>OX392500.1:11479752-14003235 GCA_947623375.1 Apotomis capreana
AAACTGTGGGGTTAGGTGAAGCGGGCAGAGGTCACGTGTTCGAAAACAAATTGATGTACTGTACATTTGTAACATTTTTTTTACTTTTCTCGACTTCGTTGCCGCAATGATACATCGCGTTAAAATAAACATGTTAAGCTGAACCTGTTATTTGTATTCTTATGAGGTTCATGACTAAGTGCCTCAAGCACTTAGCGAGATTGGTGCAATTCAGTGCTAAAGAAAGCAGGAAAAAGCACATTTATTTTGTATCTTTTACTGAATCTCAATGCAGATGTACAATGTGAAGGTGTCACGTACTCCAATACAGTTACGGTGTCCTAAATGCCCACCACAAATTGGAAGTTGATTAATTTTCTATATCGGAATTGTTATTACGATCAATAGATGAAATTAGAGTAGCGCGTGAATAGACTTTGATCAAAATCGACTCGAAGAGTGAAAATTGATCATTGGATCTATGATCATTACGGGCGCTCCAGATTCCGGGCACGACCGCTCGAGCCGGATACTTGTCGGAGCGCCACCTAACATATCAATTAAGCTAACTTTAATCCTATCATCGATCATCAGCCATCCACCTCAATCTGAGGTCAATATCTCCTCGATCGAGCTGCCTTTATATTTACGCGATGAATTCAAATCAAAACAGGTCTTGCAAATTTTGCTTGTATTGAATCATTATTCATGAACATTTTTTTCAACACTCAAGCATCTAGGGGAAACGGGACCGGCGTATCATTGTCTTTACTCATCGTAATAGCCTTATAACTTTTGAACCACTTAACCTAGAATGCCGGCATTTCGCACGCAATGAACTCTAATGCGTCCTAGATTTAGCCTGAAATTAGTGATCACTGTTTAAGACAGCTCTGGGAAAGCTGTGCATACTTTTATACATCACATTTAATCTACAGTTATTTCTGTCACGTATTTAGATTAGTAAAAAGCCAGACAGTATATTTATCGTAGTCATGTGATTAAAGATTTCATAAATTGTAGGAAATTAAAAAAATAAATTGTTAGATATCTCTGCTCATAACGTTATGCGCACAGTTATGACAAAATGCGCATCTAACAATTTCTTTATACGTAAGTATATACGTTGATTTTGTAGTATGAAAATGAGTGGTTACGTATTTATTAGATGAGTTTTTGACTATATAACTATGGGTTCAGTCTATTTCTCACCTGTCGCATGTAAAAATACCACAACACGTTTTCCTTTTATTCTATCAGGTCTGTTCAGTGTCGTTCATATATAACGATAGCGGTGTACTGCCTTTTGGCCGAATTATTTTTCGTCAAATTTCATTTGGCAACCAACTTTTCGCCGAAGTTTTATTACGCAAACCAATCCTTGGCATAATTTTACTTCGTAATTTTTTTTATTTCGCTACATTTTTATATTCCAAAATTTTATTATGTCAAATTTTATGTGTTAAATAATTGTGTAGGAAATGATATGCTAAGGCAAATAACATATCGTCAAATTTTATGGGGTAAATAATTGTGTAGCAAATGATTTGCTTAGTCAAATAACGATTCATCAAAAGCCATTTGGACAAATTACCTACAACCATTGCTTACAGTATGATGATAGTGCAAAATAAAACACAAATATAAACCGAAAAAAATATTTTTTAATCAAAATCAATTTGTTGTACTTGTGATACGTATGTATGTGAGCAGATCCGACTCGGCCGGGTTAGGTTAGGTTAGTTTTTTTTATATCCCTAAAAAACGCTCCTTTTGTTGTACTTGTGATACGTATGTATGTGAACTGTAGGAATTCTAGCCGTCGGGATTACAGTCTTCGGGACGAAACTGCTCCCAGAGATAGGTAGGTTAGGGTTATATTTTTTTATGCACACACACACGCACATTATCTATCAGCGACGATAACTCAAGAATGAGATGCTATTTTGAGCCACAAAGTATGTAAACAAAAGTACCCTCTAAATTTAGGTGCATGGTGCATCACCCTACCCGCTTAATGCAATAAAATTATACTGCAATTTGAACCTTGCATTCTAACAAACTAGGTTAGATTTCATAATGCCATTCAATATGTTGCTAAATCAAGGTATGCCAATCAATACATTTGACGAAAACATAATTGACATCTTATAAAAATCCCAGATAATAATTGGTCTAACAAAAGTTTATCAAATCATTAATTGGGAAAAGATATCAGTGCGAAACGTTGAGTTGGGAAATGAAAATTTGACCAAATAAAAATATGGGATACGTAGTTCGGCGAGTTAAGGCGACTCCTAATCCCAACGTCCTTGAGGATCTGGGCGGAGCCTAACGTTATTCCCCCCGCCGACCGTGCGCCCCCGGAACATTACTTCGTTCATAATCTCGTTGAGTGGCGTCCAAGCAGCTTCATACACTCGCATAGTCCGAGCGAGAGATGAAGATGAACAAACCTTATAATATTTAAAGGCATTGAAAAATCTCGAAGTAAAATGAATCATTTTAAACAATGATATAATTATTTCGGATTACTAAATATCTATTTACCCACTACAGTAGAATATTAAAAATAAAATGCGTTAAAGCTATTTTCCAAAAAAATAAGTCCTTTTCATTCCTTCTTCTCCTCCTTACCTTGCAGAGAAGTTCTCTTACATGGCGGATGGTAGTGGCCATCGCCTGCGGTCAAGTGCGAATCTGACTTTATCTATCCCACCGCATAAATCTCTCGTTTACGATAGACGCAGTCCGTAGCATCGCTCAAGGGGAAGTTAAAGGAATTGTGGCTGTCGAACGAATGATTAGGTTGCTGTTTTTGTTATAATTATAATTTTATTTATGTTGAATATTATGTATATGTATTTATATAGATATTATGTAATATGTATTATATTGACTGTTACCTATCTCTCTCTCTGTTGGGTTTTGCTTTTTCATGTGTATTATTGTATAGTTATACTTACTCCTTAGTATTGTACATGTTGCTTGGTTTGTCTACCATTTACATTTCTGTCATTTGCTCAAAGGTTAACTGGAAGAGATCCCTTAAAGGGATAAGTTCGCCTTTGTACATGCTTATTTGTTTTTTGTAAAGTGTTTTTCTTGTTTTTATGTACAATAAAGTGTTTACATACATACATACATAAGTGAAATTGGCCATTTGGAAGTCTCGCATCGAAAAATACTTTTTAGTTTCTTTTGTATGTGTAGGTACCTACCAAAAATAGTTAAAATGCTGACAAGATTCTTGATTATACGTGTAAAATCATGCAGAAATAAAAAATATCGTTTTTTAATAAATAAATCATATCGTGACCCAGCGGATGAACCGATATTTTAACATGGCACAGCTTTATCCCCCGGGTCATGCTCCTCTAATGAAAAGATAAACTATAAATAATAGAGCGACAAACTCAACTTTACCGTTGGAAAACGGATTTACGTCCTTTACCTACTTATAAACAGTGATAGTTTTTTATGACTACATTAGTAATGTTCTAAGATTTTCCCCTATACTTGTTGATATTGACGATATTTCACTAGACGAATTTTTTGGCTAATTTCAATGTTCAAGGTCAATCGATACCCTATAAATGTTAATTTTCTTGAGTGTCAAAATATGCCGATGCTGGAAAGGACAACTTATCTAAGCGACATTTTTGGGGATATTGAGTTATACACACTGTTGGGATCGGCAGATTTTTCTGCATCGAATGGGTTGGGTCTCGTATACATCTGTTTGACGACTTTTGTGTCGCTTATCCCGTCGGTGATTTAGAGAATCTCTACTTTTTTTTTACTAAACGACTTGATTTTTGAGGTTTTTTTAGAAAAATGGAGATTACATAAAAAGTTTTTAGCATAATAATGAACGTTAGAGCTTTTTTACTTATTTGTCAAAACAGATCAAACAACTTGGATAATTTTTCTTTATTGCAACTAACCTTGCACTTGTTGGTTAACGGTTTTTACCTGATCGTAAAATATATTTTAATGTCATTTGAGGCATTTTACCTATGTCTTTATGATAAAATTAACATAAAGGTAAATTATGAAAGAAAAATTGAATGTGATCCACTGCAATGTAAGCAGGACTCGAAACTGCGACCCTAAGTTTCCAGCGTAGTGCTCTACCAACTGAGCTATCATATCGTTACGTCAATCACACTAAATCTTCGATTCCATAATTCTTCGCTACTGGAGCGCCCTCTGTGTCATGTGTGTTTAAAATGCTTATGCGCATTAGCCAAAAAGTAAAAATGTGGTATTTCCACATTATTAAACAGAATCGATATAAGCTTCTATAAAAAAAAATAACATAGATTAAATTACCAGATTGTCGTATCTTAACTATTGGCGTTTATCCAAATTAACCTGCTTTGATACTATGAAACCATTGTCGCTTATCCTTTTTTATTGAGTCGTATTTGTCGCATAGAATGTACTAAAAAACAAATTGGTAGTTAGACAACTTTACCGGTTCTGTTTTATAAAATATCACACATTTAGTAGTAATTCAATATATTTATAAAGGCCGTTAGGCCCACCTGCGGTGTAAATCTGTGTCTGTGGCGCTAAGGCATTACTTTTAGACTCGCTTGATGGACCCAAACGCCATCTCACTCAAACAGTGTCTTACGAGACGTCACTTATACCACACAGAGTTGTAGGTAGTTTTGTTATTCTTGTTAGGATAGGATATTATCTGATTGCAATTGTAAAACTTGAAATTTCACGTAGTTCGTGATTTAAAATTCCTTAATGAGTACCGAGTGACTGCAGTCTTGAGAACTCTTGTGCTGTTCTCATTAGTCATAGCTATCGTTTTCTACCATACATTTGTCTAGAACTACTGGAAATCTTTCAGCAGATCACACATAAAAATTGATAAAATTGAAATTTCACGTGATATCTGATGAATAAATCTTTAACATTTCTAAAGCAGTTTTTTTTGTATTTGCGTAATTGGACCATAAGTTTTTGTCTTAGAGAACTTTAAATGTCACTTCATTAATTGGTTGAAAATAAATATTTTCCTCTAATTAAAACATTAATCGTGAGGTTTTATTGTACGATAAATAGATTTTCATGTCTGAAATATTTCCTACAAAGGCGATTAGATAATTTTTCTTGATTTATTTCATGCTGATTTATGCACATTTATATATTTACCTGACTATAAAATGAGCATGCACATATATATTGTTAACTGTGTTGATTGTTGTGTAATAGATTATACTATTTAACCTGACTAATTTCTCGGGAAACGTGTCGTTTAGATAATTTTACCTAATTCTATTTTGACAGCCATTTTGCGTAAGCGATGCTAAATTTTAAATTATTACATTAATAGACAAAATAACAAAAGCGACATTATAAAATGCTTCATTTAAAAAGTAGGTCCACAGAATATTAAATAACTTTTTATTTTTTTTTTTTAAATCGTAGTTTTTTAGAATAGAATAGAATAGAAATGTTTTATTTGCTAGAATACTACAAAACATGATCTCCTGTAAAGCTCCGTGTCTCTTGGATAATTTTCCTTTCCAGCGTAGATATGTTTTTTTGCGGCATAAAGAGCCGTATCTTTTTTTTACGTTAACTTAGAAGTTCCGAATTTTATTGGGTGGGTGTAGATTTCTTGATCTGCAGATCGGTTGACATGCGGCAAACGTGTCAGCCCTACTTTAGTTTAGCGGTTGTCTGAGTTACGTAAGCTATTTGGGTTTTGGCGTTCCTTCCGCGATCGATTAATTTGATCCAAGATCGTTTCATTGCCCTCTGGCAAACTTAGAGAGAAAAATTCTGATCATTAGTCAAAAATTAAGTCCGGGCATTACGATGAGTCTAAATAAAGTTATATATTTTTTTATTAATTCAACTGTAATCCGATCATTAATATATATGGCTTTTAAACGATATGTAATAAAAATCAGGTTTTTTTATTTTATAAACGGTAAACAATTGGAACAGAACTTATGGCCAGGCTAGGTATGTCTAGCTAGGCCCGGCGGATATGTCAATAATTACTAACGCTCATTTTTGATTTAAATATGAAGTGGGAAATTTATTGATGCAAATATGTATTCTGACTATATTTACATAAATAAGCCCTCATGCCAAAATTGTCACTTGCCTTCTTGAACTAGAAAATTATTGTAATTTTTGATAATGTATTTTTATATCATATGTCATGTACTGTACTAGTGACGCAACGAATGTGAATACTTACAATAAATATGCTTACAATATATATATATATATATAAATTAGCGTTTTACCGAATATTACAATGGTATTCAAACGAACAATACCTACTTGTTCTGCATTACGATATTCATATCTCTTAGGGTTGAATTAATAAAGATCATTAGACGTTATCATACTTAAATATCTGTATTATCAGATTTTTTTTACTAACCGAAATACCTAAGGTACTCTAATATTACACAGAGAAGGGCCCTAAAACCCACACCAAAAGTGTTATTTTCTGGGAATCCTGTCTGGTGTGGGCCCATGACTGAGAATATCTAAGTATCCAAATGTGTCCGGGAATGCTAAGCAATGACATTTTTTTTATAAATACTTAAAATTAATAGATACCTAAATACGAAAAAAAACAGTTGAATTTAATTCTATATGAAAATTAGTGCTTTTTGTTATGTCGCATAGCGTAGTCGTGTGAAAAAACGAACTACACTCTCTTAAAATACACTTCAAACGCACGAAGACAGATCGAACCTCCGCGGGATCCGGTACTATAACAATTTTCCGTAACTAGATGGATCGCGAGAGCAAGTGACACAGCCTTCCCCTTCGACGGTTAGATTTACACTGAGCTCGCAGCCCGGGCACGGCCGCGCTCGCGGAAATTCAGTTTTTTTGATGCTTTATTAGACCGAATTTCCATTTTAGTAACTTTTAAACAATACGATTAAAGATCAATGAACTGTCAATGTTTTTGCGAAAGAGCCGTGTAAATATCACTTGTAGTTTAGAAGCCTTAGGGAATTGAAAATTGAAAACGACCCTATTTCAACATTATTTTTTCCATAGTAATTATTGCTCTAAAAAAAAATCCAACTATATTTTTTTAAAAGAAATAGTCAAAAATGACATATATTTTTTTCAGATTTTTCCGTTGGCTAGATTACGAGCCTTAGGACTTTAAAAATCACCATTCCACGTACGGAGTCGCCTTAAGAATTTGCTAAATAATTTTCGGCGAAACATTAGTAAACCAACGATAGCTACCTTGATGATGGCAGCTTGTCCTGGAAAGTTATAATGTAGGTCTCGAGCAAGCTTCCGATCCTTGCTAAACGATATGGGATTTATAAATAACACCACGGCAGACCTGTTCCTCGGGATAATGTGTGAGTCATCATAGGTTTATTTTTCTTTATTCGACGCCGGGAGAATGTACTTACTCGTATTGAAACGCATTTTTTATTAGGTAATATAATTCGTACTGCAAAATATGTGATAGTTATTTATGATGAGTGCGAAGATTGTGAGCAAAACACATTGAGAAAATGTGAAGTAAGTAATTGTGGTGCGAGATTTGAATTTGAAATTATACTTTATCCGTATAAGGATTATCCCTCACACTGAAATTCCGCCGTCGTCGACGGCATTACGATATTGATGTGTTACTGCTGTTCATTATTCAGTGTAAATTTTATTAACTTTATCATAGGTTTTTATTCAAGCGCAAGTTATATTGATCGCGTGGAAAGTTAAATTTTTCAGTAGGTATATAGGTAATGCGCTTATTATCCAAAATTTCAAATTTTCCACTAAAAGTTGATATGTTTCTCTTATTTATAATTTCTATTACTTTATATTCTTGTCACAACCGAGTAAAATGTACCCTTGCTGGCTCAGCTATTACAGTCCCAAAAGTTTACAATATCCCCCGAATTGATTTTGTGTCTAGTGTAGCTAGGTACAAATGCACATGAACACAGATATATTTTATATTTGATTTCGTTTCAGTTTTAGCGGAAAATTGATTTGTCATTTTTTGTTCTTTCTTTCCCTATGTGTAAAAACAAGACTGCAGTGTATAGTAGAATATTAATATATTTAACGTCTAAACCGTTTTCTTTTTTCTGCCCAAATTCATTTCCGGTCGAACACTTTTTGTATCATCCAAAAATAAATCAATTATGTTACGTACCTAATGTCACTAATTGCTTAAATAAAATATCTTCAATGCAGACGTTTATTTTTTACGATTTTACAATATTTATGATAATGATAAGGGCCATCTATCTATTAATAATAATAGTGTATTAATAGATGCCCTTAAAAACCGCGCTCATAAAATACGGGTTCCTTAATATATGCCATCCTATTCGTAGTCCAAAACGAGTAAACGTATAATTTTATGATAGATCCAACATAAACAACGCCAATAGCTACTCCACCTGGAGTTATGGTACGGGCATCACCCACTCTTAATTTAGGTGTCCACTATAACCAGACACACGACTCTCTACGACTGCTTATTGTAGTTATTGTCTTATTTATAGTTAACGGCACATTTACAGCAAAGGTTTAATACTGAATATGAAGTACCCGTATTTGTGTTCATATATATTTAATTACACGCTTATAACGTTTCGTGACGATGCAATTGTTATCGCCTACTATAAACCCTAGCCCATTGCATGATCCATTCGGCTTTCCCGTTACATATTACCTAGTAATATTAAACGTGCCAGATTCATATTTCAAACGTTTTATGTTCGCGGGCGACAAAGAATCAATTTCGCGTCATGACAAGATATTATTCTGAAATGTAACTGAAAATTCATAAAGTACATCTGTTAAAACTTGTTCATAAATAACAAAAGTTACTATTAAGTTTTAGTTTAAATTAAATCTTGAGGAAATGCCGTTAAAGTTTGATATCTGAATTTACCGGACGGCGAGTGAAATATTTAGGTGCGATATTCTAGACGTTCTTATTACGTTCTGTTTCAAAATTTTGCTGTTTGTATAATGTTACAACATTATGCAAAGATGACTACACTTTGCATTGTACAACACTAAATTGTTATAATATCTGTGTCCGATGTTAACATTTTGTTGAGGAAAGGGTTACTTTCGCAATCGCTAACGTAGTAATTATTAGATATTTAGGCCAAAATTCTTTTCGATACCCTTTAAAAACGCCCCTGTATATTTGAACGCATAATTTCTTACTCTTAATCTTCGATAAAGATATGGTTTATTAACTGAGTATTTACCATTATGTTTATTCGAGCGATAATTTTACCGAAATGTACGTGGACTGATAAAAGGAAAATAAAAATATTTGGTAACGCAGTGGAAATTATTTTCTAAGAGGTCTGGGGAATTGTGAGAAAATTCATTGTAAACATTGAAATTCTGTTCAGACGTAACAACTAACGTTACAACACTGCTATAAAATATTCGGCACAATAAGAATTTTCTAAAAGTTTTCATATTTTTCATCACTATTTTAGGCAATAAAAAGAGTTTTGGCCAGTTTACGGGTAGGTAGTTTCATAATACAAAAATACAAACTAAAATTCATGTTGGTATTTTCCTAATTCTTCTTTTACGACGTTTGACATGATAATTTTAAAAAAATCCTGTGAATGGGCAGCTCAATTTGTTATATGTCTCCCAGCAGTTTGCGATTACGGTCCAGGGGGCGGCTACGCAAGCTTATTCTTGCGAACGGCCTTGCGCTGCGTCCTTGCCGCTCGATCGAGGAACCCTCGCACCTTCCGTCTCCCTCCTTCCTCAGCCGACCAGCTCTCGCTGTCTCGCTTCACCAACAGCCCCACGGCCGATCTACCAAGTGATAAATCGCTCTCATTGACAGCTCTCACATTGCTGTTTTACGGGACGGGTTTACTCGCGCTTGTTTCATTTTTATTTACAACTGAATGGAACCTTTTTAAGATGCCGTATCATGCATAATAATAACTAACCCTTTTCAAGCGTGATATGTTTTAATATATAGCGAGGCGCTAGTCGCATTTATTTTTTATTTGCGCTGTTTCATACCTTCAAGAGTTAGCAAGCAATCTAGAAACGTATTACATAGAGGGCGTACACATAAATTTGAATGGTGTTTTTCATTAAATGTCCCATTTCAAAAAAGGTAGCATGTAATTTAGTATAGAATGAATATTAAACGGGGCGGAGGAAACAGCGCAGAGGCAGCCACGAAGGCTCTGCGGCGCGCCGCGGCGGGTGCGTGTACCCGCCTAATGAGGAACACCCTTATAGAGACCGCGTCGCGTTAGAAAATCCCTAATTGTACTTAACAATGTCGTTGATATGCGAAACGCGGACTACTGTCCAATTAAACATGTTCCACCCTTAGATACGGGCCTTCGTTGTTCTTATTGTCTACCTCGATAATAACGCGTGAATAAATTCCAAACCATGGTTATTTGCAACTGGCAAGTTTGTCGTTTTATCCTCTTTTATAAATATAAATTCTCGATCATTTTAAAATTTCTACTTTTATTTTGCGTTCAGGCTAGGGAACATCTATTCTCGTGCATTAGCATACCATTATCTCTTAAAGTCATGTAAAGATATACGCCAAAGAATGCCGAATAATATAGGTAATCTACTGTAATAAAATGTAAAATAAATGGATCGTAGTTTTTTCAGCGAAGCTCTCGTGCATAGGAGCACGTTTTGCGATATTATATACAATTAGTACGTTAATAATTTTAACGCGCAGACAAGTCCTTCGGCGCCTCTTAATTATTTCAAGCGTGCCACGCGACGGACGTTATAAATGAGCAAGTATTGATCTTTACCTATCAGAATTGATTGCATCGCTATTAAACTTATAATAACGTTGTACAAGTGGTTATTAAGAGCAGTAGTATGTTGCAGTGTTCTAGTTTTATATTTAATAACGTAAGAATTCTCATGAATTTTTATGAGTAGATTGGCAGATCGCCGAAGGGTTTTGTAGGTTAGTTGGTGAGTCAGGAGCGCGGCGGCCGGTAGCTACTGGCTGGTAGCCGGGTGGTTGTTAATGCGGCCATTCGCCACGAGACTTGCGTTCGCGCACAAGCCGCACCCGACCATTGGCGCCTCGAATAATGAAATGCTGATCCGAGCTAATCAATGCGTGCATTTGTAACTTTTTAGCCCTTTTATATGATCGAGACGATAATAGTCTCAGAATATTATAAAGGCGTCGGGTCTACAATGTATTTCATGTTGCGTGCAACACAGGTGCTCATTCCTGTTGACTACGGAGTTTAATAGGACGAAACTTCTCCTTTTCTGTCTCCCGTGAGAACTGCGGGGACCTAATCCAAGCTATCATTTATTTAACGAGAATATGCCATATAAAACATTACTCTTCAATTTAAAAACTCGACTCGTATAAACTTACGAGTATAACACTTTATTGCGATTTCGAAATGCCATCGAAATCTCGAGTCATTTATCTGCACTGTAAATTCTCAAACGCAAATGCGGACCAAACTTGGTGTGGAAATTGCATCCATTAGTGCTTGCTTATATCGGAACTGGAAGGTATTTTTCACATCCGATTGTCAGTAGAGTTAAGCAGGGCTCAGCACTCATGCTCATCAGCATGCGTCGAGGAATCGTTAATGCGACGGCACAGCCCTTTTAGAATCGCGCTTCAACGGATCCTTTTAAGGTCGCTACTACGCATGTCTCTTTGAAATATACCCGCCGTTCCGAGTGATTGAGGTAGCGATACTGAAAATGAAACAAAAGACGCGCTAATGCATCTAAGTAACTCCCTTGCAATGTATTGCGCATTTACATTAGTGTTTTACTACATATAAGGGTTTTTATTGTTTCACTTACTGCATAGGCTGTTAGGTGCTTACTTTTTACTGTTTAATATGTTGTTAATGCTTATGTGAGTAGTTTTGTAATTGTTTTTATTTGACTTTACAACTTAACTCATTTATGTTTAAACATGTGTTGAATCCCATGACCTTTCTTTTATGTCGCTTTATTGTAATTTGTAGTTAACGGTACAACTACTAATGTTGATACGGGGAATGTTTGCGATTTATGTTTGTTCCACTCAACAGGTCATTACGACTTGATAATGCTAAAAGCTCGCTATCAAAAGTTATTTTATATTTGCATATTCGCATATAATCAGGACTATGACACTATAATTTGGGAGTTTTAATTATTTTCTTGGAACAGCGGCGCTTGTTTATCTATTAGCGTCTACTTAAAAATGCATAGATTTACATTAACGACCGTAGTAAATCATTCTTGATTGTTAGTAGTTCTGTCGGTGACTTCGAAAGCGATACGAGCATATTTCGCGCCTCCCCTACATTTTCCCCATTTTGACGATTAAATTAGCGTATCGGACCTAGAAGTATCGAAAAGGATAATTTCAAATCAATAATTTGTTCAGTAGTTGCACTAAAAGACTCAACGATTAATACGCCATCGAGTTGACAATATCTATAAGGAAGTCAGGATACTACGTATACCACATGATGACATCGGTTAAAGAAGGCGGCACCATGGAAAGCAACCGAAGCGAGTTAGGTCGTGATTTACTGCACCGAACCATATTACGGTATAATAACCGTGTTATACAGCAATCATACACCTTAGTACTTACCGAGTCGACGTCACTGACAGGCTCACTGCACGAGCAAAACGTCGATAGATAAGCTTTGACAGCTAAATGCCGATAAAGTAATGCATATCGATGGTACCAGCACGTCAATATTTTGTCGATCAGTAAAAGTTTTGTGGATTTTATCTCTCTGAGTGAAATGTAGGTTACCTTATCTTCAAAGTACTGCCTCAATTGTTTATTGAATGAATACGTCTTGTCTTAAGTAAGTCATTTATTTATGTGCTCGTACTACAAACCACTTTGCAGCGTGAACTATCGACTCTTGTACTGATGTACATACACGTATATTGTCTTTTTTATTTTGCTTCTTTATATTGCTTTTATTTATTTGATTGCTGTTCCAAAGGTTAGTTTTTTTTAATTTTCTAGATAGAATCGTTAAAAAGTATGAAGTCGAAAAATAATTAAATTAACATAAAAAAGGTCTCCGTCTATAATGAAAATTAATCCGCCAGTTTTGACTGCTTGATTTTTTACGAGCAGCTTTTCGGGTGACATTATTTAATTAGCTTAAGAGGGCGCCAAGCGTTAGCGACTGAACCATAGAGCGCGGGGAATGCGTATTTAGATCGGCGCGCGGCCGCCATAGTAAAAATGTATGGAGAATTAAAAGCACTTTTTGATAAATCTGGACCTTTAATACCAAACAATAATTGAAATATTTGATGCAGACAAATTGTAATGTAAACATTCATCTTTTTTTTTTTACTGAAAATCAGAATAGATTTCCATTGTTAAAGTATAAAAGAACACTTAACGCCTGCTTACGATTTTACAATTTTCGTCCAACTTTGCTTAGTTCTCTAGGGTAAAATATTAATAATCTTACTATTTTTCCAGGGAGAAGTTGTTAACACATTCTTCGAAGTGCTAAATATATAGTTTAGAAATGGATTAAACAACTAGTAATGACGTTAACCACTTAACGGCAACTGCCTATTTTTCACATTTCGCTCGGCGCAGTCTTAAGCCTAACTTTCAAAAATCCTTTTTTACTGCTCACCTATGTCATACATTTGCAAAATGCCTATCCATTCGAACCATTTTGGGCTGTGGGTTTTCTGTTTGGTTGAGTTAGATCGGACATAATATTTGTTGTACAAATCGCGAACTTATTGCTTTACATGCGCAATGTTTGCCCGAATAAACTGCAAATTTATTAATTACAATGAAATGATTTGATTAATTCATACGACAACTGAAATCACTTATTGTATAAAAAGTCGTCTTTTTTATATGATTCTAGTGCAGGTGGGCCTACGTGTTTGCGGCCCGTTACTGCACATCGTGTATGTGTCCCTACGTCTAAGAGATAGGGACAGGGTCAGTTTTGAGGGAATCTGCCATCTGTAAGATTGACAGGTCTTTAGTTGACTGTCATTTATAAAAATATTAACTATACTGAGTTAGTATAGGGCATAAGGACAGATAGCATGAAGTGTTTGAAAGTTGCTTGAGCTGAGGGTGAGGGTGACCCCTGTCAAACTCCTATCTAGCCTTCTGGGAAGCTGAGAAGAGAGTTGAATATCCCCTTCATCAGCATCGATTCTACGCTTCAGAGTAAAATAATCTTCTGGAAGAGTAAATTAATCTTCTGGAACAAAAGCCGTCCTTTGCGACTTAAACACAAATCCGATTACAAATAAAAGCAGGAGCATGTATTATAATTTAGAATCCTGTCCGCTACAGCATCATCCCAGCACTAAACATGCCGGGAATACGTCAACTGTCAGAACAGTCTGCTGCCGGGATCTATTTCTTGTTTATGTTTTCCCATTGCGACTGTTCCATAAATTAATTAAGCTGTAAATATTCCGCGTCAACTAACAATAGATTTAACAACTCACATTCCAATCAAACAGGCAGCGTTCGATGTCTGCAGTTAAATTATAGGCCATTTTAATGGTCGCCAGTCATAGTGATAGACACGTAATACCTCCCGGGTTAAACGACGGAACACTACTAATTGCACAATGACTATAGTGATTGAACGCGATGCGAGATAACCCCTAATTTAGCCCTTGTCGCATGAAATAGTAATGCAAGCAATAACTCGCTTTGCTCTTTTTACACCGCCCGGCTTTCTGCGCGCCTCGTTATTCCCTTTGTGCGCGGAACGGACACGAGCATTCGCAGGTACCCTCTTCTACGGCAGCGCTAAAGTGTGGCTCCTCGGTAAATTTTATTATTTTCGTCCATAATAAGACTTGTTGTCGAGCAGCTTCAACGAAAATTACAGACATTTAACAGCGATCGAATTGGATAATCACCGTGCCTGTAATGAGACTCCACTAGACATCCAGCAATTTTAGACTCAATATTTTTTATGCTTGTTCTTGATTGTCCACGCATTTTAATAATAATGAATTACTTTGTAATTGAGGTAACTGTTTCAAATTACTATGAATTGAATGATTTATATTTCAATTTAATGTCGACTCGGAAGTTTTTATAGTTTGTTAGGCAAAGTTGTAAAATTTTGTTATGACATAAAATCAATTGGATTTTTACGTATATATGTGTTTGTAGATCCTCATAATGACTGTGAACCTAAGGACGATATTGTTTTTTTTTTTATTTATACAAACATTTATTAATTATCTTGTAATCTTCCAATTCACCCAACCAGGTGGAAAACAACTTTCTTATACAGGTATTAAAGTAGTTCTAAACATTGATAGGTATAAAATTACATTATTTATTCTCTTGACACATTTGAGAACTACAAAACACGTTATTGTATAAGTGAAGATCTCTATTGCAGTGGAGCCATACGTTAGCTTTCTGCCCGCGGGTGCACTTTGCACCCCGACTCAGCGCTCCGGGGTGGCGCGGGCGGCGCTCTCATTACGTGGCTACAAACCCATATGCGCAACGCTGGGAGGCCCAGCCTCCGCCATTAGCCCCGTGATCGCCCCGATATAAATCATGGTAATGGTACATTATTCTAGATACGTCGGCGAAACACCCGGGAAATGCACTCGCGGTACCGATTACATACAACCACTGACGTAATTGCGCCGCTCATTGATACCTCACGAAATGTAATTAGACTTTGTTCCAGCTAAGTGCAGCACTAAGATCCTCGCTCCTTGCGCAATTTCATTTATCATAGTATCAACTCAATGATGAGTTGCAGACAGTTAATGGACAGCATAGCGCCGACTCGGGCCGGACGCCGGTATATTTTTACGGCGAGCCCATTTTCTCTATTTGTTTACTATCTGGCCATTGAAATATGAATAATCGTTGCTCTATTATATAATAATTACTAGTTAACATTTATTTCCAAAATGTATCACCGCGATGCCTGATGCTATCAGAACGTTAGTCCCCAATCACTATTACAATTCCTGGTTACTTACCTCGGCGACCATGGTGCACTTAGCCGTAAAAGGAAACCTTTCTGCCATTGATATCGAATATGTTTACTGTAAATCAGATTGTCGTGCGCGGTTTCATAAGATGGGCATCATTGAAAATATGTGCCATTCCGTTAGCCGACGTTTGTAGAAATGATACAGTTGTATGTGGTTCGAACGACGATAACCTATCGCCCCTCAGTCGCGGAACATTCGGCGCAAAGCGACGTGGCAAGTATTATCGTGTCTAATCAGGTTCGCACGCGGAGCGGTGGCTAAATCATCCGATTATTGATTTCCGATGTCGCGGTCGTGATCGGGCGCTGGGATTCAACGTTTGGCGTGACAGCCCAGCCATTGTCGGCCCCGACTGCGGCGCGCGCTCGACGATACCGACTCGCGCACATTCTCTGCGATTAAACGCTTGTAATTCCACCAGTGTCATCACAACTGTCAGATTCAATCTGCACTCCTCCGGATTGCTCTCGGACAGATCGACGCGGCGCACGGACTGCCAGCGTTCAGGCCAGTTAACCTGCGGACCCTGTGTCTAATTACGTTGTAAGCAACGTTCTAACAGACGATACAATTTGATGATTATTGACATATACATCCAATTTGAGATAATGTAACTCACTTTTAAAAAGCACTTACTTATTCACTAGTATAACTAGGCTGTCCGCGTGTTTTCTCCACGTTGCACGGCTGCGCCTGTCTACTGTAATAGGGAGGCGATTTCTCGCGACACAAAATTGTAGGTTAGTAACGAGCCATCCGTTGTCGTTATTAAACCCCATTGTTGAACTTGTGATGCGCCATAAAAAGATATACGAGCTCTGGTCCCTTTCTAATGTGGCCAATAAAGCACTAAAAGTGCTTAAAGTGCATTCGGCGTGCGCTCACTTATGGGTTGCGGGTGCGAGCGGCGGCGGCGCGCGGACGCAGGCGGCACGGCGACGGCAAGGCGAGAGCGTGGCTGATGCGCCGCGCCGCAAATTTGCATAAGGAATTGGGCGCGCACGCCGCGCGGCGGCTCGCGGCACTTCTCACGCTACTCGTACCCGCGGCCGCCGCACGCTCACGCCGCCTCTCTTCGTCCAAATGGCTCTGTCAGCACGCTGCAGCTGTTCTCGGCCCTTTTTGTTCCCCATTTTTCTATACCCTAATGGGCGTGTGAGTCTTTCGCTAAAAAGTATTCCTTTTAACTGGCTCGGGGTCGTTTTGTAAAGTAATTAAGTCATTGCCTTTTTATAGACTCAGGTCAGTTACGTCGCAGTCACGTGGATGTTTTATTAGTGACGTCCGTTGGTCTTAAACGTGGGCTAGTGTTAAATGCTTTCTGAAAACAGTTTTGTAATATGCTATAAATTTACAAAGTTACACAGTAATAACACGTATCGAAATGAAAAGGCGATGCGCGGTCATAATTATACAAATTGGAATCTTGAGAGCGTAAACGGTTCACAAGTCGCTGATCATTTTTCACTGTTAAAATATACGTTCGGTTGGAATCTGTCAGTCGATGCGTAATTATATAATTACTGCATGGTGCATTGATAACGGGATATTTAGTACAAAACCAGCTGCGCGGATGTCGTAATGTGGTGAGAAATGTTCACTGTTCGTCAGTCAGACCACAAACACTACAAAATAATCTATGAAGCATGTCGTTTTCGCTTAACAGTTGTAAATAAAATGTAAAGGCTTTTACTGCACGTACTTTGTGTGAAATAAATGAAAACTTTTGTATGGTTATGAAATGAAACCTGCTTAATTATAGTAACGGGTTTCTTCTAATATTTCTGCTGAGTGTAGACTAACAGTATTCAAAAGTCTGTTAGTTTTACTTCACGTGATTACTCATTTTCAACAATTAACTGCCTAACCGTATGGGAAAGTTAAATAATGAACAAAAAGCAAGCTAATTTTGATAGCTAATGGATTCTGAAATCTGATAAAAAAATTGATGTAGCGGCATGTTGGTTTATCATAATAAAACTGCGATTAAATAAATAAGATTCAAGAGGTCAGGCAATTAAAGTTGCCTACCACCTAATTGCCTACGGGACAGCGATGTTCCTCTATATATGGCGGCAAATTAAATACGAGTAAAGAGAGCCTTAACCACCAGTTGACATATTTAACTTGCCCTGTGGAAACTAGGCAAATAGAAAGCTTAGCTGTTCACGCAAGGACGATACTCTCAGCTTACACCTGCAACCTGCAAGGGTTAAGTCGTGAGTAAATTTTATCGGCTTCACGATAATGTTTGACCCAGTCGAACGTAAGTACTTTCTTTTGTGAGGCAAATGCCATTTTATTATCCCGATTGTACGGTCACAGCAAGGCGATGTACACACAGGCTCTCGCAGTCGTCTTAAAGGTGCGTGCGCATTGAGAGACTGCGGAGCGCCGCGACCATATATTATTTGCATAAAATTGTATGAAATATAACGCACTACACGTCAGCGGAGAGACGCGATGTGATTCCAGTAACTGTGCCAGTCAAGATACTAACTTCAGAATCTAGCAAATGCCATTTTATTATCCAGATTGTAAGCTGCCGTCTTAATAGCTGCTGTACCGGTCGAGGTACCTACTTACTTCTTCAGAATCTAGTCTAGACGCAAGCGTGCTTGTCCTCTCGGCTTGACCTTTACTATCACCGCGCTTTATGAGATTCAAGTTACAAGTTTTTAACGACTGTCATATTGTGTGTTGCTATGTCAACATCATCGTGTCGAATTATATACGAGGTTAGACAATAAATAAATTTTGGCCAACCTCTAAGTAAGTAAGCTCTAGTAGGCTTATGTTATGGGGATAACACAACGACATGTATATTTATGTACATAAATATATACTTAAATATATAGAAAACTTCCATGACCCAGGAACAAAAGGATTTGAGTTCATCACACAATTTGCCGTTATTCGAACCCAGGACCGTCGGCTCAGCTGCACTACCACTGCGTCAACCGCGTCGTCAAAAAGAAGATCTATTTCTAATCTGAATTATTTATGGGCAGTATTTACTTCTATTTAAATAAGAGGTTATTTTCAGTATTTCTGCGTTTCTCAACATAATTCCTATAGACATTTGATTATTTATTAATTATTTCATATTCACTACGCTAACGCACGCCGAATTTGCCCGAACAAATGCGGAAGACCGATCTAGTACACCGCACTCGTGCGCATATTTGCGGTAGTCATAGTCATAGCCTCCTAAGGCCCAAAGACATTTGTAATTATTCTGCAGTGACTACACTAGAGAACCATGGCTCTACCAGTAGCACTATTATTTTATACATGTTCAGACCCACTAAAGAATTTTTTAATGTTACTGTTTGGATACGACATTATACCTAGATTAGCGGGAAATTTGGAAGCAAAATGTCGGGATTTTAAATAAGTTCTACTTGCCAGTAGGACCGTGGTATGCCATGACTACACTATTGAAGATGCTGGAAATTATTTACAGTGTACATTATTCCTATAGACGGTGGGCCTTTGTGTCACACATAGTTGTATTGGCCGCGGTCGCTTTACACTTGTTCCTGTCTGCGGGTCCCATTGCAGTCGTTTGATGACGGCAGCACGCAAAAGGTTCAAGAATATGTTACATTACAACATATGGTATATTTTACAACGTAACATATTCCATGAAGTCGTCAGCGTGCGTACCGACGTCGTAGGCTTGTTAGCCGCGGACATTCAGGCGCCATTACCGTATGCCGGACACGGGACCTATTGTACTTACCCTGTGCGCGCTAGGAAGCGAACCTGTGCTTGTGACTACTTAATATTGACGACGCAGTTGGCTCAGTCAGTGCAGTTGCCTACTGAGCCAGCGGTCCTGGGTTCGAATCCCGGCCAGGGCAAATATTTGTGTGATGAACTCGAATATTTGTTCCTGGATCGTGGATGTTATCTATGTAAGTATTTATATATTACGTATATCGTCTTCTATTTAGTACCCATGTTTACTTCATGTAGCGTACTCCATACCTACTTACTCATTATCAAATTTTATTAAGGATGACATGACCAGTATATAATTAACTTTGACTTGGCTATAACTTAACTGTTTTTTTTTATTAATGCGATTTAATTATTAATTGACCCTTTTTAGACTATAACCAACTAAGATATATATAAGTTACCCATTAGTTACACAGCAGTAACCCTCTTCATCAAGCATTTCACGAGCTATTATTCTCGTTTCATTATTTCTTGGATAGAAAAACAAATTAAACTGAACCCATTTTATCTAAATGCTCGGTCATAAAATAGTCATAGGCTCTTAACTATAACCTGTGGACGTGCCAGTCTATCCATGGGAAATAAGTTTTTTTATTGCAAATGAACTTCATTTCATCTAACAGCAAATCCTATATACATCTGTTGTGTGGCTGAACCCTGTGCGTTGTGACAGAATGATTAATGATGGTCTACCTGTTTCCTATCGCACAAGTCGAATAAAAACTGTAGAAACCAACTCTCCAATAGAACTTAATTTATGTACTCTACAAAAGTACAACTATGAAAAAACCAATCGAAACTAAATTCGGCGAGTAAATTTCTTTTCTAATGATATCATAATCAAATTCAAATCATTGACTAATGTTTCTTTAAAATCTCATTGTACTTAACTTGCCATACGTTTTCTTTGTAAAGGTTAAATTTTCTTCTGTTTTTTAACTGCTGGTTATCTGCGTGTCTGTCTGTGGCTGTGGTGGTCCGATTTGAATGGGATTTTGAAATATTTTAATGTAGATGTATTTGGTTAAGTAGGGGATTTTAAATATTTGAATTTAGGTAATTACAGAGTGCTCTTGAGATGTGTTTAATGGCTCGATTGCAAAAAAATTGTACATAATTAAAAGCTTAGTTAACATAAAATACGATCGCTTCCTTTGTGTGACGAAAGTTAGACATACAAAATGAATGGGTAACTTTCCTCACACAAAGGAATCAATAAATTTTGTTTTAATTAAAGCCCTTAACTATGTACAATTTTTTTTGCAATCGATCCTAATAGCAATCGATCGATTAGCTATTGAGGATGCGTATTTGCTCTGCTATTTTACGTGAGTGCAAAGACAGCATGCAGCGGCTGTTGGCTGAGCTCGGGTGTAGCCCCGTCAGGTAGCTGGTCGAGCGACTCGAGCGCGGGGCGCTGGCCCTGCCGCGGCCGCGCGGACGCAGCGATGAGCTAACGTAGCGGGTGCTCAGCTAGCGGTGCAAGCGCGATGCCATCGCGGTCGTGCGCCACCGCTCACGGCGGCCGCCGGCGCTCGCGTCGCCGTGACTTATGGCCCCCGCGCGAACTACGATCGTACGATTGAATAATAATACCCGATTCCACCGTGTACCGAATTTATGTTAGGAAGTAAGCAAAGTGTCCCGTATCGACGAGCGCATCGGCCGCGCCTCGCCCGCCCGCAATTTCCATCCACCCGCTTGTCCTTAGGCGCTGATGTATGCCGCGATACCCGATAAATAAATTTTCGTGGAGGCGCTCTTCCCGCTGGACGTCGGCACCGTCCCCGGCCCCGAGCCGCGGCGTGCCGCCCGCTCGCACAACTCATCCGGCTAACTGTCGGCCGACGTCACGTTTCACTGCTATGATTACATTAAATTTCAATATTCTCGTCGCCCTCGCTCGCCTCATAATAACAAACTTATTACAAGGCATTAGAACAAAAGTTATGTAACGATCTATCTTAGTATCGCGTCTAACACTTTTGAGATTTTAGTGACCCGTGACCCTCTTCAGAGACGTGCTGGAATCGATCGTTGGACAATAGATGAGCTGACAAGTTAGTTTTTGTCGCGAAGCCTTAACGCTGCTTATGGAACGTGACGATAAAATATCACGACAAAGTTCAATAATCTATCATTGTTTTCAAGACACTCCCTAGAAACATCTTAGCACATTTCTTTCATAATGCTAGGTAAAGCGGATACCCAACTGTGGTCATCAGTAAACCACAAGCCGCCATAACGTTCTCACCGATAATATAACAGAATTAGTCACCAGTGCCAAGTTCATCTTCTGCCCATTTACCAAATTGCTCGCAGTTCATTGCACTAAAAATATGGTGTAAATTATGGGTTCACACGTCTAATGTTTTAAGTTCTACGTGTAATCGTGACTGATGTACCTACCTGCCATATCGATGCATGCAGGAATTTGGTTGATTTTTACCGTTATCACTCGGCGTCTGCTCTAATCCGACCCTGTCATTATGACTAGTTGTTTCACAATTTGATTTCATAAGTTTCGAACTCTAGGTATACTTATATCTTTCTGCATGTGTGTCTGCAATTTTTATAAACATGAGCACAGAAGACCGATATGCGAAAGTCTAAAAGTGCATATACCTAATGTTATACTCTTGCAATGTACAGTCAGCATCAAAAGTAGCAGACAATTTTAATAGGTATGCAATTTGGCATAATCCAGTAGTCAAATGATTAGCTATGCTGTTGATGCTGACATTGCTAACCGTATATATTACGTGTGTACGTGTTGCACCTGTTATGGTGTTATTCTCAGGACTATTGCTCATACAGGTTTGGAGTACCTAGTATGTTTGGAGTATGCTTTATGATCTGATCTAATTTGATTGGTGGGTAGGTACATCTATCTTGTTGAAGAGTGCTATGAAGAGTGTTTTATTTTATTTAATATCACGTCACAGTCACAGCACATTGCCAGTTTCACCACATAGAGGTTTTTTTCAGATCCATTCACAAGTTATGCAGTTCTGAAAAACTCCGTCTGCTTCTGTTCATCTATCGGACATAGGCTACTTTCTTTTCAGGATCCCGAACCTCAGAAGGAATAAGTTTCTGTCAAAAATGACATTTTAGTGGCAAGCTTTTATAGCCGACTGTACTTTTCTTTGGATATTCATCAAATGCTCACTGAGACGATTCTAAAGAGCTCAAGCTCAGTAGGATTGCTTTATCTGTTATAGAGTTCCTATGGCCACCTTCCGGCTCCATCATCAGATCAGCCCCATGGTACCATATTATTGTATTGTCATCAAAGTTAAGTAAGTATGCAAAATTTCAGCTTAATCGGTTGACGATATCTGCTTCAAAAATTTAGTCAGTCAGTAGTCAAATTTTAGTTTTGGCAAAAAATTTACCAGGGCAAAGTACATCCCATACTCAAAAGCTTGGCAAAAAATAATTAAAATTCCAATTTTAGACTACAAGCATCATTTACTATTTGCAAGAAAGATATTTAGTCGTTCTAGATGTTCTAATAGGCACTTTGTAAATGCGCGGGGACCTGTGCTCAAAATCCAAGCTCGAATCATGTCTCACGAATTTTGGTACGCCCATTGTCTCTAATTTTATCAAAAAAAGTATTTCTCGTGTTTAATGTTCCTTAGATTACAGAGCGGAGCCTAATTATACTAGTCATGGTCATGGCTAGTGGCATTGTTCGTCTAGTACAGCAAAGTCAAACACCTCCAGAACACACAGTGCCAATCTTCAGTCAGTCGCATTACGGATCAGACTTGTTTTACTGCGCATAGAACATGCCGTACTTAAATATGGTAAATTATTTTAACAATACTTCGTCATTACATCGTAACGGTTTTATCAATTAATTTGATTAAATCGAATAGTACCGCGTTCGATCACGTGCCGGCTCCCGTGTGTATTGTCCACTCCAATGGACCTCTCGGCGCAGTTAGGATCGCTCTTATAATTCTACCTCCCGTTATAAATTGAACTTACTTTTTAGCTCCCACTATCCATATAGTTAGTGCTAGGCAACGGAAAGGCGGCTGTCACAAGAATGCCTTCCACTTTAGATAACAAATCGTTTTTAGTTACAAGTGCAAGATAAATTCGCAGCGTATATCACGTTGACTCCTCTTGAACACGACTTTGTATTGATGTTAATTAAAGTTGGCATAGAGTGAGCGGGCGGAGAGCCTAGAGCAGACAACAGACCGTAATTATTGACTTTCGGTCCATTTCGCTAATGCAGCATCGTATGCTTCCTTACAGCACAATACCCCGGGACGTGTGCCTGGGCTTTCTATGCGTGAGATTTATCGACATGGACGCGATGCGCGCCTTGCCTTGTGTTGTCACTTTACGAGCGATTGTCTCACGTCGCCGCCCTCCGCTGATAAATATGTATAATTATGACGACCACACCATTCAATACAACATATTTGAATGGTTCTAGTCACTCAAGCACCTTATTGTTTCAATGTGGCTATTAGTCTTAAGCCTTATATTTAGCTTCATTGATTTACAATTTCTTTATCTCGACTTTTATAGCTTTTTCATGTCGGCTCCGTACTCGTTCGAAAATAATTTAACAAACACTGTTACCTCGTCGGTTTTACACTGTTAGGAAATATTATCGGTATCTCGTCGATTGAATGCCTGTGTTATCTTGCAGTGGACGGCAAATATTGCGCTTCGGCATCCGTGGACTCCACCTGATGCCCATTTAGTCGGTGCGGTCATTGTATGTGATGGTAGTATCAGGCGGCATTTCATCTAGCTATCGCGGGGACATTAGCATTATTAGAAGGGCCGCGGGCGTCATGCTCGTATCGGGGAGGACACGCGACGGTCGCGGAAGCGCCTCGTGAAGGCAAAGGCCCCGACGGACGAGCGGCGATAACTCAACTCAGCATACCTCAAATACAATCGTGTGGATATCGTGCCTTAGTGCCGGCGCCACTCGCCTTATATGCGTTTACTTGCGTTTATTTTAGTCGTTCAATAGTTCGCTTAACTTTATAATGAAAATTACTTATACTACCAAATAAAAACGTAAGAATATCTCATCGATATAGAGTTGATTTGATAACGAAGATGACGGACCACCTGATGCGTTCTCATTCTTTTGGATCGCTTACTTAAGCCATGATAATGGTTCTGTACGAGACGTATGTGTACTGTCATGTAGAGTAAATCGATGGCGTATAAATATTTAATATTTATTTGTTCTCTGCTAGTCGGTTGCAACCGGTCAACATTTTTCAACGTCAGTCAATCTTTGAAGAAACGCATTGTTCAATCAGGTCGGTGATGTCGTTAAATTCTTTTACTGTTTCAATTCGTATATCGTCAATTTGTTACTTGCAACTTACATGGCGTATACTTTTTATGCACTTACAAAAATAAGCAACTTTTCAGTTTCACACGGCTTTTATCATCACTACGTAGTATAAATTAACCATGTTGTTTTTAAGTATTTAAGAAGTTGTCGACGCTTACGAATACATATGAACATACTTTATTTGACAAAGTATACTGCTAAGGCTGAACCATTCCTTGTTTACAAAAAATACCACGATCTGTTCCATAATGTAGGTCCTCTTCTAGTTACACAAAGTTATCATAAGCAAAGATCACAACGCTGCGGATATCAAAACGATTATGAATGATAACCGTTATGATATCGGCCATGTTATTAAATTTTATAATACCTACATATAATGTGCCCGGTAAAATATGCCCAGTGATTTGTATGTTGCATTAATTTGCTATTAGTATTGTTGTGATGTAATATTATTGTAACTATATTTATTATTGGCAATGACATCAGACGTGTAAAAGTGCCCTTAGGGCCTACTTGCAGTATAAAGATTTGAATTTTGAATGCTCGCTAAGAGTTATACAATATATGACTTAAGAAATTATCCGTATAGTTACAACCTCAAATAATTGTATAGGAGTAATTACACAGGATATGTTTGGAGGCCCAGGGGCGCTGTTTCACATAGGATTTGTAATTAGAGGAGACCGGCGCGGGCGACGCTATCGTTATATCCGGCGCCTCGCTATCATGTGAGAGATCGCTGTGCGCTGGAAATTTACTGAATGCATTCTTTATTATAAAAAAAATTATATTATAGACGCCATACCTGCATGCTCCCTATGGTCGACTATCGTCAAAGGTCGCCCCTGACAGTTGTAAAACAAAACTGTTTTTTAATGTCATAATTTTGTCAAAAATATAACCACGGTAAACAACATCCTATACTCAAAAGCTTGGTAAAAATCATAGGCATATATTTTCTAAATGCATATTAAGCTATAATAAACCAATCAAACGGAGTTAAATGGGCCGACACCGCAGCACCGTACCGAAACGGCCACGGCCATGTTAAAGTTGTCAACAAGAAATGGAACAGGACAGACCTCCTGGTACGCCTACCGACATTTGGCCCAGTTTCCACTGCCCACATCCTGTACTATATAATACTTATACATACTAATCTAGGGATAGTACAAGCATTGAGCAAGCATGCGTTTAGGGCCCAAGACAGTAGCTCGGTATTTGTTCACCGCGCACGTCAAGCCTATGGACGCGTGTGTCGTTGTCTTATTTGATTTGCTTATACAGTAGCGGAAAAAATCTATCATATTTGTGTTTTTATTAAATATTTCTATATGTGATCGATTAAACCTGCCTTAACTATTATCATAGAAAAGCTCTTTAAATATAGAATATAATCATATATTACATTGATATGATATCATAAAAGACACTCGTTTTGCACAAATTTATTTAAAAGTACCTAAAATGACTAAAACTCAAAGTATAGGTAGAAGTGGTTTATTAACAAAAAAAAAACAACAAAAATAACAGATTCTTGACTGAAATCAAACTATATGATTAGTACTTGGTACTGAAACCCTTTTCATCAAGAACAGCTTGGCATCTTCGGGGCAGTGATGCAATCAGCTTTGCGAGGAAAGAATTTTGGAATGCGTTCCCATTCTTCCTTTAATTGTTCAAATCTTTCATTGATATTTCTTGCTTTTCTTGCACTCACACGACGTCCTAGCTCCTTCCATAGATTCTCTATCGGATTTAAGTCCGGACTTTGACTGGGCCATTCCAAAACCCTCACTCTACGTTTTTTTGAACCACTGCTTAACAAGATTCGATGAATGTTTCGGGTCATTATCTTGTTGAAATATAAACGCCCTGCCGCAATTTTGGCGAGCCCAGGGAAGAAAGACATCTTGTAATATTTCTTCATAAACTTTCTTCGTCATAATGCCGTTTATTCGATGTCACGTACCAACGCCATTTGCACTAAAACAGTGCCACACCATAAGGGAGCTGCCGCCGTGCTTGACTGTAGGGAGCTGGTACTTGGGGTCATAGCAAGCATTGTCGGGGCGTCGTACGTACATAATTCCATCTGTTCCAAACAGTTAAAACTTGGATTCGTCGCTCCAAATTACCTTTTCCCACATTTCGGCAGTCCAAGAAAGATGTCTTTCGCACATTTTTTTCTAGCTGTCCCATTCTTCTTGGAATTAAGTGGCTTCTTAGCAGGGTGACGAGCACGAAGTCCACCATCAATCAGACCATTTCTTATAGTACGTACGTTCACAGAAACTGAATCTCCAGCCGATATTTCTCGCATAACGTCGCTCGCCGTGAATCGTGGATTGTCTCTGGCTATTCTCAAAATGTTGCGGTCAACCAAATGTGATGTGCAGCGAGAACTACCAGGTCTGTTGGGCTTTTTTACACATCCGTGAAGCTTTTCGCGTTTTAAAACCTTCGATATAGTCGACTGATGAAGTTGAAATTGCTTAGCCAGCGTCGATTGCGTTAAGCCATTTTTTGTACCCAATTACAATTGCTTCTTGTATAGCACTGTTAAGTTTTTATTTCCACGAGGTCTACCCATGATTTAACTGATAATAATTCTTACAAATATCGTTACGAATTAGCACGATATTCTGTTTTTTATCCTTCACTTGTAGTATATAACAAGTAAAGGACGTCATGTTCCAGAAATACGAATTCAAATAGATTTTTGAAATATGTACTGGCCTCTATATATTTGGCCTAGAATAAATCAATACAACCTTTTTTGATTAGTTATCAACAAATTCAGTCCTTGGTTTCATCTATTTTGAAATATATTACAGAAATATCACAATATGATGGATTTTTTTCTGCTACTGTATAGCCAATGAAAAACTTTCCCGGCGTGGCTCTTTTTGTAAAGGACTTTGATGACCAGGCCCGAATTAAATTTCATCAAATGAATTTTTTTAGCTTTTTAGTGACATTGAAGCGTTGACTTTTTAAAGGTATTTTTTTGGTTACAAACTGACTGGCAGTTGACCTCAGTATCACCTGATGGTAAGTGACTGGGTCGAGGATGTAACTCGCTAGTTTAGCAACAGCCTATTCATTTTTGGCTTGAAGAAACCCTAATCATAATTTTCTGGAAATACACACGATGAGAGCGATTTCCATTCCTAGCGGTTCGCATTAGGAATGGTAAACTGACAAAGTAAGGATGAAATCCCTCCCCTCGTCTGGATGTCCGATGGTGGATGGGGATGGCGGGGTTAAATCGTGCAATTCCTGCGCACACTCCAAAATAGATCCAATAGACAACTAGCAAGCTGGCAACTTTGCGGTGATGTTCGAGGCTCAGGAAGATTCCCCCAGCCGGCTCAGCATCACCATTGAGGCTCGACGTTCTACTAATAAATATAGCGAAATAAGACAATTTATAGATCCTGTCATTTCCCGTTTTAATTGCGATATGACTCGTCTAGGAGTAGCATTTCCGGTTTTTTTTTCTATACTGGCCATACTTACTTGACAATTTCGGAATTACAAGCCACTAACAATTTTCCGCCTATCAAAGTAGTAGTTATCTCAATAATAAAAAAGTTGTAACGGTTACTTCGAGTTGGGCACATCGCCTTAGTAGCACATATGTCCAAAAACTAGTACTTATAATTACTTATATTATAAGCTGGATTTAGTTTCAGCATTAAAAAATCTACAAGAAATCAAGTGTGAGAGCATATGTGCTCTCACACTTGACTTGATTTTTAAGTGGTCTTTTTTGCAAAAAATCATACGGGTATCTCAATATCGTTATCGTGTCAGGGTAATTAGATAGATAAAACGCTCAAACGATCATCCTCAGTCGTCCCTGACATAACGTCTTAACTCAGTCGACTTCATACATTTATGAAACATATGTAATGCCTTCGCCATGTCCGTCTGTCCGTCCGTCCGTCCGTCCGCGGCTTAGCTCCGTGATCATTAGTACTAGAAAGCTGAAATTTGGTATGAGTATGTGTATGTATAACGCCGACAGAACGGTAAAATAAAATTTAAAAAAAAAATTTTTTTTCGGGTACCTCTCGAACACCTAAAGTGGGGGTGATTTTTTTTTCTTTTCAACACTGGTGTGTGGGGTGTCGCTGAATAAGTCTTGTAAAAATAATAGGGGTCTTCTAACGTTATTTTTTGATAAAGTCAGCAGTTTTGTAAATATTCACTCCAAAAACAAAAAAAAAATAGTGTCCCCCCCCTCCAACTTTTCAACCACGGGTCAAAAAAAAACGAAAAATTCATGTTAATGAGGCCTTATAAGTACTTTCAATGAAAACTATATTGAACCTAATCGGTCGAGCCGTTTTTGAGTTATCGCCAATTTTTATATTTTTTCTTTAAAAGGTCGTAAGTTGACTTCCAGAAGGTAATAAAGTGATTACAGTTTCTAGGGCGTTTACGACCTTTTTGTAGGGCTTAAAATCTTTCTTAACTTAAACCTCGGGCTTAAAACAGCAGTTTATTGTGAAGGATGAGCAACTACGGAACCCTACACTGAGCGTGGCCCGACATCGACATGCTCTTGGCCGGTTTTTAATTTTTATATTAAACCATCGATCCAAATATCAAAGCTCAAAGGAAAATTTAAATGCGTAACCTGGTGGAAGAGACCGGGAATCGAACCCGGTACATCTGGATTTCCGGTCCAGCACGATAACCTTTCCGCCACCCTAACGCCCAAGCGACATTTCGAATTTTTCCTTATGCTTTGTTTGTCGATCTTTGCATTGTTTATTTGAAAGGCTTTACACCTTAGCAACTTCTATGTGAATAAGTTAATAATCACATCTTAACGAACTACTTTACAGCTAATAAGGTGAATAGAGACTAAAGTACTATGTGTGACCTTACAAACGGTCCGGTAGTTTTGAATTTTTGATATGTTGTCTAGGATGGTTAGTCAGTGCTTAAAATGCAAAATGCACAATTCCCCCCCCCCCCCCCCTCCGCGCCCGCCGCCATTTTGAAAAAACCGGCACTCTCTTCATATTTTTGCTCATATCTTCCTTTAGGAGCATTTTAGCTGGAAGAAAGCTTCAACAATGTTATAGAGAGTTAAATTTACTATATTCTCCATTTTATATTTTTTTTCTAGGACAGATAGTTACGGAGATATCCACATTTAAAAAAACGTAAAAAATCGCAATTTCCTACTGAAAAACAAACTTCTGGATTATATCTTCGTTTAGGAGCATTTTAGCTACAACAAAGCTTGGGCAATGTTGTAGATAATTAAATTTACTATAATTTACACTTCAAATTTTGTTTCAAGGACGGTTAGTTACGGAGATATGCACATTTAAAAAACAGGAAAAGTCGAATTTTCCGAAAATTTCTTAAAATTCTTGGTTTAGAACGCTGTCATTCAGTTATGGACTAGTCTAGGACAAATTAAAACATGTAGGAAATATAATTGCTTATAAAACTCATGTCCATTTTTACATACATTTTCGGAAAACGTGACTTTATTTTTTACATATCTCCGTAATTATCTGTCCTAGAAACAAAAATTGAAGTGTAAATTATAGTAAATTTAATTCTCTACAAAATTGCCCAAGCACTGTTCTAGCTAAAATGCTCTTAAACGAAGATATAATCCAGAAGTTTGTTTTTGAGTTGGAAATTGCAATTTCTTAAGTTTTTTTAAATGTGCATATCTCCGTAACTATCTGTCCTAGAAACAAAATATAAAATGGAAAATGTAGTAAATTTAACTCTCTATAATATTGTCGAAGCTTTCTTCTAGCTAAAGTGCTCCTAAAGGAAGATATGAGCAAAAATATGAAGAGAGTGCCGGTTTTTAGGGTTCGGTCCCCTAAGGGACCCTATTACTGAGACTTCGCTGTCCGTCCGTCCGTCCGTCCGTCCGTCCGTCCGTCCGTCTGTCACCAGGCTGTATCTCAAGAACGGTGATAGCTAGACAGTTGAAATTTTCACAGATTATGTATTTCTATTGCCGCTATAACAACAAATACTAAAAATAAAATAAAATAAATATTTAAGGGGGGCTCCCATACAACAAACGGGTTGGTTGCGTTAACTTTGCACCTCATTTGTATGGGGCGCTATACATACCAGGAGCAAACTTAACTTAACCACTTAAGGATGAAAAGTGTTTGTACGGAACCCTCGGTGCGCGAGTCTGACTCGCACTTGCCCAATTTTTTTAATATGGCGGCGGGCGCGGAGGGGGGGGAATTCTGCATTTTGCATTTTAAGCACTGACTAACCATCCTAGATAACATATCAAAAATTCAAAACTACCGGACCGTTTGTAAGGTCAAAATCCTTTATTCACTGAATTAAGCAGTGAACGAGCAAGTGAGACAGCGCCCGTTATACAAATTTATGAAACATGTAATGTTTCAGAGGTACCGGGTTCGATGCCCGATATCTTCCACCAGGTTACGCATTTCAATTTTTCTTTGAGCTTTGATCTTTCAGTCGAGAATACATATATTCTGATTAGCGCCAAAATCAAGGGGTTGGAGTAGAGTTACGGCGACGCGCGTCGGTGCTGCGGTCTGCGGTAACTGTTGATAATTAACACTGGCCTTTTATTAGCCGCCGTGGTAACGGCGCGTGCGCCGGTGCGCGCTCTTCCGCGCTACGCCCATTCACGTGCTCCACGTCTCATGAGCGACGCGATTTAACTGTCAACTTGAAATATTTATAGGTACTATTATAATATTACTAAGGCTGGATTCGACCAAATTTTTATTTTTAACAATTATGAGGCCTTATTCCTTTTTTTTTATGTTATTACAAATATATAGATAATTTTAACCAACTTTTTAAAGTGAATACTTTTCCATGAGTGCATATTAAATGCGTTCATTGCGTGCAGTCTAAAATCAGTTGAAAAAAACAGTTTTCTGCATGAAATTTCTGAATTTCGAGGTTTTGAAAGAAACAATAACAAACATAAAAAACCAACTGTAAGTTTCAAATATATACCAATTAATCGCAATAGCCCTGTTCTAAGTAGAAATATTGATAATATGTTAAGAAAAATCTTGGGTCATAGAGAAACATTTCTGTAACAATCAGTATTTCTTAACGGATAAGGAGCCTTACTCTCGGACAGCAATGTGAAATACGCGTAATAGTTTGACAATACTTAATACGGTGAATAGAGACTAAAGTACTATGTGTGACCTTACAAACGGTCCGGTAGTTTTGAATTTTTGATATGTTGTCTAGGATGGTTAGTCAGTGCTTAAAATGCAAAATGCACAATTCCCCCCCCCCCCCCCCCCCCCCCCTCCGCGCCCGCCGCCATTTTGAAAAAACCGGCACTCTTCATATTTTTGCTCATATCTTCCTTTAGGAGCATTTTAGCTGGAAGAAAGCTTCAACAATGTTATAGAGAGTTAAATTTACTATATTCTCCATTTTATATTTTTTTTCTAGGACAGATAGTTACGGAGATATCCACATTTAAAAAAACGTAAAAAATCGCAATTTCCTACTGAAAAACAAACTTCTGGATTATATCTTCGTTTAGGAGCATTTTAGCTACAACAAAGCTTGGGCAATGTTGTAGATAATTAAATTGACTATAATTTACACTTCAAATTTTGTTTCAAGGACGGTTAGTTACGGAGATATGCATATTTAAAAAACAGGAAAAGTCGAATTTTCCGAAAATTTCTCAAAATTCTTGGTTTAGAACGCTGTCATTCAGTTATGGACTAGTCTAGGACAAATTAAAACATGTAGGAAATATAATTGCTTATAAAACTCATGTCCATTTTACCATACATTTTCGGAAAACGTGACTTTATTTTTTACATATCTCCGTAATTATCTGTCCTAGAAACAAAAATTGAAGTGTAAATTATAGTAAATTTAATTCTCTACAAAATTTCCCAAGCACTGTTCGTAAACGTAAACGAAGATATAATCCAGAAGTTTGTTTTTGAGTTGGAAATTGCAATTTCTTAAGTTTTTTTAAATGTGCATATCTCCGTAACTATCTGTCCTAGAAATGTAAAATGGAAAATGTAGTAAATTTAACTCTCTATAATATTGTCGAAGCTTTCTTTTAGCTAAAATGCTCCTAAAGGAAGATATGAGCAAAAATATGAAGAGAGTGCCGGTTTTTTCAATATGGCGGCGGGCGCGGAGGGGGAGGAATTGTGTATTTTGCATTTTAAGCACTGACTAACCATCCTAGATAACATATCAAAAATTCAAAACTACCGGACCGTTTGTAAGGTCAAAATCCTTTATTCACTGAATTAAAGTGAAAGTAAGCGTTATTCTCTGAATAAAAGTTTGGTCAAGTTCCAGCCTAAATCGACGATTGTAATTCAAGCCTAGCAATACCCGGCTTCATCACGGCATTAAAGCTTGAAGACGCCAAAACGTGGGCACTTATATTAGTAAATTAAAAACAATATAAACTATAATTCAAGTTTTTTTTTATCGTGTTATACAATGTTAATGTACATTTTAAAAATAAAAATATATGTTTAATTATGCTTTGAATACGCCATCATGCGTACTTTGCTTCGAATGCGGCACATAAGGGTTTGCACAGCAGTATCGGTGTACTTCTTGCTGGCCCAAGTCCGTTTTTTTTGCAACTCCGCAGCTGTTAACTCGTCCGCCTTTCTTTTTTAAAATCCCTTTCATTATGGACCAGTATTCTTCGATAGGCCTGAGTTCAGGACAATTTGGAGAATTGGACTCCATAGGTACCACAGCAACAGCATTCTGATCATACCATTTGGTCACTTCTTTAGAATAGTGACAGCTCGCAAGGTTAGGCCAAAATAATTGTTGTGAGTTATGATTTCTTAAAAAAGGTAAAACACGCTTTGGCAAACTTTTTTTTTTGTATATTTTACCATCTACTGTCCCTGTTGTGATGAACGAATGACTTCGTTTGCCACAACTCCAACTAGCTGGCCATAACATGAACTTTTTTGGAAATTTCGACAGCATTTTCTCCTTGCAATCTTCTGGGGCGTTTTTTCGATTCGTACAAGTGTAAAATTCTTGCCCAGGTATCTGTTTGAAGTATGGTTTAATGTACGTTTCGTCATCTAATACAACGCATTAAAATTTTGTTAAAAAATCGTCGTACAATTTTCGTACCCTACGTTTTGCGGATAAATTCTGCTTAGCATCGCAATTAGGTGCAGCTTGGGCCTTGTACAATCTTAATTCTGCCCTTGACTTAACTTTCTGGATGTAAGATTGCGACATTTGTACCTTTTTTGCGACATCACGTGATGATAACTTCGGATCTGCTGAAAAAAGCTGCATTACGCGGGCTTCCTTTTTTTTGTCTTTTTCTCCTTGCTTTCCACCACTACCCCGGCTTCCGTTCTGACGTTAAACGCTCCCGAAACTTTTTTAAGACGGAACATACGGTGGATTGCGCATATTTTAACGATTTTGCTAGAGATCTATAGCTTAAATGCGGATTTTCTGTATGTTTGAGCAAAATTGTTTAACGCTGCTCATGTTCAGAGCTCGCCATCGTGAAAACAAATGAAGGAATGGAAAGCTATCATAATATGTTTTATTCATCATACTATGAAATTAATGAAATTAGTACTAAATCGGTTGTATACTATGCGAAAAAAAAATTGAAGCACTTATGTGTGCCCACGTTTTGGCGTGTTCAAGCTTTATATTAGAAACATCTCTATTACCGTATCCTTTACAAAATTACTAAATCGACGATTGCAATTCAAGATCAGAATATTGCAATTCAAGATATTCGTACACTGGGTGACATTCACAAATTGAAACTTAAAAAAGAGATATAATTAAAAATACATACAGTGAAACATATAACCTCCTCCTTTTTTGAAGTCGGTCAATAACAAAACATACTAGACGCTTCTGTCAACTGTACACTTTAGAGCCTTATCACACTTGCGATTTGCGAGCGTATTTTGTATGAAGGCGTTCGCGCAGCATGTACGCCGCGTCGCTTATTTGTATAGAAAATACGCTCGCAAATCGCAAGTGTGATAAGGCCCTTAGATGATGATTTAATCTGACTCGCCATTCTGAATGTAAAACCTCTCAAAAATTCATCGCAATGAGAAATAAAACGCAGTGATGGCTAAATACCTAGCGAATATCGCTAAAGTAGAAATATAGTAGCGAGGTCTCGGATAGGAGTCAGTGTCACACTGTTGCCTTACCAGAGTCATGACTCTAAGGCCGGCCACACACAGCAAGCGAGACATCACCATATGACAGACAGAGACAGAGACACTTTCTGAAGTCACTTCGTTCTGAATCCGGATCTGAATTCAGACTGTGTGTGGCCGGCCTAAGAAATATCTTAACAGCGCTATGCACGAATAGGGAATGGTAATCGTAAATAATTGGTCAAGATATCATTGGGTTCGAATCCCGGCAAGGGCAAATATTTGTGTGATGAACACGAATATTTGTGCCTGGGTCATGGATATTATATGTATTTAAGTATTTATTTATCTATATAAGTAATGTATATCGTCGCCTAGTACCCATAACACAAGCCTTCTTGAGCTTAATTTGGGACTAGGTTGATTTGTGTGAGGTTGTCTGATATTTATTTATTATTTATTTATTTATTTATCATTGCGACGTAATGTGTAGATTGAGTTAGACGTAAGTACTATTTAAAACACAGTGTAGGTATGTTGTTAATGAATAAATCGATCAATCAATCAACCTCATCTCGCTAAAACGGCTGGGTGAGTAGAATTTATAATGATTAAAATTTTTAAAATTGATACATGGGCTACAATAAAATTTGTTATATTATATTTATAGGATAATCTTTACCCGATTACGCTGAAGGTTACGTTATGATTTTTCCGCGAACAAAATTGCACAGCCAGTTATAATATAGTATTTTATGCAACCGTTGTATAAGAGGGGGCAAAAAACGCGAGTGGCATTGGTAAGCATAAGAAAGATGCCACGAGCGTTTTTTGACCTACTTATACAACGTTGCATACAATACTTTTTCTACGACTCGACATTTCATAAATAAAATGCAAATAAACAACAAAGAAAATAATTACATGTTCCCGCTCGGAATCAACAAAATTAAAAAAAATATAGTCTGAATGACTTTTTTTATTGACGTCCATCTGTCAAAAAAATATGAGTTTATACATAAAGGTATACGTTCACTATACTAAACATCTGTCAAAAAAATATGAACTTATACATAAAGGTATACGTTCAGTATACTAAACATCCATGCACTGAAGATAAAACTTTTTTTTAAGTTGGCAGCAATGCCTTAGTACAATAAGCTTTTTTTTATTGCAAATTGTGTGAATGCAGCTGTTTATCTTGTAATCTGTTGTACTAAGTGATGTTTTTTTGGCGACATTATAACATCGTTTAGCAGTGTTTTTTTGGGCAATAGAGTATAGACTTTTACGGACTTTCATAATTTATGTCTTTATATTAGAGTTAGTAACTATATAAATGACAGAAAAAGTACTGGAGTAGAGAAAGTACTTTATCTATACGATGACGGATTGCAATCCGATCCGCCCGGAGGGGGTTTCTTTCAAAATAGTTGTTAAGTATTAAGGTGGTTTTCCACCGGCGAGGCGAGGCGGGGCGTGGTGGGGCGAGAATTGAAATTAGTATGGCAAATTTTCAATCCCCGCCTAGCCCATCTTCGGTGGAAATAGTAAGGATTGACGAGGATGTGCGGGACCTGAATTGAAATATTTGTTCGTGTAAAACTGAACCTTATTGCTTTTAATATAGGGTAGAGATTTAATCTGATTTTTACACCGGCGAAGCGAGAAGAGGAGAGGCGAGGCGAGACGAGACGGGGCGGGAATTTTAATTTGTATTGCATTTTTTCAATCCCAGCGCATCTTCGGTCGGTGGAAATAGTAGAAATTGACGAGGAAGTGCGGGACATGAATTAAAATATTTGTTGGTGTAAAAATGAACCGTCTTGCTTTCGTCAGATTATAAATGAATTAACAGAAAAACTGCTTCACGCGATCTATAGGCGTTTTGTTGTTTGTTACCGCTGCCGTTTATGTTTTGAATTTCTTTTTTAGGGTCCTTTCGTCCATTCGTACTATTTCACAGACACTCTTAGTACTAAGCTGTAATTTGGCAGGTGTATAGTATATTAGTCACGGAAAAAATGTGGTAGAATATAATTTATAAACAAACAAACGGTGAGTTCGTTTTCTTGAAAGCAGTATGAGATTATTTATTTTCTTGTTGCATTATCTTCATCCGATTCTTCTTCCATTAACATATTTAATAATACTAATTCACGAGACATAATACAGCAATCACGTGTGTATTCCACTGCGAACTTAACAGCACTACATCTACGTCCAAGCCTACAATCTACGGCGCTGCGGTCGCGCGATAATGTCAACCACGAGCTCGGGCAGGCTCGCGAGGGCTCGCGAGGGCCCACGCGGACTCCCGAGGGCTCGCGCGGGCTTGCGATAGCTATTAATGACAATTTCTAGTGGAAAAGGGCCAGCGCGATTTCAATTCTCGCCCCGCCACGCCCCGCCTCCTCGCCAGTGGAAAACCACCTTTACTGAATACTGATTATGAGTGGAATGTTATTTTCGGGTGTACATCCGGAGGCGATTAAATTATACCGGATTCGATACTTAATCAGAAGGCAACATACATAGTCCGCGCGACTTTTTTGTGTTATCGTATCCAGTTAAAAAGGTATCCGGTCAACTGTGGATACCCAGCGTAAGTACCAAAATAGTTGAAATTATTGTCTCCAATTACTATGACGTCATTTAAATTACATGCCTTTTAAGTTCATCCGGCCATGAACTATGTGTAGGTGGGGTAGGGAGATTGAGATTACCTTTGCCTTACAATAATTGACCTGTCCCGACACAGGAACAGTTAGATAAAATCTCGTAAAAAACAACAAGGAATGTATTAACTAATTTACGAGTAAGTACCTTTTTCTCCAGATACACATCTTCGGAATGCCATTGAATAGTCTAGTTGGCTGACTTACCAAAACAGGTATAGGTACTTACTTTTATTGAACAGTATTTCTAAAGTAACTGAACCTAGCACAGATTGGGAGAGAAAATGGTTACTTATAAATACTTCACGTTAACATAAGTAACAATAGTTTACTTTGAGGACTAACTTGTTCTGAGACAACATTGATTTTGCTTTCTCTAATAATTTTACCCAAATCATAAGTTTTGACTTCCTCGTGTTTCGTTTATATAGTATTTCTTATTAATGTTTTTTGTGCATTCCGAGGGCCTCTGGTAGTCGCGCTGAATAGCTCTATGAATTAATTATACTTACTGCATCCTTCATTGCTAATCTTGATTTAAAAAAAGAGCCGACTTTAAAATAAACTGAAAAGCCAAAAATAACCCGTTCATGTACAGATTACATTTGAATCACCTTCGTATTAGTTAAAAGAATATTACGAAGTGAATTAAACAGAGGTATTGTCTGAAAAATGCTTGCGTTACATGCGCTTAAGGGAAAATTTGCTCTTTGCCTGGTGGTGAGTGGGAGATCGATACTGTGGGTAGTTCGAATGCGTACCCCGCGCATACCAACCCGAAACTTGGATTAGATCGGCCATTTAACTATAGAGAAGTTTACAACGTACCTCTGTTGCTAATTATGCATTTGTTTTCTAACATGATGCAAAATGTTGTATTTACAAAAGAAATGCCAGAAACAGGTTTACCGCGATGTGATGCACTTCAGATACTTTAGATGCACGCGCAATGCAGCCGGGCTACGCACTGGCTCCCACGCATATCAACCCGAAAGTTAGGGTCGAAACAGACGGACAGCATTCGAACCCAGCTACAAAATGGCAGTTCGGGTTGAACTATTTGGCGTAACTGCTATCCGTCTGTTCGGCCCTTATATCGAATTAGCCATTGTAATATATTCGAGAAGTTCACAGATTGTACCCGCACCTCTAGCACAACTGTGACACGCGACTCTTCCTCGCCCGAGAAACATTACCTATCTCTTTCTTCGCTGTACTGTGAGAGAGTGACGGGCGATGCTATGTCGTGTTATAAGAGTCGCAAAGCGTAGTTGTGCTAGACGGGCTGAGCTGCTATCTAAGTTATTAGGACAAAAAAACAATTCCACGCTACGTCAACGTACCAACGTGATGCAAAATTGAAGTCGTGCATCGTAACGTGGAAGATGCGTTGTCGTGACGTGAAAATAAATCAAACCAAATACTACATACTTACTCTGTGTAAGACCCAGGTAAAGTAAGCAGGCAAGTTTTAAAGTTAAAATATAGTTTATAAAATCACAATCACATGTAACTTGATTTCTAAGTGCAGGTTTTAAGTAGTTGACAGTTTCTATGTGCGTAATAGGATTAATTAACCTTGATTACAATTCCCTTCATTTTTGGGTCTCCACAAGAAAGACGTTTAACACTAACTCATGGCAAAAAATTGTATGACCCTTTACTTATACTTGAATATGTAGTTAAAGGAATTACTCAGAGACTGGAAAGTTCAATATACTTATAAACGCTGCAATGTGGCCAGCATTCTCAAACTAATGATCTAAGCTAATGTTACTCACGTGTCCCAATTCCTCTCATTTGATGTTACATCTAGCCTGGTTCATTGAAATCGTTTATCGTAAAATGTACGTTTATCGTATACTTCAATTAACACCTTGAATTAAAGTTAAACCGACTTTAACAACTTGAGCCTAATTAAACATTACTGTACTTAAATTATAGAGAAGCGGTGGTAGCCTAGTGGTTAGGGCATGCGACTTTCAAACCGGAGGTCGCGGGTTCGAACCCGGCCCGTACCAATGAGTTTTTCGGAGCTTATGTACGGAATGTCATTTGATATTTACCACTCGCTTTTCGGTGAGGGAAAACATCGTGAGGAAACCACCTAAGCCCAATAAGGCCTAGTTTCCCCTCTGGGTTGGAAGGTCTGATGGCAGTCGCTTGCGTAAAAACTAGTGCCTACGCCACATGGGTCAATTTCAACAAGACGCATTTTTTGTATCATTTCGGTGTGATTCTTTATTTTTGATTATTTTTGAGTTTTTTAAATGTGAAGAGATACTTTAGACTATATTATTAAACATACGTAAAGGGGACCCTGAAATCTGAAATAGTTTTCGAGATATTCGAGATCGAATATGAAACACACAACGGAATGATAAATGTACACCAGGATGATAAAATAAGTGCACCGCAATGAAATTTCATACACCGGAATGAAAGAAAAGTGGCATATTATGAACGTAATTTTACTTTTGATATTCGTAATATATATTATATTGGCATTACATAATAATATAAACAAATATCTTAGTCCGGTATTAAAAACAAAATAAAAAAAATATTATTATTTCAACAATATTATGAAAAGTGAAGCTACTTTTGTTGTCATTCCGGTGTTTTCCTCATTATGGTGGGGTTTAAAGCCATTTTACTACACCGGAATGAGAATGGTGGAATGAGAAACACGACATATTTTTATTTTTTAAAAATAAAGTAAGCCCTATATTCTAAAACTAATTCAACTCTTGAAATCGCGAGTATACTTTACCTGATATATATAAATTTCAAACCACGCAGTTAAAAAAGAAAGAAGCTATAACAAACTCCGGAATGAAATTTTTTTTGTCCCCTGTCCACCGCGATGAAATATTCACGTTTATACAAGCCAACGTATTGCCACTATACACAACCGCTCTCGTCGAGCGCCGCAGCTTGACTAAATTCTTTGAAGTGCGCGGGAGACGGGGGGCGTACTTGATCAAATTTGGGAAATAAATCGGTTCGAAACATTGTCGGCGGTAATGAGAAGTTTTCTCGGGACAAACGTATATGCACTTATTCAATGGTATACAAAGGAGATATATAACGGGTAATGTGCTTTTTTCGTTACCTATTTATATGGTAATAAAATAATGGTAACAGATTTTCTTTGTCATGCATAGTATTTGACTTACCCGGCATTTTACAAACAAAACCGGCTTGGGGACAACCCACCTTGATGAGAAATTTGGTCTAAATATATTTTTTTAAATTATTATATATGTTGATATTTTAATTTTAGCTGTTGCCCGAGGTAGACAATGGCGGGCTGTATCCTAAAAAAAATGGTACTTTATTATTCAACCTTTCTGCACCTGCGTTTTCAGTCTTGCCATCAAAAAATACTGCTTGGGAAATTGACCCACATCTTGGGATTTAGGTAGCCGACCCCGATTGAGAATTCACTCTACAAAGATATGGGACAAAGGCTAGGAGGATGATGATGTACTTAAATTATTATTTTTTTATATCTTCGGAAGTCATGGGAGGCAATTTGATTCTACTTCTTTGCAATATTCCGTTACAATTCTATACTAAAATCGAACCTATCTATAATTTTATATTCTATTTCCGGAAAATTCATCATAACACTATTTCTACCACACACAGTTCATACATTTCTACTCTAAATACTTTTCAGATAAAACTCACCTTAAAGTCAATATATACATATACTTTATTATAACAAATTCAGTCCATTAGGGACCGTGAACGTAACATCACATTCGAAACGTCGAGGTAACATTTTATGAACGGGATTAAGTTCCGCTTTGTTATAATAATGTGTGAAAATCGTGTAAGTTTAAATCAATATTTGTTCAATTGATAAAAGCAATTGAATTAATGATAGAAATTGTAAAAGTGAGGAATTTGTAACTTGGAGTCGATCCTATTTATAAAAGTTATTTCCTTATCTGGCTCAGCGGTGGGTGAATTAGCAAATTCTAGGCTTATCTAGGAGATCCCTGGGCAATAATTAGGTGCGTACGTGCAAAGCTACCGCGTAATTCCAATGTCTACTTGGAATTTAGCTTAACTGATTTATCTTTTGTATTATAGCCTTATTTTAACTAAATCAAAAAGTTAATTTTTAAATTTTGCGTTCCTATAATAGATTTCGATGCGTTTTTTTTTTAATCTTACACGATGCTACTTTTTATTTGTACCTACTTGATATCCTCAGCACATTCCTGCCTGTTGCTTTTAGACTTCTTCTTTATAAGTACCTATACGAATGTCTGATAGGGTTTAGGTTCCACACTTTCCACACGTACTAAACTCACTTGGTTAACAGTGTTGATCGTTGGTTACTATGTTTACTGCAAGTCTCTTGAACACGTTTAGTTACCAATAAAAACAAGCCAGAACTTCGGTTACAAGAGTCGCTGTTACCGTCGCTTATAACGAACGCGCAATAACGTTAACTGTTAGATTACGCATACTTCAAATTGCATGTCTCACCATAAGCTGAAAATGGGGTGTCTAAATGTTTCGAAGTTACGCCGTAACAGGGCCACCCATGCAGGCGCTCGCGGCCGTCGCCTGACCCCGTCGTGTCGCAGACTGCCCCGCGATTCGGAGAAACCCTATTTAAATAAATAAATTAACAGACCAATGGCTTGAAATAAATAGCAGGCACATAAAACCTCCGGTATTAACTCCCGTATCTTCACAACTTAAAACAAATATCATTAAATTACAGTTATAAGTCCCGCTCGCGGATCCGTGGTCATTCTTTTTGCGTAACAAAATCCAATGATAAATTGCTGGTATGGTCCCGTGAAGTTCCTTGACATCCGAACTGGCGAACTCTAGTGGGCGATTCCGTTCAGCTTTCCTCGTGTCTGCTTATCAGTCATACTTATTGTCAATTTTTTGTTCCACCTTTTTGTCGAGCATGATAGATCGGACACGCAAATGTGTGCAAACAGTCATCGATTATGTCCGGTTTCATGCTCCTCTATCTCATATCATACGAGCAATTAATGTCTAAAGTGATCTTTATACTCGGTATTAAATAATGAGGCTAGACGAAGAGTCAAAGACTCGTGTTGGTATGCGTATTCGAAGAACGTGACAAATCAGTTTTCTGCTCCACAGCTTTTATATTTAAACAAGTTCATTCTTCTTTGTAAACGGTTTTTATATTTAAGGAAAACATATACATAGAATTGTAAAGCAGTACATTTAGCAAGTATTAAAAACGGCAGGTCTTAAAATACCGCTCGTTATTTATATGAAATCGTATTATCTAAGTGTGATTCTAAGCTATAATAAAAACACTTTAAGTGGTTACAGTACCTAAGTACTTTCTAGATTATTTTATTTATATCTGTAGGTAAGTACTTTACTTAATTATAATATTTAATGCTATTAAATAGATACTATAATTAATTCTTAATCTGATAATTATGTTTATGCCGGGTATATAATTTGTGGCCAATTGTTATGTTATGTGTAAGTAAGTAGTAAACTCTTTTTAAATTACTCAGTTAAATTGTCAATTTAGTCACTCAAAGTCTTAACAGCTTACTGTTTACGAGGTATATTCATTTCTTTTATTGTCGAGTTCGGGATGGGTTTCCCAATACATTGATATTTAAAAATAAACTCGACGGATACGAAGCTTCGTTACAGTTGGGTAGGTGGAAACAAAGTATGAAGTTGGTAGTCGATTTTAGGTATTATTTATGTATGTGGTGGGTTAAAATTTGGCATGTTGGTGCGGTTCCCAGTTCCGCTCCGTTAATTTGAGGTACGGAGGCAGATTCCCCCACGCCGATAGCCGCACCATCGCCACGCATTACCGCGAACCACGAATGTTGAATACCACGCAAGCATTAGACTTGCAGCGGATTGAGAATAGTACGGGACGTCACTGATTTTTTAGCTCTGTTTTTGTATGTATGTTCACCGATTTCTCCGCGAATTATGAACCAAATTTCAATATTATTTTTTTATTTAAAAGCGAGGTGGATTCCTGATGTGGTCCCATCACTTAGTCACATAGTTAGGAACTGAATGATGATGGGATCCTAGGAAAATCTAGAGCTGCTCTTGACGTTTTTTAAGACTTTCAGAGATGTTGAAACCAACATTTTTCGTTTTGAGTTATTACACGCTCATCTTGTCATTACCAGATTTCTATGCCTGATGTTTTTCAGACGAGATGCATGCAGAGAAGGCCTTCCCATACTAGACTCTATTGTATGTATTTTATTTCAATCAGTACCAAGTGACAATTATTTTATTGTAATAATAAAGAACTGTGGACCTTAGGGTGTTGCTTATATGGCGAAAAAAGGAAAAAAACTGAAATCTTAAAGTCTCACCCCCCCATTTTGTTCTACGACCCCTATTAACGGATGCTAGTTTTTTTGCTTTTTTTTTTAAACCAATTTTAGGGGTCGCTACCAGCTGTCAAAGTTTTGGAAAAACAATAAAAACATGTTCAAATAAACAAATATAATTTACATACATTCTTATTAAAATTATGATAGTTAAGTAAAAGAAAATTAAAATTTCAATTTTTATGACACTAAAGTTGATTTTTTCGCAATAGGGTGCAGTGCACTCTAAACTCGACCGATTGCTTATCTTAACGCGGCCTGCCGGGGGGCGAGGGGTGTGTATCGATCAAGGGGGATTCCCAAGCAATCGACAAACGTTATAGAAGTAAAATAAATATAAAATAGTGACTGCCAAGCTTGTCATATTGAAACCTAAATTATGTTTTTTCCAAAACTTTATCAAGCGGTAGCGACCTCTAAAATTGATTTAAGAAAAAAAAAACCAGCATCCGTTAATCAGGGTACTAGAACATAATGGCGGGGTGAGACAATGCCTTTTTGAAAGTTAATTTTTAAGCAACACCCTAGTGGACCTGCGTAAGCTACAAGCCGAAAACTGGCAAGAAACTGCGCAGGATCGGGACAAGTGGGTCTCGTTTCGGAGGCTAAGATCCTGTTTGGGTTAGTTTAGTTTTAATAAAGAACTGCTTTATCGGTGAAAACTAAGCGTACCATCTTATCCCGTTGCCGCATATATGAAAAAAATATTTTTTCGAATTTAAACTTTAACCCGTGTAAATAAGGTCGAAATTATTATCTGTCATATATGGCTTCGTATGCGGTAAAGGGTTATAAACCTAGCATTTTGGTTACTAAAGCAAGCATCTTTTGAGTTGCATCAGACTAAATCAGCTTTTTGACGCACACAAATCTGTCTTTTAAACTTAGTGGTCAAAATCGCCCTTATTGAATAATGTTTTTTCTTTATGTGTACGTTAAAAAGCTCTATGCCTCGTCTGTTATACGTTAGAACTCTATTAGACGCTCGATTTCTTGGTAACTTCAAAAATAATCTGGGAACATAACACCAGAAACATCAAAAGGATGAGTCAAAAAATGTATTCAGCTATCAACTGAAAAGGCGTTCTAGATTTGCGCTTTATTCGTCGTTCATGCGCGATAACGCAGAACGCAGCCAAGCTCGCATCTCCCTCGAGATCGGCGATATAATATTACATTATCGCACTACCATTCATTAGCCTGCTTTCAATAGTGATGAAAGCAGCCTAGTCCAGTTGAATCAACAAGATAGACGCTCTAGACTTGCGCCGCCTGCGTCGTTCGTCGCCGAGTGTTGATTTGCATGTTGTTCCAGTAACGGCGCTGGCGCGATAACGCAGAACGCAACCAAGCTCGCATCTCCCTCGAGATCGGGGATATAACGTTACATTATCGCACTATCATTCATCAGACTTCTTTTCAAGCGTTTACCTTAAACGGACCAAAATAAAGGTGCTATTTATGCTCTTTTAAGTGTACGTTTAGCTTAGTCTGATCGCTATCATCAAATTGAAGGTACCTACCATAAAAAGGAGCATAGAAAAGTGGGGCTAAAGCCATTATATGGTTTTGTTTTGGGTTTATTAACACGAGCAAAGTTGTTATAGGTCGTTCCTTACATATAATGGAACTATACATGCTGTTCTACCACTTAAATAAGACTATAATGTTGAGTTTAATGTTTGCGAAGGTGTAAATCATTAACTAAGAATTGAATTTATCATATTAATGAAACCCTTTATATAGTCATCAAATGGCTCCGAAATCCTTGTTCAATTAATCTTGAGCTTGTTTTTAAGCCGCTCCCGACGCAACCACGGCCATTGCACTGCACTAGTATATTAATTCGAAACTGGTCAGTTGATCAAATGTGCGAGTGGAAATGGCATCATTGACGAAGCAGTCCGTCGTCCTATTATGCGAGCACGAGTCAAGAACCTTTCGCTTACACACGCATTAGATACGCCAACCCGTCCACGATACTTGTACCGAAATTCGCTCCGGCTGTTTACCCTAAGGTGCCAGGGCTTTGACTTCCGCGTCAGTGATAATAGGGACGAGTTGCATTGTATAATATTTTTTTTTATTTTTAATAAAATTTTCTGCATTTATATGTAAGTTTGCTACGCGTATTACATTTGCAGTTGCTGCATAATAGAAACATACTGTACAATGTCTCGATTAACAAATCGTAAAAGTCCGTTGTTATTGCGTTATATGTATAATATCCTTATAGACATAAACCTCTCATTGAGCTCGGCTACGCTTACAAAGTTATCAAAGCAGTCGCTTAGGCCGTTGACGGTTTTAGGATTCGTTCACCCCGCGTTACGCTCGCTGGGCGGCTGGCCCGCGCTTGCGCATGCGCATTGTCCTCGCGCGAAATGTGAACGATCCTTTGTTTTATTATAGTTCTTTACCGCAACCCGAACCGACCACGGAACACTTTGCGCCCACCTAACAGTCACCGAGAATATCGACACCAGCCCAATAGCCCATCCTAGCTTAACGATATCGACTCTAATGTAAACATACGTATATATCTCCTCGAATCTATCGAATCTAACGATGATTTTATCGATGTTGATATTTACACAATATACAAAAGAATAACTAGAAATAAAATGTTTTAGCGTGAGGATTTTTCTAACGGAATATTCATAAAAAAAAAAACATCTACTTTCACTTCAGAGGAAACGATTGCCAGCACGGATTTGAATCCCGATCGTTACTTTCTCGGCGCAGAAACGTATAATTTAGTGAATGGCCCATTAAATAGTAGATGTGCACAAACTTAAACCAAACAATCGGAGCTTACTTTTTGTCCACTTTCTCACTTCATTGATCTTCACCGATTACTGTAATGGTGAAAATGCATAAGACTTACTCCGCTCGGAGCGTGCATAGTTTTAAAATAGAAAGCATCTTAGCTTATTGTTTATTGTTATTGGCCCTTTACAATGGGCACATGAAATTGTTTTAAACCTCCGTGCCGTGTTGAAATGATACTGGCAATGTCTTCACGTTTCGAGATAGAGGCATTGAAATACAAAATGGTTGTATGTTCAAATTTACAATCGAAAATACAATATCATTATATATAATCGTTTTAACTGAATGTCATTATCAATAGAACTAGAAGACTACATGATTGTTTTGACTAGAGTAAAATTAGAAACTAATATAAATTAAGAAAGGAATTAGACACTAATATAAATTAGGCACTTATTTACTGGTAAAGACGATCAGTATATTTTTTTGTAATATAGCCTTTGGTAATTTGTAACCCCATAAAAGTCGAACCACGTTCGCATTTTAAACCAATGTTTCTTTAATAATGTCCAAACTCTCGAAATCTCAGCTGGTTTATTCAATCACTATTGTCATTAAATGACTCAAAAATGTCGCGGCCAGCTTAATGTTTAACCGTGTAAGCGAGACGTTTACTGATGTAATAAATCTCATGGATGTTGTATTACGAGTGCATGTCTCCAGTCATTTGATTGGTTGCCCTTAGGCCCTTCCTTCCCGCTCCTAAGCATCACCATAATGATTGCGACATGTACTTACGTCGACACATTATCTAAACTTGTTGGTGGTCGCTGTAAATGTACCCGTAATGTCTTTATTAATCAACACCGACAAAAAACGAAATAAACCAAAGTAACAAAACGAATTAAGAGTCACTAAAGTGCTAAAAGTCATGCGAGCAAAAATAATGAAGTTTTAAAAACATGTTTGAAATGTGAATAAAAACATGATGAATGTCTTCCATGTGTCATTAATTCTAACGCGGCTGGCAGTAGCTCCGTTGGACTGGTCTATTTATTGTTATACAAGTGAATGAGATTTCTATACAAATTTTCGCGCCCTACGTAAAAGAGAGTTTTTTTTTTAATTCCTTGTTAAACCATTTACCTCGTCCTGTTCTATGTCGCCTGGAGTCAAGTGATTATGGCCCGAAGTGTAGGTTGCTGGTTCAACGGAAGCAGTCGAACAAGCGCAGTGCTGCACGCAAAGCAGTCCTGCTCAGACCTGTCTTCCCAGGCGACTCCTGAGGCTCCTAAGGTGTAAGTCAGAGCCAGTGTGAGTTTCGTTGCATCAAAACGTGTCGATCGCGTTTGCGTTTCCCGTATTAAATAACATTATCAGAAACGCATTCTTTAAGACGTCGGCAAACTGACACTAAGAAACTCTAATTTTCCGCCGATCACAACCGACGCATACGGTATTTAGAACCATTCTGTATAAAATTTCATAATTGAGATCTAAAATAATGTACGTTAAGGTAAGCTTTGCATTATTTTTCGGACACTGCTTTATTTTCTGACCCGCCATGGTTCCCAATTTTCATATCTATAACAAGAATTTACTCACAAACATTTCATGCTTTTAGATTCACCAATGTAACCTACATTGACTGACAATTAATATTCAGCACTTTGTTATACTAAACAAGCTTTTTATTACGTAAGTAGTTACGCACTATTTCATATCGATTCTATATTTATAGTTCAATAACATTTACTTCTATGTGCCTCCAGGTACCGGCGCCAGGGCAAACGGGTAATGAGCAAACTAACAAAGACATCAGAATGTAACTTCACAGTTAGCTACCCTGCAACCTGGCCCGTTATTACGTGTTTGTGCAGGTGAATACTAATTTTCCATTCGGACATCTCGGAAAATTTGTTAATGTCAAATAAAGTTAATATGTCACTTATTTCATAACCATTTTGAAAGTTATCGTAGTTTCTCCGATGGCAAATGATTATTCATTATCATTACAAATGTATGATTCCACTAATTTAGTGCAAATTGTTACATACTTTATATTACGAAAATTCTCAAAATAAAAAATTACTTTAATAGGTGTGTTAATACTGGTGTTCTGTAACACAGAAATTATATGAAATGTAACACGATACTTGGATGACCAAATATTTTATTATCATCATCTCTGATAAAGTAGATAAATCATAAATAATACAAAACTTCTGCAACATGCCATTTTCTAACACAATACGGAAAGAACGATTTAAAAAAGTAGTAGTAACACGAAACAAAGAAATTCACTTTGAGGAAGATAACAGAGGGTGTCTTGCCAAAAATAAACGAATGAAAAATAAATACAATTTGTATATAATCCACCAGCAAATGCGGCACTTACATTAAAGAGAGAATAGAATGAACACGTATGTAAAATTCAAATTACACGTGCCTAACGCGGCGAGCAAATGGACACTTCATCATACTGGATGACTTCTAAATCAAATTATAAATAATATAATATCGTAATAACCCAGTCAGACTGGAGCGAGTTACTCTATCAATTACTTAGCACTCGCACGGTCCCGATGTTGCTATTAGAAGCACATTAGACATGGTTCCGCACGCCATGGAGGCATTAACCACCACCTTGTAACACGGTCACATCGTTTTTCTACCGTCCAATTTGACTTTTTACCGAATACTCGAACAATTTTATATTAGTGTGCGAAAACTGTTAGTATGAATGATTTGTGTTTCATTTCAGTTTTACGATTGTTAAGTTATTCATGTTCGAGTGTCGTTAATTTACCGTTGGCGATCTAAACACCCAAGAAGTCGTGTATACGCATGTTAGGCGGAGCAAAATCTCCGGAATGAGACTTTCGACACGATGTGCGGTAAATAAATAATTCAGGGGGCTTATGGTCGTGTTCATCACGTTACACATTTTCTATACCTATTTTTATTAAATCGTAAAAGAATTACATTAGATATATATTTTACTAAAATTAAATGAGATGAGTAAAATGAGGGTGTGACCGGTACATGAAAGCCACTGAATCGGAAAAAAAATATGTCTGTATCCGCGTCACATCCAAATGAACGAAAGCACATTGAACCGATAACGTTTTTTTTTTGTGCAGGCATAGCTTACACATAATCACATACTTATACAGAACAATTTTTATTAATATTAGTCGGTAAAGTGGGATGTAATGTTTTACTCATCCATCCACGTTCTCACCAATTGTACGTTTTACGAGCCTTTCTCTGGACATTCATTTGTGTGTATGTATATGTATGCATGTGTCCCATTGCAAAGCAAAATCCTTACTTGCTGTAGGTACACCCTTAATTCTCAAAAATAAGTCCTACTGTCCTAGTAAATGACTTAAACTAAACTAAAATCCACAGACCTACGGACTAAATTGACAAATGACTGACAGGAAAAATGATACCAGGAACAGCAAAATAAAAATAGTGAAGGGTATATGTCGATAACAATATATCGACAAGTTGTAAAGTACAAATAACAGACTAGTTTAAATCAAAAATAAGTATATTCGTTTCAAATAAGAGGTACGAATTTTGGTTTGTTTGATTTTCGAGGTAGTGAATGGATAAAATGCGTTTTTACCCACTAGTTTTAAAGCATAAAAAGGTTTCCGAGTCTGTAGGTAAAAAATAAAACACCTTGTCCGACGATAACTAGTCTTTATTATAAAATATTATTCATTCCCAGGCTCCGTTATTTCGTCATCTTCATCATCATCATCAGTTACAAAATAAAAATTTTGCTATAGTCTGACAATCACAATATGGTGGTGGAATATTCTTTAAATTTAAAAAAATATATTCTACTGTCGGACTTGGGTTGTCAGACTATATTACATATACAACAAACTTAACGGAAATAATTGAAAATCGCGATACAATTTACCTTTACAACAGTTGCGACCTCGTTTTTTTTTCAAAAAACATATGCACTTTTTGACGTATTGCCGCAAAAGTAAATTCGTCCACCTTACCTTTGATTTGAACATTAATTTTGGACTTCCGGTTCGTGTCTTAAGATGGCCGCATGCGTTCAAGTTTTGCTGTTCATTATTTATTCATTTTTGTTGTTCAATGTGTAGTATTGATAGCGTATTGTGCAGTGAACTAACGTATGAGTGAATGGTTAATGAAGAATTCAACTTGAAGCGTACATAGCCCTTCTTGGGTCAAGGCCCGGTAGACCGCGTGGTTTTTTGTAAATCGCTATCAATTTACAAAAAGCAAAACCTCACCGAACAACGGCATGCTCTACGAGCAAACTTGAAATTGGCGAAATCATCATTAACCTGATGGAAGCCATATTTTAAAATTAGAATTAGAATTAGAACATTAATTTTGGACCGGGTTTCAGAGGCGAAGTAAATTTCTCTTGTTTTTTGTATTCCTTCAAAACTTTAAAAACTGAACTTCTCGAAATACCAAGAATTTCAGACGTTTTCATGACACACTCGTTTTTATTGACATGAATGTCCTCTGGGATATCTTGTTCGTCCTGTAATCTGTCAACCATCTCATTATTAATATAAACGTAAACTCGATAAATCGTCTCTTTTTCAGTTTCAGTAATAGATTTTTTTCTCCTTTTTGTCGGAGGCGAACATTTTGATGAACATGGCTCTGGTCCCGAATCTTGCGAATCCATACCCGCCTTTTTTTTGTTAAAAAGATGGACCACATTGTTGGGAATTTGAAAATAAAGAACGATAATTTTATTAATTCATTTCATTGAATGTATGTAGTTATTCAATAAACTATCAATTATCATAAATATATAATTTTCATGTACATTATTTCTGGTTTGACATTAAATTTTTATCTCTAATTAGGGTTTACAGACCTTTTGATCTGTCAAAATCACTGGAAAAAATTGGTATATAGATTAGCCGATCAAATTGCCAATTTGATTGTCCCGTCTGGGTGGACCTTAAACCTACGATGTAACAATAATTTTAATATCGATGAGAACGACACTGGCCAAACTGTGGCAACATTTGTTCATACTTACTTGTCAATTTAGTCCGTAGGTCTGTGGATTTTACTTTAGGCCAACATGCTAATGAGACATTGCTGCAGCCAACCATTCACGACCTTCATTCCAGCTCCAGTTGTTGTTTCACTAATTTATGAGATAAATTAATAATTTTCGTGTCGTGGGGTCACGAACCCCCCGCTCCCACACATAAATCGGGTGATGTCGCGTCGTCGTGCGCTTCCGCCTGCGCCCGCGCCGGCTACCGGCCGCCGTGCCTTCGTGTTAGCACTGTAATTAATAATGGGAACCTAAGCTACTATGGCAGCCCAGCTTCTGAAACCACTGTCTCTTTACATTAAGCTCACTATAAATATTTATGTAAAAGAAACACCCAAATTTTCAAAAGACGAAAGAGTAAAATGTATAAAGCAGTTGTTTGACTTTAACGCGAAAGAACACCCAGAAAGCAATTAATCATAGAATCGTGATGATTTTGACAGATTTGAACGGATTATCATAATTAATAACTAACTTCGTATTTATACGATAACGGTTTAGCGTATTATAGCTGATTTATCACACATAAAATTTGGCAAGGAATGACATCATAGTAACTGAGCAGTCTTTCATTTTATGCCATGTGAAATATTCATAGAGGCTGACAAATAATGTACTAAAAATATGCAAAAGAATACCACAATATGGTTTTCGATATGGGACCATACAATGTTTAAATTTAAACGTTTTAAGATGAGTCCTGCTTTCTTTACGGCTGCCGTCAAATTGTCATCATATTACTTACTTAGTTTCGAAAGAGTTGCTTCTTGTCGTTATCATTGAGCAATAAAAACAGTATTTTACGCTTATGAAACTCAAAATAACTTCCAAAGTACTTTTTAGAGTACTGAACTGGTTCCTTAACTGGCAGATATTTCGTCCTAAGACCACACATGTTTTTTGTTACATAGTATTCGTGATGTCATAATGACGGTAGGGGAACCTGGGGATAATTGATCCCCATTTTGATTTTGGACTCTTTTTTTTTTTTTACAGAATTGGAGATCTTTTCAAGCCAAAATATTCAAAATGTATCTATTCATTGATAGTTTGAATGAAAACAAGATTATGCTACAATTTAACTCAATATTAAATGAAATACATTATTGTAGACTTTTACCATGTATCCCCCATGTAAGGGAGATTTGTTTACCCCTAATTGGGAGCCTTTTTAACTTTTTAACTTTGTCGTAGTCGGGCGAAAAATAATATATCATCGACAGCTGCCTGCTCTATGAATCCTAGCATAGATAAAACTTGATCCCTCACGGGGACACATGATTCCGTCATCATGTCACCCCCAAATCAAAAGTTCTCAAGTCTCCCCATACATAGTGTTTTTATAAAACATGCGCTACTCAAAACTATTTATCACGTATTTGAACGTATTCAATAACAATCTACACTGGAATAAACGACTAAAACAACAAACACACTAAAACAATAGCATTTATTTCACTTTTCATAAAATAAATCAAGTTAAAACTTACCGAAAATTAAGTTCGACGCGACACAAATATTTCAACGGCCACCATGTGCAAAATACTGACGTGAGTCACAACGTGCCACGAAAGAACGTGAAGTTAGGCATAAATGAATGAGTGTTGCTAGCGTAAGAAAACGTATCGCGTTTGGTTGAATTTTAAATTAACTTTAACAAGTCTCCCAAGGGATGTAGTCTGCTCAGGTTCCCCTATTATGCAAGAAAGTTACAAATAATATTTTTTCTTACAATTTACATTTACATCGTTGATGAATGCATTGTCAAACTTTTTCATTAGCATTAATCGTAAAACTATTAAATTGTCTACAGATCGCCAGAGATTGTTGTGAACGGTTTTTAAACGCCTTAAGGTAATAAATTCCGTTTGAAAAATATCGCGATCTCGTTTATTAATAATGATAAACAAATCGACTCGCATAATTAATATTCGCTCTCATGACCCTTATCATAAAAGTAGCAAACAGGTTTCGTATCAAATTGGTACTTCGCAAAATATTTTGCTAATGAATATTGACTTTTAATTAAGCATTAGAGCTTTTTTGCTACGGACAGATAAATAAGTCGCAGGTGGGAAATAAAACAGTCCCATGTAACGGTATGCTTACGATACGAGTTAATCAGTTTCCTAATTTAAATAACACTTATTACTAATAACGATTTTAATAATCTTCTCTTATGTTTTGTATTGTATGTACATTATTTTTTATCACATGACGATGAGTGAGTGTATTACTGCGTATGTTAGTGTGTCAGGTAGGAAACATTACAGGGGTCGAATTCGATTGACAATGACATATGTAGCCATTTTAGTAGCGTGGTATGGCGTCGTGACATTGACGAGTGGTATCAACCCGTAAAATCACATCACAAAATAAAATTACCTATGATACGATACTTCATTCATACAGTCAGCTAGAGATAAATGTGATATCCTACTTATTACTGTTAGTGTCTCGTTTATCTGCGCAGGTGACTGTACTTAATACCTCGCTAGTATGATAGTAGCATGATTCGGCTTAAATGTTAAAAGTAAGTCTACGTTGTTATAAAAAGCTAATTCGAACGTCGTAGATCTAAAATATTAGGTATATGTATGTTAAGTGTAAAATAATTGTAGTGAGGCACCAAATGCCCGAAGCACAAAATATAATTTATGCCACCGTCTTGAGACTTGATGTGTAAATTGTTGTTAATTTTAACTAATTCCGTACGTCCCTCCCATTTCACACAGTCCGGAGATAAATGATACCGGACGTTAACGCAAAAACATGGCCAAGCGCGAGTTCTTGGGCACTTATCAGTACAGGTTTCGTGTCAATTTTTAGGTGTCCCCTTGTTTCACCGACAGAATTTTCATCGAATTTTGTTTCACAGAAAATGTTTCACGGAATATTCAATTTTCGTATTTTTATTTCTTTTAATTTTATTTCATCGTATAATCATTGTGCAGAAAGTATATTACATAGATTTTTAGTTCATCGAAATTTCATACTAAAAAACATTCATTTATCGAATATTCACTTCACAGGACAACGTTTCAAGTATTTTTATTTTACTAAACCGAACTGGTACCAGTAAAGTAGGTTAGGTTACGTGTACGATATATTAACCTGTCTGTCTGTCTGACCTGAAAGTCCGAATCTAGGGCTCTCGTTGGCTTCTCGTGCCGATAAAGAGCACCCTAGAGTGTTTTTGTAAAGCCGGAAGCGCGGAGGGAAAGCAGCCCTCGTCCGCCGTGACAAAGCTCAGGAGCCTTGCGGAGCGGAGTCCGAGCGACCGCGCTTTGTCAGCAAGGGCGGAAGGGCTGCTCTCTCTCCCCGCAGCACCGGAGCTACGGCGGAGTCGGCGGAGCGATTTTTATATGTAACGACTATTATTTTAAGTAAGTATATAAGAATTTATAATAAATGAAAAAATGTTCTACGAATTGAATAGGTATTCTTTAGTATGAAATTTTGATGAATGATTATTGTGCAGACTGATTATTCTGTGAATAGATATTACGAGAAACATCTTCTACGAAACAAAATTCTATAAAACTGTTATCTTTAAAACAACATACCTACAACTGATGATGTGATAGCGGCTTGAATCTTGTATTTTAACCTAAAGCCGCTATCACATCATCATATCATAATAATTTATTTTACTGTGTAGCAATATTCGACTTAACGACATGAGTATACCCGTTTCATTATGGATTTTATTATATCATAATAACTGACTATAATGTGTCAATTTCCTAAATCAACGCTTGCTACCGAAATATGTGTTGATTGTTAACAAAGATTTGATAACGAGGTGATAACTAGAAAGTCACACCTATTCGTGAGGCGGCACTCATTCGCTATCAGTGGGAGGTCGCCGCTGCAGTCGTTTGATCTTTGATCGACAGCAGATGGTCGCGTTTATCGTGCGATAAACTAGATAAACTCACGAGCCTGTTTCGAAATGGCTGAACAAATCTGTTTCCATTTTCAATACCCATATCGACGCAATAAAAAAAATCTAAAAACTGAATCGATAAAATAATCTGTATAATTATCGAACCTGCCCACAAAATTGCATGGGAATTGGCTGAGAAATACGACCTGTTGGCGACAACACGGAAATCTGGACACCCGGAATTCATACGTCGATAGAATTGTTGGCCAAGCTGAAACGGAGATGCTTCGGTCGCTTTGCTCGCTCAGTCAATAAATGACAAAGCATCCGTCACGCTCACGCTCAGTTGTCAAAAAGTAACGGATGCTTTTTCACTTATTTATCGCGCAGATATCACAATTATTAACCGACGTAAAGAGTAACCCAACCAATACATTCTAATATAAAATGAAATACCGTTAAAAATCCTATAATAATCTTAACTTTAGTAACCTTCGTTTACTCTTTGTCAACATTATTTATTTGAATGAAAGGAGACAAACATACAAAAACAACGTGACTATTTTAGGCCTTCGAATAACATTTAGTTAGTTTACCACATTATATTATAATGATATAGTTGACACACTTTATTCTCACGAGGGCAGAGACCTCAGCGTCAAATGTTAAAAGAATTTAGATTAAACTCGGTGTATCTATCCTATATGCAAATTAATATCTATTTAATTACTTTCCTCCTTAAAAAATCAGCTATCTTGCTCTAAACATCTCCAAATGAAAAATTAAATTAGCATATTCATTATGAAAATGGCAGCGTTTTATGATCTTTCATAAATACGTTTCGATATAGCGTAGAGGCTAATATAATATAATACTCGATGAGTGAGTTGCCTTAATGCCTGAGGCCAGAAAAATTACCACTTTAACTTGTGTGAGTTAAAATGTGTATAAAACTTTCCGTTGTGCGACGACAATTAACCATCAAATAAGGTTCTATTTTAAGGTTCCTTAATGTATCGTTCATTTTGGGCGCACAACGGAACTTATTTTTCCAATCCCTTTTTAGGGTTCCGTACCCAAAGGGTAAAAACGGGACCCTATAAATTACTGAGACTTTGCTGTCCGTCCGTCCGTCTGTCACCAGGCTGTATCTCAAGAACGGTGATAGCTAGACAGTTGAATTTTTCACAGATGATGTAATTCTATTGCCGCTATAACAACAAATAATAAAATTAAAATAAAATAATTACTTAACGGGGGCTTCCATACAACAAACTTGTTTTATAGTACGGAACCCTATGCGCGAGTCTGACTCGCACTTGCTCAATTTTTTTGTTTTGTATGGCTAACTAAATATATCTTAATTTCGTTCATCTTTTGGGTCCTTACCCATACTATAAAATTACAATTCTTAGCCCCTCTAATAGAAATCATGTATCCGTCCATCACAAACGAATTTCTTTGTTGATAATGTATATAATTTAAATTTACAAATCACGCTAAAATAAAGTCTTGTAAAGTGTAGCCTAAAAGTTGCAAGTAAGTAATTATAATTAAGTACATCCGATGCATCCAGCTTAATTTTTAAATAATATATGAACGTAATTTATGTCATTACTTGCAATATTTATTGTCACTACCACGGAAGACAACATTCTTCAGGACGCTGTTTCTTATTCCAATTAAAAATCTCATTTTTATTTGATCACTTGTCCGAGGCATAATTAAACTCTACCTGTAAAATAATTTAAAGTCCCATAAAGCGGTCTTCAAAATACTCTATATACTTTATATCCTTGATATTGTTAGTATTCATCCGGTTGTCGTAAAGAGGTCGTGTATAATCTCCTTGGCGCCAGTATAAGCGTTAAAGGAGTACAGCGACAGTCCGTTATAAATTTACATTATGTTTCCTGGAGAAAGATTGGTTGCTTGAAAATTACGTATTAATAATAGGTACTCAAAGTGAAATCACTAAAAGGTACTTTATGGCGCCGGTAGCGTTCTCTTCATTTTATTGCACGTATTAGTATGGGATGATTGTATGCGCGCGCCACGTAGCGCGGTCTGAGTAGTGTCTGCGACCGCGCATAGGAATCACTTCGCGATTGTTATCAAGTGCTTTCGCTCATCACACCGTTCTGTATAGATGTTTATACATTTTAGATACGAATATGAAGCGTAATATTTCAAAAGCATCATGATTTTTAAGAAAAATTCGATCTCAGCGGTTTTAACTTATATTCTCAGACTCTTGAGGCAAATGCACCAGATATTATGAAAAAATACCAAATTTCTGCACGTGTGTGAAATAAATTCAAAAGTTCTATCGATTCATCTGATGGGATCCTCAGATCTCAATTCTGACTGGTTTTTAAACATTCGAGAGTTTTCTGGTAAAGAAAAATACATATAAAAATGACTGAATTCTGATATAAGAACATAAAGAAAATATACGTGTCGATTCTCCTTTTTGGAGACAGAATACCAATATGATATTATTTAATAAATGAATAAAAAGAATAAATAAATAAAGATAAGTTGATAATGGGCATATAGCGCTGTTAAACAAAAGTTGTAAAAAAACTGCACCTTCTATTTAATAACTAAAATATTTCTTAAGGACTTGTGCCTAATTTTCCATCGAGCTTTATGTTATTATTTAGTAATTAATATCATATCATTATATTCCTTAGATCAACTTCCTTTAAGTTTTTTTAAATGTCTAATATTTGTCTCCGCAATTTTCATAAAGTTTTCTAAAGTCCTTCAGTTATTAAAGTAACGCGTCTACTCAATGTATAAATCTAAATTCATGAGTGTTGTGAACTTGTGAGTTGCGACTTATTCATCGCATGTTTTCCTTTCAAGATAACAGAGAATACATATATTAAGTAAACACACTTTGTTAGAACACAAGTTTGGTTGAACTTGCCATGTATTTTTATTATTTAGCTTCAGGTTTGATGTTTTAACTATCAGACTGGCTGTATGTTGTTTTACACTTTTTTTAATAGCTTTTTACACGAATTTTTATGAATGTATTGATACTGTAGAGACATTTCATTGTAATACTTAATTTTAGGCTAATACTAATGTACGTAACGATGTGGATTTAATTATTTATAAGGAATGTATGTGGAAGGTATTCTAAATTGGTAGTTCACAGGAAACTCGTTAATTTAACCTGAAAACAAACTTTCACAGGAACGATAACAAGTCTTAAATGTGGTCTAAATAATTAAAGCCAAATGAATTTAAGTCAACCTGATTTATTAAAGTAAATTTAACGAAGAGAAAGTTTTTATTGGAGTCTCTGAAACCAAAAAGAAACCTAATTAGGGATTTTATATGCCAGGGCAGAGCAGTGTGGTATTTCACAGAGCAGTTTAGAGGTTTATTGAAATATTTCTCATCGCAACTGCATGTTTAATTAATATAATATAATAAACATGACAACCCGGTAGTTCCAATATCTACCGGTGTTCTCGATCACGTATCTTCTATTTCGTGGGACCATTAATCGTAATCTATGTGAGATAAGTCGCGCATGTGATATCTAAAACTAGACTGTGTATAAATGCGCTTAGTTGTGTAGCCAAAGTAATAAGTTGTGTTATTCAGCTCACCGCACCACAGCTGGAATCGCTAATGAGAGCGCGCAATTCAAATCAACTGATTTATAAGGAGTGAGTTATTTAGCCGGCCGCACGCACGTGCGATATTTATACATTTAAATGACCATTCCCAATTATCTGATAGGCATTCAGGAATCTGCATTGGATAGGAGATTGTGTAACAAAATTGTTATTTGTTGCCCTTGCCTAAATAGTGTACCAACTTCGTTAAGTTTCCGCTTAACTAACAAAACAAATTACATCTGATTGACTGATTAAATATTTTGGTATTTATATTTTTATTTTGGCTGAAGTCACTTATTTTACATTAAAGAAGCTTCTATTGTTTCAGACACTAAATAAGACAAACTTGGCTTATCTTATCTGCTAACAAATAAACAATGAGTAAAATCTCATACTCTCTAGCAAAACAAGGAAGTATTGTCTACAACAATACTTTTCCTTTTCTAAATCGTGTTTATTGTGCTGTAGAGATTTATTTACGAGTGAGTGTGTACAATTGCAATCTAAACCGGTAGGGAAGCGATATCGATACTTATATTAGCTCGTTAGAGTCGGCGGGCCTTGTCCGGATGTTATCGCTTAACCCCCTCAATTAGCGTGCCCTGCCTATCGCGGCAATAACCCGAAACAGCATACGTACTCGTATAACCGATCTGCATTCGTGACGCGACATACGAACCGAACCACTATACATACACTTAATTATCCGTAACTATAAATTTTAAAAGCGATGATAAGGTCCCGTTGCGCTCTCTGGGAACGCTGCTCGCCGGTAATGGCGCCTGGCGAATTAAATTTAATTAATTCCCTCTCGCCAAACATACTCGCGGGATCGAATTCGGCCAGAACGGTAGCCAATGGGAGCCGAGATATGCCGTTACTCAGCGAGGAAATACTCACCGCGCGCAGGGTTACCATCGTAAATGAAACCGTTCATTCGTCGCTCCATTTGTGCGGATTCAAATGATGTAGAGCATTGTGATTTAGAAGTGTCTAACAACACTCAAGATTATGGTCTACCTCTGCGAAGGCCTCACTCACGGGTCACAGATAGTTGACTCCGTACCGTAGGCGGCCCATCCGAAACATAAAACATGATAATAGCAAGTGTAAATAGGAACGAGAGATAAGGGCTACTTGATCTGTTAACGTCATAAATACAAATAAATGGTAACCCTATTTTAATGTTGCACTCGTTGTGTCGGTGTTCCGCTAGCCGAAAGATCATTGTAAGATAAACATGTTATTTGTTAAACAGATTGTTCACGCATTACTTATTGAACCCGTTTCGTACATTAGCTTGGCATGTCGCTTCGTTTGTACCCGACAAACTTCTGACAAGTTAAGACGCCACTCCGGTTTAGCGTTCCTCAGGCAACTTGAAAGGGTCTAATCTTGATGTCGTAGTTTTATCATTGCCTCTAATTTCTTGGTCTGTTTGCCTACCATTTACACCTGTTAAAGTAAGTGCCTCGTCTCTTCCGCCAGTGCACACCAGGATATATTAATCATAGTTCTCTCTCTAATCTACTACCTCCTGCCTTTGATGAGACTTAACATAATTATGACTACTAATAAGGTATATGATACAAACAAGAACAATTAATTTAAACATGTAATCGAAAACGGCAGTTATTGATTGAAACAACCATATGTCTACCAAGAAAAACTCTTCTCTTTCGCTAGGATATTTGCCATCGATAAATTGCTAAAGGTGCTCTAAGGTATTTTGTATTTACATAGGTTTAAAATATTGCAACTGGCCACTTATGTTTCCGAATTTATCCTGGAGAATAATGGCACTGGCACTCTACTTTGACTGGTCGGCTAAGGCGAGGCAAACAAGTACCTTTTTTTTTATTTCTCATATTTTCTAGAAGCGCTTAATTTTATGAGGTCGTACTCCGCATAAACTCACCATAAGCAGCTCTGCATTGATTGATTGAGCTTTACATTATTTTTATAACACAAAGCTAAGTATTACTAGAGGCTAGCTTAACGATAAATGTGTAACACCCTAGTCGTAAGGCGGGCGGAAAACGCGTGCTTTACCGCCCCGCAATATACTTACTCGTATTTACATGCGCGCGCGGCGGTTCAAGCGGCGAGTGCAGAGTGCTGTTCCGTTGCATTATGCGTCCGCGCTCTTTGTTTATGTTAGTATTTATCCCACATAAACGGAATGAAACTTGTTGACCGGCCTACCCGATAACGGAGTGTTTTGTCTGCAATTAAGAACGAGAGAGCGGGTCAACCGCCCGCTCGCGCATTACTACAGAGTTATGGAGACATTTTAAGCGAATCGGGCGTTTCACTATGGAGCTGACATGTTGTTTGAACAGCCATAAAGTAAATCTACCATCATGTCGTGATTGTTACTTGTAAACAATTATGATGTAATAAATTCTCTAGCTTACAGCGCCTCCTCGGTCTAATCTGTGGTTGCGGTGACATCTTGTTTCTCTTTAGCTTCTCAATTGCCGTACATTGTAAATATAAACTTATGTTAGTGCTCAAAAAGGCTTACAAATCGTGAGACATTTGTTCAACTAACACAACGGTTCCATTAGCGGACTGGTCGGCATTCGTTTAGTGTGTCCACTTACTGTCACTACCAGCCTTAAGTAACGCTAATTAACAGTCGATTAAGATGCAAATCGTCGCCACGTGGCGTTTAATTCGATTCGGCACAGCAGTTAAGAACGGCCACGGCTTCTTGCATTGAGAATTGAGAATCGATACCCCACGGAGCGGGCGCAGTGAGTTAGGTCAGTGCTAAGATAACGATCCAGTGAACAGTGGACAATAATCGTTCGTCGTAGCCGCGGGAGCCGCCTCGGACGCAAATGGGCGCATCAAACAGTGCACTAATTGACTACTTGTTATACTGCTGCGAAGTAAGAAAACGGCCTGATCTTTTTGATAATTAAAAAAAAACTTTTTTTCTTAACGGTGTTCGTGAAGTTTTTATCTATAATGGCACGTTTATCTATCTGCATAATAGGCGATCTTTATGACCGCATTAGAATTCTTACGTATATATGTTTTTCAACTATTTTTTGTTTCGTCTGGCGTATGGTTCATCTTTCAGTTATGAGAAGCATTATACTTGTCGTATCATTTGTATAAACCTCCTCAACAACTAGACCTTCTACACGCCGCCCGCGCCTTCTGATATATTTTTGATTAATTAAAGTAAAATAATGATGTACCAATTTGTATGTCAGCGTTTTAATAAAAAAAATGTACCTGGGTCATTGTCAGTTCAAAAAACAAAATATATCCCTTCGGTGGTCAAAAGTTAAGAGCTTGTATGAATCTAGGTCATGTTGCTATTACATCGGATTATAGAAGAGGGAAAGTTCTTTATTCTCACAGGCATTTAACCAGAAAATTAGGCACTGGAATACTAAATCTGACAATGACCCACCTACATGAACACATCAGAAAATAGTTTTTTTAGGTTCATCGTACTTAGAATTCAATCCTTATATTGCGTTCCTTTCCTTAAATTTCCATTCCAAATTTCCACACTGGAAACTACACAAGAAAAAAATACACACATTTGGTGTGTATTTTTTACTTGTTCAAATATACAAACGATTAGAGTTAGATAAGCCAGAATCAGTTTTCTAGAAAAAATGTTCACGTACACTATTGAAAACGTTCCTCCAGTAATCATATATCTCACTTATCTCCTTTAATTTTTAACATATACAGTCCGGTAAATGGCGCATTAAACTATTGTATTTGTTGATCCTGTGCATACTTATGAACTTGGTGGTAGGCAGCTGTTAAAAGCAACATCCTGTGAAACGCAACCGTAAATACAATTAAATATTACGTGTTTCTCCAGTATAACTAACAACATAACACCGTTTGTATTCTGTAACAACCAATATATCAATATCCAGTTAGACATTAAAACGTATTACAATCAGGATTTATCTCATAAGTATTATGTACGCGCTCGAGCCGCGCTCATATTTAATTCCCGCATCTTACTAATGAGTAAGTTGAGAAGTTACCGCATCCCTGACTTTTATTAGACATGCGGGAGGTTTTATGTATTGTTACGGTATTGTAAGGTGTAAATAAAATATATCGAACTTTAATGCCAAGTGGCATCATCCACGAGTTCACCCTATATAAATAATTTCGAATATTAAATCATTATACAATTTCATGATTGCTACTGAAACGCAGACATTAGCCTCACCCATTACTACGAATACGCGTATCCAAGATATAGGTATAGGAACATGTCAAATAACTTAAATTCGAAATTTAAAAACCCAACGATACAAATAGCTGGTCATCACGAGGCCCTTATTTATTAAGTGAAATAAAAATGCTACAAAAATTAGACAATTCTTAGCATCAATATAGGCTGAAATCCTGTCACTTGTTCCAATCAAAGATGAATATCTTAGAAACCGTTACAGGTATTTTTACCAAACATAGCTATGTAAGATCCATCTCGATAGACAAGGCTACAATAAAAAAAAACGTTTGTGAGCTATGATGCCACAATACCTTTCAATACCGTGTGAGCAAGACAAGGATGCCGAGTCGCGCGACAAGCGAAGCCGCGATATGATATGCTATGCTAGCCCTGCTGGACGGACCCACTATACACGCCGCGTACCGTGCTACGCACCAGCGCACACCTCATCAGTGTTCGTTTTCGCCTTCTTCGTTTATTTGTTCAAATCGGCGCGTGTTCGTAGCAAGTCGGAAGCGGCACACAAGTCGGTTGGTTAATTTGCCAAGCCTCACGACCAACAGGACATTTTGAACAAACAACTAGTAAAATATATTTTCCAAGACCACCTTCTGTATTACGTATTTTATTCTATGTCAGTACGGAACAAAAATACCTTAACACAAGTAATGTTGTTCAGTAGAATCACGTCTAAGATACGAACTAATACTCGTAACGATATGGTCTGCCGCTAGTGCTGCAATCCTAGCGCCTAATGAATGCCCGCGGGGCAGAGCTTAGCACATCCGTTCGTCTGTCTGCGGACTAGTGGAGTACTGGAAAAATTATTCAGCATCAAGCCAACCGCAACGGATTAAGACAGGGACGGAATTCATCACATCTCTGATATAATTAACGGAAAGTAGCATATACGTAAAAATTATAAAAACTGTTTAAACTTACGTACAAATTATCAGGAACAGCCGCGTGGCGCGAGTCGCGTAGCAGCAACCCTGATGAAGAGCTCCACATAAGTTCGAAACATGTCGGGCCGTTTCTGTCATTTTTTACATGAATTTAAACCGTTCTTATAATCATTAAACATGTCCTACGGTACTTTTAATAATATCATAGCATACCTATACGTCTTCTAGATCATAGCAAAATATACTGATCCAGGAAACAATAGTCAATCTGACATAAAATAACGAATCCAAAGGCAAGTTATTTGGAATATTTGATACGTGATAGTAAAATAGCGAAGAGCTCATCAGGGGGAAATGCGGTGCGGAAACACATTCTATGACTACGCAGAGTGCAGATAATAGACTTTTTCTAAGAAATATATCGATTGGAAAACCTGTAACAATCAATTGACGGCGTTACTATAGGCCGGCTATACAAATAATAACTATATAATGGAGATCAAAGATAGGCAGGTTACACATTTTAATTATTGATATTTTTTCCGAAAGCACGAGTCATGTCTCTAGTTTACATACCCTGTGATTAGAATCATCACATCACCCTGCGACCTACGTTTTTTTTAGTAACAAAGAGAGGTTCAAGAAAATAGTGTAGCAGCCAATAGTGTGCGTAAAGTTATTTAAAAAACAAAGCCTAAAGACTGCAAGTATAAAAATGTTGCAATTCTGTTTTAAGATTAATGCAAAAATATTTCCACGCCACAACTGTTCTAAAAAAAACCATTTTCTAAATTTTTGCCAAGTAGGTAATTCTCCATAGATTTTATTCTTTCTGTAGGTAATGTTACCTAATGGTTGGCAAAACTCCAAAACTTGTCATTAGACGAATCCACTAGCTAAATTCATTAAATAGACGTATCCGACATATTTTCCGGAATTTAACTAGTGGATTCGTTGTTGTTACTGATATACCTATCTCAACAAAATTTCGGGAAAAATTTCAAATACGTTTTTTTAGTTTTTTGTGTAACTGCAGTAAATGTATCATTGGTATCTTTATATTATTTTACTCGACTGATAGTGTGTATCTTTGTCTGCAGCATACATTAACGGGCCACAGCGCGAAAGTCATGGCGGCCAAGTTCCTGGGGGAGCCCACCAAGGTCATCACCGGCAGCCACGACCGCACGCTCAAGATATGGGACCTGAGGAGTAAAATGTGTCAGTATTTTGTCTATGTTACATTTAGAATCTCCATAACACTAATTTCTTTAGAGCGTCGACGTTTGGTGAATCTACTATAGTGTGCTGTGCTGACAAGACACCGACGACAATCGAAAAACGAAAGTGTGAAAAAAGTGTGTGTGTGTGTGTGTGTTTAATGTTAATTCACAGTTCACTTTAATATAGCGTCAATCACCATTAATTCATTAACCAAGTATGTACGAGTCGTGTGCTGTGCGTTATTCGCATTTTTGACGAAAAATGCTCGCTTGCGCAGGACGCGCTTTGCGTGCTCATGTGCGGCACTACTAAGTAGATGCAGATATTTTTACCACGACAATTAACGTTTTTATGCACACTTTCAGCTTAATATATTGGAACGGATACGTAGGAACTTCTGGTTTTAAGAGCAATGTAACTATCCCCCAATGTAAGTTAGTATTCTGCTGAGAATGCTGAGAATAAAAATACTGTAAACGACTTTCCAGGGCACTTTTGTGATAGTTTATGTGAATCGGGTTTTAACTTTGTTGTTCGATTTTTAAGAATAATTCACTCGCGCGTTAATTTTGCTAGTTTTCTCTACTGTTCTGGTCTGGGTATGGAAGGGGAGGAATTGTATTGCATTAAAAAAAATAAACGCGTGTAGGCAAGAAATATTAAATTAATAATGACGCAGCGTCATAATTATATAAAGAACCGCTTACAGATAGAGGTACATATATACGTATAAGGCATCTGACCGTGTCCAATATAAATAAACGAAAACCAATTAACACGTAATTATTTAGTAACGAACGAAAACCGGTTTCTAAGATCTTCCTTGGAAATCAGCCCGTGTACCTTATTTAAAATGTAGTGTAATAAAACTGATCATAATATACGAACAGGCATTCAATTAGTGCAATTCTCGTTACCCCAGCCGTTGTAACAAGCAGGTATATACTAGACCAGTAATAAAAATGTTTAATAGTTCATACAGCCGCTGATCGGTCGCTGCCTTCCGCCACCATTATTTCTACTGTGAGCTATTAGGACCACCATTCTACACTTTATAATGATTCTAGAGCACTTTTATTGTTTAATCAAAGCTAATACTATAAATACAGTACTAGCTTGAAAGTCAGTATAAATTGGAATTAGAGATTCCGGTGCATCGGTAACGAGGAAAATTGACCCTACTCGATAGTAATCGTTGCGTAGTCGTAAAATCATAATTACTTGTGGCTCTGTGAGCTGTAGGTATGCCTCGCAAGTTTCGATTTGGCTGAAATATGCCTTTTTTTACGATTTAAAATTTTGAAAAATTTCGAAAAACCGACTCGACAAATAAAACTATATAATTATTGATCCTGCTCACAAATTCCACGAGAATCGGTTGAGAAATGCGGCCAGTAGACGAAAAGCGAAAATCCGGACATCCGAACATCCAAAAATATGGACATACGAAAGATTTTTTGGCCAAACTGAAATGAAGACGTTTCACTCGCTCGCTCAAAAACATAGAGGTAGCCTTTCAAATATTAAATAAATCCCCTAAAAGTAAGATTGAATTTGAACTAGGTACCTATGCAAGCGAAGGATACTTGCGGTGGTAAAAAAAATTAACTAGAGTTATTTTAATTGTCAAACAGAAAAAATATCGTGCTATTAATATTTTTTTCTGTAACTTTCGACGTAAGAAAGAAAGATTGATTTATAACATGTAATAGTGTTAGTGTCTATTGCCGTGCCGGTATCTTTAAATGATTTTTTGTTGCTCATTAATTTCTGTTTGGGTTTTTTCGTCGTTCGGATTCTAATTGAACCGGTTTCGAAAGGCTAATAAAAATTATGGAGTTATTGAAAAAGGATTAGGATTTTTTGTTCAGGAAAGTGATTAATCTATCAATTTGATATATTTATAAGGATTATTAGGTGCGTTGCAATTGTTAGATCTACATTTGAATACTTCTTCCCGCTATTCGAGTCAATAGGAAAAACGTAACATTTGATAAGAACATCGACATCCAAAGCACCACATTATGGCAACACATCTGTAGTTCTAGAGTTATCCCCTTAAGTTCCCCCGTACCTCATATAAACAGTACAAATTCAAATCGCATTTGAAAGTCTCATTTAATCAAAGAACATTACGAATTTGGGTTTTAATTCTAAGGCATGAAGTGGATATTACTTATTGACTATTCAATGCATACTGCACTATCCAGATTGTGACTACAAACTTGCTGTGACCTAGACCATTCCGTAAAAACTAGGAACAATGTTAGTGAACAATTTCGACTGTGACAGGTACAGAAACGAAGTTCGCGGGATCGTCGTGCAACGACTTGGTGACGTCTGACGGCGCCGGGTCGACCATCATCTCGGGCCACTTCGACAAGACGATACGCTTCTGGGACATACGCACGGAGATGTCTGCCAACAAGATAGTACTTCAAGGGAAGGTCACCTCACTTGACCTTAGTAGAGGTGGGTTACGTATTAGCATACCTATTTTCATAGACCTTAATCATTACCATCATTAAGGTTGGATAGGGCATACAATTCTGGTTCGCTCCTCCGGGTAACTGTTGCCAATTTAAGGGTTATATCAACCCTTGACAGAAACGTCCATTTCATTATTTGAGTAAAACGTGAAACCTCAACCCTCGTTATTAAGTATATCATCTCATTGGCTTCTAGTATTTTTACTTCTAATTTATCTCAATGATTTCAAGTTTGTCTCGTAAACCTTAATCCATAAATACCTCGATTAGATCTGCGATTTACGCTTTATCATAAAAGCCGCTAGACAAAAATATGTCTTCTTTTAACCGACGATTTGAATTCCATTTCGTGTAAAATAATAATTACTACGTACGAAGAAAATAAGCATTATTGTATGTGTCTGTATATTTATAAGCGCCTTAGGGTTCTAATGAATAAGTATTCGTGTTTTTGTACTAATGACAGGTGTAATATATCAGCGAAAACAGTTACGTGCCATAAACGGCTTGTTAATTTCAATAGAGTTAAGACTAATATTAGTTGTTAATTGAATGCATGGCTAAGCGTAAGTTTCGGTATTCGTGTCAGTCCGAACGTGACGCGTACGCTCGCGTTTCCGTTAGCATTATGCGTCCGATCGATCCCTTTTTGTCAGTAACGGCGCACGAAACGGTGAGATTGATACCTTCAATCAAACGGAGTGGCGGGACTCACTGGAGACTGATTAAATCACGTCGATTTCGTCGCAGGCGAGCGGCCGACGGACAAATGAATGGGGAGACGTTCACAGTTACGCGTGACGGCGGATCCAGATCGGGCGTATCGGACTATCGGGACTCGCTACCTCACTAAAGACCCCATTCACAATGCTGAACCGTCTGAAAACACAGTGCGTTTTAAATTGCCGGGGTTGTTAGGGAATAGCGAAATCACTGTTTGAGAGATGAACTTGCGCGGCGAACATTCGATAGCGCAGTAGGTAGGTAGATACATAAATAAATAGTCTTCTGGGAATTTCATCAAAAATGCACCGGTATTGATAGCTTAGAAGTAGTTATTAATGCGGTAGACAAAATATTCCGTTTAACGGAATATTTTGGGGCCGCTAAATTCAAAGTTTCAATCATACGGAACCATATTTGAAGAGCGGAGGGCAAAAAAATACTTATTTTGACTAAACTCTGTCCATCATAAGGATGCTGATAGACATAATACAAAATGTAAACGATTTATCTAAGGTAGATGTAGGCGTAGATATTGTTCTTCCGCATGAGGGCGATGCGTGATAAAAAAAAAGTTTGGTATGGCCTAAGGCTTAAGCAAATGTTAATTTCGTCGTATCAAATGAAACATGCCAAAACGAACTGGCTATCGATTACATTAGATCTTTACTGCCCGAACGGTGCAGCTTGACCCTAAGATACCCAATTACCCCTTGTAATGATGGACGACTAATGAAAGGTTCACCGTCTACGTTTTATTTAATAAATCTTCATTTTAGAACCGCGTTATTACAGGATTTTAGGTTAAACGTTATCACAATGAGCAAATTGCTAGTTGCAAAATATGGCAAATGCTTAACGAATGACTTCTTTGATACTATAATTATCATCATTTGTACTATATATCTGCTCTCTATTATTGAAACTAAATATGTAGGTATTTATAGATCGATTAGGTACCAAGAAACAAAGATAAAATAAAAAAATGTGCATTTGCTAAGACATACATTTTCATCCTACATGACATGAAACTTTCACTTTGACATTGACTAATTAGGTGAGTAGGTATTTCATCTTTCGAGCACGTATAGCGTCCAAAAACAGTTGTGATTCGATATTAAAAGATGATTCACTTGAAATTTTACTGTCTTCTCTTTAACTAAACTAAAAACCTAGAGTTAATTACGGAATTATACCTAGTGAAAATGTTATTACGATAACATGTCCGCTGTCCAGGGCATAATAAAGCTGTTCCTAGGAAATATATTGCGTTTGATCTCGGACTTAATGAACACTCTCATAATGTTCCCTCCCTTTATATTGACGCAGGGCCTGGGCATATAAATGACAGTTGCAATACCCATAAATTTTCTTTGTGGCGACTATCTGATTACTCGCACCACAACTTTTCTTAATAAATCCCTTTTTCACCAAGTGTTCCGTGTTAAGCCATTAATCATAATATAGCGGTAGCGGTCATTTCATTTCATATATAATAGAGTTGTGAATCATTTCTAATAGCGTACGTAAATTGGTAGCAATTTATTCTTTTCTTCAACAAACATTAAATAAAAGTATGTTATCTAGAATCGAGATCAGTAAGAGCTCGGGTAACTACTGCGTATAAATCATGCTGTTTGTTCAATTATGCTCTGTATGTTTAATTCAAAAATTGTGTACACTTGTGTCCTTAATTTTGCTTGGAATGGCTGAGGGGCATGACTGTTACTGCCAAGATTAATGGAACACTTAGCTGCCAACCTCTCTGCACGTTTTTGTTATCAAGACAGAATTCGTTTACCTGTATATTTTCAGTCGACAGGAATATAGGTGCTACACATGCTGCATTCAGCATAAGTATCAGTCACAGATTAAGTACCACAACTGTTCCCCGTTTTACCTTTATTAGTTTGTTAAATTTATACGTATACATACATAAAAATATATCGTTTTCAGTTCTATTTTATCGAATTTGATACTTCAGAATCAAGAGATATTGAATTTCAAGAATATACATTTCAAACTGATACGTGCATTTAAATGTTCACCATAACTTATTTGTTTGTTGCAGATAGCAATTATTTACTGGCGTGCGTACGGGATGACACAATACAGCTGATAGACTTGCGACAGAACACTATTGTCCGGTCTTTCAGGTACTTATGATTTCTCGTTCTTTATCTCAGGACAATTCCTCTGTCTTTCGTCTTTGTCAACGGGAGAGGCCAATATTTCATTTGAAAGTATTCTTTTATCCGTTGGCTCCAATTGGGACTTGGGCTGAAAGAACGCAGTCAGGTGATCGACAGCCAGCCTGTCCCAAGCCGGGCGTCCCTACACCAAATCATCATCATCATGCTTTTATCCTTAGATCACTTTTCTAGCAAAACCGGAAACTTCCGGGAAGAAAAGTTGTGCATTCGTTCTCGGAAAACGTCATTCGGTGACATAGGGCAACTGAAATGGGAATTCATTTCATCAAAGTTTGTGTTTGTTTTAAAATGTTAGAACCTTTCATTAATAGTTTGCACTACAGATTGTTTTCCTATATTGCAGTCACGACGCCTTCAAGGTGGGTTGTGACTGGTCGCGGGCAGCGTTCGGGCCGGCGGGCCGACTGCTGGCGGTGGGCGCCGCCGATGGCTCCGCGTACGTGTGGAACACTCACTCGGGCAAGCTGGAAGCAACGTTGAAGGACCACACGTAAGTACACATTTTACTTCAAAGTGGGTTGTAACCATGGAAGAAAGAACCTAGTTGTAACTATAACGCATACGTGTGGTTGTGGAATACGCACGCGGGCAAGCTGGAAGTAACGTTGAAGGACCATTAGTAAGTACACGTGTTCAATGTGAGTTGAGACTGGTCACGGGCAGCGTTCGGACCAGCGGGCCGGCTGCTGACGGTGGGCGCCGCCGACGGCTCCGCGTACATGTGAAACACTCACTCGAGCAAGAAGGAAGGACCAATCGTAAGAACACATTTGTTTGCAGGGAAATAGACACTAATAAAAAAGGTTACTTAGTTTGGCTATATTCGTGATAAAGAGTAGTGATTCGTTGATGTCTTTTAGTATAAGCGCCAATCAAATTTCAAAATCGGGATTGATAAAATTACACAAAGTGAATGTTGTCTACTATAATATATCCATCTAAACTAAACTATATTTTTAACAGCAGCTTTGCACTGCGATACAAACAATGTATTTTTATAGGAAACTAGGAGATGCCTGCAACTTCGACTGCGTATTTTTTTACTTTACCTTAGACGGGTAAAAAGTACTTTATCTATCCAAATATCATATACCCTCCATGATGCGTTCAAGAACCGCATATTATGACCACCATAAAAATAGAATGTTTTGTTTGGAACGAATTTCTTATCTGTATAAAAATGTTATTATTGCTAAATAATAACATCGATTTCAATAATATTATTTCATTCATATTTCGAACATCTCTGCAAAAACAAAGAAATTTGATTTGACCTCTATTCTAATATCAGTCGAAAAGACGTTTAGTTCGAAATGAATTGTCAATTTACAATCAAATTTGACAAATGTCGCACGTAAGTAAGATATCGAACGATATGATAGTTTGGGCCGACTCTAGTTTGTCTCTGAATTAAAAAAAAAAGCTGACAGCTGCCAGAAAACTTCATTACTGCCATTACGGGGTAAAATTTGTCATAATGTGCGGCGGGACTTCCGGTTCGTGTCCCAAGATGGCCGCATGCGTTTAGGTTTAGTTGTTCATTATTTATTCATTTTAGTTGTTCAATGTGTAGTATTGATAGCGTATTGTGCAGTGATCTAACGTATGAGTGAATAGCTAATGAAGAATTCAACTTGAAGCGTTCATAGCCCTTCCTGGGTCAAGGCCCGATAGTCCGCGTGGTTTTTTGTAAATCGCTATCACTTTACAAAAAGCACGATTTTTTCAACTCACCGTACAACGTGGTATCAATCCTCTATCTAGTCGCCTAGTGCGATTGGCAACGAGACATTGGCAGTAATGGTCGCTTAACTGTGACCGGTTGCCATTTTTAAAAAAATAGAATAGAATAGAATAATGTGCGGCTCCTGAATGCATCATGGAGGCTTATGATATGTGGGTGGATAAAGTAGTGTATGTGACTGTACAAAATTAGGCATAAAACACTCGTGTGATGTTATTATGAAACTCGCTTTCGGCTCGTTTCCGAAACCCACACTCGTGTTTAATATCCTTCATTATGTACAGTCACATAAACTACTATATCCTACAACCAACTTTGAATATAAATATAATTATGTATATTAGTATTCAGTCGAACAGCGAATACTTTGACGGCAAAAAGTAGAAAGAACATGAATTTCATTGAGGGTTACAGCGTTTCTGCTTTTTACCATCGAAATTATTATTTATGTTTGTAATGATGGCACTTCCGGTGTTTGTGATAGGCTATTGCTAACTACGAGAATATTAGTGGCTACATAATTGGGAATATACTCTCAAGTGAGATACCATAATCTTAGTCAGGCTTTAAGCATAAACAAACGTCTTGTTTAGTGCGGTATTTGTCTCGAGAGTTGTCTATAAATACGAGCGATAGACTCATTAAAGCCTCGCTTCTACGACACTTATACACAAAGTCCTATATCAATTACGTTACTTTGTTTGCACGAGGAAGAAAAAGTCATAAAATCTCTGTTATGATTTTGATTTACAGTAGTTGGATAAACATTATCCAATGACTGTGTGTGGATACCCAGCTACTTGTACCTACTTAAACTTAATGAAATCCGTCTGGCTAATTATGGCATCATGAAGCCAAAAAACCGATGCTGCATAGGTACAGAAATTAATATTCTGCGGTCTTGTAAGCCCCAAATAGCGTATTTCACTTTTTCTTTTAATTCCTAATGAACCTATAATTTTATATCACATCACAGTCACCATCTAAACTATATTTTTAACAGCAGCTTTGCACTGCGATACAAATAATTCATTTTATAGGAAACTAGGTGGAGACTGCAATTTCGACCGCGTATTTTTTTTCTTTATCTTAGACAGGTAAAAAGTATAGTTATCCTATAATATAACCATCTTTTACCTATCCCTACGCATACTAAAATTGGTTAGAATATATCATCGAAATCATGACCTCTCTCCATAAAAAACTTATTTTCAATGCAAATTTAGATTTTTATAATAGTATTGTACGATACCGTACAAGCAAATAGACATAAGAAGTACGAGTATATGTATGTTTGTATGCGGATAGATTGCTCATACTAAACGGCGTAAGTGCCAAAAGTTAGTCGTAAGCTAACCGTCGCTTTCTACACATTAAAATTAAGTTACCAGATTGTGGAAGTGGAAATATAGTCTAAATAATTGATGTTTGGTGTTTCCTTCAAGATCTGCGCCGAACAGTAGGTGGGTAGTTCTCACGAAATCACGAAATTCGGTTCCGATAAAAACCAATTAAAATAGTATGATCATTTCGGATTTTTTGATATGGATTTTGTAGTAGTCATGATATTAAATTTAGGATATATAGTGGTCCCTAAAATAAGCGCTTTTTTTAAGAATTACAAGCCTGTTAAAAAAATGAAATGAGGAAATGATGACTTTAGAAGGAATGAGTTTAATAAGCAATGATGTACAATTTCAAATAAAAATGCATAATTATTGTGTTAAATTTATTTTGTATTGCAATGTTTACTATATTAATTGACATTATTAGGAACTATTGTCCAGAAAATCACAAATTTATTGCAGTCTGCAGCTGCCACGAATAATTAACAACAAAGTTTAAAAATTGTTATAGCACTTGTCTTAATCATGATGGCAGTACCTATAGAAAACAAACAAAAAATCTTTACTTGCTTAAAAAATAACTTAGAAATAAATACAAAGTTAATAACAGTCTTGACTAAAAAAGAAAACAGGAAAAATTAACGAAATAATATTCATTTTCTTAGAACTAATCAAACTGGCAATTCGACTTAAATTCTTTTTCCTGCCTATTCAATCTGGAAGATAAAATGTATCAGTCTCAGCTCTCTAGTTAATCGATCTCTTTTACAGAATAACACCCTCTTTTGATCAGTGTCGGGGGTTTCATCTTCTGCAAAGCTGTTCGTCCTTAACTGCTGGTCATTTGCAAATTTGGTTCCTTCTCATTTAGCTTCCTCTTCACTAATTTTCTTTTTTCTTGCCATTATTGTGCCCTAAAAAGATATTACAGGTAAATTCAAGGGTTTGCTACAACATGCGACAGTAAAAAAGAATTCTAACACAGTCAAAATCATTTCCTCCTTAGTCGTCATTCCCTCACTGTAAATTTATTACTGTATAATATATGAGGTAATGACGATGAGGGAATGACGAAACGAAACAAAACCTAAAAATACTAGTGATACGACCGTGCTTTAAACAAGGTTATTTGTGTAAGTGAACTACTCCCAAAACCCTACTTCATTATGTAATTAATATTTTTTATAGTACTTACCTTCCTTTTTTCTGGGACGTGATGTAATGACGAACACAAAAGTAATTTTCAAAAATTATGTATTCTACCGTTTTTTAACAAAGCCTCGAACGCGTACTCAATCAATTCGCCATATTGGTAAATCGTCAGTGTTGCCAGCTATCAAAAACAAACGGTAGTGTCCACGTTTGATTGAAACAGCGTTCATAAATTGACTGTTACTAAAGTTGTGAGGAAATGATTTAATTTTATTGGACACATGGTTTCAATTTTTTTTCAAATTCATTATTGGCTTTTTTATCCCAATGAAGAATACATTCACAAGTCCATTGTTTTAAGAATAGGTTAATGAAACTTTCATCGCTTTTACTTTATTAACTTTTTAGTTACAAATTTAAAAGTAATTGAAAATGGGACTTGGGACATAGTGAGGAAATGATTTTAACGACGTTACATGTACTAATTTTTTTTTATTTACCTATGTGGCTCAGAAATTATAACTAATACGCTTAGCGACGATGGTGTTTATTGCAAGGAAGTAATACTTACCACTATATATTCACTAGTTGTTTTTGAAAACATGAGGGACAAGAATTTCGAGATTTCGTGAGAACTACCCAGGTATATGTAGATGAATTCTCTATTCGTTACCTTATGAGTATAGTATAAAACTAACTCGTTCATTACAAAATGTTACGTGTATATGCTGTGCTTACTCCATCAGCCAGTAGTTTAGGATACATTTTGTGGGTGTAAGAAATATCTAGAAAGTTTTCTAGTTTTAAATAGCCAATCCAGCTGTCACCCAGAATGCTAAATTAACTTAGGTGTGCCGATCAAAATATTTAATATACAGTGACAGAATATGCCTTGCATATACAATCTGAGGGATTACTCTGTACTTAGAAATTCGAAGTTCTTATCATGCCATTCTCTCTTGTGTTAAACTGTATTTGAAATAACGGCAGGCTATGCTACGACTCAAGTTTGAATTTAAATCTTCAGAGTAACTCCACTGTCGTTTTGGACGGTTTCCAAGTAGTATCTAGCTCACACAAGGCGTTAATGTATACGTCACACGTCCATAAGTGAGAGCTTATCAATTGGGAACATGCAACAAAATATAGCCAAACAAGGGTTGGTCCTGTCCAGGGATAGTGGTGCTACGAACAGCTTGCATATGGCAATAATGTGCATACGTCATATATTTGCATTATTAAACGCCAGAAGCGATTTGTCAAGGATTTGTCATCAACCAAATTCAGAACATTGCTAACCGGAATGCTGCTCAATCCTTCGTTCTCCTTGCGAAATAAATAATGAATAAAGCTTATTGAAAAAACTTGACTCGTCACTGTGCATAGTTTTGGATTTATTACGCAAATAATACTTGAAATTTGCGTAGTATTTAGTCCTGTTTCCTCTTTTTACAGACATTTACATGACATTTGTTACATTTATATTAGTGACAATCACTGACTTTCAACGTCAGTTATCAAAAATTTGTCGTTGCCAGTAAAATAAATTAGTACCACTAAAATCCGCAATATGACGTGGACTGAAAAACACCCTGCTGCTGGGCTATACATTATACCAAACAAATGACATTTTCATACGAAACATGTGTCCCATACTGACCAACGTGATAAATAAGGATACTAAGAACTTCAGAAATGAGAGTGAATAAGTTTCTATCAAAAATGACATTTTAGTGGCAAGCTTTTATAGCCGACTGTACTTTTCTTTGGATATCCATCAAATGCTCACTGAGACGATTCTAAAGAGCCCAAGCTCGGTAGGATTGCTTTTTCTATTATAGAGTTCCTATGGCCACCTTCCGGCTCCATCATCAGATCAGCCCCATGGTACCATATTATTGTATTGTCATCAAAGTTAAGTAAGTGTGCAAAATTTCAGCTCAATCGGTTGACGATATCTGCTTCAAAATTGAGTTGCAAGATTTCACCCGAACAAACATACTTTAAACATACCATGCAAGCTAAATAAAAGCTTGTAAAAAGGTGTCACAAATGCACTCATGAGCTAATAACTAGTAGTGTGTCGAAAAGCGTAGATTTTGCAATGTAGTTCTTAAAACACTGCGTTTAAGAGTATACCTCTTATACATTTATGGTTACGTTTTTGTGTGAAAACTGTAATAATGTGTGTCTCGTTTTTTTAAGTAGGTAGAATGTCGCATTTATTGTGGGTATATACTTTTTAAGTTAGTAGAAAGAAAGAAAGATTTATTGCCACGCCAAAAAATTAAATAGGTACATGGAATAAGCAAGAACAGCATTGTCAGAACATTGTCCACCCAAAATTATTCCGTATGACAAATGGAGCGGACTCAGCATGTGCTACGACGGCCAGGCGTCTGTGCAGCGCTGGTTTTCAGGCCGTCCCTTTTCTCACTCTGAACCACATTGTCATATTTAATATAGTGTTTAAAAACTGGAAAATAATCAGAAATTCCAAATTCATGCAAGTTCCCTATTATTAACTAACTTACAGATCTCCTCCGCGCCCATAGCAGATTTTTTAAATAAGATGCCTACATCCACCGCCTACGTTTATTTTATATCTAATAGTAAATTAGTAAATAATGGCATACCGTGGCTTTCAATTCTTATGCAGCACGACAAGGGCACCTGTTATATTATGAGAATTATGACCTTTAATAAACCATTGGATTTGAATATAAAGCCTTCGTAGTATAACAGTATAGCGATTGCTCAAATTCCTATTTGTACTGTTGCTTTGCAGTCTCTGGTATTCACAGCGCTGGCTCGGGACGCCCGCTGAATTTGATAAGCCTCTGTGGGAAAGTAGATGTAGCCTGATTATTCCAACAGGCCTGAGTCCTATTTTTAGGGTTCCGTACCCAAAGGGTAAAAACGGGACCCTATTACTGAGACTTCCCTGTCCGTCCGTCCGTCCGTCCGTCCGTCCGTCTGTCACCAGGCTGTATCTCAAGAACGGTGATAGCTAGACAGTTGAAATTTTCACAGATGATGTATTTCTATTGCCGCTATAACAACAAATACTAAAAATAGAATAAAATAAATATTTAAGGGGGGCTCCCATACAACAAACTTGTTATAGATTATAAATATATATATATATATATATATATACAGGGTGTAACCGACATCGTACCGAAAACGAAAACCGTAGTTTTAGACCATAATCACGAACTGAAAACAAGTGTTCATTTTCTTGGAAAACTCAAGGATAAGATTTTCTAAAATAAATTATAAAACTCGACGCGCAATGTATTGCGTCCAATTCTCTCGAGTGCAGACGCGCGGGGAGGGGAGCACGCGGCAAGCATCGACCGTTCCAGGCGCTACCCACTCCACTCACGCGTCGTCGGCGCAAAACATACCGTTACGCCAATGCGCATCGAATGACATGAATGAATGCAACCACAAAAACAACGCAACCACAGATCACAACTAGTATGTAGTACCTAACAGTTATTGGTGTGAACTGACCGATAAATTAAAACAGTCTAAAAAGATTATTTTCATTCAAGCAAGTAAAGCAAATAAAATGTGCGGGTAGGTAAACATTAATCATGCGTCCGACCGTGACGGCCAACGGGCGCGTACTAACTGGCCTGGCGGATCAATGACCGGCCAGTACCGTTATCTGTCCCACTTCCCGCGCTTACATAATACTGTTTGTGATACGTTGCGTGTTTCGCGGAAAATGCTATTTTCATGCGATTTTTTCATGAAAAATTGTTACCGGTAGATTTCGATTAACGGAAAAATAAAGAAAAAATGAAAATTCGCGAGGAAAATTTGGGAATTTTCTCAAAGAAATTTCTACGATTTTCCAGTCCAGAATAATGGTCTGAAGGCATGGTTTCAGTTTTCGGTACACCGTCGGTTACACCCGGTATACATAGGTCCCCCAACCCTTCATGCGCGAGTCGGACTCGCACTTGCCCAATTTTTTTAAGATGACAAACTTATCCTATTTATTTGAGGTTCAAATAACTGTATAGGACTGACTACCTACATTATTTAGATAGCTATAAGAGTAAAAGTCGGAAATTATAGGCAAAGTTTGACATTTTCACTTTGCGCTGTTTGTTGCTGCTCCAAATTGATACGCAAAAATAAGAAGGTAATTTTTAGTGATGCAACGGATAGTTGTTTGGCCGGATACCGGATATTCGGCCAAACCGCCGGCCGAATGTTCGGTATACGGCCGCCGGTTATTCGGCCGGCGGAACTATACCTACAGTTTGAGTTTTACAGGTGCGCGTCGCGCAGGTTTTGTCCTGTTTCGTAGTGAACGTTCGCGCGGACACATTTCTAGGTTCGAAACGAGTTTTATTATGTCATTACGAAGTAACTTTGTTTAATAGTACACGTGCAAATTGTAGTAAGGTGCTTTGGGGTAATTTCGACATATTTTTAGGCGAGTGTAGAGTATGTTAGGGTTTGGGCTCGTAAGTCAGAACCTAAGAAGTATTCCTTCCAAGTAATGAGATCCTTACGAAATTGGATATATTCATCAACGCTTTGTGAAAATGGCGTTTTAATACGTTGCTTGAATTTGAAAATAAATGTAAATAAAAAGATAAAATATTTTGAATACCATTTTTTAAGGAGAGGGTAATTTCGAAAGCAAGTGGGGTAATTTCGAAGCTGGTTTTTATGCAATATGAGTTTAAGAATCATATTCCTTTTTAGTTCAAATTTACCCCCGCAAAGATCCAAAAATCGCACTGCTTTTATTTAATCGACTGCAACACACGCGCCCTCACGACTAGCGATGCGAAGTGAACTGAAGCGGGGGAGGAGATAAACATGGCGTTTTGACAAGCGTTGCAAGCGTAGAATTTGTTCCCAGTTTAGTAGAAATGTGTGTTTTTCGACTTATCCCCATTTTCGACTTTATCCCAAAGCACCTTAGTAGTGCAGTGCATTCCAGTTTTACCCCAAAATAAAGCAAGTTTACTATCCGGTATCCGGCCGGATATTAAAATAATAGCCGGATAGGCCGGATACCGGATAGTAACCGAATATTCGGTGCATCTCTAGTAATTTTCATTGTTGGTGCTGAAATACTGCTTTGAAATATATACGATTGTCGTACATTTTGTGTTGTTGTAATTATAAGGATTTTATGAATGAATAGAAATATATACACACAAAAGGTGGCTTTTAATTTCAAGTACATTTTCAGATTCTGTAGACAGCTTTCCTATCGCTTCTTTCCTTAGATTCGTTGTTCCAAAGTCTGGAATGACGACCTACATTGTAAAAACTAAAAGTATAGTGAATTGAAATTATCCTACGGCAGGACAAAATGAAATGAGAAACAAAAACAATGCTAAGATTTCCGAGTTCCGACCAGCCGTCGATATATAAGTATATCATAATTTTCTCGACTACTCTCGACTCACCTCGTTGGTGGAAGGGCGCCTTAAGACTCCCTATGGCTGTTAGCGTCTTTAAACCGTACATTAATCACTCGTGAAATATCTCCCACATTGAAGTTTAGTAAGAAATAAATATTAAAATTGCGCAGAGTTTACGGCAATTTATTAAAATCCGGCATTGAATTTGAGTTCCGTAGGGCGCCGACATGATCTAGTGTTTCTATGTCGCCAATATATTTTAAGCTCTGGGTTATATTGAGCCGTACATTGATAAAGGGTAATGTTAGATTGGACACGGGCGGATAGTTTTGCACTGAGATGCGCACGCGATGTCACAGGACGCTGGGCCACCGCGGCTCGTATTATGCGTATAGAAAATTAAAAGGACATCTTTAACACGAGATAACTGCCTCTAAAACTGACCTTCTATGTCATCTGTGTCCGTGGTTCTTGGGAAATTCTTTAATGTAGATAAGACACGTTAATCGAATCGAAATCAAATCAATTGGAAGATTGTCTCGTTTCTTATATTAAACGCACTTCGAATCAAGCCAGGAAGTAACAAATAAGTGTGTAAAATACTCATAAATTGCAACTAAAATGGCGATATAAAATGTAAGTATTATGAAAAACAATTTGTATTAAACCATAGTGTTGCATTTAATGTCAACCATAATATTTACTACTAATGATTACTTCAGACACCGATTACCACAAATACCGTTCGTAAATTTTAGTACCCACTCGAGAACCGTTCAAATACTCATCCTCTTAAGTAAGTACCATATGTAAATAAATACGCGTCATTATTCTCGACAAATAAAAAGGCCGACAAATGAGCCGAGGCGGTCATGTTTCATTTACGCGATGGCTGTGACTGTGACCGCTCTTAGTAGCCGTCTGCTCCTGGCTTGACCCCCAGGCAATAAACTTGCAGTGAATACATTTTTGACCTTGAATATAAAACTAGAATTGCCTTGCTCGTGACATCGTTTAGTTTCCCCGTAACATTTTGCATGGACAATTGAAATCGTGAGGTCACCATTGGCTCGGTCTGTCTCACCGTTGCAAATTTCTCTTTCCCATACTGTACAGAGAATATTTCACTTGGTGCCGGTGAGCGTGGCCTAGTGGTAAGCTACCCCGATAACCTTTGCAACCCCGTCTAACTGTCAATATTTGTAACAATAATATTCAGCACTGCGAAGAAACATTTCAGCTATCCGATATGGGTAGTGCTGGTAGCTTTATAGCTTTAAATAATAAAAAAAAAAACATCATACCTCAATCTAGGATTTTGGAAAATCTGATAAAGTTTCTATTGGTACAACAAGGCATTGAACTTCATCATTATCATATAGGTATATGACCCGAAAGATGTCCGCTGCTTGACAACTGCTCGACTGATCGCGCGCTACCTTTATACAATGGCTTTCTTTTAGCTTGACCAGATTGTTAGTCCACCGCGTTGGTGCACTCCCACACTGTGTATTGTGGTCGCCAGCGCCACTCAAGAACGTACGAAACGTACGAAAAGTTGGAGCAAATTGTATGCAATTCCAATATAAATCTCAGCCCATTTTCGTCGCTCGTCAGTATATGTTTGATGCTTTAATCTATGAAATCTCAAAATCTACACTAAAATCCCTTGTTGACGGGTGTCACTACATAAGCGAAGTGTCGCTGTATTGTATTGTGTGTTAATGTAACATTGAATAGCAGCGTCGCAGGTTGAAAAGTCACGATTAAACAGTTATTCCTAGGTCGTTTTATTTTATTTGCCGTCTCAAAATTAAAGGTAAACTCTTCAAATCGACTTCAAATTCTTCACATTACGAGTATATAAATAATTCCAAATTAGTTTATTGTAATTAATCACGTATAAAATCGGGTCGTAAGTCTGAGAAAGGAACTGGCGACGTACATGCGTTTCTTACCTACACTAACCATTTAAAGCTTGAACTTTCCTAATAACTAACAATAAGTTTAACCCGTCGCGTATCCCTCGTGCTCAAGAAAACCTACCACGAGTACCACGTAACAAACATTTTGCTACCGGCCAAAATGTTACCATACCAATATAATACAACATTGATGCTACTACGCTAGGGGATCTCGGATTCTCATGGGCCGGCGTAGGTCAACAGAACAGAACTCGTCACGGGTTAACCTACACACAATTCGTTTATAATGCCCCCATATGATTGCCTAATTTAACTAACAGAAAAATAAAACAGATTTTTCACGACACTGCTCGAAAATGTGGTTATAGATTACTTAAATTCCGTCCACAAAACTGCTTATATATGTTCATTTGTGTAAACTGTATATCTTGTTAGCTTCCAACAGACAACAATGTGTAGCACCTTACGGTAACAGTTCGTATCTACACATGAATTTCATACAAAGATATGACTTTTTAGAAAATATTTCACAGTAATTTTCTCGGCCGGCTTAAACGACAATTTAACCAATCAAAGCTTAATCGTCTGCTGCATGTTAAATTAAATTGACCAATAAGAATGCGTCATTTATGAGGTGTATTTTTTTCTTAAACTTATAAATACCCGTAAACGAGTTTATTTTCTTAAGGCGATATTGTCCGGCCCTACGGCGGAATTGAGGGGGTGAGGTGCGCGGCAAGACGCGGAGCGCCGCCCGCGCGCCCCGACCCCGCTCGCCGAGTTCGCTAACGCGAAATTGCGATGGCAATGTAACACTGTAGAGGGGTGTCACAATACAGTGATATCAGTCGGCAGTTTTTTAAGTGGCCGGTGCAAAGCGGGTTATAATTTATGTTCAAAGTGAAATGCGAATTCTTGCTATAGAAGTACTAAATATTATTTTTCGTTTTAACTAAATGTTTGTTTTAACTTAATTTATTTTTTATAGTTTTTACTTGCGACTGTGTTCTGTGGAGGAATTACGGAATAAGTATCCCACCAAAAACATAACATGTAAAAAATTGCAAGTCTCGCATCGCAACCTTCTACCGCTAAAAGTTGTGAGATTACAATATAAAACCAAGTTGGTTAATTTATTCAGTCCCTATCAGAGTGACCCCCCGCCTATATGACAACTTTGACATACATTTTCACCGGGTTACATAACTAAAAACATATTACCATGACCGTTGTAGTGTTTGCATTAATATTACCTACACATCTTTATCTTTATAATAAATGTAATGACTTGGCCATCGCACAGCAACATACAGTGCGACACAAAAGAGTAGAAAATAAATGAGGGCGCCACTTCCTTCGCAACTGTCACATTTTTGACGTAAAGTGCTTGAATATGGTAACAATTTTGTATGAAAAATTGTAGTTCCTTTATCATCCGTTTTCTACTCTTTTGTGTCGCACTGTAGTACATAGGAACACGAGTAAATCTCCTTTTAAAGTGATTATTATATTTTTAGCTTTATCTAATAGTTTACAATTTAGATAGTTTGGCCATTTCGTTCGGTGTTGAGCTCTGCTCCTCCCGTTTTTTTCAGCTGCTTTTACTATCTCATCTTCCTCTATTATCTTCTGTCGTCCACTTTTGCCCGTGTGGCCAGGTCCATCTTTTATCTTAGTAAGGACGGCCAAGATGAAACAATGAGTAGGAATTTACGCATATAAATTAAGCGTGACAATTAAAGCGTTAATGATATTTGGTAGATGTTTTCATTATATCTAGAGTATATTACCGTGTGCGATTGCCAAGTCCTTAAATTTTATTATAAAGATAAAAATGTTTAATACATTACATTATTAATGCGGGCACTAAAACGGTTATGGCAATATGTTTTTAGTTATGTAATTCTGTGAAAATGTATGTCAATGTTATAATATAGGCCGGGGGTCACTTAATAAATAAATTAACCGACTTGGTGTTATATTGTATCACAATTTTTTGCGGTAGATGGTTGCGAGACTTGCATGCATGTTATGTTTTTGATGGGATCTCATTTTTTTTAAGTGGTCCTCCTTTTTTTGACAAGCCAAGACGGTAAATACTTCTTATTCTATTATACTCTGCAGTTGCGGAGTCGACGTGAACTAGATGTAAACCGCACAGACTTGTCACTTCCTCTTATGATCCATAATGATCTCTCTCAAAATCCGTCATGATCCATATTGATCACTCTCATGATCCATAACGATCTCATGGTAAATAATGACTTAGCGGAAGCACTGTGCCCCTAGATCCTTCTCATGATCCCTCTTAGCATCCATAATGATCTGTCTCTTGATTCCTCTCATGATCACTCTCATGATCCATAATGACCCATCATCACCACAAGGATTGTCATCACAATCATCGTCATTATTCATCATCAGTCATCACCATGACCATTACCATCTGAATCAACACCGCCATCATCATTCCTAATCACCATCATCGTCATGACCATCATTATCATCAGAATCATCAACAACAACACAATCATCAACAACACCACCACTATCATCATCATCATAAGCATGACCCACAACACCACCATCATCATTATCATCATTACTATCACCAACAGCATCATTATTTGACGAGTCATCATTATTGTTCTACCTATGCCTGTGCACACGACCATTTCAAAATTATCTACGCAGAAAAAACGATTCCAACTCACTGCCCCTGCGGGGTGAGGTAACTCAATTCGGCACGGGGGTGTGCGTGTCCACTGTCCATTCTGTATGTATAAATTCTGTGCCTGAGGTTTTAGTATCTAAACCGAAGGTTATATGAACCGCAAAATCAACTTTGTAATCGAGTATTTTTTATAGGGTTCATAAGGAAATACAAATTTTCCTATGCAGGTCGCATAACTGTACACTAAACAGTAATAGAGTTCAAAATTTCAAGCTTGTGTGTCTGCTGGAAATATCTTAGAATTCGTATGATCGTGTGTAAATGAGTCAGTGAATTAGTGAGTGACAAAATTAAGGAACTTTGACTCGCAATAATTCTTAACTTACTAGTTCAAATTGAATGTAACTTGGAATATGCCTAGGTTATACTATGCCCACCTAGTTACTGAAAATTCAGGCTTCTAGCTTTGTTCACGACGAAATACAGGGGGTTTGAAAATGGTCTGAATGGCTTCGAAAAAAGGAAAAGGATGTTGCGGTGTGCCGGTAAGCGCGTTTTCTCGAGTTGGAGGGGGCAATGGCGTGCATCTAGATACAATTAATAAAATTATTTGTTTTTTTAGATACTTTTAAATGTGAAATAATCTCAAAGGTGCTATCATACATAAACAGACTGCGCTAAACACATTACCCTCTTTTGCGTCGCGCTGTCGGGTAAAAATATACTACATACCTTACCTAGGAGTCGATTGTTGCTAAAGGCCTTAAGAAAGAACAAGTACTGAGGAGCATTTGTAAAGTACAGTTTTTTTTACTTACCTATATCTAGGTTACATAACATACATAATCATGCCTTTTCCCCAGGCAGGGACTTAAAGTACTGATATATGTTAACTGTGTACTAAATCCATGTTCCAAGTTTGACAAGAGACATAAGTCAGAATACGCAAAAAAACTTAATTCAGATGAAAAATATTTGTGGTAATAAGTTCGTAAGTCAATTTGACACTTAGTGCTTTGAGCAATGAGTTCTTTTGTAGGAAGTAATTATGTTGTTTTAAATTATGAATAAAGCGTTATTAGCATATACTTGAACATGTCAACCGTGCCACTTTTTGACATTTATGTTCGGTTCTCTTAATTTATTATAAATAAAATATTAACTTACTTTTTGGCATTCCTTGCTCGAGCATTGTCTTTTTTTATTCGTTTTATAATATGAAAAGCTTTTTGTTTACGTTGTGCTGCTTTATTTCTCTTTTTTTTGTAACAATAATTCGTAAATGCGATCACGTGGTCGCGCGGAACAAATTGACACAGGTCCATCCCCTTCAAGCGCCGAAGCGCGACTGAAATGGCACCGCGAGCTATCGCCCTCATAGTTTTAGTAGATATTTCGTTCTAGTGATTAAATAAATAATTTTATTCAGAAAATCCCATCCACTTCAACTAGATAATGTTAGTATCTATACATTTACGCAAAAAACGGGTAAAAAAGGTTCGTATTTTAGCTATTCTATAGAAAAGATATTACGAATAGAGGTAACTTTGGGATCGTTTTCTATCGACCGAAATTTTTCCAATCATGTTGCTGAACACGATTTCATATTCAGAAGATCCTTAAGTATGATATATATGTTTTTCATAATCTTCAAACACTGATTAAATGTCTACGACGAGTCTGAAAATGAGTGAGTTCGGCGTCTACTGGGAAAAGCCCGCCTTAAGTAAGATAATACTCTTCAGGTTTACTTTTTAATAAGTTTTCGTTAAAAATGTTTTACCGTGAAAATCATGAACATTTATATTTTAAAGTTAGTTATGCGGCGTAAAACAATTTCCTAATTTCTACAATTACTTATTTTTAAACTATTAATTTTTTTTTAACAAATAAGTAAACACTTTAATCATAGATATATTGAGTTCATAATTATTTTTTTTATTGGGCTGAATAGCTATGTCTCCATTGCGTGAGATGCACGCATGCGCTACGGAGCAGCCCGCCATATTTAAAAAAACAAAATGTATTGTTTAGTAAATCTTAAATATTGGTTTTTAATTCAGTGAATAAAGGATTTTGACCTTACAAACGGTCCGGTAGTTTTGAATTTTTGATATGTTGTCTAGGATTGTTAGTCAGTGCTTAAAATGCAAAATGCACAATTCGCCCCCCTCCGCGCCCGCCGCCATATTGAAAAAACCGGCCAAGTGCGAGTCGGACTCGCGCACCGAGGGTTCCGTACAAACACTTTCCATCCCTAAGTGGTTAAGTTAAGTTTGCACCTGGTATGTATAGCGCCCCATATAAATTAGGTGCAAAGTTAGGTATTAAATTATAAAAAAAAAACTACTAACTAGATCTCGTTCAAAACAATTTTCGTTGGTAGTTTTTATAGTACTGTACATCATATGTTTTTTTTAGATTTTTCATTTTCTTATTTTAGAAGTTAGAGGGGGGGGGACCAACTTTTTTCCACTTTGGAAGCGTCTGTCACGCAAACTATTCGGTTTAGAAAAAAAATATTTTAGAAACCTCGATATCATTTTTGAAGACCTATCCATAGATACCCCACACGTATGTGTTTGATGAAAAAAAAAATTTTGAGTTTCAGTTCTAAGTATGGGGAGCCCCCAATATTTATTATTATTTTTTTATTTTTGCATCAAAATCTTATTGCGGTTCACAGAATACATCTATCTACCAAGTTTCAACAGTATAGCTCTTATAGTTTCGGAATAAAATGGCTGTGACATACGGACGGACAGACGGACAGACGGACAGACAGACAGACAGACAGACAGACATGACGAATCTATAAGGGTTCCGTTTTTTGCCATTTGGCTACGGAACCCTAAAAACCGGGACTCTCTTCATATTTTTGCTCATATCTTCCTTTAGGAGCATTTTAGCTAGAAGAAAGCTTCGACAATATTATAGAGAGTTAAATTTACTACATTTTCCATTTAATATTTTGGTTTCTAGGATAGATAGTTACGGAGATATGCACATTTAAAAAAACTTAAGAAATTGCAATTTCCAACTCAAAAACAAACTTCTGGATTATAACTTCGTTTAGGAGCATTTTAGCTAGAACAGTGCTTGGGCAATTTTGTAGAAAATAAAATTTACTATAATTTACATTTCAAATTTTGTTTCTAGGACAGATAATTACGGAGATATGTAAAAAATAAAGTCACGTTTTCCGAAAATGTATGTAAAAATGGACATGAGTTTTATAAGCAATTATATTCCCTACATGTTTTAATTTGTCCTAGACTAGTCCATAACTGAATGACAGCGTTCTAAACCAAGAATTTTGAGAAATTTTCGGAAAATTCGACTTTTCCTGTTTTTTACATGTGCATATCTCCGTAACTAACCGTCCTTGAAACAAAATTTGAAGTGTAAATTATAGTAAATTTAATTGTCTACAACATTGCCCAAGCTTTGTTGTAGCTAAAATGCTCCTAAACGAAGATATAATCCAGAAGTTTGTTTTTCAGTAGGAAATTGCGTTTTTTTACGTTTTTTTAAATGTGGATATCTCCGTAACTATCTGTCCTAGAAAAAAAATATAAAATGGCAAATGTAGTAAATTTAACTCTCTATAATAATGTCGAAGCTTTCTTCTAGCTAAAATGCTCCTAAAGGAAGATATGAGCAAAAATATGAAGAGAGTGCCGGTTTTTTCAAAATGGCGGCGGGCGCGGAGGGGGGGGAATTGTGCATTTTGCATTTTAAGCACTGACTAACCATCTTAGACAACATATCAAAAATTCAAAACTACCGGACCGTTTGTAAGGTCACACATAGTACTTTAGTTTCTATTCACCGTATTATTTGTAACGGACTTAAAAAAAAAAACCTATAGCCGTCAATCTGCCAAAACGGCTCCGTATTTAATATTATTTTATCTTCTTATTTTTGGTCTTTAGACTATTGGAATACGATTAGTTGTGTCGCTAACATTCCCCTGTGTAAGCACACATGTGGGCAAAGTTCAGACCATAGTATTTTTCTGGAAAATCATCAATGTTTTTATGTGTTTCGATTTGAAAATCCAATGACAGCAAGGACGCTAGGCGCTGCTAAGCAACGGCACATGCTCCGTCCGAGAGCGCGACATGCGCCGACTCCGGTCGTCAATACTGGCTGACAGCGACTGCCACCGCTACTGTCAGTGTTGTTTATCATCAGGACTTTCCATAGTTAATGTTTTTACTCTCGTTTTGTGTTTTTGTATTATTAATTTTAGTTTTTATCTTACTCTTAATTTTAAACATTAATCACGGAATGTCACTTTCAGGCGGTAATGCATCATCGATAACGGATCAGGTCGATTGCTCTCAAAATCTTTTGAAATTCTCCCTTTGCTTCCAGCCCAGGTACTTTAGAAATCAACACGGTCTTAAAGTGCATCAGGGCAAAAAACACAAAGCTTCAGACACTAACCAGACCATAAACCCAGTTTCAATAGATCCGATAGTTCATCAAGCTTCAACCAATATTTCAGAAACCTTAAGCCGCCTACAAAATGGCATACGAATTATTAAACGAGTCCCGAGAGGTGCAAGGGTATCGGTTGCACAAAAACTTACCTCCGCTATCCAAAATGCTGTGTCTGAGAACTCTTTACAGGCCTGGGAGCAACTTCTCACCTTCCCATACCGAACACTACATATAGCAGATCAGAACAAAACCACATCTCTAACCACCAAAATAAAACACAATTGTCAACATCCACTTTCACTTGAAGACCTCCGTAGATTAACTCCAAGACACAACACATCAATTTACAAAAATATTGAGAACAAAGTAGGTGAGGGTGACATCAGGGGAGCTGCCCGCCTACTTTTTTCGACCGACAGTTTTGCTCCTGATAACCAAGAAACCCTCTCATCCCTGAAATCCAAACATCCACTGCCATCCACAGACCAAAGCCTCCCCGATCCACCAGATTCATCAACACCGCCGCTCACTACCTGCACCGATGGGGTTCTTAGGGCTGTCATGTCGTTCCAGAGCGGCTCAGCCGGTGGGCTGGACGGGTTGACCCCTCAGCATCTTAAGGATCTCCTTGGGTATAGCTCAGGTGACGCCGGCGAGCTGCTCCTCAAGGCACTGACAGACCTGAGTAACCTCATGCTTTCGGGAAAGGTACATTCGGGAGTTACGAGCACACTGTACGGTGCCAACCTATGCGCGCTTTTAAAAAAAGACGGCGGTATCAGACCCATCGCCGTGGGTACAACCTATCGCCGTCTTGTAGCCAAAATCAGCTGCGCTGCTGCATCCGGTCCCTTAAGCCAATACTTCCAGCCTACTCAACTGGGTTTTGGGTCAAAAGGTGGGTGTGAGGCCGCGGTACATGCACTCAGAACATACATAACACAAACCTCTGGTAAGGTCATTTTAAAGGTAGACGTCCAAAATGCATTCAACAGTGTCGACAGAGCTGCCCTCTTAGCACAAACACGTATAAAATTACCACAAATTTATAACTTTATTTGGCAATGTTACAGCAACGCTTCCCATTTACTTTTTAAACAAAACCACCTCTCCTCATCCGTAGGCTGTGTGGGTAGTTTCAATATAGTGTTATATGCATGAGGGTAAACTATGAAATAAAGGAGTCAGTCTAGATCCGACAGCGTAGTTTTATTGACGCATCCCTCAACATGGCGCAGCCGTTTTAAAAGAACCGTTATAACCGTTACCGGACTAAAGCGTGTTTAACTTATCACAATCAGTGTTTTGTGAAGATTTCATAATCGTATTGCAATGGAGACTATTTTACCGCCGCCGCCGCCGTTCATGTTCGACAATAATTTGGAGAATGTGACTTCTGGAAATTTATCTATAGAGTGGAGTAAATGGAAGAGTGCGTTTAACATTTATTTCGAAGCATGTCAACTATCGAACAAGGAAGTTAAAGTGCAGATTGCTATCTTACTGCATATTATTGGAGAACGGTGCCGTGAGGTATATCAACAGTTTGAAGCAGAGTGTATATCATTGAAGGATGTACTGGAGCGCTTTGATGTATATTTTTTGCCGAAGAAGAATTTGACTATAGAAAGACATAAGTTCTTTACTCGAAACCAGCACGAAGGTGAATCGGTTGAGCAATATGCCTTTGAGCTCAAAAAATTAGCTAGTTCTTGTGAGTTCAAGGACTTAATGCAAGATTTAATAAAGGACAGATTAGTATGTGGCATAAAGGAGGATGCCCTGCGAGAAAGGTTGTTACGCGAGCCGGATCTCACGTTGAAAAAATGCCTCGATATTTGTAACCTGGCACAGATATCTAGATTGCAAGCGGGAGCAATAAAGAAGGAGACTTTGGAGCATAATGCATATGTTGTCAAAAAAGATTTCATGAGTAACATGGATTATGACTACGGTGATGAGGGTAGCCAGCGAAACGATATAATGTGGGTAAGTCGTCGTGGAGCGCCGGCGCATCGCGGAGCGGCGCGGAGCCGTGGCCGCGGCAGCCGGTACCAACCGCCCGCCAGGCCGTCCGGGTCCGCTCGCCGGTATCAGTCAACCAGTCGACAAGTGCGCGGTATTAATGGTGCTAATAGTGATAAATTGTGTTGTTCACGATGTGGTCTAACTCATGACAATTCTAAATGTCCTGCTGTAGGCAGAAAGTGTTTAAACTGCAATAAATATGATCATTTTTCGCGTATGTGTAATGTGTACGAGATGCGAGCTGAGGAAAACAATGATCAGGTAATTTACTGCTGCACTAGTTCGAGTGATTGGTCAGTTGAGTTATTAATTAACGATGAGAAGGTCACGTTTAAGTTAGACACTGGGGCCGACGTCAATGTATTGCCGCGTTGTTATTTACGTAAGGTTGGCATATCCGAGAGCGATTTAGGTACTGCGGACGTGAGGTTGCGGGGATACTCGGACAATGTTATCAAAGTAATCGGTAAATGTTGCTTGAAAGTTAAATATAAGGAGAGTATATATATTTTGGATTTTATAGTAGCTGACGTGTCATCTCCACCGATATTAGGTAGGGATTCCTGTACTGAATTAGATGTTATTAAGTTAGTGTTAGCTGTAAGTAATGATAGTGTGAGTGAGATAGAAAAACACATATTTAAGGAATATTCGGATGTTTTTGAGGGAATGGGATGTATGCCAGGAGAATATAAAATTGAGTTAAATAGAGAAATTAGGCCGGTTGTGCACGCCCCGCGGAAGTTACCCGTTGCTTTAAAAGAAAGTGTCAAGAGAAAATTAGATGAAATGGTTGATGATGGGATTATTGCCAAGGTCGAGGGGCCCACTGACTGGGTCAATAGCATGACCGTAGCTAGAAAAGCCAACGGCGACATTAGGCTATGCTTGGATCCGAGAGACCTTAATCAGGCCATCAAGCGCGAGCACTTCAAACTGCCCACGCTTGATGAAATAACCGTAAACTTGGAAGGTTCAAAAATTTTTAGCACTCTAGATGCTAAAAATGGGTTTTGGCAATTGCGATTACATAGGGACAGCACCGACTTGTGTACCTTTAACACCAGTTTCGGTAGGTACAAATTTTTGCGGGTTCCGTACGGAATTACTTCCCTCAGAAGTATTTCATAAAAGGATGTATGAGCAGTTCGATGATATGGAAGGTGTGTGTCTTTTTGTCGACGATCTACTCATTTATGGTCGGACAAAAGAAGAACATGATGCAAGGTTAAAACGTGTGTTAAACAGGTGTCGCGAAATAAATGTAAAATTGAATAAAAATAAGTGCAAATTTGGGCTATCCGAAATTAAATATTTGGGACACAAAATTACTCCGAATGGTATATATCCCGATGAGTCATACACTTCAGCAATACGTAACATGCCTCGTCCGCAGAATACAAAAGATCTCGAACGATTTTTAGGTATGATAAATTATGTGGGGAATTTTATTCCCAATTTATCCGACAAAACTCACTCTCTCAGGCAATTGTTAAAGAAGGAAATCGAGTGGCATTGGTCCGAATCGCACGAGAAATCTTTTAACACTCTAAAGCAGTGCTTGATAAGTGTACCTATCTTACAATATTACAGTTTAAAAAAACCTGTGGTCATATCTGTAGATGCCTGTAAGAATGGTTTAGGCGCGTGTCTGTTACAGGATAATTTACCTGTTTGTTATGCATCGCGATCGCTAACAAAAGCGGAACAGTCATATGCGCAGATCGAAAAAGAGCTTCTTGCCTGTGTGTATGCATGTGAAAAATTTTATGCGTATATCTACGGTCGAGGTGATGTCACAGTGGAGACGGATCACAAACCGTTGACAAGTATTATATGTAAGCCGATTGCCTCTGCCCCGACTAGGTTACAAAGGATGTTGTTACGCCTGCAACCATATAATTTTAAGCTCGTGTACAAGCCCGGTAAATATTTATATATTGCGGACACGCAGTCCCGCGCGGTGGACCCGGCGAGCACACCGAGCGCGGTGCCGCGCGATCAGCTGGACGCGCGTGCACAGGTGTGCGCCGTGCTCGTCAACAATCCGCTTATCGATTCGCACTTCGTACAAATACAAAAGTCAACGCAGGATGACCGAGAGCTGCAGGTTTTGTTAAAATATATTACAGAGGGTTGGCCTACGCACAAGCAAGAAGTAGACGAACAGGTAAGGACGTATTGGGGATATCGTGATGAATTGACGGTTGCATATGGGATGGTATGGAAAAGCGATCGAATTGTAATACCGTTAACGATGCGCAAAGAAATGTTAAGGCGGGTGCACATTGGGCACTTGGGATTAGAAAAGTGTAAGTTAAGAGTACGTGAGTCTATGTTTTGGCCTAACATCAATAGTCAGTTGGAGGATTATATAAAAAATTGTCAGGTATGCTTAACTTACAAAAATCAAAATAGGAAGGAGACATTGATTCCGCATGACATACCAGACAGAGCGTGGTCGAAGGTTGGTGTGGACGTCTTCCACTTTCAGGAAAAAAAAATATTTATTACTAGTAGACTATTACAGTAAATTTTTGGAGGTTGTGGAGCTAAATTGTCTGACAACTGAACACGTGATTAAGCACTTAAAGATTATTTTTAGTCATACCGGCATACCCGACATTGTCATGTCAGATAATGGACCTGAGTTCGCGTCTATCCAATTCAAAATGTTTTCCCAACAGTGGTGTTTTGAACATGTAACATCCTCGCCTCGATACCCACAATCTAATGGTCAAGTCGAACGCTATGTACAGACAGTCAAAAATATTTTGAAAAAGACTAATGCTGAAAAAACTGATTTTAGGCTAGCACTTTTGGAATATTTAAGCACTCCCATCACTAGTACATTAGCATCTCCTTCGGAGTTGTTAAACAATAGGAAGTTCCGGAGTATTGTACCATGTGCACCTCGGTTTCTTAAGCCAAAAATTCAAAACAATGTCCCTACAGAGTTACAGAGAAGGCAGGATAAGCAAAAACAACACTATGATAAAACAGCACGAGATTTACCACAGTTGGTTCCGGGCCAAAAGATTAAGGTGCGTGTTGATAAGAAATGGGTTAGTGGTACTATTTTAAGTCTTAAAGGTATACGATCATATGTAATCGAAATGCTGCATGGTGGTACGTTGGTCAGAAATCGGCGTCATCTCATATTAGATAATGAGAATCGGCCGGACAATAACATGACGGAGTCCGCTGTGTACCACCAGCCTTACGATGATATCATTGTATCGGGTGATAACGCGCCCGCCCTACCTCAGTCGCTTACGCAGCGGCAACGCGCTGCCGTCGGCCCTCTCGCTCACTCTCGCAATGCTACGAATAATAACTATAACTAGAGACCCGTTGCGGCGTCGAACCGCCGCTAGAATATGGAAATCCGGTAGTGTTACAGAAAATAACTACTTTATCGATAAGAAGTTTTTGGGGAAAGAAGAATAAATACTGTAAAAAAACACGTTAAAATGATATTTCAAAAACGTTAAGACATGCCAGGCTAGATAGAGCCAGGCCTGATAGCCAACTGCCAGGTTCATCGTGACAACTTTTTCAACTCTTTTGTAAAAATAACTTGTGCATTAATGCCATGTGATCTGCTGATCTGTTTCACAAATAAAATGCATATTATTCGATTTAAGGAAAAAATATAATTCATGACAATAGTCCCAAATCGTAAAAAAATAATTGACATATTTTCATAGGACCGAACATAAGATTGGTAGAATTTTAATTTGTTGTCCTTTCTTCAGGACATACATTTATCGATTTGATCGATTTCTATCAATTTCCAGAAATAGCACATGAATCGAAACGACAGATTTGGTCACTCACTACGCAGGTTTTAAAAAGGAAATCATGGAGTGCGTAACTGTGTATGTATTCATTTATAATCGTAAATACTTCAAAATATTGATAGTAAAAAATGTTACATAAACTCAATTGTATGTAATAGAGAGTAAAAAACGTTTATAGAATACACGAAAAACCACTATTATCAATGCTTTTTTTTTTTATGAAATTCAATAGATCGTGCAAATTTTCTTAATATGGGTGCTGCCATGTCATCATCATCAATCATTTATTCAATAACAATTTCACATTGTGTTTGTAATTCTTACGCCAGTATAACTCTTAATCAAGCCCTACTTACTAATCTAAATAAATTACTGACTGACAATACTCCACCATAAAAAAAAGAATGTGTCAAATATGTGTAATAAAATAAATCCAATATATAAAACAGCTAAACATGTTTGAGAAAAGAATATAAGATATATTTTATTCAATAAATTTAGAGCTGAAGGCCTTACGTATACCCAAATTCCAAATTCAAACTTTCGTGTCTTTCCTCTCATTGAAATAGTGTCTGACAGAAGAGTGAGGGAGATGCTATCTATACTCTCAAGTCTATAATATAAACCTAATTTTAGGGTTCCTTACCATAGTCGTTAAAAACGGAAGCCTTAAAAAATCTATTTGTTGTGGTGACAGCATAATTTGACAAATTTTATTTTGAATAAGAATAAGAATGATCAGCCAGACGTCATTAATTCAAATATGATTTATTCTTGAGCGAGTCGATTTTTTTGAAATTTGCATCATATGTAGGTTATTTCTACCATCAAGTTTCGCATTTTAGGGTAACATGTTAATTATTCCACAAATACAACTCGTCCACAATGTCAGCTCGTCTATATTCCCATCTGGGTCACAATGCCAACTTGTCCACACACCCAACACGTCCACATTGCCAACTCGTTCATATACCCAACTTATCTGCATTGCTACCTCGTCTATATTACCAATTCGTCTCCATTAGCAACTTGTCCATATTCCCAATTCGTCCACAATGCCAACTCGAACATATTGCTAACTCGTCCATATTCCCAACTCGTCCACAATTCCAACGCGTCCATGTTGCTTACTCGTCCACAATGCCAACTCGTCACCACATAAAATTCGTCCACATTTCCAACTCGTTCATATTCCCAACTCGTACATATTCCCAACTCGTACACAATGCCAAATCGTCCACATTGCCCACTCGTCCATACACCCAACTCATCAACATTGCCAACTCGTTCATATTACCAACTCGTCTTTATTCCCAACTCATCCATATTCCCAACTCATCCACAATGCCAACTCATATATATTGCTAACTCGTCCACATTTCCAACTCGTCCATGCACCCAACTCTTCTATAATACCAACTCGTCCTTATTATTAACTCGTCTTTATTGCCAATCTCGTCCATATTATCAACTCGTCCGTATTACCAACTCATCTTCATTGCCAACTCGTTTATATTCCCAACTCATCCACAATGCCAACGCGTCCATATTACTTGCTCGTCCACAATGCCAACTCGTCCACAAATACAACTCGTCCACATTTCCAACTCGTCCATATTCCCACCTCGTCCACAATGCCAAGTCGTCCACATTACCAACTCGTCGATACACCAAACTCATCTACATTCCCAACTCGTCTTCATTTCCAACTCATCAACAATGCCAACTCGTCCATATTGCTAACTCGTTCACAAATACAACTCGTCCACATTTCCAACTTGTCCATATGCCCAACTCGTCCACAATTCCAAGTCGTCCACATTGCCAACTCATCCACATTTTTAACTCGTCCATATTCTCAACTCGACGATACACCCAACTCGTCTACAATACAAACTCGTCCTTATTATCAGCTCGTCTTTATTGCAAACTCGTCCATATTCCCAACTTGTTCATTTTGCCAACTCATCCACATTTCCAACTTGTCCATATTCTCAACTCGTCCACGTTGATAACTCGTCCGTATTACCAAGTCGTCTTCATTGCCAACTCGTCCATAATACGAACTCGTCCACATTGCCCCCTTGTCCATGTTCCCAACTTGTCAATTTTACCAACTCATTCACATTGCCAACTCATCCACATTTCCAACTCGTCCATATTCCCAACTCGACGATACACCCAACTCGTCTACAATAACAGCTTGTCCTTATTATCAGCTCTTCTTTATTGCCAAATCTTCCATATCACCAACTCGTCCGTATTACCAAGGCGTCTTCATTGCCAACTTGTCCGTATTACCAACTCGTCTTCACTGCGAACTCGTCCATAATGCAAACTCGTCCATATTGCCCACTTGTCCATGTTCCCAACTTGTCAATTTTACCAACTCATCTACATTGCCAACTCATCCACATTTCCAACTCGCCCATATTCCCAACTCGACGATACACCCAACTCGTCTGCAATACCAACTTGTCCTTATTATCAGCTCGCCTTTATTGCCAAATCTTCCATATCACCAACTCATCCGTATTACCAAGTCGTCTTCATTGCCAACTCGTCCATATTCTCAACTCGTCCACATTGCCCACTCGTCCGTGTTCCCAACTTGTTCATTTTGCCAACTCATCCACATTCCCAACTCGTCCATATTCTCAACTCGTCCACATTGCCCACTCGTCCGTGTTCCCAACTTGTTCATTTTGCCAACTCATCCACATTCCCAACTCGTCCATATTCTCAACTCGTCCACATTGCCCAGTCGTCCGTGTTCCCAACTTATTCATTTTGCCAACTCATCCACATTCCCAACTCGTCCATATTCCCAACACGTCTACATTGACAACTCGTCCAATTAACAACTCGTCCAATTAACAACTCGCCCATATTAACAACTCGTCCATTTTCCCAACTCGTCTATATTACCAACTTGTCAATTTTACCAACTCATCCGCATTCCCAACTCTTCCAATTCCCAACTCGTCCACATTTCCAACTCATCCATTTTACCAACTCATCCATATTACCAATGCAGATACATTCCCAACTTAGGCACATTGTCATGTCGTCCATATTCTCAACTCGACCACATTTCCGATCCCGTCGACATGCAAGCGCAAGGACTAAGTTTTTTCTTGTAAAATACCATTTAATTTACCATAACTCATGCCATTTTCCTTGGAATTATTTTTTTGATGGACTTATATAATCATATTTATAATAATCTATCATAAATTTACCTATTTGAATGACGTGTAAATTAGTTTTACTAATTTTTTTCTGCTTTGATTTATTGTAAAACTCGCCTATAAAATAATCTACTCTTGAATGACGGTCAGTTTTCTAGTCTTTCGAGCACCAGTCCAACTCGCACTTAACCGGATTTTTATCCACCTTTTTAACAGGTATGCGAAAAAGTTTCCATACATTTTAACATTTTAAAAAGAAAAACAACCTGGCAATTTAGAGCATTGACATAATAGCCCCCAATAAAAAAGACATTAAAAGTTGTCAGAATATGGTTACTGTCATTCATTGTCAAGAAACTGTAAAATTATTTTTGTATATTCGTACATGTTTTAAGTGTTGCGGATATTATGTTGCCGACTCAAAAATAATATTTCATCATGCTGAACAACTTACTACAGGTTTGTGAGCAAATCATGCTTATTATTATTTGGTCATCTTATGTCAAAATAGGGATCACAGGTCACGTGGTCAAAGTCACGTGGTTAGCGCACAGTAGTTTTTTCAAATCCATTTTTCAGTACCTTTTCAGGAAAAAATTAAAATTCCAAGAGTTTTATGCACCTCTCCAGCATGAGACGAATCTAATGACATATCATTTATCAAAATCGGACCATAACTGTAGATCTGATGGGATGTACAAAAATCGGCCTCGCGTAATATATATATAGACTATGTCACTCGTTCTGGCAGGGCGGTGATTCCTCCTGATTGGTATTGAGTGCAGCCGGGTCGCATGCATTATATGCACTGTTGTAATCAAGAAGATAATCATGTATTCTATAATATAACAAACATAAAATTTGTTAAGTACATAATAGAATATGCATCATGTTTGAAAATATTACGTTTTTTTTTTTTTCAAATTTAGATAACGCATGTAAATATAATAATAGTATCTGAAGATTGATATGTTAATTAAATTTAAATTATTATAAACAATGAATAGATTAATGTAATGCATGAAATTTTAAATTGTTTTTTTTTTTTTGCTTTTTACAAGTAGGTAGGTACCGTTATAAAATGTTTTAATCCTTATTTTTTTTGTTTACTGCTATTTACAAGCACAATAATTTTGCCTGTGTAAATTATTAAGGGTCATATAATTAGCTAATTTTAATTAAATTTGTGTGTTACGATTTTTACTTATTTAAATTACCAAAAGTAATGTAATAAGCTAATGTTAATGAAATTTGCTTGTTTTACAATTTTTATTTACAATGTCACACATTTGTTATTTCAAGAATAATAATGTAACCAGGATATTGTATGTTTAACTTATGATTATGAATTACGTATAACGAAATCACAAAAAATATCCTCTTTTGCTTATAAAAAAGGGAAAGATGATGTGTATTGTCGCTTTTATTAATGTTATTAGTCAATATATTTGTTTAATAAAATTATGTTATACAGACTAAATATAATAATGGAAATAATGTCATGTTTATTAACTTTCCGTTTTATAGCTTTCATATGTATATTGCATAAAGTAAAAAAGGGGGTTGTGGGTAGTTTCAATATAGTGTTATATGCATGAGGGTAAACTATGAAATAAAGGAGTCAGTCTAGATCCGACAGCGTAGTTTTATTGACGCATCCCTCAACAGGCTGCCAACAGGGCGACCCGCTTGGGCCAGCGCTCTTCAGTTTAGCAGTTCATCCTATCATTGTAAAATTAAATTCAAAATTTAATGTATGGTATTTAGATGACGGCACCCTGGGAGGTGAGGTAAGCGAAGTTCTGGAGGACCTTCGCATCTTAATCGAAGGATTCCGCGGTATTGGTCTAGAATTGAACTCTTCTAAATGCGAACTTTTCTTTTCCGATACGTGTTTAAACAAAGAACTCGCTATATCCAAATTCAGTCGTCTTGCTCCAAATATTAAAATCACAGAAAAAAACTCACTTCACCTCCTAGGGGCACCTGTATTGGACGAATCTTTTACCAACTATTTAGACAGCAAAATTCAAAAACTCAACGAAGTTTCGGACCGCATGTCCAAAATAAATGCTCATGTAGCATACACCATTATCCGATACTGTCTTTTCGTCCCCAAATTTACATACGTCATAAGGTGCAGCCATTTCTGGAAATTTCCCACTCTTTTAGAAAAAATCGACAAAATTATTCAAAATATTTTAGTCTCAGTAATCAACATTAAATTAGATGATCGCTCATGGACCCAGGCCTCTTTGCCGATAAGGCATGGCGGCCTGGGTATCAGAAAAGTATCCAGCGTTTCGCTCCCCGCATTTCTGTCCTCAGCACATAGTTCTCTGGAGTTAACTTCCAAAATACTCAAGTCTCCAATTCTCCAAATTACCATCCCTTTCATGTCAGAGGCCAAAAATGCGTGGAGCGATAACTGCCCAAGCGTTGACCTGCCCGGTCACCCTAGTTCACAGCGTCTTTGGGACGAGCCGCTCTGTAGGTTGGTACGGCAAAAACTGTACCAAACGGCAACCAGCCTTCCGGAGCGCGCTCGCCTCCTTGCCGCTGTCGAATGGGAATCCGGGCAGTGGCTCCAAGCTCTGCCTTCCATATCGACGGGAACACTTCTGGATAACTCCACGTTCCGCCTGTCCGTCGCTCTCCGCCTGGGAGTGGCCTGTGTGGCCCAACATCGCTGTCGTTGTGGTGACCAAGTTGACCCGCTGGGTCATCATGGACTATCCTGCGGCAGAAGCGCAGGGCGCGCTCCCCGCCATGCCAGCCTGAATGACATCATCCGTCGGGCCTTAGCCAGCGCAGGAGCGCCGGCTGTTTTAGAACCGACCGGCCTCGCTCGCGATGACGGTAAGAGGCCCGACGGTATGACCCTCGTGCCATGGAAGATGGGACAGCCGCTGGTCTGGGACGCGACCTGTGCTGATACTCCGGCGCTGTCCCATCTTCGTGGCACTGCTGTAAAGGCTGGCTCGGCTGCCAATTCGGCCGAACTCCTCAAGCGGCGCAAATATGCAAACATTAATAGTGGATGCATATTTGAGCCGTTTGGGGTCGAGACTCTGGGGCCCTGGGGTGAAAGCGCCCACAGGGTCTTTAAAGAGTGTAGCCGCAGGTTAGTCGAGTTGACGCGTGACCAGAGGGCTGGTTCATATCTCGCACAGCGTATCAGCATTGCCATTCAACGCGGCAATGCTGCCAGCCTTCTGGGCACGCTGCCAATAGACGGCGATTTGGGCCAAATTTTTTATCTATAGTTTATTTTTAAGTCTAGTTTTTAATTTTTATTTAAGGTTTTATGTTAATTATTATCTCTGCATTGTTTCTGAATAAATAACGATTATTATAAAAAAAAAAAAATTGTAACGTGATCAATTTAATAATGTTCACATTGACTCACGAAATAAATAATATTAGGAACTGATGTTCAGTGTAGAATCCTTCAGTGTAGAATGTATCGTAGGGTTGTTTACCTGAGTTAAACCTAGACTAAATGATTAAATGTCTAAATTTAGTTGAAAGTGATGTAAGTTTGAATATTTTTCTTATTTCTTCATCACTGGGTTGAAAATCGTCATTATGTCGTTTGAATCTGCGGGCACGATCAGCTTTATGTATATAATTGCCCTCATTTTTACAACAATGAGACTGCAACAAGGCGCCGCGCCGAGTTTAATGGCCAATAGGAAAAACTTGTATTATAATAATATATTTATTTTCTTTGTGTCGTGAAAAGCACTATAGTCTTGGCTGAAAGTGCAATAGATGGACTCGTATTAACGAAATTTACTCGTTCGTCTATTGCATACTTTACAGCCTCTACAACAATGTACTATAGTACCCATATTTATACGAAATATATATATTTTAAATAAATATATATTAATAAAAGAAAACGCGGTGTTCTTATCGTTCTGAAACATAAAAACTATTGAAATGCGTGAGTGAGCGTAGCTGTAAACTTAACAACAATGTATGTACATACAATGAAATATCATTGTATGCCGCTTTTTAATATTAGTTATTACCAGAATAAGTGTATAGGTACTTAATAGCAGAACGTAATAGTTAAGTGAGCTGTAAATAAAAATTATTACCTCATTAATTTAGAAAAAACACCATTTTCCAATTTACGCCGATAAGCATTGGTGCAGGTTTAATATGGTTTTCACTTCTCTCGCTCTAAAAGTTCGACTTTATGCTGTGCGTAGGCGACATAAAGTCGCTTTTTATGCTCTAGAGCATAAAGTAAAATCGTCGTCGAAGACCAAGGCGATCGGTCCAACAGCCACACGAAAAAGGTTCTTAATAAACAGTTAAAAAAAAAAACTTAAAACTTCATACAATAAAACCCGTTCCAGACCTTCCGATCCGATCCGATTTATCGGAAGAAATCGGATACTGTGTAGTGCAATTGTTAGGATCTTATACACTACACATTATCCGATTTCTCCCGATAAATCGGATCGGATCGGAAGGTCTGGAACGGGTTTTAACTCTTTATTTTATTTCGTTTTGTTAGTATTCTAAGACCAAGGCAAATATACCAACAGCCAAAGTACACAATAAAACTTCTTGAAATAAACTTGTAACTTTTATGTACTATCATTTATTACTTTTTAAACTATTTAATTATTTGCTCTAATCTATTATTTATTTGCTCTAATAGCAATGAGAAATATTTAAAGTAACTTTAAATTTTAATTAAATTTGTTTTTAAGTAGGTATACATGATATGTGTATATATGTTATTTACATGATACAGTTTCATTTCCTCGCAATCGAAGTGAAAAGTAGAGTGTGCAACTCGTCCATAAAACGCATTTTACACTCTCTCGTGTAAAATGATGCGTTTTATGCACTTGTCGTACAATCTACTATTTAATTATAGTATAGTCAATTGCGTTACTTTGAAAAGGAACACGGGCTAAAATTTCTTCCATGCAGTACCTAACTACGAGCCTAGTAAACAAAACATACAAATCAGGGAAAATGGTTATATGCTCTGATTTGTATATGTTTGTTTACCAACAAGGCTTGTAGTTACCTACTGTATGGAAGGAATTTATAATAAGGATTTATTAAAGTCAATATGTTACGTATAGGTAGATTACATATTTATGTAGGTATGTCGTAATTGTCGTAGGATGAATTGTTAAATTGAATTTTCGTGAAATTGAGGGATATTGCCATAAAACGCAGATAATTAGCCAATGAGGAAATTAAGCTGAACAAAAGTAGTTTTACTACCTAACTGATAAGTTAACGTTCAAAGTAGTTTTTTTCGTACCGACGGAGCCCCGCAATATTTCTGAGCGGATTGCCCTGCGAGCATTTACATACCTGACCTTTATCTTATTTATTTATTTACACGTTATTGTACATTACAAAGAAAGTACAATGGCGGATTAATTGCCATAAGGCATTCTCTACAAGTCAACCATAAGGCCAAACAGAGACATAGTTGGTGCGGGATTGGTGTACTTATAACAATACGTGCACACGACGCAAATAAATATCTCTCGCAAAATCACTTGAGTTTTAACGAAAATTCCATTTATCAAATCATCCTACGATACATATAACAATTTTGTATAGTTAGTCATAACACAAATTCGTTCCCTTTTAACGGATCAATTTATATATTTCTACAGCGATTCTGATGCTCGGACGCCGCAGCCTTTGTCTACTCTGTACGCTTCGGGCCCGCCTTACATTCGCCCGTGGACACCATTCTTCAGTAAACGCGCGTAAATACACTATATTGTTCCCATGACTCGTGACGTCCACCAACATGCCAAGATGCGATCAGGCTAATTCGCGCACACGGCTCACAATGAAGTAAATAATCTCTCACACACGACGACAAAAGAAACACGGAAACATTCCTCAGCGTATCTTTGCACAGCGATTCTTGCCCTCAAATTTTAATGTTACTCCAACTATGCAAAGGTGCGTGCTCATTTTATTGCCAGCACCGCGACTAATTCAATATTGAAACAAACATTACTTCGGTTTACTCGCATTGCGGCTATGTGTACCGTTGTGACATAAAGACTAGGTTTTATCTACATCGGTTAAAATCAATGAACGGAATAGTATCGACGTAAACTACGATGAATAATAAAGATAGAGACTCTAGTGCTCAGAGCATTGTTACGCTTTTCACACACAGGTGGTACAGTAATTTTTAAGTAAACGAATTGTTTTGGTTCGTGTTCGCTTATCTAACTGAACTGATTATAATATTCCAACCTATGCCCCGCTGCAGGTCTTTTTAAATGGATATCGGGAAGTAAAACCTAGTCCTAATCTTACAGAGCCCGTCTAGCACAAGTACGCTTCGCGACTCTTGTGGCGCGACATAGCCTCGCCCGTCACTCACTCACAGTACAGAAAAGAAAGAGATACGAAAGGGTTGCGTGTCACAGTTGTCCTGAGGTTCAGGTCTGGGACTTATGGTTTCCCTTGTAATTAATATGTAGTTGCATTAAAATGACCATTATTTTCCTGGAGAAAACTAATAACTAAATGTAAAATTATGTGCTTTACTTTTTTCCTATTTTACTACTCTCTTTTGTTGGTTGCTATACACAAAGGACACACTTCAAATTGCACTGAGGCTGAAACAATACTCCGTTAGCAATAAAATCAATATATGTGCAGTTCAGCCGTACCTATATTTAATTTTAGTTTCATTTTAGTGTACCATAAATTAAACGAAGCTATTAACTAACTGAAACATCTAATTCTTGTGTTGATTTAATCTTCTCGTTTCACTTTCCTGTGCCTTTGACCGCGCCTTTGAAATTGACCTTCGTGTGCCTATATGGCATGTGACAGCTCATTAGGAAAGTCGCAGTCTGATATTTCACACACTATAAATTATGATATTCTAATATATAATACTACTTAACCAACCATTCTGTAACGGGGCTAATTATACGAGGCTGAAAGTTTACTTAAAAGTAATTTCAGTGAGTGCTGAATAACGATTCTTCTTTCTAATCAAAGTTTGACATGTTTAATATCAAATACAACATCCTTCTACCTGTAAGCAACTGGATACGGTTTTTAATATCTGCCTTCACCAGAAATTAACGAACATACACACACAAATGCATGAAATATGTGCACAATATTTATACTGAGAATCCTTTTGTTGTTACAATGACAATCTGGATCAGATGACAGCCTCAAAGGATCGCTTAACGGGTTGTCTTTCGACCTGTACGCAATCGCGGAAATGTAGCGAGGATTGTAGGCGCTCGTGTTGTGGAGCAGCGAGCTGCGCCCGCGCCGCCCCGCGTCGCTGTCGTCGCGCAGCATGCGGCCAGGCTTTATGTTCGCAAAATTAACAAGAACATGTGCGACGCTAACTTATTGTTCAACTCGGGAACATCGAGATTTATAACATGTTACCGGCACGCTTAACTTTAACAATCAACATCCATATCACTTCATATCTAATTGGTACTCGTGGGAACTCACGGTTATATAATAACTTTATGCTTTAACATGGGTAACAGCTTCGAGAAAAATACGCCATTTTTATGCTTTTAGTTCCCTAGTGCTTACTTGTTTATAAGATAGCAATATCGACGAGCATCCATGAGAAACCATCGAAGTGTAACGTCCGAATCAGTGTATTGATGGACTAACAATAGATCGGCGCAGTAGATGCGCAAAAACCGTGTTTTCAATAGCAAATATGGGACTGCCGGTTCTCATCACACATTCTACATTGTCGGGACCTTAACGAAATTGCTTTAGCGCGTTGTAATGAGGCTAAGTAGTGTTCTGCACACAACCCTCGATCAAACAGCATGCCGTGACGATGACGTTAACGCATGCAGGCCTCCGACCGTAACGTATTATGTGCAACAGTGATACCGATATGTGTGAATGCTCACAAGCCGAACCATTGTTTACTACGGACTCGCGTGCGTGCCCAACCCAATAATATCATTTGCTACGATTTATTCACTCGCGATATCAAATTATTATGTAATGTACATCGGTCTAGTCTAATCTCGGTGCATGCTTTTTGTAGCGGAAAGGCGAACGACCGAACGATTCTCGAAATTGCTTTATTGGGTAACCTGTTTCTGAACAGGAGGCGTGTAATGGTCATGAATCAAGACGCCACGGGAATGAGATTATTATGTTATTTATATTTTATGACTATTGAAGCAATAAAAGCAATCGCGAATGTAATTTGCTAATTGTTTTTTGCCTATTTACAATGGAAAAACTACATTTCGACGACAGAAACGTGCTTATTTCGTTAACTAACGTAACTTAGTTAATTATAATTTATAACACACAACTTTATCCCGATTTACGATACACTAACGGAAATGATTTATGCTCACTAATCGATGGTAATTACCCGCAAAGTACCTATTAGTTATGTTACATACATGCAAAGCCGGCGAGGGTAAATATTTGTGTAATGCAGTCGAATATTTGTTCCAGGATCATGGATGTTTTCCATGTATTTAAATATTAATTTATCTATATAAGTATGTATATCGTCGTCTATACCCATACCACCCCATACCCATAACATAAGCCTACTAGAGCTTACTGTAGGTCTAGATCGTTTTTTTTTTAGATTTACCGATATTTTATTTCTATTTATGGCAATAAACACGTGTAAGTTCGTAGGGCTATGCCGGGATGAAGGGGCTCTCACAATTCAGATATAGAGCCGCACCCAATCATATATTTTCATCGCAAAATATTGAAGAGACTTACATAAAAGTTTGTAACCTTTTATGTAAGTCTCTTCAATCTTCATTGATCTTGTCTGTGGCATCCCAGTACCGAAATGCGTGGATCGATTTATTTATGTATGCTCATAATTCTGAGCAGTGTCGCCAAAAGCGATCATTTGCAACTTTTTCTACGAGTACCTAAAGATAGAAACACAATACATTTAAATACCATGGTCTTTTACTTGTAGTTACAATACGCAGCGGAGAAAAGCATCGCCGTACCGACGCATATCTCGAACGGGCTAGGGAGGGGACTTCATTGTTTTCAACCGTGACTTCACATGTCCCATTAAATATTGGAAAAAACAAACCGGTCGATAGACATATTCCTCACAACTCCAGAAAAGAAGCTAATGCCTACAATGTCAGTAAATTGAAAGGGCATTACAAGTAAGGAAACAATTGCTAGCTCGGCGCCAGATCTCATGATGTTTATGACGCTTCCTGCTACCCATATTGGTTATTCGTGGCGGCTTGTTATACGCAGCCTGGTTCGGTATGTGTAAACGAGCCCAGCAAACCAGACGCTAATTCTTCTTTATGGGGAGCCTTACCCCGGGGACGCACTCCGTACTGCAGTGGCTTGAGACACGCGGAGCGGGAAGCGATTAAGGTCCTTATCACATTTGCGATTTGCGAGCGAGTTTTCTATACAAATAAGCGTCACGGCGAACTCGCTGGGTGATCGCCTTCGTTCAAAATTCGCTCGCAAATCGCAAGTGTGGTAAGGCCCTAAGAATACGGCCTGTGAAATTCGGTTCGGCATGTTTAAACGAGCCCAGCAAACCAGACGCTAATCCTTCGTTACGGAGAACCTTACCCCGGAGGACGTACTCCGTATATACTTACTACAGTGGCCTGAGACATACGGAGTGGGAGTCGATTATAAAATCATCTTTCGTAACTCGGTTTGGTACGTGTAAACGAGCCCAGCAAACCCGAACCTATTTAATTCTGTATAGGGAATCTTACCCCGGGGACACGCACTCCGTACTGCAGCGGCCTGAGATGCGCGGGGAGCGATTAAGAACACGTCCTACAAAATTTAGTTCGGTTTGTGTAAACATTTAGATAAAATTATTTCGACGACAGTGAATAAAGATTACCGTGGCTGTCCGCTCTCCGTTGCACCGTGGCCACGGCGTTAGAGCGGCGATCCGACAATCACAACCCGCCTCACAGACAGCCTATATTCGTGAAGTCACGGGCGCACTAGAATCACAATTCTTCCATATCCGATATATCGCTGAATAAACCCGATTTGCTTCAAAACCAGCCTTTGCCCAAGGCATCTCTTTACATACGGATTTGGCACAGATCATTTTATAGGTCTAAGCTCAGGCTGTTAAAGTTTTATGCCTTGTTCTATAACTAATCTGCGTCTCGCCTTTTGTACCGTACTTATTAATCTCATTATTATACGGATTGTTCCGTTAGGTATACTATCGTTTACCTAACGGAACAATCAATGATCGTTTTGTGATTTATACAAAACCCATCAATAGATTTTATTTATAAGGTATGATAGTAAATTTACGACGCGGTTTAATAACAACTTTCTGATGAGAGTTATAGTTATAGAATTGTGACTATTCGTGTATTGTCGGACTTTTAATGACTTTAAATGACATTCATGTTCAGTAGAACTAGTATTGGTAATATGCCCGTTACCTATTGTCTAAAGCGAGTCGACTGGCGATCGTGAGAAGCTCATAAACTGCAGGAATTTGCAACTGGAAAGTCCTGAGAACATTCTGCTCTGATACTGGAAATACTACACTATACTATTTTAAAGTACGCGGGCTATTTTATTTTTTGTTTGTACACCCCATATTTTTTTGTTTTTGGATATTTTACGTTTTTTCTACTCGAATTACGAGCTCTTTCGGATTTTGGAGAGAAAAGTGTCCCAATATTTTTTTCGTTCCATTCCTTTACAACTTCTATAGCATTACTATAGCGGTAACGGAATGGAAAAACAAAGAATACATTTTTTATAACTAGATCTAAAGAGCTCGTGATTCTGAGTAGAGAATACCTAAATATCCAAAATCTAAAAAGAGTGAGGTGTACAACAAAATATAAAATGGCCCACGCACGCTATAGAAAGATGATCTGATTTACAAATGTAGCCTCCTTTATCTTGCATCAATCGCATATCGCTATCGGCAATATAGTTACATTGTGCGCGGACGCAGTTACCTACAGCTTTATTACGCAGCCGTTTAAATAGTCTTCCATAGAGCTAGTACTTGGCTCCTTTTTTATTTGCTCTTTAAGTGCACTCCTGTAAACAGAGATGCACTTATTTTATGTCTTTCACAGTGTGCTAGTGATGGTGTGGAATGCGATTGGGCGCTAAATTCTTTCCGCTTTCTTAGTAAATCCATCACCTAGCGCACCAGACACTTTTAAGTGGTTTTATTCAAGTGTTGGACTTTTTAATTCGACGCATTTACAAAAACTCATGATGGGTATCTATCTAAGTGCCATCGACACAGATTTAAGCGCCAGCATAATATTCATAATTTATACGTTACCGTTCCGTGCTTCCATCGTCTTTTTCTAAGAAGCCGTGCAGTGTAAGGTGCTCCATTATCACGACGTAATGTATTATACCTATTAATATATGCATTATGTTAAATATATGTTACTTACCTACATATATAACGTATACGTGATATCTTGGACTTGTAGGTTAATTCATGCCCGTAAAATGTAATGGTTTTTCACACATTTTAAAACTGTTCTTTACGATTCAAAATAAATTCTAATCCCAGGACAACGATTCGACTCGGACACAGTAAATAATAATAAACTGGCAGGTTGGTGAAAGCTGGTCACCTTCGTAGGTAGCACTGTCACATCAAAAGCTTTCACAATTATTTCTTCATAAAGCCATACTTGATTTAGGACTTAGTCCAGTCGTAGGCGTGACCAAATATTTATTTAAAAGAGAGATAAATAATCATTTGAACTGCATTTTGCCCTCCTTACTCATAAGGACTTAAACTAAAACTTTAAGGACTATAGTAGTAAACGTTTTCGTTAATTATTTTTATTTAATTAAAATACCGATCCGTAACCTTAAAACAGCAAGATTAACTCGTACCAAAACGGCCCACGGCCTCAATAGTTCACTTGTAAACGGGTGTCTATCATTTCATGGAAATTTCTTACGTCGATTTTCATGTCACCGAAAACTATTCCACGAATGTCTTTTAATTTTTTTTCCTATCACATAATCATCAATTCATTGCTTTTCGAATAATCGATCAACTATTCAACGTAAATTGTTTCGAATTGGTCTCAAATCGTAGCTTAACTATTCATCGAATTTACCTTTCATGGAATAATTACTTGGTCGTAGTATTAATTTATCGAAACAGGATTCACATATGGCACGTCCCATTTATTATTACTGCCACGAAAAATGTTTCATCGTAGTAACGTTTCAGATCATAAAAAAAAACCTAAACCTAACCCAACCAAGTCAGATCTAACTAAGTCGGGTTTCAGGTCATAAAAAAAATAACCTAAACCTAACCCAACCAAGTCGGATCTTTAGCCGAGTCGGGTTTCAGGTCATAAAAAACAAATAACCTAAACCTAACCCAATCAAATCGGGTTTCGGCTCATAAAAAAAATATCCTAAACCTAACCCAACCCAGTCGGATCTAACCGAGTCGGGTTTCAGGTCATAAAAAAACAAATAACCTAAGCCTAACCCAACCAAGTCGGGTTTCGGGTCATAAAAAAAATATGTTAGGTCCTTGAAGCGTATTATTGAGTACCTATAGTAACACTGGTGAAATGATTTTCTATGATATAATTATTATGGGAACTGAAACTTACGTTAAACCAAAGTTATAGTAAAAGCGATATAGGTTATCGCGGGCTAGTTTTCCGCAACTCCACGTCTTACAATGCGCCTATTTTGCGTAAAGGGTTGCTGGCACTACTCTTGCCAACCCAACTCCAACTCTACCAGAAAGCCTAGCAGTCCCTTGTTGTTGCCGACGACTTCTGGGAGTGACCTCGGAGACCCGAGGTGTTGTGCCCGGCATTTGGCCACACCAGGACATTCGAGAATGACGTGGGTGGCAGTCTCTTCAGCCTCCATGCAAGCTCTGCAAAGAGGACTGTCAGTAACACCTAGAGTACCTAAATAAGTGCTTGTTTAGCAGAGCATGTCCAGTTATCGCTCCAGTTCTGAGCCGGAGCTGCGGCCTCTTAGTAAAAGCGATTCGATGAACGACTTCGTCGATAAACAAATAAAATAATGAAGTAAAATTCGATGAGTTGATTCTTGTGTAAAAGGTAATTCGAGTAAATGTACAAGCGATCTAACGAAGTTCGATGAATGATTCCTAAGTTGTAATAAAATTCTGCGAATAGTGTTATAGGAAACGATAATCGATGAAATGATTTTCGGTAAAGTGATGGATTACCCTTGTAAACACTTCACTTGTATGTATCGTTAAAAATATATGCACCTACTACCTAGAAGATATTAGTACTGACTGCATATCTTTTGTTATTACGTGTTTGTTATATTTGCTTTTATTTTAATAAAGTCTTTACATAGCACTTCTCCGTGTCTCTATAGGTACGGCGGGGCTTGACTTACTCCACGACATACATACAGCAAAAGGCAGGGATTGTGGATTGTGCAGTTACCTTTTCCCGGATTTTTATAATTAATAGCATTCTTCGTTTGTTTTAACATGAAAATTATAACCTTCTTATTGATTCATTATCTTTCTTAATTCAACTCGCAGCCAAATGAGTAAGTAAGTCGTGTTATTGTTTCCAGGGTGGCTGTGACTGCGGTATCGTGGCATCCGCAGTCGGGGCTACTAGCATCGGTGGACCGCGGCAAACGCGCAGTCGTCTGGGGAGATCTTTGACACACTCCGGACACCCCGCCGCCTCCTGCACCCACTCAAATGGTAACTGTAATTATTGATATCGGCCGCGGCAGCAGTCAGGGCTACTGGTAACCCGCAACAAGCGCGCAGTCATATAGGGAGATCTTTGAGACGTCCCGGACACCACTCAGCCTCCACCACACCCACTCAAATAGTAAGTGTCATTATTATTAGCGGCCGCGGCAGCAATCAGGACTGCTGGTGCGCAGCAAACGCGCAGTCGTCTGAGAAGGCCTGTGACACGACCCGGACATGGTAACTGACACGCAAGTATTGTCGGTGAAGGACTGCGATAAGTGTGTAGTCGCCTAGAGAAACTCCTGCACCCACTCAAATGGTGACTATCATTATAGCTAACGGATATGGTACCCGCAGTCGGGACTGCTGAAATCGGCGGATTGCAGCAAGGATCCTCGAAATAAAACTCGAAAGAAACCGTAAGGTTGCAGAACACGTCACGAAAAAATATATGTATACTAAATATTCACAACCTAGCCTTTGGTCTTACCTTACTACACTGAAATATCACAATCCTCCATCGCAATATACCTACTGATACATACAAACCTGCACAGACATATCCTTAGGGGTTTTAAATATCTGCAGTACAAGCAGACCATATAACCGACTAAGACATACGAGTAAAGCTTCTATTCTAATTGGGGGCGTATGGCGGAGCGTAGTTAACAATGTCATAAAGTCGTAATTCTCATATCTCCGACTACCAGGAAGCTTTATATTATGTTAGATACTGCCTTAGCTACTTACTGTTTGTGAATAAACCTTATTTTAATTATAATTGACGCTGTTTTATAGATACATTCTCTATATACCTTCCAGCTAATAACTATGTGCTTATCTGTTTACTTATCTCAATGGGATAAGGTGGATAGTTGCATACATATTTATGACATGGCTTTGTAGCGATTGCAGTGCTACATATCGTATGACCAGAAATTTATAATAATTATATTTGCACGGAAGCAACCTCGCCTTCACCATGAACCAAGTAATTATGTTCGACCTAATTGTTCCATTTGTAAATAAATCTACAATTGACCGTAAAGAACTTCATTATACCAATTTGGATGTTTTACAATTGACGCGCAATACAATAACGTCCCGCAAGTGAAAGCGTTACTTTCGACTTTCATAAAGTTTTTGTTAAATGTATGTATGGGTCTCGGCGCGGCCGGTCCATATTGTTCTTGAGACACGCGTTGCCCGCTCCGCTACACGTTTCCCGATCGCAAAGCCGCGGTCGCCGCGACCGCATCCATTATCTATCCACAGTCCACACCAAAGCGAAAAACACGAAAAGAAAACTCCTATTAATCGAGCTATGCAATTAATATAATTGAATCAGATCAATGTCATTCGATTGGGCCATCGCGACAGGCTGATAATAAGTAGTATAGTTACCGCTCGCTATCTTCTCGTTGCCAGAATCAAGCGGAAAATTTAATAGTCGATCGATACGTGATCCGTGTCGTGCTTTTATTTTTCTAAAACAACCGGGCTACTTTCGTTTCTCGTATGGAGGGCTTATCGACTGCTGAGTTGGAAGTTTTTTTAGATGTCTCCGATATTGAATTTGAACGCACCGCTGTGCACGTAATAAGGTAAGTATTTGACGCTCTCTAAATTCTAACAAGGAAGTGTCTAACTCAAAGAATACTTTTTACCGTAACGTTTTTACACTTGGACATCTTCAAATAAAAATATCAATTAAGTGAAAAAAGCAAATTGTAAAGACACAATCGATCACGTTTTCATAAACTTGAGAGATTTTAAATTTATTCCACTCCTAACATTACTGACAACATTTTTCATAAGTAGGTAATCAGCTACTTTTATTAAATGGAAGTTTATGTTGAAATTGATCCAAATGATACCGTTTTTACAACTGTCTACAAAATTATCCGCCCATAAAGAACTATACAGCACTTGAGCTATTAGTCCCAAACGCTTTCCTAAAACGGTAAGTGGCGACTCATCACCCACGATCGTCGCGCTTAATTCGGAAATTGTCTCCAAACAGTGAATAATCTGATGGTAGTGTTGTTACGTCGTTAGGTCGCCGAGTGAGGTGTCGCGGCTCGGTACCAACGAGTACCGTTTGCCGCGAGAGCCGACACATTCGGCACCTAATGACCGCACTCCCGCTTGCCCGGAATCGCTGATCGTAATCATAACATGAAACACCACAACAGTCACAGTTGCTTCATTATAACAGGATTCGGCTTCACCTACTGACGCTGGAAATGATGCGTAATTACTCGCGATAATTAGTAATCACGCCTAATTACATATCGAGGCGTTTTTACAGTTGGACCGCTACCGGTGGGAAGGTGGTCATCACCGCCGAATATCTTGACATGACATTCGCGCGGGTACCGTTATCCGAACCGTAGATAAAAGAGGGTTTCAGTATTACCGTTCTAGGGATAATTATGTTTTTTGTGTGACGATAAGGCCGGTAGTGACAGTGCACGCAACGCCACCCGGTCGGCCGGCTAATAGCAGCTATTAGCAAATCGCTCTCTGAAATCAGTAACAATGAGCACGGAATACACTCATTGCCCGGTCCCATTCATTAAAGTTTTTGCGGTACCCGTCTCTTAGTTTTAAATGTGTGCCATTTTTTACGTTTTACATTTCTTTTGTAATAGGGACGCTGCGTGCAGGTGTACCTAATTGTTATGATTGAATTATCTTCGTGCGATCATGTGCTTTCGTATGTAATTCGCAGTTATTAGCGTTAATAGACACATTTGTAGATCATTAAAGTAAAGGCAATAAAAAAAGTATGTATGTTTACTTTGATAACCAAGAATTATCAAAACAAGATATACGCACAATACAACGTGTCTGAACGTCCATTGTGTTAGTTTACACTCTTGTTTTCGATTTCCAGATAACTGTGCAGACCGTTATTCGACAGAATTATCAATAAAATTTTAGTATGCAGTATATTTGATCGGCCGGATATAACATAATTTGAGGTAATCCCACATCGCGCGTACAAAACTTGATGTTATTGTGTTAGTGTCGAGTATCGGTATCCGCCCGCGGCCAGCTATCGATAATCGGCTAACAAGGTGTATAAATACTGAATTTTCAATCAATTCGAGATACCACTGTTATACAAATAATGGCTACTATTCACGAAATTAACTGCTTCTCGCGCTTAACCTATTAAAGTTTACTGTAGGTCTGTAACCTGTGGCTAAAATCTCAATTAGCATGCTTTAACCAGTAACCAGGATGTTCAGAAGCATAGGATAGTCGTTTGCTTCGCGAGCACTACCGCTGCCCATTGAGCGCTCATTATGAACATATCCCAAGCTTTTTCTTGCAGTTTTGTCTAAACGGAAACCATTACTTTATCGCATCCGTGATTCGGGTATTTAACAATGGCTAGATGTCCATGGAACTCTCTTCCTAACTACTAGCCTGGCTTTAAAAAATTGGTACATCCTACTCTACTGTTCTGTAGCAAAAAGTAAACCAAACCCATTCCGGCCTTACCAACGATGTGTGTCCAGTTTTGGTCTACGAGATATTTTGTTGGCTAGCAGAGTTTTATATCGCTAATATTTATTTTTATTTTTTTATGTAAATGAGATTTGAGCCAATATAATAAGGTACTAAACAAAAATGAGAGAATCCTAGATGGGGTACTTACGAGTCCAGAGTTGATCGATGGAGTGCGGGTTCGAGGAGCGGAACCAGGAGACGAACTGTCAGTTATCGATGGGCATCACCCGCCTTTATTCATCGATGTTGAGTACAACCTACATAAAACAGCTACCGTTGTGGCACCATCAAATGCCCAGTCGGATCGAGACTGGGATTTCAAAAAAGGGGACTATGAGATGTTGTATAACAGAGTACAAAATATGGATTGGGATGAATTAAAAAACGTGTTGGTACCAGATAAAGCGGTAGAAATATTTTATACAAGTATGTACAATGTTTTTAACACCTGCATTCCAAAAAAAACCCGAAGAAATGTGCCTGTTAGAGTTTATCCAGTTTATTATACTAAGCAAATAATTTCAGATCTAAAGCATAAATCAGAACTACATCGTTTATGGAAAAAAAGTAGGGACAGTAAATTAGGGGACGAATTTAAACATATGCGGACAAAATTAAAAAAAGATATAAAAAATGCCTTTGATGACTACGTAAAAGACGTGTCCAATCGTTTATGTTGTCATCCGGCTAAAGGGAGTACGTCAACAGCCTAAGATGCCGGGGAGGGATAGAGACTAAGATGAATTACGGCGATAAAGAATGCCATGGAGTGGATATGGCGGCTGCTTTTGCGGAGCATTTTCAGTCGGTGTTTCTGTCCGATGTCCCGCAACTGGACCCAGCCGTGGCAGACGCAACTAGCGGAGTCGATTCGCGGCGCATTGAGGTGCAAAGTTTTAGTTTAGCCGAGATACGACGAGCTATAAAAAAACTAAGAGCAAACACAGCTGCGGGTCCAGACGCTATACCGCCATACGTCATTAAAGGATGTATAGAGTATTTACTAGAACCTATAACGTACATATTCAATTTAATATTATCAGCAGGTGTATATCCAACGATTTGGAAACTGTCTAGAGTGACTCCAATTCCAAAAACAGGGTCAAAACTTCAAGTAGAAAATTATCGTCCAGTAGCGATTCTGTGCTCATTGGCTAAGGTCTTCGAAATGTCACTGCATGATCGCATTTTGCCTCAATGCTTGCCATACATCACCCCCGCACAACACGCTTTCCTGCCGAAACGATCAGTGACCACTAATCTCGTTGAACTGGTTACCTTAATAACAAAAGAAGTGGAGAATAAGAAACAGGTCGACGTAGTCTACTTGGATTTCCAAAAAGCGTTTGACAGAGTGGACAATGATGTCCTTCTAAGAAAGCTGAGGTGTATGGGTTTTGTACCAGGGTTGCTCACTGTATTCTCGAGCTACTTAGCTGAGAGAAAACAATTTGTAAAATATGGTCCATATTATTCGGAACCATATTGCACTCTCTCGGGAATAAGTCAGGGATCAAATTTAGGGCCTCTACTTTTTAATATTTTAATAAATGACCTGCCGGAGCTATGTAGTTCAATATTCAAAAGTATTGATGTTTGCTGATGACGTAAAACTAGTCAAAGTAATTAATAATATTGACGATTGCATGGCTTTACAGGACGACATTAACACACTTTATGATTGGAGTATGCGGAACAGGCTATATTTTAATATTAAAAAGTGCGAAACGATGAGCTTCACCCGATCGAGGCATCCGTACAATCACCAATATAGTCTGGATAGTTCGGCCATAGATAGAGTGATACAAGTTCGTGACCTTGGCGTGTACTTCGACCCCCAACTCACCTTCAGAAACCATATTATTAAAATGGCCAAGAAATCAGCGAAAAAGTTAGGGTTCGTGATAAGGAATTCGCAAAACCTCACGACGAATGCTTTTCGAATTCTCTACGCAGCCTTAAGTGAGGAGCGTGCTCGAAGCAAATGCATCGGTCTGGAATCCCCACGAAGCTAAATATACGTTAATGCTAGAAAAGGTCCAAAAGAAGTTCTTAAGGTGTCTATATAAAAAGGAATATACCTATTACCCATATCTCTATCCAACATTGTTTCTTTTGGGGGTACTAGGATATGAATCTTTAGAAGTGAGGCGATACCTGGCAGTGGCCAAATTTGCGTTGGGCATAATTAATAGTAAGGTTGATTGCACGGGGTTGGTTGAGAAGGTAGTTCGGCTATATGCGCCTAGCGCGCGATCGCGATTGCGGCGCACTCCCCTGCTGGCGGTGCCGAGCGCACGCACTGCGCTACTGAAGCATGCGCCGATCTCGAGCGCGCTCTCCATCATCAACTCTGTACTCGACGTGGCCCCGCACTGCGATATATTTGCTACTAGCTTTGCGAATCTACTGGTGGAGTGCAGGAAATATCTCGAACGGCGGTAAATTCAATGTTTGTATTTGTATTCGTATTTTTCTTTTATAAATTGTTTTGCTGTGCACTAAAGTATAGTTACTGTTTTCTTTCTTCTTTGTTGTTTTTAATTTTTAACTATTAACTTTTAAGGATATAGATAATGCTTGTTGTTTAATTTTAAGTTAAGATCTGTAACGCCTTGGCAGTTAGCTGTAAGTTGCAGGTATGTAATTATTATATATATATATATTATATATATATATTATGAGCCTATTATGTCCCACTGCTGGGCAAAGGCCTCCCCCCTTTTCTTCCATCTGTCGCGGTTTTGAGCTGTATCTGGCCAGTCCTTCGAAAATGAGTCCAAGTCATCCCGCCATCGCCTACGGGGTCTGCCACGTCTCCGTTTCGAGTTGTGGGGCTTCCACTCTGTGGTTTTTTTGGCCCACAAGTCGTCGGGCATGCGACAGACGTGACCAGCCCAGTCCCACTTCAACTTGGCCGCCTTCCAAGCTACATCAACTATCTTGGTTTGTGAGCGCAGCGTGGTGTTCCGGATTCGATCCATTAGTTTTACACCTAATATGCTGCGCTCCATAGCTCGCTGGCAAATAATTATTATAAAATAAAATAAAATATTTAATTATTAAACGTAGTTTTCGATTCCATATTTTTTATGTTTTTATTATATATTCTTTATATCAAATACAGCTGCTACGATGGTGAATGGGTATTATTTCTCGAACACAGCGCGCAGAACGAATGCCCAGGTTTAGCAATAAAGTAGACTCCCGTTGAATACCTGAGGCTTTTAGTAAGTGTCTTCCGTGTAAGTACGCATGTCAAGTACCAACGTGAATTACCCAGTTGTTTATACAGCACTTGGTGCGTTCATTTGCTTTATAGAAATAATGGCCGGCTGATGTATCCCATTGTTTGTTTGTGCCATTGGCCTATCTATTAAACATTAACGCACTGAATATTAATTTACGCAGCGCATGAGCTATGGTTTCTGTTATACGAAGAGCGCGGTTTTGCAGGGTTTACAATTTTAACAGGCAGTTATTTTTTTTTTTCAGTAATGCTAATTGTTACCTAATGCAACTGGTTTAGGGTTCTAGTCAATCCACAAATTGAAAAAAGAACATCATAACTCAAATGAGAATTAAAACATGATTTTTTATGTGAGGAATTGAGGAAAGAGACGTCGACTGCAAAAATAAATTGTCTCTTGGCACATTTTAGCAGTCCGTCTCTTGAACAGACGACGACTGATAACTTGCATAAATGACGAAACTACTGAACTTACTTATAAGTACCTCTTTCTTGGTCTGCATCTCAGACTTAGAGCAAAGCCAGGTTTATATCTAGTGTAATGCAAAATAATGATGATTCGCTATAACGTTGTCCCCGTTATTGAGACCCGTTTCTTATTCTTATTTTACTTTTGCAATTTTAATAAAGGAAGCTGCGTATATGATTAAATCGCATTGTGATATTTTAATTTCCTAGGATCGCAGTGCCTCGTGAAAGTCGCGGGTCTGTCTGTCCATTATCTTTTTGCGTGACTAAGTATAAGTAACAACCATTTTGTTCGTGTAATGTAATGCAAATAATTGCGGACTTTCGGGAATTAAACCTTTAACCTTGTGAGAAAGTAATTTGAAAATTACTGCAGTCATTTTTGGGGTAATGATATTTTTTAATATTACCAAAATTCATAATGGACTTTTAGGTACAGTTAAGGAAATTGAATGTTCAGCAATTCAATCGTCTTCTTCATTTGTTGGTATTATCATGTGTCGTGGTACGTCAGTTGCTACTTCTCCCATACTATTTGCGTGAAGACCAAAAAGTTTGCTGCCTTAACTCATTTAATTAAAATTGGTATCAATATTTCCATTGTACGACGACAAATTAATCATTCGAATAAAGTACCTCAAGGTACTGTTTTGAGGTTTATTATTGTGTCGTTAATTTTTGTCGCACAACGGAACTTTTTAGTTAGCCTTAGAAAAAAAGCTGTCGGAAAAAGTTCCGTTGTGCGACAAAAATTAACGACACAATAATGAACCTCAATACAGTACCTTCATCATCATCATAAATTTAAGAGCTAAGCTCTTGTCGGTGGAGTAATTTCCAGCTTATTCTACATTCAGCTTTTTTTACTTCTTTATGATATCTCGTTGATACATTTATTTTTTCTTTTATTTGCTCTATATATGTCCTTCTTGGTCTTCCCCTTTTCATTTTTCCTTCTATTATAGTCTTAATGTAATTATCGTGACACAAAGCGATGGCCTAACATTTTTCCTCTTCGATAAAGATCTTTTTTCGTTAACTATATTTAAAACTTCCACATTACTTTTCTTTTTTGTCCAACTGATCTTTTCCATCCTCCTCCAACACCACGTTTCCAACGCTTCCAATCTCTCCCTATCTCTTTGGGTCATGGTCCACGTTTCGCAGCCGTAGAGCGCTATACTCCAGATGTAGACCTTCACCAGTTTCTTTCTGACGGAGCTTGATATTTTAGCTGAAAGTAGGCTTCTTTTAGTGTGAAATACCTTTTTCGCCAAGGCTTTCCTGGTAATAATATCTAGTGTACATCTAGAGTCTTCTGTAATAATGCTGCCAAGGTATCTAAACAACTTCACTTGTTCTATTTTTGTGTTTTCCAATATTATTGTACTGTCGACTATTGTTTTGGAATGATACAAATTTTAATTACATGAGTTAAAGGCAGCAAACTTTTTGGTCTTCACCCATTTACGCTAAGTTTGGCGTCCGTTTGCGGCGGAATTTTGGCCAAATGCAGACGGCTAGTACACAAATTCTATAATTTGCACTAACATTGAAAGGGTCCGACACAGAACATTTCCTTCCCATTCAGTTCCTAAAATTTCATGAAGTTTGGTTAAGTTTTGGAGGAGGAAACAGGAGAGAACGAAACCTCTATTTCTATGGAAAAATGAGCAATGAGAGTGGTATTTCTTCTTAAGTGCTGATTTAAAAATCAATGTGACGGTTAGATGTTAAGGGAACTTTCATTACAAAGATTATTCGGTAATGCATTCACTGCCAGCAACTTATAATATATGCGTTCATCGTCAGTAAGTTTGTTCCTAGGTAACAACCCCCAAGCAGTGAATGCGTTAAAACAACATTCGCAAATAGTTTTATCATAATTAGTGTCCGACCGAAGTTTCGGTTTCGGCCAGTTTCGGCCTAAAAATCTTGTTTCGGCAAAGGTTCAGTTTCGGCCAAAAAACAGCCAAACCTTTCGGCCGCGCCGAAACTTATTACATTGTACTTTAGAGTCGCGTCGTCTGACGGCGGATCGCTTGGTGCGGTTGGGAATATGGCGTCCATCTACAATTTACACCTCGTTGCCTCATTATTACAGTTAACGTAACATGTTTACTATTAGGCTTAATAATGTCACTATTTGGGAAAAAAGGTCAACAGACAAGGAACAAAGATTAAAGATATTGCACTCATATTACTCATACGTGGTCCACAATTCCACATCATATTTGGATTGCCGGTCCAGCGTCTTAAGACGATCGACGATCTTTGAGTCTATAAAGCAATTAAATAAAGTGTGGTGTCATTTTACCCACATTAAAAACGCTACGTTAATTTTATCTTTCAACTTAACTCGATGCTTGCCAAGCGCGAATTAACTTGTTGTTATTTCTATAATTAATATTTACCTAGCTTCTAAAGTTCTTATGTAAGCGAAACCGTCTTCCTTAAGAGAAATAAATGCATTTAAACCGAGAAATGTATATTAACAAATAAATTGTGAATTTCCCAATGCACTTTTGCGGTCAAGTCACTATAATAAAATGAGTTTTTGATGCAAATTTAAAGAAAATTTGAGGACGTTTAGAAGTTGCGCCACTTAACCACTTTTACTAAAAGTCATGCATTTCGCAATAGTTCTCAAGTACTGATAATATCTTTTTTAAGCTGTTAATCATAAAAATCTCTTCCTGGACAAAAAAAGTGTTAGCCGTAGAGAAGTTTAGCTACAAGTAACTAATCTATTGTATTGTTGCATATCTTCCTTACTTCAATCTCTTAGCAGATGTTGAAATATAATCGCAAATAAATCTTTTTTGGTATACTTTGCGTAAATAATAATAAATAAGTTTCTAGACATTCATTCGTAGACTTTACTTAAAGCTACATTCCTCGTAAGTTATGACTTTTTACGTGTAACAAGTTTTTGTTTTAATATTTAACATCCCATGAAAGGTCAAATCCGTATTTGAATAATGCTCAAGAATTAACGCATTTCTTTTAATTTCGACCATGTTGCGCAATTTCAATACAATTTTTAATTAAGCTGAAATTTGGGACAGCGGCCTTTTTTTGGGTAAGTGCGTTCGAGTTCAAGGTGCGTGCGGTCACATGGAAATCAAAATTTTGGAAATACGAAACACTAGTGACTATTATAACAAAAGCGAAGCCTAAAACTCTGTAATATTAAGCCAGAGATGTTGAATTATGCATATATCTGGAAAAAACGCCCTACTGATATTTTATCCGATTTTAATCGCATTTATTAAAAGTTCGGTTTCGGTTTCGGCCGAAACTATAATCAAAGCCGAACCTTCGGTTTCGGTTTCGGTAAAAAACTATGTTTCGGTCGGTCACTAATCATAATTGATGCCGTTTTGTTTTTCAGATTGAGCCACCAGCGCATATGTCAGCAGAAACGGAGATCGACAACAGCGAAGTTTTGGACTTCTTTCGCGGCATCACTACTGATATATTTCATCGTTTCACCTGAAAACGCCTACTCATTTGCAGACATAGTTTCCAAGATTGCGAAAATTGTGACAAGGAAAAATATCGGTAATTTTCAAAATTTTGTAAAGTGTTATTTCTAAATTGGAAACATTCAAGTGAGATATTCTAGAAATTTCTGATATTTTCTCAAAAAATTATGCAACTTTCACATTTCCAGATGTAGATACAGGCGTACAGAAACAAGGCGAAATCTTTGTGGTGGGTGGCTTGTCAGTCTCTCAGAATGTGTCTGACAATTAATTATTTCTATTGCTTCACATTCGATAACTTAATCGGTTTTGAATTGTTTGTCGGCGATGTATTAGTAATACAGGCTAGAAAGCTTTTGTTACGTGACTATGACCTGGCACTGTGACATTTTAGGACGTTCGACGTAGACTTAGGAGTTTCAATAACACGGGCCATGCTAATATGACTTTGAGATATTTACTGTGTAAATATAACTTAAGTATGCCTGTTTATTGAAGCTAAGTTTAGAAAGCTTAATGATAACCCATAAAATTGAATATCTGCTGTTAAGTTGGCGGTAAAGTGAATTGAACAGGTCTTGAACGACCCGATCGAGTCGGGGGAAAGCAGGAAAACGCCGAAGCAACGCTACTAGTCCGTCTTCATTTCTAAACCATCATCGAATTATTAATAAGTACCATAGATTTCCTATTTTACGTACGCATTCACGAATAATCCAAGAGAACTGCCCCTGCGAAGTTGCGTTCCACCGAAATTAAATGCCTGGTAGAGAGGTCTCTGTATCTTACATGGCGCTTAGATCTTCGCTTAGGACACAACCACCATCTAATGAACTCATTGACAAAGTTTCTATATAGATATACCAAGTAAGCCTGGTGACAACCAAAAATCACTAAAATTTCTGTCACTGCTCTTTAAAACCTCGTATTTATTTAGTTAGTAGATTCACAATGAGATACGAGCTTTGTTTTAAGTAGGTACGTATTTGTTAGTGAGTTTTGGCTGTCAACAGACGATTAATGAATAGCGCTAGTTGGCATTAGCTGTCCTCTTGAATGTTTCGTTTCATGCGCTACCCTAATGGTACAAACCGTCTGAAACGTTTGTTTTTGTCTCTTTTCTTTTTTTGTATTATTAATATGAGTGATAATCGTTGAAACCGAAGAGAAAATTATCATCGACTGCACACTGCCGTCCTCGCAGATTAGAGAAGCTGTCTTTGAGCTAATATCCAGTTTTCCCCACTGATCTCTGCAACTGTTAATTATAATTGCTTTCACGTATGTCGAAAAAAAGACTACAACCTGTGAAAACGGTGCACGTTCGATTTGTAAATATTGCAATATCACAGTTAATCTTAGGCATAACAGTTATGTCAAGCCAATCTCTTCTTTGGACTGTCGCTAAACAAATAGATCGTCTAAATACTGTAAAACAACAATATGGATTAACACATGGGTGCTAGTTTTCGAGTCACAATTTTGTACGTTATGCTTAATGTTATAAGAAATTTTGATATTATTAATAGTAATTTAACTATTAGTTTGTGAACTTCCACCATATTAGTTTGTAAGCGGTCTTCCAATGAACCGGACCATAACTGTAAATAATATTTAACAACGGATATGTCATCATTTTGTTGATTTTTCGTTTTATGAAAGTCTTAATGCTGATCTTTGGCGATTTAGATGCAAATGTCGTTATAATTCTGCCTGAATGGATTTTACGCGTCAAAAGTATGCCAAAAAATATGCGACAGGTGATTTTGACCTAAACTGAGGTTAATGGTTCCGCAGATTGTTTAAAAAATGTGTTTGGAGTGCCAAATGACGGCCGCAGCTGTCGTGACGAGCTCGTGTCGTTATATTTGATTGTAATGCGAGCACGGTGCGTTTAGCTAATTATGTGAACCTATAATAGTGTTATTTAAGGCGATAGTAATGTTAGACTATGGATTGTCTCAAAAAACATATGGGAATGCGTAACATAACAATAGGGAACGCAATGTCAGTGACTTATAATATTGTTTATCTCTGTTTAGTCTCTGAGTCCACGTGAGAACGCGCGTTGTTGTGCATGGCGTGCAGATCAATTCCCAAAGATTACATGTTACAGTGCAAATTAACTTCGCAGATACAATCGAACAGTTCAAAGATACCTAATTGAATCCGTCCAAGAGCTTTTCTTTAGCTTTTTATTTCTAAGCTCAATTTGATTTAGTGAAGCAATCCTATAAACGAACAGTACGGTATTGCATCGAAATGTACAGTCCGTGAGCTCTCTGATTGCGATTCGTGTTTGGGGTGAAAACTGAAAGCTTCTTATCTGGATCGCGTAAGAGGGAGCAAGTCAGGTATAATACGCGATTGCATTCTGACAGCTGACGCACTGTATAATGATTGAATAAATCATAGTGTTTTGTGCATTACTTTTATCGTAATCGTAATACATATTTCGTATGTATTTGCATTGTATCCACAGTCTTTACAACAAAACTTAACTTCTTAACGTCATATAATCGATATTTTCAATAACCACTAGCAAATTACTTATGAGTTAAACGCTGTATTGACCCATAGTGAGCCCTTGTGTAGGACTCATCATAAGCTACTGATTCAAGTGTAATTATGACGTCATCGCGTTCTCGTAATACATCGTCACGGGCCACCTGCCTCATTAGCAAACAATGACTCCGCCGGGAAATGCTGTCTTTACCAATCCTAGGTATCTGTACTCTAATCTTCATCTATCACATGAATTCAAGACAAGACTATCAAGCTTAAAATAAGAAATAAATGCCTACTTCTTGAACCAAACAAATCATGGGGAGCTGTTCGGTCAAGATATAGTTTTCTTTAATTTCTGAGCGGTATTCGGCCTTTTCTATATACATAAGGAATAGCTGGAAGTCAGGTCTTGTTAGCCGGACAAGGCGTCTAATATATAGCGACGCCTCAGTGCCCGACAATTAGATTAGAGAGCAAGTGTCGCCATAAAAACATGCTAGTCACGGTACACGATTAAACTAATTGTGATATGTTTATCGCCTTTCTGCGGCTCATTAGTACACGGAGATTGATGTACGGGTTACTGTGACCACGCGCAATAAATAAAGATTACTAAGGAAACGGTAAAACGAGAAGCGGACCAGAAATATCAGTACGCAATATCGTTGAATTTTCGAAATCTAACTAAACGGTACAAGAAACGAGGTTCACGATGATCAGACTTAAATATGCCCGCTTGTTATAAAGCGATTTGGGTAAAAGTGTGCAAAATGCCATATGAAATTTCGGTTACGCGATTGGAATACGAAATCGCGGTTGCATTCTGTGCGCGATAAGCGCCCGGCGCCGCGCGCGCCTCGGGCGACACATCCATAATCCCGTGACGTGTTTTGACAACCGACCACCGACACTTTTTATGACCACTTTTTACGGGGTTTTTTACCTGGCAAGGTGTGATGACCCCGCGCTGCTTATAAACGCTATTCCCACATGGTAATTACATGTATAAGCGACCACTTAATTACCCGAAACTATTGCGACGCCCGCTCGGAACGTTGATCAAAAAACAATCCGGCGCCGGTTTTAGATTAGCCTACGTTCACCTTGCACCTCCACTAATTAGTTGCGAGAACACATCATATATTTCGAATAGCGAATACCGCTCCCACTCCAAGTAGGTCCTAACTTCTGAGTTCTAACCTATCACAACTGGTCTCTCTACTCATTTTTCTTGCCAATAAAACATGTCATACTCAAGAAGATATTAAATTTTATTTGCCGATACATTTTGTTATCTTAGATTTTATTGTCAATTTTATTCTAAAATATGTATGGCTGGCCGCATGTAAAGCTAGTCATTTCTCTGGCTGGTAAGTTTTTTTGCGTTATTCATGTATATTGCCTAATATATGTAGCTTATTTAAAATATTGTTTGCATTTAGTGCTTTTATAAGTTCTAACAGTCGATGTTTAAGAGTATATGTAAATTAAGCAGTCAGACACACTAAGGCAGACACATAATGTGTGTGAAAGGAAGATATTTAGGAATCCAAGCGACACTAAAACGCTATATCGCAGATTCATAACTTACTCACTTAAATTTATTAGTATAAAGTCAAGAGGTTGAGTGTTGTTTGCCACTCGATTGAGTACCGTTTAGAAAGTATGCACAAAAATTAGGATATCTGCTGTAAGTTTGTATGTCCATAGAGACAAAACAGTCATGCCTATTAAAAAGTTTTATATTTAACCGCATTCTATGTTATGGTATATTTAAACCACACATTTTGTTAAGACATGAAGCTTAAACATTTCGTTTACCATAACGACTACATGCTCACTAATAGTCGACACAGTAACATTCGTGAGAAGGTAATTTACGTAATTTTTCATCTTTTTTGTGTGTGTTTAAGAATTTTTTTTTGATTTGGGGTTATAATATTTGTGAACAAACATGTGCCTTTAATTAGCAGTAAGTGTAGAGTAGTACTTATGCGTACCGCACTTTTTCCATCTACAGATAAGCTATGTTTACTTTTTTCCATTTCAAACGCGTAGGTACCGTAATTTTACAAATCTATGCATACCTAGCTAGAAATTAGTTGTTTCTTGCATGTGTTAAATTCTGTTCGAATGGTGATAGTTAAAAAAATTGGGCAAGTGCGAGTCCGACTCGCGCATGAAGGGTTCCGTACCATAATCTATAACAATTTTGTTGCATGGGAGCCCCCCTTAAATATTTATTTTATTTTATTTTTAGTATTTGTTGTTATAGCGGCAATAGAAATACATCATCTGTGAAAATTTCAACTGTCTATATACAGCCTGGTGACAGACGGACGGATGGACGGACGGACAGCGAAGTCTCAGTAATAGGGTCCCGTTTTTACCCTTTGGGTATCTACGGAACCCTAAAAATGAAATTATCTATTACTTATAACCATTTAAAGACTGTTGTCATTATTGTTATAATCAACACATTCATCACAACTTGTGATTTTCATTATAGTTCCAGAAGGCGTTACTTGAACTATGAAGTAAATATGTACCTATTTTTATCATATTACTTATTCCTAGCTGTAGGAACCTTCGGTGGGCAGCCAATTATGTATATTATTATGTAAATCGCATAATATAGTTGTTGTAATGTTTTCAATATATTTGGAGTACAATTAGCTATCGCAGTGTCAAAAACCGAGATGTACATACTTACTTTCATATTTTTGTATTATTATATAACTATGTACAGTTAACAGTTTGGCGAGCAGCTTCATAAATGTTTACGCTGTGGTAGTCTTAAGTTCATTTATTTACTATATGTCATAAGAAATTATAAAGAACATTTACGTCACTTTTATTCTACGACTTGTATTTTAATATGGAAAATAAACACTATTACGTATCAGTTGGTATCATTTGCTCATAAAATTGGTCACCCAACAAATCATTCCTCATAGCTTTCGCGATCCTATTGACGCTATGTCAAATTAAGATTCATATGACTGAGAAATATTAGTAACCGTTATGCGTGATTTATTTAGGTGAAGCTATTAAAGCGTGTTATTGCTTGAGAAGCGACGGTCGTCACCCACTGACCTGGCCGTTGTCTAATTACAGCATCACCCGAGGGTAGCAGCAAACGCGAATGTGTGCTATTGTGGGTAAAGTAAACTATACTCTATTTTAATGGCGACGCGGTTGGCGCCGTGCTAAAGCAGTTGCCTACTAAGCCGACGGTCCTGGGTTCGAATCCCGGCAATGGCAAATATTTGTGTGATGGACTCGAATATTTTGTGCCTGGGTCATGGATGTTATTTGTATTTAAGTATGTATTTATCTATAAGTATGTTTATCGTCGTCTCATAAATAAATAAATATCAGACAACCTCACACAAATCGATCTAGTCCCAAATTAAGCTCAAGAAGGCTTGTGTTATGGGTACTAGGCGACTCCTCATAGCATCATAACACAAGCCAACTAGAGCTTACTGTGAGGTTGTCCAATATTCATTTATTATTTACTAGCGACCCGCCCCGGCTTCGCACGGGTGCAATGCTGATAAATTATGCATCTTTTATATTTTATGTACAGGTGTTTTATGAATTATGCATGTATTATATGTATAATACATGCATAATTTATATCATTCCTCTTGAATCACTGTATTAAAAAAAAACTCGCATCAAAATCCGTTGCGTAGTTTTAAAGATCAAGGCATAGGTACATAGAGACTGACAGACAGATAGACACCAGGAAGCGACTGGTTTATACTATGTAATGATTATTTTAATAGCCAATGGTCAAAATGTGGCCGGATTTTCGTGACTTTCAGTTTAACTAACGAGACAATGTTACAAGTACAGAAGGCTCACTCTTACCGAACGGCGCGTAAAACAGCGAGCGAGCAATTAGGGGTCATCCATAAATTACGTCATACGTTAAGGGGGAGGGGGGGGTCATACAGTACATGTTAAAGGTATAGCAAAAAAGCGTGACATAGGGGGGGGAGGGGTTCAAAAAGTCGACATTTTGTGTGACGTAATTTGTGGATGATCCCTTATTATACTGATAAGCATTAGGCATTTCGGCACAATAAAAGAGAACGTTGCTTTACATATTATGTGACGTTGTCAATTAAAAGGTTTGATTTATTGTCCTCACGATTCACGCCGCCGGGTAATTCTTTGAAATCTACTTACCATCGTGTCGCTCAAAAGTAAACATTCATGGACTACGTAAGCTGAGCGTCGATCTATACCGAGCCGCTAGTTAGGTACTTAGTAGGTTTTATTTATAGTTGAAAACATATTATTTGCACAATACAATTTATGTTATCGCTTGGATCGGCTTAGGTATTTGTTATCTTCGATAATATGGTAACAAAACCATTACGTACCGTCGCGTGTTACCAATTACAGTTGGCCACATTGTTCAAATGACCCTCGTCTGATGTGACCGCGACCAATCACATTTCTCTATCTATGCACTCCCGAAAAATTAGGTAGAGTCCCCTAAAACCCTGGACTGCAAACCCTAAAAAGACGCATAAATGTGAATAAAAACACTTTGTCCTATTGTATTTTGAAAGAAACCTGGGTATTCTTGGATCGTGGATCAGTACAAATCAAATTATATTTTGGCAACTAGGTCCTCAGTCCTCACCAGCAGCGTGTCGACGCTCGACTCGCGCCCGCGCCGCGCGTGCCTGCCTAATACTCCTCGGCTCCTCGCCCTTATTAAGCCGGTAATGCCACAATATGGCCAATTAGTCCAATTGGCAGAGATTTACACCGCACAGTTTTACCACATCGGTCGTAACCGCATTAACCGTACAATTACCTTTCTACGTCTTCATCTCGGAAGGACTTTAATTTCGCTAATCATCCCGTAACAAACAAAAAATAAATTGTGTTGTGATTGCTTGGCACGCTTGTTGTAAAATATACCAGAGCGGTCGAGGTTCAATTACGGGGAAATATTTAATGTTATTATTTAACACAGACGTCTCTATCAGAAAGAGTTATGTTAGAATAAATAAGCTAACCATCTTGAACGATGAGTTTTTTATTATTATTGGGAGATGTAAAATATAATGTAAATTGGACTACAAATACAAATCTTATATGCAATGAGCGAACCATTTTACAATAGTGTATAGAAAAACTTCGTGGAGAAAAATATAGTACCTACATACGTTTGAATACCTACGTAATTTGTAACATAACAAACTTTAAAACTATGAACACAAACCGTGCCTACCTAATTATTTGTATTGTTCGTGAGTGTATTTTCCTGCCCAAGTTTCACCATTCCGAGAACATGATTCACTGACTTGGCTTATTGGAGTGCCGATGAATTCGGCGAAATAATTACGGGCTTCTTCTTTTCAGGCTCTCGAATATAACAGTTAATTCACACATTAAATGGCCGAGCGCTATCTTCATCGGTATATGTGGGTCCGTCAAAATACTTGCCCACAGGTGTGTTTTATTATTCATTACTTTATTTTATCAAGATACCATCTTGACGGATGTGGTACGTACCGGACACCATTACAATATACGCGATGTTCTCTTGTTGTAATGGCATGCCCAATATCAGATTGTCGAAGCGTCTTCACACCGGCTCCTATTGGCGGCGTACGAAACCGATATATGCAAAACAAAGATAACAGTATTCGCACATCGTTTGTGTTAGTTTTTTGTAGGAGCAAAAACCGTATACGGCAGACCTATTATGGTGAGCAAATTGGACAACGCTTTGTAATTACGGCGTGCAATATTTAGGTAGTAATTTCGGAGGTCGAGGAGCTGGTAATTGACAGGTGTATAGAGTGGCGCGGACGTGACCCAGTGAGAGATGCTCGAGCTATAGAATCGTCAGTGTTGCCCACTTCATTATTTGTAGGTTCCACTCACCACACCCTCGTAGGCCGACCACAACCTAGAGACATCAATCGCCGACCCGCGGCCGACCGCGCGTCGACTCACATCACAGGGCCCTAATTCAAGGGAGCTTTGCGATATCTTCATGTTCGGAATATCGCGGATTCATATCGGAAATATTTTTTAATTTTTGTTATTCGAGATAAACAAATATAAGTAGGTAGGTACATTATAAATCCACGTCCCTGACATTTGATAGTTAGATAACAAATACTTAATAAATATTTAAAAAATGATGACGTCATAACATCTTGATGTAGGAGGGACATTAAAAGTCAAGATTGCTCTCTTTCTTAAAAAATAATGATCTTTCGTTTCAGAAGGTTCACCCTGCATGCCAATAGAGAACTCCCGATTATCAAATGCCGTATATATTTATATTACTTTGATGTCGCCATTACAACCCGTCTAACAGAACTATGCTTCGGGATCGCAACTCCGGTCGCGCCCTATAGCGCTACCCCGTCTGTTTCTCACATTACTGCATAGAAAGAGACAGGTAATTATCTCGCGCGAGAAATAGTCGCGTGTTACAGTTGTGCTAGAGGTGCAGTGGCGAGATCTCAGATAGATGCCAGATTCAAACGTCGAATTGTGGCCCAGCTTCGCACCTCGCAGAAAGGAATGGAAACAATGGACGTGCGAAATCGATTGCAAATGTAAATCCGTTACTTATGAAAACCATTGCACCAGATATTTTAACGGAATTGAACGGTTATGTACCTACATTCTTGGCGCTCGATGCGGTCACGGAAAACTATACATGTCGCGATAAATTGAATTTCTTAAGATATAGAGCCAAATCAAAGTTTGTGGAAATAAAATGGGCTAGTTTCTTAATACCTGTAATACACAAATAGATACACCGATTCAGTGTGCATCATCGGGAACTGTTGAAGTCTAAATGCGCACAATATTTCTAGAGGAATAGTTGTTATCGTTTCAATATTAACTTCATTCACAATATAAGAAGAAATTTTTCATGATTAGTATGAATAGGCTGCATTCTAAACCCGAATCTCCCAGCCATTGGCTGCATCAATGGAGCCCGTTAGGTATGCGGGCCATCTTATTACACATTTTTTAGGGTTCCGTACCGCAAAAGGGAAAAACGGAGCCCTTTTAGGATCACTTTGTTGACCGTCTGTCTGTCTTTCAAGACCCTTTTCTCAGGAACGCGTGGAGGTATCAAGCTGAAGCTCATATCAAATACTCAGGTCTACTGTCCCTTGGAGCTGTGAAAAAATCAAACTTCTAAGCCAAAGCAATCAAAAGATACAGCCGTTTACGCTGCAAATTTTCGACACTCGCATGGGAATCAAAACGGGTACTTCACGTGAACTCAGAATCTTGAAATTTGGTACGAAGGAATGTCTTATAGCGCAGATAAAGGGAAAATTGCAAAAAGCATAAATTTTTACTTTTACTTATATACCTATTATACCTACAGGTTTGTGCGGAACCCTCGGTGCGCGAGTCCGACTCGCACTTGGCCGGGTTTTTTAAATCGCTGAAAGCAGTCGAGTATGTGCATTTTCTGGTTTAATTCGTAGTGGCTTGTCTAATTAGAATGTTTGCGACGCGACGCGTGGGCCCCGAGCTAACGGTCTACTTATTTGGTACAGTCGGGCTCCAATCGAACGGCCGATTTATCATGTACAGGTAAAAAACCTTCGCGGCAGATCCGGTGCGACTGTCAGATATTTTTTGTTTGAATTGCGAACATCGGCTGCAATCGTCCACAATTGTAATAAAAGTGTTTTTACAAATCTTTCCGACGCGCCCAATTTCATATACTAGTGGAAATTGTCCATCAGCATCTTTGAATTGTATAATGAAAATATAAGGGTATAACAATTTACATTACCGTTTTTAGTTTCATTACTACTTCCGGAAGCGTTTATCGCCATAGGAATATCCCAAAGTGGCGGTAGCTGAACTGAATACCTACCATCCTCGGCGTTGTAGTTAGTGCCTTCTAGAGCTTGTTTACCACGTTCAACTTTAATGAAAGTTAAAATTCTGTCGCAATATTTTTTTTAGAAACCCTCTTGAACATATATGGGTTAATTGCAAAAAAATGTAGGTACATAGTTAAGGGCTTTAATTAAAACAAAACTTAATTGATTCCTTTGTGTGACGAAAGTTACCCATACATTTTGTATGACTAACTTTCGTCTCACAAAGGAAGCGATCCAGATTTTTTGTTAACTAAGCTTTTACCTATGTACAATTTTTTTGCAATCGACCCATAATAAATACCATACTAGATATATACAGAGACAATAATTATTAAAGCTAAATCAAGAAATATAGAGAAACAGTGTAACATGCACATTAGATTGTAAAACTCTTAGAAAAATAGTTTGAACAGAATACACAGATATTTCTGTATAGACGTCGTGATTAGAAATTTTTTATTCACTTACTTTCATATTATACAGCGCTTAATGGTACCGAAGGTCCTTAACAAAGTGGACCGATGACCTAGCCAGGTTCGCGGGAACATTTTAATAAGAGTAGCGCACGATCGGTAGTTGTTATTTATTATTATTTATTTATTTCTTTATTAATTTTACAACAAAGATTACATATAATCTAAAGCCCTGCGAAACTGTTATGACAGTTTAAACTGTTGATAACTTTTGTCCCGAAATCCCAAAAAAAAAGAAACAAAGTATTTCGTAAGTTATATAAAGCTACCTATGGTACATAGTACCTAGTCTATGCGTGATCCATACATACATATTAAATATTTCACTTCTACTGCTCAATAAGTACCTACGTCATATTTGGCTTCGCGAAGCGGGATAAAGCTAAAGTAGGTTTCCATTTAAACTCTAGGATTTACATGGGAACAATATGTATTAATAATTTCTATACAATATAACTACTTTAACACTAAGTAGGTACCTACTTTTGTTTTTAGACCGTTCGCAGGAAATGTAACTTTGACAGAAAAAAATGTGTTTTTCTTTACAGTTTTGACAACGGTAACTGTAAAGTTGCCGAAACGTCAGGAAGGCTCAAAAAATTAATATACGCCATAAATTGTTTAAATAAAAATATTGCACAAAACAAAAGTCAGTACAAATGAAGAACGGCATACTCTAACAGTCAACTATAGGGGCTAAAGAAACATATTAGAATTGGTGCAGAGCAGACATTTCATTGTACTGAGAGCTGAGAGCATCTGAGGTACAAGTATTTAATATATAATGACTACAAACTAAATATATTAAATATACTCGTACACGCACTATAAACTTCAAGGTTTATTATGTAATCGATGTATTTCAAACGAATTACAGTAGGTAGTAGGTAGGTAAGTAATCTACTTTCGTTTCGGTACCGTCAGTATAGATACCGCTATAAACGACTATTTTCTTATCAGAAGAACATGGTCTACAACATATCTCTACCTACTCGTATATCTGAAATTCTGAACTGAAATAATAATTAGATCGGCTCCAATGGCCTTATGTACTTGGGTTATAATTATTCCACCTCCGCCTGTTACATGTAGCTATCCAATAAATGTCGGTATCCTTGGAGCTATGAGCATAATATAGGCACTGACTTTATAAAGGGCACCTAACCCACTTACGTAGAAATTTCTGCCCAAGTACAACCATTAATTTCCCTCAGTTAAACCAAGATCACGATAAACACGTCAACCTCACTTAATTTTTCTCCTTAACCGACATTTACTCAATTAATTTTCTCCTCAGCAAAGATACACTCATTCACATAATTTAAAGGGATCAGAATGCGTCTTCTCGCGAACAGTTGAGTTCAGCTTGACGAATGCACAAGTTTACAAGACAAAAGCGCGACGGATTTGAAGTAAATCGACGAGTCGTGACCGAGCCGTTTAATCATAAGCATCAAAGCTAATTAGAGTACCTAGGTCGCGAACCCCTGGGACCGGTAATGAAAATCACAACCGAACCTAGTTGCGAGGAAAATTGCACTTGGCATGGAATTCCTTGGCATTATCATCAGGCTTTCTACAGAGACAGCCTGCCCTCGCAGTTCTCAGCCTCTAACTGTTTGAATTCATAACTAACGACGAGATCGCGACTGATGCAGCGTTTTATTTTTTTATTCTGCCCCGTCTGATACACGTTTCAACTAAACTAGACATCGATTCAATTGATGACGCCATAGTAAGAACTCATGCGCCGCCGTAAGTCGCGCGGCCGCGGCGTGGTGATCGAGGAATAGCGCACCTGCAATTTATAGCATACGCTATAATTACTTTCATATAGAGACAATATTGTTAAATCATAGAAGGTCAGAAAGATCGCTCGCTATATTAATTCGCCAGAGGAACTGTTTACGATACTTATTATTCAATAAAACTGTCGGCTGTGGCGAATTATGTCGTTGCAATACGCGCAGTTGAAGTCACGCCTGCAAAGCTCATAGTTTGTTTAAATCGGTTCACTGTCAGTGTTCGCGGTGCCGGAGTACTTAGATAAATACGCTTCGTAGTGCAGCGAGCTACTTTGCAGTTGTGTGGAATATATGCAATAACCCTCCCCTAGATGTCAAATGAACTTGGCTTGGTCAAAGCGTCTGGAATGTCGCTCGCAAATTATATCCACGCGCATGCAAGTGGGCAAATAGTAAGGATTAGAATGCACAGCTTCGCAGGGGAAACATAAAGTACGCACCACGATATTTACCTTGTATTTATCGTTAATTAACCACTTGTTACAAACAGTTGGCTATTCACTGGTCATACCATTATTCCCGTTTGCTGAGTACGCAAGCAGTTTACACAAAGTGTAAATGTAATGTTGATAGGAGGCTATTCACGGACGCGTTGTCATCGGAGATTTATGCTCTTCGACGCCGCTGTGGGTCACCAGGGCGAGGGGCGCGGCCGCCGGCGTACCACGGGCCTTCATACTATTTTACAGGTTTTCCCAGTATTATTTAGCTCTCAATATTTCACGCTGTATGCCAGTCTAAATATTATTATTATTATTGATAAATGAGTGGCATTATATTTACATTACTTTTACGGTAGAAAATTTCATGGTAGGTACTTTTGACATATAAGTATTTAGCTACCAATCAGTATATGTTCACTATCTGCGGGCCACGGACGAACTACCATGTTAAGCGTTATTGACGATAGGTATATATATATTGATCACTGAAAACATAAGTACACAGACTTGCGAAAAGTAACAGTGCTGTCAGTAGGTACGAAATTACTATGTATCGCGCTTCATTATCAGGTTCAGGTAGTATCTATTCAAGCTCACGGTAGCGGCAATTTTGTTTACTCTCACTTCCATTCAGCGCGTCCATTCATTATTTTCGCGTAATGAAACAACTATTTGTAAATATTTCTAACCCACAAAAACTATTCAAACTTAAGTGACTTCTGTTCGGTGTAATGAACTCGCATATGGCTGAATGGGTTTTAGAAACTCGTGGTAAGGAACCCATTGCCAGAGGCAGAGCCTTTGACCCCCACAAACGACTACCTAGCTTCCCTCCACACTTTGTTTGCGCATCGCCGCCGCGCCTACCCTCTGTAATTTTGCTAAACTAACCTAGCCTAACCTTGCTCTCTGAACTCCGTGGGCCGCTAACGCTTTTCGCAAATACCAACAGTACCGCCGCACCCACGTTCGTAGATAACAGGGTTAGGATGACATTCATTTGCTGTCACTAAAACAATAGAGCAACAATTATCATTACTTCCATGATCAGACACTACGAGTATACTTACTTGTATCACTTAGCGGACAATACGCCAAGACACAAAAATGAGGACTCGTGATAGGGCACCCACGTCTGTAGACGACGCCTTTTATATTCGAAAAACTGCCACTCCGTCTACAGCCGATTGTTTCTGTTAGTTTTTAGGGTTCCGTACCCAAAGGGTAAAAACGGGACCCTATTACTGAGACTTCGCTGTCCGTCCGTCCGTCCGTCCGTCCGTCCGTCCGTCCGTCTGTCACCAGGCTGTATCTCAAGAACGGTGATAGCTAGACAGTTGAAATTTTCACAGATGATGTATTTCTATTGCCGCTATAACAACAAATACTAAAAATAAAATAAAATAAATATTTAAGGGGGGCTCCCATACAACAAACGGGATCGGTTGCGTTAACTTTGCACCTCATTTGTATGCAGCGCTATACATACCAGGTGCAAACTTAACTTAACTACGTAAGGATGGAGTGTTTGTACGGAACCCTCGGTGCGCGAGTCCGACTCGCACTTGACCGGTTTTTTTATATAGGCAAATAAATACCTACCTTGTGCAATTTTTGATTAGAACTTTAAGGCGATATTGTCCGGCCCTACGGCCGAATTGAGGGGGTGAGGTGCGCGGCAAGACGCGGAGCGCCGCCCGCGCGCCCCGACCCCGCTCGCCGAGTTCGCTCACGCGAAATTGCGATGGCAATGTACTTACACTGTAGAGGGGTGTCACAATACAGTGATATCAGTCGGCAGTTTTTTAAGTGGCCGGTGCAAAGCGGGTTATAATTTATGTTCAAAGTGAAATGCGAATTCTTGCTATAGAAGTACTAAATATTATTTTTCGTTTTAACTAAATGTTTGTTTTAACTTAATTAATTTTTTATAGTTTTTACTTGTGACTGTGTTTTGTGGAGGAATTACGGAATAAGTATCCCACCAAAAACATAACATGTAAAAAATTGCAAGTCTCGCATCGCAACCTTCTACCGCTAAAAGTTGTGAGATTACAATATAAAACCAAGTTGGTTAATTTATTCAGTCCCTATCAGAGCGACCCTCCGCCTATATGACAACTTTGACATACATTTTCACCGGGTTACATAATTAAAAACATATTACCATGACCGTTGTAGTGTTTGCATTCATATTACACATCTTTATCTTTATAATAAATGTAATGACTTGGCCATCGCACAGCAACATACAAAAAGAGTAGAAAATAAATGAGGGCGCCACTTCCTTCGCAACTGACACATTTTTGACGTAAAGTGCTTGAATATGGTAACAATTTTGTATGAAAAATTGTAGTTCCTTTATCATCCGTTTTCTACTCTTTTGTGTCGCACTGTAAGTACTGTGGGAGGTGTAACCCTGGTAGAGGAATATTAAAAGAAGATAGGACTTTGATTAAAGTTTATTATAGCGTTCAGCCACGATACAGAGCTATTACACGAATGCCCGGCCCTTTTGGTGAGTGACAGAGACGGCCATAATTCTAAATATTTAAATATATTTTTAATGTAAAAGCTAGTTGCCAGTCCTGCTGTCATCCGACAATGAGCCTCACAGTACATAGGAACACGAGTAAATCTCCTTTTAAAGTGATTATTATATTTTTAGCTTTATCTAATAGTTTACAATTTAGATAGTTTGGCCATTTCGTTCGGTGTTGAGCTCTGCTCCTCCCGTTTTTTAGGGTTCCGTACCCAAAGGGTAAAAACGGGACCCTATTACTGAGACTTCGCTGTCCGTCCGTCCGTCCGTCCGTCTGTCACCAGGCTGTATCTCAAGAACGGTGATAGCTAGACACTTGAAGTTTTCACAGATGATGTATTTCTATTGCCACTATAACAACAAATACTAAAAATGAAATAAAATAAATATTTAAGGGGGCTCCCATACAACAAACTTGTTATACCTATATATACATATATATAGGTACGGAACCCTTCATGCGCGAGTCGGACTCGCACTTGCCCAATTTTATTTCAGCTGCTTTTACTATATCATCTTCCTCTATTATCTTCTGTCGTCCACTTTTGCCCGTGTGGCCAGGTCCATCTTTTATCTTAGTAAGGACGGCCAAGATGAAACAATGAGTAGGAATTTACGCATATAAATTAAGCGTGACATTTAAAGCGTTAATGATATTTGGTAGATGTTTTCATTATATCTAGAGTATATTACCGTGCGCGATTGCCAAGTCCTTACATTTTATTATAAAGATAAAAATGTTTAATACATTACATTATTAATGCGGGCACTAAAACGGTTACGGCAATATGTTTTTAGTTATGTAATTCTGTGAAAATGTATGTCAATGTTATAATATAGGCCGGGGGTCACTTAATAAATAAATTAACCGACTTGGTGTTATATTGTATCACAATTTTTTGCGGTAGATGGTTGCGAGACTTGCATGCATGTTGTTTTTGATGGGATCTCATTTTTTTAAGTGGTTCTCCTTTTTTTGACAAGCCAAGACGGTAAATACTTCTTATTCTATTATACCCTGCAGTTGAGGAGTCGACGTGAACTAGATGTAAACCGCACAGACTTGTCACTTCCTCTTATGATCCATAATGATCTCTCTCATGATCCATAACGATCTCATGGTAAATAATGACTTAGCGGAGGCACTGTCGTGCCCCTAGATCCTTTTCATGATCCCTCTTAGCATCCATAATGATCTGTCTCTTGATTCCTCTCATGATCACTCTCATGATCCATAATGACCCATCATCACCACAAGGATTGTCATCACAATCATCGTCATTATTCATCATCAGTCATCACCATGACCATTACCATCTGAATCAACACCGCCATCATCATTGCTAATCACCATCATCGTCATGACCATCATTATCATCAGAATCATCAACAACAACACAATCATCAACAACACCACCACTACCATCATCATAAGATTCATAAGCATGACCCACAACACCACCATCATCATTATCATCATTACTATCACCAACAGCATCATTATTTGACGAGTCTTCATTATTGTTCTACGTATGCATGTGCACACGACCATTTCAAAATTATCTACGCAGAAAAAACGATTCTAACTCACTGCCCCTGCGGGGTGAGGTAACTCAATTCGGCACGGGGGTGTGCGTGTCCATTCTGTTTGTATAAATTCTGTGCCTGAGGTTTTAGTATCTAAACCGAAGGTTATATGAACTGCAAAATCAACTTTGTAATCGAGTATTTTTTATAGGGTTCATAAGGAAATAAAAATTTTCCTATGCAGGTCGCATAACTGTACACTAAACAGTAATAGAGTTCAAAATTTCAAGCTTGTGTGTCTGCTGGAAATAACTTAGAATTCGTATGATCGTGTGTAAATGAGCCAGTGAATTAGTGAGTGACAAAATTAAGGAACTTTGACTCGCAATCATTCTTAACTTACTAGTTCAAATTGAATGTAACTTGGAATATGCCTAGGTTATACTATGCCCACCTAGTTAGTGAAAAATCAGGCTTCTAGCTTTGTTCACGACGAAATACAGGGGGTTTGAAAATGGTCTGAATGGCTTCGAAAAAAGGAAAAGGATGTTGCGGTGTGCCGGTAAGCGCGTTTTCTCGAGTTGGAGGGGGCAATGGCGTGCCGTGCCTCTAGATACAATTAATAAAATTATTTGTTTTTTTAGATACTTTTAAATGTGAAAGAATCTCAAAGGTGCTATCATACATAAACAGACTGCGCTAAACACATTACCCTCCTTTGCGTCGCGCTGTCGGGTAAAAATATACTACATACCTTACCTAGGAGTCGATTGTTGCTAAAGGCCTTAAGAAAGAACAAGTACTGAGGAGCATTTGTAAAGTACAGTTTTTTTTACTTACCTATATCTAGGTTACATAACATACATAATCATGCCTTTTCCCCAGGCAGGGACTTAAAGTACCGATATATGTTAACTGTGTACTAAATCCATGTTTCAAGTTTGACAAGAGACATAAGTCAGAATACGCAAAAAAACTTAATTCAGATGAAAAATGAAAAAATATTTGTGGTACTTAATAAGTTCGTAAGTCAATTTGACACTTAATGCTTTGAGCAATGAGTTCTTTTGTAGGAAGTAATTATGTTGTTTTAAATTATGAATAAAGCGTTATTAGCATATACTTGAACATGTCAACCGTGCCACTTTTTGACATTTATGTTCGGTTCTGTTAATTTATTATAAATAAAACATTAACTTACTTTTTGGCATTCCTTGCTCGAGCATTGTCTTTTTTTATTCGTTTTATAATATGAAAAGCTTTTTGCATACGTTGTGCTGCTTTATTTCTCATTTTTTTGGAACAATAATTCGTAAATGCGATCACGTGGTCGCGCGGAACAAATTGACACAGGTCCATCCCCTTCAAGCGCCGAAGCGCGACTGAAATGGCACCGCGAGCTATCGCCCTCATAGTTTTAGTAGATATTTCGTTCTAGTGATTAAATAAATAATTTTATTCAGAAAATCCCATCCACTTCAACTAGATAATGTTAGTATCTATACATTTACGCAAAAAACGGGTAAAAAAGGTTCGTATTTTAGCTATTCTATAGAAAAGATATTACGAATAGAGGTAACTTTGGGATCGTTTTCTATCGACCGAAATTTTTCCAATCATGTTGCTGAACACGATTTCATATTCAGAAGATCCTTAAGTATGATTTATATGTTTTTCATAATCTTCAAACACTGATTAAACGTCTACGACGAGTCTGAAAATGAGTGAGTTCGGCGTCTACTAGGAAAAGCCCGCCTTAAGTAAGTACGAGTATTTTCTGTACCCCAGCATGAAATTTACAAAATGGTCCTGTATCTTAACGGAAATTGGAAAAAAAATTTACATCACTCGCAATATCTGAAGCCGTGTAGTTCGAATTTAAAATTAATTTACAAATTTCACTATAGGTACCTAGAGAAGAAATTAATTCAGTATAAGGTAAGTGTTTACAAAGTGTCCTCTAAAGAATATACTTACTTACTCCTCACTCTCTTACATTTTTCTCGTGCCTACGCGTTTAGATAAAAATCCAAGTAACGAAACGAAAATTAATGTACTCTGTGATAGGATTAAGAGACTTCGTTTTATTACTAAGTAAAGAGCCTAAAGAGCCCGCAGGTATCAGACAATGTCTTCATCGGACACAGTCAAATGTCGAGGGCTCCCACGCACCGGCGCCCGCGCCGACGACACAGCCAGCTAATGTGGCCGTTATCTATACGACTCTAAAGGTGAGTTGCATGGACACCTTCCAGCAGCGACTCGTCCCAAGAAGCAAACAAGCTTGAGAAGCGTTTACACAACCCTTATACTGCTAATCTAAGCTAAATAAAGGTTGTATTAAGCTCTTCTGCAGCTTTTTCTGCTACTTGGGGTATCGTCGGCTGGTAGCGAATTTCAGATCGGTTTGACTCCTTGGCGCTGCGTAGAGAGAGATGTAGCCCCTCTGCATATTGTATCGCTTATATAACGGGGAGTGCTCCGAGGAATTGTTCGGATTAATTCCTGCTGCATCTTTCTGCCATCAAGCTACGCGAAAATCCTTTTTTCCTCACCACTTAGATAGTTGGCAGTCCACAACCATGCGTTTGCCTAGAAATGCATTGTGGAATGAATTGTCGCTTGCAGTATTTCCGGACCGACACGACCTTCAAGAAAAGAGCGTACCTACTCCCACCTGAAAGGCCGGCAACGCACTTGTGACTCCTCTGGTGTTGCAAGTGTCTATGGGCGACGGTAATCGCTTTCTATCAGGCGATATTTGCTCGCCTATGTCCAGTATTCTTCTATTTTTATATATAAAAAAAAAAATGGCGTCTGTCCATTGGAACAATTTTGCCAATGTCAAGGTTGTAAGAACGTTGTACGGTGACTTGAGCTTTTTGTAAAGTGATAGCGATTTACAAAAAACCACACGGACTATCGGGCCTTGACCCAGGAAGGGCTATGAACGCTTCAAGTTGAATTCTTCATTAGCTATTCACTCATACGTTAGATCACTGCACAATACGCTATCAATACTACACATTGAACAACAAAAATGAATAAATAATGAAGAGCGAAACTTAAACGCATGCGGCCATCTTAAGTCACGAACCGGAAGCCCCTCCAGTATTCTTTCTTTATATATGAGTATGACATTTCAAACTGCAACGCACACCTGTCAAATATCCGTAACGTCATCGTCCCGCAACGGGGGAAGGACAATCTGTAAAATTATTAGCTTATTAGACTTTTTATACCTTCGTCGTAACTGTTGACATTAAGAATCTCCTAGAGTCTACGTGACCTACGTGTTTGTTTCCCTTTATCATATACTTACCTGCCATAAAATAGAATACTCACCAATTGTAGTCTCATCATTGTATCCGGCCGATTTCGGCCACGGCGACTGAATGCTGGCTACTGAGAGCGTCGTTCATGAGCTCTCAGGTGGCTGACGTAGCCAATTTTTGCAGCAAATGTGCGACCACATTCGCTGCATGTCAGAACCCCTCTGACAAAATTATATTGGATGACCGCTGGTGGTCGGGCCTTAAGCTCCTCGCGCTTAGCGTCGAGCTCACTCCTTCTTTCTCTTCGAAGGCTTGCACGTATACCGCCACTGTTTGCCTCCACCTGGGCCGATCTTGTGCCAAGCTCTCCCAGTGCGATGGGTCAAGGTCACCTTTCCGCATATGGCGCTTCAGTGCATCTTTTTATCGCAGAAATTGGCCTCCCTGTTTCCGCTTACCGTCCTGCAGTTCGGAGTAAAAGATGCGCTTTGCAATTCTATTATCGGAGATTCGGGAGACATGACCACACCATCGTAGCTGTCGCCGCATTAGATAGGCCTCGATACCGCTGACATCAGCGCGCCGCAGAACCACCGTGCTTCTGACACGGTCTGACCAGGAGATGTTCATAATGTCACGCAGGCATTTCAAGTGAAACCTATCTAAAGTGCGAATATGCTTACGATAAAGGCACCAAGTTTCGGAGGCATACAGAAGATTGGGCAAAACAATAGCCATGTACACAGAGACCTTGGTTGGGAGCTTTAAGTCGTGTGAACGGAACACCTTGAGACGAAGCTTCCCGAAGGCAGCAGCAGCCGCTCCAATTCTGCTATTAATTTCATCATCAAGGTGACACTTAGACATTACTGTGCTCCCCAGATACCTGAAGCGGTCTACTCGCTTAAGTGAGTCATCCCCGAGTTTGATGTCTATTGGCATTAGTGGATCAGACCCCATTTCTTCTGTCTTTTTCACACTTATTTTAAGGCCAAAACGTTGACATTATGAGTCGTTGAGAATGCTAGTCTAAACATACCCTTACGGAAAACTCTGACATCTACCGACGACTTACTAAGCTAGACCTAACCTTAGGGCGTTTATAATCAAAACGATTATTTCCCTAAGTACGCCACGGCCACAATTGTACACGGCGGCGTGTGGGCTTACGCTAGACTATTGGTGCCTAGTGGCCAATAAATCGAATGTCCTGTTAAGGTTAAGCACATTAGGGCTAAATAGGATTCCATACCGCACAATCGCCAAGACGAATCTTGAGTTATTTAATCACTTTTCCACTTTACAGCCTATATTTAATCGGCATTAATTGACCTAGCTTTTACGACAATATTGATTGTACAGTCAGCTTCAAGTAAAGCGAACTTGTATTAACCAACATGTCTACAGGGCGCTCTTATCCTGACTATCTTGTCTGAATATACTACATATGTATTATTATTCTGATCTGATTGATGGCTGCGAGCGCCGATTCGTCAACTAAAGGCAATTTAATTTTCAGGTAATATTGCTATAATATAACGCGAAGGTACACTAGAGAAGTACTTAGGTACTACTATTTTCAGAACTTATCACTGACTATTTTACCCTTTCCCCATACCATAAATAATACCCAATATTCTCTTCGGTTCCGCAAATATCGCACATTAAATAAAACAATTTAAACGAAACTTGTATCGCGTATATTCATTGTTTGAGCCTTCCTGGCGTTTCAGTAATAAAATTGTACAGACATACCGTTGACAACCTTTGAATATATTATATTTATCCACCTATTGTCGTTGTCTCTCCGAAGGTTCGACCGTCTGTCAGCTCAGCTTCGTCGATAATAAGTACGAACTGCTCCGCGTTCGTTGGAGTCAAAAGCGAGATGTTGATGGTTGTTGGGGTACCTTGGCTCAACCACCCAGCAGGGAAGCCAGTTAAATTTTATAAATTTATGAAACATGTAATGTCTCATTATTGATACACACCACATTTTTTCATACTAACGTTTTACTTTATATCTGTACCAAGTATCAATGGTTCAGTTTAGTTTTGTTTTGTTTTCCTGGTCGTGTTTCAAATGGACTTCATACAGGTGCAGGTGGCAAAAGGAACTAAAGGACTTCTGAAACTTTGATGTTATCGATGATTACCTACTCTAAACGCCCGTATCTTTCTTAGACAGTTGTCACTCCATTACCTGCATACCTAATAAGTATCTAGTATTAGAGTCACTTTCCAATAATTAGTTCCACTAACTATAGAGCTAACAACCTTTTCTACTAATCTGTAAACGAAAGAGTTGGGTATTTGTTATTAGCACGGTTTGTAAATTATAGGAAACCAGCGCGGACGCGCTACCCCGCCAATCAGGATATGAGGCGCCGGAAGTGAGGCTGCATAACCGGATCGGCGTACTTATAATATTTCTCGCTAGTGATGCATTCTTACACGTAGGTTAGCCAGGAGAAAAGCATACCCCAGTGAGCATGTAGTTAATAGGTTAAGAACTCACCGCAAATTTACTGCTCTTATCTGTTTATTCAATAAACAGCGGCGTAACAATAGGGTGGCAAGATGAGCAAAAGGCGCGAGAGAATCTGTTACACAGAATTACTTATTTTCAGTGAGAGAGGAGGGTATCGGATATTTTTACCATTGCCTGAAATGAAGTTCAAGAAAGAAGACAGTCGACTCCTGCTTACCGACTTTGATATTAACCAAGATAATAAAAAATAGACGTATCGTTGTTACAAAGTTAGGTAATACTTACAATTGTTTATATCGTTTGTTGACTTTATTTGGTAGTTATACAGCCCAGGCTCTATCTTAAGTTTGGCTACAATTCTGAATTAAATGGGAAGGAACCGATAACGAATTGTAGTATCATACAGCAATACCGTTGGTGCGGCACGGCAATGGGGCCCTTGTCCCTTTGTCTCTATTACTTGGCCCGACAATCGCCCTTATCTACACGTGTATCTCGTGTTAGTATCACTCTATATGGAGTCTGCAGGGTATTATCACATCAGCTTGTTCAAGCGGTCGCACGGTAAGGTCTGCCATTTGCATACAAGCAAATATCTCGATCTGGCGGCCACAGCGCGAGCAGATTACTGCCAACGTTTCCGCACTGTATTGAATTCGGTACCAACGGTCCCACTCCCATTGCCAGTTCGCGTTTACTTGTTAGTGTGATCTCCATGATAATAATCTAGCGGCGAACTGAACATTACATTGTACGATTTGTACGGAACATGGTCGTGCTATATGTACCTACTTACGCTACCCATTGTATGGTTACATTCTGTATTATTTTCAGTCGGTTAGAATGTTGCGCGGGTGGCCAGTACCTAAATGGTAAGGAGGAATGTTATCATAGTACCTATGGGATTACGATATATAATGTAACTTCCCGAAAACGCTTATTATTTTGCGCAAATACTATATCGAATCGAACGCCTGGTACGACCAAATAATTTACTTACCTACACTAAAACATTCGCCGCGGCCGTTGGTTCTACGACCTATATAATATACCTATATGTGTGCCTAGCCTACTGTTACTCTAGTTTGGCGAAACTTCTAATTTTCGGTTTAGCAGCGAAACACCAAACCCGTCACCATTGCGTGTTGGCTTATTTGATAACCATGGAAATCTATTAAAATGTGCCTGCATATTGAATTACCAGGTTACATAATACATATATTGTTAAAGGTATTGCCTTGATTTTTTTAAACGCAGCCTTTCATACATATAAATACAGGCTTATAATAAATGGCCAAGTTAGGTAGCTTCCTGCATACACAATATTCATGTAGCAGACTGCCTTTTAAGAGGATGTATCTCTGCTCCTTTTCCCATACTATCAATTTACGTTAAGTTTACATCTGATAACTATGGTGTCGAATACAAAATGGGGTCCAAACTTAACGTGACGTGACCGGGTTGCTCAAATCGAGGTTTCGTTCTAATAAATAAAAGGATATAAATATAACCAATTTATTATAACATTTCTGGAGGAGGAAACAGACGAGAACGAACCCTCGATTTATATGGAAAAATGAGCATGGTATTTCCTCTTAATAAATGGTGGCCGTATAGATTTTCATACAAACTTGTAATAATGGCCCGTTTCATCATCATCATCATACACGCCACATTATGCAAGTAAAGCATGTTCCAAGGCCAAAAATTTAAGTAGCTTTACTAGTGAGATTCACACGGAGTTATTTTTTATCTTAAATCATAAGCAAATAAAATGTCATACGCTTATGCTTAACAAAAATCTGTACCGTACGGATGTATGTCCAATGTAATTAAAACATAAAAAAATGTGCTTTCAAAAGTTATATGAGGACTACCCGTTTGGATTAAGTTTACACCTCATTTGTATGCGGGGCCATACGTACCAGGTGCAAACTTAGCTTAACCGAGTCCTACCAGTTAAGATGGGATGAGAAAGGTTAAAATTTGTAGGGAACGCTCGATGCGCGAGTTCGACTCGCATTTGACTGGTTTTTTTTGTGAGTAATACTTATTTTACTTTACTATTCGGGTCTTTTTGCAGTTCCCTACGCTGCGCTGACGAACGTTGCAGTACTTTCAATATTTTATTTTTCATTGAAAATAGACAAATTTATATTTATTGTTAATGTTTTCAGAATCTGTATTAAATTGGCTTTTGGATAGTATTTTTTATATACCAAGTTTAATACAAAAAATATGAAAATATAAGGGTTTGTTTACATTTTGTTAGTACTGAAAGTTTATTATTTTAAGGATTGCGTCATATTTTGCTACGGGACCCTAAAAACCTGGCACAGGTAATGAATCGGGCATCATTTAGTTACCGGATAACGCCACCAAACTTGACTTAACCTTTTGAGCGCCACAGTCGGCTGTGGCCGTCAACAAAAAGTCGTGCCCCTGACGCCACGTCGGCCACAGCCGTCCAAATTTCAATGATCAAAAACTTTGTAATTCTAACCGCTACAAGTATTTTTCAATCCCTGTTGATTTTGGGGCACATCCTTTTTTTTTTACTCTGGCGTCAGTGGCACGGTAAATTGCTAGACCGCTTGGCGGTCAATAGGTTAAAGGTCCAAACTAATCCGCCAGATTTTTTTTCCTGAACGACGGGAGCACTGTATTTTGACATGCTAAATTTCGTTAAGTATCTACGTTTCGCTGATTACAGTGATTACGGATCACATTCAAGTGAACCAAGTTTAATTGTGAGGGTACATTAGACTTTATAAAATACAAAAACAACGAAACTACTTATTAAGTAACTTTATTTTAGAACTTTCTGAAGGATTTCTTGGAGCCCTTGCCCTTGGAGACTTTCAGTACATTGAACCTGACAGTCTTGGAGAGGGGCCTGCACTCGCCGATTGTGACAATATCGCCGAGCTCTACGTCTCTGAAATAAAATAATAGCTTATTTAACATGGTTGTTGTTTAAAATTGCAACATGACATGACATCAGATTTAATCAGAATTTGGGTTAAAGCACGATAATCGTCAATTGGTAATTCAGAAGACCGTCGTGTGAGTATCATCATTTGATAAGCGTAAGTTTTTATAGGTTTATCATAGTTGAAAACGGGAAACAACTCCTGACTTTACAAGACTTAACTAAATGAAAAGAAAAAATATGGGAATTGGGACACACAAGGTAATTTCAAAACAACTGCTATTACAAAATTTGCTATGAACTGCTTTAGATCGTTGAAGAAAATTACAGACTAGCTATGGCGTGGCGTCCATACAACTCGATTCCCACCGGCTTGTCCACTTCAGGACGATTGAGCACTATTCTCTATTGCAACTGAAGTAACAATACGCGAAATCTACCGCAATTTAAACGGAGTTTTTGTTTAACGCCACACGCGACGGCTGACTAGGTAGTTCTTAGTAGTTGAAAATGTAAAAATCATTAAGGGACAATATTTCATTGCACATTTGAGAAATCCCACTAGTGATCGCCCCTAGCTTTAATTGCAAACATGAATTATTATTAACTAGCTGTGCTCCGCGGTGTTACCCGCTCATCCCGCGGGAACACTACATTTATTCGGGATCAAAAGTATCCTATGTCCTTCCCCGGGACTGAAACTTTCATCTAAATCGGTTCAGCGGTTTAAGCGTGAAGAGGTAACAGACAGACAGACACACTTTCGCATTTATAATATTAGTATGGATTAATTAATTTAATTATTATTGTAGGTATTTTGGAGGCGATTATAAAGTAGGTTTTATACAAAGCATACAAAAATGATCCTAGGTTACGAGTTGGTGAAACTATTAACGCCCGAAAAATTGGAGCATATACACTGAAGAAAAATAGGATCGATGATGACTTTAAAATAAAGATGCTTTTAAAATAAAGAACATGAGAGCCAGCGCTGATCTTCCGGTGGGACCATAGGTGGCGCCACGGAGAGCTGCGCGCACGAGCGCTAATCGCGTTTAGGATGCGTGATCCTGAACGCACACAAGCGATGTCAGTGTCACGTCAATTAAGCATAACCTAAACTAAAAAGCGGCCAAGTGAGAGTCGGACTCGCGCACCGAGGGTTCCGTACAAACACTTTCCATCCGTAAGTGGTTAAGTTAAGTTTGCACCTGGTATGTATAGCGCCCCATATAAATTAGGTGCAAAGTTAGGTATTAATAGGTATTTAAAAAAAACAACTTACTAGATCTCGTTCAAAACAATTTTCGTTGGTAGTTTTTATAGTAATGTACATCATAGGTTTTTTTTAGATTTTTCATTTTCTTATTTTAGAAGTTAGTTTTGTTCCACTTTGGAAGCGTCTGTCACGCAAACTATTCGGTTTAGAAAAAAAATATTTTAGAAACCTCGATATCATTTTTGTAGACCTATCCATAGATAACCCACACGTACGTGTTTGATGAAAAAAAAAAATTGAGTTTCATTATTGTTATTTTTTTATTTTTGCATCAAAATCTTAATGCGGTTCACAGAATACATCTACCTACCAAGTCTCAACAGTATAGCTCTTATAGTTTCGGAAAAAAATGGCTGTGACATACGGACAGACAGACGGACAGACAGACATGACGAATCTATAAGGGTTCCGTTTTTTGCCATTTGGCTACGGAACCCTAAAAATGCGATGTTTGCGTCGTGAGCACAGCTCTAAAAATAAGATAAAACTAATAACATTATATACACGGACACGAAACAAGAAAAACTACAAAATAAAATACCAGAATGACTTGAACTTTTAAAGTTTGTACCTAAATTCTTACAATCTAGTTTTAAGTATCCGACATCTGATTATTTTATCTCTATTTGAATGTTTATTATTTCATTCTAATTTTATTTAATTCGCTTGACCTGTATACCATGACTAATCTTTTATTTTTTGTACTTAATTATTTACCGAATTTAAAACTGCTATGTAAAATCTAATATAGTTTAGTTTCTAAGATAATTGCAATGCCCTGACAGGGCGTCATGTATAGACTGCCAAATATGTAAACATCCTAATTCCTAATGTACCTACTCATGACTGCAATAAATGAATATGAATACAAAGAAAAAAAAATCAAACAAAAACTACTTCAGTACGAAAATTTTATCATTCTTTTTTTAACCCAAAAGGAATTTTGAAATTGTTTTTAGTATCCTCTTAATTTAATAAAACAATAATTGTATGACAACCATGAACTTAAGTTCATTTTCGGACGTACTTTTTCATGATGAAAATAGCAATTATTTACTACTAGCTGTGCCCCGCGGTGTTACCCGCTCATCCCATGGGAACACTAAATTTATTCGGGATGAAAAGTATCCTATGTCCTTTCCCGGGTCTCAAACTATCTCCATACCAAATTTCATCTAAGTCGGTTCAGCGGTTTAAGCGTGAAGAGGTAACAGACTTTCGCATTTATAATATTAATATGGAGTATGGATTAGTATGGATTTTCTCCATACAAATACTGGTAACCAATCCACAGATGAAGTCATATGTAGGTAGGCCATTTGTATGGAGCGTTTTTAGTCCTCCTTTGACCGACCGTCCACCTAGACTCTAAGTGTAGGTAGGTAGGTCCATATAGACATTTGATCTGAATAAAAAATAGAATCGATTGACATCCTCAAAAAAAAAATTGGGCAAGTGCGAGTCGAACTCGCGCACCGAGGGTTCCGTACAAACACTTTTCATCCTTAAGTGGTTAAGTTAAGTTTGCACCTGGTATGTATAGCGCCCCATACAAATGAGGTGCAAAGTTAACGCAACCAACCCGTTTGTTGTATGGGAGCCCCCCTTAAATATTTATTTTATTTTATTTTTAGTATTTGTTGTTATAGCGGCAATAGAAATACATCATCTGTGAAAATTTCAACTGTCTAGCTATCACCGTTCTTGAGATACAGCCTGGTGACAGACGGACGGACGGACGGACGGACAGCGAAGTCTCAGTAATAGGGTCCCGTTTTTAGCCTTTGGGTACGGAACCCTAAAAACCGCACGCCCTCTATCACTTTGATTCATTTTTATTATACTTTCAGTTAAATAAAAAAAAATATTTTACGAACAAATTCGGAGCAATCACTAGGTATAGGGGAGTTTAACAACATGGTAATCTCTATCAAGTCACTTTCAAGATTCCAATGTCTGCCCATTACACTCAACTCCAGCCTGCAGTTCTGAATATTAAAACTATGCAAACTGTTTTAAATTCTTCTGTCATCACTGAGATGCAATCCGCATTGAGATTGGCGTTGGACCCATTATTATTATTTATTATTTTTATAAGCCTTTGTCTACAGTCATTGACTGTCTTGCTTTTCAGCATAGGCTTCTTTTTTCCAAGCCAATGTCTTGCTGTTCTCATCCATGTTGTTCCTGTTATTTTCTTGCTTTCTTTTGTTGTACTTAGGACACCACTCCATCACATCTTTAGCCCATTTTTCCCTATTAGTTCTTTAGATGGCCTGTCCAGTTCAATTTCAGTTTATTGATAAAAAAATTGTCAGTAACTTTTGTTCTTTTTCATATAGTTTTGAGTCGAACCTTGTCTGGTAAGGTATCTTAATATTTAGAATACTTATCTCCATACTGTGTCGACATGTTTGTAGAGTTTTAGTATTTTGGTCGGTTGGATTCCATGTCTGGCAGCCATGTCATACTCGGTAGAATGCACATATCAATTGCCTTTCTTTTAGTTTTTAATTGAATTGCAGGGTTTTATTTCCTGGGACCAGTATCTCTTCCAAGACTCAATATAACAGGTCTATCACGCTATTACTTATTTACCTTCATAATCATTTGTTAGATTATGAAGGTAAATAAGTAATAGTGCGATAGATCCGTTATTATTATTATTATTATAGCCTTTATTGCCGAAACTAAAATACATATCTACTTAAAACTAACACATCGGATCAGTATTCGGCGTGTCTTCAGACACATAGGCCTCTCCCAGCTGCTTCCATTCATCCCTATCAATGGCCTTCCTGGTCCAGGTGGCACCCCCCACCTGCTTGATGTCGTCCATCCACCTTTTAACTGGTCTACCTCTTTTTCTGTGACCGTCTCGTGGTTGCCAATCTGTAATTATTTTAGTCCACTTTTCCTTACTATCTCGTGTCATATGTCCTGTCCATTGCCATTTTAACTTTCTTACTTTCTTAATTACATCTTCTACTTTTGTTCTTGTTCTTATTTCTTCGGCTCTTTTACGATCATTTAATGTGATGTTCATCATACTTCTTTCTATACCTCTCTGGCAGGTTCTAAGCTTTTGGAGATGTTTCTGAGTCAGTGCCCAAGTTTGGCAACCATAGGTTATACATGGGAGGATACACAAGTTAAAAACTTTTTTCTTGGCTGAAATTGGAAAGTGCTTACTCTTAAGTATCTCCTTAAGCGACCAGAATCTTTTCCAAGCACTTGATACTCTTCTCTCTACTTCTAAAGTCGTCTGGTCTTTGAATGCTATAATTTGTCCTAGGTAAGTATAGTTCTGTACATATTCTATATTTTCATTATCTACTACTATGGTCTTTTCTTCTCTGTTTGTCATTATGTTAGTTTTTGATTTATTTATGGTAAGACCGACTACTCTGCTTGCCTCTGTCAGCTGTTGTAGCATGTGTTGTAGCGTCTGAGCGCCGAGAAGATTCTCTCATCTGAAGACGCATACTACTGTGACTGCTAGGCGAAGTGCGCTTGGTAAACAACACGTAAAATCGACGAGAGAAGCGGTAAGCAGCCATTTTTCGCTATTCCGTTCCGACGTCGTCGACACGTGGTGGATCGGGGATTTAGACCAGCAACGAGGATAACTGTGGTGCTACAACTATTAACATCTTCACACTCACGGAGATTTCAACCAAAACATCAGGAAAGTCCTCGTACGACGGCAATCGAGCACGTTACGAGATCAATACCAACCTATTGTTCCATTTACCAAGAAGAGTCGAGGAGAAAAGAAGAAAGGCTACGACCAGGTCTCTATTACCAAGTAAGTGGCTGGCAAATTACATAACGGGCTAGGCAATTCGAAATTCCTTCATCTTACGCACTTTCAAATATACACCATCGGAAGCACACGTTGTCTCTCTTCATCCCCCCGGTCCATCCACAAGAAGACATTGGTAGACTAGATCCGTTATAATTTGAGTTAATTACAAAGTGTCACACTTAGGATATGTACTGAAACACCTTTTCTAAAGGCCTATCACGTTCTACCTTACATATTGTATTGAAACTATGGTTTTGCAAACCAGTAATACAGTCTCAACAGTCGTTGATATACAGTAACACAAAACAAATACTTGTGAGGCGCATACATTAGCACTATCTAGTAACGGGATGCTATTATAAAATTGCTACCTACAGGGGGTAATAAGTAAATCTGCCTCACCAAGTAAATCTGCCTTTTGACGACGCGTTTGGCTCGGTTTGTGTGTGTGTGTGTGTTTGAGACACCTGCCTACTGAGCCGGCGGTCCCGCGAATCCCGGCCGGGGCAAATATTTGTGTGATGAACTCAAATATTTGTGCTTGGGTCATGGTTGTTCTATGTATTTAAGTATATATTTATCTATATAAGTACGTAATTCGTCGTCTAGTACCCATAACACAAGCCTTCTTGAGCTTAAGACTGCACCGAGCGAAATGTGAAAAAATAGGCAGTTTCCATTAAGTAGATAACGTCAACACTAATTGTTCAATCCATTTCTAAACTATATATTTAGCATTTCGAAGAATGTGTTAACGACTTCTCCGTGGAAAAATTATAAGATTATTTATATTTTACCCTAGAGAACTAAGTAAAATTGGCCGAAAATTGTAAAATTGTAAGCAGGCGTTAAGTGTTTTTTTATACTTTAACAATGGAAATCTATTCTGATTTTCAGTTAAAAAAAAAGATGAATGTTTACATTACAATTTGTCCGCATCAAATATTTCAATTATTGTTTGGTATTAAAGATCCAGATTTATCAAAAAGGGCTTTTAATTCTCCATACATTTTTACTATGGCGGCCGCGCGCCGATTTAAATACGCATTCCCCGCGCTCTATGGTTCAGTCGCAAACGCTCGGCGCCCTCTTAATTTGGGACTAGATCGATTTGTGTGAGGTTTTCCGATATTTATTATTTATTTATATTTACCTGAAGCATGGTGACAGGTGAACTGACATATTCTTGTGCCTCTTCTCGAAACGGTTGTACTTGGGGAGGTAATGCAGGTAGTCGCGGCGGATGACGATAGTGCGCTGCATCTTCAACTTCTGGACCACACCGGTGAGGATGCGACCACGGATGGACACATTACCGGTGAATGGGCACTTCTTGTCAATGTAAGTGCCTTCAATAGCCTGGAAATTTGAGTTAGGATTTAGAGCTTTTTGAAACTGAAAATATTCTTTGTACCATAGGAACTACCTAACTATAGGGAGTGTTGGATTAATTTGCTAAAACACTAGATAAGTTTTCGTTTATGATCTTAGTTCTAGAAAAAAACTTTGATATTAATAATTATACCAAACATATGAACTGTGTAATCAGAAGTTTGGGTTAGAAACACGATTTTCATCAGGTTTTCTTCAGAAGACCGTCGTGGGGTATCATCATATTACACAGTCAAATAAAATCAAGATAATTTGATGTAAGTAAATTTATGCTCCAATTGTTGTTTTGCCGAAAGGTTTGAATCAATAATATCACATCATAGCACGAATTGATGTTGTGTCTTGTAAATTATCTTTTGGTCGAAGCACCCGAGTTTCAGTGGGATTGACACAAGAGTGAAGATTTAGAAAATTTCAAATGAAAAATGTGATTTGAATGACTATTAACTGTCACATTGAGATAAGATGCTGACTTAACTGTTATTAGACAGATTGAGATAATGCAATGCTTTAAAATACATGCATGATTATGAGAAACATATAAGATGCCACACATATCAAGTTAGAAAACAATACCAAGATTTACTCAAATTTATTTACCATTCACTTGTGACAACTTATATAAGTTTTTGATATGTGTATCAATGTTTATCATATCATATTTGGTTATAATATAGAGCATGCGGGTTAGTTTAGCACCATTTATAATATTAATGTGATGAAACCAATGAACATGACCAAGACATATTAGGAGAATATTGTTAATTAATAGTAAGCTGTTATATAAGACCTTAAATACTATAAATATAAGCTGAATGAAATGATTTCCTGTACATAGACCCGATGTTAAGCCACCACTGTCCAGCACCCGAGACTGAAAAAAGAATCAAACCTCACGGGGAGTCTTGAAGCCTAAGCCGACATTCTTGGAATGCCGCATGTCCTTCTTCTTCAGCCCCCCCTTGCGGTTGAGGAAGACCGTGGCCTGTTTCTGAAACGCTTTCTCTGTCTACAGAAAAAAAACACATATTAGGGGTCACACTACATGCGGTTACCTCTCGGGGCGTCTTGAACCCGAGCCCCACATCTTTGTGGTATCTCAGAGGCTTGCGACTCCTCTTCACACCGATGCCCTTTTTACGGTTCAAGAATACCGTTGGTTGCTTTTGGAATGAACGTTCCGTCTGCAATTTGCAAGTTACATTATAATAATCCAAGAATAATAACGGATTGGCATAATTCCTATAAATGTTTACAAGTTAGGAAGACAAAAATGTCTATTCTGATACATATTATATTTTCGGATAATGTGCCTTGCTGAAAAACAATTACCTTATGCGTTATTACAGAAAGATCATTAAGGTTAGGTACATGTAAGTATTGTAGTTTTCAAGATACACATACCTCATCTTAAGGAAACATACAGGATAATTTCCGTAATTAGAGATTAACCGTAAATTAAGCCATTGATAGGTTGCATGTCCCAATTCTGCTAGAAATGAAAACACTGAGCAGTACAGGATGCAAAACTGTCACAAACTAACCTAAGAGACACATCGTGATAAGTGCAGTTTACACACCAATTACAACTGAAAATTTAAGTTAATGCGCTGATGTAACCAAAAACATGCGCGGAGAAGATTAATCCAATACTGGGAGGATTTTTGTCACAAAACCGGCCTAAAATCGAATCCCACGTGGATGAACACAATATACACATTTTCACTTAAACCACTTTTACTTTCACTGTACATTATAAGAGAAAGGTTGACACTATTTTCAAAGAGGATTTTGGTGGCAAAATAGATAATTTCCATGAGAAAATTTATTAATTTCGCAGAAAAACCAGAACGTACCTGATCCGCCATCTTGCTTGACAACGAAAAGAAGGTGGTGTTGCCATAATACAATATTCGTAAGAAAATAGATGTTATTTATCAGCTTTTAAAGGCGCGTTCACAAAACTTATTCGATGCAACTATCATTACATAGTTGATAATAAATGATGATGATGAGTTGATCTTGATATGTGGAAACAATAAAATACGGTATTTGATGACAGTTCAAATCTGCTACTCCTTAAAACCCGTTCCAGACCTTCCCATTCCGATCCGATTTATCGGATGAAATCGGATAATGTGTAATGTCATCATCCTCCTAGCCTTTGTCCCATTTTTTGAGAATGAATTCTCAATCGGGGTCGGCTACCTAAATCCCAAGATGTGGCGTAGGCACTAGTTTTTACGCAAGCGACTGCCATCTGACCTTTCAACCCAGAGGGGAAACTAGGCCTTATTGGGCTTATAGGTGGTTTCCTCACGATGTTTTCCTTCACCGAAAAGCGAGTGGTAAATATCAAATGACATTCCGTACATAAGTTCCGAAAAACTCATTGGTACGGGCCGGGTTCGAACCCGCGACCTCCGGATTGAAAGTCGCATGCCCTAACCACTAGGCTACCACCGCTCGGATAATGTGTAATGTAATAGATCCTAATAATAAACAACATTTCATTACACAAGACTACAATTTTATTACTTTTCTGAATTCTGCTTAGAAAGATGAAGTAATCAATGTTTTTATTTTTTTTCTGAGAACTATTTCTTTTATTATTAATTTATAATAACTTAATCATTTTAAATTGTGGTGACACCAAAACTATTACTGAATGGAACGGTTACTTTAGACCGATTTCTAATAAAAAAAAATGGTTGCCTGTAAAGTCGGTTTTACGGGCGAAGGAAGATTTTACGTGACAACGTCTTATTCTCGGTAGAATATTTATTGATATGAATATTATTAAATTGCACAATAGGAACAATGAATGAAAATAAGAATTGCACAAATTTTAACTATAGAAATATATTTTGTTCCTCCTCCCTCTTCCCTCTTCCCTCTTCCCTCTTCCCTCTTCCCTCTTCCCTCTTCCCTCTTCCCTCTTCCCTCTTCCCTCTTCCCTCTTCCCTCTTCCCTCTTCCCTCTTCCCTCTTCCCTCTTCCCTCTTCCCTCTTCCCTCTTCCCTCTTCCCTCTTCCCTCTTCCCTCTTCCCTCTTCCCTCTTCCCTCTTCCCTCTTCCCTCTTCCCTCTTCCCTCTTCCCTCTTCCCTCTTCCCTCTTCCCTCTTCCCTCTTCCCTCTTCCCTCTTCCCTCTTCCCTCTTGTTACAGTAATGCTCGATGAATGAAAATAAGAATTGCACAAATTTTAACTATAGAAATATATTTTGTCTCTCTCACTCATCAACCGTGAGCGATCAACCGTGAGCGGGCGTTACACTTTTTCATGAGTGACTCCGAGCCGCAACCTAATTTAAGACGTTGTCACGTCAAAAAGCAACGACGTTGAGCTTAGACGTTGAGGTTCACATGACATTGTCAAAATTAATAAAAAAAAAACACTGTTGGGTCTACACAACAACCGTATTCAGGCCTAAGTGTCTTAGATTGCGGTAATTTTATGTATTTTCTTATATTTCTTTAAATACAGGTCAATAAGTTGACGACGCGTTTGGCTCTGAGCGGCGGTCCCGGGTTCGGATCACGGCCAGGGCAAATATTTGTGTGATGAACTCGAATATTTGTGCTTGGGTCATGGTTGTTATATGTATTTAAGTATATATTTATCTATATAAGTACGTATATCGTCGTCTAGTACACATAACACAAGCCTTCTTGAGCTTAATTTGGGACTAGATCGATTTGTGTGAGGTTGTCCGATATTTATTTATTATTTATTTATTTATTAATAAATTCAAAGTTTTTTTTGCGCGTACACGACACAACGCCCTGTCGATCTCTATATTAATTTCCACCTGTTAGAAATATGAAATGTTGTCAATTACACTTACACATTATCCGATTTCCTAACAATTACAATCACTTACAATCCACATTATCCGATTTCATCCGATAAATCGGATCGGATCGGAAGGTCTGGAACCTTAGAGCATTATAAATACTCAAAGTCTGGAACGGGTTTTAGAAATGTCAAAAACGTTAGGCTCCGTCCACACTTGTATCATTTCGCCGATCCGATCCCCGTCGCGTATCATGAACGGTAGTGTGGACGTCGCGCCGTCGCGATCATGCAACGGCCCGTAATCCCCGCTCGAAATCCATGTTGATACGCGTATCTTCAGTACCCCGCACACTCGCGATGAGGAAAGCGTTGCATGATCGCGACGGCGTGACGTCCACACTACCGTTCATGATACGTGGTGAGGATACGGGGTGAGGATACGCCGTGATCCATCTCGAGTGGGTTTTTGCCCGATCATCAAAGACGCAATTTGAGTCATCGATCCACGCTGCGGTCATTGGTTTTTAATACTTCATAATCTTTACGATTATTAAAAAATACCATACCACTGATGGTCTGTCTACTTTGTAAGGCCTTCCCATGCGGCGTCTTCCGGCACTCGGTTTCCACTCGAAAACCTTTCTGCCGCATGCCATAAAACATACAAAGTCATACGAAGGCTATGTCTCCGCGAGCGGGTGCCATAATAGAAGGCCTACCCACGCGGCATCATCCAGTACGCGGTCTTCGCTCGAGAACCTTTCTGCCGCATTGTCATAAAACAAGCACAGTCATTATGTAGGTTATATTTCCGTGAGCAGGTGACATAGCTGAAGAACTATCCACGCGGTGTTTTCCGGTACGGGTAACCTATCTCAAACACTAAAAACCATTGACCGAATTTCATTTGTCTGAAAACTGTTCGAATTATTATCGTTTGTCCGATGATAGGATTCGTACATTTTACTTTTCACCATTTCACATTTAATAGAAGTATCGTTTGTCCAAAAAACTTTTCCCGTCACATTCACTTGCCCTATGAGTTGTTACGTATTTTTTTTCGTAGCCCATTTTTCATTTACCCCATGATACTTTTGGCACTGCATACATTTAAACAAATTTTCAGTTTACTTTTTAACTTTTCCCGCCCCATTCACTTGCCCTCTGAATTGTAATGTCTTTCGTTTTAATACCCATTTTTTCATTTACGTGATATTTTTGGCATTACATAAGAACTGCGATCACAACAGCGCGCGAGCCGAGCGAGCGAAGCTAGCGTGCCGCGGCAGCAGCCGGCAAGGCTCCAAAACCGACCTGGCTGGGTTAGGTTAGGTTAGAACTGTGACCACAACAGAACCACCAGTCCACTTGAGAACAGTCGAGTAGTTAATAAACCGAATCGTTACATCGGACCAATGAAATCAAAGTCATACAAAAAAAGTCAAATAATTAATAAACCGAAACGTCACATCGGAAAACTGATATTACGGAGAAATGAGATTTAGGGAAACGTGTCATTAGTCGAGTGAATAAAAAACCTAAACAATTAATGCCCAATCGTAAAATATCGAATTGAATTTTCGGACAAATGAAAAAAAGTTAAAATGATATTTGTCGAATAGTTTTTGTCGAAACGAAATTCAGATTAACGTTTTTAGTGTTTCAGATAGGTAGCCCTTCCGGTACGTGGTTCCCGTTTGAGAACCTCTCTTTCACATTATCTATAATAAACGCGACAAGGATACGATACGGCTTACTGTGGACGCGTTACTTCGCGCGACGGTGCCAATGAGAGCGTCCAAACAGCACGATACGCGATGAGCATACGCAACGAGGATTGGATCGGCGAAATGATACAAGTGTGGACGCAGCCTGTATAAACCAAAGAGTAAAACCCGATCCAGACCTTCCGATCCTACCCGATCCGATCCAATTTATCGGATGAAATCGCATAATGTGGATTGTAATTATTAGGATATCGGATATAATGTGTAGTGTCATTGTTAGTATCTATTTCACTACACATTATCCGAAAAATCGGATCGGATCGGAAGGTCTGGAACGGGTTTATGTAATCACTCAGTTTTTAGAGAGACGGGAGTGCCTTACGAAAAGCGTGAACTCGTTGTTAGTATCAACATCAAGAACAAAATAGGGATGTCATTGAGCCCAGCTGATGGCCAGTGCAACATCAAGAACAAAATAGGGATGTCATTGAGCCCAGCTGATGGCCAGTGCAACATTTGCAAAGAACTTTATATCGTTCAAACTGACTAGCTTGCTTAAACATAGACGAAAAAAAGCTGTTTCTTCACTCCAGAATGAGCTCCAGGTTGGAAGTTCTGCAACACAAATAATACAGGCTAAACAGAAAATTATAAAGTAAACATTAGGTATTTTTCTTCATATGAAAATTATCGATAAAACTTACAAACAGCTATTGTTTACATACAAATAAGGGTATGTATTATTTTACCCGAAAAACCAAGATTTCAATGAAACATGATTATATCACGCGGTAATAAATTATATTCTGTACTTACCGATCTTTCTCTAGTGGAAATCTTGCCGTCTTTTTCGACCATCCATTCGACACGTTTTCATTCTGCATATTTCGCACTTTTTCCTTTTCAATCCACTCATTTTAGCATTTGTGATTGTCTTGTGTACCTTCTAGACGACCACCACACCCAAAAAAATGAAATAATTATATTATTTGTGAAAAGAGCACAGATAGACTGGTAGTTCAAATAAAAAAAATTCAAGTCTAACGGCATTTTGTGAGCCATTTTGGCAACATGACTTTTCCGACGTAAAAAAGCCTGCTGAATTCGATTCTGGATGTTGCCAAGCCGAATTTTGCCCCGCTCCCCCCATTTCCCCCCTTTTTACCTCAAAATATGGCCCTGATCACGGTTTTTACGGTTTTATACAAAAAGTTATACAGCTAGAAAAAAAGTGTCAAAGACAAGACTGATCTCTATAAAATTTGCTATTACATGGTGTATAAACTTTTTTAGTAGGCTTTATGGTTTGTGAGCAATATCTTCCCGAACTTCATAGAATGTTAGAAAATTCTAAATATCGGCTTCCTTTACCGTTCTAACGGCATTTTGGGATCCATTTTGGCAACATGACTTTTCCGATGTAAAAAAGCCTGCTAAATTCGGTTCTGGATTTTGCCAAGCCGAATTTTGCCCCCCTCCCCCCAAATCCCCCCCTTTTGACCTCAAAATATGTCTCTAATCACGATTTTTACGGTTTTATACAAAAGTTATTAAAGCTAGAAAAAAAGTGTCAAAACAAAAATGATCTCTAAAAAAAAGTGTGTGTGTCAGCTCCGACGCACGACTGGAGTTTACTCTCCAGGCCAGGCGCGCACCACGATTTTTTTTTAGTCGCGCGATAATTTTGTCGCAGAAATAAGCGTACTTCTGGGGTTATGAAAATCGTGGTGCGCGCACTCTCATATAAACCCATATCTTGCATTTATGCGACAAAATTATCGCGCGACTAAAATCGTGGTGCGCGCCTGGCCTTAAGAACGATTATAAAATATATACTCAATACTCAATACGTTTATTGCACATAATGATTAGTAAATAGTTTAAGTATCACATTATGTACCCTGTTGGGTGCTGCAAACAAGAACGAGAAGGTATATAGGCACTTACATAATATTAATATACGAGTATAATATACAGCAAAATTACAATATTTTACAAGGAAAATTTACTTCAGATTCATTTTTAACAAATTGGAGAGATCATGAGTAGTAACTAAATAAGGAAGCGTGATGTAAAGCGCCCTCGAGCGGCTAGTTTAGTTACTACAGTCTGCAGTGCTACGGAAAAAAAAACCGTATCTTACTATGAAATCCATACAAAGATACGACCTTTCTACCGTAGTATCGCAATACTTTTTTTTTTTTTATCTATTAATTAAGGAGCTTTGATAATTTTTATGAACATGCCAGCTCCAGCAGGCCTAATACACAGCATCATTCATCTAAAAGACATAGATAAATAAAAACATAAACCGTATAAACTTAAAAATAACATGTACACGAAAACAACTAAATTTGTATACACTATTTACATAAAAAAAACTGTATACAAATTTAGCCGATTCCGATAAGGGTTCCGCCAATATTGAATTGAACATTACATTCAAGAAAGATCTGGTATTAGACCTAGCCATTTACATTAGACAAAAACAAACGTACAAAATCACCTTCCTTAAAAAAATCCTTAAATAAATCCAAAATCTCCTTAACAACAACTCCAAACAGCGTTTTGAACTTCTCCTCCCAACTTTCGGTAGAAAACAAAATATCCTTCGCCTTCTCAACCAGCCTTTCAAAAGTAATACGTCTCTTCTTCTTGTCCTTATTTTGTCTTTGACCTTCCATATCAGCCCGCTCAATAGTAGGCTGATTGACCAATAGACACTCGGACCTCTTCACATCTGTTACTCTTTTTGACTTCCGCGGCTTACGAACCTCTTGTTGTGGCTCGCTCTCTAATCTGTACTGACTTACTGATCGCTGGCCCTCAGCCTGACAGACAGAATCTTCAGACTCTTTAGATTGTAACGGCTTCGACAAAACAGCATCTCTATATGACTTTCCAAAACTTAAGTCATTCTCAAAAACAGATGGCGCATCCTGACTACAAACATCCGTATCCTTTTTTTCCTTATTTTGCATATACAACCAAAAAGCCCGTTTATATTATACATCCCTCAGCAGACATAATCCTGCGAATTTCTTACTCCTTCACAAAAACCGGGCACGACTTATCTAAGGCCATATGGCTGCCTTTACAATTAATGCATCTAATAATAGTCGTTTCGCAATTGGCATGCTCCCCGCCGCATTTTGGACAAGTAACTTTAGTAGCAGGACAAAACCTGCTCAGATGACCGAACTTCCAACATCTTGAACATTGGGTAACCGGGAAAGTGTACTGATTTACCTTAAATCGGCAACCGTAGGCATAAACATATGGCGGTAAAGAAGTTCCCTTAAAACACAGACGAATAGCTTCAGCCTTAACCCAACGCCCATCATGATCCAAACGGTTCAGTCTACATATTGACAAAATGTCTTCAGACCCTTCAATATTCTTTAAAAATTCGTCTTCCTCAACCTCCAACTCAACCTGCCTTATAATTCCATAAGTGCAGCATGCCATATTAGACCAATAAGAACGTCTCGTCTCATTGTTAAACTCCTGAGCAGCCGGAAGCTTCTCCGCATCATCCTTAGAGTTAAATTGTATGCGAACTTTACGTGGACTTATGGGTCTTGACGGATAAAATTCCTTTTATACCCTTAAATTGCAGCAACTTTGCCAAACCAATCTGTTTCGGTAAATCTTCTTTTGACACTATATAAACTTCAAATAGCTTGTCAGGCACACCGTCCGGCTCCAGCTGCGTTTTGGCGGTTGCTAAAACCCGCAAGCGTTTAGGTTTCCTGCCTATTGTGATAAAACTATCACTACAACCACAGCTTTCGTCGCTCAGACCACAAGCACGCTTCACCGCTATATGCCGCAAAACCGACATGGACTCAGCGTCCGATACAATATCCGATTGACTCGGCCCTGCCTTATTATCAAACTCCACTTCAGATAGCCACGACGGAGCTGCCCGCTGCCCACATTCTAAAAGTGACGTATCACTCACGACACCTAGACTTGACTCACTCATCGCAAAAACAGCGAAAAGGACTCTAAAACTGAATTAACTTATAAATAAAATAAAATTTGATAAAATTTTCAACCGTCGCCTTTGACAACCAAACGTCAATCCTCGCAATACTTATATTTTTGGAACGTATCTGCCGTGCTAATTTAAAAAGTCGTATCTCAGTATACGATCGGGGTAAAAATACGACTTCTTAATTTAGCAGGTTATGCGTTAAGCGTTATAGACTAAGCTCCCGATATAAAATGACCTTCACAGAGATGTTTATTTGATGAAATGTATTTTATATTTAGTTTAAAATGTCAATAAATATATTGCATATGGGTTGCCTAACAAATTTTAGTCCAGGGTATGTTTATATTAAAATTAAAAAAAAAAATTTTTTACATTTCACCGATTTGATTATTAGATAAATTCATAATTAAATAATCTTTAATTTTATTTAATTTCAATTCAACAATCAGACCTTTGCAAAATGCTAGTAGGTATAGATTTACCTGTTTATACCTGGCTACCCAATAGTTGTGACGGGAAAAGAATAGGCAACCTAACGTTTGCATATTCTATGGGCTTCATACTTTCGATTGGTATAGAATTTATCTAATATTAATCAAACCGGTGAAATGTTTAAAACAATTTTTTTTTATTATTAATTAAACATACCCTGGACTAAAATTTGTTAGGCAATCCATATGCAATATAATCATTGACATATTAAATTAAATTTAAAATACATTTCATCAAATAAACATCTAGGTGAAGGTTATTTTATATCGGGATCTTAGTCTATAACGCTTAACGCATAACCTGCTAAATTACGAAGTCGTATTTTTACCCCGATCGTATACTGAGATACGACTTTTTAAATTAGCAAGGCAGATACGTTCGATTTTACACCCCATACTTTTCATACCCCGGGCTTATACATGAAAATCGATTCTTAAGGAGTAAACTCCAAAAATTTCCTATAACATGGTGTATAAACTTTTTTAGTAGGCCTTATGGTTTGTGAGCAATATCGTCCTAAACTTCATATTTTTTTTTTTAAATTGATAAACATGGTCGATGCAGTGAAATACACTTATTTTAGTATAATTGGCATCGCACAGGATCCAGCCGCTCTGCTGTTCTTAACGCTGACATCCAGTTGGCGTGCTGCTTATTATATGTCAAGCCTTACGAGGCTTGCAGTCATAGGCAGTCGTCAGATTTACACGCAGAACTGTATCGTGTAGAAAATAAAAATGCTTTACTTCTGACCATAAAGTCATTCAAAATGCTCACGCCAGATTCTCCAGAAACGGGCCTCAGAAATGCAGTTACCCAGGATCTTGCAGCAGAAAAAAATAAAGTGTCACTTCTCACTGCCAATCAGCTTGGCTCACTCCAAGTAACGAAGTTTGCTTCCGAAAGGCTCACCAATAGCAGGTTAGCAACTGCGCTAAGGTCAAAATTAACAAAGGCCCGACCTTCAAATACCCCTGCCTTGGCAGGTCGTTCAAAATCTGCCATTGCTAAAACTACAAATTAGAAAAACCGTAGCGTCCAACAACGCTTGACAGCTGTTGACAAGGCTGGGAGAACTTTAAGTCTGTGAGAGATCTTGAATCATGAGATGTCTCCCTGGCTATTTACATCCCGGATGGATCCCTGAGGGGCGGGAAAAGTCTAATGTTTTCAGGCTAATCACCGAAACAGTAGAATATCCGCAAGTTCTTGAATCACTTGTGGATGCTCACCTCATTAACATACGGCTGCAACGAAACAGAAACGGTAATTATCAGCTCGCCAGATCCGGAAGAAGATTGATTCAAGGACCATGCCATTTTTTTCTGCTGCAAGTTAAACTGGGTAACTGCATTTCTGAGGCCCGTTTCTGGAGAATCTGGCGTGAGCATTTTGAATGACTTTATGGTCAGAAGTAAAGCATTTTTATTTTCTACACGATACAGTTCTGCGTGTAAATCTGACGACTGCCTATGACTGCAAGCCTCGTAAGGCTTGACATATAATAAGCAGCACGCCAACTGGATGTCAGCGTCAAGAGCTGCAGAGCGGCTGGATCCTGTGCGATACCAATTATCCCAAAATAAGTGTATTTCACTGCCTCGACCATGTATATCAATTAAAATATATATATATGAAGTTCGGGAAGGTATTGCTCACAAACCATAAGGTTTACTAAAAAAGTTTATACACCATGTTATAGGAAATTTTATAGAGATCATTTTTGTCATTGACATTTTTTTTCTAGCTTTAATACTTTTTGTATAAAACCGTAAAAATCGTGATTGGGGACATATTTTGAGGTCAAAGGGGGGGGATTTGGGGGGAGGGGGGCAAAATTCGGCTTGGCAACATCCAGAACCGAATTCAGCAGGCTTTTTTACATCGGAAAAGTCATGTTGCCAAAATGGATCCCAAAATGCCGTTAGGACGGTAAAGGAAGCCGATATTTAGAATTTTCTAACATTCTATGAAGTTCGGGAAGATATTGCTCACAAACCATAAGGCCTACTAAAAAAATTTATACACCATGTTATAGCAAATTTTATAGAGATCAGTCTTGTCTTTGACCCTTTTTTTCTAGCTGTAATACTTTTTGTATAAAACCGTAAAAACCGTGATCAGGGACATATTTAGAGGTAAAAAGGGGGGAAATGGGGGGAGGGGGGAAAATTCGGCTTGGCAACATCCAGAATCGAATTCAGCAGGCTTTTTTACGTAGGAAAAGTCATGTTGCCAAAATGGCTCACAAAATGCCGTAAGGACGGTAAAGGAAGCCGATATTTGGATTTTTCTACCAGTCTAAGAACCTTGACTTGGAAAAAATTGGGCTAGTGCGAGTCCGACTCGCGCATGATGGGTTCTTATTTGTTTTATTTTATTTTTTGTTATAGCGGCAATAGAAATACATAATCTGTGAAAATTTTAACTATCACCGTTCTTGAGATACAGCCTGGTGACAGACGGACGGACAGCGAACTCTCAGTAATAGGGTCCCGTTTTTACCCTTTGGGTACGGAACCCTAAAAAGCGAAACGTCAAGTAATATGGCATGGCGGATAAAGATGGCCGCCTAAATTCGAATGCCGTCAATTATCTAATGCTTTGTAGATTTCAACGATCTTTCAAACTTAGATAGGTAAAAAATTCGCCTCCGCTTCATTACTCTTTATTGGCTATCTTTATCTTTGTCTTCATAGTGGTCTAGAAGGTGGTCGCAACTTTGTATTCGTACGCGTATTTTTTTATACCGTGGTCAGGTAAAAAGTACCTAAGTTCTATACCATCGTACGATTTGCAGCTCCCTGAGCCAAAATTGGTTAAAATCCGTTCAGTCGTTTCGGCTTGATGAGAGGACAAAGGAAATTATGCCCAACATATGGCGCCAAACTGGCATGGCGCCGCGCGCCCATACAAAACAAAAGACGATCCTGCATCACGCTTTTAAGATTTTTCCTGAAATCTGACCCCTCTTCACAGAAAACTGATTTTGAATACAAATCTAGAATAATATATAGATGAGACGACATAGCAGGAGTCCGTAATACCCGTTCCGGACCGGCCAATCCGATCCGATTTCTTCCGATAAATCGGATCGGATCGGATCGTCTGGAATGGGTTTAATTTATGAAATGGTATTCTATGCAGTTACTTTTATATTTTTTGCTTTTGAGTATAATTTTTTGGCATTTGGTTTGGTACCTACATCATCAGATACTAAATTACAATGGTGGTAGTATGCATTTTTAGATTTCTCGATCCCCTTACATAAAGAATAAAAACGTACTAACACCTTAAGTTGGCCAACCGAATCGTATCATTTAAGCTCAACCCGGATGGTTACCAGGCGCAAAGCTATTTGGGTGTAGCAACATTTATAAACTAATCTGTCAAACGGGAATTGTTATGAAAATACCCATGGTTTCTAGTGATTCGAATAAAAATATACGTCCCTAAAGAATCCGTGATTCAAACATTTAACATAATTTTGTTTCTTTAAAAATAACTTGACATACACAATTTTATAAATAAGAAAGTATCTGGGGCCTATGCACGGAAATTATGAGTTTCGAATTTTATTTTTGTTTATTTCGATTAAACAGTGTTTCTTACTAGTTTGAGATGGAAGAAGTGAGACAGTTGGTGCAGGAAGAAGGCAGGGAGGCTAGAAACCTTGTAGCCTTTCATGTAGCAGTTGATAATTCGAGTAAGTTTTGTAAAATGAAACCTTCTTTAAGTTCTTTTGTTAGTTCATAGCTTGAACTTTACCTACTTGTAGTTAGCCGTGGGCGTAGATTGCAATCGAATTACAAGACGTTTTAGGATTACGTTTCCGTAATAACATCTACTACACTACTGTATTTATTATAACTTATTTATATGTTGTATACTTTATCTATCGTATCTATACAATGTAAAACAGTATCCTTAAAGATATCTGTTTTGAATTAACGGCAATGTAGGCAATTTTATAGTTTTTAATAAATAAGACTCCACAATACTTACCTATGGAGTTGTCCGCAAGGCTTCTTCAAAGCGGGATTGTTATGTAGTTAAATATCTCTGTAGTTTTATTTATAGGAAATATGTATAATGTTACAGGACTTGACTAAAATTTATATTACATTACACGTAAAGTTCTTTATTATTTCAATTAAATATGTGTAATTTTCATCAGATAGGTTTGCTACTAGTGGCCACACAAGGGCCGCAGTTAATAGTTTTGGTGTCAAGAGTACTAGTCTCAGTATGAGGGTGTTCAGAATAACATTTTTAATATGATCATATGATGTGACTTCCATTTTGCACATTGAAATAATTGCCATGGTTACTAGAAAATATCCCTTGCAGCTATAAGTTCACCTTCCCGCTACTTCTTAGCTGTTTTGCCATTGATTTTGTTATTTTTTCCCAAGTATTACACAGGCTGATTATGATCATTTGTGTCCAACTACCACACACACACGCCACATGTATACATATGTCTGTATAGTATTTCATAAATATGTCCTTAGCCTCAAAGATCTCTGTCAAATTCAAGCAACTTTGTATTCCTTGGTCACTACATGTGTTGAGTATGCATCTGCCTTAAGATACACCATAGAAATGTTATAAAATGTTCATAGATTGTGAATAATTTTTCCAAGAAGTTACTCTTTGGGCTTGTCAAGAAAAAAGATACTAAAAAGTATTCATTTCCCAGAATCATACCGCCTTTAACTTCTAATATAGTACAGTTGGAGGTGGATTGTTTATTCTGGAAAAGCAACCATGTATCTATTGCTCAGTCTACTTTATAAATATATTTTTTTATTCTTTTAAGATTGAGAAAGTGACTAAATTTATACATTTTCATTCTTACCGTGAAATAACTGATTTTCATCATGTGTGTCCAGTTATTTCTAGTTTATGGCTTACCAATAAAGTTGTGTTTTTAATTAGAGGTAACTGAATATTGTATAAGTACTGGTATGTTATTGCGTGTTCCTCAATTTCAATATTTAACACAGACCAATTAATTATGAAACATTGATGGGTAAGGACCAAATTCTTTGCATCGTTGGACAACGGAAATCACAATGGAATGTGTCACACCGGAAAAAAAGTAGCATAAAAAGTAGTATAAAATTGTAAATGTACGTGTACAAGGCTTGAAGATGAATAATAAATAAACATCGGGACAGGTGAAACTAAATAAAAGCTTGTAAGCACAATTGGTAACGTTGTCTTCGCTTCGACGAATTTCCGTTGTGACACGTAGCACAATGTAATGTGTCACTTGTCGCACAATGGAGGCAAAATACTTCACAACCTAACCAGAAATAACAACATGGCAGCACTATCGAAGTCAAGCTTGCAAGTTCGGAGTCAGTGTTCCATTAAAATAATTGAAGAATCTACTGGAATAGCATTGTAAGTTCCGTGTAATGTCGTCGCACAACTGGAGGTTGCACAATGGAAGAATATTTGGGACATGCATAAAATAGCCGCAAAATTTAAAATGATGAAGGATATCGAATATTAAACTATACCTGCGTCTTAACAAAACCTAAGACTATACATACAAATAAACTGTATAAGTTAAGGCGTTCGTACTTTAAAACAAAATCAATATATTCTCGAGAAAGCAGAGTACGGACATATTAATTTTGTATGGGAAATATAATAAAGATAAAAAAGTATATTTCTGAATAATTTTTTTATTAACTATTCTGAAAATCAATTCGTTTATTGATGATTGGGTTAATAGGAACTGTTATTTGGCGTGTTTTTCTACTCTACAAATTAACGATAAATGTTCTATTTTTAGTTTGAGATGAGGTGGACATTAATGTATGACAGTATTTGCAAAGAATTTGGTCCTTACCCTGATATAATAATTTAAGTATTAATATACACCATCAGTAAACTATAAGACTTAAAAAATACTGTTATATAAAATGTCCATTTCCCATAGTTGCTCAAGGTTCTTGACGTTAAAATGGTGTGGCACTGTGGATACGTGCTTACATTTGCATGGTGTCATGTTTGAAGTGTGAGGCGCAAGGGTGATTCATCTTTGCAGTCATAGCACCTATTTTTAGTAATGCTTTATGAGTTCAGTTTAACTTACTTTTTATATTTTTGTCACATGCTCTCACTCATGTCTCATGTCTGCAGTTTAAACATTTTTAAGCTGTCTTTTTGTTCTTTATTGACAGATCACAAGTTCCATTTGCATCCTTTAGACTTGGCATTTATTAAGAAATGTTAATAACATTCCACTTCATTGCTATTTCTAAGACACTAATATGAAAAAGTTAGTAACAAAATGATATGGCTTCCCCACACGCCCGCGAGGGTGAGTGTGAGCGTCCAACGAATGCGTAACAAAATGGAATCATGAACAAAATTAAGTTCTCACGGAAATGCCTCACTTTGTTCATCTATCCCTGTAACATAAATACTTACACTATAAATCAGTTTCCCAACTTTCTAACTTTATAATATATGGCACATTGTATCTTCATGATATAAAATTGTAGAAACTGGTTTATATTTTCTATTAAGCCATGAGCCATCTCTATCATGAACCCTGTTTATGACTCGTATTCCATCGTTTCACAGCCGCAGCGCGGTATGCCCGCAAGCCGCCGCGCACGGCGCTGCCGCCGCCCCGCCGCGCGCCGCCGCGGTCCGCTGCGTCGCGACTCCGGTCGGCCTCTGCGGGTCGCGACAAGCGGTCCGAGCTACGAGCGCGGTACTGGGCGCTGCTGTTTGGAGACCTGCAGAGAGCGGTGAGAGAACTGGACTTGCAGTGATACCGCAGTGATTCGTAGTCTGAGGTTTGATGAATGGTCTCGGTACTTTGAGGTACAATTAATGTCTGTACTTATCCGTACTTGTCTTGACTTCACTCGCTCCCTTCGATAAACGTTCTGATCTCAAGCCACGGTACTGGACAGTGCTAAATTTGTTCCTAATAAAGATTTAGATCTAAATAATAATTTTAACCTCGCTATGCAGTTTGGGGTGCTTTAAATGGGAAGCTTATATATGCGAGTATAAATTTTAAGTGTAACTAAAACCTAATCGCGAGTTATAATTGGCCCGTCTAGTAATTAATTACCAGTTGTATTGTTTCGCAGATTGGAGAAATATATAATACAGTAGAAGCTCACGAGAATCCTAATGAGTGCCAAGAAGTTATATTAGTGCTAGAAAATTACACGCGAGACTTCAAAGCTTTAGGAGAATGGTTCCGACTTAAATGGGAATATGACAACACTCCTCCTCCTCAAAGGCCCCAGAGTCTAGCTTGGGAGATACGGAAAACAGACTTTGTCCGTCCTGAGTCACGCCGAGCCCACTCTGTGAAAAGTTCACCATCAGTGTCAGGAAAAAATAGCCCTTGCCTTTCAGGGCACAACACACCGAGTGGTAAGAACAGCCCTAACCTAACTGGTAAAGCTAGTCCAGGCAGCGGAAAAATTAGTCCTAGAGTTTCTTCCGGACATTCTACCAGCCCGAAAGCCAATATTGAGTTCTTTAGCAATAAAATTGCAGCTTCTAAAATTACTTCTAAGCCTGAGCCTAAAAAAGAAACGAAGTTAACTGAAATTAAAGAAAAAGCCGTTATTAACGCCGAAGACAGAGTTGGAAAACAATCTGCATCTCAGGTTAAAAATGAAAAAGATGCGAAACTGGAACCGGTTATAGTTGAGATGGGTGTAGCTAAGCAATGCCCAAAACCTTCACCTATTCCAGTGGTAGTAAAATCATCTAAAAATAAAGTCATATCCGATAATGCCAAGAAGGTATCCGCCGATGAGTTGTCGACACAAGCAAGGATAACTAAAACTACATTAGATTCCATGGAAAGTGAGTTCCTTGAAAAGAATTTGATAGATAGTAGAGTCAAAAATGATAACATAATAAACCAAGACATAGAGAAAGACGCGTCAAAAAAAGGAATTGAAGAGCAGTGCTCTAAAGTTGTGAAGGAACTGAATGATAAAGACGCAAGTAACAGTACCAACATTTCAGAATTAACCTCGAAATCTACTGAAGAAATAAATAAAAATACGACTGTCAATGAAATTGCTGAAAACAAAACTACAATAACAGATACCAACGTTAAAACTCCACCTACAGAAAAAGATAGCAGTTCTACTACATCGCCCACTCATTCTGAAGAGAACTTTGCTGATATTTCCAATGGAAGTTCATCAAAATCAATAGAAGATACGCACGAAAAAGTATATGAACCGGCCGAAACTGCAATTGTAGAAAAGAGACAAGCACCTAATACTAAGCAGACGGCGAAAGACCAAGAGGCCAATGTAACTGATGGTGTTGAAAATAAAACTTCCAAGAATGATCTCTTGAAAGATTCAGTACAAATTGTAAAAGATACTGCTAAAAATATAGAGGAAGCTAAGGAAGACAACGAGTTTAAAAAACCTGAGCCAAAGGCTGAAATAAAAACCGTAGTACGACCAGCTTATTCACAAGCTGCTGCTAAACCAAAAGTAACCACTACCAAAATAGAAATCAAAACTCCTACAAGGGCAACGCCTTTAACCAGAAGTAAAACAGTTGTAGAAATTAGACCAAATATTACTGCTAAAACCCAGAAGTTGTGTCCTAAAAGGAATCCAACGAACAAGTGTAGCTATCCGTTTAATCTAACCACTGGTCGATCCAGTCTCTTTGATACTTCGTCCGGGGTAGTGAATAAAGGTGCCGTCCCTAAAAAAGTTGTGAATAAAAACGTCCAAATGGGTTCAGGTGACGCTAAACATAGTCAGCCCAAAATAGACGGCAAAAAGCGGCCTTTGAGGCCTACTAGTCTGAAAGTGAATGAGAAAGGGGACAAGAAGGAAAAAGTGAACTCTGCACTTGAAAAAATTAAAGATTATGATGAATATAGTAGTTCTGATACAATTGTTACTCAGATAGACATGTCACGTTTAGAATCGAGTGACAGTTTACTGACTCTAGTCCCAGATGATTTAGACGTGATCCGTGATGCAGCTAACTCTGTAGAAGTACTTAACGTAGATAGTAGTAAGAACGATAACGATGGTTGGCTTACTGTAAAGTCCAGGCGTCTGAGTCGAGAATCGAAGAAGCAAAATAAATCACACTGGGCAAACAGATTCCATCAGCCTTCTGCAACTACTAGCCTGCCGACTTTAAACATGATTGAGTCACCTAAGCAGGAAGCCAAACCTATAGTCGCTCCACCAGCTGTCCCTAAAGTGGATAGAGCGAAATCTGAGCAGCCTCAAGTGGGAAAGTCAGAAAAAGTTGTTGTAGTGACTTCTAAAAATAAGACGGATACTAGAACTAGGAATTTAGCCATGATTAGGCAGAAATCAGACGTAACTGGTTTAAAGAGATCAGCTCGGGCTAAAGCACTCTCCAAGAAAGCTGAAAAGGTCAAAGTAGCGCCCAAGGATCCTGAATCGTCTGAACTAACTAAAAATCGCCTACATTCCTCTTTGGAAAGTCTTACAACAGGCTTAGCCAGGTCTCAGGAGAGCACTGAAGAAGCATTTGACTTTGACAAATGGAAGGCAGAATTCAGATCAACGTTCAAGTATCTAGAAGATGATGATCAAATGCCAAACCATAACGAGATCTTAAAGTCTGCTGATCCATCAGAAATGTCGGAGATAGCAGCGATGACGTCACAAATTGAGGAAAATGAGAAGAAGATTAGTTGGGCGTTAGATTTCCAATCAGATGTAGACCAGAGGAAACTATGTGAAGAGGAAGATCTTTTGAATCGGCAAATAATGGAGCTGCAACAAGTATCAGACATAGACATGGATACAGAAACAGATGACACTGAGGTGAGAATTACATTATATTTTAACTAGCTGCGCCCCGCGGTTTAACCCACTCATTCCACAGGCCGCTACATTTTTTCGGGATAAATAGGAGCATATGTGTTAATCCAGGGTGTCAGCTACCTCCATACAAATTTTTATCAAAATTGGTCCAGCCGCTTGAGCGTGAAGAAATAACAAACATATAAATTATAAACACTCACAAACTTTCGCCTTTATAATATTAGTCTGATGTCTGATTCACCGATGTGGATGTACATTATTTATTGTGTCAGTTATTATAACAAATGGACATATATCTGTTAAGTTTCACCGCTAGAGACGTATATTTATGACTTTGTTTATTAACAAAGGTTAACATGTCGGTACCTAGGTATTAGAGTTAAAACAATTTCTGCGTTCTATTGCTCGTTAGTCGTTAGGTCAAGGTGACATAATATATGTACATCACATTTCAATTTAAATACTTTTTATGGAGACACATTCAAAAGTAATTTATATACATTACATTTTAAAGCGGTTTTTGGTGTTTACGGTGTAAGATTGTGATGCGATCTACTTTAAGTTTATTAAGTAAATTTTACTAATACCTTGTTCATGTTTGATAAAGACGGATGCCGAGATTATGTGTGAAGACGTGTCGGTGTCAACGGGTATGCCCGAGAATTTGGGTGCCTTGGCAGCCAGCTTGGAAGACCAGTACGAGACGGCTCTGGCGGGGATGTCGTGGGCCGAACGCGTTGACACCTTGGTCGTGCTTGAGGCGCTCGTAGCTCGGGACCCAGGTACGTGCTACGAATATATTCTGTTGGACAATATTCGGTCATAGCCTCTCGCCATCCTATATTGAAAGCCTTGCAGGATTATGTATACTATACTTCCCCTGCACCTCACACAACTACCTAAATACATACATAGGTAGAATGCGAAATAAGTTATTAATTGGCTAAGTAGTAATTGGCGAAGCAGTAAGCATTAGATAAACACAATACATGTTTGCATGGTCTCCTCACCATTCTCGTTGGAGTGATCGCATAGACAGATAGGCATATCAAGCTCAAGTAGTAGGGATCAGAATCAGTTTTTACATAGGTCTTTGTCTATTTTTTTTAAATCTAAATTATACATTGTTCGTTAATTGTTCGATTGCAGGTCGCGCCCAGCAACTTCATGCTAAGTTATCGCAAGGAATCAAGAGACGCGGCAGCTTCCAAGATGCGCTTAGAAGGTAATAAAGAATGATGGTATAAGAATGGTAAATTAGTTTAATAAATGGTATAAGTCCTGTAGGTTGGAGTATTTAGTTGGTTCCTTTTTACTAAATGTCTCTGCATGTGATAAAACAATTTTCAAACATGTTATTGCAGACTTCAAGCGAAACAGGCGCGCGCTGAACGACAGAGATTAGAATATCAGACGGAGAGGGCGAAGAAAATACACCAACTACTAGCCCGAGTTGAAGAAGTCAAGGTATCAAACTCATGATTTTTGATTGTAAACAATATCACTAAAACTATTTTTTTAATCGATCTGGAAGAGATTCTTTAAAAACATAATTTTGATTGTATAAAAAAGTGGCCATTAGCTAGTTACTGCCGATTTATTTTCGTATAAAATGGTTGAACTCATTTTGTGTTTTTTGCTGATTTACAGGTGGCTAAAAATCAACTGATAGAAGAGAAACGCCTAAGGATGGAACGTCGGCTGCAAAAAGCTACAGAAAATCGTGACCAGCATTTAAAAGTAAGCTTAAATGCTGCTAATTTTAAAATATAATACTTGTTACATTTGCTTGCATTTCCGCGAGCCTATAAATATCACTCTGACGTTAATTATTGTCATTTTACTTTTAGGATATCGTCCGCAAAGCCCACGATGAAGAAGAGAAGCTACGTGAGATCGCGTTCATTAAACAGTTGGAAGCAGAGAACAGAAGGCACGAGTTTCTGGACCAGTGTCGGACTAATACCACTCGTCTCCGTCGCGTGAGACGCGATCGCCTTAACAAACTGGTAAGTTCATCCAATCCAAGGATTCTGTAGTATTGAAATTCTGAAAACGTACATTCGGTTCGGCGTATATTCGGTGGACAACTGCATTCTTCGAGACTTCATGTAGAATCAATCCATGTTACCGGGGATGTGTCACGCCACGGGGCACTCCGCTTATTTTTAGCAAAATGGAGTGAGAATGTGAAATACGATATCGCACGATTAATAATACATGATTAATCGCACGATATAATAGCATGCGATATCTTGTTTAATGAATGGGATGGAGAAAAAAAATCACAAACATCATTTTAAACCTATATATTGGTTTTTAAGTTACTTATTAACGTTATTCTTATGTTTCAGGAACAAAAAGCAGCTCGCGAAGCGGCCGTAGGTGCACGAAGGCAGGCCCTCGAAGCGGAGAGACAGCGGCATGTCCAGACGTTGTTGGAACGTAGGGCAGAACGGGACAGACGCGTCGATGGACTGCGTGAGATGAGACGACAGGAGCGGGACATAGCGGCGAGGGAAAAGGTACGAGTCTATACAGGACGGGTATTACAATGGTCTTCGGAGCTTGATGACATGTTATCGAAGCGAAGAAACAACGGCACGTCCAGATGTTGTTGGAGAGCAGAGAGGGATAGAGGCGTTAATTGACTGCGTAAGAAGAGACGATGGGAGCGGAACATAGCGGCGAGGGAAAAGGTACGAGTCTATACAGGACGGGTATTACATGTTATCGAAGCGAAGAAACAACGGCACGTGCAGATGTTGTTGGAGAGCAGAGAGGGATAGAGGCGTTAATGGACTGCGTAAGATGAGACGATAGGAGCGGGACATAGCGGCGAGGGAAAAGGTACGAGTCTATACAGGACGGGTATTACAATGGTCGTCGGCGCTTGATGACATGTTATCGAAGCGAAGAAACAACGGCACGTCCAGATGTTTTTGGAGAGCAGAGAGGGATAGAGGCGTTAATGGACTGCGTAAGATGAGACGACAGGAGCGGGACATAGCGGCGAGGGAAAAGGTACGAGTCTATACAGGACGGGTATTACAATGGTCGTCAGCGCTTGATGACATGTTATCGAAGCGAAGAAACAACGGCACGCCCAGATGTTGTTGGAGAGCAGAGAGGGACAGACGCGTCGATGGACTGCGTGAGATGAGACGGCAGGAGCGGGACATAGCGGCGAGCGAAAAGGTACGAGTCTATACAGGACGGGTATTACAATGGTCGTCGGCGCTTGATGACATGTTATCGAAGCGAAGAAACAACGGCACGCCCAGATGTTGTTGGAGAGCAGAGAGGGACAGACGCGTCGATGGACTGCGTGAGATGAGACGGCAGGAGCGGGACATAGCGGCGAGGGAAAAGGTACGAGTCTATACAGGACGGGTATTACAATGGTCGTCGGCGCTTGATGACATGTTATCGAAGCGAAGAAACAACGGCACGTCCAGATGTTTTTGGAGAGCAGAGAGGGATAGAGGCGTTAATGGACTGCGTAAGATGAGACGACAGGAGCGGGACATAGCGGCGAGGGAAAAGGTACGAGTCTATACAGGACGGGTATTACATGTTATCGAAGCGAAGAAACAACGGCACGTGCAGATGTTGTTGGAGAGCAGAGAGGGATAGAGGCGTTAATGGACTGCGTAAGATGAGACGACAGGAGCGGAACATAGCGGCGAGGGAAAAGGTACGAGTCTATACAGGACGGGTATTACAATGGTCGTCGGCGCTTGATGACATGTTATCGAAGCGAAGAAACAACGGCACGTACAGATGTTGTTGGAGAGCAGAGAGGGATAGAGGCGTTAATGGACTGCGTAAGATGAGACGATAGGAGCGGGACATAGCGGCGAGGGAAAAGGTACGACTCTATACAGGACGGGTATTACAATGGTCGTCGGCGCTTGATGACATGTTATCGAAGCGAAGAAACAACGGCACGTGCAGATGTTGTTGGAGAGCAGAGAGGGATAGAGGCGTTAATTGACTGCGTAAGACGAGACGACAGGAGCGGGACATAGCGGCGAGGGAAAAGGTACGACTCTATACAGGACGGGTATTACATGTTATCGAAGCGAAGAAACAACGGCACGTGCAGATGTTGTTGGAGAGCAGAGAGGGATAGAGGCGTTAATGGACTGAGTAAGATGAGACGACAGGAGCGGAACATAGCGGCGAGGGAAAAGGTACGAGTCTATACAGGACGGGTATTACATGTTATCGAAGCGAAGAAACAACGGCACGTGCAGATGTTGTTGGAGAGCAGAGAGGGATAGAGGCGTTAATGGACTGCGTAAGATGAGACGATAGGAGCGGAACATAGCGAAGAGGGAAAAGGTACGAGTCTATACAGGACGGGTATTACATGTTATCGAAGCGAAGAAACAACGGCACGTGCAGATGTTGTTTGAGAGCAGAGAGGGATAGAGGCGTTAATGGACTGCGTAAGATGAGACGATAGGAGCGGAACATAGCGAAGAGGGAAAAGGTACGAGTCTATACAGGACGGGTATTACATGTTATCGAAGCGAAGAAACAACGGCACGTGCAGATGTTGTTGGAGAGCAGAGAGGGATAGAGGCGTTAATGGACTGCGTAAGACGAGACGACAGGAGCGGGACACAGCGGCGAGGGAAAAGGTACGAGTCTATACAGGAAAAGGACAGGTCCTCGTAGCGGAGAGACAACGGCGAGTGCAGACGTAGTTGGAGCGCAGGGAAGAAAGGGTTAGACACGTCGATGGACTGCGTGAGATAAGCCGACATGAATGGGATATAGTGGTTAGGGAAAAGGTAAGTCTACACGGGAAGGGAAGTATAATTAGTTCACAGGGACACGGAAAGGTACGATATAATTCAGGAAAATCGCGAACATGGTCTAGCTATACAGGTGATAGGTCCTGGAAGTGGAATGCTTTATTTTCCTAAGTTAAGTCTCTAAGTAAGTAACAAAATTATAAAAATCCATCCAGGAGTTATGCAAAGATAAAAGTAAAATAAAAAATTGAAATACATTTCTTGTTGAAATTGTGTACTAATTTTCAACGGCAGAGCTACAACACATATCTACACACACACGAGTGGAAAAGTCACTGTTAAATATGCCAATATTTTAGTCAGAATATAAACGAAACTTCAAAATGTCAATGTGTTATCATACATTTGACTGCGTAAAAGCGTCGTACGCGTATTTCGAGCTTCGGAGTGTGTGATTAAAATGTGAGCGTATCTTAAGCTGTGGAGTGGTTAAGCTCGGCTAGCTCAGTCGGTAGAGCATGAGACTTAATCTCAGGGTCGTGGGTCCGAGCCCCTCGTTAGGCGAAACACATTTTTGTTTCTAATTGAGCCATTTTATGTGAAATCAAAAAATGGGGCGTGTCGCATGTATTTCTAACTTCTTCCTACAAAAAAAATGTAATATTTACTATGTAAGTGCTAACCCATCACCGCCTTTTAAATTGATTGTCTTCTGACCGGTGTCAGTCTGAAGTAAATTTGGGTAAATTTCATACATATACACTCATACATTAAAGGATCTTTTTATAAATGTCTAGTAAGTTTGCTATTATGATGATTGTTTTCTATTCATTTTGTATATGATCAAATCTACCGCAATTTAAAAAAAAAAGTATTGCGCCCAACGTGGGGCTCGAACCCACGACCCTGAGATTAAGAGTCTCATGCTCTACCGACTGAGCTAGCCGGGCTGTGATGACGACGACGAAATTATGTAATAGCTGCTTTAGATAGTTTTGTATGTCTGTCTGTTTATTTTTGGCAAGGCTACAAGATTACTTGGTTTTTTTTTACTCTCGTGTAGTCAGGTATTGAGTTCATGAACGATTTCTTTGTGATCATAATATAAATGAAATAGAAATTATTTACATAAGTAGCTTATTATACACGCCGAATGTAAAAAATATTTTATCATTTCAAATCAATACCTATTTTTAATCAACTACGAAAATAAAATGGTACGGCGGCTTTGTCCACGTGGCAAACGTATCATTGTCAACACACTAGCGCCACCTATTGACCTATTTAATGGCTCTATGTAGAACACAGACCACCCCCACTAGACGGAGCATGTAAGGCACATGTAAGGCGACCCGCGCGCACCAACGATATGGTACGGCAGAACATTAAAGTATCAACACGGCGGCCACCGTTTAGTTGCGTCCATGTTTATGAGGTTTCTCTACACCACTTAACACTACAATTTACCATGTTATTTATTTAATTTCTTTTTTCGTTGACGTACGCATGGATCATAAACAAGGACGCCACTAAACGGTGGCCGCCGTGTTGATACTTTAATGTTCTGCCGTGCCATATCGTTGGTGCGCGCGGGTCGCCTTACATGCTCCGTCTAGTGGGGGTCGTCTGTGATGTAGAAGAAAGATTTCTAGATGGCGCTACTAATGGATGAAATAAAAAAAAAAAACTTGAATGTTTCTTTGTAACCCCCTGATTCCTTGAACAAATATGCAAAAACTAAAAAAAAAGATGAAAATTACGTTTTTCTTCCTTATAAGGGCATCGTACGGTAACCTGACCAATGTGATTTTTTTTACTTGCTGTAGTGTTGCCGTGCTCCTACCTAGATAATATAAATCGCAATTACTAAGCTAATTTTACTGTTATATAAAACTTTTTATCTAGGAACTAGGAATACAGCCCGCACCTCTGCCAAGTCGGATATATTATCACCTCGGTTAGGCTACCGTACGATACCCGTACAGTCGCCATCAGATATATCGCAGCATATAAGGCGTTCATAAATATCATCAGTAACACCCAGTCAATAAGAGTCGTGTTCAGATATTTATGAACGCCTTATATGCTGCGATATAACTGATGGCGACTGTACAAGCGTACAAGGCGGAAAAAAAGCATTTACAACTTTTTTTTATTTTATAGAAAAATCTGTATTTTTAGGGTTCCATAGTCAACTAGGAACCCTTATAGTTTCGCCATGTCCGTCTGTCCGTCTGCCCGTCCGTCCGCGGGTTAGCTCCGTGATCATTTGTACTAGAAAGCTGAAATTTGGTATGAGTATGGGTAGGTATGTATCACGCCGACAAAACGGTAAAATAAAAACTAAAAAATATATTTTTGTCTGATAACTTCCAGAGGGTAATAAGTAATTACAGTTACTTTGGCGTTTACGAACTTTTTATAGAGCTTGAAATCTTTCTCGTAATTTAAACCCCAAAACAGCTGTTTTAAGCCCGTCTATTGTGAAGGATGGGCAACTAACTACGGAACCCTACACTGAGCGTGGCCCGACATGCTCTTGGCCGGTTGTTTTCTAAGAATTAGTATGTTATTCCTACCTGTAAACCAATTTTTTTTGGCGCGTGTCTCAGAATGAAGATGCTATAATATTGTATACATATACCTACTTCGCTATTCGCTAAGGCAGCGCAGTCTACAACAGGTGTTCTTGAATCCATTTATAAGTTGTATTGAACATCAGTTTTATGTCATCAGTAACCTACGATATTACGTCGCATTAATAATTAATAATAATCACTAAATAAAAAATTAAAAAAACCGATTTCAATCGATTTTTGTTGATATTTCATAAACTGCTTGACCGATTTTGATAAAATTTACATGGGACTATCTCGAAAGTATACCCTATCAAATACAAAAAGAATTTTGTAAATCGGTCATATCTGTAAATTGATAACTCTATGTGAGAGACGAGGGATTTACGACAATTACCGAGGTGGGCCGAATCGTTAACTGATTTTAATCGTACTGTACATCTTATTGTTACAGGCGGAAGGTGTAAAGTCCCGTCTGTCCGCATTAGCCGCCGCGGCAGAACTCGAAGCCGACGCTTTGAGGTCCAGAATACGGGACAAGCAAGACGCCAGTCAGCAAAGGTTGGAGTCTCATCTACAGGCCATCAGGGAGAAGGCTACTGGACCTAGGCAGCCGGTAAGAAAATATTTATTTGTATCAAAATACCTAGAGAGAGAGGGGGGGAGAGAGAGATGTATCACTCGACAAACGAGGTCGCGGCTGGGATACTTTCCCGGTAACGCGGGCAACACCGAGAGTAAATTTCATTATAAGTGTATACCTAATCTAATACCTATCAGGGCGAATTTTTATTTTGTTGTCGATTTCTTTTTTCTCAGATTTTAATCAAATTTGGTGAGTTGGTAAAGTTGCTTCTTCTGATTATGGTAAGCCCAATTTCACGATGTGTCCTACTATTTTTTTCCCATTGAGTTACACAAAATGTATTACAGGAAGAGAGAGAGAGAAAATAGTAGGACAGACACATCGTGAAATTTGGCTTACCATAATCAGAAGAAGCAACTTTACCAACTCACCAGATTAAAATCTGAGAACAAAAAAGCGACAACAAAATAAAAATTGGCCCATCACGTAAAAAGATCGGTATCAAACTCATTGCGCTGTAGCCATTTATATTAGCGATCATTTACTAATTTAAATTTGGAAATAAAGTGATTTTGTTATTTAGTCTTATTATCAAGACCAACATGAAGACCTAGGCGACGGTAAGTTAACACGTTAATTCTAATTTGCTTTTTTCAGACGACATCCGAAAGCCAGGACAACGACGCCGATGAAGCTACACGTATAGAACTGGAACGGAAGGACAGGGATAAAATAAAAACGCTTAAGAAGAAGGCAAGGAAGATAAAACAAAAACTCCTGGCTACGTAAGTGTAATTTTAGAGACGAACAGAACCTAATAAACTGATTCATATTATCATATTATAATGGGTAAATTTATGTAGCAAAATTATCAATTAGTTCCCTTGTTAGTATGAGGTTTCATTTTGTGCATTTACTCGAATTACTATCGTTTTTCCTGAGAACACTAGGTATTTACCCACGAGTTATCTCAATAAGTCACATTTAAGATGCATTTTTTTTTATATATATAATCATAATCATAAATCATAAATCATAAATCATTTATTTGCATAAAACATGGTAGTTACATAGGTCTTCGGTTAAATAATATCAGCATCACATGCTTTGTCACAGGGTGACATGCAAAATATATATGTACATACAATTCTAATTACTTAATAGGGATATCAATAACGTTTTCTTCTTTCGCAGTGGAAATAACAAAACGGCAAGTGACAATCGCATCCCCATGGACGCCCTCTTGTATCCAGGCGCCAACAAAATGTACAAAGTTGTTCAACAGATTAGCAACATTCTCTCCCCTCTAATGGCTGACCAGAAACCTTCTCAAAACGGGGACAAGGATGAGCACAAAACAGAGAAACAGGAAACCAAAGTAAACGGAGATATTTCTAAAGAAGAAAAGGCAAGAGGAAAATCTGAAAACAAAATTAATGGGAATGCTACTGCAGAAGAGAAAATGAAACCAGTAAATAACATTAATGGCGACGAAGAACCGAAAGAAGAACTTGCTGAGAAGAAGAAATCTAAAAAGAAAAAGAATTCAGAGAAGAATGAATCTCCAGAAAATAACAACAACAACCACATTCCCGCAGAAGTATCAGAGGTTAAGGACGGTAAAAAGAATAAAAAGAAAAAGAAGGACGACAAAGCGAAGATGGGTAAGACAGAGAGCGTATGCAGCTCACTCAGTGATATGAGCAAGACAAGTGAGAAGAGTGAGCGGAAGCATAAGGTTACGCTAGATGCTATGCATTTGGAGAGGTTGCTGAATGAACTCCATCGGATGCTGGAGAAATCTGATAAGGTATTTACTTTGCAAAATTGCTCTCCTTATCTTACAAAGGACGTGTCACTTGTCAACTCCATATTCTCTTGTGACAGTTGTACCAAGTTGTCAGGTATGTTTCTAGCGATTTCTGGAGAGCTGGATTTTTTGTGGCCTAAATAGACTACGAGATTAATTGCTATAGAAAAATCTGGTCCTTTGACCATCGACCAAAAGCGATACCCTAAAAAGTTTAGACTTAAAACCTGGCTTTAGTTTCATTAAAAGTATTTGTTGACAGCACGCGCCTGATAAGGCATTGTTCAAGAAGCTGCACGGGCTGCAGACGTTGGAAATGCTACTGGCCCTGGCGGCGGAGAAGGATGATCTAGCAAATCAGATTACTACCAAGTAAGTATACAGAAGGAGACAAAAAGGGATATAATGTATAAAAATTACCTAATAGCTGGAGGCACGATAGTCCCAAGTCGAGCAAAGAATACACGGCCGTACTATAAGATGGCGATGGCAACGAAGTTATAGGGGAACTTCGTTGTGGACTAGCAGTAACCAAGAGGACAGTATAGGGAACGCGAAGGAACTCCATGTGGCACTATACATTTTAATGATCATTATTTATTTATAAACTATAATATTCGGATTTTCAACACCAATTGGCAGCGCCTTCGTTGTTCACGTTCCCTATATAACAAGCTTAGTCGGCGCCGTATCCTACTGCGAAGCGCGGAAGGCAATAGAAAATCGTCCGTACGGAGAAGCGAAGTCAGTGTATTGTCCATGCAGTTTTATACCGGGTGGAACGAAGCGATGTTCATTCCTGAAACTATAATGCTATGTATTTCATGTAGAATCGACCTGCAATAGTTAAATTCTTTTAATAATAAAAAAACGAAAATCGATTAAAATTGTATTTTTTAATGTATGTACAACCCTAGTTTTTTTAAACTATTATTTGACGTTTGGGAGTATTTACAATTACCTACATTTACATCCGGTGTTCGAAAGTACCGCCGTGGCGTACGATACACGCCGCTGCTCGTGCCCGCGTGTGGCGATGCACCCTCGACAAGATGTTGTGTCGGTTATTTCTTCTGCGAAGACTTTCAAAGGCCACACCCTTAGCCTTTCCCTCATCTCTTCAGCCGTCTCACACTCAGTCTTGTAAACGATGTCCTTTACGGTGCCCCACAGAAAAAAATCCAAGGGTGTGAGATCTGGAGACCTAGGAGGCCAACGGTGCGGCCCATATCGGCCGATCCAGCGATCCTCAAACACATTATTCAGTGTTTCACGTACTTCGACTACTGAATGAGCTGGTGCTCCATCTTGTTGGAACCAAGTGCATCTTCTTTCTGCCAGCGTCAACTCATCCAGATAGTCGTCGAGCTCTATCCTCAACAGAGCCATGTATCCGTGTCTGTTTAAAGTCTGAGGCAGAAATACAGGGCCTATTATTGTATCCCCGTGTATCGCCGCCCAAACATTAACAGACCAACGATACTGGTGTCCCGTATAACGGTAGGCAAACGGATTTTCTTCGGCATACACGTGTTCGTTATGCCTGTTCCACATACCGTTCCGTGTGAACAAGCTTTCATCACTCCATATTACGTGTTTGATGAAGTCTCGGTCTTCTAACACCTTTTGCAGTAGCCACCGGCAATAGGCTTCGCGAACGGGGCAATCTCTTGGTAGTAATGCCTGGACTCTTTGTATTTTGTAAGGGTGACGGCCCTCACGTTTTAGTATTCTGAGTATTTTCGTATGAGTCATACGAAAATGTCGGCCCGCTTGTCTTGAACTTGACCTCGGATAATCTTCGAAGTACTGCAGCACTCTCTCTTCCAATCTGACATCATGTTGAATAACGCGTCCTCCGCGCTGGTCATCCTGACCCGTTCGTGGCACAATAGGACGATTGTTACCAACACGGTCAAGAGCGCGTAATATCGTACTAGAGTGTGTTGGGTGAGGAGGAGGATACCTGTTCCGGTATTGGCGCAAAGTCTCTCCAGTATTGTAATCGCACTCCGCGTACAAAAGAAGCAAATTCAAATAGCCTCTAGCGTTTAATTCCGGCATTTTTGCACACAGCATACGATACAAAAAGTCAATGTAACGTCTATCAATCATGTCAACTAAAAAGTCTAAAAACAATCTTAAGGGTATTTTCAAAGGTTTTTAAACCGATAAGAAATGGCTAGGCAATTTGTAAAAAGTTTGTTTACAAAAGTTAACTGTGTTATGAAGAGGTCATTGCACTCTAAAATAGGGTTGTACACACACACTTTTTCGTATGAAAGTTTAACATGCTATAACTGGAAAACGGTGAGAGATATTAATAAAGTTTATTTGGAGAAAATAATATTCTAAGCCTGTATAATGCCACAGTTAAAGGAAATAACGTCGTTTCGTTCCACCCTGTATACAAATCAAGATTCTACAGTACAAATTAAAAACCTCAGTTCGCACTTCGGGATGCGGCGGCAGTGTGATAACTGCCTCAGTATTTTCTTCGCATGCATGACACATAAGGATAATGTGCAAATTTGCTCAGTGGTGCATTTTGTGCAGATGCCTTTGTACTGCGGTGACGATATCATCGCGCGGCGTGGCGACGGACCCGGAAAACGCACGGAGTCTCATGGACGCGAATGCCTGCGTGTACGTCGTCAAGCTACTGGCTACACAAGTGGTAAGTGCCGTCCGCTGCTGAAATCGGCACAGCACCGCTGCCAAGTCTGAAAAATTGTCACCTCGGGTTACCGTACGATGCCCTTACGGGGCGAGAAAAAACATTTTCATGAATAGCTTTACATGCTCTTACGTTTTTATGTGTGTAAAAGTAACGCACACATTCGTATATAGACAATATTTCAACGGGTTTAAAGCTTTAATAATTTTGTAATTGTATGATTTATAGCAAAACTGATTTCATTGGCTGAAATAAGATTGTTTAAAAAATGTTTTAAGAATGTTTAATAACCTAAAGCCACAACCGTCTAAGTGTGTATTGGTCAAACGTTTTGTATGAAAGTGACATCTCTCAACCACCTTAAGCTACGGAGAAATCGGTATTTTTTTCTAAGAATGAGGGGGGTTTATTCATGTATCTTAAAAAAAAAAACAAGTTTTTTTTTTAAATTCTTCCATTCCTTTGATCAAAGTCGTAATTTTGTGATATTGTAAGAGCTTTATCGTACCACGAGTCTTACGTTATTTCGATCTTGCAATGTGATATCCTATTCGAAGAACAGAATACCATCTAGCGTCTGCTGCTGAAACTACGCAGGGCATAAATGTACTCGGTAAGAATGTAATAGTGGCGCCACCTGTATTGGATTGTTTGATTTATGATTTCGACTGGCAGTACTAGATGGCAGGGTATGTTTCAAATGTAAGTTATTGCACTGTTTATTTACTATATTATGTTCGATTTTTGCTTGTAAAGTGTTGACCGTAGAAAAACGTACGGCACTGTCATTTTGTCTCTTTCTGATTCGTAAATGAAACAAAACATTAATATAAATATAACTGTGAAAGTGTCAACTAAAATTTCGTGGCTCAAGCATACTAGTCATTTATTTTCTCCAGCTATACCTATATGATATCAATATCAATTTTGGAATGATAAAATTGATAATGATGACTTATTATTTCATTATGATATTTTAGCAATGCTGATATGTAAGGTCAAATATTTCAACCCATTAGCACAAAGGTATAAATATAATATCTGCTCAGTATTACTTTTATGGGGCTTCTAAACGGGCCATATTTTACTGCAATTTGTGGCCGGCAACTAAGGCCGTCCCTCTCTGACACCCTACGTTAGAGCAAGATGCAAATAATGGCCGGCCAAAAATTGCAGCAAAATATGGCCCGTTTAGAAGCCCCTTAAAGGGGAAGATATATATATTTTTAATTGAAAATGTGAAATAGTGAAATGTTAAAAATACCTAGTGCCTGATAAAAGTAAATGATATGTTTATGTCATTTTGTATATATATAAGTATATATATATTTACATGGTTATTTAATGTAGGGTATGGAACGATAAAACAAGAAAAAGCAACAATTTTGGAATCAGCGATAAACCCGTACTTTATTGTTATTTCCATATTCCCTTTCCAACTTTTTCTATCAGCGTGAAAGGGGTAACAAAACTTTTCCGGACGATTAGTTTTGATGTCCGCTCAATCAGACGTCGTCAACCTTTGCCAAGTTCCGCAATCTCATTATTGACGTGATTAGGTTTAGGTTTACGACCTATCCTTTCAGGAAGGGTTAGATATTGAGAACTATGTTTTATTATAAAGTTTTGTTTGTTTTGCTGATTTCTGCACAAATTTATTATTATTACTTTTGTGAATACGCGATAGTGTCTCCCATCCATAAGTTTCTACAGGAAGCATTACTATGGTTCAGAACCTTTATAATTCAATGATAATATCGTGTACTACGACGTCTCGCTATAATAATTTTGCCACCCTTAATAAATTGTTAGTAGTATATTAATCTAGATACATAAAGAGATGCAGAAGTTCGTGGCGTTGGGTAGTCGACCGCGGAAACGCCGGAACAAAACATCAAAGTAGTAGACTAGTAATAGACTAGACTCTAATAAAATAAAATAAGATACGTCTATGAGAAAAGCTGCAATTTTGCAAGCTGGAGCCGAGCAACTGACGTTGACTCATCACTGATCAACTCGATTCGAAACATGTCGAGCGGTATTCGAATTATAAGACGTGAGTAAACCCGTTTCATAAGCACGTATTTTCCTTGGATAGCACGTATTTAAATAGTGATAGGTAAAATCACTAATTAAATACCAGTAGCAAGGCTTCCATAAAACCCAGTTTACATCGACTTTTCTATTACAAGGTTTTTGAGTTCCAAACTTTTGAAGAAATAGTTAGTAAGTATGCCCGAGAATACATTTGACACCATGCCACTGTTAACTCCATACTCTGTACTAATAGCAGTATAATAACGTGTCTGATTTGGGCCAGTAATCCGCGTCGGCTCTAATTAGCTCCTGCCGATGCCGCCTGCTTGCAAGTTGTACAGTTACACATCCAAAACTCGTAAAATTTCATTGCAACTGGTTATACGATGAAACACGGTACTTGAGCTCCTGTAGATACACCTTGACACCTACAGAGCGTACCTTATGTACCTACTGTAGAAGGCATCACATATGCACCTCTGTCAGTGTCGGTGCCAACCCTGTCAATTTTGATAACCGACTTCAAGCAAGAGTTCAGATGAAGATCCATTGATCCATTCATTCGAGTGTAAATAAAACTTGACATAAAGTGACCGACGAAAATATGAACCGTTTGTTTACGTTTGAATATGAAATACGTAAAACTTTATGTGAAATAATAAAAAATAAAACCGAATTTTAAAAAGACGCACAAGGTTGACAATATTGTTTTAAATAAGTAACCTCTCGGATATGAAACTAGATTTTTAGGGTTCCGTAGCCAAATGGCAAAAAACGGAACCCTTATAGATTCGTCATGTCTGTCTGTCTGTCTGTCTGTCTGTCTGTCTGTCTGTCTGTCGGTCTGTCGGTCTGTCTGTCTGTCTGTCTGTCTGTCTGTCTGTCTGTCTGTCTGTCTGTCTGTCTGTCTGTCTGTCTGTCTGTCTGTCTGTCTGTCTGTCTGTCTGTCTGTCTGTCTGTCTGTCTGTCTGTCTGTCTGTCTGTCTGTCTGTCTGTCTGTCTGTCTGTCTGTCTGTCTGTCTGTCTGTCTGTCTGTCTGTCTGTCTGTCTGTCTGTCTGTCTGTCTGTCTGTCTGTCTGTCTGTCTGTCTGTCTGTCTGTCTGTCTGTCTGTCTGTCTGTCTGTCTGTCTGTCTGTCTGTCTGTCTGTCTGTCTGTCTGTCTGTCTGTCTGTCTGTCTGTCTGTCTGTCTGTCTGTCTGTCTGTCTGTCTGTCTGTCTGTCTGTCTGTCTGTCTGTCTGTCTGTCTGTCTGTCTGTCTGTCTGTCTGTCTGTCTGTCTGTCTGTCTGTCTGTCTGTCTGTCTGTCTGTCTGTCTGTCTGTCTGTCTGTCTGTCTGTCTGTCTGTCTGTCTGTCTGTCTGTCTGTCTGTCTGTCTGTCTGTCTGTCTGTCTGTCTGTCTGTCTGTCTGTCTGTCTGTCTGTCTGTCTGTCTGTCTGTCTGTCTGTCTGTCTGTCTGTCTGTCTGTCTGTCTGTCTGTCTGTCTGTCTGTCTGTCTGTCTGTCTGTCTGTCTGTCTGTCTGTCTGTCTGTCTGTCTGTCTGTCTGTCTGTCTGTCTGTCTGTCTGTCTGTCTGTCTGTCTGTCTGTCTGTCTGTCTGTCTGTCTGTCTGTCTGTCTGTCTGTCTGTCTGTCTGTCTGTCTGTCTGTCTGTCTGTCTGTCTGTCTGTCTGTCTGTCTGTCTGTCTGTCTGTCTGTCTGTCTGGCCGTCCGTCCGTATGTCTTAGCCATTTTTTTCCGAAACTATAAGGGCTATACTGTTGAAACTTGGTAGGTAGATGTATTCTGTGAACCGCATTAAGATTTTGATGCGAAAATAAAAAAATAATAATAAATATTGGGGGCTCCCATACTTAGAACTGAAACTCAAATTTTTTTTTTTCATCAAACACATACGTGTGGGGTATCTATCGATAGGTCTTCAAAAATGATATCGAGGTTTCTAAAATATTTTTTTCCTGAACCGAATAGTTTGCGTGACAGACGCTTCCAAAGTGGAAAAAAGTTGGTCCCCCCCCCTCTAACTTCTAAAATAAGAAAATGAAAAATCTAAAAAAAACATATGATGTACATTACTATAAAAACTACCAACGAAAATATTGTTTTGAACGAGATCTAGTAAGTAGTTTTTTTAATACCTAACTTTGCACCTAATTTATATGAGGCGCTATACATACCAGGTGCAAACTTAACTTAACCACTTAGGGATGGAAAGTGTTTGTACGGAACCCTCGGTGCGCGAGTCCGACGCGCACTTGGCCGGTTTTTTAACTGCGTAACGTGAAATCCCAGGATAGTTTTTGTTCTAACCTTTTGCGATTGTAACAGTGTGGTAACTTTCATACAAAATATAACAGTTTTTCTGCCGCTACTGTAGGTTTATGTATGTGTAAAGTCGAAATCAATGTACAGTTTGCTTTGAGGCTAATTAGGTTTAACAACTAAAGTGTAATTAATAATTTAACAGTTTTCAAAATGAGTTCCGACCGAAAACCGAAATGTATAAAGCATGTCCCGACATAAGTAATGTGCTGTTTAAAAATCAATTGCCGTACTAATTAACGTATACTTTCGAATATACTTTGTATTTTGTAGCAGTTTCGCCGATAAATGCGGTTTAATTACTTCAGAAAGCGGGGCGTTTTTCATGTAAGGAGTTCCGCTAGTTGTGAACAGATTTTTTTCAATTTATTTTAGAGAGATAAGCGCTTCAGAGTTCTTTAAAATTATTGTATAGAGAGCGTACAAGAATTTACTGGCCATTTTGGAAATAAGAGAATATTATAATAATTAATAATAGAGGAAAAATACATAAACAATATTATGCATTCCGCACCGGCATTGATATTTTACAGTTTTTTCACTGTTGTGAGGAATCAAGTTAGAATCAGGGAATAATCTGACACGATTCCACTTGGATTAAACAATGTATTGTGTAGGAGCAGTAAATAGATAACCATGTGTTTGAAATGTGATTGCTTATAATACATCATAAAATATATGTAAACGTATACAAAATATCCTAAATCCAAAGACTACTAATTTTGTAGCCACTACTTGCATACCACTACTAGGGCCTGCAAATATTCGACCATTTTAGGTATTCGAATATTCGTTTTTTTTTCGCAGATATTCGAATTATTCGAATACTATTCGAATAGTTGAAATTATTTTAAAAACATATTAAAAGTAGCTTTTTTTAAAATCCTGTGGTAAATTTAACGAACAGCAATTCGTGAATACCTAAACATACGGTGCCGACGACAATTCAAAGCGAAATCGACGATACCCTGTGTCCAAAAGTGAAATCTACGATACCCTGTGTCCAAAAGTGAAATCTTCTGTATCTGTCCTTTGACCCAGCCAGATGGCTCGAGAACGAGATCCTTTTAAGGTGTTTTAGCGAAACCCTGTAGAACAACCCGTACTGCTCCTTGCTCTTCCATACGTTCCTGCGGTCATCGGTGCTACGTAGCTCTGGTAAAAGTGAAGGCTTTATCTACTGTCACGTATTTTCTACTACTACACTGCGATTAATTCCATACTTATTGTTTAGGAAATATTCCCTGAGACTGTACATCTCGCGGTTGTGGAGATTCTTGGCGTTTAAAGTCACGGCCTCGACTCTTACGCAGAATGAACAGTCTCATAAATGATGGCTTTAACATACCATATACCATATGTAGTGAGTAACACCTTCCTGTCCAAAGCGCCTAGCTTAGTCTGAGTCCACAGTCCACCTCAGTAGGCCAAAGGAGTAAGTGATCGGAGGCATCTCCCAAACACCTTGTAGCCACCCGACAAGAATTAAGTAAAAAGAAGCGCCTCTTTGAAGCCTGCTTCATGTCCCCGCAATACCAAATAGTAGTACATAGATTTAATTTCGGAAAGAGATCTAAGGTGCTATCGCCACTAATTCTTTCTGTGACTTTCTGTAGCTCCACCACGTTTAAGCCTTCTGGGGCACTCAGTTTAGGGTTGTCAATGTACAGAAAATGAGCAATGACCTTGCGCCCTCTTCGAAACCAGCATTCCAATCCTGAAACCTTCAGAAGAGTAGGCTCAGGGCCAGGCAGAACCACAGAGCCCTGAAATAAGTTTCTCAATCCCTATAAAATCCTGCGGACCAGGAGAAGAAGATTTATCATTCATAATATTCACATATACATACATAGTTCGAAAGTTATTTTTATGGATATATTCATTATTTACTAGTCTACAATTTTATACATAGGTATACATACCCTATTTTGCTGAAGTGAAAGGATTACACTTAATTTGTTACATTTTTCATTAATAAAAATATATTCGATATTCGAATACCGCACACATTAGTATTCGAATATCAAAACGAGTCGAATATTCGTACTATTCGCATCGCATACTTGCATCACCAACGGATAATGCGAAACTAGCACCACTTCGGATTTTTTCTTATATTTTCATAATCAGATATAGTAGATTGTTAACCAAGGGTAGAAAGTGACCCATTGCACCCGAGATATTTCGAGGATGAAATGGGTAATTTCACCCGAGTTAAACACTCAACTTTTCAATTCGACTGCGAGGAAAATAAAATACTACACGCACATGTTATATTAATGTCCAAGTCATTTTTAACCAATAACCAATAAAAGACAAGGTATTTATATTTCACGTGTTCCCGCTTTTTCTATTGCAAACTTTCGTTATTATTTTTATATAGATAAAAAAAGTTAACATACACGTACCGCCAACATTAAAAAAGTAAAAAAAAAAGCAAGCAATGGTTTCAATTTTATTTATTAAATAATAGTACGATCTATCAATAAACGTGGGACGGCATTAAATGTGTTAAATAATTAAATAGAAATAAAATATAAATAAATTAAGCTTGCCTACATCTAACCCTTGGAGACCAGTTTTCAATGGCCATTTACCACGGCCGACTAGATTGTACCTAATTGAGTTGGTGCATCTAGATGACAATTATCTTTGACTCTGTGGCAAATACACTTTCCGAACAGGAGGGATGAAAAATAAATTTTCAGGAGTTCATCCCACAAGACGTGTTAACGTCAAAATCGACCACTTTAGTTTTGGACAAGTTTTCGGGTACAACTGCACAACGTATATAATATAAAATAAATAATCTGATTTGAAATCACGTTACCTGTCGCCATTTTTATTTATTTACGTATTAGGAACTTTTACATTTTTCTTACGGCTAAAACAATGTCCCACAAAACCAGTGGCTGGTTTGATTGTGGGATCTCTTTAGGGAATCTATATTTTAGATACATCAGGTATATTACGGTATAGTAGTTTAAAAATGTTCTTTTTAAGATTCTATTGAATTTTTTCTTGTTTGCATTAACGTAACCATTAAAAAATATAGGTAAAAGTAATGTTGTTCCCGATTATAAACCGCTCACGATTCTTTTGCTAACACCGACAGCTTAGTAAAAATAGCATTTTTACTGCTTATCTTTTACATTGAAACGCAAAACAAACTTTATTCGTAATTAAAAGCTTATTATAACTTGCCGATGGTAATTGGCCATTATCTCTGACGCCATCTTTTGAATTGTCGAATATTTTTATTTTATTTCCCCTGACTCATTTACTTTACGAGGGTTTGTTGCGATTGCAATCTCTGTACATTTGCAATGTTATAGTTGTTGCATTCCACAGTTAAATAAATATTCATGTTACTTAGGAAATAAAGCTTAATTTGGATTAGCACCTACTGTGTAACTGTTACGCGGACGGGACGATTGAATTTGTTATTGAAATTGTCCTTTCACTTTTACCTGTGCAGTAGAAATAAAAATTCCCGAGCACAGGTAGTAGTTATTTTAGAATACTGTCTCGTTTGTGAAATGTGATTTCATAAAGAAAAAAAAAAACACTGGCAACAAAACGTCATGAAGTGTTTATTTTAATAATGAATGCAATATCGAACTTTATCCTGTATTAAGTAGGCCACAAGGGCACTTTTACATGTCTGAGTCTACCGGCATTTAACAAAAACCGGCCAAGTGCGAGTCGGACTCGCGCACCGAGGGTTCCGTACAAACACTTTCCATCCCTAAGTGGTTAAGTTAAGTTTGCACCTGGTATGTATAGCGCCCCATATAAATTAGGTGCAAAGTTAGGTATTTAATTATAAAAAAAAAAAAACTACTTACTAGATCTCGTTCAAAACAATTTTCGTTGGTAGTTTTTATAGTAATGTACATCATATGTTTTTTTTTAGATTTTTCATTTTCTTATTTTAGAAGTTAGAGGGGGGGGGGGACCAACTTTTTTCCACTTTGGAAGCGTCTGTCACGCAAACTATTCGGTTTAGAAAAAAAAAATTTTAGAAACCTCGATATCATTTTTGAAGACCTATCCATAGATACCCCACACGTATGTGTTTGATGAAAAAAAAAAATTGAGTTTCAGTTCTAAGTATGGGGAGCCCCCAATATTTATTATTATGTTTTTATTTTTGCATCAAAATCTTAATGCGGTTTACAGAATACATCTACCTACCAAGTTTCAACAGTATAGCTCTTATAGTTTCGGAAAAAAATAGCTGTGACATACGGACGGACAGACAGACGGACAGACAGACAGACATGACGAATCTATAAGGGTTCCGTTTTTTGCCATTTGGCTACGGAACCCTAAAAACAGTATATTTAATGACCTCGTTTTATTTTACCACACGTAATTTACATCTCAAACCTTCAGTAACTAATTAATCAAACGACAATACTACTCAATAGTTTGGACAACAAGTGCACCCGACCAGGCCGAGAGCAAGCATGCTCCTCACTGACCCAGGCAGCGATATTATAGACAGAGGTCGTGACGTCACAGTGCCTGATCGGTCTGGCCAGGTGCAGCTGCTGTTTACACCTGTTCCCGCGCAAGGTATTTTATTAAAACCGGCCAAGTGCGAGTCGGACTCGCGCACAGAGGGTTCCGTACAAACACTTTCCATCCCTAAGTGGTTAAGTTAAGTTTGCACCTGGTATGTATAGCGCCCCATATAAATTAGGTGCAAAGTTAGGTATTAATAGGTATTAAAAAAAACTACTTACCAGATCTCGTTCAAAACAATTTTCGTTGGTAGTTTTTATAGTAATGTACATCATATGTTTTTTTTAGATTTTTCATTTTCTTATTTTAGAAGTTAGAGGGGGGGGGACCAACTTTTTTCCACTTTGGAAGCGTCTGTCACGCAAACTATTCGGTTTAGAAAAAATATTTTAGAAACCTCGATATCATTTTTGAAGACCTATCCATAGATACCCCACACGTATGTGTTTGATGAAAAAAAAATTTTTGAGTTTCAGTTTTAAGTATGGGGAGACCCCAATATTTATTATTTTTTTTTTATTTTTGCATCAAAATCTTAATGCGGTTCACAGAATACATCTACCTACCAAGTTTCAACAGTATAGCTCTTATAGTTTCGGAAAAAAATGGCTGTGACATACGGACGGACAGACGGACAGACGGACAGACAGACAGACAGACAGACATGACGAATCTATAAGGGTTCCGTTTTTTGCCATTTGGCTACGGAACCCTAAAAAGGGACCACTGCAGTGCACTGTTGAGAAGAAACGCCAAAAGAAACTTAACAGTCGATTATCTTTTCGTAAATGATACTTGACTAAGGTCACATGAGACAATAAGGAGAAACATATTGAACATTGTTACACTTTAGATTGGGCTAAGATAAAAAAATAGGTACATGCTCATGTGTTGAGTGCCTAGGAATTGTTTGCAGCAACATTTGAGCACTAATATTACAAAGACATGTAGGTATTGTAGGTATTTCAATGTGAATGTGTTTTACAGGAAAAAGACCTCTCAGACCCTCGGGAAGCAGAACTGGCGTGTCTCCTGCTAGACTGGTTGTCCGTGGCCCTGGATTCAGTTATCCAAGGAGACAGTGTCACCGCGTCGGCCACATGGGCTAGAGCGCATATGCTCGTCAGGTTAGTGGTTTATTCTGATTAGTGATCACATATTTAAATTCTATTCATGGTAGAAATGTTTTATCTCACGAGCGCCGGCTGCCCATGAATATGCGGTAAACGTACAAATTGCCCCTGCGTGTGCGTGTGATCTCGAAAAACTATGAAGTATTGAGATGGCAGGCAGCTGTTACACACAATGATAAGACAACTGTACATATTCGTGTAGTAAATATGATATAACCAAAAAAGCCCACTTCTAAGGATTTTTTCTATACCTATCTGGTTTAGAAACCAAGCATTTTTATGTGATTTAGTAGAACGGGGCGATTCTAACATATTTGTACCCAAGAAGGAATAATAGTCTAGATTGTCAATACCTACTTAACAAGGTAATTTTATTCACATGAGATGTTTTGGTGCTCGATCGTAATGAGAACTTTAGTGTCAGTCATTGTTACAAAATATCAAACACCTTGACATGCTGTCCTTCGCCAATTGACATTTCTGCCGTACTTGAAAACCTACCGCTCCCTGCGTTCTGCACGAACATACCCCTCTCCGCGCAGTCGGGTAAATATTGACACAGTTGGATGTGGCGCTTCCTCCAAACGCACTCGAGGACCACTTAGACGTATAGATATTATAGGTTTATTTACACTTACAATCGTATAATATTATATCTATACAAAAAATATATGCCGTAGGCTGATTTCATAAATGGAATTTTCGCTAAAATCCTTGGGATATTGCGGAAACACGGATAATTGGATAATGGTGATACTATTGCCCATCAGGTGCGGTTCGTAAGGTACCTTCTTCAAAAACCGCTCAGAAATAGGAGTGGTCCGATTTCCCTAGATTTTTCGTAAATATTCGATTTATCATATCGTCCTACTACGGCATATATGTATTAATAACACAAAAGTCTTTTCTTAAATTATTTATTGAGCACCACAGTATACAACCGCGCTACGCGAAAGCTCTAAGGGTTCTGTCTCATGGGCTAATATCAAATGCCATAGAGATGTGACCGAAAATTAGTGACGTCCCTAATCCGTGAATTCCCGCTTAACAGTATAAACTGCATAAGTATATAAAATACGTTATATTACGTATTGTAAGACATCAAAGTCAAAGTGTTTATTTGCATACATTGTGGTACATAATTATGATGGAAATATTATATTTAGTTATAAGAACAACGTGGCGTGCAAAAATTTCCATGTAAAAAAAAACAGTATTATTGAATTGATTCTACATACATATACAACACATTACTACCTATTACAATAATAATCTATTATAAATAAAATAAATAAATAAATAAATATCGGACAACCTCACACAAATCGATCTAGTCCCAAATTAAGCTCAAGAAGGCTTGTGTTATGGGTACTAGACGACGATATACATACTTATAATACATTATAATACATTAAATTTCAATAACTTCTAGATTACAATGATATAGGTAATATTATTAATAGTATTACTTCATGAAAAAATATTTTATTGAGTAAAAACATTCATTTAGTACGTACTCTGTCAGTTGTTAGGGTTCCGTAGTCAACTAGAAACCCTTATAGTTTCGCCATGTCCGTCTGACCGACTTTTGATTTTGCACGCGGTAAGTATAGCTTATTTCTGTGTGGTATAGACCTGGGGAAAACCTCGGCATGAGTTATGAATAAGCTTGGATGTCCATGAACAAATATGGCCATCTGCTTTATACACATGCACGGAAGAGGTAAGACACGAGTCGCTTAAAATAACGGCCTACACTTCTTTTGAGCCAAAAATGCTTTGCTTACACCCACGGAATTGCCCCACACCAGCATCGTCATTTGTTTCTTCGATAGATTTTGTATGGCAAGTGTTTTATTTACAAACTTTTTGAAGAATTCTGGTTCTTAGCGGTGAACTTGATATGGCGGCAGATAATTTCTAAAACTAACATTTTCCAAAAAGTGAAAATCCTAGCGTAAAGACCTAAATGTTAAGAAACGTTGGAACAGGAGGCATTATTTTACTCCAGCTTTCTCAGTTTATACCTAGTTACGTCCCTCCGGCCGTTTTGGCAACCAAGTTTCGCAACCAATTGTTAAAAAAGAAAAAATATTCTTGCTACGCAACTAGTTGCTCACAAAGAATATTTATTCTTTTTTCGAAACCAGCGTCGATGACAGCTGAGTTTCGCAACCAGTTGCCAAAAAAGAAAAAAAAACTTTGTTTACATCTGGTTACCAAATAAGATTCTCAATTCCCATTTCCAGATGATACAAAGAAATTGAGTTTGCACAAAAAGTTTATCCTCAATATGTTTGATACCGGCCTGAGATCTGTTCGGGAGCAGCCTGAAAATATACATTTTCTGGCGTTCGCAAGAGTGTCCTCGATGTTTCAATAAGTCGACATTTTGTTGTGTTTTCTTTTAATTATTTATTATACAAAGCGACAAACGACTTCTGACAGCGATAACTCATACAGTATGATCATCAAATAAATTAATTTTATCAATCCAAATATCATAAACCCTCCATGATGCGTTCAAGAACCGCACATTATGACCACCATAAAAATATTCTGTTTTGTTAGAACAAATTTCTTATCTGTAAAAATGTTATTAATGCTAAATAATAACATCGATTTCGATAATATTTTTTATTCAAATTTCGAACATCTCTGCAAAACTAAGAAATTTTATTTGACCTCTATTCTAATATCAGTCGAGATGACGTTTCCTTCGAAATGAATTGTCAATTTGCAATCAAATTTGACAAATGTCGCACGTAAGTAAGATATCGAACGATATGATAGTTGGGGCCGACTCTAGTTTGTCTCTGAATTTAAATAAAACTATGACAGCTGCCAGAAAACTTCATTACCGCCATTACCGGGTAATATTTGTCATAATGTGTGACTCCTGAATGCATCATGGAGGCGTATGATTTGTGGCTAGATAAAGTAGTGTATGTAACTGTACATAATTAGGCATTAAAACACTCGTGTGATGTTATTCTGAAACTTGCCTTCGGCTCGTTTCATAAACCCACACTCGTGTTTAATACCCTTCATTATGTACAGTCACATAAACTACTATTAGAATGCTTGACAGCATTCTAAGAGTGATATTTTAAAGTAGGTCGTTATACGAAGAAAGCATAATTTAATTGAGTTAAAATGAGTGGCGAACTGTGACACGGTTATCGGTTCTGCAACTGATGTGACCAACCCAGTGCCACTTCAGCTTAAATACAAAAGTTTGCAAGTGCTACTAAGTATTGTAAGACGAGTCTCAGAATATAAAATCATTATTCCGAAAAACGTACCAATTGTGATATTCGGGAATTGTTCTAGTTGTGGTCCGGTCTCAACCCGCCGAAAGGGCGAAACAGAAATAGTTCTTATTTTTGTTCTACATAGTACATATGTAATTGGTTGCGTAGAAAGATTATAACTTCTCTTTTAACAACTGCCGTTTTAGTCAATTCTTCATTGGCAACTGGTTACGGAACAGTAATAAATTTTCTTTTTGAGCAACTAGTTGCGTAGCAAGAATATTTTTTCTTCTTTGACAACTGGTTGCGAAACTTGGTTGCCAAAACGGCCGGAGGGGTTACGTTATGTTTTCCAAATATTTTTCGCATACTTGATTAATTTAACTATCAGTTTATGAATACGACGGTTGTAAGGTTAGTTGGTAGTCAGTCTAAAATAAATGTAAGTACGTTTATTTAATTACTTCAGTGAAACGGGACAAATGGCGCTTACCTTCACTTGATCTACCATGCCGCGGAGGGAAATTTTCTTTAAGTAACGCCCCAAAACATCTAAATCTAATAGAAGCGTATAATAATATTATGACGAGTTCTTTGCGTCATTCGGTTAGCGTAATGAAATTTGCGACGCACTTAGAGGGCGCGCGGGGCGTGGACGTAGGTAAGAGGACGTCGGGGAGGTGGGATATTATATGGAAATATGAGGTTCCTCCGAGTATAATATGACGTAGCTATGTAGAGACATTATTTAAATGAAGAGTAGTTAAGTAAACAGTCATGCGATACCTTCCGGAAATTAGCAAAACAGAGTATAAAAACTGACAATAGAAATACGGTTAACTAAAACATTAGAAATTGGTAAAATGTGATCGTTTTCAAATCTTGTCAAGCAAATGACTAAATTCTGAAGAAGTTGTTGCTGTTGCATTTTTGTTATATTGTTACATCGGTAATAATTTTATTAAGTTATGAGTATGTTAGGAGTTCACCCTATCTCGAATGGTTTATTCACTACTTCTGTACTCGTCTGTTATCAAATCATGCATTAATTTCATAAGTCATCCAAATAGGCGCCAGCTTTTCACGTCATTTGTATTGTTCATAAGCACCCCTCTAGTCAACACTAACAGGTGTTGGCAGTAGAACAATAATGGAGCCGTACAAAACATTGAGCGAATCATGATTAATTAAAAATACTAAACAAAACTGCCCGGAGTTGGCATAATTGGTAGTGATTCTTTTTTCCCGCTTAAAACAGACCTAGAGCTCCGTGATTTGTTTTGTGAGGTATTTTGCCACAACTTCATTTAAATCTGATCAGTCGATAGAATCAGAGCAATATTGGCAGTAAAAGTGTAAGTCAAATAAATAAATACACTAATCTGAATCAATGACGTTTCAGATGTCAGTTGCTCGCATTGTTTTGGCCGTGACGGGGTGCTCTAGGGTCTTTGACGTGTTTATTCTCCGCTCACAATAATCGGAGTAGAAGCGACGTGTTGGCAATACAGATTTATTGAACCTTATAGTCACGGACAGTCCCGCTTAACCCTTTTTAACCCCTGACCTATTATAAGTTTAATGTGTGTCAGTCTCTATCTATGGTTCAGTTTCTGGCATTCATAGTATTTAGTTCCGTAAATGCCTTCTTTATATTGTAATATTTGCATCGTATTAGAACAATACAATATCGTTCACTCATGGCGACGTGACATGATTACCTTGTGTCAATGAGAGAAATTAAATTCACGTAATGTAACTAACTGTTAAATCAATATGAACGAGATGTAAAATGTTAAAAACGCTGACTTATTTTGAAGAAAAGGATTTTACAACATTAAATTTTTTTGACCAGGTTTTTTTCTTCACATTTTCTAATTTTCGAAAATGTTCCAATTTGTGATTGAAAAATTCCTTTGAATACATAGTTTCTCATTCTAAAAGAGCGTAGACGACCAGTAATTAATAAGGCGGATTTAGTATGGAAACTGTACCACTGTTGTGTTGTGTGTTTAGTCACAACTATCCAATTTTCCACAGTGACGTCATGTAGAGGGCTTCTTAGATGAAGCTGATGAAGCTTTAATTTTTTTTCAAAAGTAGTCGGTTTTGGGTTCTGTGATTATAAATGAATGAAATTAGTTTACAATTTAATGTTGTCAATTTATATAATTGAACCGTTTTTTTGATGACCAAAATACGACGTACAGTTATGTGGTGTCTATTCAGCGACTGTCTTTTCGCCGAGTTGATTCAGTCCGAAGTGCATGCTTTCTATCCAATTGTTCTATCACAACACACTCGATGTCTGAACATGTGCGAGCGACACTCCATTGTGTCCATATGGGACGTGTTCAGCCCCTTTCTTTATCAAAGAACAGTTACCTATGTGCAGAATGCACGAAGTGTCAGTGCGGTTGGCATAGGATATTCTCTATCGGTCAACCATTGGGCAAGGCAGATAAGTTGTGGGCGGTGCTATTAACTTTAATTAGTATCATTAGAATTAGAAATCGAGCTTCGCTTGATAGGTAGTTACTTAGACGTTATTGTTTTTAATAGTTTTAACTTACAAAGACTCTTTTTCTGGTGGCGGCCGTGGTAGCAGTGAGTATTTCAATCCAAAGATCATGTAGCATATGCGATGGACTAGGCGAATACGTTAGTTAATCACAATTGTCCGCTCTTTTCGTGTTAATCTATGACGAAGCGAATTGGGGCCATGTGACATCGATAGCGGGTAGATTACAAGTGATTATCGATTTAATCGCATAGCGTTAGTTTGATTAAAGTAAACGAGTGATCGCAGACGAGAGAATTAGAGAGATTTAACACTGCTCGAAGGGTTGATTTAATAGAGAAGAACGATCTTCTTGATATCTAAATGGTCCAAACATTATAATATCTACAAATTTCGTTTACGGTATTGAACATGGTGTCGATCACCAATCCGATTATAAAAACAATTAACTTGACGAAACGTAGTTTTTAGGGTTCCGTACCCAAAGGGTAAAAACGGGACCCTATTACTGAGACTTCGCTGTCCGTCCGTCCGTCCGTCCGTCTGTCACCAGGCTGTATCTCAAGAACGGTGATAGCTAGACAGCGGGACCCTATTACTGAGACTTCGCTGTCCGTCCGTCCGTCCGTCCGTCTGTCACCAGGCTGTATCTCAAGAACGGTGATAGCTAGACAGTTGAAATTTTCACAGATGATGTATTTCTATTGCCGCTATAACAACAATACTAAAAACAAAATAAAATAAATATTTAATTGGGGCTCCCATACAACAAACTTGTTTTAGATTATATATATGTACGGAACCCTTCATGCGCGAGTCGGACTCGCACTTGCCCAATTTTTTAATAAGATATTAGACCACCTCTATGTACAGTCGCCATCAGATATATCGTAGCATGTAAGGTATTCATAAATATCTGAACACGACTCTTATTGACTGCGCATTACAGTAGGTACATGTTCACATATTTATGAACGCCTTATATGCTGCGATATGTCTGATGGCGACTGTACCATGTTTGAGCAAATAAATCACTGATTCTGGCATAGACAAATTTTATACCTACTCAACATAATTTTCAATTTCAGCACACTAAAAAGGTGTTAGAGAACGATGCTAAAATGATATGTTATTATCATCCTTGCCTCTTATTGGTCAAAAACAGTTTGTTTCCAAAAATATCGATACTTGTTAGTAATTCTTTCAAAGGTTTTTTACAAATTATTACCCAATCCAATAGCAATCAAAGACACTTCACGTTGAGGGCCATCGTTTCGCAATCAACTCCACTTCAAATGGAATTAAACACTAGCAATCCCTTGTAGAGCTCTTTGCCGAGGAAGTGCCACCAATAATGACGGTCTTATTGAGGCTTTCTAACAGGATTTAGGATCAAACGGAGGCTGGCTTTAGTCTAAAATAAATATAAGGTAATCTCTTCATCAGGGGCAACTATCCGTGCTCGACTCGCGCGACCCACTCAGCACGGATAGTTGCCCATGATGAAAAGTTCTACATATAGGAGTTCGAATCATGTCGGGCCGTTCCCGACAATTTTTACGTGAGTTTAAACCGTTGTTAGGATTATTTAAGATGTCTCAGGATAGTTTTAATAATATTATAAAGCAATCTCGTTATAATACTAGAGGTCAACCAAAAGGAGAACCCGCTCATTGTGCTTTAAGTATGTTTATGCTTAACCACCGGTATGAGCGTTAATTTGCCGACTGGTTGCAGCTGCAGTTGGGATATATACCATCTTTTTTCGGCCCTTGTACATTCAGAAACATTTATGGAAATAGTGTTCTTATATGGCAATAAACAATTAGATTTTGCCAATATGATACCTCTGAAAACTTGTTAATATTTAGTTATTCGACTTTCATTCGTCCTTGACGTTTTGCAGTGCATGTCATGTCGAGTAGTGACGTCACCGCAAAATACTCTAGAGTAAAACAAGAAACTCATTAAATCTGGAAATATATTAAATTATTATCTTACATTGGCGTATATTTTACTATTTTAATAAAATATGGGATTCATGTTTTTTTATAATTATCTTGATTGTATTAATGTTACTGTAAATGCGGGTTACCAAAAAATCTATATATATAAAAGAAGAAGTCCTGACTGACTCATCAACGCACAGCCGAAACTACCAATGTTAGAGAGTTGATTTTTGCACAGTAGGTTACTTTTATAACGTGGGCTAGGGATAAGAAGGGATTTTTGGAAATACCTCCCCTAACAGGTTTAAATAGGGGTGCAAAGTTTGTATGGGGTACAAGTTTTTTTTTTATCTAGGAACTTGAAACTTTGTAAAAAGGTATTAAAATAAAATGGAAGGAAACTGATTTCAGAGTTTTTGAAAATTCACCCCCTAAGGTGGTAAAAAAGGGGTTAAAAGTTTGTATGGAAATTAAGTATTTTTTTGAGCGCGGGACTTGAATTTTTGTGTAAAGGTACACTATTAGAATACAAGAAAAGTAATATCAGCGTTTTCAAAAATTCGTCCCCTAAAAGGGTTAAAAAGGGGATAAAATGTTGTATCGGGTATAAGTTGTATTTTAAGTTAGGAATAAGAAACTTTGTAAAAAGGTATTTTTATTAAAAGATAAGTTTTTTTTTTTTACTCATCGAATTTAGTAAAGTTATTCGTTCGTAGATGTACCTGATACCGCGTATTTAGAGCTAATTAGCTGAAAGTGTGATTTCAAACGCAATGTAAATTGTTAAATGAATAAATACTTATGACTTATGACTTAAAAAACATTGGGCAAGTGCGAGCCAGACTCGCGCACCGAGGGTTCCGTACAAACACTTTTCATCCTTAAGTGGTTAAGTTAAGTTTGCACCTGGTATGTATAGCGCCCCATACAAATGAGGTGCAAAGTTAACGCAACGAACCCGTTTGTTGTATGGGAGCCCCCCTTAAATATTTATTTTATTTTATTTTTACTATTTGTTGTTATAGCGGCAATAAAAATACATCATCTGTGAAAATTTCAACTGTCTAGCTATGACCGTTCTTGAGATACAGCCTGGTGACAGACGGACGGACGGACGGACGGACGGACGGACGGACGGACGGACGGACAGCGAAGTCTCAGTAATAGGGTCCCGTTACCCTTTGGGTACGGAACCCTAAAAAAAGGCCAAGAGCGAGTCGGACTCGCGTACGAAGGGTTCGTTACTATGTATTTCGTAAACAACTGCAAAAACAGCACGTTAAGCAATTTCAACATTACTTATATCTGAAAATAATAAAGATGTAAAATTTTCAAGATAAAGGTTCCACGCGGACGAAGTCGCGGGCAACAGCTAGTATACTTATATAAGAGTTTGTTGTATCGTTTTTCCACGAGTACCTATGCCTGATTCTCTAAAGTACGAGACCTACCAAGTTGAAGAATAACGTTAAGATTCTGGGAAAATTCAGTTATACGTTTAAATCGTACAGGAAAACAACAGCGACGGGTGCTCCACTAGTACTAACTACTTTTACTCGAGAGGCATGGAACCACATTGGAACTCCACTCGATATCAAATTAAACACTAGCCTCGATTTCCATTTAGGCACTCGATAATGCTATTATGCACTCTAAAGTATGCTACAGTTGCACCCTGTAGGCATTTGAAAACTGATTAGAGTAAGAATTTGAAGAGTATTAGTGGAGTTTTTATTCGGAGTGTGTGTCTTTATTTTGTATGTATTTATATATCATCTATTCATGATTCTTTTTTTGTTTCAAATTACATGTAATCGAGTAAAAAGTATCGTACCTACAATCATCCTGGGGCCTGAGTTACCCTTGGTCTGAAATTAGTTGAATCCGCAACACAAGGGAACCTTACAGGTAACATCCATATCAATTGTAAAATAAATATTAACAGGTATTGGACAGTCTTGCACAAATCGATCTAGTCGCAAATTAAGCCCCTTAAAGCCCCTAAGTAATGTGTTAATTCATGTGATGTGTATAAGTAATAAGACAGATAAGTTTAATACACATCTAAAACAGGATAGGAACAAATATTCATATTCAGCCCCCAAAATGCTCTTATCAGAACTCGAGCCTGCTATAGCTAAACCTTTCCTCATTTATACTACTGATGTGAATAGATTTATTTATTGGACCCGTAACAATTGACCTCCCACATTTGCTTAACATTCGCCTAGTAATTAGACAGCATGTCGCCGCCCGGCTCCTCCCACCGATTGCGAAATTAAAAAGTCGACGTAATTCTAAAATGAAAAGGACCCTGTGGCTTTAATACGCCTCCGAGTGGAGTCGCACTGACAGCGAGCTAATGAGAGGTGGCGACAGTCTAGTGCTACAATTCATTTAAAATGTATAAAATCTCGTCTATTTAAATATCTTTGTATAGTTAAATATAACTTGCGGATAACTTATTTCATCAAATACTATTCTGCAAATCAAACCTACCTACATATTTTGTTTCTTCGGAACCGAATCTGAATAGGAAATTTATTATCTGGTTATCGCTAGCAGTGGCCCCATACCTTGCGCGTCAGTAATTTTACGAGGACATTTTTAATTCATTAAAATGCCGGGGGTTCGATGATTATTTGATATTCGGAGTAAATATTTATTTTTTATTAGCGTTGACGTTTGCCACGCATCTGGACATTTTACTTAATTTATTTTTGTCTTCTGTTTCTCATATATTTTTGCTATTCAGCTTTATAATTAGATACGGGATTATTTTACTTCGTTAAGTTATGATATTATGTTAGATGTGTTGCAATATCTATGGTCTAGAAAAAAGTGAAGTCAATGGTACTTGTTATCATTTTCTAGGTGTGCTAATATTTAACTACTTTTATGCCGAAATAGAGTGGTTGCAAATGATATCTATTTGATTTCGGATACGTATGTCGCAATTTACATATGAGTTACACATCATACATTTTCGTTATTGAAACCTATGTTCCCGTCAACACTAAGAACAAAAGCATGCGCCAGAATTAATATCAAGTCTTAACTATTCCTTAAATAATATTTATTTTATTCAATACGCTTAAAAGGGTCACCCCTACGCGTAGGGGTGCCCTCGCATTCAATTTGTGTTTTGTCAATGATGCGCGCTCGATTTAATGGCAGGTGACGTTTATCGCCATGGCTCGCCCCTAGTCCAGTAGCCCTCAGCTAAGTTCGTAGGGCTGGCACATGTGATAAATGTGGGTGTAGTGTTACGGGATGTTCAGTGTTTGTTTTGAATATATCATTGTCTGTGACGTGTTATTTAGGTTAGTTTATTAAAATGTAATTTAGTTTTTTGAAGTGGGGTGGGTTATCTTGTTGTTTTCAGAAATTCTGTTGTTGATTGTATTGTACATTTGACTAAATTTCATAGTTACTTTAGAAAGTCTGCAAAATAGTTTTTGGAAAATTAATGTTAGATATGATTTCATATTTAATGTGTATTGTCGAATTACGTTTTCGTTTTTTTTTTCTACTACTGATATGCCACCTAGGCAGCGGGTTGGGTCCTCAAGTCTGAAACTAACAGAACATCGGATACTGTTATGTAGTACATAGCTTTTCTGCAAGGGAATTTCCTGCACGTCTAAAAATAATTATGTTTTGAAACAATTAATTTCTTACTCGTACTAGTTTTATTAAGAAATGTATGAAAATCCATATCTTGGGAAGCACCAAAATAAAGTCGATAGTTAACACAAGCCTACAACTTTATTGTACTACACTCTAGTACAATTGTAGGCTAGTAACTAGAACATAGTTTAAGTACTAATCAATGCATCAATGTCATCACTTATTACTTCACCCATTTAATTTTTCCTTTCGTGCTTCGAAAGCCAATTTTTGTTATTGGCTCTCAACTAACCGAACATACGCGTCGAGTATAACTTTATAACACAACAATACCCATACATTCCGCCTGATTACCTGCCCAATTCGCCTAATGCAATCAGTCCCTAATATGGCGGACAAACTTAACTTTGCGGATGGTGGAAACTGGAACTAAATAAATGAGTATGACCTATATTTAAAATAATTTATTTCTACGGTAGATATTTTTGTTTACTTGTATTGTCTGTTATGTGATAATAATTAAGGATTAATGCTTTATAATTTATTTCTTCCCATATCTTAAGCCGTACATACGTATAAGTCGTACTTAGTATTACCTTAAGAATACTAAATACGACTTATAAATAATAATAATAATAATAATAAAGCCCGTTTATTTCCAATCTACAATTGTTACATGCTTTTTTTTAAATATATATATTACAAATATAAAAAAAATGTGTTTATGTATAAAAATAAAAATTGTTTTCTTTTTTCTTTTACTCGCTATCATTACTTTCTTCAGTATCATTGATCGGAACCCCTTCTCGGGTAAAGGCCTCCTCCAGCATCTTCCAGCCCTCTCTATCCATAGCTTTCTCTCTCCATTTACTTCCTGCTATCCCTTGTATATCATCTATCCACCTCTTTCGAGGGCGCCCGACGAGTACGACTTATACCATGTAAATCATGATAATTATATTACTTCTATTATAAGTATAATGTAAAATTAATGGTTAGTACTTAAGGCGCTGCTGGCTATCGACTGACGTTATTTAAATAGGTTTTTAATATTTTCTATCTGAACTTGGCTACTACCTATTTTAAGGTAAATGTCCTAGAACTTGACACTGTCCAAAAAGCCTTTAACCTTAACATAATAATAGAAATTACAGTGTCAAAATTCTAAAGGAAATAATATTGATATTAGAACATTTCTTTTATCTAGCAATAAGTAGTCGTTGAGATTTTGATCGGAATTTCTAGATATAACACGGTTTAATAAAACTAGTGCAGGAATCGCTTTAGTTGAAAATTTCGCTGAATCACTTTGTTGTAGGTTTGTCCCGCTTTACTTGTTTCCGTCATGCCAAACGACAAGTGCACTCTGCTTATAAAATGTGTACTTTTAACGTGCCATATGCGGCTATTGGCTGTGAAATTGAATCAAAACACACTCTAGTGGAGAGACGTAATAAAAAGTGCATCGTTAATAGACGGCGGTCCATTTGGCGCGGCTCCCTCTGATTATGACGTCATATTTGCGAGCTTTATTCTGATTGATCATAGTTTTATGGCATGTGTTGCAATAATGCGAACTAGTAGGCAATTTTCGCATTTGAAACTATATAAAAATACTGTACTTTGAATTCGTAATAAATTGTTATACCATGTAATTTTTCTTTGGACAACTTCAGACATTTCAGAAGCCATTTAGCTGTCCTCATATAGAAAACTTAACTATGAAAAATTAATTGGATAAGCTCCCATACTTTGCTGCCTAACAGTACCCGTCTAACACACATTACCATATTTTCATTAGTTATAAACACAATGAGTTCAACAATATTCAAAACTTCTGTGCCATCCTAAATATCTAACACCCAAAATATCAGTTACAACGCCAATTTAAAATTATTACATTAAAAAAACCGTCACAATTTAGCCATCAAAACTGTCACGCGCTCAGTCGCGTGTCGTGACGGCTATCCTCCCGGGGAGGGAGTTCGATCCCAGCAGAAATCCCCAGCGAGAAATATATCGATTCCCATGTTCATACAACTTTAAGTCTTATTAATGTACACTAAAATTCACTACTTCTTAGCGCGGTGTGGTCCTCTTGAACTCGATTGGAATCCCTAGCGATGGCAATAACACGTGGCCTAACTTTGCGCATGTTCTTCTGTAAAATGTGTTTTAAAATGTGAATATGAAAATGAAAACTTATTATATAGATATAGAGTTGCACTTTCGGTGTCACTGAATGCGTGCTATAAAATGTTTCGATGCGTTCGTTTATGTGAATTTGTATTTTACTGTTATAGAATTGAGTTCATTTTATATTGGTTATGTAACTTTCAGAATAATTTTAATTGTTTTGCATTTGGTATAATAGTGTCCCGATGTATGTGAAGGTGTTAAGGGCGAAATTTGAACAACGCTTCGGATTTCTTATTTTGCCGGTGGATGTTAATTTTGGCAATAAGAGAGACACGCGTCTGATAATTCAACCAATGTAAATTGTTGGTTTTCTGTAATTCTATTTGGGTTGTAATTTTAATTGGTAACGAGCACGAGACACGCGTCCAATCTATCAAACTTTTTGTATGTTGTGGTGTAAAATGGCAACGAATGACACTAGAAAAAGTAATTAAAACCATGTCACCCGACATCAAATCCCGAAAGCATGCATGCATTACTGCATACCTCACCTCGAGTACTAGCTATTATTCATCATTTACGGCAAGAAAAACTTAACTTTAACTGTTTACTATAGTATAATTATCTGCTTACCTACTCAGAGAAGTTATGTTTCAAGTTAAAAGGCACTATTAAAATTGATTTATTAGTTTCGAACAAAAAATCTAACATCTGACTAAAATATAAATAACAAAGCCATTAGAAGCGCGAGCCCGACGTCAGTTATATGTCATAATTATTTAATTCCACCGCGCAAAATTACCGTTATGGTCGCGTGCCGCAAATTTGGTTTCGGTGTATACTCCGGGGACAGGGTTCGATTACCGGCCCTTGACGTGTCATGGAATACTGTCATGGGTATTGGAAGGGTAGAGCGGTTTTTGTGAAGCTTGGTTATGGACTAGGATAGACAAGTAATAGGCCTGATTAAAGAACAATACATCGGATTTGAGGTCACAGTTGTGTTCTTTTAATCGGTACCAATTGTTGTTTAGCAATGTAATTAAATGAAAACTGATTTAGTTACATAAATCCATTCTACTACTCTCATACTCATACTACCATGGGTATGTCCTACAAACTTATTAAACCCTGTGAAAATGTTTGGCGGGTGAGTGACACTTCTGTATGTACGAGTACATATTTTGTATTTGACGAAAAGCGTCCAAAAGGTTAAATGAGAATATAATAAAATATTCTTAATTGCACACCTCAACGGGAAATAAATACAAACAAATACATAATGAATGAGTTAAAACAACAACAACAACAAACATTTATGTATCACCTTTCTGAAATAGAGATGTTGCCAACCAAATTGAATGATTTAAGGTAGGTAATAGCATAAAATTGATAAATGTAGACTTGTATCAGGAGTTTCTCAAAACAGAAAATCTCTATATGTAATGTATTTGTAATAGGTAGACTGGACTGGAATCGCAAGTAGTTACGGGTATATTCTTACCAAAAATCTGTTTTCTTTTCTCAATAATCTGTCCTGTCGCTTTCCATCATTATCAGATGATCACTCATAACAGAATAAAAACATATTTATATCTTGTTTGGCAGGCAACAATGCAACATGTATTTGCCATTCAAATTTGACAGTAAATCCACATCCACACATCAACATCTCCCGATCAGATGAAAATGATTTCACCCCAATTGGGTACAACTGCTTCATCCCACGGCTTGGATTGAACCGGGAACCGCAGCTGACCGCTCGCACGGCACTTTACATCTCTTGCTAGATTTAGAAATTACAGATTACAAGGTTGAATTGCCATGAAAATCAGTAGCGATTATTGGGTATAACCGGCAGCAATGCAGCAAGTATTCATTTCATTGGTCTTTAAAATTATATATCAATTTACACATCAGCAGGTTGCTACTTAAGCTACTTTACGGCCAAGAGGGTGAAGTAAATTCTGATGTGTCATATCCCACACCTCGGATTGTTCTTGTCTTGTTAGATTAAGAAATGACAGGTTTATATACAACCCCAATTGCAGAAAAGAACAGTGTCGAGGTATGTGTGGTTTTGATTTCATGTTCAAGGAGAACTGTGAGAAACATGCGTGTTTAAGAAGGATATATAAATGATGGCAGACATATTTCCGTCGTTTGTGAACCGTTTTGTTAAAAGTATCTATAGTTCTTAAATTTATTGTATTGTCATTTCGTATGCATACAAATTTTCCTAAATTAATTTCTTTCCTACTTCGCTTCCTCTTGATCGTGACTGAGCGTCGTGTCGACTTGGGTCCGTTGCTTCGAGCATCAAAGCACGGTGTTCCGCTTTCCGAATTGACTTCTGTGGAGTTCCCTGACAGACTTCTTCACGGCATCGGTCCGTCATGTTGGTGATCTTCCACGACCCCATTTTCCTTCAACTTGGCCAACCACAATGAGCTTTTCTTAGGTATCTAAAGTTCTGGAAAATCCTTTGGAAGTAGATAGTCGATAAGCTGCATTTGATTTTCAGCTCCACCAGGATCATCACATTAGTGTGATGTGCCGTCGAGAGTTTCCTAACATATAAATAGTTTTATTTGTACTTCTAACGGCAACATATGTGTTCGTATTTGAAAAATCGATAGACGAAATCTCATACTTGTATGTGCGTCACTTTATAACATTTGTCAAGGGACTGGGAATCAAACGTAGGGCCGCGTGAACGCCACCTGGACGCTCTCACAGCACTTAACGCCGGGACCCCTCCTGCAATCCGTATAATTGTAGCTACGGTTGTCGCCTTTGGATTAGGCAAGTCGGTGAAAAATTTTAGCCATATGCAGCTGGTAAAATAGTCTTCGAATTCATACCTTTTGCTGTAAAGCAGTCGAGATTTGAAATTCAGTTCCCAAAGACTAAATACGCTTATACAGTTTATCGTAGCTTTTGTGGAATGTTAGTTTGGCCGAATTGTAGGTATATTGTAGCTTAATAAGGATACTAAGAATGATTACAGTTTCCATCCATCTTAAGCATCTACTTCATCCTCCTACAATCAATAGGACTACATAAACTTGAGTATGAACCTGTCTTTCCAATAATGCCAAAATACTGGTCTGATGCCACTTTAACAATGTATCAAATACAGACAAGATCATACAATGTACTTGACTTTTGTAATTTCACTATTTAAATTACAAGTAAAACTACGCAAGATTTATTCAGGTTACAGTTTACTTTACTTCGCAACTTTACAAGTTGAAATCTACTGCCTTGGATGATTAAATAAGATCTAAGAAAATTACGATCATGGATATGGGTAGGTATCTATAGCTTGTTTGGTTTTTCGATTGTTCTTGAACAATGCTGATCAATTGACCATTGTTTAACAAAATTCTCTCTTTAAACAAACTACCCCATAATAACTAATCCCGCCTTTAGTAGATTACAATCATTCGTGTAAATCATTCAACTCGTAAAGCCACCACAGTGGCGCCCCGCGGGGCCCTGCTGTGCTGTTGTGCCCACATACTGCCCACTGTTATGATTATCACGATTAGTACATACGTGCAAGGAAATTCATGCTGGAAAGACTGATGCAGAAATATAGCTTATGCACATTAATGAAAAGTAAGTAGGTATGTATCTGTAGCGAACGTGTTACGTGAAGCGTACATTCAGAAACTGCCTAGTAAATTGTTTCTCAAATAGGTACTCGGCAAAATTGACCGACCATACATATCTTAGTTTGGATGGCTATTAGTGCAGTCATTGAAGCGAAAAATACGGTCTTACCTCCGAATTTTTTTACGGTGAACCGATTTGCATGAAATTTTGGAATTAGGCTCATCTTACCCTTAACTTCAAAAGTGAAAATGATTTGAACTCCGCAACCACCCTGGGGGTGGTTGCCACCCCTTCTCGGGGGTGAATTTTTTTTTTTCAAAATAACCTCGGATATCGATAGAAAGCCTAATTTTAAGCAAAAAATCATCTATAAAGTTTTTCAAAAAATCCAATACTTTTCAAGTTATTGGCAATTGAAAATTCGCAATTTTTTCACGTTTTTCATCTGTTTTTTGCAAATATCTCCAAAAATATACGTTTTATCGAAAATTTTATAAAGAACAAAATTGTAGCAGGTAAAACAATGAACAATTTGGTTTTTTATAAAGTATTCTAAGTGCAATATTAAGCTAGATATTATCAAAGCCGTTTTTTATTATGTCTGAAATTTAATCGATGTGTCAATGCCATCTAGCGGTATGTATAGTTCACTAATGTTTGACTAAAAAACGTTTGACCAAATGATCACTTGACCAAACAACGTTTCACCAAAATAACGTTTCGCCAAATGATCATTTGACCAAATGATCATTTCACCAAATAATCATTTGACGAAATGATCATTTCACCAAATAATCATTTGACCAAATGATCATTTAACCAAACGTTATTTCAAGATGAGGAAGAGGAAGAGGAAGAGGATGAGGATGAGGATGAGGAAGAGGAAGAGGATGACGATGAGGAAGACGAAGAGGATGAGGATGAGGATAAGAATGAGGATGAGGATGAAGATGAAAATAAATGTATCTATCTTATCTGTATCTTATCTTTATCCTATCTTTATCTTATCCTGTCTGCCTGTCCTGTCCTGTCCTGTCCTGTCCTGTCCTGTCCTGTCCTGTCCTGTCCTGTCCTGTCCTGTCCTGTCCTGTCCTGTCCTGTCCTGTCCTGTCCTGTCCTGTCCTGTCCTGTCCTGTCCAGTCCTGTCCTGTCCTGTCCTGTCCTGTCCTGTCCTGTCCTGTCCTGTCCCGTCCCGTCCCGTCCCGTCCCGTCCTGTCCTGTCCTGTCCTGTCCTCTATGGATATAAAAAAAAAAACTAACCTAACCTAACCCGGCCGGGTCGGATCTGCTCTGAAAGGTGGTTGATTCACCTCAAGTTTGGTCAAATGATTATTTGGAGAAATGATCATTTGGTCAAATGATTATTTGGTGAAATGAACCATTTGGTCAAATGATCATTTGACGAAACGTTATTTTGGTGAAACGTTATTTTGGTGAAACGTTGTTTGGTCAAACGTTGTTTGGTCAAACGTTTTTTGGTCAAACGATAGGACACCGGTATGTATTCATGCCTACGTTTTCAAAATATATGAGCCATATTATGTAATACACATTACAATAGTTGTGGGTCTCTATTATACTGCGTACTTTCACATTGCTCCAAATATTCACACTCCGAAATTTTCAGATACTAAGTAGAAAAAAATATGATAAGTTTTTGGACCATAACTCCTTCAATTTTCATGCTATCATAATTTATAAAAAACCATTGTAAAGGTAATTAAGAGAGCTACTACATCCTTTATTGAAATATATAGTAAAAAACCTTTTTCTAAAACGGTGAAGGGTTAAAGGGCTTAAGAGAGGCTGTGATTGCGCTGCCACGCGCTCTTTAAACAATCATATCACCGTCAATTTTTGTTGGACAGAAAAAACAAAAAAACCAAATTGTTTGTCAGAAAAATACCAAAATTTTGAATCCGTACACTTTTATATGTATCTGTCGTCATTTTTGAGATATTATGAAAATAAAGTGGGTTCTTTTAAAATTAGAAATTTTTTTTTTTTTTTAATCGTGACTTTTTTGAAAAATATGTGTCCTGAAGCAGCCAAACTGATACTATCTATCAAACTCTTCATAATAAAGTTAATTCTAGGCGGAATACGATTAATTTTAATTTTGGTGGAAATGGCACTTATGAAACCCATTGATTTGAAAGAAAAAACATTAGATGCTCCTCTTATTTGCAATACAGCTCACTTATTTTACGTGCAAAAGACTTTTTATAGTGCTCATTTTAAAGCTTATTTCAAGCACTACAAAACCCTTTTGTATTAGAATGCATAAAATGCATCTGCTCGCCGCTAGATGGCATTGACCACATCGATTACGGCTTTGATCTTTAATATCTAGCTTAATATTGCCCTGTCACGCTGTTATTTGTATAATTAACCTAAATTTAATCTATTCTATATACACACATACACAAATGCAAAACTCAATATACATACACAATAAAAATCCAAAACTTACACATATAAATACACAATGGGTGCTGACCTGTCTTTATCCCACTATCTACGGGTACTTACCAAATACTTCAATCATAAACAACACTACTATCCATACCTCCACAGTTCTATTTACACTTTATAATGAATAGTCAATTAACGACAATAAATGACCTAGACTCTATAGAGACCGCGAGTTCCTTTAGCTGTGATATCCAAGATTTACATAAATTTATACCTATACATCAAAATAAAAACTTAACGCTAATATCACAAAATATAAGAAGCATCCACAGCAATCTACATGACCTTCAGGTGACCCTGGGACACCTGAATTGTAACGTTGATATTATGTTATTAACGGAATGCTGGCTCAGCCCTCATAAACCTGTCCCATGCCTCTCTAACTATAATACTTTAGCGACCATAAATAATATAAACCAGAATGACGGAGTCGTGTGCTATATAAGTAGTCAGCTGAATAGTATTGTTAAGGAGGTTAAACTAGAACAGGCCTCTTGTTTGCAAATCAACGTTAATAATATAATTATTTTGGGTATTTACCGCTCGCCTTCTAATACAAATGCCTCCAGCTTCATAGATTCGTTAAACAGTCACTTACAAACTATTAAATCCTGCAATAATATAATAATTACCGGAGATATCAATATTAATCTAATAGCACAACCGCAGGAACTCTCACATGATAGATCGAACCGACTTGGGTATCTCAACATGCTTTCTTCACTTGGCTTTCTAGCAGGGCATACTTTACCAACTAGAGCTAAAAACTGCCTAGATCACGTCATGATCAAACTGGAAATCAGTCGGTTGATCGCACACGTGGCAGTATTAAATACTTCTGTGACTGATCATCTAATGATTTTCTTAGCGCTATCTAGCCACAGTTTCGTAGATAAATGTTCAAAATCCATAATAAGTGTAGATTACAATAAAGCTCTAACAAAATTGCAGGGAGAGAACGTTGAAGCTTTGCTTCTTAGCGATGATCCTGAGGATATTATACGACAACTTATAAATAAACTTCAAAAAAACCGGCCAAGTGCGAGTCGGACTCGCGCACCGAGGGTTCCGTATAAACACTTTCCATCCCTAAGTGGTTAAGTTAAGTTTGCACCTGGTATGTATAGCGCCCCATATAAATTAGGTGCAAAGTTAGGTATTAATAGGTATTAAAAAAAAACTACTTACTAGATCTCGTTCAAAACAATTTTCGTTGGTAGTTTTTATAGTAATGTACATTATATGTTTTTTTTAGATTTTTCATTTTCTTATTTTAGAAGTTAGAGGGGGGGGGGACCAACTTTTTTCCACTTTGGAAGCGTCTGTCACGCAAACTATTCGGTTTAGAAAAAAAATGTTTTAGAAACATCGATATCATTTTTGAAGACCTATCCATAGATACCCCACAAGTATGTGTTTGATGAAAAAAAAATTTTTGTGTTTCAGTTCTAAGTATGGGGAGCCCCCAATATTTATTATTATTTTTTTATTTTTGCATCAAAATCTTAATGCGGTTCACAGAATACATCTACCTACCAAGTTTCAACAGTATAGCTCTTATAGTTTCGGAAAAAAATGGCTGTGACATACGGACGGACAGACAGACAGACAGACATGACGAATCTATAAGGGTTCCGTTTTTTGCCATTTGGCTACGGAACCCTAAAAATCAATAACGGAGAGCAAAATGGTAAAACCCGTTCCTAAAAAACTACGTCCTATCAAACCCTGGATTACTCCAGGAATTCTGAGGTGTATACAGAACAGAAATAGGATGCAATTAAAGCTGCGCTCTAACCCAGATACTGAAACCTTGAAAATCACATATAAGCGGTATCGAAATTATTGTACCAGTCTGATTAAAAAGCTAAAAATAAAATATGACAGAGATCAACTTGCTCAAACAGTTACCAACCCGAAGGCCATGTGGAAAACGATTAAAAATATTACTCACTACAAGTCCGCTAATAGTGGTAACCTAGATCTACTCAATGCTAATGCTTCTCCTCATGATACTGTCAATCTAGTTAATGAAAAGTTTGCTAATGTTGGAAAATGCCTCGCTGAAGATATTTTAACAAATTCAATGTCCCAAACTCATAGTCATACTGATATCCCAACACTCTTAACCAACCCCTCTTCTTTGGTCTTGCTTGACACGGATCCAGTGGAGGTGGATAACATAATTATGAATTTAAAATCCAATAGTGCTGCAGGATGGGATGGCATACCAACCTACTTTTTAAAACTTGCTAGATTAAACATTGTTCCTGTTATATGTAGACTCGCCAACTTATGCTTCTCGAAAGGTGCATTTCCTTGCGTGCTTAAGCAAGCTATCATTACACCAGTTCATAAGAGTGGTGAGAGAGACGACGTCAACAACTATCGTCCTATATCTGTACTACCGTCAATTTCAAAAATTCTCGAAAAACTAATAAATTCGCGACTTATGAACTACTTTAATAAATTCAAAATTTTATCTGATACACAATTTGGTTTCAGGCATGGTAAGTGTACGGAGGATGCCGTTCTAGCGCTTACAACATTAATTACTCAAAAAGTAGATAAAGGCTGTAAGTGTCTAACAATATTCCTGGACCTCAAAAAGGCTTTTGACACCGTCTCTCTCCCCACTCTCTTGCACAAATTAGAATGTATGGGAATACGGGGCACACCGCTCGAACTATTTCGTAACTACTTGTATGGCCGCACTCAGAAAGTTAAAATTGGAAGTTACTTTAGTAGTGAAAAACCAATTGAGTTTGGCGTCCCCCAGGGAAGCGTCCTTGGCCCTACGCTATTCTTAGCGTATATAAATGATTTGACGAATCTTGATATAAATGGTGGTAGCATATTTTCCTATGCAGATGACACTGCTATTGTCTTCACTGGCAATTCATGGGATGCAGTCTATGAGAAAGCAGAAACAGGTTTACGTTTAATATCATGCTGGCTAAAGTCTAACTTACTTACCTTAAATGAATCTAAAACCAAATATATATGCTTCACTAAATACAACTCTACCCAACCTCCTAATGACTTAAGCTTAAAGGTACATTCATGTAAGTTAATTGACGCTAAACGTTGCAATTGTACGCAACTTGAGAAAGTAAACTCGATAAAGTATCTTGGTATCATCCTGGATCAGCGTCTTTCCTGGTATGGCCATGTTGAGTATCTTAATGGCAGAATCAGAAAACTCATCTGGATATTCAAAAAACTGAAACATGTTGCGTCTTATACGTTATTGAAACAAGTATATACTGCACTAGCTGAATCCATTATGACCTATTGCATTCCTATCTGGGGAGGAGCCTGTAAATCTAAATTCATAGATGTAGAAAGAGCGCAGAGATGCCTTCTCAAGGTGATGTATTCGAAACCCTACATGTTCCCAACAGCTGAGCTATATCAAACCTGTAACTTGCTCTCTATGAGAAAGTTATATATCTTTCACACAACCATGAAACTACACAAGACGCTCAATTACAAACCACCTGATTCAACACGTAGAAGAAAGGTTGTCGCGGCCCATCCACCCATCACAAAATCATTATTTGCCAAAAGACAGTACGCTGCTCAAGCCGCTCATCTTTATAATATCATTGATGCCAAAATTTCAATTTTCCCTCTACAGTTATTCAAATGTAAAAAAGTTATTATGGAATGGCTAAACACACTTGAGCATGCAGAAATCGAAGTTCTTTTATCTTACACACACTAATAAGGTAAGACTCTCATAGGTACTCGTACATTAGGTGAAATTTAAATGTAATTTGTATATGGTTAACATCTACTTATTGTTTTACTATTAGATTTGGACACAGATAGGTATATACACACGTCAGTTTTGCTATGAAATATACTGATTCTATCTAACCACCTACACACATATTCACGCACACACGCATTCATAAACACACACACTCACTCTCAGTTTTAATTATAATATTTAAATAAAGTATTCTATTTTTCTCGTTCTTAGCTATAATATATACATAAGTTAAAATTGTAAACTTAAACACTAAAATAGGTATTAAGAAGTTAACATAGTATTAAATTGTAAACTTTGATGTTACTTTTGGTTATACGTAAATTATGCAGATGGAAGAGCGGGATCTCCTGCCACAAGTATTACTTTATGCTTACTAGGAGGTTCCAACCTTTATTTAATTGTAAAACACTAGAAACCAATAAAGTATTTTGATTTTTGATTTTGATTTTGATATTGCACTTAGAATACTTTATAAAAAACCAAATTGTTCATTGTTTTACCTGCTACAATTTTGTTCTTTATAAAATTTTCGATAAAACGTATATTTTTGGAGATATTTGCAAAAAACCGATGAAAAACGTGAAAAAATTGCGAATTTTCAATTGCCAATAACTTGAAAAGTATTGGATTTTTTGAAAAACGTTATAGATGGTTTTTTGCTTAAAATTAGGCCTTCTATCGATATCTGAGGTAATTTTCAAAAAAAAATAATTCACCCCCGAGAAGGGGTGGCAACCACCCCCAGGGTGGTTGCGGAGTTCAAATCATTTTCACTTTTGAAGTTAAGGGTAAGATGAACCTAATTCCAAAATTGTATGCAATTCGGTTCACCGTAAAAAAAATCGGAGCCATAATGCTTCAATGACTGCACTATATAGCTAAACTAGCTAGAAAAGGGGATATCGATGAAATGATGAGCATTTTGGATATCAAGCTTATTAATTTCTTCTACGTGGGCATAGAAGTAAGCAATGGTGACAATGAGTTACCTAAACTCTTTATTTGCGTGGCATAATGTTAATTTATTTTTACCCGACTATGGCGAAGCAAAAAGGAGGGTTATGATTTTGACCGGTATGTATACACGGCTCTAAATAACTTTAGTTAAGTACCTATTTTACTTAACTACTCGTATTGCCTTCTGTGCTTGCGTTACCTAGTAGATCGTTTCTTACACTACTCGTATCTCCCGTAAATCATTTAACTACTCCAATGTTGATCTAATCACAGCGCCTTCTGGACGCCCCGCTGCGCCGCCCGCTGCGCTGTTGTGCCACCGCACTGCCCATTGGCTGATTATGATGTTATGGTTATTTTATCGATGTTCATAACTTTTTATTATAATATTTACATAGAGTTGAGGCACATAGACCGAAGTGACGTGTCGATTTGTACCTACGACCTTATAATCAATAATCAATTGAGTGCATGTCGCTTGGTGTCGAAACTACAGCGCCTTTAGGGTACGTTTGATTTTAACTGAAAAATTACCCCATCACGCTTTTAATTATGTGATGTATTGTGAAGAAGGGAAACATACATGCGTTTGCGACTCGAGGCTATGATTAGCGTAGTAGTATGTAGCTGCCGCCAGGCGAAGATATTCATCGCCTATAAATTCAGGCATATGGTTTGTAAATTATCAGGTTTCGTAAATAAACTTAAAAAAATTGCCTGTAAATTTTTTTTATCCGCTGACCATAGGACTTACTTAATATTTTGGTCACTGTTTAAGTAAATAACTCTTTATGTTTTGGGTTGGAAAATGCTAGAAGCTTTTACAGCATTCAATTCGAAATGTTTTAACTTAAAACGATTTGTTCTTTCGAGATTTTATTGAATGTATCACCGCCTCCGATGAGTATAGATCGGTCGTTGCTCGCGGATGTTGAATATTGATGAATCTGTGCTGTGATGAATCAACTTTAGCCGGCTTTATTTTAATTTCATTCGATTTTTATCTCAAAATGATTTTAAATAGCATGTTTCCAAATATTGCAATTTGCTAGATTCTTTTTATCTATTCAATAGAATATTAATTAAAAAAAATTGAATAAAACAAACCACATTAACCATCTAACCTAACGCATGCGCGTAATCCGAGCCATTTCAAGCACGTAATACGATATATATATTTTTGTCCAATAATTGAATCGGACAATCGAAAACAATCCTAAACATCGCGATAATCGTACGTCTAAGCTTTCGCGACAACCGTGAGTAGGATATTAAGAGGGGACTAGAATGCGATGGACTTATGCGATTTCGATTTTGTGTGAGGGAGAGAAACGCTGAGTGCATCGACAGATTGGCGCGCACATGTCGTGTTGCGATGCTCTTTTTGCTAACTTTTTAGGCTGGGGGTGTATCGATAGTTTTTATCTTTCTTTTCTGGTTTAATATGTATGGTATCGGCAAAACAGCCGCCCTATGTGTGGTTCAGACTTAACTTAAATTACTGAATTAGGTATATTTTATCCATATTGCTGTTCATCTCCCTGCCTGCGTTAAGATAGGTCTATGAACGATTACGCCGATTTACTGGTTTTGAGTAATTCCTTACAAAAATTATACCTAGGTTCGTTTTAGTTGACACATAACACCATAGACGAAAAAAATACACGATTTGGACATGAACTTTATCGATAACAAATGTTTTGCAAAACATCCCTCCCGAAACTAAGAGCGTAAGTGAAAGGGGAGCCGCGGGCGAACGGCAGCACTTGTTTGTGCGATTTAATTTCATTTATCAACGAATTACTTACTGAGAGAGAATTACTTAGCTGGATTACCCTGCCCTCCTCTACACTATGTAAATATGGCGCTTTTGATCCACACTTACTTTGAATGTGTTTTAAAGTTTTTATTCGGTGATGCGTTTGGACAAAGTGAAGTCGTTAACTAAAGCTTATTGAGTTATAGACTTATACGCTGGCTTTTTATACTAAAATTATGTTAGTTTATATTCTATTCATATCGCACACGGACGCAACACAGACAAAAGTGATACATGGACATTGGTAAAAAATAAAAGGAGTTGTTAGATATATAGAACCAGAGATTAATGCAAATAACCAACAACTTTCGAGGTCTAAATAGTAAATCCTTGATATTATATAAAAGTATACCTAAGCCACTTTTTTATAATGTAACATTACCGCGATATTTTGGCTATATCGCGGTAATTTTACATTCCATTTCTCTGATTTCGATGATATTATTCTTGTTCTTTTTTTATAATCAACTAGAGACCCTTCCCTTCAAAACTAATCCGAAATCCGAGGGCTTAAATTTGTTTAAAATACATTTGCATATTTATTTGCGTACATTAAAATGCAATATATTTGATGTCTCAATGTAACGATAGGGTTTTTCACGCCTGCTAGCACCCAAGGAAAGAATGACGTATGTACGATTATCTCTTGTGTTAACATGGCCTTTTTAGTTATAGTTATCCTACGCTTGGTTGGTTTTATGAACGTTTATGGTGTTTAGTTTATGGGTTAAACACTTGTTGCTTTTACACATATATTGACGCATACGGTTATTATAATGTGACAGTTGTAGCGTGGTCGAGAAAAAAAAACGTATAATAGATACCTACGAATTACTTAAAAAGCAATGAACATTGAACATACTTATATTTGATGATAAACTTATAGTTTGAAAATGAACCTAGTACTTCAAACGTTTTTACGTATTCTTTATATCAGTATACATATCTACAACAACATATGTGTTTCAATAATACTATAAAAAAAAAATGTTTGTTAAATCATATCTTGTTAAACCTTTAACAAATACCTTGTTCTTTTTTACCTCAACGTTCTCAATCTTAATCATTTACTCATGAACTCATGTTTCAAACTTGTAACAAGAAAAACTACACGTATTTATAATGGAGTATTAAACTATTTACGAAATGTGAGATATTTATAGAATTTGAGTGCTTCTAAAATAAATGCCCAAAGTACATAAAACAAAACAACACTCACTCAAATACGAAATTGAAAAAGGAAATATTAAATCAGAGCGCACTGAAATTAAAATTATTTCACTCACGACGAAATTAACATACCTTACTTTTAAGATGCCACAACAATTTTACTGCTTGTCCATTATAGCCTGGCCTCTTCGTACTAAGAGCTGGAGAGGGAATTCGTCGTATCTTTACAACAATGTTAGAGTACTTTTAGGGGTCTTGTTAGTGTGGACGTTTTAGTCTTCAAAGAGTATCAAACACGACACAATGTCGTTAATGGGAAAGCATATTTCACGTTGAAAGGCGCCGAAAAACGCATGCGCTCGTTTATCTATCTGAAATTAAGGGGAACATTTTAAACGCAACTTGAGTGCTGGCGCGCGGTGTTGCCAGGTGTTGTGTGCTCTCGTTGATTTCGCAGTATTCAGTCAGTGGTCACTTTTACGAATACAAGAAATGTGTGTAGGTTTAGTCATACACTAGTGGCTCTATGAGCCCCAGACCTTGCGTGTTTGTTTCGAAATGGCTGAAATTTGTGTTTTTTCTTACGTCTCGTAAAACTGAATGGTCAAAAAAATCTATACATATACGAGTACCTACCTATCGAATCTAGTCACACAATTTCATGTGAGAATCGCTTAAGAAAAGTAGCCTGTAAGGTGAGAACAGCTGGAAATACGAATTTCCAAACACCCGGACAATACGAAAGAAATTTTAGCGAAGCTGAAACAGAAACGATTCTCACTCGGACAATAATCCAAAATATTTATTTATTTGCACTTATCGTTTTCATAATGGTAAGGAACTTATGAAATGATACCAATAGTCAACTAGTTTACTCTTACATTTAAATATATGTAAGTGTATGCATATTATTATTTTATAAGTATATTTTTAATTAGACGGAGATGGCGGGACGATCTGGACGCGTTCCTAAATGATTGGCCAGAAATAGCATCGAACAGGGAGTTGTGGAAATCGAGAGGAGAGGCCTTTGCCCTGCAGTCGGACACCAATATAGGCTAATAACAATTAACAACAACATTTTTAATTTAACCCTAGTCTTGTTATGTTGATCGTTAGTAAAATTATCGACTTTAAGAAATTACATTACTTGAACCTGAAAACTGGCAACCCTAAACAGGATAGATGCGCGGGCGCCGCTCGTAAGCTCGCGTTCCATTAGCGCGTTTGAATTTAGAACGTGCCGTGATTGGCCCTCGTGAATCATTATGACATTCAATACTAAAAGGGAATATGTGTATACCAGCTGTACTAAAACATATTACCTTTCCAGTAACTTCTCAGCATTGGCGCCAGAGTACAGGGTGGCCTGGTTATTTTTTTAAGGCAATGCGTTAATAGGTTCGCTTTTTAAATGTTTTTTTAAGATCGGGAAATTAGTACATAGAAATCCTAAATATACTGTGAAGTATTTTTAAAATATCGATACAATAATCAATTAATCATGGGAAGTGATTGAAAGTAATACCTTCCTCTGATAACATAATAATGGTCACAAATCTCGCTAAAAATTTATTCTGTAAGTTCACTTTTTCATGTCTGAGTCTACCGGCATTTAACAAGAGGTGACCACCGTTGAGAAGAAACGCCGAAATAAACTCAACATGAGGTACTGACTACGGAACTAATTTTATCTAATGGTAAATAAATCAACGGATAGCAATCTGCAATTAATAATGGCCTAACGGAGCACGTAAGCAACAAAAGATATATATTCCTAAGCTCCCAGCATTTCTAGCACAACTGTGACACGTGACTCTTTTACGTGCGAGATATACTTATTACCTCTCTTTCTGTGCAGTATTTTGAGAGAGTGACGGGTGACGCTATGTCGCATGACAAGAGTCGCGAATGACAGAATGCTAGACGGCCAGGACTGCCGAAAAGGTCCCTATTTGAATAGATCGTGCTGTGGGTATTTGTTTCTAAAAGTACCATATTAGGTACAGCCTGTACATCAAGGAAATTTGTTGTATTTCCCGCGTACCGAGTCGTGACACGAGGTTACACACAAACAGACGTGCAAAACGCCGTTCATTCATATCTTCATGCGCAGCTGTGCTGAGAATGTTAAATTGGTCGTGTGCATTTGTATGAAAGACAAAATTATTCATATAAAATCACTACTATTATTATGGTTTTTCATTTCTGCGTTAAAGTAGGTACAATACTGTAAAAGTGAAAACTCATTATCAATAAAATATTGTGTTCACAATATTAATTCCAATCTGAAATAACTTTATCGATCATTTTGTTCTTATTGAAATTCCTTTCGATATCCTTGTCTGAAAGGCAGGAGTCACTGATAATATTGACCGTAATTTAGTCTGTGTTGTACTAAAATGACCTTTACCAAGCACCGAATATTTAAGATTAGTTTATCTTAACCCGTCACCGAAACACGGACCTCCGGTTGAACTAAATTACCTTAAACACGTTGAAATAATATGTATTTTTGAGGTACTAAGATTGGTTGTTGCTTAGTTTGGTTATTAGAATAAAGTGGCCGAAGTTGGGTGACGAATCAGAGGCGAGTATTTTCGAATTCCATTTTTGAATTGTTCACGTTCCAATGGCGCCATGCTTTTGTTTTTTTGCGATTATAACCGACAGGTTAAAACGTCGGCGTTTATTCTAAAGAACCAATGGTCTGTTACCTTTTCATGGTGTATGTAGGTACTAGTGCGTAATTAGGTTAACTACTAGGTATTTGGGTCTAACTTTGATGTATTATTCTAACGTTTCGGCTCAGTTATATATGTGTATCGGTATAGTCCGCCAAACCTATTATTAATAATATCCACACATGGCAACATTACGTCACATGAGACTTTCATCGAGCAACAGTCGAAAGTACCTATGTAAATATACATACTTATCCAATATATCCATTCAGTCAATTGAATCAGGCTTCATAACAATTTCTATTTGCAATATATTTAACCATGATATGTGTAGAAAATACACCAGTTTAGTAATATATATGTATTAAAACACGGAGAACGTGACCTATTTCCGAGACATTTCGGCGTTGACACACATAACAACTGACAGAACATTCATAGACCAGAACATTAAATAAGGCTGGAGTTTGTATTCCAACACTCCCTCTAAATTTCAGCCTTCTAACACAATACAACAATAATTACACGCCATGAGTAAAAAATAAGTTAGCTATAGAATATACAAAACAAACTGTTAAATTAGAAATTAAACCACAGCTCAGAGAAGATGGACATAATCCAAGGAACAAAAATAGCATTACGTAACATAAGCAACATTTCTACAAAAACATGAAAATTCAACATTTCAATACATTAACCACAAATGGAAACAAAATTATTCCGAAATTTACTTTAAAATATTTGGGTTTTCAACAACTCCCAATTTACCCCTGAAATGTTGAAATTTGGGTTTAGCCAGAGCTTTCGTAAAAATATCTGCTATTTGACAATCAGTACTAACATATTTAAGATCTATAAGTTTTTCATAATACTTCTCTTTCACAAAATTGTACTTAATGTCTATGTGCTTACATCTTTTGTGAAAGTCAGAGTTCTTAATTAAACATATAGCACTTTGATTGTCCATATTAACTACAATAGAATCTTGTTGAAACTCACCAACGTCCAGCATTAATTGTCTCACCCATAATGCCTCTTTGGTGGCGCAACACGATGCCATGAACTCGGCTTCAGTAGTCGACAGCGCGACCGTGGGTTGTCGCTGAGTGCTCCATGTCACTGCGGCTCCATTTTTCATGAAAACATACCCTGTAACGGACCGTCTCGTCAAGGAGTCATTTGCATAGTCGGCATCTGAAAAACACTCCAGGGTAGCACTCTGATTTGATTTGAAACAGAGTCCATATGACATCGTTTCCTTTAAGTATTTGAAGATCCGCTTGACTGCATTCCAATGCGTATTGTCAAAGCTGTTGAGATAACGACTTGCCTTGCAGACTGCATACATTATATCTGGTCTCGTAACTATGGCTGCAAATATAAGAGATCCTACCGCTTCTCTGTATGGTATCCGCTTATCATTTTCCGGCACACTACTTTTCTCTAGCGTGGCAAGTGGATCACACGGTATGCTAATCGGGTTGACATTACACATGTCAAATCTCGTAAGCATTTGTTCAATATACTTTCGCTGATGTATAAAGATATAATCGTCACATTGCTCAATCTGCATTCCTATAAAGTTCGATGATTTGCAAATCTTCACGCTGAATTCTTTTTGAAAATCACTCAATACTTCTGTCAGTATATTAGGATCCGTAGAGAACAACAATCCATCATCCACATATAATAATAAATACACTTTTGCTGCTCTACTATTGCTCACATAGACACATCTGTCAGCATGACTGTTTTCAAATCCATATTTCTTTAAAACCGAGTCAAATTTTGCATTCCAACACCTTGGCGCTTGCTTTAATCCATACAATGACTTTATAAGCTTGCATACTAAATTCCCTTCAACATTGAGCCCTTCTGGCGGTTTCATAAATATTTCTTCTTGTAATTCACCGTACAAGAAAGCAGTCTTTATATCAAATTGCATCATATTTAAACGTTTCTCAGCTGCCGTAGATAACAGAAGACGGATGGAGTCATATCTAACTGTTGGTGCGAATGTTTCCGTATAATCGATACCATTTTTCTGAGCGTAGCCTTTCGCACAGAGCCTTGATTTATACCTTGGTCCCGTCGGTTCGTCCTTCAGTCGGAATACCCACTTACATCCTAAGAGCCTGGCACCATCTGGTTTCTCAACTAGCTACCATGTGCCGTTATCCTCATGAGCCTTTAGCTCCTCCTTTATTGACTCGATCCATAACTTCGAGTCTTTGGATGACAGCCTTCAGCATACGTCTCTGGAACCAGGCAGGACGATGCATCAGTATTAGTACACAGACAAATCTCAGGTTCGGGCATTGTATCTATCTTATTACGAGGACGAAGTGTCATAGTTAACTTCGGGGGAGGATCAATTGGTTGCTGAGGTATAAATTCATCGTCATCTAAGGCTTCACTAGTCTCGACTGCTGTATGAGTGGACAAATCCGTACTGCAATCGTCATCTGATTGGCTACCATCACTTACTTGATGACTTTCAGGACCTGATAAGGAAACTGGTACCATATCTCTCTTAACAGAGTTTTCAAGGAACACTACATCTCGACTTTTTATTGCCTTTTTTGTATTAGGGTCAAAAAATCGGTACCCCTTTGTATTTTCGCAATAGCCAATAAAAATCATCTTACGTGACCTCGGATCCCATTTTTTGTTTTTTTCTTTAGGTACGTGCACCATCGCCTCACAGCCGAAGACTCTCATGTGGCTCAAGTCTGGTTTGCAGCCACTCCATCTCTCCTCAGGTGTTTGATAGTCCAGGACGCGTGTCGGTGACCGGTTTACTACGTATGCAGATGTTAAAACTGCCTCAGCCCACAGCTCTTTCTGTAAATTTGCATTAATTAACATACACCGTGCTCTTTCGAGTAAAGTCCGGTTCATACGTTCTGACAAACCATTTTGTTGAGGCGTATATGGTGTTGACGTCTGATGTTGTATACCTGACAACTTTAAAAAATCAGTAAAGTTTTTACTGGTGTACTCAGTCCCATTATCAGTTCTTAAAATTTTAATTTTATTGCTTATTTGATTTTCAACAAGACTTTTATATTCCTTAAATTTATCTAGGCATTCTGACTTCGACTTGAGTGTATAAACTACTACTTTTCTAGAATAATCATCAATAAAGGTGAGAAAATACCTTGCACCTCCAAATGATTTCACCTCCATTGGCCCGACTATATCAGAATGAATAACTGCTAGACTTTGACTTGCCCGGGAGCCTTCATTGTAGAACGGAAGCCTTGCCTGTTTGCCCTTAAGACAAGGAACGCAGGTGACCTTGGTGCTCGGAGACATTTTCACGCCTTCTGTATGATCTTCAAGCTTCTTTAAGTCGGAGAAGTTGAGATGACCAAGTCTTTGATGCCATAGATAACTGTCATCGGTAGCACTTCCGGAGCAAAAAGCTTGAACGGAGGCAGTATTAAGCCTATACATATTATTCACAAGCTTTGCTGTTGCTACTTCTTTCTTATGTTTGTTGAAAATTCGACAACCATTGCTGTTAAACTTTATACCGCATTTGTTTTTAATCATCTGACTGACGGAGAGAAGATTCGTTGACAGCTCAGGCACATAAAGAACATCAGTCACTTGTATTGTGCTTTTCGATCCGTTCTGTAGCACGTCGATGTTTACTTTGCCGCTGCACTCAACTCGGAGTTCCTTATTGTTCGCTACTCTGATCGTTTTGATTGGAGGTGGTTTTTTGTCATAAATCCAGTCCTTGCACATCGTCATATGCATAGCCGATCCACTATCTATTAGCCATCCGGAATCATAGCTGGTTGTGGCAGAAAAGATGGCAACAAACGAGTTATCATTTTTCTCAACGCTCTTCACATTACAGTCTTTGCTAACATGTCCAAGTTTATTGCAAGAAAAACATCTTGGAATTCGGTGACCTTTATACGGAGGCCCCTGCTTTGACCGTGTTTTAGCATAAAACACGCTTGTATCATTAGCGGCAAATTTGGCATACCGTTGCGAAGCGAAGTACGTTCTTTTGTTTTATGAAATTTACTGAAAATATGTTTTGAACTAGAAATTGGCGTATTTATATTATTTAAGCGTAAATTTTAGCGTAAAGGGCCGCATAACCTGTAGAAAATACACCAGTTTAGTAATATATATGTATTAAAACACGGAGAACGTGACCTATTTCCGAGACATTTCGGCGTTGACACACATAACAACTGACAGAACATTCATAGACCAGAACATTAAATAAGGCTGGAGTTTGTATTCCAACAATATGACATGAATCTCAATCATACAAGCTGAAATTGAAGCAATCTCTTGAGATTTTATCTTATTTGTAGCGTACAAATCATGCTTTATCTTTTTTCTTATTTGTCAATTTTCAACCGGAAACCTTTTGATTTAAGGTCGTATTTTATATGAAAGTTAGCTTATTTTAATTGTGTTGACCGTACTTGTAAAATCGACGCAAATATTGACGTAAATTATAATTGGATCAGGGGTACGGAAGATGCTTGCGTTGCATCGCTTTTTTTTAATTTTTGGTCTGATTGTTTGCATATCGGTATAATTATTTTTTAGTAAGTATTTGAAGGGCTAAGGGGAAGAACTGGCTAACTCACATTTGCAAAATTTTACAGTACCTACAGATACCTAATTTAAGTTGTGAAAATACTTTGGCGTACGTAAAAATATACCAAACGGAAAATCGGGACCCAGCAAGTTTCACCCCTGTTTAAGATAGTCATATGATGATCTGAGTATTTTAGTAGCAGTGGAATAAAAAAAAATACATTTATAAAAAGCAAAACGGATTTGCCAGTTTTTCCCCGTAGTATTTTATTTGGAATTACGCCATTGATTTTATTCAGCATTTAATTCTGTACAAGTAACATGATGTGATCGTTTGTGAGATTTGTTTTTTTTTTTCAGTGGATTTGCTTCTTATTGTTAAAATATAATTTTTAAATTTTCCTGCATTCTACAATTGAATAATATGAAAAACTGACCGGACCAGAAAAACTTATTTTTATTACAAGACTTTCAGACTACCGATATTCTGAATAGGTAGGTAATATCCATTTTGGGAATAAGGTATCTTATACATATATCTCGAAGAGGAAAAACATGATTACCACTAGGTAATTCGCCGGAGTTTCCTTTTTAAATGTTCTAGTGTCGCATCAAATGGCCATTTTATGTAGCTGACTTTGAGTTGTTATTGAAAACACTGGAGCCTTCAATATTTACATATAATAACGGGTTGTTGTTCCGGCGGTTCCCGGCCGGGATTGCCGCGGAGTTGTCCGCAACCAAAACAATCATGTTTATCTTTCATCCAGGATTTGCCTGCTTAAGCTTAAGAGTATATATACAGTGTTAGTTGTTAAAACCGTAACTCTCGTTGTAACAAGGGACGCTCGACGTTGAATCACTACATGGTATAAAACCAAGTCGCTTCCGTATGTCTGTCCCTGAAGGAAGAAGAGGAAGGTACATACTATAATCACTACATCACTACATAGTATAAAAATAAAACAAAGTCTGTCCCTATGTATGCTTAGATCTTAAAAACTACGCAATGGATTTTGAGGCGGTATTCTTTAATAGGTAGAGTGATTCAAGAGGAAGGTTTATATGTTAGAAACTGTAACTGCGTGCTTATTGGTATCGTCGTAAAAGTGTAGCGTCACATCGAATAAATATTATTTTTATGTTTGCTACAAAATAACAGGTACCTGTAACTATTAAATATTTTTATGACTCAAAAGTAATATAATGTTTCAGTTAAACAAAAAATGCTTACCCTTAACACGATCCTAAACGGATTATTTGGATTATAATCGTCGCTAATTCTATCGTACCTAAATTGGCTTGTCCTTGCGTTCCGCCTTTTTTCAAAATGTATATCCTAAAACCACAAAGTAGGGCTCACTATGCATTCAAATATAATTATACTCAAATGTAACAACAACGTGTCCACTGGGCACTGCTGCCCACTTTGCTGCCTCTTTACTTTGCCAATTCTTCCGGCGATCTCAGTTGGTTTAGTCCTGCTGCGGATGTTTGACATAAATTGTTTTCTTAGTAAATAAAATAATTGTTTTGTTCCACAGTTACATCTGTCTGAGTGGTGTGGCGCGAGCAGACACCAGTGGAGATGTGCGAGCCGGTCTACAGACCCTGATTACCGTTTGCTGCGTACTGTGCCAACCGCTTCTAGAAGATCCCGGCCACGTTAATAATGTAAGTTTATCTAGAATTCTCTATTATTTTTTTCGTCTTGTGATTCTCTTAAATTATTGCAATTCTACATTGACTAGACCTGAATAGTTTCTAAGCGAAATGGGCATATTTAAAAATAATTGTTAAAGATATCGCTTAATTAATATATTTTTTGTGGACATCAGATGTCTACATGGGACCTACTTTACTGCAGCTGTGTTCCAAAAGTCAGACGGATAGTCAATGTTCTACAATGCTACTGGGCGCTGCAAAATAACTTCACCCGTTCTATTGTGAACAGTTTCTTATACAGATTATTTGTTCTCAGAGTCCAGAGCGCTTGGCAGCTGCCCAATCTCTTCATGTAGCCCTTAGCAAAGGGCTGTGTGGTGCCCGGGCCGACTTCTGTGCCCTATTCGCCAGGGGCGCCGGTATTGCCGAGTGTGGCGGATTCGTGCGGGCCGCCAGGACGGGGCACCTGCTGAGGACCATTGCTGAGCTGGATCACCAGTTGGTGCAGGTTAGTGGGGCAGTTAGGTTGTGCTCCTTAGCAGGGTGGTTGTGTGGCGCCCGGACCGACTTCTGTGTCGTGTTCTGTTCGCAAGGGGCGCCGACATTGCCGAATGCGTTCGTGTGTTTCGGGCTATCAGGACCAGTTGAGGACCATTGATGCTGAGTTGGATTAGTACTATAAGTTTTACAAGCACGTGCCTCTTGTCAGGGAGTTTTGTGGCGTCTGGGCCGAGCTGGGTTCGTGAGGGCGGGATATCTGCTGAGGACTACTGGTGAGATCACTTATTGCAAGTTAGTGAGTACAGTACCACAACTGTGAGATTTGAAAAATATAATATCTCTCCTGCTCTAATATAGTGCGACAAAGAGGACAGTCAAAATACGAATCAAGGCAATCACAAGCTTTGTCAAATTTCAATCTGCTATTGCATGTCCGATAGATCCTAAATCTGCATCAATAAAAAAAAAACCTTGAATTTTTATCAGTTCGTTTGACGAAAATCCGCGACTTGAGCCCCAAATGTACGCCGACCAAATAAAAACAATAATTAGCACCGTACTGAGCCAAAATACGCAGATAAAAAGCCAATGTATGCAGCTCGCATCTGTCGGGTCCTTAATTAACCGGCGTATCGTCGACGTGTTTGCCCAGCAAACAGCTACCGTACTGGAGAGTTGCCGGCAAAACAAATAACCGAAGGACTGTGAGTTTGATTGTAACGTCGACAGATAAAAGCAATCATTACGCCCGCCTAAACCAAATCGTGCGTTCTTGCCTTACCTAGTAAAGATACGCGTGTGATAATGGAAATCAGATCACGATATACGAGTATGTAGTCTAACATCATCTACTGCTACTTAATTACTTTAAGTAGGCACCTATGCAGGCGTCAGCCATGCGTAAACCTACGTACATGCTGGACATAAACCAACGTAAGGACCACTCGCCTAATGTGCTGTGGGTAAAAGAGACATTCCAACAAAGTTTATAATATCTGTTAATTATTTTATCTTTATGTTCGTTTCAGTTGGTTACCTAATACAATCACATCGCAGAATACTATTAGCAGATATTGACACGAAAAATCTCGTACAGTCGGCAAACTAATTTGCGCCGTGATTGGCTTAACAAAGTTACCGTTCGGGAGTCGATCAATTTAAAACCGAGAGGAGCAAGGAGCCAATTTATATCGACTGCGCTAGTGTTGGGAACGATTCGCAATTTTGTAAATTAGAACAACGCGCGAGTGTCAATTAGAGATCGAATGAATATATATATAAATTGCATAATTTCACTGGAAAGCAGCTTACTATATTGCATTAAGTGCGATCATTATAATTTTAATAGATTGCGTGTAGTTCGAAAATTTCGCACATACCTACTACATTTTGGTAGTATTGCTGCAAATACCACCTCAGAAGAGCGGTCATCATCATGTTTTATTTTTTTATCGCGCAGTCGTAACGGGTCTGCGTCGTTTTATGCATGACACTGTAAGATAAAATAAAGTTTGTCGTTTACCTTTTTAGCCCAATAGGTAGTTTTATCACAGTGGAACATATTGTAGAAAACTGGTCCATTTTTAATGAAATATTTTCACCAAAAAATACAGGTATGTGCAATTAAAAATAGTTCGTGGTATTTGGGGATATGGACGTTGATGAAGTCACGCACGAACTATTGCTACTTTGTATAATATCTTAATATAGTATAGCGATGATCAAAATAAACATCAAATACACACGGAAACATCACTCCTTACTTAGCTACCGTCCCCATCCCTAAAGTTTGCACAGACTACCGCAAACATATTACCGCCCGCTGCTCTGTTTGCGAAACCGGACCTTCCTCAAATAGCGTTTCGTGCACGTTTTTACGCGACCGACTGTATCGGGGAATTTGGGGAGAGCTTTTCTATGTTATATTTACGGGGAGTTACAAGTAGGCCTTTGTATGGTTGGAATTAGAAATTGCGACATTTCCACGTGTTTAACCTATGAAATACAGAGTGAGATTGAGTTGGATTACTCGTAAACATGAACCGCATCTTATTCAGAGTTATGAGAATTGATTTAAAGTGTCTAGGTGTTGTCTTTCTTTTACAAACTCGTTTTATTCCGGATTTCATTGTACGAAATTTCCTAGAGAAAATTTCAGAGATGATTCCGTAGTAGCCGTTATTTATTCAAATTACGATAGCTTCTCTTTTGTAAATTGAACTTACTATTCAAAGCAGGCGCAATTCGTTTCTTTATTTACAAATGCGGCCAAAATGAATTTTAAATACTTTTAAAATTATTTATGCGTAGATTTCTCCGGGTGATCGTGGAAGTTTTTGAAGTCTACTCTAATTTTAGACATACTGCTTAAGTTCTCTTGAAGCACATCCATATGAGACATCCACCCCTCTCGGGTGGCCATCTTTATTTCCCGCGCAAACAGTGGTGCCCTCTGTCATGTTTGCACAGTATTATTGTCTGTGGTAATTGTTTGTTTATGCGCTTGCAGCGTGTGTCTGTGGTAAGGTAATGAGATACAGGAGCTTCTGTGAAGTTGTAAGCGATCATTTTAAGTCGTAACTGATATTCTGTAGGTATCATAATATAGATAGGAAATCGTGAGCAACAAATAGCCACGGTGCTGTTACCATGTTGTATATGGCGATTTTCAATTAAACTGTTGGTACATGAAACCATTGATACAAAAATCAAAGCTCAAAGAAAAAATCAAATACGTAACCTGGTGGAAGAGACCGGGAATCGAACCCGGTACCTCTGGATTGCAAGTCCAGCGCGTTAAGAGCGGTATCAAACTCATTATAACATAAACGACTACAGCGCAATTGACATTGCTCTTTTTACGTGAGATTAGTTATATTACTGCTTACTGCGGTCAATGTTGTAAACATTGTATGGATATCCAGAAAATTATAATTTCTGTATCTTCAAGGCATGATAGATGTCAAGGCAAGAAGAAGAGATGAATAGGCTATGACGAACGCCGGTCAGTTTATAGATAAAATAAAACCACTAATTCTAGTAAAATAATTTTAAAACGTGTTTAGATTATTTAGACCGGGTCTCGTACAAACCTATAGTCTTGTTCGTACAGTACGAGTCAACATTTATAAGATTATAGAACTTGAATTGAACGTCACCTATGTTGAAAGTTGACTCTCCGTCTGGTTACAGCGTCAATACGAGAATGTCCCACAAACAATCCCACATAATGTCAGCTTGTCAAGATACGTCGTCAACCATGATCTCTCGCCGTTGACGGGCTGTTCAATAGACACGCGACCTGGCTATTACTTTCAAACATACATTGTTCATCATTTATTGTAGGTGAGGTAGACTATTGACGCTCTCCGCAGCAGCATGAACACTGGATCAGATAAATACGTTAAATTGATATTCCGTTTTCCACCACGATTTAGGTACAAACAACCAATTAGGTTTGCTGCTTCGCCAGAAATAATTGAAACAGTTTTTCCAGTCTACGTTTCACCAACGGCGAGCAGTATGATACTTCAAGCCAATCCATTAGGCCGGTATCGATTGCGATGCCTCGTGCCGCCGGGACCGCCCATTATACCCACCTACTACTTGCCTACCGGCCTACGTTGCTAGTAGATATACAGCGGTTGTTGAACGATATGTCCGGTTAGCTGTCTAAAGGGCTCTGTTGAAAGAGAATTGTGAGGCATTCGATTTTAACAGGGCCTTTATTTGTTTTTTCACATGCGTACAGACAATACTGTTACCTACATAACCATGATGACCGTAGCTATTCCAAACCTACAACCGCGGAGTCATTGCATACTTTGTTTTAGAGACGCTAATATAAGATCACTGCATATATCAAGCAAATGATATTGACAGGACCAGTTGCCGAGCAGATAGTTAACTGCGTAGATATAGATCCGTAGGTACCTGAGAAGCATAATACCGTAAGGCCATGTGCGTAAGGTTACTTACAGCGTTTTGGTTCTTAGGGATGGAAGGAGCAGTATTGTGCTGTTCAGGCTCCTTAATATCGTCAGTACCTAGACTTAGGTTGAAAAACGTGTCAAAGAAAAAGGTCCATTGGATGAAAGACCAAAGACTGTTTGAAGGTACATCTGCAATTACCTTCTACGTTTTGCATTTGTTTTTCAATGACAATGACGATATTATTCATGGTAATTTCCTTTGGGCCTCGAAAATAACTAATCATATTCAAACATCATATTAAAAACATTACAATCACTCATAGCCAATTTGGCCCCCACAACCATCTGCGGCCAGCGTAATAAACTTATAATTGTGTTTAATACGTACCTACCCCACAAACGCGCACCGGGCCACGTACAGACATCAAAGTTTCTGCGGGGAATCGAACCCGGACCCAAGGGACCGGCAACTAGATACGGCAGTGGAGATTTTTGTTTGATGTTTGCTGTATTGTTAGCTTTGTGTTGGATGGGCTTGTTTGAAAGAGTAAATTAAATAAAGGAAAGAATGTTGATTAGGTGTTTGATTTCGGTTTTAGGGAGCATGCTCTACCTGTTTACTATGACAATATAAACAATTTCCTTTAGAAAATGTATGTGTTAGAGTGAACTAACCAATAAATTCGACTAAAATATTGCTAGCCAATAAATTCATTGATATAGGTATGCAGATTTCTTCATCAGTTCCCACACGTCAGTTAGTTCTAGCCATTTCTAGACGCAACAATGTTTTTGCTACCGGCTGTCCGGCTCACTCCCACCTAAATCCAAATTCGTAGTTGTTGAAATCGAGAACTTGGCGAAAACTTGCGGAATCGGATCGCGTGCCACTAAATCAGTTACACAAAGTAAGTAAAGTAGTTTGCAGACCCCAACGGAATCTGGTTGCGTGAGGGAAGCCGTTACAAAGGTATCCTTTACGGGAGATTTGTCTCAGATTGCTGGACGGATTTCGGGACGGATAAATGTCTTGTACGTGCCAAATAATGTATGAAGTACAAAAATAAGCCGAAGCAGTTCACAAAATTGTTAATAATACGTGATCTGTGTCTTAAAATTGGTATATTCTGTTGCTTTGTTATCCGTCAAATGTCAAAGCATATCATTAAATAGCAACGCTTTTACCTATGGGTTTTACGGGCAAGGTATTTCCAATGTTACTCAAATTTCTAAGTATTATCTACATGTACATGTATACTAAACGGATGACCTTATATCTAATGAAAGGCGAAGAGCGACAAGTTTGTACTCTTAAGGCTTGATTAATGATTATATTCCTTGAAATATTCGTTTATCATCAATTCATTGTATTTTTCGTGCACTGTAAGTGACGTATAAACTGAACCAAATAATAGAATTCCAAGTTTATTTTGTGAATTGCCGGGCGAGTTAGGTCATTCACTTGATTGAACATAGATAATCTCTTCACCAAGAAGACAAAACGGAAAACTTAAATCAATGCATTTCTGATAATAAAAAAAAAAAATACTTTGCGCAGGAGTCGTTCATGGAAGGTGGATGGGCGTTGGAGTTCCGAGCCGCCGTCGCCCGCCTGCTCACACAACATGCGCCCAGCGAGAAAGAGGCGCCACGAACTAACGCTTGCAGTAAGTATACTACCTAATACATACTATAGGCTTGGTACAATATTGGAAGACCTTTAAATTATATATGTACTAGCGACCTACCCCGGCTTCGCACGGGTGCAATGCTGATAAATTATGCATGTATTATACATATAAACCGTCTAAGTATACTTAGGGACCGACGGACAGCAGGAAGCGACCTTGTTTCATACTATGTAGTGAAGGACAGACAGAGTACAAGCTGCAGATCATTAATTTTTCCTTAAGATTTTTTAAAATGTGTTTTTAATTGACAGTTCGCTATCTAATTCTAATTCTAATTTTAAAATATGGCTTCCATCAGTTAATGATGATTTCGCCAATTTCAAGTTTGCTCGTAGAGCTTGCCGTTGTTCGGTGAGGTTTTGCTTTTTGTAAAGTGATAGCGGTTTACAAAAAACCACGCGGACTATCGGGCCTTGACCCAGGAAGGGCTATGAACGCTTCAAGTTGAATTCTTCATTAGCTATTCACTCATACGTTAGATCACTGCACAATACGCTATCAATACTACACATTGAACACCAAAAATGAATAAATAATGAACAACGCAACTTAAACGCATGCGGCCATCTTGAGACACGAACCGGAATAAAATTCAAAACACAATGAAAACTCAATAGTTGGCACTTGTCAATGTCAAACCAATGAAATTTTGACATACGTCAGTGTCAAACGAATCAAATAATGACACCTGTCAAACCGTTGAAATTTTATCATTGACAAGTGGGGACTTCCGGTTTGTGACTAAGATGGCCGCATGCGTTTAAGTTGCGTTGTTCATTATTTATTCATTTTTGTTGTTCAATGTGTAGTATTGATAGCGTATTGTGCAGTGATCTAACGTAGGAGTGAATAGCTAATGAAGAATTCAACTTGAAGCGTTCATAGCCCTTCCTGGGTCAAGGCCCGATAGTCCGCGTGGGTTTGTTGTAAATCGCTATCACTTTACAAAAAGCAAAACCTCACCGAACAACGGCATGCTCTACGAGCAAACTTGAAATTGGCGAAATCATCATTAACCTGATGGAAGCCATATTTTAAAATTAGTAGAATTGACAAGTGTCAACCATCGACTAGTTTTTTTATTAGGTTTCCAAGGCAAATATCCCTTGAGCCAATTTTATTGCGAACTGACAAATTTTCAATAAAAAAAAAACATTTTGAAAAAGCCATGGTAAAGAAAAAGTAATGACCTGCACTTTGTAGATCCTTATAGCAAGAACTATCGAATAAATAATAATAGTTTAATGGTGTACAATGATTGCACATCTTTTCTGCAACGCTGCGCTTGTACTTTGTTACTTACTCTAAAATAATGTCAATAACCCCGCACGCGCAGCAATTAGCGACATATGATTTTAACTATAAGTTTTTATAATATTCAGTGTTAGATTGAGCGTGGTAAAATAAACATCTTATCCGCATTTACGGTGTTTTCACTCTCTCGGCTCTCGCTTTGACAAACTGACATTGACATACAGTTGCATCCTCGTACATATTTTGGTCCTTCGAAAAGTTGACCTTCGGTTCGATTTAAGCGCCGTCGTCGCGAGAATAGTGCCTGAGGTCGAGGGTTGACGATTAGTGACAATAACAAATTTTGACAAAAACTTTCGAGTGTGTGCAACTGCAGCAGCATCCAGCATTCAGCATTCAGCATCAGCATCCAGAATCAGCATCCAGCATACAGCACCCAGCATCACCATATAAGTTGCAGAATTTCAAGTAAGATCTTTCCGTATTTTACTATCTTACCATTTGAATAGTTACCATGGCCTCTGAATTGATAGCGCGTCAGGCTACGATTTTGGAGGAGATCAAGAAAGTACAAAGTAACTTCAAGAAAGATTCAGCAAGCAGGAAGACGCCTCAGTATATTTCAGACAGGTTAGAGAATCTAGAAAAGCTATGGCAGGAATGTCGCCAAAACAACGACGGGTTACAAAAAGCGGAGGACAAGAGTCATCAGTACTTCACCGGGAATATTTTCGAGGTAATATCTAGTTGGTACACGGGGACACGCAAGCTCTTACTGGCCACCAGCATCCCTGCGTCTACCGAGCCGACCGTGGGAACCAGCGGGGAAAAGGTGATCCCTAATGGCGAAGAGGGGACTTCGTCGAATGTGATATTTGACACCAGCAAGTTTCTCGGTGAGGACCTCAAGCTTGCAGAACTCAAGCAGCTTCAGAATGCAAACTTCAGAGCATTGAAAAGGTATGTGGAGAACGTTCAAATTGACAGCCTGGTAGAAAAGTGGGAAATAGAAGATAAGCTGAAAATATTGCAAACCCGATGGAATGCCGTTGAGAACTTAAATCTACAAATTGACAGCATTACCAGTGGAACTGACATCGATTACTATGACAACTACATGCTATATATATATATATATATGAATTGAAATATGAACTACACTTACAGATGCAAAAGGACAACGAAAATGCATTTTACATCATGACATCAACCATGGCAGCAAACAGCATGTTACAACATTTGAAAACTATACAACAAACCGTCCTAAATACATTAACTAACATGTACCACGGACAAGTCGATGTACACCTACTATCTCCAAAACAACTACAAATCGAATTGAACCGTATTGCTCGACATGTAACCAGCCAACTTACTCTGCCGGACACTCAAGATAACGTACGCAACTTATACAACCTCCTCCGAATTCATGCTCGAATTACAAACCAGTATCTCATAATGGAAGCCAAAATCCCACTACTAAGTGATGAACAATTTGAACTTGACAAACTAATTAGCATACCCCAGCACATTTCCAAACAAAATACGATCTACGTCATACCAGGAACAGAATTAATTGCTTTCAACATTAATCAAGATACCTTCGTACCCATGGAGCAATCTGACTTGAACGCCTGCCTCAGAATGAATGAGAAAAAGCTATTATGCCATTTAAATCATCCTATTTATGACATTAAACAAAGTAAATCTATTTGCAATACAGAAATATTAACTCATCGAGAAAATCATGACTCGTATTGTCACACGGTAACAAAACCCTGCACCGACCGCTGGATAAAATTACATAAACAAAACACATGGATATACGCTTGTTGCGAAGAATGCTTAGTTCGTATCTTATGCCCAGACGGAGTAGCGTCACAGGTACTACGGAACAACAGTCTGATGACGCTCGGTCAAGGTTGTGTTTTGAAAGGTGACACCTTTATGCTATACGCTAACAGGAATTACGTCGGAGAATCGATAATAACATTAGATACAGAAACCGTTCCTGACATATCAGCACTCAACAGCATGTTGAATACGTCATTGCACCACATGACATTTAGCAACGAAACCCACGAAGAATTATTCTCCAATATTCACCGAGATGTACAACTACTAAAAACCCAATCCCTCATTGACGGAATATCGTCCCACGACCGATATCAATACGTAACCATTGGCACATCCCTGACCATCAGCATTATTCTACTCGTCTTGGGAGTTTATTTGTACTGCAAATACCGAACAGGAAGATGGAACCTGGGACAACAACAGCAGAACGCGGACGAAGTGCGTGACCGCATAAATCATGAACCAATCGCGAGTGCAAGTGAGTTAGTGCAAGTGCCAGTGCCCAGTGCGCGAAATACTACCACCTCTGCGAATCAAGTGGTTTTTGACACTAGTACAGACTTTTAAGGATTTTAAGTAGATTTTTTTATATTTCATGTAATCTTAACGTTTAGATTTACCTAGCGTATTAATGCACTTTACATTTTCATTATATTGCACCTTAACGTTTAAACTTTTAACGTTGTTATTTTCTCGTTGTTTCTCGAGATGGCAATATGTACAATGATTGCACATCTTTTCTGCAACGCTGCGCTTGTACTTTGTTACTTACTCTAAAATAATGTCAATAACCCCGCACGCGCAGCAATTAGCGACATATGATTTTAACTATAAGTTTTTATAATATTCAGTGTTAGATTGAGCGTGGTAAAATAAACATCTTATCCGCATTTACGGTGTTTTCACTCTCTCGGCACTCGCTTTGACAAACTAACATTGACATACAGTTGCATCCTCGTACAAATGGTCTTTCAAAAATTGTACCCAGCCTATTAGCCATCAGAGTCCTGTTATCTAATGTTTGGCATCTAGTTTATGGGTTTTTTTTGTGCACAGTCATTTCCGTGGGTTTCAACTTTTATTCTTATATGAATGCACCTTTAATGTTGTTTGTTTGTAGTGCAACACAACACGCGACTAGAAGAAACCCTGTCGGAGACCATGGTGGTGGACCTGATCGTGCTCATCGGATACCTGGTCGTGAACAATCCACAGCTTCAGGTTAGTGCCACAATATCACATAGAATCTAAAAAAGAAAAACCATGCATGAAATTTTCTTTACTTATAAAACAGTCAGTTCAGGATCCGGTAGCGAGAGGCTCCCGGGCGACCACCTACCGGTGTTATATAGGCGGTAAAAATAGTACATTGTTGTAGAGGCTGTAAAGTAAGCAATAGATGAACGAGTAAATTTCGAAGGCCGACCCGCAGGGGAGGCCTTCGATAATACGAGTTCATCTATTGTACTTTCAGCCGAGACTGAACAGAGTGCTTTTCACGACTACTGCGAGGAAATACATTAAAATACGAGTATTTTATATATGTAAACTAGGCGCCTTGTTGCAGCCTCATTTTTGTAAAAATTAGGGCTATTTTATACGTAAAGCTGATTGTGCCCCCGGATTCAAACGACGCAACGACGATTTTAAACCCATTTATAAAGAAATTACAAAAATATTAAAACTTACCTCACTTTCAACTAAATTTAAACATTTAGTCTAGGTTACACTTGGTTACACTCAGCTAAACAACTCAACTATACATTCTACACTGAAAGATAATTGTAACGTTACGCGTCAATATTAATATACGTTCCTAATATTATTTATTTCGCGAGTCAATGAGAACATTATTAAATTAAGCACATCACAAAACCAATATTTAATATTTACTAAACAATACATTTGCTTTTTTAAAATATGGCGGCTGCCTTTCTAGCGCATGCGCGCATCGCAATGGAGTCATGGCTTTTAAGCCGAATTAAAAAAATATTATGAACTCAATATATAATTATATAATTTAATGTGTTTATTTGTTGAAAACTGGTAATTTGTTGAAAAATAAGTAATTGCAGAAATTAGGAAATTGTTTTACGCCCCATTACTAATTTTTATAATATAAATGTTCATGATTTCCGGGGTAAAACCTTTTTAACGAAAACGTTTTAAAAAGTAAACCTGAGGAGTATTATCTTACTTAAGGCCGATTGTTCAATCACCAGATAAATTTATCTGCCAGTTAAAATTATTGCTATCCTTTTCTCCCGTCATATAAAAGAAAAGTGACAGCCAACATTTATCTGACAGATATGTTTTATCTGGTGATTGAACAATCGGCCCTTAAGAAAATAAACTCCTTTGCGGGTATTTATAAATTTAAGAGAAAAATACACCTCATAAATGACGCATTCTCATTGGTCAATTTAATATGACATGCAGCAGTTGATTAAGCTTTGATTGGTTAAATTGTTGTGTGAGCCGGCCGAGAAAATAACCCTGAAATATTTTCTAAAAAGGCGTATCTTACTATGAAATTCATGTGTAGATACGAACTGTGACCGTAAGGTGCTACATTGTTGTCGTGTTGGGAGCTAACATAGATATACAGTTTAAAAATGAATATATAAGAGCTGTTTTGTGTACTGGATTCAGGTATTCTATAACCACATTTTCGAGCAGTGTCGTGAAAAAACTATTGCACATTTTTCAAGTCTCCACAAATATTCAAGAAACGTAGAGTATTGACCGTTTGCCGTTCCCATGCGGGCTACACCTGTGCGGCACCTGTATTCGACCATACACTTCCTTATTCTTATTAGCATCCAGTCCTCGACTCGATTGCTATGGGTTTTTAATTAACCGAAGAAATTAACATCAACATATAATTAACTAGAGTACCGTTGTCACCTATAAATTTGTTATATTACGTGAAATATAACATGATCCTGACAGAGACCTTAAGTCGTCACACTAGAAGTTATATTCAAAAGTTGTTTAGTAATATTACTTTTAACGCGACATTATTGCCCCCAATTCCGATCGGCTACTTTATCTTGTTATATATTCTTAATGGAAGAATTAACATGCGTAATTAATTAAACATAACGCTATTTTGAGTGCGGTTTTTGGCTTATTAGCGTTTTCGCAAGGCTTTCTAATGGGCTTCTGTTGGGTAGAACTTTCGAGATTTAACAGCTTCTTGCTAATGTTCTTTATGAAAACTTAATATGATTTTGATATGAATCGATGAATTGCATTTGGAATTTTGTCTTGAGTTTTTATTTAAGTATAATAGACGTAGGTGCTTTGTAATTACCACTTTTTGACGTGACAACGTCTTAAATTAGGTTGCGCTCGGAGTCACTCATGAAAAAGTGTAACGCCCGCTCACGTCTGTTACGAGGGCCGGTTGTCCCGCTAAAACTCGAGAACGGCTGAACCGATTTGGCTAATTTTAGTATTGAAGTATTCGTGGAAGTCAAGGGAAGGTTTAAACGGTGAGAAAATATTGAATAAATGAGTGGAAAATAATAAAAACGATAATTTTATATTCCCATACAAATACAAACTGTTCGTACTTACCTGTCAAACATATGATGTTTGTTCCGTCGGTTCGGTATTTTTAGAATAATTACATGTAGATCTAGACTAAATAAGGGTTTGGAATCGACAACATACATGCATAATAGTCTGATTATCGCATATTTAGATTTAAAACATGTAAAATAATGACACTATAATGACATTAATGACACATGTGATGGGTGCGTTCAGAAAGTAACACTTAAAATGTTGTTAGGGAAATTGTGAATGGATATGATACAAATAAATATTCTACCGAGAAAAAGACGTTGTCACGTAAAATCTTCCTTCGCCCGTAAAACCGACTTTACAGGCAACCATTTTTTTTTTCGAATTTAGAGATTGATTATTCATATCCAAAAATTAACCCATTATAAGATTTTATTCAGAACGTGTAGTAGTTGACCCTCTAATGTAAAACACGAGGTACGAGACGAGGTAATCGTATGTCAGAGATAAATTTTGTACCAATTTCACTTATTTCTGAAACTTATTAGTAGAGTTAAAAAAAGTCGTAGTCAGGTCTTAAAGAAATACGTATAATCGTATTTTATTGTCATAATGCCTAATATGCAACGGCATTTTGAAGCAATTACGAACAAAATACTAGTTTTTTCATCAATATCAGAGGTAAAAAAACCACGAACATTTTGCAGTTGGTTTAAATGTTTCTAGCTTTCAGACCTAAATGTTTTTAAGCCTCGTTCCATTGTTACAAATCCATTGAACCACTTACTTAATCGTGAATTGTCTTGTAAACACTATTTCCCACGGGGTCAGGTGCAGTTCGTTACTGACCGGTGCCGGTCATAATATATGCGCTAACGCATCGGGGACACAGGTGTGAGGGACACATCGGGGAGACGTTCACTGCTACCCGTTTAGGATGAGTTTGAACTTCGTTTGTATACGACGTTATAAAAACCAGGTGCAAACTTAGCTTAACCGCGTAGTTTCGAGGGACTTTTTTAATCATGTGTAAAAGAGGGGTGGATGATGCGTGTATATGTGATAAAAAAAGTTGTCAAAGTTGTTATTTTGGTGGATGGAAGACGTCGCTTGTGGTATAATCGTTTCATTGATATTACCTGTGTCGTCGACCAATCGTGTAATTCACCAAATCGTGATACTCTTGGGAATATCAATGCCTAGGCATATCATAAAATGGTGGCATTACTGCCTCATAAAAAATACAGCAGAACGAATATTTCTCGCTACATACCGAGCAAATCGTAAAGTAGTTGCATTTTTGGGCACTGGTAGCGCTGCGTTCAATTTGCTGAAACTTTCCTTACTCTCAAATATAGTCAATCAAATCTTACAAAGGGCTAGCAAAGTCACGAAACGGCGGGGTTTTTTTTAGTGTGGGGTGACGACAAAGAAATTTTGTTAATTTTTGAAACTGAATAATGTTTAACTAAGAAGTAATAAATTAAGCCCGCATTAAAAATATGTATACTTATATAAACTAAGCGGCAGCATCAACATTTTGCTAAAAAATGTAGGCAGTACCAAATAGGTAGGTATAATAGGATACAGAATGAAACGTAAATGAAAACTCACTTCGACTTTGATTTAGTTATTTGTTTCATCATTTTACGTATTTCTGCGCAGGAGACGATCTGCGACGGCTGGAGCGTGGTAAGGATGTTGTGCACGTTGCCCGCGAACTGGCTGGTGTCGCGCTCACACTGCCACGCGCTGCTGCCCACGCTGGCAGCCCTGGCGGACTTCAGGCCCGCCGCCGGCGTGATACGCACCGAACTCAGCCTGGAGGTGAGTCCTTTTACCCTAACTGCCTTTAAGTGACCCTAAGTGCAAACTGCAAACTTAGTTCTATCTGTAGACTCGTATGACATATGACTGTTAGTATCAGAGACAAAAATTTGTCACTATCGAGTAATATCGTGTTAAAACCACTAAATAATGAGTTCATATTTTAACAGTGGTATCATATCATAATCCAATCGAAAAAAGTAAAAAAAAAAGTTATGTACACGTATAGAAACGGGATATTATTGCTCGAAAGTGTACATGGAGCTCGTCTCTAGATATCGCCTTTACTAATACAGAAATCCGGTACTTGACATACTAAGTACCTGGATTGCAAAACCGTCGGAATTTCCAAATACTCAGATGAAGGTACATACATTTTACCCCTAAGTTTTTCAACCGTTTTACTTATTCACGTCACACGCGCTTATGGGGAGGCTAATTTCTTTAAATGAGTTTCCCCATAAGTTTGTGTGCAGCTGGGCGTAAGTTCGGTAATTGTCTCGTCTCAGATGTAGGCCCAATTTGTAGTTCTGAATATTTGATGCGGCGCTAAGTGCTCGCTTGTTTATGGTCATTGAGGCAATAGACTGGATTGGCCGTTTCGACTTTTAGAGGGTTATAATCTAGACGGAGCTACTGTTGCTTTTATATGTTTTAAGAATCTTGTGTGGTTATGGTAACAGTTAATTATAGTTTTGATACATAATTATTAAGAATTGCTAGATGCTAAAATTATGTGGGGAATCTTTGATGTTAATATTGCGTGTAATATCAAATAACCTATTTTGGATTATTGCCTGATAAGTGCAAATTCTCATATTCAAAAACTGAAGCTTGACGTAAGCCTATCAATGCGGAAAACATGGTATATAAACCGTGTTCTTTTCCAGATGTTGCATGACTACTTGGACAGTCCCGATGCCCAAAGAGTGAAGTTGGTACATCTTATCAAGCAAGGCCGCGCTAAGAAGGAAGCGGGTAAGAATTAGGCCAGCGTGAAACGTGTGACGTCAAAGACGTTACGTTATTTTGTTGCTAGATGCTCTAAAGTTGCCGGTTCATCTAGTAAAAAGCTGTGCCTAAAAAAAACTTTTCGAATATGGCACGAGAATCTTTAAAATTAATACTTAACGTCCAGCAACGTTGAAGAATCACAGACATAATTAGAACTTAACAGGAATTAACACCTACAAAATACAAGTAATTTTATAAAGAATACTCATAGTCATGTTATAAAACCTAATATCACAAATAGATAACCATTTATTTTTCAGTCACTAATAAAAATACGCTGAGGCACATAAATACCTAAAATTAAACAAAGTTTAACATTAACCTCTACATTTATCTAAAGCATTAGAAGGAAATATTGTGTTTTCTCCGGGCAATGGATAATTTTGTTAACGAGATTTTATCTTATTCAATATTTCAAGAAAATTTATGACTTCTGTCACTGAGTAACACGTACAAATTATGTACTTATAATAGAGGAGTAAACTTCAACATTCGGCGGCGTAAATATTAACCAAAAACTATTACGTACTGCATTCAAGAAATGTTGTAGCGATGTGAATTATTTAACTAAAATGTGAATTATATATTGATATGGCAACTATATAACAACATTTCCGTCTCTTAACTGCGATGAACTTGCTTCATTATAAGTGGCTAATTGACTAATTATGTTAGTTTTCTTTGGACTATTTGCGAAGCGATTCAATGTCGAGGAAGGAAGGTGTCTCATGTAGCTGGTGTATGTCGAAACACTTACAAACTATGATTAGAATTTCACACAAATAATTTCAAACTACAGGTGGTTTCACTTTCCACTTATTTATGGCATATTAATGTTTGATGTATTTAAATTCAATTTCACAAACCGCAATATTTTGCAGTTATGTAGAACGACATCATCTGCTACTGATAAAATAACTTAGCGTACAATTTATCGCTTGTCTTAAAATGTTATAGATTCCTGAATTTAGTGCCAAAATATTTTAACTGGGCACAAAAGAGGTTGTTATTTGCATTAAGCTTTGTTTAACTGTTTGCATTTTGCTAATCTCGTTACTGTCAAATTCTGTTTGACATTTCACTAACTGATTTCGTAGCAAATTAATTTAAATTGTTTCTGCAAATAGTTAAATTTACTGCCACACTAATAAAGCTATGATATGAATATGACACTATTATCGAGTTTGTGTACAAGTGTCTGTGAGTGTGCGTCTTATCTCATCCCTCTGTATTAATAATATCAAATTCTTTAATGATGAATTTTACACTTTCAAGTCATTGGTTTCATATCATGCCTATTTTAAATTTGAAGAATTTATTTCATGATTCTATCACAACAGTTTTTGCAGAATTAAACATTAAAACTTGTTACTTTCCTGCAATAGACTATAATTGTTATTACCTAACTGTTAACACATTACATCCAACAATACAGTTTTTGATTGCTATATCTATTTTTCTATGGATGTAGGTTATTACAAATTATACGATAACTATACCAATCATAGAATTCTAAACGTGTGTATTTACAAATATATAAACGTAGGTAGGATTTACCTTGTATCGTGTAAAATTACTTCCTATACCCTTGCAGCTAGTCTAGTTGGTATCAGATATATCGTAGCAGAACAGTTCGGTTCGGTTATATCAAATATACATTTATCGACGCTGACGGGCTTTAACATACATAAGTTATGATTGCAATCGGTATTAAACAATCCTTCATTAGTGTGCGATATCGTGTTAACAATTTGTGTTCAATCCATGTTGAATACAGTATAAGTTTGTAAGAACGAATTATTAAAATACATGTGGATCGGGTTTATTCGCGTCATTAAGTTTGCGCCAAGCTGTCAACGCGCCCGAACGTAGGTCATGATTAAGAATTGGAAATCGATTAGAAACATAATCATGTCAAGCCATATTCGGTTTTAATGACTTGTAAAAGGATAACATTTCATGGTGACTAAAGCAAATCGTCTATAGTTTAGATGATTTAAATAGGGAAGCGAGTTAAAGTGGAACTTGTTTGTTTTTTTATTATTCCTACAACGCCATGGCCAAAGTCCATATACCTACATAATAGATTTTTTTACAACATTGCAATGTATGTAATAGACAAAATGAAAATGAGCCCTTGGGCTGCGTTCGATCAAACTTTTATTCCAAGAATAACGCTACTAAAACTAATATGGGGTTTTGACAGTACTATCCGAGACGAGAGTTAGGCTGCGTTTCCACCAGCGCGAGGATGCGTAGCGAGAGCGAGGGATGTGTTTTTGTTAAACAATAGATTGAGTTGCGCTGAGGATAAATAAATTAAGTCATACCATTGGTTAACAAAAACATATCCCTCGCTACGCATCCTCGCACATCTCTGTTGGAAACGCAGCCTAAGCGTTATTCTTGGAATAAAAGATTGTTTAAATCCAGCTTTAGTGACTTAAATAAACTAGAATACTTGTCTGTTGAGATATGTCTGACGCTGACTTTTCAAATGTTGTGTTTATTTTGTAATATTTTCTTAAAATTTAGTGTTGTAATTGAATAGGAGGGAACGAAGAGAATTGTAACTTAACTTTTAAATTTAATGTAACTTAATAAACGACTGAAATGTAACTTTTATACTGCGTAGTTAAAGTTAATTCATTAATAAATCAGGTACAGTCAGGTGTGAATTTATGAGCGGATTCAACGTTATCAAAGGTTTGTATATATACCTAATTATAGCCGTATAAAAACAAATAAAGTTATGTATCGTTGTATGCTCTCATATAAATGTAATCACCTGGCGGTACGAAATAATTGCATTAGCCTAATCATCGTCGATTACGGCCTATGGTCTGGGTAACATTTAGATCTAAATTCACATGTCAATTTAATTCGTATTGCGCCATTGCTAGCTAGAAATTTTACATATTCTATTTCTTATTAGTTTCTCAACGAAGAAATCGGTATTTCCTCAATTTAGCAAGATTTTATTCCGACTACTATATTTACGTTGTTCGAGTTTGAGTTCAATTTTGTCTTGAAAAAAGAACCCGAATGTGAGGAATTTCTGCTCTGCAATGGTTGTTTTTATTGAATGAGAAGAATTTACTAAACGTCTTTTGGAGTGCTAGGTTTGTGCCTTAGGAACTCCAAATTTAAAATGTGAATTGCGACACGTTTTACTGTAACTAAGTATTCAAAATATTAGGAATGCTGTGATAAAAGTGGGAGGTAGGAATAAAAATGTTAAAGTTTCTTTTTTATGTAACTTTACGAAAAATTATGGCGTGAGCCTAAAAAGGCTTAGCCAGTCCAATATTTAAAATATTTTTCTAATTTGTTTCCACTTTTATTTTAGGTATTTAATTTTGTGATAAATTTCTTATTATGACTAAAACTGTGATTGCTTATATTTTTTTTATTTAATATACTCTTACTTAAATTAATATTTTATTGTAGTCTGTAGTGTCACGACGTGTTCTAGTGATCCAATGTATTTTATCTGTGATTTCTTTTGATTAGCTGTAGTATCTTCTCTGAGTGAAACTTCCTTGCGTATTTCTCTACAAGTGGCGAATAAATATTTGTGTAAAAATTCATATTTGTTTCATTCAATTATGTCATCCAAACATTAAATTTCTTCTATGGCTACCTGGCTTTTAAGTACGTCTGCAACCACGATTACAACTAAAGTTGACTTTTCGTTTTATAGCATAAACGCATTCAACTTGATGTAGAAACGCCTAAATCGCCTGGTGACAACTAAAACTCACAAAAAAAGTCACTTCTATTCAAAATCTCGTATCTAGTTTGTAGATCGATACTGAGATACATACCTATAGCTTTGTTTTAAGTACCTAAGTATTTGTTAGTTAGTGAGTTTTGGTTGTTAACAGATGATATATAACCCGCTGTCAAATGCCTGTGATGATGTATAAAGAATTACGATATGATATTGCGTAGCAGCATTCAATATTTGGCGTTACCGAAATTATTCAAGGCTGGCGTGCGAACATAGCCTATAGGCACCTACAGATATGACCAACAGTATTCCCTTAAAAAATATCCAAAGTTATTTGATAAAATAATTTTCACAGAGAATTACGGCATTAAGAACACATGGGTGATCCGCAATGACGCAAGTTTAGAGAGGCGGCCGCATGGAAAATCATTTCCGTTAGAGACGAATGGCGGTTTCAATATGCATTTTCCTTTTCGACAGATTTCGAAGTGCAATTTTAGAAGCGAACAATAGATGGAATTTTATATAATGCTTAAATCTATATCTTATGCCAAGTATATTTCTATAGAAAATAATAACGGTCTTTTTGGGTCAATAGTAGCATTTTGAAGTTGAAGTTAAGAAATATGCTCTCACATTCGAGTTTGAGGATGTTTTATTTGACGTCGCCACTGTATACCTATATGTAACAACTTTAACCTTGGGTGCTGTTCCGAGAGACTAGGTCTTCACGTTTTACTGTGCATAAGAAACCATACTTAATTATGAATGACAATAAAATCAAGTCTAGTCATGGGAACGTCGTCCAGTCGTGACTAGCGCCTCTGTTTTATCGGTTATTTATAGATCTGTAGATATATAGATAGTTTATAGATATTAGGTGCATTGGAGGGCGAAAGGCGAGCTCTAAAAAATACTACGTCAATCCAGCACTAATGGAAGATACGAAAGGCACGGAGTTGCGATGCTATGAGAAAATAATTAATTTAAAAAGTAGATCTGTTTTTAAAGTCCTAAAATAGGAAACTTGCATCATAAATACATGTATGGTCAAGAAACCTGCGATCCAACAAAACAATAATGCGAAACTCATTTCAATGCATTAAAAAATAGTATAGAATGGAGAAAATAATATGACTGTTTTGAAAACATACCTACCTATCTATGAGAAAAAAGGCAAACTGGTCATAACGGAGTTATCGTCTGTCAATCTATAGAAATAATTCTTTTGGTTGAGCGAATCCACTTAGCTTTGTACCCGATGAACAATACACATTATCTGTATTGTTAGCTGTGGCCACAACTGCCACTTCAAAATGTAAGGCGTTATAAGTGCAAACTACTTTTACACTAAATTAGTCTTTAAGTCAAACGAAATAAGGTTTACTCTTAAACAAAGAGAACAGAGATGTTGGTCACTTCATTGTCTTTACAAGCATCGAAACGAGCTTCACTGCTCTTTCACTTACGAAGTGACTAACATCTGTGTTCTCTTTGTTTAAGAGTAAACCTTATTTTGTTTGATTTAAAGACTAATTTAGTGTAAAAGTAATTTGCACTTATAACGCCTTACATTTTGAAGTGGCAGTTGTGACCACAGCTAACAATACAGATAATGTGTATTGTTCATCGGGTACAAAGCTAATGGGATTCGCTTAAAAAATGGGAGTAGGACTATATATAGGTATAGGCAGGTACGAGTATAATATGAAAGTGACTGATGTTACTACCTAGGTACCTACTCTACTTAATTCGGCGTTCCATATCATGCTCTCCGCTTTCGATTCTTCATTCTTATTCGTCGATTATATTTCTCGGGTGGCGGAAATTAAATGGAGTAATATATTTTTTAATACAGTTGCTCAAAAAGTGGTACTTTTCGTAGCTGCAAATCGTGCGAAAAGTTGGTTATTTCGAACTAGTGCTTTTTACTTTTCATTTTTTTTTTAATTTTCTGTTGTACTAACACGTCATGTCTCATAGATCCAAATAAGGTCAATCACTTTCCGACTTTATTTATTACGTCATACATCACTGCAAGTGTATATCTTATAATTATGCTTAAAATATTTAAATTGCATATTGGGTCAATCAAAGGGTTATCTATTAAAAATATTCAAAAGCGGTTTTAATAATTTGTCTGAGTGACTATTATTTTGAGCAAATGAGTATTCTGCGTGACCTAAAAAAATTAAAAAGAAAAGTATTGTCACAGATTAGAAAATACAGTATTAAGCGTGACCCACGCGCTGCTTTATAAATTCATAATAATTATGAATAATCGCTATTTTTGTGTATAAAATAATATATTTATTTACAATTATATATGAAATGTAAAGAACTAAAAACAGATTCCACGATGTTTATTGTTTCGAATCAATTAAATTACTGTGTAACATTATCATTATCTCTTCTGAAATATTAAAACTTTTTCTTTTGATTTGGCTGAATGATGACAGCCGACGCCATCTTGAAAAAAATATTACAATTAAAAGTAAAACTTTCATTTTCATTCAGTTGTTTTAATTATGTGTAAATTACACGTAAGATTTATAAAATAAGAGTTTTTGATAGAAAATGATGGATTCTGATGTTATCAGAATAGATTTAACACCGCCCTATATACGAGCCAAGGCAAAAATTGCAAGTAAGAGTATTTTACCCGCAAAATCGAAAGAGAAATTACATTGCCGTCTATGAACATTTTATTGGCTGGAAACGAGTAAAAGAGAATTATTAACAACTTGAATAAAGCTTTAAACTTACCAGCAAAGGCCTTAAATGCGACCCTTCACAATTACTCTAAAAATTGTAGGTAAGTACTCTTAATTTTTATCAGACAGAAATAAATATAATTGCCCCTTTCAATTACTGTTTTAAATTTGTATTATTGCAATTTTTCGCAAATGTATTAAAAAACGTTGTTTGGTACACGTGTGGAAGTGTCATTTTAACTCGTCCCGAGTCTTGACCCTCGCCTTTCGGCTCAGGCCAAGACTCCTCGGGACTCGTTCAAAATGACATACTTTCCACACTTGTATCAAAAACTACTATTTCCAATGGCACATATTTTCCAAAGCCTGTCACTTTATTTGTTCCGTAACCTCTGGTTGTAACGATAATGGTGGACTTGAATTTGAACCATAATGGTTGCCAAGCACCGGTGAGGTTCTAAACGCATATTAACCGAATTTAAAACTCGTGTAAAATAAACCTCTCTACGACGCTTGCTGTGCTATCGAAATGGCTGGTGTGACGCGGCCTTGTATAACATGAACTACTGACATCAAGCAATACTGGAACCACGCTTCCTACTAATTGTAATTGTGCTTACGGTCATAATTATAAATCAATATTCAATCTTGTTTAGTTTCAAAATTATTCGACACTCCAATTTTGAGACATTAGTTTTAAACATGTCTGTAGATTTCAGATTTCGATTCTATAAAATAATAGCATAACTAAACTTACTTGCCTTTTTTTTTGCATTAATAACTCACTTTTTTGAGTATAGCGACCCGCCCCGGCTTCGCACGGGTGCAATGCTGTAAATAAATTATGTATGTATTATAAACCACATATACCTAAACCCTCCCATTGAATCACTATCTATTAAAAAAAAATGTTGGGTAGTTTTAAGGATCTAAGCATACATAGGGACAGACAGACAGATAGACAGCAGGAAGCGATTTTGTTTTATACTACGTAGTGATGATGTTACCCAGTACGTGTAAGTTATAATACAATCACTAAGTGAACATACAAGAAATTAACCAGAAACCTTTCATTGTTTAATGTGGAAAAAATGTTTATAAGATACTATATTTCTGTATCAATGGAATAATTTAAATTGAATTAAAATTGTGATTGGTTGGTTACCTCTCGCGGCGCGCATCCGCGGTACACCGTTCTAAAAGCTTTCTGCGTGCAGACGCGCACATTACGCGCCCGTCTATTTCCACCAGACACCGATACTCGCCGCTAGAGAACAAAATATGGACTTGTACCAACAACCACAGTCCGATAAATATACATGATGAGCATTATTGCTGATGGTACCCACTAGGTGCTGGTAGCAAAACAAAAATTTGTATTAGGTAGTTCCCTTTTGTAAACTTTTATTTGTGTGCAATAAAGTATTACCTATTGTATCGTATTGTAGCAATGCTACGACGCTATGGGGGCATCCATAAATTACGTCACATGAATTTCATGATTTTTTGCCCCTCCCCCCGTCCTTGTCACAGCTGGTCACATTTGTGAGACCCCCCCCCCTCCCTAGTGTGACGTCACATATTTTATCGTCTGTATTAATAATTAACGAAATGAACAAAACAAAAAATATTATAGAATTAGATTAATTAAAGATACAAACTTAATAATCTTGAGTCCATGCACTTTGAATTATTTATGTACGTAACTGGCACTGCAGCCACTTTGTTCTTGTTTGGTTGGTTAATGTCAGTAAAGTAATGTTTTAAAGCTCGTGTTTTAACACTTAGAAATAGATTTTGAAATGTGACGTCACGAAATTTAGGACCCCTCCCACCCCCTTGTCACACAATGTCACACTTCATCGACCCCCTCCCTCCCCCTTAACGTGTGACGTAATTTATATTATGCGACTTGCGCGCCCGTCTACTTCCATCAGACACCAATACTATCTGCTCTAGAACAACATAATGCGAGATAATTTCGCTCATTTGGGCAAAGGTTAACTGGAAGAAATCTCTTATATATGTACTACATTTTTATATTATTGTCAATATTGTTTTATGTGCAATAAATTGTTTATATATTTACACACATACATACATGATAAATGATAATGGACTGCACCAATAACTACAATCCGATGAGCATTAATTATTGCTGATGATACTAATGGTAGTAAGTAGTTCTACGATGCTAATACATTTCACACCGCGCTGGTATATTACCTAGGTACCGATATGTGCAGATGTGTCCGCGCCAGATGCAACCCTGGAGCTGACCACGATCCTCAGACATGAGGGACCGACTCCAGAGAGCAGCAGAGACCGATATGTAATAATCACTGCTAGAGAACAAAAAATTCTGATTTACACAGTTTATGTTGACGATACTATTGTGGGTACCTTTTGAGTGCAGTTCTCCTTGGACTTTCAAAATACTACCTTAAATCCTACCTACTTACCGAAAAACTCCCTCAGAAATTCTTGGCAACAATCAGATTGTCAGATTCAGTAGGGTCTAAAGTTTTAGCCTGGACAGTACATTGACGAATAAGTAAGATGGTCAAAAGGACGTGGTTTAATTATTATAAGAATAAAAAAACCTCTAAAATTAATCAATTTCGCATAATAGATAAACTCCTATCGCCATATGTCGAACAAAAGCCTCAAAATTGGTCAAAGATCTTTGATAGCACCCCGGCATGACGCGGCCAATGATTTTATTACTGTATCATCTAATTACTAGGAACTTGTGTCGATTCCTATCAGTAACACATGGCGTGGCGATCGGAGGGGTAGATTACACAAAGATCCGCGTATCCGAACGCTGCTATATGGAAACAGGGGTCTTCTTATTTTAGTTGTGTATTAACCAATTTTATAGACTCTTCGATTAATCTTTTGTATTATGAAAAATCAGGTCTATGTAAATTGGACGTGTTCGCCAAGACGACGAAATCCGAGGATTTGAACTTACTCATATTAGTTAACTTTTTGCTTTATCCTTCAAATGGGAAAATGTTAATTTTAAATAGCGTCATTAGAACTCGAATTTACTCGTATGCCATTTTTAAGATATTTTTTTAAGTCCAAAATCATACTTGAAATTGTTATCAGCATCAAAAAAATATAAGTAATTGTACGACCACCATGTAGGTACTTCAACGCACGTTTTCACGGTCACATACCTATTATTTACCTTTCTGGAGCCTTTTATGGAGCATTTTCAGCGCTACATAAGGATTTCAAACTTTAACAGTATTTTTTTAATCTTAGATCACTCTAAATGTATTAGGTCGCATATAGACATTAGATCCCAATAATAAATAGAATTGATTGACATCTTCAAAAAGAAATCAATTACACCGCCTATTTCCATCTTGCCTGGCTTATTTTTGCTACGTTTTCGCATATGAATTTGTACTGTATAGCTCCAAGGTTATTTACACGCTTATTGTTTTAAGGTAATAATAATTGCGTAATAATCGTTCAGATTGACCATCCATTGCCGCTCGCCACCAGGTGACTTCAGGCGGTCATTATCGGCATTATCGCGTGCGCGCTCCCCCTGTAATTAACTAGATGGGCCCTCGGATGCGCCCCCGATGAGTAACGTGGGTGCGACCGACGCTTTGACTTTTTGATTTCAAACACACCAATATCTATACTTCCAATTTCCATAATTATTCTTAACGTGAACCAACGCTGCAGATGAAAAACTAAATTTGGGAACACAAGAAGTGTTTTCGAAGACAACTTTGAAACCTTTTCTGAATATCACATAACGTGAGAAAATATCGTTTTGATTTTATAGCTTCGCGAACCGGGGCAGTGTGATCGTTTTAGCCCCTGGGGTTTAAATGGAAACTATAATATCATGTTTTTATGAAATTCAAAAGCAATCTCGATACCGGCCAGTTACATGGATACGGATAATTAAAAACAAAATGATAATTATCCGCGGGGACAAAATGTATTCTTTCTTGAAGATTAATCTTTTCAGACTGTGTTCGCTCGTCAATCAAATAAATAATCATTTCGTATCATAATCATCATAATGGTTCTATATTAGTCCCTTGTCAAACAATCTACTATTATAGAAAGAACAGTTGAAAATCGACAAAGATAGAATCAACTCGGCTGCCGCATATTATGTCACTTAATTAAAAATATAAATGGACTCATTGACCTCATTGTGGAGCGATGCAGAATCTGAAAAATACTATGGGAAATCGTAATGTAATTTAATTATTACTCATCTTAAGTCTTTCATTTTAGAATCACTTGCCTCAACCCAATCGCCCGAATCAATAGCAACAGAGGTATAGAAAAAAATACCCGATTGTAATGCTCCACACAAAACAGTCTTGCTCAGACCCGTTTTCCCAGATGTCTTGCAGGTCTGAAACATACAATAAAATACAATATGTACAAGTACTCTTTATTGCACACCTCACAACATATAGGACGTAGAATGAACGTAGATTATTACGGCTAATTATGTTTCTAATATCTATAAGTATATTCATACACATGTTTAATTGCATCTGCCAAAACATCTTCAATGATCATCTGTCCAAACAGAAATTTGACGCAGGGCAAACCCCGTGTCGAATGTCGCTCACAGTTTCGTGTGTCACCCCACAGGCCCACACAACTCACTATAGTAGGTAGGACTTACTTAGGTACATAATAAGTTGCGCATATGCATGCTAGGTCAGTGAAAGAATATAACTGTAAATTTTAATGCATGAGAACCCAAATATGATACCTAGTTAAATATATTCTTAGATCTCCACAATGTGACGTCTTGAAAATCGTCAGTCCGTTTTGTCTAGGGTCTTGTTGCGCTGCATCGTCCGGTACGTGGGCGCCGTTCAAGGACCTCTCGGAATCAACCTCCGGCTCTACAAGTAAATGTGCCCCGCTGTTGGTTCTTCTTCGGATATTGTCATTTTTAACCCAAATTTTAAATTATTTTTGGGGATTTTGTGTTGCTACAGGGGGGCCTGCTTTATCATTTATATATCGCGTGATAAATTCATCGTAGACCAACAGGAAGTATATAAACATTATGTCATACGTGTACCATAAACGGATTTCGACGAATTGATACATAACTGGAATCCTAAAGAAGCGTCTAACATTGGTAGGTACTAGAAAGGGCAGTAATGAAGAATCACTCGCTGTAGGCTCGGCCGGGCGCGGCCGGGGGGCGCCAGGACTCAGGAGTCTAATTGACGGTGCACCATGGTTAAAGCGCATTGTTCTCCGTATTGGATGCTAATTGGTGGTTTACTGTTTTGATACATGTAACATGTACTCGTAGTGCAGGGTAATCAGTACTTTTCGCATCGTTAGAACCAATTGGAGTAACATCATCATCATACCCTGTAGATATAGCCTGTGGATGTGAAGTTTGGTACCCACTTAATTTATCTTTCTAAATTATGAACTGTATATCATGCATTACTTAGAAAGTTTTAAATGTTGCAGCTTATACTTGCAAGATTTCATAAAAAAACATCATCATCATCAGTCCGCAGTCGTCCATTGCTGCATTGCATTGCATTGCTTTCCGCATTCATGCGTTTCCTGCGACTCTTTCAGGTCATCGGTCCACCCACTCTATAACTCCTCATATAACACAAGTAAAGAGATACATATCAAAAATTTACAAGTTCTTGGGAAGTCGAACACTACATTAGTTGCCATTAGGCAATACTTGTAACTTGGACTGAGTCGCCCGAGTGCGAGTGTGGGCACCCGAACCAGACGATCAAGCACATCGTATTCGACTGTCCTATCACCAAATTTACAGGAGGAATAGAAGACATCAAAAACCTCACTGAAATTGCCAGAGATTACTTAGAGAGGGCTAACTTCAACCTTTAAATTTAATTTAATTAATTGTACCTACCTATATCCAGTGACTGAAATGCCATACGATAAATAAATACTTGTAAAATGTACATGTAAAAGGTAACATATATATAGAAATAGTGACGCTACAAAATGCTAATGTTAGCTAAGTTTAATAAAGTAGGTAAAAGGTCATCGGTCCACCCACTCTATAACTCCTCATATAACACAAGTAAAGAGATACATATCAAAAATTTACAAGTTCTTGGGAAGTCGAACACTACATTAGTTGCCATTAGGCAATACTTGTCCTTGGACTTTTTGAGAAATGCACCACTTACATTCCTCTATCTAGTGTTCGTAGTAACTCACATATTCAACTAGTACCACCGCAGTGATTGTTGTCATACTCTGTGGTAAAATAAAATGATATAGAAAAGGTTGTGTCTCCGTATTAAAATTCTAAATATATTAAGGTTTAGTAAAATAAAAGATAAAAAGTGCATCAGTTGTATATTTATAAACAAAGTCCTCGTCCCAAATATATATTTCAAGAGTTATGGGACCAGAAGAAGTTTTTGCTGCGAAATAACCTCAAAATCACGTGAGTTGTATTTGTATGAAAAGAAAAGTTGAAAAAAAAATGGCGGTGAATAAAGACTCTGGAAGATTTAATATACCACAATTCGAATGAGAAGGATTTAACAATTGGGCGTTTCGAATCAAAAGTGTGCTCAAAGAATATGGTTGTTCGGAGGCAATTCAATCGGAAGATTTTCATAAGAAAAATGATAAAGACAACACAAAGACGGAGGCGAGAGCACAATCCATATTAATATCCGCCATAGCTGACAGTCATTTAGAGTACGTGAGAAAAGATTCCGCATATTTGATGTTTAAGAATTTAGAGGACAGTTTTAAAGAAAAAGGGACCAGAAGAAAACTTTTTTTAAGACGACAACTCAGTGAAATTAAGTATCATGAAAAAACACCTTTGAAAGAACATTTCGTAAAAATTCAAGAGATATGTACACAATTGACAGAAGCAGGAACAGTTTTATCGGAGGAGGAAAAAGTAAATTACATTCTATTGTCAATGCCAAAAAGCTACGAATCAATAATAACAGCACTGGAAACTATGGGAAATTTAGAGGTTAACACAGTAAGTAATGGATGTTGGCAGAGGAGGAAAAGAAGAAAAAATTTTATGAAAGGAATGACAACTACACAACCACAGACAACTTAACCTATAGACCCCGCTTATAAGGGCACCCGGGTGAGCCAAGCTAATGCTCAAAAAATACGCAGCGCTCACCACGCCCCCAAACGCTCTCTTAGTTCGCGGTCGACTGTTGACGAAGTAACATGAAATATTTCACTGCTTACTTGGCTTATAAGGTGTTCAAAATATGCCTTATTGTATGGTAAAATTGTGTGGAAAATGTAGCAAGACATCTAGTCTTCAAAAAGATGGGATTTCATTTCACAAGTAAGCTATTTTTACTATTTTACAACGAATGTTATTAAGTTATAAAATGTAGGTTGGTAACCTAGCGACGCGATGATGTCTTCTGTCAATTGTAAACTGTCTCTTACCTTCGCTTGCAAATTTTTGTAATTCCGTCTTCGTCTAACCTTTGCAGTGTTTTTAGTAGTGATGTGACTGATTAATTACGTAACCGACACCCGTTAAACAATATTAAACTTTTTATAGAGTACAAACTTTTTTTATTATTGAATAATCGAAATGTATGTTACTTAAGTTCATAAATATACAATTATGAAACCATAAATGTCTAAACTGCTGAACCAATTTCGATGAATTTTCGAAAACAGATAGAATCTTGGAGAAGGGCTACTTAATATCCTGGATAAATACGATACATCTATACATATAATAAAGCTGAAGTGGCTCTAAAGTCTGTACATGGAAGATATTCGAAATAAAGTTGGCGGAGGATGCTTAAAACCGATAACAGAACACGTTCCAACAGTTTTTAGAATATTTGTGTTTATCTGTTTGTTCGTTTGTCAGTTTGTCTGTTTATTTGACCGCGCATCACGTGAAAACGCCTGAACAGACTTTGATGAAAACTTCATTAATGTCGAAAAAAAAACATATTATACGCTGTAAAAATGTTGCCAATAAAAGGGGGGTACCCATACTACCCATTACACTCGATTGAGTTAAGTTGGCACCTGAATCTTATGGCGCTACATAAAAAGGATGTGCAAACTATTTGCAAGCATGTGCTAAGACTATCGAGTTCCCTGATACACATACAGATGGCGCTGAAATTAATATGTGAAATGAAATGAAATTTGAAATGCTAATTGTTTTAGACAGTTTTCTCCATGATCAAACATGTTTCTTAACATATTATTGATGTTACTACCTAGAACAGGGCTATTGGGATTTATTGGTACATATTTGAAACCTACAAAAACTACTCGAAATTGACAAAATTCACGCGGAAAATTAGTATTTTCAACTTATTTTCGACTGCATGCAATGAAAGCATGAAAAAGCTCTGTTACTACCTAGAACTCGGGGAAAAGTATTAAGGTAAACGCAGGTATTACCGACCCCCTTAAGGCAATTTCAAAATGAACCATCATTTTTAAGGATGCTGATTGCTCTCAGATTCACGTTGTTATTTTTTTACGTTTGTATTATGTGTAAATTCTATATTTTCTATGTTAAAGGCTACTGAATAAAGGTCTATACTGTATAAAATAATTTATATAACGACGAAGTCGATTGTTGCTAATACCGACTCACAAAAATGCCTGTGAAGCTATTAACGATTTTTATGCAGCTATCACCGATCGTAAAAATCTATATACGATCGGTAATAGCTTCTTACTGTTGCTACTACCGACCCCTATGGATCGCTAATACAATTTGTTAGTGCAAACATATAATTTATCAGCGACTCATAAAAAGTAGGTATTTTTTATTAAGTTACACCTTCTGACTTTAAAACAGATTGTAATGAATTAATAAAACATGAAATATGAACCCATGCACACAGTTTTAAACAAAAAACAATAATTTTTAATGTAACAATTCAAGAATCGACCTTCCAAAAATATGTCATTATTAGTTCAATTAACAACGTGATAAAAAAGAAAGTAGAGAACAATACGTATGTCGCTAATATATTTTTACAAAGAACCGATGTTTTTATTTAAATTGGGCTATTAAAGTACCTGTGTTATTGTCATATAATGGCATAATAGAGAAAAAAACAAAACTCTATTCTGAGTCCATTAACGACTTATGGGTCGGTAATAAAATTTGTAAGTGCAAACATATGATGTCTTAGCGACTCATAAAAAGTAGGTATTTATTATTAAGTTACACCTTCTGACTATAAATCAGATCGTAATGAATAAATATAACAAGAAATATGTACCTACCCATGCATACAGTTTATAAAAAAAAACAAAGAAAGTGTCCGGTCACAAAGTAGGTGAGATATACAATAATCTATAAACGATCGGTAATAGCTTCTTACTGTTGCTACTACCGACCCCTATGGATCGCTAATACAATTTGTTAGTGCAAACATATAATTTATCAGCGACTCATAAAAAGTAGGTATTTTTTATTAAGTTACACCTTCTGACTTTAAAACAGATTGTAATGAATTAATATAACATGAAATATGAACCCATGCACACAGTTTTAAACAAAAAACAATAATTTTTAATGTAACAATTCAAGAATCGACCTTCCAAAAATATGTCATTATTAGTTCAATTAACAACGTGATAAAAAAGAAAGTAGAGAACAATACGTATGTCGCTAATATATTTTTACAAAGAACCGATGTTTTTATTTAAATTGGGCTATTAAAATACCTGTGTTATTGTCATATAATGACATAATAGAGAAAAAAAACAAAACTCTATTCTGAGGCCATTAACGACTTATGGGTCGGTAATAAAATTTGTAAGTGCAAACATATGATGTATTAGCGACTCATAAAAAGTAGGTATTTATTATTAAGTTACACCTTCTGACTATAAATCAGATCGTAATGAATAAATATAACAAGAAATATGTACCCATGCATACAGTTTTGAACAAAAAACAAATATTTATAAATGTGACGATGCATAAGTCGACCTTCCAAAAATATGTCAATATTGGTTAAAATAAAAGCGTAATAAAAAAGAAAGTAGACAACAATACGTAGGTCGCTTATACATTTTGACAAAGAACAGATGTTTGAATTTCAATTGGTCTATTGAACTACCTGTGTTATTGTCATATAATAACACAATATAGAAAAAACCGAAACACTATGCTGAGGCCATTAACGACTTATGACTCGGCGATAGCTGCCACAACTAAAACTGATGAAGCTAAGACCGTCCTATTTTATTTTAAGGTTTTATCGTTTAATATAGCTTTTTTTTCAATAAAATGTGGTATGAAATCCAGAACTGACACTCAACGGAACATATTTAATAACACAACAAAAAGTATAGCACTCACGTATTCGAATAAATCGCTTAAGTAGAAAAGTCACGTGCTTTACCTGATGGATTAAGGCCTAGTACGACGTGAACTGCACCCACGCTGTCTCCGCACAAACTGGGTTATTTTGTCTCTTTTTTGCACTTTCACACACACTATCGCAAAAGTAAATGATGGTCTAGGAACCAACGTGTGCGTAGCTTCAGCTATCTATATCTAGAATAGTACAGGAAGCGTAAAAATTGACTTTCAATTTATAGGTCGTTATTACCTGCAGATTTTCGATGGGTCGTTGATACCTGCGTTTACCTTATTCACTTCAAAAACTTGGTTGAAATTATGAATATATTTGTCATAATATGAAAAACATATTTTTTAAAAGGAATAAGGCCTCTTAAAGGCTTCTTTGGTGAAACCAGGGCGACCATCGACAGTTTGATACCATTTGGATAATGTTTTCGGATGCGGCAAACGCGTATTAAAAGTTTTCCTACCGTATTGATAGGCTTTAGTGGAATAAAAATGTAATGTGAGTGCAAATGTTCGCAGTTGAGGAGAACATTTTGTTCGACTTTTTACCTGACTTAGAATTTATTACTTGACGTTTCAGGATTTCTGAACTCTGTACGCCGATATGTTCCAAGATAGACGTATGTTCGTCAGTGACTAATTGTTTATCCTGTAGTTCCTTTAGTAGCGATTTCAATGAGGTAATCTTTTTTCTGTACGCGCGATTTGAACTTTGTAAACGTTTTACTTTAATTTTTGTCTGTTTAAGTTTTTGAGAAAGGTCAGCTATAGTGATGCGAAGACGCTTTTTTTGTTCATTGTAACGGAGCTTCGATGTTGCGTTGCTTCATGACATATCTAGAAAAATTAAAAGTAATTTATGAAGTGAGTGAATAGTTTGTTTTATTATTTGATGTTTTGATTTTTCAATTTTCACTTTATTTGTTGATCTACTACAACACTAGAGTGCATTTTCACCAAGGTCCAATTAGAAATGCACTCAGGTACATAATTAATTAAAAATAATACCATTCTTGTATTCTTATTGATTCCAATTAAAAACATATACACTTACATTCTGCAGTTTCTTTTTCGAGTGTGTCCCATCACTATCAAAAAAGGCGCGCGTCTTGCAACGCATGCGTTATTGCTCGCTGACCTTGAACTAGCCAATCACAGTGCACTTGATGCCCTCCTCACCCCGCCAATTTGGCAAATTGAGATACTAGAGAAAGTTTTATGAAGCGGGGTCTATAGGGCTAAGTTGTCTGTGTACACAACGAATGCATTCAACTGTTTCCAATGTGGCAAGGCAGGCCATAAGAAATTTGAATGCCGACAGAGTTTCAACAGAGGGAAAAGTTTCTACAGAGGACAAAGTTTCAACAGAGGACAAGGTTTCAACAGAGGACAAAGTTTCAACAGAGGACAAGGTTTCAATAGAGGTCGAAGTTTCAACACAGGACAAGATTTTAACATGGCACGGGGACAACAATACCAATCAGGACAAGGACGACGATTTAATAATACAGGACATGGATTTTATGCAGCCCAAGGAGGTCGATGGAGCCAAGGACGAGGACATGGGAGTACCAACTATGCGGAGGAGAACGAGTATGAGTCGAGTGCATTTATTAACGGACCATCAAATCAAGTGAGTGAACATTCGGTTATAGACTTTTGTGTAGATTCAGGCTGTTCAGATCATTTAATAAATACAAAGGAACATTTTGTAGATTATGTTGAGTTAAAAACACCCAGAAAAATTGCTGCCGCCAAAAATGATGTTTGTTTGCAAGCGGTAGGCATTGGTAATATAGAGGTAATATTTAGAGTGGGCAGAAAAGAAAACAAATGTACTATTAAAAATGTATATTATCTTCCAGATTTAAGAAAAAATTTACTGTCTGTATCGAGAATGGAAAATGTGGGTTTCAGAGTTGAATTCTGTCTAGGAAAGGTAAGAGTATATAAGCACAATTTTCTGTTAATGATTGGAAATAATACAGGCACTCTTTACAATGTCAAATGTGAAAGTTATGTAAACTCATGCAATTTTACTCACAAAAGTGATTCTGATTTGTGGCACAGACGTTTTGGTCATTTGGGATCAAACAATTTAAACTTACTGGTGAGAAGTAATATGGTAAATGGTTTGTCAGATTTAAAAAATAAAACAATTGATAATGATTTGTGTGAACCGTGTATTTTGGGAAAAAGTAGTAAACAACCATTCAGTAAACCGGGAATTAGAGCGAGTAAACCATTAGAGATTGTACATACAGATGTCTGTGGGGGGATTTCACCTGTCACATGGGATGGAAATAATTATTTTGTAACATTTATTGATGATTATACACATTTTACGATGGTATATCTAATACAAAACAAATCAGAGGTTTTCAAAAAATTTCAACTGTATTACAATTTAGTAACAAGACACTTCAACACTAATTTGCTAAAATTAAGAATGGATAATGGTGGAGAATATATTTCAGATGAGTTTAGACATTTTTGTTATCAGAGAGGGATTGTCATGCACCATGCAGTACCATATAATCCACAAATGAATGGAGTGGCAGAAAGAATGAACAGGACATTAATGGATAAGGCCAGGACAATACTAATAGATTCAGGAATGGAAAAGAAATTTTGGGGAGAAGCCGTTCTATTTGCCACATATGTAACTAACCGAAGTCCAGTTACAGGAAGAGATAAAACACCAAGTGAACTATGGGAAGGAAGAAAGCCGGATGTATCAAATTTGAGAGTTTTTGGATGTATAGCGTACAATCATATACCAAAAGAATTAAGACGGAAGTTAGATGACAAAGGGAAGAAAATGATAATGATAGGATACAACATAGGAGGATACAAACTTTTTGATGTAGAAAAACAGAAAGCAGTTACAGCGAGAAATGTGATCTTTGATGAGCAATCTACAAGAAAGGAAAAGACAGCATATATACCAGATTATGACACTTCTGACGAGATGGATCAGGAACAGAAAAATGATAACTTGAAAATGGAATTAACAGAAAAGGATAACACTGAAAAAGAAATAATAATAGAAGAATTAAAAGACCAGACAGAAGAAGAGACATGCAATGAAAAAGAAAGAGAAAGCAGTGAAAGAGGAAGAGAGAAAAGAAAGATAAATAAGCCAAAATGGCAAGAAGATTATGTGATGAATCTTGAAGAGGATGATGAAGCTCTATTTTCACTTCTAAGTAGTAACTATGAAGATGTACACCTTTTATATGATGACATTAAAGAGAGAGAAGACAGAAGAGATTGGGAGAAGGCAGTAGATGAAGAGCTGAAAGTATTAAAAGAAAGTGAGACTTTTGAGATAGTGCCGGAGCCAGATAAAAAAAAGGTATTAGATGGAAAATGGGTTTTTACAAGGAAAGAAATGGAAAGTGGAAGTTTATGTAAGGCAAGACTAGTAGTACGAGGTTTTCAACAGGAAGAGAAATTTGAAGATGTGTACTCACCTGTTTTAAGATTGCAAACGCTTAGGACGCTGTTATCAGTAGCCGCAAGGAAGGATTATCATATAAATCAAATGGATGTCAAGGGAGCATTTCTGTATGGAAAAATAGATGAGGAGGTATATCTCAAACCTCCAGAAGGGATGACAATACAAGAAGGCTATGTGTTAAAGTTAAAGAAATCCTTATATGGACTGAAGAAATCACCGAAGTACTGGTACGAAAAATTCAATGATACGATCAAGTCATATGGCTTTAAACGCTCTGATAATGATTATTGTCTATTCAGTAAGGGGAATATATATCTACTATTATATGTTGATGATCTCTTAATTTTAAGTTCAAATTTAAAGGAAATAGAGTCAGTTAAAGATTTTTTGAAAACCAAATTCCGTATGAAAGACATGGGTACAAATGATTTGATGTATTTAGGTATTTCAATACAGAAAACGTCAGAAGGCATCTCAATTAATCAGTCGAAATACTTACAAAATGTTTTAAATAAGTTCAACATGCAAGATTGTAATGGTTGTGATACACCTATGGATAGTAATTTTAAATTTGATGAAAACTTACCTGTTGACATGTCTTTTGAATATCAGTGTAGGTCACTGATAGGCTCACTTATGTACGCAACTGTAGGATCTAGACCTGACTTAGCTGCCTCTGTATATTATTTAAGTCGATTCCAGTCTAAGCCTAATGTAGAATTGTGGAGGGCGTTGAAACGATTGTTAAGATATGTGAAGAACACTGTAAACTTCTCATTATTATATACTAAGGATGTCTCTAGTAAGCCTTTGTTGGGATATGCAGATGCAGACTATGCTCGGACAGATGATAGAAAGTCTACATCTGGATATTTATTTAAAGTCTTTAACAACACTGTTGTGTGGAGGTCTAAGAAACAAAATACAATTGCCTTAAGCACCACTGAAGCTGAATATGTAGCATTATGTGAGAGTATAATGGAGGCTTGCTGGATGTTAAAACTTTTATTAGATTTAAATATTGAAATGGATAGTGTAACTATTTTTGAAGACAACCAGAGCACAATTAAATCAATTAAAAATTCAGACCAAAAGAGACTAAAGCATATAGATATATTAAATATAATTATATAAAGCAAAAGGTGGAGGAAAATATTGTCAGTGTAAAGTATATTAGTACAAAAGAGCAATTAGCAGATATTTTCACAAAGCCTTTGAGTAAAAATGTTTTTGTCAATATTGTACAACAGTTAGGTCTTACGAAGAGGAATGTATGTGCTGAGGAAGAGTGTTGAGAAATGCACCACTTACATTCCTCTATCTAGTGTTCGTAGTAACTCACATATTCAACTAGTACCACCGCAGTGATTGTTGTCATACTCTGTGGTAAAATAAAATGATATAGAAAAGGTTGTGTCTCCGTATTAAAATTCTAAATAAGTATATTAAGGATTAGTAAAATAAAAGATAAAAAGTGCATCAGTTGTATATTTATAAACAAAGTCCTCGTCCCAAATATATATTTCAAGAGGACTGAGTCGCCCGAGTGCGAGTGTGGGCACCCGAACCAGACGATCAAGCACATCGTATTCGACTGTCCTATCACCAAATTTACAGGAGGAATAGAAGACATCAAAAACCTCACTGAAATTGCCAGAGATTACTTGGAGAAGGCTAACTTCAACCTTTAAATTTAATTTAATTAATTGTACCTACCTATATCCAGTGACTGAAATGCCATACGATAAATAAATACTTGTAAAATGTACATGTAAAAGGTAACATATATATAGAAATAGTGACGCTACAAAATAAGTTATGTTAGCTAAGTTTAATAAAGTAGGTAAAAGCCACACCTTCCCCTGGAGCCCTTTTCATTTTCATCAGTAAAACTTTGAATATTTTCTCATTCATTTTCAGAATACATGTCCTTCCATGTTTTTAAGCAAATTCTGTCGGACCCTCTAACCGCCTAATCCTACGAAAAGGCTAAAAATTTCATGCAACCACATGTCCCAGTGCTTAGCGCCCCCGCTAATGGTACATTTGCACCCTCCCGGAGGACCGGGGTGTGCAGGGGGGAAGAGGGGAGGTAAAAGCATATTTATGTTAGTTTCTGATTGACGATGATGGCTTCCCCTTGGTTAGAGTCGGTGCGGGCTCGCTGAGACGAATCTTGCGAGAAAATCGTCGTGATTACGTTAGGTTCATATTACTACTCTTGGTTGCTTTATGAAAACATGTACCTACAAATGATGCATATTATAATTGAATCGGGCCGTATGGTTAGGCTTTCCACACAAGGAAGGACAGCCACGACCAGTCTGCAAAGTGTAACGACATAATTTAACGAGATAATTTAATTTCAAATATTCCAATGTAAAAAACACTCTTCCTTTTAGGTTGACTTAGGCATTCTTGTTATGTAATACACCAAGACGCCAAGTATTGCAGAACTGGCGATTATTATCATTCTTTCGCCAGATCTAAACTTCTAAAAGTAGTTTTACTTACTGCCATTAAATTTGACCCAAGCAACCGGCGGCGGCAGCTTACGCACTTAACGCACTGCTCTCGCAGATTTTCTGGCGGGGACACCGCACTTCTCGTACCTACACAGATATAACTACGCGTAAGTATGTTGCTATATGTTGAGAGGCTGAGGTGTGGGAGTACATTCATAGCTAGTGGTGGGCCAGGTTTTGAGACATAGGGGCCCCATGTAGTTCGAAGTTTGCTCATGGCACGAGAATTCATCGCGTTGCCAATCAAATTGGCATAGAGGTCATTTTATATAGTTAGCCGCGTTACGGTAGGCAGATGCATTTGATGTAGATACTAAATATGAATGCAAATATCGACAAACTGGTCGAAAAATATAAATGACTGCAGTGCATAGGGCTACGGAATGCAATCTCGTTCTCGCGAGATCTCGTTTTCGCGAGATCGAGATCGAGATCTTTTGGCGAGATGACCCTATGATAAGGTGCCTACCATCAGTATTTTACGATGCGCATGTCAGTTAGTCAGGATATTTGGGAATTTTAATTTGTCTTTAGACCGAAGTTTCAATCAGTATAAGGTTCGTTTGCGCACCCGGCAAATAATATCAATTTTTTGCATACTTTTGTTTGAAAAGACAAGACCACTATAATAGGTACAGTCCGCATCATATAGTTAGTAACATAACAGTCAAAGTGGCCAAAAAATGCGTACTTATAAGATGCTTATCGCAATACAAATAAAGATCTGTTCCAACACAGCGTGCATTGTTGATATAGGTACAAATTGTAACCAGACGTAGATTTAGTGCTATGAACTGATATTTAAAAAACCGGCCAAGAGCATGTCGGGCCACGCTCAGTGTAGGGTTCCGTAGTTGCTCATCCTTCACAAGAGACGGGCTTAAAACAGCGGTATTAAGCCCGAGGTTTAAGTTAAGAGAAAGATTTCAAGTTCTGTAAAAAGGTCGTAAACGCCAAAGTAACTGTAATTACTTATTCTTCTGGAAGTCAACTTAAGTCCTTTTAAAGAAAATTATGAAATTTTGTGATAACTCTAAAACGGATGGACCAATTTTGTTCAATATAGTTTTCATTGAAAGTACTTATAAGGCCTCATTTTCATGAATTTTTCCATATTTTTTTGACCCGTGGTTGAAAAGTTAGAGGGGGGGGACACTATTTTTTTTTATTTTCGGAGCGAATATTTACATAACTACTGACTTTATTAAAAGGTAATGTTTAAAGACCCCTATTATTTTTAACAGGCCTATTTAACGACACTCCACACACTAGGGATGAAACGAAAAAAAAAATCACCCCCACTTTAGGTGTACGAGAGGTACCCGAAAACATAATTTTTAGTTTTTATTTTACCGTTTTGTCGGCGTAATACATATACACATACTCATACCAAATTTCAGCTTTCTAGTACTAATGATCACGGAGCTAAGCCGCGGACGGACGGAAAGACGGACTGACGGACAGACGGACATGGCGAAACTATAAGGGTTCCTAGTTGACTACGGAACCCTAAAAATTCACCCCCACTTTAGATTGAAGTATGATGATTGCTGGAGATAGGGTTCTTCATGAAAAGTCCATTGTTCAGGTTGGTTATGATATATTGTCTTATCAAAGATTGTTAAGTAAAAGAACCTTAAAATTAGTGTTACATGGGTTTTTATTATTAAGATTTGCCCACTCAAGCAATATATGTTTATGTTGTTGTAAACAACTAAGTTACTGTAAAACTGTAACTGAGGCATACACTACACCTCCTTCCTAAGTATCCTTCACCCCCCCGGTAACAAAGAGGAAAGGAGAGAAAAAAGAAAATAAGAAATAATAACACATATTACTTGAGGGTTCACATTTTAAAAACAGTTAAGTTTTTAACAATTGAAAATATTACTATAATAAATTTATGTGTTAAATAATCTAGTATTATTCTTATGGGTTACATATTCTTTGTTATCTTTTAAAATCCTTACAGGTGAATTATCCTCTATAACTTCATATGGTCCTTTAAAAATATTGTCTAACTTATTTCCAACTTGATTTTTTAACAAGACTAAGTCTCCTGGTTTGTATTTAATTGGATTAACATATTTATCATAATAAAATTTCTGTCTATTTTTACATTCTAGCAAATTATTTCTAGCGTCATTAATCGCTTTTTGAAATCTATATTTTAATTCTAGAGGATAGCTTTCATGATTATATAATGGTTCCGTATTCTTATTCAAATTACTCGGTAAATTACATTGTTTCGCAAAAACTAATTCGTATGGACTATATTTTGTCTCAGTGTGTACTGTGTTATTGAATGAAAAACACCAAAATGGTAGCCAAGAACTCCAGTCGGTTGTGTTATTTTCACACTGAATACGGAGATAGGCTCCTAAGCTCTTATGCGTGTTTTCAATTCCTCCTAAAGTTTCATGATGATAGGCAGTTGAATTTAGCTTCTCGATACCTAATAAGGTGCATATTTCTGTCATAATTGATGACATGAATTCTTTACCTTGGTCAGTAATAATTTCTTTCGGAATGCCATAACGTAAAATAAAATTATTAACTAACAACCTAGCAACTAATTCGCTTTCCTTTTTATCGATAGGGTAAGCTTCTACGTACTTTGTTAAATTACACTGAATAGTTAAAATATACTTATTATTAAAGTTATCTACGTCTAAAGGGCCCATTATATCTAAGCTTATTCGTTCAAAAGAAGTACTTGGTGTTGTGGTTATAACCATTGGTTGTCGAACATGTCTGTTTGCATGTTTCTGTATTTGACAACTTTTACACCTTTTAACATTATTATTGACGTCATTACTCATTCCTGGCCAGAAGTAGTACCTTTTGATATTGTTCAACATTCTGTTTACCCCCGCGTGACCACTGGTGGGTAACAAATGGAAGTCATTTAAAATAACTGTCTTTGTATCTTGATCAGTTACTCTAGTTACATCTTTGGTAACAAGAAACCGTGGAATTGTCCCAGATAATTTTTTAACTTCTTTTAATAATTTTTCTATAAACTGTTGGATATCCATTCTTTTAATAATTACGAGCTCGTTGATATCCAATTTGTGGCATAAACTTTGTAATTCTCTCGCTAACACACTTACGGTAGATAACGATCGAGACGTTACAACTAGAGCACACTTGTCAGGTACAAATGTACACTGACCATTATAACTGGGAAACTTTTGTAATTTTTCTATATTTTTCAAGTAACTTTCCGTTGGGAATATTACTAATTCTATACAGTCTTTGGGTCGTTTGAGAATTTCCACCACTCTAGGTTGATCAGACCTGGAAGTTGTGGGAATGTTTCTCTGTGTCAAGTCCGTTATGTTGTCATCTAATTGATTACGTAATCTTCGACTTTGAGCTCTGGTAATGACTGATACAACGTTTTCTCTCATTTCTTTCAAACTCTGTGACGTAACAGGTATACGACTCAATGCGTCTGCAGCTGCATTGTTTCGTCCTGGTACATAATCAATTTCAAAATCGTATTCTTCTAAATATAGTCTAAATTTCGTAAGTCTACTCGAAGGATCAGTCATTCCAATACAGATAGAGGTACCCGAAAAAAATATTTTTTTTTAGTTTTTATTTTACCGTTTTGTCGGCGTGATACATACACATTTCAGCTTTTTAGTACTAATGATCACGAAGCTAAGCTGCGGACGGACGGACAGACGGACATGGCGAAACTATAAGGGTTCGTAGTTGAACTGGTTGACTACGGAACCCTAAAAATGATCTACCAGATCTACCAGAGCGTAATTAATTTGTGAACGTAAATCAGGAATCATTTTGTATACATAAATCAACTTTGCTGTGCTTAGCTGCCTTACGAAAAGCGCAACCAATCACTAAATATTAGGAGGCCTTATTCCTTTTAAAATCTATTTTTTTCATATTATGACAAATATATGGATAATTTCAACCAACTTTTTGAAGCGAATAATACTTTTCCCCGAATTTTAGGTTAGTGACATAGCTATTACATGCTTTTATTGCGTGCAGTCGAATAAGTTGTAAAAACTAATTTTTCGCGTGAAAATTGTCAATTTCGAGTAGTTTTTGATACAAAAATTATCAATGAAAAGTTCAAACTGTAGGTTTCAAATATATACCTACCAATACATCCCAATAGCCCTGTTCTAGGTAGTAACATCAATAATATGTTAAGAAACATGTTTTATCATAGATAAAAATGTCTAAACAATCAGCATTTTAAAAGGAATAAGGCCTCTTAAAGCTAGGACTGATTAGGTATTTAACCCTTCCCTTACATAGCACGAAAGGGTTAGCCTGGGGCCTACTCGGGATCCGGCCCCGCTGCCGGATTGTATGACTATTAGCTAATTGCTTGGTTACCAATTAAACCTTTTAAAATGATTGCAAGAACTTGATATAGTATATGTAAAGATGGTTGACTAAATGGGACATCACTGATGTCAGACCTTCACAGGTGTAGGCGAATTTACTAAGAAACTATTTATATTAAGAAGTATATACTTTTTGTAATACATGTATTTATACTGTACTATATACCTACATACGAGTATATTATTGTGCGCAATGATAAGTCAAATAAAAAATTGAGATCTTTTTTTAACCGACTTTAATAGTATTTTATGCAATCGTGGCACAATGAAGGTTCTTAAAGTCGAGTACCGCGTTTAGGTCACGAGGCTTGCCGAGTGGCCTAGGTAAGGTACGAGATTTAAGGACCTAATTGTGTAACTATTGCATACAATACTTTTTATACGAGCAAAACACAGAAAATATTTTTTTACTTTAATCGTCATTCGTCCCCACTATGAATTTTTATTTTTGAGGTTACCTTTTTCGTTCAACTAAAACCGACCTATTAAAAAAAAAACATAATCGCGATGGTCATGGCGGGTGCCTCGTGATTGGTTAAATTTTTTGACAAGTATTTTCAACCAATTAGTGAACAGTAGCGTGCTTTTTTTTTAATTAAATATGCCGATGATCTCTTTTTGAAATTATTAGTTTTAGAGAGATGTCTTATAAATATTAAAGTTCTGTAGCGGGTACCATAGAGTATAGAATTTTTGTACAGGATTTAAAAGTGCGTTATTGTGATTTTGTCTGTGAAATTATAATTGACAGATTAAAGTACTTATGCGAGTATAAAAAAAGGTATAAGAGGTTCTATGTTTCACGGTATGTATGTTATTATGATCTTAATATTGGTAGTGCAGCATTTGTAATGATTATTCATAGAAAATACATTAATGACACGTATGCATTAGCGTAACGAGCCCGTGTTATTAGTGGCCACGCGTCAAAAAGCAATTTGTCAGTCTGTCCGTCCGTCCGTTATTAACGACGTTACCTATACATTCGGGTTATTGAACGATTGATCTATGACACATTTGAATAAAATGTTTTGATCCCGTTATGTCGTTTTTGATAGATTCATTGTTATTTGTAATTCGTTAAACATCTGCTTGACCAGAATGATGACGAATTCAATTAATTTTTTATTCAATTTAATTTAAACCTGGCTCTTAAACTTCTCATGTAAGTGAAACTGTGTTTCTTATGAGGAATTAAAATGGATTGAATTGAATCTAAATGATCGGGTACTTACCTATTGTATGTACCCGAACTTCCGTACCGTTACTTCAAAAACCTAAATTATTCTTTTAAAAATTGCCCAGCAATCCTGAGTTCGAATAAATTGAAGTTATGACTTGGAGGCCAGTGAATGGTTGCGTTTATTACTCGATAAATGAATGATAAAGCATCCGCCACTTTTTCACAGGTAGGCGAGTGCGAGAGGGACAGGTGCTTTATCATTTATTTATCGGATGATTAACTCAACACCTTGGCCCGCTCGCTGGTCATAACTTAAATTAAGGCCAAATACTTAGCGAACTTATTTTTCCTTAAAAAACGCAATCCACAAGTAAAGAAAGGACCTTATTCTTAAACTGTCACTGAGCTCCTGAATGTATTTACAAATTTCAAAAGTAGAAGCTTCAAGCGACCTCAGGCCCTCAAATTCGCATTTATATTATTCAGTTACGGAGGATATTGATTTCTAACCTGACGCTGAGGGCCGGATAAGAGCCAGAAAATACTGCAATGGTCATAACTCATGACTCCAACCCAGGTTCAACCAGTTAGCTACGCCGTTTAGGCGTTTATCAAAAAAGTTGCAATAATTTGTCGATCTTATTTTAAAACTGTCACCCATAGGACTCCGAATGTATTTACAAATTTCAAGTGTATTGAAGCTCCAAGCGACCTCAGGCCCTCAAATTCGCATTTATATGATTCTGTTACGGAGGATATTGTTTTAAACGGCTCGGGCTGAGGCTGAGGGCCGGATATGAGCCGCATTTCAATGATATTGCTTCCGCGCGCGCGCCGGCCAAACACTCCAGAGGGTATTAGAATATTGAGCGGGCTTCCACAGCCTCTGTTGTGTCAAGTATTTGAATTGTGGGGTTTGGAATCCTTTATTTATTTTAAGTAATAAAAAATTGGGCAAGTGTTAGTCCGACTCGCGCATGAAGGGTTCCGTACCATAATCTATAACAAGTTAGTTGTATGGGAGCCCCCCTTAAATATTAATTTTATTTTATTTTTAGTATTAGTTGTTATAGCGGCAATAGAAATACATCATCTGTGAAAATTTCAACTGTCTAGCTATCACCGTTGTTGAGATACAGCCTGGTGACAGACGGACGGACGGACGGACGGACGGACGGACAGCGAAGTCTCAGTAATAGGGTCCCGTTTTTACCCTTTGGGTACGGAACCGTAAAAAGTAACTAGTCATCTAATGGGAACTCTCTTTGTTTCATTAGATGAATACATTTCTCAGAGGGTTCACCATGTATTTGTAATTTAGCAAGTTTTGGGATGCATATTGTTTTAATTTTACTTACGCTGCTCGATTCCGAGATCCGTGCATTAAAAAATGTAATACCTTCACTTATGTAAGTATGTATGTTGTAGAACTTGCAGATTCTTTCTACCCAGAACGCTTATGGAACGGTCTTCCTCTCACAATTAAATAAGCACCGAGTAACTTAAGCATTCAAAAAGTCTTTTGTGGCAGAAATTAAGTCTCGTAGACCTCATAGCCTACGTATCTGCTTAGTATCTTTGTATATTTATATTTAGGTATTTATATTATGTTATATGTGATATATTAAAAAAGTATTATAATTATGTGTTGTCAGTTGTTACTTATGTTAGTTGAACCGTCTATTTTTTTTCTGCTTTGCCCTAGGGTTGACGGGTAGATAATTTCTCATGGAATTACGTCCGCCTTTTGCACGACAAGTTCTCCTTTGTACAATAAACGCCTATATAACCAACATAATAGGTATAACCAAGTGTTGGTGCCGCTGCGCTGCCGATGTCGTCTGTAACACTTCGTCGCATCACTTGTCGCCGCTGCTCCGTCGGGTTTCCTGGAGCTCGACCCCACGGATTTTCTGTTCTGTGCTCGATCAAAACTTTAAGCCCCGAATAAAAACAAGGGGCAGCCAGGCGCAGATAGTAAAAGAGATCGAGTAGTTATTATTACAGAATTTTGTGAAGGGTTTTTAAATATTAATTTTGATAGAAAACGAAGTTTCATTACGTAGAGATATAATCTTTCTGAACCTAGTCTATTTTAAGTTACCTCTTTTAAATATTACGTTTTATATTTTGAAGGAATTCTTGAAGTGTCGATAATCACGATAAGTATCAATATATCTTAATCGGATTAAGTATGGATTAGTATGGATTCATTTTGAAAAATTTCAAAAGCTTTCCATGGCAGATTATTAATTTGAAACAAAATTATTATGTATGGAGTATGGATTAAGTTAATCCATACTTAATATTATAAATGCGAAAGTGTGTCTGTCTGTCTGTCGGTCTGTTACCTCTTCACGCTTAAACCGCTGAACCGATTTAGATGAAATTTGGTACATAGATAAGATAGTTTCAGTCCCGGGGAAGGACATAGGATACTTTTCATCCCGAATAAATTTAGTGTTCCCGTGGGATGAGCGGGTAACACCGCGGGGCACAGCTAGTATCCTATAAATTTGCTTAACAATATCTTACAAATACAAAATATTGAAATACAATCTTTAGGTACCTAGCGAAACATATTAAAAATAAACCTGAATATTTGTGGACTTAAAAAAAGCAGATGAATTTGGACATCGTGAAAGCGCATCTACAGAATCCCTGTCCCGACGCGATCCATTAAGAGGATTAAAAGCGCCTCCGCGATCCCGCGCCGAACATCCAATACAACATGCCAGCCTACTGCCACCGCCTATACCTTTGTTTTGGGATATCTTAGTCAGAGTTTATAGGTAAAGGTTTGAATACCACATTACGTAGCTCAAATTTTTGTTGTGATTGTAATTTTACGAGTAGGTATGTATTCTGAAAATCGCTTTCAGTCGTTGACTGGATTTTTTTATCGTTTATTTCATTACTGTCGTTTTTCCTCCATTTTGTCCTTAAGTGAGCTTCTCTATACACGAGTAGTTACGACGAAGGCGTTGTGGGGTCATGTATACAATATCAGCTTTTTATGACCATTCAGACATCTGAGATTTTTTTTCTACCTATAGTAAGTATAACTATCAACTATCATAGTTTCGCGATGTCCTTCCGTCTGTCCGTTTCGTCCGCGAATCGCGTTACCTCAGCCACTAAAAGTCTAAAAGACTTTCGAAAACTGTAATTTTGAAATTTAGTATACAAAAGCTGTAAAGTGGTAGAATATAATCTTGGAACCATTTTTTTGTATCTCCCTTACACGTACAGTACAGTTTTTCTCATAGAGATAGAACGTGTGTGAGTTCACAGTCCAATTATTAGTTGCTACTATAGTCTTTATGACTGCTTTGCTCATATATTAATTAAAACACCAACATTTATGGCGATTAGACGACCATGTGGCGTCATATGGCGCATCGCATGAGCACGCGTCATTGCGCGAGCACGGGGTGGCTTCGAACCCTGTATTAACGAGCTGTAATCTAGTCCTGCCGGGTAATTATGCTTGTTTACATACGTTGTTGTTTTGAATTTTAATACAAAATTTAATAACCTCAAATACAAATTCCAAAATCGCCCGACCCAAAGTCAAGCTTGTTATTGGGCATGAACCCTCATTTAATGAGTGCTATGGAAATACTTCAAAAACTAAACAACCAACCAAGCATACGATTTAGAGTTCTTAACCTAACTATATACAAGATTAAAGTATGAAAGTTAAATATCTCGAAGACTATATGTACTGCCCGTCTAGCACATCTATGCTTTGCAACTCTTGTCGCGCGACATAGCGCTACCCGCCACTCTCTCACATTACTTACTGCACTAAAAGAGACGGGTATTAACTATATCACGCGAGAAATGGTCGCGTATGACAGTTATGCTAGAGGTGCTGTTTGGTATTTCCACTAAACGTTATAGCCAAGAATAAGAACTATCTCGCCAGACAATAAAAAACTGGTTAATCCTTTAGCGAGCTATGATGCCCAGACCGACATACTTTCATATTAAACTCATAACACCCCTCATTTTTCCTCGAGTGTTAAAAATGTGTTTACAAAGTTCATCAGCTGCAATTTGAACTGATTGAACACTAAAATCTTGCATGATTTTATGTTCACATCCCGTCGATTGTTACCAAGACTTTTTTTCTGACTATCCAAAAACCAAGATTCTGACTTTTCTACCCTTGCGAAAAAGCGAGTAAATTACAGTTAATGAATAAAAATCAATAACAATCACTTAACTTCAGCTGGGCACCCTCGTTTCCAGGTCGGCGCGCAGATTGCGCGCGCGGCGCCCCCGCGCAGCCGACCGTGCGGGTGTCGGCAAATATGGCATAAATGCCGAATGTTGGTGTTTAATTAGATTTTTTGTACGTTTTGCTGAGTTGTGCTTGTAACGAAATGAAAGGATTAAGTACTTCAATTGCAATTTATATTTGTCCGATATTTATTTTTATTTATTTATTTATATAGGTACCTAATAATTCTGATTCTGCTTCCCAAAGAGCTGCTCCCTAAAGGCTAAGGTTACGAAATCTTAATTATGGGTAGTACCTACTACTAAGTAAATTTAAAGGTAGTCTATTGTTAGTAGACGTGTAATATAACTGAACGTACTACTTTTCAATCGATTTATAAAAGGAAGAAAGTTCCCAGTTCGTCAGAATCTTAATATTTTCCGTATATATCGCGGTGAAAACGTACTTTTACCATTTCGTTTGTGAATTCTAAGACCTAACCTTATCAGACTTTTAACCGCACTTCCACTACATCTATGGTACCGCCTCGTATAAAAAACAGTCGGTATCGCGTCATACTGCGATACGGGGATATTTCTGGCCAGTCAAGTGGCAAGTGTAGCGCTTCACGGTTTTCTTTCATGTCGGCAGCGAGCGCACTTCAATCTGAAGACTTACAGTGCGTAGTGTAGTAGCGGCGATAACTCATTACGTTTTTACAAACTTCATGTTATTTAGTATATTTAGCTTGAACGTGGTTCTGTCTTTCTATTCAACGCGCGTCCCGTCACGTTACTCCACGTTACCAATTGGTAAAGTCTTCATTCTCACTTTTTACGTTGGCGAGCAGTAGTTGTATCTGTACTAGTTGCTTAGATTGACTATATTTTTTGATTTTTATCTAGCTATGGCAACATAAAGCTTTGAACGAATTATCCCGTGAGTCGAAATATGCAATAAGTAAGTACATATTTACTATCTAGATGCGTTCTGATAAGTCCTACTAAATGGCAAGCTATACTTTCCAATCAAAAATCTGTCGAACCTCATATCGTCATAGTTCACGCTTAGATACACGCATTGTAATAACCAATATTGTTCCCATGAGCGAGAACAATTGAGGACAATCGGGAATATCGTACAGTTCGGAATCATTGGAGCGGGCGTTGTCATCAAGGTAGACAATACAAGGGTTGCAACAATGAACAACGTATTTTTCATTAGGTAGGTACCATCAGAGTTGTTTCGATTTATTGTAGACGAAATATTGTGAGATATTTCAGCAACAATGATTGGCTCAGGGGGTACATTATCACTTTTTCAGATTTTACTTCTTTTGCGGTAGTTAACCGAACTTTTTAAATATGTAGCTATGTGTTGTAGGTACGGTTCTTTGCACTCGGTACTACTAGTACGGTCAGCATCAAAAGTGGCTGACAATTTTACTAATGGCATATGTCAAATTCCACACTAAAATTTTCAGCTACATTTCAAAACCTCTGGGGTACTTATCGATGACCTATTAGAAAGCTGAAATTTGGTATGTAAGCTAGTCTTATTACACAAACAACAAAATAATTCTAAAACTTGGAACTTTTACCCCCCCCAACCCCTTAAACTAGGGGATGGAAGTTTGATTGAGACTTCTGCAAATTCTCCTTGATATAAATAAAACACATAATATTTTAGGATTTATAGAAAATCACCTACTTTTATCTGGGGATAAACGTAAGTATTTCTTAAATACACAATTATTACTACTTCTGTATCTACACTTTGACTTTGTATTTTAAATATTTCTTTATAGACCTGCCAAAACATTTCATGTAAAATTGGCGGCCAAGACTCACATGCTCATAACGCTTTCGCTGTAAAAAGTTATTTTTCTTGTTGATATCATTTCCTTTTACGCATTCATCTTACGCTTAAATCTGCTTAAGATGGATATAAAAATCATTGATTCATCAATCAAAAATATAAAATTCCGCAAGTCAGGGCTTAGGGGCTTGGCTTTTCCTGGGATCTGATAACTTTTTTTACAGCGAAAGCGTTATGAGCATGTGAGTCTTGGCCGCCAATTTAACATGAAATGTTTTTGGTGGGATACATACTTACTCAAGTAGTAGAAGAAGAGGTAGCCACCTCATAGGTAGTTATTTTTGTGACTTTGTATTAGCTAATTAGACTATTGAAAGGACGTAATAGTAGATTGTTCAACAAGGGACTAAAACAAGCCATAATGACACGAGATGTTTTAGCCACCCGAGCTAAGCGAGGGTGGCTAATAGTTCGACTGTCATTATGGTTGTTTAGTCTCGCGTTAAACACTCTACTTTTCACTTTGAATGCGAGGAAAATAAACGAAACTCAATATAAAATTACGATATTTATTATAACAAAGTTTCTTACAATTACGTAGTACAGCCGTTAATCTAACCTCAGAAAAATTTAAAGGGCAATTTGTACAATTCTTTACATTTAAATGTATGGTTTTCCCCTGTAAACTAAGCTGGGTCGGCGTGGTTTGTAATTGAGAAGTATGTTCAATATTTTCACTCTAAATCGAAGTAAAAGTTGGAGAGAATGGAGAGTAGGTATAGTAGAGACGTAGACCTTTTCTCAAAAAGGTTGCCGATGGTTATTTCATTAGGCTCATTCTCAACCCGCGATGTTGATGGGCGTGGGTCAAATGTTGGTTGTGATTTTTGCTTTGAGGATATTTTAATTCCTTCAATATAGTATAGCCTTCGATAGATATTGTGTTTATTTTGGATTGACTCCTCTATATAGCCTTCAGCTTTATTCTTCTTCATTGGAAGATGATGATTACATATTTTGTCCGTAATTTATAAAGTGACACAGTTAATTGGTCTAATTGGTGATTACAATTCAAGCTTAATACAAGTAATAGACATCTACTCATTCCATTCAAAATTCTAATAGAAAAAAGAAATGTTCCGTGGTTTTTTTCTTTTTTTTGTAAAGTGACGCTTTAAATGCTTGCATATTTAGCCAACAGATTCAAACTTGAAAACTATTTTATTTAAAACTAATATGGACTTATGAACCATGCATGATAAAATTACATTCGTATTCGTAATAATTAATCGTGTTTCATTAAATAAAATCTTGAATTTTTGAGCGATTGTACCTAATTTTGAGGTTATTTTCACGCACCAAAAAGTTTGTATACCTATCACTGAAAATGGCTATAAACCTCCATTCACAAACGTCGTGATTGGCTGTTTAGGGGTTTTTCAAAGTAAATTAAAACAATTTTACTTTTTTTGAGCAGTTGTAATTTTGAGGTTATTTTCACGCACCATAAAGTTTGTATACCTATCACTGAAAATGGCTATAAACCTCCATTCACAAACGTCGTGATTGGCTGTTTAGGGGTTTTTCAAAGTAGATTAAAACAATTTTACTTTAGTCCCTAGAGATTAATAAGGAGCTTTAGTGCCGATATGCAGAGACTAAAGTAACATTTTAAGAGCATGAGAAGTGAAAAGTTACTTAGTAAGGATGTCGCTTCTATCTGAATGTGATATACAAATAGGTACCTACTTTACTTACTAATACTCCTAGCGACTTAATTGTGCACTCAATCGTGTTTTCTTTTATCAATAACGGATTTTTGAAACAAGCTTTCATTTCGCACAACGACGAATTTGCCTCGATAGTATGATTAAACGAGCCCAAACTCAATGGGATGCGTCGTCTTTTACTAAATATTTTTTTATATGACCATCGTTAGGTCCATTATCACACCAGTTCCATTAGATAGTATTGTATTGTTAACCAATTTACATTATAAAATGCATGGAAAATTACAGTTCAATCGGAAAACGGGAAGTGGGTTCAATTTACCTTACAAGATTTGATGATAGTTTGAAACTAAATTAAAGCTTACAGAATTTATTGCTTTTTAATATTCCTAACAACATGACAAGAGTCTACATCATTCATATCCATATCGTCCAAAAACAGCTGTAATGTTACGCAAGCGCGCAGCAGCTAAATATACTCGGTATTTGTGGATCACTCCAGACTGACTTATCTGGCGCTAGGGCTGGCAGGATACCTACATACTAATTCGTAGTTTTCGATAACTAAAGCTCTTAATAATTTAAATATATGCGCAGGTTCAGACAGTGTTGAGTAGACAATGATTTTAAAGCTTCGAATATAGGAAACAAAATAGTAAAATTATCTAAATATTTTGATACACAAAATTAAAATAGGTACTAAATAAGTATGTATTACAAAACTCATATACTTACCTACATTTTTATGTTCATTTGATTTGAAATTGGTATTGAAATTACAGCAACGACTACTACGCAATTTAGAATCTTTAAACCGATTTTGTATTTGTACAGTAACCTAAACAACCGGGCAACCGTTAAACCTGAAAGTACCACAGTCGGCCTATGAAGGTTGCGTTCACCACGCGATTTTTTTATTTATGTATCGCGAGACGTGACCGTGAGACGTGAAACGTTTGTACGGAAGTGCATCGGCACACACAAGTCACCTTACTCTAACATTTTTTATAAGATGTCGGCAACCCTGATCGCGGCGCCGGCGCCGCTTTGAACCGCGTGGGAATGCGCGGGAGTCGAGTGCTTATTGATTGCGTTTCCGTTGTACAGGTCGCAGTGGCGCTGCCTGGCGCCTCGACGTTTATATGGTTACGCAGTAAACGCTTGATAAAGGTAATATAGCAACCGACACAGGTTGGTAAATATTAAAAAAAAAAAATTGAAAGTTAGGTGTTAAAGGGGTTGGCTCTAAGCCAATCAATACTTCCACGACGAAGAGGCACATAACATACGTTCACAATACTAAGCAGCTCAACATCACACGCTACTCGTACCTATAAGGCTCAAAAGTCAAAACGTTATTGTGCTGTATGTGTGAGTAAGTACAGTAATTACTATGGCTGGGGGCTGGGGGTCAGGTTTCTCTGCAGCTTACTGTACCTACATCGAAGTCGTGGCTACAAACTTTCAAAAAAATCTATGTAAGTATGCTAAAAAAAGCAATAGTTGTTCTACCTTCGCTAATTATTTTTTTTTGCGTTTCGGTATTTGGTTTCGTTTATCCTCAGGTTGGCTAGATATCAAATTATTTGTGATGTGACTGACCTGTGACTGTGACCTCTATAATTGCTGTATAGATTATAGAGGTCACAGTCACAGGATATATACACAATAAGAACGCGATCGATAGGTATAAAAAAGTTTCCGCTCCGGTTAGTGGTACTATTCGCTGCTAATTAATTACCTACTGAAACTGACTTAATGACTAATTTGATAATTTAGTCTTTTTGCTCCACATTTCGTGTACCATTCCATTTAGGGCTTTTAGTTCATATTTCTCTATTTAAATATATATCTTGCCGTCATCCCACAAAATAGGCCTACTTCGTAAAAAGGCCCCAATCATTGGCCCTTATGTTGAGGCCAATTTGGCCCATAAGAGCGGAAATGATAGACCGCCAACTATAATTTAAAAAGTTATAAAATAAGACATTTGAGATACCATCAACCGCAACAATCGAACAACGTTGGCAAGAGACCTTGGACTGTAGACGTAAATTTTATGGTTGAATTTAGTATGGGGATTGCAAAGGGAAAAAAACTTGAAAATATTTTGACTCGCCATTGTATAGAACGGAGGCCAATTTATCAAAATAGCTATCTCACCGTAAAATGACGGCAAATTTATAAAAGGTCCGGACCACGCCCTCGTTCTTGGCGGCGCCGAGCTGCGCTCTGATTGGCCGAGGAGGCATCGCGTGCGCATAACTTTAATCTCTGCACTTGCACGCTCCGCACTTACCTATTACTAGAATCTAGTGAGAGCTTATCTACCTATACGATGGAACAGTGAAATCGAGAAAGAGGCAGGTACTAGGCTTCTCAATATTTTTTTCTGTGTGTTTTAAGAGGGAAGTATAGTACGCACTCGTCCATACAAAAAGAGAAAACGTTTTTCTACTTTTAAATATTTTCCAATCTCCATCATTTTTTAGTATGTTATTGACACAGTGACAAACTAGGTTTATAGGTTTTCCTTTTTTCAAAATTTGCTATAGATTCTAATTTAAAGGTAGTTGAAAAACCTAATTTTTGTGATTAAAACGTTGTTGAATGAAACCGTTTGTATTATTAAAACAATGCACTTTTTTAAAAAAAGCGAAACCTATAAACCTAGATTATATTATGCTGAAGCGATCGACATCAAAATCGAAGTGATTTGCTAAGATTTAGTTAGTGGAAAACGTTTTCTCCCGTAACGCAAATTTCATCAAAAAAGTACCTATTGTCAGTCGCAAGCTGCAACGCTCTCTATCGCACGATTGCGGGTCGGGGGAGGAAGTAAAGTATCACGTATTTACAAGGATGATAATGAAAAAGTAAAAAGGATCCTAGCCCGCGTAATCGATATCTAAATCTGTTTCAAAAATGATGGGAGTAGAGTAGGAACTTCTACTAACACTAGTTGGGTTTCAAGAAAAAGATCGATCGGTTGATTATCATTATATTACAATTTAATTAAAAAAATCGGCCAAGTGTGAGCCACCCACGCACCGAGGGTTCCGTACAAATTTTCACTTATGCCATCTTAACTGGCCTGGTTAAGTTTGCACCTGATGCGTATGGCGCCGTATACAAATGAGGTGCAAACTTAATATAACCAGGTTCACCAAACATGATATTTGAAAAGGACTATATTTTTTATGATTATATTACAAATGTATAGTTTCAGGGTGAATTGCAACAAGCTAAAAAATTACCTAATTTTGGTGGCTTTTTTATTTTTAATTTAGAGTCAAAATTATATACATATCAATAATACGAATAAAGTCATAACCAATATTGTGTAGTAATGGCCCTTTGTTATACATAATAGTTATAAAGTTATTATTATTTTAGGAATTTGCCTGCCACCAAAATTTCTTGTGCCCACAAATATTCGATTTTTTGGCCACCAAAATTGTACATCTACACCAAAATTAGTTGCTTGTGCTAAAAATTAATATTTATAATAAATAATAATAACAAATATCGGACAACCTCACACAAATCGATCTACTCCCAAATTAAGCTCAAGAAGGCTTGTGTTATGGGTACTAGACGATGATATACGTACTTTATAGATCAATATATACTTAAATACATAGAACAACCATGACCCAAGCACAAATATTCGAGTTCATCACACAAATATTTGCCCTGGCCGGGATTCGAACCCGGGACCGCCCGCTCAGTAGGCAGGTGTCTACAAACCGAGCCAAACGCGTCGTCAAAAATTGTTGATGAAATTGCCTACTGGAAATTAAAAGAAAGTAAATGTTTTATTAATCATTTTAGTTATACCAAAACATCTGAAAATACAATCACTAACTCGTTTGTAACAACAATATATTTTTTTCTTTTCGAGGACTTCTTCTCTTGATTGTTTTTTTATTGCGATTAGCCATCCTTAAAAATAAATAAAATATGAATAGCAAAAGTAATAATTTAGATTAAATGTTTTGCATGTAATGTATCTAAACACTATTGTACACAATAGCAAGAAATACATTGCAAAAAATAAGCATGTACAAAAGCGAACCTATCCCTCTAAGGGATTTCTTCCATTAACCTTCAAGTGAATAAGTATTAAACACAAGTAAATGGTAGACAAACCAAGCAACATGTACAATACGATAACTTTACAATAGTACACATGAAAATGCAAAAACCAAATGAGAGAGAGATAGGTAAACAGTCAATTACGTAATATCTATATAAATACATATAACATAAATATAATCATAATTATAACAAAAACAGCAACCTAATCAAGTAATCATTCGTTCGACAGCCCACAATTTCTGTAACTTCCCCTTGAGTGATGCTACGAACTGCGTGTACCTTAGGGCGGGAGACAATTTATTCCATAATTTCACGGCGCGCACAGCAAAAAACACATCGTAAACATGAGATCTATGCAGTGGGATAGATAGATCCAGATTCCCACTTGACCGCAGGCGATGGCCACTACCATCCACCATGTAAAAGAACTTCTCTGCAAGGTAAGGAGGAGAAGAAGGAATGACAAGGACATTATACAAAAGACAAAGAACATAGTATCTGCGCTGACGGATCGGGAGCCATTTAAGTTGAGCGCGGTATTGAGACACATGATCAAACTTGTGGAGACCAAAGCAAAAGTGAGCGGGCAAGCATGATCTTCGTATGAAGAGGAAGGAAATTTTGCAGACACCTCAATGAATGAAGGGACGCGAAAAGTTTCCTACTGATCTCAGATCCTACCCATGACAAAGTTTGATCCATGGTAATGCCAAATTTGTTTACAGTAGAAGAGCAAGGTATAGGCGTACCATCAAAGAAAATAACTGGCTTAGCTTGATCTGAAAGCTTGGAAATAAAATGTGGGCTTCCAACGACAATAGCCTGTGACTTCTTAGCATTCTTCACCAAACCAAAGGATCAAGCCCAAGCACGGATTGATTCTAGGTCTGAATTGATTTGCGAAACCAAGGAGCCAAAATCCTCAATGCTGGTCGCCGCATAAAGCTGCAAATCGTCTGCATAGAGATGGAACGAGGAGGAGAGTGACTTGGTGATTCCGATGGAGAGAGTATGCCCCCTTGGGGGACACCAGCAGACGGTTCAGACGGAACAGAGGTAATCACGAAACCAGGACAGTGAAGTTGAAGATATATTTAAAGTACTAAGTAAACTGAGAAGTATATCAACAGTGTTAAAAGGACTACTAAAATCAAGGAGCACCAATATAGTCCCTTTTCTATATTCTATATTAAGACGAATGTCGTCGGTGATCTTAACCAATGCGGTGGTTGTGCTAAAGAATTAAACAAGTTAAGTCTATTTAGATGTGATGAGAGACGTCGATTTACAAAGGATTCAATGATTTTAGATAAGACGGGAAGAATGGACATAGGACGATACTGCGAAAAGTACGACGGATTAGGGGTTTTAGGGAGAGGAATCACATGGGCGCATTTCCAAATTGTAGGAAACTTGCCAGAGGAGAAAGAAAAAAATAGTAATATAGGAAAGGATAGGAGCTATAAAATCCGCTACGAGCATAATATCTAAGCTAAGATTACCCTCACCGACAGCTTGTTATATTAGATGTATTTTGTTTATTCTTGACTTCAAATGAATTCACCGAGTCAAAAGTTTTGGAAATGCGAAAAAGACGATAAAAAATGTGAAATGATATACAAAATTAACAATTCTGGTGGTATCAAGCAATTTTGGTGACTTTCAAATTAAGTACCAAAAAAACCTTTAACACGTCTTGCACACAATTCCCACACAATCAATTATTGCTAAGGCACTAGAAACATATACCACAAAAATTGTGTCAAAAAGTATTCCTAGTTGACTACGGAACCCTAGAAAGACATAGTAACTCCTATGTCATGTAAACATTATAAGTAAGTATAATAATTATGTACTTTCGTACACAATAACAAAGTCAAATAAAAAATGTTTTGTTTCGTAAATATCAGTAACTCATTATATAAATACCTTTGAAATACCTAAATAATATTACAATAAAAAATGTCAGTCATTTACATCCTACCGGTACATCGGGAACAAACTGATTTATCAAACTCGTTACTAACAATTACATAAATAAATAAAATACTTCTTTATAATATCGGAATTTCAGTCACACCACAACAATTCACTATCCGTAGGTACGCAAGAAAACAAAACAGTCCACCTTTATTTATCGCAATCGCTTGTCAATCCGATCGTCAAACTAGCCTAGCAGCAGGTAGCAGAGCGCTGTGTCATGCTTCGATGTGTGCGTGAGGCGATTTGTATGTGTTGTGTTGTGCGCGATGCCGGGGGGTGAGCGCTCTCGAGCGACAGCATGCGTTTTCGTAAATACCTATTTCGTTAGGATCGCGAAGCTATACTGTAGTCTTAAGGTACTATATGTATATTTAATGGGCTTAAGTTGCCTGAAAATAAATGTTTTATTTGATTTGATAGGGGTGAATCAATCAAATGCAAACATATCATCAGTGTTAGCATATATCTTGCCACGACTTCGTTTATCGCTATTCAACTTCGTTCGTCGTACCTTCGACAAAGATAGTTGCATGTTTGTTAAGAGAAGCTATTTTAAAAGAGGGCTAAGTATTTTTAAACTAGGTAAGTACGTCTTACGTGGTCTTACTTAATCCATTAATAGACAATAGGTACTTTATACGGAGCATAAAAGTTAAAATTAAAACTCTTGTTAAGTACTGTTTATGACATGCTAACATATCGTCGCCTGTTATTAGATAAAATAATAATTTTGGACGCGTGCTAATGTGCGGTTGAAAGATTTATAGTTATGGTAAGTAGATCCGTCATCGGGTGAGTGTTAGTACCGATTATACTCAAGGTAGGTTTTGGTGTTCAGTTTGCGTAAACATTTCAGCGAATTTTATATGAAACCCATTATACAATTTATTTATCTAAGATATTGAATTCTCTTACGTTGTTAAAATACATTGGCGTTGAACTCGTTTTTGGATGCGTCTTCGCCCGCGTGAAATTAGATTACTTAATTGCGACGTAGTGTTAATGGTTACTGCAAGCAAATAGGTATAAGGTCATCAGTAAAAGAAGTGTATCTACCCTGTGGCCTCCCCGCATAATCCTTCTGCAATTTCGTTCTTCCGAAATCTAAAAGCCGACATCCATTGATGAAAATGTGTTATCTTCTGTAAAAAGGAAAAACTCTCCCGGCGGAAAACGGTTCTCGCGGAACGAAATTTAGAAAAACATTTCGGAAAAACGATTTTTCGTTGAGTCAATATGGGCCCCGAAAATGCTACAAAGGGAATATAAAATTTGCTTTCCCCGAAATACTCGTCTGAAAAATACTCACAGCTCATATAAAAATATACAACTTCATAACGCGAGGCCACATCGGAAAGCTTTTAACCCGCGTACCCTAAAAATCGCCTGTCAAAACATTGTCGGCGCATCAAAGAGGGTGAGGCGCTTTAAACTTCCCGGGGTGAGTTGCAGAAACGAAACGCTCTTAGCGCAACGTGTATTTAACGAAGAAATGGATGGATGTGCGACTGATGGCTAATTTTAGTTTCAAAAGGCGGAAGATGTAATTTCAAGGTGTTACTATAGAGGCAGTCGCACACTTGTATGTATAGAAAACTGAATTTGAGATGTAATTCTCTTTATGTATTTTCGTAGCGCGTGTTGTATTTTTTAGACGGTTTTTTATTTTTATTTAAAATGCGGTAGACCTAGCTTTTCTTGGCGAATTTGTATAAATAAAAAATGTACTTATATTATTTATTTATCTTCTATAGGTAATATAATGTAGTTATATTTATGTCTATTTCAGTAATATTAGTTACCGACTTTTTATGAGCGGTATTTCTATATCGTCAACAACCAATCTCTGAAAACATTGTTAACGGAATATTACCCAACCCTTAGCTTCGTTCTTCTTGTCATATTGAATAAAACTTGTTTTGCATCACTGTGGATAGTTTTGACTTTATTATGTGAATATTGAAATTCGTGGAATATTTTGACCTGTTTCCTCTTTGTTTGCGTCAGTGACATACTATGACTGTCGACATCAGTTACAAGTGGTCCTTGCCAGTAAAATATATTAAAATGTACCTATTAAATTGAATTTTAGCTAAATATTAATATTTTTCTACTCCTGATCACCGATTAAAAATCATCGTGTATATAAGCTTTACATATATAAAGAAATCTAACATAAATCTTTAAACAATGGACCGACGAATTACCTATATATCGATCAGCCTATTGCTTAAAGAGTTTCTTTTAGAGTTGGCATCTGTGAAAAATAATGTTTTAATAGAACAAATGCTTTTTTTTTTTCCTTGGTGAGCTTGCGGGTCCGACGGACCCTTTGCACTGCTGGGGCCAGGCGTGCTACTCCGCTTGGAGAAGCACCGGAGAACAAATGCGAATAGTAGATGCCCGGTAAAGAAACAAAACGCAAGTAACTGGCTGAAATAAAACAATGGCCGTTCGTAAACATTCGAATTTCAAAGTGAGAGCCGCCATTGGCCACAATAGCGTACAAATGTCAGATTTGACAGATGATAAAAATGTTACGTCAAATACCGGTACCTACCAAAAAACTGGTCAAGTGCGAGACCATTATTACTAACAAATAGAAATTTGCAAAAAATATTCCGTAGTAAAATTAACCTTACTTTACCGATGCTGTGTTTCATAACAAGTGATAAAAATAGTAAAACTCTACAAACACACATTCTAAAACAGAAAGTTTAATGGACTATCCATTTTTATTTAATTTTCTTTTATTCACATAATGAGTTTTAATATGTATCTAGTAACTTCAAGTCTCATTAAATTAATATATCGTCAATTATTACATATTTCTAGAATAAATTTTGAATCTTTTTACAGTTCTTTTAGAACTGTGGATTTTCAGTTGCATCCCGGTATCCTAAAATCAATTTTAAGGTTATACAAAAATATTCTTTTACTTTTAACAAAGGCTAGGAAGTTATCTCAGTACTCTCAGTAGAGTCGATAAAATCAGATCGGCAGCTTCTTTCAGTAATAGTTTAATAATGAATAAGAAAGAATTGTGCTGATCGGCAAGTTTGAAGTTTTATCTAAGATCAGAGCGCAGAAACAATGAGTAACTTTACTTTTTATTTTCCATCGCTTTTGTTTAACACACATTTTATACTTACTGACTTTTAGTTATAAATATTAAGATGACAATAGTTAAAGTCCAGAATAATAAGATGAAAGAGTTTGACCAACGACGGTGTTACAATGATTTAATGAAATGTTTCATATGGCAAAAAAAATAAGTACTTGAATCCCCACGTGTCTAGATGACCACAAATGTTCGCACATTACATATATTATGGTTGATAGATATACTTTTCATTAATTTAGTATTGGGCAGATTCGCGACGCACTTGAGCAGAGGCCGTGAGAACTCAATTACTGAGCATATTGTGCACAACCCTAGCGGCAGCCACTTTGCCGGGAGAGCTACTCTACCTAATCTGCATGGATATAGTTATGCACTTGTGCTGTTAGCAATAAGAACAACTTTTATCATCACTGTGAAAGCATTTCCTACATGATTACAAAATAAGTGTATGCATCTTTTTTTATTAACGTCATTAATAGTGAGGCTGCTTTGGACTTTTAAAAGTGCCAAACGTGCCCGTGATTTTGTTCCGATATTTAAATACTTATTGTATACTTAATATTGGAATTTAATTTGAGTTGAATTAGTACATTATAATGAAAAAATACATTGCTGGGAGTAGAGTATCTTTCAGTTGGCCCTACCGTGTCGAATCCGTGTCGGATGCAAACAGGGAAGGCGCGGCGTGGGAACGTTACCGTGACGGATCCGCGCGTGCGACAGCCCTAATGAACCTATACAACCCATACCATGCAACTAATCAGACTATGCAACGCGAAATGTACTTCCTTATAACAGTTTCAGTTTTTACGTATCTATTATTTTATTTCATAGCATATAGAGTGTGTGACAATAGGTGTAAAATTATTCGTGCACCGATATCTTATCTTTATACCGGGGTATGGTTATAACCATATACCATACTACGTAATTGGTTCAGTAACTAGAAAACCGGTACACCTAATCATAAAAAGACTTTACTTACTTTTTATGTGCCTGACGGGATTTTTATGCTACTTGGCCTTCCCCGTTACAACGTGTTAAAGCGATATTTCATGTAAGTCCTTTAACATAATACTAAAAATGGCTGGACACGTTGTCATGAAAAAGGAGCCAAATTATTTACAGGCTCGCTTCCACATATGCTAGTTACAACAGGAGGATCGGGAGGACGGACTGAGGAGAAGATGGCGCGATGATCTGAATCATTGTAAAGAACATATCTTGCTCAAAATACCGCGGAGTGTGTAGTGTTTCAAGCCGTGCGTTAGCTTTTTAAGTCATAATACCTATAAACGTTTAGAAATAGTCAGAAGGTACGTAATAAATATATATGTATGCCAAAACACATCGTACCTCATACAATATAAGCAACGTTACTTTACAGTAGGTACCTATACTTATTCTTCGTCTACTTACAGTCGGGCAGTAAATAAATAGTAGCCATACCAAGCCATACGGTCATCTACTTCGACCTTAATAATCCATATGACCTATTTCAAGTCCATAAAAAAAATATGAGTAATTGGACCTAAATATAACATAATGATATCCTACGTTGCGTCCCTCAATATTGCTTCCTCCACTACTTAACTTTGTAGGTAAATACAGGGTGATATTATTTCGCTTCGGTGGCGATAAGGCTTTTAAGGAAATTGTCGCCGGCACGCCCCATGTCTCGCTTTACACTTGAGGCCGCTTGGAGAAAACCAAGAACTGGTATAATATAAAGCAACAGCAGTACTAAAGCGTTAGTATTGCACTGCGGTTGCTTTAAATTTGAAATAGAGCAGAAAATAATGCTGTGATCGCTTTACGTTATCACCTAAAGCAGATTTATAATCTTTGTCTAGGGTGAAAATAGAAAAAAATAACATATTCCATTAAAATCTTACACAAATTAAAAAAAACACATACGCATGTCAAATAAAAAAATATATAACCTACGCACATGCATTAGCACAACCCTGGAGATTCTGACAAAAACCTTTCAAACCTGACGAAAAAATATATTAAAGTGTGTTAACTATTTACTTTAGTTTGACAGTTTATAGTGATCGATACATAATTTGACCCCACACACTACACCCACCACCCCGTATTCAGATATAATACGTACGGAATATAAAATTCTTCGATGTACTCACCACATTGTCCCGTAGTGTAACGCAGGTAGTGTCAATTTAAACCAATTACTGCATTATATGCCGACTAATATCACATAATAGCTCGACCCAGTTCAGAACTCTATGTAGCCCGTGTACTTAGAGCCAGTTGTAAGTGCGCATTAGTATACATTATCAAACATTTAACCAGCTAATTTTCAAATAGGTACTAACGAACGATAATATTTCATGTAGAGTTTTTTGCAATAAAACCCTTAGGTACAAGTATTTAAAGTCAAGTATGAGTATTAGTTGCCTAAACCTATAAGGAACACAGGTTCATATTATTTGAATGCTTTTAATAATTTTATGCTAAAGAATGAAGATAAATACATTATCATGCCAAGGATTAAAAGATGAATATACATTTGTAGTCTTTCTTTTCTTTCCGTGCGGTTTCTCGGCAAAAAAAAACCTAAGTATACTGTCTGTACAGTCGCCATCAGACATATCGTAGCATGTAAGGTATTCATAAATATCTGAACACGACTCTTATTGACTGGGCGTTACAGTACATGTTCACATATTTATGAACGCCTTATATGCTGCGACATATCTGATGGCGACTGTACCTTTCACGATTGACGAGTAAAAATATCTTTATAAAATCGTATGCCGATAAATACGGGTGGTTTCTGCGTCCGCTCACAGCGGAAACCAATCAGCTTCGCTCATACTCGTATGCACCTACTTAATTCATTTTCCAACTCCTAGATGGTAATATTAAGTACCCGTAATGTTTTCGAATGTCCTATTGTTCTAATTGTCGGTCATTCTGTGCGGCAGACCGCGACTGCTCAACTAAGTACAAGTATGAAACAAATCCGGTGCTTAAGTAACATTTCGTGTTACGTTCATGTGTAGACAGGAGGAAATTACAACACGGTCAAAGTTGCTGTTACTTCATTGTTTGGTGTGGTCAGGTCAAAGAAGAGTTAAACTTACCTGTAGAAGAAAAAACGTGAGAAAAGCCTAAAACCGCGTGGTAGCTTGCGGGGGGTCGCAGGAGTTACTACCTATTTGAAGTAACATCTGATATAAGAAGGTATACACATACTTAGGTGTGTCACGACGTCATCGCTCTAGCGCTCTATAGGTACTGGGGGGCAATTCCACCAACTAAGGAGATATAATGGAGATCTCTCCGTGAGAACGCCATCCGTCACTTTTGACGTCTCCCAACTTGACAAGTGGCGATATCTCCAAAACATCGCGACTTCGCCAATCCGGTCGAATTAAATTTGGGTCTCCTTTGTATGTGACGGCGTAGATAACAGGCGCATACTTAACTTGTCCGGGTAGTACGTGAAATTAGACAGTTACGTTTCGTTCTAAGCAGAAATTCATATGCATATAAAGTATTTATTAAGCTAGATGCCAATTACCCCCGTGTACAATGACCCTGTTTGATCTTATGTCCCTACCTTAACTGGTAACATTATGCCGAGATATCAAACGTCATTCATATTGAATGTTTGACTAATGTCTCGTCTGATTGTTGATTATTGTCAAAATGAATAATATTATAAAATATAATGAAAAATAAGTTAAATACATGAAAATATAAGTTAATGAATTACTGCAAAATAGGTAAATAAATATTAAGAGGAAATCTTACATAAATGGACCTAGTCCAAAACTAAGCAATGCTTAGGGTACTCCTAGACGACGACATACATAATATATGAAAATATATAATAGGTATATAACGTCCATGACCCAGGAACAAATATTACAGTTAATCACACAAATATGTGCCCTTGCTGGGATTCGAACCCAGGACCACCGGCTCAGTATGCAACTGCACTACAAACTGAGCCAACCACATCGTCTATAAACAACAAACAAGATGTGTTTTATTTAGAAGGAATATATCAAAAAGAACGGGTAAGTTTTCGAGATTCGGACAAAATATTCTGTTTAAATTATTCTTCCTGTTTCATTTTTGCATTCTATTTTGTAACAATGACACGTTTAAGCTGACAATTATACCTAATTGCAGCATTGTATAGCCTGTAATCTTAGTCTGGAGTCTTAGTATTTTAATAAATTGGTTAATTGCACTGGAAGGGTGGTAACAAACATTGTCGGTGTGTCAAAAAGCACCCCCTTTTTTTTGTCATTATCGGACTGAAAGTATCCTATAACTATCTGAAAAAGCTCAGCCACCTGTGTAGGTACCAAAATTTATTGAAATCAGTCCCGCCGTTAAGGCGTGATAAACGCACAAACACACTGTACAGAACGGCCCGACATATGTCGAAGTTTCGAACTCATATGGAGCTTTTATTCAGGGACAGCTTGGTGGTGAGGAGAGCGGAAACCAGTGTTGTGGGCCGCGAGTCACGTAGGAGCACAAATAGCTGACCCCGATGAAGAGTTCCATATGAGTTCGAAACATGTCGGACCGTTCCTGGCAAACCGTTTTTATAATTATTAAAGATCCCTCACTATTCGTTTTAATAATATTACTCTCTACAGACATATTAAAATAGAATTGACTCAGTGACCGCCAAATTCCTATTTCACATATTTAAAAAAATACTTATCTTCAATGTAAGTTGATAATTGTTTGAACCGCACTGACGTTGTAATTATCGTCGTCAATGCGACACAGTTCTATTCTATAGTGGCCTAGGAATCAAATTGTTTGACTGTACAGACATTTTATTTTTACAATTATGTAATAGTATAGATAGATGACCAACAATTATTATTAGTCTGTTTTGTTAAATCAGAATTAATACGTATACGCAGTGAAATACAATACTTATTAAATTTTAAGTGTTTTAATCTGAGTAAAAAAACACCATAATATTAAAAAAAATACATTGTTTTCCAGGTCAGCGCAGTGCAGCATGAAAGAGACGACATAGGTATTAAACGCCCTATGTTTATAGATCCATCGTCCATAAAATCCAAGTAATTACATTATTACAGTAATAATGAGTAAGTGAAAACTGAACAACACTCTGAAGAACATGGTGTGTTTGATCCTCATACTCATAATAAAGTACTTTTCGTTCGGGTTGTGAAGTGAATCCTACTACACGATTTCATTGTTGTTAGTTTTGTTAAATTTTCTGTATCAAAAACTGTATCAACTAGCATTTATATTAATTCCTTTTAAATTTTGTTTTTATGAAATCTATATTGTGATATTTGTTTATTTCTTGGTGACATTCATTAAGATAATGTATATTTAAATAAGGTTGTATGTAATGAATTATTTTAAGTCAGCCTATTCGGGTGCTTCTCAATGCGAATGTTCGTCTGTAAACAGCTTTGAGTAATTAAAACTAAAGGACTCGCCTATCGCTGTATCGTTCCAAACAAAAAAGTCTGCCAAAACTTGATGGGGACGAGATAACACACATATAAAAAAATCTGCACACAAATGTAAAACTCTCATTACTACGCACTCTAAAACACCAATAGGCTAGTTGACTCATTCCAAATTTCATTAAACTAATGTTTAATTCATATAGTATTTAGCATACATGGACGTAGGTACTTCATCTAAGTTAGCATAGGAAACATAAATATATATTTTTCAGTAGGTACATAAAAGTAGAAGGTGGCTGAAAAATAATAATTTGAATGCATGGATTTTATTCTGTATTGAATATATGAAAGGCTTAAAACGCCGTCCGCCATTATCGCTCATGATGGTGACACACAGTGACGTAACCGGTCCCGTAAATAAAACTGAAGGGCTATTACGACGACTCTGAATAGTACCGTCCCTTTCGGTCTCCCGTGAAAGTAGATTTGAGTGAGCGGGATGGCACTATACGACGGTCTAATTTGGAACATCGGAGTATATTATACTCAGTATTCAACTCCACAGATAGCTAAAGGCAAAAATAGCCAACGGCGTTTTTGTGTGTTGATGACATTTCAATATTCAATTAATAATATTTAGCTTTCTGGGTCTCACAAAAATAGATTTTTTTTTAGCTATTTACCATTATTGACCATTTCATGGACAATGGGCAAATTGGACCAAGAACCAACAGAGATGAGAGTTAAATCATTAGATAGATATTTGAATATACTTCATTTTTTATTATGGGCACCAAGCTGGATTCCATTGCAGAGCTGAGATATTCCAATTTGAAATAGGGACATGTGGCGGAAATTGGTACTAACTAACTCATACGGACAGTGACCAGTGTGTAGATAGTGGCGCCAGAATTATATTACAAAGCTAAATGGTCTTAAAGTAGACGCAAATCAGTTAGTTAATACATGCATATTATATTATGCCATCGAAATGAAAGTTTTAATCCCATTAAAAGCTGATTTTTGATTAGTACTTATGCCCTCTAGTATAAAATAGCAAAACTCGTTTTTGTCATTTTTCTTGACAGTCTTTTCTTGAAATGGTGAGTAGCGGAACTAATTACATGTCAATAATGCTGTGTCCATACCGTCGCTGGTACACGCTTGGAAATACCAAAAAAAAGTAAATATAGGTAGTAGTGTCAAAGCAAAAGGAAAGTTGACGACAAGTGTGTACTTACTCGTTTATTATTTTATCTCTTCCTTATATTATATGGGTAAGAGCGGAAGGTGAACCTAGTGTTAATCTACTTTTGGTGCGACGTGTATTAATTACCATTGTACCAAATAAAATAAATGCATTTTTATTATTTCTCACGTGTATTTAAATCAATTGTTCAGCGTAGAAAAAGTTTGCTTCTTAAAATACAATGCTCGTATCTTCATGATAATTGTCAGGAGTTCATTTGGTGATAATTTTCATGCAAAATAAGCAAGCATTTTATCTAGAATTCACCTGATGAATAGTTACTATCAAGTCAAAGAAAGAGCATGTTTCCTAAGAATATGCATATTGTATCTCTGGAAGATCCAAGTTATGATTTTCGGGGAAGAGGTTCAGCGCAAGATGAATCCATTATTTTGGGAAAACTTAACTTACCACGCGCCTCACACGCTAAAGGCTCGTTGGACAACATGCCGTCACCGCATTTTTTTTCCTAAACTTATTTCCTACACGTACATATGTTATATACTTCGCTATTAATAGGTAAGTTTAGTATGGGTCTAAGGAACAAATACTGCTGCACATTTAGACCAAGCGGGATTTTAAACAGAATACCAGGCAGACCAGATCGCAATTTGTTTTTCGACCACTTGTTTCTACCGGCTTTTTGGACCAACTGCTTTTAAGACGAAATTATACTAACCCCTTTTAATTCATTACACCGAGTAGCTTTTGAAATTCTAAACTCAAACATATATCTGACTCTTTCGTAGAGTATAGTTAGAAATTCTCATGTTGCAGCCACTGCACCAGATGACCTACTTCTTACTGATGGAAATAAAAGGAAACGAGCTGGTTCCGAGATAATGGTATATTTACATATGCGTAAAATATAAGTAAAAAATGTATAAATAAATACACAAAAAGTATAAACTGGTACAAATACTACTTCCTAGACCGAACACTTCCCAAGACTACCACTTCCTATACTGACCTATTCCCAGGAAGCGGCTTCCCGGAGTGACTACTTCTCATATATTGACATTAAAGACAAGTTCCCGGAACGACTACTTTACCTACGAAAGAACGGATAGAAGGTTTTATAAAAAAATAGTTTCTATGGAATATTTAAACTAGTTTATTGCTAGCTATTTGTGTCGTATACCCACTCCTATATCATCATCATAATCATTAGCCTGTTTCAGTCCACTGCTGGACATAGGCCTCTCCCATGGCACGCTACTGGGCTCGATTTTCAGCTCTCGTCCTCCAGTTACTACCCGCTGTCCTACGAATGTCGTCGCTCCACCTTGTTACAGGGCGCCCTACACTACACTTCTATATATAGATCTTATATTTTCTAATACTAAACAGATAAGTCAATATGGTGTTATCTGAATTAAAAAGTTTACATGAATGCATGTATTATTTATTACCAAAGTAAAAACAAAAAAAAAAAGTTTCTTGTACACAAAAAATAACACGAATGCTTACTTGAAAACTTAATATGTACTTTCGTACATGTGCAATTGTGCATAACGGTGTACTGCCCCGCTCACTGTCTTGGTGCCTACTAAATTCGGCAGCACAATTTGACACGTAATTTTTAGCTGTTCTTCCGAGAAGTGGTCAGTGGGCAATGATAATGGTCGTTTTATCAAGTGGTCGTCTTGGGAATTGGTCTTCATGGGAGTGGATACTCCGTGAAATTTTTATTTCAAGTAACTTTGACTCATTTTGTTAGTAGTACAATTTTGTCTTAATCTAAGTGTTAGTTTTTACATGAAGCAGGCAACAGTGATTTATATAGGGAGAGTCGAGTCTGTCCACTATCATTTTAAGGATGGTGTTGGGGCTGGCCCTCACGCGAGCCACGGCGGCAGCCGCACGCTTGCGCATGGTGGCGCGGAAACAATCTACTCGCGCCTCGGCAAACATGCCGGACGCGCTGCTACGGCGGGGCAGCCCCATCAGCACCCGGAACGCGTCGTTGTATTGCACTCTGAGAGCCCCATATACCTTCTGCGTGTACCGTTCCCACAGACTCAGGTATAAAATGTTGTGCAATATGCCCTGAAAAGCGTTATCTTAGCCTGTGGGGAGCAACGTGCGAATCGTCGTGCTATCATGTTAGCTCGGATAGATAGGGCTCTCCGTTCTCTTTCTATATCAAGGTTGTCCTTGAGATCAGACGTTATTAGATGACCTAGATATTTAAACTGATTCACCCTCACTAGTTCTTCTCCATTCAGCTTTATAGGAGGTACGTTGCCGGGATCCTTTGACCTGACCTCAAATACCATAAACTGGCTTTTCTTGGCATTGTACACCAGCCCGTGACTAGCCGCATACGCCTCACACGTACTGAGCAGTTTTCGAAGTCCACAGACCGAGGCGCTGAGCAGCACCATGTCATCTGCGTAGCTTAGATTATTTACGCACACTCCATCAACATGGCAACCAACGCGCTGACTACTCAGCGCCTCGATCAGTGCATTTATGTACCTAAATATTGAAAAGTGTAGGAGACGTCAACCCACCCTGTCTTACTCCACATTCCAATTTATAAGGCTCCGACTGTTGTCCTGCCCACCTAACACTGTTGACCTGGCCTCCATATCAATACTTAAATATGTTTATTAAAGCTGTGGGTAATTTTAGTTTTGTAAGCTTATCCCATAGTACATCGTAGGAGACCAGGTCAAAAGCCCTAGATAAATCTAAAAAGCACACATAAATAGGCGTGTTTCGTTCTGTATAGTATCTAACAGTGTGCTTGAGACCCAGAATTGCGCTTTCAGTCGATACCCCCGATCGAAAACCAAATTGGTTATCGTGCAATTTGAGTTGACTTTTTAGCTGTGTATCAAGCACCCTGTCAAAAACTTTCGCCACAATGGTCGCTAAAGATATCGGCCGATAGTCTTCCCGTTTTATTCTTAATTATTGGGACCACTATAGTTATCATTAAATCCTTGGGGAGATAGGAATGACTAAGGCATACATTGAATAGTAAAGCTAGAACTCTCGCTATATGAGGTCCAGCATACTGAATATGTTCTATGCTTAACCCGTCATGGCCTGGTGATTTGCCCCTTGATATAGAAAGAATCGCCTTCTGAACTTCTTTGGCAGAAAAACATAAACCCACTCTGTCCCGTAATACATCCACACAAGGCATATCTCGCTGTGAAGGTTCCACCTGTGATTTTACTTAGAATAGTTCTCTAGACATATCCGCAATACATTTTGGATCATGGTGACCTTCAACATTCACCGGCAGGCCAGTTCGATCATTAAGTTTATTTGTGCTTTTCCAAAAGCCGCGGAAGTCGTTATTAGCATGTTTTGAAGCAATCAAATCCATTTTAATTTTCCATTCTTTAGGAACGGGAACTAGCCATTACGGTCATGCATAATTATCCAAGATGACTACGTCGTGAATGGTAGTGCTAGTAGGTGATGAGGAAGGTGACGCTGAGCAACTTTTACTATGGGGACAACCACGAAATCTCAAAAAAAAAGCTATCGCTTAACTTACTGAACTATCAATTAAGTATCAATTAACTCTTAAATAAGTTTATTTTTTACCGGATTTCGTGGTTGTCCCCTTAGTGCAAGTTGCTCAGCGTCACCGTTCTCATCACCCCCTGGCACTACCATTTACGACTAAAGAGTCATCCTGTATAGGTAATACGTGTTGTAACTATAGATCATAATGAAGAATAAGCAAAAAAAAAAGATCTCTTAATTTATTTTATTGCTTTTTTAGTGATTCAAATATAATCAGAATCACTTTAAAACAAAAAAAAATGTTAACAAAAAAAGAACCGACTTCAGTAAAACTAAAAAGCAAAAAATAACCCGTTCTGGTACAGATTACATTTGACTCACCCTTTGAAGTCGATCCCAAACCACTCAGATATTATATTGTTACGAGCGTGGGGTTCGTATATGATAGAAAAGCACAAATTAATCCACAAATGAAAACACACACTTTATTACGAAAATTACGCACTTACAATTCACACGAACTGTACTTAAAATCGACTAATGAAAACACACACACTATTTCACAAATTATGCACTCACTATTCACACGAACTGTACTTAAGCGCACTAATCACTTAAGAGTCTTTCTCTCCGATTATCCTTGTACTAGCAGCACTCGATCGCAGTTAAAATGTAACTAACTCGCGCCGGCCGTCGGCGCCTTATATATCCCGCGGAACCGCTCTAGACGCATTGTCCACACATATCGCGAATATTCTAGTAAGGTCCAGCGTAAGGGCCGAGAACATTCGAGGCCATATATGTCTCTCTCTAATGGTGCACTCTCTGTCACTCCCTTCTCGAATGTTCCGAGTATAGCTATCTCTTCCTAGTAGTCCCATCCTTGTTACACACTTCTCGAATGTTCTGAGCATAGCTGTCTCTTTCTACTAGTGCTATCTCTGTCACTCCTACTGGATATTTCGCCATATAACGATTTGTGCTTCAGAGGCCCATAAGGGGTCCCGAAAACGCCTGAAAACGGGTTTTCAGGTTATGGCGTCATCTGATAGAGGGTGCCCTGAAACGGACTGAAAACATGTTTCAGGCGCCTGAAAACGACGGCAACTTGGGTGAATTTTCGATCTTTAGATATATGATAGAGCAACTTCTGAAACGGCCTGAAATGACTTTTCAGCCTGCTGAAAACGCCTCTAAAGCACTGAAATTGACGTTCAAAGTTTTTGACCTAACCTACCGGCGTAACAATATTTATATATTATAGTTTACGTGAGGTTTGGCACCGACTTCAAAGGGTGAGACAAATGTAATCTGTACTAGCACGGGTTATTTTTGGCTTTTTAGTTTTACTGAAGTCGGTTCTTATTTTGTAAAAAAATTTTTTTTTTTTTTAGTGATTCATATAAAATACTTATGGCGGGGTGATCAGGGAGGTCTTGAAGGCATGCATCTCCTTTGAATTATCTCCTAACTCCTAACCGTTAAGGAGTTGTACCGTCCATCATCAGCTCAGCATTGGCAGATGATGACTACCATATGCAAGTACTTAAATAGTTTAAAAAATATGAAAAATATTATGAATGCCTATAAAATTTCAGGAATACTTCGATTCCTCTTAGATTACGTCATCCGATCTTCACCAAAATTTTGTGGGACCAACCTTGAGATGTCTATTCATGAACCTAAAACGAATTTTCCAAATCGACTCATAAATGACGGAGTTCTGAGGGAACACACATAAAAAAAAACATACAACTGAACTGAGAACCCCCTCCTTTTTTTGAAGTCGGTTAATAAGCCGACTTCAATGAGCGAAATGGAACCGTGAAATACGCCAACTTCGCCTCCACAGGGACTTTGGCCAAAACGGTACTTAAAAAAAGAAACGTTACTGTAGACAATTTCAAGATGATTATAGCAGTACTATTTTAAGTGGAAAATGTGGTATCACTGGGAATCACATTTGCGCGCAACTTCATTCCGTAACGTGTTGGAACTAGTCGAATAAGGTGCGTGATTTGGCGGGCCAATTCTAGGTGAAGTTCTGATGTATTTTTTACAATGGGGAAGCCTCAGGTGAATGTATCTTATTACTTGTTATAAAATAAGAACTGTAGATAATTTTTACTGTAGTTTGTACTAAAAATACTTATTAAAACCAGAGTTATGATGGTGGGCAATGTTATCCAGTAACTTGCTAATCTATGAATGCTAACATTGCCCAGCCTATTCTAACGTGGAGTAAAAAAATAACCGCCTAACTATTAGTACCCAATATTAAGCATACATTTTTCATTTTGATAATGGTCTTGGTAAAGATGGTTTACTCAACCAAAAGTGTCAACCCTGACAATTTCAAACTGCTTGATTCGGCTTGTATGGAGTAAAACAAAATACCTATGTAACATTGCCCACCCATATTGCACACGTGTTTGTACATTTAAGATCAAGATATTTACGTGGAACGCCATTCCTCCAACCTTATCTTAACGTTGTAGGAGCTATAGTTACGAAAATAATCGATTTGGGCAATGTTGGCAAAAGTTTAGATAACTTTACCCGAGGTGAAAATTGATAAAAAGACTTGGTTAAATGTAGATTTAAAAATTGTTTCTCGTAATAAACGCATGCATATGAATACGATGGATGCGTTAGATAGAAAAAAGCTTTATTAAATGTAGATTTAAAAATTATTTCTCGTAATAAACGCATGCATATGAATACGATGGATGCGTTAGATAGAAAAAAGCTTTATTAAATGTAGATTTAAAAATTGTTTCTCGTAATAAACGCATGCATATGAATACGATGGATGCGTTAGATAGAAAAAAGCTTTATAGTAGAGGATCCCTTTAAGAACGACCTTCACCGAGATGTTTATTTGATTAAATGTATTTTGTATTTAATTTAATATGTCGATAAATATATTGCATATGGGTTGCCTAACAAATTTTAGTCCAGGGTATGTTGAATTAATAATTAAAAAATTTTTTTTTTTCAATATTTGATTATTAGATAAATTCTATACCAATCGAAAGTATGAAGCCCATAGAATATGCAAACGTTAGGTTGCCTATTCTTTTCCCGTCACAACTATCGGGTAGCCAGGTTTAAACTGGTAAATCTATACTAGCATTTTGCAACGGTCTGATTATTGAATTGAAATTAAATAACATTAAAGATTATTTTATTATGAACACGGTGGTATAGGGTTGCCTGCGAAAAATCAGTCCAGAATTCCGGTTGTCAAATTTTGAAAAGTAAAATATTGCAGCGAGTGAATGTGTGCGACTGAGAGGTCCCAACCAAAACCATCCCATACGATAGAAGAGGACACAGCATAGCAGCTGTTTGAAGTCCGCCCATTTAAAAAAAGAGAGTGCGCATGCTATTTGTGCTTGAAAATGAAAAGGATAGCGATAGACTCGTAGGTATATGCTGTGCATTATTTTGGAGTAGATTGTCGCTATAGATACAATAAAATGCATGGTATAATAATATACTCCGCCTGGTACTCTCTTCCGAGACTCGCGAACCACGTGACTGACACAAGCCTACGTCATCATGGTGTTCAGAGATTCTCATACTTTTAAATGTTGGAGAATTTTAACCAACGGTGAAAAGTGTTTAAACGGCATTAATTTTAAGTGATTCAAGTAGAAACATAGGTAGTAGAATAAAACAAATGTAATGTATCTAATCTTTCGGAGTTTCTTCTCAACAGTGGTCACCTCTTGTGAAATGTCGATGGACTCAGACATGTAAAAGTGCCCTTGTGGCCTACTTGCAGAATAAAGATCATTATTTCATTAATTAATTGATTAAAAAAAAAGTTAAATAACTATTTCTCTATTTTAATAATAAACTACTGCAAAATAATGCACAGCATATACGAGTCTATCACAAATAGCATGCGCACTCTCTTTTTTTAAATGGGCGGACTTCAAACAGCTGCTATGCTGTGTCCTCTTCTATCGTATGGGATGGTTTTGGTTGGGACCTCTCAGTCGCACACATTCACTCGCTGCAATATTTTACTTTTCAAAATTCGCCAACCGGAATTCTGGACTGATTTTTCGCAAACAACCCTATACCACCGTGTTCATAATAAAATAATCTTTAATGTTATTTAATTTCAATTCAATAATCAGACCGTTGCAAAATGCTAGTATAGATTTACCAGTTTAAACCTGGCTACCCGATAGTTTTGACGAGAAAAGAATAGGCAACCTAACGTTTGCATATTCTATGGGCTTCATACTTTCGATTGGTATAGAATTTATCTAATAATCAAATGTTTAAAAAAATAATTTTTTTAATCATTTATTAAACATACCCTGGACTAAAATTTGTTAGGCAACCCATATGCAATATATTTATTGACATATTAAATTAAATATAAAATACATTTCATCAAATAAACATCTCGGTGAAGGTCGTTCTTAAAGGGATCTTAGACTATTATCCCGTCATAGAAAAAAGAGAGAAATTCGGGTTTTTACGAAAAAAGCGGGCAAAGTTGGCATGTTTCATGGAACATAAAATAAAACTTATGATGATTTTCTCATAGATGCTTTTATCAGAACTGGACTAAATGGGACTCATGGGTAGCACCGCTTTCAAATAAAAAAAGAATTATCAAAAAAAGAATTATCAAAATCGGTTTACCCCTTCGAAAGTTCTGAGGTAACAAACATAAAAAAACATAGTCGAATTTAGAACCTCCTCCTTTTTGTAGTCGGCTAAAATGTACATATACCTCAAATTATTTTAATAAATTCGTATCACAAAAAATCCGCTGTGGTCATGCTGTAAAAGTATATCTCATTTATATTTGTAGGTGTAGACAAACTCAATCTATGCTAACCTACTTTAAGCCAGCGATGACAGACTTTTTCTGGTTATTAATTTCTATCTGTCATCGATCGAGTAACAAGAAATTGTCACAATGAATTTAGCTATACGATTGCAAACCCACAATGCATGAAACAATTTTTGGTGCAGTCGTCAATGATGTTTTTTATTATGCGGCGCTGAATTAGAACTCGCAGGTTTACTTTCAGCGAGAACGTCCACAAAATCCTGACCGAGCCCGTCTAGTCCCTGCAACGTGCGACGTAGAAGCCGGCTCAGAAATTATCCCGAAACGAGCCTAGAGCCTATATTTCATGAGCTACGAGATCGGCTAGAATTTCTAGCTTAGATATTGACCTCTAGCCTCGTATCGGGCGGCATAGTCTAGCCATCCCTCTGTATCCATCTCGATAGTGGTAAAATAATAATGAATTGGTAACGTTGATATGTATGTAAGGTGTAATTATAACTGTTTGCGTTCTACCCGCCCATCCAGTAATAAACGAGTCGTCAAGGTATACGGTTGTTTCAATTGTCATCGTTCCCGATCACCGATATAACAAACGTATTATCACCTGGTGATCTGAGGCATTCCGTACGATTTAACAACGAACGCATGCGAACGCGACTGGCAAATACAGTAAGATTTCTATCTTCACCGCTGATAAGCAGCAGCACAGGCAGGTACCGCGGCCACCTCGCGCGTCGAGACCAGATCGGGACGACCGAAACGCATCCGCCGCGCCCCCGCGGGATCCCCACGAGCTCCTACTCACCACCAGATTCCACAGCGGCGACTTCAGGGTCGATGGAGTGCATTTAAATTCTAAAGGCTTAAGACACCACATTAGCGCCGCTTCGCGTACCTAAAATAACCTTATTTTCAAGCAGGGATAGGGTAACGTTTTTAATTGTGAGGTTATAGCCTTTATTTAACATTATCAATCAACGCTTGAAGATAATCAAAAAGTTGCGAAACCTTCCCTTCTTCTGTGGCCAACTGCGGGCGCGTCACCGCGTTCTTGGGGCGTTGGCCGCCGACGGCCCAAGAGACGTGCACTTCAGGGTCTGGGATTGTACTTCTGAAAGCAATCTCACAAATTAACCCTTAAATGCATGGTGTAAGATGCAGCTTACATAAACAAAAATGAATTACTGGTTGTAAACTAGAAACATTTATTTGAAATAACATAATATTTTATAATGTTGTTTTTTTTAATTCATGCATTTAAGGGTTAATGTGTCAGGATTGCGGTCTGCTTCCGATTCAATCACTATGTCCTGCTTTTATCGTAATTATATTCATATTTCTAGTAGGTAATACAGTTCTGCAATGAACTTCTTCCGTCCAAATGATCTTCTTCTCATATTATTATCTTTATCTGTAGTTGGGTAGAATATGTCCATTAACCATCCGTGACTATCTACCTGTCCAACTATTTTTTTTAATTGATTCATTTTGTTAGGCGTGATTAATGGACAATGACACAAATATACAAACATTAAAAAAACCTTTTCGGATTGCTGACCTCCAAATGGCCTTACCTATAGCAATAAACTAATGCACGATTCACATTGACCGGGCCGGGCCGGGTTGGCTGCCGCCGCGTCGCAACGGGTGCTCTGGCAGCCGGCAACGGCCGACCGCGTCCACGGACCATGTCGAGCGGGTTCGGCTGCCGCCACGTTCCAGCGGATGCTGGAGCGCCCGGCAGCAGCCGACTGCGTCCGTCCGAGCGATTAAATTCTAGGGCGACGGACGAGCGAACGGACCCGATGGCGCGCGGCGGTAACCGAACGGAGCCGCTTACGCGCGACGACAGCCGAGCACCTCCGTCCGCGTCTGCTAGCGCCTGATCGGCCGGCAGCGGCGCCAATAACATTCAAATATGGGATCTGACTGTTGTACAGAAGCTCTACATTCCTTTGGCAACTATTTAGATGCGCTTGAGCGCGCGCCGACTCCGCCCGGTCAGTGGGAATCGTACATCAGATGAAAAACCGGCCAAGTGCGAGTCGGAATTGCACACCGAGGGTCCCGTGCAAACACTTCCCATCTTAACTAGCCGGGTTAAGTTAAGTTTGCATGGTATGTATGGCGCCGCATACAAGTGAGGTGTAAAGTCAACCCAACTGTTCACGTTTTTTGTACTTTCGATTGGTATAGAATTTATCTAATAATCAAATGTTTAAAAAAATAATTTTTTTAATCATTTATTAAACATACCCTGGACTAAAATTTGTTAGGCAACCCATATGCAATATATTTATTGACATATTAAATTAAATATAAAATACATTTCATCAAATAAACATCTCGGTGAAGGTCGTTCTTAAAGGGATCTTAGACTATTATCCCGTCATAGAAAAAAGAGAGAAATTCGGGTTTTTACGAAAAAAGCGGGCAAAGTTGGCATGTTTCATGGAACATAAAATAAAACTTATGATGATTTTCTCATAGATGCTTTTATCAGAACTGGACTAAATGGGACTCATGGGTAGCACCGCTTTCAAATAAAAAAAGAATTATCAAAAAAAGAATTATCAAAATCGGTTTACCCCTTCGAAAGTTCTGAGGTAACAAACATAAAAAAACATAGTCGAATTTAGAACCTCCTCCTTTTTGTAGTCGGCTAAAATGTACATATACCTCAAATTATTTTAATAAATTCGTATCACAAAAAATCCGCTGTGGTCATGCTGTAAAAGTATATCTCATTTATATTTGTAGGTGTAGACAAACTCAATCTATGCTAACCTACTTTAAGCCAGCGATGACAGACTTTTTCTGGTTATTAATTTCTATCTGTCATCGATCGAGTAACAAGAAATTGTCACAATGAATTTAGCTATACGATTGCAAACCCACAATGCATGAAACAATTTTTGGTGCAGTCGTCAATGATGTTTTTTATTATGCGGCGCTGAATTAGAACTCGCAGGTTTACTTTCAGCGAGAACGTCCACAAAATCCTGACCGAGCCCGTCTAGTCCCTGCAACGTGCGACGTAGAAGCCGGCTCAGAAATTATCCCGAAACGAGCCTAGAGCCTATATTTCATGAGCTACGAGATCGGCTAGAATTTCTAGCTTAGATATTGACCTCTAGCCTCGTATCGGGCGGCATAGTCTAGCCATCCCTCTGTATCCATCTCGATAGTGGTAAAATAATAATGAATTGGTAACGTTGATATGTATGTAAGGTGTAATTATAACTGTTTGCGTTCTACCCGCCCATCCAGTAATAAACGAGTCGTCAAGGTATACGGTTGTTTCAATTGTCATCGTTCCCGATCACCGATATAACAAACGTATTATCACCTGGTGATCTGAGGCATTCCGTACGATTTAACAACGAACGCATGCGAACGCGACTGGCAAATACAGTAAGATTTCTATCTTCACCGCTGATAAGCAGCAGCACAGGCAGGTACCGCGGCCACCTCGCGCGTCGAGACCAGATCGGGACGACCGAAACGCATCCGCCGCGCCCCCGCGGGATCCCCACGAGCTCCTACTCACCACCAGATTCCACAGCGGCGACTTCAGGGTCGATGGAGTGCATTTAAATTCTAAAGGCTTAAGACACCACATTAGCGCCGCTTCGCGTACCTAAAATAACCTTATTTTCAAGCAGGGATAGGGTAACGTTATTAATTGTGAGGTTATAGCCTTTATTTAACATTATCAATCAACGCTTGAAGATAATCAAAAAGTTGCGAAACCTTCCCTTCTTCTGTGGCCAACTGCGGGCGCGTCACCGCGTTCTTGGGGCGTTGGCCGCCGACGGCCCAAGAGACGTGCACTTCAGGGTCTGGGATTGTACTTCTGAAAGCAATCTCACAAATTAACCCTTAAATGCATGGTGTAAGATGCAGCTTACATAAACAAAAATGAATTACTGGTTGTAAACTAGAAACATTTATTTGAAATAACATAATATTTTATAATGTTGTTTTTTTTAATTCATGCATTTAAGGGTTAATGTGTCAGGATTGCGGTCTGCTTCCGATTCAATCACTATGTCCTGCTTTTATCGTAATTATATTCATATTTCTAGTAGGTAATACAGTTCTGCAATGAACTTCTTCCGTCCAAATGATCTTCTTCTCATATTATTATCTTTATCTGTAGTTGGGTAGAATATGTCCATTAACCATCCGTGACTATCTACCTGTCCAACTATTTTTTTTAATTGATTCATTTTGTTAGGCGTGATTAATGGACAATGACACAAATATACAAACATTAAAAAAACCTTTTCGGATTGCTGACCTCCAAATGGCCTTACCTATAGCAATAAACTAATGCACGATTCACATTGACCGGGCCGGGCCGGGTTGGCTGCCGCCGCGTCGCAACGGGTGCTCTGGCAGCCGGCAACGGCCGACCGCGTCCACGGACCATGTCGAGCGGGTTCGGCTGCCGCCACGTTCCAGCGGATGCTGGAGCGCCCGGCAGCAGCCGACTGCGTCCGTCCGAGCGATTAAATTCTAGGGCGACGGACGAGCGAACGGACCCGATGGCGCGCGGCGGTAACCGAACGGAGCCGCTTACGCGCGACGACAGCCGAGCACCTCCGTCCGCGTCTGCTAGCGCCTGATCGGCCGGCAGCGGCGCCAATAACATTCAAATATGGGATCTGACTGTTGTACAGAAGCTCTACATTCCTTTGGCAACTATTTAGATGCGCTTGAGCGCGCGCCGACTCCGCCCGGTCAGTGGGAATCGTACATCAGATGAAAAACCGGCCAAGTGCGAGTCGGAATTGCACACCGAGGGTCCCGTGCAAACACTTCCCATCTTAACTAGCCGGGTTAAGTTAAGTTTGCATGGTATGTATGGCGCCGCATACAAGTGAGGTGTAAAGTCAACCCAACTGTTCACGTTTTTTGTATTGGAGCTCCACTTTAATATTTATTAATACTGTTTTTAGTATTTGTTGTTATAGCTTTAACACAAATACATCATCTGTGAAACAGTCTAGCTATCACGGTTCATGAGATACAGCCTGGTGACAGACCGACAAACGGACAGACAGACAGACAGACAGACAGACAGACAGACAGACAGACAGACAGACAGACAGACAGACAGACAGACAGACAGACAGACAGACAGACAGACAGACAGACAGACAGACAGACAGACAGACAGACAGACAGACAGACAGACAGACAGACAGACAGACAGACAGACAGACAGACAGACAGACAGACAGACAGACAGACAGACAGACAGACAGACAGACAGACAGACAGACAGACAGACAGACAGACAGACAGACAGACAGACAGACAGACAGACAGACAGACAGACAGACAGACAGACAGACAGACAGACAGACAGACAGACAGACAGACAGACAGACAGACAGACAGACAGACAGACAGACAGACAGACAGACAGACAGACAGACAGACAGACAGACAGACAGACAGACAGACAGACAGACAGACAGACAGACAGACAGACAGACAGACAGACAGACAGACAGACAGACAGACAGACAGACAGACAGACAGACAGACAGACAGACAGACAGACAGACAGACAGACAGACAGACAGACAGACAGACAGACAGACAGACAGACAGACAGACAGACAGACAGACAGACAGACAGACAGACAGACAGACAGACAGACAGACAGACAGACAGACAGACAGACAGACAGACAGACAGACAGACAGACAGACAGACAGACAGACAGACAGACAGACAGACAGACAGACAGACAGACAGACAGACAGACAGACAGACAGACAGACAGACAGACAGACAGACAGACAGACAGACAGACAGACAGACAGACAGACAGACAGACAGACAGACAGACAGACAGACAGACAGACAGACAGACAGACAGACAGACAGACAGACAGACAGACAGACAGACAGACAGACAGACAGACAGACAGACAGACAGACAGACAGACAGACAGACAGACAGACAGACAGACAGACAGACAGACAGACAGACAGACAGACAGACAGACAGACAGACAGACAGACAGACAGACAGACAGACAGACAGACAGACAGACAGACAGACAGACAGACAGACAGACAGACAGACAGACAGACAGACAGACAGACAGACAGACAGACAGACAGACAGACAGACAGACAGACAGACAGACAGACAGACAGACAGACAGACAGACAGACAGACAGACAGACAGACAGACAGACAGACAGACAGACAGACAGACAGACAGACAGACAGACAGACAGACAGACAGACAGACAGACAGACAGACAGACAGACAGACGGACAGACAAACATACATAGTAAGTAATAATTCTTAGTAATAGGGTCCCGTTTTTTACCCTTTGGGTACGGGACCCTAAAATATTGAGAAGTGTGCATAAATTCGATTACTATATCAATACTGAAAATTATAGGTACCTATTATCACTATAAAAAATTACCGGCTTAAACCAAGCCAGAGCCCAGCCCAACACACCCGAAACTACTTAATACAGATTACGAATTCGTTATCGTACAGTACACGTTAAATAGGTCTACACTTTTTTAAACAACTGAAGTCGGTGAAGCGGTGGCAGCTTGGCTGAGAAGGGTCCCGAAGAATTATGAAAAGTCCCTCCTGGCACCTATCATTAGATCATGAGTTAGTCATAAATAAAATAGTAACATTAGGGTTAGGGTAAGCATTTAGTCTTGAAAACGTAGTGTTAATTTTAATTTAATATTTTTATTTAGACAAGTTATATAATATGGAACTAGAACTCAAACCTGAGCTAACTGGTTTCACAGGCAAAATTTTGTCCGAGTACTACATCACCAGGAATCGAACCTGGCCTCAATATCTTCACAGAGAGAGCATTATTCGAGTATTATTGCACCAGGAATCGAACCTGGTCTCAATATCTTCACAGAGAGAGCATTGTTCGAGTATTATTTCACCAGGAATCGAACCAGGCCTCAATATCTTCACAGAGAGAGCATTATTCGAGTATTATTTCACCAGGAATCGAACATGGCCTCAATGTTCACAGCAGAGCATTATTCGAGTATTATTTCACCAGGAATCGAACCTGGCCTCAATGTCTTCACAGACAGAGCTTTATTCGAGTATTATTGCACGAGGAATCGAACCTGGCCTCAATGTCTTCACAGTCAGAGCTTTATTCGAGTATTATTCCATCAGGAATCGAACCTGAGCTCACTGGCTTCACAGCCGAAGGTTCATCCGAGTACCATATAACTAGGAACACAACACAGTTCAAAAGTAAGCTTCATTCAAGGGCAGAACTTCATCAAAATATCGTACCACAGAAATCGAATCCGAGAACAGTGTTGCTCCGTAGACTTATTTCCATGAATTTACAATGTTTTAACGTAAAACATTGGCTCCGTCATTTAGAATAGAAGAATTCAATATTTTTTACTTTCAAGGAATTAAATGACAGTGGATTTTTCAGCGGTGTCAAAATGTCAATGACGTGTGTTTTTTAAATATATTTCACAGACTATGGTTTCCGATGTTATTTTTTTAATGCTATGACTAGACTGACGTGTAAAAACCACATTTTGAAAGAAGGTAGCGTGTTCTACTCTGCACCAGATGTCACTACTCCAGCGATTGCAGTCTCTTAAAACTATTAAATAACTGCAGAATATTCTGCGCATCATTTTATTAAGTACCTTGTATTCCTGCAAACAAGTAACTACCTAGATTTACGCCCGTATTCCATTCCTTAAGATAATGATTTTTTTATATGTATACATATTATATGTAGATATAAATAAATGTTCAGTCCTTTTTGTAGGACAACAAGTGGCTTCGCTAATGGCTCTATACCTACCCGACCAATTAGGCCTAGTAATAGTAGTAATAGCCGAAGGTAGTTCAGCTGTAGAAACTTGTATAACGTCTATCAAATATAATATTCTATCATTGTTGTTTTTTACTAAATAGGTTGTCTGGAAGAGATCACTCAGCGATAAGACGATGTCTGCCGTTTTTTGGAGCGGAGCGAGCGAAGCGAGCGAAGCTCCCATGGATCGACTCGAATGGACTTTGTAACAATGCGCAGATCTCAGCGAGTTCTCAACCGATTTTATAAATTTTTGTTTTAAAATGCACAAATTAAATTTCGCTAGGTCGTGACGAAGAGAAAATTTCGAAAAAAAAAAAATCTCCGCTCCAATCTATGGTGCAAGCTTAGCCGGTGGCTGACTCTGCATCGACCTAGTAATTTAAGGTTTATTTTGTATTATTGTTCTTGTTGGTGTGCAATAAAGATATGTTGTATTGTATTGTAGGTACACATAGTAATACTAATGACATCTAGTGGGCAATAGAAGCATTGTAATTTGAGTGAACTTGAAAAATAACTATAATTAAAATTAACTGTAATAAAAGGTATTCTTTATTACTACAAGCTTAAAATACGATATCGTCAATTTAAAATATTTTTAGCGTTGAATTACTACACTGTCGCTACTATCTATGTGGAACTGGTTATTATGTATGCATTTTTTAGTTCCAATTTTTGCCACATCTTAACTACAAACACGAATATCTCAGATCTGCAATGGAATTCAGCTTGGTGTCCATAGTAAAAAATTAAGCTGATGTTAATACCTATCTAATAACCTAACTCTCATCTCTGTTGGTTCTTGGTCCAGCCTCCATACAAATTTGCCCATGGTCCTTTATTTCATATATATTTCTAAACTAGCCTATTTAAATCGTCACAATAATAACTCACGCACACTTCAAAATAACACATATGACTAATAGGTAGTCGACTTTATAAGTGTTTACATAAAATTTATTATAGGATGAAGCTTTTAGAAATGTCGAAACAACTCCTTAAGTAGGTATAATATTTAAAAAGTTATGAAAAATAAATGATTTATATGATTTATTTTGATTTTTTGAGACGATGACTATTTAAGATACTTTTGGGGCGCAACCCCGTGCATTGGAACCACTTATCCCGTTTTCAGTTTCTCTGTATGTCTGTTTGCAATCAAATCTTGCAAACTTAATTTGATTATAATTGAGTTGAAAGCTTTACCTACTTCACTTCGATTATCAATGCCATAATATGGCACCATGGAGCTGATCTGATGATAAGCCGAAAGATGGCCATAGGAATTCAGCAATAAACAAACTGTCTCGGTGAGTAGTTGGCGGCCTTTTAAAACACACTTTTGGATATATGAACAATGCGCTCCTCCCTTATACCCTTCATAGTAAAATGGTTTATTCAGACGAATAATATTTGAGGTCATAAGTACATAAGTGAATTTGGCGCTTAAATGATTGAGGAATGTGTACATATGTATAAAATAATTATGTTATCGTAAATAATTATGAATAAGCTATGGAGTGTAAAAGGATGGAGTGGAATCTCTCATAGGAAAAAAAATGAAAAAGTGCCCAGCGGTAGCAGTAAATAACAGTTCCAATGCCGGCCAATAGCGCTAGAGCCAGCATGAAAATATTGTAAGTTTTAGACAGAGTGAGAGAGTCTCGAATTGATAATTTGAATATTTTAGATGACCAGAGTCATTCCTACTTAGCTTCTTTAAGTATATTATACAGAAAAAAACATAATAAAATTATATAAAAAAATTATAAACGAACGAACGTTGCTAACTAACGAAACGACTTTACGCCACAGTAACGCCACACAGTCTTTAAAAAACCTCGTTTTTGCCTCACGCCGCTTTTTGTTTTCAAAAATACGATATATATTACCATTACGAATATCAGATTAAAACTCCCACATCTATTGGTCCTGTAGTTTTATTTTTTAATTCATCTAAGTTTGCTCATATCCGGGTCATGTACATTTCATTTTATTGCTTAAGAACACAGGCGTACTTATATACATTTTGATTAAACTACGTGAACCTGCGATTGATATGAATCCCTACCGTTAGAATTTTTTTCGTACATTTACCGTGAATACTTTCGGGGATATTATTGTTGTTAGACATTTCTGTTTTAATTTTTTAATCCATATATTTATCCCGTATTAGGCGGAGATATTTTAGTACACGATAGCTCAAATGTACCTATATCAACAGTATTAAAATCGCAGATCTTTTTGTGCGGAAGATGGAATCATAAGCAGGTTCATGTGGTTTAATCAAAATTTCTCTAAGTAGACCTTCTCTTGAGCAATAAAAAAAATATAAATTACCATGACCCAGATATGAACAACTTTGATGATTTTTAGAAATAAAACTACAGGATCTATCGATGCGAGAGTTTTAGTTTGATATGCGTAATGGTAATACGTATCGTATTTTTGAAAAGAGCGTGAGTCAAAAACGGAATCTTTAAAAAACTGTGCGCTTCAATTTATCACCTTTCAGCGGGATTTTTTGGATATATGAAGATGCTGCTCCTCCCTTTTACACTCCATAGTTTTTTTTTTTTTATATAAAAAAAAAAATGGCTACTGCCCATTGGGTCAATTTTGCCAGTGTCAAAGTTGACGAACGTTGTACGGTGAGTTGAGCTTTTTGTAAAGTGATAGCGATTTACAAAGAACCACGCGGTCTACCGGGCCTTGACCCAAGAAGGGCTATGTACGCTTTAAGTTGAATTCTTCATTAACTATTAACTCATACGGTAGTTCACTGCACAATAGACTATCAATACTACACATTGAACAACCAAAATGAATAAATAACGAATAACTAAACTTAAAGGCATGCGGCCATCTTAAGTCACAAACCGGAAGCCCCACTCCATAGTTATTGGTGCTCTAGGATAATTTAATCGTCAAACACGCGTCTAACATTATTGACATATATAAATTCATATTTTATAACAAAAACGCAGTTGAAACACATTTTAATGATGTTTAATTATCATGAGTGAAATAAATCTGAAAGGGCACGATAAATCCGTCGTTCTAACGTTAAGCCCGATTCAAGGTTTGATAAGTGAGAATTGCCAAAAAACTCATTAGTATAGTATCAAGATTAAGCTTAGGCAACTATTTACAACAAATCATCGTCAATTCAAGAGGCTGGTTAAGGGGAGACCTGGTAGCACCCACAAAATGCGGTGGTGGATTGATTCACAAATGAAGTGAACGCAATGGAACATAATAATAAAGGAAACTTCTATTGTAAAGACGACGACACCATTTCAATCCAACACACAATTTTCATATTGATGTTGCCTTTTTAATCTGAAAAATAATAAAATAGCAGTGTGCAATATTGTAGGGTAGGTGCGCCGGTTTGGCGACCACCTTTGGTTTGCGACCATTTGACGGACTTCATTTCTTTAAATCAAGATAATAAGATTTGTATAGATGCCACAAATAAAAAAAAAATCTTACTGGTTTTTAAATGATTTCTAAATAAGAATTGATACCGTCTGAAATAAATGGTTTAGTCCAGCGTTGTAGAAAAAATGTTCAATGTGCGTGATGACGCAGTGGTGATTGGTCCTGCAGCGAGTTAGAGAAAAAATAGCACGGCGCGCGGCGTTCAACAGTAAGTTTTATAACTTATTTCATGCTGTACACATAAGTTCCATGTTTCATTAGTGCAATCGTTAACTTTTATTAATCTTTTAGTTGTTGTTTGCTATTTTTGTACTTAATTTTAACATAAAATCCAGTGGTCGTCAACCGGAATGCATATTTATCAAAAACTTCGGATTGCGGCCATATGGTCGCAATCCAACGTATACAGCAATATTTTGTTTCTCCTAGTATGGTCCTTATGCTTCATTCAAAACTGTTATAATTTAAGGTGTAGTGTTGTAAAACTGTAAAGAAGTGATTCTTTGGTTTGCGGCCGCCAGTTTCTTTGAAGGAACTTTATTAAAATCGACTACAAATATTGGATGGTAAGTAGGTGGTCGTTAACTGACGTAATTGAAATAAATACGTTAGTTTGCGGCCACCATTATTTAGTATGAGGGAAAGGATGGTCGTAAACCAAATCAGTGTGAATAAAAATATTGGTTTGCGGCCACCATAATTTAGTATGAGGGAAAGGACGGCCGTAAATCAAATAAGTATTGGCTTATTGAGGGCGACCACGTGTGATTTTTTTAATTTGGTTCGGTATTGAAAAGTTCTATTTATGCCATTAGAATTCATACTATATAGTATATTATATACACTACTATATATAAATTTATTATATATGAGTGAGTTAACAGTACGGTTTTGCTAACTCGAGGCAAATATCGGTCTTTATATCTGATCCCTGGTCATAGCAGACAGAAATATATTATTAATTAAACTACTTTTTTAGATGGCGCTCCCAAAAAAATTGGACGCAACAAAGAAAAAGAAGCGGACTGTCCAGTATTATTCGGCCGCCGACGAAACTATGCTACGTAACCAGTTACGTGTGAAGGATTGTTTTTCTTGCTACCTACGAAACTAGTTACGTACAAAGAGGTGTTTTTCTTCCTACGAAACTGGTTTCGTAGAAAGAAGAATATTGAGAAGAATACTCAAAAGGCTTCTACTGGCTGCGTTTATCGTGGTTCCCGACAGAATAGCAAAATGAAAGTAGCCTATGTCTATTATTAAAGGCGGTTCTTTTTTATAAAATTTTACTTATTATTTTGCATTGGGAATTAAATTGTACAATTGATGTTTACCAAAACCTTTTCCAAAATGAAACAAATGCTCTCCTGAACACCGCATCAAAATCGGTTCTGCCAAATGCGAGATAAATGCGAACAAACATCCATGTATATTTTATAGAATCCCTAAGCTTTGTGGCTCCAATTAGTCACAAAATCGTTCCGGTAGTATATCACGTCACTAATCGGAGGTGAGGAATTCTACTTTGTCTGAACCAATCTGTGTTTTTTGTTGACTTCCGGATACTACGATAGTTTGTGAAATGTCTAATTGTGTTTGAAAAAGTTAATTATAATCTACTTTCCCAAAAAAACTGTGACTATCCCGGAACCCTATTTTTTGCGCACTGACACAACGTCCACCTTTCGCCGCTTGCTACCAGGCTATCCAGCTTTTCAACAAACTACCAATACAGCCAAAAAAAAAAGTGTGTGTGTCAGCTCCGACGCACGACTGGAGTTTACTCTTCAGGCCAGGCGCGCACCACGATTTTTTTTAGTCGCGCGATAATTTTGTCGCAGAAATAAGCGTACTTATGGGTTTATGAAAATCGTGGTGCGCGCACTCTCATATAAATAAACTCATAGACGCTGACGGAACAATTCTACGGGTATGGCTACGCCGGGATTAAGAGCCGTCCAGGCCGTCAAAGCATCGGAGGCGTAAGGAATGATAGCCTTGTCACCATCAAAAGATAAAATTTGAGTGACAAGGTCCACCACCCCACACGCCGAAGCCAGGAAGGCCGGGAGGCTCACATCTCGCGCGCGACGCACGCCCAAACTACCAGTTCAAATCGGCAGAGAAGCCTGGTCCCATGGACCTTGGTTAAGGGAGACGTTCAGCACCTTTTCCAAACTCTCCTTCAACACGATGTCAAAGGAGGCTGTCTGGACAGGGTGCAGCCAGGCTGGCACGGTGCGCAAGAAATATGTCAGCTTAGGCACGGCAAAGCAAACTCGCAACATAACGAGGGCTACGTGAGCCGAAAGTTCATTCAACCTCTGCGCAGCCATCAGCAGAAGCAGCTTTCTCTCCTCGAAGGCTTCAGGAATGGATTCTGGGAATATTGGGGACCCCAAGAGGTTGAAAGATCTCGCCGACAACACTTTCAGTCCGGGGAGCAGAGCACTGAATAAGGGGAAAGAATCGTGTGAGTTGGTACTGCAGGGGAAAAATTCGCATTTGCTGAAATTAATATCTAAACCCAGAGCTTTTAAACGAGGCAGGAGCATGAGCAAGTCTTGTTCCACTTCTTCAGGTTTACCACCTAGGGTACCGTCATCTAGGTACCAGATATTCAATGGGGATTTAACCTCTGAAATTACCTTTTGTATGGCCAGACAGAAAACTAAAGGGCCTAGCCCCTGCTGTGCACCAACTTGGGAAAGAACAAGAGAACCATATTGTAGAAAAGATTAGAAGCGGAAGAATATACTTGGAAAAGGAAGGGGTAGAGTGATGGCACTTTATCCTTCACTTTGGACAGTAAAACATCACGCTCCACTGAGTTAAATGCGTTTTTTAAATCAATTTTAATTAAAACGGATTCTGAGTTTTTGTTATCTACCGAAAAAGCCCGCGTAGCGTGAATTGCAGCCTCGCAGCCCAATCTTGTGCCAAACCCTAATTGGCAAGGTTGCAGATAAACTGTCATTTCTTCTCCCACTGCACGGCATCCTAGCTTTGCCGTTAAGCGGCGGAAAGCGCTGCCTATGGCAATGGGTCTTATACCACCGTCTTTTTTTGACAGCGCACATAAGGAAGCACCATAAATATAGGGGCAAACTTCAGGGTTTAATTGACCACTGAGCAAAAAATTACAAAGCTTGGCCAGATGTTCCAGGAGCCGAAAACCGGCGTCTCCCGCAGATGCAAACGTAAGCTCCTTAAGATGAACAGGGCGAATACCATCCAAACCGGTGGCCGAACTATTGTTGAAAGAGCTGAGTGCCTGCACCACTTCCTCCGGCTTAACAGTTAAGGCGGAAATAGATATGTCAGGTTCCGGTGGAAGTACCAGCGGCCGGGACGGGGCTGGATGCTTCGACTGCAGCATAGCTAGTCTCAGGGCTCGACGGCGCCACGCCTTCATCCGACATAAGCACTCGCACTGCACCTGAGAGATCCCCTTCATGTACTTTACGCTCAATTGTCTTCAGTATGGAGTGTGATCTCAAAGGCGTGGTCTCTGCACCGATGTTCCCACTGATATCAAAAGAAGCAGAGTTAATATTTCTCTTAATTTTCGTGGTTAAATTGCCCGTGGCCGACGCTTCAGGCGATTTGAGTGCGGAATAGGCAAAAGACAGTAAACTAAACCATTCGAGAGTGCCATTGGAGTCGATACACTTATCAATGAGGTCGCTCAATTTGGCCGCTGCCAAGTTTCGCGCCCCTTTGGGGATATGCCGTAACACACGTACTGACTGCTTTAACGTAGCTAGATCACCAAAATCTAGATGAATGGGGTTGTTGCCATGAGCTTGCTGTGAAACCTACAGTCTAGGGTTGGAGGGGATGACTTGGGGAAAATGTTTATGCATGTGCCCTATATGCACTTTAAGTCCATGAGGGGTAAAAGTTCGAGTTGAGTTGGGACAATGGGGCCAGCGCAAGGATGAAGAAGGATCACTCATACATATTTATAACTAACACTTACAAATAAAAGTAAAAAATACAAGCAATAATAATAAAAAAAGATACAATTTAAAAGCCAACATCAAAAACATAACAATTTCGATTTAAACTTCATAGCTTCTTGTCGGTCGGCAAGACTCCCGTCTAGAAAATGAATGGCTCGGTTGTGTTGGATCCTTGATTTATGTATGTATTTATCCTGGAAAGTTTCACGAAATCAAAACCATTCTGCGGCTGAATGCAGGAAAATGAGAGCAGTGGTGATGGAAAAGTATTCACGCCTTCTCTATTTCTAAGCTTAAAGCTGAGTCACAATTAAAGCGGTCTCTCTCTCTACAGCAAGACGTCTTCTTCGATCTTAGCACCATACAAGCACGGCTTAAACACCAAGAAAACACGGTCTTTGCATTGCACGTTATAAAAGTTGTAATCTTGGATATCACAAAAATTCGTTAGGTTTGTTTGGGAGCTGAAACGAACACGTATCTTTTAGCCGATTGTGTGACGGGCGCTATTGTTTAAAAAGCAGCACATTTTACCCGTTAAGCGTAGATTTTATTAAATTTTATTTTATTTATAAAATTTTGTTGACACTCGACATGAAGTTGACATTGACAATTTTATAGTTTGTTTATGTGAACATAATGGTAGTTTAAAAAGTCGTATCTCAGTATACGATCGGGGTAAAAATACGACTTCTTAATTTAGCAGGTTATGCGTTAAGCGTTATAGACTAAGATCCCGATATAAAACGACCTTCACCGAGATGTTTATTTGATGAATGTATTTTATATTTAGTTTAATATGTCAATAAATATATTGCATATGGGTTGCCTAACAATTTTTAGTCCAGGGTATGTTAAGTCAAAAATAAAAATATATTTTTTTAAACATTTCACCGATTTGATTATTAGATAAATTCATAATTAAATAATCTTTAATTTTATTCAGTTTCAATTCAATAATCAGACCGTTGCAAAATGCTAGTAGTTATAGATTTACCTGTTTATACCTGGCTACCCGATAGTTGTGACGGGAAAAGAATAGGCAACCTAACGTTTGCATATTCTATGGGCTTCATACTTTCGATTGGTATAGAATTTATCTAATATTAATCAAACCGGTGAAATGTTTAAAACATTTTTTTTTTATTATTAATTAAACATACCCTGGACTAAAATTTGTTAGGCAACCCATATGCAATATATTTATTGACATATTAAATTGATTATAAAATACATTTCATCAAATAAACATCTCGGTGAAGGTCATTTTATATCGGGATCTTAGTCTATAACGCTTAACGCATAACCTGCTAAATTAAGAGGTCGTATTTTTACCCCGATCGTATACTGAGATACGACTTTTTAAATTAGCACGGCAGATACGTTCGATTTTATACCCCATATTTTTCATACCCCGGGCTTATATATGAAAATCGATTCTTAAGGAGTAAACTCCAAAAACAATAATTAACAGTCGTATTTTCAATGCAAGACTCAAAGATCTTTTGTTGGAAAAGTGTTATTATTCTGTGTTGGACTTCATTAATGATTGTAATAATTAATTGAATATTTATTATGCATGTATCGATAGTATTATGATTATTTAAATTGAGACTGACATGTATTTAACTATTTTAATTTATGTATAAACCAATTGTGCAGTATTTTAGTATTAAGTTATGTATTAGGCTTTATTATTATTATTTTTATGTTTGATATCATATTCACATACAATGTACATTGTGACTGGATAAATAAACTGAACTGAACTGAACACTACTTCGTTTACTTGGAATTGACGCTATATTTGCAATAGCAGCCGATGCTTATAACATTCTAATGTTGCCAGAATTTAGAAATTAACGCTTTTAGGGGAATATCAATTGCACAAGTCTGTTAGAATCGCGACTATCTCCGGAGGTTCCGGTTTGTCGATTTCTTTTGACATTGGAAAAAGTATTTTTTTGGCATTATAGACCGTATTCTTTTATAAATAAAGCACACAACTAAAATGTAAACTCGTCACTTTATCTGTATAGCCACGTTCAACATTCATACACATTTATTTCGAGTTTCTGCAAGCCTCAGAATATGACTGAGTTGACAAACACATTTTAGCACTTTTCGTATCCTTATTTTGTAATAAATCTAGTAATAAATATAATATAATTTATTTATTTTTATTATCTATTTATTTATTTATTACATTTCACAGCATAACAGTTACAACCAAGGCACTGTGAAACTAAAAATACATAACGTTTACATAAAAGAACAAAGGACAATTGTAAATTACACAGAAGAAGGTCGAACATCCATCATCTCACAAAACCTCAAACATTCATCGCACACATCTATCCTCTGCTTGCAAATATATCAAAGCGTGGAGCTGATTCTAGGAGCGAGTTTAAGAGGTATAGGGCCCGAACCAGTGGAGATTTTCGATGGGACGCAGTTCGCGCGGACGGCGCCGCTAATAGATGGCGACAACGGGGTCGGAAAAGGATTCTACTTGGAGTGGGAACATACAGGCGCACCAACTGAGCAACTAATTCGGGGCAGTCTGAATTACCACGTATGTACAATGCTACTTGCTACAGTAAGCAGCCTGTAATTCCGTCTTACCTCCAAGGAGTTAAAGCCCAAGAAAACCCAGCAAAAACTTTGTCGGATATAAAAATGGGTAATAACCATATAACTTTTTATATAAAAAACGAAGGAACGCCTTTTGCACTCTTTCCAAAAGCAAGATGTAGGTTACTTCATGGGGGTTCCAAATAACGCTAGCCGCTTCGAGCTTGCTTCTAACCAGAGCAGTATAAAGGAGCTTTATGGTCCCAGCATGATCGAAGTCCCTAGAGTTCCGAATAACGAACCCGAGCCTTCTATAAGAGTTAAGAGCCAAGGTGTTCATGTGCTCATGAAAGTTAAGAGAAGAGTCCAGAGTAACTCCTTAATCCCTAATAGTCTCAACCCGAGTTATTTTCTCTGAAATTAGGGTATAATTGTAAAGTAACGGATTACGGGCCCTACTGAATGTTATAACCGCACATTTCTCAGCATTGAAGAGAAGTCTATTTTCAATACTCCACTGGCATACGCGATCAATATCATCTTGCAGGGACTCACAATCTGATAAACCCTGTACACCATAAACGAGCTTCAGTTCATCGGCATACAGTAAATTTCTGGCGCACTTGGAAACCAGAGCCAGATCATTGACAATAACTCCAAAAAGCAACGGGCCCAATATCGAGCCCTGGCTGACCCCAGAACGAGTATGATAGGGCTCTGAAACAAAGCATCCGTACTGCACGTACTGCTGCCTATCGCGAAGATAACAAGCAAAGAATTTAAGCAGTTTCGGTGAGAGACCAATAGCGCACAACTTGTTTAAGAGAACATCGTTATCAACGCGGTCAAACGCTTTCTTAAAGTCAAAGTACAGCATGTCAACCTTTATTCCATTATCCATATGACCCGAAATGGTATCAACCAGGGTTAAAAGGTTAGTCTCTAATGAACGACGAGACCTAAAGCCATGCTGGGCATCACAGAGTAACGGCTTCAATTGTGGAGCTACGATTGTATTTATGATGGACTCAAATAACTTAGCTATCGAAGATAGAATAGCTATTGGTCTATAACCCTCAACGTTGCCCGTACAACTAGATTTAGAAATCGGCCTCACCCGTGTAATCTTCCATTCATTAGGGTACTCTCCGGTATCCAGGGCCAAGTTAAAAATATAAAGAAGCGGCACTGCTAACCATTCTTTGCACCCTTTCAGAATGAACGCCGGAATAATAGTTTTGTAAATATAACATGAATACATCTATAGAATCAAACGATAGCACTCATATAATAAGGTGAAAAAAAAAATGTTCAACGTGTGGGACATTCAAACATGGCCATGTACACTTTTTTTGAAAAAAAAAACGCTCACTCTTATTTTCAGACCCCTAGCCAATAGCAATGCCTGTGTTGACAAAATACAAAAATATGTTTTGTCCCTTTCCCACTAATGCAAAGATGTGTCAGAAACTGGTTTCGTAGCAAGAAAAATAATTCTTCCCATTGCAGCATTGGTTTTGTAAGCGGTCGTACGTAACTAGTTTCGTAGGAAGAAAAAAACCTCTTTGTACGTAACTAGTTTCGTAGGAAGAAAAAACCTCTTTGTACGTAACTAGTTTCGTAGCAAGAAAAACAATCCTTCACATGTAACTGGTTACGTAGCATGGTTTCGTCGGCGGCCGAAGGGGTCCAGTACACCGAAGAGACCCTGAAAAAAGCTCTCAATGACATTCGGAAGGAAGGCAAGGGAATAAGAGAGACTTGCAGATTGTATCAGAAAACAGTATTACATCAGATGATGAAAAATACTGTCAAAGTTGATTATTTTTAGGGTTCCGTACCCAAAGGGTAAAAACGGGACCCTATTACTGAGACTTCGCTGTCCGTCCGTCCGTCCGTCTGTCACCTCACCAGGCTATATCTCAAGAACGGTGATAGCTAGACAGTTGAAATGTTCACAGATGATGTATTTCTATTGCCGCTATAACAAAAAATACAAAAAATAAAATGAAATAAACATTTAAGGGGGGCTCCCATACAACAAACTTACAGATATTGGTACGGAGTCCCACTCGCACTTGGCCGGTTTTTTTAATTATTTACCGAATAAGAAATAAATATAATTATCCTCCATTGTTAAAAGGCAATATTAAACATATTTTTAAATCAATTGTACTTGTTTTATTTTCATAATTTAAATATTAACATATTGGTCGCAAACTGACTTACTGGTGGTCGTAAACTGATGAAAGTGGTCGTAAACTAACGTTTTGGCTATATTTTTACTTTATCAGCATTATATAATAATTTATGGATTGGAGTATAATATTTTTTTATTCATATTCAAACTAGACTATATTTGGGACTAGTTTACATTAACGCATACTGTGTTGTGTGTTGATAATATTTTTTTATTCTCATCTGAAGTTGGCAACTCCGTTAACTGGTCGCCAACCGGCGCAATGACCCTATTATGTGTTTCTTAATAAAACTTGTGTCATACAAATAGCTTACTTTTACTTTTCCCTTCTCAAAAGCGCACAAGGGTGGGAGTGGGACACAGGGCGTCTTTGTTGTGGACAATGCATTAGTAAAGATTTGGTTATATTTAAATTTTGGCTTTAAAGCTTAAAAGCATAATCCTATTATAATGTCCCCAGGAATAACACCTGTTTTTCCTAACATGTTCATGTGTAACCCGGAGCTCAGTGATTGATAATTTCAGCTCTTTGATAGTTATACTTTAAATTGCAAACTGTATCTAGATACCAAGTTGCAGTCCAAACAGATTATTATAATTGATATGAATTGAGAATAATACTTTGTAAGTTCCGGTTAGGTACATACATCGAATATCCTTAAAAATATGATAATATGGTGAGATGGTTTAAAATGTGCAATTATGTTAAAGAGAGATATGATGAATATGTGTAACTAATACAATAAATATTAAACGGGTATTATATGACTAAATAGAACATTCAATTTGGTAGTGGGACTTGTCGCTATTAGGGTAACGCCAAGTGGTTTGAAATATGAATATGTATAGGTACTGTGAATAATTTACACTTTTCAGTATAGCATTTTTCTATTGGTAGGTACTGGAAATTTACCCATTTAGCTATTTCTGATATAGATGAAATGCCTATCAACAATAGGTAGCTTCTACGGTGAGCAAGGCGCCATTTCATTTAAATACCTTACTAAATGCTATCGTTTTTGGCTGAGTGCGTAAGATGTTTCGCAAAACTTTACTTATAGCCAGGCCAATGTGAACAAATAGACAAGTCGAGAATTTAGATGGTTTATTTTTCTTAATACTTTACATCGGAATACCTTGTTATGATATTTGAGCTTGGCAGCAAATTCTCCCACGTACATTTTTGGTTCAAATATTGGATTCAGCAGCAGTTATTCTTCAATTATAAATAGATTATTTCTGCTTCCAAAATCGCAAACAGTGACAACCGCTGTTCGCTGGTATATAGTACGCAATATATACTACTTCGCACCACTCACTGAAACTTTTCTTGTATTTTTTCACTACACCCCAAGCACTTTACTGACTTTTTTCCCAACAATTATAAATTAAGCAAAATATCTCAACAATTTCCATAGCAGTGACACATCAAACTGACTGTCATAACATAAAATTAAATGTCAATCACGATCAGTAGTAGGAATAGCATTTTTGACAATCATTATCGCCTTCATATTTCCAAAATTGAGATGAGATATGTCACTTGAAGCTCATCGCCTTCTCATCACATTTTAATGACAGTTCAACGGCGATATAACTGTTATCTAACGGAGATGTGACGTTTGGCGATATCTCCATCGGCATTCTCGAATTGGGCCCCTGGTCTATGTAATGTTTACTTCCGGCATATCTTATCATCATTTTTCTTTTAAGTAATAAAAGGGACAGCAGATTTTTTTTTAACCCTCGTACAGACGTCGCGATGTATGAAAGAAATTTCTAAACCTTACATACCAGACCTATAAATAAACGTGTAGGTAAATCATTCTCGGTTAGAATTTGACCTAAAGTTTAAAATCCCGAAATAACGTTTGACCGAAGGGATGAAATCCCGAATATTCTAATCAGGAAGATTGTAATCCCGATGACTGCGATCCTGAAAATTGTAATCCGAACCGGAATATGATATTCTCGAGAATTATATTTATGTAGTCTTACATATTCTAATGCTTATGTTATAGTACAATAGTACATTATTGCCGAGGCCCGGAAAGTAGGGGAATGCCTGACGAGGTGGTTTGCAAGCCGAGCATCGCGAGGCTTGCAAAAGATCCGAGTCAGGCAATCCCCGTTCCGCCGAGGTTTATATAGTGCTTTTCTCAAACAATGTGAGGAAATAATAAAAATACACTTGCAAAATAACAAGTAATTTAATAGGATTAACAAGAAAAACGAACAACAATCACTTAAGTACACAAATTAAGTAGAGGTATGTTTGTTTTATTCTTTCCAATAGGCTGCCGCGTACACTTTCTGTTAAATCGTTATTGTTTATGCAACAGTTTGCGACTACTTGCCAACAGATGGCGCTACCTGTCCTGATTATTCAAAATTAAATTAACCTTTTTTAGTAACAAAAATCACAATAACACTCATAAAAATATTACAAACAATTATCATTTGTTAAAACCGCTTAAAGTCAACTATTTCATGTAAATTTTAGTAACATAATTTTCTACTAGATGGCGTTGTTACATCGGTAAACTAGCGAACGCCAGTCTGTTCTGATTTCTTTATAGTGTTTGAGGTTGGCTTGTATGTGTGAGCTCTGACAACTGAATCTACTTATACCATTAAACGGTTCTATATAGTAAAGTGCAGTGTATCTTTTTGGGACCCTTTTACATGGTCCTTCGAGCCGGATTATTCGGTATCGCGAGGATTACGACAGAGGGCGCCAGCTAGCACTGCTGTGGATCGCAGCTAGAAGTGTAGCGGAGCCGAGCAGCAGCGTGACGTCAGAAACGAGAACACCGGTGACGACAGAGTGACGTCACAAATGGTCAAGTGTGAGTGCCGTGGAAAATTGTGAGTACTTTATTATTTATTGTGATCAGACTTGGAATATTGAAGAAATCTGAACATAGTGTAAATTTCAAATCAACTGGACTTAGAATATTTTGCAATATCTTGGACTTAGCCAATTTCATCATCAACTTGGACTTAGCAAATTTCGATCAAGCTGGACTTAGAATAATTTAAAGAAATTGGACTTAGCAAATTCATCAAGTCAGTAGTCCGGACTTAGAATAGTTTTAAGAAAAGTGAACTGACGGGGAATCCACGCCCGATTTCACCCAAGTTGCAAAACACTTAGAAAAATTGCGATGGAAGCACTCATCAAAGTCCAAGAAGATGCTAAGTTTAGACTTGAGCGCGCATTTGAAAATTTTAAGAAATCTCCTAAGGAGAGGCGAAGTTCTGTAGACTATCTTAAGGCTAGACTAGATTTGTTGGAAGAGTTATGGGCTCAGTTTTTACGGACACATACGCTGATAGTACAGGATGGTAGCCCAGACGAATTAGTCAAAACTAGCTATGTTGAGGACTCTGTCTATGAAGAAACAGAAGAATTGTATATTGAATACAAGTGTCTCATTAAGGCTCAGTTAAGTAAAGTAAGCCCTACAACTACGGTAAGGAGTGAGAAGTCTGGCGAGTCCAGCAAGCCTTCAGACAGAGCGGGAGATCTCATTAAATTGCCAAAGATTTCGATTCCGATGTTTTCAGGCGAATATGCAGAATGGGTTAGCTTTCGGGATCTTTTCGTCTCTCTCATCCATAAAAATGAGTCCTTGGATAATGTACAAAAGCTTCATTACCTGAAAAGTCACTTAACCGGAGAAGCAGAACAGCTACTGAGACACGTGCCGATAACTCAAGAAAATTATATTACCAGTTGGGAGCAGTTGGAGAACCGATACAACAATAAGAAATACCTATCGAACTGTATCCTAAAGAGACTGCTGAGTCAACGTAACCTAACAATAGAGTCTGCAACTGCGCTGAAGGAACTGTTAGATACTACGAACGAATGTCTACAGGCATTGAAGACTTTAGGCATAGATATTAAAAGCTGGGATATTATAATAGTGCATTTAATTTGTTTAAAGTTAGATAGCGAGTCGCGGAAACAATGGGAACTGAAGTCAAGTGAATCAGGCAACGAGTTGCCAACCTATGAACAGTTCAAGTCATTTTTAGAAACACGATTTCGTGCCTTGGAGTTCATTGATCCCAAGGTTTCTCGACCCTATCATAATAATAAGAGTACACCTAAGAATTTCAATGCTCCTGTTCATTCCAAAGTTCATCACGTTGCAACCCTGTCCTGTGCCTATTGTTCGCAGGATCATAAAATTGGAAATTGCAAAGAATTTTGTAAAATTGATACTGATACTCGTCGTGGTTTTGTCCAGTCACATAGTTTATGCTTTAATTGTTTAGGTCCACATCACTCAGTTTATTCATGTCGTCAATCATCTAGATGCCGAATCTGCAAAAGGAAGCATCATTCCTTACTACATCCCAAAAATGATACACAAACAGCTGAGTCCCAGGAGAAAACTCACTCAGTTGTAGCGAACGTAGTTGTACCCACAACTGCGCCCCACTCATCAACTATTGAGGTCCATGATGAGTCCACTACAAACGTCAAAACCCACTTTTCGACATCATGCAGTCAGGTTTTGTTAGCAACTGCACTAGTAAATGCCACGTCGAAATCTGGTAAGGTTATCACGCTTAGATGCTTACTCGACCAAGGTTCACAGGCTTCGCTAATAACGGAGTCTGCAGTCCAACTGTTAGGACTTAGGAAAATAGGACACAAGAGCACTATATCAGGATTAGGGAGTGACGAGAGCGCTGTTATAGCCTCTAAGTCGAGAGTAAATTTAAAAATTCAATCACTCCTTGATCCCTCGCTTGAGTTTGAAGTTAGTGCTTTTGTGCTGAGCAAACTTACCTCGGTTTTGCCGGAAAGGAAAATCGTCGTACAGTTATGGTCGGAGTTCACAAATCTGGAGTTAGCAGATCCTTCCTTTAATCAACCGAATAAAATCGACTTGCTTCTGGGAGCAGATATCTACGGTAGGATACTGCTAGAAGGAGTCATTAAGGGATCACCAGGAGCGCCAATAGCTCAGAATACTGCCTTGGGTTGGATTATTTCAGGTCCAATTCCAAGAGAGGAAACAACGCCACAGAACACTGTCAGAGTGAATCACGTTAACGTTAACGATAACGAACTCCTGAAACGATTCTGGGAGCTGGAAGCTGACAATAGTGTCTTGGCGTCTACAGAAGATTTCAGCGAAGATGAACGAAAATGTCAAGAAATCTACGCTGCTACTACTAAACGAGACAGTAGTGGCAGATATATCGTGAAATTGCCCTTTCGAGAAGAAAGTCCGAAATGTAAGGAAGGGAAATCTGAAGTTATAGCAACAAAACGGTTTAGTCAGTTAGAAAGAAGATTGAACAAAGATTTACAATTAAAGGCACGTTATACAGAAGTTATAAAGGAATACCAAGACCTTGGTCACATCGAAGCAGTACCAACAGAAGAACAAGACAGACAAGGAGCTGTGTACTTACCTCACCACGCTGTTATAAGAGAAGACAAGAGTACTTCAAAGCTTCGCGTAGTTTTCGATGCTTCGTGTCCAGGAATTAACGGTGTGTCCTTGAACCAAGACCTGTTAGTTGGTCCACAGCTTCAACAAGACTTACGTCACATACTTTTACGTTGGCGCTGTTTCCCGATAAGTCTTGTGTCCGACATCGTTAAGATGTACCGGCAGGTAAAGGTCTACCAAGAAGACGCTGACTACCAGCGTATACTATGGCGAAATAACAATGACGAGCCTATAAACCATTTCAGACTCCTGAGAGTCACCTTCGGAACCGCAGCAGCACCCTATCTTGCCGTTAGAACTCTGCACCAGGTAGCATACGACCACGGAGAAACCTATCCACTAGCAGCAGACAGAGTGCTCATGGATTTTTATATGGACGACCTGTTGTCAGGTTGCGACACTGTGGAAGAAGGTGAAAAGATATACAGAGAGTTAAACGAATTACTACGCAAGGGAGGCTTTGAGCTGCAAAAATGGGCTACGAATGACGACCAACTTATGAACATTATCAGCCAAAATGAAGGAGGTAACGATGCCAATGTTCAGCTCAAACTGGACACAGTAATGAAGGTGTTGGGTCTAACCTGGAATAGGAGAACGGACGCTTTTGAGTATGCGGTTCAATTACCATCGCTTCAGGCTCCCATAACCAAGAGACGAATGATCTCCGACATATGCCGACTGTTTGACCCACTCGGTTGGCTGGCTCCAGTCATCATTCGAGCAAAAATATATATTCAAAAGTTGTGGCTAACCGGTATTGATTGGGACGATGAAGTTCCACCACAGCTGATGTGTGAATGGCTGAACTTTAGAGAGACTCTAGCCCAAATAACAAAGTTTAGCATTCCAAGATGGATACACTTTGAGAAGAAAAGCAAGGTTATCGAACTTCAAGGCTTTTGTGACGCCTCTAGTGAAGCGTATGCCGCAGTAATATACTTACGAACTATCAGCGAGGACGGCATCGCTCATGTCTCATTAGTTACAGCAAAAACGAAAGTAGCACCGATAAGGCAAGTGTCAATCCCACGCTTAGAATTATGCGGCGCAGTGCTACTTACCAAGCTTTTAATGGAGATTTCGAACGTACTCAAGATCGATAAATCAAGTGTACACGCGTGGACTGATTCCACTATTGTATTATCATGGCTGAACAGTAGACCCAATAGATGGAAAACGTTCGTGGCTAACAGAGTGGCAGAAATTCTTACATCATTAGAGCCACATCAATGGTCACATGTAGTATCTAAAGAAAACCCTGCTGATTGCGCTTCTAGGGGTACAAACTGTATCCACGACGAACATCTTTGGAAGGAAGGTCCAGCGTGGCTGAAAGAAAGGATAATCACTTATAAGAAGGGTACATATCATGAAACGGATTTAGAAAGTAAACCAAGTAAAATATGTTTGGTAAATACCTGTAATCCAGATGAAGGCACGCACATAATAGACCGATTCTCTAATCTCAGGCGGCTGATCCGAGTTGTAGCTTACTGCAAAAGATGGACTAGAAAACTCATGCAAAAAGAAACCATAAAAGCATGGCTTACAGCTAAGGAGATTCAGGAAAGCTTGCTTACATGCATTATGCTGACTCAAGGCAGCTGTTTTGAAGCGGAGATCGTGAACCTGAAAAAGGGAAAGGAGATTATGAAAAATAGCAAACTTACCTCGTTAAATCCTTACCTCGACGCTGCAGGTGTCTTGAGAGTCGGTGGACGCCTCCAACATGCTCAGATGAGTGAACAAATGAAGCACCCAATCATCATTCCAGAAAAATCTCATTTTACGGAGTTGCTCATCTCTGATGCACATGAGAGAACATTGCACGGGGGTCCTAGCTTAATGCTCACTTACCTCAGATCCAAATATTTCATCCTGGGAGTAAAAAATTTAGTTAAATTCTACGTAAAGAAGTGTGTGACATGCATTCGATATGCAGCTGCTTCCAGCAATCCTTTAATGGGACAACTGCCTGCTGCTAGAGGAATGGTAAATCGGCCTTTTCGTCATAGCGGAGTGGATTATGCCGGCCCAATCAACATACGAACCTCCAAGGGCAGAGGCCACCACTCCTACAAGGGCTACATATGCCTGTTCATTTGCATGTGCACTCGCGCAATCCATCTAGAACCTGTGAGTGACATGACATCGCAGGGATTTTTAGCGGCATTCAAACGGTTTGTGGCTAGGCGTGGACATTGTTCCGACTTATGGAGCGACAATGGCACAAACTTTGTGGGAGCCGCTCGCGAGTTGAAGCAGCTCTTTGCAGAAGAACAATCTAGTATAGCAACTGAGATAGCTGCTCAACTAGCAACAAACCACACAACCTGGCATTTCATTCCCCCTCATGCCCCAAATTTTGGTGGGCTCTGGGAAGCCGGTATAAAGTCGACAAAACACCACCTCAAAAGAATTATTGGCAACTCGACTCTGACCTTCGAAGAAATGACCACAGTTTTAGCTCAGATAGAAGCCTGCCTTAACTCAAGGCCAATATCTAAAGGCACTGACGATTCTCCTGAGGCATTAACACCAGGCCATTTTCTGATATCGGAACCCCTTGTGCTGGTACCTGACTCCAGTTATGAATCAGATACCGTCAGCAACTTAAGAAGATGGCAACTAACTCAAAAACTTGTTCAAGATTTTTGGCACCGTTGGTCGAGTGAGTATCTGACGCAATTCTACCATAGATACAAGTGGTCACATCAAACTCCTGAGCCAGGTGTCGGGGACGTAGTTTTGGTCAAGGAAGATGCTCTCCCTCCATCTAGATGGTTGTATGGTGTTGTAGTACAGAAACATCCAGGTGCAGATAACATCACACGAGTAGTCAGTTTAAAATGTAAAGATTCTATAATCAAGAGGGCTGTAAATAAACTTTGTTTTTTGCCAGTAAATTAACTACTGATATTTTTTATATTATTATGTTTAAGTTCACGTTATTAACACTGTTCCTAATGTAGTATGTACATGTTTGAACGTGAAACAATTATTTGCGTGTTATGTTATGTCTTAAGATTAAGAGCTTCTTGTTTTTTTTATATATACATGTCATGGCGGGCGGTTTTAAGGACAACTGTCTCATTTGGTCCTTGGCGGGCGGAATGTTAAATCGTTATTGTTTATGCAACAGTTTGCGACTACTTGCCAACAGATGGCGCTACCTGTCCTGATTATTCAAAATTAAATTAACCTTTTTTAGTAACAAAAATCACAATAACACTCATAAAAATATTACAAACAATTATCATTTGTTAAAACCGCTTAAAGTCAACTATTTCATGTAAATTTTAGTAACATAATTTTCTACTAGATGGCGTTGTTACATCGGTAAACTAGCGAACGCCAGTCTGTTCTGATTTCTTTATAGTGTTTGAGGTTGGCTTGTATGTGTGAGCTCTGACAACTGAATCTACTTATACCATTAAACGGTTATATATAGTAAAGTGCAGTGTATCTTTTTGGGACCCTTTTACACTTTCCCTCCTTATATTTTAAGAAAAGTCGATTTATTATATAGGTATTAGTGTTTGGGATACGAAGTTCTATGTATACATTTTCGAACGATATTTAGGTATTCACCGCGGATGACAAATACTTGGTCAATTTTTGTTTTAGTGTCGCACAATTTGACAATCATAGATTGGTCGTGGCTTTCGATGTCTTCCATGGTAATATTTGTAAATTGTAAACTGCGGCTCGCTCCGTTTAGTCCCATGATAAGGGTAACCTGTAAAGAAAATATATTGAATTAAGTACTGTAAAGCACATACTTAACTAAAACAAAAATAACCAGTACAAAATAGGTACATTTTATATATGATAAAACTTTTACCTTAACAGCCAAATAGCGCCTGGTGTGCTTCCTTTAAAAAATTTACAACATTTTCTCCAGTCAAAACCTTAAATTTCTTGCTTTTATAACCATCGGATTGTCGTTTTAAAAATGTTGTCAGGTTCGTGTAGAAAACGAATTTGCATGTTTGCTTTCTTTCCATAACATAAATTGGTCGTACACTTGATTATATCTCATAATTTAGTAGGTAGCATTATATTATTTATTTACTCGAAAATCATTTACGCGTATACGCTCAATAGCAATGAAATAAAATTGTAATTTTACCGCCTATACTTACTTTTTTCTTCTGACATCTAAAAAAAAACAAAACTTGCACGAACTGTTAATAGTACATTATTGCCGAGGCCCGGAAAGTAGGGGATTGCCTGACGAGGTGGTTTGCAAGCCGAGCATCGCGAGGCTTGCAAAAGATGCGAGTCAGGCAATCCCCGTTTACGCCGAGGTTTATATAGTGCTTTTCTCAAACAACGTGAGGAAATATTAAAAATACACTTGCAAAATAACAAGTAATTTAATAGGATTAACAAGAAAAACGAACAAAAATAATTTAAGTACACAAAGTAGAGGTATGTTTGTTTTATTCTTTCCAATAGGCTGCCACGTACACTTTCCCTCCTTATAAATTAAGAAAAATCCATATATATTAGTGTTTGGGGTACGAAGTTCTATGTATATATTTTCGAACGATATTGAGGTATTCACCGCGGATGACAAATACTCGGTAAAGTTTTGTTTTAGTGTCGCACAATTTGACAATCATAGATTGGTCGTGGCTTTTGATGTCTTCCATGGAAATATTTGTAAATTGTTAACTGCGGCTCGCTCCGTTTAGTCCCATGATAAGGGCAACCTGTAAAGAAAATATATTGAATTACAGTAAAGCACACACTTAACTAAAACAAAAGTAACCAGTTCAAAGTAGGTACATTTTATGATAAGACTTTTACCTTAACAGCCAAGTAGCGTCTGGTGCTCCCTTTAAAAAATTGACAACATTTTCTCCAGTCAAAACCTTAAATTTCTTGCTTTTATTACCATCGGATTGTCTTTTCAAAATGTTGTCAGGTTCGTGTAGAAAACGAATTTGCATGTTTGCTTTCTTTCCATAACATAAATTCGTCGTACATTTGATTATATTTATCTCTTAATTTAGTAAGTAGGTAGCATTATATTATTTATTTACTCGAAAATCATTTACGCGCATACGCTCAATAGCAATGAAATAAAATTGTAATTTTACCGCCTAAACTTACTTTTTTCTTCTGACATCTAAAAAAAAACAAAACTTGCACGAACTGTTAAACATACTTTACACGTTCCTGATTCCATCAGCTGACTATTCGCCCGCTCGAGTGGCGTTGGATGTTTTCAGGCGCCAATTAGAAACAAAGGCCAATCTGATCAGCTTGGCAAAGTTTGCGAATGTGTGAATGCTACTTAATGTTAAACGTGTGGTTGTCATGGCTGTATGAGATTTGTTCTACGTCGATTTCAATTTATGTACAGTACCTATGAAATTTTAAAAAGTTATGGAAGCGGGTGAAAATGGGTTTTCATACATTTATTTTTTCCCGAGGGAGCGAATATTCTTTTTTTTTTATTTCATTAGTAAAAATGAGGCTCTTTGCGTATTCTATTTTCAAATGGGAAGTGAAACATTTCCGAGCATGTTTGAGAAAACATACTTTACACGTTACCGATTCCATCAGCTGACTATTCGCCCGTTCGAATGGCGTTGGATCTTGTCGGGCGTCAATTAGAAACGAAGGCCAATCTGATCAGCTCGGCAAAGTTTGCGAATGTGTGAATGGTACTTAATGTTAAACGTGTGGTTCTCATGGCTGTATGAGATTTGTCCTACGTCGATTTCAATTTATGTACAGTACTTACCTATGAAATTTTAAAAAGTTATGGAAGCCGGTAAAAATGGGTTTTCATACATTTATTTTTCCCCGAGGGAGCGAATATTCTTTTTTTTTATTTCATTAGTAAAATTAGGCTCTTTGCGTATTCTATTTTCAAATGGGAAGTGAAACATTTCCGAGCATGTTTGAGAAAATAATATTACAGTAAAATGTTATTTATTACTGCTAGATGTTTACGTAACCTACTTACACTATACTCGAACTCTTCTGTGGAACCGATCTGCTTCGGCGCTGCGGGATGCGCAGCTCCTCCGCCCTGCACCTCTAGCACGACTGTGGCACGAGACTTTCCCGCGCGAGACAATATAACCTATCTCTTTCTTTGCTGTACTGTGAGAGAGTGACGGGCGATGCTATGTCGCGCGACACGAGTCGCGAAGCGTAGTTGTGCTAGACGGGCTGGCGTAAGAAAATGCGGCTCCTACGGTCGCCTCCTCCGCGCCTCCGGGCTTTTATAATAATAATAATAATAACCCCCCAAGGGATCACCTTGCCGCGGTGGAGGGGCTTACGGGTTGGTGATGCTACTGAAAATATGGTCGTTACACCTAGACCTCACCCCGATATGGGAGATACTATAAATTACAAGCCGATAACAACTAGGCTCACCCTTCCCAAACTAAGATCCTAGCTTTCCTATCTTTTCTTCTCTTTTCCCACCTTTTCTGTCCTTTCGTTCTTCTTTTAGCGCCGATATGCAGTTACGATCAAGGAGTTTACGTTCAGGGCCGCTGCCCGAGGGCGATCGTCGGGGCGCATCTGGAGCCGTTGCTGGATGCCACAGCATGCGAACCAACGGCGATGCGGAGTTGAGCAGGCGGGCTCCCATCGAACAATCTGTTACAGCCGAAGTCGAGTCGCTACCCGAGGGTGAGCGTCGGGGCGCATTCGGAGCCGTTGCTGGATGCCACAGCATGCGAACCAACGGCGATGTGGAGCTGAGCAGGCGGGCTTCCATCGAAGAATATACTACAGCCGAAATCTCAGAAACTCGTGAATCTTCTCCAGCGTCACTGTTTCCTTCAAATCCTTCGTCACCAACATCTCTGTGCCCTTCACTTCCGTCGTCACCTGCCTCGTATTTGACTTTTCCAGCGTCCAGTAGCTCGTCAGCGCGTACGTCACCTCTCAATACTTTTGATACAGCCGTTAACGTTGTACAGGAGGCAAGCACTGCCAACCAACCTGTACCCGTCACGGTTGATAAAAATGTGCGTAAGAAATGGTCACGTGAAATGAACATCTTTATCTTGCGCACATACCTTAGAATCACTTCTCTCGAAACAGAAACAGGTAGATATTTATCACAGCTGCACAATGAGTTTAGACAAGCTTTTCCGACATTCGAAGTTAGTAAACAACGTCTAGGTGACCAACGTAGGGCAATAGTTAGAAACAAACTTTTAACTGACAACGACATGATAGAAACTCGAAGATTAGCAGAAACCGACTTAATTAACTCAACTCAGTCATCCCACCAACCAATAATGCCCACACAAAATAGTGCCCAAAGAATGAGTTGGACTAATGAAATTAATGAGTCAATAATGAGAGAGTACTACCGAATAACACACGTAGAAACAAACATAACCGCTTACAGAAAACCACTACACCAATCAGTTATAGCTAAACACCCGCAACTTTCACATGTTTCGGAACAAAGAATAGCTGACCAACGACGAGTTATCATCAATAATAAATATATAAGCGAGGAAAGACTCCAGGAGCTAAAACATGAAATTTTGCATGAACTAACAATGGACAATGATCCCACTTTAAATACAAGTGTTTTATCTACTTCAAACAATATACCAGAATATTCTTCAATCATAAACCCATCTACCGACCTGCTCACATCAGAAAGTAACTCTGCTAATAATTCAGAGATTCCACTTGAAAATTTAGACCATAGTTATAACGAATCAGATTTAGATTATCCCCCCGTATCAGTACAAGAAGAAATTGAAGAAACTTACCTAACCGCTAAAGCACGCTTCCATAACTCTGATCCAACCACTAGACCCCCCATACCTAAACAAAAGCCGTCTAAAAAACTTACCTCAATCGTACACTTTATTAATAACGTCGTACTTCCAAAGTATTTGAACCAAGATTCCAACTTTGAAAGTACTCAAACTTCCCTCTATTGCGCCGCTTTTACTCGTACGGCTGCTACTAATAATGGCTCTAAGATTGGTGATACGCACCATACACAAAACAACAAAGAAAAAATCCCGAACTGGCAAAAAAGATTACAAGACAGAATTACCGACTTAAGAGCTAAAATAGGTAGACTAACAGAATTTATTAATGGCAACACTAGTCCGAGACTTAGAAGGCACGTAGATTCAATCAAAAGGCAATATAAACTACACTCCCGTCACGAAACCGATAACACACAACTAAACCATTTTCTCGATACCCTCAAACAGAAACTTAGTGCACTGACAAACAGACTACGTAGATATAAACTCACCACACTGCGCAAAACACAAAACAGCCAATTCCTGAATAATGAAAAAGTATTCTATAGAAAATTACACGATCCTCACACTAATAACGACTCCGAACTCCCAAATCCTGAAGATCTTCACCACTTTTGGGCGGGCATATGGTCCAACCCAGTGGAACATAAGAGCGCTGATTGGATAAAGGCTGACAAAGAATCACTCAATTTCACACCTGACATGCCATTTGAAGAAATCAGCCTTGATTTATTACAGTCGGTCATAGCTAAAACTCACAACTGGAAAGCTACTGGTTCCGATAAAATCCATAACTACTGGTTAAAGAAACTATCGTATTTACACCCAATCCTCCTTAAACATATTAACGAATTCATTCACACACCTGCAACATTACCGGCGTACATTACACGAGGGACCACATATATGCTGCCAAAAGACAGCACCGACACCAAAAACCCTGCTAAATATAGACCTATAACTTGCTTACAAAATATTTACAAAATTATAACATCTTGCATTAGTAAACTCATCCACAGACATATAAACACACACAACATATTAGCTGAGCAGCAGAAGGGTTGCCGTCCAAATAGTCAAGGCTGTAAAGAACAGCTGACTATTGATGCTGTTATTTCAAAACAATCAGTAAGCAATAAAAGAAACATCTACACCATGTATATAGATTACAAAAAGGCATTTGACTCAGTACCACACAGCTGGTTGATCTATATACTGGAACACTACAAAATACACCACACTATTATACAGTTCCTACAAAATACAATGACGCGGTGGTCTACAGTGCTTAAAATATTTAATAAAACTACTAGCATAGAAACCGATCCAATCAATATCTGCAGAGGTATTTTTCAAGGAGATTCCCTTAGTCCGCTCTGGTTTTGTCTAGCACTCAATCCACTTTCTAACCTACTAAACAATAGCAAGTCCGGTTTCAAATTGAACTTCAACAACACATCTTACACAATATCACATTTGATGTACATGGACGACATAAAACTATACAGTAATAATTTAACACACATCCACAAGCTTGCCGACATCACACAGTCATTTTCATCAGATATCCATATGGAATTTGGCATAGATAAATGTAAAATCCAGTCAATGCGGAGGGGCAAAATAGAACACAACACGTACACTTTAGATAATGGAGATCAAATAGACCCTGTTGACGATGTAACAGGGTACAAGTATCTTGGTTACCAACAAACACAACAGATTCATCAAAAAACAACGAAAGCTACACTCAAACATAAATTTACAACTAGACTCCATAAAATCTTAAACACACATCTCAACGCACGCAACACAGTCAAAGCAATAAACACATATGCAATACCAATACTTACATATTCGTTTGGCATTATTCAATGGTCACAAACAGATCTCTGTAATTTACAAAGAATAATTAACACTTTAATGAGTAAGTACCGCAAACACCACCCACGAAACTGTAGTCAGCGACTTACACTACCGAAAAAGGAAGGTGGAAGGGGCTTAATAGATATTAAGAACCTCCACAACAAACAGGTAAGCTCACTGAGAAAGTTCTTCCACGATCACTCATCCCATTCTGAATTACACTTGGCTATTGTCACATCCGATAAAAAATATACACCGCTTAATCTTAAAGACCCCGAAAAACAGAAAAGTGAAGCAATCACTCAACCTCAACAAAAACTAGAGGGATGAATATAAAAATCTCTACATGGACCTAGTTGACCCCACTGTTGATAAGCTAGCTTCAAACGCATGGCTGAAGAGAGGTGAGTTGTTCCCCGAAACGGAGGGATTTATGTTAGCCATCCAAGACCAAGTAATAGATACCAGAAACTACAGAAGATACATCATCCGCGATCAGAACTTACCCACCGATTCTTGCCGTCACTGCCATGCTGCCTCAGAGACCATCCAGCACATAACAGGAGCATGCCGATCCATAGCCCAGACAGACTACAAACACCGACATGACCAAGTTGCCGCCATCATCCACCAATATCTTGCATATAAACACAAGCTCATTAAAGACCGGACATCTTACTATAAATATACACCACAGGTTATTCTAGAATCATCAGAATACAAACTCTACTGGGACAGAACCATTATTACAGACAAAACAATCCACTACAACAGACCTGACGTAACACTTCTCAACAAACTTACAAAAACCGTATATCTCATTGACATAGCAATCCCCAATACCCACAACCTTGCATCCACCTATACAGAAAAAATAACGAAGTACACAGACCTCTCGATCGAAATAAAAGCCCAGTGGCGAGTTAATACTGTGAAGACAGTCCCAATCATTATATCCACTACAGGTGTTATCCCGCGTAATCTGCACGATAGCCTTAAAATCATAGATGTCCACCCACTCACTTTTATAGCACTACAAAAAGCAGTAATTTTAAATACCTGTAGAATCGTACGTAAATTTCTGGCATTATACCAGTAAAATTACCCTACTACATGCTCTGCCATGTTCGTTTGGCCAAAAGCCCGCGGCCATGGTAGTAAAGTTACCTCCGATTGGAGAGAGAAGAAGAAAAAATATAAATAATAATAATAATAGTACTCTTTATTGTGCACCACAAATTAAAAGTAAAAATAACAAAAGAAATGAAAAATAAAAGTAGGTATTACAAATGGTAACAACAGGCGGTCTTATCGCTAAAAAGCGATCTCTTCCAGACAACTTTAGGGTAGAGAGTAAATTAAAAGTAATTTTGAAAAAGGTAGTGCAAAGCTGTTGAAAACGATACATTAACACAATACACCTATATCTATCACTATATTTATCTATCACTACCTCCTCTAGGGCAGCCAAAACCACGTGGAGTCGGTTGACAGCTTCCTCATTCATCTCATCTCTCATAATTCTCGTTGTGTGTATGGTTACTCAGATTAATAAAAATAACTTCACAATTAACGTACCCATTGACTACTGGTACACCGTTCATTTCGCGTGAGTGCTACTCGATTATAACTCACTTTTATCTGCTTACTAATCTACTTAGGTAGGTACCTACTACGCGGAACATAAAAACAACCGTGACCGGGGGTGGTCGGTGTGTGATCAGCCTAATCCCCCTTCATGATCCGTGTGTCGCCGCCCTAAGAGGGTGGGTTTTAAAATATCTTACGATTGTTCGGGCGTAAGGAATAGAGTTGATAGTGATATCGGCACCCGAAATTTCAAGAATCGTCGCTCGATTTTATACGCGAAGAAAACCATAATAATGTTGAAAATAAACAGAGAAGATTATAAATAATAAAATATTAAGGGACAATTAAATAAATAAGATTGTAATTATAACAGTTAACACACACTGCAATACTTACCTAATCATGATTCATGACCATTACTGTTTACATGAAAAAACTCTAAGTCAAATCTATTTCACCTTGTCTAGGAATACCTTTGCCGTCACGCTGGTTCATCCACATTCTGAAAGATCCTCATAGCTATTGTAACGTTGGTTAGTTTTAGCTGAAACAAAATTCCACTTTGAATATGATCATTTAGTAGGTACCTATGCATAATATTTCCCATCAAGTTTTAAACGAGACGGGAGCGTCCGCATGATTGATATTCTTATTTTAAAAATAAAAGCCCTTTTTTAACCTTCGTTGCTTTCAAAAGGCTCCAAATACGACAGTGTCGAGCTTTGGGACATTGAATGTAAAGTAAAGCAGGTCTATAGCTACTCGCAAAACTATTGTACGATTGTTTAGAATAAACCCGTTAATATTCATTTGAACATTAACATTAGCAATATTTCAATAATCTTAAGCCCCCCTTGTTTGCTCACATCCAATTTCCCTAATGCGGGATGCGGTTTCTCGATGCAATTTTCCATGCGGTCGGCGCATGAAACATTCATGAGATAATCTCATACACGCCAAATGTTATTGATGTGTATTGATTCCGGGATTCCTAATCGTCATTGTTGATTAGTAAACATTGGTGTTGGAATTACTGTGATTGGCCGTATGGCGGGGTTGGTAAGTTAAACGACTTAAAAAAAAGAGAGACTCAATCAATCGATGTCTATTTTGTTTTGTTAGATACTTGAGAACTCCGTCATTTATAATATTCTTGGAAATTATCTATTATTTTATTTTACAGCTTGTCAAAATTACGATATGATGATCGACGAGACTCCTTTTTTTGTCAAAGATATCCACATTTATTTATATTTCATAGATTATATTTCCACACCCAAAACGTAATTATATATTTGAATAATTAAGTCGCTAAGTACATTAATTTGATTTGTCAAAAAAACCGAAATGTTACTCATGGTAAAAATTTACTTCTGAGAAGCGTCATCATGTCACTTTCATATAATTTTTGGTTACATTACATTATAAGTGAAATCCTATAAACCTACGAGTATTTATTACGTATTTAACATTTTAAAGCCCTTGCGCGATCAGATGCGCAATGGCACCTGTTCCAACAAACCGAATGCTAAAGTTTAACCGCGATTACTATAACCATAAGAATGCGTATAATGTTGTTTGTTTATGGGCTTACATTTGCTACTAGGGACGTTCCGAGGGGAATGCAGACCATTTATAAGTTTCGTGATGTGGGCGGTTATGTATGGTATCAGGACATTTTCAATTACGAGTACCTGCCATACTTTATTAATTATTACAAAAAAAGAACGTCAGCTTACGACGCGACTTGTTAATTGTGTTTATTTATTTAAAGGTGCTACTAAGTACGTCTTGACAAGGCAACTTAACGTCATATTATCTCCAGAGCTCAAATCCAAGAACTTTTTTTTTACTTGTATAATGATGATGGTGAATACCCTTTTTAACCTTATCATCAATGTGTTATCACCCTATACCCTTAGTGTAGACATGGTTGGTTACTATCGTATCACAAAAATAATATATAAATGTATACCAAACACGCTATTGACTGAGCAAATGCTTCATTCATTTTCCGATCACGTGGTAAATAGGAAAACTTAAACAGAAACAAACATGACAGGATAATATTTCCGACATCATAATGCCAGCCGGAAGTGCTCGCAAATCCATCAGTTACCCGGTGGCGGCCATTTTGTCGTGGAAGCCGCTTTTAATGGTGGATAACAATAATACGGAAACGTGCGCAGAAAATTGACTATGTTTAGGAAATCTGCGAACAAAACCTCTACTTAGATTGAAAAAAAAACGAGACAAAGTACATTCAAAGTGGCATAATTAAAATTGAATTGTATGAAATATAGATAGATATTTATGAAATAGAAGATTAAATGTGAATTAGTAACGCACCTTCAAATATTGTGGCGTGCCATGGGAGAGGCCTATGTCCAGCAGTGGACTGAAACAGGCTGATGATGATGATGATGATGAAATATTGTAATATTCTGTGGCGTTACTCAGAAAACATTATTGATATTTTTAACCGACTTCAAAAAAGGAGGAGGTTCTCAATTCGAACTATTTTTTTTTTATGTATGTTACTCGATATCTCCGAGAACCGTGAACCGATTTTCAATTATTTATTTTTTATCGAAAGGGTATAGCTCCGAGTTGGTCCCGTTGGCACTAAGTCGGAATCTGATGATGGAATCTTGGAGAAATCGAGGGAACTCTTCAAATGTGATAGGGACATGTACCTACGGCGCTTTCGGTAATTTATTGATAAAGTCAAGAATTTACATTCAGTAAATAGGATTTGGTGTAAGGAAACTGATGATGAACACCACAGATGGCCACTAGAACTTTTATATGAATCACTAAAAAGCAAAATAATTTTTTTTTAACAAAAAAAAGAACCGACATCAGTAAAACTAAAAGGCCAAAAATAAACCGTTCAAGTACAGATTACATTTGACTCACCCTTCGAAGTCGGTGCCAAACCTCGCGTAAACTATATTATATAAATATAAGAACTGAGTGAGGTACATTATACCTAAGTTATTATTCACTATTGTGGGCAAAGTGGACATGTCCATAACCTGATACTTTTCCAGTATGCTAGATACCACTCATATTGCCATTGTTACTAGATATATTTTATATTTACCTTAATTTTATTAACATTGTATTTCTAATTATAATACTGACATCCAATGAATTTAATTTTGTATTGTGTTAGCTCATTAATATAAATTTAACATTACTGGATTAATTCTATTTGAATTGAATTGAATTTTGTAAACTTGACATAAAATTAATTTTTATTTTGATGTGTACCTACACACTTTTTTGGTAGGTATTAGAATTATATCGATATATTGATCGTAACTACACTATTGTGTACTTACGTATTATTTTTTATCCAGACATTCATTTATTTAATGTTTATTGTATTGATTTACGAATATAATTTTTGTTTAACGATCACATTCCGAAGAGTAGTATAAACTGACATGTACTTGTATTTATAAGAAATTTGTAATGGTGTGATAAATAAACTAAACTAAACTATTCCTAAACGAAACGCCCGGCCACGCACTGAACCGTTATTACATTGGTCCACTTCGTAGCCACAACAGAGCATCCAATTCGTCAACTTATTGTAAACTTTTCCAAAATTTCCGTCGCCAAAACAATAGTCGCCATTTGCAACACGCGCCGCGCACGCGCCGCCACGCGCCGACATTGCCGTCTACCATTAGTTTGACAAACTTATCATTACAGGCGACCACACCACCGCCATCTATCGTCAGTACATTACTTTAACTGTAGTATTTGGCTCATTCACTTTTCAGTACTGATTTAGTAAGTTTGTGGATGCATCCATTACAGTGTTTTGTGTTGATTAGATTAATGTTTTTTTCACTTAGGAAATATAGTCTAGGAAGTAAGGGTTAGATTTTTTTATAGTTTTATTCGGCTCAATATGCGACGTTAATGTTTCCGTTGCGGTTCAATTGGTGGCTAATTTCGAGTAAAAGGGAGGGTGATTAATCTTGCTTTTTGCAACATAAGCAACGTCCATATGAAATATTCACAGGAAGATTGAGTGGTTAGTTTATTTCATCCGGATTTTGAAATCTCGGTCGTCTATGACGATCACGGTCGCGATTGCCATGCCCTCACGCGATATATGAAATGTCACAGTACGCCGTCATTTTTTGACCAGCGTGTGAGTGTAAGAAAAGCGGATGCTTTATTAGTACATTATGATACAAGTGTGCTAAGTTGGTCATTACAGTCGAGGCGGATTTGCAGCCCGAGCCGTAGGCAAGGGCGTAATAGAGCCGAGAGTGTAATGACCAAATGCACACGAGTTTCATACGACGTTTTTCAACACACTTGCGAGGAAAAAAACACCCGTTTATAACTGAAATATTTAATTATTAAAACAAATTGTGAAAGTACAATTATTGAAATGATACACAGTGGATTTCGATCGCATTTGTACAGTAGGTTTTTGCCTTCGTCGAACGTAAATTTTCGTATTTTTTTAACTATGAATGTGAATGATCGTGGTATTTTGTTTTTAGTGTTAGTAATTTTTACTAACAGCATTTTGCCGTGATTTTCTATGTCTTTTGTAGCAATATTACTCAGTTCCTGACGTCTACATGCTCCAGTAATACCGAATATTAACGAGACCTGACAGTAAATAAAATACATATTTAGTTGGGCGGATGTCCAGTTATTTTAGTAACAAAAATATTTGAAATCAGTCTAGTCGTTTAGATTTGATATGGCTGCCAAACAATACATACACACTTACCTACATAGATATAAAACATATAAAATAGTTGAGTAGCCTCATGAGTAGTCGTTTTAATTTTTTATAAACATAATCATTCAGTGTACAGAAATTTCGTAGGTATTTAAATAAAATAACAATTGAAACTGACCTTTGTTGCTAGGTACTGGCTATCCGGTTCTTCTTTCAAAAACATTTCGATGTCTTTTGAGGACAATTACTTTAGATTTTTACTTATGTAACCATCTGAGCGCCTCTTCAAGAACGAAATCAGATTGGCATATGTTTTTATGTCAGTACCATTTTTGTTCCGAACAGTGCTTTTTAACATGGAGTAGATAGACCACAGCGAGGTAGGCTTATATTTATTTGCTAGCTCATGATAATAAGCTAAAAATACGTTTTCCGAGAACAAATGGGCTGTTTTGCTGGATTTCCAATGAATATATTTTTTATAGGCTATTGGATACTTTTCACTAGATTTCAATGGCAACAGTCTGTCAGTAGCATTTTTTGCATCATTAAGTATTTCCGGAGGTATCAATTCCACATCTAAATCTTCTTCATTACTAGAACTCGTCATTTTTCTAAATCTAATCAGTCACAAACTACTTAAGTACAGCGATAAAGTCGAATTAAACAAATTTTATGCAAAGCAAAATGGCGCGGAGATTTATTTTTTACAAGCCTTGCATTGCTTGAATTAGTTATGCGCGCGCAGGTGCAACAGCCAAATATTAAAAATATAATAATGTATATATTTAATTATACCTGATGAAAATTAGAGTCAATTACATGACAAAATTAAATATATGTTTAATTATTACGTTTAATAATGCATCACAATTACTTTATTCACAAAAATTTCGCTTATTATATAAAAGTATAAAAACTCTTTGTTGAAATTAAAAAAAAACTGTAAAGTAAAGACACTAAGTGCGTAATAGAAAAGTCAAAAGCACTGCGTGTTTTATAGGATACTTTACGGTCAGAAGAACAGTTAAATATGGACCACTTTACGAGCAAGTGTGTTGAAATAGTACATTACATCAGAGGCCGGGAAAATGAGGATTTCCGGCCAAGTAGGTATATACGGCCGAGCGAGCGTGCGAGCGAGGCCAGATAGTGATACGAGGCCGGGAATCCGTTTTCACGACGAGGCATGTATAGTGCTTTTCTCAAACATACAATGAAATAAAAAAATATACTTCAAAGAACAACATTTTATTAATTGACAAATAGGACATTTTAGTCTAACAACCAACCTTTAAAAACAAAACCTGCTTTTTGTCAAACCAGCCAGCTGTGTGAATGACCTTGTTGTTGAAACCAAAAAAAAGTTACTTTGCAGGCCTAGGCCTGAAAAGCAGTATGAAATCCCTTTACAGTCCTCTCGAGTTGTTGCGCCCAAAAAGCGATACTTCCGAGCCTATTATAAGGAACGTAAAGACAAATTTCATTGCATGTTTGAGAAAAATTATTTTACCGCATGATAATAGAATTCTGAACCATGGATCAGCTTAGACGTGATGTCACGCAATAAGGAGTTGACTAGTCGGGTCAGCACCCCTATGCTGCTGCTTATGCTGCAAAATCACCATCCGTCCTGCTACAACCTCAGCAAGAGGAGAGATCTTGTTGCCAAAGGGATGGCTTCACCTTGGTAGACAAGAAGAAGAAGCCACTCGTCACAACCAGTGTGGTACCGCAGTGACTGGGTCACGACATCTACTGCAGCCTGCGCTCCCGACGACACCGCTGACTGCATCAGAGGTTGGAGTCTCGTCACAACGTAAACTTCAATTCGTTTGTGGTGACAGTTCAAAGCTGTCGACCTAGGAAAGTCCTAGAAATAAATGTTAATAGTTCTGCATTGAATTAATTAATATATTTAATGTTTACTTATTGAAATAAAAGTAGAATACAAAAAAAAAACACAAATGCAACTAAAAGGAAGTGCACCAGGATTCACCCTTGCGGCACTCCCCTATTCATCCACGTAACTCGTAATCAACGCGTGGTGGTGTGAAGCCCAAACACGGGGGAGTTTTCCCATAACGATAATGCTTCCAAAAATAACAAAAAACACACTTTTGTATGCATTTCGCGTTTTAATCAGAGGACAATCACGGAAATTATTTGTGTCAATAATTACACGCCGTGATTTGTCCGATAGCCGATGACTTTGGATGCACTTTGGTGATTATTTTTGATTAGTGAGGGGTGGACGGGCGGTTGGATGTCATTTCCTGTGACAGTGAGTCGTGTATTGTTGAAATGCATATTCATGACGTAATATAGAAAGTGACTTTCACAGCCGTTTCACTCATTCGTATATCAATGTTTACTAAGTACCTGCTGCATATCTGAAAATGTTTTCAATATGTTACAAAATGTAAAAATATATATTTAAACTTAAATAAACTATGTAAAGTAAAATAAGACCACATCTTAAACGGTCACTAAACTACAATACCTACTTAAAAAAATATGCAACATAACAATACCTAGACCTACCCCTAACAAAAGGCCTCTACAAAGTCGCGATCCATCGACATGATGTTCCCGGCATAATTTGGATCAGATTTGACTTACTTCACCTCTAAGACAAACACCAGTGAATGGTGCTTAAGCGCTCTAAAATTGGAAAGCCGGTAAAAATTGGGTTTTATCTATGGATGCTTCGCCACCGATATACTTACGTATGGGTACTTAAATACCAATAAGTCAGTTCCTTTCAGTTTTTTCAGACTGTTGATGATCACCAGTCATTATATCTACGGTGAGTTCTTTGCATATTCTCTCCTACTATCCCATATGGTAGTTTGCATTCAAGTGTCATGAATAGGTACATGTTATCTTCACTTCAGTTTGCCCTCAGTGGGGGCGCGTGACTGACACCTAAAAGAAACCTCTCACAATCAACGCATGAATATTAATTATATTAACAATATTATTAACATAATTCAGAAATATGCGGACAATGGAGTTGTGCTTTTCGCTTTTAATGATTAAATAATAGAAGGGGTTGATATTTTGTTGATGCAAATAATGCGATACTGGTTCGAGTCTGCCGGTGTCGAGGTATGAATGAATACCTATTGAATAAGTTTCTTTTGTACTTCACTGCGTCAGAAATGTTATTTTAATTTTCAATAAACGCAATATATATTTAAAAAAAAGGAAATGGTAGACACACTATACATAGTCGATGGATTATGTAGTGCCTCAGAATTATAAGAAAGAACAATGAAAAGGCCAGATTGACCATCCACCATAACATATATTCTCTGGACTACTTGTTCCTATTTCATAGACTACATACATACCTACCTAAATGGAAGAATATTTAAATGACAGAGATTTCCAAGAAACAAAGGCCAGTAGGGGGTCGCCGATTTTGCAGAGAAAAAAATCAACGACTTTATTTTTCGTGTGGTTGATCATATGAAAAACACTTTTTTGCATGCTCGGCCAGAAACTTATCGTTGATCTGAAATAAATATTACCGGTACTTAATAATATTGCATATTCTGGTAAATAATACAACCACATTTTTTTACGTTTATTGATCATTAAATAACAAAACACATAGTTACTGCAAATTAAAATAAATGACGGTAGTGCAAAAAGTGCCGGTCATGGCAAATGCGCGCACCGGTAAAAAGTACAAAACGCATAAATGAAAATAAATGATGTTTGATCTAGTTATAAACGTCATCGTCATGGCGGGCACTATTGATCGGAACTTCAAAGGGTCGTCGTGGGATGCACGCTAACTTTTTCATTGTTTAATATGTATGTATGCATTCAATGTATTAGTAAGTAGATAGTACTCGTACAAGTAAAAAAAAAGTTCAACAGTCTTATTTGAAGATTTTGTAGCATGCAAATAAGGTGCAAAAGGGGTATTGGTCCTCCTTTAGTGAAGACTTACAAGTAGGCGCAGTTCTAAATTTTTCCCGCTGATCATTGCAAATTATATGATTTGATCCTTGCTGGACGATGCGTATGTGGAGGAGAGTGAGAAGAGCATGAATAGCATGATTAATAAGATAGAAGTTTTCATCAACAAGTGCCTGGCGTCGCTTTTTCATCTATTCTGGTAGCATTGGCGTATCTAACATTGTTTTTCCCCCCAGGGCAAGCCTGGTGGTAGCATTGCCTGGGGGTGGGCCTGGCCAGCCAGCCTATGAGATGAAGCCATGAATTTCTATCGGTAACCCAAAATCCTGGGGTGGGCACTAGACTATACTGGGGTGGGCACGGCCCACCCGGCCACCCCCCTATATACGCCAATCATCATCATCATCATTTCAGCCATAGGACGCCCACTGCTGGACACAGGCCTCCTCAATAGATTTCCACATGGGCCGGATAGCAGCGACCCGCATCCAGCGAGTCCCCGCAACTCTAACCAGGTCGTCCGACCACCTTGCGGGTGGTCGTCCTACACTGCGCTTGCCGGTACGTGGTCTCCACTCGAGAACTTTTCTGCCCCAACGGCCATCGGTCCTTCGAGCTATGTGCCCCGCCCATTGCCAGCCATCCATGGCCATTGTCGGCCATTGACAGCCATTGACGCCAATGTCTGGTAGTAATGTAAATTATGTATAATATATCACACATTAATTACAAATTGTTGTCTTGATTCCAAGGTAAACAAGAATTGTCACCGAGTTCATATTCAAGTAAGAAGTCTACCTATAAAGTTAACGTAGATACCAATGAGTAGTGTGGCGTCCATAGAAAACGATTCCCAATGGCTAGCCCATTTAGAAAATGTTTCCTACTGTTGTAGAAAAAAAGTATGTTCACGCCATGCCACTGTTAGGTATGGTTACGCATATAAGTGACGTCAAACTAACAAAAATGTTGTAAAAAACCCTAAGTCGTTACTATTAGAGTGATATCAGGGTCCAATTAGGAACCCACTCGGCGCAGGTAGGATTTATGCGCGCGATAAGCGTCGCCGAGCCGGAATGTCCGTCCGTCTGTCCGTCACGGCCTTGGGACCAGCCTGTCCGTATCAGTCAATGTAAGCAGCCTTATCTCTGAAAAGTATTTTAAAGGATACTTACATTATTGGTGAAAAATATGAGGGTGGGTAGTACTATCATTAAGTTATAATTAGCTATCTATCTATCAGCCACAGACGTCCACTGCTGAACATAGGCCACAAAGTGAGATCCTGTGCAGACCGCAGCCAAGCAGCAAGCAGCAAGTTATAATTAGCTATAAAACAGAAATTAATACCATTCTTAACAATGACTGACAACGCACTTCGGAATGCATCAAATCTTGCACTGATATACTTACATCTTCTTACAAGTTAAAACTCAAATATATTGTTAATATTTTGCTAGAAAAGAGACTAGTGTTTCCTCTCTTTAGGTGACATATTTTCAGATTTTGATTTAGGTACTTTTGTTTTCATTTTTTGGCGTTATTACTGGAGATCGAATGAAAGTTAAAAAAATGTTTACGATTATTTATTAGTATTGCTTCGTTATTTTTGCAAATTAATTAGAAACTGTCAATTTTACTGCTAATACTCGAACTCTTCAAGTTTTAACATCCGGTGTCGCAATTTTTTTATCGTCTGCCGCCGACCTCTCAGCCACCAAAATAGACATAAACCGTCGCGTGTCAGTAATATACGAGGGTCGGCAAAAGGACCATGTGCCGAACCATCTGGGATTGAGGACTTGATAAGTAGTTTTTTGCCGCAAAACTAAAACTCAAGACAAAAGAATCAGGTTTTTTGGTTTATAAGTATTTACTCATGAAAGAAAATGAATTGTAGAAGTATCTATTTAGCTAATTAGAGCTAACATAAATAGTAATAAGGCTGGCACTACCTAGTAGGTAAGGACTAGGTATCTGATACCTGTGTCAGAAAGTCTCGCTCTTATTTATTATTAATTACAGCGACAATATAAAGTTTTATTCGGTATATTTGATTACAAACCACCATCACCATCACGATACGGGCACGTTAGATCGTTTGATGCCAACCTACCTGCCAACGTACATAAATGTGACTACATTATACACCACAAACAGATGGCAATGTTCGTATACAGCAGCATAACAAATACTTATGATACAGCCACGCAGCCTGTATTATCGCCATATGTCTCTAAGTAGCCGATATCGCTGGCTAATGCAAGCTTTCACGCGGGCACACAATCGAATTACGCTATCTGATAACGTATCGTGTTTATCTGTTTATCATATCTATCGTTAAAAGGGATATCGGCTAATAATACTATACACTTGTTTATCGTATTGTTACGCGTTATTACTGGGTCAAAACAGGAAAATTTGTGCACCATAAAACTTCTTAATGTTGCTTATCACTTTCGACACCAACAACCCGGTAGCCGGCGCTCTGCTCGTAGTCAGTTATCGCTACATACGGTTTTTCCCATGTTATCGGCTACGAGCGTAGCCCGTAGCGCTACGCGGTAGCGAATGCGTTAAGTAATGTATTTTTTTTTTACTTGATCTCCGAAAATATATTTATTAAAAAAACATTCAAATTAAATTAAGTGATAAGTACATAAAATATTAAGAAAGGTAAAAACCTTAATCTAAATGAACTGCGTCAAAAGAATACACCTTCCAAGAGGTCCGCCTGCAGCAACATCCTCAGTATGCTGGTGGCATTCCTTTTTGTATAGTCAGAGAGCTTCTCTGGCAGAAGCAGAGATAAGCGCCAGCCCTAAGGTCTCCCAATGCGTCGATTAGCCGTTTAATGTATATTACCAAAACACTGCTAATTATGGGCCAAGTTATCTCGTAGGTACCTGACTATAGTTACTAGTATCTTCATCATCTTTCGTGTCCGATGCGCGCAGCGAAGTAGACGCATCGATGACTAATTAATTATTTAATTGTGAAATTAGCGCGGCTCGACCGCTGCCTGTAGTTAAACAATGGGTGACCCTAAAAGTGAGCCCATTGTCAACGGGATCCTCGCCTTTCTGCAACAGAAGCTGCTGCGGGAAGGTCAGATGGATGCGGTGACTGCTGTTCAGATCTGTTCGTCGCGTTTTAGTGTCGACGAAATCTGCGCTGCGAAGAAGGTGCTGTTCCAGTCTCTCGGGATTGTCGGCACATTTGTACTTCATCGCAGAGAAGATAAAGCCGGAAAGAAGACCCTCGATGACATCATTGAAGTCCTGAGGGAGAACGAACGCGACATGCCTGAGTTCGTGGCGACGGAGGGCTCCAGATTGCCATCCAATACGCCAGACCATGTCGACGTGAGCTGTCTGCTGAAAGAAATTGTGGCTCTTAAAGCAGGCATGGCAGAAATTGTAAAGAAATTTGACAAATCACAGGCCGTTATTGACGTGTTGCGCAAAGAAATCATCCGTTTACGCGACGGTGCCCCAGAAACGCGGTCACTGACGGCGTCAAATTTCAAGAATAATGACCGGGAGTCAAATGCCAACTCGGTCAATTCGCGTGTAGCTGACACTGCGCAAAGCGATGTCACTGTGCATGCCGAACCGCGGCCCCCCTGCCCCCTCCTCGCGGGGCCTCCCGTCAACGCTTCATCGAAACCACGTCGTCGTTTTGCTGACGTCGTTTCTGCTGGTGAGCCTATTCCAGCCCGCCGGAAAGCCGCGCCCTCAAAAGCGCGTGAAGTTTGGGATCCTCCAAAAGAGGAAACCCCTCGCACCAGTGTGGACAAGGAGGGTTTCACAACGGTGTCAAGAAAGCGTAAGACACGCAAGAGTCAGTGTGGTACTGCAGAACCGGTTGGTTGTGGTCTGCGGGTCTCCACACCGAGCAAGGCGCTGTACGTGTCGCGCCTGCATCACACTGCCACCGCTGAAGAAGTGATAGTACGAGAGCCCACGACCAAAATTTTTGTCTCATAGCAATACGGCCAAAACCGCATCAAATCGATAGATACGATTATCCTGAACTCGAAAATACCAATATCAGACATTTTCCGCGTAGCGTTTGATCTGACCGAATTTTCAAAATTGTCAAAGAATTTTACCGAACTGCATCATAGCAATATGTCTGATTTGCAGACTGTAGTTGAATGATAGTTCTGAGATACCGGCAACATATTTTTCAGACGTTAGTGGTGTAGCGCAAACCCGTAAAATCACTTAAAAAAATAAAAATGAGACAAAAAAAATGTCTCATAGCATTACGTCTGAAAATCTTTTTTATTAGTAAATTTTGGTTATTTGATGCGAACAAAACAATTTTCAGACGGAAATGTGAACGCATTAAATTTTGAGACCGTTTTGAAAATGTTAACAAATTTTACCGATCGGTATCATAGCAATATGTCTGAAAATTGTTGGACATGATAAAATAAGTTGTCCACATGTGCAAAAAATTTATATCAGACAAATTAAGTGTAGCACCTTCTCTATCAGACAACTTTTCGATACTCAGGGGCCCAATTCGAGAATGCCGTTGGAGATATCTCCAAACGTCAAATCTCCATTAGATAACAGTTATATCGCCATTGAACTGTCATTTAAATGCGATGAGCTTAAAAGTGACATATCTCATCTCAATTTTGGAAATACGAAGACGATAATGATTGTCAAAAATGTTATTCATGTATATAAATTTCTGTTTTGAACGAAACGTAACGGACCAATTTCACGTACTATGCGGTCAATTTAAAGTATGCGCCTGTTATTTATGCCGTCACATACAAAGGAAACGAAAATTTTGCGCGTCCGAATTGACGAAGTTGCGATATCGCCACTTGTCAAGTAGGCACACGTCAAAAGTGACGGATGGCGATGAAAATGAGAGATCTCCATTATATCTCTAAAATTGGTCGAATACCCCCCCAAATATCATTTAAAAATCGTATTGAGGCATCTTGAATTTTCTGTTACAAACCAATGGATACGTTGCGACCCTGAATTTATTAGATGATAATTAACAAAGAATTTACCCGAAACCGTAACATTGAAGTTGAAGGACTGAAATAAATCGCACAAAAGGAAACTGGGATGAAGTTGAAAAAAAAAACGGTTTATTCAAAGTTACAAAATATTCTCGTATTCAATCGCTGTCGGATTCGGAATTCTGATTGATTTGATAGTTTTGGTTTTATTTAAAGCACACTTGAGTAACTTTTACAAAAGAAATAAGTAATGACATCTGTCATCTGTCAAAGTACATATAATAGACAAGGGAGATTCTTGAATATCTATGAAGGCTGTAAATTTAAAAAAAACATTTAACAGAGGCGTCGTCGGCCAGGCGACTCCGAAACGTTATTTTCGTTTTTGGGAGTATATGCTACACTTAAAGTGTCTGAAAACAGGTTTTTGGTAATCATGGCAGCAATACGAAAAGTTGAAAAAAAATTTATCCGTATTGCTATGATACAGGTCGGCTAAATTTGTTGACATTTTCAAAAATGCGCTCAGGCTATATGCTACGCGCAAAATGTCTGAAAACAAACTTTTTCGTAATTATAAAATCTATGTACATTTTCACTATCAGACGTATTGCTATAATACCGACTGTCTTTTTTTTTTGACACAGCAGAAATGGCCTCCCACGCAGTTGCTTCACTTTCGACCGTTACTACACACCTAGTCGGGTTCAGAATCATACAATCTAACGATTTTATAGGGTTTTTGCCGTATTGCTATGAGACATGGTTTTGGTCGTGGGCTCTCGTACTATGACGCAGTATGTTCGCCAGAAAACCGGCTACTCGCTGAGGGTGTTCCAGTTGCATTCGCGCCACTACGTGCACTTCAGCTCGTTTGTAGTGCGCGTGCCGCGGCCGCTCCAGGACACCATCGCGTGTGCTGATTTCTGGCCGAAAGGTGTCGTGTTTCGTCGGTTCCGGGGCAACCTACCAAATCCAACACCCGAGATGTCGGAACAACGGGGCCACGCCGTTTCGCCGTCAAAATAAACATTGTTCGGTTCATGATGCATTGGTGTAAACTGTAATGTTATGTAACCTGTTTTTCAATAAATAAATAAAATAAATAGTATATACATCGTACAAGGATTTCAAATAGACCTCTCTTCGGAGAAATATGAACCGTAGTTGCCTTACAAAAACTTATTGTCGTACAAAATACTGACTTCCTAGAGCAATTCCGTGGCCAGATTTGCTAGATTCATCATCAAAAAATCTACAAGAAATAATTTAAATTCATTCGGGTGCTAAAATTATGTACAATAGTGATAAATGAAACAGGGTCTGTTTCAACTTTTAATATAGGTAGCAAACTTAAGGACAGTATATACGATGAGATAATAGGAATCGACTTTTTAGTATATCTATACTTACTATAATACGTATAGAGCAAAGCATTATGTTACGATAAGCCCAAAAAGCAAAACCATAAAGCCTAAACCAAACACAAAAATATGTCCAAAAGAGTCCATAAATTAGGTGTATTACGTAGACAATGCACTCGAGGTGAGATAAGGCCGTGTTTACAAAACGCTGCGCTATCGCCCGCATTACCGTCGATCACTGTGCACGCGCCCTTATCAATACAACCCACTTTCCCATGCAGAAGTTTTACGGGAATCTGGACTTTGTGTCTGTATATGAAGAGTAGTAAAACAGTGAATCATTACTTTTGTAGCTATCGAATCATTTATGTAGTTCGATTTTCGTTTTCAGTAGACTTAGATTAATGTAAACCTTATAACAAAAGAGAAAGGGTAAATGGTGAGCGCAGTAGAAAGTTAGTAGTACCTAGTAGTTAGGAGAGAAACGAATGTAGGCTTTATCAGAACTGAGGAAAGTTGACGGCGAATGTAAGATTGGATTTTGTTTTGTAACTTTCGTAGGTATATATTTATGTACGAATACCTACTAATAGCACCACACTATACATTAATAATAGCCGTCATCATTATCAGCCAAAAGACGTCCACTGCTGGACATAGGCCTCCCCCAGAGAACGCCACCATGACCGGTCCTGCGCCTCCCGCATCCAGCGGACTCCAGCGACCTTCGCCAGGTCATCAGTCCACCTTGTGGGGGGCCTAACCACGCTGCGTCGTCCGGTGCGTGGTCGCCACTCAAGAACTCGATGGCCCCAGCGGCCGTCGGTTTTACGAGCGATGTGCCCTGCCCATTGCCACTTAAGTTTTGCTATCCTTCGGGCTATGTCGGTTACCCTGGTTCTTCTACGGATCTCTTCATTTCTGATTCGATCTTGCAAAGAAACTCCGAGCATAGACCTCTCCATTGCTCTCTGAGTAACTTTGAGCCTTCTTATAAGGCTCATCGCGAGCGACCACGTTTCAGTTCCGTATGTCATCACTGGCAACACACACTGTTCAAAGACTTTTGTCTTGAGACACTGCGGGATATTGGACGAAAAGATAGTACGTGGCCTCCCAAACGCTGCCCAGCCAAGTCGGATTCGACGATTGACCTCTTCCTCGAAGTTGGACCTACCTAACTGGACAGTTTGTCCAAGGTATACATAGTTATCTGTCTGTCTTATCTATTTTACTTTATTTAAGTATGGTGTCCTTACTTATTACTAAGTTAGAAAACTATGCTAATTTCCATGTGTTAAGCGGTTTACACTAACGTGAAATGTCAAGAACGTCCCGACATATAATAATTAAATACTCTCACGAAACTTTAATAAGATTAGAATTAAAAACCATTAATATAAAAATAATAATAAGGATAAGGATCCGGTGGAACTACTGGAAGTAACAGAAACCTTCAGTAGCGCCATCATAATGGAGTTTGGTGTAGACAAGTGTGCGGTCATGCATGTATGTACAGCGGGGGAAAAAAGTCGTAAATTCCGCGAACTTACAACTTTCTGAGACAATGTCCCTCAGGTCTATCTCCGAAGCTGAAATCTACAAGTACCTTGGTATGTCAAAGTCATTGGGTATTGCGGACGGAGACATTAGGAAGGCGTTGAAGGAGCGTTTCTTTAGTCGCTTGACAAAAGTACTTAACAGTCTTTTGTCCGGTAGCAATGGCAATAAGGCGCGCGCCTTTAACGCTTGGGTGATGCCTCTGCTCACTTACTCCTATAGCATACTAAAGTGGACTCAGACTGAGCTGGACGCCCTGGATACGAGGGTCCGTCAGCTGCTCACTGCACACCGCATGAGGCACCGACGCTTGTCAGTTATGAGACTGTACATCTCGTGTAAGTGTGGAGGCCGTAGCTTTTTAAACGCAAAGGACCTCCATAACCGCGAGGTGTGCAGTCTTAGGGAGTATGTGCTAAACAACGAGTGTGGGATTCATCGCGATGTAGGTAGTAGCAGTTGACAAAGGCCACACCTCTCTCTCCTTAGCAATCGAGAACTGGCGCAGACCAAAGGTGCTTAGCACCGATGACCGCAGGGCCGTATGGAAGAGCAAGGAGCTACACGGACGGTTCTACAAGGCCCTTATAGGGCCCGATGTAGTTCTGCTCGCGTCGGTGAACTGGCTACGCTTCGGTGATCTCTTCGGGGAAACTGAAGGTTTTGTCCGTGCATTTGCGGACGAAGTAATGATGACGATGGGCATGCCGCCGTCCCGGTGAGTCACTCAGGCATATAATCTCTGGTTGTTCTCATCTTGCTAACGGCGACTACTTGCACAGACATAACCAAGTAGCCAGGATCATTCACCAGCAACTTGCTCTTCGATACGGTGTTGTGGTGTCTGAGGTGCCGTACCTACTATAAGTACACACCGATGCCAGTTCTCGAAAATGGTCGTGCCACGCTCTATTGGGATCGAACTATCATCACGGACAGGACTATTGTAGCCAATAATATATTTATAATAATAATAATATATTTTGTAATTTCTTTATTGTATTTTACTTTTTATATACATACATTGTAAAGATCTAGCCTAAGACAGGAAATGAATAAAGAGAATAATAATAATAATTCATTTATTTCAGGCATCAAAGGCCCATAGATAAATACCTTACAATCTAAAATACTTATTAAATATTAAAATATTAAACAACTAGGTCACGATGCGTTACGTAAGTCCGTGGTGTTGGGTAGCCGACCACGGAAACGCCGGAATAAAACACCTTTCTTTCGGCCAAAATTCCTGAATAAGCCTGATATCGTGTTGGTAGATCGATCCAAGCGCCAGGCAGTGCTCGTCGTCATCACCATCCCGCATGACGAGACCCTCGTGAAGGCTAAGAAAGACAAACTCAGCAAGTACCTTGACTTGGCTTACGAGGTGACTGCCATGTGGGATGTTGATTCGACGATCATTGTTCCGATAGTCGTTTCTGCGAACGGTCTTATAGCGAAGAGTCTCGACAAACACCTCAAGAGACTCTCGCTAGATGGCTGGATCAAGGTTCAGATTCAGAAGGCGGTACTCCTGGACACGGCGCGCATCGTCAGGAGGTTCCTCTCTCTGCAGCCCTAACCACCGGTAGCCTAGGCCCTGCCCCGCTGCCGGCGGCACCCTAGGTTAGGTTTTTTATAATGTATTTATATTTTGTAACTTCTTTATTGTATTTTACTTTTGATATAACTTTATTGTAAAAAACCTAATCTAAGCTTTAAAATAAATAAAGGAGATAATAATACGAACAGAGCGAAGAGTCAACAAACATCTTAAGAGACTCGCTAGATGGCTGGATCAAGGGCCAGATACAGAAGGCGGTACTCCTGGACACGGCGCGCATCGTCAGGAGGTTCCTCTCTCTGCAGCCCTAACCACCGGTGGCCTGGGCCCTGCCCCGCTGGCGGCGACACCCTATGTTAGGTTTTTTCATAATGTATTTATATTTTGTAATTACATATATTATTGTTTTTCAGTTTTTATATAAATTTATTATAAAAAAAAACTTAACCTAAGAAATTAAATGAATATATGAAATAATAAAAAAATATATTAAATATCGGACAACCTCGCACAAATTAATCTAGTCCCACAGTAAGCTCTAGTAGGCTTGTGTTATGGATACTAGACGACGATAAACATACTTATATAGATAAATACATACTTAAATACTAATAACTCCCATGACCTGTGTGTGCCCTGTGCATGGTCTGTGCCCAGGCACAAATATAAATATTCGAGTTTATCACACAAATATTTGCCGTTGCCGGGATTTGAACCCAGGAACGTTGGCTCAGTAGGCAGTTGCTTATCCACTGCGCCAACCGCGTCGTCAAAAAGCTATTACAAGTTAAAAGTTAGAAAATTAAGAATATTTTTATCGAGAGGGCGCTTCTACAGGTTTGAGGAAATCTATATTAATGATTAGTCATTAGTATAGATTTCCTCAGTAAATAGTAACTTTAAATAAGTAGTTATGTAATAGTAGATTAATGATTATGTTTTTTTATTCCACTGTTCTATTTCTGCAATATTATTATTGTATATTTCAAATACAATTTCTGTATTGTCTCTGAAAAAATTATATCTTATCATAATCATCCCGCCTTGGACGAAAATTCTGTCACCAGTATATGCCTACTGATGTATTTTTTCCATTATACATTTAATATTTTCTATTATACATCACATTCTACCCGTAAATCCCATTTCCACCTTGGCAGAAAGCTTCTCACGCTGGCGAAACCGATAAACGCAGCGTGGGTAGGCCTAGTACAAAGATGGACCGACGAGCTCATGAGGTCCAAGAGAAGCCGTTGAATGCAAAATATTCTTGAAGCAGACCTTAAGTGCCTCAGTGGACGCCATCGGGCTTAGTTACTCGTAATAATAAAGTTTATAATACCACAGAATACATAATAGGTGGTTCTTCTTAAAACATATTATTTATCAATAAAAAAATCAAATCACATTTAATAAATCAAATTTTGTTTAGTTTTTTTATTAGCTTGATATTTTTTACATCTAGATGTAACTGAAGATTCCAAAGTGCTCGTAGCTAGGCCTACTTAAATAATGAACATAACAACAAACAAATACCAAGCCAATCAATTTTGAATTTTCTCATGTCCCACTATCTTAATACAATATTTATCAGTCCATCTGAGCCATATGCGCGATTGAAATAAAGCTCCATTGTAAGTTTCAAGTGCACCCACAAGAAACTGTCTTGTCTTGTACTATGCATCTGTAATTCTGTCTGTACCTACCCGTAGTCTATCTAGTACCAGCGATTGAAACTAATGTTGCTGTCAAGAGGTGGTCTGCGTTTTATTGTTATTTTCCTCCATTTTTTCTAAAGTAAGATTCCAACGAGTAACGCATTGGCATTGTGTGGTATTCTTATTGACTGTACCATTGTATTAAACAGCGTGCAGCGCTGTCAACGTCACATTGCTAGTAGAAATGACCATTCATTACAAGTTTACGCTCCAAAAGTACCACAAAAAATCACAAAATAAGTAAGTAAAAGTATCAAAAATAACAAGAAAATCTCGCCACAATGACTTTACGCTCCGCATCACTATAAAAATTCAAGGCACGAACAGAATGTACCGAAAAGAGCAGCGATTACCACTTACCCATACAATGGGGTAGACAGGATTAAAAGTATGGAAGGATCCTCTTTGCCATTCTACTTTACCGTTCAAATATATTTCTGTACGAAATATCATACGAATTTCAATTTTATATCACAGTGTTAAGGATACATATTGACTGATAGTATTTGTCATAGATTTTACTGACAGCATTTGGTAATGTGGTCGCATGATGGTTCAGTAGTTGCACAAAGTGTACAATGTGATAAGTAGAGATTTAGAAAAATGTGATGATTTTAGCGTGGAGTAGGTATAATTTTTCTCGTCTAATAAAAATCTTGATTAAAATATTTTCAAGCAAGACAACTTACGTTGGTAAACGTTTACCACTAAGTACTCGTATTTAAAATGATAATAAACATCTAGGAAACTTTATCGTAGGAAAATTCCAATACGAATTTTCCGAGCCCATATTCAACCGTTTCCATTGGTTGTGTTAAAAACAACTTGTTATTAATGAAAATAAAGTATGTAAGTAAGTATGTGATTTAAATAAAGGCTAGTTCATAGAAATGGATTAGACGAACGATGCGCTGTAGAAAAAGGTAAGTCCTTAATAGAATAAAATTAAGAATCGGTCTTGACTCACCAGTAGGCCACTGATGCATATTGAAAAAATGTTTGCTTCGGGTCAAAATAATCACATAACACCTTAATCTCGATCCGTTCTCGAGTTACAGCGGCTCTACAAAGGACTGATCGGGTTGTCTGTCGCGACAGAGCCCGGCATTCCTCGGAGCATGGCTCAGCTCAGCTATAGAAGGATTGGTTTGATTGAGACTACAGCGTTCGAATTGGTAAGCAATATAGAAAATTTATTATTTTTTCTGTATCATGTTAGGTAAATTAGGCAGGAGAAATGGTATGTACCTATGTTAATTACTCAAACAGAAAATCATTACTTCTCTAAGGAAGGAAAATCCTAACCTGACATTATTTTCGCTGCTTCCTCACTAAACACGTATGCGCAAGCGCAACACCGTAAAACAACCAAGAAAATGTCATTATTATAAGTACAAAAGCGGAGCTTCGTGATACAGATACAAAGAAAACTTCAGTATGTTTGCAAACACCGCCCACCGCACGCACAAATGGACTTCATCCGACAATGAGGACACATTAACAAAACCGAGCACACTTTAATACCTTCATGACGCAATGTACGCTTCATCGGTTAACACGATTTCAATAAGCTACCGTAGGTACTTACAAAAAAATTAAAAGAGCAAGTGACAAAAAGACCAACTTATATTTACAAAAAAAAAGATCGTGATAAAACATATTAGCGACCGACAAAGGCATGACAAAGCTTTTGAAAAAAGTTAAGAAGATTATAAAGGTTTTGTGATAGACGCGTTTAACACATCGCTAGGCGCCGAATCTGTTATCAGAAGTTCAGATCGATGGTGTATAATAATAGGGATTTATTCTTTTATTGAAAAGCGAATGGCTATGCCTTTGCATCTACCTTTCCAGTTTGTCATCCTCATAAATTTGCTTGATTTAAATTATCTCTATATACGCTGTAGTGGACCCATGACCACCCATAGGAGAACTGCACTCATTGGCTCGGTATGGCACCAGCAGGTCAGACGTCAGTCACAGCCGGTGGCTCTCCCGTGACTGTCTTCCCACCCGTACTCTCGAGACAACGTCATACCTACCCACATAATAGGTATTATGCAGATCCACAAACACTACATCCCTTCCTTATTTTAATATGTTTTTATAATCTGAATTTAATTTATTCTATATGTAATAATAATAATAGCTATGATTGTGTTATAGCTTAGATTGACAATGTATGATTATTACAAATAAAAAATCAATCTAATCGAATAAATGGGTGTAGTTTAAGACTCTCTTTCCAGAGAGATTCAATTGATTTATCGTCAAGTGCAAGTCTTCTTATTGTATTTTTTTTAGTTTACTTTGACTGACTATATTATGAAGAGATAATCATTTCGTACAGGTATAAGGTCAATTTATTACGCTTCAAATTACTGCACATCTTTATCCATTTCCTCTCTTCCTTTCTCTTTCAAAATTGAGTCTCAACCGTATCGAAGGTAGTCTTTTTTTTTACTACCAGGTTTTTTTTTTTCATTTGATTTAATCGACATTTTGACAGCAATAAATTTAATTCCCAGCTAGCTCTTTGTTTTAAAAATTACCATTCAGTGACTAGTTCTACATCTGTATTATCTAATGGTCGAGAGACCCAGGGACCCAATTCGAGAATGCCGTTTGAATGATCGCCAAACGTCGAATCTCTATTAGATAACAGTGATATCGCCATTGAACTGTCATTAAAATGCGATGAGCTTCAAGTGACATATCTCATCTCAATTTTTGGAAATACGAAGCCGATAATGTAGGTATGTCAAAAAAAATATTATTCATGCATATGAATTTCTGTTTTGAACGAAACGTAACTGACTAATTTCACGCACTACGCGGTCAAATAAAAGTATGCGCCTGTTATTTATGCCGTCACATACAAAGGAAACGCAAATTTAGCGCGTCCAAATTGACGAAGTTGCGATGTTCTAAGGAGATCGCCACTTGTCAAGTAGGCACACGTCAAAAGTGACGGATGGCGATGAAATGGAGAGATCTCCATTATCTCTCTAAAATTGGTAGAATACCCCCCCAGGATCGCACAACTGAATGTTATTAGATCACAGTTATTTTTATCAGACGTGTAATTCAAGGGTTGTTGTCAAACGGTTTAATCAAAAGTTCGTCTGTAAAGCTCAGAATTCAGTATGATATTATTTATCTCACATAGAATCCAACTACGTGATACTAATTCAATACGATTCGGTATATTTTTAACCTGTTCCCACATTGGCTTACAGGATTAATGTTATATATTACACAAGAAAGAGGGCCAAGTAGAACGAATAGTTTAGAACAATAAACTATAATCAAGGTAATAACTTTTACCAAAATAAATTACTGGACAACATTCAATAGCTCGTCGTCATAACATGACCAAGCAAACAAGCCAAAACATGATGGAGTCTTCTCATATCTCTATTTCTTTGACAGTCATGCTTGGCGCGTCCGCACGCAAGTAAAGTTTATTATATTTTATATGTAAATCAAGTTGATTTCTCATATTAAAACTACCATTAACTTGGCGCGTCCGCACGCAAGTAAAGTTTATTATATTTTATTTGTAAATCAAGTTGAGTTCTCATATTAAAATTACCATTAACTTGGCGCGTCCGCACGCAAGTAAAGTTTATTATATTTTATTTGTAAATCAAGTTGATTTCTCATATTAAAACTACCATTAAAACGGTTTGACTTATTTCCCGTGTTTCTACTTAATAAACGTTACCTTAACAAGCATGGTTTAAAATTTCATGTAGGCCCATACCGCCGTAACATATTCACGCATGGCTTACAATTTTGTGTAGGCCCATACAGCCGTTATACATTCACGCATGGTTTACAATTTCATGTAGGCCCATACAGCCGTAACACATTAACGCATGGTTTACAATTTCATGTAGGCCCATACAGCCGTAACACATTCACGCATGGTTTACAATTTCATGTAGGCCCATACAGCCGTTACACATTCACGCATGGTTTACAATTTCATGTAGGCCCATACAACCGTAACACATTCACGCATGGTTTACAATTTCATGTAGGCCCATACAATCGTAACATATTCACGCATGGTTTACAATTTCATGTAGGCCCATACAGCCGTAACATATTCACGCATGGTTTACAATTTAATGTAGGCCCATACAGCCGTTACACATTCACGCATGGTTTACAATTTCATGTAGGCCCATACAGCCGTAACTGATATCGTATCTAATGCTGGTCGAGGGGACTTTAATAAAAGGACATATGTCTGAAATGTAACTTCTTGGTATCCGCATAGGTAAGACGTTAATCTATAATATAACAAGCTGAAGTTAGAGATGAAATAATCAAATAAAATCGTACAATGAACTGTGAATGACTGTTTTATTTTCAATTTTAGCAGTCATTCTTGCAAGCGTTGCTGCGTGCATGAAATAAGAACTTCGTTACAGAATGCTACAGTCCGTCAGACTACGGCATTAGTCAAAGATAGTTGCATATCGTTTATTCAGTTTAATTTAGGAAATATCAATTAATGATAAAAGAAGGGGGGCAGAGATATAAAATGACTTATACTATGAGACCAAATCGCCCCATGTTTAGTGATTTATTTGTCACATCCAAATTTATACTTTATATTTAAATTCGTATAAGTAGGTACTGCAACAAGTAGTAGCTGCCCATGAAATGCAGTCAGCCCTTTTACTTCTAAATATGTCATTATAAAATTCCAAAATTAAAACTTCTGTACACCGAAGATACTCTTCACAGAAACAAGTGAAATAGGCCACTCAGAGATCACTGAATTGGAACATATTCGTTTTTAGATAATTGTGTACCCATATGTCTTTGCGCGCTTATCGCGCCCCCACGACCAGTCCGATTTTAATCACCTTCAGCACACATGCAGCCGGACATCCAAACACGGTTACCGGCCACCACGGAGAAGAAAAGTCACAACCCATTTCCTCCTCTGTGCGAACGAAGCCCGCGGTCATGCTCTATTTAGGATGAATGTTAGAATGAACAAATAAATAACGAAATACCCTACACAAATCGAACCAACCCCACAGCAAGCCGCGGCAGGCCCGTACCATGGGCACTAGACGAAGGTAATTATAGATAAATCATATTTATAATCTTCCGCAGTAATACTACCGATGTCAAATATAGCGTTTTTTAATCGGACATATCAATACTAGCAGCGCCGCGCGGCGTCACCCGCCCGTCCCACGGGAACACCACACATTCTCGGGACAAAAAGCAGCCCATGTGTCAATCCAGGGTGCCGCCCCGCACCATAATCCATAAAAACTGGTCCAGCCGTCCGAGCGCGAGGAAGCAACTAACACACACACAAACACACTCACAAACCCTCGCCACAAAACAAAATGATCCAAAAATGTTAGACTCAATGCCTCAAGGCATTCTCCACCAGTCAACCAATGGGTCGAACTGAAACATAAATGTAGGAAGTTAAAAGACCACACAGATTATACTCATTTACATCATCATATATTTAAGAGCTAGGGTCTTGTCTGTGCATTAACTTTCAACTTAATCTACATTCCGATTTTTGTTTCTTTATAATAAAATAGTAAAGCATTAGCTTATTTTATTTCCTTCATATATTTTCCTTCTTTTTTGTCCTGGATTTCCTTTCCTTTTTTCTACTAGAAAGAACGCTCGTAGATCCACTATCAACCGTCGCGATCTGAATCTTTTATCTAACTGCATTTAAGATTACCTATACTTAAGATCTGATAAAATTATGTATTTCTTGTTATGTAGGTAATAGTCATTTAACAAGTTGACATCATAGAATTATGTTTTTTTTTTCTATAAGTACTGGATGTGCTTATTATTGAAGTAGACATAAGAAAAGTAGAAATGTAATAAATATTGCTAAGTATCGCCTGTGCATTGCGCTCAAAAAAAGGATTAACGTACGCGCACGCACGTATGTATAATCTACGACATTGTAATGTCCCCATAGCAAAGCGAAGTAACTACTGATGTAATACTCGTACTGATGTATAATCTTACACGGAAACTGTATATTATATTAATAAGTGTAATATTATTATAACGCTTGTCCGATTGTGTAGTGGCATTAAGAAATACGCTGATAAGTGGCTGGATAACTTACACAAAAATATTAAGAAAACATTGCCACAGTTTTTTTCAACACATGGCTTATATAGCCATAAGCGACCTGTATCAACCGGAACAACTAAACATTATACAGCGTTGCAACAATCATTCGCAGAGGAAACAGTGGCAATTGATGATGGTGTTCCATTATTTTGTCATTCCGAGAAATTAAATGGAAACCATCGACATCAATAATTATTTATTAATCACTCTCAGGATATAACCCTATCTCATGATCTTCCGTATCACATTAAATTTGTGCTATTTGTAATATTGCAGCGTGCGAAATAAAGTAAATACCTACTACCGCTACACAGCCGCAATCTCTCAAGGATGGTATATTGTAGGAAGAAAATGAACATAGCATAAATAGAAATATGAATGAATGAAGCTGGGTTGACATATTTTATATAAGTATTAGATCTGTTGCAATTACTAATTATTTTTAGTTAATTGCACGATACACGTCTTAACTTGTTAAGCACACATTTTTAGACAAAAGTCGACATTTAAGTAAATAATATAGGTACGTGTCAGAAGACACAAACCGTAAATAAATTCCGAAGAACTACTAACCTGACCGCATGTTGTTTACCTCTGCCCGCTTATCCAATATCTCATGCTGTGTCACTTCCACAATGATGATTGAGGTGTGCCATAAAGAGTATTTGTATTTGTAAACTTTGAGAAAACCTTTGCTAACAAGACCACGCTGATTCCCGTCACTATTTTTCCACACTTCATTTCGTATATTATAACACTGTTATTGCTAAGTTAACAAAAATATTTTCCTCGCATTCTTAGTAACACGTAAAAGGAAGTAACTAACAATTACTACTTTATGATGGTATACCGTAATCCCAAGTATGTATTATCAATCGCAACTACCCGCGCCACAAACATTAATGTTGCCTCAATTGTATGAGTTTAGTCGTCGTGTTATTACATTACGTCGCTAGATGGCGTTGTCCAACGATTCTCTAATTGTAGGTATAACGTTCTTTTTCTTTATATTGTCAAATAGCTAAATATACAGATTTTTTACGAATGCCTAAAATATTGTACTCATTATTTTCATTCGATTATCCGTTTGCATGTTGATATTGTTGTTGCATATAATGCCAAACAAGTATCTCATTTTCGACTTTCACTGTCTTAAAACATCAGACTAATCTACTCAATTATTAATAGATTGACTATTTTTCTTTCAATAAGAAACACCGGTAACTATTGAACTGATTAGTTAATATGTCACTATCGTAATTTACCCGATATCCCTTTCTCTTTTCTTATTATTTTACTCACGATGTTTTGTCCTCGTCGCCATTATGTAGTGGACCCATGACCACCCATAGGAGAACTGCACTCATTGGCTCGGTATGGCACCAGCAGGTCAGACGTCCGTCACAGCCGGTGGCTCTCCCGTGACTGTCTTCCCACCCGTACTCTCGAGACAACGTCATACCTACCCACATAATAGGTATTATATGCAGATCCACAAACACTACATCCGCCATAAGTCATCACAACATGACGCCTAATTAACGTAGAACTCAATCAACAAGAGCGACGCTTGTCTAAAAGATAGTGTTCACTAAAACATTAAAACTGGGACTGACGAGAACGATCAACAAGAAATGTACTAATTAAGTTAGCTCCTGCTTGGCCAATTAACGTTACCTGGAGCTTTGGAAGAAAGTTTACTTCTCAGTAGGTAACTAACTGTGTTCTCGCTTTTTACTCGTTACGGGCTTTATCGACATACTTTTAACCACCGAGGCTATCTTCTTTCTATCTTCTATCGAGTAGGTTAAATTTATTTCGAAATATCTAACATGTGACAAACGTGTTTTTGAGTATATTTATAAAACTAGTATTCTTCATAAATGAAGTATTCTTCATAAATGATAAGCCTTGCTTTCCCGGGAAGTAGTAGCTTAAGTCATTCTTATTCTTATATTTTAGCCGACTTCCAAAAAAGGAGGAGGTTCTATGTTCGACTGTATGTATTTTTTTTATAAACGTCCACCGATTACTCCGCCAATTGTCGACCGATTTTAAAAATTCTTTCTTATTTGAAAGAGTATACTCCTGATGAGGTGGTCCCATTATAACCGAGTTCAAAATGTTCGAATCTGATGATAGAATCCCAGGGAAATCGAGGGCGACCCTGAAATTTTATGGGTACTTATAATGTTTTTCATATATTTTCTAAAGCTATTTTAGTATTTGCATATGGTAGTCATCATCTTCCTATGCTGAGCTGATGATGGAAGGTATAAAACTCCTTAGCGGTTAGGAGTTAGGGGATAATTCAAACGAAATGCATGCAAACAAGACCTCCCCGATCACCCCACCTTAAGTATTTTATGTGAATTACAAAAAAGAAAAAAAAATACAAAAATTACCGATGGGTGATTAATTTATCAAACAATTTATCTCGTAGAGCAATAACTCATGTGGATTTGTGTACAATGGTATATAGCAGCACTTTTTCTGAACAATGCTGAAACTATGTAATATACTTATAGTTCAAAAAAATTAGCTGAAAATTTGGCAAAATTAAAGGACAACTTTTGTCTATCAGGATATGTAGGTTATAGAGCCAAGTTTAATTTTATCTACTCTCCCCCCTCTCAGGGGTGAGCGCCACCCCCCTGCGCCCTCGAATGTGTCCCGGAGCGCGGTATTTTCCACTTTAAAAGAAAAACGTTTTTAATTATTGATCTTTTTTTTCTGCTAAAAGGTTAGTAGAGTAGATAAAATTAAACTTGGCTCTATAAATTACATATCCTGATAGATAAAAGTTGTCCTTTAATTTTGCCAAATTTTCCACACATTTCAATCTAATTTTCTTTTACTATTAGATTCAGCATTGTTTGTGTGGTAACACTGCCCTGTTTTAAAATATATGTATGCTTCTTAACAATGCAAGGTCCATTTTTAGTGTTCCGTACCCAAGGGTAAAAACGGGACCCTATTACTGAGACTTCGCTGTCCGTCCGTCCGTCCGTTTGTCACCAGGCTGTATCTCAAGAACGGTGACAGCTAGACGGTTGAAATTTTCACAAATAATGTATTTCTATTGCCGCTTAAACAACAAATATTAAAAATAAAATAAAATAAATATTTAAGGGGGGCTCCCATACAACAAACTTTGTATAGATTATGGTACGGAATCCTTCATGCGCGAGTCGGACTAGCACTTGCCCAATTTTTAAGAAATATATTTTTGGTCACTAGTTTTATTCTCAAATGCTGGGCAAACAGGACTTTTAGGCATGGGTTATTTTTTATCCCAGCACCATAGCATAGTGCCCTTAGCTTAGCTACCGAAAATCTCTTACCCTTATAAAAAAAAAAGTAAGGGAATTCACGAAGTTAATGGTAACAGAGTCGTCATGCGGCCCATGGTTCTCATATTAACACCAGTTGTTTATCTTTGTGTTTGTTTGCCCACTGCAGGGTTACTGTTACCAGTGGTAAAGAGTGCTGGTTGAACAGTAATTAACTTATAGGTTATGTTATGATTAAAATTGTAAAGTTAAACATGTACAATGGCATTGAGGAGAACTGGAAGGTTAGTTTAGTTGGAGAAGAAAAAAGTCACAACCCTTTTTGCTTAATCGGTGTTGGATAAAAGTACGTACCTACTTTAATAATGATCTGGATATCCAGCCCACACTGTGACTTTGTTCCTGCCGATACCGTCCATGAAATTACATATTTCTTGCTGTCCGCAATATATGTATTTAGGTAGGTAGCTAAAGAAAGCTAAATTGTTATTTTTCTCATATTTCTCAAAAACTAGGATTAAGTTCCTCCACATTTTTTTAAAACATTTCATTTACAAAAAATAAGGAAATTTATTGTAAGAATCAAAAGCACATCAAAGTAACAAAAAAATAAATTAAACAATAAAACTAATGACTAAACCTAAATTATTAACATTTCATTTTGAATATTTTATAATTGTCGACATTGTTTTTTTCACCTTGTATTTTTCCATAAAAATCACATAAAGAATAAAGAATATTTATCACATTCTTACATTTTCGGAAATATCCCAAATACTGATTAAAAATTCGTCTCAAAACTTCCAAAGGCCCTTATGCCTTTTTGGATGACTTCACAGGGGTGCTGCCGTGCTAGATAATTACGAGTAGGTATATCTATTTTCACCTCACCAGCTCAAACATGGCGATTTTGCTGTCAGATAACAGTGAACAAAATGCGATTTTGTTTCGAGCGTGAGTAGAAAGTAGCTTTTTATTTTTTTCAATATCTGACCACGATTTGTCATTCTTCAGCCAAAGGTTAATTATAAAATTCTAATCATTTGAATCTCGATGCACTCTGTTTCTTTCATATGTATATATATTTTTTTTATACTACGACGGTGGCAAACAAGCATGCGGCCCGCCTGATGTTCATATGTTTATAAAAGAGAGGGATAGAAACTTATCAATTTGTAATTCGATTTTCGAATCCGACCTCGATTGAGAACAGTTCGGATACGCGTTATACCAAAAAAATAATTAAAAACACCCGAAAAAGTTTTAATTGCAACGTAATTTTTTTCTTTATTATATTTTTATATAACGACCGAAAATTAAAATTATTGTGCCTTTTATATAAAACAATAGATCATTGCTGAAATAAAATAAGATTTTTCAACTTATTACTTATTGTAAATATAATAATAATTTATAATTTCACCATTTATCATAGATTATGCATTCGAAACGTACCTTAAAAAATATGGAGTTCATATTGTAATTGTTATTTTCTTTTGCATTTATTTTGTTTGGTGTTTTAGGAGTAATAATATTAATAAATTTATAAACAAAATCTCGTAATATAATATGTATTTATAAATAAACACGTCATGTATCTGCTAAATCTTCCAATTTGATCGAATAATGACAATAACCGTGTTGGTTGGTTGATTATAATTTCAATTAAATTATATTGCTATTCCTTTTTTTAGCTTTTTTTTTACTTATCTATTTTCTCATTAATAATATTATTGGAATCAGCAACAAAGACTATAAACATACGTTGGAAGAAAAAGCACAAAATGTCGAATATGTTCTCGCTGATGAGGTGAAAAGTTGTGTGTGCTACACGAGAGCAAAGTTTTTTGCATCTCGTGCTGTTGAGTCCCTCGCTACACTCAGGATTCTAACATAGAATCACTCGCTATGCTCGTGATTCAAACGTAGAATCCTTCGCTTGCTCGGGACTCAAAATCAGCACTCGTAACAAAAAACAACTTTGCTCTCTTGTTGCACTAATAACTATTGCACTAATACTCAAGGAAAATTTTATGAACAGTAACAGTATAACTTGGTAATCACAAATTATAATACGGGTCTGTTGACTTGACACCCGTTAGGTTACCGTATTTCACGTTTTTTTTAAAGCTCCATTTAAGTTTGCGACCTTTTTCTTTTTTGAGGATTTCTAACAATAAAAATATTTCAAGCTTTTTGAGAAACTTCATCCATTCTCCATTGGTCGCAGCGCAGACAATCATACAGTAGGATAGGACTTATTACTAAGACAGATTTACTATGGAAGTTATATACCTACAGCTGTTCTTCTTGTGTGTTATGACAGTCAACCATTCCACCAAGTAACGACATTTTGTGTGTTCATTTTAAGCGGCGCTTCTTTCATATCTTTTGAATATTTTCATAACTTTGTTGTTATAACTCAATTCGCGTTAAAAAAAACGCTGTCCTTATTGCACAGTAGTCATTTATACTGCACAGGAAGGTAGCCAGCGCTCTTTTTACGTTTATTGAGCTATAGGTAATTTAATGAAATAAGAATAAGGGTTTTGGGTTCCATGGTAATAAATTACTCCAGTTTCAGTTTTGCAATATTTTAAAATTTTAAATGCTGTCAATTTAGATGGATAAAAAGCTAAACACTAAAGATCTGGACTTGGATCTACCAATATACAAAGTAGCGCGAATCAATCCTACGCATCCATACAAATATAGATGCAAACTTAAAACTCTAATGAAAACAAATTAGTTCAGTAAATGGGTTATAGTGATTAAAAGTAACCCATCCCAGACGACATTAAAGCAAACAAAACGGAGAGGCTTATCAAGGGTATAAACGTTGAATGGCACTAATTTCCCGAAATCCATCCCAACCCAATGCAAGCGCACGGAAGCGAAATGAATTAGCCGCAATCAATAAGATGGCGGACGTCACTTCCGGTCAGCGGCTTCCGGCCGTTTCCGTTTCCTGCCGAGCCCCGCTTCCGGCCGTCGAAGGAGCTGCGATTTGGGGATCTTTGTCTTATTTTGAAAAATGTGTATATTGGTAAAAGATTACCCATTGAACCAAATTTTTTTATAGTTTTGAGTTACGCGTAGTTTTCGAGTTTTTGTTATTCTAGATATTTGTTTTGACATCGTGACATAGGATACAAAAACAAAACCCGGTGGTTTGAAATGGAAAATAGCTGGACAATGCTATTTAAAATTGTACTTTTCGGCCTCTGTAGAGTCAAGTTATATTTTAGATAAACTAGGTCGATGCAGAGTCAGCCACCGGCTAAGCTTGCACCATAGATTGGAGCGGAGTTTTTTTTTTTTTTTTTTTTCGAAATTTTCTCTTCGTCACGACCTAGCGAAATTTAATTTGTGCATTTTAAAACAAACATTTCTAAAATCGGTTGAGAACTCGCTGAGATCTGCGCATTGTTACAAAGTCCATTCGAGTCGATCCATGGGAGCTTCGCTCGCTTCGCTCGCCCCGCTCCAATGATGTAAAATTAACTAGTACCTATATTTAATGGGGTTTGTATGTAAATATCCAACCTCTATTCAACTCTCTCGCTTACCAAGTTTTTTACTAATCTATATTTACGTTGACTTCTTCTGTTACTAACTATTTTATGATACTGGGTCAATGAACATTTTCTGTTTGTAACTACTATTTTGGATGTTATAGTTACCAAAAAATCATTCACGTTCTAAACGTCGAGGTAAATAAGTAAGCACTATTTGAACGCAATTAATAAAGTCCGGTTTTAGCCGACTTTAAAAAAAGAGAGGTTTATGTTTTACTATATGGTATCATTGTCATAATGTCGTCGGGATCTGATGATGGGATCCCGGGAAAATTGAGGGCATTCTTCAAATGTTACAGGTACTAGTATTTCTTTTAATACATTTTCTAAAGTTCAATCATCGTCTAACGATGCTGAGCTGGTGATGGAAGGTATCCTTAACGGTAAGGAGTTAGGGGATAATTCAAACGAGATGCATGCAAACACTACCTCCCCGATCAGACTGCTCTACGTATTTTATTTAAATCAACACTAAAAAGCAAAAAAAAGAACCGACTTTTAAATAAACTGAAAAGCTAAAAATATGTTACCCGTTCATGTATAGATTACGTTTGACCCGTTCGAAAAAACCTCACGTAACTTTTTTATTGATCAAAAATACTCGTGTTCTATAAACAAATGGTAATAATTAAAGGCTTCATGCGTGGCATCTGTTTCATTGTAATAATTGAGTGGTTTGGAAGTAATTTTGAAAGTAATAATGTGATCTGACATGAACGGGTTATTTTTAGCGTTTCAGTTTATTTAGAAGTCGGTCCTTTTAGGGTGGATAAACTTTTTCTTATAATAATGTGCGAAAATCGTGTAAGTTTAAATTAATAAATAAGAAAAAGTTACCGTACTCAACTTACTAGTTTAAGCTGCATGGTGGTCAGTCAGAGTTGGTTTTACATCGTCGATATCCATCTCCTAGATATGAGCAACCACGTCACTTGTGCGGAATGTGTCACCGTTTACGAGCAAAAACGAACCGGCGCCGGCGCCGACCAGTCGTAAACGGAATGTTTTGAATGCGTAAGGGGTGGCGCTGTGATTCATATATGATCGAATCGGGTGCAAATCCAGTTATATAATAAGTATAACACAAACATTCGCTTTATAAGCATCATCTGTATGAAAAATGTCTATGCTTATATTGTGCATAGATAAAATTCCGTGATAAAATAATTTTTAATCATCATAAGAGTCAAACTCTTTTCGGTGTAGTGTAGCTGATAAAGTATGTAGGTAACTGTCTCCATTTAACCCTAATCCAAAAGTCCGTGTACTTTCTCTTTTATTTGTTTAATGTAGCTTTTATTCTTGGTCTTCCCCTTCCTCGTTTATCTTCACTTTCCTTCTATGACTCAATTTTAGATACAACTAAAATAACCACGGGAATGTGAGTTTTAATATTACATTTTCAGTTCAACTTGTAAAAATGTGTACCTAATAATAAGCGAAAAACCGAAATTGAATACCGGTATTATTATTTTTGGAGTTATTTATGGAGCCAAATACTCATCTCTGCTTGAAAAATTAATGCTTGAACTAAATTTCATAAAAAGTGACGCAAACTTTAGGCTAATGTACCTACTTAGGTTATAGTTAGGTACGTTTTTAATGTCTTAGAATAAAATAATTAATATTTGGTACTTACAACTTAAGAAATTTTAATTTAAAATATCTACATATAGAAATAATCCTTTTGGTTGAGCGAATCAACTTAGCTTTGTACCGATGAACAATACTCATTATCTGTATTGTTAGCTGTGGCCACAACTGCCAATAAATATAAATTATGGTCCTGTAATATTTTTAATAACCTGTTAATTAGATTAAAATAGCTATGTAAAAGTTTACTTTGCTACGTTAGAGCAGGTTAGGACAGTGGCAGATCGTTGATTTGATATTTAAATTATTAAGATATTTAAAAGAAGCGAAACCCTATCTTTTTCGATATTCGTAGTTCAAGATATTATCAATTTTGCTTTTGATGTGCCTATTTGTCAGTTTGTATTTCTTTTTTCGCCAATTTATTACAATGAACCCAGCTCTGCAGAGTGCCCTGGAGTCGGCTCGGAAAATTTAGATTTCTGAAAGGTGATCAAATTGCAATTACCTACTATGCAAGCGTTAATTTATTCATAACTAATAATATTTATTCATACATAATTCATATTAATAGGTACTTAAACACACTAAAGTATGATTAATACTTATTAATATTTACTAGAATATTTATTTATTTATTTTTTATTAGGTTTGCCAGCAGGCATAATACGAGTACTACGCATTACTTTTCAAACCTAAGCTACATAAAATTCAACAACAGGTAGGTAATAGGTACTTAATATGTTTGAGTAGTCGTAGTGCTACATATATCAGAAAAATGCTACTTCCTTCTGCTTTTTTATACTTAGTTAACACTTTCTCTATTAACTTGACGATTTCAACACGTTACCGAAACATTTTTGTAAAAGTTTTTTAAGTTACGGAAATAGAAAAGATAAAGTTTTATCTGTCATCTGCACATTTTCTGGAGATAGTCTATCGTCCTCTTATCTTTGGTCCCTAATGACATTTGGCGCGAACACTTGGCGCCGAAAGTTTTTGCCCTCACACGTTGACAAAGTAATTAGACGGGAATTGATGATCACCTTTCTTTTTTTAGGGTTAGTTGGGTGAAAAAATAGCACACCTAATTAAGAATTTAATAAAAGTGTTAGTATAGGTACATCAAAAAACTACCTGTCTATTAATTTCTAATGCTGAAACTGTAATGGGTACCTACACAATAAATGATTTGAGAATCATGATTTAAAAATATTATTCTTAATATTTTTTAGTGATTATTTTTTTTTACCTTAAACTGTCACAGCACAACAATATTCCAACTTAATTTACACATCTGTAAAGTCAACCCTAAGCACAACAAACTATACATCAAAATAAAGAAAAACACAGTGGAGAGAACAAGCAAAAATCGAGTCGCGATTAACAAAAACAAACCAGCTAAAACACGAAAGATTAACATGGCCAGATTAAAAAATAAAGTCAGAAAAAGGAGCTCACGGATCAAAACCATAAATCATGCTCATTATATCCGAACCGGATTATTTTTTACCGAAGGAAATGTTCAAAAAAGCATCAAAAGGCTATAGGGAAGCGCCATTTTGTGAGGGTACCTTCGATCAGGGCGGGAAAATGGGAAGGTGGTGACCAATAGAAGCCCTCGCTTTCAAAAGGCGTTGTAAAATCCAACCAATGAGCAAAAAGGTCGATCCACTCATGCGCTCTGGCGTCGATCCATAGAATTATAGATATAGCACGGCAGTGTGGGCTTGGCCGCTGCCGCGACAGGACGCGCATGTCCGTGCAAAAACATTTTTTGTAAAAAAAAATATGTCGAAGTGCCTCAAAAATTAAAAATTAGTGAATACTATTTTGGTGTATTAAGTTATTTCAACCTAAGTGTTCGGCCTTTTTTGAGTGTCTACCCTGACAATAATAGAGATTACAAGTCTTAGTTTTATAAGGCGTCAAGATTGCTAAGAAGAAGGTAAAACGTTGTCGCGCGGAGTTGGCGGTGAGCGAGCAGGGCGTGATGGTGATGGCAAGCGGCGGCGGCGGGCTGGTGCAGTCCCCGCCCGATATGCTGCATCACCACAACATCATGGACACCTCCTCGCATGTCGAGATGATGCCCAGTAAGTACTGCCTTTCTATCTCAACCTGAAATATCGTATCCATGTTATTGTCTCTTCTCAATTAAGGCCTAATGATCCAAAGGTATTTTCTTAAAAAAACCGATAATAATGTTTTTTTTTTCAAAATAAAACAATCATTTTGCCTACCCAACTTTGCCTGCTCTATTTTCTTCTTTCTTCATTTCTATTTTCTTCTAGATTTCCTTAGGACCTACCTTCATAAAGTTTTTGTATTTTGCTGGAGACTACAATATAAATGACACTTATCTCAAATCTATATCGACAAAAGTCCCTCAAATATTGATGCTTTTTTTGTCAGTGCAATAACGGTAATTACTACTTACTTAATTAAAAAGGAAAGTGTAAGGTTGGTCGACAGATATAAGTACATGTATACAAGCATAAATAAAACATGTCGAATGTTTATTACCTACGTAAACAATGAAAAAACCCTGAAAATCCAATTGGATTTGTTTGAGATGAAAGTGACCTTTAAAGACGTTAATTTATGTATGCACTATGCAGTTTTGTTTGAATTTATAATTTTATTTTATTGATTTTCGTATACAATCGTTTTAGATGTATAATATCACACATTATTTAAGTAAAATAAACCTCTAAAAAACAATATCCAATATTATCATTTGTGTCCAATCTGTTTAACATATGAACCACAGTGCGTTTTTTTAAGAATACGTTCACCTCTTTTCGGGGTATCAAGCTTACGAGCTCTCGATGTCAATTGATAGATAGCCAGTACATTAAACAACAAAAAAATCATGATAACTTATCAAAACAATAGTTGCACCAACAACTTAGTCCATAAATTTTACTCCTAACCCTAATGCCCGCATTAGCAGAAATAATACCACCCCTCTTATAAATCAGACAAGATTGATTTCCCCTCCGTTACTTTTATTTATTGGTGCATGCGAGATTAGATGGATTTTCAATTTAATCAGGTAATAAGTTCATGATACAACTTTATTTTCTAGTTAAAGAAGCTAATAAAAATACATTTATGATCTTTGTAATATTTTTTTTAATACCAAATCAAAATAAGCTTGCAGTTTGCAGCAAATCGCTTACTTGTTATTTAAATTTAACGTACATAAGTAGGTGCCTAATACATGACAATAAATATATTATAATTAAGGTATCTTTAATTATAATTAAAATATCAACAAAACAAATGAATATTTGTATAGAATCTATTTTATCGATTCATGTTTTTTTTGTGTGTGTTTACCACAACTTTATAAAACAGATGAACACAGGTTAAATTGAAACAGTAATAATACTCGATTCCCTTAGTAAAAAATGGTAGTGGTAAAAATTTTATGGTTTCGTTTGTTTACCTGCACAGTATGGATTACTAGTTACTGATTATTAGTAAATTGAGAATATACAAAAAAATGTAATTAAGGCTAATTTAACAAAAATGTATACAAAGTCACCATTTATAATTAATTCCATTTACTTAGAAAACAATTTTAAGTACCCATCTCTATTCCTAGTTTTAATGCTTAGACGTAACTATCTCTGGCCAGAGACCCGGGCCGTAACACAGGCAGACAAAAGCCTTCTCTATATTAATAGTAGCTAGCCTCGTCTGCATTTATAATAAATACTTTAACACTCACCCCTGCTAATCAAATATGGCTGTTAATGAATTGGCTTAAGGTTCACGAAGCACCTCATTCTTAGGCTCGGCCACTTTCTGCTTGTTTGCCCCTGCGCAGCTTTATTACAGCGCTAAGCGCTTGCGCAAATACTGTCTGGAAATTCTTCACTTTGTTAAAAGGGAAAATTGTGAGGTAACTAAATTTAATTTTAAACACCCTTGACACAATATTAAATTTTATATGCTACACAATGTTATGCATAATTATTTATTCATGATAATTTTGGATATAGTAGAGTTTCAATACATTTTTAAACAATAAAAAGACAGATTAAAATAGAGACAATATTGGTTATCAATCATTTGCAACTGATGATTTTCATAATTATGAACACCTTTTACCATTCGGCAACAACATAACACTATATATATATATATATATTTTCCTTTTATTGTACGTGGAGAGTTTTAATCGTATCTGAAGTTCTTTTAAGGCCAAAACGAACCGTTTTTTTTTTACTACGATTTTTTTTAGTTACGTACAACTTAGTAATTACGAGTGTACTCAGGTAACCGGACCACCACGATTGGGTTTATGGGGGTGCGAACGGTAGCTCACACCTCCTGGCTAAGCAGTAAGCACTATTTGTGTGCCACTGCTGTCGGACTGTTCTCCTGTTTGAACCGTGTCGGCCCGCCAGTACGTGCTTTTTGGACGAAAGGTTTGAAAAGGTAGTCTTTGACTGTTAGTGCGATTACTGCGTTAGACTTTGTCGAAGATTATGATTATGACACCACCCGTATAGGTACTGCAAAGTTTGTAAATTTGCCTAAAGAATTCCTTGGAACGTAATTCTTTGTACGATGTGCCCTTTTATAACTTGAAAACAAGATAGAATAGGAGCTAAGTATGCACAATAACTCGCAATTTCTAGTTAACTGTGTTTGTAATGATTATGAATATGGACCAATGGACTCTTTTGACGAATTCGCAACACTGGATCACAGCATTTCAAAGCTAAAAATCACTCTAAGATAGTTGTGTTGGGTATCTAATTGAATGGAGTTATAATACAGGCATATTTATAACTTTATTGAATAATCCAACCCTTATTCATCCAGTGGGCAACGCAACGACCCACGCGTGTCGGCACCTAAGATGATGGATACATTACGACCTTTTATAACCGGAAGCGGTCCGATTTGTGTTTAGCACTGTACGCCCCCGCGGCGTTGCCCAACAGGCTAACTTCAAATTGTTTGACGCTCAAACATGTTAGGCAATTCAGATTGAGGTATTGACGTCTTATTTGGGACTGGTTGTGAGCTTAGACGATGGATGTAAGGCAAAAGTGAGGTATTTCATATTGTTTAAAACCAACCAAGTTTAGTTTACACATTCATGAAAGAATCAAACCATCTCTTGTCGACTCAAAACGGGTCTCCGGTTTGTCTACTAAAATCATAAGCTCTGAAAAATATTAGGCACAATTGATTTTTTTTTTGTTTTTTTTTTTTGTTTTTTTTTTTCAACCTTGGGTGTGGACTTGTGGAGTTGATCATTTTGTGAATGTATACCATTTTGTATGGTCTAATATTTGTATACTTAGTTTTGTGCGAGTACAACGAAGTGCCGTAGAAACCACCCACGCGCGTTCGTAATTTAAGTTCGCACTTGGCTAACAAGCCGTGAAACTGTGAGCGCACTTTTACTAGGCTAAATATATTATAACCAGTATTTTAACTTCATCAAAATCCGCCTTAGACATATCAAAATTCCTACGAATGAATTCGACGCAAACGTAGATATTCAGTTTCAGTATATGTATATAAGTACAAACACTGTAATACAAGTTATATATTAAAATTCTACTACATATTTATTCTATAATGTGTTTCACACTAAACCTAAATAATTATATCCTCACATTGCATTAAGTCCGCCTTTTGTGCGATAAGTTCTTTCTTTTGTGCAATAAAGATTAAATAAATAAATAAATTTATTTTTATGTTTAACTACAATCATAATGGACTTACCTGATTATTACTTTAACAGTTACAGGTAATTTGGTAAGAAATAATCAAATGTAATCTATTGATTTAATGGCAGTCAGTAAACCTTCCAAAATAATAATAAATTATAAAATGTATGATTTATTACTACTTTCTTTAAAAAATAATAAGGAAAAGAAATTAAAACATGTGTTATATATAGGCAATGCACTCGTGAAATTGAATCGATTGTAGCGTACAAGTACAATCAATACATTGTTTTTGATGTTTGAACTGTGAACGGCGCATAAACACGGTATTATATAGGGGTGGTAGAATAACATATGTTCCGGAATTACCGGTATCTTCGAGTACAAAGCGGCGGTAGTAAACTTCGATAGCGTTATCAATCCGCAATATGGTACAATTGTTCATATGATACTGGTAACCTCTGTTCCCTTCATTTATTGTGATATTATTTTTTATTTGTACTTACACTATACTTACATCTTTACTTATGGTTTGATTTATTTTATAGTTATTATTTTGACAATATATATTTTTTTGTGAGTATCATTTTAACCTGAACTGCATTGTATCAACAACCTTATTGTACCATACTCTTATAAATAAACTTATTTTATTGTATTTCAATAATTTCCTATGCGATTTATAAGTAGTGTGCTATTTACCTACATTACATATGAGTCAAAAATATTGATAACCAAGTCACCTAAAACGTAACATTATAGGAATTGCATTTTATACCTACGTCTATTAATACAGGCATTTTAATAATAATACAATTCACAAGCCTCTTTATCATTCAAAATGCGTTAAAAGGCACATTTAACTGTAAAACGTTGGTGTAGTGTGTTGTCTGCGACCTGCGTATACGATACGCATATAAGTTAAGCTTGGGTGCGGCATTTTATGAGCAGATTATAGCTTTTCTATGGACAATTAAATTAAAGGTTACAAACATTTTATGCCAATTATGAGGCTGGTAACTGCCCGACAGAAAAACAATTCTTTATTATTTTACTACACACTATTTTACTTTTATTTTCCTACATAAAACGTTGATATTTTTAATGTAGTTTTTAAAAAGTGAAGAAAGAAAGAAGTGAAGAGAACTAGTTGTTTGTTTCTCTGTCTAGGGTTGAACAAAATTCTATATTTAGATATGTATTTACAAAATAAGAAAGGAGGTAACCATAAATGTGTAAAAACAAATCTATAACTAAAATATAAATATTATTAAAATATAAAGGATAATACCCGCCAGGTCGCCTTCACTAGATATTGTTCCCAGAAGGCTGGCAGCATTGCCTCTTTGGATGACGAGGCTCAGTCCTATCATATTTTAAATTACGATGATATACTCATACCTACCTATGGAGTTATATTTTTTATTTTTATTTGGGCAAACAAACAGTCATCACAATTGTTATACCTAAGCGTTATAAAACAGTTTTTAAATATATGTGTGACCAACACCATTCACCACTTATTAATGTTACAATTTAATCGTTCTTAGAGATCGACGACCAGTGTGCACTATCATTGGCGTATCTAACATTATTTTTTAGGGGGGGGCATGGTGGGGGCCGAGGGGGGGCCTGGCCATGGCCTATGAGATGAAGCCATGAATTTCTATCGGTAACCCAAAATCCTGGGTTGGGCACTAGACCATACTGGGGTGGGCACGGCCCACCCGGCCACCCCCCTATATACGCCAATGTGCACTATACAAGAGCACACACAGTATATACATATTTGTTCAATCACAATTTTGCTCCTAAATAAAAATAAATCCGTTGAAAAATAAATTTAAAATCCCTTGCAACCAAAAAAATAAACTGAATAATCACCAGCTCACTTTTAACTTTTTATTTATGTTACTTATACAACTATCCTATAAGAATGTGTTGATGAATAAAACTCATTGAATTATCGACCAGCCAGCCACGTAGCCGAGTACACGTCGGATGGCGGCGGGACCTTTGATTCCGACGAGATTTATCTCAACATCGGACTTCCGTAAGGCTGTTAGAGATGCTGTGAGAAGGTTCTCGATGGAAAAAAAAAAAACATTTATCCATTTATTCCCAAAATCACCACATAATTGGAAGTAAATACCGATCACATTTCATTAGCCAGCATTTTAAAATAGGTAGATATATAGAATTAGCAGAACCCAAATATGCCAGATTAAAAATCAAAAGTTACCTGTTTCTTGAAAATTTCAACTTAATACATACTTCTACGGGAAATGGAATTCTACGGCACGATACAGTATAAAAATTTAATTATAATTTATGTATTTCGTTTAAGCTTAGACAAACTAGCATGCTTTACATACCATGAAAGCAAGCCATGCTTTATAGAGGTCGAAGCTGCATAAGTTAACTAGCTTTGCAACGTTGGTGAACTTAAATGTCCATAAATTGTTATTGCATGGATTAACTGCACTTACTTATCGGTATCAGCCATTGTTTTTAAATATCAGGTGTGCGCTATGTTTGACCTAAGATCTAATAAACCTAATTAAAAAAACACTAATAAAAAACGAATAATAAATACGGAACCTAATACATATAAACCATAATACTTTACCATCAACTTTTTAAACTCTTTTTTTTTCTGTTTCCAGGGCGCCAAGTATTTTTTTAATGAGACCGTGTTCGGGACATATTTGGGCTCTTAATTCAATAATTTCGTATCTGCATATTACGTTAAGTCCAAAATGTTACCTTGCTTCAATCCACGTAGGTTCACATTTTCAAATAAAATCAAAGAGATATGTGGCGTTTTAAATTTATTCGAGATCGGAGCGGAAAATTAAGGTCTTTTATGGAGTCAAATTGTCACCGATATCATCTCCGAACTTTTGATGGCGTTTGCTTTAATTTAGTTAATTTTCGAAGCTTCATTGTTAATTGGAAATATAATTTGACGTGTGTCAATTTCATAAATGATATATATCTACTATCTACAGTATAAATGTGAAAGTGGTTTTGTTTTGTATGATTGATTGGTATAAACGTTCGCATTCTTTTTCTAATGATTGATTAATGACAGTGCAAACTATTTAGCCGACTACTTACAAGGAATAATTTCTTTTGCCACGATCTTAAATGATGTCACAAAGATCTGAAAGATCGATCGATCGATCGGTAGATATAATGGCGAAATAACGAACTAACTATTATTTCGTTACTTGAATACGAATAAGTACCTATAGTGCGCCCAACTTTTCTGTGAAATGGCAAGATTAGGAACTACAACTGTCATGCTGTTTCTTATGATTATCAGGGTTTCTGTGTTCAGTGTTCTGTGTATGAAGATTGTGGCGACATCCTGTTCAGTTCACAAAAAAGTTGGTCGCACTATACGGCTGTGTATATTCTATTCTGAAAGCCGTAAAAGGTTAAGTTGAATGCAATATCATACAGGCAGCAGATTTGGTTTTTTTATTTATTACGAAGACCATAGTCGTCATGTTAAGTAATTTTCACTTCAAATTGTTACAAACATGATATTTACTTTATTTTGGCCTCAACAGTCAACAATCTACCAACTGCAAGTTAATAACGTTAATTTCTTACTGGATAAAAACGCAAGAGAAGACAAGAAGATATGCGCATAAAATACAATATTGACCAAGAAATGGTCCCAACATAGACAAATACATCTAATTCACAGAGACTATTTATATTTCTCTTACTTATTAAAGTACCGTTTGAAAATGAGATGATATTAAACACAGCTTAACCATCTGAACCATCAATCAGCCTCTGATGTCATAAAACTCCGCTTACTCATACTTTCTCTTACGTAGGAATTATCCTAACCCGGCGGCTACCTAAAAAACCCCAAACGTCAGCCACAACAAGTACACAATAAATCATTAGGGCAACTATACACGGATGACAATATTTTAACGCCATGGTCACCGACCCAGGATTAAAAAAAAACACAAAAACTCCGGATGTTCGACGCGCCAGTGTTGGCGACAAAAATGATGGCGCCTCTATTTTTTTTCTTATAGCAATTAAACAAATTCACACCCTCGAAAGTTGTGAATAAGAATGATTTTTAACCGTCAATGTTGGTACCTTTTTTCTAAAAGAGTCAAGTTTCAATCGACAATGACATCACTTTCGACTATTGTTCCAGCTGATGACCTATTTTTAATATTATAGGTTTTGAGATAAGGTTTAATCTATTGAATCAGGCTTAGAATAGGTAACACATGTACGAATGAAAAATATAGAGCGTATCATTTTTAAATTTGCTTTATGCGTAAACAAAATGAAAATTCCTTGGAAATTTAAATTATCCAGTAGTCTCACCCTTTTTAATCCGGCACTTTTTAAAAACCGGCTAAGTGCGAGTCAGACTCGCTTACGAAGAGTTCTGTACTATCAAATAAAGTAACTGGCCGGGTTAAGTTTGCACCTGATATTTATAGCGCCGGATACAAATGAGGTGCAAAGTTAACGCAACCGATCACGTTTGTTATATGGGAGCCCCAATTAAATATTTATTATATTCTGTTTTTAGTTCATTTAGAATATAATGCATTTTCAATTGAGACATTCAAATAAGGATTCACTTGACATTAGAATAAACAATAAACCTGTCCCGCAAGTAGAAGAGAGTAAATACCTGGGTTTCATAATCGACTCTGGGCTGACCTGGTCCTCACATGTTGAGTCTTTATACAATTCTCTCTCTTCTGCGTGCTTTGCACTATCGCGACTCGCACCAAGTCTCTCCACTGACAACATGAAGAGGGCCTATTACGGATACTTCCACTCTATCCTTATACAGGGTGTGGACTTGTGGGGTTTGTCTGCAACGCGACAGAGTATTCAAGCTGCAAAAGCGAGCGCTGAGAATAATTGCAAGAAAACCACTCGACCACCCAGCAAGGGACCTGTTTAAGAACTACAAAATTTTAACCCTACCATCGGTCTACATACTGACAGTTTTCAATTATGTAAGGGCAAATCTCCCAAATTACCAAACCATCGCAATACAGAAAAGCAATAGCCGTAGGGAACCCTTGCTTCAAGTTCCTAAACACCGACTTGCCAAGGTTAGAAAGTCACTCAGCGTCGTTGGGCCCAAAATCTATAACAAAGTACCAAATAGCATAAAAGAAGCCACTAGTGACATAATATTCACAAGCAAACTCAAATCCTTGCTCTTAGACCATGCATACTATAGTTTAGATGAGTTTTTTGAAGGTGATCATTGACCTTGTATATTAACCAATTGATAGTAATAATTAAATTATAGTTTATAATAACAATTGAAAATGTACCGTAATAATAATTGGGAATTGTAATCATAATTATGTAGATAATTGTAATTTATAATAATAATAATAATGTAATGTAACATGACTGACTTGTAAAATACCATTTTACCAATAAAGTATCTGTATCTGTAGTTTATAGCGGCAACATAAATAGATCATCTGTGAAAATTTAAAGTGTCTAGCTATCATGGTTCATGAAATACAGCCTGGCGACAGGCAGACAGACAGACGGACAGTGGAGTCTTAGTAATAGGGTCCCGTTTTTACCCTTTGGGTACGAAACCCCAAAAAAAGCTAGGGGGTGCCGGCATATTGCCATGTTGACGTGGCTGTAGACTGTAGACAAAGATTAGGAAAGGAGGAGTGGTGGAGTTTGTCGGATTATTGAGACTCTACTGTAATAGCAATTGTTTTAGGTACTTAATAATTATCAGATGAATTGCATTACCGCCAATTGTCTACGAAAAAGAAAACGGTTTCGTATTTATTTGGTCATATCTTATTTTTTAATCTATAATATTGGTCCGATACTTATCTCAAGGTTTATCCAATTATCGTTTCTTAATTTAGTAAACATTCGCCGTTGCAGCCTTCCCTGTCCGTATTTACTTACATGCTTATCTACTTGATAAAACATTAATATACGTAAATATTTTAAAAATTCGCAATCAAATCGGTGTCCTATACGTATCTTGATTGGGCAATTTGTATTGATTTAAATGTTTTATCTTTAATAGATGCTTGTATACAGCGTGTATATTGATATAACCGCAAACTTTACGGGGTCTTAGTATAGGCACGTATTAATATAGTGATGCGTAAAATATTAAATAAATCTGAAAATTTTTTTCCATATCAAATAATTCAACACGCAATGTATTTCTTTATTGTTATATGTTGACACTTAACATCGTGATGTCACAACTGTCACTAGTAATAACTCAAACAACTGTACGCCATACATTGCTGCTCAGAAAAAAATTAAAAATTAATTAAGCCATGGCAGTTAACGCTAAATTAATAATTGTTATAAATATCAGCTTATAGCACAAAAATCTACGTCTGGCTACAATTTGGGGTTATCAAATATACACGCTGTATATTTGAATATACTGTTTTTTTGTTTATACCTGCTTGTAATTGAATAATTGGCAATATTATGTTTTCCAGAGGTGTGACATATTTTTTTCATTTGGAAACTCAGACTCTCTACCCTTGATTTAATCTGGTTAGTTTGTTAGATATCATTTCAAAAAAAATCCTCGATGTAACATTTGTTCACAACTATACAGTCGAGCAATGTGTGCAAAAAAACGTTTAATCCGTAGATTCCGAGGTCTCATACGGTACTATCGAGAAAAATATAAAGTTATAATGCTGAATTGACCCATAAATTTAAATAAATACTATTAAAGTGAAATAAATGTAAGTAAAAGTATATTATCAATGTCAAAATCGTTGTCCTCTTCTACCCTAAGTAAAAGATTACAATTTGTACAGTTAAATTCTAATAAATTCCTGATGACCAAGAGACAAATTAGCAGGTAGTCTCCCGTAATGACGCATTTCTTTGGCACGTGCAAGGGCCAAGGCGCCACTTTTATCGGCCATCAACAACCCAGTTCGAACATAATAGCAAATGCCATGTCGCTCAAAATATTTAGCAAATGGCAAAAAATACATTCCTATATCAGTTTTGAAAAAGTTATGAAGCTGTCAGGATAATTTGACAGCTGTCAAAATGGGCGGCAATTTGTAAAATATTTAACTTTTAATCGCCTTGGTTTTGTGGGCGTTCAGACAACTTTGGTTTTTTTTCCTTTTGTGTTTTTTTTTTATTTAGATTGTTTTTCAAGGCTTAATTAGTTCAGATTGGACAATTCCTATTTCCTACTTATTTATCATCTATTGTCATGTTAATTGTTCCTTGATAAGCTCCTAGAAGATTTGACTTGGAAAGTAGAAGTAAATGCACTACTGACACCTCATAGACATAATTAGTCTAATCGGTTATTCGAATAGTAATCGTGAACTTAACGTAATTAACTACAAAGGCGGCGGTGTAGGTGGCCAGAGTTAAGTTGGTGTCAAAGGCAAATTGTTTTAGTTTAAGTAATCATCTGATCAATGTTTAATATACGTCTTTAGTAGTATGTTTTCATTGTAGTATATCTTGTTAATTTAGACTCCGCTATAAAATCTCTGCATGGTATACTTAACCTATGATACAATCCATACCCGTCCATTCGAAAATATCGCCGAACGGGTTTACACACACGTACCGTTGAAAAGGAACTACTTTTCCCAACAATCAGCCTTACCTCCATACATTAATGCCTATTTTCCAGCAAAACTCTCTCAAGCTTGGACACGCGTTATCGCCTGTCCCCCATAAAAAGACCTATAATGTCTCTTTAAAAAAAAACAAAAGAAATGTTTGAAAAAGCGTTATCTGTGGCCGGCGCCAGTGGCAGCGCGGCGGCGTTTTTTTAAACCTTTTTTGAAGCAAAAATCTCGTCTCTTGCCTTCGTAATTGACAGAATTTACGCGCAAGATAAGACGGTTTATATTGTTAAGAATAACCCGTTTGGTTCCCTTTCGATTTCTAAATTTGTTCGATCGGGGTCGGTTCGATTTTTTATCTTGGATTACTTTTGCCAAGTTTGTTGTTGAGGCAATTTAAATTAACATATGGATGTATTATTTGTAGGTAAGTTTTTTATGCAGACGAGGCTATAAGAATAATAATACTTTCAAAACCAATCAAACATGTATTTCACTTCACATCACAACAATAACAAAGAAGTGCTAGCGACAGTACCTACCGCTTGAGATTACATTGTTTGAATTTATATCAGAACTGTACCTATATTTCGTGTTTTTCAGAACTTACAAATTCTCACACATCTCAAATCGATTAAAAACGTCATCGATACGGTTATTTGCTAATCGTGAGAACGTTTGTCAGCCTGCCCGGTCACGTCTCCAAGTGTGAAGGAATTTGTATTCAATAAACAGCAAATATTGTTCCTAATATTCAATTAACGGTCCACTGTCGTGGGCGCAATTATTAGTTCAGATCGATTTTCATGATTGGCACAGATTTCTTAATTAGTCAAATATAGATAGGTATTTGTGGGAATTAGGACTTAACAAATCTTATTAAGGCCACATCTTTGGATTGAATTCGACCAGTCAACCAACTAAGCCAAATTTTATCGTGTGGAAAATTTTGCATTTACGATTATTGGCCAACTTTATGCCAAAATTATTCCGGTTAGGCTAGGTAGGAATTTCATGCTCGTCCTAGGATTTTTATTGCTCACTGTAAGTACAAGAACTTAGTTTACTTATTTACTTATAAATTTAGTTTACTTACGTTTAATTATAGTTTAGAAACTTACATATGCTAGGAACCTTTAAAATATATTCTTAAAAGTTATTTTATAATACCTATAACTTATCAATCTGAGCAACTTTTTGTCCATCATTCACGTTGTCATAAAACCCTTCCCGGCTACTGGTAGAGTTTTGTATTTTTTTCAGTCGTGCTCGTGACTGTGTTACACTAGGCCCAGTTGAAAATATATATTTTGATTTCCCTTCACTAAGCTGGAAATATATTTTGCTTCCTTTTGTAATCATTCATCACAAGACTATCAGGGGGTGCTGCCAACCTTTTGTTCAACCGTTTGGCTTCATTTTTAAACCCTCACAGCTCGTCAGATAACACCAAAGAATCCAAATTAATGTAATTAGAGCCCAATGTAGTTAGGAAATATATAAAATACATTGAGTTTCATTGTTCAGACTTCATATTGATACCTAAAACACGACGGTTTCGATTTACATTTTACAACAGAAAAAGATTGGTGCAGGTTAAAATAAAAACACACTCTTACAAAAATAAATCTGATCCCACCATCAATCAGTATTTCATGTAAAATTGGTAGCCAAGACTTACAAGCACATAATTAACTATATACTCTTTATCTATATAAAAAAACAGATGTCAGGCAAAGCCAAGCTTACTAACGTGGCCTGGCCGTGGCCGTGGTCTTAGGGGCTTGTCTTTTCCTGGGGTTTGATAACATTATATAGCGAAAGCATCATGAGCTCGTGAGTCTGCCAATTTTACTCAAATGCTTTTCGGGGGATATTTACATAAGATATCAATTTTGCAATAACTAACCTAACTAACCTAACTATAAATAAAATGAAGAACAACATGTTAAAGCATGTATCAAAGTATAACATTATCGAACTAAAACGTCAACAATTTAGAAACCTGTGTCTATCCTAAGTCCAGATAGATACTACCATTTAGTAGGGAACCCTAAAAATGAGCCACCCAGTTAAACGTCCAACATTAATGAAAAAAATTTAAACCTCAGGTGCGTGTAAGAATTGAAGCAGCACACAATGGTCCGACGTTATTTCTATTACACAGGTCAAAACTAGACAGCAATTAAATACAATTGCGATAATTGGCTTTTTCAATTATAGCATATAGGTAGGTGGTCGTCGTTCGTGTGCGCTGATGAATTTTGGTTCAGTAGTGATTCAATAATATTGCCGTGCTCATAACTTTTTGCTGAGCTAAGTGCGTACATATACGTTCTGACTTCTGATACATACTTTCCTTTATGTTTGAACAGAAGCCTTTTAATGCTATTCTCACATACAGTTTTGTATATACATACTAGTTTGTACAATAAAAAAAGCAATGATATTTTGTAATCGACTAATTTATTAACTTACTATTCAAATATTGTAGTTATACACTGAAGGGTAGATTCGCCCATTGGTAAAAAATGCGTTTTATAGGATTTTTACCAAGTTTACGTTTAACCAAGTTTAAAACGAGATGGTTTTCAAACAATAGTTATTTATGCAACAAGAGAGCAAAGTTGTTTTTTGTTACGAGTGCTGATATTGAGTCCCGAACAAGCAAAGGATTCTAATTTAGAATCCTGAGTGTAGCGAGGGACTCAACAGCACGAAATGCAAAAAACTTTGCTCTCGTGTAGCACACACAACTTTTCACCTCGACAGCGAGAACATAGGTTCGACTACCATTCAGGTGTAGGTATGTGTATTGTCTTTGTTGCTGATTTTAATGACATTATTAATTAGAAAATAGATACCCGCTGCTTGAAATGAAATAAAAATCTAAATAAATTGAAATAATACGTTCCAACACTGTACCTACCATTCCTTCACGACCACCATGGTTGTCATTATTTGATCAAATTGGAAGATTGGAAGCAGATACATTACGTGTTTATTTATTTTATACGAGATTTTGTTTATAACTTAATTAATATTTTTACTCGTAAAGCACTAAACAAAATGAATACAAAAGAAAATAACAATTTAAACTCGATATTCTTTCTATGATATATTGGTGAAACCATAAATTATTTGTACAGGTATTTAAAGTTGAATAATCTTAACTTATTTAAACAATAATCTATTTGATTTATATAAAAGACACAATTATTTAAACATTCAGTCGTTCAAAACAGTATTTTATAATAAAAACTTCTTCGAGTATTTTTTATTTTTTGGTACAACGCATCGATCGGAACGTGTTCTTATTTGAAGTTGGATTCGAAAATCGAATTTCGAATCGATATGTCTTTATCACTCTCTTTTTCATATAGATATGAAAGACACAGAGTGCATCAAAATTCGAATGGTTTAAATTTTATAATTCATCTGTGGCTGAGAAATGACAATTCATAGTCAAAAAATTTAAAAATTATAAAGCTACTTTCTACTCACGCTCGAAACAAAATCGCATTTTGTTCACTGTTATCTCGCAGCAAAGCCGCCATGTTTGAGCTGGTAAGGTGAAAAAATAATAATAATAATCGATTGCTTTGCTTATTTCCACGCAGCGTCCCAGTGTGCCCCTGGTACGAGTAAGCCGGATCCCGGTAATCCGACGTCCTACCGGGCTTGTCGCTAAGTCGACGATTGGATCTTTAGTGCACGTATTTTGATTGGCATGTTGTTTCAAGTTTCTGTTAATAATCGTGTGGAGTAAAGCGGCTTTATAACGTGGAGAATACATACCGCGTTGTTTTTGATAGAGTCAAACAGGGATCTTAATATATTATACACTAGCTTTTGCCCGCGACTACGCCCGCGTGGAACTTGGAAGTATGGAAGCAACCTCGTACAACACGATAGATACCTATCCATATCCACCTAATCACCTTATAATTAATAAAAGGGATTATTAAAAGCGCCTAAGCGAATGTAACAGCAATTGTGCTTTTGGTCTAATAATTACATTTCCTACAGGGTCATCAATGTCATCATGAATTACTTACTCACTTTTCAATCTTTTTAGGGATAATTTCCAGGATGAAAACTATCCTATGTCCTTCCTCGGATCTTAAACTATCTTCATGCCAAATTTCATTAAAATCGATTCAGCGGTTTAAGCGTGAAGGAGAAACAGACAGACAGACACACTTTCACATTTATAATACTAGCTGTGCCCCGCGGTGTTACCCGCTCATCCCACGGGAACACTAAATTTATTCGGGATGAAAAGTATCCTATGTCTTTTCTCGGGTCTTAAACTATCTCCATACCAAATTTCATCTAAGTCGGTTCAGCGGTTTAAGCGTGAAGAGGTAACAGACAGACAGACACACTTTCGCATTTAAAATATTACTAGCTTTTTCCCGCGACTACGTCCGCGTGGAACTTGGAAGTATGGAAGCAACCTCGTACAACACGATAGATATCCACCTAATCACCTTAATTAATAAAAGGGATTATTAAAAGCGCCTACGCAAATGTAAGAGCAATTATTGTGCTTTTGGTCTAATCATTACATTTCCTACAGGGTCATCAATGTCATCATGAATTACTTACTCACTTTTCAATCTTTTTAGGGATAATTTCCAGGATGAAAACTATCCTATGTCCTTCCTCGGATTTTAAACTATCTCCATGCCAAATTTCATCAAAATCGATTCAGCGATTTAAGCATGTAGAGGTAACAGACAGACAGATACACTTTCGCATTTATAGTATTAGTATGGATAGTATAGTAAGTATAGTAAGTATGGATAGTATATAGTAAGTATGGATTAGTATGGATTAAAATCAAAAATACATATTTTTATTCGGAAACCTAAAATGTCATTTCGGAGATGTCTGTGTTTTCATTTACTATAACAGCTATTTAATTTATTCAGAATTTGTCTCCTTCTAGGTAAATATTTAAATGCTACGTGTTTATATAAATATGAGCTATACTTATAATTTTATTTAGAAATTTAAAACAAAATTTAATGAACAATTACAATTGCATAATACCTTTATCGAAATATAACAAATAATAAATAGATAATAGATATTGCCCATACTTGTGATTTTATTTTAAAGCTCAATTTATTTGGTTTTATTTAGAAACGATTACTTTACCTAATTTCACGGTTATAAAAAAGCTTAAATCTGCAAATTTCTATTAAATTATTATGAAACTATGTATTCTGGAACATAAAATGGAAATTACTACGAAAGATGATCACTTTAATAGTCCAATTGTATGGATCTATACTCACATCCCGTGTAAAGCTCTGGTAACAAATACTACATACCTAAATGGTAGAATTACGTGAAATATTAATTTACTTAATGAGTTGTTTCCCCAAAATCGAGCCTCGATTGCTTTTAGCGAGTAAGTTGTATTTACTACCCTAACGCAGACCTAATACCTAACTACTAGCAACTGGAGAGTAACATATCACCGCTACTAGCAACGCTACTTACTTCAAATTCCATTGAAAGTTTTGTGCACCATTTCTTACTAAGTACTCTCGAATAGTAATAGAAAATTGGTTGTCACAACTAGTCACTAGTCATATTATAAATACTCTGGGATCTCTGAATCGGAGTCGAGTCAGAGTGGAATCAGAAATTGGCATTTTTGAATTCTTGGAGCTCACACGGGATTTTGAGAATAGTACTCTACCTTAGTAATTTTTATTTAATCGTATGGCAATATTTTTCATGCAAGCAGTCAAAGAATGACTTTCAGATTGTTAAGCCAGGCGGCTGCGGCAGGAGACATAAAATACAGGTCCTCAGCAGATCCAGCGTATGAGTGAAGTGGGCATCGTTGGATGATATGTTCAGTGGTCTGCTCTTCCTCACTGCACTCGCATAGTGGAGACTCTTTCCATCCCCACTTATGTAGGAAAAAGTTGCAGCGGCCGTGTCCTGTTCTGAGTAATGATTATACTATGCTCAATGTCATTTAAATGCTAGTCGTACGAGTATGCATACTGTACGTACACGACCCATGCTAGAACTGACCTGTCCTAGGTACGTTTGGTAATAGGTATGGTTATTATTCCGTAATTGTGGCAAAGACAACTTGACTTGCGCCTCGGCTTCTGCGCTTGTAAAATGACAAATCAATCGATCCGAGATTATAATCTCCCATCTTTGACGCAGTGACGCCATCTAGACGTGGATACAGCCGTCACACCGGGGACGACGTTTATCTGATCTTCTCGTTGGGGCCAGAAGAGCAGCGGCGGACTATTCAATAAACAGGCGTTTGAGCCCGTCTTTGGACGTAGGTGTCTGCATTTTTTTTTTCTATTTTCTTCTCATCTAGTTCGTTCAACCATCAATAAACTAGGGCAGTAAGGTACTTGAAACTGTCCTCGTTAGTCGTAAAAAATTGGGACCCGGATGAATTCCACTAATAGAAGATTTGTATTGCACAAAAGATTCACAATTTACACCAACTTTACTCTTAGGCACACTTGATTTTCGGAGTGGGATCAGAACTAATCCAATTATAGAAAATCAGTATTGCACACATAAGATAGTAATTATTTTAGTGAGCCGCTTGGTATCAAGCCGCTTTTCTTGGTATCCGAGGATGATTATAATAATAAATAATTGCGGGCACTTTTTAATGCGAGAATAAGAATATTCACCCGCTCTTTCTGAAGCTCGTCCCGCACGGTAGCGGTCGCATTACCAACATATCCATATAATGATAACACTCTGGAGTTACCTACTCGCAGAATGCGGTCCTCACGCCTAACCCTGCTGTTCACTAGCTACGAATGGTTTCCAGACACTCTTTGTCACCATCGATATAGACTGTTTGGAGGTAGCTTGGAATTTTGTCCCGCCCTTTCTGTAGCCCAGCCCGCACGGTAGCGGCTGCATTACGAACATATCGATGTATTGATAACACCTCGGAGTGACTCGCAGAATGCGGTTCTCACGCCTAATCTTCCCGCGGCACTATTCAGTTCACCAACAACTAATGGTTGCCAGGCTCTACAGCACTGTTCTCGTCGCCATCGATATATATCGATTAGATTGTCAAAGATCGAATCGATATTACTTGATAATCTTGAGAATTTTGCTTTAATGCACCGTTTTTTAATTTAAGAAGAAGTAAAACTTATAACGGGCAAGTTTTAGTATTTTTATTAGTTATCAGGCTTATTTTGAGCCTAATGGAGTTAGTTAGTTAGTACCTATCATTTAATATATTTAGTTAGCTATCAATTAGTATCATTTCTCAGTCTTGTACGACATTTTTTAGGGTTCCGTACCCAAAGGGTAAAAACGGGACCCTATTACTGAGACTTCGCTGTCCGTCCGTCCGTCCGTCCGTCCGTCCGTCCGTCCGTCTGTCACCAGGCTGTATCTCAAGAACGGTGATAGCTAGACAGTTGAAATTTTCACAGATGATGTATTTCTATTGCCGCTATAACAACAAATACTAAAAATAAAATAAAATAAATATTTAAGGGGGGCTCCCATACAACAAACGGGTTGGTTGCGTTAACTTTGCACCTCATTTGTATGGGGCGCTATACATACCAGGTGCAAACTTAACTTAACCACTCAAGGATGAAAAGTGTTTGTACGGAACCCTTCATGCGCGAGTCGGACTCGCACTTGCCCAATTTTTTTTTTAATTAACAGTGATGCGGTCATGACGTCACAATTACGGTATTATTATAGATATGATTTTATATCTGAGAGCGTAAAATATAAATATATATGTACCTATATTTGCGAATTGACCCACCTTATATTAAAAGCAAAGACAATATGTAATTTCGAATTCGATAATCCAAAACATAAATTTGTAAGTACCTAACGCCAACCAAAGCCAGGCCAGCTTACCTACTTAATACGGAACATGTTAACCGGGGCAAACAATCCAACAATAAGCTATTTTCGTCCGCCTCTATTTGCCCGTATATTTGCCCTGCTTATTACCGACGAAGCCCTTTACTGTATACCGCGGTAGGACCTGCTAATTTTTACCTCCATCCTTTACAAATATCTTTAAACCAACAAGAAATTACATACGGGTCAAAATCCCGTCTCATACTTAGTTATATCTTATACAAATTGCACGCGTAATTCTTAAATCGTACATGTGATTTTGACTACTATTGATTGTGTTAAGTTGACTTTATTTGTTTGTCGAGCGGTTAGAGCTGGGTTCTGGTGTTTTCTTTCGCTTTTACCTACATGGGGGATAGAGACGCCTATAGCTAGTAGACAAGTGTAATTGATTGAGACTAATATGTCTAATTTATTGAGGTCGTGACTCGGTAGTGTAGTACATAGACATTACAATACATTTGAAAAAACGACTAAGTATAAATTTTGGATTAGATTTATCTATTAAACATTTTACTAATATTAATATAATGTTTTCCTTTATTATCTTCTTGTAGACAACATAAATCCTCATAAACATATTTTTCTACAAGGTAAAAAAAAAATATTTACATGTTTTTACCCAACACAAAATAAACTCCTTATTAGGTACAGTCACCAGCAGAAATAGCTACGGAAAATAACATGCTCTCAATGATCTGTACAGTACAACCCTTATATTCTTGGTAAGTAGAGTCAGTGTGTAATTTTGAGCACTTGGCGTGCGTTCGTGCGTAGCAACTTCGGCTGCTGACTGTACTTATTAAAGTTGAGCATGCTGTCCTCTTGCATGGCGCACTGTACCGGTACTATGCAGATAACGTAAATTGTTCTTGTACTCGTAGTATCTAAACTACCACGGGCGGGGCATTCCTCTCGTGGTGTTGGAAAAGTAACCAACTCTATATAGATATATGTACATACTAGGACCTGTAGTTGGAGTATGACAGGTAGGTATGTGGAATGATAAATACTGAGAGTAGCGAAGGAGCGTATGAGTATGTACATTGGCGTATATAGGGGGGTGGCCGGGTGGGCCGTGCCCACCCCAGTATGGTCTAGTGCCCACCCCAGGATTTTGGGTTACCCATAGAAATTCATGGCTTCATCTCAAAAGCCATGGCCAGGCCCCGGCCAGGCCCCCCCCCCAGGCCCTGTCTGGAAAATAATCTTAGTTACGCCAATGAGTATGTAGCGACTTCATGCCGCGATGTTGGGAATTAAACCAACTCTACTCTACGTAAAATGGTAAATCCTGAGAGTAGCGAAGGAGTATATGTTCCGGTGCCTATGTGTGTCTGGTAGTAAACAACTTACCACGGGCGCGGCATTCCTATCGAAATGTTGGAAAAGCAACCAACTCTATATGGATTACGTTTCGCAGACCTCACTTCTACAATTGGAGTACGTACGTGAAATACATAGTTAATCCTGAGAATAGCGAGGGATTTGGTGAGATGCACATCACTTTTGGTCTCGTAATTAGATTGCCTTATTAGATTAAATTACTACAATTAGGTAGGAATTTAAAAAAATAGTGATGTAAAGTATACTTTTGATTTAAATTTGATGTTAATATCGACTCCACAGCGCTCTAACGCCCTGACGTGCAATGAGAAGTCGGATGCCTTAGTTATACCCGCTCTTATAAAATGAGAAAAGCTTTGAAAAAAGTTTTTAGCTCAAAAGTATGAGTATATATGTATTACAGCTGGTACCTTACAATTTTATGGTTTGCTTGAAAAAAAGAATTACACAACAGCTTCTCTATTGACCGGATTGTAATTCCAAAAAAGTCACGCAAAGTATTCTATCGAATGCTACTTAGCATTGCCGGATATTGACTCGACTTCTATTTGTCTCGTAATTTCGACCATAAATGACTCCGAAGTAGCTCCGTGTCACGTCGCGGCACTCTTCCCATTAAAAAACCTTTTAAAAACCAAAAAGGACTGGTCTTTTTTAGTCCAAAGGTGGTGGGTACACAAACACATGCGGCGCGCTTTGGCGGCTTTGAGAAAAGAATCGAAATATACGATTACCTATGGGGTAGCTTGTCCATATATTGATACCTAACTAAAATTGCCATTGCAAATATTTAAAAAAAAATAAGAACTAGTTGCCTCACAATAAAATCAAACGCGTATTTTTTGTGACATTGAAGATTTGATCACCGCAATCAGCCCTGAAGTAATTTATTTCGTTTCTTTGAACAATACTCTGACGTGAAGTTGTTTCTACCTACTACCAGGAATTTTCTTATTCTTGAAACTCATAAATCGACCATTAGTTTTTACAAAACTATGTAAATTAGCCCGACTGTTTCTATTCTTTCGATCTTTGCCAGAAGTTAATGTACTCATTATTCTTTTATTTACTGAGTAATCTAAGTATGCTACGATACTTGCTTAATACTAGGTACTTAGGTACTTTTTCCTACGGTAAACATCCGATCCGAATTAGTGAAAAATAAAAAACGATTTTCGGGCCAGGAACTACCTATTCGCACGCAAACAATCAACACATACCTTCTCCCATACTATGAGTTTAAGTTTACGTTAAGTTTGCACCTGGTAACTATCGCGTCGGATATAAATGAGGTCCAAACTTAACGTAGCCGGGTTATACAAATCAAGGTTTCGTTCTCGTCTGTTTCCTCCTCCAAAGCTTAACCAATTATTACGAAATTTTAGGATCTGAATGAGAAGGAAATTTTCTGTGTTGGCTTATCGATTCCGCCTTCGATTTATGCGCAAATTATTTTACAATTTGTGTACTAGGCGTCCGTTTGCGGTTGAATTTTGGCCAAAACCGACGTTTAAGACACAAATTTTATAATAATAAGCGCAAAAATGGAAACGGTACAACATAAAAAAACCCGTTTTGTTCCTAAAAAAAAAATTGGAAGAAGAAACAAAGGAGAACGATACCTTAGATTTGTATGGAAAAATGAGCAGTGGTATTTCCTCTTCAGCAGTCGTAGTTATAAAAGTCCTAACTTATCTTTAAGGAAACAAAACAATGTCCGTTGAGGGGTTATGTACCTACATTTGTATACTTTCTGACAGACTTTAATAGAAAATTACTGTTTCCATTAGCGGGAAACTGGGTCATTTGTCATTGTAAATAAGTAACAATACGCTTAACTGTTTCATGCTCGTGTAGGTTGTGTGCATGTTGTGCATCTTAGCATCTATTAATACTTACACGTACCTAAAGGATAGCCCTGTCAATACGGTCGATGAAACAGCGTCATCGACGAGTTCCACGGTATACCTACATGGGATAGGTAACATCTTAAGCTAATGGTAATTATGATGATTATGACGATAATGTTCTCACTCAATACAAATAAGTAGGTAGGTACGTATACTACGTATCAATTTAAAAATCATTCGATCGGCGGAATCAAAAATTGATTATAATTGTGTTTTAAAAGTACCTAGCTAACTACACCAACTGTAGTTCATATCAGGAGAAATGAAAACATTTTATACTAATGAAAAAAATATATAAGTACGTAGGTTCTGGGTTCCGTCAGTTGAAGACTTGAGTTATTTATTTTATTATATCGTTCTTACTTTATTGCCGTCGAATCTATATCCTAATTTGAATGTTATTTATGTAAATTATGTTATTTTCTGCAAATCTGAATCAGCGGTCACTTCTGTTAGTTACAAAAGTAATAACTTCACATTCCGAATGATTCGCGGTCCGATGTAGCAGATGTTTCGCTAAGCACATACCTACCTACTTAATAGAATTTTAGCATTTCTGTAAATTCCGACGATAACGTAGAATATGTTAGTTTTGAAATATTTAACGATCATTTTATTAATTGCCTGGTTTGGACAATGGACGTCTACTTAATATTTTAGCACCGATGCCGAGTTGTAAACGTTAATAAAATATTCGTTCATATTGAGTAGAGGCTGATTCCTATAACAGTCACATTTTGACTGTAGAAAATAATAAGCAAAACTTCATAGTTTTCCTTACTTTCAAGGGTCTTAGGCACGCGTTTATCTACAGTCAGCTAGCTTTAACTACAAGGATGGACTACAGAAAAGCAATAAATAAGCTTGCCCTCTTAACAATGAGGTTATTTAAGTCTGCCAATGTGTGTGTTTTTGTGTTCTTCGTCCATTGGTGCAAACTGTGTGGTAATCAATAAATTGCACTTCACCTGTAGTCTTGATTTTCTGGCCGCACACACATAACGAGACAGACTGCGCGGAGTGTAGGAGCCAGTGCTATTACCTACCTCAAATTGTTAAGTTTAGGGTGCATCTTTTGCCATTTAACTGTTTTTTGTATAACTTAATTATGATATTCGTGAACAATAAAGAAATTTGAATTTCAATAATAATGGTCGTAAAACTCGTAATAAATAATATTATGCTTAATGGTGCTTTTTACAAGCTTTTATTTAGCTTGCATTGTATGTTTAAAGTATGTTTGTTCGGGTGAAATCTTGCAACTCAATTTTGAAGCAGATATCGTCAACCGATTGAGCTGAAATTTCGCATACTTACTTAACTTTGACGACAATACAATAATATGGTACCATGGGGCTGATCTGATGATGGAGCCGGAAGGTGGACATAAAAGCAATCCTACCGAGCTTGGGCTCTTTAGAATCGTCTCAGTGAGCATTTGATGGATATCCAAAGAAAAGTACAGTCGGCTATAAAAGCTTGCCACTAAAATGTCATTTTTGACAGAAACTTATTTGGACTCTTCATCCACTGCTGCCAACTGTGTGTCAATAAATAATTGCATTTCACGTGTACCCGCGCTTCCCTGGCTGCGCACGCACGCTGGTCATGATGATGCTTACTGGTGTTCTTTTTGGACTCTTCATCCACTGCTGCAAACTGTGTGTTAATCAATAATTGCACTTCACCTGTAGTCTTGCTTCTCAGGCCGCGCACACATAATGGTCGTGAAGATAAGCCGATAGCGGCGTCTTTGACCGAGCCGCCTCCCGATTCGATTATTGGATCTAGGGTTGTCGACGGGCATAGTTTAAAAACGGCAGAATGTGAACGCTAACTTTAAGTATCATTAAAGATATGAGAAATATTACATTTAATTTGTAGTTACTTTGTCGCTAAGTACTACTACAATAAAGTACCAGGTCATATAAAAAAACACTTGTGATGTTTATGAATAACTTACTGTTAGCAGTCTAACAACTTGGTATACATTTCAGTGTGGGAAAGCAAAGTAATAATTTAAAGAGAATTGGCCTTACCTACGCATAAATAACGCAAATCTGACCTAATGATTTAATATTTTAAATATAATTTCCATGTCCTTTAGATAACATAGTATTTGCGTAACAAGAAAATACTGATACAGGTTCCATTTGCTTTGAAAATAACTAGAGTAATAAATTTCACGTCTTACTCACTGGCAGCCCTACGCCGCGACACGGCGGCGGCGGTCAGCTCATTATTGACACAATAAATTCTAACGCACGCGTTTTAAAACCAGCCTCACACACACACACGCACACTCAGGGACAAATACACAAACAACGCGCACGCATCCAAGATCTATGGATCACGGCGCCCGCGGCAGTTGCTGATATCTAGTGGAGGGTACATACTTACATGTTGGGTATTGTGGCGTGACGGTCATGGAAGTAGATAAAGCGATCAGAGTCAGGGAAAGAGTCGCACTAAGCGTCATAAGCCGTGCATTAGCGCCTAACGTAGCCTTCGCACCAGCGCGCACCATGATGACGTCGTGTTGGGACGCCCGGCCGGGCACAGGCGGGCTGTCGATCGCCTGGTTGCGTTCATTAGCTCTGTTCCTAGTTATAAGGAAGATACCCTTCAGCTCCTCCTCTCCTAGTTCATCTTTTCCGAAGATGTTGTATTGTACTACCGCATACATAAAGCACCCTGCTATAACGTGCTTACTTCTGATCTTATTAATGTGTCTGTTAAGTCTATTATGTCCCGTAATTATGCCTGTTAATAATCTAAGTTCCAGGAGACACCCTGGTCCTGTTTCTGTCTATACCCCCTAGATATATCGATTTATATCTTCGATTGTCGGCAGTCCGTCGTCCCCTGCCAATGTTTATTGGCCCCTTGCTCTATTAGCCGAGCTGTAACTCCTTTTCTAACTTCTGCTGATATTGGCAGTCCAAGTTCGAGTCCCATGATTTCACCATGGTGCTGGTGCCTGGCTCCGCCTTCAACATTTTGTTCGCGCACTAGCGCCACACGCATCAGTCGATCTTGACAGAGCTTAACAGCTACCTTACTAATACATACCTATTGATTTATTTAGAAGCTTTATTGGGGTGAGGCCGGTAGATTATTTCAACCATCCTTAGGTTGAAGTGGGGTGGAACGATTTGTATCGCTTTTAATTTAATATCCCAAATAACTATAAATTAAATTCGCCAAAATTTCAAATTTTATTCATCAAATAAGCCGCATAAACAGTCTTGCAAGTTTGGATCCACAAAGTATACCCAATTAACGTTTTATAGCCACTTAAACAAACAAATTAAAACATACATAATCTTTGTTTTAATATCTCTTTGATCTGACACTGACTACAACTAGGCAAGTCAGATAAAATAACATTAAACAATAAAAAGATTCCTTAGAATGATGAATTACATATGCAAATTAGAAAATAAATTAGAATGGCATTTAAATGACTCTACCCAATTACGCTTGCGCGGGATTCGGATCGCGCTAAGAATATTCAGATATTCTTAATTGGTGACCAAAAAAAGTAACTGTATTTATTTTTATATAAAATAATATGTTTTTATTTTGACTTCGTAATTAATTTGTTCATACATAGAAGTTAATAATATTTGCATGTCAATAAGTATACAACGGTGAATATTTGGCAACAGTATGATTATGTATTGACATTTCTTCTATATATATTACGTACAATAGTATAGAAGGCGGAAGTTTGAGAAAAAAATATTATGTGTTTATTGAGCAATTGAAATGTTTTGCGAATACTAATCGTACAATAATTAAGTACTATTTATTTAATGGTTTGTTTAATACATCTAGGGTGGATGGTCGAGCTCGTATTTATCCAGGCTCGAGTTGTGTTAAGTTAATAAGGAAATTAATGTACCTAGTACCTATCATTACCTGGCTTCTTTGCACCAATTTAGTCAAAAAACATTATTGGGCTATTATTACTTATTCACTATCCCAATGTTAGTTTGTTACTCAAACTATTAAACTTACGTTCTTATCGGCCGGTTTTGGTCTAATCTATGACAATGATTTAGTCAATGGCACCACATTTGCGAAATGAATTGACCTGAAGAGATGATGATTGATTAAGGTCCACGGATTGGACCGAAACATGTGGAGTAGTGCTATACTTTTTCGACATATTTAATCGTTTACTAATCTAAACACGTTTAAGTCTCATTCACGCTAGATGTTTGATTTAGTGTAAAAATGCGTGTATTTATTCACTTTGTTCAGGTCTACCTAACAACAGGTATATTCCATGTCCATGTTACAAGAAGGTATAGTCACCATGCTGACAATACATAAATTCACGAGCCCTGTAACATTACTTTAATCACAAAACCATGTAAACATCGTTACGCAGCAAAACTACCCATAAATATTAATAAATGCAGCAAAATACAGTTAAAAAAGCTGACTTAGAAAAAAGGTAGGTAATTACGGACTTAATGTATGTATGTACTTCCTTATCAACTGTGTAATTATTTAAATTGTGAGCTGCCATGTCTATCCGTTCGGTAGCGTTGTTTATTTGTCTAATTAGATATTGTATTGTGACGTCATTTGAATTGACCAATGAGGTGCCGGGACTCAAGTTAAAGCAATAGATGCATCCAATTAATAATGCAAGGCATATGAAGCAATTCCTGTTGGTGTCAGGACTTCCTTTCAATTAGGATATCCAAGATTTTTTGCCACCAAGGCGGCGTCTTCGAAGTGGCAGTGGCCTTAAAACTTAAAAAAATGCTGTTTTATCTATGTACATCTTGAGTTGAGCATATGACCTTTTAGAATACAGAAGTTTTGACATTTGTCCTTTTGTATAGAAAAGGCTAAAAAACCGGCCAAGAGCATGTCGGGCCACGCTCAGTGTAGGGTTCCGTAGTTGCTCATTCTTCACAAGAGACGGGCTTAAAACAGCGGTTTTAGGCCTGAGGTTTAAGTTACGAGAAAGATTTCAAGTTCTATAAAAAGGTCGTAAACGCCAAAGTAACTGTAATTACTTATTACCTTCTGGAAGTCAACTTACGTATTTTAAAGAAAATTATGAAATTTTGCGATAACTCAAAAACGGATGAACCGATTTTAATCAATATAGTTTTCATTGAAAGTACCTATAATAATAAGGTCTTGCTTGTCGTGTCGCCATTTACTAAACATAAACACAGAATCGTTAGCCGCCCCCGCCAGTCGATGTTAATCGTTAAATTAATCATTAAATTTAATGAATCATGAACGTTTATCGTTACGTTAATTATTAGTATATAAGCCGTTTCGCCGCAGTAAGATTCTTGGGCGGCATTTCAAAAAGGGGTTTTATTGGACAAGTTACATGTTTTCATCAAACAAAGTAACTAACTTGACATACCGAAGAAGTTCAACAGACTAGTTATTTTTTGCCAACTGTTAAGAGCCAACTTGGAACTCTCCTTTTCAGATAGTCTTCGCTTAGGCGTGATATATCTTCAGGTGACTCACTGTACAAATTTCGTCGCCTAAACGGCTTTCTACCCTTATCTCCTATAATATTTTAAATCATAGCTGAAGTAGCCAGATTAATCTAGACACGCGACGAGACATATCATTACGTAGTATAAAACAAAGTCGCTTCGTGCTGTCTTGTCTGTTTATATGTAGGTATGCTTAGATCTTTAAATCTACGTAACTGATTTTGATGCGTTTCTTTTTAATAGATAGAGTGATTCAAGAGGAAAGTTTGTATGTATAATAGATGCAATGCATAATATAGCATTGCACCCGTGCGATGCGAAGCCGGGGCGGGACGCTAGTTATGTGTAAGCAAAGAATTACCACAACATTCCACTGAATATGAGTTTTTCCTACTTTTTTGCAGATGATAATTTCTATCCAAGAGAATCGAGCTCAACATAATAATTAAACTTAAAAAGGTTTCCTCGAATAAAACTTATTAACTTATCTCAAAGCAGTAATGCTTGCTTTACGACATCCTGTAAAACAATGCGAAGGATTTGCAAATAAAACTTAATAATTAAAATAATTAACCAGGTTTTAGCATTTTAGTGCACCGTTGTAAGTTTATGAGGGACGGTTTCCGGCAAGAAGGAGCCACTCATAAATTGTCATTCATTTCGTTTAGTTTTTTCGAAAATATTCAGAAAAAAGAAGTAAATAAAGTAAAGATGTATAAACTGTTCAATTAGGAACAATAGTAGATTGTACGACAAGTGCATAAAACGCACCATTTTACACGAGACGTTTATCCATCCGAGCGAGCTTGCGAGCGAGGATGAATATAAAGTCGAGTGTAAAATGCGTTTTATGGACGAGTTGCACACTCTACTTTTCACTTCGATTGCGAGGAAATGAAACTGTATCATGTAAATATTAGGTATACTTAAAAATTTAAATTTACACTAATATAACTTTAAATTTTAATTAATTGCTCTAAAGCAATGAGAAATATTAGTTTAAAAAGTAATAATTGACAGTGAATAAAAGTTACAAGTTTATTTCAAGAAGTTTTACTGTGTACTTTGGCTGTTGGTATCTTTGCCTTGGTCTTAGAATACTAACGAAACGAAAAAAATAAAGAGTTAGAACCCGTTCCAGACCTTCCGATCCGATCCGATTGATCGGAAGAAATCGGATAATATGTAGTGCAATTTTTAGGATCTAATACACTACACATTATCCGATTTCTTCCGATAAATCGGATCGGATCGGAAGGTCTGGAACGGGTTTTATTCTATGAAGTTTTTTTTTAAATCTGTTTATTAAGTAACTTTTATCGTGTGGCTGTTGGACCGATCGCCTTGGTCTTCGACGACGATTTTACTTTATGCTCTAGAGCATAAAAAGCGACTTTATGTCGCCTACGCACAGCATAAAGTCGAACTTTTAGAGCAAGAGAAGTGAAAAATGTTTTATGTTGTATTAGAAACTGTAAAAATAACTTGGAATTTTCTAAGCTGTCTATTTTCACTTAAAAGCTTATCATGTATACATTGCCGCACAATACCTTAGTCTTAATCGTGTAAAGAAGCTCAATTTAAAAGAAATGGTAGAAATAAGAAAAAAACGCAAATAAATATAAGTATATCGTCTTTTCTAAGTCACAAGGTTGATTGCAATATCACTTCCTAACTCATTGGAATATGATACTTCATTCGTATAATGAGTACCTATGCCATCTATACCATCAACATTACCAAAAACTGATAACGCCCACTGCTGAACAAAACTAACAAAAGATTTTCCCGGTAAGAGCAATTATGACATGGGAAAACACCATTTCGGTGTACTTACCTACATTGTAAATTTAATTCAATTATCGAAATGATCTCGGATATACGGATACGATTGTCAAGTGAGCGAGTGAGACATACCAAACAATTAACAATTGATAATAAATAGGTAGAAGTGCGTGGTTCTATTTCGCGCGCGACGGCCCGTCACGCTGCACTCCTGCGCTGCGCTGCGAAACGACGACCTCTCCGCTCTCGCATTGTTTGAACCGCGGTCAATAGCCTTCTGCATCGTCCACGCGAATTGCTAACTGTTTGAATCAAAATTAACTTCACACGCAAACATATTCGTATACCAAGTGACAAACAGGCACGCAAGTGCGTTGCAAGCAAAAGCTTAGCTGTGCGTTACAAAGCAAAAGCTTAGCTGTGCGTTCCAAAGCAAAAGCTTAGCTGTGCGTTCCAAAGCAAAAGGCTTAGCTGTGCGTTTTCACACATCGTTGCCCATTTTCTTTTCTTTTTAGATTTGGTGAAAATTTTCGTTATTTTTATTAGCTATAATTGTGATACAAAATAACGTTCGTTTGTGAGTAGGATTGCATTAAAAAAAAATACTCAGTACGATGATGTTCATTTCAGAGAAAAGCGTAAGTAGGTAAGTTGGATTTGGATATGACAAATGCAATATTTAAAGTACCTAAGGCCTTTAATGAGTAGGTACCTATTTATGGCATTTTCCTTAGTTACAAGATACCGAGATAATGTACCTAATGTCAAGTCTATTAAACAGTGCTAGGTTATTTTTGGGACTGATGAACATATATACAATTTAAGTCAACCAAGTCAAGCGAGTTATCATCATCATACAATCTCGTACCTAGTCCTTCTCGTGATCATTTGAACCCAGGCACACACAGCCTTATATGTATCTGTGTTCGACAAAAATTTACTACAATATGAGCGAGCGTGGTAATTAAGAGATCCACAAAAAAGATTGGGGCCCCAGCGGGAGTCCAGTCAGTTCGAGTTATGCCCCAGGGCTCCAATGACCTTGGACAGGGACCCTAGGATCTTGGGGGCCCCGAGGCACTGCCCCAGCTTATCCTTGAGTAGCTACGCCACTGAAACGTACCTACGCTATAGGTGTGCGGTACAGTAATCATGCAATGTTAAGTTACGGTCATAATCGTTCACATGCATCATAAAATTTACACGACGCAACCCAATATGATGAGTCAGAAAGGCATGTGCCTTATAATTATAAACTATCATATTATATTCTAATACAACCTTCATATAGCACCGTGAGAGTGACAGAGACACCCACGAGCGCTCCGCTCCGTCCGTGGGCGCGGCCACCACGCCCCCTCGAATTATCGATCAGGCGTATAATTTATTCATTTAATTCTTTTATTATTGACGAGTTATGATGTTTGCCATAATTTGGCTATTTTTAGAAAGGTTAGTGAGGATTTTTTATTGAAGAGGTTAGGAAACGAAATCTTATCACACTCCTACAAAACACAGTTGGGAAAGGGATGTGTGTATTAATGGGTATTTTTCTTCGAAATCGATAGGATCCACGAGGGCTTTAATATTAGATTGAAAAAACAATAACCTGCAATTAGCCATATTTTTATCGGGTCATACCGCATAGGTATACACTTTACCTACACTATCAAGAAAATATAATATGGACAAATTGGACACCTCAATATCAACTTAGTATCTCTATACTAGTCAATCTACCAAACCTAATTTACTCAGATTTTAGGCCAAGGAGTGCCTATCATATTTAACAATGGAGGTATCCCAATAACCCATTTCCTCATTACCATACGGAAGTTTTAAATAAATCGTTAGTAAGTAGTTAAATAGATTTAGCAAAGATACAGACCTTGCTTAGCGATAAATTTACTAAGTACCTAACTAGGTACCTACGCGATAAAAATGACCATCATAAGCCCTAAGAATTTCCCGGGCATTAAGAAAATGTCGAACTATAAAAATTACCAGGCTTTGTATAGTCTGTCAGTATGTGTTTTATTAACCAGAATATTATTGTTGTTCCTCAGAAAAGCTCCGGCTCTCATTGTGCGTCGGCTGCGGTGGGCAGATCCACGACCAGTACATCCTCAGGGTGGCCCCCGACCTGGAGTGGCACGCCGCCTGCCTCAAGTGCCAGGAGTGCCGCCAGTTCCTCGACGAGAGCTGCACCTGCTTTGTAAGGGACGGCAAGACGTATTGCAAGAGAGATTATACTAGGTAAGTGTAGTGCAGTGAGAAATGCTCGGAAAATCACAAAAAACGAACTCTTCTTCTTCTGAGTGAACGTAGATGCGCCTACGGATTCGGGACTTAGCAAGTAAAAAAAAATACTGGAAATATACTAACAATCCCAATTTCTTGAGGAAAAATTGTGTAACTCCTTCGAATGAACTTAGTCATTATTCAAAATTATTTTTAAGATCAATATACCTACCTAAAAGAAACCTACCCTCGATTTTACGATGTTTAGGTACCTTACAACATAGCTAATACAACACTGCTAAATATATCAGAACCAGCCGATAGCAAATTTGAAGCGTAACCCCAAATTGAATGAGAAGAGATTTCCCGGGCATCCCCTCCCCGTCAGTAACTTCCGACCCCGCTATTAGCGTAACCTGATTCCGCCATCTTGGGTTTCACGTATGGGAATTAGCTATTTAGGTACAGGAGGCTAAATATTCTGGATGAATAAGTTTCACAACCTACTACTGAAATATTTAATTTTTAACACATTTTCATAGCCGGTTTAGTACCTAGTACTGAGTACTGATCTGTGGAAGACAAATCAATTTGTTACTAAATAATCGAAATATAGACATTCCTAAATTACCTATTAAAAAACAACACAACATAACATAATTATTAAAAAAAAAAAAATTAATTAAAAAAAAAAAAAAAATTGAAAAGTTAGGATATGAAATAGGTATTTGACCATTTTTCATACAAGGACCAAGTATTGACAAGAACATTCGTGGGTATCATAACTTCTAATGCGGATTTAAAATTCTTTAAAAAGGTACATCATAATAAGGTAAAGATGAAGTTGAGATTTAACAAAGCTCCTATTTTGTAATAAGTTGAAAACAGCCCGTAAACGAATGCAAAATTATTTTTATCTCTTACCTATTCCTAACCCTTCGTTAGAACGGGCGGAAACAATTGTTTACTCATCATCTCCGCATCAAGTGACGGCCGCGAGTAAACAACGGAAACATACTAATTTACAATCGATATTATTTATGCGTTTACCGATCAAGTATTTCCTGTCACTTTTGTAATTAGTGGTCAATGATTGATTAGGGGAAAAAATAAACAAAAAATCCGGTGAATGGAAGAACTCTCAGTGGTGTTAGATGATTTCTTTTTACTGAGGTTATAATTAAATTTGATCCTTCATTAGAACCGATCGATAACAATAATGCCATATTCCTTGTATTCAATTATTTAAAATATTTATGGAGCGCGCGTGTTTGTAGAACTACCTATCTATGTCTCATGTACGATACAGGTAATTTGCCTGAAAACTTCCTTTCTGCATACTCTGTTGAGCGATTAATGTGCAGCTTCAAAAACTAATAGACAGGGCTGGGGGTCTCCCACTGGGCATTTCTGGTCAAGTGCCCAGGGCTCCCACCTCACGACTGCCACCAATATGATAACCCCCCGGCACTGTGCACTCCTGCAGGCGCTGCCAATAGGTACATTACAACTTATTTACCCAAAAATACAAGATAAAAAAACGTAATCGAAAACCCGCTTATCCGGCCGGTGTAAACGGGAACAAACATACCATAGACATATCAGGTTCCCGCCGCCCGCCGTGCTGTCAAACTGACGTTTGTTTTGGCGCCAAAATACATAATGCTCAGTCAAACCTCGTTTGTTTTCTCTTCGGCACATCAGAGTATAGACTACAAATATTGTTCCACCGACGAAAAACCCATTTCTGAATTTACGTGTTCAATTTAACACCTTATTGCGTTGTTACAAGGTAGAGGTATTTGTAAAGTTGTAATACCATAGACAATATCGGGTTGTTGATATGTAATTCTATATTTTACCCGCGAGAGATGGAAGGGTGAAAAGATAAACATTAGCGGTTATTTTAGTGAATTCATCTTTGGTGTTGAGTAAAAAGAGGCGCCGGCGGTCTGATTGACGGACTGTTGGTTCGATCCGTTTTGGCGACTTTCTTAGAGTAAACATGGGTTAGTTTAAACATTTGATTACAAACAGTTCATTAAAAAAAATGTTGAAGCATTTCAAACATAGATCCTTTGAAAAGTATAGGTACCCGTGTATTTCTTGTACAAGATAACTGGATGATTATCTTCAGGTTAAGATATTGCTGTTCTCTCCTTCTCATACACTTGACTGCTCTATCTATTTCGATATACAATCTTCAATTTACAAGAACTACTTACTTACCTATATCTCACATTCACTGTACATATTATTTTTTGCTGGACCTCCCCGCATGCTCTTACACTATATTCCGGTTGACACACAAACTACTATAATGCAGTACCTATTACAGGCCCGTTTCTCTCAATGTGTGTGGTCACATTTTCGCAGCTGCGTCTCACGCGGTACATGTCATCTTTTGACATTTGACAGAACTGTACACGGTATTAAAGTATTATATTACAAGTACAAACTACAATCCCGTGTAAGAATACGATTACGTACGTAGGTACTGTCAAACTGTATTAAATTTTTCATTGACCAGATGTCGATTTTGTGTTTTGGTATGTCAAGCATAATTAGTAAGATAATACAAATAAAAGCGTTTTTAATAATTAGTTTGTTTTTGTAGTTAAATGAATCAGTTCATCAGTAGGTGAATATTTCATAATTACATAAAACCTTTGCGAGGAAAATGTCTAGTTAAATCATTTCATCACACAATTATTTGCGTTTGCGGGGGTTTGAACCCAAGACCCTCAGTTCAGTCGGCAGCTGCACTACCTTACCTTAACCTTAAGGAAGAAAACACACATTTAAAAAATATCCTTCCAAGCAATTGTTCGAGTCCAATTGTAAAACACAATGTTCCGGACATCGTGGCTTGCAAATGGAAACGGGGGGGGTATTCGACCAATTTTAGAGAGATGATGGAGATCTCTCCATTTCATCGCCATCCGTCACTTTTGACGTGTGCCTACTTGACAAGTGGCTATATCCCTAGAACATCGCAACTTCGTCAATTCGGACGCGCTAAATCTGCGTTTCTTTTGTATGTGACGGCATAAATACTGGCGCATACTTTAAATTGACCGCGTAGTGCGTGAAATTAGTCCGTTACGTTTCGTTCAAAACGGATATTCATATGCATAAATAACATTTTTGACAATCATTATCGCCTTCGTATTTCCAAAATTGAGATGAGATATGTCACTTGCATTCTCGAATTAGGTCCCAGTTCTATTAAAACTTGTAAAAAAATTAAGTATCCTCGAATTGCATTCTCGAATTAGGTCCCAGTTCATTTAAAACTTGTACAAAAAATTAAGTAAAAGAAAACTCTTTTCGAAACTGCATTGTATAGGTAAGTATAAGTTGTATAGGTACGGCGCGAAAATGTCCGATAGCGAATACTGAAATGGAATATAATGCCGCGCCCTCCTATTTATACGGAAGCGTTTGGAACTCTTTCGTACTTCCCTTTGTCCTGAAATTCGTCACTCGGCAGGGCTGCCACATAACCCTTTAAAGTTTAAATCAAACGGTACAAAAAAAATGAGAAATCTCATAGTTATTTGTGCTGTAATGTCATTACAAGCGACTAAAATTCATGCACTGCAATGATAGTTCGCTAGTTTTGTTTACAAAATGAAAATCACTGCATCTCGAAAATGGAAGCTAAAATATTATAAGCAGATACAAAACATGTTTTACACATACTAGCCACTAATCATTTTAAACTGCGGAAAGATGTCACGGATAACGTTTCCAATTGTAAAATATTTCCTCAAACCTACCCCTGCGTCGGCAACCCTAGCGAGCAATGCTTTTAGCCAGATTGGGGGCGGCCTCATCCGCTAAGTGCCGGTCAATAACCTCGCTCAAAATGTGCTTAGGGGCTTGGGGTTCCGTAGCTGACGAGAATTTACAATGGGGTTCCTTATTTTGATGTAAACCTCTTGAGGTAGTATAAACATAGGCCTATAATAATCGATACCGTGCAATAAGCTTAGGGATTTAAGAGTTCTAAACTTATAGGACTGTATAAATGTTTCGAGTAGAGCAGACTAACCGAAGGAAATAACCGACTGTGTTTTAATATTTAACTGACGAACAGGCAAGATACAAAACAAGATCAATAACTTTAAACCCCCACACATTATACGGGGTTAATAATTTTGTTTCCTTTCTAAGACACTTAGGTAATGCAAAATACGACGTTGCGAGTTCGCCGCTAACATAGCTCTCAAGACCGCCGGGCCTTACTGATGTAAATACTAAGTACCTATAACCGCCAAGTGTTACTTCTGAAAATCCACATTAAACCGACCAACCCTCTTCCCTAATATAATTATAATCACGTATCTATAGATGCGTGAAATAGTGACACGTATTCCAGGTGTCAGGTTAAAATATACTGATCCCTCAAGCCAAGGCAAACAGGATGATCAGAAGAAAACAAGGACGAGAACTATGATTCCGATGCCATGCTATAGCCATTGGCGTATATGGGGGGGTGGCCGGGTGGGCCGTGCCCACCCCAGGATTTTGGGTTACCGATAGATTCATGGTTTCATCTCATAGGCCATGGCCAGGCCCGCCCCCAGGCCCCTCCTGAAAAATAATGTTAGATACGCCAATGGCTATAGCGGCGAAGAATCTGTGCAGATACCGTATTCCGCATGTTTTTTTGAAAAGTATAGCTTATCTCTCTCCGCCAGGTTATTCGGCACCAAGTGCGACAAGTGCGGCTCCTCGTTCAGCAAGAACGACTTCGTCATGCGCGCCAAGACGAAGATCTACCACATCGACTGCTTCCGCTGCTGCGCTTGCGCGAGACAACTCATACCTGGTCAGTACATGCGCACCTTGTAATCGCATCTTCAAGACAAAGTTTAGTTTTGCGACTCACATTAGAGGCTTTCATACCCGGACAATAATAATTGGAAGAGTCGCTTTCGCCGGACACGGCACGGAGGACTGTAATAGTACTTCAGGAAAATCAACTAGTCTTACACCGTAACACCGTATACATAGCAGATTGCACAAGAACAGCGTAACTAATTGTTTTATATTATTGTCAACAACACGAACCGATTGAATCACAAACCATACATTTTTCTCGCTCGTACTTAGTGGAAACAGCTAATGCGACTGCGGGGTCTAGACTTCCCTTAACCTCCAGACAATCGTTATCGGAGTCAGAATTTCAGAGTCATACTTTTATAACTCTATCGGTACTTTGATTTGGCCTTACAATAACAAGTGCTGTTTGTATCGTATCCTACCGACTGCGCCATGTATCGTGAGATAAATAAAAGTCAAATAAGTTAATAAAACGTGCTCGTGTTTTCTTGTACTACATAGTTAATGGCCGCCATTACAATCGGCTTGGTCACGTGACATGTCATAACTATGATACACTGTTGAATAATATGATCCCCAAATGGCAAATGTATGCCCCAAACCTTCATCGCCCGATCTTCATTTAGCCAGAAACTTTTCCCCTTGGTTTTCATATCTAAGTTTAGAAGACACGATTCGAACAATCATATTTTTTTGCAGGAGATGAATTCGCGTTAAGAGAAGGCGGTGCTTTATATTGTAGAGAAGACCATGATGTTTTAGAAAAGGTACGTATGTGGTAAGCCATTTTTATCCTTATAATTATAATCACTATGACTAATACCTCGTTTATATTCGATTCAAAGACAAAAAATATTGAGAATATTTTGGTGATACGTAAAACTAAGTACATAGTTGTGTAAGCTTGGATAAACTTAGATGAGCCTGCATCGTAGACACGAGTAGAAGTTAACCCTTCTTTGCATGGTGATGGAAATTTCCATCATAAAGTTATCGCATTAATTAAAGCTTGTTTTGCGGGTGATTGATATTTATTTTTAAGACTGCCAAGTTACAACAACAGTACAGCATAAAATAGAACATAGTTGTGAAAAAATAATTAAACAGAATTTTGACATTTTAAATTTGAATTCGGGGGGTCGCCGTATCGCGCCATTTACGAAAACTGTTGATCTACTTTGACGTTTTCTGGAGGATATTACTGTGAAAATATTGATTTATTCGGAATAATAAAAGTGTATCAGATGTGTAATTTGATATTATGTTACTTTTTGTGCATACAATTTCAAGATTCGAACATAAAGTAGTTCCAAAGTATGTGATGGAAATTTACATCATTATGCAAAGACTTCACTCGTAAAGTATGGCGAATTATTTATCATAAATATCGGACAACCTTACACAAATCGATCTGGTCCCAAATTAAGCTCACGAAGGCTTGTGATATGGGTACTAGATGACGATATACATACGTATATAGATAAATATATACTTAAATATATAGAACAACCATGACCCAAGCACAAATATTCGAGTTCATCACACCAATATTTGCCCTGGCCGGGATTCGAACCCGGGACCGCCGGCTCAGTAGGCAGGTGTCTAGAAACTGCGCCAACCGCGTCGTCTTTATTATTAATACAATAAATAACTAACTATAATTAGCGAGCGAAGCATCGATTTGTTCCCGATTTTCGTTTCAGCTAGGCCAAAAAATCATTTATATGCCTGGATTTTCGGATTTCCTACTGTCTTCGCCACATCCTGTCTTAACCTATGTCTGTGTTAAACCAGTCTTGAGATCAAGTAAACATTTCCACGATCCATCATCAGGTAAATTTTATGATATTGGGTTTAAATGTCTATTGAGGGGAGACGAACGTGTCTGCGTTGAACCAACCCTGAGATCTAGTAGGCAGGTAAGCAAGTGTTGTATCATCAGATTCTGAATTAATGACAATAGGAAAACCGTAGTTGTATACTCTTATGATTATGAATAAAAAAAACTGTTACTCGTAACATTTTACGGTTAAAACCGGTAAACGTACATACTAACACTTTTTGAAGTTGGATCGATTACCACGCGTGCGGAGCCGCGGGCACAGCTAGTAAATAATAAAAATACAATCGATGCGTTGGCTCCGCTTCGAACTTGCCGACCCTAGCCGAAGACAGGCGGAGCTATGGGCGGGCGAAATTAGCAGGTATATTTCGTGACAAGCAGCGTCGATTGCATATCCCGTGGTACTACGCTTATGATCTGAGTTTGCATAATGATGGATATTTCCATCATATAAAAAAATTGATATATTCTCTTAATCATACCTTATATATTTTTTTATACATTTTTACCTTAATGTAGAGGTCAACTAGCATTATCCTGATTTATTTCACAAGTAAAAAAAAAATCATGCAAAGAAGGGTTAATGAATTCGAATTACAATTAAAAAGGACTGTTGTTTCAGACTGCGAACACAAGCAGCGGCAGCGGCGCAGAGAGCAACAACAACACGACACTTAGCAACAACAACTCCCACCATCCGCACGAATTGGGTTCCATGTCCGGTAAGTACTTACTTACAATAATCTCATTCTGGCGGTTTCGGCAGTTTCCTCTACAAATCCGCTGCACCGGGGTGCGTCTCATATCTTAGAAAAAATACCTACGTTTGCTTGAGTTTTCAATAAGACGATTCAATATGTCTTTTCTACTACTCTACTTTTTTATTTTCTTTTTATAGTTACCAACTCTAATATAATGATATACTTACATTACTAAAGCCTTAATTATGACGGTCTGTAGTCTATATTACCCAAGAAGCACTGCTTGACGCGATGTTACAATGTTGTAAAAAATTATTCCTTGGTGCCACAGATAACTTCAGTTAAGTAGTTTATATTTAGTATTTTCCAAACCAACGTTAAATGAAATACCTATTTAATTTTACCCACTTAAGTAACATACAAGTATCTACTCTTTATTGCACACCACATAAAACATACAGGAGAAATACAATGCAAGAAATTACAATTAGAGGTAAACAACAGGCGGTCTTATCGCTAAAGAACGATCTCTTCCAGACAACCTTTGGGTAGTGGAGAACTTGAAAAAAAAAATATTTATTATTAGACGGTAACATACCGCTAGATTCATAATTATAGACAAATATAATTTTAACATATCAAAAGAGAAAAGCAAAAGCACACATATAAAAAAAGTCACATGCATCAATCATTGCATCACAAAAAATCACAATCATCGTGTTCGAAATTCAAGTGACTTTAGCTCGCTAGCGGATAAAATAGACTTTTGCACGCAGATTTCGCGCTATAAACGTAGGTTTTCCGAACGAGTGAGGTGAAAACTATTTTCTTAGTTGTATATTTGCATTTTATTTAAAAATACCGAGTTGTAGACAAAGTATCGTCTGCAACGTTGATATCTAAGTAAAAATGCTCGTGGTGTACTTTTACGCTCACATCGTTACACATCACATGCCACTTGCATTGCTTTGCCCTTCTTATGGCATGAAATACTATATTTACCGACTTCAAAAAAGGGGGAGTGTTCTCACATCGTCAGGGTTTTTTTTTAATCATATTATCGTTATTCCTTAGAAGAACAATTAGTACGAAATAATTAAAAAAACATATTGATAAATTGGTCGTTTAATTGAATGTAGGTACTATAAGTAGGTAGTATAATATGCTTTCATATAATTTTTAAGCACAACTCCCCGCGAGCCGACCGAGCGCAGCGAGGCAGCGGTCAGAAACACGCCAGAACCGAACTGATACCAGTAAAGTAGGTTAGGATAAGTTAGTACAAAATAATAGTCACTTTATAGCAAAAATATTTTCTATAAAGACGATAATATTATGCTTTTTGATTACCTTCATACATATAATAAAGGTAATATATTAAAGGTCCGCAGCATATGAAACCTAAAAAAAAATATATATATATTATGTTATGCTAAGTTTACTTACCTACTATAACAAAACACGGGCAATTCTACGTAAATGCGGGCATAAGTCGAAAAAAATAAAGTTGTAATATTACATTTTTGTAAATATTGCAGCCGTTTTAGGTAATAATATTTAAAATGTATTGCACAAAAACAGTGTACAAATGGCGGACTTAATGCCATAAGGCATTCCCTACCTCTAATCCTAATCCTTCCTCTAATCCTATGTCTCTAATATTTACTTGGATTATACTCGTACTTAAATATTTCAATTTGAACAGAGGTTTGACCCCATATAAAGGCAATAATGGAATTCTATTGAAATTAGTAGTTTGGTTGGAGTGTTGCAGGATAGACTTATCGGTACACGAGTAATTAGACAGTTATCGCGTGGTTTGGCGATAGGACAGATTTGTTTGGATAGGGTTGTCACTTCACCTTTCAAATTATTTTTATTACAGTTTCACTTACTTAATAAATATCCATTGAAGAACTTGTTTGTTTTGTGCACTTTCCGTATATGATAATGATAACGTCCCGAAAACATGATTAGATATACTTTAAATTTACCTAAATCAGATTATTGATTGGCCACGTTCAATCTTCTAGTAAGCTTAACTGAATTAGATGAAGTGCTCTTTGCTAATAAATATTACTCCCCACAGATACAAGCGCATCCGACAGCTACGTTGTTGCTGCATATTGACGCGTTTATATTCATGTGTAGTCCATGATATTCACCCAGTTGCTGGGTTAGACATAACATAATTAACTACACCTACACCGCGCGGTTTTCGATATGATCGTAAGAATAAGGCTTACTTGTACGAATTATTAATACACGCTGAATGGAGTATTAAGTAGAACGCTTTTGAATAGCCAGTACCAGTAGGCACAATTTTTAGATAAACTACAGGTGAATAGGTTAAGGTGGTACGGCCATGTAATGAGAAGACCGGAAGATTATGTTGTGAAAAAGTGCCTTTCCATCGCAACAGGAAAACGGGGAAGAGGTAGACCCATAGCTACATGGCTAACGACTGTCCGAAGGACATGAAACGCATGGATCTTCAGGAAAATGACGTTCACAACCGCAGCAAACGGCGCGTCATGGTTAAGAAAGCCGACCCCGTCTAACCGGGAAGTGGCGAGGCAAAAGAAGAGAGTAGGCACAATTTTTAGAGAGCTTTTATAACAAGTGACCCGACTAACGATCCAATCAATCCTATCTTCTTGGGGTGAATACCTGAGCTAGTAGGTATAGAAAACGTCAAAATGACTATTCGTATTCATCGATTCCTGGTGGACCACTTAGGTTAGGTGTAACCCCTAAGCTTTCAGATAAAAAAAATATAATTCAGTCCTTACAAATGACGGATTTCTGAGATACTAACATAAAGAACACACGTTTAACTTGAGAACCTCCATCGTTTTTAATTCTGGTTGAAAATAGATAAGTTTTGTGGCAGCCCTAGCTCAAGTGGCTATCGATAGCGCGATGGCGCAGTGATTGGTGTATCGCGATCACTCGCACCGACAAACGCGCGCCGCGCTTTCATCTCGCCGACAATAGTTCCCACAGTTCGGCCTAGAGCTACTCGTATATACATGTATAGTCTAGAACAAAAATTCTCGCATTTTTTTTTATATCTAGTCTCCGCAAAAAGTCCTAGGATTTTCCTAAAAAATATAGGGTACTCAACCTACTTATTTCCAGATATGCAGAAATTAATAAGTCGTTATTTTTAGTCCCTTACCAATACCATGCAACTAAATAATTATACTACATTACGTAATATAAATATTTTGCCACTTATAGGGTGGCCAAAACCAACTATTTTGAATTAAAATTTGGGAAGAGCCCGTAACTGGAGCACGAATCCAATATAAGATTGCTTACTCTACATTTCTTTACTTAACTTTATACTGCAATGTAAGCCGCGAGGGCTATATGGGACTAGGTATATACCAGGTGATCAATCCAATTGAGTCGGTAGAGAGAAGTTACAACTATAAGAGATAGGAAAATCTGATCTTAGGAACCATGGCGTCGATTTTAGATTTAATAAAACTGCATTATTATTTCCTACATAACCCGGTCAAAACCGCTGTAAAGAATGTGACAATACGACATGCGACTCCCAGTTACGTATGAAATTTATAAAAATTAATTCAATGCAGTTTCTATTAAATCAGATTTTCCTATCTGGATTCCTTATCCTATTTGGATTGATCTCCCTGTATGTTGGATTGTTCGATAGATATTTTAAATGAGTAGCCTATAATAAATGTAAAAAAGAGTCTACGCGACAACACGAAATTCTCTCCATAAATTCAAAAATAGAGGGCGAGCTAACGATAATTTGTTTATAAATAGCTTTGGCAATTATGAACACGGATGAAGAGTAAAGTCCACTTCACACGTGGACACAGGATTACCGCCGCGTGTGACGAACCCTTTACACTTATACAAATGGACATTGTGAAATATTAAATAGTATGGTATTGTCCAATTATACTACGTAGGCATAGCCATTGTACATAGAATATCAAAGGGTTTAAAAGTTGAAACTGTAGGAGTATCTATACGAACCTTGAATTTACCTGGCACCTACTTAAACTGATTAACTTTTCCTTTTCAAGTGTGCCTTGACTCTTTGATTTTGTCCACACAGATTCGACCAGTAGAAAAAGGCAGAGCAAACATATTATAGGTAAATCAAAGACGTTAATATTTATTTATTAGGAAGATTGCTCGTGATCCTTAACGGATAACTGAATGTCCTGTCCCTGGGTAAAATTGAATTAATAAAGTAACCTAACCACCCATGAAATAACTTAAAAAGTCTTTTAGAAATTTATTATCACACACTGAAATCCTTCAATTCAAATCTTGATTAAAGATAGAAATCAAAACATTGTGCAGTCTAGACATTTGCCCTTAGATACGTGGTCTGTAAATAGAAACGCATTATAGTAGCCGGTGCGCAAATTCTACTTATTATCATATCGAGATAACATGAAGGTCTTAATAACCAGGGCCAGCGACTCCTTGGGTGTTTGTGGGTACATACAAGATTTTTTGGTACTATAAAAAGTAAGGTAGTACTTTTTATTATACTGTGGTAAGGACATACTTACATAAGAGCGACTGTAAGCCGCGGTAATTCGGAGTACACCGTTTGTTGCTGTAAATTTCATTCTTAGCTCTATTAAAGAAACAAGTAACGAGCTAAAATGCAAATTTAAATACGTACCGAAATCCTATCATTGGCTGACCCAATTCACACCGACAACGATAACGACGACATTGTCTAAGAGACATAACAAGGAAATATATAAAAATAGTAGAGAAAATTACAGAATATCTTTGAGTTTCTTTGAGACTTGACGACTGCTACTCCACATAGGTACTTGTACAAAAATATGTACCTATATACTTACATGGGATATAAAAGGCAGTACAGATAGGATACAGGAAAGCATCTTAATCAGAACTCGATGCAGAAACTGTAGTAGGTACCTATTGGTGTGCCTTTTCGCCGGTTTACTTTGTCTGTGATCAGAAGTCTGGAATCGCTTGATGATTTAGTATATACCTATAAGTAATCTTATCCGTGTGAATCTCAGATTACGATCAAATCAGTCCAATGCTCGTAAGATAAGATACTTACTGCACCGTGCACCCACGGACAGACGAAAGATTTGTTTCATTTATTTTATTTTTCATTTTAATCTGCGACTTCATCGGTCGTTAGTTCGTAAAACACAAAGAAGTTCATGCCTTGAGACATAATGTGTTTGTTTTACGATCGGAAAAATTTAATCAATCAAAACAAATCAAAGAACAATGACTTATGTAGATCAACAGTTTATAAATTAATTTTAGATAATATACCTATTTCTAAATTTACTAGCGCTACTAGCTAGCGCCTACTGGATTCTTCAAGCGTTAAAATACACAGAAAGTTTATTTTGCTATTGCATAAGTGATCAATAAAAGATAATATACCAGTAGGTAATAGTTAGGTGCGTACATTGGAAATTTAAAACTGTAAGAATATATCAATATATATCAATTCTAAGCGATTCGACGGATACTAGCAACCTTCGTTATTTGAATTAAGTTTACTGTGCATTTAATAAATTTCAATTTATCACAGCGACGACGTTGTGAATATGTGGTATAGGAGTACAAGTTCACTTTGACTGCACATTCATAATCCCTCGGACACGAGTCAACGAATAATAAATTTACAAAGGACTTAGCCTCTGTCCAGGCGGGATTAACGTAGGTGTGAAACCGGCACAAGCTCAACCCTTTGTTGACCCTTCTCTCATTTACAGTGGCTTTAAATATTTAGTAGCCAATAATGGAAAAAAAATTGTTAATTAATCTATAATCTATGAATACACTTTATTTAATTTACTGTAAAAAAATAATTAAACGGTAAAACTAAAATTTTAATGACCCCGACGTCCCCGACCGACTTACGTTTCGCGCCATTTTGGCGCCTTAGTTTTTGTTTGACGTACAAGCATAGTGTTGCCGACTGTGAAAAAATAAACCCATATTAGGGAGAATACCCGACTCCAAAATAATTACACATGAATAATGTTTTAATTAAAAAAGTGTTTTAGTTTCATGCAGTTTGGGTAACTGTTTTTTGTTGTGTTTCAGATTCTGGTAGTGAATCTGGATCTCATAAAAGCGGCAGGGCGCGAACCACAGCCGCAGCAGATGGAAAACCAACGAGAGTTCGCACTGTACTTAATGAAAAACAACTCCATACGCTAAGGTAATATACCTTTAACCTCTGCGGCGTAGAATTTGAGTGTATTTGAATTTACGAATGGTCACGATATTCATAGTAGTTAAGTAAGCAAGTGAGAATACTTTTAACGCCCAATTTTTTTCTTGTATTTACACTCTTGGGTACTCATACCTCTAACTGAAACTCGTATTTTATGGGTGCGTAACGATGGCTATAACAACTTTTGATATAATTTCAGTCGGTATAACGCTCATTTGATATAATTATTGAATGATATAACAACACTTAATATATCAACATTTGATATAATTATTGTTTCATATACTGATCATTTTATCGAGTAACATTTAATATAACATTCTTTAAGTATAATGCATATTTCGTCTAATGAATTTATGGCATAACGTTTATTTTATCTAACGTTCAAATGGCATAACGTATAGGGTATAGAGAAATAGTGGGGCGGGGGGAAACCCCCCGCATTAAAAAAAAACTTAAACCAAAAGTTCACTTAGAAACGTAGGTTAGGTTAGGATAGAAAAAAAAAGTGAACTGCATCCCCCAGAAAAAATGGACTGCTACCAGAAAAAAAGGTTAGGTACGAGCACTACACAAATGTTGTTATACCAAATGAACATTATACCATATGAAATTATACCAAATGAACATTATACCATATGATGGTTATAGGAAATAAGTGTTATACCAAATGATAAGTATACGAAATAAAAATAGATATTTTGAAATTATACCAAACGTTTATTATATCAAATGAGTCATTATACCATATGAAATTATATCAAATGTTGTTATATGAAACATACTTATACCATTTATTTTTATATCGATCATTAGTTACACACCCGTATTTTATTTCATAAATTTGTATTTTACTGTGTGCGCGTGTTTAACATTTATTTTGTTTAGGTACTTACTGATTGTTTGGAAGCGAAGAAAAGAGATCCCAGAATCTTTAAGACAAAATTTGTAAAATATTCTTTTTGTTATTTCAGAACTTGTTATGCAGCCAACCCGCGCCCTGACGCTCTGATGAAGGAGCAGCTTGTAGAGATGACAGGACTTAGTCCCAGGGTTATCAGGGTGTGGTTCCAGAACAAACGTTGTAAAGATAAGAAAAAAACTATACAGTTGAAAATGCAGATGCAGCAGGAGAAGGTGGTAATTTATCTTTTGGTATACTGTTTTACTAATAGATTAAGTAACTATAATGTAAATATAATATTATACATTGTTAAATTAGTATTCAAGACAATTAAAAAAAGATAATGTCAATCTAATAAATCCGGATGACTGCGATTTAAACTACTCAAGATTATTTACGACGTGGCAACCGAGTCATTACTTGTGGTCGTGAAGTGATCTTATCATACATAACATAAAGCACCAAATTTATCAATTATCCCTCTACTGCAGGAAGGCCGTCGCATGGGATACATGTCGATGGGTGTGCCACTCGTAGCAGGGTCACCGGTGCGGCACGAGCCGGCAGGCAGCCTGGCACTCGAGGTTACAGCGTACCAACCGCCCTGGAAAGCGCTGTCGGACTTCGCGTTGCACGCGGACTTAGACCGTGCACCACACCACAGCGCGGCATTCCAGCAGCTTGTTAATCAGGTAAAAATATGCGTTTTTATTCAGTACTTTCATTTTGATTATCACATGATTCGAAAGCATATTAAAAGTAAGTTTTGATAAATTAGATCAATACTAACATCAAATTGTGTTATTTGTACTAGATGCACGGTTACGACGTGCCATCGCTGCCACCTCCACGGCCACCACACGGGGAAGACAACTATGTTACATACCTCGAGAGCGATGATAGTCTGCCGCCTTCGCCCTAGTGCCGCCTAACTTAATCCCTATATGGCCTGCCCTTCAGTGCTGCCTGACTGAAATATAAACGTTTTTTTTATTTTGTAAAGACACAAAGTTTTGGTGCTTGTTGATGTGTTTATAGTGTTTGTGACTTCGAGGACGTTGATTAAAGTCTATTCATGTTTTTTTCTAGTTTACTGTAAATTATTTTTTACGTTGGCGTTTTCAGTCAGGCATGAATTTTAAACGTACTACTGAATTTGGAACACACAGGAAATTGTAACCACAATTAGTGTTAATTTTTTCAAATGAACTCTTAGTTTATGAGTATTCAATGTAAGAGATAGTGCAAGATTGAGACAGTTTTATACCAATTTATATTCAATCTTGAGGTTGAAATACTCTATTTGATCTTGCATAGTTATTTGGCCGTGATAATATGGAATAAACCTTGGTTAAAAGTACTTCAATGCTGTTTTGGTCGACTATATTTTATTTGCATTTGTTGCTTTTTATTCAATAGTACACAATCCATGTTATTGTGCATCCCCAAATAGGAACATATAATTATTTATTTTGCATAAAATCCTGGTTTTTCATTCCAGGGAAATTATGGTATGAATAGTACTGTAGCGACGTATTATCAATCCGCCTGCATAGCTGAAATACATAAATATATGATAACAGCTGATAGCCGTGAGTCCGCAACTTATGCAACTAAGCCGTGTGAGCGTGGTTTAGAGACTAGCTAGAAACAGATTTTGATTTATGTGTGCGAAGCGTTTCTAAAGAATTACGCCCCATCACGTGATGTCCTCCGAGAATCGCTGTTCTGTCTCATCCAATGTGCTTATAAAAGACCGGGATGAAATGATGTAGGCGGAGCTTGTCGAAACCTTGCGAGCTGTACGTGTTGTTCGGTGAACCAGAGGCAAATTTCTAGCTAGTCTAACCAGGTTGGTTGCGTACCCTGCGCGCGCTGGGACTCACGGCTGTTATCATATATTTTTATATTTCAGCTATGCAGCCGGAATGATAATACGTCGCTACAGTACTATAAGTCCTGGGATTTTCAAGTCTCGTTGAAAATGGGGCCTTTAAATTTTATGTCGTAAAAGTTCATAATCATAACTACCTACATCACAATTTTAATGCAAAAAAATACCGTTTATTAACGATCGGATGACATCGGATTATATCAATTGGATAATAGGAAGAAATTTATAATAAACTATGTGCTTACCTAGGTACTTGTAAACATAAACGTTATAAATGAATAAAAACTTTTTTGTTATATTTTATACACCACTTTTATGTGAGGTTTACCATTAGTTTATTAGTAATATTAAATGTAATAATTAATGTATCTTCATAATTTTTACTTTACCCTTGGGTATATTTTTACATTTACCAAGATCTGTTAGAGTTTGTAATGTATATAGATTCTGTGTATATAAATTGTATAAATTTGCATATAGTATAATTATAAATATTTACTACTAGTTATTTCATAAGCAGGTATAATTAATTTAGGACTTCACCAATAAACTGCGTGTTTGTTCTTAAACATTGAGTGTACGGAAAAAGCAAATTCGTCACAAAATTTTTGCTTTCAGTGTTATTTTATTTACGATGAGTAACTTTAGTGGTAAACAAACACAAATCTTTTCTTACATATAGGTAACACTACCTTCAAAAATATAATGTTTTATCAAATAATTTATTTTGACAGTAATAATATAATTATTTTATGTTATAACTAAGACATACGTCAGTTATCTTTGAAACAGGACTGTACATTAAAACATTTTATAGAGATTACCATCTTTTAATTTATTCTGTAGTTAATAACACTATACAATGTACCTATTTAGATTGTGAGCATAATAAAAAAATGAGTACATACTTAAATTCCTTCTTATTGCCCAATCTTCCTGATTTAAGTCGTGCTTATTAATATATTTAAGTGATTACGTGACTAGATTGATTTGTAAAAATCAGAACTAAGTTACGGTCTTTAATAATGGTTATAAATATATTTGTAGTCGTAAAAATTTAATGATCTATCACAAACTATAGTCGTATTGAAATTTAAATAAACTTCTTCATAGCCAAGAACACATAAATCTCCTTTAAAATATATTTTTAAGGTGACATGTAATTACATCTTCTAAATTACATCAACCTTTCAGTAATTACTTCAAAAGGTATTTTTTATGTAATTTTCTTTTATATACTTCACGATGCTAGTTAGCGTCAAACGCCACTCTATAGTATTGGGGACAGCAACAAAAAAATAAAAAAAAATTTAGTGATTCAATAAATATTGCAACCACAGAGAATTTATCTGATTTACAAGGTATAAAAAAATGTGGAAAGTGGCGCTAGTTTCGCCTTAACGGCTGCGAATGGTAAAAAAGCTTTTCCTTTAGTTAAGCGCCATCTACCACAAACAAGGGACACTTCAATGACCTAAGAACAGCGCACCTCGTCGTCCCTCTAAATTATTTAACGAAAGTGATAGATGGCGCTTGACCTCACCTCGAAAATATGCTGCCCTGTTATTTTATCACTTATTGGCCTTATTGCACTGTCGATGCTATCCATAATTTCCCCATGTTTGATCTTTTTTCGTTATATATTTATATTATAGTTTTAGAAATCAAAATATAAGGGTATTTTAAATCAGCTACTGGTAGCACTGAATCAAATGTCACTGTCAAGTGTCATGTAACTTCAATCAATGTCAATTGTTTGTAGACTACTGAGCGCCTATAACCATCGTCCTCTGAAATGACTTTCCGTTTGATAAGAATCAAGATTAGCAAGTTTTAATTTATAGACCGAACTTAGCGCGGCAAATCCAGTCAAACGCGATGCACATAACTGTTACGAACTTCTATACATGAAGTGGTTGGATAAACCAATTCTATATTATAAAGTAAAAACTTATAAAGTTTTGAAGTGTTGTGTACGTCCTAAAAAATGAAGTTAGAAGGCGATGACAATAGCGACCTGAAACTGAAAAATAGGACTAAGGTAAAGCGTACCATATTAAAATTTAAAAAAATTCAATGAAGGTTACAATCTGTTTCCTGTCTGAAAGTGAAGTCCTGCTTCAATACAGGGAGTATTCCTAACTTTAATATTAATAAATTTGATTATGTGTAGCTTTCAAAGAACGAGATGTTATAGTCTTATACCATATTTTTCATAACATACCTCACTTGTGGAGTTTGGGTCTGATAGATTTAATTTTAAAAGGTAATATTTTTGTGTTATAATTTGATTGTATTGAAAAAAATGAATTTATTCTGAAGTTAAAAAAAGTGAAACAAAATAGGTAAACATTTAAAATATATTTAGTATTAATATGCAATGCAGGCAGACTTTGGCCCAAATGAAAATACCTATAAATAAATATCCTGGTGCAGGTGGAGTCAACATCAGGCCATTTTATTAACTATAGAAAAAGCTGACTCTTAAAGGCACTGAAAAATTATTGACTTTATAATTGTAGTCTACTTTCAACACCCAAAACAATAAATCAGTGTTTGGCAAAGTTTTTGCTTTCAAAATACATCTAGATCGGGAAATTTTTGAGATACACTTTAAATGAAAAATGTGATTCACAGCTGTGTGTATTTTTCAGATATGATTGGTGTAAGTAATAATTATTGAATAAAAATAATTTTCAATAATTATTACTTACACCAATCATTGGTGTCAAGTAATAATTATTGAAAATTATTTTCAACTTTTATAGAAAATGTGTTTAAATAAACTAAAAAAAACACAATAATTCAAAAACAATGGTAATTTTTTTTTATGGAATATTAAAATGACATTTTGTGCATTTTTATTTACTAGAATTGGTACTTCACTTAACCAGTAACTTTGTAAACAAATTTTATGCTATGAAGCTATGATGCATATATAACTATATTGTATTAATTTAATTTGAGCTTTCAGTTTAGTATTCTGAATAAAAAAATAGACCATAGCTATTTTGTATTTCTGGATAGATTGAGACTTTTATAAAAAAAAAACGATACTATGATCCCTAAGCAGATAAGATCCTCAAATTCGTACAGCAATTCTTGCTAAATGGGACCAGGGGAAAATTGTCTATATCCTGACAATGTGGATCCAAAACACAACAATAGGTATTGCAATGCACATGATAGTATATTCAATCTTTAAGGTAATTTTCATGTTTGTGAGCAAAACTCTAAAGCTATCTAGAGGAGAAACATTTTCTATTATTTGGTTTGGAAAAATTGAAAAATCTCAAAAGTAAAGCTGTTTTAAAAAGGGTAACTGAAAAAACTGGTATTGATTCGCACCTAGCATGATTCGCAATCGAAACGCTCGATTTTGCATTCCCATCACTGTTTCAACGTCATTGGAAATGCCCCATAGAGTTACCTGTGTCCTTACTCATTAGGGTGGAGCGTAGATGTACGGAGAAAAAAAAAAGTTGTCTGATCGACCTGGAACATTTGTAATATGTTGCCTTTAGATAAGATATTAATGAATATATGTATATACTTGAGCTAGAAAATTTTATTTTTACTCATAATTGGTAAAAAACACTTTTTTTTTTTACGTAATTAGTATTACATTTATAAAGAAGGGTTTCAACTTCAAATGTTATGAGCTTATTTCATACTTACGGCAACTACTACGTGAACCTGTTAACCAAATTAATATTCAGTATTTAAAAAATATATATATTTTTAATATTGTTATTTTTTATTTTTTTTTATTAATTGGAAATTGCTCCACCGGCAAGAGCCTAGCTCTTAAGTTTTGATGATGATATTTTTATGCAATAAATATGTTTTATTTCGAGTATTATGTGCTTAGAAAAAAATCACTTGACTTTCATTAAAAAAAACAAGATTTTGATAAATAAAATTTTTTTTCAATATGGGCTTGATCATAATATTCAAGATGACAGTAGAGGGCTAAAAGTAGTATTGAATATTTTTATTATTATTTTTCTCGTACACCTGGCAGCCTAATGCAACGTTTTAGAGACGTTCTGAGATGAATTTAAAAAAAAAAATTCGCTCCACCCTATTACTCATAAGCATACCTGTGCTCACTCGGGGCACTTACTAGGCATTTGATATCGATCAAAAATATGTATTTTTATGTTTATACGGTTTATGTTTTTATTTATCTATTTCTTTTAGATGAATGATGTTGTGTATTAGGCCTGCTGGAGCTGGCATGTTCTTAAAAATGATCAAAGCTCCTTAATTAGTAGGTAGATAATAAAAAAAAACATTTAGATGTTGACAGTAACATCGATATATTTTTTTGTCGATAAGATATTTTGCTACGTCACTTTAGCGTCAGTGCCCCGAGTTAGCACAGGTATGCTCATAAGCGACTGGAATTGACCGTAGTAGGCTCAATGCGCAACTTTATTCCGGCGGCTTTAGTTTACGCAAAATTTTAACCCTTTGAGCGCCATTCAAGCGGCAAAGCAATTCACCGTGCCACTGACGCCAAACCAAAAAAAAAAAAGTGCTCCAAAATCAACAGAGATTGAAAAACACAGATAGTGGTTTGAATTAGCATGTTTTTGACCATTGAAATTTTTGACGTCATAGGCGTCGGTGGCGTCAGTGGCACGAATTCCCGATGACGTGATTTGCCGTCTTTGGCGGTCAAAGGGTTAGTCACGGCACGGCGGCTGTCTCAGTGATCGCAAAGTGAGTCTACAAACAGTAGGCACTGTTTTCAATTTAACGCAGGATCCAAGATCCAACGTAAAACCAAAAACATCGCTCTTTTAAATACAGCATCGGATACGCGAGCTCAAAACACGCTTACCTACTGGAAAAGAGATTTTAATTTATTTGCGTAAAATATCAACCCATTTACATAGAACCAACCCTTCTGCTGGTCACAGACCGTGATATTTTTTTCGTTTAGTTGCTTGTACCTACATACGTTGTACGGTGCGTGAACTTAATAGGTTTACTGCAAACAAAACGATTTGAGCTTCAGATATACTGGACGGTAAACTATTATAAAAGCGAGAAATAGATTAAATACTTCCCGGCGTTGAACCCTGGGGAAACCCTATAATCGCGCTGCCACACTGTACGTATAATATCAGTAGTTTGCACCAGGCCTCACATCAACAGTGTGTGTCATACACAACAAATACGACATGCGATTACTTACAGAATTCTGACTAGGTTCGATTCCCGGTTATGTAGGTATTAGTAAAAAAAAAGCATTTTTATTAACTCTAAAATTGACGCCATGGTTCCTAAACACAGATTTCGTTATCGCTCTGACTGACTGACTTCTCCGTAATGACACAATTTGATTGATCGCTCTGTAAATATACCATACATCTATCTAGATTCTAGATATTAATGATATTATAATGCGTTAGGCTTCAGTGTACAGGCAACACAGGAGCGGAACTAAGAAAAATGGACCAATCACATGCCTCAGATTTAAATGCACTTTAAGGCTTCACAAAGACACAGCCTGATTGGTTCTTCATTCAATAACAACATGAGTTGTGTTTGAAATTGATATACAATACATATTCGTACATGGTCTCACATTCGTAAGTTAAAGAATCATATTAAAATGATCCATAACCTAAATAAATAATTTAAAACACCCCCGACACAAGTAGGTGCACCTCTAGCACAACTGTCACAAGTGACTATTTCTCGCGCGAGATTATTGCCTTTCTATGCAGTAATATGAGAGGGTGACGGGTAGCGCTATGTCGCGCAACAAGAGTCGCGACGCATAGTTGTGCCAGACGGGCTGGTCATCATGAGTCCTTCAAAATGCTACTAAAACTGAACATAACTACTAAAGCAATGGGGACAGGGGATCGTGCGTGTAAAGCGCACATCCTAGGGTAGGTATGGCTTAATGCGCATAAGCATTTCAAACACATATGACGCAGAGGGCGCTTTAGTAGCGTAAGAATTAATGGAATGAAAGATTGGTGTGATTGACGTAGCGATCTAAGAGCTTAGTTGGGAGAGCAATGCGCCGGTAACGCAGAGGTCGCGTCGCAGGTTCAAGCCCTGCTTAGATTGTAGTGGATCGCATTCAATTTTTAGGGTTCCGTAGCCAAATGGCAAAAAACGGAACCCTTATAGATTCGTCATGTCTGTCTGTCCGTCTGTCCGTCTGTCCGTCTGTCCGTCTGTCTGTCCGTCCGTATGTCACAGCCATTTTTTTCCGAAACTATAAGAGCTATACTGTTGAAACTTGGTAGGTAGATGTATTCTGTGAACCGCATTAAGATTTTGATGCAAAAATAAAATATAAATAATAAATATTGGGGGCTCCCCATACTTAGAACAGACACTCAAAAAATTTTTTTTCATCAAACACATACGTGTGGGGTATCTATGGATAGGTCTTCAAAAATGATATCGAGGTTTCTAAAACATTTTTTTTCTAAACCGAATAGTTTGCGTGACAGACGCCTCCAAAGTGGAAAAAAGTTGGTCCCCCCCCCTCTAACTTCTAAAATAAGAAAATGAAAAATCTAAAAAAAACATATGATGTACATTACTATAAAAACTACCAACGAAAATTGTTTTGAACGAGATCTAGTAAGTAGTTTTTTTTTTATATTTTAATACCTAACTTTGCACCTAATTTATATGGGGCGCTATACATACCAGGTGCAAACTTAACTTAACCACTTAGGGATGGAAAGTGTTTGTACGGAACCCTCGGTGCGCGAGTCCGACTCGCACTTGGCCGGTTTTTCTTTCTTGATTTACCTTTGTGTCATTATTTATAAAAAATAAAAATGTGGTATTTCCACATAAAAAAATAGAATCGATAGAAAAAGATTCTATAAAAATAACTACTAAATGTATAATTCTTAGCTTCAATATTGGCTGAGATCTTGTCACTTGTTCCAAATTAAAGCTGAATATCTTGATAACTGCTGGTCCTATTTCCACCAAACATAATTAATAACCATCTCAACGGACAAGTCTTTCGATTGGAAAAAACTGGCCAAGTGCGAGTAGGACTCGCGTGCCGAGGGTTCCGTACATTCACTTATCCGATTTTAACTAGCCGGGTTAAGTTTGCACCTGGTATGTATGGCGCCGGATACAAATGAGGTGCAGAGCTAACGCAACCGATCACGTTTGTTGTATAGTAGCACCACTCAAATATTTATTTTATTGTTTTTAGTATTTGTTGTTATAACGGCAACAGAAATACATCATCTGTGAAAATTTCAACTGTCTAGCTATCACGGTTCAGGAGATGCAGCCTGGTGACAGACGGACAGACAGACGGACAGCGGAGGCTTAGTAATAGGGTCCGGTTTTTACCCTTTGGGTACGGAACACTAAAAACTGTACTCAAATTGGTCCATCCGCTTGGGAGATGGCAGACAGACTCACAGATATACGTATACCTACATGTTAAACTTATAACACCCCTCTATTTTCGCCGGGGGTTAAATATACAAAAATATCGAAAACATGAAAATAATAGTTTGTCAAAACATATACATATTACATACTAAAAATGAAAAACACAAATACTACATTGTAGGATAAAGATTAATCAAATTCTCAAACTCGTCATACTCACAAATTAAATTACCAAAACATAAGATTAAAATCATACACTAAAAATCATATATATAGTCATAAAGTCAAATTAACCAAGAATTCCAGACGTAAAAAAGACAAATAAAAATTATCTGATTCATTCATAAATTAAATCCAAATCTATCCGTTCATTTTCTACCCTCCGCTGCAGTGGACATGCAGTTTTAGCTTAGTAAGTACTAGTTATTTGGTTTACGCACGCATCCGGACCATTCATACTTATTTATTAGAAAACTCAGTTTCTATACATTTCTGATTACATTCGTAGTTTGAGATAATTTGTTATCTAATCTACACGTACATTCACATCTTAGTGCTTGAGAAGTTAAATCTGTGACATTTTTGCGTAACTGACATAAATATTTCACACTTGAGCAAAACAGTGAGGTCCAGTCTTAGCCTTAAGTTACTAGGAGCCTTACTGGAGTTTACTGTTCTTATTGCCACTATCTGATTTGTAATTGTGAATAATAAATAACGTGATGACTGTGCAAGTGGACATAGTAAATAATAATTATTGATAATGTCCAAAAATTACTCAGTGCAATAAATATTAACAACCTTGATATCTTAAGTCGGTCCAACTTGATAAAACCTACACCCGGTAAGGCGGTAATGAAACTAGTAAAAAGTCGCATACGTTCCTTATTCCAATCAGTCAACAAAAGATAATCGACGTCAAATTATGAAATTATGCTTTCGAGAACGACAGAACAAATTACTCCAAAAACTCCCAAATCATGATAGGTGAGGTGTGACCATAATTTTTCAAGACATTCCTCGATTTCTCCAGGATCCCGTCATTCATCAGATCCTGGTCTCCTGGCAATGGATTCAACAAGAAAGAATAAACTTTCAAACAAAAAAAAAAGAATTTTCCAAATCGGTCCAGTTGTCTTCGAGTAATCTGGCAACTGAAATTACTGGCCACCCCACAGTAACTGGCCACTTTGTAAAAGTACGTTTTTGCAATGATAATAATTATTGCAATATTTGTGCAATTGAACTAAACCCCTTCATCCAGAACTCTGGCCAGAAACAGTACAGGAAAAATATTTCTAGTCAGATGTCAGTCTGCAGAATGCCCAATCACCGAATAATATTTTCTTAACTGGCCAGTTATAGTCGATTTACCTACTCTACGTAAAAACATAAAACAATATCCCAATGAACTGAGAACCTCGTCCGTTTTTCGATGTCGGTTAGAAATAGTCCTTTCATTTTGTATTGACGCAACCTAGGTATATTTTGTATCGGCATGTCCTGTTTAGTTTATGCTAATTTATTAATTATCATGGATCTAGTTTATATTTTTACAACTCAACGATAGTATTTATTATTTTACGACAGTTTTAAATGATACCGACCGTCCGTACCTATGTAAAGCATTAATACCGTCTCGAAACATTGTTATCATTGAAATAATATCCAACGAGGTGAACCAACGATCTGGTCAAAATGGGTAGGGCTAACAACGCAACACCGATCGTTGTAAAGATCATTGGAGTAGGATTATGTCGATCAGTTTTATTCGTTTTATTAATATGAAATGTTTTAATAACAAAATAATTTGGGTACGTCAGCAAAATCTATAGCTACTGTAGGAGAATAGTACGGTATGAGCTATGTGATAGATAGAATACATCGAGTTTTATACCTGTCTCGCTCGCGCTTAAGCGATCGAGATAACCTCTCCGATTTCCCCCAAACCCGAATCCTAATCTTAAAGTTCACGGACTGTACCTATTGTACCTGGATATATGTAGTCTTTCCGAAAATGTCAGCGGGCTTAACCTTTTCATCATCTTCAAGTTCTTCAACGGATATTTCACAGTTGAACCTGTGGAACCCTACGGATTGGTGCGGCAAGGCCTAGCGGCCGAGATACTTTCGCAATATGTTTAATGCTATGCTATAAAGTTCAGTGGATCATAGTTATTCAGAAAGCGATCAGAGTTTTTTTTTGCCGTGTGACGTGAGTCGTAACTCTGAATGAGTTTAGTAGCTTTTTGCATTATTAAAAAAAAACTTCGGTTTCTGCGAAACTACGGTTTAGTTAGGCATTTTATAGCTAATGAAATGAAACAATCTTGAGACTATAATATGCCGGGTGAGGTAATACGAGGGGCACACCGAAATGATCGGGAATAGAGTACTTTAAACTGAGTTACATTAAATCCTTTTTTGTCACATGCATACTGGCGACTTACAATCACGATGCCGTTTTTACAATTTAAAAAAAGAACGATATATTTTTTTAATTCCATTTTTAAATTGACAACTCGATGAACAAAATGGAGCTGACGCGTGAAAATTTTCGTGCAATTATTTACCATAACTTTCGTCGTGGCTTATCTCCAGATGAATGTCGCAATGAGCTTGTTACTATATACGACATTGAAGCACCTAGTCAGACGACAATATATCGGTGGTATGCTGAGTTTCGACGGGGTCGTGCCTCTCTTGGCACCGTACCTTCATCAGGTCGGCCGAAAACGGCGGTTTCGCCTGAAAACATCGCGGCTGTGGAAAAACTACTAAAAGAAGATAGACATGTGACATACGAGCAGATTCGGGCAACCATAGGCATTGGAATGACTGCAATTCACACTATTTTGCATGGTGAATTGGGTGTCAGAAAATTGATTTCCCGATGGGTACCCCATAATTTGTCTGAAGAGCAAAAGGCGGCTCGTGTTGATTGGTGCCGATCTATTCTGAAATGCTACAATGGAGGAAAGTCAAAAGCCGTTTATAATATGGTCTCGGGTGACGAATCCTGGATTTATTCTTATGAGCCTGAAAGAAAGCACCAGTCGGCAGTATGGGTCTTCGATGACGAGGTCAAACCAACGAAAGTTGTGCGTTCTCGAAGCGTGTCGAAGAAGATGGTGGCTTCGTTCGTCTCAAAAAAGGGGCATGTTGCCACAATTCCTCTAGAAGAACAAAGAACCGTTACCGCTGATTGGTATATCACAGTTTGTTTGCCGGAGGTGCTGGCCGAACTTCGCCAAGGGAACCCGAGACGCCGCGTCATCTTACACCACGACAATGCGAGCTCCCACACCGCCCACAAAACAACTAAATTTTTGAACGACGAAAACGTTGAGTTGATGTCCCATCCTCCATACAGCCCTGACCTGAGTCCAAATGATTTTTTTACGTTCCCTAGAATTAAAGATTTATTGCGTGGTCAGCGGTTTGAGAACCCAGAAGCCGCTGTGGAAGCCTATAAATCGGCCATTTTGGCAATGCCTACTTCAAACTGGAATTATTGTTTTAATGACTGGTTTAAAAGAATGCAAAAGTGCATTGAATGTAACGGAGAATACTTCGAAAAACAATAAAATATAATTTATGTATATAGTGCACATAGTTTTTTAAATTCCCGATCATTTCGGTTTGCCCCGTAGGAGCAATAAATTAAAACATAGACCCTTCAAACTAAACAACATTTGTTAAGTAACTTCTGAAACTAACGTGTATTAAATGATAATTTGTAAAATAATGTTTTCACAAAAAAACAATGTATTGCGAAATGTGCGATATTTATAGAGTGACAGCTATGTCAGTGCTCAACATGCGCTCAAGGAATGTCAGTGTCGGACGACGTACATTGGAAATACAATTTAATTTGTTTGAAATAATAAAATTCTGAAAACTCACTTTTTTTAAAGTTGCTTAGTTTGAACTTGAAGGGTGCATTATACACTTATTATACATATTATATTAGTCGTATTCTGATTCATCGACCATCTTTGTTCATTTTCATTGGGAACACCCAAATATTCCGAAATATTTTATTCCGAATTTATTAATTCCGATTTTTAAAACTCCGAATTTCATAATTCCTAGGAAATAAAATTCCGATTACTAAAAAACACGAAATTTATTTAACCGAATTTCAAAATTCCGATTGTATATTATTCCGATTTTTATAACTCCGAATAATGAAAAGCCTGAAGTGTCATTGGCCTGAAAAACAAAATTCCGATTATTAATTTTCCGAAACTTCATTACTTATTCAGGATAATGACATTCGTATTTTCAATAATCGGAAATTTATTTCTTAGGAATTATGAAATTCGGAGTTTTATAAATCGGAATTAGTAAATTCGGAATAAAATATTTCGGAGTATTTGGGTAAAGATTATTTTCTTAACCAATTTTTTACGTTAAAACAAAAATAGAAAACCGGATTTGGACAAATATCGAATTGGCTGAACCCCGAAAACTGTAGGTTAGGTTAGGTTTGTATTGTGACCACGTTTAGCGGAGCGAGCGAAGTGAGCGGAGCGTCAGACTTGCTGAACCCCGAAAAATATAGCTTAGGTTATTGGCTGAACCCCGAAAACTGTAGGTTAGGTTAGGTTTGTATTGTGACCACGTATAGCGGAGCGAGCGAAGCGAGCGGAGCGTCAAAAGACTTGCTGAACCCCGAAAACTGTAGGTTGGGTTATTGGCTGAACCCCGAAAACTGTAGGTTAGGTTAGGTTTGTATTGTGACCACGTATAGCGGAGCGAGCGGAGCGTCAGACTTGCTGAACCCCGAAAACTATAGGTTAGGTTATTGGCCGAACCCCGAAAACTGTAGGTTAGGTTAGGTTTGTATTGTGATCACGTATAGCGGAGCGTGCGAAGCGAGCGGAGCGTCAGACTTGCTGAACCCCGAAAACTATAGGTTAGGTTATTGACTGAACCCCGAAAACTGTGGGTTAGGTTAGGTTTGTATTGTGACCACGTATAGCGGTCCGCTATTAGCGGAGCGTCAAAAGACTTGCTGAATCCCGAAAACTGTAGGTTAGGACAGGATTCGAACCTGCGTTTCCAACGGCTTTCCGGGCCAACACTGGCGTCCATTGGACCACCGAATCAGATGTCAGAGTCATTGAATTTTTCAACCAGTTGCAACCAGTTTTCAATTTTCGCTTCATTTGTAAACATTTAGTTTACGTTAGCAGACGTTACTGCTTTAATAAAAAAAAAAAAAAAAAAAAAAATAAACTGTAGGTTAGGTTAAATCCTAAAATTACCTATTTCACCTTGAGGCAGGCCCCGTTAGCCCGAAAAACTTTCACATTATTTAGGTTTATATTTTATAGTTATTAATAACAGCAATTCGTAATTTTGATGTTTCGGACTTTTGATTAGTCGGGTTTATTATTGGTCGGTGTAATGATATTCGGAGTTTTGAAAATCGGTATTTTTATAATCGGAATTCGTATTTTTGATATTTCGAATTAGTATTCATTCGGACTTCTTATTGTTCGGTGTATTGAAATTCGGAATTTTGTAAACCGTGATTGTAAACGTTAGACATTTTGAAATTTCGGATTTATAAAAATCGGAAAAATAAAAAATCGACATACTTATATTCGGAGTTTTAAAACATTCGGAATTATAATAATCGGTATTATGAAACTCGTGATTCTGATAATCGGAATTTAGTTTTTCGTATTTATGTAGTGTACACATTTTCATTTCATCTCATGTTTTAATAATTTAATTTTTATTTTATTGATAAGTTTTTAACACGGAAGTCATGCATTGGTTATTTATAAACCAAAAAAACTGATACTGGCACAAGCTTCGAGCCGCCATTTACGGATAAATAATAATAATAGTCATATTCTTTCAACATAGTGACATACATAGACAAACATCATTAGGACGTTTATTCCTTTCAATTCGAAAACAAGATTGTTTGCCATTTCCGGAAAAAAATAATAACATGATTCGCGTCAAGTGTCCATTGATGTTGGAATCAAATACACTTTGGTTTGTCCACTAATTTCCTTTTAGTTGTTTTTATTGAGTCTAGGAATGTAACTTGTGTGTAGATGCATTTTATTTTATACTACTATGGTAAGTTTATAGAGTGGGTAGGTAGGTACAAGTACATGAAATATTAGTACAATTGCATGTATACATAGTTAGGGTTCCGTAGTCAACTAGGAATCCTTATAGTTTCGCCATGTCCGTCTGTCTGTCCGTCCACGGCTTAGCTCCGTGATCATTAGTACTAAAAACCTGAAATTTGGTGTGAGTACCTATGTGTATACAGGGTGTAACCGACAGCGTACCGAAAACTGTAGTTTTAGACCATAATCACGAACTGAAAACGAGTGTTCATTTTCTGGGAAAACTCAAGGATAAGATTTTCCAAAATAAATTATAAAACTCGACGCGCAATGTATTGCGTCCAATTCTCTCGGGTGCAGACGCGCGGGGAGGGGAGCACGCGGCAAGCATCGACCGGTCCAGGCGCTCCCCACTCCACTCACGCGTCAGCGCAAAACATACCGTTACGCCAATGCGCATCGAATGACATGAATGAATGCAACCACAAAAACAACGCAACCACAGATCACAACTAGTGTACTACCTAACACCAATAACAACTGACCGATAAATTAAAACAGTCTAACATAATTATTTTCATTCAAGCAAGTAAAGCAAATAAAATGTGCGGGTAGGTAAACATTATTCATGCGTCCGACCGCAACGGGCTGCGCTAGCGCACTGGCGTGGCGGATCAATGACCGGCCAGTACCGTTATCTGTCCCACTCCACGCGCTCTGTGTTGTACCGTAAAGCTTACATAATACTGTTTGTGATAAATTGTGTGTTTTGCGGAAAAGCTAAGTCATGCATTGGTTATTTATAAACCAAAAAAACTGATACTGGCACAAGCTTCGAGCCGCCATTTACGGATAAATAATAATAATAGTCATATTCTTTCAACATAGTGACATACATAGACAAACATCATTAGGACGTTTATTCCTTTCAATTCGAAAACAAGATTGTTTGCCATTTCCGGAAAAAAATAATAACATGATTCGCGTCAAGTGTCCATTGATGTTGGAATCAAATACACTTTGGTTTGTCCACTAATTTCCTTTTAGTTGTTTTTATTGAGTCTAGGAATGTAACTTGTGTGTAGATGCATTTTATTTTATACTACTATGGTAAGTTTATAGAGTGGGTAGGTAGGTACAAGTACATGAAATATTAGTACAATTGCATGTATACATAGTTAGGGTTCCGTAGTCAACTAGGAATCCTTATAGTTTCGCCATGTCCGTCTGTCTGTCCGTCCACGGCTTAGCTCCGTGATCATTAGTACTAAAAACCTGAAATTTGGTGTGAGTACCTATGTGTATACAGGGTGTAACCGACAGCGTACCGAAAACTGTAGTTTTAGACCATAATCACGAACTGAAAACGAGTGTTCATTTTCTGGGAAAACTCAAGGATAAGATTTTCCAAAATAAATTATAAAACTCGACGCGCAATGTATTGCGTCCAATTCTCTCGGGTGCAGACGCGCGGGGAGGGGAGCACGCGGCAAGCATCGACCGGTCCAGGCGCTCCCCACTCCACTCACGCGTCAGCGCAAAACATACCGTTACGCCAATGCGCATCGAATGACATGAATGAATGCAACCACAAAAACAACGCAACCACAGATCACAACTAGTGTACTACCTAACACCAATAACAACTGACCGATAAATTAAAACAGTCTAACATAATTATTTTCATTCAAGCAAGTAAAGCAAATAAAATGTGCGGGTAGGTAAACATTATTCATGCGTCCGACCGCAACGGGCTGCGCTAGCGCACTGGCGTGGCGGATCAATGACCGGCCAGTACCGTTATCTGTCCCACTCCACGCGCTCTGTGTTGTACCGTAAAGCTTACATAATACTGTTTGTGATAAATTGCGTGTTTTGCGGAAAAGCTATTTTCGTGCGATTTTTCATGAAAAATTGTTACCGGTAGAGGTCGATTAACGGAAAAATAAAGAAAAAATTTAAACTCGCGAGGAAAATTTGTGAATTTTCTCAAAGAAATTTCCACGATTTTCCAGGCCAGAATAATGGTCTGAAGCCATGGTTTCAGTTTTCGGTACACCGTCGGTTACACCCTGTATATCACGCCGACAAAACGCTAAAATAAAAACAAAACAAAAACTTTTTTTCGGGTACCTCTCGAACACCTAAAGTAGGGGTGATTTTTTTTTTGTTTCAACACTAGTGTGTGGGATATCGTTGAATAGGTCTTTTACAAATAATAGAATAAGAATAAGAGGGGTCTCCAAACATAATTTTTTGATAAAATCTGCAGTTATGTAAAAATTCGCTCCGGAAGTCCAAAAAATAGCGTCCCCCCCCTCTAACTTTTCAACCACGGGTCAAAAAATTATAGAAAAATTCATGGAAATAAGGCCTTATAAGTACTTTCAATGAAAACTATATTAAATAAAATCGGGTGAGCCGTTTTAGAGTTATCGCAAAATTTCATAATTTTCTTTATAATGTCGTAAGGGCCGCGCGGTGTCCTTATACTTCGAACGTTACACATGTTAGTTAAGTGCCATACTGCATTAAACATTTTGCTTAGTCTGGCGCGTATAATCGATAACTTCCAGAAGGAAATAAGTAATTACAGTTACTTTGGCGTTTACGACCTTTTTATAGAGCTTGAAATCTTTCTCGTTATTTAAACCCCACTGTTTTAAGCCCGTCTATTGTGAAGGATGAGCAACTACGGAACCCTACACTGAGCGTGGCCCCGACATGCTCTTGGCCGGTTTTTTAATGTTTATGCCATGTGTTTGACTGTGTTTTTTCTCCATCTGATGGAAAGTGAAGCATGATGAACTGATAAAGCACGCCATATCCAAATTTATCTGTTCAGTCTATTCTTAAAAACATCAAGGTGGGTCAATCGAAATATAGACGCCGGCAGAATAGTCCAGCTATGAGCGTTCCATAAAATATTTCTACAAAGATCTTAATCTCACTTATGAGACAAAAATATTCGTACTCAAAGCGAGAAAGATTACGGGAACCGTGTCTTTTTCGGTTAGTATCTCCGATATCAATCAGTTCCATAAACTAGAGATATCACTGTGCGGCCTCATGTCCGCTTTTCGCCGAACTATTTATGAATACAAATATTTTATTTATCGGCCTTACTAATCATGTATCTTCAGGGTTCGGTTTATTAGGTGTCGTGCAAGTACGAAGGATAATTTACCGTAGATGGTAAAGTTAATGTTATTATGTTATTCTAAACTTATTAGTTCACAATTTTCGATCCAAAAATGTAGGTACCTAAATATTGTTTGAAGTTTGTTATAAATTATAAAGTATAGATCTGATTTTTTCTGAACTCATTTTCGAATTCTGAATTCTTATCAGAATGATAACAGAAAGTAATTTTACTCTGGTGATCACATGATGATGATGATTATGATGATGATGATGATGATTGATGATGAATTTATGATGATGAGGGTTTTCTGTTTTGTGATTGTGACCTACGCCACGGGCTCGAAGTCAGCAGTGCCCACTAATACGTTCGTTTCCTAATTTGAGATTGCCTTTACTGTTGATGAGTATTGAGTTGTTCAGCTTTCGAATAAAATGAATGACCCTGTTATCGCTCGCTGTTAACGACGATAAATATTATGAAAGCAACAGTGATTGCTTACTACTTTACTAGCTTACACAGTATTATACTATAGTTTCCCTTGTGTATTGTGTAACGCCTTTCTTCCGCTCCAATGTGCCGTCTTCTCTTCATTGTGTCTTTCAGGAAGGCATTTGTTTATCTAATTATTTGTATTCACAAATTGAAATATTTTAACGAAAGCAGTTTAAGAACGTGATATGATGTGATAAACTGAGTGTTATTTAGTAAACCATTTATTCTCGTTGCTGCCGAGCTGTATTTCTTAGTTAAGTTTATATTTAAAACAGCACCAGGTAAATAGGCCGTTACTAGGACATTGGTCCCCTTGTGACCTCTTACTATCGCGTGCGATACTGGTCAGAATACAAAACAAACACGTTGTTTTAATTATTTTGCCTTAGAGTCATGTATCTAACAAACCACACAGACACTTTTTATATTTCTCTAGGAATCGCAACGTAACAACTGACTAATAATGAACCAAATTAAATATTGGTACGGAACTCATATTGATTTTTACGCTATCGAGTCCTAATCTGATTTAGGAAGTTGAAAGATAAAGTCATAAAGTTAGTCAGTGAACGTAAGCCGTTAAGACCGTACAATTAATGTTTATCACGTCGTAAAATGGGCAGAGCGAGCAAAAATGTATGGTGGTTTGTGATATTCCGCGTGTTTTCAATCAGTTCTTAATTAACCTTCAATTTATGGCCGATTTACTTTGGTGTGGTGTCGTATAATTCACTGTTTTTTCTAGAAGTGACAGAATTAGCTCCCCTATCAGTGATGATTTTCGCTAGACTACTTCTAGGTGTGTCCGATTTAGTAATGTGCTGTTTCCGATAATTTTGGAAAACAGAGAGCGTTTTGGATGGGATTTTTTGTCGAAGAAGTTCTCAGTCTATACAAATTGGGTAACGTTTCTATAAACCGTCACGTCTCGAGTCAAATTTGTTTACCAAAGAAAAAGACAGTCCCAAGCAAACTACTTTGACATCCTTCGTTCGTGCCACGGCGTGTAAATAAAATAACGAGGTTTTTACTCTATAGTGACGTGACGGGTACGTATTACAATCCCGAAAGTTCATAATACCTACAGTTGAAATACCGATGGTCAAAATACCGAAAATCAAAATACCGAAAGTACGAAAAGCCGATATTCGATATACCGATGCTCAAAAGACCTATTTTGAAAAGATCGAAAGTTCAAAATCTCGAATTTTATAATACCGAAAGTTTAAAATCTCGAAGCTTTATAATCCCGAAAGTTTTGAATCTCGAAATTTTATAATCCCGAAAGTCAACCATTGGCAGTAAAATGCCAATGAAAAAATATTTTATTTCTTTTAAAAATATGATCATAACTACAACAAAAGGAGCGTTTTTTAGGGATATAAAAAAAAAAACTAACCTAACCTAACCCGGCCGAGTCGGGTCTGCTCTGAAAGGTGAATCATTTAAAGTTTCAGAATAGGTTGAAGTGAATCAATCACCTTTCAGAGCAGATCCGACTCGGCCGGGTTAGGTTAGGTTAGTTTTTTTTTTTATATCCCTAAAAAACGCTCCTTTTGTTGTACTATTTTAATCGTTCGGCAAACTGTAGGAATTCTAGCCGTCGGGATTACAGTCTTCGGGATTACAGTCTTCGGGATTACAATCTTCGGGATTACAGTCTTCGGGATTACCTACAGTCTTCGGGATTACAGTCTTCGGGATTTCATCCTTTCGGTCAAACGTTCTTTCGGGATTTTAAACTTTCGGTCAAATAAACATTCGACATTTTAATTTTCGGCCTTCCATCCATAGGTCTTATGAAATTCGGTATTTTGAACTTCGGCATTGTAATACGTACCCTGACGTGACAAACTGTTTTATCTCCCATTCATTAAATAACAAAAATATAAATATGATTCCCTTAGTATTAGCACACCGCACATTATGGCATTGTACAGTCAGTATCTTGCCGCGACATCGCTTGTCGCCAGTCTCAGCGTTACCTGTCTTGCTCACGCGGTATTGAAATAACAGTGACTGCTAGTATTTGTAGCGCGACAAAGATTCGCGTGCCATAATTCTGCTAGACGTGCTTGGTGCTCGAAGTGATATGCACACGGACTTTATTATCTAGAGAATAAGGGTTGTACAGATCATTGTGAGCGTGTTATAATGCTTAGCTAGTTTTGCTGCTGACTGTACTACAGCAAATTTAAACCGAACAAAACTTTCATTATACATGATCTCTTTTTATAATTATAGAGATCAGAAATATTTGGCTTCACGACACCACAACACCAAGGTTTTTTTTGCGCCATTCACTGCAAACTCCGACAGTTCACTCCATGGTTGACACATTTTTCAGAATCGGCCCTACATTAACTATGAGGTTCCGGAGTTGGAGGAGCGGGATGAGAAGCCATGGCAACGGGTTAATAATACCTCATATAATACGGTACTAGCTGACTGATACCGAGCTTTCGCATTGTGGGTATAAGGACTGGTGCTTTGTATGTTGGTGCTGTTTTACAGTGCACAACCTTCTTTACCTAAAAAACACAAACATACACGAATGTCACGCATTATTCACAAAACGGGACTTAATCGCGTTAAAAAAAGCGTCGAACTAATTACCTCGCCGTTTCGAACATGATGTTACGGATTCGAAGGGACCCTTCAAGAAAGAGGGGTGTCCATTCGAGACTTATGAACATGACCAGAACGCGATTAAGTTTCGTTTTGTTATAATACATTTTGCTGTGGGGGTATTGTTGTTTATGCTGTATGCATGCCGGATTTTTTAGCAGAAGCGATTAAGACAATTTTAAAAACAGTTCGGTGATATTTATATGTGATCTAAATAGTCATCCATGTGATATTATAGATAATCTAAGAGAATATAGACAATGAAGGCATATCGTCATATACGAAGTTATAACATCGGATAGCCCCCTTGTATTCTTGTCAGGAATTGTTATGGATTTCCAGCATTTTAGAAATATCACTATTTTGATATTTACGTATTTTATATGAGTATTTCGGGATTGTCTTAGCCGTTTTTTGTCTTTAAGTTTACTCGCTGGATTGCACGGTTTTCGTTTAATCCATGCATGATTATTGATTGATTAGTACGGTATACGTTTCATTCCAATTAGTTCTCTAATTTCACTATAGCTAACCCTATTTCATAGGAAATAAAAAAGGGAAAATCCATGCATAATGTTTCGTTATTCACTTATTACACGTTATATTGTGTATGTGTAAGTTTAAAGGTGTGGGTTCCTAATATTCGCCTTCTGTAGTAATACGAGTAATGCGTCTGATATTCATGGTTCATTAGTTTCATCACAAGCCTATTAAACACCTTGTAATTTTAATTGGAAAATTATATTCTGAGGTTTAAATTGTCAACATTGCGCATTATCTGCGTGGGATGTATTATTGTCTGCCTCGCCAAAACTGCTACCTGATATCTTATTCTTTTGCATAACAAGGTGTAACATAAGCACAATTTGATCTCATAAATTCGCATAATATTATCCATGCCCATAGTTTGCCAAAGCACTTGTAACTATGGTGTCGTTTTCATAAAGTTTAAAATTATTTGTAGCTGTATTATTAAAGTAATAGTGTACCTTTTGCACATGGTTTTAGGATGAGTTTAGAATGGGTATGGAAATGCCTTTTTATTTGTTTTTATATTAGCCGCTTGGTATTTATGTTGACCATAGGCAGGTAGGTTCAGATGTCATTTTGAGCTAAGACTTGTTTTAGTTCACTTGCTAATATTTTTGCTCAGGTCTTGTAAATCCTTGTTATAATTATTTCTAATCAAACTAAGTAAATAACTGCCTTTTCCATTTTAGTGGTGTTTAAATTCATGTGACTACCATAACAATACATATCATGTTCATGAGGAGATCAGAGGTATAATTTAACTTTAACCTAAGTAGAGGTATATCTAACACGTATGTAAGTTTTTATTTAATTTCGCATGACTTCATTAGTATAATGTACTAATTATTGCACTTATGTTAAGCACGTTAACATGCATGCCTAAACCCACAGTCTCGGATTTCGTATTTCGTACTAAGGTCAAAGGTGGTGGTTCCACGAGACTTTAGGCATTGACATGTGTTTTACTTAAAATTGTGATTTTGCCCTCGACTGATATGTTTGTACAATTGTACATACTTGTATGTATAGTGCACGCAAATACTTACACTTGAGCCTCTATTCGACTAGCGATCAAAGATAATCACCGTGCCATCTTATCTCAGGAGCTATATTTGAAAAAGGAGAGTGCTCTTGAGCTACTCTTATCCATTTATGGAGGGATTTCTTCCAGGCGAGTCGAATAAAGGCCCAGAGCGTTTATAATTGTATTGTTGTTATAATGTGAATATTAAACAGGTCCCCAGCTATTACACGGTCGTCGTGCTGGGCTTCTACCTCCTCGTGGCGTTTTTGACACAGTTGGTAGAAGATGATATGCCTAGACCCGTGACTGATGCAGATATCACCAGAGAAGTTAGTATTTTCCTTACCTTAAGGCCCCCATACATGACCAGGTTTACCTTCAGTTCCATCTGATCGGACTTAAATCCGTACCGTGTATGAATGAAACGGCCTTAAGGTCACCACGCTTTACGGCGGCCGGATGAACTGAAGCAATTCAATCACATCGGCCTGATCAGTTTTGCCTTCCCATGTATGGTGACCTTTACGGGTCAAAACATACTTCTTAATTAAATACTTATAACGTACTAGCACTAGTAGCAGGTGATGGTCGTGTTAATAACGCCATAGATAATTGATAAAGTATCAGTCACTCACCCTGTTATTTATAGTAATACTAGCGACCCAACCCGGCTTCGCACGGGTGCAATGCTGATAAATTATGCGTGTATAGGTCGATTCACTAAAGCTGGCACGAATGGAATGAATGAGTGAACGATAATATTTATGTGTGCGTCACAGAATGATTACATACAGGTTGATACAATAAGTGATTATGAATGTGAAAATTATCGAACCAAATTAAATTCAAAATGACGAATGGCTTTTTTTTTCAAAATTTCAAATTGGTGCTAGGAAGCTGAAACTCGGTATCGGGGGGCATTTGGGGCTCACAAATATGAATCTGAAATCAGTGTCCGAAAATTCGGTCAAAGTCGGAAAATATCGAAAAAAACAATATTTGTATGGAAAATTTTTTTTTGGAGTCCTGTATCTCGTAAACGGCTGGAGATGGGTAGGGGGATGCTCAAACAAATATCATAGGGGACCCCACCCGAGTACAGTCGTGAAAAAAAAAATCAAAATGGCGACTTTTTTTTTTCGAAAATTTCAAATTGGTCCGAGGGGGCTGAAACTCGGTATTGGAGGGCTTTTGGGTCCTCCGACTCAGAATATGAAATCGGATTTTGAATATTCGGTCAACTTCGGATAACATCGGACAAACAAAATTTAGTAATCTTAGCTTGACGGAGGGCCGAGCCATTTCTGAGCATAACTTATTGAATCGAATGGGTCTTAGCCTCGGATACTAGTACTTTCAATGAAAACTATATTGAATAAAATCGGTCGAGCCGTTTTTGAGTTATTGCAAAATTTCATAATTTTCTTTAAAATGACGTATGTGCCGCGCGGTGTCCCTACACTTCGAACGCTACACATATTGGTTAAGTGCCAAACTATATTAAAACATTTCGCTCAATCTGTTACGTATTATAGATAACTTCCAAAAGATAATAAGTAAATTACTGTTACTTGGCGTGTACGACCTTTTTATAGGGCTTGAAATCTTTCTCGTAATTTTCGCCTATTGTGAAGAACGGGCAACTACGGGACCCTACACTGAGCAGTGAGCGTGGCCCGACATGCTCTTGGCCGGTTTTTTATAATTCGAACTAGCTGTCCGTCACCTATTAATTCTTGACATTAACCCTTTACCAGGGCGCGAAGACAAGAAGAAAATGTGGGTTACGTTAATACCATTGCATAGTCCCACATGGTTAAACTCATACGAGACAATGGAATAGTATCATCCCACATCCTAATTCTGGTCATACACAGATTGCATGAATATTAAGCAATATGTACAATTTTATTACACTTTTTATTATTTTTGTATCAAACAGTTAAATATACCTTTCGGACATAATATATTACTTGTTTAGTCTAAATATTGTGCGGATTATGCTTATATTATACCTAATAATTTTTATTTTTCTTGAATAACAAAAACCCATTTTGTTGTTGTTTACAAAATATGAGGAGGCCCCTGTATAAGAACGGCACTCACACTAACACTCAAAGTGACAAGTGACATAACTTTCATTCAATCCATTCGCGCCAGCTTTAGTGAATCGACCTATATTATACATAATAATATAAACCTTCCTCTTGAATCACTCTGATCTAATAAAAAAACCCGCATCAAAATCCGTTGCGTAGTTTTAAAGATCCAAGCATACATAGGGGCAGACAGATAGCCAGGAAGCGACTTTGTTTTATACTATATAATATATGTTGAGAAGTTGTCGAGAATCCTGCTGTTAATATTATGTCTAAGTAGAGAAGATGGAAGATACGCATCAGTTCGTTAAATTATATCTAGTGATTTGTATGTAATTGAATGCTAAAGGCTAAATATTTACAGAACACGATAGCCTTCAGCGAAGAGTTGGGTCTACAGTATCTTCACAAAATCATGGGTACCGAGCCTCGAGTGTCTGGCGCGGTGTACCACCTGCGGCAAACCCAGGAGCTGGAGGCTTTGCTGCTCAATATTACACGTGGTTCGACGATTCCTGTGAGGGTCGACTGGCAGTTGGCTACTGGTGAGTTCAGCGGAGTCTCTGCAGAATATTCTAGAAGAACGGGGTCTGCAGTATCTTTATAAAATCATCCGCACGGAGCTGCGAGTATCAGACGCGATGTACTACCTGCATTAAACTGAGGAGCTATAGATAGAGGCTTTGTTGCTCAATATTACAAGTGGTTCGAGGATTCCTGTGAAGGTGCATTAGAAATCGACAACCGGTGAGTTATGCAGAGCCTTTCTTAACATGGATTTTTTGCCAGCCCATATATGCGGAGTGCCCTTTGCTGGGCAAATGTTGCTTACCTACGGGTCCCGATTTGATGCTTCTTCCGGCCAGTTATTGGGGTACGTGTACGTGTCTCGCCATTTCCATCTAATCCCGTCTGCGCTATCCGTCTTGAGGCACCCACTTAGTCGCCCCATTAGACCACCGTTCCGCAGTGTCAATGAAATAGTAAGAACCCAGTTTTTAGTTTAATGATTTAACTATCTTCCCTTTTCCAGGCGACTACAGATTAGATCACCAGATCCCTTACGTGAACTGGTACAATAACGTATCGAACATCATCGCGCTTCTAGAGGGCGAGAGCGGGGTGCAGCCGAACGGCGATCTCGGGACCTCCCTACTTTTCAATTGCCATTATGATTCCGTGCCCTTTGCATTAGGTAAGGCTTAATTTGCATTGTATTTTTACTGGAATGTACATATATTTTTTATAGTAATAGGTAATTTGGGAGGTGAAATCGCTCCTCGCCCGTAATCCTCAAGGAATCCGCAAAGAAGGAAGGAAGGCCATTAGTGGCCAGTGCGTGCTTAAATATACATTAAATTTGACGATCGGAAGGTCTCTTTTGGAATGATTAACACACAATCCTAAACTAAGTAAATTATGACGTCATAACTCCCTCCTGCAATAAAATTCAAGATGGCTTACCTTCTTAAAATTTTCTAGGCTCCAGAAGGTAATCCTATCAAAGGAGATCTTTTGACCATCAAATGCCATGTACTCGTATTACGCTTATATGTCGTGAACACCGGACAGTACATACACATTGAATTGTCCTATTTGCTCACGTCTTAAATAATCCCATGTTGTAGCGCTGTTGGGACGCTGTTGTAGTGCTATTGGTTTGCAAGTCATCAACATACTTAATTATCCTTGTTCTGGGTCTACGTTAGTTCAGCAAAACAATCTTCTATTAACATCCAAAGCAATGTTATGATTTTCGTTTGTATTTACAGGGGCCTCAGACAACGTGGTGTTCTGCGCGATCATGGCAGAGACACTGCATAGACTGGCACAGAGGACGACGAAGTTCAAGCACAATCTCATATTTCTGTTCAACGGCGCTGAGGAGAACCCGCTTCAGGTGAGTCGGTACCTGAAACTGTAACCTTTATTCATAGCTGCGTTAGATGATTTTGAGATGAAATAAGATGCGTGCAAGTTAGAAACTTCAACTGCGTTCTGGTTAGTTTTAAATAAGAACTCAGTCATATACCTTTTCACAATATCAGCGTCAAGACGTCAGCTGGAGAAGACCAGCATCTAGGAAGGAGGTAAAGACGCTCAAAATGACAATTAAATATGCTTATTCAAGATTTAATTATTCGTTTTGCAGGGAAGCCACGCGTTCCTCCAGCACCCATGGGCCAAGAACATCACGGCTGTCGTGAACCTGGACGCAGCCGGCATGAACGGCAAGGCCAACCTTTTCCAGGTGATTATACTTCATTTTTACAAGATTTCTGGCTTTATTTTTTTCTTTAACCTAAAGTATTGTAATGTAAACCTAGTGTAATGTTGGCTTCAGGTGTTGGACCCGCGATTGGCGCGAGCGTACGAAAAGTCCACGAACCGTCCCAGCGCGCAGTCTTTCGGCGAGTTCCTCTTCTCCTCCGGGCTAGTGCCTTCTGACACCGACTTTAGGATATGGAGAGACTTTGGTCAATTCTATGGTAAGATCTTTCGCTCTTAAAATTTTCGCTTTTTAATTAATAAGCGTTTTAGTAACGACACCGATATGTAATTGACAACATTTCATATTTATAACAGGTGGAAATTAATATAGAGATCGACAGGGCTTTATGTCGTGTACCTTAAAAAAAAATATTGGAATTTATTCTTCTGTATTTAAGGAAATATAAGAAAATACATCAAATAACTGCAATCTAAGACAATACGGGCTGAATAGGGTTGTTGTCTAAGCCAAAGAGCTAAAACATAGATTTTTTTTTTTATTTGACGTTGACAGATGACAGATGCATACCGAGATTTATTAAGTTTTTTTTTAATAAGAAAACCGACTAAAGTAACCGTTCCATTAAGTTCTGGTTTTGGTGTTGCCACATTTTAAAATGAGTATGTTTTTATAAATGAATAATAAAATAAATAATCATCTCAGAAAATAAATAAAAACAGAGATTACTTCATCTTTTTAAGCAGAATTCAGAAAAGTAATAAAATGATAGTCTTAAAAATATGAAATGTTGTCAATTGTTCGCATGGTGGAACTGACTAACCTTAATTCGAATTTAAACATTTCCTCCAAAGATTTGGATTGGGACTGGAATGACACTACAAGGCGTGGTTGTCCACGTCACCGATAACTGGGGAATGCAAAAAGCGATCGACTGTTGGTTGAGAACTCTTTAGAGTAGATCTATGACCAGCGGAAGTCCTTAGATTGACATGTTGAATACGACGTGTTATTCGGGTTTATATTCCCGAGTCCCGAAGATGCACCTTTTGGTATTAATTTTATTTATGTGTTTGTAGGCATCGACATCGCTTTTGTGAAATGGGGTAACGTCTACCACACCCGCAACGACCGACCAGAGTTGTTGGCGCCGGGAGTTGTCCAAGCCGCCGGCGATATGTTCTACAACCTAGTCGGCATCATCGCCGATATGCCCGAGCTTGCTGAGAAGGTACACAACAGATTTGTTTGTGATTATCGCATAATAAGTGTCAATTATGCAATTAATTATAATAGCTGTATAACAGTCTGGTACGAAGCATTATGGAATACTGCAGTGTTGTATGGAGACCACACTACGCAACTCACTCCTTAAGATTGGAACGCATCCAAAAACGGTTTGTTCGGCATCTAGCATTTCAAACACGTGTTGTAGCTAAAAAATCTATTTCCTACATACGCAAATTACAACATTTCAATATAACCTCATTAGAAACCCGTAGAACAATCCTTGATGCATTATTCATGTACAAATTAGTACAACGCAAAATAGATTGCCCCCAGCTACTAATGCTTCTGCGTTTTCGTGCTCCTTCTCGCTTCCCTCGTGTTCCCATTACACCTTTGTGCCCGCCGCTGAGAGGATCCGTCTCAGGTAGAAACTCCCCGATTTGTAGGCTGTGTAAAGTTGCTAACACTTACAGTGATGTAGTGGACATTCACTGTGATCCACCCCATAAATTAGTAACACATATACTGAAGGTTAACACATAACCTCTAGGGCAGTGTCGATTTCCCTTCTTTTTGATTTATTTACGTTTACTGTTCATATTATAATAAGAATAAGTAAAAGTATTTGTATAGAATCTTTTTATCGATTCATATTTTTTATGTGGTAATACCACATTATTTATTAATAAGTAAAAGTGTTTTAAAATGTTTTAGAATGTTTTATGATGTTCTTGGTTAGTTGGCATATTATGTTTACTTTAATTTCTAGATATAGTTCTAAAAATTGCTATACTTTAGTTTAAATTGTTTACTAGTGGTTTTGCATGTTGTGTTTACCTATAAGTAATTGTGACACCCACATCCAAGAGTGTAATAGTATGACTTACCATGTTTTGGTGTTAACAATTGTTGGTGAACCTTAATTCAATAAATAAAAATAAATTAAATAAATTATCATAATTTAAAGGATAAGAAATACAGATGTCAAGTAAAAAAGTCACTTTTTAGTTATTGTGATTGTGAGTAATTATTTCAGTAAACGCGGTACTCTGGCTAAATGTAACGCCAACAGGCATGTGAATGGCAATAGAATTGATTAAATATTCAATGAACGGTCAATATGTTAGGAAGTTTGTTTTGGTAAACTTGCTACAGTTGAGCAGCGAACGGAAACTAGACATTTGTATTGTTTAGTACAAAGCGATTGCGTTTCGTTAACGGGTTCAGCTCTAAAGAAAATAAGTCCACTCATTTTATCTAACCCTATTTTTTTAGAAAGAATCTGTAGTTATCTTATAATAATGGAGTACATTGCCAGTTATTTGCCAAAACTATGCATTTTTGCAGACATTTTCCAAATTCTGCTAATGCCAATTCGCATGTTTGGTTCATGAAGAATTTGGAAAAATCTGTCAGCAGCAAATAAGTTAGTGATGAGTTGATGACCTTCCAAGGAAAATTTCACGGGGTGACCGGGGTAAGGTAGGTAGTAGACCTTACTGACCCGCGTTTATATGATACGCCGTTCACTCTCTTTGTCTTTCTTAGTTATTTTAAAACGTGCTTGTTGGCAGGCGGTACCTGAGACGGTGGTGTACTACGACTACTTGAACAGCTTTATGGTGACGTATCCGCTGTGGGCTTCGTACATCGTGGACCCGTTAATAGCGGTCGTCGCGCTGACTAGCGTAGGATACTACGTCTACATCGTTGGCGTGCGTGAGTATCACTCATAATACCTTTATTTTCACCCATATTGTTAAATTACTGTAACAGGTTCAGATAATACAAAAACCTCATTATGATGCAGCGGCGGTTGGCATGAAGGAGCAAAATCCATGAAATTATTTCATAACATTACGATTACGATTCAGTCCCTGGGGATTGCAGGGTAGTAATTCTTGGCCTTCGTATTACGAGCCTGAGCCAGCTCTTTAAGGATTAAGGATGCCTAGGTCCCTGAGATCTTTTTGGACTTCATCACTCCATATCTAGGCTGTACGGGTCTGCGATCAGTCGGTCGTCCGAGATAAGCGGTCTTTGCGGCACGATATCAAGGCTTTCTCTCAACGTGCCAGCGAAGTCTGGATGCCTTCGTCTCCAATAACTTCGGTTTTTCGGCTTTTTGGAACTTCGCTAGGATGCTACTTAATAATAATACTACAGGGTTAGCAAACTGAAGTGGCAATGGGCAGGGCGCATAGCTCGAAGAACCGATGGCCGTTGGGGCAGAAAGGTTCTCGAGTGGAGACCACGTACCGGCAAGCGCAGCCGTAGGACGGCCACCCGCAAGGTGGTCGGACGACCTGGTTGCGGGGACTCGCTGGATGCGGGTCGCTTCTATCCAGCCCATGTGGAAGTCAATTGAGGAGGCCTGTGTCCAGCAGTGGACGTCCTATGGCTGAAATGATGATGAATACTACCTACACATATACTATTGTATGTGGCAGGTAAGTCAACGTTCCGCGGGCTGGCGTGGGCGGGGCTGGGCCGCGTGGCGGGCGTGGCGGCGGGCTGCGGCGCCGCGCTGCTGTGCGTGCTGCTCATGGTCGCCACCACCGCGCAACTCAGGTACTTTATTGCACACATAGTACAATACTACATATTATAATATGTACCCGGTAACGGCACAACAATGCCCTTAAGAGGCCTTATTCCTTTTAAAATTTATTTTTTTCATATTATGACAAATATATTGATAATTTCATCCACCATTTTTGAAGTGAATAATACTTTTTCCCGTGTTCTAGGCAGTAACGTAGCTATTTCATGCTTTCATTGCGTTCAGTCGAAAATAAGTTGAAAAAACTAATTTTCTCCAACTTGCTTGGAAATGTTCCCATTAATGTAGTAAAACTGGACCGCGAAATCGTTCGTTATATGAATCAATTGTCAGCAATCAAAAACAGCTCTGCGAGCAAAAAGTGTTTTTGGCATGGCACCAATATTGTATAATAAGCTACCTAAATTAATTAGAGAATCCGAAATGCCTAAATTTAGAGAATATTTATTGGACTTTTTGATACAAAATGCATTTTACTCAGTGAAAGAATATCTTGACTATATGCCACATCTTTATTAATCTCGGTTTTTTGCTCTGCTACTGTCAATGTATTTGAAATGTCGACAAATTTCGAATAACGGACAAACAATTTAAATAATAATCTTGTATGCGGTTAATTTATTTTCATGATTCTTAGTTATTTATTAGAGATTTCTCACGAAAGTTTTAATTTTAATAATATGATGATATTTAATGAGTGAGTTGAAAATTAATAAGTGTACCAAACGTAAACAAATAAAAAATAAAACAGAAATGATTGTGTCCAAATCAATATAAAAGTTATTTTGAACTTATGATCTTCTCCGAATGATAAATATGGTATGGTTTCTAAAAAAAAACAGTGTGTTTAGAAGTTGTTAATTTAACTAAAATTTATAATTGCCTATGTGCATATTTTTTGTTATTGTGTTTTCATATATATTTAATTCTTATTCATATATTTTGTTGTAAATCAAACATATGATTCGGACCCGAAATTTTATTCCTATTCCTAAAAAAAAATAAGTGCCAAATGAACTTCACGGTACTGATATATTAAATTAAAATGTAGATTGGTGATTATTTCCAAGCATATTTGGAGAAAAGCACTATACAAGCCTCGGCGGGAATGTCAGTTCGCAGATTCGTATTATTGAAGGACTCGGCTACGCCTCGTCCTTCAAAATCATACTCATCCACGAACTGACTTTTCCCGGCCTCGGCAGTAATATACTATTTCCGCGTGAATTCTGTCAATTTCGAGTAGTTTTTGAAACAAAAGTTATCAATGAAAAATTCAAACTATAGGTTTCAAATATATACCAATAAATCCCAATAGCCCTGTTCTAGATAGTAACGTCAATAATATGTTAAAAAACATGTTTGATCATAGAGAAAAGTGTCTAAAACAATCAGCATTTTAAAAGGAATAAGGCCTCTTAATTCTACTTAACACTAACATTACAATAAAACCACATAATAACATTCTATGATTCGTTTAGAAATTCCTCTAAGGTATAGTAACATTTATCAATAAATATTTATCTATCATCATATCTCCTTTATAAATACATTATTTATACATTTAGTTTTAGGTTGTTATAAAATTATACCTTACTAGCTGTGCCCCGCGGTGTTACCCGCTCATCCCACGGGAACACTACATTTATTCCGGATGAAAAGTATCCTATGTCCTTCCCCGGGACTGAAACTATCTATATACCAAATTTCATCTAAATCGGTTCAGCGGTTTAAGCGTGAAGAGGTAACAGACAGACAGACAGAGAGACACACATTCGCATTTATAATATTAGTATGGATTATAAATTTTTATGCACATCATGCGCGGCCCGTGAAGAATAATCTGAAATTGGAGGACTTAGTAGTAGGTAGAGTCAAATTGTTACTCGTTTGTCACTGATTGATTCGTTCTGAATGAAAGTCTGCCAAACCACAAGCCACTGAAGTTGCTATGCATCCAGGGAGGCACGTTCACCTAATGACAGACTGAGAGAAACAGGTGCAGCGATTGCATTCGTAGGGTGGCTGATGGCAGCTGGATGAGGTTGTGGAACGTGCTCAGTGCCGCACCCAGGTGGACTGCAACAGGTCGATGATTATGAGATTTATGAGAAATCATCATCATCATCATCATCATCATCATCAGCCCGTATCCACTGCTGGACTAGGGCCTCCTCGTGCATTTTCCATTCACTGCGATTCCGGGCCGCGTGCATCCACTTTCTTCCTGCGACCCTAACTATGTCGTCTCTCCATCTAGAGGGGGGTCTGTAACAGGCCACTATGAGAGATAAACTTACATTGAAATTTCCAAAAACTAATGGGGTACGTTCGTACGTACGTAGGAGTTGGTATTTGTTTGAATTACTTAATCAGTAAATATTTGAATTCAATTATGGGCCTATATTTGAACAAATTACTCACCTTCTCTTTCTCTCTCTCTTCTCTCGCATAGTGTTGAAGTCCGCTATCCTTACTTCACTCTGTTCTATACATCGTCTTCGGTAAAACTGACGCTTGCATCCTTAAAAAATAGTCATTCGTTAAATTAATTAGGTATCTCTTTTATTTGCAGGTACCTATCTAATCAGTGGATAGTCGTCCCGATATACTGGGTGCCCTACGTCATTGTGGTCACACTCGTCTCGCAACTCTATGACGCATGGAGCTGTAAGAAGGTTAGTATTCAATTATTCTTGTGTTAATTATATACTTTTGGTCCGACTTCGAACCGTTTGCATGAATATCGATTGGTTTGAGGTATGGAGAGAGAAACGGAGTGATGCGAGGTGTGCTCCAAATGTTATTTACGGGATGGAAAAAAAATTGGTGGTCAGTAAAGTCGGTTTACGGACGATAATTTTGCGTGATAACGTCATAAGAAAACATTGATGAAAAATTGCATACTTTTATGAATTAAATGCCGGCCGATGGAGTGGAAGAGAGATACATGCGTCATAAGCCGAACGCTTAGGCCAATCGTGCCTCTCTATCGCTTTTTCTGCGCTCTCACTTGCACGCTCAACTCAGGCGGAACTTCACAATGAGTTATGCTTTTTCGTGCGTGCAGCCGGCGTTCATCGATTTATAAGACGTTATCCCGTCTAAAATATGACAACCCGCAGACGAATTAAGATAGTTGCGGAGTAGATAACAAAATGAATCAATGACCAATGGACATAACAACACTAAACAGAACTTGAATTGTTCCATAGACGTATCTGGTTTTAATGGTGGTTATACGAGTACGTGTTTCACACATGCCATAGTTCAAAAATTTGTCACTAAAGATGATGAAATCGAGCGATTAAAATGTTTTAAAATAGAGTAGCAAATACCAATTAGTACCATTGATGCCACTGCCCTGCTAGCTCAGTACTTCTAGCATAACTGTAACACGCGACTCTTTGTCGCGCGACAAATACTACCTGTCACTTTCCTTTCCATAACGTGCGATCAAGACAGGTGATGCTGAGTCGCGCGACAAGTCGCGGCAAGATATGCTAGCCCAGCGTTTGGTCAGTTTGAGACGATATTTAAAACTGGGGCACACCAGAGGCTCACGTTGAGTTAAGTCAGTTTGAAAGAAATATCACATCTCTTATGAGAATTCATATATTACAACACCTCTAGCATAACTGTCATAACGCGACTATTTCTCGCGCGAGATAACTACCGCTATGCGACGGGTAGCGCTATATCGCGACGGGCTGGTGCGCTCTGGATTTTTTATGCCATGCTTAAGAGGCCTTATACCTTTTAAAATTTATTTTTTTCATATTATAACAAATATATTGATAATTTCAACCAACTTTTTGAAGTAAATAATACTTTTCCCCGAGTTCTAGGTAGTAACGTAGCTATTTCATGTTTTTATTGCGTGCAGTCAAAAATAAGTTAAAAAACTAAATTTCCGCGTGAATTTTGTCAATTTCGAGTAGTTTTTGAAACAAAAATTATCAATGAAAAATTCAAACTATGGGTTTGAAATGTATACCAATAAATCCCACTAGCCCTGTTCTAGGAAGTAACATCAATAATATGTTAAATAACATGTTTGATCATAGAGAAAAATGTCAATAACAATCAGCATTTTCAAAGGAATAAGGCCTCTTAACGTAAGTATTTATTTCCAGTCGGGTCTGAACCGCTCGTTCCGAGCCCTGCAGGCGTCGGCGGCGACGCGGTTCCTCCTGGCCATCATCCTCGTCGTCATGACGTGCGTGCCGTCCCTGGTCTCTTTGCGCTATGTCATAGGAGTGCCGCTGTTCCTGATGTCAGTCTTCTCGGTCTTCCCGCTCGCGATGGTGCGGTATCTGAGGGTTCCAGGTAAGTCTATCGTCATATTTCAAAGTTCGCTAGAGGCATAGTCACAAACATCTTTTTTATCTTAGTAAAATCCGCCTGAGAATTGCCTGGTTGTTTGTGTAAAGTGACTTTATTGGTCAGCTGAGGTACGCTATGAATGGCTATACCTGTGTATAGCGTAATACCTCACCTGTGAGGTGAGGAGATTTATGACTTAAAAGTGTCTATTGCAGGCAATTGATTGAATTGCCCAGTTCCTTACGCCGCACCAAAAGAAAGTCCATTACATGTCAAATCTGGCATGTACCGCATTCAACGTGTTAAATAGCTAGGCTGACGAGACGATTAACTAACGCCATTCAACTGAACCGGTAATTGACGCCTAGCCACGAACGATTTTTATCCGTCTATTAGAATGTAATATCGGCCTGCTAAGGTTTGTTAGTTACCTTTACGTTATTTTTTATGAAACTTCTATTTTCGTTTCACAGGACTTTCTGGCCTGGCTCTCAGAAATCTAAGTCGAATACTTTACGATATAGATGCTTAGACATATTAAATGCCTGCAGTTACTCAACGGTCTTCATTGTCTAGACTAGACATTTGACCAGTGGTCTGTTACTTATCCAAATTATAAGGAAATTTAATAAATTTTATTGCTACGCGCCGATACAAATATCGCAAAACACTGGAATCAGTTCAATCTTCCTTTGCAGGAGATAATCCTATAATTTGTTCTAGCGTGGCAGCAGTTGCTGGTGGAAATGCTCCTGTCCGTACCTGTGGTTATGTTCCTGTTCTCGCTGAGCTTGCGCATCGACTCGCTGATGTTGCCCGTGATGGGGCGGAGCACCAACGACCGCCCCGACTTTCTCGTGGGCATGCTGAATCTTGGACTTGCCGTACTCGTCACTAGTGCTGTGGTGAGTGGAACATTGTTCCTGTTATATATCAGCTCGCTGATGTTGGCCGTGATGGGACTCGTTACAACGACCGCCCAAACATTCACGAGGGCGTGTTGATTCTTGGATTCACCGTCACTAGTGCTGTGGTGAGTGAAACATTGTTCCTGTAGTATTTGTTGATTCACCGATGTTGCCCAATGGGGCGGAGCACCAACGACCGCCCCGACTTTCTCGTGGGCATGCTGAATCTTGGACTTGCCGTACTCGTCACTAGTGCTGTGGTGAGTGGAACATTGTTCCTGTTGTATATCGACTCGCTGATGTTGGCCGTGATGGGACTCGTTCCAACGACCGCCCCAACATTCACGTGGGCGTGTTGATTCGTGGATTCACCGTCACTAGTGCTGTGGTGAGTGAAACATTGTTCCTGTAGTATTTGTTGTTTCACCGATGTTGCCCAATGGGTATGAGTCACCATTGTTACTCGAAATAAACGATTTCATTCATTCATTCAATGGGGCGGAGCACCAACGACCGCCCCGACTTTCTCGTGGGCATGCTGAATCTTGGACTTGCCGTACTCGTCACTAGTGCTGTGGTGAGTGGAACATTATTCCTGTTGTATATCAGCTCACTGATGTTGGCCGTGATAGGACTCAATTCCAAAGACCGCCCAAACATTCACGAGGGCGTGTTGATTCTTGGATTCACCGTCACTAGTGCTGTGGTGAGTGAAACATTGTTCCTGTAGTATTTGTTGATTCACCGATGTTGCCCAATGGGGCGGAGCACCAACGACCGCCCCGACTTTCTCGTGGGCATGCTGAATCTTGGACTTGCTCTACTCGTCACTAGTGCTGTGGTGAGTGGAACATTGTTCCTGTTATATATCAGCTCGCTGATGTTGGCCGTGATGGGACTCGTTCCAACGACCGCCCTGACTTTATCGTGGGCATGCTTAATCTTGGATTAGCTGTATAACCAGTGCTGTGTTGAGTGGAACGAATTCTTCCTGTTTTAACTGTACTATTGACTCACTGATGCCGCAAGTGATGGGTCGAAGCTCAAACGACCGCCCCGACTAACCTGGTCGTGCTTGTCACTAGCGCTGTGGTGAGTGGAACGCTGTTCTTTTGCTCAGTGTATCTAACAGTGGCTCGCTGATGCTGGCTGTGATGGGTAAGAACGCACAACTTCCTCATGGCCCAGGGCCAACTTTTAATTCTAATTTCCCATACATTTATTTTTAACTTTTTTTCAACAGTCACAAATTCGTATCATAACATCTTATTATCCTACCGTTTGAAATAATATTTGTACTATTTTCTAAATAAATATAAATTTACAAGTTCTTGTTGGTATCGTGATTACAATTTTAACACAAAATAACGCGTATAATAGTGTAGATAAACCTGTCAGTATAGGCATACGGTTAATTTCACAACGGATGCCACAGCCCGGCTAGCTCAGTCGGTAGAGCATGAGACTCTTAATCTCAGGGTCGTGGGTTCGAGCCCCACGTTGGGCGCAATTTTTTACAAGCTTTTATTTATTTTCTGTCTTTGATACTTAGACAAATGATTTCAAAAGTTCAATTCGTCTGTTTTTCTATCGTTGCCAGCATTTTTTTCAAGCGTTTATTTTAATGCCTATACTTTATTTGGTATTTATTTTTGCAGTGTTTTTAAAAATAAAGCACGCGAGGCTCGACAGCCGTAAATTTGTTTTTTGTTACCTATTTAAGTTGTAATTGTAACACATATTTGTAAGTACCTTGTTTACACAGTTGTCGTACGTAATGATAACGATAACCTAAGTAGGTCAATCTCGGTCGTTCTGTCATCAATCTATTTATACTATTATAAAATTCTAGATTTGTATTAATAACTGTTTTCTATGGAGAAGGGTCATGATTTCAGGAAAAATAGTGGCGCCAGCTTTACAGTGCCATCGGTTGCTAAAATTATCTTTGCTCTCTCTCTTCACCCCGAAACCGCTGAACGGATTTCAACCAATGTTAGTACAGGTATAGCTTAACATCCAACGGTGGTTCTAGAATATTCTTCCCCACTGTGGTAAAGAAAAAAAATTGGGCAAGCTCGAGTCCGACTCGCGCATGAAGGCCTCCGTACCATAATCTATAACAAGTTTGTTGTATGGGAGCCCCCCTTAATTATTTATTTTATTTTTAGTATTTGTTGTTATAGCGGCAATAGAAATACATCATCTGTGAAAATTTTAACTGTCTAGCTATCACCGTTCTTGAGATACAGCCTGGTGACAGACGGACGGACGGACGGACAGCGAAGTCTCAGTAATAGGGTCCCGTTTTTACCCTCTGGGTACGGAACCCTAAAAAACGCGGACGAAGTTGCGGACATCTAGTAACACACATACATATAGGTATCAATCACCCCCTCTGCGCCCCTGACCCTGCCATCTGCGGGACGGCCCTCCAACTTGCTCGTTCATCTATTGCTTACTTTCTAGCTTCAACAACAACCATACTTACATATTTCTTCTCCAGTTAACCGTATATTATTTATTGTACCATTGATACAAAGAACAAAGCACAAAGAAAAATTGAAGTCCGTAACCTGGCGGCAGAGACTGAAAATCAAACCCAGTACCTCTGTGTTACCGGTCCAACGTGTTAACCATTACACCACCCTAACTAGGGTTGCAAAAAAACGGTTTTGTTTCTGTCTTGAAAAAAAAACTGTGAAATAAAGTTTTTTTTCTGGAATATGTTTTTTTTTTCAAAAGTACGAAATCTCAAATTTTGCAAGGCAGTTTATACTATTATACGGTTGTTTTAGACTTTATGTTAACTATTAAACTAATTTAATTAAAATTTTTAATTTCTGGTTTTATAAAACTAACATTAATGAAATCAGAAAAAAATTACTGAATGAGACATAGACATACTTTAATGTACTTAGTTTTAAGTTATACTTATATAAATAAATCACGAAAAACCGTTATTATCATATTATTTGTTCATCTGCGAAAAAACCTTATTAAGAAAAAAAAAACAATGGTTTTTCATGTTTTTTTTTTCATAAATATGAAAAAAAAACGATTTTTTTTTCTAACCCTAACGCCAAATAACCTTTCGAATCTTTCCTATCATTTGTGCAGTCGGGCATCGAGCTGCTGTTTTCAAGGCGGCGTATATGGCTGCCCGCGGGGCTGGTGGGCGTTGTGGCGCTGGTCTTCATGTTCCTGCCACTGGACCCTTTCGACGCTAACGGGACGGCTCTGGAGCGCCACTACTGGTTTGTGAGTGTCTTGTGTGTAGCAGTATATTTTTGACAGGTTTTCGAGCTGATTTCGCGACGGCGTATATGGCTGCCGGTTGGGCTGGTGAGCGTTGCGACGCTGATCTTCCCTTCTTTGACGCTAACGGGACGGCTCTGAGCGCCACTACTGGTTTGGGAGTGTCTTGTGTGTAGCAGTATATTTTTGGCAGGTTTTCGAGCTGATTTCGCGACGCATATGGCTGCCGGTTGGGCTGGTGAGCGTTGCGACGCTGATCTTCCCTTCTTTGACGCTAACGGGACGGCTCTGAGCGCCACTACTGGTTTGGGAGTGTCTTGTGTGTAGCAGTATATTTTTGGCAGGTTTTCGAGCTGATTTCGCGACGCATATGGCTGCCGGTTGGGCTGGTGAGCGTTGCGACGCTGATCTTCCCTTCTTTGACGCTAACGGGACGGCTCTGAGCGCCACTACTGGTTTGGGAGTGTCTTGTGTGTAGCAGTATATTTTTGGCAGGTTTTCGAGCTGATTTCGCGACGCATATGGCTGCCGGTTGGGCTGGTGAGCGTTGCGACGCTGATCTTCCCTTCTTTGACGCTAACGGGACGGCTCTGAGCGCCACTACTGGTTTGGGAGTGTCTTGTGTGTAGCAGTATATTTTTGGCAGGTTTTCGAGCTGATTTCGCGACGCATATGGCTGCCGGTTGGGCTGGTGAGCGTTGCGACGCCGGTCTTCCCTTCTTTGACGCTAACGGGACGGCTCTGAGCGCCACTACTGGTTTGTGAGTGTCTTGTGTGTAGCAGTATATTTTTGGCCGGGTTTCGAGCTGATTTCGCGACGGCGTATATGGCTGCCGGTTGGGCTGGTGAGCGTTGCGACGCTGGTCTTCCCTTCTTTGACGCTAACGGGACGGCTCTGCGGCGTCACTATTGGTTTGCGAGTACACTATCCACTTTATACCAGCAATGTTGCTAGAATACTCGACTTTTAATCCAAGTCATGTCCACCTAATCATAACAGGTGTAACATGTGCTCATTACAAGTTATAGTTAGAGAATATAAATAAATAGTATCAATGTCTAAGAAATATATTAAATAACTATTATTATTAAAATTGAAATGAATCGTATTCAATAGAATTTGGGCTGCTATCGCAAACTTTCTGTACTACTACTAGGTAGATTACTACATTATTTAAAAAATGGTTTTGCATCGTCACGTGGCATTTATAATTCGCTTGGATAAGATATTATGAACCCGATTTCCACCGGCTTGTCTATTTTAGAGAATTTGAGCCCCTTTCTCTATCTATTACTCTTAGAGAAGAAGTAAGCCGACTTCTTGGCTTGTCCAGGCATTTCTTTGACGCCACTCAAATTTCAAAAGGGTAGCAATTTTTTAAATATAACTGACCCATTATTTTCAGCACACGGAAATAATAAACTGGACTGAAAACCCGCCGACCCGCGTATCCGGTGTGATGGTGTCCAAGCAGGACCCCTACGGCGTCGACAACGTGCGCAGGATTCTGGAGAACTCGCACCTCAACTACACAGGTACGTGGCTCTTCTATCTATATGTATATGTCTATCAGTATCCTTAACATGAGTTTACAGCACAGACAACCCCCACTAGACGGAGCATGTAAGGCGACCCGCGCGCACCAACGATATGGTACGGCAGAACATTAAAGTATGAACACGGCGGCCACCGTTTAGTTGCGTCCATGTTTATGATCCATGCGTACGTCAACGAAAAAATAAATTAAATAAATAACATGGTAAATTGTAGTGTTAAGACTGCACCGAGCGAAATGTGAAAAAATAGGCAGTTGCCGTTAAGTAGATAACGTCAACACTAGTTGTTTAATCCATTTCAAAACTATATATTTCGCATTTCGAAGAATGTGTCAACAACTTCTTCGTGGAAAAATTATCAGATTATTAATATTTTACCCTAGAGAACTAAGTAAAGTTCGACGAAAATTGTAAAATCGTAAGCAGGCGTTAAGTGTCTTTTTATACTTTAACAACGGAAATCTATTCTGATTTTCAGTTCAAAACAAAGATGAATGTTTACATTACAATTTGTCCGCATCAAATATTTAAATTATTGTTTGGTATTAAAGATCCAGATTTATCAAAAAGTGCTTTTAATTCTCCATACATCTTTACTATGGCGGCCGCGCGCCGATTTAAATACGCATTCCCTGCGCTCTATGGTTCAGTCGCAAACGCTCGGCGCCCTCTTAAGTGTGTATGTAAGCTAAACGGTGGCCGCCGTGTTGATACTTTAATGTTCTGCCGTACCATATCGTTGGTGCGCGCGGGTCGCCTTACATGCTCCGTCTAGTGGGGGTGGTCTGTGGTTTACAGTGACTGCATACGCGATTACGTAAACAGTTTGTATAGAGAATGGTAGTTCTGCAAAGTAACCACCAGGCGCGCAGTTACTATTCTCCATACAAATCGTTCTCGCTGTCGCTAACGAGTACGGTCACATTAAATCATGGTAAGGGTACTAATACTATACTCTTCTCAGCAGCGGTCTCCTCTTGTGAAATCCCGGTAGATTCCGATTCAGACTTTTAAGTGCCCTTGTGGCGTACTTGGGTTGTTCTACAAACTAAGGACGAAAATGAGTGTGATTCCGGCCCGACGTTTTTTTTTCATTATGGTTACAAAATATAGTTTATCATAAAGATTACACCGTCTTTTAGCCTATATTAAGTGGAACGGTCAAAATATTCAAAAATATTAGATTTATGGCAATTTTAAGAAATCAAGCAGCAGGAAACTGAGATTGTAACCAGGAAACTGAAGATTTAAGCAAATATCAATAAAAATCAACGTCTATTGAATAATAAATTCACAAATAAAAATTATGCTTCTAACCATTAGTTTGTAATAGTACAAATATCTTGAACTATCGTGAAAATTAGGTCTATTCTTGACTTATACTAATTATCTATCTAAACCAGTCTTGAACAGGAACTTTTATCATTAAATCTACAATATTAGAGCTTTAATTAAGTAATAATTTTAACAAACATTATGTAATAAAATCTCTGACATCTGGTTCGTGGTCCAGTTGGTAGGACGCCCGTGTTGACCCGGAAAGCCGTTGGAAACGCAGGTTCGAATCCTGTCCGAACCATTAAATTTTTCAATTTTTCGCTTCATTGTAAACATTTGGTTTACGTTAGCAGAGGTTACTGCTCTAATAAAAAATAATTAAAATCTAATAATAATAACAAAGTAACAAAATTATTGTTAATAATTTAATTATGAACGACACATCATAAACAAAATTATGACGGAAACCAAAAACATTTAGCAGTCTTATTAATTTTGCTTTTCCTAGGCATTTATTTTCTAATTCGAACACTAATCGTTAAATAATTTTTGAGCATTTTTTAGTATTTCTTTTCTAGTCTGTTTTTCTTTGGTTTCGCCATTTTATCTCCAAAAAACAAACAATCTAATGATCTTTCAAATAATGAAAATCAATGAACCCATACTTTAAAATATTACAGTTTTATGCCTATGTTACCGTCCGTAAGTATTTGTCCAACTTTAGTTTTCAGTATTAAAAGTTACGCTATAGGATAAAAGTATTTATGGAAATGTCTATTCTTATTTATCACATTATAATCTGCAACCGACATGTTACTGTAAACCTCATATTTACAACAGTACTTACGCGATTAAATAATTTGGTTTAGAATTCGAGGTCAGGCAAATACTTAATTAAGAATTTTTTTTATATAATGTAAATAGACATAGGCACAGGTTTTAAATGTGCGTTTACGTTGTATTTATCTTTTTTTCTGATGTTTTGAAACGATTATACGAATTGCTCTGCTTAGTTCAGTGATAATACTTATAAGTTATAGATAAATTGATTATTAGAACTAGTTAAACGCTTTATTATTTTGACTTCATAGTATATAGCAGAAAAAGTAACAAATTATCTAGCACAAAAATAATATTTCAATATAAACACTCAGGATCCTGCATTTTTCTCAGTATCATGCCTATTTATTTGACAGGATCCTGAGACCAGGTTCCTGAGAATTGTAGAATAATATTTAAAAATATCGTCTATTTATAACATTCAACCAAAATTAAGCAGCATCAAGCCTTCGTGTAAGCAATTTATAAATCTAAATGCTACAATTACCATATTACCATATAAATTTCGTAATTAAATATCTTACCAGGATCCTGTGAACTCGACTGATTACCACGCAACTTCCTCCATCAAATGTGTCGGGCAGACTAAGCAACACACTGGGTGCAAAGCGATAGGTGGTATTCTTTGTCTCTTTCGTAGCAGCAACGAATTTAGCTAAACCTCAAGGTCGCGCGGCTAATGGAATATTGAATATTCGCTTATTTTACATTGGACAGGATCCTGATATGAAACTGTTGGGACAAATTCTGGACAAAGTTTTTATAATGTTTTTGCTACAATAAAGTAGTAATATGTCACCTAGGTAACAATAATAATAGGAAGTCATTTATATTGGTTTAACTTATGGTCTCAATGTAGTAGAAAATAAATTATATTGCACATTAGATTTGAATTTGCTCGTGGGACACACCAGGATCCTGAAAATTTGACGCTTTGAATAATTTTTTTCTTAAGAAAATATTATGTCATCTAAATTATTTTTAGAGACCAGGTAGATATAGGTATGGTAAACAGTATGTTATGTAAATAAACTAGGTTTTAACCATTTTTTCATGATATTTTAGCTGAGCTGTCGAAAATTCCTTACTTTGTAGAACTACCCATTTACAGAATGAACATTTTGATTTCAATTTTTGTACAATAGCACACGGAAATGATAAACTGGACTGAAAACCCGCCGACCCTCGTATCTGGCGTGATGGCGTCCGAGCACCTTAAATACACAGGCAGAAGTCATCTTCGTTAAATACATTCGATTAAATCTTGTCTTGCTTATTAAACTCAAAGTAATATAAGTTAAATTCAAGAACTTTCATCTGATTCTACATATATATACATATTTATTGCAGCTTTTAAAGAGTTGAGTATTGATTTACAAGTAAGTTTCATATAATTGAGGTTTCTAAGACTGCGTGTTGTTGGTTTATTTGGTGAAAGGAACTGATGGAAAATTAATGACTATTTTTTTTTCAGTTAAAACTGACTTCACGGAAGAGTGCGAGCGCCACGTGTTCTGCAACATGCCCCTGTACAGGACCAGGTTTACCGGCTTCTTGTATGTACACACCATTGAGGTATTATTTATAATAGAGCCACAGACCCGAGCAAAATTGTCAAAAAAAGTGGCACTGCTGTCATGTTCAAGTAGATGCCAATAACGCTTATTTATAATGTACAACAACATAATTACTTCGTACAAAATAACTCTTTACTCAAACGTTTAAGTGTCAAATTGGCTTACGTACTTATTACCACAAATATTTTTCGTGTAAATTAACTTTTTTAGCGTATTCTGACTCATGTCTCTTGTCAAACTTGGAACATGGCACGAATGGAGCAGATTTTAATAGTTTTACATACTAAAAAAAGTTTCATTATTATTTTATTTAGGTATTAAAATATATTTGTTGTTTGAACTAAATAATCTCGTAAATTGTTAATAACAAATTAAGTTACGTTTTTATTTAACAACTGCATAAAAGGGTCCCGACACTGCATAGAAGGGATCAGTAATAATGACATTATGATTTCTCAACTCATCTTGTTCTAGTAGGTATGTGAAATGAGAGTAAGGCAAGTGCAAAATATTAACATTTTTAACCCTTTAAAGTTTGATGGCGTGGCGTGAAAGTCGGTGGCGTAGTATGCACGGCCGCACACATTGTCTTGACGTTCAAAGGTTTAAACTGACAGTGTCTAGACTGAGACAAAATAAAACAATGACAACAGAGCAATTTTTTTATTAATTTATTAATGTAGTCTGTAGGATCTGCCTGTAAAAGGCATATGTTCATAACACTGGCTCACTCACCGCCGCACACATAGCAATGTCATGCGTCCACTCTCGCCCTCGGCTCGCGTGTAACTAAACGCAGCATCCTATGTGACGTGCGCCTAAGATAGTGTATATTTATTTATGTACGATACCTACTACCACAAACACTACATAACCATTTTACGCTTCTTTTGTATACATTGTCATTTTTTTACGTTTTTATTGAGATATTAAAGCTGTGTTGAGTGAAAGACTTTTACGCTTCTTTTGATTAAACATAAAAATATATATATATGATTATGCTGAACGAACACACGAGAGACGAATTATTTGGCTGAAATTATTCTTGACGTCTGTCTCTTACTAAACGTGACCTCAATTTTTCACGTTGTTTAAGATCGCGTGGGAATCTTAATAAAAAAAATAGGATAATTATTTATTGCACTTTCCTTTCTTAATTAATTCCTTTATTAATTAATAAAATATAAAACTATAGCGACTCCTTAGATTTTTGTTCTGTGATGAGGTGCATTTTGTATGGACAAAGTTAATAATTCTAATCTAAAATATGCTATGATTTTACATAGGATTCGTTAATTAATCAATAGAATCTGCATAAAACAGAATATTCCGACCTTTTTCTTTATTTTATAGCTGTTATTTCTGCAATTTTTCACTGAAAATTAAGTCATTTTTGAGACCCGTCACGTGTCATGGTCTAAACGAGACTGATCGCCCAACTAATGCGATTTGTGATTTTGCATTAGTTGGGAGGGTGCCATTTTTTCCGTCGGATTGTGTGTCCATGTAATTAATACGTCAATGGTACACACAATACAATTCTTAGTTCGAACTATTCGGTGGTTGGCGCTTGCAGTTGGTTTTGTAGCTTGTGATTGTTTTAGCTTGGTGATAGATGTAGAAAACTGACAATGTTATATTTTAGATCGAGCACAGTTTAATGGATTGACTATAATTAAACCAAACATAAGTTCGTGTATTTAGGCAAATATAAAAAGCTTCAAGACCACGTTAGTGATGCGTGGGGAATGTATACAGGATGTTTGGTGGCTAGGTGCAAAGGTTTAAGGAGGTGATAGACGAGGTATTTTTAAACATTTCTAGCCATATATGTCGTAGACGAAACTTGATATTTTTTTTAATTGAAATTTTAAGAATTTTTGATAAATACCCAGAATTTGGTAGATACTAGTTAATAGTGCCCGAATACGCGTTAGTTTGTAAACACTATCTTTTGTTTCTGATAGTTTAATGTATGTCGGACCAAATAAAGCTACTTTTAAGTGCACTTATGGCTTCTAAAACCAAATGGAGGCATACGAAACTTAAAAAAAAATCGTAGCATAATTTTGATGTACCAGAAAAAAAAAAATATCGTATCGTATTACTGTAGCTTATTCGGTAGCCTTACGACTGTAACCGACATCGTGTTGCTAAGCTGTAGGCTGGCGCACTGCCCCAGCGCCTAGCGTGCGTGGTGCACGGGCACTCGAACCAGCGGACGTGTACCAAGCTTGACAACGTTGTCTTGAGGTAAGTATGTGAAATTAAGATATTAGTTGTTACAGATATAGGGCATAATGTTTTCCCATCGTTTCCTTGTGCATTATTCACGGCTATAAAATTGATTGCAAGTTATACTTCATGTAATTGTTTGGCATGTAATGTAAGTAGTTATTATGAAAACTGCACTTAGATGTTTGTGCACGTATCTTGGTTATGGTATTACTGTATTTTGTGTTACATATTTTATTTTTATCAGAATTATGAGGATACTGTAATATATTCGCACACATTTCAATCATACGTTTATTTGGAATTACTACTGAAAATAGATGTTTTTATAACGGGGAATAATTCTGATAAAATATTGCATTGTATTTTGCTATGTGTATTAGTTTTATTAGATTATAATTTAGTATTTATTTATTGAAAAATTTAGTTCTTGTTATTCTTGTAAAAAATGGTATCAACATAACATCAACAGCCGCCCATTGTGAGCTTACGATTTCTTCCTTAGGACTAAAGTAGACTACGGCTTAGCCATTTCGAGCAGACTACTTATTTGATGCTAAAAGTGCAGTGTACAGTGACAAGTCTATTTCGTTAGCTAGATTGAAAAACGAAGAACCCTATTGTGAAGAAGTCTTGTATTTTGAGCCTTATCCCCAGCGCACAAGCCCTGTTCATCAACATGCCGCCCCCCGCCGCCTTCATCAACCAGCCCGAGCTGTGGCTAGACAGCAAAGTCTGCTCTGGAACCAACTGCACACTCAGTTTCGCATTTGATGGTAAGTTTTATCACTAAAGTTTACTAGTAATTCGAAAAACAAGATATATAGAAGTACCTACTTACCTAAAAAGTAATCCCACATGACACTTTAAACTCTCGAGGTTTGCACACGTAGAAAATCTGAATACCGTGTGCAATCCATATGACCCGTTATAATTTGTGTTCACTGTATCGCGATATTCCTTATTTACCTTGATAACCTAACGTTTCGGCGGGGTTGCACACGCCGTTACGCCGAAACGTTATATGCAGATGGCTTCGTGGTATTAATTACATGTAATAGTAGTGATGCATGATTATGTCACACCAAATTTTATTCCTTTCAGCATCTTTGCGATATGGATATTGTTTGCAGGCCCCGCCCATAACACGCTGTCGCTGTGGCCGCGTGGTTCGGAGCCCATCCTGGCGTGGTCGTTCGACTCGCCCTGCGTGCCTTCCTTCCACTTGAGCGGGCGTCCCGTCTACGTCATCGTGCAGGGCACGGCCACCTACCAAGAGCGCTTCAACACACTCCACTTCTGGATCACTCTCAACGTGAGTTATCAATCAACTCTACTTATTTTTTTACAAAAAGGTGCCTACAATTTCGTCCCCAGATAAATTATAACCCTATATTTTTGTTTACCATGGTCTGATAAAATGTAACCATTTGTGGATGTCAAACTATCCGTATATCGAAGCTGATTTAAATCTTTCCCATCGTTTCGAGGTGATGGGGTCACAAAGATACATGCATGTATTGCATATTACCTACACACCGTACTTAGCCTCGGACTCCACCACTCCGCTCTTCGCCTTTGTGATTGTTCGATTCCGCACGTCTCCGCTCTGATGCGCTTCAGACCGGGCCTTAGCTTCGGATGAACGAAATACACACTTACTTGAGCTGTGTTTCTCATCCCTGCCTGAAATTTCCTGCCTCGCACGATTGCATTGTGGAATGAATTGTCGCTTGCGGTATTTCCGGACCGATACGACCTTCAAGAAAAGAGCGTATTCCCACCTGAAAGGCCGGCAACGCACTTGTGACTCCTCTGGTGTTGCAGGTGTCTATGGGCGACGGTAATCGCTTTCCATCAGGCGATTCGTTCGCTCGTTTGCCCCCTATGACAGGTTAAAATAAATATTTGAAAATAAAAGGTTTTCTTCCCTTATTATATTTTTTTTACGTCTTGGGCACAATTTTTTGTTGTTCCCTCAAAGGCTTATTTTCAATGTTTAATGGCAGGTACCAGTAGCGCAGCAGTCGCAGACGATGGTGGACGTATCTCAACACGCTCACAAGAAGCAGCACCCGGAGGAGTTCACTCGAGAGTACCAGGAGCTGCTGGACGCCATGCCAGACTACCTCAACATTGATAGCTCTTTAACGATCCGGAGTAACTACGCGTTTTAGTTAAAACTGTGTGAGTTTGGATAAATAGTTCCTCACTTCGATAACGGAATGATTGCTTTTTTTTCTCCATGTGCCGGACTCTACTAAGCGTTCATAGATTTAAAATTTTAGTTCTGGAACGTAACGGCGTTATGTAAATTCACAGCATCTTTATTTAACGGTATGAACGCTTATGATAGTTACGCTTACGCTTAAAGCAGTAGGTGTAAGTCGACAGACCGCTTACGTGCTATGCAAATATTCAATGCTAAGGCGGTAAATGCTTTACGGTAGAGTACAGTTGACCCATCCCGAAGAACTTAATCATGAGCGCCTTTGAGCTTTGCGGCTGTGTCACGTCATCTTAGTACATTTTAGTCTATTTTAGATTATAAATTAGGCTGAGATGACGATGTCACAGCTAAAAAGTTATCTGAAGACTACGATTGGGTCATTGTCAGTTCAAAAAACAAAATTCGTCCCTCCGGTGGTCGAAAGTTAAGTTTGTATGAATCTAGGTGATGTTGCTTATTACATGGGATTATAGAAGAGGGAACGTTCTTTATTCTCACATGCATTTTATCAGAAAATTAGGCCCTGGAATCCTTAATTTCGCAAATGTCCACCGGAAAGACGCGCACCTAAATCTGACAATGACCCGATTACTCAGAGTTTTCAACATTAGGTAAATCTTAAGTTCTTTATTGAAATATATGTTTGAGCCTGCTAAAGCTGGCGGGCTCCAACTTGTGATCGAAAGTCCTTAATAATGTAATGATTTGTTACAATTGATAGAATTAGTATGTTTAAGGAAGATCAGAGCTTTATATAAAACTACTACCGATAAACGTAATGTATTTTTTTCAAGTGATTGGATATTCTAACTACGATATTATCTTCGGTTCTCCCAGTTTTGTTTTAATTACGAGTATTCAAAGTAGCTTATCTGCCGCGACCAGCGGTAAACGACATATGACACACGTTGGCCGTAGTCGACGAAATGCCCACCAAGTCTTAACTCTTACCTTGGTGCAAAACGAATTGACCTAGGTACTTATATATAAAATTTGATAATATTTGTCAATTCCATACGCGAAAAGAGAACTACTAATAATACGATTGACTCGTGCGCCAAAAACCTGTTTTGAGGATGTACTTAAGTCTTTATTTCCTAGATGTTTGATGTTGTTATATTATCCTTTATCATTTGATGTAAATGTAAGATTTAACGTCTCGAAATTAAATGCATGGTGTAAGATGCAGCTTACATAAACAAAAATGAATTACTGGTTGAAAACTAGAAACATTTATTTGAACTAACATAATATTTTATAATATTGTGTTTTTTTTTAATTCATGCATTTAAGGGTTAATTGAAAAGTGAAGAATTTACACTGTAACGAAAACTAATTCTAGTTTCATAATGTACTCATCTACTGTTATCTTATCAATGTGTTTGTATTTATGCGTATGGATTCAGGTTTACATAATAAGTTTTCGAGCCCTACCAAATGTACGTAAAAGTAAGGGAAAGGAAGCAAGAAATAAAAATCGAATGTTTTTAAAATTATCTTTTTATTTATTTTCTCAGTCTTTTGAACTCAAATTATCAACTTAAAATAGTGACAGATCAATAGAATCATTAAACAATGATTTTATTGGATGTCCGATTATTTCAAGGTCATATTTGTGTGTACTCAAACGAAAATTCAACGTAAACTTACGGCTATTTTACATATTTACAGGGTAGAATAACAATAAAAACACGATTGAGAACTGTTCTTTTTTATTTGAGATCTGCACATTTAGTTATACAACTTTGGTACATTAGCGTTTATTGTGGACAAAAATCTGTCTCGCTCGTGGAGAAGGATGCTTTGTCGTGAAAGGCCCTAATGTACCTACCAAACTTGCCCACATCTTGTAAAATAACAACAATATAGTGAACATAATATTTTATTGAACAGCGGATACAGGTAGTTTAAAACATATCTACTCAAAGCTACTATTTGTAAAAAAAACTTAGGCTAATTAAACTAAAAAACATCTCGTCTGTCGCTGATGTAATTTCTCATCTGTGTTTTTTCGGCAAAAGGTCATGTTGGCCTCGAGAATTCAATGCTATTCGAACTCTGCAAGTCTTTTTTGAACATAAAACTTGCCACACACGGGTCAAATAATAGAATATACGCATATATCTGTCAATGTTCTCCTTATACAAATAAATTTACATACAAACAAGGCGACCGATATGATCTATCTGTTTATATAACATCCATTATTTTTATAAAGACCGATATTGACCAATATCTGCGTATATAGTATTACTATCGATACGTATATGATAAACATTATAATACCAATTATAATATAGTCCCTGCATACCATAACAAATAAAAATAACCTAATTGCACGTTTGATAGTTAATTCCACTAGTATGCATTGTTAGCAAGCACTAAAAAGCTTATTTTTCTATTCTGCATCGTTAACGTCAATTGTATAATATCAAATTTAAACAATCGACCACTCACATAACATTAAGTTATGAATATACATTTGTTATATAAAAGAAATTAAAACTAAGTCGTGCACGTGTATATTATTGGTTTCAAACAAATACAACATAATACATGAAATAGAATGGACTTAATTTAGTCTACCATTCAGTAGGAAAGTAATCTTAACGTATTACAATCATGTTGCACGCATACCTATTGTTGATTGACATTTTAATGTTGAGAGTTGTAGTGGCCAGGGTGGATGTTAGCAATACTATAGCGTATTGAAGCTACCCTTACCACCGTCGTTTAATCGCGACATTAGAAAGACAATTAACTTCTACACTTACAAAGAATTAGTAATCAACAGACATTTCATCAAAATATTGACAGTTGTCTATAACTACGAGATAACATACGAGTACAAAGCATGTTCTCTAGGTAAATTTTCATAAATCTGCTAATTTAAAGCAGGTTGAAGAATTCAAACATAGTGTATTTAATACGGTGCAAAAATTGCTTCATGATACCCTGAAACATATAAATTGGTATTTATTCCACGTAAACATTTTACATGCGAAGACAATTTTTTGCAAGCCGGTGTACATTTGTGTTAAGGATATGTATTAACTGCAACACACAATTTACTTCTTGTTAATTTACACAATTTGCTTAAAAAAATAGATGTACAGTCAGAAGCATATATATTTATTGTGTGGTATATATATCCGCTCAAAACGCTCCAAAAGAACTATTCAAATTCGGTTATTCTAGACTAGTCGTGTAGATATATTTTCTAGAATTATGCAGATATCGTCTACTCTTGACTGTACAAGTGTCCAGTATCATATTTGTTTAGTCTTACTCTTAAAGACATGCTAATATTTTAACATAAATTCCACTCAAACATATATACTTGATAATGACGGTTTTACATCACCCAGTTTTGACATTTGAGGCTAGCCAACCAAACGTAACAGTGGAAAAAAAAACATCTTATTAGTACTTATACATTCCTCTGTCGTTTCATATTTTTTGACCTGATATTGCACAAAACAGGGCATTTAGCACGCAGAACGGAAGAAATAAACTTTTCTTTTTCGCCAACCTTACATTGAACAATGGTAATAAGGCAGACTGGCTTGGTGTTGGTAATCTAAAATCATGCTGCGATGTTTTATACGCTTATTACATTTGGTTGACCAGAATGATACTTTTAAATTATATGTGTGTAACTTAGCCATACTATCAAGAAACATCGATCTAAAACGGTTACAAATTGTGGTAATGCATAATTTTTTTCTTACAAAGACAGTTTCTATTCATTCCACTGACCATAATCAAAACTGGTCCATATATAAATTACTTATAATCTTCATCAAAACCACTAAAAGCAAATACATTTAACATTGATGTGTGGAACAGCCCAACAAGCTTCAGCCCACGCTATATTGCGGATTTTTGTGGTACTTACTTATTTTACAGGCAATGGGTATTTTTTGATAACTGACGTTGGAAGTCAGTGAATGTCAATTTAAACAAAGAGAAAATAGCACTAAATATTCCGCAAATTTCAAGTAAGTTTCGCGTAATAAAGCCAAAACTGTGATGAAAGTTTTTTCAATACAATTCCATATTTATTTCAGAAGATGAATCAAGGCTGCTGAGCATCATTCCGGTAAACAATGTTTTTGTTGACGACACATGGCTACTGACATTTTATAATACATACCTATGCTTTTTATTTTTACATGACGTATGCACATTATTGTCATATGAAAGCTGTTTTTAGCACTACTATCCCAGGGCAAAACCGCAACTTGTTAGACTATAAATAGTTACACGAAGTCAAAAGAGACCTAATTAAATATATTCAATGCACAAAGTACGCAAATTTAAATTTTAGATTTTTACATGATTATTATCTGATAAGCGGCAATTTACTACAGTAACACTGTTCCAGTACAGACTTAATAAGATGCAGCTAAATGTTTCAGGAAAACCGAAATATGACAGTAATCGTCCTTAAGGGCATTAACGCTAAATATCGTTTGAGGAATCGGTACATGACTTGCTTTACTATAAAAGCAGACATATTACAGATTTTAACCTTAGCTCGTAAGTGTTTACTTTAAACATATGTTTAAAACATTTCTTTATTACTACTTTTATAACGTAATCATTAACCATATAATTATGGCAAACTTATCGGAGCTAAGTCATTGAGGAATTCTAAATAATGTGCAGCCTAACATTGATATTTTATAAAATATATTCGTCAACAAATGGATGTAAGTATGCATATGTTCCTTTGAATAGTCTGACTTTCTCATTCATGCTGCTCAAACATATTTGTAGGTTATAAGAAAATTTACTAAGGCAAAACATTACATGAATCAATACAAAACAAGAAAATGTTGAATATAAACTTTATATAGTAATTAACGCAAGGTGACGGTAAGTCTGCTGGCGGCGACCATTTTGTTGTTGAACTTCTTGCGGAAGGCGCCTGCCGCCACGGTGGTTTTGAATGTGATCTTGGCGCTGCGGTCTTCCTTGTCCAAAATTAAGCTCTGGAACATTAACCCAGGATTTCGTAGGACTTACTTGTCTCCATCTTAAGAATTACTTACTTACAACTTAGAATAAATAACAGTTTAAAATAATACAGGTACATTGATGGAAATTGAGAAAAATGTTAGGTAGCTTAAATTATTACGCTTTAGCAAAAGCAATTAATATAATAACAAATGACTAGTCAATAGACGTTTCTTAAAATATAATTATTTTGTTCACTCAGTCATACATGGCGTCTCTATTTCTGTTCATAATTTTTTTAACGCAGAAAAAAGTTCATATTTGTTTGCTATTCGTCTGCAGATAAGATTCATATACTCATAATTAGGCATATTTTTTTTCATAGAATATATGGAAAATACAATGTAAGTGTGAAGCACTTAACACTTTTCCTTTTTCCAGGAATACAATCTCAACATGAATTTTGTACAGCAATATTGTTTTACCTAAAATGTATACGTTAATATCACATTTTAACAAACGCCATTGTCCTCCTATAGAGATTATCAAGTTGAAATCGTATGATGATCATATCAATATCAATACAGTAAAACATGCACATAGTATACACCATATATAACAGTATAATTTTTATGAAAAAAATGAGTTTAATGACTGAACATTCAACATTCATACACAAATATTTCATTGCATAACTCATCGCAAGCATTACCGTTACATAATGACTGTACGTAATGCCACATCAAATCACAGGCATTTTTCATGTGTTTTTTTTATAAAGCCAATATCATTCTTGATTTGATCTGAATCGGTGAAAAAAAATATGACCAAAAGCTATAAAATTAAGACATCCTCAGATATTGTTCTAATCAGTCTCAGATTTGCGACTAGTTTTTTGTATAGCACCTATTAAACAATTCATATTAAGTCGCGAGCTAAATGCACGTTTACATAATTTAAATTCAACATTTATAAAAAATCTTGAATTCTCACTAAGTTAAATAAAATTGCGCCCCTTTTGAATTATATGAGTCAGGCACCTAGAATCTCATTTTTTTACATCCAAATTTAGCCTACTGTATGAATACATAATATGCACAATGCACATACGGGTAACAATTACATGACTGTTCATCATAATGTACAATTCTCTGAGATTTTCAAGTCTCCTGTATGTTTTATACACATTTTCTTGGTAAATGTCTAGCAAGACACCAAAGAATTCGTTTATTTTATTTTATCAATATTACTTAACATTAACAATGTTCGTAACAACATGAACAATAACTATTCTAAATAATAGATTATCAGTTATCACATATAGTAAAATACATAAATAAATATCACAGTTTTATCACAGAATGTATAACAGATTTGCAAGTATTAAAAAGCAATCTTAAAATACTACAATAAATAAAAGTCGCAAGCTGTTGGTGTTTTAGATAAAATACAACCGCACGTTATGGTACAGGGCGTATGCGATGGTAATTTTAATGGCTACTTTGTATTAGGTATTTCAATTTCAACGGTTGAAAAGATGCAGCCCTGTCTTGTTAAAAGACCAATATATTGCATTAATGATTTGTTCCTATCTATTATTTTTTTGTAGTAATTCCGATCTCATCTCTGATAAATACTATTTTTTTTTTAGTAAGATTAAGGTGTATTTGGGTAATTCCGAATGCCGATGCCGGGATATTCCGAAAATAATATCTACTAAACGCGGCAACATTATTTGCGCTAGCAACCTTTCCTCGGATGTTAGTTAACCGCAAATTTTAATGACTGCTACTATTATAACAGATTATTTTATGACTTGGTCTGTATCAAACTAACAATTAATAAAACACTTGTTTTGCTATTATTTACAATTATCGACTAAGATTTGGGAAGAAAATGTTTTTTCTTTAGTGGCAGCAGGTGGGGTGTGATCATAAAAAAACGCCCGAATTTAATTGTTCGAAGAACCACGTCGCTGCAGCCATCGTTGATAGTCCTACGCTCACATCGTAAGAAAGATGCCACGAGCGTTTTTTGACCTACTTATACAACGTTGCATACAATACTTTTTCTACGACTCGACATTTCAAAAATAAAATGCAAATAAACAACAAAGAAAATAATTACATGTTTCCGCTCAGAATCAACAAAATTAAAAGAAAAAATAGTCGCTGATAAACTTTTTCATTATTGACGTCCATCTGTCAAAAAAATATGAACTTATACCTAAAGCTGTTTATTTTCTAATCTGTGGTATTATGTAATGCTTTTTTGGCGACATTATAACATCGTATAGCAGTGTTTTTTTTGGGCAGTAGAGTATAGACTTTCATAATTTATGTCTTTATATTAGAGTTAGTAACTATATAAATGACAGAAAAAAGTACTGGAGTAGAAAAAGCATATTTATGGTAATTATGTTATGTAATACATATTCACTTGTATCTTAGATGCTTTCAGACCGATTAATTTTCTATTCTGCAGGTTTCGCCCTATGGTTGACTGGTAGAGAATGCCATTTGGCTTTAAGTTCGCCAATTGTACACTTATATTTTGTCACTATTTTGTGCTCGATAAAGTTAAAATAAATATTTTTTTAGGTTTGAATTTAAGAGGCTAATTATAGTTGCTTAACTAATGTAGGTAAAGTCTGTGGTTTGTTTAAAAACGTTATTTACAATATGTACAAGTGCTATCTCCCACGGGCCCATTGCTCTAAGGAAGACGTTCTATGCACGCAAATACACGTGTAAAGTCTAAGTACCCAACGCAAAAACAGGACGTATAAATAAGGATCGAGATTTTTGTTGCGTTCTGGCACAGTATACCCAGTAATAAATGTACGAACAAATTTTCGCCGCGCGGTTTGTATGTGTGCGAGCCGTGTACGTACGTAGGCACAACCCTGAGCTACCGAACGAAGTAGGTATCGTTGGCGCCGCCGCCGCCGCCGGAGTTTTATTACAGAGTTGTCTTTATACTGTGGTTCTGGTTTTAACCAGACTTACACTTTTTTATAGATCACTGAGCAAACATGCGCACGACACGCCGGATAGTAAGCCTATCGACGCTGCAACTCCAGGGGATTCACATGCCGAGCCTTTAAGAATCTGTACACTCCTTTTCAATTCTTCTGCAAGATTTTCCTACGAGTTATTTCTACCTACCTAAAACACCAACAGCACTCGCTATATCGCTGGCAAACAGTAGTAACACTTATGACAGCTGTACACAGATTAACTTCGAAAACAACACACTCAACAAAGTCTAACAGTTAGTCATTTCGATATGGATAAATATTATCATGGAATTTCAGGTTACCTATAAACATGCACGAATATGTATGTCTTTTTTCGTGTCATGTTGGCTGAACAATGGCTGGTATAACTATTTTGGGGAATAGTTAAAAAACCATAAGGAATTATAAGGAATTTTGCTTTTTAATAGCCTGGCTAGGTCAATGTATAGTTGTTCAAATTAATCTAGCAAATAGAACGTCACGGCAAGGACTAGCCGACAAATCCTCAGTAAACATGCTAAAGTTTAGCAATCAATGTGCGAATAGCTCAAGTTTCACTGCTAGGGCAATAGTACCATCACGTTACTAACATCTTAGATATTTTCTTAGTTTTTGAAGAGCACAACTCACGTTCCGATTTGTTACATACTTTCTGGGAAACCTTTACTAAGTAAGAAATTATTTTAATTCATCCGTCTTCTCTCTTCGGCCTCTTTTTGAGGCGATGGAAGACTATTCTATAAATGTGTCTAAACATTATTGACTAGCATTTTTCAATATACAACTGTCATAACTGCCACAACTGCATACCGAATCGATACTTCAACATGATTGTTACCTGCACTTCACTCCCCGCCAACGTTTTCAACCTGGTGTCGGTGATCCCGTGCGGCAGGTTGGTGACGGCGGCCACGAGCCCAGTTTCCTCGTTCAGCAGTCGATCCTCGTCGTCCGAGTCGCTCTCGTATTCGATCTCGGGCTCGTCTCGCTTGATGACGATGCGGGGCTTGTCCGAGCCGATGGCGGTGCGGGGCTTGTCCGAGCCGATGGCGGTGCGGGGCTTGTCCGAGCCGATGGCGGTGCGGGGCTTGTCCGAGCCGATGGCGGTGCGGGGCTTGTCCGAGCCGATGGCGGTGCGGACGGCGCGACTGAAGATGCCCGGGTTCGGCTTGCTGGGGTCGTTGACCTCGATGCGCGAGAACACGGACTTATCTTTGATGGTCTGGGTGACTTTGCGCTGTAGGACGACGCGGCGGCTCGGTATGGACCTGGTTTTGTCCTCGTCTTTTTCCAGCTGTTTCGGTAAAGGAGTGATTACAGTAACACGTAATAGTAAATTGCATCAGAGGCCGAAATGAGGATTTCCGGCCAAGTAGGTATATACCGGATAGTGATACGAGGCGTTTTCACGATGAGGCATGTATAGTGCTTTGCTCAAACATACAATGAAATAAAAAAATATACTTCAAAGAACAACATTTTATTAATTGACAAATAGGACATTTTAGTCTAACAACCAACCTTTAAAAACAAAACCTGCTTTTTGTCAAACCAGCCAGCTGTGTGAATGACCTTGTTGACCTTGTTGTTGAAGCCAAAAAAAGTTACTTTGCAGGCCTAGGCCTGAAAAGCAGTATGAAATCCCTTTACAGTCCTCTCGAGTTGTTGCGCCCGAAAAGCGATACTTCCGAGCCTATTATAAAGAACGTAAAGACAATATTTCATTGCATGTTTGAGAAAACTAATAAATATAGTAATACAACAAATAAGTGCTAAAATTCGTCAACCCCTTAAAATTCACCTTTGGCTCTATTGGGAGCACTCGCCCCGGCAAGGCAAGAGATATCGGGTCAAGTCCGGTAAGGTGGCAAATTTTTAATTGTGTTTGATGTTTGTATCATATCTGTAAAATTAGTGGTTAAATCCACTTAAAAATATACTAGAAGGGCCCACAACTTTATCCGCGTATTATTTTCTTTACCGTAGACGGATACAAAGTATCGTTTAATCTTTGACTATCTCTCAGCTATATCTTTGAATGTACCAAAATTAGTTAAAATTTGTCCAGCCGTTTTAGCGTGATGCGAGGACAAAGGAAATTATGAAAACAGATGGCGCCAGGTTGGCACGGCGCCGCGCGCCCGTACACCATACAAAACAAATAAATATTAATAAATAAGTAATAATAAGTTAAGCTTAGTTTTTTATTTAATAGTTTCTGAAATTGAATTTCATGATGAGTTAGTGAAACTTAGTGATCAATGACTAATATACATCAATGTAAGTATGGCTGATTAGGTAGTACTAACCTCTTTGTTTTCAAATATAATTCTTTGCCGAGATTTAGTAGAATATACTTCCGTGGTTGGTTTCGGCTGTAAAAAATAAAATCATACAAGTTAAAATTAAGACTTACTATCTCTGAAGCTGGTAATCTCTTACCAGCTTCAGAGTCCAGTATAAAGATCTTTTATCAATGACATTTATTGACATTACAATGCACCTACAAAATGCCGCCTGCAACGCGGTATCGTTTTCTTAAAACAGCTATAATTATCGATACATAAATTACAATATCACTGATTTAAATTACAGGGGTCTTGCGCAGGTATAATTTTTTCTTAGCGTGGACTGCGAAACGAATTACTTATGATTAATAATTTACCTTAGCCGCTTTTTTCTCAGGGGTTGCAGTATCAACTTTCGTGGAGCTAGTCACAGCCGGCTTTTTGGCGGGAGGAGATTTCTCTGCAAATAACATATTTCACGTGTTTTCTCAAAAACTATAGGGAAATAAAAAATATTAAGTAGGTACACAAAAAGAAACTGCAAACAAATTAATATATAACTTTGGCTCTGTCTGAAATGCCTGGTGCCGTAGTCAATGAGGAACCCTTATTTTTTTATAAAAATCTACCCTATTCCATCTAAATTAGTGCGTAGTGGGCTACGTATACGTGCTGCACACCTATCCGGTGTAGCTTAGCCTTAATTAATGGCGTGTGTGCAGCAGACGTGTTGCATTCGCATTCGGCATGGCATGGCCTTTAACCTATTGACCGCCAAGCGGTCTAGCAATTTACCGTGCCACTGACGCCAGAGTAAAAAAAAAAGAGGTGCCCCAAAATCAACAGGGATTGAAAAATACTTGTAGCGGTTAGAATTACAAAGTTTGAGATCATTGAAATTTGGACGGCTGTGGGCACTATTTTTTGTTGACGGCCACAGCCGACTGTGGCGGTCAAAAGGTTAATCAAACGTATGGGCTGTGGCCGCGATGTGGTAAGATGACGATCGACCTACCTCTCCTCTTCTTCTGTGCCGGCTTGTCGTCGCTGAAAATGATCTTCTGTCTCGGCGGGCGCGCGGCGGCGGCGGGCCGCGGCGGCAGCTTGGAGCGCAGGTCCGCCGTCGGCTTGGCGGCGAGTGCCGGCTCCACTCTACGATAATAAACGAGTACAACGCTATTAACTCATATACTATGCCGTCATTTGATATTTACCACTCGCTTTTCGGTGAAGGAAAACATCGTGAGGAAACCACCTAAGCCCAATAAGGCCTAGTTTCCCCTCTGGGTTGGAAGGTCAGATGGCAGTCGCTTGCGTAAAACTAGTGCCTACGCCACATCTTGGGATTTAGGTAGCCGACCCCGATTGAGAATTCATTCTCAAAAAATTGGGCAAGTGCGAGTCCGACTCGCGCATGAAGGGTTCCGTACCATAATCTATAACAAGTTTTTTGTATGGGAGCATTGGGAGCCCCCTTAAATATTTATTTTATTTTATTTTTAGTATTTGTTGTTATAGCGGCAATAGAAATACATCATCTGTGAAAATTTCAACTGTCTAGCTATCACCGTTCTTGAGATACAGCCTGGTGACAGACGGACGGACGGACGGACGGACAGCGAAGTCTCAGTAATAGGGTCCCGTTTTTACCCTTTGGGTAGGATGACTAAGCTTTTGCAATCTATGAGCTGTAAAAATAATCCTTGGGTTTCGATTTGTCTCGTTCGATCTTATGCGGTCCCGATTTTAACTTCTCTTTATTATACCCGAACCGGCAGTAAAAAAAAATTCCCTTCATGGGAAATATTCCTGGGAACGGGACATCCCTAGTAGTGACACTTGGCTGTTTGCCCATTAGGAGGTTTGATATTATTTACTTATTTAAACTTTATTGCACAAAACAAGTGTCAGTACAAATGGCGAACTTAATGCCTAATGGCATTCTCTACCAGTCAACCCTATGGTCAAACACAGATGCTTCAAGTGGGTGCAGAGTAGAAAATTAATCGTTCGGAGAGCGTCTAAGATACAAGTGAATACATGATTCGATGATCTAGCTAAAATATTCTGAGAAAGACTTCATTCGACGCTTAAAACACGGCAAGCATGAGGGATAAATGGACAGTTTCTCGTCGGCAGTTACACGTAAGTACGCTTTCGGGCGGCGGAGCCTAAAGGACACTTTATGGAACTCACTTAGCAGGTTTCTCTTTAAACCGGCCGCTGTCGTCGTCGTCGCTCAGCATGTCGTCGATGTCGCCGAGTATGAAGGCGAGGTCGTCGTCGTCGCTGTACCGTCGCTCCGGCGCCTTGTGCGGCAGCGGCGGCGTGAGCGCGCGCTCGGGCGACGCGGCCAAGGCGGTCGGCGGGGTCAGGTTCTCTAAAAGAAAACACACTCATTACAAACTAATACTACTCACTGGCCACACTTCATCATCATTTCAGCCTATTGCAGTCCACTGCTGGACGTAAGCCTCCCCTAGGGTTCGCCACATGGCCACACTAACCGACTTACAATATCTATCAAAGTCGAAACAAATTCGTTCTAGTATAATTTTGGACATAAATCGATGGTTTTTACCTTTTGTAGTTTTTCCCAGGGGACGACAGTATGGAGTACTACAAAAAGGAGTGTACAGATTTTTAAACGGTCGCCATCACGCGGGCGTATCCTCTGGAGGTGCGAGCGTCTATAGGCTATCATCAAGCGGGCCGTATGCTTGTTTGCCACCTCCGTGATAAAAAAAAAACCTTAGGTACATTTTCATTTATTATTAGCTTTCAGTGACCAAAATGCAAAAACAAAGGGTTTATAAAAACTTTTTTTCGTTTTCAATCCTTAGACATATCATTCTATATTTAAGAGATCGCCGTTTAGAATGGCAACCGCAGGTAGAATTGACTTCCGCCGCCTCCTCCTTAACCGGCGAGTGGTCCCTGTTGTCGTGGAGGGCTTGTCGGGAGACGCGGCGGGCTTGGAATCCGTCCATAACTAGGTACTTACCGCAGGTGGAATTGACTTCCGCCGCCTCCTCCTTAACCGGCGAGTGGTCCCTGTTGTCGTGGAGGGCTTGTCGGGAGACGCGGCGGGCTTGGAATCCGTCCATAACTAGGTACTTACCGCAGGTGGAATTGACTTCCGCCGCCTCCTCCTTAACCGGCGAGTGGTCCCTGTTGTCGTGGAGGGCTTGTCGGGAGACGCGGCGGGCTTGGAATCCGTCCATAACTAGGTACTTACCGCAGGTGGAATTGACTTCCGCCGCCTCCTCCTTAACCGGCGAGTGGTCCCTGTTGTCGTGGAGGGCTTGTCGGGAGACGCGGCGGGCTTGGAATCCGTCCATAACTAGGTACTTACCGCAGGTGGAATTGACTTCCGCCGCCTCCTCCTTAACCGGCGAGTGGTCCCTGTTGTCGTGGAGGGCTTGTCGGGAGACGCGGCGGGCTTGGAATCCGTCCATAACTAGGTACTTACCGCAGGTGGAATTGACTTCCGCCGCCTCCTCCTTGACCGGCGAGCGGTCCCTGTTGTCGCGCGCGTCGGCGCGCTCCGGCGACGAGCGCGTGGTGTCGGGCTTGTCCAGCTCCGGCCTGGTCGTGGAGGGCTTGTCGGGAGACGCGGCGGGCTTCGCTTCCGGCTTCGGCTCGGGTTTAGAGTCTTTGGGTTCGATGCGTTCACGCTCCCTGCATAAATTTAACAAATAAATAGATTACGGATACTGATTTTATGGATAACTAGCCCGCGACTACGTCCGCGTGGAACTTGAAAGTATGGAAGCAACCTCGTACAACACGATAGATATCCACCTCATCACCTTAATTAATAAAAAGGATTATTAAAAGCGCCTAAGCAAATGTAAGAGCAATTCTGCTTTTGGTCTAATCATTATATTTTCTACAGGGTCATCAATGTCATCATGAATTACTTACTCACTTTTCAATCTTTTTAGGGATAATTTCCAGGATGAAAACTATCCTATGTCCTTCCTCGGATCTTAAACTATCTCCATGCCAAATTTCATCAAAATCTATTCTGCGGTTTAAGCGTGAAGAGGTAACAGATAGACAGACACACTTTCGCATTTATAATATTAGTATGGATAGGAGAGAGCAGCAACATATATAATAATAATAGGTCTTATAAATAGTAAACGGAGAGGCAAGTGCGAATCAACTGGTGCACGGTGGTGTAATATTATAAAAAAATGATTGAGTAAAGTACGCACTTGTCGTGCAGCTGCTTGTGCAGCGCGACCGCGTTCTTCCTGCGGCGCACTTCCTTGGCGCGCAGCACGCGCTCGCGCAGCGTCTCCTGCTCGCGCACGCGCCGACGGTACTCGCTCTCCTGGATAATAAATCATTACTGTAGGAGGAAATGTGACATAAAGATCTACTTGACTGAGGTAATTACCACAGATACCAAAAATGTTTGATTTTAGTCTGCAGCTCACATGCAACACTTATCATATACACGTGACGCGTACGTGCTCGCACACGTCACGCAAGTTGTGTGTCATCTCTTTGCACACAGCCGGTGTGGCGTTGCCTCAATTCAGTTTATAGTGTAGGAATAATAATAGAGAATGTGTAATTAATTACGAAGCTATAGAGATCGGACGGCGTCCGAATTTTAATAGAGACGGCGGTTGGGCTTTAACTCCAGCATGGAAGCCTGTGCTTCCGGCGGCGAAACATATCGTGCGTTTAGACAATCCCGTGGACACCATTAGTCAAGTGTGCGTAATGTCTATTGATGACAAAAGTGACGTTGGAGTGCTGGACGGACAAGTTGCGGGCTTGCAAGCACCCCCCGCCCCCGCGCTCAGAGCGGAACGTCGGTCAAAGTATCGGCAGTGACGAGGTTGCCGCGGCGCTGTACGGGCAGCCGTCCCTGATGAAGGGCTCCATACGAGTTCGAAACATGTCGGGCCGTTCCTGACAATTTCACGTGAGTGTAAACCGCTTAAGAGGCCTTATTCCTTTGAAAATGCTGATTGTTTTTGACATTTTTCTCTATGATCAAACATGTTCTTAAACATATTATTGGTGTTACTACCTAGAACAGGGCTAATGAGATTTATTGGTATATATTTCAAACCTACAGTTTGAATTTTTCATTGATAATTTTTGTTTCAAAAACTACTCGAAATTGACAAATTTCACGCGGAAATTTAGTTTTTTCAACTTATTTTCCACTGCTCGCAATAAAAGCATGAAATAGCTACGTTACTACCTAGAACTCGGGGGGAAGTATTATTCACTTCAAAAAGTTGGGTGAAATTATCAATATATTTGTCATAGTATGAAAAAAATAAATTTTAAAAGGAATAAGGCCTCTTACAATAAGAGAATGTGTAGTGACCTCGTCAGGCGGGCGGCGCGGCTCGGCGCGCTCGGCGCGGCGGCGCTCGGGGCTGCGGCGCGGCGACAGCGAGCGGCGCGGCGGCGTCGGGGACCGCATGCTGCATGCATGCAATTATAGATTAATATTAAGGGATGATCTTACATAAATCCGCCTAGTACCAAACTAAGCACAGCTTGTACTATGATGACATGACCCAGGAACAAATATTCGAGTTGATCACGTAAATATTTGCCGCGGTTGGAATTCGAACCCAGGACCGCCGGCTCAGTAGGCAGGTGCACTACAAACTGCTCCAACCGCGTCGGTGTCGTAATTGAGTTGATGAATATTTACTTTTGCAGATGAGATGACAATCTTCCACTTATAAACTAACGGCCCGGCCACGAATTCGATCTTAGTGCCGAGCGGCGCGGCGGTAACCATGCCACGTACATACACCGCGCGATCTGTCCGCGCGAACCGCGGCCCGCGCCGCTCTGAAGTCGTGGCATCTTTCCTAGTCGCCGATACATTTATTCCCGCCGCGTCGCTATTCGTTCGGCAAAACCGCTGGACCGGCACCGCGCACGGCGGATCGTGGCATACACAGACAACCCCCACTAGACGGAGCATGTAAGGCGACCCGCGCGCACCAACGATATGGTACGGCAGAACATTAAAGTATCAACACGGCGGCGGCTACCGTTTAGTTGCGTCCATGTTTATGAGATCTCTCTACACCACTTAACACTACAATTTACCATGTTATTTATTTAATTTCTTTTTTCGTTGACGTACGCATGGATCATAAACAAGGACGCAACTAAACGGTGGCCGCCGTGTTGATAGTATGTTCTGCCGTACCATATCGTTGGTGCGCGCGGGTCGCCTTACATGCTCCGTCTAGTGGGGGTTGTCTGTGGTGGCATACTTCATACATCGGTATGATTTTGTTTTTGCCACTTGACGTTCACCGCTGCCGCTGGTCGCGCAAAGATGTGGCTGGACCGTTAATAGTTATAGTTCCGACATACCTATAGACCGCTGAAAATGTTCTGTTCTACATTAGCATGACGTCATTCATTTACATGCCACCGCAAAAGAAAACACCTAAGTGTAGTTCCAGCGCACTCATTCATTACGTCCGGGACCATCGGTAACGCAATTTGCGAACCCATATTCTAGGTCAAATTCCATTGTAATTTGGTCGACTCACCGACGACGGAGTCCTTGGCGGTTGGCATTGATGAACTCTTCCTGCCGCCGAAGTAAGTCGTCGTCGTTGCCGCGCCACGCGCCCGCGGCTGGAGCCAACTCGTTCTCGATCTCAATCGTTGTGTTCTCGATATATCTGCAAAGCGATTTACAGGTAAACAAACATCGTAAATTTATTAACATTTTCGAATAAGACGTTTTGGAATGACACTGGGTTAACGTCGAGAAAGTCATGCGAAAGCCAGGCAAGTGGTAACCTCGACTTCGAAACATTGTTTCCCCGCTGTATCGTTTCGCCGAATTTTCAACCTGAAACCCATATTTTCAGGATTTTATAAAAATCGTTTTAAAGAACCCATTAGGTTAAGTTAGGTTTATTTTATAATTATTTTGAAATGTTAATAGTTTTGGAATCTACACGGGACAAACACATTTTCTCCTCAAGCCATGTCGATCTCAAGTCTCTAAGATGTCATGATGTTTGATATAAAGAATCAAATCAATACCTTTGAGGAGATCGTCTATGGAACTTCCTACCGGCGGCCCGCGCCAGTGCGTTCCTCTGCTCCGCGATGAACCGCTCGGCCGCATCGTCAATGTCTTTAATAGGACCTGGCAAGCACAAACATTTATTTTATACTATCATACTTGAACTACCTAATTCTTAGTTAATAGTTAATGTAGGTAGTTCAAATAGTACGTAGGCTTGGTAAAGTTTTCACTTGTTTTAAAATAGATGTTGCATTTCACTTTTAAAAACTTATAACGTAACATTTCGCTCCTATGGAAAACAGAACCTATTGCTCATTTCCCGAGCTTAGTTTCGGATACAAGCTTCCTTCAAAGTACTGTAACATAAATACTAGGGTGATGATAAAGTATAAGCGCAAATGAATCCCTATAAAATGTCCGATGATTGATAATCTTTAAATCGAGAGGTAAACTATGAATGATGGGTTTGATGGCTAAGTCAATGATTCCCCATCTCTTTCGCAATATCCAGTACTATACGATAAGTATTGACACAAAGGTAAATTATGAAAGAAAAATGCCGTGTGATCTACTACAATCTAAGCTGCACTCAAACCTGCGACCTGCCAAATCACATTGCATTTTTCTTTTTACCTTTATGTCAATATTTAAAAAAATATAAATGTGGTATTTCCACACAACGTTGGAATGAAACTATGTGCTATAAACATCAACAACATCATGCATTAAATAGATTAACTAATGTGCAAACCATACAGAATGATACAAAGTGATACGATAATAATAACACAACAACATACATTTCATTTAAAATAACATGGAGTTTTTTTATGACAACGCCAGGACGTGAACCAGATTATAAATGGAAATTAGTAAATTTTTTGTTTTGATAAATGCTATTTGACGTAAATAGTGACGGCTTTGTATACCAGTTCATTTTTGTACGTAGATTCTAATAGATAGGGTAGATATTATATTGCCTATCCCAAAGCGGTTCAATATTTCAATTAGACTATGACGACGACAAACTAGTCTGGCTCGCCAAATAATGTTGACAGATATTTCCTGGTGGTATTACCAATTGTCTATGATTTACACAATTTAGTAGGTGGGTCCACTATACATAATTTTGATACTTTATGTACTAGTTCTAACATTCCGATCAAGTTGAAATTTGGCATAGTACTTATGTAATTTTTTTGGTGACGGATTAATATTGTATTATCGAGCTAGGTCTTATTTACAGTACATTAAATTTTTCGCTAGAAAGTGTAAACATATGTGTTTGTCGTTGACTGTAATGTACATGGTGGTAGAAATTATGTGAGCTGACTATGAGTGCACGTCAACATATATTTAACTTACTTCTTTAAGTACCTTACGTGTGCATAGAAAATTAAAAATTTCTAGTATCAAAACTATAGTTCCTACTACACAAAATGTGACCAGCCGCAGATTTTTTTAAATTTCCCGCTGAAACATTGAGTAATATTTCATTAGCCAGACTATACGTAAACTTCAAAATTTATTTTCTGATTTTCAGGTACCCATATAATTATTATATAAGTTAATTATTACGTGACATTTCATAAAAAGCAGATAATGTGACATATCATATCCAATGAGAACAAACACTACTAAAGAGATGACAAGAGGATGAGTAATTATTTCACATTCAACTTTAGGAAAAGGAAAGTATCACTAAAAGAGTACTAACTCTACAATGTACAAAGCATGCATCAAGTGGTTACCGAATTTGTTTTCCAGTGTGGGGCTCAGGGGAGGCGACTTTTGAATGCGCGTCGGAATGTACGTGGGGAGGCCCAGTCCCGCGCGCATCGTTGCTGGTAGAACAAAGTCCATGTAAGCCAACCAGTTGTAACATCGCAATGCCGTGTTTTCATGCTTTGATTAAAATGATGTTTGTGGTGAACAAGTTAAACCCTAGACCAATACCCAGATAGCCAAAAGATCAGAAATTTGGAACTTCTAACACAACTGCGAGACTGTCGCACGAAAGATGTTGACAGTCCGTTTTCCATCAGTACATTTCGAGTCACGAGTTATTTACTGAGGGGAGTTTTGAGGCGGAGACTTGCGGAATCGACCAATCAAGTGAGTTGAAATCTGTATCCAGATTTTGTGATTGGTTGATTCAACACGTCTTCACTCTGCCTACGTGGAAATGCACGTTTATGCTAACCTAGCAGTACCAGGTTGTGGTTAGTTAGATATCAGTTTAAATATTCTCACCTTCAACTGGTGGCTGGAAGTTTCCTTTAAAATGCGGGTTGATGAGCACTTTCTTCCCAGCTAGGGCTCCAGGCAAGGGTGGCAGTGGGACCGGCAGCATCCTCACTTCAGGCTCTCTGACTGGTCCTTTTGGCCCAAACTCGTCCAGTTTAGGTACATTAGCAGGCAGAGGCAATCCTGGCAGTGGCTGTCTAATAGTTATTTGGGGCATATGGTTGCTGTTAGGAATGATTTCTCTCGCCGGAGGACCAAATCGAGGATTGAATGGAGGCCGTTGGAAGAATCTGGGTTCAGGATTGGGTCTCATAGGGCCGAAATTAGGACGCGGTTCCTCCATATTCAGTCTGAACGGGAATCGCTGGAAGTTTTGGAAGGGAGGTCGGTTCTCCATGGGTCTAAATGGTTCATGGATCATGGGTCTTTCTGGAGATATTTCTGGTCTCATAGGCGGCATAGGCTCAGGTCGCATTTCTGGCCTAGGCTCGGGCCTGTTATCAGGTCGTATGTCCGGACGAACTGGCTCATGCCGGATGTCCGGACGAATTGGCTCTCGCCGGATTTCCGGTCGTATCTGCTCGTGTCGGATATCTGAGTGAATCAAATCATGATGAATGTCTGGTCGTATCTGGTCGGCTCGAATGTCTGGTCGGATTTGTTCCGGCCGATGATCCGGTCTGACAGGGGGCGGGTTTGGCCGCACTTGTGGAGCGGGGAATGAAGGTCTTTGTTGAAGGAAATTGCCCTGAAATAAGAATGAATTTTATAAAATCCCAAATGTCAGGTAGAAGTAATCTAATTCTAATTTTAAAATATGGCTTCCATCATAGTTAATGATGATTTCGCCAATTTCGAGTTTGCTCGTAGAGCATGCCGTTGTTCGGTGAGGTTTTGCTTTTTGTAAAGTGATAGCGATTTACAAAAAACCACGCGGACTATCGGGCCTTGACCCAGGAAGGGCTATGAACGCTTCAAGTTGAATTCTTCATTAGCTATTCACTCCTACGTTAGATCACTGCACAATACGCTATCAATACTACACATTGAACAACGAAAATGAATAAATAATGAACAACGAAACTTAAACGCATGCGGCCATCTTAAGTCACGAACCGGAAGCCCCAGGTAGAAGTAATGTTTTCTTTTTTATGACAACATGGACAGTGTAAAGCTAAAGGAAAGACTTGCCCGCTGCACGTTGTGGCGCCGGTAAGGATGGTTAAAAGGTTGGTGCTGGTAGCGCGCCTGGAACTGCGGGTTGCGCCACGACGTGCGCCCGCGCCCGCCGTAGCCTCCGCGCGGTACGAACACTTTGTCTGTGAATACATTCCAAATTAATGATAACTATAAACAGGACCTTCCACTGAGCTGAGCATGGTGGTACGCGACTTTACATAGGTATGAGCAGTCTACTTGTATTAGTACTCGACATCCTGTTTAGATTAGAACATTAAGCTATATAATTTATATAATATCACACAAATCAATCTTGTCGCTAAACAATGCTTAAACTATGGGTACTAGACGACGATCTAGATAGACAACATCCTTGATCCAGGAACAAATATTCGAGTTCATCATACAAATATTCACCCTTTCTGAGATTTCAACCCAGGACCGCCGGCTCAGGATCAACCAAACCTTTCTTAGCCACATCCTGGGTCAAATTACATTTTCTTATGGTATGATAGTAAATTTATATATTTTACATCTACCAAGATTCTATGTAGAAAAAAAAACTGAATGATTACGATTTGTAATACATTGAAACTTGTAAGTTTTGTAAGCAAAACATCAACAAGATTATATGTTTACAACCTGCATTCAATCACAAGCTTCTTAACAAATGAATGGTCACAAAATTATACGAAGATCAATAATAAGATTAAATTAGAAGAATATTTTAAAGTTACCTAAAGAATCAGGAATGTCCCGAAGTTGCGGGGTTCGCTGCGCGCCTGGCGGCCGCTCGGAGTGAAAGCGTTCACGGTTGTCGCCATCTTTAAAATAATTGATATGTAGATTATTTATACTACAAAGTACAAATACAATAAAGAGTTCTTTGTTAATAAGAACCATACCTAACTACTCAATTTGAACAGTCCCTTTGAGTTCTTTTTAAGTTCTTAACCACTGTACATAGAGTAAAGTGGACTTATAGTCTTGTTATTACAATTATTACACAAAATAAAAGCTGCCTCCAAAAATCCAGTTAAAAATTAAGTCTATTACTATAGTGACTTACTTGGGAGTTCTGACGGCACTATTTGAGGTGATTCTATAGGTGCTGCAGGCTGTAATCATAACAAAAATGCATGAGTATGTGGCGATATAAGCTGAGGTCCCTTAACTAATTCTCCCTTACACTCAATCAACAATAGGGCAACAGATGCAACAAAATCCTTTTTGTATTCATTACAGAGTACAGAATGAACTAAAAATAGAGAAGAAGACCAAGAATAAGTATTTTTTTTGAGTGAAGGAGAAATAATGGGCTGGATGGATTGTATCAATCAGGAGACCAAGTCTTAACATTTACATTAAAGCAAAATTGATTTACGCTAGCAGACTTTTTTTTAATGACTCATGGGGACGTAATTCACCATGCCCCTGGCGTCACAGCAAAAATAAAACAAAGTGCTCCAAAATAAACAGGGGCTGAAAAACACTTGTAGTGGTTTGAATTAAAAAAAATAATTATGTATGGTGCTAGTGCTAGTGGCACATTTTTCTTATGTTGTCTTCACAGACAACCCCCACTAGACGGAGCATGTAAGGCGACCCGCGCGCACCAACGATATGGTACGGCAGAACATTAAAGTATCAACACGGCGGCCACCGTTTAGTTGCGTCCATGTTTATGATCCATGCGTACATCAAGGAAAAAAGAAATTAAATAAATAACATGGTAAATTGTAGTGTTAAGTGGTGTAGAGAGACCTCATAAACATGGACGCAACTAAACGGTGGCCGCCGTGTTGATACTTTAATGTTCTGCCGTACCATATCGTTGGTGCGCGCGGGTCGCCTTACATGTGCCTTGCATGCTCCGTCTAGTGGGGGTGGTCTGTGGTTGTCTTTAAAAGGACAATAAAATTTTACCAAAAGTCAGATACGATTGAGTATAACAAGTAAAAGCATGATGATAAAAAGAGTACAATAATAACCATGGTTTTCGAGCTGTGAAGGATCTGGTGAAGATCAGCACCAATAAATCTATAGCCCGGTTTCCCTGTGATCTGAAACCTAACACCTTTAGTACCATGTACTTTAATTGTATTTAACAGCTTTAATACTGTATTCTTGGCAAATAAATCTTTGAATCTTTATTATGTGATATCCTGATTCCCACGTCTGATTTCTTGGTATGTTTTGAAGAAAATGATGTTATGCATGCTAATTTAAGCAGATTATGGTTGACCTAAATTTACTATACCTACCACCTATGTACTTATACCCATAATCAGCAAATAAATAGATTTCTTTTCATAACGTTGTTGAATACTTACTATTGCAGGTGGTACCACAGCATGTTCTGGTTCATATGCCGGGGGCTCATAGGGTGCATAAGTAGAATGGTCTGGAATAGGTGTGTTTGGCACCTCTACTGTTATGTTGGGAACCACACATTCTTCCACTGGTGGTTGATATGGCAGTGGTTGCTGTTAAAATGAGACAGAAGGTAATTAAGACAAACTTGTGTTTTAGAAATTGGGATAAATAACGATTTTTTAAAACTTAGAAACTGACTGACTGTTTGAGTCGGCTAGTAGGCATAACTTATAGTAGAGAATAAATAAGCATTCAAATAAAAGTATCTCCCATAAATACTACAAAATTATTGTTCTCAAAAAAATACAAGAATGACCTTATTGAGAAAGTTAAATTTGGGAAAACACATAATAGAGAACACTGGCACAAATTGTGAAACTTTAATTCTATTTGAGGAATATTTTAGAACTTACTTGACTGTAAGCTATGACATGGCCTGAGAATTCTAAAGAGCTGATATCACTTCCATCATTGTAGTTGGGGTCAATCGATGTTGGTACGTTCTGGGGACCACTCTCGTAGTCATCAGCTAAGAGTTGATCTTCCTCATCATTACCAAGGTTGTAATCAGCAAGACTGTGGTCTCCTAAATCGTCTGCTAGCAAGTCTTCACTGTGAACAAAATACAATTATCTTTGAAACAGAAACACTAAGCATGCATGATCATTGATCACGGACGCTACTTATTACACGGTATTTTGACAATGATAGACGAGTGCTTTAAGCAAACTTTTGTCTAATATATCTTGTAAAACCTATTGATAACAATGATACATCAGTAATTACTAACTTATCCGACATGTTGACAAAATATTTTTCATGAATTCACGAACTGCGAAGACACCGAAGCGAATGAAAGATGAAAATAAATGGAAACAGACAGATAAGATAAGAAATAAGAAATATAATAAACATAACATTGTCTATGGTTAACATTGCTTATGGTTTACAAGCCATCCAAGATACGCTTAAAAACGATACTATCACGATGGGTGAAAATAATTTGTCAATTAAGTTCGTATAAACCACGTAAAAAAGTGAAAAATAAAGTGCGCATAAATCTGCTTATTTAAACAAACTGTGGCCTTGGTTAAACTTAAACTAGCGAGCAATGCGAGCATATTCCTTTTTTAGAACGCATGTTAAAAAAGATACGCTCAAATAATTTCAGGTACCATAGACTATGGACATTATTTCTAATCTGTGTCAGCGTGGGAAAAAAAAAAATTTTTTGCTTGTCGTTCGATCACGTCACGTCACTGTCATGTAATGAAATGAGTGTTATTATGCCATGCCATCTTCATCTGCATAATTTTGTTTGCTTAAATATTTGGTCTTTTCCTTTTAGAATAGAATATTGAATTCAATCATGACTGAATCGGACTTTGAAATCGAATATTTAGATGAGGATGAAGATGTTGTTCAACAATGCGTACAAGCATCAGAACATACCGATTCTGTGCCTGTAGCTTTGAGTACAGTACCGGCACCAGCTTCTAAATATGTTGTTGAATTAAAAGTACCAGAATCTAGCTCAGGTTCCTTGCTTGTCGAACGTACACGCGTCCCTAGATCGTATAAGAAGAAAAGATCGAGAGAAGATGAAGACTCCGACTATGACCCTAGCGAAGATGTGGTGCCAGGACCTCGTCGTTATAAGAGGAGGATGCAATCGTCGACCCCACGGTCCACCCCGACAATTGAACGTAGAGCAAAAGTTACACACACCATGACTAAAAAAGAAGAGTTACAGTTTAGAAGGTCATTGGGCTTAAAAATTCCAAATTTTGAAGATCCACTTTGTCTCCCTGTTAAAGCTATTATAAAGGATGAAAGTGACATGAGAAAGTTAAAAAACTGGAATAACCTGTGCTTGAACCACTATAAAAATCATGACACATCTTTAAAGCCCGATGTTGGAGATACTGTGGCTTCTCAAAGAACTGTTGTGTTGAGGACAGTGAAGAATAAACTGACAGGTATGTCTTATTATTTTGAATTCCTAACACTTTTACTGCCGGGCCACACTGTACTGTACTGGATCTGTAGCAGAAAATTATTTTTAATGATATAAATTGTAAAGTACTTGAGTGTACCAATTGTCACTCTTTGGTTTCCTAAATCTATTCTATTTAAAACAAGTGTAAACTAATGGCTGCATGTAAGCGAAATATTATATTATAAACCATGATTTGTATCTAAGCAACGAGAAAATGATGACAATGGTTTCATTTTCATTATATGATTTTATAATAAGGTTTGCATCCAAAGTCAAAGTCAAAGTCAAATCATTAATTTGCTAGAACACAGTGTTTTAGGTCTTATAATTCAATGTTTGTTTCCAATTTGCTCAGCCTGCAAGCAAGCATGCAAATTTTTGAGCGCAATATATTATATATTAATTACATTAATCCATAATAGTAACATTAACAAAATTGCATAAAGACAAAACAAAATAACAGAATAAAATTAAATATAAATCAGGAATAGGATAAATAGGATAATAAAATTGAGATGTCAGTTATAATGCTATAGAAGCACCTTTCCAGGAGCCAGGTGTCCAATTTGTGCTTGAACTGGTTTCCTTGGAGCACTCTAATGTCATCAGGTAGACTATTAAATAGTTCGATCCACATGTTATACACATTTCTACCGTATATCGTCTTACTAACACACGGTTTATACAATAGATCCATAATTCTAAAACCAGCAATGTATTAACTTTTCATAGTAAAAAAACAATAAATGTAAAGTAATTGATTTTAAATTAAATAATGTACAATGTTATTGCTTAGTTTGTGTAAGATTGTCCCTTAATATTTATTTAAGACAAAAAATATTTACCCATAAAAGGAAACATGTCCTTTTTCTCGGCAACTGTTACTGGAGGTATTTTTGCGGCGCAATACGGCACAAATGGGCATTCTTCATATGTTGATGTTAAGATCCAAGCACCTTTTCCTTTAAAAGTCTAATTTTGACAGGCGAAATACATGTACTTGTGTCATCTAGTTAGATAATAGCTCTGTGACTATATTTAAAATGTGTGATATTTAAAATGTTCAGGTAAAAACGAGACAACATTATGGGGAAAGCTGACAGTTCAGAGCAAGCAAGATAAGAAGTCCGAGGTGTTTCAAGGTGTGTTACCAAAGTACAGAGAGGGCAAGGTCCTGGAGTTGCCGTGGTCAAACAGTACCAGGAAGACGAAGACAGTGCGGAGCATGGAGACGGTTGTGCTGACAAAGGAGGATGATAAAGGAGAGGTGCTGGTGGTTTACAAACCTCAGCAAGCACTCAGTGCTGTGTATAAGCTAATGGAAGAAAATAAGTGAGTGACTTGCTATTTATTAACAAATATTTTACATTTCGCAAAAGAAAAATCTTATTATTACAAAGAATCAGATGTCAGTAACATTAAAATAATTGTCCCATAAATATTATAAAAGTAAAAGTTTGTGTGTATGCTTTTTACTTCTTTAGGGTGAAACTGCTGAACTCATATCCTGAATAAAGCATAGTTTCAACGCAGGCAAAGTCTCAGACAAAAGCTAGTATTTAATATGTGATAAAATCCCATTATGTTGTGTTAACAAGTGAAGATCATGTAAAAGGAAAGTGCTAGTGGAGTGTGCCGGATAATTGAATGTATTGGACTTTTGAAGTGCCAGATTAGACTACTACATTTATCTGACTTAGTTTCAAGGAGTTATTTCTTTATAATCACAATATACAACTTTATAATCTATTCTCTTGCAGTGAAGAAGCAACAGAAGCTAAGAAAGAAGAAGATAAGAAACAGTATCTGAAGGAACTGACAGTGTGTAAAATGTGTGCACCCTGCTACCAGGGTTCATGGCGGGGTTATAAAACAACTTCTAATAAGAAAAGTGAGTATCTGTTTAAAGACATTAATTATACCAACTGATACACATCCACTTCAGTACGAAGGCCTCTTTAAAGTTGGGTACGGCCCAAATCCAACTGTTTCCCGCAATCCCAACCAGATCACTGGTCCACCTGGTTAGATACCTTTCCAAGATGCTTCTTCCGGTACACAATTCCTCCACAAGAACTTTTATAGCAACATGTCCTGATGGACATTGAGTTGCAGAAAACCAGCCCCTGATAACCTATAACAAGTCCCGTTCACTGCCACTTAAATCTCTCTGAGCTGTGACAAACACATTGGTTAATTTCTGAGGATTTTCTCACAATACATATACCTGATTCACTCGGGCAAGAAAATTCTGAGCATAACTGGTCAGATTGCCCTTTGAATACCTTTGAACCTTCAGATCTGATGAGGCCTATTACGAGAGTTCATATAATCATGTTTCTAACAGGTCTTACTGACCACAGATTAACTAAACTATGGACTATATACTTCTCCAAATATGTAAAGTCTTCCACCAAGCATACTCTCGAGCGACAAATATTACCTATCTCGTTCTTTGCAATACTGTGAGAGAGTGACAGGCCGCAACGCGCTATGTAGCGCGACAAGAGTCGCAAAGCATACTTGTGCTAGACGGGCTGAGACATCTCCCTAACGTTATGTTAGTTATTGATGGTATTTAATGTCTATATGCCCTGTAACAAATTCTGTTATGTCATTTGATAAATTAAGTTTGGTGGAATATTTTTATACAAAATACGTGTCATTAAACGTCCATAGTTTATATAGTCGCGTGTTACTGATCCATTACATTTTCCACTTGTGTACATTGTTCCGTAATATTATCCTTTTGTATAATTTTTCAGAGAGTGTGATCTGCCCAATCTGCGCGCGATCATTTGTGAGCGTGTACAATCTACTCGCGCACGTGAAGACACATGACGCGTCCGACGTGCATACCTACAAGAGAGTGCTTTGCAAGACTCTAGCTAATGTGAGTATCATAGTGGTGCCAGATATGCGCTTCGTGAGCGCAACGGGTCCAATGTCCAAGTCTATAAGAAAGTACAAGGCTGTACTCTGCAAGGCTAGAGGAGTAATTCTTTCAAATAAAAATTTTGGGAATCGGTCTGCACAACTTTTGTTCCTCCGTTCTGTAGTAGTAGATTTTTCATAATTCTTGCAAATATCATCTTATTGATTAGGTAAGATCGGGTTAGGTTTGTTTCATAACAATCTCAAATAGTTAACGGTTGCAAAGAAAAATGCTTTCTACGAAATATGATGTTTCGGCGAAATTAAACGTGTGACGAAAAATAATCCTGAGAATCAATTTAGACCCGTCTAGTAGTGGTCATCTCACTATGCTGAGCTGATGATGGAAGGAACAACTCTTTAATGGTTAAGAATTAGGGGATAATTGTTTATTCGTTAAATATTAGAGTTAGGTTAAGAACGTTACTTGTACTATTATTTATAGTAACTAATTATTTTTATTAAAAATGTTTACAATGATTAGTTTGGGTGTAGCATATTGTTACTATCGATTCCCAACATAATTTGAGACGATGGTGCCGATTACGAAGTCTGAATCTTTACGGTAGATGGCGCTACGATGCTACCCGAAGGCATTGGAAACGCAGTTTCAAACCCTGCCAGAACTACATATATTAAAGTTTTAATATTTTTACTTCATTGTAAACATGCAACTCGTTCAGTTGTTCTCAGAAATACAATGTCTTCTCGTTGAAGTGCTATTTTTATGAAAAAGTGATTACTTATTAATATTTACATAAACATATTCATGCCGATATTTCACTAATAAAATAGTGGTTCTGATTTCGATCCAGGTTGTGGACTACCACTACAAGTGCCGCATCTGTCACCTGAAGTGCCCCAGCATTAAAGACCTCCGGAGACACGTCCTCGCGCATCAAGGTAACTTGTACATTTGACTCCATCTTTGAAAACTTGCAGCAGCTGAATAGAAAGAGATGACCACTGATGACAGTTCGTATTCTTTATTAACTGTCGAAGACTGGAGTATAGTATCTTTAAGATATAGTGGTGTGGACTTTAAAGTGTTTTCCGAGAGTCTTAGAGTTTTATAAAGATTATTTATTATTATATTATGTTCATAAATAGTTTAAATATGGAAACCTACGCATCCAAGACGCGATTCGGAACTACGACTGTCCGCAATATTGGAGAAAATAGGTATTTGTGCAGACTTAGTAAATAAAGCGTTGCCATCGTATTTTGTACGTGCATGCTCGTTTTTATATTTCTATCTCAACTTTATCACCGAACTCAATAGAGAAAGCATGCTAAAACGAACTTTTCTGACAAAAAAACGATGGCTCAACATTATTCACTACATCTGTAGCTATTTGTTTTCATTCCTCAATTATCCACGTTTTCCATGTCTGGACTATGTCTTAATAAACATGATGGAACATATTTTACGTCACCCTAGGGCGTAAGTGGGATGTTCTGCCTGGTAACATGATTTAACCGTTTTGTTTTCAGCTAATGAGCAGTTCCAGTGTGAAGTATGCAATCGTGTGCCTAAGCTTGCTATCAGCGCCTAGCCGCCATAAGAGAATGTAAGTGAACGTTATTCAAATAAAACTATTTTTGTAATGATCCATGCGTGTATTATTAACCTAGTTCAGAAAAGAATATTCTCTAGTCGACTGTAATGTTCGTTTTTTATGGGTGCCAGCTGGTTAGCGGGCAAATACTAATTTAATAAATAAAAGTAAAAAACATGGGCGAACGTTTTTGGTCTGTTCGCTGTTTCTGAGCATAATTGTTTAAAATGTTTACTTAGTATTAGAGTTTTTGGTAACCTTCCTATCTCACACACTGTCATTTCGTCATAAAGGCAGATTGTTTATGTTTAGACTCGAAAGGTATTAACGCTCAGACCGCGTTGGAATGTCAAATTATGTCCTCTGAAATTGGTGTCTTCATATCGCGGTTAACAGTCTCCCATTCTTAAGTGTTATGTCAGAAGAGAAGACTCTCGTCTTGACACGATAATCTGGAAAACTAGTGGTTCCAGCCCGCAGTGGTGGTTCTAGTTCGCAGCCCGTTGGGTTGATCCAACCAAATCCGCACTGCACTCGACTTCAACTTCCACCGCGCGCTCAAGGCAGCCGAGGATCGTGGAAGGTGGCGCAACAACATTCGGAGGGAGCTGATCCATGGTTGCTGTCACAGTATCATTACGATAAATGCAGGAGGGATTCGTATGTGTTAATTAGACCAAATTAGACCTTCGGCATTGAAAGGAAAGTGAAAAGTGACAAAGAGTCGCGTGTGTCACAGTTATGCTAGCAGTACTGTTCTAGTATCAGTGTAAGACCGAGGCAAGAAGACAGACGGATCTTCATAGTAATCTGAGCAGAAAGTGACTTTTATTTTTGGTTTTCGTGCAGTTTTATCAGTAGCCTAGTTAGCCAGTAGCCTGCTAGTGTCCTACTGCTTGTTAAATGCTTTTCCATTTCTCCACTCGGATTGTGCCCTTTACTACAGTTATGTTTTTTTTATAATATTTCGGTGAGCGGTACCGCTTCTATATGCAGTTAGGTACTAATAGTAGAAAAAATCCTGAATACATTGTGACGACTTAAGGCTCCTTATCCGTTAAAAAATTGGAAATCTACTGTTTGAATTTTTTATTGATAATTTTTGTTTTATTAGCAACGATGGTGCTAAATAGTCAAAGGTTTGCGTTTACTCAACTTTTATGGAATCAGAGTAGAATGTTGAATAGTAGTCGTATATTAGAAGCGCCGAACTCAGCGGATCGGCCATTTTAGAAGCTGTTACAGAACTATTAAGGGATAAAAAATCTGAGTAAAAGTGATTTGATCACTTGAACTCAGCATATTACAAAAACTAAAAAGCAGAGTAAAAGTGTTTTAGTGCTGTAAACGTTTATTCGACTTAATTATAACACTATTTAGTGAAAATTGCTAAACAGTCGAGACAGCGAAGCGCTTTTATACGACATGTTGATATTTTGGCAACGTAATTTCAGCTGTTATAAGACTTTAGTCTGAGTAAATCGTTTCTTATTCGCCTGTTTTGCAGATTGGGTAACTATTCGGAAACTGTTTTGTTTTTCAACTCATTTTCGACTGCACGCAATGAAAGCATGAAATAGCTATGTATGTTAGGCACTGTCCAGAACTCGGGGAAAAGTAAATATCAAAAAGTTGGTTGAAATTGTCAATATACTTATTTGTCACAATATGACAAAAAATAATATTAAAAGGAATAAGACCTCTTAATGCAATAGCTTCGTGACTGTTTTTAAATTAAAAAAATAATAAAACTCAATAACGCCGACCTCCTATTCGGTTTATAAGCACCATGCACATTTTTTACCCCAAGGGTGCAGCAATAAATGAAAGTTTTATTTAACGAAATTAAATATTTAAAATGCCGAATCAATAATACGGCTTCCCCTCATTTGGACAGTCATACAAATAAGGGGCGATGTAATTACACATGTAGCGCCATGTGGTACATTTGCTGATTACTGATTAGTACCTATCATACATCATTAATTGTTAAATATACTAATGGTATACTTAAACATGAAGGTAACAAATTTAAATTAAAACAATTGTATAGGTACGTCGCGTTGTATAGTATGAATCTTTACTAGAGATGACACACCACTTGCGTTATAATTGTATAACACGTGCGTGACGGGTGTCGTTTAAAAGTTATCAAGATACATAACAAACAACTTGCATAAAAACAAAATCCATAATGATCTTCTTCTTGAAGTGCCTCTCCATTACTAAAGGTTGGCAGTCAGCTTCTTAAAATTGTCCATCTCAAACGTCAATCTGAACAGCTGCTCGACGGTGTTAATCGCTATCCACTCCCTGATATTTCGGAGTCAAGACATCTTGTGTCTACCTGCTTTCCGCTTCGCGGCTACATTTCCCATCATGATGGTCTGTAGGAGGGAATACCGATTTTGCCGCAGTACATGTCCGAGGTAGGCGAGGTAGGCGAATAATTTTGATAGACATAATTTAACTAAAAGAACAATCGATAATCCTAATAACATTAGTTATATTGTTAATTTTTATTAAAGCTCATTACGACGACATTTGATCTAACAATCGGATGACATAATTTGATATTAATACATGCATTAATTATAATTATAAAGTCTAGGTTAGGTCAGGTTATAACTCGCAGCATAGATACATGCACTTGTTATACAGTCAGAACCTAGAAAATCGACAATTAATATAGTTATAGTCTGTCCGATCTCGAAGATCAAATTAAGTCACTTTGGCACAAGGTACAAACGACCGCATGCGTGTAAATTTAAGGTAATTTTTTACTTATGCCAGTTTGACATAATGTGAACTTAGAATTCCGGATGGACTTACTTAGGTAAGTATACCTAAATCTACGAGTTTGTAATATTGCAGAACTTCAAAGAAATTTCATTAAATAGTTGGGAATTTTAAAATTACCTATAATCGACATAAAGGCATTTTGGAGTGAAATAAATTAATGAGTAGGTAGGTATACGAGTATGAGTCCTCCTCCTCCTAGCCTTTGTCCCATATCTTTGTAGAGAATGAGTTCTCAGTCGGGGTCGGCTAAGTACCTAAAATCCCAAGATGTGGCGTAGGCACTAGTTTTTACGCAAGCGACTGCCATCTGACCTTCCAACCCAGAGGGTAAACTAGGCCTTATTGGGCTTAGGTGGTTTCCTCACGATGTTTTCCTTCACCGAAAAGCGAGTGGTAAATATCAAATGACATTCCGTACATAAGTTCCGAAAAGCTCATTGGTACGGGCCGGGTTCGAGTTCGAACCCGCGACCTCCGGATTGAAAGTCACATGCCCTAACCACTAGGCTACCACCGCTCCAATATAGGTAGGTATATGAGTATGAATTAAATTTAGTTTTTATGTTAGGTACGAAACATTACGCACCCGTGCGTGATACGTGCTGCACACGCAGCTTGTATGGTTTGGCTTTTAATCAGATCGCATATATTAACTATTAAGTAAGTAACTTTAGGTACCAACTAAACTCATTAATTTTGAGTTTGCAACATTTCGGATGCTTGAGCATTTCTTTGCATCATTTTGCAGCTTTCGAGCTTATGGGATAGATGGGGATGGAAGTAATCAGTGATAAGACGTCCAAACAAACCCCCAATGAAACCTTCCTCTCAAAAGTAACTTACGGTTACGGTTATGCCACAACTTCGGTTGCAAGCGGCAGCAGCGAGCGGCGACCATAGGTAGGAGCGAGAGGTCCGAGCGCGGCGGTCTTACGAGTGAGCGCGACACTCGTATGGCCGCCGCTCGCCCCTGCCGCTTGCCGCCAAAGTCGTGGCAGGGCTATAAACCGAAAAAATGCGTTTTTTTTCCTTCTTTTATTTCCCGTACTTATTTCGGAATGTATGTGGGTCGTTCTCTCGTTTCGTCCCAATTTGGTGTTTGGGCCCGAATCGAGTGTAAGAAATAATAATTTCCGAACATGGCTACTTCATAAAGTTTCGTTAACAAGTTACGCATAGGGAATAATTTAAATAATTAGGCTAAACCTGAAAATCTAAAAAAAATTCTTGAAAAACCTATCAAAATTTCATTCCACTCCTGTGTCAAAATGCGTTCCATTAACTTTATAACCAAAATACCTCATTTTTTTTCATAGAAACCCATCGTGTTTTTGTAGTTTATGCGTAAAATACGTATTTAATATTATGTGAGTGCATTGAAAACTTAACTAGAGTAGATATACCATGCCGAGAACGCACTTTTTCACTTTGTCAAACGAATAACTTCATTTCCCTCCGCGAAAATTGAAATGTATTTTAAGTTTATATACGCATCCTTATCCACGACGACCGTAATCGCCGTTCGTACTCCCTACCTCAGACTACCAAAGCATCTCAACGAGGGAGACCGCACGCACGTGGTTTGAGAAATATTTGAATTCTCTCCGTTGGTTTTTGATTTTGTCACGGGTAAGCTTTAATTACTATCCTTGGTATATTTAGAAATTCTCTAATGCAAATTATTTCTCTAGCACGTTATTTATTAACATTTGAGTGGACCATCATTTAGTTTCCTTGGTGACCTTGAAGCACGAAAGAAAGTGAAATAATTTGGATTTAAGTGCTGAAAGTTCATTTCTTTCCAATTCATTTCCATCCGTTCCTTCCATTTTTTTAGAGGAAGGAAATGAATGGATTTGGATGGGAATGATTAAATATATTTCGTTGTTACATGTGACGTAGATACTGGCGTTCTATATTACATCGATGATCATAAATGTGATCATAAATGTGTAAGAACCAAATTCTGTACCATGAGCCAATACCCTCAATCATGACATGTTGACAAAATTGAAAGATGAAATCTATTCCTTGTTGGTGCAGTCGTAAAGAGGACGGCTGATAGTGGTCACTATGTAATATATGGAGGAGACGTTGGGTCTATTCAAGATTTTGCACAAGTAGTTAAACAAAATGTTCAAATAGTGGAATTGATGATAATACCCGAGGAGGAGGTTTAAAAAAAAGATTTTTGGCTCACATCCCCAGATTTAAAGGTACAACAAAAGTACATCAGGCAATTTAGACAAAAAATTTGCCGCACTCAGTTGCATTCAGATCTATTAGCTGTTTTGCGTGTCGAGGCAGCTTTATACCCTGCGAACATATTGTGTTCTGGTTCAATTAGATTGAATGAGTGATAATTAGTTGTCAAAGTGATGATCAAAATTTTGGAGACAAAGTCAACAAGTCTGAAATAAAGTACTTATGGATATTTATTGTCTCGATGTGATTAAGTAAATTAGTAACACAACAAATTAACTATAGCCCAATAAAAATAAGTCTATCTAAATCTAAACTAAGAAAACATTCATTTATAGTTTTAAAATAACGCTGTGAAAATAACCAAGTTTCGATCATTCGAAACTTGGTCTGTTCTGGAGTCCTTGCAGCGATGTCAAGCCGACTGGAGGAGATGCTTATATTCAGCTGCCACGATGATTTTGCAAGTACAGAACCAGCAGGAAGAACATATATGGACCTGCGTCGAGGAGTGCGACAAGGTGACGTTATATCATCGTAACTGTTCACTAACGCATTGGAGGATATGTTCAAGATGCTGGGCTGGAAAAATAGTGGCATATTAATATAAATGGTCAACAAGTCTTTCTCCTACGATTCGCAGACGACATCGTCATCATGGCTGAGACTCTGCAGGACCTGAAACTCATGCTAGATAGCCTGGAAAGTTCGTCTGTCTCCAGATGAATTTAGATAAAAACAAAGTAATGTTCAATGAACATATTGATCCGGGACTGGTCGCCGTAAATGGATTCTCCCTTGAAGTTGTTTCCAAATACGTGTACCTTGGGCAAATGCTCCAACTAGGCAGAGTCAACATCGACAAGAAGGCTAAGAGGCGAATATAACTGGGCTGTGCAGCATTCGTAAAACTGCGTCGAGTCTTCACGTTGCCCATACCTCAAAGCCTTAAAACGAAAGTTTTTAATCAGTGCATCCTACCTGTCATGACCTACGGAGCTGACACGTGGCCACGCACCATACGACTAGTCCACCAATTCAAAGCCACTCAGCGAGCCATAGAAAGAGCTATGCTGCTCGGTGTGTCTTAGGGATCAAATCCGAAACTAAGTATTTCGACAGACAACCAAAGTTACCGGCATAGCACAACGAATAAGCAAGCTGAAGTGGCAGTAGGCTGGTCATATCTCTGTCGTTGAACCGATGTCCACTGGAGCGATGAGTTCTAGAGTGGAGGCCACGAATCGGTAAACGTAGTGTAGGACGCCCTGTAACAAAGTGGAGCGACGACATTCGTAGGACAGCGGGTAGTAACTGGAGGAGGAGAGCTGAAAACCGAGCTCACGCCACTGAGCTCTCCTCCATGGGAGAGTCCTCTATGTCCAGCAGTGGATTTTTGTAGTGGATTTGTGATTTATATATTAGGCTCGTTTGTTACTTTTCATTCAACAATTTAAAAGACAAGAGTGCAGTGTATTGTAGTGCACTTGAACAGAATAATTTTTGCAATACAATATTTTGGACTTTTGTTCATTAAGTCGAAGTAGGTTTTTTTTATTTAAATGTAACATGCACAATTTAAATTAAAAAAATTGTAATTGAGAAATTTTAAGATTTCGTATCATAATGTAACAGATAAGTTTTTGAATGTTGAGTCTGGAAAAGTAAATACTTAGGAGTATATACTTTATTTTATTCCTAGGCCTCCATAAATTGCCATGAATCAAATTAATTCCAGTCTGGATTCAATACATTTTGTACACGTTTCATTCCCATACATTTTCGTTTCATTTCCTTCCAGTCGAATTTCGTTTCCATCTACGCCTTCATTACATTCCACCCCTTTTTTTTCTAAATAACATTAATATAGACGTGCCTTTCATTGAATGATATATAAAACGAGTATCCACATAATTGATATCAATATCAACAAAATAGCTCCTAAAAAAAAAACAAAATCGAAAAAAAGCCAAATTGGGACGAAACGAGAGAACGACCCATGTGGACTACGTCAGATGCCATTTTTTTACTCGTAGGTAAATAGATAGGTAGCTAGAAAATCAATAGTTATTTTATACTAGCTTTTGCCCGCGGCTTCGCTCGCACAGGGTCTAGAAACGTTATCTGTGTAACTTTCTACCCGTTATATTGATTCTTAAAATAATACAACTAATAGAAATCCGCGCGCATACATATTTTTTTGGGTAACACATTTATATATTTTATAGATCACGTCGTGGTATATGTACCTACACATGGGACAAATCATTTTCCGATGAACCGAACAAAATCATAGTCAAAAGTTTAATCTCCTTAAGGATAGGAATTTCCTCTAACGTTTAAATCAGTATTCTCAGTTAATACAAATAGCCAGTCAAGTGCGAGTTGGACTCGCGCACAGAGGGTTCCTTACGAACTATGAAAACACTGCACATTACTAAGGAAAAGATAAAATGTACTCATTGGCAAACTTCACATTACCGTTGGAAAACTGTTTAACGTACTTTAAATGCAGACTACTTTTTGTTTAATTAGAAATGTATAGTTTCAGATTACTCCCTATAAGTACTTCTAGTAAGACACGGTATTACTTGCCAAATTCATAGTTCTATTACAACTAAAAATATCTAAGTACCTACTTTATATTTTTTGATTCCCTTGAGATTATCGTCGTTTGTTGTGGCACAGGTAAACAGCAGGATCTTTTTTTTACGTTATAACTTAGAAGTTTTTTTTTTAACAACTTCAAAAGACGAGTACTTATACCTATGGTTTTCATTTCCATTTTATTCGATAGACGGACAGACAACCAAGTGATCCTTTGAGTGTTGCGTTTCTTCCTTTGAGGTATGGAACCCTAACAATGCATTTTTTTACACGAAGTTTTGTCACTCAATCCTACGTTTTGCATATAAAGTTTCTAATCACTCCAGGAGTGTTATCTCTTCCAAAAATGAATGCAGAGTTTATACACGAAAATATTCCTTACATGAACTTTCATCTTCCCCCTTTACTCAGACAATACAGGTACATTTCAAAAATTTCTGAAAGTAGTATTTTAAAACCGGAATATGACCAGACTTACGAAAAGAATCTCATCTTTTCTCATCCAAACTTTCGCCTCCCATTAGACCCATTTTGGAGATGAATTTCCCAAAAAACTTAAGTTTATTTTCTCAATTATCACTCTTACTCAAAAAATTCCAAGCTCTTTATACAACCTGTCACCTCTCAGCGTATCCCATTAGGGGTTGAATTTTCAAAAATGCTGAAATCAATATTCAGTTTTTGATGAAGAGTCTACACGCAAAATAGGGCACCTCTTACTCAAAAACGGCCCGTTCCTCATACAAAGTTCCATTTTCATTTAAACCCTTTCAGGGATGAATTTCCAAAAATGCTGAAACTTGGTTTCTTACTTTGTGTAGAAGAATCTATACGTAATGTTACCATTTTTACTCAAAGAACCTCAAGGTCTTTGTTGAAACTAACCTCCCTCTTTACCCCATTAGGGGTTGAATTTTCAAAAACGCTGAAATACATGTTACTTTGTTTTTGGTGAATAGTCTACACGCAAAAGAATGCACCCCTTAGGCACTCAAAAAAGCCACGTTTCTCAAGAAAGTTTTACTTACTGTCCATTTAACCCCTTTCGGAGATGAATTTCCAAAAATGCTGAAACTTGTTTTCTTACGTTGCAAATAAGAACCTATACACGAAATATTACCACTCCTCAAAAAATCCCAAGCTCTTCATAGAATCTTTCACCTCCCTCTTTACCCCATTTGGGGTTGAATTTTCAAAAACGCTGAAATACATGTTTTCAATTTTTAATGATCAGTCTACACGCAAAAGAATGCACTCCTTACTCAAACAGACCTCGTTTTTCTTAAAGTTTCACTGTGCATTTAAGCCCTTTCGGGGATGAATTTCGAAAAATGCTGAAACTTGTTTTCTTACTTTGTATAGAAAGGGCTGTACACAAAATATTATCATTCTTACTCAAAGAATTCCAAGTTCCTCATACAAACTTTCACCTCCTATTTAACCCCTTTAAAGGATGAGTTTACAAAAATACTGAAATTAGTTTTCTTGATTTTAAACCGAAAATCTATGGACAAAGTTTTATTACTCTAACTCAAAAATTACGTAAGTTCCATACAAACTTTCAACCCCGATTTGACACCCTTAAGGGATGAATTTTCAAAAATCCCTTCTTAGTGCTTGCTTGCATCGTATATTTGATCTATTCCAGAAATTTGAAGTTCCTAGGTTCAGTAGTTTCGGCTCTACGTTGATGAGTGAGTCAGTCAGTCAGGACTTGTCCGTTTATATGTATAGATACTTTGATTGCAAAGGTTCGGTGGATCGGTGGATGCAATTCTATCGCATCTTCGTGCGTTGTATGACTTGCTGTTCTTCTTCATTTAGTCCTCCGCGACCACATATATCTCTTTCGCAGCCGAGGATTTCGTAGCGCTACGCGCGTGGCCGATAACATGAGGAAATGCGTATGTAGCGAAAACTGGCTACGACCACAGTGCCCACGGGGCGTGTTGCATTTGATAAGGAGGCGTGCAAAACGGCGAGGAAATTAAATACCATTTATAGAGGATTAAGTTCCTTTAAATGCAATAATGTGTTCAATTCTTCAATTCTAATCACAGTTTCAAGTGTGGATGTAACTTTCAAAACTGTATGTTGTAAATGTAGCGATTCAATAAACTTATAAACTATAACAGCCGTTTAGTTTCTGTCGAGGCAGAGGGTCAAAAACTGAGTAATAAAATAATAAACCGTGCGCATACATTGTCTCCGCGATGCACTTTATCGATAGTCGGCCTATTTTTACAAGCTTTTATTTAGCTTGCATGGTATGTTTAAAGTATGTATGTTCGGGTGAAATCTTGAAACTCAATTTTGAAGCGGATATCGTCAACCGATTGAGCTGAAATTTTGCATATTTACTTAACTTTGATGACTATACAATAATATGGTACCATGGGGCTGATCTGATGATGGAGCCGGAAGGTGGCCATAGGAACTCTATAATAGAAAAAGCAATCCTACCGCCTTTTCGGCACTTTAGAGTCTCAGTGAGCATTTGATGGATATTCAAAGAAAAGTACAGTCGGTTATAAAAGCTTGCCACTAAAATGTCATTTTTGACAGAAACTTATTTAAACTCGGATAGTATAATAAACATAGTAAAAGTCATCTTTTTTGTGTGATTTTGTGCGACGTCATAAATCAAGTAGCTTATCCACCGAGCTAAACTCCCATTCTATTGGTATCCCATAGTTTCCCTATCCCCTGTCATATTACCCCATCGGACCCCAAATTTGACGCGTGACGTCAGCAGTACATTGACCTCGCCCCCACGTTCGATGACCTCGGATATTAGGGGTTGTGTATCTGCCAAAAATCAGAGATTGAGGTAAAGGGATTGTGTTTGGCACGATATCGGGCGTATACATATGTAGTTGTTAATATTTCTGATGGGTGTCTTAGTTTATTGAGGAATTTCCGGGACAGATATTATTATGCACGAATAAACATCACAGTACAGATGTAGTGCAAAATGATTTTCCTTCGTACATTATCGGAAAAGTTATTATTTATCGTGCTCTCTCAATTAGCTTCAGAACCCATCTTACAGCCGTAGGGGTAAGTCGCATCAGCAGACATTATATTGTATATATAGAGTGGCTAACACGCAATTCAAATATTCGCTAGTTTTGATTATATTTACAGTTTACTTATAAAAAGGTTGAATTACCATGTGTTATCTGTAAACCGACTCGTGAGTGCCAAGATACAGGCTTAGCCTAGTTTGGTACTTACCGGATATTGATACTGTTTGTAATCATTTTCTGTTATTAAATAAACTATTCTATTCTATTCTACCATGCCGAAACCTCGAAAACGGTTGAAAAAATCAGTACAAGGAATTATATTTAATATATATACCTGTACTTTATATCAGAAAATAGCAAATTCAAAAATAGCAATAACTCAGAGTATTTTGGCAAAGTTCAACAGCGAATTTCGGTCGCAACGGGTATATCTAAACCTAAAATAAGAAAATTGTTGAACCTCAAAGAAGAATAAGTATAGAAAAAATAAAAATAGCAACACAAACAATATTAAGCTGTAGACCACGCAAGAAATTCTATCTAACTTTCATCTGATTTATAAACAAGTTCCTACAATAAGAGCACTAAAGTCTAAATTAATAGAAACGATGAATTGCAAAGGCTGTGATTTTACACTAAGAAAGATACTACGCCAAATGGGTTTTCAATTCAAGAAAATTACTAACAATATAAAAATGCATGATGGAAAAAGATGACGTTAGACTTAAAAGAGTAAAGTATCTGGACTTAATAAGGAAGTACAGATCTGAAGGCAGAGATATTGTGTATACGGACGAAACTTATGTTCATACAGTATCCCATTTAAAAGGGAAGTGCTGGATCGTTTCTACGGATAAAAAAGTGAAACAGTTAGTCTCAAAAGGTCAACGCCTTATTATAGTACATGCAGGTAGTGCCAAAGGATTTGTAACTTTAGGCCTAATGAGTGTTCTGCTTATATGCGTTTACTGCGAAATCATACCAATATTATTAAGGCGAAAGTTTGTGTGTGATTGTATGTTTGTTACCTCTTCACGCTTAAATGGCTGGACCAATTTTGATAAAATGAATACACTACTTTTTTCCTGATAAACTGCGGGCAACATCGCAGGACGCAGCTAGCACTAGATAATTTTATTTAGTACCTGATTTAAACAAAACCTGAATTACTATTTAGGTACAAATCTACCTTTTTTTCTGCACCCAACCACTGAGGTGACAAATACCACATTAATCCTCTTTTCGTTTTGCCTGTGATTACCTAAAAAAAATATCCTGGAAACATTCTAGTATGTACCAAGAATAATCCTAATTCCGACGATACGTCATATCTAATCATAATTTTGCTATATACACACGAAGGTACATCGTACATGCATACTCCTAAAAACTGAGTTTATGAAGATATTACATATTATTTTGGTAATTCGTTATGTAATAGTCGAATATTGTACTTAGACTCCTAGTATATGGGGAAGGAGCAAAGGGTACTTACCTACATATCAAATTATCCATCCTTCAATGATTCATTCTAATTACAAGTTCCAACATTCAGCCCCATTTTAAAAGACCATCTCTTACAAACTAAATTGCGTTAAAAATCACCCCTATTGTCAAACGAATACAGTCCTCTAAATTTTTAAACCGCAAAGATTGTCAGAAACGACATGATGCAATTATTTTTTAGTGTACACGACGTTATCGTTATGAGTTTCACGATTTTCATAATATTTTTGGTAAGCAAAACAGTCTGTATAAAAGGGGTCTATAGTTGATTATGGAAGAGACGTACATAAAATTGGGTGCTTTGATCGGCTGGTCAGGGATCAGGAGGGTTTTCATGCGTTTGTGACTTTGTATACCTACTATATCTATGATCGTACTCACATATACAGTTCAATCTTCAATGCACGGATTACTAAGGATGCCTATCCTTAGTAATCCAGTCCTAAAATATTGGGCACGGCTTCTACTAAAAAACCTGACTTAATTATAAATTTATATCCCAAAATTTCACTAAGCATTGCATAACAATATCATCATCATATCATCTGATAGACGTCCACTGCTTGACAAAGGCCTCCCCCAAAGTTCTCCACAACGATCGATCTTGCGCCGCCCTCATTTCTGCCCGCAATCCTACCCAGGTCCTCCGTCCACCTTGTTGGGTGCCCCCCCACGCTGCGTCTTCCGGTCCGCATAACAATATGCTTTTGATTTTCCCGCAATTTTGTTGTGTGTGGTGTTGATTTATTGAACTAGCTCTAATCTGTAATGTAATCTAACCGCTCATCCGACTGGAACACTATTTTTTAGGGATAAAAAGTAGTATTTTAATCCAGGGTGCCAGCTATCTCCGTACCAAATTATATCACAATTGGTCCAGCCGTTTGAGAGTAAAGAAGTAACAAACATATAAACACACTCACAAACTTTCACCTTTAATATACTAGCTGCGCTGCGCGGTACTACCCGCTCATCCCAGGGGAAGACTAAACTTTTTCGGGATAAAAAGTAGCCTATGTGTTAATCCCGAGTGTCAGCTATTTTCATACCAAAATTTATCAAAATTGGTCCCGCCGTTTGAGCGTGAAGAAGTAACAAACATAGTAACATACAAACACTCATAAACTTTCGCCTTTATAATATTAATGTGATAAGTTTGAGTGTGTTTTCAAAAAAAAAACTAGTGGACTATGTTTGATAAACTTGATGATTATTCAAGTCAAATAAAGCGTCAGTCAAGTACAAGTAAGGTTCTTCCTTAAGTGAAATAAGTTTAACTATGTGAATAATAACACTATTCCACTTTTATAAGAAACTTTGTATTATCAAAACATATAAATTAAAAACTACAATAGCAAAATCTTTCAACAAAATACAAATTTGATTTATACGGTGTATCCCTACATCGCACCTACCATAATAGACAGGGGGTCGGCTACAATAGATGCAGTGTCACTTGTTCCTAAAATAATAGGAGGGTGCCATTGTCATAGATATGAGGTGTCGAGAAAACGGCGAAAACGTCTGTCGCCATTTATTGGAAGTTATTTTCTATCGAAATATGAAATACAAAGTTTTATATATAGAGGTGCGTCGGATATCACCCCCTTGGGCGGGGGTTGCTAGGGAGGAGGGTGGTAGGTTTGTGTATTGAATATAGGGAGTCTGCGCGTAACTGGACGATGGATTAACAGACTATTACTATTTCATCTGACGTACCCTTCTGATGGTTCAGTTTAATACACGGAATGGAAGTATAATCCTCTTTAGTTTCCGATGATGTCAAAGGTGAATTTGAACTTTATGTAGGTACTGACATGTTTTCATTCATAGATTGACAGTCTGACTCGACGCCCAGCCGAGTGTTAAAGACTGCTTTTGTAAGTTATGTCGTACACCTGGAATAAGGATCTTTTATTTAATCCTATGGGATTAGGTATCTACAGCTATCTTAGTTATTATAGCTATAGCTAGTCACATTGAAGATATTTTACAAAACCGGCCAAGTGGGAGTCGAACTCGCGTACCGAGGGTTCCGTACAAACACTTTTCCCATCTTAACTGGCCGGGTTAAGTTAAGTTTGCACCTGGTATGTATGGTGCCGGATACAAATGAGGTGCAAAGCAAACGTAAAAATAAACTGCACTGAGTGACTAACTCAACGTTACCGTTGCAATAGGGTTGTACCCATACATCGACATATGTATGTTATGGTTGACTGGTAGAGAATGCCTTGGTTGATCTGTGCAATAAAGTTTAAATAAATAAATATGTAAGTCGAGGTTAGGTTATCAACTGCAAAGTTGATAAACTAAGTTTGTAATCACAAAAATATATATTTACTGTACCTAGTGTAACTACAAATTTACGGACAGGCATCAGACACAGATTCTGGGTCAACGGGAAGTAGAAGGCCTATAAGGGGCTTTGATTTCCTTTGCCAGCGTCAATAAATGCAACATTAAACAGTCGTAGCGGCACAGTATAATAAAGAGTACTACCGTACAGTATGGACACTCCCTGCCTCCCACCGAAAGTGCCGCCCACCCGCGCTCGGTTACCTCGCAGTTACCGGCTGGCAAGGACGCGACGACGCGGTGCGCAGAGCGAAGGCCACGTATAATATTCAATATTTAACAAATACTTTTGTAATGGGCGTGTGTTGTGCTGTGTACGGTTGTTTAAGCTCTATAAACAACAAAAATAAAAGAAAGTTCTACAGATTCTACCGGCCAGTACCTACATATACCTAGTTATTTTCAAAGTGTTTCATGTTTTAGTAAAAAACCAACTTACAATAGGTACTTATCTTTAGTATTTTTTTTGCCCTATCCGTTTTCGACCTAAACCTATCAGATTACACTGAAAACAACACAATACATATATGAACAAAAAATCATGTTTTCAACTTACGTAATATTTTGGTGGCCTGAATCTCCTTACAAAAATTTAGTTACTTCGTTTATACCTACTGATTCAAAATAGGAAACTATTTGTATAAATCGAGTTTAGATACCCACCTTACAGCGTAATATGATTCTTATTTCTTCCTAATTCGCGCAATGAGTTTTTAGTCATTGAGGTTATCGAATTTGAACGCGGGCGGAATTAGAAATCGTAGTTTAACATTAGTTTATAAGCACACAAAATTAATTCGACGCCGCTATTACAAGGTCATCTCATATTGCTGCACATTGTGTTCCCGACTCGTGCGTTCAAAATGGCGGCAACCCTAGCATGTCTTATCTCACTCACACAAGCATGGTACGCGTTCACCTACACGAGCTTAGACTGTGTGCGTAGCAACGCGTTTCTTTCATACATTTGATCGCCATTGTCCCATGTGTGGTAGCGGTGACTGTTGACCGGCGGATCGTAACAAAATATCGATCAAAATGATCATACCAGCGTTAATTATGTTATGGTACACTTTATTTGATAATTTGAGGTAACTTTTTGTGTAGCAATTTTTTCATCCCCCCAACGCCCGCCACACTCACCTTATTTATCTAAGCGGCATCGTCGCGCTAAAAAGCCAGGATGGATTTTAGCTATTTTGGAGAACTTGGCCAAACATCTACGCATTGGTCGCTAGTTATAAATATAAATTTATCACACTTTCTGTAGTGACCCGGGGTCTAGGGATGGAAATGTGAGGAAATGCCATAGTACTAAGACAGATACGGACAATGAAATCACTTTATTTCTTATAAAAGTATTTTTCTGTTAGTATACCTACCCTGAGTTTCTTTTTCTGCTTAGTTATTTACCTTTATGGCTGCCTCTCGCCGCTCCGCTGGTTGCGCGAAGTCGTGGTCTGCCCGTAAGGGTGCGTCTCCACTGACCAATCACCTGAGTTGATATCTGTATAGCACCTTCACTTTTGTGTTTGGTCAGTCGCTCCGCTTCAGTGAAGACGCACCCTAAGGGTTAAAACCACTCAGAACAACTATACCTACTTCGGTAAAAAAGTTGAGATTGATATATAAAAACGAGCTTTTCCGCCAAAATACTTACGATGCCAAGACTTTATTTACTAGATCTTTACAATACAGGTATACCTACCACACTGACATCTGAATTAGCTCTTCAAATCTACTTAATTTTATTCCCAGGTATGTACTAAGAAATACTTCTTAGTTCTATTTTGAAACAACTAACATTTAATTAGTCGTAATGTATTTTTGCCGTAATTAATTTATCAGGAATGGGATTCTATTTTACAACAATCAACACATTTACGAAAAAAACCCACACGAACAACAAAAGTTCAGTACCTACATTTGTCATTTCTACAAATCTCACTCTACTAATTACCTACCTCGGCGAATCCAATGCCCTCCTTGTCACACAGAAACGGATTATTATTGCAGTCAAAAAACTCATATCACATAAAAAGAACACTAAAAGTAGAATAATTAAAGCAAGCATTAAACAAGAAAAAAAATTAACGCAATGAAATTCCATTCAAATTATGTTCGGTTTATTTTTATTGCAGCTACTCGTAGAAAGGGCGCATCATTGTATCAACAACTATTAAATAAAATATTTAAAAATTTCAAATTATGTTCAGTTTAAACTCATTTAATTACATAACATTTTATTTGGTTATACGGACTGGTTTTCAAAATAAAAAAAAAGCGAAAGCAGCGTCGTCTAAGAATCAGCCCTGAAATGATGTCACCTTGTGGAAATAGTTATTTGTGCAACAAGAGAGCAAAGTTGTTTTTTGTTGCGAGTGCTGATTTTGAGTCCCGAGCAAGCGAAGGATTCTATGTTTGAATCACGAGCGTAGCGAGTACACCGCAATGAAATTTCATACACCGGAATGAAGAAAAGTGCCATATTATGAAAGTAATTTTACATTTTATTTTCGTAATATATATTATATTGGCATTACATAATAATATAAACATATATCTTAGTCTGGTATTAAAACAAAATTAAAAAAAATGTTATTATTTCAACAATATCTATGAAAAGTGAAGCTACTTTTGATGTCATTCCGGTGTTTTCCTCATTTTGGTGGGGTTTAAAGTCATTTTACTACACCGGAAACACCGGAATGAAAATGGTGGAATGAGAAACACGACATATTTTTATTTCTTAAAAAAAAAGTAAGCCCTATATTCTAAAACTAATTCAACTCTTGAAATCGCGAGTATACTTTACCTGATATATATAAATTTCAAACCACGCAGTTAAAAAATAAAGAAGCTATAACAAACTCCGGAATGACATTTTTTTTGTCCCCGGTCCACCGCGATGATATATTCACTTTTACACAAGCCAACGTATTGCCACTATACACAACCGGCTTCGTCGAGCGCCGCAGCATGACTAATTCTTTGAAGTGCGCGGGAGACGGGGGGCGTACTTGATCAAATTTGGGAAATAAATCGGTTCGAAACATTGTCGGCGGTAATGAGAAGTTTTCTTGGGACAAACGTATATGCACTTATAGGAGATATAAAACGGGTAATGTGCTTTTTTCGTTACCTATTTATATGGTAATATAAAATAATGGTAACAGATTTTCTTTGTCATGCATAGTATTTAACTTACCCGGCATTTTACAAACAAAACCGGCTTGGGGACAACCCACCTTGATGAGAAATTTGGTCTAAATATATTTTTTAAAATTATTATATATATTAATATTTTAATTTTAGCTGTTGCCCGAGGTAGACAATGGCGGGCTGTTTCCGAAAAAAAATGGTACTTTATTATTCAACCTTTCTGCACCTGCGTTTTCAGTCTTGCCATCAAAAAATACTGCTTGGGAAATTGACCCGTGTATTGTCTTTGTAGCTGATTTCAATGATATTATTAATTCGAAAATAGATACCCGCTGCTTGAAATGAAATAAAAATCTAAATAAACTGAAATAATACGTTCCAACACTGTACCAGTCCCTCACGACCACCATGGTTGTCATTATTTGATCAAATTGGAAGATTGAGCAGATACATTAGAGATTTTGTTTATAGTTTAATTAATATTTTTACTCGTAAAGCACTAAATAAAATTCATACAAAAGAAAATAACAATTTAAACTCGATATTTTTTAAAATATGATTCGAAACTGCGTCTATGATAAATTGGTGAAGTCATAAATTATTTGTACAGGTATTTACAGTATAAAGTTGAAAAATCTTAACTTATTCAAACATTAATCTATGTATTTGATTTATATAAAAGACACCATTATTTAAACATTCGGTCGTTCAAAACAGTATTTTGTAATAGAAACTTTTTCGGGTATTTTTATTTTTTTATTTTTTTGGTACAACGCGTCGATCGGAACGTGTTCTTATTCGAAGTCGAATTCGAAAATCGAATCGATATGTCTATATCACTCTCTTTTTCATATAGATACGAAAGAGACAGAGTACATCAAAATTCGAATGATTCAAATTTTATAATTAACCTGTGGCTGAGAAATGACAATTCGTAGTCAAAAATTTTAAAAATTAAAAAGCTACTTTCTACTCACGCTTGAAACAAAATCGCATTTTGTTCACTGTTATCTCGCAGCAAAGCCGCCATGTTTGAGCTGGTGAGGTGAAAAAGAATAAAAATGACAGTCGCGAACTACAAAAAGAACAGTGGTACAATTTCCATACTAAATCCGTCTTAAATAGTCCGACTGTAAGATTTTCTGCGCTGTGAACAATTACTTGTCGCGTCTACGCTCTTTTAGAATGAGGAACTTGTCAAATTAATTTTTTAGTCATAAATTGGGATATTTTCGAAAATGACAACATGTGGTAAGTAATCTTTTTTTTTAATCCTTTATTTGATAATATCGGAAAAGGGCCTAGTTAAAAAAAATACTGTTGTCAATTCTCGTAAGTCACGCGAGTTCAGACGTTTCGGGGAAGTCCTCGGCAGATAATAATTCAATCCTGATTCCTGACACATGTATGTGCCTATAGTCTGTTTTTTTACAATGACACATCACAGCCCACAGGACCCATATAACGTAAATCTGCACGATCTATTGAATTTCATAGAAAAAAAACAAGCAATGACATAGTGGTTATTCTAGTATCTATAATAAACGTTTTTAACTTTCTATTTGATACAATTGAGTTCATGTTATATTTTTTCTTATCACGGTGTTGAAGTATTTAACGATAATAAATCATTACATAAACAGTTACGTACTACGTGCTTTTTTTTAAAGCTGTATCGTGACCAAATCTTGCGTTCCGATTCATGTGCTATTTCTGTAAATTGGTAGAAATCGATTAAATCGATAAATTGATAACCTCTAGAAAGAACAATAAAACAAATTACTATTTTACATAAAACGCTCCAGTGAGTCCAATGGCTCGTAGATCAAAAAAAATAATGATTTACACAAAATAAACAAAAATATATGCAGGTTATAAAAAAAGTTTGTCGATAAAATCGATTCGATCAACCATTCATAATACATTTGGCAAACAATGTCTTCGCTACATCACTAGAAAATCAACAGAGAACTGTCAAATGTGGGCTTTAAGAACAATCAGACTGTAGTGCAGTGGCATATTCGAAATTTGTGTTAAGCGGTGGGTATTAGCCCTCTACGGAAGGCCCTACGGAAAATATTTATTTGTGACATAAACTATGTTTTTAGGCATAAAGACTTTCTGTAATTTTACATTATTTTCCTGTTGTTAACGTCATTAGATAGAGATATACAAAAACTTCTCTTGACTGAATTTACACAGAAACTGATTATTTCTATACGCTGCCATACCAGGGACTAAAGGTAAGTGGGCGTAAGACAGTTTTCAATGATGCAAGAGCACATTTGGCATTAACTTTATAATTAAGTGGCCATCCAGTTACACGGACAACCTTTAACGTTAATGTTCCATTATAATGTACCTTAGCCAGGATAAAAAAAATATATTTTTTGTAACTGACTGGACTTAAGGGTTGGAATGGAAATAAAAGAAACTATCGTCGGGTTTTTTATATATTTAGAACAAGAAATGTATAGTTACAACCATTGAGGATATTAAATATCATATTGTAAAAACTATTGTATAAAGTGAAGAGAATGTGACATTTTTTCATATTTTTTTTATTCAATTATAATTAATTCCAATAAATTAATAATTATAGACACATAAATTACGTGAAAATATTAATTAATAAATTACTTAAAAACAGCCAAGTAACCACTACTGATGTAAATATTTGGTTATTAATGCTTACAATAGGAATGAGTATTTTTAAAAATTTCTATCCCGCTTGAAGGATGTCGCGTAGCAATTTTCCAAAAACCGCTTCGGTCCCCGGAACCGAACGTTTTAAGCTCCTTACTGGTGTTTGGAAAACTTTACAATAATTCAAAAATCCTTAAACGAGCTTACAAATTATTGGGAACAACATTTAATTCTAAGACACTAAAACTGAATCAATATTTGGAATTTTATCGACCTCTCTCACCCGTTTGCTAGCTAGAGCCCGTGCCACTTGGCGTTCGCGCCGAGTGAAATGGTGTCCCTCGTTCGTTGATGAGGCGGCTTTAGGTAGGAAACCGGCCAGAGACAATGATGCCAGGTTTAGTGTTGTCTTAATTCCATCTACTATTTCTTGTGCAAATCAAACTTCCCACAAAAGCTATAATGAAGTAGAGGTAATTATTAAACCGACACAATAAGTATATAGAAATACCTAACTTTAGGTACAATATTAACTAAATCGGTTAATACGATCAACACAGACACCTACCTCTTAATTTTTATATATGTAACCATAAAAAGACGAAAAGAAACTTCAACATTGATTTTAAATACCGGAAGATCTTAAGTGTTTTTTAACTTTTTTTTCGAATTTTTTAATAGTTTTATAAAATACGTATTTGTATCAAAGTGGAGTCAGCTAGCGAACGAGGAAATGGCTGACTGTTTCATAATCTCATTTAATTATAAATATCATTGCTTTCATTGCCTAGTACACCTTAACGTTGAAGTTGGTAAAATACTTATTCAATACTTTATTTTGAGACACTTATCTTACGATGCATTTTCTCTAATTATTTCCTATCCTTACTCGAGTCAGTTGGAAGTCGGGATGATTTACTGTTTTTTAAATACTCACAAAGACCTCAAAAAGTATCTATGATACGGTCCATACTTTCAGGTCTCTAACAATTATGGGAATATGAATGAATATTGCCTACGTTTACGTACTAGGAGTATCACATGCTACTCTGCACGATTCTGTGTTTGTCCCCATTCTATCACTTAATCTGAAATGAGTATTTAAGCCCGAGAGGCAGGCGCGAAGGTGCGTATGCCTATATGCCTTAAATAATGTTGTCTAGACACAACTGAGGCTAATGCCAGAGGTTCGTATCTAGAGGTAAAGACACGCCTGAGCCCAAGCGCCTGCTTCTCGAACCCTCGAGAAATGGGAACGAACCATTGTGCTATGCAGTTAATAGAGGAATCAACACCGAAAACGAACTTCTAATAAATAGACAGTGAAATTGATATTACATGATATTACTTTTTATTATTTAAATTCGAAACTATTGGTAATTTATTCACAATTCGCGTTCCGAAGCTGGTCCGATGCCGTTGTTTTATTTACATATTTATTGCAATCTTTTAGCGAATGCTTTAAGCGTAATTTCGACTCGTCATTCGACATAGTCTGGGGTTTTCATCGCAAGAATCTTTCCGGCCTTTTCACTGTCTATAATGATTATACAGTACGGTAGCACGCGGTCCTGGCCTGACTCCCGCCGCCGCTCAGCGACCCAATACCAGCGTAGACGGCTTTTAGAGCTTTTTAACAGTAAAATACTCCATTAAAGCTTAGCTAAACTGGTGTTAAAGCGCTGCATTTCAGGTAATAAGGACTAAGTCATCACTCGTGAAATGCAGGAATTTAGATCAAAAAGACCCTATTAAAAATATTGCTTAGTTTATTGTCCCTTATCGACATATCATATTGCTTTAGGTTGTTTTTCGCTGGTTCGCGGCGCAGGAGGGGTGGGCACAGCGCCGGGTGATTCCGCCTCAAGTGACGATGATCATGCGAATGCGCAAAGGGAAGCGACAAGACGCCGCGGGCTATATTATATAAAATTACCCAACGAAAGTACTTAAGAGCTATGCTAGAGAAACAGATCCAAAAGAGGAAGTATGGGCTGAGCAAATGGATTTTTTACAATAATTTTACAATAATATAGCCGTTGCAGCTTCGAAGTAGGTGTTGTGCAAACTTTTGACGTATGACGTTAATAGTAACACATTTAGTCGATGTCTCGAGTTTTCTGCGGCGTGAAAAATATTGCAATTCATAGATACGCATTCGGCACTAGCGGCTTTTTTAATTATTGAGCATTTGACTAGATTACAGCCGTAAGAGCCACGTTTATCATTGAAATATTTTTACGCAGAGAAGTTAACTTACGTAGATTTATGTCCTATGGAAGATTTCATTTCTTCATTGTGACTTAACTACGGTCCCGGCTGCAGCATTCCTTCTGCTTTGTGCTTGCCGAGCCGGGCCTTACCAGACTACGCTGACGCATACAAATGCTAATGCTTTCCTATTTATCACCGATTCCTGGACAGTCATTCATGTTAGCTGCATTCATGTCAATTGATTTACTTATTAATTATGGGCCATCAACCTACGACTGTATCATCCCTCTCCCTTAATCTTTAATATAATTTAAGATCGACCGTCACGTGTATTTATTTACTTTTATTTTTTTGCTAATTTCACAGCCTCATGTCAATTAGCCTATGCGTATTAGAGTATTGTTTCTGTGTTGCCAATTAAATACTTTATTTTATATATTTTCTTACTTTCATTAAAAAATGTTTCAAAACACCGTTCAAAAAGTAGCCGTATGTTACTGATAATAGGGGTGCGTTTCCCTTGGCTGGGTTCGTTACTTACACAGACTGTCCACACTATTAGTAGAACGTTTTGCCGACTGCCGCTTATGTCTATGAAGATATGAATTACAGTATATTTTAAAATACATATAAAAATATTATGTTAACATTATGTGTAACCGTGGCGTGCTTAACTCACAATACATTTATTATTGCTTTTCATGTTCACGAACTACTCGACCCACTAAGCTATTGAGCACTATTATTAATTTATTATTATCTTTTTTTAATTATTACCGAAAGAAGGGTTGACGTACAAAACATTCTACTAATATACGCTCTAAGTCACTTTACATTACCTAACGAACAACCGCTCCAAAATATTTTGCAATTTTTACTTCAATTATTATTATTATTTATTATCTAAAAAGTCGATGAGTTTTCAGTGAATACTTTGGTGTTTTCGTTTCGATTCAAACGACAGTTTAAATCTTATATTTACGCGAAAAGCAATCCCAAACTTGAAACCATATTAGGGTTAATTCACCCTAAACAAATATAATTATTTATAATTTTTTAATGAAATGTTACCTTCCTGAGCCCGATTAATCGCCCATTATAGTAATTTCCTAATAAATAAATCAATTTAGTTTTAAGCACTACTCAAACCGGCGTTTCGACATCGATATCGATATCCTACCCGTGTACAACACTAACTGTGAACCGCCATTTTGTGAACCAAACGCGAAAAGCGCGCGAAAGCCGGTCTGAGCAAGCTTAACCTACCGTGGAATTACAATATAAATTAGACATTAAATAAGTTAAATGCACACCTATTAGATATACACGTAAATACAATAATTGCACGTACACTAAATTAATGAGTCGTTAAATCTAACAAAATTTTAAATTATCATTACGGTTTTTATCGTCAACATGAACTCCAACTATTCTTAATAATTATCAAATATGAATAATACGATCCCTTTTATAGGGTTAATGACTAGAATAGTTGAAATTTTTGATGCTGATGCAAAACAACACAAACACAACAACTACTATAACCTAAAGACGACTACGTTATAGTTACAGTAGGTTAGCAAAAGTTGTGCTCGCGACTCGCGACCATCCGCGCGTCCACCGTTAGCCAACCGTACGAGTAGTTACGTTACGATCCATAATAATTACCATAATTTAAATTAAACCGAAACTTACGCCAAAAACCTACACCTCGCTTCGGAAAACACTTTCATAAAAAAAATCATACAAATTCCCTTCATCTTTGCTACCACATTAGGTACAGCCAATTATTTTTCTTTTTTCTCGTAGCGAGTGCCAATGCGAGGCATAGTAACGAAAGTGGTAACTCACAATTTCTCTAAAGTAATACAGTACGCCTAATAATAAAACGAATTAAGACTAAAACTGGAATGTCAAGCAAGTCAAGCTGTATGTAAAATAAGCGAATTTTAGTAATTAGTAAAAATATTAAATGAATAAATAGCAAGTCGGCCGCTGGCCTCGCCTTCGTCGCGATTACAATAAATAGACAAACAGACTGCGGTCGGCCTAGCCCGACGCCGCGACTCATTTGTTAATATATTTTTATTAAATTAATGGCTATTAGTTATTGCACGTTTTACATTTATAATAAATATATAAATACTTGTAAATTTTAATCTCCATCTTTGGTATGTAATGAGTACCTATTAGTTAATATCTGAAATGTTACAAAACTGTTTTTTTACATATATTAAGTATATATTCTTTTTACAAAAATCGTAGGGTCGTTAGGACGGCACGATAATATAATCTATTCAAGTTCGATGTTCTTCAATAGGTCTTGTCGGGTCGAAGTGGTTCTGAAGCGTGTCAGACGCGGCGGATTAAGTATTAAACATTTTTTTCCTATTTACAAATTTCCATTTAAACTAAGACAATTAAAGCCTACTTCGAATAGACGCAGGTCCGCATCCATACATTATTATTATAGCAGGTACCGATCATATGTTTAGACATCGATTATTATTGGAAACGATATCGTTAGACTAGAGTATGCACCATAGTTCCGCGGTGGACTGTCGTCCTCCTGTCGTTCAGCGTGCTGTCTCCCTCCTGCGTGCGGCGAGGGAGCGCGCGCGAGCGGGACAGCGCGCCCGGCTGGGCTCGATCGATCGCCTCGGGCCGGGCGCCCCCGAGCGCCTACGACCCCCCGATCGAGGGGGGGCGCCGTAGTGTGTCAGATCCTTGTCAGTGTGCGTTACCGGTATCTACTACCGTAACCCGCTTCCTAGTTTCTCGTATCAAAATTTTCTCAAAAAACTAACCTACACGCATCTCGCGCCGGGCGAGCCCGGGACGTCAACTCATCTCCGCGGATCTCAATCATTTTTAAAATTTTATCAAAACCTATCACAGTTTTTGATTAGTTTTCATCCTTAATTAGATTAATATATGATTAAAATATACATATAGATAATATATATTTTCCAATCTTTAACAATATAACACTATTTTACTTCGATTAAGTGCCTGTGAAGCGCGAGCTTCGTTCCGTTACATTTGGCCGGTCCGATATAATACTAACAGCTAGTAACAGTACGTTGTGTGAGCGACAGAATGATGTATGTATCGATATATTTGGCAATCTTGGACCGGGCGCCGGGCCGGGCCCGTGCCGTGCCGGGCCGCCCGGATCCGGGCGGCCGCGACAGTGGAGACGTGACACGCACAATACGATAGACGATATGATCGCGTATAAAATTGGAGCATAGCATTACACAATTTAGGCTATTATTGCTAATTATTCATTATATTCGAAAACTATTTCTCGTTAACCACAACCGTTCATAAGCGAAGTTTAATATCATTATTTTGTTATTGACTATTACCAATATGTATGGGTTAGTCAGGCCGTGGGACATGCGAGCCGGCCCAGGTCATGTTTAGTCGGTGCAGCCGGACTAGGTCCGGACCTGCGCACCGCGCCCCGTACGAGCCGCCATTTTGTTTCCTGAAACACACTTAACCCAGTTCGGTATATAGGTATACGTACGTGTATATATGTCACCGGAGCGGCTTCGGACAAAGGGCCGGTGCCTTCGCTTTACAGTAAACGTAGAAAATGCGGACGTTGTCCGGTCTAGTCGGAAAGACAGTCTAACTCTTGTTGGTGTTCTGGTATCCGCGGTATGTATGGGTGCGCGCCTGGCGCGTGCCGTCCTACCGGCCGCGGCGCTTGCGGCGCTTAGATCGTCTTGATCTTGTTAGTCTTGAAGCTGACCTGCAGCACGCGATTGCCCAGCGTGTATCCGTTCAGCGACTGGATCGCCACCACTGCCTCGTCGTAGTTTGTCATAGTTATGAAGCCGTAGCCTTTGCACTTGTTGGTCTGCAGGTCTCGGATGACTTTCACGCTTTGAACGGCACCGAATGGGCCGAATAGTTGCCAGAGCACGTTCTCTTCTGTCTCGGGTGCAAGGTTGTACACAAAGATGCACCATTCAGAGCCGACAGCGCCCGGAAGTACACCGCCGAGTAGTTCACCAGCCAGCGGGCTATAACGCTGTAATCCTTTGTTGATGGCCAGGAGAGACTTTCCGGAGCTGAAGCGGCCGAGAGGCGCTGGGAAACGAAGCGCCGCCGGTAGGTAGGCTGCTAATGGTGCCAAAGCTTTTCCATTGTTGGACGGGTTATTCGCGAACTTTACTGTTATAGGCTCTGTCGCTCCTTTAGGCACAGTTCCGTTCAGTTCCTGAATGGCTCTTTCAGCCTCCACGCGCTGATCGAAGCGGATGAATCCCACGCCTTTAGAGAGCCCCTGTTCACCGCCGGTAAATGGCCGTCCGCCGGAATTTTCGCACAAGATGCGAGATGTGATAATGCGCCCGTACGGGCTGAAGAGTCGCTCCAGCTCGCTCTGAGTCATGGTTTTCGGAAGCCCGGACACATAAAGGTTGGCGCCTTTGATAGCTTCGCTACTCGGGCGCGCGTATGACACTTTGATGGTCTTGTTCTGGAGGCGAAGTCCGTTGAGCGTCGCGATGGCTTTCTCCGCATCTTCCGGTCGGTGGTAGTTCACAAATGCGTAGCCGAGCGATTGTCCGCCGCCGTGAAGCGCGTGGTTCAGAGCATCGGGGAACGCGGCCCCCTTGTTCCGGATGAGCTTGCAACTCTCCACTTCCCCAATGCTGGAGAAGAGGCTCCGGATCTCCTCCTGAGTCATGCTCTGCGGCAGGTAGTTGATGATGAGGTTGGTTTTAGACTCCTCGCCGGAGCCATTCTGTTGCTCGCTTTCGCCTTTCGACATGGTGGCTCAAATCATAAACGTAAAGAACGAAAGGGAAACGAAAAACGCGGTAAAATAAATAACACGCGTACGTCCGAATGGGTAGCGCGCGCGAGCGGTATTGCGAGGGGTGGCCCGCGCAGGCCCGCGCAGGCCGGTATCGACCGCGTTATGTAACGCCGTTCGTTCACCCCTCTCCCGGTTGGTATAGTGTCCGAAAAAACCAGATACACCCCGCATCGACCCGCCCGGGATGCTGGCTAACCGGGTTCCGCTCTGCCCTCCATCTTAGCGCCGTGCCGACTGCCGGCACGCTCAATAACTGTCATTACACGGATTTCCTACACTCCGAGACTGCCCAGCGTTCTTTCATATCCTAACAACGAGCTTTTATGCATTTTCAGGCGTTGAATAACGTTATTTCCAAAATTACTTGGTTTACTTTCGTAATCATCATCGACCTGTTTTGATTCTGCCGACTTGAATGAAAAGTACGAACGTAGTAAAGTAAATTATTACGCTTTATAGTGTATAAGCTGTTCTCTTTTTACAGCATAATAGGATTAACATTTTATTTAGAATTTAATACTGACTAATTGTTACTATTAGGCTCACTATTAGGTTTTACAACTGACTCTTTGTCTCTACCGAACCTTCACTTTTCCGACAAAAATTTTTACTCTACATCTGAACTAAGGCAAATTCATTCATCTGTTGAAACGTGATTGAATTTCAAATACATTTCTTTTTTTCTTTTTTGTGAAAGTGTTTCTCTATGTACCTATAAGTGCCTCGTTTCTTTGTTTGTCGAAGTTACATTACTCACGACTGTTAACGAGTTAAGAAAAATAATTCTATATCACTTGTTAGCTTCTTTTTAGTACATAATCCTATAATTATTTAGAAAATATTTGTTAATTGCGCGCTGAATTATTTGAACCGAACCGTTAACATATAAAGACGTATTTTTTATTATTAGTATGTTTGAAGTAACATACTGGCTGACAATGCTGATGGGTTCGGTATCATTTTATGATAAATTAGATTAGGTATTTTATTGCACCGATGCCCGATTATATTGTTATAAGAATATATGAAAGAAATGACAAAAATAACTCGAGTTTCCATCCTCAGGGATCGTTTTGATTTCCATATGCAAAACGATGTGTCACATACCACGCGGCAATTTGCCATGCACTATTCATATATTGAAGGGGTTTTATTTCGAATCTTGTCTACACGCGTCAATGTAGGTAATTTGTTTTGAAAACGGTTATTTGGAGGATTTCTATTCAAATTCGATTTTCAAGCTTCGACTGAAGTAATCTCAGATTTAAATTTAGGTACCTACTTTTACTATTATAGTTCAAAATGCATGATATGTTAGCGAAGTCGAGAGCGAAAAAAATGTCTGTTCTCATTATAGGGGTTCACTTTTCGTCTGCGCTAATAGCCTTGTGCAATAGCGCGAACCATGGTGCTGAGCTCCGCCGCCCGCTTCGGAAGCCTGGAGGCCAGAGGGCAGCCTTTAGCCCTTAGGGTGCGTCTCCACTGAAGTCGGAGTGTGGAGACGTGCGGGATCAACCAATCCCAAAAGTGAAGCGGAGCTGACATACAGATTTCAACTCGGGTGATAGATAAATAACGACTCCTCTAGTCATTATTTCAGGAAAAATCTTAAGAGCGGATCAGGATATGTCTATGGGCGCGTGATGCCAATCTGACAGAGCCGTAAAAAAAATACGTGGACATGGGTAGTTGAGGTAATAATACCCAAACAATATAGTAAGTATACGAAGTGTTGAGAACGCCAGCAACCACGCCGACAGCGAACCCAATGTAACGTCGTGACGTCGCTTATGTATTAGGTTAAGTTAGAATAAGACTGATTAGTATATTTTAAATGATCTCATAGTTATAAGTTAGACACATAAAAGCTGTCATAAGAACCTCTAGTACATAAGTAAGGTACATAAAAGATACCAACATGATCCTTATATACTTAATGACCCTTATATAAAGCACATAAAAGATGCTATAAGAACCCCAAGGTAAATCATCCAATCCTACCGGTAAATCAGTCACACCCACGGTCCATAAGGTACTGGTTAAATAAGGCGTAACAAAACCCTTATTAAACCACAGGTAAATGGGCCGGGGACGTAGCACCCCGTCGTGAAACACCCGGGGCGGTAAAAGAGCTTATGTAACTCGACCACGTGAACCGTATCAGAGCTTAACGTAAAACGTAAAAGTTTTACAATCCGGTTACATAAGGCCACCTACCGCCTCAAATACATAAGGGACAATCGAACCCTTGGTATATAAGAGTAGACCCGAACCCCCTGTAACAAAAGTACATAATATGAACCCCTACCGTAAGCAAATGTAAGTAGGAATCGACAGGAACAATCCTGCAAGATTCCTATTCACAAAAGTTGCCCACTATACACGACGTATAGTTGAACCCTGTTACCTGAACCCTAAGGTTCAGATAGAACCTAAGAGCCCTTACTGAGCCCCGTCGAACGGGATATGTGTAATGTTAATCGGACTATAATTAGCCGAGATATGTTAATTAATAAGCAATTTTGATAAGCCAAAAAACGGCCGTTATTGTCCAGAGCCTGAAACTGAAGAACCAATCAGAGCGAGGAGCAGGTTTTGGAACATTTAGAATTAAAAATGAACACTCTTGACCGAAAGGGGCGTTCCCGAGGGGAAATGAACGCTCCCTCGACTCTGATTGGTTCCCAATAAGATTATTCCGCTTACGGGAGTTATGTCTGGCGAACTGAGCCTCGAATTTTATATAATAAGTGAACAAGAAATAAATGTATGCACTACCGAAGAACCAGTTTTATTACTCTCTACTCTACAAGATCCTGCCTACAGTTTTCAAGAGCTCCAGCCTGCACGTCGGTCCAAGTTATTCGTCGAGGTCCTGTCCGTCAGTTGAGCTCCGAATACTTGGACGCGTCCATCGCTACGCCGTACCACATTCACGTCGCGTTTACGTCGGTCTACGTTGCGCCTACGACGAATCTACGGCGGATCTACGTTGTGGTCTACGTCGCGCCCCGTGCATCACGCGTCCGTACCCCGCGTCCGAACCTCGTCGCGTTTACGTATACACTACGTCGCTTACGTGTGTACTACGTCGCGGCCCGATCTACGTCGCGTCTACGTGTCCTTACGTTTGGACCACGTCGCGGCCCGTTTTCAGCGAAAACAGAACCGAACCGAACCTGAACCTTCAAGCTGATCCAGAACTGAACAGAACCGATCAGAACCGAACCGAACCCGAACCGAACAAGCTGTTACAGGAAGATCCACGAACGATCAAAGTATACAGTCCACTGCGAGCTGAGCCGAAGAAGCCGCCCTGTTGAGACCTGTACTCAACAGCGTTGGTCATTCGAGAGCCGGATTTTCGAGCCAGAACATCCGAACCACCATGGTGCAGACCAGGAAGCAGACGAGTGAAGCAACTTCGCACGACGACCCGCCGACCGAACCGACCCGAACCTCCGGCGAGACGTCTGCAGAGCTGCTGGGAACACGTCCGCGAACGAGCGAGACACGCGCCCCGGGCATGCAGCCCGAGAAGAGGACATCGCCAGAGTCACCGCCACAGATGGACGACACGCTCCAATGGCGGGCAAAGCTGGACGAACACCTGCGCAGAACCAGTCTGAACCAAAAAGAACCCGAAGAACCCACAGCCGTCGGATACTCGACACCGACCGGCGAACATTTAGCGTCCCGTCTGACGCACGCGCCGCGTACCACCGAGACACGCGAGCCCCGCGCGGCTATGACGTCACTCGCGTACGCGGCCTTTGACCCCACGATCCGCGCACCGATCCCGCGACCCGCGACACCCGTACCGCGCGAACCCCGCACGTTCGATAGAGACCGAGCTCTCGAACAAGTGCGATTCCAAATCGACGAACGCCGCGCGCCGTCGATTACATCGAGAACCAGCAGCACTACGGAGGCGCGGAAAAAAGAAGCGGAACTACAGGCAGCAGAGCGGCTTGCTGAAATCAAGCGGCAACAACTGCGACTGGAAGAAGAGCTTGTCAAGAAGAGGCTGGACACCGAACTGCATCGCATCGAAGCGGAGGGCTCACAGGCCGGCGGCTCGCAGTCCGGACGTCCGGCGGCAGAGACAGCGGAGGAATCGAAGCGGAGGATAAATGCGTGGCTTACACACCACGAGGTAAGTAACGCTGCTTACCGCGATGACCCGACGCCAGGGAGGCGTCGCACCGTCACGCCCGAGCGAGCCGAACGCGAGACCCGCACCTCCCGAGAACGATCCTCCAGCCGATCTCAGGCGATAGATCGGTTAGCCGACCATCTACAGACGATGGCCCGCCCTCCGCCGAGACAAGTGTACGAGTTGCCTGCGTACTCCGGACACCCCGCTGAGTGGTTGACCTTTTACCACAGTTTTGCAGAGTCAACAAAAAGGTACAAGTTCACGGAGTACGAGAACGTCGCCCGTCTACGAGCTGCGCTGAAAGGCGAGGCGCGAGAGTGCGTGCAGCACATGCTCGCGTCGACGTCGAACCCCGATCTAATAATTAGAGTCCTGAAAAAGAATTTCGGCAGAACCGACCTGCTAGTCGACCGAGCTCTAGAGGAGCTTAAACGCCTGCCGTCACTCGGACCGAGCGCCACCGACCTGAACACCTTCGCAATAAAGGTAATGAACATTGTATCGACATTGGTCGATCTAGACCGTCGAAACTACGGCGGCAACCCGTTACTGATACGGGAGATAACCGACAGGTTAAGCCCGCATCTACGGTCGAGGTGGTGCTCCTTCGCAAAAGACAACGTAAAAGGCGGTGAGTGCGAAATAATATTGCTAGCCGAATTCTTAATGGACGAGAGTGACGCGGAGTTATTATACTCGCACGCGAGAGCGCCGTCACGCAGACCCGCGCATAACGCGCCCACGCAACCGCAACCTCCCCGACGAACGACATACCCGAACCGGGGAACGAGCGGCGCGATACAGCGAGCACAACCTACACGAGCCCAAACATTCGCCACGGAACGAGTGGAAGCGTGCTATTGCTGCGGCAATAGTCACCGAACGAACGAGTGCCGCAAACTGTTAAGTATGCCCATACGAGCGAGATGGGAATGGGCACGGGTAAATCACGTTTGTTTTAAGTGTATGAACCAAAAACATCGTCGTGATACGTGCACTGCAAAAGGCTGCAGTGTACCTGGCTGTCCACACTCACATCATGCAATACTACACGAACCGAACCGAACTGCGTCAAATGTGAGTACAAACAGCGCCGACAATAACGCCCGCCCGCCGCAGTCGCGCGCGCCCGCCCCCGCGAGCGCGCCCTACACTGCGCCGCCCAGCGAACCGAACACAGCGCCGGCACGCCGCCGCGCAGAGCCCATACAAGAGCGAGAGACGATCGCTATGACGTCACACAATGAATCAAACAAGGTGATGTTGAAAATCATGCCCGTAATACTGCGCGGTCCCAAGAAGGAGGTACTGTGTTACGGGATGGTCGACGAGGGATCGACAATCTCTATCGTCGATCAGGAGCTAGCGAGCGAAGTGGGTCTAGAGGGACCTCAAGCGCCGCTACTAATACAAGGCGTAGGAGCGCTATGCCTGAACCAGCCGAGCCAACGAGTCGAAGCAACTGTACGAGGCGCCGACGGAGGCCCGTCGTACAGTATGCAGCTCAGAACCGTGCCGCGCTTAGGCATTAGGGAGCAGACAATGCCGCGCGACAGTATAGTGCGCCTGCCACACTTGGCCGATCTAGCCGAAGCGTGCTATACTAATGTGATACCTAAAATTTTAATAGGAGCAGATCATTGGCATCTAACACTGCCGTTAGAGGCCCGAACGGGGAAGACGAGTGAGCCGCTAGCCGTACGCAGCCGTCTAGGATGGTGCATTTACGGCTCAGCACCGAGAACGGTAAGGGCCGGTGAAGTAGTCATGCACATGACGGAGCCGGACAAGGAGCTGAACGCGATGATGAGGCGATATTTCGACATCGACGCGTTAGGGGTGAAACTAATAGATAAAGCGAGCCCCCTAGACGAACGAGCAACAAAGCTGTTTAACGAAACGGTAAGACGCATCGAAGGACCCCGGTACGAAGTAGGACAGCTGTGGAGGACCGACGAACCGAACCTGCCTCCCAGCTACAACATGGCGTACAAAAGGTTACGCAACTTAGAGCAACGTATGGACCGGGATCCCGACTTCGCGCACGAATATACAGCACAGGTAAATAACCTAATCGAAAAAGGCTATGCAGAGCCGCACTTAGGTGACCTAACGAGCCCTAAGGCATGGTTTTTGCCGCACTTTGCGGTAAGAAACCCGAACAAGCCCGATCGCGTCCGTCTAGTATTCGACGCGCACGCGACATCGATGGGAACCAGCTTGAACGACGAGCTGCTAGAAGGACCCGACTTACTACAGTCATTGACGGGAATACTGCTGCGTTTTCGTGAGGGTACGTACGCCGCTACGGCGGATATACAGGAGATGTTCCTGCGAATAAAGCTGAGACCTGAGGACCAAGTATCGCAGTTATTCCTGTGGCGGGGATCGGACCGCCAACAACCGCCGAAGGTATATAAAACAACGAGCGTGTTGTTTGGAACGAAATCTTCGCCATTTCTAGCACACAGTGTCCGCAACCGGAACGCGGAGGACAACGCGGACACCTACCCAGCAGCCGTGTACGATATTACACATAATACATACATGGATGACCTCGTGACCTCTTACGACGATGAAGACGCGGCGGCCGAGACCGCGGTGCAAATCATCGCGTCGCACGCCCACGCCGGCTTCAACTTGCGCGGCTGGACGTCGAACTCTAAAAAGATATTAGAGCGGATACCTGTAGCGCAGAGATCCGACGAACCAAAGAACCTGGGGTCTAAAGAGCAGAAAGTATTAGGTATGTTTTGGAACGCCGAAACCGACGAGTTAGGTTTCAACACGGCAATGGTACGAGTCCCGGCCGACGTGCGGAACCTGAACCGAGGGCCAACAAAAAGGGAGGCCTTGAGCGCGGTAATGTCCGTCTTCGACCCATTGGGGCAAATAGCGCAATACACTGTTACCACAAAAATACAAATGCAGCGAATTTGTATTTTAAAATTAGGTTGGGACGAGCCATTGCCGGACGACGAGAAGGAGCTATTTTTACAGTGGCTCAGTAACATAGAATATGTTACGGCGCTGCGGCTACCACGGCGATGCTTGTACACGGGGGGAGGTAAGAGACACCAATTACATATATTTGTAGATGCCTCCGAGCAAGCATACGCAGCCGCAGCCTACTGGAGAACCGAGGGAGGACCTCACGAGCCGGTACGTGTGCAGTTGATCACGGCGAAGGCAAAGGTCACGCCCATTCGCCCGATATCGATACCGAGAGCCGAACTACAAGCTGCGCTTATAGGTGCGCGACTGGCGCAAACACTGCGCGAAGCGCATCGAGTAGCTGCCGAACAGATTGTGCTGTGGACAGACAGTCGAACGGTACTGCAATGGGTGCGAGACAATGCACGCCGGTACAGTACATTTGTATCACACCGACTCGGCGAGATCGCCGAGTTAACAGAGATCGAGCAATGGAGGTGGGTCCCGACCCGCCTCAACCCGTCCGACGACGCGACACGCGCGGACCCGCAGCGTATCGTAAGAAACACCGACCGCTGGTACACAGGTCCGGATTTCTTACGACTGCCGGAGGCGCAATGGCCGCAAGAGCAGCGAGATACGACGGAGATACCGCACGAAATAATCGAGGTATGTAATGTGGCACAGGTCGTCGACCCGCCACTACCGAAAATAGAGCGATTTTCGAACTTCGACCGACTGATTGGAGCTACAGCGCGAACTCTGCAGTTCATCGAACGACTAAAAAGAAAGGTGAGAGTCCCATTAGAGGTACGACACCTCAATTCAGCGGAGCACCTGTGGATGCAATGGGCGCAGAGGAGGGACTTCGCTGACGAACTACGGGCTCTCTCACGAGGGGAGCCGCTAGCCCGCAGTAGCAGGCTATACGAACTCGATCCGCAACTGCACGACGACGGATTAATGCGCATGCGGACGCGCATAAACGCAGCGCCGCCATCCGTCAACAAGCAGCCCGTCATACTAGACGGCCGCAACCCATACGTGAGACTACTGATCCTGCGCGCTCATAAGCGAGCGCACCATGCATTTAACGAAACTGTTGTTAATGATCTCAGGCAGCAGTTTTGGATCTTGCACTTGCGACCATCGGTGCGGAGCGTGGCCCGGACATGCATGCATTGCGTGTTGCGGCGCGCGCGCCCGCGCGACCCGCCGCTGGGCGACTTGCCCGCGGCCCGCCTACAGCCATTCACCCGCGCATTCCACTATTGCGCGGTGGACCTATTCGGCCCGCTAGCCGTCACTATCGGCAGGCGGACCGAGAAGCGATGGGTGGCACTGTTTACGTGCCTCACTACCCGCGCCGTGCACCTCGAGGTGGTGCATACGCTGTCAACCGACAGCGCCGTGATGGCGCTGCGCCGGCTGGGAGCCAGGCGCGGATGGCCCGCTGTCATGTACTCAGACAACGGGACGAACCTGAGAGGCTGCGACTCCGAGCTGCGAGCCGCCTACGTCGAATGGCTGCCCGCCCTGCAGGAGCACGGGCAGCTACACCGCATGGACTGGAGGTTCATCGCGCCGGGAGCGCCGCGCCAAGGCGGCGCCTGGGAGCGGATGGTGCGGACCGTCAAAACCGCGCTGTCCGCCACACTGAACACAAGATCGCCCAAGGAGGAGATATTCAAGACGCTGCTCGCCGAGGTCGAGCACTGCGTGAACTCTCGACCTCTCACCCACGTGAGCGTCGAACCCGATGACCCCGAGGCGCTCACACCGAACCACTTCATACTGGGAGGACCGTCGGGGGTCCCTACCACTGGCCCCTGCGAAGAAAATGAAAGAAAAGCTTGGCGCGCCAGCCAAGCACTCGCCGACTCTTTCTGGCGAAGATGGCTACGCGAGTACATCCCATTGCTCGCACCCCGGGGCTCCTCAAACCCCCGGGAGACCGCCATAGCGGTCGGCGACTATGTCTTGATCGCCGACCCGAACCTGCCAAGAAACACATGGCCAAGAGGCATCGTCGAAGCAGTCTACCCGGGACCCGATGGCATCACACGCAACGTGGACGTCCGAACGAGAGGAGGCGTGTTCCGGAGGCCGACGACGAAGCTGGCTGTTCTACCCGTCTACAGGAGGTCGCCGCCATGCAGCGACCGAGGGGAGGATGTTGAGAACGCCAGCAACCACGCCGACAGCGAACCCAATGTAACGTCGTGACGTCGCTTATGTATTAGGTTAAGTTAGAATAAGACTGATTAGTATATTTTAAATGATCTCATAGTTATAAGTTAGACACATAAAAGCTGTCATAAGAACCTCTAGTACATAAGTAAGGTACATAAAAGATACCAACATGATCCTTATATACTTAATGACCCTTATATAAAGCACATAAAAGATGCTATAAGAACCCCAAGGTAAATCATCCAATCCTACCGGTAAATCAGTCACACCCACGGTCCATAAGGTACTGGTTAAATAAGGCGTAACAAAACCCTTATTAAACCACAGGTAAATGGGCCGGGGACGTAGCACCCCGTCGTGAAACACCCGGGGCGGTAAAAGAGCTTATGTAACTCGACCACGTGAACCGTATCAGAGCTTAACGTAAAACGTAAAAGTTTTACAATCCGGTTACATAAGGCCACCTACCGCCTCAAATACATAAGGGACAATCGAACCCTTGGTATATAAGAGTAGACCCGAACCCCCTGTAACAAAAGTACATAATATGAACCCCTACCGTAAGCAAATGTAAGTAGGAATCGACAGGAACAATCCTGCAAGATTCCTATTCACAAAAGTTGCCCACTATACACGACGTATAGTTGAACCCTGTTACCTGAACCCTAAGGTTCAGATAGAACCTAAGAGCCCTTACTGAGCCCCGTCGAACGGGATATGTGTAATGTTAATCGGACTATAATTAGCCGAGATATGTTAATTAATAAGCAATTTTGATAAGCCAAAAAACGGCCGTTATTGTCCAGAGCCTGAAACTGAAGAACCAATCAGAGCGAGGAGCAGGTTTTGGAACATTTAGAATTAAAAATGAACACTCTTGACCGAAAGGGGCGTTCCCGAGGGGAAATGAACGCTCCCTCGACTCTGATTGGTTCCCAATAAGATTATTCCGCTTACGGGAGTTATGTCTGGCGAACTGAGCCTCGAATTTTATATAATAAGTGAACAAGAAATAAATGTATGCACTACCGAAGAACCAGTTTTATTACTCTCTACTCTACAAGATCCTGCCTACAGTTTTCAAGAGCTCCAGCCTGCACGTCGGTCCAAGTTATTCGTCGAGGTCCTGTCCGTCAGTTGAGCTCCGAATACTTGGACGCGTCCATCGCTACGCCGTACCACATTCACGTCGCGTTTACGTCGGTCTACGTTGCGCCTACGACGAATCTACGGCGGATCTACGTTGTGGTCTACGTCGCGCCCCGTGCATCACGCGTCCGTACCCCGCGTCCGAACCTCGTCGCGTTTACGTATACACTACGTCGCTTACGTGTGTACTACGTCGCGGCCCGATCTACGTCGCGTCTACGTGTCCTTACGTTTGGACCACGTCGCGGCCCGTTTTCAGCGAAAACAGAACCGAACCGAACCTGAACCTTCAAGCTGATCCAGAACTGAACAGAACCGATCAGAACCGAACCGAACCCGAACCGAACAAGCTGTTACAGGAAGATCCACGAACGATCAAAGTATACAGTCCACTGCGAGCTGAGCCGAAGAAGCCGCCCTGTTGAGACCTGTACTCAACACGAAGTGTTAAGCTCTTGTTATTAAGTTAGACCTATGTCATAAGTCATAATTTTCCAATGATGGCAGTACCAGTTCAGTGGTGTGATATATTCGTATATTTTATTTATATACATATTTTACTGTTCTTAAAGAAAACAATGGATAACATCATTCATGGACCACCCACGGATAATTTCATGATGCCACGCCACTGGTAGAGCCCCTCTCCTTAAATATTTAGCACAATAATCTACATGTAAATATTGTGTACCTATAAGAATACAGGTGCGAGCATTATTCGCAGGTTTTTATGTTGATTTGTACAAGACATTGCCGTAATAACGCCGGTAGCGTGGAAATGGAAATTTTACTGAGGTAACGTTATATGGGCGCTCCGGTTATGCTGCTTAAACTGTAAACTTGGAAAATTTATATCTGTTATATATTTTAATCTTCGTATTTTAATTATAAGCAACGAAGTGTTGATTTTATTGAATTTGGTGCGAACTAGACTGGTGGCGGTTTTGCATTTTTAACCACAATAGATAGTGTTCCAAAAGATTCGAGCCTTTTAGTTTTTTTTAAGGCTCGCCTCGGCTTGAGCCAAAAGCGTCGTAAGCTTTTTATTCCCCTAGTCAACTTTCTAGATTCTCGGAGCTAGAGCTGAAAGCTTACCTTATTAAAGGCTAAAAGTCCTCGCTAAATTATTAAGACTCAAAAATACTTTGACCTCCAATTTAAAAGAGAAAGGTTTATAGTATTTTAATATTTTTTTTATGCACCTGTAATACAATAAGAGGTAAAAGCATGCGAGTGGCCGAACGCAAATAGGTATTGTCAAAAATAAGCCTCGGCCTAAAAATAAAAACATTTTGCCTTAAAATGGTAAACCTTTCACAAAGGCCTATAATATAATAGCATAGCCCTTTTAAAGTCTTAGCCCTTGTTAAAACCAGTAGGTTTCAAAGCTCTTTATCCCAAGGAGCTAAACAAACTGGGTGCATTCAAGGCCGACCACCTCTACGCATGCTACGACGTAGTCGTAGCTGGGTTTTCCCGCTGTGTAGTGTAGATCGGCGTAGCCCTACTTGGGTCTATTGTATACTCATACTCGTAAATATACGAGTGCGAATGGCGGATGTTTTTTCAACCTACTTCAAAATGGAGGAGGTTGTCTCCGTCAATTATATTTTGAAAAAAAAAAAAAAAATGATCGACACTTTTCCAGGTTGATCCCAAAAACTTTGGCGAAAATCCATTAGGAATCGCAGAAATTCCTCAGACACTACAGTTTTTCTTGGAAATAGAATTTCGTTTCCTTGAAGTCAGTTATTTTATCTATCGCATGATAAACGCCATATCGTAGCATAGTCGGGCATATATCTTGGCCATTTTACTCCGTGTGTATTTGGTCACGTTCTCTGTGTCGTGGTGACTAGACTAATGGCAGGTCCCCGCTGTACGTAGGCGGTTATCACGTCGGTTTGCAAGTAAATAAGCCTGCGCTCCAGGTGGTCAGGGTTGCCAGCAACGGAGAAACGTATAATTTATGTCTTTTGTAGGGGGGCGACCTTTGATATAACGATTTTTGATCTGATGTAACGTTTGATATAACGCGGAATTTTTCTTTTGATTTATTTTCTTTAAAATCTATCAACTTGTAATAAATTCTCAGATGATTTAGATTAGGTTATAATACGGTGAATAGAGACTAAAGTACTATGTGTGACCTTACAAACGGTCCGGTAGTTTTGAATTTTTGATATGTTGTCTAGGATGGTTAGTCAGTGCTTAAAATGAAAATGCACAATTCCCCCCCTCCGCGCCCGCCGCCATTTTGAAAAAACCGGCTCTCTCTCATATTTTTGCTCATATCTTCCTTTAGGAGCATTTTAGTTAGAAGAAAGCGTTGACATTGTTATAGAGAGTTAAATTAACTACATTCTCCATTTTATATTTTTTTTCTAGGACAGTTACGGAGATATCCACATTTAAAAAAACGTAAAAAATCGCAATTTCCTACTGAAAAACAAACTTCTGGATTATATCTTCGTTTAGGAGCATTTTAGCTACAACAAAGCTTGTGCAATGTTGTAGAGAATTAAATTTACTATAATTTACACTTCAAATTTTGTTTCAAGGACGGTTATTTACGGAGATATGCACATTTAAATAAAAGGAAAAGTCGAATTTTCCGAAAATTTCTCAAATTTCTTGGTTTAGAACGCTGTCATTCAGTTATGGACTAGTCTAGGACAAATTAAAACATGTAGGAAATATAATTGCTTATAAAACTCATGTCCATTTTTACATAAATTTTCGGAAAACGTGACTTTATTTTTTACATATCTCCGTAATTATCTGTCCTAGAAATAAAATTTGAAATGTAAATCATAGTAAATTTAATTTTCTACAAAATTGCCCAAGCACTGTTCTAGCTAAAATGCTCCTAAACGAAGATATAATCCAGAAGTTTGTTTTTGAGTTGGAAATTGCAATTTCTTAAGTTTTTTTAAATGTGCATATCTCCGTAACTATCTGTCCTAGAAACAAAATATAAAATGGAAAATGTAGTATATTTAACTCTCTATAATATTGTGGAAGCTTTCTTTTAGCTAAAATGCTCCTAAAGGAAGATATGAGCAAAAATATGAAGAGAGTCCCAGTTTTTTCAATATGGTGGCGGGCGCGGAGGGGGGGGGAATTGTGCATTTTGTATTTTAAGCACTGACTAACCATCCTAGACAACATATCAAAAATTCAAAACTACCGGACCGTTTGTAAGGTCAAAATCCTTTATTCACTGAATTATTAGGTACGTTGGGTTATGTGAGGCGTAAGGAGGTGTAACACTTTGGTAGTTTCAGAAAACGTGTTATTTCAAACGTTACATTCGGTCAACATTAGATGGAAAATAAGTAATTATCTTAAAAACGGATCCCTTTTGTTAATGAAAATTTGATTTACTTTTTAAAAATAATTAATTAAATATCAAACACCCTCACACAAATCGATCTAGTCCCGAATTAAGATCATGAAAGCTTGTGTTATGGGTACTAGACGACGATATACATATTACATACCTAGATAATTAAATACTTAAATATATAGAACAACTATGACCCAAGCACAAATATTCGAGTTCATCACACAAATATTTGCTCGGCCGGGATTTGAACCCGGGACCGCCGGCTCAGTAGGCAAGTGCTTACAAACAGCGCCAAACGTGTCGTCAAAACTTTTGCTTTAGAAGAAGCTGAATGAGTGCTACAAATGATGCAATCTGGTGTAAAGCCAATTATGAGATTACTAAATAATGCCACACGGTAAGTAAGTACCTACATGTTTTTGTATACTTTATAGTTGTTGCTTCAATGGGTTTTCCCATCGATTTGTTTATCGGGTTTTTATGTGACTTATCGTCACCTGTCTCTCTTGCACGTTAGCACTAAAGAGAAAGAGATAAGTAATGAAATACAACATTCATAGAATAAATAGTTAGTTACTTTTTATGTAGGGGTTCCACTGAAAACTAGCTTACGGTTTTCCGATACAATATACTCTGCGTGGCGATACTTCTCTCTTGGGGTGTTATTTAAGGCAACTCGTAACGTGAAACTACTGCCCCTTCCGAATTTTTCGTATAAAAATTGTATAGTGATTTAATAAACATAAATGTGTTTTGTTAGTTCCTAGACTTCGGCAATACAGAAAGTGTAGGTATCTGATTATGAAGATATACGAAAGAAGAAAAGATGGAAGACGACGCGGTTGGCGCAGTTTGTAGTGCACCTGCCTACCGAGCCAACGGTCCAGGGTTCGAATCCCGTCCGGTATGTTTGTGTGATGATTAGATTAGACTAACTCGAATATTTGTTCCTGGGTCATGGATGTTATCTAATGTATCTATATATATTTATATTATTATGTATATCGTACTGTACAAGCTTTGCTTAGTTTGGGAATAGGTCGATTTGTGTAAGATTGTTATTTAATATTTAATCATTTATTTAATACTCAATAAGAAAAAAATCAGAACTGACGCTAGTTTTGCATTACCACTCGCCTTAAATTAAGATTAAGTACACTTTTATACACGAAGACTCAAGAACACATACCGATGGCATTATAAGTCTTCGTGTCCTTAGTCTATTTTTTCGCTCAATAAATAATTATTTTTTAGTGACGATTCCTATTTTCTTTTTAATTTTTTTCCAGCACGGGCAATTAAGAGGACTAGTAAGTATTATTTCCTTTTAGAAAATTTCTTAAATAAAACAACATTTTTCCAGGCCCGTTTATCTGAGCCAAATTTAGGTTACCTGCCATATTTTATCTTTTTATATCTTTCCTGTTTCTCGCAGCCCTGCGAAACAATTTAAATGCTAATTCCACTGGCAAAGGCTTTATCGAGGTGCTTTTATACTGAAATGCGAAGATGAAAGATAGCTCTCAGGGAAAATATTTTACCTATGCAATGAAATTGAAGTCTTTGTCCACGTTTTATTGCACGTAGCCTGACGGCACCAAAGGGCGGTGATATTGCGCTTCCGTCTGACATTTCTGTCCGTCCTTTGTCTCATACGTCTCAGAAACGTTTTAGGGTTCCGTACCTTGGTCGCCAAAAACAAACCCTTATAGGATCACTTTGTTGTTCGTCTTGCTATCTGCCTGTCAAGACCTTTTTCTCAGAAACGCGTGGAGAAGCGCATTGGAGCCGGAAAATACTCACCGCAATCTAAAAGATAAGGCCGTTTCTGCAACGTGTATGGCGCATATTTTTTTTTACATTCACAGGGATTCAAAACCTATAGGAGACTTTCCGTTGACTTAGAATCATGTTTGGCAAGAGCTATGCTATCCGAAAACCGTTAATTGTATTCACATGACAAAATAGATTTTTTCTTTTGCGATTAACAACTTACCTATTGACTGTTGGTAAAATAACTGCGACCTATGTAGATGTATTGAGACAATATTTTCCCAACGGCAAAGTTAAGTCTGTTCCTCAGTACAGTTTATTTTTTCGTTATAGCAATATTTATTCAGTGTTTTCATAGTTTGTACGGAACCCTTGGTACAAACTATAAATTACTACCTAACTATATACTTAATAAGAACTTTTGATGATGCGTCATACTTACTCTATACTTTGGTTTTTATAGGTAAACCATTTCTTATTAATATTACATACCGAATACTTATATGTTTTATGGTGTAGTATTAAATGCATTATGACATGATTACGTAGTATTTAATTGAACCCTCACACAATTAACACGTTTTTATGCACCAAAAAAGTCATAGAGACGCAAATAACCAAAAACATTAAATATACGAGTTAGTTCGTTGAATAGAGGCTAAACGTTATTATTCTAAGAGGCTAAAGTACTATAGTGACCTTACAAACGGTCCGGTAGTTTGGAATTTTTGATATGTTGTCTGTTCATTTTGCATTTTAAACACTCACTAACAATCCTAGACAACATATATTACCAAAAATTCAAAAGTACCGGACCGTTTGTAAGGTTAAACCCCTTTATTCACTGGATTAAGTATGTATACCTAGTTATCGTGCTACTTTAATTCTAAAATAAAATACCAAATTTCAGTTTCCTTTAATTTTTGAAAATGCACTCGGGGTTTGATGACTACGACTAGTGATATTAACATACGAGTAATTTACTTATTTCTACAAAATAATATTGTAAAAACTACATGTAACTTTAATTTATAAAATTATCTGTCCGTAAAAAATATGCAAGCTCTAATATTTTCCAGACCAATTTCACACAAAACACTTTCAGGCAAGCCGACACTACCTACAGTGTCGTCCTCCGTTCCCCCTAATTGGAACAAAGGAAGGTAATAATAGGATATACGGACTATACGGTATAGTGTACCGTAGATGTATAAAATAAAATAAGTACCAAACATGTGTTTTGATTTTCCCCTCACAAATTTCGATTCTGTAAATTTGCTGAAACCATACGATCCTTTTTATTATGATCCCACCAAATCTTAAGACGAGTTACTTTTTACGATTTGGCATAACAAGGTCACGCCCAGGGTTCAATGAACCCTACCCCGAATATCTTATGAATCCTTAGATGGCAAAAAGTCTTAAGCGACGGCACCACCGCACCTACTGAAATAAACTTAGAAGGGGAAAAGTAAATCTGGTTGCGTAATATATGCGTCACAGGATTACTTGTTACCTATGACGCTTATGATGTTTTGGTTTTGTAGAATAGCACCAGGATTTTCTTTCCCTAAGTTACCTTGGAGGGTGAATGTGAGAAATAACGACGCTTGAAGGCACTTCAGGGTACGCGGTGAAGAAAAAATATTGTGTATTTTGCAAAAGAACAATCATGACTACATCGATTAAAAACCTTCCTTATAACAATACTGGTAAGGTTCATTTTACAATCAAGTAGTATGTACGGAAGTATTACGTACAGACCTCTCTTTTAAACGAAACAGAATTTTAACCCTTATTGATAAGGTTGTTTTTAACTTGTCTGGTTACAATTTAATTTAAACGAAGAGGCTGGTTGCCGATGAAGAACGACCCCAGTACGAAGGAGCGAAAGTCGTTTTTGGCTTGTAAATAGCTTTATTAGGGGTAGCGTTTACATTTTGAGTAGAGGGTGGCTGGCTTGTTTCCATTGCACGGTTTCTCTTTCCGTTGTAGTAGTCTTATTTGTCAAGATCAAGACGCAAGGTTTCTGCAGCACAAGTTATGGAAGAATTCAGAACATTTACAATTGACAACATTTCATACTTTTCAGACTATAATTATTTGTTTACTTCTGTATTCTGCTAGAAAGAGGACGTAATTACTTACTGTTTTTATATTTTTCCTGAGATACTAATTATTTTATTATTTGTTTATTAAAATTTACTCGTAGTAACTCCAAAACTATGACACAATACTTTAGTTTGGTGTCTAATAAAAAAAATAACGAATGACGTTGAAGCGCAACGTTTGAGCTAGACATTATTGACAGTGACAGCTTATTTTTCATCGTGGATAGGTGAGCGCGAAGACTAGGTATAAGTTTAATACAGGCATAGTTGTCGTAGATTTTTTTTATGTAAGTATTTCTTTACCCACGGAAAAATAAATTAATTTTTTTTTAGGGAGTACATGACTCTTACTTTCTCTCTTGATCACTAGATCCTATATTAATTTACCACTTGTTAGAAATATGAAATGTTGTCAATTCGAAATTATATCAAACAAGTAGTATACCTATGGCACGCAAATATGCAAGATCTGTGTAAAATGAAGTGTATTTGTATTTTTTTTTGCCAAATGCTAACGTGTTTCTGTTCTTAGTATAGTTCTATTTTGTCTTTAGTGCGGGGGGCTCTGCTTCCCGAATCCCCCGTTTTATGACTCTCCTCGAATTTATCTGTTTTCCCTTCTAGAACAAGAATGTATGTGCAAATTGAAGTGTAAATTTATAATTATTTTCTTGGGTGTTCCGTTCCTCGAGTTGTTTTTAAGACTAAAGATAAAGACAGATCTCTTGTTTTCTTTTTAGTACGGGGACTCCGTTAAAGTTATCTATTTTTCATCGTAAAAGATATACAAGGTATGTACAATTATTTTAAAATTGATGATGATGAGCATCCTATGTAGACTATTTTGATTTTGAACACCTGATCTTAGCGACTATACTGCTCATGGTAGGTTACGTACGTACTATTATTTATTAATTAATTTATTAATTCATTCATTCATAATTAGGCCATGCAATTGTGCAACCCATAGTACCTACTTTCGTGCAAAATTCGTGCTCGTACGTACGCCGTTCCGGATATGCGGATGGATAACAATGGACACTCGGGCGGGGCTGGGATGGAGGTCAACGACATCAGCTGGCCCGGGAAATATCACTATAGGTCAGGTTACATTCGCAGGTTGCTCTGCAAACTGTGTTTAGATTAATAGGATTCCTACATTGTGCGCCCATTGTTTTTTAACTTCTGACGCAAATTGGGATTTAAATTAAATGCCCATTGCCCATGTCTGACGATCTTCGGTCAGATTTAAATCTTACTTACCTACGTTCAGATAAATGTAACTAAGAAACTATACTATTTCAGTGAATGAATGTTTGGGAGATCTGTTGCATTCGGAATGGGTTCATAGAAATTTGGTTCGGCGTTAATAAAATAAGACGTGTTATTATTTTTAAATTTTACGTAGAAACCTTTGGGCGCCTTGCTGTCTGGGTATTCAAAGTGGGCAGCTTTGGACGGCCTCTTCAGTTCTTGGTTTTTATAAGTCCCATTGAGTATTTTAAGTTTTCTACCTAACACTTTACCATTTGATTTGCTCATACATTTACATTACAAAGGTTCTGAATGTTTTCGAAAGATTTGCGTTAAATCGTAGTTGTCTTAGGACTCAATAAATCAATGTTGTTTTGTTTAAACCAAAAATGCAAAAGCTTACCAACACTTGTAAGATTTGAGGAATAAATTAACAATAGGTATTGTTACCTACGTTAAATAAGGGTTACGAACCCTAAAGTTCGTAAACTCTGACGTAACGTGGCGCCCCCAGCAAACAATTACACAAACGTTTTTAGCTACCAAACTTTTCCCATTTCCACGACTCTTTATTTGAGTTGAAAAGTTATAATGTTTGTCTTTGGTTAACTTTGGGCATCTTTTTGGAATTAGCTTAGAAAGTTTTTGCAAAGCGCTATATTTGTGTTTCATGAAGGTTTATTTTGCTTAAACATGTACATAATCTATTACTTAGTACCTGAATACGCTATAGTAAAAAAAAATGTTGAGACATTATTTTATTGCCAACTCTAATTTCTTACACAAACGTTAATTGCTCATCAAGACCAATCAAATAAGCCCAAACACGGGTTAATCTTATGCTGTTTAGGAATTCCTACTAGCAGAGTTGCTAAGCCGCGAAATTGTGCGCATTGGGTTACAAGCATGAAATTTCTACCACATATAGAACGTTACGTGGTGATTATTTTCAGATGTGGAGGGAAGTCAGATTCGTGCCCTGCGTGGCGGGTGAGCGCGGTGAATATGACCTAGTACTAGGGGAACCTGAGGAGACTAGATCCCTTGGGAGACTTGTTAAAGTTAATTTAAAATTCAACCAAACGCGATACGTTTTCTTACGCTAGCAACACTCATTCATTAATGCCTAACTTCACGTTTTTTCGTGGCACGTTGTGACTCACGTCAGTATTTTACTCATGGTGGCCGTTGAAATATTTGTGTCGCGTCGAACTTAATTTTCGGTAAGTTTTAACTTGATTTATTCAATGAAAAGTGAAATAAATTCTATTGTTTTAGTGTGTTTGTTGCTTTAGTCGTTTATTCAAGTGTAGATTGTCATTGGATACGTTCAAATACGTGATAAATAGTTTTGAGTAGCGCATGTTTTATAACAACACTATGTATGGGGAGACTTGAGAACTTTTGATTTGGGGGTGACATGATGACGGAATCATTGTCCCCGTGAGGGATCTAGTCTTATCTATGCTAGGATTCATAGAACTGTCGATGATATATTATTTTTCGCCCGACTACGACAAAGTTAAAAAGGCTCCCAATTAGGGGTAAACAAATCTCCCTTACATGGGGGATACATGGTAAAAGTCTACAGTATTGTATTTCATTTAATATTGAGTTAAATTGTAGCATAATCTTGTTTTCATTCAAACTATGAATGAATAGATAAATTTTGAATATTTTGGCTTGAATAGATCTCCAATACTGTAAAAAATAAAAAAATAGAGTCCAAAATCAAAATGGGGATCAACTATCTCCAGGTTCCCCTACTCTTTTTCTTTTTTTTATTACTGATCAGTTAAGGCTATAAGGGCTTGTCTGGTATCGTTTTCAAGCAGATATCAGCAATTATTTTTTTATGTTAATTATGTATAGTTTGATATAAAAATTTGGGTAAGTATATTGCCGAAAAGGTAAAAATCACAACAAGTTTTTTTTGCACCCGACGCGCACAATTATGTTAAAAAACAGCGGACTAACAACTCTATTATACGGCTACTTTCCGCGTCTATCATCAGAACAACTCCAATATACTAAATTATTGTATTGTCACGTGAACTACATATACACGCAAAGTTTCATTTCGATATGAAAATAAAATTAGAAAATAATCATGTGTTCATATTAAACGGAACTTTAATTTGTCTCTTGCCTAGAATTTGTATGGCGTAATACGGTATTATGTTTGCTTTATCAAGCGATAAATGAGTGTCAAGGCATCCGTCACGTTTTGCCAAGATGCGAGTGTTAGTGACAGATGCTTTGTCACTTATTTATTACTAATACATTCTACTTCATAGTTAAACATAAACAGTCAATTTATACCGTGCGCTCCTACAATATACTTAATACACAATATAAACAGCTGGTCTTAAAAAATGACTAGATTCAATAATTTAGTTCGATGATAGCGACGAACGGCAGGAAATTCTACATCTAGTCGGTAGACTAGAGATGAATGGGGATGCGTATTGATTCGTGCGACAAGAAGATAATGCTACTAGACGAGGATGCTAATTCTACCGGGCAGTGCAAATGCAGCACATTATTAAAGGAGAATAAGTACTATATAGAACAGATGCTAGGATTTAGCTAGTAAAACACCTGCCTTCGACGACCACAATGATAATTAATTAGCGTAGCGTTTAAGATGTACGGTGATGACTTTTTTGCCGTGACACCGCCTGCCGTGTGCCGTTCACCGTTGTTGTTCGAGTCGGGCTAGAATACCTCGTCGTGAGTCGCGCCACAGAATCTTCGATCTTTTTCAAAAAGGAATGTCATTTTAGTCACGCAACAGGAATCATTTTGTCACAGTTTCTACTAGAAGCAAAGGAGCCTACAATTATACCACCATTTCCAACGGATTACAATAGTATTTTTTTTTTAATAAAAAATATGAGGGTAAAATTAATACCAGTCCATTGAAATCAATGACAGATCCAGCGCAGTTAACTAAAAACCGCAGCCCATTTGTATTAAGTAGTTCATAAGATCGGGGGTCTATCCAAAACTGCCCAGCCCTGAGGCAGGGGCTTAGGTCCCTCCGCCGCGTTCACCCTCGACAGATAGGAATAATTCAACAGCGTGATACCCTTTTCACCACTAATGTAGATTAGGGAAGCGACAGAGTCTATGTAGATGTCACCATGATTGACTAAAAGTCGATCATTATTTTTTATCAACTTTGAATTTCAGAACCCTTACCATTACACTGACCGTACTCGCTAGCGACTGATTAAACGATGTGTATAGAGAATTTTAGTTCTACAAAGTAACCAATAATATTCCGTAATAACACGTTTAATTTAAATACGTTCATAATTATGTTCACATCATATGACATGCTGTAATATTTTGACACACATTTTATATGTGGACGGATATACAGGGAATATCTTCAATATTATGGTTCAACATGATAGTCTCCACAAGACAACGTGATAATAGCCGCAGGAAAGGTACTCTGTACTGTACGCCGCGTGCCAAACTTGTGCCAGCGGGCAGCGAGTATGGAGAAGTGTTTTTAATATAAATGGGGATAAGATCGCTCTTGCGACACGAACACATTTGGGGAATTCGGGAAGCATAAATAAGATGACACGATTTGCAGGATAACACAGACATACATGTTACACACCATCTCTTTGTTTTAATCTAACAATGGAATAATAGCCGTAGGAAAAGTACTCTGTACTCCATGCACCAAACGCTCGCCGTCAACACATGGCACGGGTAGCGAGCGTGGAGACATGTTTTGTTAGTGGGGATAAGTTGGGATCGCTCTTGCATGACAAAAATATTTGACATTGTAAGGGGGTGATATGGCACTGGTTTCAACAATAGCCTAGGCATAGACCGTGTGGAATACACATCACAAACTTTTCCGGATAAGTACTTAATATTTTCTTGTTAAGAAATTCACTTTTTGTCTCTCTCATATTTTTCATAGTTCCCAGAGTGTCTTCGTCAGATGTTTCTTACAATCGTGGCTGAACCAGTTATCTCGAATAACACCATCCTTTTAAAAGTTATATCACCGAACTCTACTTGGCGTCTCGCCAGTAAGTGTCCGGAAACCGAAAAACTGCCAAAACAACATTAGTCGATTGTGTTACTTGGGCGTATTCTGCTGAATAAGTCTATTGTTGATTCATAATGAATGCTATGATATAACCAGTTGTTATGGTACATACAGGGTACTGCTTGTAAACCTTTTCTGAAAATTCTACACTTTATCTTAGACAAAATACGTGATCTGGCCACTTTTGCGATGTTCTTAGCTCGAACGTCAAAATGCACTGCTGTCTGTCAAATTTGAAGTAAAGTACATGAATTCCATAATCTATCTCATTTAGAAAAAAATACAGCTTTTGGTTAACATATAGATATTACAATGAAGTTAAATAAAACGCGTTAACTTGGATGAAATTTTTACTTGAAAAGAACATTAGCCTTCTCCATTCATCATTACCCTCTTTTACTACTTAGGATAGGAGTCGCACGCGCACCTATAATTAGGAATGGTCTCCTGTCTCTCTCACACGCACTGCAGGAGATGCTTAATAGGTCAACAGCTCAGCAGTCAGGCGACGAGCAAGAAACAAAGATAATAGTAGTTTATGTGACTGTACATAATGAAGGGTATTAAACACGAGTGTGGGTTTATGAAACGCGCCGAAGGCAAGTTTCATAATAACATCACACGAGTGTTTTAATGCCTAATTATGTACAGTTACATACACTACTTTATCTAGCCACATATCATAGGCCTCCGTGATGCATTCAGGAGTCGCACATTACGACAAATATTACCCGGTAATGGCGGTAATGAAGTTCTCTGGCAGCTGTCATAGTTTTTTTTAATTCAGAGACAAACAAGAGTGGGCCCCAACTATCATGTCGTTCGATATCTTATTACGTGCGACATTTGTCAAATTTGATGCAAATTGACAATTCATTTCGAACTAAACGTCATCTCGACTGATTTTAGAATAGAGGTCAAATCAAATTTCTTTGTTTTTCAAAGATGTTCGAAATTTGAATAAATAATACTATCGAAATCGATGTTATTATTTAGCAATAATAACATTTTCACAGATTAGAAATTTTGTTCTAATAAAACAGTCTATTTTTATGGTGGTCATAATGTGCGGTTCTTGGACGCATCATGGAGGGTTTATGATATTTGGATAGATAAAATATTTAAAACAATATTAAACAAACAATTTTAAATATGGAATCTCACAGGCAGTTTTGAGTTTAGTAGGAAGTTTGTAGGGAAATTAATATAGTAGTTTGGTTGTGATCTAATAATTTTATAGCCAATTTAGAAAAAAAACACAATCATCAAAATACATATAAACTTAAATCACACGCGATTTCTGCACAATTAATACTTGTTCGGATAATTACTTTGTTAGGAAGTCCTATTATAATAATAGATTTCCTTAAGTAGGTCCTAGACCAACACTGTTAAACTTGTGGGGCGTATAATTTTAAATTATCAAAAATATATGCAGTGTCGTTTATATAGTATCTGCAGACAGTGGCTTCCCATGTGTCGAATAAGCATCACATCTCTATACTTACTTTCAGCAGCAAGCGCTCCCACGCATCCGAAATGACCCAAATTCGCGAACTAAATCAAACCAAAAAAACTATTATTTAAAACCGGCTGTGCTTCTCGTACTATAATCTGAAAGGGTGACAACCCTTAACATTAGCATTTTTAAACGGGGCCCACTCCAATTTGTACAACACCACAATACAGATGTTCTAGCCCTATCGTATCTCTTAACTATGCGTGTTAAGGATTACAATTGGATAGAGTTTAGTGTGTGAACGGTAGATATAAAATAGTAATTTAACCCCCTGAAAAAAAATATAAAATAGGGTTGCTTGACTGACCATTTTGACGTGTAAGATTTATATAGGTCATTTTAAACATGAATTTTGACAGATCGTGTCAGATAACGCTCGCATTGTATTTTGTAAAGTACTTTTGTTTGTTTCCCCTTTTAACGTCAGTGTGGGGACAATGTTAATGTATTTATTCCAGAATTGGAACAGTGTTGTTTAGCTGAATGACTTTGAATTAGAAAGTATGAGGCATTTACCTTGTTATGGATGATGATAAGTATCTAGTTAACATATGATTTGTGGCCATTTTAATGTTGTAAAACTTAATCTGAATACTTTCACCACAAAAGCGGGGGCATTTAAATCTACATCTACAATACCTACTATATGTACTTTGGTGTACACACACTCACGTATTTGATTCATCAGATAAACGCAATTTTTTTGGGATACTTCGATATCTCTAATGCAATAGGTATGTAATCTTCTGCGCAGCCTTACATCGTTAAACTAACCATACGCGTGTTTATATAGTTAACGAGTGTTCATGGGAATTTTCATTTTCATTTCGTTCATTTGGAACTGTTATATTAAAATAGTACTGTCAATATTATTTCAATTTGCCGCTATATGCTTGTGTGGCAACAGTAGCAACGAGAAATGTATGTACATATGACACACGCATAGTAACAATCTACGACTCTGATCCAAATAAGTTGATGCATTCCATTCCAATTGTTTTATTTCGTGTCTCTAGCCAATAATGGTAGAAGCACATCTGTAGCATCAGAACAGCATAAATATACATAATATATATTGTATTTTATGAACGTAGTTTAATGGTATGGCGTTATAAACTTTTATATGAATTACCTACATACAAATAAACTGACATGTGAGACATTTTAATTATTTGACATTGAATAATGAGTTAATTAAGCCATTCTATGCCCAAAGGCACACAATGGTTTTAACTAGCACCAATTGGCTGTTTATTTACTAGGTACTTACCTGCTTCCTTTTTCTTTTCCTCCATTTCCTATAGCTAAATATAGAAAGTAAGAGTTCAATGTGTCCCATACCTCCGCTTTTATACTACCAGTCACTGATAATAATTTTATGAAGTACACCGGAGAAGAATTTAATGCGTTTTCAATCGAATTGTTCTAAATTTACCTGTAGCTGTGTGCATCGTTGCAGTTTTGGCAAGCACCACTTCCTCATGTCTCGTGGGTGTACAAAACAAACATGTACACTATCACGAACAAGGAATATTGAATCTTAAGCCCGAGGTTTGAAATTCAGAACGCCGCGTGAAAATACTCCCTGACATTTCGCGTAAGACATGCGAATGTTTCGAGACAAGAATAAAGCGGTTCAGTCTACAAATCGGTCAGACACTCACTGATTTTAGATTTGCTCAGACGTGACAAATTCACCTGAAAGTTAGTGACACCAGTAGTAATGAATAGCAAGAAAAAAAATAAAAATCGTCAAAGTAAACCGGCCAATCCAACCCCTCCACAGAAACAAGAAGTGAGTGAACCATCCAGTTTACCAGAGGTGACGAGTACTGAAGCTGAAAGTGTTTTTGAAGAACGTGTGCCTAATATTGTCAGTGAAAATGTGACAACAGAAGTGAAGGAAACCGAAGAAACCCCGAAAAAACCTAAACGGAACAGAGGAAAGAAGAAAAAAGAGGACGAAAAGAGCGACAAAGAAGAAGTTCAAATCGAAGAGTCCATACCTGAAACAGGATTATCGCCAGTAAAAGATTCATTGAATGAGGCTAATATAACGCCAACAGCGCGTAAAAATAAAAATAAAAAAGGCCAAGGTGAACATATTGAAAAAACAGAAATTGAGAAAGAAGCTCACTATGATCAAAGAAGTGCTCAACCTCAAGAAACTGCAGTGACAAAAATAGGGGAACCAGAATCTGAAGTAAAACCTGGTAAGAAGAAAAATAAAAAGAAGAAGAATCGTAACGATTCGGAAAAGTCAGAAAAAGCTGAAGAAATATCTTGTACATCTGCATTCCAAAAGTTATTGGCTGAGGATGGAAATGCTAAATCTGTCCCACAACCACCTACAGGTGACAGGAATATTCCAGAAACTACGGTTAAGGAAACAAAAATAATATCACAAGCTAACTTACCTACTGAAATTAAGCCGCAGGATACCTCGGAAAGAGATGAAGGTAACAAAAATAAGAAAAAGAATAAGAAAGATAAGAAACCGCCAACAGACCCAGCCTTGCTAAAAGCTGCGGAACTAGGACAGCCACTCGAAACAAAAGAAGTGGAAAACATAAGTGTACCAAGTAATGTTCCTGACGCTACCAGTGGTATGATTACAAAAGATACTATTAAAACTCTTGAGAGTGCAGCCTTACCGTCCACGTCTACTGCAGACAAACAAAATTCAAAACAGAAAGCAAAAATAGCAAAACCCGTAGACAAAAAGAAAAAAGGAAAGAGTTATGACAAAAATTCAGAAGAAAATGTTGTGAAAGAGGCATTGGAATTAAAACCTGAAAACGCTGAAGAAACGAAATTTACTGAAACGGAATCTAAGCAAGATACGTCGATAACGGCAATTGAGGATTTGGACGATGTCATACTTGTCCCATTAACAGATTTTACACCAGATTGGCAAGAAGAAGTCAAAATAGAAGAAGGCAATGGGCCAGTCGTTGGTTGTGATGAAAAAATTGAAACCGCTGCTCTGAAGCAACCAGTAGGAAGTCTTGAGAAAAAGAAAAATAGAAAGAAATCGCCAAAACCTCCAAGTAAAACTGAAATACAAGGCACTTCGGATATTTCGTCAACAACATCTCAATTTGAAGAAATATTACCAAAAACTTCAACCGAACAGGCAGTAGAGAAACCTGATATAAAACTCGAAACAAATCCTGAAATTAAGCTTGAGGAGAAGGATAAAGTAGGACATGTTTCAGTTGTCACTGATACTGAAAAGAAAAATGTCGGAAGAACATCACCTAAACCTCTATCACCCAAACCACCAACTACAGAAATCTCAACTGACACTTTAACTGAAATACACACATCTGGTAATATTGTACCAGATACTAAATTCGAAAGGAAAGAAGACGACCAAGTAGAAATTCAATCAAATGCTAAGCACGGTGATCAAGTAAAAGTTAAACCAGAAGAGACTTCACCATATTCAGAAGACAAAAATGAACTTGTAAAAGCCGGAAGTAGCAACCAAAAGAAAAACAGGAAAAAATCACCAAAACCACCAAAAATCAATGAAGCGCCAATTCCTGTAACATCTTCTGAGACTGTGCAGTCTGAAACAACTCATACCCCTAGCACAACATTACTCATAGAAACTAGTTGTGCTGACATATCGTCTTTAAAATCAGAAGAATTATTTAAAACAAAACAAGATGATGTAACAACTGACACACAGAAAGATGATATAGAACGCGTTAAAACACCTGATAGTGAAAGACGCCAGAAGAACAAGAAGTCACCTAAGCCCGTTGTTGACATTGCATCGGGTTCCAAATGTACTCAAAAATCAGGTCAAAATGTTTTAAATATAGACGATATTATCATAATTCAAGCTGAGGTTGTAAGCGAAGACAAGGCTCAGAAAAGTGACAGTTTTATTGCAATAAAAGATGCCACTGATAATCAAGAGAAAGTTAAAAAAATTGATGTAAAACGTGATACTGAAAAGTCTAAGAAAAGGAAAAAGTCACCCAAACCTCCTCAAAGGGACAATTCAAAAGAAGTAAAAGATGATACTGACAAAACCTGTACACTGGAGCCTCAGCCTCAAATCCAAATACCAGTGACTCCTATAACATCAGACAAGATGTTACCGGAAACCATCGCTGTTGAATTAGATACACCCAAACTGGATGCAATGTCGACACCTAGTGAGGCCACCCCTGACTTTATAGAATATCCAAGATGCTCCAGTGAGCATCTTGATAGCAACAACAACATGATTATACAAGATATTTCACATTCGGAGACTAAATTAGAAGCACCAATAGTTTTATCTGACATGCCATTAATAGCAGCAGGTGCAGTCAAATTAATAGATATAAAATCTGAAAACAAACCGGCCGAAGAAAAAACGGATTTAAAATCCAAGGTTATGGAAGTAAATCAAGATATGGAGGAATTGAGATTATCCATAGAAAGATCGTTAGCTGAATTAACATCTTTGGATAAAGCCGATAAAGATGCTGAAAGTGGAGCTAAAGACAAAAATCCAGAAATTACCGACACGACTAAAGATACACATATTAATCCAGAATTACCCGTTGCGGAAAAACGACTTGAAAATGTACTAGTTGAGAATGCCGAAGATTTCCTGAAACCCACTGCAGAGGCTAATACCTCTCAAGAGCCTATTTGTCCTGCGAGAAAAGATCATAAGGGGAAAACAAAATCTAAAAAAAAAGGTAAACAAGAATCAGTAATGCAGAACCCTCCAACACCGTCTTCACAACAAACCACGACAGATTCTGATAGGACTACGCAATCTCAAGATTCCAAGAAAGAAGACACTAATAAAACAGAACAGAAATCCGGTGATGCTCAAGGAAAGGAGACGCGACAATCTTCTCAAACGAAAGGAAATAAAGATGACGATTTAAGTTCAAATAATGTGAACGAAAAAAGTAATCATTCGGAGTTTGAACCTATTGAAAATTTTGAAGATGCAATGACGTCAAGTGTTGACGATGTCAACAAAACCTTTGAGATGATTGTAAACGAAGGAAACCCCAGGTTAAATATAACTCTTAACAACCCTGAAATAAATGTCATAGCGCCACAAGAAGACGATAAAAACAGTAGACAAGACAAACAAAACCCTGTTTCGCCGCCAAAAAACTTGTTAGGCCACCCCGACATTCCTGTACCATCGAATAGAACAGATTACAAAAAGGAAAAAAATAAACCGCCAAATCACAGAGAAGCCAAAGTCAAAATAAAAGACGCAAATCAAGTTCAAATAGAGATTCCGGAAAAATCGAAAGAGTCAAAGGAATCCCAAACCGAGTCTAAAAGAAAATTTCTAAACTACAAAATACCCGATGAATCAATATGTGTGACTAATCAAAATGATGATTATGTTTATAAATATAGTTTTCGCAAGGTGTTTCTTCAGTGTGCGTGTCATGTCTGTAAGAAGGATTTGAAACAAACTAGAGTCCCCTGCAGTTACTGCAATTTAATTTTCTACTGCAACCAGAAACATAAAGATGAAGATTACACCCAGCATCAAGCATTATGTTTTGCTGTCTCGACTATTGTTCATTTAAAAGGTAGGTTATTATTTTGTGTGTATCCAACGTAATTTCTAAAATACTGTAAATGAATGTAAAATAATATAGTTGTATTAGGTATATGCTAATTTGATTTGTTTTTATTTAAAATGAAACTAAAACAAATACGATTTTTTAAGATAAAATTAACGATCTTGTTTCCATCGTATACGGTTTTCAGCGGTAATTATTATTATTTTAGATCAAAAATTCATTTACGCTGACGCACAAGACATAACTGGACACAATTACCGTCTCCTGCGCATGCAAATGATCGTATCCTGCGAAAAGGTGCTCAAGCGCAGACTTGCGCCGTGGGAGCAAGAAGCCCTGCTGTATCCCAGAATGTGTGGCTACCCGAGCTGCAGGGAGTGGAGACAAGGAAAACTAGTGGATTGTGAAGGATGTGGGCAGGTACAATATGATTTTTCGTTTGTAGCCACTCAAAACGCCATTTTCATTTGGGTGGTAAATGGTGGGTGGCAAATTATAAGCTAAGTAAGGTTTACTCGTATGTTGCAGATATCCTATTGCGCCGATAATCCGGATCATCTTCCAAAGACCCACTCACGATGGTGCAAGTCCTACAATTTGTACCGTGCGTTGGTGAAATATCAGCAGACACAAGGACGACTAGAACCGAAGCTCCCTACGAAAGTAGTGGATCTTAGTCCTCTACCGGATAACATTAATGAAGTGTTGGCGTTCATGTATGAAGAGAAGATTGGTAAGATAGACGTCATAAATACATATACACTACCTACACGTAAGTTAGAAAGCTGGATGTACCTGTTTATCCACTACATATCTTACTGATCAATTTATATGTGTAGTGACTGCACATTGAAATAAGTATGTATACTTATACGTATGCATACCAAATAAAGAGTCAGGGGATACTGTTTTAGTTTTTCAGCGGCACCGTTGGAGGTGGAGGATTCGAGGATGAAAGGTTTTGTTTTACTGAATTGTATTATCATCATCACAGCAGCCGCAAGACGTCTTTTCATAGACGTAGGTCATGCCCAAAGTTCTCTACGACGATCGGTCGTGCGCCATCCCTATCCAATGGCTTCTCGCGATCTTCATCATGTAGTCAGTCCATCTTGTGTAGAAAAATCATAATAAATACGAAAATATCAAAACATTTTTCCCAGATATGAGCGACATCGAATACGCAGCGCTAACACAGATAGCGACCGCGCCACTCACCGCGCTCTTTTGTCTCCAGCACAGACCCAGCACTACTAACGGAATTACTAAGGTTTGCAAACAATCATCGTAATGCTGTCGAATAGCGTAAAGATTTCAAACATTCCGTAAGAACTCAGGTAAATGGTATAATCAACCTAAGGTTGTGGCGTCAAATAAGTATACATGTTGTGACGTATGACGTTTCCTAAATTTTTTTAGTAATCCCAGTAACCAAACCATTGACTAGTACTTACTTAAGTATTGCGCATCACTCGGTTGATTTATTTGCTTGATTATTTACATATTTATTAAGAAAACACTTGAAACCCCTGAGACTGTTGGTGTTTTCTATAAGTTATTTGGTATCAAATTACCTGTTGTTTAGAAAAACATAAAACATTTGAATGTTAATTATTAACCTATTATACCAATGCAGCAATTACAATTTCCAAGTAAATTTTCCTAAAATCTTGAAAAAAAAATAGTTTTATTAATTAAAATAATTTTCCAGAAGACAACTCTCACCGTCCACATAGTGGGCGCTGAGCTTCAATTTGAGGCCGACGTGCTGACCAAGTGGGAGGTATTCTTGCTTCACCTCGTACCTGACGTGAAGGAGCTGCGGGTGGTGCTGGTGGGGCCCGACCTGAACCCATCCAACCTGCCGCTGGAACTGCTCGGGAAGATCAAGTGAGTTTGAAGTATATGTGGCTTTCAGGCTTTCAGCAAAATAATCTTAAGGCTCACTCCAAAATAGATTGAAGGTGTTCGCTGCACTTCGTACCTGGTGTGTAGTAGCTACCGGTGGTACCTTACCTGAACCCTTCCAATTTGCCTCTGGAAGTGCTCGGAAAAATCAAGTGAGTTGCAAGTATACGTTGCTGATGGTTGGCTTTCAGCGACAGAAGCTTAAGGCTTACTCCAGAATCCTTCCAACCCGCCACTGGAACTGCTCGGGAAGATTTAAGTGAGTTGGAAACTACATATATGTTTTTTGGACGTAGGTGTGTATTATTTTATGCTCTAAGATCGTTCTAGCAATTTTGATCACAACATAATACCTACCAACAGACTACAGACAACCAGCAGACCAGCATATACAAAGTGTATTTTGTACAAGTTTATTTATTAAAAAATACGTGTAATTTTACAGGTTCTGTGAAAACTGTCGTCAGAACAAGCGACGCGTGGTGTTCGGATTCCAGGACAAGCGCACTTACCACGAGTTCTGGGCCAGTGAGGACTTCACTGCGCCTGATTTGGGTAACATTACTATCAAGTTAAATGAGATCATTCGTTTTGTCATCATAAGGGATAATCGGATTGAGAAACAAAAACTCTTTTGTTCCTGTTAGATTTCATTACTCAACACTGAATCGTTTGTAGTTTTTAAGCGACGTCAGCACGTCTATTCGTCAGTATGTATTTTTTATCCTATGTTTCCCGATTAACTACTCAAAAATGACTGGACCTATATGGGAAATGGTTTTTTTGTATAAATGGATATATTTTCTGGCTGGTCCTATTGTCATGAGGTTAGGATCTAATGATGGGATCCTGGAGAAATCGAATAAACTTCTAAACAATTATCAACCTATCGTGATTTTGGTATTTTTAGGGTTCCGTAGCCAAATGGCAAAAAACGGAACCCTTATAGATTCGTCATGTCTGTCCGTCTGTCCGTCTGTCCGTCTGTCCGTCCGTATGTCACAGCCATTTTACTCCGAAACTATAAGAGCTATACTGTTGAAACTTGGTAGGTAGATGTATTCTGTGAACCGCATTAAGATTTTGATGCAAAAATAAAAAAATAATAATAAATATTGGGGGCTGATTGAAACTCAAAATTTTTTTTTCATCAAACACATACGTGTGGGGTATCTATGGATAGGTCTTCAAAAATGATATCGAGGTTTTTAAAATATTTTTTTTCTAAACCCAATAGTTTGCGTGACAGACGCTTCCAAAGTGGAAAAAAGTTGGTCCCCCCCCCCTCTAACTTCTAAAATAAGAAAATGAAAAATCTAAAAAAAACATATGATGTACATTACTATAAAAACTACCAACGAAAATTGTTTTGAACGAGATCTAGTAAGTAGTTTTTTTTTATATTTTAATACCTAACTTTGCACCTAATTTATATGGGGCGCTATACATACCAGGTGAAAACTTAACTTAACCACTTAGGGATGGAAAGTGTTTGTACGGAACCCTCGGTGCGCGAGTCCGACTCGCACTTGGCCGGTTTTTTTTGTAACAGTATAGCAGTCGTTCTCGATTTTTTTTTGCTGTCACATTTTAACTATGTGTCCGATAACTGCCTTTTTCTCCTGTGGTTAATATTTTAAGAGGTAACCACGCACAATAAACTTTAAAAACATAAATACTTAGTTATAATAATATATTGCCATAATTTTATTTACGTACTTACTAGATAGTAATATTTTACGAGATTTGCGTCAATATTGTCACTTCAACCGGCAAAATTTTGGTATCTTCTTTGAAACGGGGTTATTTATTTTTACTCTGAATCTTAAAACTTCAGCAACTAAAAATTATAATTCAATACGATCGTCGTTTTAAACGAATTCCTTTGTTCTAGTCTGCGCCTTCAACCCAAGCATCCAGCGTTCTTCCACGTACAACGGGAAGGACACCTGGCCTTCCACCATCAACTGTATCCTCAAGCTGAAGACCCTCTTCGCTATCACATCTTACACCCTTTCCGAACTCACCAGCGACCTCCTCAGAGTCCAGGAGTGTGCTGACGTCGGCTACAATGTTGTGCTGGCCCCGAAAAACAACAGTTTTTCCAGCGTTCGCCCCGATAGAAACTTCATTTCTGACGATGAAGCCCCTTTGCTGTTTAAGAATCATTGTGTTACCGTTTTATGTGGTATTTAGTGTGTTTTTAATAAAGTGTTTGTGATTTTAGAACGCTGTTTTTAATGTGTCCCTACCGAAATTTTAGCAGTTCATAAGCCACAGGATTATATCCCAAGTCTTATTTGCATTTGGTACTGTGATCAGGCAAAATAAATTGTTAAATCCATTTTAGGTACTCACCATATAATGGAACTTGATGATTTGATTAGCAAGGCCAGAAAACTGAAATCTGTAACACTCGCAGCTGCGTAATGTAAATGTGATTCTCTTTTATCTAATGTAACAGCTGACGTACCTAATGCAATGCTTGATATCACTCGCTTCCTGAATTTATTTGAAACCTGACCTATGTAACAGTTTAATAATGGGTATATTTGAAAGGAAACAAATCGCACTATATCGAACGTTACTAGAACATTACGATCCTCGTGATACGACGCCACGTCAATGGACGGCGACTTTTATCTTCAAATTTTTTTTTATCTGTCTGTCCTGCAGCATGCAATTTTCAAAATAGTCCTGCATCCGTGATCGTGTATTAATTAATCGTTATGGTAGTTGTGTGGGTGTCGTTATAATATACCTAGTCACACCGTATTAAGTAGTATGAAAACAAAAAGTACGATCAAAGTCTACTTTAATCCTTAAAATAGTAACATCTTTAACAATATTTAAAATAAAGTACATTGTACTGACTCTAACATATTAACATTACCAACTAAGAATATATCACAGATAATAAGCACATTTAAGACACCGGCTAATATATTACATATATATAGTCGCTAACACTGACCATACATATCGCATATGCATTTGGACACCGAATAGAAGTAGAAGAATAAGCAAATGAAGTACTTTCTGTCAACTTGTGAAGACCCAGGTACCTAGAGAAAGAAACACACATGAACAAAAGACAGAAGGGGTTAATCACAAATATAAGCAAGTGGTGCTACACACAAATAACTATAAACACCGAACCGGCAGGGGCTCCCAAACTTTTTCAGTTTGCACAGTGCACTTACAAGTTTGGTAAAAATATGAGCGCCTCAGACCCAAGCTTTATTTTCTGCGGACCAGGGTGCCATGGCGCACTCTTTGGGAACCGCTGCAGTACCGAAAATCTGCTTTAAATGCAACTCAGATGCTGACAATAATCTTTAAATTAATACAAAAGCTAATTGGCTTACTAAATTATCAAACGATAACATAAACAAAGTAGATAACTCAATATAGTATGTATGATTAATTATAGCACCGAGTCTTTTCAGAACAGATTTTTACGAAGAGGAAAATCAGAAGAAATTATGAACACAGGTGATGCCCTATAAATTTAAATGGTGGAAAACACGTATTACTTCTTCCCTGGATATACATTACACACTCCCTTTGTTATTGATTACAAAATAACCAGAGATCGTAAAATGCGAGTAAAATCCATTGGGATGACTTATTCGATAACCAGACGGCCCCTAGCACTTCAATGGATTTTGCTCGAATTGAATGAACCCTGAAAATAACTTGGTTTATGTAACAAAGCGGTGCTTACAACTTCATCTACGAAGAATTAAAGGTCGTAACCCTCCTTTTTATCTCACCATAGTTGATCAGGTAGCTGGACACTGGTGTGGTGGTTATAGGATATTCTTTACTAGACTTACTATTTAGCTTACCTACCATGATATGTACGTTAAAGGTAAGTACACAATAATAATATTCGTCAAAAATATTTCTTATCAACGCGCTTTGCGGTTTATAATAACTAAAATGTCTGAAGATTATTGCGATTGCAACCATAAACCATAACGGGGTAGTAGGAAACCTAAGTAAGGGCCAAATCATATTTACAAGACACGTGCCGAAGATGCCACGTCGTGTCGTGGAAATACATAAATCTAAATTCAACTTTATTTTCATGTACCAAGATTCAAAATTAAAATACAGTTTTCAATCTCACGACCTCGCATCGAGGATGGGATGTCGTATCTTGTAATTATGGATTAGTAAAACCAGGACACTTGATTATCTTTCATCACTCCCAACTCCAGACTATAATCCCTTCTTTCTTGCTCAATTTACCGACAGTGATGTTAAGAGAAATGTGCTATCTATTACTTCGAATGCAGTTGGTGTCGACAGTGTAAGCCGTAGTATGATCTTGCCCCTCCTTGACCTCCTTGTTCCTATAATTACCAATATTCTCAATTTCTCCATTTCATCTGGTGTTTTTCCTTCAATCTGGAAGGAGGCTGATGTCATACCATTACCAAAAAAATCCAATCCCGCCACCTTTTCCGACTATCGTCCTATATCCATTCTTCCTTTTTTATCCAAAGTCCTTGAGCGCCTAGTTTTCCAACAACTTGTTTCCTTTTTTAATAGAAATGATCTTCTTAATCCCTATCAATCTGGTTTTCGTTCCGGGCATAGTACGGCTACTGCACTTGTGAAAATTACAGATGATATACGGGCGGGTATGAACGACCGTAAATTGACTGTGTTAACTCTCTTAGATTTTTCCAACGCATTTAACTCTGTTGATTTCGATATTATGTTGGGTATATTGCGTTCTCTTAACATATCTCCTGCGGTAATTGATTGGTTTCGTAGCTACCTGACTGGTCGTCGGCAGCGTATAAAGGTGGATGCTTCCCGATCTTCTTGGTGCAACACGACGGCCGGTGTTCCGCAGGGCGGCGTGTTGTCTCCTTTGTTATTCTCTGTATTTATAAATTCAATCACTCATAATCTATCTTCACGTTATCACCTTTATGCCGACGACCTTCAAATATATTCTCAAGGATCAGTTGTCGATCTACCCTCAGTCATTTCTTCAACGAATTTGGATTTGAAACGTATTTTAGAGTGGAGCAGTAACTTTGGCCTACAAGTAAATCCGTCAAAAACTCAGGCTATCATCATCGGTAGTTCTAAATTGATTTCCAGAATTAACTTAGTTAATATTCCTTCTGTTGTTTTTAATGGTGTCTTGATCCCTTACTCTTCCCAAGTTAAGAACCTGGGTGTCATTATGGACTGCACTCTTTCTTGGGCGCCTCAATTGAATGAAGTGAGCAGGAAGATGTTTGCCGCTGTGGGCTCTCTTAGAAGGCTTCGTAATTTCCTCCCCATCGCCACTAAAATTGCGCTCGCTCAGACGTTGCTTCTCCCAATTCTAGATTATGCCGATATCTCTTATCTCGATATTTCGGAAGAGCAACTTAATAAGCTTGAGCGCATTCAAAATATCTCTATACGATTCATATTTGGGTTACGCAAATATGATCATATTTCTAGTTTCCGATCACAGCTCAAGTGGCTCCCTATTCGTCATAGGCGTAGCTCTCACATTCTAACGCTTCTATTTGGCATACTCTTCAACCCAGCAACTCCACAATACCTTAAAGAGCGTTTTAGTTATTTTTCGTCTGCAAGGTGCGCTAAAAATTTCCTTTTAACTGTCCCCGCCGCACATTCTAAATTTTATTCCAATTCTTTTACTGTCCAAGCCGTTCTGCTATGGAATTCGCTGCCCGTTGAATTGCGAAGTGCTAAGTCCCTGTCTATATTTAAGAATAAGATTAAAGAGCATTACCTATCTCTCGAACAATAAAATTGTTGGTTTAATATATGAAACTGTTTTTCGTCACTGACTGTATTGCGTTGTGTTATATAAGATTCGTATACGTCTTGTGTCTATTTATATTATTGTATTTATGTATGTATTATGTAAGTTTATGTATATCTATTTATGTATGTGTATATTTACCCATATGCGTACTTGTTTTCTGTTAGTATCTAATTATGTGCTCCCTTCACCTTCTGCTGCACCTACTCTGTATTAAGTTAGAATTTTCATCAATTTCACTACCCAAAGGTTGTCTGGAAGAGATCGCATCCTACTACCCCGATTACCTATATGCGATATAAGGTCCTATTGGTTTATGGTGGCAACCGCTATAATCGTCAATCATTTTATTTTTACTTTTTAATTAACTTCGGTGAATATAACTAAAAGGAGGGTTATCTAACGCTTTGCTCCTCCTTCGTGAATTAAGTACTCTGGTTAAAAAGGAAACTGTCCATAGGAATAATCTGTGGAGTGTACCCACAGGATCTAATATATAACATTTTGTAATAAGTATAGGTGTATCATGTTATTCAGTGAGAACACTTATTGTTAAATCACAAAGCGAATAATACGAAAATATGTCTAACATAATACATTCGAATTATAAAAGGCAAAATAAATTCGGCATACGTTTTGGAAAGAGGAATGTGTATGATTATATGTAAATAGAAACCCAAAAGCCTGAAGATTGAAAACATTGACGATCGAGTCATAATGTCAATATAATCCACAAATTGTGATTGAAGAGTCTAATAGGAACAGGTGAAGTTCCAGGAATATTCTAATATTAATCGTGGCCGATCGTCACTGTTTCTCTCTTTAATCACAAGCGTATTGTTAACTTGCAGTGACACTAGAATTAGGCAGATTGTTTATTTTTTCTTTGAATGTATGTATAGTAATGGAGTCCATATGGAGGTTTGGTACTATTTGTTTCCCAAACATTTAATTTGTCCTACAGGTATTTTTTAAGCACATAGACCCGATTTAATCATACTCTGCTAGTTATACACTTATTACTCCTTCCCTTCTCTCCCTTTGACAACTAACAGAGTGTGGTGAAATTGGGTGTTATTATGATTGCACTTAGTTTAAATTGATTTTACATCGATATTCTATAATTTAAGAGGGCTGCAATATCTATACAAATTCACGTTCTACCGAAATTAAATCTGACCGTGGCTGAAACCCATAAAACCTAGTACCGACGGAGCGACATTAGCGAGGTCTCGATACATTTCTTATGCATTTGGTTTTTGCTTAAAATATTCCCGCCATATCTTTGAAAACACTTCAAGATAGATGATGGAGGAACAAACTAGCGGTTCAGCAGAGTAACGGCCGAGTGACAATAAACGTTGCTACGGTGGCGCCATTTACACCACACCAATTTGTATAGATACTTTGTAGCACTCCTCTCGAATTACTTTTAATTCACCTTGTGCACTAATTCTAGTATCATTATATTTGTTAATCACTCAAGATTCATAACCACCTGATAATCAGAATCATCATCGACATCATCATGATAAACGCCAGTATCGGTAGTCTTTTTGTCAGTAGTACTAATTGCACTCTCTGTAGTAGTTTCCTTTGGATCTGTTGCATAGAAATATTGTTGTGTTGTGTTTTCTTTAGACATATGAGTATAGGACGTTTCTATACTGTTTTGTTCTTTATCGAAGTCTAACACAATACTCTCAGTGGTGGACGGAGTAAATGTTGTATAGTTAAAATTGTGATCAAAAGGTACTGTTGTTTTATCGTCATAGTAATCTGTTTCTGTATTTTCCGTGTTTGGTGTAGTAAAATTAAATTCTTCATCTATAAATGTGTCTTGATTGTAATAAGTATTAAATTTATCAATAAAATCAAATTTTTTCTCTGTCGTTGAAATTTCGTCAGATGCAGAAATCTCATTTGGTGCTGTTGTATTTGTAATTGTGTAAAGTGAATTGAACAGTGCACCTTTCTTTCTAAAATTACTGATAGGACTTGTCGTAGTAAAATCTAAATCATTCTCAATGTTTGTGAATGTATCATGAATAGGCGTTCCCTTTTTTCTATCTTTAAGAATTTTCTTCATTGTAGTTTCTCTCTTTTTCTCATCATCATCACTTTTTTGCGCATTCTCAATTAAGCTCAATACGATATCGATCAATATGTTTCTTTCATCGGTGTCATTATCAGAATCATTTGTAGTACTCATCATTTCATCATCAAGTTGGCTTTGAATGTTTTCTGAATTATTTTCTTTTGTTTCATCACTGTCTGATTCTACTGTCTGTATTTTTCCATCATCTTTAGAATTACTAGTCATCAAATCGAATGGATTTTGTGTAGTAACGCTGTAAATTTTTGTATCATTTCTAATGTCGTATGCTTCCTCAATTGTATATTCTTGTTTCGTGTATTTGGCTATTTCTGGCCCAAGGATTTGTTCTAAATAATTTTTAAGGTTTTCACATTTAGTGAGCGTATTGACGTCATTAGAACTTCCCCATAAAATTAATCCCGAGGTTTGTGATTTATACATTGTTTTCAATGCTGTTTTTAAATCCACCTGAAAATAAGTAATATTTATAATCGCTGCAAAATTGTGCGCTTCAGTTTCGAATTACTCTTTTATCATCTATATAGCATCTATATAGCTGATCTTCATAGGTTAGTAAACGTACCTTAGCCATAAATCCAGCATCCCTGTACTTGAACCAAAAGTAGGGTAGTATAGGCGCTCCCTGGCCTACTCGCGCGCTCTCTGCAACTCTACCCCTAATTAGTGCTGCCAGTTGACTTGCAGTCAGGCTCTTCGAACTGTAGACAGAAGGGTACAACGCCGTACTCTCAGCCCAGAGCCAAGATATCCTGTAAATTAAAGAGATAATCAAATAAGTTTAGTGTTATTAACGTACACGTACATGCTTACAATCGCTATAGGGAATGTGAAAAGACCGTAGTGGTTTCACTTTTATATTTTAATCTGTTCTTTTTTACATTTTGGGAATTTGTGTCATACTTTATATTCCCAATTAGAATTACTATTTATTGATAGGTAAATGTTATGCTCGTATGTTAGGAGACTTTTTAAATTGTGATTTAGTCTCATCTAATCTATCTTATTAATTGTTAGAGTAGGTTTAAAACGTCTGAAAATTTTCAAAGAAGAAAATAATTTCAGATTTTTCTGTAATAAGAAAAATATGTAAGTATTTTCTCCCGCCCCTGTACAAACCTTGTACGGAACGACAATCATTACACCCTGTCAGACGCGTGGTCGGATACAATAATTATTGACGCTGTCTTTCGTTAATTTCTATATATTTTACTGCACTATGTAAGCACTTCTGCAGTAATTGTGCTATGTTGAGATAATCCACATTTCTAAATTCTACAGCAAAACGAGCATCAATCTGGTTGTTCATGTTACATATAGACGGATATGTATAACCACCCTAAAAAACTTATTACTGGTCATTTTCCTTCTGTATGTTGTTAGCGCAGGTCTCAGCAAGCTTGGAGCCCGCCATGTTGAAGCAGTAGGGGAACCCGTAGTAGCCCCACTTGGCCCGTGGACGTAGGAGGCGAGCGAGTGCCACTGTCGCCTGCATGAACTCACGCCCGGCGCGCTCGAAGCGGAATTTTGCCTGAAAATAGTAGTAGGAGATCTCAAAAACTATCAATTATAGGATAAGAACGTATTCAAAAATGTTTATCATCATATCAGCTGAAAGTCATCAATTGTTGGACAAATTCCTAGCATTTCTCCAACAATTGATGACCTTCAGCTGATATTTAAATAACAAAACCTCTCGGTATCTGGTACTCCTCTTAGTTACCCCTAAATAAGGAACTTCCTGCCATATTCATATGTACCACAAGCAATATACCCTGCCATTACTACCACTTATCTAAGCTATGTTGACGATCTGCTGCGTAACTCTTTATTTCTTATTGGATCTCGCGGAAAAGCTTTAAGTTAAGCAAGAGCAAGATTAACATGCTTATATCTAAATTAAATGCAACGCAAACACACCTGTGTTGAAATAGAGATAAATGTGACAGATTCTCAGCTATAAAGGAGTGATGGATCGACGTGATGTTTTAGAAATAGATCAGAGGCTTTAAAGTGCCGTGGCTGTTTTAGTGCTGAAAAAATGCAGTTTCCGTATGATTAATACCTACTCTTATACCGCAGACCTAGTTTGGACCTTATTAATTATTATTTCACTTCTCCTGCTCAAAAAGTACGTCGTTTTAAGTTCGCAAAGCGGGGCTAAAATAGTACATTTAGCCCCTAGGGTTTAAAAGGAAACCATATAATCCCATACAAATTTCTAAGACACTGAAAAAAAAAACTTGTTACCGGCCAGCTACATACTATTTACAAATAAAATAAACCAATCTGCAACCTGATCAGATCGACCCAATTAAAAAAATAAACCAAAAAGTTTTTATTTAAACCCGCTCCAGACCTTCCGACCCGATCCGATTTATCGGAAGCAATCGGATAATGTGTAGTGCAAATGTACGATTTATCGGAAGAAATCGGATAATGTGTAGTGCAATTGTTAGGAAATTTCTTCCGATAAATCGGATCGGAGCGGAAGGTCTGGAGCGGGTTTTACAATGTACTGGAATATTAACTGAAATTTTGTTTTAGCACGTTTTATAATCAACGAAAATAAATTTAATCTTAAACATTTTATCTTGGCTAATAAATATTAAATGATAAAATAATAGTACTTTTAATTTTTATTAAAATAAATTATTTTAATTTTTTTATTTTTTCAGTCGAAGTGAAAAGCAGTGTTTAACACGGGGCTACAAGCCATTATGACACTCAGATATATTTGGCCTCGTTCACTTCGTTCGCTCGTCCAAATAATTACCTCGTGTCATAATGGCTTGTTTTAGCCCCTTGTCAAACAATCTACTATTAAAGAAAGCTTCTGCAATATAAGTGCACTTACAGTTATATCGCAACATACCCAACGATACAAATATTTACATGTAAGGTCACTGTCCAGCAACGAGCAAGATGATCAACTATAACTAGTACTCGTATTATAAAATCTATGTTAATTGCCGTGTCAATTACGTTGATGATGATGATTTTAACATGCTTTGTTTGTGTCTTTGTGTCGTCATCACATAGCATTTAATAAGATTGTATTGCTTATAAAAAAATATTAAACTTAACATAAATTTTATTATTAGGTACTATATTATATTTTTATTATTTATTACTTCTTATTATTTTTAAGCAGACCTTTTAAAAATATGAACCAATATGTGCTTTATTCCAGTATGTTTGATACTTACGGAGAAATCGACTTTTGTTACTTAGGTACTCCAAAGGTACTACATACAAGCTGAACCCTAGTAAAATGAGACATTCTTAAAAAAACAATTGACGAAGTGAATCTAATCCCAGAATGATTATCTTGCGATTTAAATAACCCAAAATTCTGAACTATTGTATGAATTATCAAGTAAATTGTAAGTACTTTCACAAACAAAATATCCCCATACCATATATGAGTAAACAGTGATTACGACGTAACCGACTTTCCTCTATTATGTCGTTAGGTGGACAGCAGGTTCTTGTTTACCAAATTATCTAATTCTATTGGTATTGTATGCAAATGAAAGACGTCTATTGTTGGTGTCAAAATTATGATACCGCGGATAAATTTCATCTCTAATGTTTATCTCATAACTTGCCCACTTGTTTATTTAGTTTTACGTAACAATAAACAAGAATCAATCAACTAGTTGTTCAAATTTATTAAGATGTTTATCAACTCAATGGAATAAAACCGATGAATCGAGTGCTGTGAGTGAATTAGGGCACCCGTTTTGCAATCATAACATCACACCGAGCGTAGCGGTATATTTAGATCGACATCGAATGATGAAATGTCTTATGGCTACGAATTAGGTATGACTATTATGAGAGGCATATAAAATACTAGCGGCCGCCCGTGACTTCGTCCGCGTAGATTTTTGATGATGACAAAGATATTAAAATAGGTAAGTGAATTTTATTCTTAATTAAAATGGTCTAGAAATATTACATTTCAAACAGTGGCAGACACTGATATGCAATTGTTAAAGAATTTTAGAAGATTTTCCAATTAGATTACGGGAATTGTTTGCAGGATGCTTAATATTTATTCCGTCAGTTACCTGATGCTTTTAATCTTTGGCAAAAATTACTCTGCATGATATAGAGCGACGCATAGATTTGGAGTTAGAAAATGGGGATCTTAGTTATTATGAGTGAGATTTAAAAAAAATGTTAAATATCGTAAGGCTGTTAAAACAATCTTAAACTCAGCACTGGAAATCGAGAGATGGAGGCAGTTTAATGAAGAGTATCTCTTTCAACAATAATAAATAATAAACTTTATTTCAAAACAATAATAAATAATGACCTCTTTTCATAAGAAGGCAGCACTGGTATTTGTAAACGCCGGCCTGGCTATTAAACGAAAAGAGTGGTGTGGCGGAGTTCCCGAGGCTGGCCAAAATGTTTCTAAATGGTCTAGCAGGTACCCCAGTTATTAAAAAGGCTAGTGTTTAAAGAAAATGCTGAAAAATGACCATTAAAAACTTAATGCACATAAGCGAATTTAATGATGCGATTACTATTTTGGTCTACAGGCTAGTAAGTATTGTTTGAAGAGTGATTCAATATTCTGGTGCTACAGTTCTCTATATATCTCAAGAAGCTAAATAAAGTTAGAATCCATACTTCCATACTAATATTATAAATGCGAAAGTGTGTCTGTCTGTCTGTTACCTCTTCACGCTTAAACCGCTGAATCGATTTTGATGAAATTTGGCATGGAGATAGTTTAAGACCCGAGGAAGGACATAGGATAGTTTTCATCCTGGAAATTATCTCTAAAAACATTGAAAAGTAAGTAAGTAATTCATGATGACATCGATGTCCCTGTCGGAAATGTAATGGTTAGACCAAAAGCACAATTGCTCTTACATTTGCTTAGGCGCTTTAAATAATCGCTTTTATTAACTAAGGTGATTAGGTGGATATCTGTCGTGCTGTACGAGGTTGCTTCCATACTTCCAAGTTCCACGCGGACGTAGTCGCGGGCAAAAGCTAGTAGGTATATAAAGTATAGATTTTCATGTGCTGATAGACAACTCACTAAATATAGGAACACATAAAGTTTGGAACACAATTACTTAATAAGAGAAAGCACTAAGAAAATATTGTTGACAGTCAACCATAGAAAAAGGGGTGCAAGTTCGTTTTAAAAAACTTACGTAGTCACTGGGTAGAAGACAGGAAATAAAAAAAAATATAAACTGATAACCTTAGCGTAAAGCGTAACACTTCTTTATAAACAACATTAGCGGTGTTCCCCATACAAACTTTGCACCCCTTTTTAACCCCCTTAGAGGTGAAATTTTCCAAAACGCTGAAATCACTTTTTTTGTATTTGATTAAGTAAGCTATCTACAAAGTTTCAAGTCTCTAGTTCAAAAAATAAAGTTTCTCCCATATAAACATTGCACCCCTTTTTAACCCCCTTAGGGGTGAAATTTTCAAAAAGCTGAAAGTGCTTTTTAGGTTTTTGAATAAGTAATCATTCTACACAGTTTCAAGTCTCTAACTCCAAAAAAAATGTTTACCCCATACAAACTTTGCACCCCTATTTAACCCTCTTAGGGGAGGTATTTCCAAAAATCCCTTCTTATCTCTAGCCCACGTTATAAAAGTAACCTACTGTGCAAAAATCAACTCTCTAACATTGGTAGTTTTGGCTGTGCGTTGATGAGTCAGTCAGGACTTCTTCTTTTATATATATAGATTATCTGAGTTTTTTTTAAACAAACCGATTTTAGTCCTTGGGCTAATAGTGGTTTTTCTCAGTCGTAACATATGCTTGGTCGGGCTTTTCCTGTAGAATCGGACATAGTGCCAGGACCGGCCTGGTAGTATAATATCAAAAAAAAAAACTTCCCGCGCAAAATAATTACTTAATGGTTACTTTCGGTAATGCAGGGTATATGACTCCGAAGCTCATTGTTCTAATGTATAGTTATTCCTAATGCAGAAAACATTTTTCTAAAAAAAAATCTATATCGTACAACCCTAAACTGGCCTAATTATATTGTTTAACATAATATCATCTACAGTACGTTTGTTTGCTAAAAATCCGCTTTCAACAGAAGTTTATAAAATAATATAGATCTCCATCCAATCACCAAAATTAAAAACTAGCCTTAAAAATAAATTATAAATAGTAAATTGAATAATGGTAATCACCTCTTTTTCGATCATGCTGTTGGTCCACCAGGGATGTCGCTGCCTCTCTATCGCCAATGACAGGTTTCTGTATGGAGTCAGAACACCCCAGGAGTTCTGGCGGAATATGGGGCGCCAGGATTCGAAGTCTATTATTCCTATACCTGGAATTTAACATTAATGCATTTACAATACTGTATTCACAATAAATATGTTTGCACCTGTATTTCTTAAAAAGGGCGATTTTTATTTTGTTGTTGATATTTTTATTTCTACAGATTTGAGCGAAAACTAATAAGTCCATCATTCTGTATGAGAAATTTAAAAAAGAAACCATTTCCCAATATACCACTAAAATATTTAATTCCTGAAATATTTTTATAGAATCAATAATCGGTTAAAATTTTACTTATATTGCAATCAGCTTTTCAAAAAGTTTATTGTTAAATTAAAAATTATGAGTAAATAAACTCAGTAACATCTTATCGTAATAAAACTGTAAAACATTATATCGTAAAGCTGAGCTTTCACTGAGGGTTAGTAAAATAAAGGACTCGTTAAGTGGGTTACGCCGATTCACTATCCCTTTAGCTCCACAATGTCTAACACTTGTTGCAAAATCCAAACAAAACATCGACCGATAAGCATTTTCTCATCGTTGAATGAATTGCTGGCCAAGCGATGACTCAGTTACAATGAATGACGATGCGGTGTAGACATTTTCGATGTTAAGATCGGTCAAGTGGTTTGATTTTGAATAACCTTGTAGTCAAACATAGGTCAAAATAAGGAAGGACGCGCGAAAAAAGGTCATTGTTTGTCGATGTACCTTATTGCGTTTTATTGGCTCATTGTATATACATATATCTAATATATAATATAGTTTTTGTCTTAGATAGCTATTGATTTCTGCTTGTTTAATCATCTGGTACTGGAAATATGATATTTTATTGATTAATGTAGCATTTTGCCAACGACGACGCAGTTGGCTCTGTGATGGTGCAGCAGCCTACGAAACTTAATAGGTTGTTAGTTTATAAAGTGATGCCATTTGCCGACGTGCATGGCAAACGGCTGCGCGCCGAATCGCCCGAATAAAATCAAAAGGCGGAGCAACACGGTGCGTTGCCCCGTCTTTTGATTTGATTTGATTTTATTACATCGAAAAACGACGGGTTGTTAACATAAGATGCGAAGCGTAGTGACTGTTGGTAGAAGTAGTCGGTCGCTGAAGCCTAAAAGTTTATTTACATATTATATTCCCAGGATCTTGAAACAAAATCCTGTAACTACCTACGCGTCCGATTACATCCTCATATAAACGGTTATGTCACTGCGACGTAACCAATTGCGGTACAATTAGGTCCAATTCCGGAATCGAACTGGTGTCCGCTGACCTTGGCCGCGCTCTAATTGTTGCCGCCGTGATTGATGGATCTGTCATTCGTATAGGCACGCGAGTTTGTTAGCTACTAAGTACTAAAACCGGAGGCGTAGGTATCTACCGTTGTATTAGCCGTATTAATGATACGGGGCTCCCGGGTCACAAGGGCCCCGATGCCAACGTGTCGTGCCCTTGCCTCTCGGTACACGGGACCTCCCGACATATATTTTGGCTTAGCTACGCCACTGACTAAAACACGGTAAGAATGAGTAATGAACATGTTGCTGCTGGTACAACTACAACCGTCCGTGCGTCCATTTAGTTTGTTGCTGGTGTGCCGCTGATCTGCCGACTGCAAGCGGACTAAACCGTTGATTTGCGGTTTCGATGCAGCTATGTCAACTGCATTAGAGCTGCATCCAAATTGCCCTATTGTAGCCAGAATGCAGTCCGTCTGCGTCGCCCTTAAAGTTACCTACGACGTGCTTTACCTACTGCATGTTGCCTACAGTATATCCATGACTGACTGCAAATTTCCCTTTCTCCCTTTTCCCCAATATTTTTTGCCAAAACGGTTAAATAAAAATGACCCGGGGGACAATAAACGATTAAATTTCTTAGAATAGAGTTGACATTTTATTATACTGGTATTATCAGCCGATAGTAAAGGATAGTATACATAAGAATGGACAATATTATGTAACTGTAGCAATTACAACGTTTTTAGTAAATATAATAGCCGAAAACTGTAGTTTTAAAGAGTGACCCAGGCGACATCACTATGACAACAAGCAACAGAAAACGTTGATAGAGCCGTCTATGTAGGTACAGTGTGCATCAAAAATGTGACAGAACAGCATTTAAATGACAGTTCAATGGCGATATAACTGTTATCTAATAGATTTGACGTTTGGCGATCACTCAAATGTCAATCTCGAATACGTCATTCGATATACAACGTAAACGCGCTGTCCGCGTATTTTTAGCAGCTCTGTGTATCTCATTTTACTATGATAAATAAAAAATATACCTACCTATGCCCATAAAATTTACACAGGCAAGAAATGACTGGTTGTGGAAAACAAAGTCCATCATTTCCGTGAACCAATCGTATAGTATTACATACAAATACACTGGTAGAGTGAATAGGTAAAATATTAACTTACAGACACGTCTATTCTTTGCTAAAAAATTTTTTTTCGTTTTAATTTCGTGGGGTGTCGTTGAATAGGTCTTTTAAAAATAATAGGGGTCTCAAAACATTATTTTTTGATAAAGTCAGCAGTTTTGTGCATTCGCTCCGAAAATAAAAAAAAATAGTGTCCCCCTAACTCTAACTTAATCAACCACGGGTCAAAAAAATAAAAAAAAAAACATGAAAATGAGGCCTTATAAGTACCTAATTTCAATGAAAACTATATTGAACAAAGTCGGTCGAGCCGTTGTTGAGTTATCGCAAAATTTCATAATTTTCTTAAAAGACGTACCGTAAGGTCGGGTTATTTTAGCCCTGGGGGGTTTCATTGCCCACCCATTAAAACCAACTTTATTTAATGAGTATTTTCTGTTAAACTACGTCTTATGACGAATCCACTCTTGAGTGATCGCTGGCGCTGTTTTATAATGGTTTTCTATGTTATTTAAATGGATTAGAATGGGTGGACAATGTTACCTCCAGGGCTAACGTAACCCGACCTTACGGTAAGTTGACTTCCAGAAGGTAATAAGTAACTACAGTCACTTTGGCGTTTACGACCTTTTTATAGAGCTTGAAATCTTTCTCGTAACTTAAGTCTAATGTGAAGGATGAGCAACTACGGAACCCTACACTGAGCGTGGCCCGCCATACTCTTAGCCGGTTTTTCATACTGGTCATCACAATGAGAAAAAGAGTCTAAAAGGTATTTCAGTTTCCTTTACTATACCTAGTGGTGGCGGGGATGAAACAATAACTCAGGGAAAGCCGCTTTTTCTTCGGAAGCAATACAGGATGGGTCAATCTTCCCGAAATGGGCAAGCCAGTGGGAAGCGAATTCTATGGATGCCACGCTACTGACAAAGTGTAAGTAATGAGCTATTAATTTGGGTCTTAAATAAATTTATGTTTGCGTCTTTCATGTGGGCATATATCAAATTACGGATTTCAGGGCCTAATTTTCTGATTAGTCTGGTATCCGCTCGTATATGGTGGCCTCTTTAGTATCAAGACATCGTTACATGTTTATTAGGCTATATTAAATATATAAACTCATCTAAATGAGCAACTTAAAAAACCTTTTAAAAACAAAAGGTGGTTTAATTTTAGAAATTCTTGAAAACAGTTGAAATGTGATAGGAGGATATTTGAGTAAATGACGGAATTTCTTAATTGTTGTAAGCACTCTTAAAGAAATTTAGGCGTTTTTCATATACTCTTGGATCTGTACTTATTGAACCATATGGTGAAAACTCGATTCAGGTAACGCACCGTAAGAAGGTACGAATCTAAAATTGGCAGAAATTAGCCTGTCAGCTAATATTTCTACTTCTTCTTTTCTAGCAGTTCTGTTTTTATTTATTCTTCACCCTGCACTTGCCTATGCCCGTATCGGGTAGCATAACACCAATCAGCAATTTAAGGCGTTCCATTGAACAACAACAACATTGTTTGTAAATAAACTGGTGCATAATAGCTAAATATTTGTATTACTGACGCGGTAATAGAGACGGTAGATACAAATATAGAATATTTTATGAATGAATACCCAATATAATAAAAAATACAATATTTTAACGATATCGAGCGGGTTTGACTATTGTAATTAGGTTAGTTATTATGTTGACGTAAATAATGTAATTATTTACTAAAGAAATATAATATTATTAAATATTTTATTTTAAAACAATTGTATCACGAGAACGAAGTAAAAGTAAAAAACAGCCATCAACAAACACGGATACTAACAAGATTGTATGAAAGTGCTAGGCTTGGGGCAGTTAAAGCTATGTAGGAAAAAGAAAACAGTCTGGACCAAGAAATAACGGAAGCACTCGTACAAAGAGTACTGCAACCACCTGGAATCAACTTTTCCCGGATTTGGATCGGCAACTGTACGTAAACGCAGACAAAACGTGTCGAAGGATTCTACCAAATGTACTCCATACAAATCAGAATAATGAGATCACCGACTGTGCTGGTGAAAATGATACCCACCGCTGTCCAAGTCTCCGCATTGTGAGAGTTTGCGTATGAACTTGACATTAAATAGTAACTTACCGCTGAACTCCAAGTCCGGTATGCTCTGGTCAAGCACGTATCGGAAGGCTGTGAGGTGTTCGTCCAAGTTGCCCTCCTGGGGAACCCCTCCGTTGCGGGTGCGCAGCTTCCCACTCTTCTCCTCCTGCAAGAGGGCGGGAAAGAGGCCCGGGTCGTACAGAATTGTGATCTGCGAAATGACGTAAAAACACAAAGTTACAATGCGGAAATCTTCATTAGATTCAGACGGAATCTAATGAAACTTACTTAAGAGGCCTTATTCCTTTTAAAATGCTGATTGTTTTAGTCATTTTTCTCTATGATCAAACATGTTTCTTAACATATTATAGATGTTACTACCTAGAACAGACCTATTGGGATTTATTGGTATATATTTGAAACCTACAGTTTGAATTTTTCATTGATAATTTTTGTTTCAATAACTACTCGAAATTGTCAAAATTCACGCGGAAAATTAGTTTTCTCAACTTATTTTCGATTACACGCAATGAAAGCATGAAATCGCTATTATTGCTACCTAGAACTAGAAAGTTGATTGAAATTATCAATATCTTTGGCATTATAAGAAAACAATAAATTTTAAAAGGAATAAGGCCTCTTTTGTATCGTTAAGACTTAATTGTAAAGTTAAGAGCACACGCAGCAACATCTACTCGTTGTCGTAAGGATACCGTTTTGTAGCTGCAATTCTTATTCTATTTAGTGATACTAATTAATTTTACAGGCAACGACCAATTGATGCACACGAATGTCACTGATGTACACAAAGAGGAAACAGGACTAAATATTCCGCAAATTTCAAGTATTTTTTAGGGTTCCGTAGCCAAATGGCAAAAAACGGAACCCTTATAGATTCGTCATGTCTGTCTGTCTGTCCGTCTGTCCGTCTGTCCGTCCGTATGTCACAGCCATTTTTTTCCGAAACTATAAGAGCTATACTCTTGAAACTTGGTAGGTAGATGTATTCTGTGAACCGCATTAAGATTTTGATTCAAAAATAAAAAAATAATAATAAATATTGGCGGCTCCCCATACTTAGAACTGAAACTCAAAAAAATTTTTTTCATCAAACACATACGTGTGGGGTATCTATGGATAGGTCTTCAAAAATGATATCGAGGTTTCTAAAACATTTTTTTTCTAAACCGAATAGTTTGCGTGACAGACGCTTCCAAAGTGGAAAAAAGTTGGTCCCCCCCCCTCTAACTTCTAAAATAAGAAAATGAAAAATCTAAAAAAAACATATGATGTACATTACTATAAAAACTACCAACGAAAATTGTTTTGAACGAGATCTAGCAGGTAGTTTTTTTGTTAATACCAAATACCTAACTTTGCACCTAATTTATATGGGGCGCTATACATACCAGGTGCAAACTTAACTTAAACACTTAGGGATGGAAAGTGTTTGTACGGAACCCTCGGTGCGCGAGTCCGACTCGCACTTGGCCGGTTTTGCATAATAAAGCCAAAACTGTCCACAGTGATGAAAGTCAAGTTTTTTTTCAATAGGATTCAGTATTTATTTTGCGGAAGAACGAAGGGTTGATCACATAGCAGCATTCCGGTAAACAATGTTTTGAATTTGGTAAATGACAAATCCTTGACAAAAAGCTATTGACGTTTAATAATGCAAATATATGACTTATGCACATTATTGCCATATGAAAGCTATTTGTAGCGCCACTATCCCTGTGTCAGACCGACGCTGGCTAGGCAATACCTACTTGAAATATCATACCTTGTAGGTACTGTTTTATTTAGAAAAAAACTATATAAGGGGATGATAGCTAACTAATCTTCATAAAAACTTTCCACGAAGTTCGCATAGTTTATTACTCAGGTTGCTCTGAAGGAAATCTGTGACCTTTTGATAGTCAACTAAATTTATCGACAAGCAATTGTGTGAAGTTACCTGATCTCCCTGAAATTTGTCATTCTGGTTCTGTATGATCCCGTATTTTTCAAACAGATTTTCGAAGATGACCTTCTTGGACTTGCACTGGAAAGTTGGAACATTCCAGTACACTTGGAACGACTTTAGTTCTCGAACTGATGGCTCGTCTGAAGGTCGTTCTATGACATAGTAGTTGCTGAAACAAGAAATAAAAAATCGTAAAAGAAACTTACAAATATTTTGGGTTCCTGAAGTGGAAAAACGTTTTGTAGGAAAATTAATCTCCGTAATTATCTGTCCTAGAAACAAAATTTGAAATGTAAAATATAGTAAATTTAATTCTCTACATTGCCCAAGCACTGTTCTAGCTAAAATGCTCTAGGAGAAGAACGAAGATAATTATAACCCAGAAGTTTGTTTTTGAGTTGGAAATTGCAATTTCTTATGTTTTTTTAAATGTGCATATCTCCGTAACTACATGTCCTAGAAACAAAATATAAAATGGAAAATGTAGTAAATTTAACCCTCTATAACATTGTCGAAGCTTTCTTTGAGATAAATATGGCGGCGGGCGCGGAGGGGGGGGGGGGGAATTGTGCATTTTGCATTTTAAACACTGACTAACCATCCTAGACAACATATCAAAAATTCAAAACTACCGGACCGTTTGTAAGGTCAAAATCCTTTATTCACTGAATTATTGAATAAGATTATTAATAATCAATTAATTATAGTAATAAATTACGAATCGCACGGATTGGTGTTGTGATGTGTCCTTGTGTTGTGATCCTGGTATGTTAGACCTCGGAAACTTAGAAAGCTTCTTTACCAACCGACCAGTGAGTGATCCTTTAATATTATTAATATAATGCCGGCTCAGTAGGGTGCTTTCCAACACTATAATATGCCTATTACAACCAGAAATGATTGATGGAACGGCTTTTCTAGTTGGGCGACCGCGTCATAATTACATTTAATGGACTGCCATTTGGGTATTTATTTTTAATTGTTTTATATGAAACACATAGGTGATCTAAATAAACATAAAGTGCATTTTATATACAAGAATTGCTCAATAAATACTTCTCTCCATGCTATTTAAAAAAAAAATACTATTGTATGATTTTATAACATTGTAAAAATCTAAACGATATACAAGTAATGAAATACGTTTGAATATCACTTCAGCACGGAAAACGATTGAAGTAATTTGAACGATTGGTGTTAACCAGTTTTCGTCGGGTTAAAACTACTTTCACGATACTTTAACGAGGATATGTGAATTAGGAACGTGTTTTTGTCGGTCTGTTACTCCTAAGTACATTAATCATTTAATCCTTTTTTTCTCGTGATCCTTTGATCGTTACAAGCGTGGGCTGTTTTTTGCAGCCATTAACAGAGAGTTTAATTTGTAGTTTGAGTTCCGTCTGATGATAACGTCTGATGGATGGATATTTTCAGTTTATTTGAATTTCTATGTATCTATTTTATTTATATTTACCGCGATAAGGGTGTAAAAATAAAACAGAGATACAGTAGTTACAATAATAAGCGCACCTATTTGTATCTATATTATAGTTTAATTAATATATACATTTATATAATATGTAATGCGTAACATTGCAAAATATTTTATTATTAAATGAGTATGAGGAGTATTAGTACATTACGGCAGAGACCAGTAAGTAAGCCATACTGGCCGAGTAGGAATTAGACGGACCGAGCCGTAGGCGAGGTCCGGATATAATACGAGGCCTGGATGGCTCTTACGGTCGAAGCAAGTATAGTTTTTTTCTCAAAAATTAAACAAGAAAATTAGATTAAAATTATATTTTGTAGGTGACATTCATATTCAGCCATTTTCTAATGAATATTTTTATTATATCCCATTTTTATTATTACACATTGTGATATTCGTCGTCGCAGGCACCATTAACTCCCACGATAACAACCTATAACAAAAATAATTATGAGTTTATACTTGGATAAAAGATATATTTATATCGTTATCAAATTGTGGCCGCATTTATTTACCTTCATCGCCAAAATGTTTATCATCTAGAGCTTGATTTAAGAACTTTTCTATATTTTACTGCTGAATATTTGTGATTTCTTTCCTTTGTAGCCATCCGATTGTCTCAGAAAGATTGTTGAAATATTCTGACCTTATCACACATTATCTAATCAATTATTAACTTGATTTTCTTTCTTCCATTTAATGAATCTCTTGTATTTTTTTATATCTCCTTGGATTTAGTCGGAAGTAAATTGATTTAGCTAACTCTGCCTCCGCTTTTAAGTATGGAGGAGTGCCGTCTATTCGGAATCAGACTCGTCTGAACTCATTTTTGCTGAATTATTGTAATAGATCACACAAACAAATTTGAATTTTTTGTCTTTTAATTTAAATCCTGCCTTAATTTCTTTTTTTATAAATACTGCGTTTAATTATTTGCACTGTCTTACAAATCTAAGTCTTCAAGATAAAATTTAATTATTGTTATACATTGTTGTATTTTCTAACTCATTTTCATATCATAAAGCTTACCTTCAATTTTAACTCCGAGGTTTTTTCTAAACGACACAAAAAAGGAAGGAATTCCGAAATATCATTGTCATTTTACACAGCACAATTATGAACTAAACGCTGCATACAAACTTCCGCACTAAACCTTGTCGCTACTTTTTTTTTTAAATATGCATCTTTGAGTTACGTTTATACTGCCAATAGTGCTAACCTCTTTTTATTTTACATTTGCTCTTAGTGTAAATTGCAAGTGTATATACTGCAATGTCGTCTCTTTCTATTTAATCTATGAAAAAGGGACGCCACTTTTTAATTTCTACAATTTGCTGTCGCACTGTACTTATAATTAAAACAATTTGTGGAATGCATCCTTTTTACATTTATATACGACCTCATCGCCTTCACATCCTTAGTTTTTTTATAGGTCGGTGACGATGTAAATCGTGTTTCTATATTCATATATCTTGATACGTAATAGGAATTACATACAAATATTGATTCCAAATTTAAAATCTCGCTGTTTACTGGACACTTCTAAAAAGTCTTCGGTATGTTCCACTTACTGTAGTCTATCTAGCGATGGTAAGGCAACATTACATGCAATTTTTGAGAAAAATACTTTTCCCGCATTAACCCATTCAGTGTAGGGTACACAAATAGCGATAACGTTCGTAATAGTTTGATCTTCTGTATTATTTATTATAAGTAAGACTGGGGCTTTTCTATATTTTGCGTTATTCTGATCGAGAATAACTTAGATTATTCTCAGTCAGAGTAATTAATAAATCCAACCCATTCACTAGAGGTATATTCTTTGCTACAGGTACACACAATAACTAGGTCGATGCAGAGTCAGCCACCGGCTAAGCTTGCACCATAGATTGGAGCGGAGTTTTTTTTTTTTTTTTTTTTTTTTTTTTTTTTTTTTTTTTTTTTTTAATTTTCTCTTCGTCACGACCTAGCGAAATTTAATTTGTGCATTTTAAAATAAAAATTTCTAAAATCGGTTGTGAACTCGCTGAGATCTGCGCATTGTTACAAAGTCCATTCGAGTCGATCCATGGGAGCTTCGCTCGCTTCGCTCGCTCTGCTCCAACTAGGTCGATGCAGAGTCAGCCACCGGCTAAGCTTGCACCATAAATTGGAGCGGAGTTTTTTTTTTTTTTTTCGAAATTTTCTCTTCGTCACGACCTAGCGAAATTTAATTTTTGCATTTTAAAACACTAATTTCTAAAATCGGTTGAGAACTCGCTGAGATCTGCGCATTGTTACAAAGTCCATTCGAGTCGATCCATGGGAGCTTCGCTCGCTTCGCTCGCTCCGCTCCAACTAGGTCGAAGCGTCCGTAAATTCACATACTTATAATTATTAAATGTCGAAAATTATCAAAAATAGGGTCTACAGATGACTACTGCGATTCGGGTTATACATTTACAAACTAAAATATTGAAGATTGTGAAAATGAATCATTTTAATTATAATAGAACAGCACTGTTTAAAATGTATCTCTAAATTTGTGTGTGGTTTGACGCAAAACTGTCCTAGGTAATTTTAGCACTTCATTGACATTAGTACCATATGTGCGGGTCGTTGCCTTCTTACATCATACCTATTCTCTGAGTTTGCGTAACGACTCATTGCGTATCACCGTTTGTTTATTTATTTGTCATACATATCCATACATTTGTTTTCAGTAAACACTTTTGAGTAACAAACCTTGTCTAGTAATATTAATATACATTGATGAAACTCCCTATGGCCATGATAATTGTCAATGACTTCCAGGAACGCATATATTAGCATGTGCATTATAATTTTTAATAAGTTGCCAGATAAATTTAAATGTCAAAATAAAAATTCCTTAAAAAAAAATGGTTAAGACATGGTTGGTAAATAAATGTTCCTATAGTGTTAATGAATATCTAGATGACATACTTTGACATATTACATTAAATTTTTTATTTAATTTTACATTATCATAATCAAATTTTGACATATACTCGTATTTAAGTTAACAAATTAAATTGTGTTTTCATATTATAGTTGCAATTTTAGCAGATCAACATACTATATTAACATAAGACCATCATACTATACGAACACAACATACTATATGAACATGCCGAATATTGCGTGGGGATTCAGACTGTCCTCAACTGGTCTCGCAACTGGTTCGCATCTTCGCGCCTTCTCTGTCGCAGTCAAAATTTAATTTTAGACCACGTGATCGCGACCTATTGGCAGTTCCCAAAACGCGCACTGTAGCGTACCGGAAATCGCCGTTAGTTCGCGCTTTACAGTATCTGAACGCGCTTCTCAGATCAGCACCTGACTGCGATGTTTTTGCAAGCAGTTGGAAGATGATTTGTGATGAATGTAAGAGGTTATGTGAGGCGATGGATGATCGTATATCTTCTGTTACCTATTAATATTGTTATTGTTGTATTGTATAAACAATTTAATGTTAGCATTTAAGATTAACATTGTATACATTTCACAGCGCCTTGGTATCTCACTGTTAAGCTGTGTAATCTGTTTGAAATAAATAAATAAATAAATAAATAAATAAGTTATTTAAAAATGTATGTGAGCCTGAAAAGGTAGGGTTTCGTGATTCTATTGTATTAAGGAATTATGACTGCAAATGTTGCCCGATTTTCCACATGCATTTAAATCTGCCAAGACGAACAAAAATGAAGCGGGGCACTACCTACCTTTTCTCGAACCGTTTCGTCTCATTTTCAAACCCTTATAGCTTCGTCCCAGTTAACACCAGAGTGCCCAAATTTACAGGTTAAGATGCAGTTAGGAACCATATGCAATGTACTAAATTTAATTGATCTAGCTTTTATACTTCATGTTTTATTGTTGCCTAAAGTACGCCGATTTTGCCACTCATTGACGTATCAAAACCTCTGGGGTACTTCTCGATGACCTAGAAAGCTGAAATTTGGTATGTAAGCTAGTATTAGTCCATAAACAACAAGTAATTCTAAAACTTGGAACTTTGACCCCCCAACCCCTTAAACTAGGGGATGGAAGTTTGTATGAAACTTCTGCAAATTTTGATACCAGAAGCCTGAAAATTGATATAGGGACTCCTTGTTATAAATAATAAAATACTATATTCTAGGATTTTTAGAAAATCACCCCCCACCCTTTAAATAAGGGGATGGAAGTTTGTATGGGATTCCCATAATAGGGGATAAAAGTGTATATAAATGGGGCTAAACGTAAGTATTTCTTAAATACACAATTATTACTACTTCCATATCTACACTTTGACTTCGTATTTTAAACATTTCTGTATATATCTACCAAAATGCAATAATAAATGCAGCGCAATTAACACGCGGAATTTTATATTTTTGATTGTTGTATTAATATTTTTTATATCCATCTTAAGGAGATTTAAGCGTAAGATGAATGCGTAAGAGGAAACACCTTACAAAAAGAAATGAGATCCTACCAAAAACATTTCATGTAAAATTGGCGGCCAAATCTCACATGCTCATAACAATTTCACTTTAAAAAAGTTATCAGATCCCAGGAAAAGCCAAGCCCCTAAGCCCTGAGTTTACTAGCCCTAGCCTAGCCCTACACCTTGGTTTCAACTTTTGTTCTGGTTCTACTTTTCAAACCAAGGTGTAGGGTTAGTAACTTCATTTAAATCATTTAATTTCATTTCATTTACATGGATCGTGAAGACACAATTCTGTCTAACAGTTTCTGTTTAATCCAGTACGTGCTTAACTGCTAGGTATTCTGGAATACAGTTTAAAGTAATGGATAAAGAATCGTTAAATAAAACTCATAATATTATAGATAAAGAGTACCTAATTTCATGAAAAAATTGTGACATTCACAGGAGTTCACAGAAATGAGAATAGATGCATTTATGGCGTATACGTAGTTACAAATTTAAAGTCAGAATTTCTAGTTGAAGACGGCACGGCGTTAGCGCTGACTACTAATTAGAGAGCTAACTGGGGAAACTCGGGTAACTCGGCGAACTTCGTCATCGGATTTGCAAGTTAACTAACTTACCGGCAAGCAAGTTGGTTGGCGACCCAGTTTGAGGGATCTATACAACTATTTACTGTTGACAAATATAAATAAATATTTGCCATATTAAAATAAATACTATACGGAACGGGTTTACTCACGTCGTAGAAGTCGAATATCGCTCGACATGTTTTAACAAATATTTGCCAGCGAATGGCCTTAATGTCGGCAATGTTTATATGTATTTACTTTTTTTGGAGTGAAGGGGTTGATAAAGCGCTAAATAGAAATTATTGGAGAATTTATATTGATATCATATATTAACTATTTGCAACTATTGACTCTGTGAGCTACAAAACTCACGAGTCAGTTCAAAATGGTTGAAATATGATATTTTTTACATTTCAACCTACATATCTGCACCACCATGTAGAAAAAAATCGGAAAACTAACTTGACAAAAAAATCTATACCGAGTACCGAATCTGCTCACAAAATTTAACGAGAAAGAAGACATAGGGTGAGAAATGGGACCTGTTGGCGAGAACATCCGTGGACAATTGGACAAACGGAAATACTAAACCATTTTAACCGAAGCTGTAACGGAAACGCTTCGCTCGTTTGGACAAATTAATATGAACAGGCTTATCCTCTTTTGACTTCTAAAGGTTTGATTAAAAAAAGACTCATTTAATGTTAATTTACGTGGAATTGTTAAATTCAAAGGAAAATGTGGAAACGGTGTAAAGCCGTTACTAAGAAATCTAAATAATTAGTTTAATTACTTATTTGAGCATTGAGTTTTCTTCTCTTCGTACGAATATTTTTCATCATCGATCTGATATCGATAACTTCGATAAGAGACCGCAGAGATTCGTAAGTTCTATTTGAGTTTTGGCCTACTCAAATAGAATAACTGCAGAACGATGACAGTTGAATAGATGGCTACTATCCTATCATAATTATGAAGTTCAGTTAAGGCTTTTCCAAGTACAGGAAATTTGATTACTTGCAGTGATGATGATGTCTGTTGTTCAATCAAAACTTCCGGGTATTCATATGTTTGTACCTAACCAAACACATGGAAATAGTTCAAAACAAATCTATTTTATAGTTTTATACTCGTAAGTAAAACTTGATAAAAACCTCGTGTGCATTACGATCGCGTTTGTCCTAATTTTATACGAAAGTTTAAATAAAAGAGATAAGATGTTTCATGGAAACATAACGTTGACTCAATGTTACTTCCGATAAATACAATCGTCAAGGGCCTCGTATTCACCAATATATTTTTTATTGAGTTACTTAGTTAAAAAGTACGAGTGTACTTACCTATATTACTTAAGCTAGTTTAGGTAATCTAATTTTTTCATCGTAAAACAACTACATTTTATTAGTAATCGCTTAAATGGAACTCCAAATTAATAATAAAATTGACGTCTTTCAAATCTATGAACAAGCAATTTTGTTATTCCATGAAAATTCCATGAAATAAAGATTTGTTTCAATTTTTTTATGTAGATAAGGTTAAAATTTGTACGTTTATCACGATAGGTATCATCCTAAAAAAACGTCGTTCTTAGACCGAGCAAGCTCGATCACTCAATCCTGTCTATTTTCCACCATCCAAAAACTTCTACAATCATCTAAAACTTAATAATTAAGTAGTTACAATGTTGGACATTCAACACAGACATACCAGACTACCATGGGCGCGCTTATGAAACCCTCTGGAATTCCATATTAGATAATTGACCTCCACTTCAGATCCAGCGGTCATAAAGCCAGTCCACCTAGTCTAGGCATTTCAGGGCTAGGCCCCCATCAATTATTTATATTGGCTGGGAACTCGCTATAATAGTAAATTATAAAAAATATGGCGTCGGATTAACAATGACCGTGACACGAAACGTTTAGGTACTTTATACATTGTGTTTTATTTATGACATTCGGTCCATGATGACGAAGCTTGAAAAAAACAGGTGTATAATATAGGTACTTACCAATACAATATAATACAATACAAATCCTCTTTATTGCATACCTCAAGTTCACAGGGATACAAAAACATGACAGATATACAGTAAACAGAGGTAAACAACAGGCGGTCTTATCGTTAAGTATATATTTGGTTGAGAAAAATACTGTTACTGGAGTTTAATTTTCAGGTCTGAATCATCCGCACCATTGACGCCAAAATAGTGTGTATTTATTTGTCTAGTTCCATGTAACTATCGGGAACAGGAAAGGTAAATTAAGAATTAACACTGTAGGACAAACCGTTTACGATTAGAGTGTGTTCCAATTTAAATTGAATTTATAAAAGGTAATTTTGTATTTTACGTGAATTACGATGCGCTCAGTACGCATTATTTTTGAGGCTTTTGCTTCGCTGAAAAACCATGCTCTCACAAACTATTTTCCTCAAACATGCAATGAAATGTCATAATGTGCGTTATAACAGGCTTCGAAGAGTAACGTTTCAGGCGGAACAACTCGAGATAACTGTAAAGGAATTTCATACAAAATTGAAGGCCTAGGCCGGGAAGTAATTTTTTTAAACATGGCTTCTGTGTTCATGCACAGGCTAAACTGCTGAATTATATATTTTTAGTGGTGTATTTTTATTTCATTGTTTGAGAAAAGCACTATAGATGTCTTAGCCGTGAAAAGGGCTTGCCGGCTTCGTATCATTATCCGTCTATAGTGTCGGTCTATACATACTCACCCGGCAAGTCCTTCTTTCCCGGCGTCTGCAGTTATGTATATTACTGCTAGAAATAATAATATGAAGCGCGTAACTTCTAATGTATTTACTTAAGTACTATGGGCTGTACACATACAAATGCATGGCCCATTTATGAATGAATTTGTTCGTTGACCCGGAAAGCCGTTTGACGTTTTCCGGGTTCGAGTCCCGCTCGGGTCATAGAATTTTTCAATTGATCGCTTCAATATAAAACAAGTAAAATTTTAACAAAAAAAAATAGAACCGACTTCAGTAAAACTAATAAATTACCGAAAGCGCCGTACATGTCCCTATAACATTTGAAGAGTTCCCTCGATTTCTCCAAGATTCCATCATCAGATCCCGACTTAGTGCCAACGGGACCAATTCGGAGTTATACCCTTTCGATTAAAAAAAAATAATTGAAAATCGGTTCACGGTTCTCGGAGATATCGAGTAACATACACACAAAAAAAATAAAAAAATTAGTTCGAATTGAGAACCTCCTCCTTTTTTTGAAGTCGGTTAAAAATGGATCAGATTAGCAGACGTTACTGCTTTAATAATTTTTTTTTACATATTCTGTGTACCTAATTATGCCTAAAGGGGAGGCCTATGTTCAGCAAAAGGGGAGGCCTATGTTCAGCAGTGGACGTCCTATGGCTGAGATGATGATGATGATGATGAATTATGCCTAAACTATATTTTGTTGACAATAGAGGAAATCATTTTCAGAAGGATGAGTCCACCCATATTTTTACACTTGACTGTATCGTACAGTAGTGATTTCGTATCTTTAGTTCTTAACCAATACCGCTGTCATTGTATATTCAACAAACTAAGAGCTGATGTCGAAAACAAAATAAAAGTTAAGAATGGCCTGACTGCGTGCTTCCATCCCATAAAAAGCTAATTTATAGGAGGATAGCTTTGTCACGCTAAAAAGTGGGAAATAGGGGTTGGTCTGGGACTATCTAGAACCCAATTTGACTACATTTGATTTTTGCCTGGAGCTTAAAGGTAAATGGGTCGAACACTCAAACACAAATTGTCTATAAATGTATCAAACAACTTGGTACTCGTAATGTCTCATTTTTAATGTGGAAACACACCACAATTTTTATATTAAACCATTGATACAAAGATCAAAACTTAAAGAAAAATTGAAAATGAGTTACCTAGTGGAAGCCTTTTAACTAACCAATGCAAAGATCGACACACAAAGCATTAGGAAAATTTCGACAGGTTGCTTGGGAGTTAGGGTGGCAAAATGGTTAACGCGCTGGACCGGCAATCCAGAGGTACCGAGTTCGATTCCACCAGGTAACTCATTTTAATTATTCTTTTTAACCTTTGATCTTTGTATCAATGCTTGAATATACAAATTGACTAGTGCATATTTTTCCTACATAGCATAATGAATTAATGACATGAAGCCAAATTGTCCGGACGTCCAGCTAGAAAATTATTTCCCATCTTTTAATGTTTACTTGTTTGTTTAAATTAAGCACTCATTACTTATAACATATATTATAAGATGAAGGTGATGTGATGAGCTAATAAAGATAAACAATATCACTTTACAGATAAGTACAATACTCCATTATAATAAATAATAATAATAAATATTAAAGGACAACCATACACAAATAGACCTAGTCACAAACTAAGCAAAGCTTGTACTATGGGTACTAGACAATGATATAAATAATATAGGAACGAAACGACGTTATTTCCTTTAACTGTGGCATTATACAGGCTTAGAATATTATTTTCTCCAAATAAACTTTATTAATATCTCTCACCGTTTTCCAGTTATAGCATGTTAAACTTTCATACGAAAAAGTGTGTGTGTACAACCCTATTTTAGAGTGCAATGACCTCTTCATAACACAGTTAACTTTTGTAAACAAACTTTTTACAAATTGCCTAGCCATTTCTTATCGGTTTAAAAACCTTTGAAAATACCCTTAAGATTGTTTTTAGACTTTTTAGTTGACATGATTGATAGACGTTACATTGACTTTTTGTATCGTATGCTGTGTGCAAAAATGCCGGAATTAAACGCTAGAGGCTATTTGAATTTGCTTCTTTTGTACGCGGAGTGCGATTACAATACTGGAGAGACTTTGCGCCAATACCGGAACAGGTATCCTCCTCCTCACCCAACACACTCTAGTACGATATTACGCGCTCTTGACCGTGTTGGTAACAATCGTCCTATTGTGCCACGAACGGGTCAGGATGACCAGCGCGGAGGACGCGTTATTCAACATGATGTCAGATTGGAAGAGAGAGTGCTGCAGTACTTCGAAGATTATCCGAGGTCAAGTTCAAGACAAGCGGGCCGACATTTTCGTATGACTCATACGAAAATACTCAGAATACTAAAACGTGAGGGCCGTCACCCTTACAAAATACAAAGAGTCCAGGCATTACTACCAAGAGATTGCCCCGTTCGCGAAGCCTATTGCCGGTGGCTACTGCAAAAGGTGTTAGAAGACCGAGACTTCATCAAACACGTAATATGGAGTGATGAAAGCTTGTTCACACGGAACGGTATGTGGAACAGGCATAACGAACACGTGTATGCCGAAGAAAATCCGTTTGCCTACCGTTATACGGGACACCAGTATCGTTGGTCTGTTAATGTTTGGGCGGCGATACACGGGGATACAATAATAGGCCCTGTATTTCTGCCTCAGACTTTAAACAGACACGGATACATGGCTCTGTTGAGGATAGAGCTCGACGACTATCTGGATGAGTTGACGCTGGCAGAAAGAAGACGCACTTGGTTCCAACAAGATGGAGCACCAGCTCATTCAGTAGTCGAAGTACGTGAAACACTGAATAATGTGTTTGAGGATCGCTGGATCGGCCGATATGGGCCGCACCGTTGGCCTCCTAGGTCTCCAGATCTCACACCCTTGGATTTTTTTCTGTGGGGCACCGTAAAGGACATCGTTTACAAGACTGAGTGTGAGACGGCTGAAGAGATGAGGGAAAGGCTAAGGGTGGCCTTTGAAAGTCTTCGCAGAAGAAATAACCGACACAACATCTTGTCGAGGGTGCATCGCCACACGCGGGCACGAGCAGCGGCGTGTATCGTACGCCACGGCGGTACTTTCGAACACCGGATGTAAATGTAGGTAATTGTAAATACTCCCAAACGTCAAATAATAGTTTAAAAAAACTAGGGTTGTACATACATTAAAAAATACAATTTTAATCGATTTTCGTTTTTTTATTATTAAAAGAATTTAACTATTGCAGGTCGATTCTACATGAAATACATAGCATTATAGTTTCAGGAATGAACATCGCTTCGTTCCACCCGGTATAAATACATATATAGATAACATCCATGACCCAGGAACAAATCTTCGAGTTCATCTCACAAATATTTGCCACGGCTGGGATTCGAACCCAGGACCGCAGGCTTATTAGAGCAAAACTCTTCTTAATCCTCTTTGTGTTAATTCTACCGTACTGGCCACTTATAAATCTTATAACATACTTACAGAAAAATAGTGTCCATTTTGACGTACTTACACAAAAAAGAGTAATATAGTGTTTACGGGAGAACAAGAAAAAGGAAAAAATATTCATTTTAATGGAAGAGAAGATACTATCAAGAGTTAACAAAATTAATAAAAACCGGCCAAGTGCGAGTCGGACTCGTGCACCGAGGGTTCCGTACAAACACTTCCCATCTTAACTGGCCGGGTTAAGTTAAGTTTGCACTTAGTATGTTATGTATGGCGCCGCATACAAATGAGGTGCAAAGTCAACGCAACCGATCACGTTTGTTGTATGAGAGCCCCACTTAAATATTTATTTTATCTGTTTTTAGTATTTGTTATTATAACGGCAACAGAAATACATCGTCTGTGAAAATTCCAACTGTCTAGCTATCACGGTTCAGACGGACAGACGGACAGGCGGACAGACGGACAGACGGACAGACGGACAGACGGACAGACGGACAGACGGACAGACGGACAGACGGCCAGACGGACAGACGGACAGACGGACAGACGGACAGACGGACATACAGACAGACGGACAGACCGGACAGGCGGACAGATGGACAGACGGACAGACGGACAGACAGCGGAGTCTTAGTAATAGGGCCCTTTTTTACCGCACCCTTGGGGTACGGAACCCTAAAAAAGTAATTGCACTAATCGATTTTTTCATCGAACACAAAGAGTGTTGATATGAAGTACTTACCGAATCTGTTTTAATATCGTGAAAATTATTTTTATTTTAAGTTATTTAAGTAGCGGAGTGGCTTTTTTTATTTTCATTTGCTGTCCATATGAACTGACATAATATATCTATAATTTATGACATAGTGCTGTATTTTTATTTTTCACCTCACCTGTACATTCAAAAACAAAAGACTACAGTAGGCTAAATGTGTTCTAGATTTTTTCGGTACTATAGTCAATTTGTGTTTTTAGTTGATTTGAGTGTTCGACCCATTATGCAGCAGTCACTTTAAGTCCTAGGCAAAAATCAAATGTACTCAAATTGTGTTCTAGACAGTGCCAGACTGACCCGGAAATAGCAAACGGGCAAGCAAACATGCATTTAGAAATTGGAATTTTGGTCATTTGGCACATTTTTATCGCAACGATTAGATAGACGAAGCGACGCCGACGTTAGGAAATGTTACACCGTATTTAGATGCCAATATGTGTCTTAAACAAAACAACTGTCTCAATGAAGCAAATCTTAATCGGATCGTTTGTCTTTCGCGTGTCTATTAATTAATACAAGCCAAGTGACAGGAATTTGTCACGTGCAACCAGCAGTTGCTAAAACGTATATGGGTAGGCATTGTTTAATTTGTAATCATAATAGACTTCCTTACATAATTGCGACTTTTTCCTCAATGGAATTCTTTTAGTTTCTAAGATGTTTTCAATAAAACAAGTGAACAGGTCTCTTCTGTGTGGATTCTACCACATGCCTTGTCTTGGATTCCCATTTGGTGAGACTAAAGTCAAATGCAAAATGTCAACACATTGTTTGAGATTTATATTTATATGATCTGCTGGCCACAAACACTGGCTGATTGCCGAAAAATTTGTCGTTGTTCAATCCGTGCATGGCTTTCCCCATTGTACGAGTATACAATTGAAAAAACCACATGTAACGCCATTGTCAAATCCAATTTTTTTTTTACCTTTTTATGAATAAACTTCTAAACATCAGCGTGATACGAAGCACTTATGCTGAAATCTCTATTATAGCTCTTAGATAGGGTTGTAGAAAAACGAATTGATAAAATAACCAACTTCGAACATTTTACATTGTTTACATTTGTGATTTAGCTCAGTAAAAATTTTACCTTACTTTGGTAGGTAGTTGTAAAGTTGATTAGTTCATAAAAAAATGTTCTGTATTCGAAATTAGTCATCATGGTTGTTGCTTAGCAACATTTGGTCGACACCAACATGAAACTGAGTTGCGGAATAGTTTTAGTGTATGAAACGATTAGGTACTTACTTACTTGAAATAATAAGTATCATCCTATAAAACACAAAATACTTGGTAATACAATCGTACATTTATTTTGCTTTTCAATACTTAATGCAAACTTTAAATAATGCCCGGACTACCAAATAAAACAAAAATGAGTCGTTTTCAAAATATTTGTACATTACTACTAAAATGTGTGTCCTCATAAAAAATCCTCGAAAAAACAATGGTTACGATTAAAATAAATCAGTTTTTAAATTTTACAGGCTAATATAAAGCATACTGCATATTATTTCTGATAAAAAGCAATGAATTGCGATTCAAATCCTTACATAAGTTTAATGTGAAAAAAGAGTAACAAAAAAACTCCATACATTTTTTATTGTCCCCCTATTTGGATGACATTGAAAACAATATTTTTTATCAGAATTTTTGTATAGAAACTTCCTAGTTTTTTGTATCGTAATTAAAAAGCAATGTTTTAAGTGTAATGTCTGATAGATAAACTATTAAAATTTACCTTAAAGAAACTAAAAATTATATATGAAAGATATGTCCTCATCAATCGTTACAATTTCATGACACTGATTTATTGACATAATTAACTAACTTTTTGTATCGCAAAGAGTAGGAATCTAACTTTAATCACTGGCAACACTGGTCAGGTCACGAAAAGAAACATCACAAGGACGCGCCACCTTTTTTTTTGTCGTTGAGACATGGAAAAAGTCCTGAGGTTCAATTGTGAAAAAATAAATTTACCTTTTCCTAACGAAGTATTCTCAACAAAAGTAAGTACATTTTCAAGGATTCACCTACCGCAATTGTAATAAACTTAAATTATGACTAGGATAATAGATTACGCTTTCAATCTACTAGTAAATGTGATTATGTTTTGTGTAAAAGTATTTTTTAAGTTAAGTTTTACATGTTACTGACGAACAATTTCCTGACATTTACTAACGTCAGTAAATTGTAGACGGTAAAGCTGTGGTCTCATGTGTAAAGTATGAAAATAAATAAGATATGAAAATGCGTGTTAAAATGTAACGAAATAAAAATAAAGGAGAGAAACAATAAATGTTTACAGATTATTTTTTATGTAACTCCATACTCCAGATAATTTAAAAGAAAACTGAATATGTTTATCAATAGGTTACCGCGCGCAAAATTAGATGAAATAAAAATATATATATATATATTATTTAATGCTAAACAAACAGTCTGAATATTTATTAATTAACTACGTGTAATTATTACTACCTTACGTATAATTATTATTATAATGCAATAATGGTTATTTTTTGTTTTTTATAAAGAGGAACCAATAAGATATTCCTCATAAATATAACACCGTTACTACTACAATATTACCTAATTATGAATACAGCCTTACTTTTACAACTTCCTGACATTTCCTAACGAAACATTTTACTGACAATTTCGTGACGTACACATATTTTGAAAATGACTCAAATACGTTTAACCTTTTGTTGCCCATTTTTTAACAAATTTCCTCGTGTCAGTGACTTTTGACAAATATAAACATTGGTGAAACGCCAAAAGATTCCATTACGGGCACTCTTTCTTTATTCCAGTTCATTGTCTCTATTTAAAAAAAAATATAACTCACCCAGACTCATCACACTTAACCGCGCATCCCGCAAATATTAAAAACACAAATAACTTCATTATTAAATAATAGAGTTGACATTTAAACTATCAACTAGCTAAACTTTATAAAAAAATATTTTAAAACAATACAACAAGTCCTCAAAAACATCACCATAAATAAATTCAAAAGTTTTTCTTGTTTCGTTTCCCGCCAACTTTTGACGTTTCGTTGGATGCGTACGTCCACCACGCGCGCTCACATCGATGTGTGGTACTGTATAAGTAACACTTAAATAAGGACTGCTTGAACCCGCATACTCTAGGAGTTTTAGGTTTTTTGTACTACGCGCTCTGCATATTTTTTGTTTGTTTAGTGATAAAGCCTTTTGAATGTCGCGCCAGGAATTTAAAACTTAGGATGAAAAAAAAAGTTGTCTTCGTCTCGTCTCGATTCTCTATAGTTTCGGTATGATGAGGCTATTGTTGAATTTCAAAAGATTATTGAGTCTGAAAACGTTTATTAAATTTTATCGTTGCAGTAAAGGGTTGCATTACACTTAATTTATAAGTCAGCGAAATAATAATAATCATTATAAAAAAGTATCTCTGTTGACGTAGGTTGCCTATTATTATTTGTTTCTCAGACTATCAACGTACCTATAACTGAAATATTTATTTGTTTAAAAATAAACAAAGGGTCTAGCCGCAATCCTATAGTGAAACTGCCCCTGGCTGAAATGTATAGCTTTCTTAGGAACTTTTATTTGCCTTATTAAAAGATATCATTTTACCAAATTTCAAGCCTGGAATCCTCTTGGTTTGGACAAAAATTAAAAAAAATTTAAAAAAGTTTTTATTTATTTTTAGCTAAACCGATAGTTCGATTTCTTTGAAATTTGGATGTAATATGTACCTAATAATAACTCATTTTCAAAAAAATAACCAAGGTTCTAGCTTATTTATAAAACCTTAAAAATGTTTTTTTTTATTTTTAAGATTTTTTTTTAAATACTTATGAGATAGGGACAACCTCAATTTTTTGTTATATAACGTAACATATATTATTGCACAAAATATATTTTTTCTAAAAAAATCCATTTAGGGAAACAGGGCAAAAATCTCATAATAATGCATATAGGGGAAATCCTTCATTCAATATTGGGTAGCATAATATACTAGGTAGGTACTCTTAGTCAAGGTGGCTAAAAAATAGTTGACGACCGCTTAGGGCAGTGGTTCTTAACCTTTTAGTGATGAGGGAACATTTGACAAAATCTGTCTTGCCACGGACCACCAACTGTTTGGAGGCAATAGAAAGTATCTAGGGCGGTAAGGCAGGAATTACAAACGAGGTTTAGAAGTAATATCATATTGTTTTCGGATGGCTTCACGGACCACTTCGTGTGCTTCTAGGGACCACCCGTGGTCCGCGAACCACTGGCTTGGGGGGTCAATCAGTAGCCACTATTATGTTTGAGCGATTGTATCAAAATAAACTAAAATGTTAGCTCAACATATTAAAAATTTTCACTTTAGACCTAAACAGAAGTTGACTATGATAAGACTATGACTTAATAAATTAATTATAATTACTCATCCTCGTTACTATCGGTATGAATAGTTACATTAATGCCTTCGTCTTTGAACAATGTACAGAGTTTATGGCTAGGACGGACGCGGTATTCTGGATAAAAATCTGCCAAACGACAATTAATATATGACTGCCGCTACATGGGAACAACAACCTAATGTTCTTAACCCATTTGCACATTCACAACAATAATGAATGATAGCATGACATGTATTCCGTTTTTTTCGCCATCATACTTTAAAAAGCATCTACGTGTCTTCTTAGACAAATGTTGAGAATGTATTTGTATTTTAAGGATATTTGTGTTATCCTTGACGTAGGCCATATAGCGATGAAAAAAATATTTTAGCAGAAATGGTAGAAGACAAGGGTTGGCTGCGGAAAAAACTCCCGTTTCAGATCTTTTCTGCGAAAAACTGTATTTCTGATTTCCCTCAACTCACAGAGTATGAATTGAAGCTATTATTTACAGGAAGTTACCAATTCCGTCAGGCTATTTCGTATTTAGCCGAGGTTCTAGACGAAGATGGAAATATGAATATGGCCTACGTCAAGGATAACACAAATATCCTTAAAATACAAATACATTCTCAACATTTGTCTAAGAAGACATGTAGATGCTTTATAAAGTATGATGGCGAAAAAAACGGAATACATGCTATCATTCATTATTGTTGTGAATGTGCAAATGGGTTAAGAACATTAGGTTGTTGTTCCCATGTAGCGGCAGTCATATATTACTTGTCGTTTGGCAGATTTTTATCCAGAATACCGCGTCCTAGCCATAAACTCTGTACATTGTTCAAAGACGAAGGCATTAATGTAACTATTCATACCGATAGTGACGAGGATGAGTAATTATAATTAATTTATTAAGTCATAGTCTTATCATAGTCAACTTCTGTTTAGGTCTAAAGTGAAAATTTTTAATATGTTGAGCTAACATTTTAGTTTATTTTGATACAATCGCTCAAACATAATAGTGGCTACTGATTGACCCCCCAAGCCAGTGGTTCGCGGACCACGGGTGGTCCCTAGAAGCACACGAAGTGGTCCGTGAAGCCATCCGAAAACAATATGATATTACTTCTAAACCTCGTTTGTAATTCCTGCCTTACCGCCCTAGATACTTTCTATTGCCTCCAAACAGTTGGTGGTCCGTGGCAAGACAGATTTTGTCAAATGTTCCCTCATCACTAAAAGGTTAAGAACCACTGCCCTAAGCGGTCGTCAACTATTTTTTAGCCACCTTGACTAAGAGTACCTAGTATATTATGCTACCCAATATTGAATGAAGGATTTCCCCTATATGCATTATTATGAGATTTTTGCCCTGTTTCCCTAAATGGATTTTTTTAGAAAAAATATATTTTGTGCAATAATATATGTTACGTTATATAACAAAAAATTGAGGTTGTCCCTGTCTCATAAGTATTTAAAAAAAAATCTTAAAAATAAAAAAAAACATTTTAAAGGTTTTATAAATAAGCTAGAACCTTGGTTATTTTTTTGAAAATGAGTTATTATTAGGTACATATTACATCCAAATTTCAAAGAAATCGAACTATAGGTTTAGCTAAAAATAAATACAAACTTTTTTAATTTTTTTTTAATTTTTGTCCAAACCAAGAGGATTCCAGGCTTGAAATTTGGTGAAATGATATCTTTTAATAAGGCAAATAAAAGCTCCTAAGAAAGCTATACATTTCAGCCAGGGGCAGTTTCACTATAGGATTGCGGCTAGACTCTTTGCATCCCATGCATGTTTTTTGCATCGATGCCTCCAACGACAAGAAAAAACGTAAAGGTCAGAGAGTATAATGCGGGTATTAGAGGTCTTTGATTTTTTATTACTTTATTGTCGTTATTAAATGATTTGTCTTAGGTACTATCTTACATATGTGTAAGAACAAAATTATTATACAAATGGTATAACATTATGCGCTTTTTTTATTAGCCATACACGGTTTTAGTTGCGAAATACATATAACACGTTTTAGCTTGGGCAATGTTAAGACGTGCCTAAAAACGATCTCGGCTCAAGTTAATGAGCTTGTAAAGTGAGTACCTACATCGGTAACTACGGGACGTGGGTGTGAGTAGGCGAGGCGAAAGGTAAACAATCCACGTCCAAGTAAGGCATTCCACCAACAACAACATCGGCTCTAGACAAGGTTGAATTAATTGCCTTACGCAGCGTTCAGATACAGTAGATGCATTTCAAGCAGTACGTTTTGTTTCCCACCAACCAATAGGCAATCAATAATATCACCGGGCAATATATTCAGCGACGTATATTCAGAGGTCTCTCCTCGGTCTGTCGCAATAGTATTTTATGCAACAGTTGTATAAGAGGCGGCAAAAAACGCGAGTGGCATGGGTTACGATGTGAGCGTAGCGAACATCGTAAGAAATATGCCGCGAGATTTTTTGACCTACTTATACAACGTTGCATACAATACTTTTTCTATGACTCGACATTTTAATAAATAAAATGCAAATAAACAACAAAGAAAATAATTTACATGTTTCCGCTCGGAACAATTCAATTCAATTCAATTCAATACTTTATTGATAAAATAAAATTTTACATGTCAATTAGATTACAATAAGAGTTATACTTAATTCAACGTACTTAATAGTTTACAGATTTGTGACTCGGGGCTGAGCCAGCGAACCAGTTACGTATTCGATTATACCTAATATTAACAACCTACCTACAGTGTTAGCTCTCGTAGAAGGCATCGACAGAGTAGTAAGCATCAGACGCTAGTTTTGTTTTAAGTTTGTTGTTGAAAGTTCCATCACTCTCTGCTTGTTTTATGTCTAGTGGGATTTTATTATAAACCCTAGGTCCAAACAAAATTAAAAAAAAATTGCCTCTGGTAAACTTTTTTTTATTGACGCCCATCTGTCATAAAAATATGAACTTATACCTTAAGGTATACGCTCACTATACTATACATCCATGAACAGAGGATAAAACATTTTTTTAACACGTTCGCTGCGGGACCGAAACTGACGTTTTTTCGTATGGTGCGTTAAAAGGCCGATTGGCCTGTTACTTAAACTATCCAGCAGTGCGTTGTAGGGCTCATAGGCCTGGTAAGGTATTGACGGATATTAAAGGCTGTAACTATGCGAAAACTTAAAATGTTAGATAACTACCTATCAATATCAGTAGTAGACGAGTTGGTTATCTTAGTGTTTGCCTCGCCCCGGGTTCCTGTTATTTACTTAAGAGGAATAAATATGTAAAGGTGTAAGGTCTTACAACCCGAAACCGCACTGAATGACAGGAAAAAATAGAGAGTTATTAGTGATGGGCAACAACTTATCGACATATTATTTATAATATCGTTTGATAAAAAATAGATATGGGCCTTATAGAAATATAACAAGCATTAATCGTTTCTTACATTCCACACAGAAAGGTTATTTTTTACATTTTTATTTGTATCTCGGCTGGTGAGTGCCCCACGCAGCTTTAACATCGCTTACATCATTTATTTGGTCGAGACATATTAACGGCTTTAAGCCACATCGAAACGTACACAGACACTAGGAGATATTGAATTATGTACTATCGTAATATACGTCCAATCGCGATAATAACGTCACAGTCACAACACTAATCGGAAGTAAACAATGCAATCACCTGCAACCAGTGCGGGAGGGGGCGGAATGACCTTGTAATCTATGTCAGGCCTTTCGACCCGATATCCGCAAGGAATCGAAAAAAATATCACCCAGTGCGTTATCGGGCCGAAAAGCCTTAGCACAATGTTAATGCTTTATTATGCTGCCCTTAAAGTCCTAAATTCAAACCTATACTTGTCTCTTTTGTACATGCAGAAATACTCATATTACAGCCGCCGCAACAGAGGAAATTCACCGTTTCTCACCTCCGCACAGAGTGAGAGCACATGCATCGGGTCTTTCGACCTTATATCGCAGCGAACGTGTTAAGTTGGCAGCAATGCATTAGTACAATAAGTTTTTTTCAATTACAAATTGTGTGAATGCAGCTGTTTATTTTGTAATCTGTGGTACTAAGTAATGCTTTTCTGGCGACATTATAACATCGTTTTAGCAGTGTTTTTTTGGGCAGTAGAGTATAGACTTTTACAGACTTTCATAATTTATGTCTTTATATTAGAGTTAGAAACTATAAAAATTACAGAAAAAAGTACTGGAGTAGAAAAAACTTTCATAACCTACACTAGAAATTTGTGTATTACCGAATTCCAGCAAACTTAAGAGGACATAATTATAAATTTCGTTTATGCATCCAACCGTGGTCTCTTGTTTTCTCCCTCTATACTTAATGCGAATGATATTATTTTTTTCAAAATATAGTATGACGACTATTGTTATGTCATTGTAATTATTAAAACATATTATTTCATTAAATTGAAGTAAATGTGTAACTGTGCAGGTGTGGAAGCAGTGAAGCGTATAATCTATATATATAAAACTCAAAGGTGACTGACTGACTGACATAGTGATCTATCAACGTACAGCCCAAACCACTGGACGGATCGGGCTGAAATTTGGAATGCAGTTAGATGTTATGACGTAGGCATCCGCTAAGAAAGGATTTTTCAAAACTCACCCCCTAAAGGGTTGAAATGGGGTTCCAAGTTTGTATGGGGAAACAAGATTAGTTAGACTATTTTATTCGAAACTTCACAGGAGTATTCCTAACAGTAAATGAGTAAACACGTGTTTCAGGTTTTTTGAAAATTCAACCCCTAAAAGGGGGAAATGTGGTGACAAAGTCTGAAAATCAGCATGGGTATTGTTTTTATGGTTTATCGGGTTGCTGATTACAAAAACCGCAACGATTTTAAAATCCAACGTGGGGGACGTGAGTTACCATCTCCCCTGTTGGGGTGAAATGGGGTTGAAATGTCTAAATACTAAACCGCTGGTTCTAGAGAGTTAAAATTTAGCACGTAGGTTCCTTATAAGGTGTAGGGGTGCACTAAGAAAGGATTTTTCAAAATTTACCCCCTAAAGGGGTGAAATGGGGTTCCAAAGTTTGTATGGGGAAAGAAGATTAGTTAGACTATTTTATTCGAAACTTTACAGGAGTATTTCTAACGATAAATGAGTAAACACGTGTTTCAGGTTTTTGAAAATTCAACCCCTATAAGGGAGAAATGTGGTAACAAAGTCTGAAAATCAGCATGGGTATTATTTTTATGGTTTATCAGGTCGCTGATTACGAAAACCACAACGATTTTAAAATCCAACGTGAGTTACCATCTCCCCGTGGTGACAAAGTCTGAAAATCCATTGGTAATACTTTTATGGTTTATCGGGTCGGGTCGCCTGTTGGGGTGCGATGGGGTTGAAATGACTAAATATGAGTACGGGTGTAATTTTTATGGTTTGTTGGGACGTTAATTACGAAAATGCCACCGATTTTGAAATTTTATTTGTGGTCATGAAAATTCTTGAAAGCATTTGCGCCAAATTGCAATTTAATCGGTCCAGTAGTTTTGCAGCAAATCGATTGTAACAGACGGACTGAAAGACAGCTACACGTGATCCTATAAGGGGGTTCTTTTTTTGCTTTTGAGGTATGGATAGAGACCAGCGATATCCTAATAGATTAAAAAAATAGTATTTAGTGGCATCTCGATCGTCGTCAATCGGTACCTATAGGCGGGCGGCGCGTTGGGACGGGAGGAGTAATGATCGGGAAACTTCCTGCATCCGTAATAAATACATTCAAGCTTTTCAATAATAAGTCATTTCAGAATTCTGAATTACGTTTATCTGGCTCAGAATAATACATTTTTTATTCATCAACGAAGAGAACCTCAATATCTTACAATAGAACATGACGTAAGTTAGAACATGGCTTAGAATCATTAAACCAATCTCGAATATCCCAAATCGATAAGCGGAGGCTCGGGACATTATAAAAGCTTTATACAAATAAAATGCACACATATCCCGGTGTCTTATCTTCACTTCGAGTTATGAATTTTGAAGTGAACTTTATTTGATACAGTAAAAGCTGAGATCGCTTGATTTGAGTGCTTGAGTTTTCGGTTTGATTTGATAAAGTGGAGTTATGATAAAATAAAAAGTATTTCCCAGTAATATTAAAAAAGCAAAAGTCTGTGTATGTTTTGTTACTTCTTCACGCTAAAACGGCTGGACGGATATGCATGAGGGAAATGCAGATTGCAGATTTTACCCTAACTTAACAAATAGCGTACTTTTAATCCTGAAAAAAAGAGCATTGTTCTCGTAGGATGATGTATATTATACAGGCACGCGAGCGAAGCCGCGGGTTAATGCTAGTTTAGAAATATAATTATTTCTTATTAAACACGTCCTATAGATTGCACTATAAATAACCTTTTTTCCTTCTTTTTAATCCTATCTGGAATGGAGTATAAACATTAACGCATACCTATGAATTTTACGTCGTGTGTTCTTTTATACTGAGTAGGTAAGAGTCCGCAGGTTACAGAGTGATGTTTGTTCGGTATGAACTCTTTGTTAACGAAATACTGAGAAAAATCGAGGTTAGAAGACTTCACTACATAGTATAAAAGAAAACCGCTTCCTGTATGTCCCTATGTATGCTTAGATCTTTAAAACTATGTCACGGATATTGATGCGGTTTTTTAAAATAGGTAGAGTGATTTAAGAGGAAGGTTTTTATGTATAAAACATGCATAATATCATAGAGACACTGATAATTTTAAAGCTTTTTAATGTGATGTCGTAAATAAACCCAATTTTTTGCGCTTACATTGCAATCCTGGCTGAACCCACACAGGATGGAGCAAAATAATGTACTACAATATTGTACACCTTAAAAAGATCTACAAAAAAGTCTGCGATGGTATATGTCTATCTCTTAGGGATAACCCAGAATAACCATTTTTTATCCTTTACTTTTTACGAGAAGTAATAGCTTATTTACGAACCGATTTTAAGCAATACAGCTTTAATCCTTATCCAATTAAGTACCTTAAATATATTGTGCGTTTAATATAGATCAATATGGGCCTTTACAGCATGTAACTTAAATGAAAATTTTCGAAGATATTACAGATTTAAAATGCAGGGACATAGCGGTTCGGCGCGTGCCTAAAAATGCAATAATACTATTCTAGTATATTTTAGTATCAGCATTGCACCCGTGCGAAGCCGGTGTGGGACGCTAGTATCTTATATTTAAATGAAATTGCCTTTACGAACACAATATTACTCTCTTAGCGCACATTGTAGTTCTATTACATCTAATATTCACAGTATCGGTTTATAGGGGACTGGATACTAAGGAACTAATTAACCTAAAAATACGTGTTACGTCTTTATCAGCCTTGTAAAACTAGTTTAATTATCAAATGCTCTAGTTTACGCTGCACCTCGGGTAACTAGTTTTCTTTTGTTATTATTTATACTATAGTTCATTTGCGATTCTCGGTAGAGTTGTGACGAAGTGATGGCGTACAGTGTGAAATAATAATTATCAATTGATCAATATTTATGAATTACTGGCAAAGATAAATTTATGTCAATAGTTTCATTTCAATGTTTCATTCTCATATTGTTTACAGACATATGCAATAATGCTGGATTATATGATACTAATATTCATTATAAATACGAAGTTACGGGTGGTTGCATCTCCTAATGAATTTATTGTATCATTCAGGAACCAGATTATTTCTCTTTATTAATTTTCAATCTTAAGACTGATTGGTCTTTCATTTACCTTATTATCTATCACTCCTTGTATAGTTATCTTACTGCTCTGCTCTGAGTACTGCGGCCCAGAGCAGGAAACTCGCATCACAATTAGCTGACATTAGTTTTGCAATAAGCCACAAAACTCCATGACTCGTTCGGTGTATGAGTAATCCATTCAATAACTCTTAGTAATATAAATTATGTTAACCTTTCAGTGATGAAAATATCACTTTAGTACTTTTGTATCTATAGACGTTTGTACGTAGCATACGTACATTCAGTTATAACCACTTTTATTTGTAACTTGGGGTAAGATACTCGAATTGATATGCCTCTTGCCTTTAATTTGAATTGTACACTAAAGTTTCCCATACCTACTGCCGGAGTATATATAGTCTAACAGTAAAACTTGATAATATTCATGAGGTATCAAGTTTTCTAAAGGATATGAATATCCGCGTAAATAGTTATTCCATTCCGAGTTGGCTTTTCTTTTGCGTCTAGATATCTACAGATAGTATTTAATAGTTAGTCTTTATTGACCAATATTTATCTATACTATTATAAAATTCTAGATTTGTATTGAAAATCAGTTTTCTATAGAGGGGTCATGATTTCAGTAAAAATCTTAATAGCGTGATGCAGGATCGTCATTTGTTTTATAAACGCGCGGCGCCGTGCCAAACTGGCGCCATCTGTTTTTATAATTTCCTTTGTCCTCGCATCACGCCGAAACCTCTAGACAAATTTTAACAATTTTTAGTACAGGGATAGCTGGACATCCAAAGATGGTTATAGGACCCTTTTGATCCGTCTACGGTAAAGGAATACGCGGACAAAGTAGCGGGCTCCTTCTAGTCCATACTAATCCATACTAATATTATAAAAGCGAAAGTGTGTCTGTCTGTCTGTTACCTCTTCACGCTTCAACCGCTGAATCGATTTTGATGAAATTTGGCGATAGTTTAAGATCCGAGGAAGGACATAGGATAGTTTTCATCCTGGAAATTATCCCTAAAAAAATTGAAAAGTGAGTGAACATTTCTGTTGGGGTGCGGTGACCCTGTAGGAAATGTAATTATTAGACCAAAAGCACAATTGCTCTTACATTTGCTTAGGCACTTTTAACAATCCCTTTTATCAAGTTCCACGCGTACGTAGTCGCGGGCAAAAGCTGGTACTTTATTATATAAATAAACAGTAGACAATTAAATTAAATTTAAACCTTAACAAGTATGTACAACATACTCGACTTCCCGATGAAGCCATTTAATCTAACGTTAGCCGTCTCTGGCTTTAAGTCTAAAGGAAGTAAGACGGTTCTCATGGTTCTTATGCACTTCAATTATCTTTCTGTAGAAAGTATCGATTACGCAACCAATACAACCTGACCTCTGCTTCTTTTTTCCTGTTTTCTATTCGTAAGACCTGGATTTCTTCTTATACTGGCTGGTTGCTTCATTTGTTTTTCATGTTTTTAGATAAATATTAGGATTCTTCTTTGTTCACTTGATTAGAGGAATGTGAACTTTATATTCTAGACGTAAAGCGGTGTTATGATGGGAAATTAAAAGGTTGTCAGCCTGAATTAGAGTGGAAATGTTTGATAATGTTTAATTGAACAAGGATATGGTAAGAAATTTCCATAATGGATCTTGTTGATATACTAAAACAGGTTAGTGAAGTCCATAAATTTTCCTAAACGACTGCCATTTAGTTTAGGTACTTTCATTTGTTTATAATAAGGATTAAGAGCTTAATTCGATTTGCATTTACAAGCCATGTCTACAATGTGCCGACCGTATAACAGCCATGTTTGGTTAGTGATTTTATTGTATCATTGACTTTATATTTTTTAAATAAAATATGAATTATGTTATCACGTTATTTTTCAATCCATTACAATATATTTATCATTTTAAGTGTATATTGCATAATTTAAATCGTAAAGCCTGAGCAGAAATATATGAGAATTGTCAAGAGGGCGCTACTTAAGATTTATATGGCAACTATTTTGCAACCAATCGCAACCCCCTATAATGGCATTAGTTTAAATACCTATCAGTTCCACTATGTTAACCTCGTAATATCATTTAATAGAATGCACTCTTTTCCTGGCTGTTTTTCGTATTGTAGCAAACACCTATACTGTACACTTTATTTATTATCTTTCTTTCTTTGATTCACAAACATATTTATCGCAACATCTGTTTGCAGTCGATGACCTGATATTATTATGGCTCCTGTAAGATAAACATGCGAAAAAATAATTTTACTCATTCGCGAGTCGTGAGCAAAACCACGTGTTCCTGGAAAAAAAATCGGTTGGTGTTGAAACATACGGAATAAATAAACATTTTTATGCAAGTCTAATCACATTGTTTGATTGTTATGAAAAATGACTTGATGTTTGTATTAATGAATCATATTGTTAAGGCGCATGTCTGCGCGTACACTATCTTATCCCCGCATTTCTTTTCGTTTTGGGAAATGGAACAAGATGAAGACATTGCGAAAATAATATATTTTTTGCAAAATTACCCGGCATGCTCTTGGCCGGTTATACCTAATTGAGGAATGTCTTTTCAAAAGGGCTTATTTGCCTATGAAACTCATACAACACATACATATATTCCATTTGAAAAGACACTCCTCAACTATAACATTCACTGCTGCACTGATGATGACTGCAATATTATTACGACATGGTGCCTATCTGATGATGGAGCCGGAAAGTGCTGGTAGGAACTCTAAAATATACAACAATAAAACCACATTAAAGCCGTTTCGTTCGATTTGTCTTGGCGAGAAACGTTTGTGCAAAAAAGTAACTAGGTACAGTCAGTCAGACAGCAATATATTTTTTTAAATACAAACTTGTTTATTTCCCATAATGCCGTGTCTGGTTCGTAAGAGCTATAAGTATAAGGTAACCGGTGTCTGCATCATCTTGCGTTTAGAGCAATGATTAAGTATCCTGTTCCTGTACCTATTCAGACGCAAAATGCCAAGTCTATCTCAATCGAAGGACTTTTAAATTTTTTCGCAGATAAAAAATCGGGTCATCCCAGCGATTCATAACAAACTGTTCACGCTTAACATGTGGCAAGCATTATATTCTCATACTTTGTACATACTGAGTGGCCACACCAAAATGTGGTCAACGGTGCATCGTTTTCGCAATTAGTATAAGTACTGGTTTTATTTTTATCGTGTGCTTGTGCTTGTTTGTAAACACATGTCAAATATTAAGCAGGTGGTTCAAAATTAGTGGCCAGGTATCATACTTCGGTTTGGAGCATAGTTAAGTAAATACTCTCTTTCAACGCTATAAAAACCGGGAAAAAAAAATACTCTCATTTATATATGTACACGATTTCATTATTTCATTTTATATACTTACATAACATTCAGTTCGATATGCAATGATTATCACACAACATCACATGATACCTGTTGTTCCTAACATTAACATTCTCTGTGTTCTATTCTAACATTTGTAACCCTATCTTTTGGTTTTGCCGTAGTTGCGTAAAATATGTATTATGAAATTAAAATAGTATGTCAGACTCAGAAGCTAGTACAAGTATAAGGTTATCGCTAACTTCCCGTTATATTTAACAGCGTTAATATATTTTTGAACAAATCAATTGCCTGGTACACCATGAACAGTTACTTGTGTGTACAAAAAGTGATCACAGCCTAATTTAAGCTTCCAGGTTTGTAGTCACATTTACTGAATCTTCATGACATTCTCCGGATAAATCCTCTTAAAGTTCCAGCCAAAACTTCTCTGTGTGCCAGTTGGACCCAAGCTAGGAGTCGACGGCACGGTCGACGGAAGTGACTCTGGCATCCTAGTCAGCGATGGGTCCTGGCTCAGGGATGATGTGTTCTTCGTCAGAGTATCCTGGCTGTACGGGCTGTTCCGTGCCGAGAGGTCGGCGGAGGACTTGACGTCTACCTCGAAATGCTTGAGGCGACTGGCGCTGCAGAGCGGGGTCTCTACCTGCTCCATCGTATTCAGGCCTTCAACGTGGATCACGTAGGCCTCTTTGCTTTTGGAGTATCTGAAAATAGGTTTGGAATAGATAAATAAAAATAATGACCCCTTATTTCCATTGAAAGTAATTTTTTTTATTTATAATAGTAAGTATAGATAACTTCAATTGGTCGTGCCTTCATTAAGTACCTTTATATTCCACTAGCGACCCGCCCCGGCTTCGCACGGAACCTCTAAAATTATCAGTGCTTCTCTGCTATATTATGCATGTGTTATACATATAAACCTTCCTCTTGAATCACTCTATCTATTCAAAAACCGCATCAAAATCCGTTGCGTAGTTTTAAAGATCTAAGCATACATTAGGATAAACAGACAGACAGCAGCAAGCGACTTTGTTTTATACTATGCAGTGTTTACGCTTAAATATAGGTATGGCGTTTGATGATCTAGATGACAGTGGACTTTCTGAACCCTAAGAACATTTTAAGGAGATCCGTCTTGATTTTTAGTGTAGTGTAGTTTATGACGTCATTATTTTTTTGTATGAATATTTCTTGTTTTTTCAAACGCACATTCTAGAATTTTTAGTACATTAAGTACACTTACTTTAATACATTCTTGAATTTATATCCCCAGTTAATCTCCTTAGACAAGTAGGAGGACCGGCTTTGAGTCACTGTTCCCATGTTCTTTGATGCGCCTGTCAGACATACCACGATTTCGAATCTGAGAAAAAAGAAACAGTATTAAATTATATCAATAAATAAAATAATAATAAGATACCGTATTATGCTTTAAGGTCAGATAAGGAGACATATTTGATACATTCATATGACTAAAAGTCGATCAGTTGTTAGTATGTTTTTCATCACATGTTAGTCAAAATATAACACCAATGTAACAGTGTGTATTATGATTATGAATTTTATGTTAATAAATTTATGAGTGCCTCGTGTTGACAGATCTCTTGTTATTTGATGGGACATGCAGTGTTATGAAAGCCATTAATTAAAACGTACAGATAGATGTATCAAAGGTGGTATACCTATAATCTATCATGTCCTGCGCAGAAAAGTCATAGAGCGGGCTTTCTGCATCGATCACATGAGTTACGGTTATGGGCCACAGCAGAAACGCGCGCGCTTCCTTCAGTTTCAGCTGGTGGATGTAGTTCTGGACCCTCTCACCTTCTAGGGTCCTGGATAGAATCGTGTAAAATTAAACAGATATAAGTACAGCATGTCATGGACTGAATACGAGGTATTCGGCCGATGGAGGGGGTTCTTTTGTTTTTCAGTTGCATGTCTCAGTTTATGTTATCATCACATATTTTATGAAACAAACGATCATCATCGAAAACATAAATATGTTACGAAGACAAGCTTGTTGCTGTCTATATTTTTATTAAACAATGGACGTTCTTGAATTGTACGTCATGCTCATACTCTACTTATACTCATTTATTCATAATGCACAAATACATTATATGTCAATTTTACAAAATGGTACAAATTTACAATGTAGTTAGTGGTTATTTTATATGTCAGTTTAAAACACAGTTATAGTCAGGTCAGTGATAGTTAATTAGCATTTTTTACAATATTAACTAATTTTACTGTTAATAATGTGCATGTGCAGTCAGATAGTACTTTCCAAGTGCATGTGACAATATTAGGGATATTATTCTTTGGATGTTGGAAATTATAGAATGTATAAAAAGGTACTAATCAAAGTTGTGGGTTTTGTTATATAATATATATATATATATATATATACAATAATATATATATATAATACTATTTTCACGTGTAAACGAACAAATAAACAGCTGTCGTTAGTTATATTAGGTATTTTTAGTAAGAGATTCGACAGTCATTGGGGAAGTGTCATTCAGTTAATTTAATAAACAGCTGTCGTTAGTTATTTTAGGTATTGTTAGTAAGAGATTCGACAGTCATTGGGGAAGTGTCATTCAGTTAGTCGCCAATGGGAATGGAAATAAAAAATGGGGACATGGGTAAAGACATAATTAATATATGCTAGCTAAATGCCACGTGGTTATGCTAACTAACTGACATTATTTACAGATGTTAGGTTAGCGTTAAAATTAAGAAAAAAAACATTATTTATTCTGCAAGTATGTCTCAACGTTACTTTTACGTACCTATCTACATATCTGATTCGTGGGGTATAATATAATAAACTATAACAATAACAATATAATAGTAAGATTCGTAAGGGCACACTTTAGCGGGAGATAGGTACCTATAATGTCTCCGGGTCCATTAGACTACAATACGTTAGTATAAAAATAGACATCCTGGAAAGCTTTTGCCTCTTGTTGTTCAACTAACCTGATTGGTTTGAGCATGTAGGCTGTGATGGTGCTGTCGATCAGGTGGACATTCAGGAGGTCCCATACGCGGAACTGAAGGCACAGCTGCCCGTCATGGAGGGATACCTAACAAGGAAAAAAAAAAGATAATAAGTGCTAATATGATTGCCATGATTGACTGCCGAGCATTTTTTATTCACTTATGTAAAATATTCTATATATTAGATTCTATAGGTAGATTCAAAGTTTTTTTCAGATTTTTTTTTTTTTTGTGATTTAATTTGCTTTGTGCCCGTTAACATAAACTTCTTTATATTTTCACTGGGTTCACAATAAAACTTATTAATTAAAATATATGAGATCCGCAAATTTTAGTTTTCAAGATTAGAGTCCATACGTGGGTATCGACTGGATTCGATCTTTCTATTTTAACATAGGTTACGTCAGATACGATTAGTATGAAAAATTGAAGACAAGGTGCCTAGGAGCTACATTTAAACTAAGATCCTAATTTCCAGACCCCACATGATTGAAATTTTTTTTTACTCACAGTGGCTTTTTTGCTAAAACCCACAGAAGTCACGTGGCGATTCGGTCTCACGAGTTTAGTGAACAGTAAACTGGTGAGGCCACCTGACAATGCTGTGCCAGCAACGATCTGAAAATATTACAATTATCTGTTTATAAATAACATAAATACATTATGTATTCAAGAATACATATTTATTTGAAAATTCTTAAGTGCCAGTACCTATATCGCAAAATAATTTAGTTATTTTAATTACTTACCTCTAAAACCATAATAATAATAGCTTCTGGACATTCCTCGCTGGGATATCTGACGCCATATCCAATTGTCATCTATAAATAATAATAATGCGAGTATTAAAACGTTGATTATAAAGGAGTCGTTGATATTTTTTATCTACTAAGATTAACACTAATCTTATTTGCCTAAGGCCCCTTAGAGAGTATAAGCCGCTTGACTTTTGGTGGGCATACCATCATCATCGTATTGCAAAGTCGGTAAAAAAGAAAGGTATAGATGCCATATAAATTTAGGTTATAATAAGTAATTTACACTGTAAGACCGCGTGGCCGCCAACCAAATGCCCACAAACGTGAACCAAAACTCGTGGTGGGCCGCCATCATCATCAGGATGAGCCGACATTAACCATGATCCTACAAGTCGCCGTTGTCGGATACGACAAAGAGGACTATATATATACATCATAAAACGACTGAGAAGCCTGAAAGCTCTTACCTGGGTTTCCACAGCCATCATAAGCAGCCCCGCGAAAGAGGATGTTCCGACGACACAGTGGTCCTTCCCATCGCCGATGTCATCTCTGTACGACTGCGTGACCACGAACCAGATGCTCGCAAACGTGAACCAGAACACGAAGTGGGCAGCAACCATCATCAGCAGGATGAACCGCCATTTTGCGTTGATCTGAAAGGTTCAGGAGTGTACTAGTCTGTGCCATTCTACTACGTGGCTGGCTAAAGAATAGGGCAAATTGAATTTCGACAGTTATTTATAGGGTACCCTTATCTTAAGTAAATTATCAGTTTTTTTTACTTGTGTACGCTGAAGTGATAACCTATTTTATGTATCGTATTTCCTGCGCAATAATTGACTAAAACTGTGTTTGTTGAAATGGTTATTTAAGGTTAGGCGAGGCAAGTTTTTGGCCAAATATGCGTTATAGCTAATTTAACTACGGCTAATATAACGGTGTTTCGGTTGCCGGGCTCCAGACCGTCAACATGTCCTGATGATGCCTCGTAGAGGGGCTAAACACGTGTCGAGTACGTTTTGTTATTTTGGTGGTGGTTTGTTACTCGTATATACCTAGAGATTTTCCTAGCATGAACGACGTGTTGTTAGTGCTTAACAAAATAAAACATCGACAATCATGTTATCGATAAATACCATTTCAACGTCATAGAGGAAAAGTAAGTGGCAGCATCGTAACATGCATTTTCATTCGTTCTAACGTTAAATAGTAAATCAAAGCTTTTACATTCATAGACCTTATTATTTTAAGAATTAAATAATAACAATGTGACATTTATTCGAGTTCCACGGCATTGTGAATATTCTCTTTATAACTAAATAATTGTATTTCCTTATAACGTTGACGCGATTGTTATCGATATCAGGTTTGTCGATATTATCATTATGTAAGCACTAACCACATGCTGTCCCTGCTAGAAATATATCTAGGTATATGCTTATTTCCGAATTTATTTTTCTTATCGTGGTGGGAGGGAGGTACCATTAAACGCATGTATATGCATGAAAAAATACGTAAATAAGTATAACGGGTTAGCAAAAATTAACTGACACGATATTATATCGCGGATTAGGAAAGCAGTATTATTATTTTAATTAATATAACAGGACTGGGAGCCACAATCTTGGCCACTTCAGGCCAAATAGCTTCTAACTGCTCCTTTAACCAAAATGTACTTCATGGCCCTAGGTCGTTATAAGGGAAGCATGTCTCCTGCTAGTAGAGTCTATAGAGAGCAACAGAGAAACACTATCCATGTAAAATTCGTATAGGAAAATCACATCAATAGATGGCGTTCTGTCGTCGCTATACATCCATTGCACTAGCATCTTCATTAGATTGCTAGTCTTATAAGTATTAGTTACTGACGACTGTGTTGACGATGTCGCGCGCGTATTTCATGGACTTGGCGGGGATGTTGCTGCGCACGGGCACATTCTCTTCTCCGTCCTTGCACACCACGCGCCTGGAGCGGCTCTTCCGGCCGGCCCGCCATCTGTGAACCCATGACATAAAGTATTATCAATATTTTTTTCTCCTATTTTAGGTTGACGATCATCCGTTACTATGACTTCGTTTATCAATGGCTGCTCTGAATAAGCAAAGGTTGTCTGGAACATCGCTGTTTAGCGACGATGCCACCTGCTGTCTACCGTTATAAAACAAAATATTTATTTTATTTCATTTTATAAACTGTTATTGGTTCGCAATATACTTAGTATTATGTATTGTATTGTATTGTGCTCATTCTGAACCATTTTATATCAGAAAACGAAACGGCCAACTTTCAGAACATAAAGTTTATCTCATACTGATCCCAAAAGTGTAGAAAACTATGCTATTTACATCTTTCCATTAAAAATATATTGCTATTAATGTTCGCCAGGAGTGAACTTTTTAAAACAACATTTCTTTGATTATGAACCCAAACGGGTGTAAGAGTGAAATATATAAGGTCCCAATCATTAAGAAACAATTGAAGTCCGATTATCTCGAAAAACCACGGGACTTTTACTAAAAGTTAAGGTTAATATCCTGGGCCGTCCTAAGGTAGTATCAGCCTGAAGCCTGTAGCCAGTGGGTTAGAAGGCTATTACCTACCTAAGTACTGGACTCCCTGTATATCAAAATAGGGTTCGTGTCTGCTGCAAAACGGTATGTGTTGTAGATACATGAGAGGGATTGAGGGGAAGTTTCTCTTATTTCCTATCATGTGTAAGGTACACAGTATTATGCAGGTATCCATAAATGCAACATTCCAATCATTCAAATACCTATTACTAAAATTTAAGTAGGTAACAGAAATATGAGAATATATTATGATACAAACAATTGCACGATCTACTAAAATTATTATCTAATCAAAAGAAGACATTATCAAAAGTGTATTCGACTGATTCAGACTTGTTCGCCGAAAATTTTTACTGATAGTAAATGTAAGTTTTAAGGCTTGTTTTCTCAAGTAACAGGTTTAGGAACTTTCTTCACAGTTATTAAGTTATTATATCAAAATATTTTTTTTTACTAAACCTTCAACTCGAGTTTTTTTGACAAAGCGAGCGAAACGTTTGCGTTACTTAGCCTGAAATTCTTTCGTATGTCCGGGTGTCCGATTCTCCGATTTCGGGCTGTTCTCTCTTAGAGTTCGCATTTCTCAACCAATTTTAATTCGAAATAAGCTCACAGAGACACTAGGAGGTATTGACCAGAGGCTTTGTGAGCTGACATATTAAACACATTGATGTTGTCAACATTGAAATACCTAGTTTAATCCTATTAAATATTATAATGTTGCGCATTCCTTACCTGTGTCGGAGTTCTCGCTTCTTTCGTTTGCCGTGTCGTGTTGAATACCCGTGTGAGGACGGACCCGGGTCATGTTCATACACACTCTCTACGACTTCAATAGTATCATAAATATTTTCACTCGTCACGTTAGAACTCACTAAAGGTTGCGTAGACGCATCCGAAAAATTCCTAGTCGTCGTATTAGGGCTATCTGTTTCTACATCTATGGTCATTACTAGACCTTTGTCCGTTCGTTCATCTTCACTCGAATATTGCGAACTTTCAGTACCAAAGCTGTAACTTGATGGCATGACTTTAGTATCATAGTTAGTCTGTACTGATGGGAAGGCGATTTCTTTGCCTTCAACATAGGTCTGTGATATTCTGTATTGTTTCTTCAATTCTTCATTGTTGTAAACATCGGTGTCGACGATTCGTGGTATTTCTATTGATGAGCGCTTTGAGCCATTGCCGATGGCTTCAGAATAGCTAAGAGAACGTTCTAGAGCGCGATTGCGACTGCCTCTCCTCTCAGGTTCAAAGGTAGGCGCTAAGTTCATGTTAGCGTTTATTTATTAACTTACTTTGGTAATACGTAACATTCAAGCTTGTGAATTTACTGAATCGTACTATATAGTTTAATTATATAGTTACTTACTATGACATCCTCTAATCTTCAGTTGTGATTAGTTTCTGAGGTGACCCATTTGTTATTTGTTTTTGCATGTTTGTTTACATTGTAAAATGTATAATGATCACTTTAATTAGTTTCTATTTTTTTTTATTTAATCAAAATATTCACTTTCCTTTGTTTACTTCCAATGGCACACAAATAATTCTACGTTTCTTAAAAATCACTGGCTCTATCATCGATATTATAAAGTGTGCGGTACCGAAGGATCGTAAAACAGTACTTACTATATGTTATCTTGACGAGATAACATACCTTTATCCAACAAAAGATAAGGTATTTAAAAGGTCTACCTATTTGAATTGTATGTTTTGATGGCTGACCTAGAAACTTGAAGTTGTCGACTTTCCGGCGTCCAATAACTAAACAAGTAATATATTTGGATCACTTTTCTAACCAATTCTAGTGAATTCACCTACGATGGCTACGTGTACTTCAATCGATGACCAAGCTTCTAAATGGGGTTAGTAGCTCGTAAAATGCAGGCTCTTCACGTTCACTTCACGTCACTTTTCCATAAAACATAACCATATACCCATATACCCATAATGGCGGACTTAATGCCACGTATGGCATTAAGTCCGCCATTTGTACACTTTTTGTTTTGTGCAATAAAGTTTAAATAAATAAATAAATATACTTACCTTGATTTTCTCAAAAAGGCTAAATGAATTTCGATAAAATTTATATGGTACCACCTCTAAAGGTCCTCCTATGATCTACCAAAAAAAGAGGTAAACTTGGAAGGGAAAATTAAAACACCGTTTTTATTTATGTATATCTATGTATATTTTACGTATATTATCTTTCAAATGGAGTAGAGTATTACATTTTATAATGAAAATAATTTAATATTAACAAAATAGCAGTGTACCTAATGTAGAAACTCTAAATCAAACTCTGTGAAGACCTCGCTAAAAGGCTAGTAGAAACTACTAGGGATCGAAGAGCTGGCAGCTTCTTCACATAACGCATTTGCGATTCAGCGACGAAATGCTGCCAGCGTCTTCGAGACCATGCCGCGGGGGCACAGTTTTATTGTTTCTTTTTTAATCAGTTTTAATATATTTTAGGTTATAGTATGTAAATATTTGATTTAGTTTAATTTACTTTATTATATTGTACTCATATTATGTAGCTTATACATATTCTAACATGATACCTGACATTAAATTTTATGAAAATCAGTAGGTAAATATATTGAATAAAAAAACATAACGATATCCTTGCTAACTGTACCCATAGGTAGTTAATGGGAATATTCTACAGATTCCCTGTTAGTTAGTTGAGTTATATTTCTTAGAAGCGCTAAGGGGAAAAACTCGCCGTGTGTCGCTCGTTGCGTAGGAGTACCTCTACAGTATAAAAAATTAAAGTGTCATATCTCTTTATGGCTTAAGTAAAAACATATAAAAACTCGCGGCCCAGCGACTTTGACTCCTGTTTTCAATAGGCATAATGATGAACTGAGACATTTTGTAGCCATTCATTATAATCATCAATTTAAATAGCCTAAGCCAGTTTTTCCCCTTACCGTAGTTTCGCAGGCAAGTAAAAAATCTAATTACCTATACTCCAGTCACTGATCTCTGTCTTTCATGTTTCTACTCGTATTAACGTTATATAAGAACGTATTGCGATGTTTTATATTATTTTGAAATTAGAATAATTTTCTATGCATGCACCATTCAGTCAGATTAGACGACCACGTGTGCACTCGTGTTGGCCCTGAGACCCAACGGAGACGCAAATCACTCGAAGCATGCATCAGCATCAACTCCCACTTCAGTGAAAACCATTCGATACCAGATGTTTCTGCTTTAATACAATTTTGAAGATCGAAATCTTTTTTAAGCCTTTAGCAAGTTAGGCATGGATTTTTGGGTGCCATGTTTGTTCTTGCGGAACGAGGACAAGCGGGATACGTGGAACCCTGACACCTGGTCGCTGAAGCTGCCGGGGGTGCCAGGAGTGCAAGGGGTGCATGGCGAAGGGGGAGGCGATGGGTGGCCCTGCATTTTTCTGTAACAGAAAATATAATTTATTCAGCCATTGCTTTTACGTAGGTATATCGTCATTCCTTAAAAACAAACTTTGTGATAATAAGGCATCAGTTGCGTGGTATCTAACGAAGTCTAGGTAAGCCGGGGTAGGCTTACTTTTCCTCCAATAAGAATAGAGAATGATGCTTAATGTTTCTGAAGTGGACTTGTCAAAGTGGCAAAGTGGAGCCAATATGTTCTATGGACGCCGCGCCACGCGCCACTGTAAGGCATTGACTATTATCAGGGATCGTAAAATGCGTGCAAAATCGATTGAAATGACATATGAAAACCCTGCTCATTATTCAAGAATTACCACCAAGGCGCGTTTCGCCCACCTGTAGTAGACGGTGCCACTGTAAAGTCTGATGCTCAGACCTTGTTTAACACACTGGCGCTCTCTGTTTATACAGAGGCTTTGTGTGGACGATTCTTGTAGGACCGACACTTCTACGTCTACAACAGATCGGTGGAACGGGGCCTTGTGTAGGCTTTAGTAGTCTTTTCAAATTATTAGTTCAAACGGCTCGATGGACTTGAACCAATAGCTGCACATCCAAAGATGGTTATTGTATATCTAGACACGCGGCAGCGTGTCCAGCCAAGTTCACCGCAGGAACTGGCGAGCAGCAGCCGTGTGTTATATTACACGAACCGTTTGGAGCCACTTTTGACCCCCCCATAACTCCAAATCTATTTAACATAAAAAAATGAAATTTGGCTTATGTATTAAGATCCTTTAGAACAAGTAGAACCCCAAATTTCATTAATATAGATTAAATAGTTATTGAGATATTAAAGTCCAAAAAACGGTATTTTTATCACTGACTGACTGACTCACTAGTAATCAAAAACCTAACCCACTTCCAGGTGACCTAGAAAGGTGAAATTTGGCATCCAGCTTAGTAATTGTGTGTGTATACATATAAAAATCTAAAACAGTGATTTTTTAATTTTTTTTATTATTATTATTATTGATGGTTGTTGCCTCAGAACTCTGTCATTTATAAACCGATTTGGAAAATTCTTTTTTTGTTTGAAAGATATACTAGAATAGCATACCTATACACTCACACGCACACACACATACATGCACATAAAAATCCAATACGTACTAACCGTTTTGGAAAATTCTTTGTTTATTCAAAACTTTCAAAAGATGTACTAGAATAGCACACAGAACTAATTAACAAATAATAATTAAGTAATTTACACATCATAATAATTTCTGTACAAAAAGTAATGATATCCCATCAAAAACATAAATGTAAAATGAGAGCCAAGTTCAATATCGCGTGCACTTCGCCGACAAAAGAATTGAGATCTGCAAGGGCGCCAAGTTCTTTGCCCTAAAATTTTAAGATACAAGGACATGCGACATACTCGATGCATTTATTTTACTTGGGGTGTAATTCAATATCAAGACTTGACTTGGCTAGTTTTAAAATATAAATTTATATTATAAATCAAAATCAATCAAATCATTAACCTATTTTCGTAAAGGTAAGTACGCAAGTTAGTGTACGTCTTGTTACTTATACCTACTGTTAGCTTGATAATGAACTATGACTATGTTTCTTTTATAAAATTTAGTTAGTTTGTGAAAACTAGCCAAGTCAAATCTTGATATTGAATTACACCCCAAGTAAAATAAATGCATCGAGTATGTCGCATGTCCTTGTATCTTAAAATTTTAGGGCAAAGAACTTGGCGCCCTTGCAGATCTCAATTCTTTTGTCGGCGAAGTGCACGCGATATTGAACTTGGCTCTCATTTTACATTTATGTTTTTGATGGGATATACTTTTACCCGACTATGGACATTGCGGGTACCTTATAGACCTTGTACTACTTAAACTTACCTATAGAACTTATAGGCGCTGCAAATAGGCGTGTTTACTGGTTCTATGGCGTCCAATTTCATGTGATCTATAACGTATTTTTGCTTACGAACGTCGTATCTGAAACGCAATTTCACAAGAATGCTTAGGATATCTCACAGTAGGTGCAAAAATTGTTAAGTTGCTATAACGCAAGTGTTAAATTCACTCTAGCAGCAATATTAAGATGATTCCTTTATACAATCAGCTTTATTCAGCCTACGCCATATTGCGGATTTTTAGTGGTAGGTACTAATTTAACATATGACTGGTAACGACAAAGTCGGTGGTTGTCACTTATGTAAAAAATGAAGAGGAAACAGGACTAAATATTCCTCAAATTTCAAGTAATTTTTGCATAATAAAGCCAAAACTATCCACAATGACGAAAGTCCAGTTTTTTTCAATAGGATTTAGTATTTATTTCGTAAGAAGAACGAAGGATTGAGCAGATTTCCGGTAAACAATGTTTTGAATTTTGGTTAATGACAAATTCTTGAAAAATTGCTAATGGCGTTTAATAATGCAAATACATGACGTATGCTCATTATTGCCATATGAAAGCTTTTAGCTCCTTTTAGCGCCGCTATCCCTGGGCCGGACCGGCACTTGCTAGGAAACCTCAAACTATCGCTGGAAATACCAACTCAAGATTCTTCTCGCAACTTTCTGATAATAAGTATCATCTCTTTCCATGATCAGTTATGCTTTGCCCCCTTTTCAACCTAGCATCTCCTATTCCGTCTTTTAAGTTGAAAGATTGTTTTTTTTTCGGAAAACCGATAGAAACGTGGTTTCGAACCCTGCCTGAACCATTAAATTCGCTTCATTGTAAATATTTGAAAACATTACTTAGCTAAGTACTAATTATAGAAGTAAAAGTGTTTACATAGATATATTTATATGTAGGGACATTTCAATTTTTACGTCAATAACTTAGCCTAGTGCAAATCACTGGATTTATGAGCCTTCGTATTCGTATCCTAATATTGTGTCATTGGGTCCAGCCTCAAGGGACCCAAACTCAACTGGTTTACAGTCGATACTGTCGATTCAATTCGATGTCGAAAAACGTGTACTTACCTGTATGTCGTATTAGGTATAGCTTATTTCTGATTTAGAACTTTGCATTAATTAGCCTCTTCGTTATTCCCAGTATTAGATCCAATGGTAGGCATTATCAGTAAGACATATCTGATCACTTACTTCACAACAGAAGGGAAGCGGAATCCCCACACCACCTCCCTGGGCGAGTAAGAAGTTTGACTCTGAGTGAAAGTGCCCATGGACGCTGACGCTCCTTTTAGACCCACCGTTATTTCGAAACTGAAAACAATAACAATACTTAAACCTCAACGGAACGCAACCATTGGAAGGCGTTGTGGTTTTTTGTATTAACCACTAGCTGTGCCCGCGGCTCCGCCTGCTAAGTAAGCTGCTAATACCTCACCGTTTAAACCTTCCCTGGACTACGGCAAACACTCCAAAACGTTTGCCGTAGTCCAGAGTTTTAGCAAGACAAACGAACAGCAATTGATTTTTATATATATAAGATATAGAAGATAGATAAATGAGAAGTCTTTTCTGTTTCTTGTACTCTCGAAACAAAACTAGTAATCTAAAGATCATAAATTTCACGATAAACTATGTGCGTTACTTAAAAAATGTCCTTTTAACTTCATGACTGTAGACAACGAATTAATTTCCAACAATTCAATCTACAACATTTGTAACTGGCGGGTCACACAGTATCTCATACAAAATGACAGGAGCTTTGATTTGGAGGCGTGCTATAGGGAACGTGCATAATGAAAGTGTTACCAACTGGTTCCGTCTATCCGAATCTTAGCATTGATATTGATAGTGCTTTTAGCTAGTGTTGAGGATGTTTTCGGGAGTGTACCGGTAGAGCGGGCTATCCAAGTCGACCTCGTGGACCAAGTCACCGGCCACATGAGGAACGCTGCTTCAGCTGAACGTGTATTGCCAGATTACCTGGTGTTGAGAACATCTTCAGGAGTGGATCGGTAGAGCGGGCTGTCCTGGTCGATCTCGTGGACGAGGGTCACCGGCCACAGGAGGAACTGGCGCTGCTTCAGCTGCACGTATAGTGCCGGATTACCTGGTGTTGAGGATGTCTTCGGGAGTGTATCGGTAGAGTGGGCTGTCCTCGTCGATCTCGTGAACGAGGGTCACCGGCCACAGGAGGAACTGGCGCTGCTTCAGCTGCACGTATAGTGCCGGATTACCTGGTGTTGAGGATGTCTTCGGGAGTGTATCGGTAGAGTGGGCTGTCCTCGTCGATCTCGTGAACGAGGGTCACCGGCCACAGGAGGAACTGGCGCTGCTTCAGCGCCAAGCAGCGCGTGTAATAACGGATAATTTCGCCTTCTTTTGTCCTGCAAGTACGCACGTATGTATAATTTTACAAAGTGCCTTTTTATTTCATAAAATTAGTACGAGTATTGGGGGTAGGTTTATTACTCTGTTCGCAATATTGGCCAGTTCATAAACGCAATAGATAACATTTAGATAATATATGGAGAAATCCGCGACTCCTACAAGACAACCGAAAATGGCACCATAAATTCATACGGAGTTCATCAGTATAATAGAGATAGTGTAATAAGACGGATGAAACGCTCAAATAATCACCCATCCCCAGGGTCAGGTTAATTGTTCGGGTGTGTAATGTTTTGCATAACAACAATTTGCGAATTTTCATTTTGCATAAAACGGATTGCATAATTTCAACATGCATAAGTTATCATATAGCATAAAAACAAAATGCATACAAACAAATTGCATAATTCCGAAAATTATAATAGTTTAATTGCATAATAGACTAATAGCATAATAGTCACTTTGTATACTATACCATTGTCATATCATACTTTTTTCATAATAACTTAAAGCATAAATGTTGCCTAAATAAATACATCCAAAAAATATAATATTTTTTTCTTATTCATTCTTCCCCATTGCCGAGCCAAATTAGGAGCAGTTACCTTTTAAGGGTCATAAAAAAAAACCCTAACCTACCTATCTCTGGGAGCAGTTTCATTTTTAGGGTTATAAAAAAAACCCTAACCTACCTATCTCTTGGAGCAGTTTCATTTTTAGGGTCATAAAAAAAAACCCTAACCTACCTATTTCTCGGAGCAGTTTCGTTTTCAGGGCACAAAACCCTAACTTACCTATCTCTGGGAGCAGTTTCGTTTTAAGGGTCATAAAAAAAAACCCTAACCTACCTACCTATCTCTTGGAGCAGTTTCCTTTTTAGGGTAAAAAAACCCTAACCTACCTATCTCTTGGAGCAGTTTCGTTTTTAGGGTAAAAAAAGCATAACCTACCAATTTCAGTGCTCACAACAACTTTTTATTCAGGACTTATTTGATAGGTATGATATTTATGCAACTTGATAATTATTTTAAGTGTTTTTATGAGTTTTCATAATTATTCTGAATGAATGTTATACCAAGTGACATTATGACTTATGAACATTATAACGAATGTTATTATGATTATTAATGGTTATGATGTTTAAATATTATGCTTGACAAAATTATGAATTTTGTTTTTATGCAATGTGTTTATTATGCATTTTGAAAGTAGTTAAATGAAAATACGAGATGCTAAAAGTTTTTATGCAAATTGAACCGCACCCTAATTGTTCTATATGTATAAACTTTAACATTTTGATGATATTAAGGAAAAGCCTAAAGCTTAGCTGACGAATTATATAAATACCTGTATGTTTTGATAAAATGAGCATTGAACTCGGAGTTGATGATGTGATCGTAGTTGAGATCCCAAGCTCGGATCATGAGGCACAGGCAGCCATCGCGCACACTTATCTGGAATATTGTTATCATCATATATTTTAAGAGGTAACTATGTATGAATGCGTGAATTCATTGGGCGACTCATTTGGAAATATTGAATTCGGACGTGTGAAGTGACTCGTGGTTCATTACAAACTAGTTATGAAAGCACTGGATATTGTTCTATCGAAAAGCCAACAACCAACGTTACCAACTGCAAATAAGTTTTCTCAAACATGCAATGAAATATTGTCTTTACGTTCCTTATAATAGGCTCGGAAATATCGCTTTTTGGGCGCAACAATTCGAGAGGACTGTAAAGGGATTTCATACTGCTTTTCAGGCCTAGGCCTGCAAAGTAACTTTTTTTTTTTGTTTCAACAACATAAAATGTTGTTCTTTGAAGTATATTTTTTTTATTTCATTGTATTTTTGAGAAAAGCACTATACATGCCTCGTCGTGAAAACGGATTCCCGGCCTCGTATAACTATCCGGCCTCGCTCGCACGCTCGCTCGGCCGTATATACCTACTTGGCCGGAAATCCTCATTTTCCCGGCCTCTGATGTAATGTACTATTGTAATCACAACAAGATGTCTATTGCAATGTAACTATAAATTAACGTTTTTCGGATGTAGGTACTAGTGCTATACGATATTGCTTCTTGCCCATGAATATAGGTCAACGGGAAGTACCCTATAGGATTCGATTCCCTTGCCCGCGTCAAAAAATGCAGCATTAGCTTAGCGCTCGTAGCTTTTGACTGAGTTTGATTTTTTCACGGCTCTAAAGGGAAGCAGAGCTGAGTACCTATTTGATATTTTCAGCTTGATACCTCCACGAGAAAAAGGTCTAGCTAGATAGACGGACAGACAGACAGAAGAACAACAGAGTGATCCTATTCCTATAAGGGTTCCGTTTTTTGGGATCCAAAAAATGAAGTAAATAAGCAGTGCACACACGATAAGTAATAACTTATAATCATTTTCATACATTTGCTTGATTTTAATTACCACAGCCTTTTTGCTAAAGCCAACGCCATCTCTGGAGAGTTTTTCAGGCCGAGTGAGTTTGGCGTAGATAACGCACGTCAAGACGCCTGATAGACCGGTACCGAGGATCAACTGGAATATTAAAAATTAATTGCAATTAGTTTCGATTCAACAGACAAGTTGGTACATGGCCCGCATTAATCTGGAGAGCCGATAAATATCAAAAATATATTTTGCAAAAAGAACGTATGAACATTTTTATAAGCGGACCTATGATTGTCACCTTTATCTCGTCATAGATAAATGATAATAGTTAGTATCTATCACGGTATCCTGCCTTTTCGCTGAATTATTATTCGTCGAATATTACATTAATTGCGCGAATTTATATTATTCTGAAGTATTCACTATGCATAGGTACTTCGTTGATTTTTGTTTTGACATACCTATGAATGGCGAGATTTTTATTGAAGTAAGTGTGTTATTCCCTTACCTGCATGACGAATAGAAAAATGGACTCCGGACACTCTTCGTCTATGGCACGATCTCCAAAGCCGATAGTTGTCTGAAAAAGTGATAGATATTCGATTGAAAAATATTGATAAATTAAAACCCATTTATGCCCATTTCACAATTTTTAGTATTGACAGGTCTCATCAGCTGCTTATAATTGTATTAGCAACATATTAGATCTATCGATGACTATCTATATGATTTCACAGGTGTAATCAGCCGTTAATGAATAACAGAGAGTGGTAAGATTGTGCATAAAAATGACGAGTATCACCTTAAAAAGGAAACGTCCAACTGGAATTAAGTTTGTCGGCAACTCTCAGAGACTGGGTAATTTGAGAATCAAGGACTATCGGACGCGCTTCCTGTTTTACGAAACAAGACTAACAAGCAGTAGTAGGAAGAATATGCGTTTATTATATCATTTATACGTACGATATTGTACGGGGGCTTGTTTGTTCTATGCCTAAAGCTACATATTATTTAAATCTGTTCACTTCTTTGATAGCCAGAATTTTTATAAGACATTTCCTATTACTTTTCAGCTAAAGCGAAAAAAATACCTTTTCGAGACGATTTACCATCCATCTCTATTTTCTTTGAATCTCGCATTGTAATACATTATCACTATTACACCATTACCACATCACTGAGCAGTGAGCAAGCTCCGTCTATATTTAGGAGTGTCAAGTAAATCATGACTCGAATTATGCTACAGATTCAATTTAGAGGTAATAGCTGTTTGGTCACTATGATACAATAAAAAGTCGGTGTAGGTGGTAAATTATTTATACCTTCTTGAGCCACAGTGTAGCATAAAGCATAACTCATTATTATAATGCAGCACATTAGTTCTGAAACTATTTTGATTTCATACTGGTTCAGCAAATAGCCCTGAGTCACATAATCTTGCAATTTTGGTACAAAGAATATAATAGAATGGGAAGCCATCGAATTGTATAATGAAAAATTATACCTGAGCTTCGACGGAGGCTAAAAAGATGGTAACGAAGTCCTTTCCCCCCGTGATGCATGGCCTGTTGGGAGGGTTTGGTTCGAAGTCGTAGTGTGCCAGTGCTGTGATGTACCAGAACACGGCGAATAGCACCCACATTGTGAAGTGGACGAACACAGTACCGATCACGATCCAGCGCCAGCGGAGGTTGATCTGTCAGGAGATTTCAGATCCACCTTTATATATGTATTGAATAAAATGTATGAAGACAGCTAAATTGTATGAAGTTTGAGTGATATCTTAGAATAAAGATAGATCACAGCTAATTAGGATTAGCGGAATGAGAAAATAATTTCTTTTATTACCCTCGGCACGGAACGGACATATCCGTTGGGCCGATTTTTTAATAAAGATTATACATTTCAGGGTTTTCATATAATGTTTTATGGTTATAGATTGTAGACCACCAGGGCAAGCAGGAGCAAGGTTAAATGTCACTTGGGGGTTTTTTCGATTAGGCGCCTTTTAATATTCGACGTGGGAGTGGGAGTATGAAATTTTTAATTTTTCACTATCTATATCTATCTCTCTGTGTTTTCAGTATCTATCGTGTTTCGGTTACAACTCAATCATCTGAATGCTAATCTTGCGGTGGACACTCTCGCTCAATACACCAAAATACCTACTGTCACAAGAACCTTTTATTCGTAATTTGATAGACATGTGAAGGCTAATAATATCTTAAAGGGCCGGCAACGTGCGTGTGATGCTCCTGGCATCGCAAACGTCCATAGGCGGCGGTAACTGCTTAACTTCAGGCGGGCCGCAAGCTTGTTTGCCAGCATCGTAAAAAAAATGTTCTGAAGAATCCTAATTCTATTTTTGTATTACCAGAGTGTGAAAGGTGTCATTCAGTAGTCGAATCTTCTCAAATGGGACGTTAGAGATAAGAGCCACATTCTCTCCTCCACTTTTTGAGACCAGTCTCTTGGGGAAGTCGCCATACGCTGACCGGCGGAGTGGCGGCGGGTTCTTGGCAAAACTAGAAATTTAGAAATGGTCAAAATAGAAAATTAAAAAGTTCATAATAGAAAAGGGGTGCCACTGCTCTGAAACTAAACTAAAAGAAGCCTTAAATACAAAGATCAAAGCTTAAAGAAAAATTGAAAATGAGCTACCTGGGGGAAGAGACCAGGAATCGAACCCGGTACCTCTGGATTGCCGGTCCAGCCCGTTAACCATTGTGGTGTACCTACCCACATTAAAAAAAATTAGACATTACATGTTTCATAAATTTATTAAACTAAAGGAAGCCAAATAAATTGCTATGTCTGTATCTAGGAAGAATTATTTAGCTACGTTATTATTATTCCGTTACTACTTATTACTTTGACAATAGTAAATACTCCGGTGAGCCTATGTAATATTGCACAAGGGTATATTGCATAAGTCAGCAATCACGTATGCAGCCTTGGTTGAAAATTTCTAAATAACTTACTTGTCTTGAACTTTGTGATGTCTTTTCTCATTTTTAGGTGTTTTAGGTTTCTGGAATTCATACACAACTGGCATGCCCTTCCTCAAGTTTAAACTTGCATCGCTCTGTGTGATTACTATTTTCGGCAACGTTTGGGAGAGTTTCCTGAGCCTTTCTGATTTAACCTCAGGTATGGATGTTATGCTCTCAGTTTTATCGTTCTTTAACTCATTTTCGACTTTGAAGTCAGGTTTTGGCAATTCAATGAATCCATTCATTTTATTTTCATTATTTTTCTCGTTTATGCTTTCGTAAACCGGATCTTCATTATTTTCGAATGCAAGTTCTTTGAGTTTGATACTATTACTATGGTCAATATCCCTTGTTTGTAAATAAGTTAAACATTCGTCGTACAGTTGATTTATTTGGTTATATTCTATGTCTTTTATAAGTTGATCTTCTTCCATGTTCAGATCTTCTTTTTGGATTTTTACGCCTAATGTCCACTTTTAAAACCACTATCACAATACCACTTCATTACTTTTTTTTATTTAAACCACTTTATTAACTACTTTGACCGGTTAAACTCAGGAACGTCATTAAGATCCCAATAATCTTCTTGTTCCAGGTGTACTTTGACCATAAAACGTCCAGACACAGCAATCACTCGCAAGTTCACCAGTATTCTTCTGACTCTCTCCTGACGTGTTATCGCGACGCAATCAGCTTTATCTCTGTTATCAGTGCTAATTGACAGAGCAAAGCTGACCTTGTGGGATGCTGGGGCATTCTACAACACTTCAAAAACTTCCATCGTGCTTAAACATCGTGGACTTACTTTTGAATCCGGATTTTAATCAAAATCCAGTACAGTTGAAAAGTAGAACAGTACAATAAATCCTTGGCAAGTTCAAGTAAATAGTAGAAGTCCCAACTGTGTATTGGTGGAGATGAGATATAATCATCGACCATCATTAGCACAGTATATACCATAGTATATACCATTAGCATGTCAGATGGTGGTATAATCACCATTAGTTAGGTCTGCCTGTGCATACTCGTAACACATTTGAATAGTCTCGCAGAGCGTAGTGAGCTAAATTCAAAATGTATAATATAATCTCTGTTAAACGTTGCAGAATGGAGCGCCTGCTGTTAAGTGTCCCATTATGCGCCATTCCTCACTCGACTTTTATTGTCTGCAACACTACGGTACACATTATTATTCAACATTATTTGTATACCTACACATATCCTGAACGTAGTGTGGCTATGTAAAAAATGCTAGCTGCACTATTACAATAAGGTACGTACAGTTTTTGGAAGACAATTGAATTATACTTTTTCCGAAAGTCCTCCTTCATTAAAATTGCATGTATAATGTAAGTGCTACCGTTATGCATACGTAAAAGTATTGTCTACCATATACAATTCTACGCGTTGTCTGTATTTAACTGGATTGCAGATTGTAGATCAAACGTAGGTACCTACCAGTACCACCTAGTTTTGTATTTATTTATTACACCTATTCCGATTTCCCTTGACCACTTATTTTGTGCTCGAATCGGATGCAGTGCGTGAACTCTTTAGTCACCTTTTATCGGTGTTATCTTGAGCCTTACTAAGTGCTGGGATTTGGCGCCTAATTCCAAGCAAATAAAACAAAACCAAGGCTGCAAAACATGCAGGCAATGAAAATGCCTATATGTACCTATATTTTGACGTTAGGAAGGAAGGCTTTCCGAGCGTGTGAGGTGAAAAAAATATTTGGATGTTACGCCTTATAGTTTCCGAAATAATTGTGGGACTGTGACGTCACTTGAAGATAGTATGAGTATTAGTCTGATGACGTCCGCGTCAAATTGTTACGCTGATAATGGCGCGCCGTACAAAATCTACAATATCGTAACTTCAAACTACTTTGTTTGATTTAAATGAAACAGAAACAAGTGTACTCATTTCTACGCACAAATGGGCTATACATATACGGTCATTTAATTTCAAGTGTTTATACGGACCCAGTGATATTCTTTATTGTAAAATTACATAAATAGTACTTATCAGGTATCTGTATGTGAAACGCAACAGTGTTTACATAGCGAAAGAAAACAAAATTTAGTTTGCTTAGGCATTTATTGTAGCCCGACATGTACTCGGTAGTTCAATATATCACATACAAACATATACTTGTGACGCATTGTAAGTATACATCATATACAATATACGTTGCTGCGTATTTCTTTCATGAATAAGAGTAAAAGTTGTACATTTACATGGCTTCTGATTTTAATCACAATTTAAAATAAAATCATTAAATTTTTACCCAGTAATAAGTTTTGACCTTAGTGAGAAGAGGAAACAGGGTAACGGGAAGACTCTTCTTGATTATTATCGCCATTACAAAAATCAGTTTAACATTTTATATTAAATCTACTCATGTTTTGTCAAATAACTATTGTATAAAGGACTGTTGTGTAGGCCGGCTGTAGTGCCTAATTCAATTCTAAGTAGTCAGAAAAGAGAATAGTTATAAAGCCTAATATAGTTTAACAACTCAACTAACCTGAAATACAATAATAATAAATCATGAAAATTTATAACATTATATTATACCTTCGATAAAAGAAAAAAATCACATTTCAACATATACAATAAATGTATTTATCTATTCCCTAGTAAATAATTACATAATTAAATCTACGTATGATAAAATAATTAAACACTTAATTCAATACATATTGCATTGCTCTCATATATGTACATGTACATTTGAACACAAATATATATTTTATCGGTGTTATATCAGAATTTATCCTGCATAAATTCTGATATCTTACCTATTAAGATACCTACCTATATTTTTGTAAATATCTAAATGAGGATCAAGAATATTTCTAAAAGTAACAAATGTTTGAGTTCATAGTCAGAATCATCGGTAAGGATTCAGTTATTACATAAGATAACGGCATGTATTTAACCAGGCAGCTAAAAAAAAAGTGCAACCTAACCTAACCTACAAAAATGAATAACTTGGCAGCTTAATTAATAAGGTGGCATCTATTCCCTGGGCATCGATGCCAAGATTGCCAAGTTAGCGTTTATAGTTGCCAAGTTAATTATTTTGGACACCAAGTTATTATTTTAGCTGCCCGGTAAATTTATAATAAACTTGAGATATAACTTGTATTTTATTTTTTTATTATGTTTGGCTTAGGAACATTACCTATTCCTTAGACCAAGCTCTCAGTAACGCATGATCGTGTCTGGAATGGATATTGTTTAACGCTCTCCAGCACCTATCTCATTCCCACACATTGAATTCAGCATGTGTTGGGGTTCGGTTCGGTTCTTGTACAAACGCAACGTCATATTGAGAGTATTTATAATAAACTAGCTGTGCCCCGCGGTGTTACCCGCTCATCCCACGGGAACACTAATTTTTTTCGGGATGAAAAGTATCCTATGTCCTTTATCGGGTCTCAAACTATCTCCATACCAAATTTCATCTAAGTCGGTTCAGCGGTTGAAGCGTGAAGAGGTATTCTTTAACGCTCTCCAGCACCTATCTCATTCCCACACATTGAATTCAGCATGTGTTGGGGTTCGGTTCGGTTCTTGGACAAACGCAACGTCATATTGAGAGTATTTATAATAAACTAGCTGTGCCCCGCGGTGTTACCCGCTCATCCCACGGGAACACTATTTTTTTTCGGGATGAAAAGTAGTAGTAGTCCTTTCCCGGGTCTCAAACTATCTCCATACCAAATTTCATCTAAGTCGGTTCAGCGGTTGAAGCGTGAAGAGGTAACAGACAGACAGACAGACAGACAGACACACTTTCGCATTTATAATATTAGTATGGATTAGTATGGATTAGCAATTTTGGCTCTACTTTAAAATAGTCGTGTATGTAATTTAACTGTTTGTCTAATCAAGTGTATGTACTGTCTTTCGTATTAGGTTACCTTTATACGTGAATTTCGACTCAATATAGTCGACTCAGTACAATCAACTGAGTATATTGGCTTCAATCTTATATTTTGACACTTGGTTTGGCTTTTTAATTTTTATTTAACGTTTCTTCTATATTCTGTAAGTATTTTTAAGAATGGAAATCGTATAAAATATTTATTGTTAGTTTAAGTCAGTTCGACTCGATTGAACCAAGTAATTTCCCCAAAATCTCACTCAAGGGTACTTTCAATATTAATTTCAAGCCATATAAATAAAATATAACATTAAGTTTGGCGAATACAAGGTAATATGAAGGGAGAAGTAGATTATGAAAATCAAAAAAGCTTTTTCTTCAAAGACTACCCCTAAATTTTATTGGTGCATCTTTAAAGAACGTTTCCTAGACGAAGTTTTGAATCAAACTGTAACAATTTGATTATATTATTATTAACAGAAGGGACACAAAGGAGAATGGGGGAGAAAGAAGTATTCGTTTTTTAACCGACATTGACCTTTTAATTATACAAATTGTCGTTGTTTATCTCATTTCATTCAAAATCACTTAATCTACACAGGGGTGTTGGTAATTTTTGCAGATCAACCACTGTGATTGTTATGTTTTTATCGTACGTACGGTGCAGACAAAGTTTTTTTTGATGATGTTAATCGATCCTGTTTTTTATTAGGAAATATTTATATTGCACTAAATAAATTTCTAAAGTAGGTACACTAAGAGTCAGATAACTGTTATGTTAATCGATCCTGTTTTTTATTAGGAAATATTTATATTGCACTAAATAAATTTCTAAAGTACACTACGAGTCAGATAACTGTTAAAGTTCGACATTCCTATGGAGCGCTGAAAACACTCCATACAATAATTGGCTAGCGGGGGCCTGGTGTCATCGCAAAGTAAAGGTACCAATACATATTTTGGTACCTTTATTTTACATTTTAAACTCCAAGTTAAGTTTAAGTTTAAATGTGGTCCTTTCCGCTATATTTTGATCGTAGGACCATTCATATAATCTACTTTATTCCCGAGTAGTGATAAAGTAGCATTTTGATGCGATACGCTGTGGGGGAATCGTGGTTGTGAGATTATTATTTTTTTAATATGAAATGCCTAATTACTTTATGTACTTGGCGACTATTCTTGTGACTTCTGTTAAAAGATCTAGAAAATCATGAGTACTATTGTAACTATGCAGTCAGGTATCTGTTCTAAAAAATGTATAAATCAAAATTACAAGTAAGTATATTAAGAAATAACTGTCAAATAAGGCAGTTTGATAAATCTAGAAATTGAATTACGAAATTAACTACCGAGAAATACTTAATAGTAGAGTTGTTAGTCCGCTGTTTTCTAACATAATTGTGCGCATCGGGTTACAAGCATGAAATTTCTACCACAGATAGAGTGTTCCACGGTGATTATTTTCAGATGTGGAGGGAAGTCAGATTCGTCCTCTGTGAGGCGGGAGAGCGGAGTGAATACGGCCAAGTATCCCTCTTTTCTTTCTTTATTGCTGGTCAGTTAACTCTACCAGGACGTGTTTGGTATCGTTTCCGTGTAAAACAAATATCAGAAATTAATTTTTTATGTTATTTTTGTATAGTTCTATATAAAAATAAGGGTGTATGGCCGAAAAGGTAAAAATCACAACAAGTTTTTTTTTATTCAGTGAGGTAAATTAGTTAAATTTTGTGAACATTTTCAAATCATTATTATTATTTAAAAAAGCTCATTTAATCTTGTTTCTAAAAATATATGCATGTTGGCCACTTCTCATACAAACAGTAGCTTAAAATATATCTTTACGTCGGCGTAACCAATGTAAATCTCCGAACGCTTCCTATTTCGCTTAATTAAATACATTAAAGAATGATTATTAACATGCTTTTACATATAATATTTACTTATACGTCCTAAAAAAACAAATTAATGTAATTAAAACAATTTTTTTTTTGCTAATGTATCACGATCACACGGGCTAATCTCAACATCAACAATTTATTTAAGTTACTGTTTGTATGAAGAGTGCCCAATATGTATATATTTTTAGAAACTAGATTACATTTGCTATTTTGAAATATTTTTTTTTGTTGTAAATATTCAGGAAATATAACTAATTTATCTCCCTGAATAAAAAAAAAATGTTGTGATTTTTACAATTTCGGAAATACAACCATATTTTTATATGGTACTATGAATAAATAACATGAAAAATGAATTTCTGATATCTGTTTTACACGAAAACGACATCACACAAGTCATAGTAGCGTTATCTGATCAGTAATATAAAAAGAAAAAGAGGACTCCTTTGTCCTATTCACCCCGCTTTCCCGCCGCACAGGGGACGAATCTGACTTCCCTCCACATCTGAAAATAATCACCGCAGAATACTCTATCTGGGGTAGAAATTTCGTGGTTGTATCCCGATGTACACAATTTCGTGACTTAGCAAAATGTACTAGAACACGCAGGCTATGCTTAACATCAACATTTTTTTCAAGGTACTTTTTGTATCAGATGTGCCCAATATGTTTACATTTTTAAAAACAAGATTAAATTTGCTGTTTAGTAATATTTTTTTAAATTGTAAATATTCAGGATAGATAACAAATTTATCGTTCTGAATAAAAAAACTTGTTGTGATTTTTACCTTTTCGGCAATAAACCCAAATTTTTATATGAAACTATTCTTAAATAACATGAAAAATTAATAGCTGATATCTATTTTACACGAAAACGATGTCGCACAAGCCCTAATAGCCTTAACTGATCAGAAATAAAAAAAAGAAAAAGAGCAGTAGTTGGTCCTCTTCACCCCGCTCTCCCACCACACAGGGGACGAATCTGACTTCCCTCCACATCTGAAAATAATAAACGTGGATCGCTCTATGTGTGGTAGAAATTTCATGCTTGTAACCCGATGCGCACAATTTCGCGGCTTAGCAACTCTACTATAACTAATATACATATAACACTATAGCTACATTGGGACAGATTTATATCTAAATACTAGACATGAAATATATTCTCATTATGTAGTAACATATAGTAGAATTTCCAATCTGGTTAGGACTATAATAAAACGAACATGGATGGTGTTATGCTGAATGATATCAGGTAGAGAAAAGATATGTGCAGAATACATCGTTGATAAAAAATAACATGAAATTAACCCTTCGTGCCTATTACGGGTGCGTTGATTAGAACTGTCAAATCATCCGCCAGTTTTTAATGAAAGTGATGGATGCTTTATCATTTATTTTTCACGTAAAAAAGAGTACCATACTTTAGTCTTGAAAAAAAATACCGACAAATTAGTTTTTTTTAAATTTGTTATTTACAAGTTTGTAATATTTTTCGTATTTATTCTGTGACAACGACACTTGTGAACTTATTATATAGATACTACGTAGCGCATAACGTTTTAAATAAATAAAGTGGAAAACCTTTTGTCATCTGAACAATAGTTATTTTAAAAGAAGTAAAAAAGGAAAGCTAGACTAAGTAAAAATTAAGTTGCATCGCACAGTCATTAGATAGACAATTTTAAAAATGGCTGGACATTAAATAAAGTAAAATGAGAAAGGTAATAATCTTTATATAAACATACTTATTCTATTTACATTTTATCAATTACATACAAGTCTGCGCATAACACCATCCTTTTAAATAAACTCATATTTATATCCTCATTTCAAAGGACTGAAATATGTTATTATAATTTGTTTCCTTATCGACTATTTGGCAGGAACTGCTAGCATTTATATGAAGATTTAAATATTTATAAATATAGGTTTCGAATGGTCTGTGGTCAAAAATAATATTGGTAAAACTCGCTTTTCCATAGAAAAATATAAATCCAAGCTAAATCTGATGTATGGTGATTGTACCTTATCATATCATAATCTATACGCTCGTTTCTTTCGACGCCTGTTCATACTGAAGGGTATGATGACCATGTAATTTAATAATTATATCCTTAACTTGTTGTAAGTCGCGCCAAATAAAAAGAGCGCAGTCGAACTTATTGTGCAGTATTCATTTGTACCGACCGAGCGACCTATAACCCGTATCAACCCAATGATACATGTTTGTGATCACTAGGATGTACTTTGATATCATCATTGACGATATTATCAGTTTTAAAAATTAATTACTAGGATGATAGGGAACGTGCACAACGACGGTGCTGCCAACAGGTGCAAACGATCCGTATCTTTAATGTTATTGTATTATACACTAGCTGTTGCCCGCGACTTCGTCCGCGTGGAATCTTATCTTGAACAGTTTACATCTTTATTATATTATTTTCAGATCTAAACAATGTTGAAATTACTTTTCTTTTTTTGCAAGTTGATGATTTTGATGTTGGTTACTGTAATTCAACAAAAAATAAATAATAATAAATATTGAAGTTCTGCTCCCATACAATAAACGTGTTTTTTTTTTTGCCATTTTATACGGAATGGTACCGAACTTCGTACGCGAGTTCGACTCGCTCTTGGCCTCTTTTTAGTTTTTTTTTCGGCTAAATTGCTCTAATTACGCGGAATCATTATGAACTCAGGTTTCAAGTCCCGCACTCAAAATAAATATTTGATCTTCAAACAAATTTTCAACCCCTTTTTCACCACCTTCTGGGCTGAATTTTCAAAAACGAATTCACTTTTCTTGTATTCTGATAATATGCCCTTATACAAAGTTTCAAGTCCTGCGCTCTCAAAAATGTTTGATCTCAATACAAACTATCAACCTCCTTTTTACCGCCTCAGGGGTTGAATATTCAAAAACGCTGAAATTACTTTTTTTGATTTCTAATATATATGCCTTTATACAAAGTTTCAAGTCCGGCGCTCAAAAAAAGGTATGATCTCCATTCCATTCCAAACATTCAACCCCTTTTTAGGGTTCCGTACCCAAAGGGTAAAAACGGGACCCTATTACTGAGACTTTGCTGTCCGTCCGTCCGTCCGTCCGTCTGTCACCAGGCTGTATCTCAAGAACGGTGATAGCTAGACAGTTGAAATTTTTACAGATGATGTATTTCTATTGCCGCTATAACAACAAATACTAAAAATAAAATAAAATAAATATTTAAGGGGGGCTCCCATACAACAAACTTGTTATTATAGATATATATATAGGTACGGAACCCTTCATGCGCGAGTCGGACTCGCACTTGCCCAATTTTTCACCATCTTCAGGGCTACATATATTTTCAAAAACGCTGAATCACTTTTTTTGTATTCTAATAATACGCCTCTATTTAAAGTTTCAAGTCCCACACTCAAAAATATTTTTAATCTGCATACAAACTTTCAACCCCTTTTCACCACCTTCAGGGCTGAATTTTCAAAAACGCTGAAATTTATTTTCTTGTATTCTAATTATATGCACTAATACAAAGTTTAAAGTCCCGCGCTCAGAAAAAGGTTTGATCTCCATTCAAAGTTTCAACCCCTTATTTACCAGTTTCAGGGATGAATTTTCAAAAACACTTAAATCAGTTTTCTTTTATTTTATTTTAATACCTATTTACAAAGTTTCAAGTTCCTAGCTTAAAATTGAACCCCGAGACAAACTTTCATCCCCCTTTTAACGCCCTTAGAGGTTGAATCTTTGATGACGTTAAATTAATGTTATTTCGTTATTATTGTATATGCCTTAATAAGAAGTTTCAAGGAATTTGTAATGGATTCACACTTTCAACCCCTTTTTAACCCTTTTAGCGGACGAATTTTTGAAAACGCTGAAATAACTTTTCTTGTATTCTACTAGTATGCCTTTACACAAAGATTCAAGTCCCGCGCTCAAAAAAATACTTGATCTCCATACAAACTTTAAACCCCTTGTTTACCCTTTTAGGGGTCGAATTTTTAAAAACGCTGAAATGACTTTTCTTGTATTCTTATAGTATGCTTTTACACAAAGATTCAAGTCCCGCGCTCAAAAAAATACTTGATCTCCATACAAACTTTCAACCCCTTTTTTACCACCTTAGGGGATGAATTTTCAAAAACGCTGAAATTAGTTTTCTTTTATTTTATTTTAATATCTTCTAACAAAGTTTCAAGTTCCTAGCTTTAAAAAAAACTTGTATCCCATACAAACTTTGCACCCCTTTTTAACACCCTTAGGGATTGAATTTTTTAAAATCGCTTCTTATCTCTAGCCCACGTTATAAAAGTAACCTACTGTGCAAAAATCAACTCTCTAACATTAGTAGTTTCGGCTGTGCGTTGATGAGTCAGTCAGGACTTCTTCTTTTATATATATAGATTAATATCATTAATAGTGCTGCCATCTAGTTTCTGCATGTTCCCTCAACGGGTTAATATGACGGTCAAGCGCTGTCAACACGTGACAATCGTTTACTATAGTATATTTCATATAACTTGGGCCTTTAACATCTGTCATCTCAGTACATTTTAATATTAAAATTTCCTGAGTTGACAGATATCCCACGCACAAAGCTATGTGAATAGACTATTCAAACGCATTAAAATAAACCATATGAATCAAATTGCCTACATTGTAAGTACAATGTTATAACCATTTGCAAATTATATTCACAATTCAGGACAGTTTAAAACTCATTCAGTGTGAACGGGTGCGAATATATCTAGAGTTATCATTGGGGTTCAAATCGGTATTGTAATTTGTTAAGCTAATTAAGGTATGGAATATCTTAGTTTGCTCATTCATACTTAGTTCTATTGAGTAATGTTACAATGACAGAGAAGATGCAGTATCTCAAGATGATTCGTCGAATATTCCGATTCATGTTTTTCAAAGTATGTAACTTTATGTTTATTAGGTATGTTTACAAGCATGTCAGTAATCTACGACTAGTCTATCTATCTAGTCGGGACATATGTGGTAGCGAGACCATAGCACCTACCATATTTAAAATTGAAATATCGAAAGATATGGTAAAGTTAATGGTAACGATAAGGTAATGGTACTACTAACGCCATCCTTACAACCACGCAGCTATAGTTTCTTATATGTACTTTTCAATATTTCGGTAGGTGCTTCCTCGCTAGCTCACTTGACCCGACTGCCCCTCATAATTTATCTTGCAATACCCAACTTAATCCCGTCCGTGGCATCAAATGTTGATGGGGTATGGAGAACTATAAATGTATAAGTACGTGGTTTTATTTCTACTTCGCAATTATAAATGGCGTGCTATATCTAGATATTAAACCTTTAAACTGGGCCCTATTCCTTAAATCGTCCCGTATAATGAATTATAATTCTGAAGCTGTTTTACGGTAGCATGGCAGAATTATCTGTCTGATATCTTGGAGAGTTGTCCAAAAAGGCGATATATATACCTAGTATATCGCTACTTCGCTAACCCGGACGCGTTAAGTTTGCGCTTCATTTATATAAATGAAGGGCATCCCATATGGGATGCCGTAGATATCAGGTGCCTACTGAACTTGACCGAGTTGTAACGTGATATGTCACTATTATGCTGCTCAAATCGCAAACATCGTGGTTTAATGATAGTTAACTAAATGCGATTTCTGAGACGTCGCTTTATTCGGCGATATCTCGGCGCTTGTGGAAGCGGAAGTTGACTGTGGAAAATTCCATGACCAAGTAAAACACGGACATTTAATTCCCGCTCCAACGAAACACAAATCAATATTAAGGTTTTTTTTGCAAACATTTGGAACACAAATTGTTGCTAAATTGTGTTGTGCATAATATTTTTGTGTGTAAGTAAACAGAATACTGTTTTTTTTCTATGACGTGTAAAGTTCATATTGAACCCAGAAGAGGTTTACTTTGATAACGAACATATTTGTCAACCGGTACAACTATAAATCAAGATAAGAACAATCTTAATGTAAACTTTTGTTTTGTAAAACGAGTCTTCAGTAAATAACTGGAAACGACCGCTTCCATTATACTACATACTTATTTACGTTTTGTTTCTAAATTTAGTGTCAGGTAACAGGGTGACATTCTTATCTATGACATGGGAGAGCAGCCGATAAACAATTTAGCTAATATTATATATTTTATTTATATATGTATAATATGTATAACTATAGTGACTATGGCTATCCATGACCCCTCAGCGCAGTCTGTTGATAACAAAAGCACATATTATATGTATGTATTTTTTGCTGTTGTTATGCAGAAACTGTCCTCCCATGTGCACATCTTATCATATAAATACAATTTAGAATCATTGTACATATATACATGGGTAAATTCTAAAACGTATGCATATTAAAGGACGTGGCTGTATTCACTTAGCTATTACAATACTATGATACCATTCAAACAATTTCACGGTCTTGATACATATAGCATATAAATTTCAGAACAAAGACAGCGGGTTCACTTTGTATAGAAAATCTATATATATACAGGGTGATTCAGGGGTCATAAGCAGGAGTTATAGGGGCGATGGGGTGGATTACACTGAGCAACGTTCACTATGAGACCAACCACAAAATCACAAAACAAAAGACGGATGTCCATACATTTTGTCTTATTTTGTATAGTCAGCGATCAATTAGCTAGCAATTAACTATTTAAAAAAACACGATTTCGTGACTGATTTCAAGTGAAAGTTGCTCAGTGTGGCCCTCCCGATCAACCCTATCACTCCTGCTCATGACTCCTGAATCACCCTGTATAGTTCCGATGCGGAATATCTTATTTCTTAACGGTACATTTTACATAAATACATAAAACCACATACATTTTATACATACCTACTTAATAAATATATATTATTTCAGAGGTAATGGTAAAGCAGAGAAGCAACAACTAGATATTTCTTACGTACTTTGTGAAAAAGCACAAACTAAACTATGTGAAGAAGAAATAATAAAAAGAGAAGTATGAGGAAATCTGGAGTCTAAGACCGGGTAGTAGGAAACAAAATAATAATCCTAAGACCTCTTACGTGATTAAAATATTTTATCTGTATCTTCTGCTCTATAAAGTTCGCAGCAATATTTCGCTAAAATTGTATTTATTCATGTTGTAGGTTCAGAATTATTCTACATTTGTATGAAACAGTAGACCCTACTGATAAATATGAGCTATAGCAAGTTCTAGCAGTAAGCTAGGATAGTATTATAAAATAGTAGGAGCATGAATAGTAAATTTACTAACAACATAAAAAAGTACGTGTACGTAAAGTATTTATATATGAATTATAAATAATTATTATGCTGAAGTAACGAATTTAATAAAAAATTACTTTGTTTAACTACTTATATAGTAACATTTCTAGACCTCCAGATATTTTTTAAATAACACGCGGAGAAATTAAGCAATATAAATTAATTTCGTAGGTAAGTTGTCACAAAAGTATGTATACAGTTGAAATATTAAAATATAGGAAATGTATAATTTAATGTTCTGAAATGTAAGAATGTATGTTCACAACCTTAGCCATAAACTCTGTGCACAACCACTCAACTGAAATTCTGAAACCTGTATCCGTATGTATATTGGCCAAAAACGCAGGTACTAACCAGTCGGTTAAACGCGTTTTTTTTTACAAGTTCTGTGTTGTTCCTTTTTCGTCTGGTTAAAATGAGTTTTAGAGATTTCATTTCTCAATCGGCTTAGCGGCCAATATTATTTAATCTCCTTCTAGGATAGCCGATATGACATTAAAAACTGTAAATTGTAATTATCTTGTGTAAAATATGGTCAGGTCGCCTGACTTTCTTTATGAATATAGTGTAAAACTGGGGAAATAAAAAATAAATAATAACAAAACCTTTAAATTTTATTAATAAGAAAAAAATATCAAAAAATTGTACAACAGAATGACAATAAAATCACAACAGTTAGGTCACTTAAAGTCAATTTTCTATGTTTTTATCGTAATAAAGTATATAACGATTAATATATTCTTTATATTTAATATCGCTAATAATATATTAATTTCCCAGACAAATGCAACCAAGGAAATTAACATGGTACCTACATATATATTTTAACATACATATTAAATGTTTATTTTATTTTTATATATACATATAAATATATTAATTGTTCAATTTATTTGGTTACATTTGCGTGAAGAATATTTTTAAAATCACAAATCAACGCCTTAATCTCAAAGATTAACTATTTAGGTACCACTTCAAGTGGATTCATACGCTGAACTCCCTCGGCTGTATGCCCGCATTCCTGAAACATGGTTAGGATATTATTAAAACCTGGTAAAATATTACGACAATTCTATTGTCGATATAGAATTTCCATTACAAAAAGAAATATATATATATTTGGTTACTAAAGAAGTCCTAAAACTTTCCAAGTGTACAATAGTAGGTACTATTGTACATTTTGTTTCAACTTCATTACCTATTAAGTAAGTATCCTAATTAATCTAAATCTAATTATGGTCCTGTATTCCTTTTTTATGGTATAGGAATTTGTCAAAAAATTATAATTTCTTATTAGTGGTGCCATACTGACCAACTCCTGCGATGTGACCAATTAATAGGTTTTTGTCAAAAACGTTTTTAGGGTTCCGTACCCAAAGGGTAAAAACGGGACCCTATTACTGAGACTTCGCTGTCCGTCCGTCCGTCCGTCCGTCCGTCTGTCACCAGGCTGTATCTCAAGAACGGTGATAGCTAGACAGTTGAAATTTTCACAGATGATGTATTTCTATTGCCGCTATAACAACAAATACTAAAAATAAAATAAAATAAATATTTAAGGGGGGCTCCCATACAACAAACTTGTTATAGATTATATATATGTATAGGTACGGAACCCTTCATGCGCGAGTCGGACTCGCACTTGTCCAATTTTTTGACATGCTTTTGGGTCGATTGAAAAAAAAAATGTACATAGTTAAAAGCTTAGTTAACAAAAAATCTCGATCGTCACACAAAGGCATCAATTAAGTTTTGTTTTAATTAAAGCCCTTAACTATGTACTTAATTTTTTTTTTGCAATCTACCCTTTTATTTCCGATGGTACTTTCTTACGGTGTTTCAAACGTTAATTGCTCATCAAGATCAATTAAATGAACTCGAACACGAATCTTGTGCTGTTTGGGAGTTCCCACGGTCACCGTCTCTATTACCATCAGATCAGCTCCATGATAGAAAATTAGTGTACTGTCGCGTAGACTACCTACATATTCATACAATAACAATAGGTTAAAACTAACTTTCAAGCTTTGATTACATTGTTTGTTCCAAACTAATTAACTGACAAAAACTTAGTGACAATTCTAGTAGGAGAAAAAAGTGTCCTAATATTTTCATACAATATTTTTTTACGTTACTGCCACACAAATTTAAAAAAAGTAGCGTAAGTGGATCGGATTCAGTATTCTGAGTCGGAGTACCATACATTTTCTTAAATGCAAAAACCAAGAAAGTTGACAACGGTTTATGAAAACACCCATGCACTCACCAGCGCTCATCTCTAATTCTAAACCATCTACAACAGGCCTTTTATCTCGATGGAATAGCCCTGGTATTAAAAGTCGTTCATGAATTCATGCTATCGATGCTAGCGACGCTGTTGTCGGAAAATTATACAACTTTCGTAACGCTTGTATTATTTGCGTAGGACGGCACTAGCGACCTTTAGTTTGAAGTAGCAGCACTTCAACACACTCCTTTCAGGTAACCAAACGTTCCAGTCTTTGGACATAGCATCAATGCTATTTGATTTCTGCTTCAGGCACGAAATTCATTTAGAGAGAACTCCTGCATTAGAAAAAGTTAGGTAAAGAGGATTGAGTGTGCTTTGGTGGATTGAACTATATGTGCAAGGAAATATATATAGAAAGAAACCAATACATAATTCATGAAATAACATAATTAGGTACTTTTAATTCGACAAATATTAAGACCAACACAAGAAAATGATTCCAGATGGAGACGCACATGATGAAAACTGTAAAAAGTAAAAAGCGTACCAATTTGTGTGCAAGCATTAACGGTTATTCGGCTACACGTCTGTGGTGTACCTGGAATTAATCACACAAATAAAGCCAACACTATAAATAGATACAGCCCACGCGCGAACTACGAGAATAGGTCCTCCATCGGTACTCCCGAATAAGCACGATATAGTGACCCTGATAATTAACGTCATTGATATGGAGAGAATTAATTATTACACTTCTATACCAGTGACAATATTGTTTTGAAATTTCGTTTTGACTTGTTCATGCTTGTTGCTCAGGTTATGTTAATGTTACTTACTATAAGGATATCTCTCCACAAAAGGGGAGTGGAGAAAATTAAACAATCAGGGCTGCGGCTTTGTGAAGCCCAAAAGAACTGCATTTAAATCTGAGGAATGTAATTAGTCCATCTCCGCTTGAGTGGATAGGCAGCCTTATGTTATCAGACGAATAAGTACAAGATCTTCATAATGATATTACCTTCATTTTTTACATTTGTTGGTAAACCTAGACTAGTTGGAGTTTGCGCGAGGGCTGTTTAGACAAAGACTCCTGTCCAATAGGGGGTTAGGTCTCTGGCTATTACTTATTATAGTTATTATAAGCTGGGTAAACTTTGTTAGCCGTGAAATTAGTAACAAAAGTGGACTTGAAATCTAATAATAGTTTTGATTTTATAGGTATAAAGAAGGTTGAAAGACAAAAATTAAAAAGTAGTTAAAAACCATTTTACAGGTTGAAAAGACTGATGTATGCCGAAGGGATACAGAATGTGCAGACTGCAGAGTGCCAATAATGCTCAGAGGAAGCACTGTATTTTGTTAGAAATAATAAAAAGGCTTCCAAAATTTTGGCCACAATTAGTAGTTCTTTAAGGTTATTCGTCTTACTTAGATATCAGACTCATGGTAAAACTGTAAAAAAACCAGCCGGGATAGTAGTTGACTGGTAGATAATTCCTTACGGCATTAAGTCCGCCATTTTTATTATGCAATGAAGTTTAAATAATAGTCGGTTTTACCAACCTATACAATTGTTAACTTTTTCCTAATCAAGTGAGCTGCAGCTTTAGCATTGTTAAACAGATACCTACTATATGTTTAGTGACCACCACGTCATAATAAGTGACAGTTTAAGGGTGACAAGCAAGCGTGCAACCTAAGCCGACGTCACAGGATACCTGTCGCGTGTCACGATGGCATCTTCATCGGAGTCCAGGTCGTACATGTCGGCGCGCGTGTAACTGCGGTTTTCGTAGCCACCCATGTCCACTGGAATATTAAAGACATTATTATATTAGAATTTTGTATTAATCCGTGGATCAAAAATATTCGTTGTTAAAAACAGTCTAATAAAAGCTCGCTTTGCAACGCTTCATATGATGCTAGTCTCCAGGTTAATAGTAGACCTAGCAAAAGAGATTCGTGTCTACCAAAAAAAAATAACAAACCAGCTAATGAGTGTGAAGCTTCCACACTGACTTAGAACCGCACCCCGGACTTTTCGATGCACCAATGATTTATCACTGGGCGGACAGTAGCCATCAAATCACTCGTGAACTGAAAATCCCGGGGTATGCTCAGAACTAATAACGCTTACGCTCTCCGCACACTACGGCTTCTTGTGGCCGCCACAGTACACTTGTCCCTTTTCCACGCTCGAAGTGAGATAAAGAGAGATGTACTGTGGCGGCCACTAGAAGCCATAGTGTGCGCCGGCTCTTTAGTGGCGGAGAGGCAAATGTGGCGAAACACCGATTGAATCTGGAAGCATAGGAAAAATAAGAGCTAATCAATAGATTGTGACATATGTGGCTTATAGGAGAGGAATAAAACCAAAAGTCAACATTAAAATAAATAAATATATTGTGGACACAAGTCCCAAAATAGAGCAAAGGTCGTGGGTTAAAAGGCCGTCTAGTTTTACCGCCGTGTGTACCAGTACTCCCCTGCGTGGCTGGTCGTCAGTGGCGGTGGGCCTTTCTAGGCTATAATGGTTATGCTAAACATAATCGGTGAGATTAGACCGAAACGACTCCGCTAGTTGTGTCACCTTGAGAGGATGGGAGTCGATCGTGCTGTGCTCTTGTGTCTCAAGTCAAGAACCTTCTAAGGCAATGTGGACTAATCGTTAAGAGCGAGCTAGCAATAACCAAAGACGAGGTTTCTTAGCACCATATCGTAATGTTTCCTTCATTGTCATTCTACCCGATACTAACCCTTGGTGGAAGCGTAGTCGTTCTCGGCGTAGAGCGGCGGCAGCATCTGATGCGGCGTGGGGTACAGCGAGCTTCGCTTCTCGTGCAGGCTGTCCGTGTCGCTGAAGGCCGGCATCCTGGAATCAGTTAAAATTGACTCAGTGTATCAGTCATATACACACTACACAGGCGTCTATTTGGTTATCATATCAAATAGTAACTTTAGTAATGAGTTAATGAGGTTATGAAGAGGAAGAAGGGGATTATATTAGAGATAAAGTACCTGGTGTAGTCTTCGAAGCAGGTGTAGCGCCAGAGCGCGATGGCCAGCATGGCCGCCGACACCATCACGCCCAGCGCCACGACCAGCCACACCGTCAGTATGCCGCTGTCGTTAGGCACTGAGAACTCCTGGAATACGTGAAAGATTTACGGTTATTATCTGTACTATATTTAGTACGACAGAGACACACGACTGCTTTCCGAGAAGCGAAGTTGTGCACACTATGTTTACAATTGACGACGCGTTTGGCTCGGTTGGTAGACACCTGCCTACTGAGTCGGCGGTCCTGGGTTCGAATCCCGGCCGGGGCAAATATTTGTGCAAAATATTTGTTCTTGGGTCATGGATGTTATCTTTATATGTATGTATTTATATATTATGTACGAGTATATCGTCGTCTAGTACCCATAGTACAAGCTTTGCTTAGTTTGGGACTAGGTCGATTTGAGTATGATTGTCCCTTAATATTTATTTATTTATTTAAATAATGACAATGATTTTTTTATCTGACACCTCGTTTTAAGGTAAATTTAGGGTCGAAATGATTGAAGTTTTAATATTGATTATTGATAAAGATTGGTTTTAGAATCTTGAGATTACTGGATTGATTATATAATCCCGCGTCCTTTCTCTGTTCCAAGGTTCTCACCTTAATGCCTAGCTGCCTGAGCCTGGCCGCGGAGGGTTCCACGTCCACGTAGGTTTATTAGGACGGGGACGGAGAGAGTGAGACGGGGGAAAATGAGGAAAAAAGTGGGAGAAAAGAACAAATATGAGTCAAATGAGGACTTATCTTTCTCGAAGGACGCAGCGAGGCCCTCGACAAGGTGGATCGACGACTTGATCAGAATCGCGGGAAGCAGTCGGATGAGGGTGGCGCTCGACCTATCGTTGTGGAGACCTTTGGCCTTTGGGCAGGCCTTTGTTCAGCAGTAACCTTCGGCTGATATGATGATGATGATGAATTCCCTCTATTTCAAGTCTCACCTCAATGCCCATCTGCCTGAGCCTGGCCGCGAAGGGGTCCGTGTCCACGTAGTTGTCCCACATGGCCCGCAGGTCCGCCTCGTGCAGCCGGTGCGCCTGCTCATCCTCGTCCTCGTCTTCGTACACGAGCGGCACGGAGAACCGGACCTGCGCGCACTCCTCGAAGCCTGGCCAATGCACGTTGCACACCGCCGCCGAGATTATTTGGGTAATCTCCGCACTGGAAACAGTAAATAGGTGAAGCTTAATATTAATGTTGTAGGTACTAAACATTTTCATTTATTTCGAATCGAATAAAAGCAATTTACAAAATGGGGTCTTTAAATTAATAACTAGGTACTTATTACACTAAATCTAAAACTAAATTACATCTAAAAATTGAGATAAGTAGGTACTGAGAAAATTGGAGCTCAAAAGTTATTTCTTGATTTGACACTATTTAATACCAAATTAAATCTGAATTAATAATAAGAAAACAAAACAAAAATTTTAAGAAGAGTAACGAGGTTCGGAGTTTCGCTTGTCAAATTGTGTTTTTTTCCGGGTCTTATTCTTGTTCTCGGCTCTCTTCTCTCTTTTTATAACGCTTGTGCACATATTTGGGAAACAATAAGCATAATAGTAGTATATTAAAAAGTAAAAAATTTTTAGTTTGCCTACTAAAAGCCGTTTATACAATGAAGGAGTTTCATTACCTCTTCGTAATTTTATGTTAACAAACAGTTTTACAAAAGGTTAATCAATGTATAACAGAATAGATAACCTCAGTGGACTGATGCTGCCGGTTAGATAACAAAATCACGTCAATGAGAGAGCGGTGGGAATGTGTAAATTCTGCCGAGATTGTATTGCTCGATTTGAACATACATCAACGTTTGGTGCGAAAAATATGAATCGACATACTGAAATTCCTGTCATTCTATTATTATCATATTTAAAAATAAACGGTCAAATGTGAACAACACTCATGCATACTAATCCCGACCCTTTGCAGGAAACAAAAAATATGCTGAGAAAGGTTCCTTTACGGTTCCTAATATTCAATCGTCTCTAGGTAATAGACAAAACGGCTATTTTGTTTGTTATTGTAGTAATTATAATATACCTGTTTAGTACCTGCGCAGTGTAGATTGCCTATTTTCTTTGAATAAGTACATACATAGTAATACACTGCACTTTTGAAAGCTTGGGCTAAAAGATCCAAGAAAACACGTCTTGTACCTTTTAGGTACGGATGGATCCCTCGGTAATAGTATTGTAAATAGTAATTATTGAGAATAGGAAGTAATAAATAGTAAGTAATTATTGAGTTCGTTAGTAATCCCTGTTTTAATACCTAACCACGAGTATAATTGTTTTCGTTTTCTATTCAAGCATACTTATTATCTATTTGTGGCTATGACATTTTGTATGAGTAATGAAAACTTAGTTATTCATTACTAATTTGTCATCGTCCAGTCATAAAGTTATTTGTAATTGTGTTGAAGTGAATCAAACTACCCCACCTATTCCTACCTTTTCTTTAGTTGGTATATATTAAGTTTCTAAACAGGTGATCTGCAGATAAGACCTCAAGGAAGTATGCCGACTGCGACTGGCTGGATGCCAATTGTGTGCAGCTGTTCAGGTCAGCGATAAGGTGCCGCGTACTGCGGGTTCATAATGGTCGCTTTTATCGCCCGATGGATAAATAAACATTAGACAACCTCAGACAAATCAACCTCGCCCCAATGCTCTAGAAAGGTTGTGTTACGAAATGAAATGAAAAACGTTTACTTTGGGCAACTATGGCCCATAGCTGCATGCACCGGGCGGTCGACGCAGCATATAACCGCACTGAGTGGATACAGATATGTGGTCGTGGTCCTCATCAGTGAGGGAACGACGAAGAAGAAGAATGGCCCATAGATAAATACATTAAAAGTTACGAAAATTAATTACGAAATACGACGTCAACTAACTAAATGTAATCTGTTTGTTATAAAGTTTAATGTAATTGGTTTGCAAAATAAACGTATCTTCTTCTTCTTCCTCTAACGCCGGTTCCAGAAACGTCGGAAAACGACACCATTCGGCGTCAGGAGGAGCTGAGGCAGGCTTCAAGAAGTTTGACAGGCATTTAGTTGGAAGTATCACCACAAACGAATTGATGTTTTACGTTGTGACAAGAGTCGAATGGCTGGACCCTCGGTACGAAATCGGTCTTGACTTGCAAATACTCGACGATTTGTTCAACTTTCGTCAAGTAACGCTATGGGTACTACTGAAAGATGGAGACTATTCTATGAATAATCCAGCGTCTCGTTCAACCCTGACATAACTAGACACGTGAAGATGCGTTCGATATCAAAATTCAGAAAATAGATACAAGTACGTCCTAAAGTAGTTTGCGAGCTGTGAACTTTGCGAGTTGCTCCAAAATGGCTGAAATTTGAATTTTTATTTCATTTTTGAAAGATAATATTATAAAGAAGATGATCGACAATAATACATAATACGTATAATAATCTCTTCCAAAGGGTAGTTATTTTTCTGAGATAGGTAACAATAAACTCGTAACTATTATATCAACTCCATACTTTCTGAAACAAGTCATAGAAGACAGGCGCCGCAAACAGTCTACTTTTTGGCAGTTTTATGAATACGATAGCAAGCCGCTATCTAAGGGAATTCCTGCATGTATTATTCATGGTGTACTTTCGTTGCCTGCCAAGTCCATGTGGATCCTTATCGTCTGTGATGTATATTTAGCGCGCCGCCAAGGCTGCAAGTTGTAGGTACCAATTAGACATGCAACGGATATCCGTTCTATGCCACTCCTTTCACGCTAATCGTTCTAGCAGTGACTATGCAGACACTTATTCAGTAGAAAATCATAAAAACTAAAAAAAACTTTACAGTTGGTCTACCCGCGATTTGCCTATCGGTTAGCTAATTTTTCGGAACCTTTCTGCCACAGCGCAGCAGCCTCGGTTGGCGATGTCCCACTTCGTAAATATTATTATTTTACTCGAATCGAATTTACAAGAGTTATTACCTATAATAAGTTAGAAGGTACCGATAACGATAGTTGTGTCATGTCATGCTTTAATATTATATACATAAGTTGCATTATATTGATTGCCGCAGCCTGTGTCCAATTTCTGAGGGGTAGGCATATTTATTACACAACTTAAGATATAAATTTTCAAGCTTAAGTCGTACAAATAATAAGATAATTCAGTACTCAACTACTTATATCACATGGTGAAGAAAATTGAATGTACATAGGTATTTATATAAGTACCTACTCATAACATGAAATAAACTCAGACATTCAGAATACCTGACAGATCTATTTCCATTCTGATCATCTACTGATAATCTTATCTACGGAATTCATACATAATAATTGTGTTTTTCCTGAAAGACGATATAATATTCTCCGGTAGTGTAAGTATAGATTCCTTTCCGGTACTACCTATATTACAATACCACATGGATTACCGTTTTAACGATACAACAACTGTACTCTAGACCGGTTATCCAGAGGTATCGGGTTCGGTTCTCGGTCTCTTCCGCCAGATTGCGCCTTTCAATTATTCGTTATGCTTTGATCTTTGGCTCTCTCTCTCCGTCTCTCTCTCTCTCTCTTCAATCCTTCCCTCACTGCTGAGGATCGTGACTCCTTCTGATTCCGTCAACTAGTTGTCTCTATCGGTTACGCAGTAGATCTTTGTATCAAATGTTCATTTTAGCGTTGTAAAGTTGTAATCAATACCCATACGAATAAATTGAAAACGTGCATTGCGCTGTTTAAGAGGGCGCCGAGCGTTAGCGACTAAACCATAGAGCGCGGGGAATGCGTATTTAGATCGGCGCGCGGCCGCCATAGTAAAAATGTATAAGGTGAGTCGGGGCTATTGTAGCTATGGGGTTATTGTATCTTCTTACCATTATAATGGTCTGTGACCATTATAATGGTCTGTGTATATATAGGATACACAGACCAATGGTATATATACACAATCCTATATATACACAGACCATTTTAAGGGTCACAGACCATTATAATAGTAAGAAGATACAATAACCCCATAGCTACAATAGCCCCGACTCACCTTAGAGAATTAAAAACACTTTTTGATAAATCTGGACCTTTAATACCTATCAATAATTGAAATATTTGATGCGGACAAATTGTAATGTAAACATTCATCTTTTTTTTTAACTGAAAATCAGAAGAGATTTCCATTGATAAAGTATAAAAATACACTTAACGCCTGCTTACGATTTTACAATATTCGTCCAACTTTACTCAGTTCTCTAGGGTAAAATATTAACAATCTTTAATTTTTTTCCACGGAGAAGTTGTTAACACATTTTTCGAAGTGCTAAATATATAGTTTAGAAATGGATTAACTAACTAGTGTTGACGTTCTTCTTAACAGCAACTGCCTATTTTTTCACATTTCGTTCCCCGCACTGACATCTCATAGAAAACAGATTTTCAGTACAATTTAGAGTTTTATAATTATAATTAAAATACGTAGTACCTATGTATACCACTTATCAAACTTTATAAATGTCACAATGTTTTACTAGAGCTTCATTACGCTGTTAGCATTCGATTTCCCCTCTCCGCAGCTATTATTACTCTTAACTGATGTTAGGTTTTGCTTTCTCCTTATTTATTTTATCCCGCTCCATATTGAATTGAATGCCTCGCCTGTTGAATTATCAATAAGGTAAGTAAAATAACTTGATTATGATTTGTAATAGTGCTTTACATAAATGTTATACCTACATACTAAATAAAATGCGTGTCCATAGTAAAAGACAATTTAATTCGTGAAAAAGGAAAATTCTCTAAATCATCTTGGTTATCGTGTTACGGCTTCTTTATTTTTTTTGCATGTCCATCTGATATTGTGTCTAAATTCGCTGGTGAACCATCTAATCTACCTGCAGACTGATAGGTATTGCATTTTATTGAACCTGTAAAATACGCGAATACCTATACCTACTTTGATTTGTGTAACCGTGATCTCCATATTCCATCGTGTTGTGTATACATAATCAATCATGTGAACAGTTGACTTGACGTAATTTTGGTATTTTAGTCCAAGGTCTCATAACCTATGAAAGTCAAGATCGTCGTTTTATGATCGTATACATTGTAAACATCTGGCAACACACGTTAATATACAGTCAAAAGGATATTAATAAAAGTGTGACTTCGTGCAGACCCGTCGGTCTGCACGAAGCCAGCCCAACTTATATAAAATATAAATAATATCTAGGAAAACTCCCGGAATATTGTAGAGAACTGGCAGAACACCAGTGAAGTGGTGCCTCTTCATTATGCTGAGCTAGCGCCGCGACACGAAACAATTTTTTGTAATCTGATTTTATATTACGAGTCACATTATTTTTGCAGATTGCGCTTTCTCTATACATAGGAGACTTAAATAAATGAATCTAATTATCTTCCTAGACATTGTATTTACTCAATTTTGGAAAACTAATACATAAAGTCGAACACAGAATCTCGTCCTTTATTGAAGTTAGTAAAAAAGTCACCTTATTAAAATGCTTAATTAAGTATTTACCTATCAGTATGTTAATGATGTGTAAGTTTTTAGCCATGATAATCTTCAGATAGCATTGTGCCTGTTGTGAGCCTGTGACACCTGTCATCTGTCGTTGTCATGTGTTGTGTGTGTATAGTGGTAACATTTCCCTACTACGTAGGTACCCGATATTTGTTTTTGATAGATACCTATTTACGAGTATGCTTTTGAAATGATTGATTCTATTCGAAGGTTACTTAAGTATGAAATTGAAAGGAAAATGGAAATAAGCTAAATTATCCCCAAATAGGCTGATATGACCTATTCCGTTCAGTTATATGAGCGAGCATGTAGGTAGTTAAACAAACTAAAACACTGCGACACAGACCGGAGTATACTCTGCGACCTTGTAAAACCACAATACAATTAAATTCATTGTTTTGCAAATGATGTATGCTCTAGCACGCTCTAGGCAAATCTATGTCCGTAGTAGATATTATCGATATTATATTATTACTGTTGGTATGAAACATTTGTAAGTGCCGTCATCATACTATATAATTAAATATTGTACTCGTATCTTTTTCGTAACATAAAAAAACATGATGAAGACATGAATTAGCTTAACATCAAAATGGTCTACCAACGACGGACCAAATATATTAAACATATTTTTATTCCTGCTACAACCGTGCTATCGCATATTTAGCATTTACTTGTACCCTAGATGCTGTCTGTACAATTAGATTTCCGATTTGTACCAACTTCTAGTATCTCTGTTTGGCCCTATGGTTGACTGGAAGAGAATGCTATTTGGCAAATTTATCGCAATTTGTACTGACTTTTGTTTTGTGCAATAAAGTTTAAATAAATAGGTACATAGCGCAATTTGCCACCCATCTTGCTCACACTGTTGTCGATGTAAAGAGACCAGCATGATGATTTTGTCGCGCGACAAAGTCATAGTTGTTATAGATAATTAGTTTTAACTTTGTCCTTACTATACTTACATACTCGTTAAGTTAATTAACTGTACGAATGAACCTTTGATTGATGCCCTATAACACGGAATCCTAGCTCAGGAGCCAAAGTCTTGAATGTTCTATTTTTAGTTCAATATACTTATTAATGTTATATTTAACCCTGACCTGACCGGTGCAAGCAAATGCCAGGAAAAAAGTAACCATTTACCTATTGTTTTTGTTTTAAAATTTTAGATAAATGTTTCGGCAGTTGGTGCATAATTAAAATCATGATTCCTTCTTTTTGCTTCCTATTTCCTCAAATTTATTAAGCATAGCAGGACCTACGAGACGCGACACAGAGGGCCCTGAACGTCGCCACTTTCTGGTCCCGCACTGTATGATATTATGAAACCATCGACACGAGAAGAAGAAGAAGAAGAAGCATAGTTCCTCAAATTAAATCCAGTTACTCTACATTGAGTTATAGATTATGGTAAAGTTTATGCAAATGTTATCTACATCATGAGAGGCCTTAAAACACGAGTGTGATTTTATTCATAATAGGATCAATCGAGTGTTTTAAGGCCTAATTATGCATAGCTGCATACACACAATTTATTTTATGTACATATAAAGTACTTAGTACTACCAGTAACTCCCGCGGGAGAAATGAACAAGGCGACCGCGCCGGAAATATCGTAATGTTATGATTTAACGTCTCTGATTTTGGTCATACATGCCCCATGTATGTCTTTACCTATGGTATCTGAACTTGTTATAGTAATTTACCAATATGTATGAAGATAAAATAAGTAACAAATTATGATTGACACTGTAATACACTCCAGTTGCAACGTAGTACGTTTTGATATACTTAAGTGTATGTAGATGTGTGATTACTGAAACAATAGCAGTAAAGTGCGGTGACGTGAGGCAATTGATTCATATATTGTGTGCCTGATAGTGTATCTCTGATAAGGGAATTCCTTTATAACACTGTTACATGTTAAACATAATGCGTAGCAGGGTCTTTATCAATCTTGCTTAAAATGACAAAGAAAGCATTGTCAATAAGCTTAGCTATAAAAGGAGTTAACATTAATATAATACTCCTTCTACCTATTTATTCTCAAAAACTGACCGACTTCAGCGAGTAAAAAATGTTTTCCTGAGACCGACAGTCCTGAGGTAACGAATATAGGAACAAATACAACCAAATTCCTGAACCTCCTCTTTTGTGTGTGTATGTGTGTGTTTTTTTTAATGTGGACCCTAATTCAATGATGGGTTGTCTTGTGATATGTCCGACTTAGCAATAGGTATTTCGGTTTTATCAGGCTGTCTATAGTTCAATAATTACCCCAGTTCTTGTCCCGTGAACTAAAGGCGATGGGTCGCTTCGCTGATCGAAAGTCCCTACCCGTATTGTAGTGTAGTGGAACATTAACACTGTCACATTATCGTTACGTCACAACATAGTTATTAGTTACATTCAACATTGTCCTTATGTAAAATAAACGTATGTGCAACTTACATAATTTTAGATGAAAGCTGCGCGTTAATCTGTTACTTTAGACCAATTAGACAGTAATTGAAAAAGAAAATACTAAGAATCGCTTAATAAATTGGGCAAGTGCGAGTCCGACTCGCGCATGAAGGGTTCCGTACCATAATCTATAACCAGTTTGTTGTATGGGAGCTCCCCTTAAATATTTATTTTATTTTATTTTTAGTATTTGTTGTTTTAGCGGCAATAGAAATACATCATCTGTGAAAATTTCAACTGTCTAGCTATCACCGTTCTTGAGATACAGCCTGGTGACAGACGGACGGAAGGACGGACGGATGGACAGCGAAGTCTCAGTAATAGGGTCCCGTTTTTACCCTTTGGGTACGGAACCCTTCGGAGATTTCGGAGATTTTTGGCCTTCAAAGCACGCGCTAGAGGTATCGGTAAACGTAGTAGATACGAACAAAGGCTTACATATTTCGAGATGCGGCCTCTCCGGGTAAGAAGAGATTACCTGGATCTCGCTCTATTGCATAAGTTGGTCAACGGGAAACTTCATGAGAGTCGTATTCTGGAGAGATTAAATTTTGTCGTTCCTAAAAGTAACGTAAGATTTTCTCGCATCACCACTTTCCGACCTAAACTATCAAAATCAAACTTGAGTAAGTTTTCAGCCTTGCATAGGTTCCAGACGCTGTACAACCAATACCAGAAATCGCATGGTTTGGACATTTACTCTAATGATAATGAGCTGGCCAGTTGGAGGCGTAGGTTGCTGTCATCTAGCAAATTAGTCATAAATAAATAGTTTAGTAAGTTCTTTTTCTCAAAAATTGCATGTAATGTTGCCTTACTATCGCTAGATAGACTACAGTAAGTGGAACATACCGAAGACTTTTTAGAAGTGTCCAGTAAACAGCGAGATTTTAAAATTTTTAAATTTGGAATCAATATTTGTCCAGTAAGTAAGTATGTAATTCCTATTACGTATCAAGATATTTGAATATCGAAACACGATTTACATCGTCACCGACCTATAAAAAAACTAAGGATGTGAAGGCGATGAGGTCGTATATAAATGTAAAAAGGATGCATTCCACAAATTGTTTTAATTATAAGTACAGTGCGCCAGCAAATTGTAGAAATTAAAAAGTGGCGTCCCTTTTTCATAGATTAAATAGAAAGAGACGACATTGCAGTATACACTTGCAATTTACACTAAGAGCAAATGTAAAATAAAAAGAGGTTAGCACAATTGGCAGTATAAACATAACTCAAGATGCATATTTAAAAAAAAAAGTAGCGACAAGGTTTAGTGCGGAAGTTTGTATGCAGCGTTTAGTTCATAATTGTGCTGTGTAAAATGAGAATGATATTTCGGAATTCCTGCCTTTTTTGTGTCGTTTAGAAAAAACCTCGGAGTTAAAATTGAAGGTAAGCTTTATGATATGAAAATTAGTTAGAAAATACAACAATGTATAACAATAATAAATTTTATCTTTAAGACTTAGATTTGTAAGACAGTGCAAATAATTAAACGCAGTATTTATAAAAAAAGAAATTAAGGCGGGATTAAAATTAAAAGACAAAAATTTCAAATTTGTTTGTGTGATCTATTACAATAATTCAGCAAAAATGAGTTCAGACAAGTCTGATTCCGAATAGACGGCACTCCTCCATACTTAAAATCGGAGGCAGAGCTAGCTAAAATAATTTACTTCCGACTAAATCCAAGGAGATATAAAAAAATACAAGAGATTCATTAAATGGAAGGAAGAAAATCAAGTTAATAAATTGGTCAGATAATGTGTGATAAGGTCAGAATATTTCAACAATCTTTCTGAGACAATCGGATGGCTACAAAGGAAAGAAATCACAAATATTCAGCAGCAAAATATAGAAAAGTTCTTAAATCAAGCTCTAGATGATAACCATTTTGGCGATGAAGGTAAATAAATGCTGCCACTATTTGATAACGATTTAACTATATCTTTTATCCAAGTATAAACTCATAATTATTTTTGTTATAGGTTGTTATCATGGGAGTTAATGGTGCCTGCGACGAGGAATATCACAATGTGTAATAATAAAAATGTGATATAACAAAAATATTCATTGGAAAATGGCCGAATATGAATGTCACCTACAAGATATAATTTTAATCTAATTTTCTTGTTTAATTTTTGAGAAAAGCACTATACTTGCTTCGACCGTAAGAGCCATCCTGGCCTCGTATCGATACCTCCTACGTATACTGATACAAGTGCAAAATCACGATTTTACAGGACGGCTGTTCAAAGGTATGAAGTGCCATAACTAACTCATACGTTGAAATAATGTAATGAAAATTTCAAATACTTTTAATGAATATATTTTCCTTAAATCTACATATTTACTATTTCAAAATTAATTGAACTTTTAGTAAAAAAGGTAGTTATACCAGTATACGTGAAATTTACTAGTTCTAAGTTTTTGGTAAGTATACTGATACAACTACCACTTGATCCAGTATACGTCGTAAACTATGATTAGATGAATATGGATAATTATATTGTTATTATGCCTATTATGGACATGTATCATTTATTAGATATATAAATAAACTCATAGCTCGTGTTTGGATGGATCTAATCGGTTAGTTTCATCTGATTTGTCACTTGTACCAGTATACGCCTGAATCATTCCGTTATGTACCAGTATACTGTTAAGGTTATTTTGTATGTTATGTCCAATATAGTAAGTTCAGAAGTTGGTATTTAGGATATTTAAGCAAATTACTTTTGAAAGACAATAAATAAAGCGAATGTACACTAAAATTACGTTTATTTAAAAGGTCATTAAAATCACAGCCCGCATTTAGGCAATGGTGTTATTTGTCTTTGTTACAGCGGTATTATCAACATTATTACTGTTTTAACATTTATATATAGTAGATTCCAGTTCATATTATGTCCATCACAATTGTCAGACCAAAACCTGAGTTCATCTACATCATCTTGAAGTATTAATTTAATTAAGTCAAATAATTTGTCATTTAGTCACGTCAACAGTACCTAACAAGTAGCATTCCCAAACCAAATGCTGTGAAATTATACAGTTTAAGTTTTTATTGTAATAAGACATGCTTATATTACCGTGAGGAGATGACAAGGTTTTTGAAGGTCGAACTCAGCAGTCGCATTTTTTTATTAAGTTTGAGTTTTTTTTTCCTATTTATTTCAAGTCTCTTTCCTCCATGTGCCAATGTGTTTGATTGTTTGTTTTTCAGTAGTAGGTGTTTTCAAATTCTCGTAAATGTGACAAGCGTCAACTTAATATTTTGACTGAAAATATCACGGTATTGTCGAACAGACTAAGCTTGCGCTTCGTATTTGGTAGAATTAAACCACTCCTTGTACAAATTATTTATTTCAATGAAATTCAAACTTCCGCCAGCGAAAATGTGTGTTACGAACTTGAATATTTATTCCTGGTCATGGATGTTATCTCTACATGTACTTTATAAATTATGTATATATCGTCGTCTAGTACCCATAGTACAAGCTTTACTTTGCTTGGGACACTGGGTCGATTCGTGTAAGATGGTCCCTTAAAATTTATTTATTATTTAAAAAAAATCCGTTCAGACACTAAAATTTAACGTAGTTTTTGTCTTATATGTTTATTATTTGTTTTCTTGGCTTGTTTTTCCCGTATTTATTTTTTTATTTAAACCCATGATTAGATTTTTACTTTCTTTGTTCGTTGATCCAAATATTTTTTAAATTACACGTAAGTTACCGACATCTTTTTTGCTATTTTACTTTACAATTGCCTGTCGTGCCAACTAAGCAGCTGCCATCTCTAAATTCGCCGAATACGGACAAAGACTTAAAAACCCGGACATTTGGCGTAAATTGGATTTCCCCCATTAATAAAATAAAAAATAATAATTGCTTTATTTTTAATTGACATTAAACCCCGGACGGCTTCAAACTAGGACAAATCCGGGGTAACCCGGTCGGATGGCAGCCCTAGTGGTGACTCTGGTTTATGTAGGTAATGGCGACATAAGGCTATTATTGTACTCCAAACAACCATCGATACTGATTGGAGAAAACTGAAGCCTAATTAAAAGTAAGCCTAATTTGATTCGTAGTAGGTAGAAAAGACGTAGGCCGCATCGACTGTCTGTCGCACATAGTGGGACATCTTACGTCCGCAACGATGACGAGCAAGCATACTGAGATAACTGCCACTTGTACTTGATAGGTGTACTGCGTACAGTGGTACAAGTGACTTATCTCAGTATACGATGTTCTAAATTAAAAAACGGTGTTAGTTGTATCAGTATACGTCACTTTATTTCGAAAACTAGCAGTAATTTTGTCATGAAAATTTTATAGCATGTAGATATAAGTATTTTGATCCTAAATATGCAAAAAAACGAAAATCGTAAAAATGTCAGTTGCATCAGTATACGTAGGAGGTATCGGTATTATATTCGGACCTCGCCTACGGCTCGGTCCGTCTAATTCCTACTCGGCCAGTATGGCTTACTTACTGGTCTCTGCCGTAATGTACTATTATTTCGTATGCTGAAATGATCCATAGTTTAACGTTTTTATTATTATTATTCTATGTATTAAATTTTGTAATATAAATCTTATTTTTAAAATTGACACCACTGTATATCCGTAGTTCAGTAAACTAGCCGTCTACTTGAGAATGCTGTTGCACGCCTGTAATTGAGGCACAAGCTGGACGTGCTACCTGTGTTTTATAATTTTATTTTTTGATTGTATAAGCCTGTGTTTTGTTGGTGTGTCTAATAAATAAATAAACCCTAAAAACAAAGATGGACTTCAAAATAACATACCTAATAGATAATTTACCTCAGGTTCAATGTTAAGAAACATCACGATATCGGTCTCAAGTATTTAATATAATAAATTATCAGAATCAGTGCATTATCAGTGCCAGAGTGGCATATAAATATAGAAAAATACATTTGTATAGTTATAATGTGATATAGAACGCTCATGATATATTATACGGATTTAAATGTATATTGTGTAGTTCATGCCACATGTTTGCACACGTGATAACTATTAACATTACCCTGATCCTGTACAGAATTAAAATCATCTAAATTAAAAATCAATTTATAAAAAATCGCACTATACCAAAATTCATACTCCAAATTGGATATGATCGTAATTTAGAGATAATACTAATAGACATGTGATGTATAAAGCCAAATAATGTTTGTAGCATTTTTAATATCATGGAAATTTAATCCATTCTAATCTACAAAAATACCGGAAACCGATGACGCGCGTCGCTCCGCACGAGGAATCATGTATACTCATTATTGTGTGAAATGAGCATCAAAAATAACAACATTGACATTGTACTTTTACACTTGGGGACCGAGCGTTGACCCTTGGAGTACACCCAAATGAGACATGATAATGTGCATTTTTTTCTCCCTACGCTTTTACTGTTACATTTTGTAGTTGCATATGAGATGGTTAATTAAAGTCATGTCTTACCAAGAAGTGAAGGAGAAAGCCCAAGAAAGAAATGGCACCGACAAGAGTGCAGCTCTTAAATTGAAGAAGATATGAGTTTGTGGCATAATACAATAATAATATTTATAAACTTAGTAAGTAATAAAATTATCAGTTGCGTGTGTCTTTCTAAATGGTTTCAATTAATTGAAATAAAAGAAAGATGTTCGTGTTAACTTTTTAATAATATGCGTAATCGTACCAACCAATCTCATACCTCTTACAAATTATTACTTTAACACCGTGTCTAGACATTCTTGAGATTTACGGATAAGTAACGTTATGTTTATGTGGCCCTGCTAAATGCCATGAATATATCAGTTTAGTTAACTTCCAACTTAAAAAAAAATACTAAGGTTAAGGACAAAGATGTAATTAAATATACATTTACGAGGGGCTTTCAATAAAAAGTGAGAATGAGATGCAAACACTTTCAATATTAGGAAATTAAATACTGGCCGGTGAAGTTAATCTATCTAGCTGATTGCTATGAAATAAAAAAGTCAACTGCTTTTTGTTTAAAAAAAAATACGGCCATTTCTTTGCAATGCTATTGAGTACGTTAGCGAAAATGGAGAAAATTGAACTTCGCGCCGTTATCAAATACTTGTGTTTGAAAAATTTATCTACGGACCAAGTCAATTTAGATTTGCGGGACACTTTAGCGTCTAATGCTCCTCCGTATTCGACAGTCGCACGTTGGTGCGCCGAATGTAGACGTGGAAGAACATCGACCATGCACGACCCCCGCTCCGGACGCCCTACTACAGCAGTAACTGAAGAAATTGTGAAAAAAGTCGAAAACTTAGTTTTGGTGGATCGTCGTGTACCGGTTCGTTTTATTGCTGAAAATGTAAAGATTTCAACGGGGAGCGTGCATAATATTTTACATGAACGCTTGGGTATGAAAAAGGTATCTGCGCGTTGGCTACCAAGAATGCTTACTGACACGCAAAAACAAACTAGAGTTGAGATTTGTCAAGAAGCTTTGGACCTGATACAGCAAGACCGGGAACTTTTTCTGGCGCGATTTATAACAATGGACGAGACATGGCTCCACCATTACGACCCTGAAAAGAAACTGCAGTCTATGACATGGAAAAGGCCATCATCTCCAACTCCGAAGAAATTCAAGGTGGGCCCATCTGCCGGTAAGGTCATGGGGTCTGTTTTTTGGGATGATAAAGGGGTAGTAATGATTGAGTATCTCGAGCACGGAGCCACTATTACGGGCACTTTATATGCTAAACAAATAGCAACATTGCGCAATTTTCGAAAGTTGTGCTCTTCCACCAGGACAATGCCCCGGCACACAAGTCCGCCGTTGCAATTGCTGCAATTCGTAATGCTGGGTTCGATATCCTTGAGCATCCTCCGTATTCACCGGATCTCGCCCCCAGTGATTTCTACCTATTTCCGAGATTGAAAGAATACCTGAGAGGCCAGAAATTTGAAGACGACAACGCGGTAGTCGCTGCAGTACAAGATTTTTTAAGTACCCAAGATGAGACCTTTTTAAAAAATTGAATTTTAAGTTTAGAAAAAAGATATACTAAGTGTATTATGCTAAAAGGTGACTACGTCGAAAAATAAAATGACATTTAATAAAAGTTGTTTATAACATACTCATTCTCACTTTTTATTGAACGCCCCTCGTAGTAAATCAATTAAATACAAAGTACATCCAGTTTCACTGCCCCCGAGTGTAGGTTGTCTACTATAGTTGCCGGCAAACTTCTTGAACAAAAATGGCGGATCTGCGCATGTACTAGTACGTAAATCGGCTACTGCGCAGTCAAGCTTATCTCAAGAAGTTTGCTGGCAACTGTACCTATGCACAGGTACAGCTGTGGCGTGGTGAAAAGAAATGTCTGGGTAAGCCTCAGTAGTCGTCACACTTTTTCTCTAAGAGCAATGTATAGAGAAAGGTGTTCAAATGCCCTGAAAGCAAGCCGGTGCAAATAGGGTTATATGGACGTCACGCCACTGTCGAATACAAATAATTATGAGAAAAATATAATTATAGTAAAATATAAATATTTGTCAACTCACCATGTGACGAAGCTTCAACGGCCTTCTACTTAACGGCTATCGATACCTACTAGAGCCTACTGAGACGGATTGAGACGTAATACTACACTATGACTGGCTGATACTATATTAAACGATACTCTATCCACAACAATTTATTACTCAATCTCTTTATTATAAGAACAAATAACTCGTAGTCTTGATAAATCTTTGTATTCTACATTAAATTAAGTTCATATCTATCCCCCAGTCTTTTAATTATTATATTTACAACATTTCATATATCGATATGTTTCTTTTTTTCACTTTAGCCGGCCTCCGTAGCCGGTGCCAGAGTCTACATAACCGAAAGTGTATTGAAAAAAATTGTATCTCTAAATCTCATACAAGTTTTTCTTCTGTAAATTTGACTCGTTTGTTTAGCACTTCGATTGTATTGTCGGCTTTGACCACGCAGTTCACTTTGGCAACTGATTCATTATTGTTAACGTTATCTCTCTTTCCTTCTTCTTTCTCTTTATTTTCTGACTTGACATCATTGTTGTTGTCTTGACTACCCTCTGGTAAATTAAATTCAGGCTTCGTGGCTACTTTTACAACAAGTTGTACATTAGCTGGGTTCTTTTTCTGCGAACTTTGCGGATAATGGTGCAAAATAGCTGTCGTATCAAAAGTAATTTTGCCGTACTTCACAAACTCAGTCGGTCTTTTTGGCTTCTGTGAGCTAGGACCGGGGCCTAAGTCTACTTCTATATCGCTATTAGGGGTTTCTTTCTTTTTATTCCTAATCTCGTTCTCTAAAGTGACACAGTCTATAATTTCTTTAGTATCTTCGAGCAATTCTAATGCTACGTCTTTACTTTTTCTAATATTTTCCATGTAACTATTATAGAGGTTCATGTCGGTGGTGTTATTCTGTTTTAAGGGAAGCGAGTTAGGATGCTTCTTCTGTCGGTCGTCAGCCGTGTATCACAATTGTTTCTGATTCTGCTGGCAGCGGTGGTCGTGCTTTGCCGCGCCCTCGTCGCGCGCGGCGTGTGTTAGCTATGTTTGAGATTGCACCATAGACACGCTCGTCGTCTCGGTCGCAATCGTAGGTGCTGGGAAGTCCTCGCCCGTTGAATCATATATTGGGAACTCACAGCACATTATACACTTTAGGAATTTTGGCACCTCCACATATATCGCCGGTGGTATTGGTATCAGTGGTGACGTAGATGATTTGTAATATAAGTAATCTGGGTTATCGCGGTATTTTTCGTCCGCCTGTCGTTCTAGCAAAGGTATACCAGATAAAAATAATATGATAGCCGTTGTGAATAATGGCGATAATATAGCGATCCATTCGATGCCTTCGATTACATTTAAGGATATAATAAATATTCCCCACCACAGCACCACTTCGCCGAAATAATTCGGATGTCTCGAAAGACCCCACAGACCATCATTGCACCACTTGCCGTGGTTAGCTGGCTCTTGTCTAAAAGCAAACTTTTGTAGATCCGCATACGTTTCTATCAGCAAACCAATAACAAACACTCCGGCGCCAGCCGAATCTAACGTTGTCATAGTTTTAGGTGATTTAGGGAACGAGTGATGAGGCGAGTTAATAATGATGACTGGTAGACTCACGATGTATACCCAGAAGGCTTGGAAGCAGTAGAAGATGGCTAACCTCAGTGTGTTCTTCTTACGGTCGTCAAATTGCTTGTCACGGCCGATATGGTAGATCCTGTAGATGAGGTACCCGGATAAACGTGCGCCCCAAACACACACAAACGCAGTCACCATCAGTTGTCTACTGTCGTAGTTTTTGAGGTGACTCCCGCCCTGTCCGAGGAAGAAGGTGAGCAGCGCAATGATGATGAAGTTAGCGCCACCTGTGAAGTCCGTCAGTTTGTCGCTCTGGAACAGCGACGCTATCGTGAAGAACAGAATCTGCATAGCCACTGTCATCATCGCGCTGACAGCGAAGTTATTCCTGTCTATAAGCGGCTCCATCTTATTTATTTATTTTGACACTAAATGTTTGACAATTTGGCCTCAAAGAATACTGGCTGCATCGATTCCCCCATGTCTATGTCGCATTGCCGCATTTCGGTGTTCACTTGTTTATCTATTTAAAATTAAATGGCACTGCGGACTTAAAGCTAACCTAGCGGTCGACATGAGGAGGAACACTTATTACTCGGAAACCTAATGCTAAGATATGATATACTTTGTTTTCTTCGGGTTTGTATGATTTATTGTTGGGAGCGTGCTTTTTAGCGGGTGTTCTCGCGAGAGGGTTTGCACTACTGAAATAGACTTGACGTTTGTAGCACGCACGCGCGCGTGGACCGTCCGCGCACGCGCGAACACGCCTTCCTTCCGTAAAGCTCGTAAACTCTGTTAAAAACGTGAGCGTCTTTTCATAAACATTGTTAAGAACCCTATTAATTCTCAAGTAGGTGATAGACGTCTTAATGAGAGAGTTTCAGTGAGTTTGATTAGTGTTTCGTGTTGATTATCGCCTGCCCTTCGTTAGTGGGTCAAAATGACGTAAACAAAATATTAGGTCACAGCCACCTGTCTCCATCCGGTGGGAAGTATAGGTAACTTTCTTTTAATAAGCTCTTGGCATGGACGAGGAATACTTGGAGGTTATTTCAGGAACAAATATTTGTGATCGGGTTTATTTTGGTCGACGTTTGGTTCAATGAATGCGCATGGTGCACGTATTAAATTTGGGCAATATAATTCCCGGTGTATTCATTCCATTTAATATCATTCACCGCTGTATGAAAATAAAAACCTTTAAAAATTATTACTCGATGAAAGCTTTCATTGTTTAGTAGGCGAATACGTATACGTATAGATACGTATGAGGTATTGTTTCCCCCTAGGAACGATAAAATATAAAAAGAAAATAATAATTACTTCATATATCATTATCACATGACATGATTCACATGAACGATTATAACGATATTATTCCCCGCTTGTATCTGATACGTGGCAGATACCAAACAACTTTGTTTTCGCACAAACAGTAATATATATTCAAAATATACAAGTTAAAACCTTTGCTGATGCAATATAGTTCAAACTCGTCTATACTAAAATTCGATATATATTTCTTATCATTGGATTCAAATATTTATCGCAAAGGCCATAGACGGAGATAGATAAACAATGAATAAATGTCTGTACAATGTTCTTGGACTGTCTTACATGTTGAGAAAATAATAATCATATATACAGATCCTGAACGACTGAACCTCGCTAACCTTTTTTAGGTAAAGTTAAATACTTACTTCCACGTATAAATTTGCTATTAAAGCATTATCAAAGTACGCTGGTGTACCGGCCGGAAAAATCGGGAAAAAGAAAGAAGAAATATTATTAAAAATTTAATTTTTACTTGTGAAAATCAATAATCTTCAACAGTACAGTAATTCTTAGCAATCGGAACAAAAATACCATATGGAATATCTACAAATATCTATAAATTTTGACAATACCTACCTAGTATTTCTGTTTTATACTTACAACCGATATACTTCTGGGTGAATTATAACTTTATTAAAAGAGTAAAAAGTTTGTTAAAGTACATAGCTCTCTCCATACAGTACATAATCTCCAAGTCATAGAATGATATAGCGTATAACTTTTCCTAAACATTTGATACAACACCGTGTGGCTCCAGAATTTTGCAAGACAATAGGGGTTTTGGGACCGCCGCGTCGCCTAGACCGCCACCGGCCTAATGACTACTCTTTGATCTCGGAGATATGTCACTGTACTCGGGCTATTCCGGGCGAAAGTCCTTGTGGGATGAGTGTTCTTGTTAAGGCACACGAAAATAGATACACTTGCAAGTTGCACTTGCACTTGAAAGTTGCTTGAAGCAAAGCTTTATAATTATGTGTTGTGGACTTTACCTGGTTCTATTTGTATTGGTAAAGAATAGTGTGTTTACTTTCTCATTACTTTAATCGAAAATGTGGCGTTTAGTTAATTATATCCAGAACAGACAACGCACAGTCAAAAGCAGACTAGAAATATCAAATTATAATATAGAAATGTTTGTTCAATTATCCTTATTATAGTGTTGATCAAACTGTGGATGAAAGTTGAAAGAATCAGGATCCCGAAAAAGACATTCCTGAGTGGCTCCGACTTGACCAGCCCTTTGCTCGTTCTTCTCATCTCGAGTCTTTGCTCGGCTTCTGACTTTCCAGGTCATGCCTGAATGAAAAAATGTGAACTCACGTCGTATATATGCCGGGCTCGATGCCAGTAGCGTTAATGTAATGAGCTGCAAAATTGCATTTCTGCAGCCCATAGTACATGATCGCCATATCCGCGACAAGCAGGTGGAAGTCCTCTCGGTGGAAGTCAGCAGCTCAGTTCTCCAGAAGACTGGCCCTTCGGGTCAGGGCTAGGTAAGAATAAACTCACGTGGTGTTCAGGCCGAGCTCGATGCCATTGGCGTTGATGTACATGGTGGCCATGTCCGCCACGAGCAGCCGGAAGTCCTCCTGGATGTCCTTGAACTCTGCGAGCGCGAGGCCTCCCAGCATAACGGTGAGGGTGTGGCGCGGCTCAGGCAGCACTGGCTCTGGTTCCGGGGCAGGTTCTGGCTCCTCGGGGAGAGGGGCTGTGTGAAAAAATGTAATTAAATAATAGCGCAGCACTGAAAAACATGACATACACGTATTAAAATACTTAAACGGGCTTACTCACGTCGTAGAAGTCGGAACAGTGTTCGGTTGGCCGCCGCCGCGACTGATCGTCTCTCCTGATGATGAATCGCGTACCGATTCGAAACATGTCGAGCGTTATTCGACTTCTACGATGTGAGTAAACCCGTTTAAGTATTTTAATATGTCTGAGACTCACGATTGTTTTCTATGTAAAATGACATACACGTTTTATATTTAAGCACATAATACACGTTACAGGTAACAGACTATAGAGCAATTTTATACCCTACAAGATCTTATTTTTTTTTGTTTCGTATTCTTATTTAAAAATACGCTTGAAAAATCATGCTTAATCATGGAAAAGTTACACATCTTATTTGAAGCTCACATACATAGATACATTTCTATGTCTATATTAAGATGTGTTGATGTGCACGACGCACACATTGTTAAGCTTAGGATCAGCTGGTAATGTGCGTTTAACGTCTATCTATAACAATTGCTCGAAACACAACGGTTATGATCGAGCTGAGTTGACAATCATAAGACTCACATTCACACAAAGGAAAATTGTGTTACTTTGTATCTTATGTTAGAACGTGATTGAATGTAAGTTTTGTTTAGCAGTTATTTATATTACATGGTTACCTATCTGAAACACTAAAAACGTTAGTCCGAATTTCATTTCGACAAAAACTATTCGACAAATATCATTTTAACTTTTTTTCATTTGTCCGAAAATTCAATTCGATAATTTACGATTGGGCATTAATTGTTTAGGATTTTTATTCACTCGACTAATGACACGTTTCCCTAAATCTCATTTGTCCGTAATATCAGTTTTCCGATGTAACGTGTCGGTTTATTAACTACTCGACTTTTTTTGTATGACTTTGATTTCATTTGACCGATGTAACGATTCGATTTATTAACTACTCGACTTTTTTTGTATGACTTTGATTTCATTTGTCCCATGTAACGATTCGGTTTATTAACTACTCGACTGTTCTCAAGTGGACTTTTTAATTTTAGTCATATTATTGTATCCTTTTTCAACAATTTGTCAAATTCTAATCCAAAAGTTCTAAACTAACCTAACCCAACCAGGTCGGTTTTGGCGGTTTGTCAGCTGCTGCCGCAGCACAGTAGCTTCGCTCGCTCGGCTCGCGGGCTGTTGTGGTCGCAGTTCTAACCTAACCTAACCCAACCAGGTCGGTTTTGGCGGTTTGTCGGCTGCTGCCGCAGCACGGTAGCTTCCATCAGTCAGCTCGCGGGCTGTTATGGTCACAGTTCTAACCTAACCTAACCCAACCAGGTCGGTTTTGGCGGTTTGTCGGCTGCTGCCGCAGCACGGTAGCTTCGCTCGCTCGGCTCGCGCGCTGTTGTGGTCACAGTTCTAACCTAACCTAACCCAACCAGGTCGGTTTTGGCGGTTTGTCGGCTGCTGCCTCAGCACGGTAGCTTCGCTCGCTCAGCTCGCGGGCTGTTGTGGTCACAGTTCTAACCTAACCTAACCCAACCAGGTCGGTTTTGGCGGTTTGTCGGCTGCTGCCGCAGCATGGTAGCTTCGCTCGCTCGGCTCGCGCGCTGTTGATGGTCACAGTTCTAACCTAACCTAACCCAACCAGGTCGGTTTTGGGGGTTTGTCGGCTGCTGCCGCAGCACGGTAGCTTCGCTCGCTCGGCTCGCGCGCTGTTGTGGTCACAGTTCTAACCTAACCTAACCCAACCAGGTCGGTTTTGGCGGTTTGTCGGCTGCTGCCGCAGCACGGTAGCTTCGCTCGCTCAGCTTGCGGGCTGTTGTGGTCACAGTTCTAACCTAACCTAACCCAACCAGGTCGGTTTTGGCGGTTTGTCGGCTGCTGCCGCAGCACGGTAGCTTCGCTCGCTCAGCTCGCGGGCTGTTGTGGTCACAGTTCTAACCTAACCTAACCCAACCAGGTCGGTTTTGGCGGTTTGTCGGCTGCTGCCGCAGCACGGTAGCTTCGCTCGCTCGGCTCGCGCGCTGTTGTGGTCACAGTTCTAACCTAACCTAACCCAACCAGGTCGGTTTTGGCGGTTTGTCGGCTGCTGCCGCAGCACGGTAGCTTCGCTCGTTCGGCTCGCGGGCTGTTGTTGTGGTCGCAGTTCTAACCTAACCTAACCCAACCAGGTCGGTTTTGGTGGTTTGTCGGCTGCTGCCGCAGCACGGTAGCTTCGCTCGTTCGGCTCGCGGGCTGTTGTTCATTGTGGTCGCAGTTCTTATGTAATGCCGAAAATATCACTGGGTAAATGAAAAAATAGGTATTAAACAAAAGACGTCGCAATTCAGATGGCAAGTGAATGGGGCGAGAAAAGTTAAAAGGTGAACTGAAAATTTGTTCAAATGTATGCAGTGCCAAAAGTATCATAGGGTAAATGAAAAATGGCTACGAAAAAAAATACGTAACAACTCATAGGGCAAGTGAATGTGACGGGAAAAGTTTTTCGGACAAACGATACTTCTACTAAATGTAAAATGGTGAAAAGAAAAATGTACGAATCCTGACATCGGAGAAACGATAATAATTCGAATAGTTTTCGGGCAAATGAAATTCGGTCAATGGTTTTTAGTGTTTGAGATAGGTTACCATATTACATACTGATTACGCAGCCTATTATTTTTTCTAGAATTACAAAACAAATTGTAGCTGTAGTAGAAGTAGTACTGTTGTAGAAATAACCAAAATATATCCTTTAGTCCCATTTTGTTAGCTAGTTTTGAACATGGAAGTGTTTTATCCCGTCCCATACCCAGTTGAAAATACAATTTTTTTCCCCAGAAATTTCGAAGCTGGCTACCAAATCTGAGTACAAAATATTCATGCAAGTTTATGGAATATATTTTCATATATTAGTTAGTTAACTGATTTGTATTCTTGTTTAGGTGTGGCTGGCGAGATACTCCTGCCTGTGACTGCGGTGCGCCTACCCAGTCCATCCATCACATAGTCCACGATTGCCCAAAACGCAAGTTCACCGGGAACCCTCTGGACTTACTATTGAATCTAAGCGAAGACGCAACCCAATGGGTGAAGAACTTAGATATTAATTTGTAATCAACATAACATGTAAAGCGACTCAATTATGCCATACGATTAAATAAATAAATAACTGATTTGTGTCTGTATTTCTCTTTTTATCTACTCTGTAATCCTGCACCGACTATATATTTCTGTTTAATCCATTGGTAGACTGGTAGAAAATGCCTTAAGGCATTAAGTATAGATGTTAGCACTAAATTAAAGATAAAACTAAACCCTTTGATGAAAATAAACTTCTCTTTTAGGCTACTTTAACCTGCAAAATAATTCCGTGTTTATCAATCCTAATCGGAACAGTATTTTACATGTTTCATTACAATACACTTATGCGACGTAGCAGATGATAAAGAAAAGAATAGAAAACATCTAAAGATTTCAGACACAAGTATTTTTTACAGTATCACTTACAAATCATTTTGAGAGTTAGACTGAATCCTCGCAAGAAGCTCATGCCTAGCTTGGAGTCGAAGCGGATGAAAATCCTGTCGACATCCGTGAAGCGGTAGGCACGGGGCTCGTTCAGGTGGTAAGAGAAGATGATTCCATCGACACCGCTGTCGTCTATTTGACCTGTTCAATCGAGATTGGTTATGTTATGTACTTTCAATATCAATTCAATAAGTTATTTTAGCTTTCACGTACGATTAGCAATACGATAGCGAACATAAAATCAAATTCAATCAACTGCACACAGTAATTCGTGCAAATCATTCATTGCCACAAAAATAGTCAATATTAGGTTTTAGTTTTTGTAGGATTGTCATTTTTGTCTTGAATTAGACCGTACCCTATGTATGTTTTGATGATCTGTGATGCCTAATTTCTATGTTATGTACCTATAAGTTGAAACTGCGGGTTCCATTCCTCCAACATGTAAGTTCATTCAATCTGACATTTTATCTCTGAATAAGCTTTTTTTCCAATTTGGTTAAATCTAACCTTAGATAATAAAATATTACTAACCTGGTTTAACCATCAGATAGTCTCCCAAAGCACTATTCACGGCAAAGTCTGTCACGTTTAGTTCAATGCCTTGTCCTTTGCCTGTCACGATCCAATCCACAATCCTGTTAGTAGGATATCCCGAGGGGTAATTATCCGACTCTATCACCTTGGTTTCACCATATTCCAGAGTAATTTCATTAACAACGTGGTCATCGGAAAGAGCTTCAACGTCAAAAACGTCGCTGTGTTGAATTTCGAAATCATTCATCAATTGGACAAGCTGATCGTTTGAGAGATCATCGACACTTACTGATTTGATTGGTTTTTCTTCGTTGTTGTCGTCAGAAAGTAACGCATCATTAATATATTCTAAAACTTGCTCTTCAGATTGCTTGGCTTCTTGGGAACCGATTTTATTAACATGAAAGTCTGCATCAGTATCGTTGGCTTCAGCTTCGGCATGATTTTCACTAATATTCTCATCATCCAAAGCTTGACTAAGCTGAGAAAATATGTCCGATAAATTGCTGTCAAAAACGTTTTCATAATCCGATTTGTCTTCAAGGCTTTCATCAGAATTCACAGCGTAATCGACATCAGCAGGCTTTGTTTTTTCATCATCTTCGTCTTCATTTCTGGTAAGTTTGTTAAAAGTTTCAAATAGTTGGTCCAAATCCTCATTCAAATCTTCATATACTTTATCAACAGTGTCTTCGTCGTTGTCTACTATGTTTTCGCTTAAATTATGATCAATTTCTTTCTCAAGGTCATCCTTCATAGTTTCGACGGTTTCATCCTGGTTAATTTCGTCTGCATCGTCTGAGTTTTCCCGCAATAAATGAAGTTGTTCATCACTATTTTGGTTAGTTTCAACAGCAGCAAAATCATTGGGTTTTTGGTCCTCCTCTTCTAAAATAGCCTTTGTCTCTTCCATTATTTCACTTATCATATCATCTTTTTGAATATCTTTGTCATTATCAAAATCATTAGGCTTTTGGTTTTCTTCATCTAAAATAGATTTAGTTTCTTCCACTATTTTGTTTAACTCGTCGTTTTCTGACAATTTTTCATCACCAGCCAAATCATTAGGTTTTTGTTCCTCATCATTTATAATAGCTTCCGTATCATCCATGATTTCCTTGATTTCAGCACTTAGTTGAGGAGATTGTAGAGGAACAATGTCGTCATCTTTGGAAAATTTCAATTCTGCTTCAGCAGCTTCATCCTCTGGTGAATTAGATTCAAAATCATCATCAACTTTTAAAGCGTAGTCATCATAATCATCTTCATTTGCTTCAAGACTGGTATCTTGATTATTTCCTTCATCAATATCACCTATTGGCCCGATTGGATCTTCAAGTTTATCACTTTGCTCAGACCTATTATCTTCAAATTGATAATCATCAATTGTGTCATCATTTTCATTCTTTTGAAACTTTTTAATGTCTTCTTCTACAACTTTATCCATTTCATCCAGGTCTTTTTCTAAGTTGCCTACATTAGCAGTGCCATCGTCTGCATCTTTTTGTTCATCATTGTAAACGCCGAGTTTTTCTAGTTGTGTTCGAAACCATTGATCATCGTAGTCATCATTCCAACTATCATTCCACTCGTTGCTCGAGGCGTTTACTGTAAAAATAAATACTTATTACACCAACAAAAAATTATATCCTATATAATATCGTGAATGCAGTATAATAGACCTATTTGGGGTCCTCATCAACACTCTATTAAAAATCCATCAAGGCAACAATTTTGTCCAAAATCTTAAAACTCAGGTCACTGAGTTGCAACTTCTAATGTAGATAAGATTCAAAGAAAGGTGACCTTAACCGTCGCGTTGAGTAATCAGTGCGACGTAGAAATCAAATCAAGTGCTTAAGCTACTAGCGACCTGAGCATGCTGTGATGTGACCTAGGATCATCTGACTCACTGTTCTCATTATCATTATCACTTACAGTCGGTTACGCTTTGTCTTCGCTGTTACATAGCTCAACTCCAATCTATAATGATTCAAGTCGCAAATACAAAGTGTTCTGTTTTGAACAGTGGGCAGTCTTTGTCTAGACTAAAATGAGTATCATTGAACTATCCTTTGATGTGTTTTTGTTTGGATATAAATAACAGCTGAACGCAACGCAGTTATGATAGATTGTGTTTTTCAGAACAGACTTTACGTCGATAGAAAGAGACGCTGATATATTTTGACCTATGTCAGGCATAACACTGCGTCGTCGCGTCACATCACATTGTTTATTCGTACTGAATATTATATACCTTTTTGATTTAAGCAATATCTATTTGATAATTGCTTACCAAATGTTACCATTTCCCTCCACTAAAGAAAAGGTTAAACATGACATGAGGAAGGCCATCTTAAAGCTTGTCGAGGCCTTGGGCACTCCGTAATTAGGGGCCTTAAAAAATCGCATCTAGAGATTGGAGGCCCTCGTGAGACTGGGGGCCCTAGGCACGTGCCCATAGTGCCTAGTGGGAAAGAGGGACCTGAAAACGAGACTACAATAGGTAATGTAAGTATGCATAGTTAAGTAAATTGCACCTTTTAATGCTTTAATGCATAATTTACGCAGTAACTTTATAAATCGTTTGTCAATCGTCAGTAAATAAACCTCATTAATTTATTTACTGTTTTTCACACATATGTGTAGGTACACACAAATATAAACCTGAGTGAAATGCATATTGGTGCGAGACTTGAATCTTTGGCAATGAGCACTGGAAAATGATTGCTGCCGTGTTGTTTAAACAAGTGCTACATTTCTATACATACTGTTATCTAAAAATTGCATGCTCTGTCAACTCATTATATGGAATTGTATACATTACTACTAGTAATCTTTTATCTTTTGCCATGGATCAAATTGAAGAAGACTGCGGATGCCTACCTTTTACTGATCTATTGTAGATGACGCCGCTAAGAAAAGGGATAAGTACGAAATCTATGGCACAGACTGCTATTATGGTGTCATTGTCGTCGTCTACAACCGGTCGATTGATGGCGACTTCGTATAAGCATATTCTACCTGAATTATTGGTCCATTATATTTATAACATGTGCCGTGTTTGATACTGATGACACTGTAAATACAAGATTATGTAAGTATCTTTTTCCAAATATTTCCAGGTATTGTATTAACCAATATGTAGACAACAATTTATAAAATTTCAAATTTTAGATGCGTGAAACAAACCTTGTGGTTATTACTCTATCGAATTAAAATCTGTTTATAATTAAGGGAAAATCGCATTTCTTTTTTGTTTTTATATTCTACCTGGATTAAATTAAAAACATATACAATGGCACGAACTGTACCTACTTCACTAGGACTGTGTCAGGTCAAAGATCAAGAAAAAATAGAATATGAACTAACATTTCTGAAAGTTAATGTTTCCATTTTAAACTTAACCTCTAGTGACGATTATTATTTAATTAAGCTTTAGCAAAGTATTGAAATATTTGGGAATACTTAATACTTTAGGGCTAGATGATAGGCAACAGGAAAGTACAATGTGTTATATAATATCATAAATGGTTGGCGTTAACCACATTAACATTATTACAACTTAGAACACAATAACATTCATATAAGATTCAATATGGTCAATACTTATGACGTCAAACCTTGTAGATTATCTCAGTCTAGATATAATTAATTCACTGACACCATCGTTTTCCATAAAAAGTCTTAAGTGTGTAAGAAATGTACTGGCACATAGGCCGTTTCGAAGTAACGTGGATTGAGGAACGCACGTGGTGCGTGACGTCAATAGATAACTGATGTAAATATGCAGCAGCAAGCAGGTTCAAACGGCCTTTGCCAAGAACCATTATTTATTTACCTTTCTCTTCGAAGAATATAAATAGCATGTACTGAAATAAAAATGCTTCTTTCATAGAAATAACACGTGTCATTTATAATAATATGAACTGCTTGTTATTAAAATACATAATTTTATGTATTAAGCTCTTATTGCTATAAGTAGTTTACTATTAATTGATCAGTTAAAATAGTGGTCAGTTCAAACTCATGAAAATAACAAATCGGGCTAAATAAAAATATGGGTTGGAGAGTTACGAAGATGAATAAATAGATTGTGAAAATTATGTTAATAAAGGTTTAATTAACATTATCATTATCATTATTCCAATATATGTCTACAGCTGGGCCTCGTTCTCCAAGTGTTCTTATGAACACAGGTTCATAAAATGTGTTAAAATACAATTTAACTATACCTACTACTTAGACTATCATAAAACTCTAAAACTGGACGTAAACCAATTTTTTATGCTATCAAGAAAAATCTTAATAGTGCAATGCAGATGTCGGTCTCGTTTCGTATGTCCTAATTTGTGCACTCTTTACGCCAAAATGGCTGGATGGAATATGGCCAATTTCGAAGCAGGGATACCCTGACATTTTATATTCGACTTAGAGATAGACTGGCCAAATACTCGACTCGCGCACGAAGGGTTCCGTAACATCAAAAAAATACTTTTTTATTTTTAGTTAGTATTTGTTGTTATAGAGGCCATCGTAATTATATACGACCTATTACGGTTGAAAAGATACCAGCCCTGTGACAGACAGATGGACCGGCAGGCGGACTGACAGCGGACGCTTAGTTATAGGGTCCCATTTGCACCCTTAGGGTCCGGAGTCCCAATCGTAAACAGAAGATTCGGGCATCGTCTAGTATTTTATAAATCTATATGTTTTACCATTTATTTTCTAAATGAAGTTCAATGTTCTTTCGGGTGGTTCGTTCCTTGATTTGTTCTCATTTAGTTAAACCAGGTAAGTAATTGTACCCAGTTTAAGATATTTATTTGGCTATTTTCCTGTTTTCTGAAGCCATATTTCAAACAGAAATTTGCAAGCAATTTATGACCATTAATACTGAGTAATCGTAATTGTTGTTATTATGCTGATGCACAAAATAACAGGACAAACAATACGGTACTAAATAAGTAAGTAGTAAACACACTGGAAAATTAGAAGAATAAGTATTTCCTGCAGAGATATTAGGTATACTGATTACTGACAATATTATTGAAGACGAAATATAACTTTATCTTTGAAATAGATAATAAATTATAGTTATACCTACCTGACTACTACTAATATGATTTAAGTAACCAGGCACGAGCAATTTAGGGTATTTTTTTAAATCTTATTTTTTTAGGATCGTGGTAATTGAACGATTATCACGCTCTTTTGTACTTTATTACGGCGCTTAAAACGTGAACTTTCATAGATTATAATAAGTATACTTACATATTATATGTATACGTTGCGCGGCTACATATAAACACAGGTGTACTGCTTGTGGTGGCGTTTGTGGTGTCAAAAGTACCTTAGAGTGATGTTGAGCGTATGCTAGCTCGGTTAGTCTGGCAAAACAAGTACAAATGCGCTTCAATCTACATGTCAATCATGTCGTACTCCAAATATATCACAAACGCGTTCGAAGCGTTTTCCCCGTTAAAAATGTACTTGGTAAAAGTCTCAATATCGCCGCTTTAATTTTAATTTGCTCGTTGTAGTCACCCTAAGTCAAACTCTAAACTGTGTAGGTACGTAGTGGACTAGTGGGAAACAGTAATTGACATCTGTGTGCATCATACGAGGAGCAGCCCATTTATAGCTAACCTTCGGAGTGCCAATCTATGCGTTATTTGAAGAAGTTTAACTTTAATTTTGTAACAAATCTGTTGAACGAAACTATTGTGTCAATCAAATCATCAGACAATTAATACAGTACCTATGTGCTGCACTATTGAGAAACTTAGTCCTCTTCTTACATATATGTACCATATTTGGCGTATACTTAACCAGAAAGAAATTCTCGTTTTTAACCTGCGGCGAAAAATAAGGAATGTTATCTGTACATATTACATACATCTATGACGTTATAACTCGAAACTGAAACGTTGTCGTTATTTTTTGTTTAAAAAGTGAGTCAAACTAGAGTATTTTTAACTAAGGATTCAAAATAATATGCTTTCTTCTAAGTATGTCGGCATACAGGCACTCACTGTGTAGCTACACCCGAAACAATTCTGAATGAACATTAACGCCTTGCCGGTACAAAATGTGTTAAGACTGCTTGTTGTTGCTTCTCACTTTTTAATGACAATATGCGACAGTTCCCGAAATATAACAAGTGAACGCTTGATGCCACGAGCATGACGTCAGGTCTGACAAATAATCGCGTATCAGAAGCGATTAAGCTGCTTCTATCGAATGTTGTACGATTAAGCCTAATTGCGCAAGTTGGAGTACTGAGAAATGTACTAGGTTTACTAGATTGTGATTGTGATACGGTTCCTGAGCATAAGACGTTTATGGTGACGTCTTCCCGAAATATCAACACTATGCCTATGCCTAATAATATACCTTTCCAACGCAAACAGCGAGGAAACCGACATAAACCTGCATGCAGTGCTACAGGTTTCAACTTCGCGTTTGGCATTCCGATGTCACGGCTTGCGAGCGACAGCTTTTGTATTTGACAGAGCGTGGAAAAAGTTAATGATGTAGTCCATTAAGCTCAAAACGACAACTTGGCATGCAGTTTGAAAAATAACGAATCTAAATATATAAGTATTGTTTGTGATCTGACCGATACATCAGTCAAATGGCTGTATGTTAATCGATTTAGGGCCTGTAAAATATTAATCCATCAGCAGTCGTGGTTCTTATCTTTTTCATGATAGCATTAGCAATCCGAACTTCGACGGTTGCTATTGTTGCTAGGTACCTATTTCGCGTGAGAACTTGCGATATGTATGTAAACACCTTATTGTGCACAAAACATGAAATACAGTTTAAAAAAAAGAAAAAAGGCGAATCCCTTGAAGGGATTCCAGTTAATCTTTGAGTAAATGAGTGATAAATAAAATATAAATTGTAGACAATCCACGTAACATGTGCAATAGGAAAGTGAAAAGTTATACATATAATCATCATCATCATCATCATCATCATCATCATCATAGGCCCTTCAGTCTATTACAGACGATTTGTGGTCTTCAGTCTGCGAAGCATTGCTTTGGTGGCTGAAAAGACCGATACGCGATCGGCATACCCGACCGCAAACTTGACAAGATACACTGACCGTTGTTGATGTAGTATGGTCGCCTAGATGTCGTACAATTTGACATATAATAATTACTCATGAAAATGCAAAGACCAAACTAGTATACTAATAATAAACAATTAAAGTAAGTACTAGTAGAAAATGTATACGAGTATAATTCGTCGTCAGAAAGCAATAATGTTGTCAACTGTGTAAGTGTATGAGTTTAGTAGTGGGTTACAGGATTTACAGGAATATGTTTTGAGTTATGACGTTAGACATAAGTCAAAGACAGAATCAGCGTAGCATTTCTGCAGTCACTTCTAAGAATATTACGGTTTGGAGTTTGTGTTTACTTTCAGATGTAACCTTACGAGTAGTTTGTTTCGCCAAAATGAGGGCTGCTTTTTTTTCATGAAAAAAAATTAAACGTCAGTATAAACTAGCTTACCTACCGATAGGCTTCTGTGTTGTAATTCACAGTTGGGTAACTTTTCGTGTTACAACGTAGATATCAAACCTACAAAATTTGACAAATGTATGTATATGTTGCTTAGTTAACGTTTTAACGTTAACATTGCGTTACCTCAAAGTCTGAGGAACAAAATAATCGCATTTTACTCGTGCCTAACTTATAAATATACTGGCTTTGACCTATTTTCTAGAGTAATGAATCTTTCATCCCATCGTGTTATTCCTAAAATCTTTATACCATTCTGGCTATAGCTGATGACCCCAATGATGTAAACCCAACAAATATCTCAAAAATGTTACACATAACTGTGTTATTTTTAAGTATAAATTTAGTAGTTAATTATGTATCTGAAAACAGCACAACCTTATATAAACACAATGTATAAGGTTTTATAATAAAAAAAATGCCTTGTTTTGTTCAGACACAACAAAATGATTCATAGGATCAAAATGGTCTAAAAATAATCCATCCAGGCTGAATAAACTGACTCATTATACAGAGTGGCAGCTAGATAACGAAAAAATGTTTACTTGTTCGTAAACAAGCATCTATTGACCGAAATTTACAGACTGCCACTGAATTACATTTCCTTACATTAGCCCCACTTATTAAATCGTCGTACAGGAGCTTGCTCTAATAAACACTTAAAGATTTAGGTCAAAACATAGGTACCCAATTAGTTAATTAACTAAGTTGTAAAAAGAAACTAAAAATTACTCCATTACCTGAAACGCCAGCAGCGATGGCACACACAAACAAAATCCAAATCTTCATGTTAACTCATGCGTCACAACGAATTTCAATAATTATTCCCTTTGTAAACGAATCAACAGTTTGTATTTATGTGTATGGACGGTTTGTATGAGCGCGACGTTATGCGCGCGCGCCGGTTGGAACTGTCGGAAGTCAACTGTCGTGTTTGTATGAGCCGATGATAGCCTATCATTTGTGCGAATGTATGGTGCACACTCAAACGGTGTGTTGGTTATTAATGTTTTATATTATAAAAACGAACTAGACTTTGTACAGGGAACAGTTTCATTGTACTCGTAATGACAAAAATATCTATGCTTTTACTCTTCCCTACTAGTACCGTCTACCTTGCAGATTACATATGAGATTTAGCGAAAGATAGTTGTTTATTTTTTTTCCCTATTCACTTGGATTACTTATAGCATAGTCGTCATAGTTGCGTAGCATTGTAGATTTGTAGGTACTTAAGCCATCAGTTTCATAGGATCTTCTTCGTCTTAAACAATTGTTAACAGACAATGGCGAACATTTCACGGTTTCATCATTAAAGAAAGGAAAAGAGTGAAGGTAAAGTCAAAGTATTCGGGCTTAGCGTTACTTACCAAGGCCAATGATTTAAGCATAAGATCTTATGTCTCGTTGAACAAAACATAATAAGTAGGTACATTTACATCCAGTTTAATGTCACTTTGTATTGAAGTATCGAATGCTATCTAATACGGCAAGTGGTCATGATTTTTAAGAGCGAGATAGGTACTCGTAATTATTCTATTGTTTCGTATGGATATTATTCACGTAATACTATCTACTTTATGTTGGAATATCGTTGGCTTCTTGTTACGCCTAGAACTCTGAACAAAATCAATTTGGTGCATGGACATCCAAAGGTCTGACCTACCTACGTATACAATAAAACGGAAAGGATGATTAATGAATGTCAAATATATACTTACGAATATTATGGTATTTCCGGGATACGGCTGATATACAGTCTGATAAAAAATTAATAAATTAAAAAGTGGCAATACTGTAGTGACGTCCCCGTCTTCTTAGATTGATTAGAAAGGGACGCCACTACAGTATTGCCACTTTTTAATTTCTGCTCTTTTTTGTCAGACTGTACTTATCGCTGAAATGGTTATATATGTCAATTATCAATTGACTGAGAGAGCCAGACGACGATTTGATAATATAATACTCCATCACACAATTATATACATTTCTGCTAATCGATCTGCATGTTGGGCAACATTGACATGTTGATATTTTAAAGAAGATCAAGTAAGAAGGAAACAGTATTTTTATGCAAGAGAGTTGTGTGTCGGTCGGGTGGCAACCCCAGTGAGCGAAATGATAATAAAGACCAAGTGCGGAGAGTTCGAAATACTCGCGCAACAAGATGTTGATGTGGCTAAATCCGTGGTATAGCCGTCGCTTCGAGACCATAGACATAACGTCAAGTCCGAATCGTGAACCTTTAAGATCGCAATGAACTCTCGTTTTTTAGGGTTCCGTAGTCACCTAGGAACCCTTATAGTTTCGCCATGTCCGTCTGTCTGTCTGTCCGTCTGTCCGTCTGTCCGTCTGTCCGTCTGTCCGTCTGTCCGTCTGTCCGTCTGTCCGTCTGTCCGTCTGTCCGTCTGTCCGTCTGTCCGTCTGTCCGTCTGTCCGTCTGTCCGTCCGTCCGTCCGTCCGTCCGTCCGTCCGTCCGTCCGTCCGTCCGTCCGTCCGTCCGTCCGTCCGTCCGTCCGTCTGTCCGTCTGTCCGTCCGTCCGTCCGTCCGTCGGTACTATAAACGGTAATATAAAAAACTAAAAAAAAAGTATTTTTTTAGGGTACCTCCCGTACACCTAAAGTGGGGTGATTTTTTTTTTCGTTCCAACACTACTGTGTGGGGTGTCGTTGTTGGTACATTATTTTTTGATGAAATTTGCAGTTATGTAAATATTAGCTCCGAAAATAAAAAATAAAGTGTCCCCCCCCCCCCTCTAACTTTTCAAAATTCATAATTTTCTTGCAAATGACGTAAGTGTCGCGCGGTGTCCTTATACTTCGAATTATGTTATCGTTACGCATATTAGTGAAGTGCCATTCCGTATTTAAACGCTTTCGCTAAATTTGGCGCGTATAATCGATAACTTCCAGAAGGTAATAAGTAATTACGGTTACTTTGGCGTTTACGACCTTTTATAGAGCTTGAAATCTTTCTCGTAATTTAAACCTTGTCTAAATATTGTGAAGGATGGGCAACTACGGAACCCTACACTGAGCGTGGCCCGACATGCTCTTGGCCGGTTTTTGTTATAATAACGTGAACGTGACATATTAATTGAATTAAGTATAATTCCACAATTATAATCTATGCCACGGTTACCTATACGTGTACATTACAGATAATGAAATTGTTATTGATAGCCTTTGATAGCGCTTTCTGTGAAACAGAAAACAGGTTTAGTATTTGACACTGGACAGTGAACCTTCTGCTGATAGACTTTACGAAGAAAACAGCTTACGCGACGTTATTTTTCGATGGAGATTTCTGTACGACATCGACATTGACTTCATTTCTGGATATATATAAGTAGGTACTCTATTTTGAATGGAATTCTTTGTAATGTCTAATGTCGCCTAACCACTTATTTATCATCTTAGGTAGGTAATTTTTGGACTCTGTTAGTGTCGTGTATTTTCTCACAAATATTCGTGGAAAATATTGTCGGGATCCACACATAATTATCCCATGTTTTGAAGTTTTGTGAATTGTTTTTTATGTACAATAAAGTGTTTACATACAAACATACATGTATAATTAGATGAAGGCCGCTGGTTATATGCCGAACGATTATATATGGAGAAACACAAAACGTGTATATAGGTGAAACACTTAACTATATACACTTAACCAAAGTACTGAAGTTACGTCAAAATACAAATATAGAAAGCCAATTGCTGTATTCACATATATACGTTACTACTTTATATACACCTAATCATTTAGTAAAGTTATTTGCCTAAACGTTTCTGCATATTGCTTTTTTAACTTACCTATATATGCTTAAGGAGGAGTATAGCCTTTTAGTAGCGGAGCGCAAGGTGTTCAGAAAAATTCTGGGACCGGTCAAAACGGACGATGGTAATTGGAGGATCCTCAAAAATGCCGAAATACAGGAACTGGTAGCCGAACCGAATATCATTGGTGAGACCGAGGCCCATCGTCTTCGCTGGGTCGGCCACCTTGAACGAATGGGAGAGGATCGGCAGATGAAGAGAGCATACCTTGGGCTACTGACGGAGCATCGTCCGGTCGGTCGGCCAAAGTACCGCTGGATAGATCTGGTAGAGAAAGATATGCGTGAGCTCGGATCCACAAACTGGCGAGAGATTGCTCAGGAACGGGTAAAGTGGCGAGCTCTTGTGTCAGAGGCCAAGACTCAATTTGGGTCGCTGAGCCAGCGCAGTTAGTTATATAATATACTCGTTCTTACAGAATTTTCAGTTACTGCCCAATAAAGACAGAATGTTTAATGTGTCGTACTTATCTGTCTAAGTCTGTCGTGCAGAGGGCCTATGATGGTTGCGTTTATCGCGTGATAAATAAGTGGCAAAGCATCTGTCACTCACACTCGTATTTGTCAAAACGTGACGGATGCTTGACGCGATGTCACTTATTTATAACGTGATAAAAGCAACCATCATAGGCCCGCTGGTCTGTTATAGTACATTACTGAAGAGGCCGCGAAATAGGGGATTGTTGGCCGAGTAGTAATAGATGGTCGAGTGATAACGAGGCTATCTAGAGATACGAGGCTGGAAATCCCTGTTCGCGCCGAGGCTTGTATAGTGCTTTTCTCAAATAAATCTAAGGAAATAACAATACAAATGTTCAACTTTATATATGAAGATCATTCTATTTATAAATAATTACCGGCCAAGTGCGAGAGGGACTCGCGCACGAAGGGTTCCGTGCCATTATTTGTAAGTTTGTTGTATGAGAGCCCCCCTTAAATATTTATTTTATTTTATTTTTAGTATTTGTTGTCATAGCGGCAATAGAAATACTATCACCGTTCTTGAGATAGGTACAGCCTAGTGACAGACGGACGGACGGACGGACGGACAGCGAAGTCTCAGTAATAGGGTACCCTTTGGGTACGGAACCCTAAAAATGACAACACCTTATTAATTAGATATTGTTATATTTTTTACAATAAACGTGAGTCCTTGTTTATTTTATTGAATATCTGTTTTAATCTAATTGAATGATCTAGCTAAATATAAGAAATAAAACGTAAATAAACATGCATAAACTGCGTTTTTATGGTTCCGTACCCAAAGGGTAAAAACGGGACCCTATTACTGAGACTTCGCTGTCCGTCCGTCCGTCTGTCACCAGGCTCTATCTCAATAACGATGATAGCTAGACAGTTGAAATTTTCATAGATGATGTATTTCTATTGCCGCTATAACAACAAATACTAAAAATAAAATAAAATAAATATTTAAGGGGGGCTCCCATACAACAAACTTGTTATAGATTTGATTATATATATATATATATATATGTATAGGTACGGAACCCTTCATGCGCGAGTCGGGCTCGCACTTGCCCAATTTTTTTTTAATGGCAGTACCTATGCCATAGATTATCAATAAAAAAAATAAACCCCACTGAAACAAAAGACAATCTCTTTGTTGGCTACGGCCTACGGCCATAATGTTGTATGAAATTCCTTCATTGACCTCTAATTTGAAATTAAAACGAATCTTCAACAAGTGCTATACAAAGACGTATTTCGCGTTCTATTACCACGACCATAAGAACGACATTTCCTTGGATGTTTGAGAAGAATAAATAATATTGTAGCTCCTAAACTAACCGGTTAATTTTTTAATAGGTAACGGTGCATTTATCGAGAGTATTCTATGAAACAAGATAAATCGATGCTGGCGTAAGCTAATAGCTTTTTGTACATCGATGTGTCGAAAATTATAGTTTTCTGTTATTAAGTATTGTACCAACCTATTACACACTGTGTAAAAAGGTAGTTATAAAACTTCGCTTTCATATTGTCACATGGGAAACTTGGTATTTACTTTCAATGCCATGTTGTGATACTGAACGTATTTTTGCAGTCAGTTATGTGTAGATTTTATCATCAATGCATCCGCTCCGTTCTGTGTTGACGATCACCAACAATAAAATATCTAGATGGTATACGTGCATAAGTAGGTACCTACCTACATTACATAGGCAGATATAATATTTTTTCATCTCTCCTGTTCGGAAAGTGTCATTTTCTTGAGTAGATAGCCGGGTGGAATATAGCTTTTCCATCCCTAGGGTAAAAAGGAAGGGTGGAAAGTATTATTTTTTTTAATTGCCACGGAGTCAAAGTTAAATTGCCATCTAGATGCACGTCGTGACCAACTCAATTAGGTACAATCTAGTCGACCGTGGTAAGTGGCCATTGAAAAAATGTCTCCAAAAGTAAGATATAGGCAAGCTTATTTTATTTATATCTCATTACTAATTTTAAATATGCATTATATTCATAATACATACATATAATTTTGGTTATCTGATATTTATTTATATTTTTATTTATAATTCTGTCCCTCATTTATTGATAGAATCGTACATTTAGATAAAAACCAAAATTGAAACCATTGGATTTGTTTTTTTTTAATGTTCTTCTCAATTCGAATTCAAATCGCACTTCGTTCGAGCGCCAGAAATATCACGGGTGCAATGGGTCACTTTCTACCCTAGGTTAACAATCTACTATTTAAACATATCTCATTGCTTTACAGGGTAGGTCCGTAGGTCATATCCAGTTGTCTGGATTTTCTCACCTGCATATTTCTCAACCAATTCTCATGAAATTTTGTGAGTCGGTTATCGAACCTACTCAAAAAATTATCGTTTTTTTTATTATTATTACCTATTCAGTGTCTGGTGATCTGGCGGCTGCTCAGGCGCCAGGGCCTTCGCTTAGCCCTTGACTTGAGGGTGCTCGCATATTCATTCAATAAAGGGCTAGTTCAGGGTGATACACACAAACACACTCACAATCTCACATACACACACTTGCACACAACTTGTATTATATACTTCCCCCTTTTAGATAAACTTTCCATTTTATGTAATCCTTAAGAGGCCTTATACCTTTTAAAATGCTGATCGTTTTGGTTGCTGATGACCAAATCAAGAGAGAGAAGAAACAAGATTACCTAGAACAGGGCTATTGGGATTTATTTGTATATATTTGAAACCTACAGTTTGAATTTTTCATTGATAATTTTTGTTACAAAAACTACTCGAAATTGACAAAATTCACTCGCAAAATTAGTTTTTTCAACTTATTTTCGACTGCACGAAATGAAAGCATGAAATAGCTATGTTACTACCTAGAACTCGAATTCACTTCAAAAAGTTGGTTGAAATTATCAATATATTTGTCATATCATGTCGAGCGTGAGAAGAAAGTAGCTTTTTAATTTTTTTAATTTTTGACTATGAATTCTCATTTCTCAGCCACAGGTTAGTTATAAAATTCGAATCATTTGAATTTCGATGCACTCTCTTTCATATCTACATGAAAAGAAGAGTGATAAAAATATATCAATTTGAAATTCGATTTTTGAATCCGACCTCGAATAAGAACACGTTCCGATACGCGTTATACCATAAAATTAAATAAGTTTCTGTCAAAAATGACATTTTAGTGGCAAGCTTTTATAGCCGACTGTACTTTTCTTTGGATATCCATCAAATTCTCACTGAGACGATTCTAAAGAGCCCAAGCTCGGTAGGATTGCTTTTTTCTATTATAGAGTTCCTATGGCCACCTTCCGGCTCCATCATCAGATCAGCCCCATGGTACGATATTATTGTATTGTCATCAAAGTTAAGTAAGTATGCAAAATTTCAGCTCAATCGGTTGACGATATCTGCTTCAAAATTGAGTTGCAAGATTTCACCCGAACATACATCGTACTTTAAACATACCATGCAAAGCTAAATAAAAGCTTTAAAAAAAAATACCCGAAGAAGTTTTAATTACAACATTTTGTTTAAATAATCGTGTCTTTTAAATAAATAAACCAAATATAGATTATTGTTCAAATGAGATAAGATTTTTCAACTTTATACCGGAAATACTCGTACCAATAACTTTTGACATCACCAATTTACCACAGAGGCAGTTTCAAACCGTACTTTAAAAAATATCGAGTTTAAATTGTTATTTACTTTCACGTTTATTTTGTTTGGTGCTTTATGAGTAAAAATATAAATTAAACTATAAACAAAATCTCGTAATAATAAATAAACTCGTAATGTATCTACTCAATCTTCCAATTTGATCAAATAATGACAATCATGGTAGTTCTCAGGCTAACAGTGTTGGAACGTATTATTTCAATTGAATTATATATTTATTCCATTTCAAGCAGCAGGTATTTATTTTCCAATTAATAATATCATTGAAATCAGCAACAATAGCAAAAATAAATAAATGAAATGAAATGAAACAAAGACTATAAACATACGCACTTTAGTACTTCTCCGGTTACTCTCCACCCTTCCATTAAACAATCAACACTATCACTTCTTGCCAATACTACACTCCCCGATTCTCCTCCCTTTGAACTTGGTAAAATTTCTCCGCAAGAGACACTTGCCTTTCTGAAAGCTATTAAGATGAAGGCCGTCGGTGAGGATAGCATCAGTGTGGACATGCTTATGCTCGTAGCGGATTCCATTGCCCCGATCCTTTCTAGTATTATAAATTTTTCACTTTCCTCGGGCACGTTTCCTTCCTCTTGGAAGCTTGCTCATGTAATTCCTCTCCCGAAAAAGCCCAATCCTACTGAATTTTCGCAATATTGCCCTATTTCCATACTCCCAGTTTTGTCTAAAATAATTGAACACTTTGTCAATCGCCGTCTCCTGTCTCATCTTAATAGGTATACATTATTCAATCCCTTCCAATCTGGTTTTCGCCCCGGGCATAGCACAGTTACTGCTTTGGTTAAAGTCACTGATGACATTCGTCTTAATATTGAACACAAAAAACTTACAGTTCTCGTTCTTCTTGACTTCAGTAGCGCTTTTAATACGGTAGATTTTGATATCCTTCTTGGCATACTTCGCTCACTAAATGTGTCTCACTCATCTTTATCTTGGTTTCACGACTACCTCTTTGGTCGACGCCAGCGGGTTAGGGTCGACGACAAAATGTCGGAATGGCGTGAACTTTCCGCTGGTGTCCCTCAGGGGGGGGTCCTTTCTCCTCTTCTCTTTTCGATTTTCATTAGTGGGATCACAGAGTGCCTAAGATCTTCGTTCCATCTTTATGCAGATGACCTGCAGATCTATGCGGCGGCTAGTATTGAGGATCTGCCATCGCTTATTGATCAAATCAATGCAGATTTAGAATACATTCACAGCTGGGCTAATAATTTTGGTTTAAACGTAAACGCACAAAAATCGCAAGCGATTGTCATCGGTAGTCCTCACTTTGTGAACAAGCTGGCGGAAATGGTGGTGCCTGATATTCTTTTTGGTGGGATTCCTATCCCTTTTTCCTCTACTGTTAGGAATTTAGGTATCACCATGGACCAGACATTGTCTTGGTCTCCGCATATCTCGGAGGTCAGCCGGAAGCTCTTCGCATCTCTTCACTCACTTAGGCGCCTGCAGAACTTCCTTCCAATGTCCACCAAGCTTACTCTTGCCAGATCACTCTTGCTGCCCCTTCTGGATTATGGTGACATTGCTATGACGCATCTCAAAGAGGAACTGCTTGACAAGCTCGAGCGCTTACAAAATGTGTGCATAAAATATGTTTTCGGACTGCGCAAATACGATCACGTGTCCGCCTTTAGAGCGCAGCTGGGTTGGCTGCCAATACGTCAGCGTAGAGACCTGCATGTCCTGTCATTGCTTTTTAATGTTCTCTACAACCCTGCTTCACCTCCTTACCTCAGTGAAAGGTTTAAATATATGGCCGATGGGAGTGGTCACCGCTTGCGGTCGTCTGCCAATCTCACTCTGGCTGTACCGTCAAACAAGACGCGTACGTACGCTAAATCTTTCACAGTGAGCGCTGTGAAGTTGTGGAACGAATTGCCACTGTCCCTTAGGAAGTCTCCATCTGTAGCATCGCTCAAGACGAATCTTAAGAAGTTATGGCTTTCCAATGACTTGTGAATTGGATCTACAATGTATTTATATTTATGTGTATATTTGTATTACATTATATATATATATGTATGTATGTGTATGTGTATGTATTCATAGTTTATATGTGTAATTATTAGTAGTCTTATTATTTTTAATACCTTTTTGTACACGGTGTTAGTTTGTCTATCTTCTTCTCGTACTCACTCAATTGCTCAAAGGTTAACTGGAAGAGATCCCTTATAGGGATAAGTTCGCCTTTGTACCTATATGTTATTTGTAATAGATGTATTTTGTAACTGTTTTTGTGTACAATAAAGTGTTTACTTACTTACTTACTTACATACCTACTCCTGAATGGTTGGAAGAAAAAGTACAAAAAGTCGAATATGTTCTCGCTGTGTTGAGGTGAAAAGTTGTGTGTGCTACACGAGAGCAAAGTCTTTTGCATCTCGTGCTGTTGAGTACCTCGCTACACTCAGGATTCTAAATTAGAATCACTCACTACGCTCGTGATTCAAACATAGACTCCTTCGCTTGCTCGGTACTCAAAATCAGCACACGCAACAAAAAACAACTTTGCTCTCTTATTGCACAAATAACTATTGAAAATTGTATTGTTTTAAACCGAATCCGGTCACCACATGACAGGCATAGCCTAGTGTCGGACCGCTGGACAATTGTTATGTGTTATTTAGGTTTAATTATACAGGGTGGCCCATTTAGATCGGTCTGTATGGGAAAGTCTGAAACTATAAGACATACGAAGATCTGTTCTAAGAACCATGTCATCGATTTTGATAACAAGAAAGACGGCATTCATACATTTTAAAAAAACCTGTTCTCAGCTCGGGAATCGAACCCGGACGTTTTGAGAAACGGAGCGGGATGACAACCACATTGCCAGGTTCAGATTCAGGGTGTGGAGATCCGGGCCAGGGCTTTTGCCTAATAACCGGGGCTAAGGGCGAAGAATGGCTTGTTCAGGACGGCTGGATAGCTAAGTGTTCTTATTACCTACCTTCTGTCCACCGCGGCCCCAAAATCCCGATCTACACTTATGTTTATAAAACAGGGGCCTAATATTTGAGATTCATACATCCCCTCAGCTCTAGAATGCCCCCCCGGGTCCGCGTAATTGCGAGTTCAAGCCTTATTTAAGCCGTAAAGAGTAAAAAACAAAAAATAGACGGGCGTTAATAAGCGACCCTGGGTGGGTTTTCCACAGCTGAGGGGATATGAAATAGGGCGGCTACGTGGCCACTACCCATGCGCAGTGTACGCGCACATGTCGCACGCGCCGGGATGGGCTTTATTAATAGCGAACTAGGCGACGCGCCAGCACGGACAAACAACAATATTTACTAATGCGAAAACTAAATTTCCCTTTTACAGCACAATTGGGTATTAAGTAAGTTTTCCAAAGGTGTTCAATAATATTTTTTCCCGATAACCTTTAGTAGGTTTGAACTCAGAATCCACTAATACTTTTTACATCGTGTGGTAGTTTTTTTTTTTTTTTTTTTTAATGTCATAGGGGGCAAACGAGCAAACGTATCGTTTGTTAGATATATATTTTTAGAGCCCGCTGTATTTGGTCACATCCCAAATGTATACAACATTACAGAATTTGTAAGGCAAATTAAAATAAAATAAATCGCATTTAACAACATAAAATTAAAAATTGAATGTTTGAACGCCTACCAAAATATAATAGCACTAACCAACTATTTAGTTTCCAATCGTTTGCCAATCGTTTATTAATAGGCACTTTCAATATATTACTCATGCCATAACAACAATATATAAGCTAAGATATACTCGTACATTTTTATTGAATTAATTTGTGATTACTTCATCTTTCTAAGCAGAATACAGAAAAGTAATAAAATAGTAGCCTAAAAAAAATGAATTGTTGTCAATTACCTACCTATGTAGATTTTCTGGTTTGTGTCTTCTATTTAATAAAGGGATATTATCACTAAATTGGGTAACAATAGCTAAGTCTACTTTATCATGGACCGGTATTACCCTGCAGTATAATAGGTACTTGAGCAGTCTGACATAAATATGTCTATATTTATGTTTTATTTTTAAATGTAATGTATTTAAGTATTATTTAGATGTGTCTTATAAGTTCTACCATAGCCTAGACAAACCACAGCTTATGACAGAATCAGCTAGCGCCTTCATGTGGTATAAGGCAACTTATTTTTATTTAATTGCTACTACCTAGATGCCAGATATATAAATCATCACTACATAGTATAAAACAAAGTCGCTTTCTCTGTCCCTATGTCCCCTTGTATGCTTAAATCTTTAAAACTAAGCAACGGATTTTGATGCGTTTTTTTTAATAGATAGAGTGATTCAAGAGGAAGGTTTATATGCATAATTTATCAGCATTGCACCCGTGCGAAGCCGGGGCGGGTCGCTAGTAATTTATAAATAAAATATCATTTTATTTCTTGCAAAATACATAGTAAAGATACACAACGATTATATTTTGCTACATTGAAAACAAACATGAAATAGTTGATAAAAAAACTATAATGAACATTTTCGTGTAATAAAAACTATAATTGTATATTCTTAACAACTTTTTTATTAAATACAATATTGACCAAACAGTAATGGTTTATCGGAAAACAAATGCTTAAACAATTAATTGTAGACGCCATGAGACCGTTTGATCATGTCGGCTAGTTTTTCTCCAATCATAATACATGGGGCATTAATATTGCCGCTTGTGATACGTGGCATGATGCTCGCGTCTCCTATTCTTAGCCCAGTAACACCCCGCACCCTGAGCTCAGCGTCTACTACACTCTCTCCTTCCCTACCCATAGCGCACGTTCCGGCTGCGTGATAGTATGACGAAGCCGTATTTAAAACGAGGCATCTCCAGTATTCCCGAGTATTAAATTCTATATCCACACACTGAGGAACCTTCAGGTCCGCGACTTTAGAATTGAACTTTTTCATAAAATCGCTCTTAATTACAGTAATGTAATCTTCTATGCAATTAACCTGATTCTCCAAATCTGTATCATTTGAAAAATAGCCTGTAAATATTTTGGGACTGTCTTCGGGGTTTTTTGTGCGTAGTTCAATACTTCCTCTAGAATCTGGGTGCAACAAAGTCAATAGTGTAAATAAAATTTCTTGATTCTGGTTAGTTTCTGCAACTGCCTTGCAAATTTGGTCTTCCAATTCGAACACGTACGAACAAATTGATGTTGATATTATAGAGGCCGCTGGGAATGGAAATACTATTGTCTCATAATCTGGATACCGTTGATAGTCAGAGAGTGAAACGTATCCCATTAAAGAAGGGGAAAGTGGCTTGTCGATATTCGTCAATATTTTGGCATTGTCAAGTGCAGATAGGATACCTTTTTTACCAGTTAAAACTACAAAAGATATAGTATGATCCTGTAAATTCTTTCCGACGAATGGTGAATCTAATAAAACTTTTATCCCTTTTTTATTCAAATGGGCTTTAGGTCCGATGCCTGACAACATCAATAATTGTGGACTGTTGACTGCACCCGCTGAAAGGATCACTTCTTTCGTAACGTATAGACTGATGATTTTATCACTAGACAATTTAACATTCACGCCAATAGCTTTCATATTCTCATCAAAAATTATTTTTGTGCATATTGCTTCTCGGAGGACAAATAAATTATCTCTATCTTTAATAGGGCTAAGAAAAGCAGCAGCGGTGCTTTGTCGCTGTTTGTTACCGATTGTGTATGGAGGTAATGAGTACCCGAGCTGTTCATGCCCGTTAGTGTCCGTAAGAATAGTGTGATTTTCTTGAAAACCCTTCAAATATTTTAGATTGTCCTTATCCTCCGCAAAAGGTCTTGTAATTTTTAAAGGACCATCAGTATTGTGAAGGTCAGCAGAACCCGCTTGCATAATCTCTGGACTTTTATTTCCTTCGCTTTTTTTGAAGTAGTATGTTACATTGTCCCAATTCCAACCCTCGCCGCCCAGGTTTACCCATGTCTCGTAGTCCTCCTTATTACCGCGCACGTAGTACATAAAGTTGATGCTACTGGAGCCACCAAGCATCTTTCCTCGCGTATAGTGAATTTTCTTAGCTTTTCGGGCCTGGCTGGAATATCCGTCATTTTCCGTGTCATAGTTCCAGTCAAACTTGGTGTTAGATAGATAAGGAGACAGACTTGGCACCTATAAGAGTAAGTAGTTAAAATCACAGTAATCTAAAGAAAGTAATGGCAAATATTTATACAACATACAATAGGTACCAAATGTTTTTTAAGAAATAAATTTTATGAAGAAAAATCAAGTTCTAAATATATGACAAATCTTTCTCTTTTACAAGAATCTGCAGCCTTCATTTTACCTCTGAATAATCAGGTGAATTTGGCCCAGCTTCTATAAGTAACACTTTCCAGCTGCTGACTTCGGAAAGTCTGTTGGCTATTACGCAACCGGCTGAGCCAGCCCCCACTATGATGAAATCGAATTGTTCACCATCTGCAAGTTAATACACAATCAACGATCAATCAAAATATATTCAAAAAATTAGGGGAATAAGAAGGGATTCTTGGTATGATTAAAATAAGTCTTCTCTACATAATAACTTAATTAAAAATTGCTCATTATCACAAGATCCTTATTCAATGAGTGATATATAAAAATGCTACTACAACTGAACACAACTAGAAAAAGTTGAATTCTAACTTCAATATTGGCCGAGATCTTGTCACTTGTTCAATTAAAGCTTTTTGGAAACTACTAGTTCTAATTCCACCAAACTTAGCTAAGAACGATCTCAACGGACAAGTATTTTGATAAAAAAAGAAGCCATTTCTAACTGGTCCATCCGTTTGGGAGCTATGATGCCGCAGCAGGTTCATATAACACCCCACTTTTTCTTTTTTTGTTGGAGGTTAAAAAAAGGGTGTGATTAGCTCATTAACGCAAAAAACTTGGTACTATGAGAGTTAAATATTTTGTTATCGTTAGGGTTAAAAAATATATTAAATAATTTTTCAAAAATTGAACCTCTACCGCGGTTAAATTCAGGGCTTGTATGGGATAAGTGCGGTTATTTGTACAGTAGAACAATAGTCGTATTTTATGGGGCTAAAATAACGATGATGATACATCATACTTATACTTACCATTAAATAAAGAAATAACAAATAAAAAAAGTTAACGGAGTTTAAAATGGGAGACTTCCAATGTACACTAATTTGACGTTTTTGTATTATACACAAGTATTTTTTTTTCAGTCCTCATAATTTAAGAAAACAATAATCGTATGACAACCGTTATTCCATGATGTTGTGTCAAAAATTTAAAGACAAAAAACAAGGTCGCTTTCCCCGTCAGGCGCCTGAAATAAATGTTGATTGCAATTTTATTATTATCATTAATTTACAACTTCTCGCTGCTACCGCCGTATCCAAAACTTGATATTTCCACCCCTATTAAACATATTTATTTGCATATTTGAGAACTAGTTACTATTACTACAGAGGCCGGGAAATTGGGGATTGCCTGCCAAGTAGGTATTAGATACGAGGCTCGCAAAAATGAAATCAAACCACAACATAAAAAAATTACAATTTGACCCCCAAATATGAAATGTTTTCTTTTTACATATTTTATTTGAACGCCGATGTCCACTTTAATCAGATCAGGTAAAAAAACTGTCTTTTTTCAGATTAAGGAAATAAAAAAAACAGTATCTTGAAAGATTTATCTTTGACCTTTAGACAAAAGACTTTTTTTTTATTAAAAATGTTTTTAATAACTTACCATACACAGTAGCCTGTTGGGGATATTCATAAGATGTGAGTTGCAAAGAAGACAGGATTGTCAATAGTAATTTAAGAAATTGGTTCGCTGGCACCTCTGATTTTACTTCTATCATCGATATGATTGTATTAAGAAGATGCATCTTGTATATTATTGGCTTGAAATATGTGTTGAATTGTAGAGTCCATGAAACATAGTGATATTGAAGCATAGTGATTGTCATATATATATCCGAAAATTATTTAAGAGGCCTTACGAAGGTAAAAGTGTAATGTAATACATTTCATAAATAAGTGGTAAGTATCAATTTACTGAAGTAGATATTCTTGAAAAGGTCCTATATTCCTAAGGAGTAATTCTCCGCAAGGTGAATGGAGAGCTCACCTGTCTTCTTCAAACCTGTCTAAGAATAAAATCAATAATTGTATCGAGGACACGGTTGGCGCAGTGTGTACAGTGCCTACTGAACCACTGGTCCTGTCCTACATAGGTTCGAATCCCGGCAAGGGTAAATAAATATTTGTGCCGCGAACTCGAACATTTGTTCATGGCCATGGATATTTCTATGTATTTAAGTATGGATTAATCTATAGAAGTATGAATACTATGCCGTCGCCTGGTACCCTTACCAAAGGCTAATGTTTAAAGCTGACCTTGGGACTAGGTAGTCTTGTAATGAAGTTGTTCGATATTTATCAATTTTATCATTATCAATAATGAGAAAGGAAGAATGTTCCAAAATAACGATATATAGTATTATAAGGTTAATAGAACCTGGCTTAAAGGGGTCACTTAACATTTTTAGGAAGGACTCCTGTCTAATCTCCTGCCGCCGGAGTCTCAGGGCCGCGTATGAAACCTGGTGTTTTGTACACATTCGCGGCAAATAATATTTATTTAAAAGTCATGTCATATGCATATAATAATATGTAACGCTACTTTAAATTAATTAATTTAATGAGAAAGAAAGACGACATCAGCTAGCGTTTTAAACTATAATTCACCTGCACACTTCATTAAAATATATTCACGATTGTTTACCTACCCAATTAAACGCACTACAGAAGAAATATGGTATCATATATCAACTATCTATCTATACTACGATTTCTAATTCAAGACCACAAAAACACTACAATAAAATATTAGTCAAATACTAAGATAATTTATTAATTGATAACTTTAACTCTATGTTTTAATAAAATAATTAGATATATTTATTATTACATAAATAAGAGAGGAGATAATAAAAACTTAAACATCGGAGATTTTTGGTCCAAAATCTGGGTATTGTACTTGTAACACTTGAGGTATTCAAAACATTTGGTGCCCAGGCCATAAAATTCCCAAAAAAAAAAAAAAACATTTGGTGCAATAATTTACAAGCTCAGATGTCATTTAAATTTTGACAACTTTGACAGTGACGTATCTGTTGTAGTTTTTTTGGTCTTGAATTAGAACACAGAGTTTATAGTGTCATAAAATTCTAAAATATTTTTGAATGCTGTATGTTTGTTAAAAGTAATCCTGGACTATTTCCCGTCATAACGCAAACATGTAACCTTCGTCAAAGGAAACATGCACTTAGGACAACAACAACATGCCTTAGGTCAACAACAATGTACTACATTAAGTAGGTAATCGATAGAAAATAAAACTGTATCAAATTGTAACAATTTTCATTTATGAACCATGAACCGAATAGCTACACTGTTTAAATAATAAACACATTAAATATTCGGGCACCTGTCATGACATCCATTATTATGTTTTTTAATATTTTGAATAGAAATTAATGTTCGTCCATGAATTTATTATAATTACCTTTTGCAATACTGTTCCAAATGTAGGTATTTAAAATTCTCCTTTCACAATATTCTCCTTGTTTTCGTCAACATCCTTTACTTGTACTTGTACGCCATTGTTGCGCACGTGTCAGAAATAATGATGACAAAGCAAACTTAGGTTTTAATGGAGATGGCTAAACTATTTTAGAGCTTCAAAATTTTGACTAGGATCCTGACCATGCCATTTGAGAACCCTGGTTTACCCTTCTTTTATAGACAAGTTTTTCATAGATTGTTGGCAACAATCTATGAAAATATAATAACTTCATATACTTAAGCATTTTTCTCTGAAACCATAAAATATTTTTGATTGTTTTAAAACAGACTTAACCTATAGGATGACCCGTGAGGGTGACATTTTTCAAGATTTATGAAAAACATGACTTAAGGGGAAATATATTTGTGAATGAAATGAAACTTTATAAAAGTTCGCGGCCTGACCTTTAAAAAAAAACTTTTCAATTTTTTTCTACCCATTTTGAACTGTCTTTATTCAGTTGACACGCCGCGAAATTTCACTTGTAAGACAATATTTAAAACAAATTTTACGTCTGATTTAAAAGTACGAGTCAACAGATTTTTCATAATGGACAATTTGGAGCAACGTGCTGTAATTAAATATCTTCATAAAAAAGGATTGACACCAAAACAAATTTTTGAAGATATATGCAGTGTACATTGGGGCAATCCTGTCCATCATATACGACGGTAAAAAAGTGGGCAGCTGAATTCAAGCGGGGACGAGTCTGTATCGCAGATGACCCTCGCCCCGGGAGACCAACCACAGCGACCAATCCACATAATGTGGCAATTATATGCCAGATGATAATGAAAGACCGACGACTACTTAAAAGTAAGAGAAATAGCTGACATCGTAGGCATCTCCTATGAAAGATTTCAAAACATTATAATCAACGAATTAGGTTTTTCAAAGGTGTCGGACAGGTGGGTTTCGAAGCTCCTTTCAGTGGAACAAAAAATCACTCGTCTAACAATTTCACTCGACTGTCTCGACCTGTATGAAGCAGACCCTCAAGACTTTTTGGACAGATATGTTACTATGGATGAGACATGGGTCCAACACTACACGCCCGAGACTAAACAGCAATCAAAGCAGTGGGTTCGTGCTGGATCTCCGCCTCCCAAAAAGGCGAAGGCCATTTTGTCGGCGAATAAAGTCATGGCATCAGTCTTCTGGGACTTAAAAAAACACATGGGTGGTAAGAAATTTTTTACCAACGACGAGGTTCAAGCTGAAGTGGACACCTATTTTGAAGGCCTGGAGGAAAGTTTCTTCAAAAGTTGTGTAATAGCTTTGGAATCCAGATGGAATAAGTGCAAAGAACTCGACGGGGACTACGTAGAGAAATAAAAATATGAAATAAAATCTTTGGATTTGATTTCATACTTAGGCCGTGAAATTTCCAATCACCCCTCGTATGATGAAATCATAATAAGTAAAATATATATCTAAGACATGGACAGATATCCAGACACAATTGGCTTCTATCCGAGAGTAAAAAAAAAAAAATTAACACGTTCGCTGTCCGTCTCCCATAATGTGAGGAGTCGACACAGCACGCTATTACAAAGATATAAGCTTCACATGTTAAACTGGGGCTGTGAACGTGTTAAAATCAGTGTTCGGTTGACCGCCGCCGCGACTGATTGTGTTCGGTTGCCCGCCGCCACGACTGATCGTCTCTCCTGATGATGAATCGCGTACCGATTCGAAACATGTCGAGCGTAATTCGACTTGTACGACGTGAGTAAACCCGTTTAAGTATTTTAATATGTCTGAGACTCACGGTAGTTTTCTATGTAAAATGATTTTATCATAATAGTTACGACGAGATGTATCTCTGCGCAATCGCCAAAAATCCTTCTTGAGCTTAAAAACGTTTTTATTTACTTACCGTTTACAATAGCCTGATGAGGGTAGTCATAGGATGTGAGTTGCAAGGAAGACAGGATAGTCAATAGCAGTTTAACAAATTGGTTCGCAGGCACCGCTGATACTACTTCTATCGTTGATATGATGCGATTGAGCAAGGCCATCTCAGAAGTTATTGATTTTAAATATGTGTTAACTGGTAGAGTCCGTTAAAGGAAGTGATAATATTAATCAAAAACCTGTTGATATATATTGAGACTTATTTAAGAGGCCTCACTAATGTGTATCTAATGCTCGATCTACCCAAGTTTCCCCTTACCGTACCTTATTCTGTTTCAAAATTTTTGAATAAGTAATCCGTTTACTTTAAAGCTATCTGTCCGTGGAACTCCTTGCCTGCGATGTGAGCTTAAAGCTAAATCTCTTGATTCATCCAAAGCACATTTGAAAGAGCATTATCTATCCCTCTCATAATTCGTATTTTGTTCAACTGGCCCTATCATCTTTATGGCCGAAATGAGATGTATTTATTGTTTAATATATTTATGTATTTATTTGTTTATCATGTATGTATGTGCTATTTTTTTCTGCGATTGCAAATTTTTAAGTTCTTCATTACCCAAAGGTTGTTTGGAAAAGATCGCTCTTTAGCGATAATCCGTGTCGTTTGCCTCTATTCATAATTTCTTGCATATTGCATCTCTCCTGTTTGTTTTGTGAGATGTGGAATAATAAAAAGTACTTGTATTGTATTTGTATCTCTCCAAACGGCTCAGCTTGTTTAGCGAGCGCATCTCTAGCAGGTGATTATTAATAAAACCCTGACATAGAACATAAATAGCTGTCCAAATTTGTACAATTTTTTTTTCATTTTCTATTTTTCATAAACTTATCTGGAACCTTGCCTGGGTCTGCTCACCTTTACTATTAAAATATATATACATTCGTTTTAAAACAACGAGAGACGTACGGGTCATTGTCAGTTCAAAAAACAAAAGTAGTCTCTTCGGTGGTCAATAGTTAACAACGAATGTGCATAGAAGTTATAAATGTTTTTAGCACGCAAGCCCATAGAAAGGAAAACGTCGTTTTTCTAATATAATTTTGATCGGAAAACTAGGCCTAAAGTCCTTAACCTTGTACATGTCCACCGAAAAGACGCGTACCGAAATAGTCTGACAATGACCCTTATATTACGAGTATGTCATTATAACACATAAATGGGCAAATCTTTATTTTGTAGTCGTATTCTTTTTATTCTCAGATTTCAATAAAATTTAGTGAGTTGGTAAAGTTACTTCTGATTCTGACCATGGTAAGCCCAATTTCACGATATGTCCTACAATTTTTTCTCCATTGAGTTACACAAAATGTATTACAGAAATTTGCCCATGGGCCAATTTTTCTTATGCTATCGAATTATTGAATTTTCATTTAGAGCTCCTCATTTTGTACTAAATATTAAAACAAAATACGAAAAGTTAAAAAAATGCCATACATTTTTTGTACCGTAAAACTACCCAACTATAGTCCAGTCCACACAACTATGGTCCAATTTAATCCGAAAATTACTCGTTAATATTATGACAATTATTACGAATAAACTCTAAGATGAACAACATAATTAAATAAACTTAAATAAAAACGTATAAAATCACTGATGTAGAATATGGATTTAGATAAAAATAAACGAGTTTTGTTTTGTAACATAGTTGGATGATTGGACTATAGTTGGGTAGTTTTACGGTAACTCAATAGAAAAATTTGTAGGACATAATCGTGAAATTAGGCTTACCATGTTCAGAATAAGCAACTTTACTACCTCACCAAATTTTACTCAAATCTGAGAAAAAAACAAAATCGACAATAAAATAATTGTACATTTACCAGGAGTCCGATAAGTTTAAGATTTCGTACAATTTAGTCTTTCGTCGCAACCCCAGCCCAGCGTACTTTGAACAAATTACAATTTCAGTAGCAAAATTGGGCGCAAACTTTTTATATCTAGCTAATAAAATCTCCAACCTGTTCAATAAGTAAATAAGTAAATAAATGTTTGTGATCAATGAGAAAAACAATGTGTGTTAAACTGGGTAGGTATTACATTAAGGCCTCTTAATTAACCACACCTATATTATGTACCTGCTAAAAACAAAACAATAATTCGTCATCGTTTGCCCAAATAAATAAACGGTCAAGTGCGAGTTGGACTCGCGCACCGAGGGTTCCGTACAAACATTTTCCATCCTTAAGTGGTTAAGTTAAGTTTGCACCTGGTATGTATAGCGCTCCATACAAATGAGGTGCAAAGTTAACGCAACCAATCCCTTTGTTGTATGGGAGCCCCCCTTAAATATTTATTTTATTTTATTTTTAGTATTTTTTGTTATAGCGGCAATAGAAATACATCATCTGTGAAAATTTCAACTGTCTAGCTATTACCGTTCTTGATATACAGCCTGGTGACAGACGGACGGACGGACGGACAGCGAAGTCTCAGTAATAGCACAGAATAGATAATAGTACAAGTACAGAAGGCACACTACTTTGATCTTTACAAAAGCCGTTTTTTTTAGCCGAAAAATATGATTTATGGCCCTTCTCAAGTCGTCGTCCCCAGCGCAAGCCAAACGGAACGTTAAAGCTGCGTGCCAACGGTGAAAATGAATTGGCTCGCTTGCCGTGTCGCCGAGGGCGAGGGCTGTCAACGACTAAAAATAAAAATGTATTTCCCATTTATTTCTTGCATTCAATATAGAGAGCAATATATTTATATTCTTCATACATTATATTTATTATTTCATTATTTAACTATAAAATAATCAATCTCAGAATTTGGACGAATTGAATCCACCACCAGGCCGCAAAACATTTTAGCTTTATTTTTAAACATTTTAATACGTATAATATAATAAAATAATGCAACGAATGCGTTACCTTAACATGCAACGTAGGTAGCGAGAAAGAAATAGGGATAGTACGGCGTGGTGGGGCGGGTATTGTAGTCTAGGAGCTAACAGCAATTTGTAATAGTAAAGCTTGACTTTTGTGGGTGGGTAGCGGCCGTTGCGACAGTCGCGCGCGTCCTTCCAGTGCAGTGCATTTATTTATTTATTCAGTTGCTCAGTTCAATTTTATTCCTTGAATGAAATTACACTATGTATGTAAACACTTTATTGTACACAACAACTGGTTATATATACTCGAATATTTGTGCTTGGGTCATGGTTGTTCTAAGTATTTAAGTACCTATGTATTTATCTATAAGTACGTATATCGTCGTCTAGTATCCATAACACAAGCCTTCTTGAGCTTCATTTTGTTTTTGCTTAGTTGTCCGATATTTATTTATTTATTCATATATATTCATCACTACATACCTAGTATAAAACAAAGTAGTTTCTTGCTGTCTGTCTGCCCCTATGTACCTATGCTTGGATCTTTAAAAATACGCACGGACGCGCCGTGCGAAGCCGGGGCGGGTCGCTAGTAACAAATAAAACATGTACAAAGGCGAACTTATCCCTATTAGGGATCTCTTCTAATACATTTATTGTAACTCATTATTATATATTTTATATACTTACCTATCAAACTATCACTCAATTGTTTATTCATTACTGGTAATTTTACAAACGTGATATCAAATATTATTATAAAAACCTCTATGATTGTTGATTTAGTAGTAGACATACGTATTTTACTAGAATTTAAATTGACAAATAGCAGCAAATAATCAATTCAAAATTACATAAGTACTTAACAATTAAAATTGGAAGTAGATACACCTGCAATATGTTTTTTGTTATTATTCAGTAACTAATTATTATATATTATGTTCATTTTCTTACCTTTCGGCATCCTTCGGACATGTTGGGAGAACGAAAAACGCGTGATTCCAAATCCGATCATTATTTCTACAATCCGCTGCGATACAATATCGTTTCGCTTTCTTTTTACTCATTTAAACACTAAACGCAAACAGATGAATGCGGAACGTTCACTTGACGTAAATAATGAGCGAGACGCGCGCGAAAATCGTGGAGGTACGTGTGTTCCGAGACAGAGCGTGTCAGCCACTGAATAGGACTCATGCATGAGGCCACCGGCATGTACTTGTAGCGGGAAACGTTTATCGCGGAGTGCGCCCCGCCTGGTAATAGGGTCCCGTTTTTACCCTTTGGGTACGGAGCCCTAAAAATGCGGAAGAAGGAATATACATGTAATAGGCACCTACTAATAGCTTTCAAGTACATAGGTAAAGTTATTCTATTTCCACTCCAAACTGATCTTGAGTACCTATATTATTTTCCATCTCTCCTGTTCGGAAAGTGTCATTTTCATGAGTAGATAGCCGGGTGGAAAATACCTTGCTTTTCCATCCCTAGGGTGGAAAGTAATTTTTTTTAATTGCCACGGAGTCATAGATAATTGCCATCTAGATGCACGTTGTGACCAACTCAATTAGGTACAATCTAGTCGGCCGTGGTAAGTGGACATTGAAAAAAGGTCTCCAAAGGTTAGATATAGGCAAGCTTAATTTATTTATATCTAATTATTAAATATAAATTTGCATTATATTCATAATACATACACATAATTCCGTCCCACATTTGTTGATAGATCGTAGATTTATTTAAAAAAGAAAATTGAAACCATTGGGTTTTTTTTCTTTTTTTATCGTTGGCTGTACGTATAGGTATCTTAACTTTTTTATCTATTGAAAATAATAATAATGAAAGTTTGCAATAGAAAAAGCGGGAACACGAGATTAAATATAAATACCGTATATTTTATTGGTTATTGGTTAAAAATGACATGGACATTAATATAACTCACTCATGACATGAGTGCGTGTAGTATTTTATTTTCCTCGCAGTCGAATTGAAAAGTCCCATTTCACCCTCGAACTATTGGCGCTCTCACTTCGTTCGAGCGCCAGAAATATCTCGCCTCCAATGGGTAACTTTCTACCCTTGGTTAACAATCTACTAATGTTATTTTTCTTACGGAGTAGGTAAATACATGGAACATGGAAGGTCTCCATGTAATTGTAGCTAAAGAGGCAAATGCGTCTTTTGAGGATATTCATACTTATCATAGGAACACAACACTTTTAAAAAGAACCGAAAACTGAAAAGCCTGTAGTTTTATTTTAAAGCCTGTTCTTTTTTATTTATCTTTTTGTGATTTATATAAAATAACCTTTTATAGAGGGTTGATCGGGGTTTTGTTTGCATGCATCTTGTTTCAATTATCCTCTAACAATAAAATGTATCTCCTCTTTTATTAGCGAAACCGTTTACGAACTTGGCAATATTTCACATCAATGTTTTTATTTTTCCTTCGTTTCCCGCCATTCTTTATTCTTTCTTGGTTTTATAACAGCGACCTCTATAAAGTCAGTGGTATACTATAGCCGCAATAGGAAAACTACCTGATCAAATTTAATAAAATCGAGAGCGGAATTGAAGACGTGACAGTTTTATCCTTTTTCGCTAGGTGACGCTGTTATCAATTTAGTTGTAGTTTATATCCTACCACCTAGATGGCGTTATAACTGATAAAGCATTCTCAAAACGCTTAATAAATAGGAAGGGACAGGAAATAATAGGTATCACTATTTTCCTCAGTGAAATTTAATGTTAAATGTTTGGTTGACGTAGTTAGCAAATTTTATTTTATTTAATAATAAAATAAGATTTGAATGTGAATTCTAGTCAAGTACTGCGTGAAAGTACGAGTAGGTACGTAAGTATGTAAAAAAACATAAAACATCACCAAAATTATTAATAAGCGCCACGGCCTCCCGTGGCATTTTCATGAACTATTTCCTAGGATGCCAAAATTAGCCTTGCGTGGGTGACCTTGTGGCAAGGACATGTCCTTGTTCGAAGGCCTCGTCCTTGCCGCGAGGCCACCGGGAAGGTCCCGGCCTTGTGAAGGCCACGGCCTTAAACCTGACCGACGACGAGGCCGTCTTCCGCAAATTTTTTAGAGCATAAATATTGATACGTCGTGACGTCATAGATTATTGTTCGTAAAACGATCACGATATTATTATACTCAGGTAACCGTTGAATGTGTAAATTATGTGATTGCTAAAATTTAAGATAAACTAGGTAAGTAGGGATTTGTGTTGTATCGAGATGTTAAAAACGAATCGTGCATTTTCCGAAATCTGAGTTAACTCATGTCGTTTTTATACCTATTTCGGAAATGTTCTGACTGTTCTGAAAATCTATCCCAATATTTTTATAGGTAGCTACTATGTTCAATTTTTCATTTATGTTGGCTCTACACAAGTGCGGATAGAAGCATAGTGTCCACTACGATACGATATGCTACGTAAGAAACATTACGATTTCTTCTAGTAGAATACGAGTAGGTGGGTCGGGGCGTCACGATTCTGAGTAGGAATAAACTAAAACTTTCCGAATTCCATAAAGCATGTGTGGGTACAGTCAGCATTAAAAGTAGCTGACAATTTCAGTATGTAATTTGACATAAGCTGAGCCAATAGTAAAATTTTCAACTCTTTTTTTATGTAAGTACTTACACAGACCTTACCTAGGTAGTTACCTACTTTTTTAGGGTTCCGTACCCAAAGGGTAAAAACGGGACCCTATTACTGAGACTTCGCTGTCCGTCCGTCCGTCCGTCCGTCCGTCTGTCACCAGGCTGTATCTCAAGAACGGTGATAGCTAGACAGTTGAAATTTTCACAGATGATGTATTTCTATTGCCGCTATAACAACAAATACTAAAAATAAAATAAAATTAATATTTAAGGGGGGCTCCCATACAACAAACGGGTTGGTTGCGTTTACTTTGCACCTCATTTGTATGGGGCGCTATACATACCAGGTGCAAACTTAACTTAACCACTTAGGGATGAAAAGTGTTTGTACGGAACCCTCGGTGCGCGAGTCCGACTCGCACTTGCCCAATTTTTTTTTAGCTGTAGTTAAACTAATACAAACAATTATATTTTCTTTTTCCCATGTTTTTTAGGGTTCCGTACCCAAAGGGTAAAAACGGGACCCTATTACTGAGACTTCGCTGTCCGTCCGTCCGTCCGTCCGTCTGTCACCAGGCTGTATCTCAAGTACGGTGATAGCTAGACAGTTGAAATTTTCACAGATGATGTATTTCTATTGCCGCTATAACAACAAATACTAAAAATAAAATAAAATAAATATTTAAGGGGGGCTCCCATACAATAAACAGGTTGGTTGCGTTAACTTTGCACCTCATTTGTATGGGGCGCTATACATACCAGGTGCAAACTTAACTTAACCACTAAGGGATGAAAAGTGTTTGTACGGAACCCTCGGTGCGCGAGTCCGACTCGCACTTGCCCAATTCTTTTTTAGCTGTAGTTAAACTAATACAAACAATTATATTTTCTTTTTCCCATGTTTTTTAGGGTTCCGTACCCAAAGGGTAAAAACGGGACCCTATTACTGAGACTTCGCTGTCCGTCCGTCCGTCCGTCCGTCTGTCACCAGGCTGTATCTCAAGTACGGTGATAGCTAGACAGTTGAAATTTTCACAGATGATGTATTTCTATTGCCGCTATAACAACAAATACTAAAAATAAAATAAAATAAATATTTAAGGGGGGCTCCCATACAATAAACAGGTTGGTTGCGTTAACTTTGCACCTCATTTGTATGGGGCGCTATACATACCAGGTGCAAACTTAACTTAACCACTTAAGGATGAAAGTGTTTGTACGGAACCCTCGGTGCGCGAGTCCGACTCGCACTTGACCGGTTTTTTTTATACATGCTGTGCGTTATGGGCAATTTATACTTTTTAGGGTTCCGTACCCAAAGGGTAAAAACGGGACCATATTACTGAGACTTCGCTGTCCGTCCGTCCGTCCGTCCGTCCGTCCGTCCGTCCGTCCGTCTGTCACCAGGCTGTATCTCAAGAACGGTGATAGCTAGACAGTTGAAATTTTCACAGATGATGTATTTCTATTGCCGCTATAACAACAAATACTAAAAATAAAATAAAATAAATATTTAAGGGGGGCTCCCATACAACAAACTTGTTATAGATTATATATATATACGGTATAGGTACGGAACCCTTCATGCGCGAGTCGGACTCGCACTTGCCCAATTTTTAATATATTTAAGTAATTTCTGTTATTGGCAATCTATATGTTTTAAGTATTATAATATTATTTTAAGTTTTAAGATGATTTTGTTTTTATTGAATAGGAGTTACAACTATTGTAAACAAAAACTAAATTTATCGAAACAATTTCTGTAATAAAAAAAATATTTACATAAAATATAAAAATAATTTCACTATACAAAAATTCTTAAAACTATGAACATTGGTTATATTAATTGGTAACTGTCTTAACAGTATCACTAGCAATACCAATTAGATCTTATTTAATTACTCGTAGATAGTCATTTTTGTAGGTGTATGACTAAAGCGCTTTACAACGTGTCTTATAATTATAAATACTTACATTATAATATTATTCAATTATTTGTTTTGAACTTAACATGTGTATATCAATTATTATTATTTCTATTATTCATTATCATCTTAAGTTAGGTTTCTTTACAATAAATTTATATTTTCAATTTCAATTTAATATATGGTGATAATTATTATAATATTATGTATTATTATGAAATAAGGTTCTATTCAGGTAAAAATGTTTCATTTTCTAGCAATTAACATGAGACGAACAAAATAAGAATAAGTCCTTGGTAAATAGTTGTTTATCAATGTAAAATAACGTAATATACATACAATATCAATATCATACATCTTATATCTTTTTATCTACGCACATATCATTAGTGCTCTAAAATGCGTTCAGAAATCGTAGGAAATGACCAGCATTATTACAACCAATTTTACTATGACATTTTTTTTGTCTGTTGTAGTAGGTAAAATCTGTACTGTAATGTTATTACAGTACCGATTTTTGTAAGGTTACGAGTTTAAATTAGGAACAGCTGTCAAAACACAAGTTGGTCATTATTCTAGTATCCATAGATATTAATATTGTTATCGATACGAAACGTCAATTCAGCATGACATTTGATCTCGAGTGACATGAGAATATGGATACATTCGTTTGTATATGATTTAGAAAAAAAAAACATTCGTCTTGACGGAGGTTCTAATTGCCGCCATTATTGTTGTCATTTGTTTGTTGGTTCTTAGCTTAGCTGTTACGAAAGTAGAATTGTGAAAAGTTTATTGTACTTAATTCACATTTTAGTTGAAAATATTGTTTCAATGTAAATGTAAATTACAACTATTACAATAAATAATCTATTTATGTATTTGTTCAGATTTATTTCTTACTGCATTAGTATATGTCGTTTTTAGATATTTTACAGGTAGCACTAGTGGTGCCGGTCATTTCCTTATGGCTTCTGAACCCATCTTAGAGTACTTACGATATGTGTGTAGATAAAGTAGTGTATACAACTGTACATAATAAGGCCTTAAAACACTCGTGTGATCTTATTATGAAACTCGCTGACGCTCGTTTCATAAAACCACACTCGTGTTTTAAGGCCTCTCATTATGTATCAGTTGCATAAACTACTATTACGTCTAGTTTATTTATATATGGCTATTGTTTAATTTATTACGTTATTTATAGTCTATTTTGCCTTTTTCACAGAAATATATAAAGTGTTATGTTTTGAGAGATTTCATAATCTATAACAGAATTATTACACAAAATGATGACATTAATTAGATTGTTGTATGGACAGATATAGTCTACAGAGCATTATAAGTATAATCAGTTATCACAATAATCTTACTTGCTAAAATAAATAAATCTTACTGGTTCAATAAAATTTGCTGAAAGTTTGGCAAAAGGTCCATTAAGGACAGCTTTTATCTATCAGGATATTTAGGTTATAGCGCAAAGTTAAATTTTGTCTACTCTCCCCCCTCTCCGGGGCGAACGTTACACCCCCGCGCCCTCGAATGTGTCCCGGAGCGCGGTATTTTCCATTTCATCAAAGAAAACCGTGCACGATACATACAGTGTGTATGAACAAAATAATCCGTGATAAAACTATAAACTTTTCATACCCGAGAGGGGGGTAGATATACATTTGAATCTAATTTTCTTTAAATATACCTACTATGAATATGTTGATTTGATTTAAACAACTATACCACAATGGACATGGGCTAGTGAAAATATATTATCATAAAGATGGCATTATGGTGGCGCGAACTGGGGAAGGCCTATGTCCAGCAGTGGACGACTCCGGGCTGATGATGATGATGATGATGATGAAAGATGGCAAAACCATATACTTATTTAAAAATACCTATATTACAGCACCTAATATAATTTGAGAATTTCCGAGGCCTCTTAGCATAAAAGCATGAAAATATGAGTAAAAAGTTGTCCAAAGCTTTATCAATAGTTGCAAGCTACTAATGTATTCTTACAAAGCAATGCAATCATACTGACATCCTTTTATTGAAAAATGGACTGTATAAAAAAGATGTTGGTATTTAACAAAATTTTCTAGATACTTAAATTGAGCATTTTACATTTAATTTCCGTCATTTATTTAATTAATTTCTGGCGACACCGGTAAAATAATGTGGATGTATAAAAAAATAAAGTTGTAGTACCTAAAGTGATCTTCCAAAATGTAATTTTGTCGCATAAGACAAAACTAAAATGAAAGACAAAGTTTTACCTTTTTATTGTGACTTGTGCTCTTGTGCCACGCGTGTAAGTTTTTACACGCGTGGTTCTTATACTAAGACAACCATCTACCAATGTCACCAATTGATGAAGATATTGGTATTGCCAGCTCAAAACACCTCCTTCCGGAAGCTGAATCCAAACTGGTCGCATTTGACACGCAGAATGCGCGCGAGCTGCGGCGGCCCACAGTAGAACACTGTCACCTGGACAAAACACAACTTATGGTGAGCGACAAAGTGGTAAGTACCTTTTGCTTGAAAAACGTCACAACACCTGAATAACACATGTACTCGTATTTGATATATTCAAACGAAGGACATTCAAATATACTTATTGACGATGAACGAAACTTCATTAACTGTACATTAGCTGCAAAATGTGCAAATCTCTCAACAAAGTCTTTGTTAGAATGATATGTAAAATCTTGATCTTTCGCAAAATAGGATAACGTAGGATGCAATCCTCACTCGGCTGTCATCGTTTCACAATCGCAAACCAACTTTACTTACATAACATAGATGCGTAGAATATGCGTGAATACAACTAACCTTCCCCTTCCTCTGTTCCTGTAACTGCTGGAACACCTTGTCCCAGTTGGGGCGGCCCGCGTTGGTGCGAGTCTTCAATCCAGTGATCAAGTCGCGGTGCTCCTGCAATACAACAAAGTCAATGAAAGCTTATTTTACAATGCATGTGCTCGAAAAGAGCGTTTTCTATAGCTGTGCATCAAATACTATTTTTCCTTTCTACTGCTTTTTACTTTTCTTTTTTTATACGTATATTATTAACTCTGTCTGACAGTCCGACGCAAAAAAATTTTATAAACGTTTTTTTAGGGTTCCGTAGCCAAATGGCAAAAAACGGAACCCTTATAGATTCGTCATGTCTGTCTGTCTGTCTGTCTGTCCGTCTGTCCGTCTGTCCGTCCGTATGTCACAGCCATTTTTTTCCGAAACTATAAGAGCTATACTGTTGAAACTTGGTAGGTAGATGTATTCTGTGAACCGCATTAAGATTTTGATGCAAAAATAAAAAAATAATAATAAATATTGGGGGCTCCCCATACTTAGAACTGAAACTCGAAATTTTTTTTTTCATCAAACACATATGTGTGGGGTATCTATGGATAGGTCTTCAAAAATGATATCGAGGTTTCTAAAATATTTTTTTTCTAAACCGAATAGTTTGCGTGACAGACGCTTCCAAAGTGGAAAAAAGTTGGTCCCCCCCCTCTAACTTCTAAAATAAGAAAATGAAAAATCTAAAAAAAACATATGATGTACATTACTATAAAAACTACCAACGAAAATTGTTTTGAACGAGATCTAGTAAGTAGTTTTTTTTTAATACCTAACTTTGCAAGTTTGCACCTAATTTATATGGGGCGCTATACATACCAGGTGCAAACTTAACTTAAACACTTAGGGATGGAAAATGTTTGTACGGAACCCTCGGTGCGCGAGTCCGACTCGCACTTGGCCGGTTTTTTTTAATAGAATCTCTTTATCGATTCTGTTTTAATGTGGAAATACTACATTTTTATTTTAACAAATATTGACACAAAGGTAAATTTATGAAAGAAAAATATAAAGTGTGATGTGTGTGTGTGATGTGAGATTTCATAATTAAAAAAAATTGTTTAATTAGTCATTAAAATTTACTAGGTACTCATTGTACTTTTTCATTAATAATAATAATAAAAGGTATAACTATTATAGATGATAGATAAAATACTGCCTTTCTAATGCAAAAAGTCATTGTAGTTAAGTATTTTTTTCCCTCGCATGATGCATACTAAAGTTTTGTATAAAACACGTGTGTAAGATGATTTCCGATTCCAACTCGTGTTAATTTATTCACTAGTTGGATCCTCGCTCGTAATGCCTTACACACTTATATCATAAATAACTATTCGGTGATTCATATTATAAAGAAAGAAAAAAGAGAGAGAGAGAAGAGATTAAAAATACATGAGAGAAAATCAGTTAAGGACAAAGTTTATCACAGGTTCGAATGTAAGGAGATATAAACGAAAAGTGGTCCGACGACTGAAGCTTGGCAGGTTGAAGTGTCAACTTCTTACATTTCGATATTCAGATGGAAGATATTCTGCAACTGCTCCATTTCTTGGAAAAAATTACCACGATAACAGTCGCGGGTCGCTGTTGAATCATGACCATACCTTCTCATGCAGCAGATCCAGCGCCAACTGCAGTCCAACGGCTTTCATGTCACTTCTCTGCAAGGCGCTGGTAATGTACATATGCATCTCGAGGAATCGAGCCCCGCTTTCTGCCTGCTCAATTTCCAGTTGGGAAAGGAGCGACACGAACCACTCAAACGATCTTTGCTCGCGATTGATCCAGAAGAAATCTACCTAGAATAAAAATAACGGGTGTTAAGGTGACAGCGTCCAAAACTTACACCGCTAGATTTAAATAGAATAAAAGTGAAAATAATAATGTTTTGTTTTACCTTTCTTAGGTTCATGTTGTTCTGCGCAATACTGGACGCCCACTTGTGGTCGCAGCGCGGACACACGTTTCGAGAGTTCCAGTACCGGTACATTATAGCCTGGAAAATATAGTGCAAAATAAAAGGAAAGCACAAATACTGTTTACCGATACCAGGCCAGCAATAACTTATCCATATCCATACTAATCCATACTAATATTATAAATGCGAAAGTGTGTCTGTCTGTCTGTCTGTCTGTCTGTCTGTTACCTCTTCACGCTTAAACCGCTGAATCGATTTTCATGAAATTTGGTATGAAGATAGTTTAAGATCCGAGGAAGGACATAGGATAGTTTTCATCCTGGAAATCATCCCTAAAAAGATTGAAAAGTGAGTAAGTAAAACATGATGACATTGATGACCCTGTCGGAAATGTAATGATTAGACCAAAAGCACAATTGCTCTTACATTTGCTTAGGCGCTTTAAATAATCCCTTTTATTAATTAAGGTGATAAGGTGGATATCTATCGTGTTAGTACGAGGTTGCTTCCATACTTCCAAGTTACACGCGGACGTATAGTCGCGGGCAAAAGCTATTAGTTGACCATACATGTACGATAGCGCTATTGTTATTGCTTTCCAAAACCATATTACCAGTGATAGGCACGGCCCGTACAACATTTTTCATTTTTCATTTTTTCAAATCAAGATCGCGGGGTTATAATTATGTTCATATTAAAATTACTATAGGAAGGAAATCCGCGGTGGTGCACGAGCCGGTGCCGATCACTGTATATTACGCACACGGAGTATATGGAGATGGCATTCAGCGCAGTTTGTTCTAGCACCGCTGTAGCCGACTTTTACACGCACACAATTATATTCGTATAAAAATAAGGTTTTACAACAAACAGAAGTGAGTTGACATTGGCTGAGCTAATGTGTGCGTATTACGTGGTCATACACTACTACAATCAATGTATCGAGAATTTTAGTCCTTATATCCATATATCAGACAATGTCTTTATATTTTTATTATAACTTAAATAGAAATAAAATAAAAGGCAAATGAGACTTTGTGATTCAGTACGACAAAGCCTCGAATTGATAAGAAATTGATTTCTACTTCCGTCAATTCAGTAGTATCACTTTTGATATTAACGCTGGCTAAATATCGCAAGGTTTTATGTTACAATTTTAAAACATTTAAAATTGAACCCTATCCTTGTAACACGGGGTCTAATTTTAACGACCCAGAAAATGTAATGTAAGCTCTGCCAGCGGTATGCATCTAATGATTCTAAAGGTTAAGGGCGTGATCAAATCAAAATAGTCGATATCAATAAAATAATAATATGTATAGGCTTATAATATGTATAATGCATGTTGAAAATATTTATTTTGTATGGTCGTAACCGTCGTAAATTAAATTATCAGACCTTTTAATTTCTGGCGACGAAATCAAATGAAAGCGTCCATCTCAATCTTTCTATCGTTCAGAATGTTTACTTTACATATAGTGATATATGAATAATAAAAACATCACCTTACAACATTTGGAACAGGTAGTAGGTAAATTATAAATGGAGTAGATTTATTTATTTCATCATATAAAATGTCAACAAAATAATTAAGTGACAATCGTACACAACTCGACCTGGCCTTATACTAACCAATAGTAGACGACGATATAAACAATATAATATATAGATAACATCCATGACCCAGGAACAAATATTCGAGTCCATCACACAAATATTTGCCCTTGCCGAGATTCGAACCCAGGACCGCCGGCTCAGTAGGCAAGTGCATTAAAACTGCGCCAACCTCGTCGTCAACTGACTAGCACGTATTACATTGTGGATAAGCAAAACAATAATACTGTTTTAATCTAATGATTTTGTCACCCACTGCTATTGATTTCGCTGTAATAAAATTGCTTGTCTGAATTTAATAAAAACCGGCCAGCTTCGATTCTGAATCGCGCACCGAGGGTTCCGTACAAACCTTCACTTATCCCATCTTAATTGGCCAGGTTGAGTTAAGTTTGCATCTGAAATGTATGGCGCCGCATTCAAACGAGGTGCAAATACTTATAAAAATAATGTAATAATTAATGTAATTTAATTTGCAAATTCTGAGTTTTAGTAATTATTTTTGACATAAGTAACAAATTGAAATATGTAACAATTAAGTATTTGAATATTGTTTTATTTTGTTTGCATGCCTTTTTGGTAGAACATAAGCAACACTGTATAGGTATACCTGTATCACCTAATTTATTACTACTTATGTTCTTGCAATAAACGAATTAGAATTTGAATCAAACCTAACGCAACCAGTTTCTCCAAATATGATTTACCTATTTATTTATTTAATTAATCTTTATTGCACAAAAGAAAACGTATCGTACAAAAGGTGGACTTGATGTTTGAAAAGGACTATATTTTTTAAGATTTTTATTAGTATCTGTAGTAAGTATGTGGCGATTTCAGATTTTTATAAGTATTTGTAATACTTGCCAAATTTCATAGTTCTATTCTAGGTCATCGGGAAGTACTCTATCACTTTGATTCCCTTGAAACCACGAAATGTGCGTTTTTGGCGACATAAACGGCCGTATCTTTTTTCACGTTAATAACGTAGAAGCTTGATTTTTTTTTCACAGCTTTAAGGGACCCTAGACCTGAGTATATATACATATAGTGTTAATTTCAAATCGATACCTCCACGCGTTCTCGAGATAAAGGGTCTTGACAGACAGACAGACAGACGGACGGACGGAAAACAAAGTTATGCCATAAGATTTCCGTTTTTTCCGATAGAGGTATGGAACCCTAAAAAACAAGGTGATAAAAGTGTAAATTATATTATTAAAATGGACAAGTTAGTATGAAACACGAGCGGCTCACATTAAAACCTCCATACAGAATATCGACAATTTATGGTTTAGACTTGTTCCCCCGCACTAAATTGTCAGACGGACGTATACATTGCGTGCTCCTAAAGATGTTGCGTGAATAGTTGCCATGTCAAGCTAGTAATGTATAATTGTCATAATGCACTGCAATATTTTACGAAATATTACAAAATACCGAATTTTATTACTTTCCAGTGAAATTAAACGGTATCAGGTATCTTTTTGAGTATGCAGATCACGCCTGTGACGATTATAATGGCACAATTCGGCATATTTCAAATTTTTTGGCACATAATTACTCAAGCACGTTCGTACGGTAACTGAGTGACTGTTGACATCACGTTGACATTTCTTTGGGATTTGGGCATAAGCTCGGTTACGCGTGCCCCGCCCAATATCCAGTCTATAGTATTCTTATGGTCTGTGATTACGCATCAATCGCATAAAGTTAGCAGGAGCGTTGATTAGACAAAATGGCATTCTATTGAATTCAAATTGGTCGTCAGGCATCACAAGATTATGATGATTACCCACAACTTGTCTGCTTTGCCCGATGGTTGACTGGTAGAGAATACCCAATGGCATTAAGTCCGCGTTTTGTATGATGTGTTTTTTATTTGTGCAATAAAGATTAAATAAATAAATAAATTAATTAAATGGTCTTCTTAATAAATACCACCATAATAATAATGTCTAGCAGGAGCCTAGAATTTTGTGTGTATTATACCTGCAGGATAGATGCGAAGGGCGTGACTCCGATACCAGCAGCAATAAGCGCCGCGTGTTCTGCTCGGAAGATGTGAGACGACGCCGCGCCGTAAGGCCCGTCCAGATATATCTGAGAAGAAAAACAAAATTTTAAGTGACCGTCTTTGGCAATACTAATAAATAAGCACAAAAAAAAGTGCAAACTTAGAAGAATCATAGGTTAACCTACAGTACTTTCCTCGCTCTGCTCTGGATAAGATATACTAATATTGTCATCATAATCATATGATCATTTAACACGTTCGCTGCGGTACGGCGTCTCTAGAACCCCGTAGTTTAATGTTCCTTTTTTATACCTGCAAAGATAAGTGTTCACAGAAAAAGCAGTAATCTAGTATACCGTTAAGAGATAACAAGCAAACCGTAGAGGGTTGAGATCCTTGATCTGAAGAATCTTAAACTTGATTGATTAATACTCAATCGAACGTAGTATTTTTCTTTCAGTATTTCTGCTGTTTTGAAAATATTCAGTTGAAGAATTTATGCAACACACCAATCTTGACAAAGTTACAAATGGTTGTACTTACTTCCAGCGGCATTCCGACTGGGTAGTTGGCAAATGACTCAGTGGCGGAGGCTTCGCTGGGGCTCTGCACGTTGATGGCGGGCGGAGGGCACTCCAGGTCTTTATCTGGAGATAGACTCTTCGACAACCGCCGCCGAGCTGAAGTGAAACAGAAAGGAAAACATATCAGGCAACCATGGGAAAAGAGCACTTAATGTTCTACTGTAATGTTAAATATATAGTCAAGGTTTGTGAAATAAAACAATAAGATATTTCTATAAACTTCTTGTTGAATTTTGATTTTTAAACTTTGCGGCGTTAATATAGACATTCCACCAGAAGATCTACTTTATCGGGCAGGCGACAGCTATGACATCTACCTTAAACCCATATGGAAAGTCCAAGAATTCATTACCAAATAAATACACAAGCCAAGTTATAAAGTATTTACAAACCCAAGATTGACGTTTTAATTTTCTTGAGGTTTGAAAGGAAGGGTGTCACGTGTCTGATATTCTGATAAAATGCCCCTTCGAATGGAACAACCTTAGTATAAAAATCATGTAGAAGATTTGACCACACTACAACGGAATCTCCAGCATAAGAAGCATTAAGGTGCTCTCGCAGTAAAATTCCCGGTTTGAGGACTGGATGTTCCGCAAATTACGACTTTCATGCTACCAAAACCATAAAACTGCTCTTTTTGTATTAAAATTATAAGAGGAATAGTTGATTTTCGACTAATGAAATCACGATGAGCTGTGCTTACATTTTAGTTGAATTTGTGGGCTTACCGACGGTGAGTATGCTCTCATTGGAGCGACGGCGCTCGCAGCTTTCCAGGCTCGGTGTTTTGAACGCAATTATGGTCGGTTTAGTGCGCATGTACCTGAGAAGTGAGAAATAGAAAAATCAATAAAGTATTGGATGTAATTATAAATTGAATAATCTGTAAAGTTCTCGTTGTTTTGCTTTTAAGAACTTGTAAAAGCGTGTGCCAGTGACCAGTGTTCGACTTTCAGGAGTGGAATAGGCCAACCTCAGCGCGTCGCAGTCGTCACAGAGCGTTAGCATGAGTGAGGCTAATATCGGGATTTTACTTCGACTCCGAGCGGTAGCAATATTGCAACTTTTGCATAGAAGGTATACTGACCTGAAGCTATGTGCCAGTGCCCGGTTCTGAGGGCTGCGGTAGGCGAGCCCCAGTGCGGCACGGCGAGCACTCGCCATGGAGCTCACGTCGAAACTACGCTCCGATTCCGAGCGGGGGTAATCTTGCAACCTGTATGCAAGTATCAGTTTAACAAAATAGACATTCATATCAAAAGACCAACTGCTAATAAGTCTTGGTCTTTTGATATAATTGCCCAGGGCCGTCTCTCCCATATGGCATTATGACTACATAAGTAGTAATAATCCTGGATAACCAGGATCCCCACCTCACGAGGGGCCCAAATCTCACGTAGATGCCTTGTTTTTACTGCGCATTGGGGCCCCTAAATTATGGAGTGGCCAGGGCGCCGGCGCAGTGCACTCCCGGTGCTGCCATTGCTTTGGGGTACGTTGCGTAGACGCACCTTTCACATTTCTAAAGATAGATAGTTTAATCCGGCCTACTACGATATACTAAAGACATAATACAAATTTGAATTGATCCGGTAACAAGGGATGGAATAAACTGCCACAGTTGGAATTTCTTGGTTGGAAAGTGCTACTTACGCCAGCAGCCGTTGTTTATTTTTGTCTTTGTTATGGACATCGGGCATGGAACGAGATTTCTCCAGATGCCGCAGCGGAGTTATATTCAACAACGTTGGACGACCGTTTGGAGCAGGAGACAAAGCTGAAACACCAAACATACAACAACTTATTTTACGAGAAAATTACCCATAGACTTGGATCTGTTTTTGGTTGTTAAAGAATAAATCTTATAATGCACAGGTGTATTACTACAGTCAAAGGTAAGAAAAATATATTTAACAATTTCATACTGCGGGTTTTTTTATTTACCCTAATATTAATAATAACACACACCTTTAAAATCCATTTCTTTTTCTTCATCCAAAGTGAACCCTTCATTGGAGTACTCTTTAACTTCAGGCGAGAAGTCTACGGAGCGTTTCTTACCATCACCAGAGGAGCCTTTACGTTTACTCTTGTTGCTCTGATTCGAAGCTGTTCTGGTTACTTTCCTGAAGATAGCGAACAGTTAAAACTTCTGATATACGTGCTAAAAATATAGTGATCATGAAATGCTCCAGAAATTTAATGGACGAGTGGTTGGTTCTTACTCGTGTTCTGGAGGGACCTCTCCAGCATGCAGCCTAGCGTGTTCTTTTTCGAAGTATTCGTACAACGTGTTAGTCCACTGACCGACGCCACGAATGTGCAGCCAGATGTAATCTATAACACGAAAGATACAAATTAAGTTTTACTCGGCCGTTACTAAAAATGTGGCACTAAAAGCCGATTAAATCCATGATACTTTGGGACTGTACAAACTGGCTTTAATAAATTAAACTCAGTGTTCCGTTTCTCATTATGCGCTATCCGCTTTGGAGACGGCTTGACTTAGATATATCTAAGCTAAGTTTTTCAGCATGGGGATGCAATTTCAGGCCATCAGCCAATTTCAGCCAATGTGCACGCTTACTACCACTTAGGGAGGACTGACAGCCTGGTTCAGTACGCGCGAGTTCGCTAAATGCAGGTGGCGCAGGAATGCTCATAGAGGGATGCCTAAGTCTACCAGTCTTTCAGCTAACAATGAGATCTATTCGTGTTACGTCCCTTATGTACGTTACTTCAACAATTTTAAGAGGAGTTAGTATAGCGTAGAGGTGACCTACATGAAACTCATGAAAGGCTTACCTTCCTGATCAGGAGCACTGCTGATTGTGAACGGATGCCACTCGTACCGTGCGATAGCCGGTATATTCACAAATACGTAGTCTCCTGCGTGGAAGTCGAAGAGAGGTGGACGGCGTACCACCAAGTGCGTCACTCGCGATGGGAGAAGGATACCTGATGAGATGTATGTCTTGCCGTGGTTTGATCTGGCGGAAAATTGTTTCTGTATAATTTTATTATAACAACAACAAGCGGAATAACAATCCCGGTCTAACTTCAATATTCGATAGTTATATATGGCTGAAGACATTCAGTGCAGTCGACATAAATACGCTCTTATAGTGAGATTGGATTTTAACTTCATGATTATTGATTTAAGATATACCTCATGGCGGCGAGTCGATTGATCCTCTCAGCGATGTAAAGGGTGCCTGGCAGCGCGAACCATTTCCAGAAGTTAGGCGCGTGGAACAGTAAAAGTAGCCAGAACGGTACGTAGAGTAGATGCGTCCAGTAAAAGATCTAAAGGTACAATACTGAATTTTAATAATTTACATTAAAACAACTCGCACTCGCATTAGGTAATACATTTTGCAATCAATTTTCTTCCATTACAACTCCATCTAGTTTATTTGTTCCCCTTTTTTAAGTTATACAGCTCACTCAGTCTACAAACAACATAAATATAACATAAAGTCCTCCTAGAAGCGTGTAAACTGGTACTTAAACGTCGGTAACATTATGTCTCTGGTTGTTTATCAGATGGGATAATCTATGCGTTCCTACGTCACTAATCATAGTAAAAAAGGTGTAACAGTTCTCACCTCAAAGCTCCCGCCTCTCCGAATGAAGGGCTGACTGCACACGCACATGACGACAAGAATCACCACCAGCGCGACGCCTGTTGGGTTTGCGCACCCGTGGACGAGCCCGAAGAGCTGAGGTCGCTCCGTCAGGAGCCACTCCCAGGTCGAGAAATTACGGGCGTTTACTTCCGGGTCATTGACCACTATCAAACCTGGAACAAAAGGTAAAAAATTCTAATGCAACATGGCTCAAATAATTGCAAATCTTAGTAACAGTGGGCATGACACATAACGATACAAACTGGAATTACTAAAGTTACAAATGTATGTGAACGCCACCGTGAAGACGATTGTGACCTTTCACAGGTATGCTCATAAAGTTGTGCTTGGCGTTGTTGACGGTTACATCTACAACGCTGCTTAAGAGTAACTTGTGCAGGCGAAGGTGCTCATTAATTTACTAACGTTGCAAATGCCATGACAATGTTGACAACGACAAAGTCAGCGTTTAGCTTGTGCAGGTAAATTTGGTAATAACGTTAGAGTTGTTACTCACTGAAGTTACAGATGTGCATCACGGTGTGGACGACGCTGTAGATGCCGATCATGACGCCGGTGAGCTTGTGCAGGTAGATATGGTTGTCGAGCGGCAGGAAACTGCTGGCACCACGCACCCGAAGTTGCGTGATGCAGAGTCGCAGCATTAGCACAAGCACCCAAGCGCAGTTGAAGTTCAGGCATTGACCTGGATATTGGTAGATGCTTGATAATACAAGCCTGTGATTGCTACGTATAGAATCCTTTGGCGTGGTGTCAAAAATTGGTTTGGGATTTGGGCAAGCCAGAAGAGCCAACTGGCGTTTGGAAGGCAACTTCACATTGGGAACAGTTGAATAGTTTACGGTACGGTAACCTAATTATCCACGAATACTGCAATCAAATTTCTCGGGAGACAAAAATTTGGAATTGCCTAATTTGTGAAATTTGATCAAAATAAATGAGTACTTTTGAGTTTTGTTGTATAACTTACCGCAAGCTCTCGCCATAATAACGAAGCCATTCGAGTCTTTATACGACACGCATCTCGCCACAAACAGTCCAATGTTCACTAAGAAGAACAGCCCGGTAAAGATGAGGAACACATAGTTGTTCTTGAAGTAGGGTAGGGAGAGTTGGTAGGGCTTGAGGGACGCGAGCCGGTGGCGGAGAGACATGCGCTGAGGTTTAGCTGCTGGGATCAGCCAGCGGTCGATGCTGAACATAAATATTAGTGTGATAAGACTAGATTAGTTTTATATTTTACATAGAGAACTCCCATGAATCTCAGACATTTTAAAATAGATATGAACCGGGTTTACGCCTCTCTCCTGAAATTCGAAACATATCGAGTAATATTCGACTTCTACGACGTGAGTAAACCCGGTTTGTACTTATTTTAATAGTTTTATATTTGTTAGTAACTATTAAAATAAAAATAGATGGTGAATGATACATTTTACTGTCTACCCAACTAAAAATAATAGTTGCAGGAACTGACCTGATCGATAAATTATGCAGCAAACCCCCATGTCGGTCTAGCTGGCCTCGTAGCGCCTCGTACGTGATGGCGCCTCTTTGTTCTGTGTCGGCGTCCTCGAACATGGCCGTGGTCAGCTCCAACAGTTGCTGCTCACTAAAACTCATGCCGTTTTCCTCCATGCAGGCGCGCATCACATGTTGCAGCTCACGGTGCTGGATGAGGCCGTCGCCTGAAGGATAAAGCCATACATTTGACCATAAAAACTGTAGACAGTATTTATTACCTTTTCATTCATCTTAGCGCAATTAATACAGTCAACAATCTATTGCGCGCTTTGCGAGTACAGTTCCTAAAGCGCCTGCGACGTCCAGTTGATATCATAGTCGGCCTAAGGCTGACAACCGTTTCGCGCTCAGCACGCATCATCCTTGCACGCCATAATAATATTATAATGAAGAGAGATTGGACATTTGTAGAATAAAAGAGGGTAGCAGGACTAAGATGATAACTTGCCATCCTGGTCGTAGACTTTGAACAGGAATCGGATTTTGTCTTCATGCGACTGCCCCGCAAACCGATGCACGGCAGTGATGAACTCCTGCAGAGAAATGGCGCCGGAGTCGTCCTCGTCGAAGATTTGGAACACGCGCTCCGTGAAAAAAGGCTGGGGATAGAGAAAGATGGAAAGTTATTTAAAAGTTTGATGGATGACAATCGGTGGAACACGAGGTATTGGTCTAAGTAGTCTGCTAACTAAATGAAATGCCTTCAAGACCGATTCATCAAGTAAGTCATCTGAGCCAGTCTAAGTACAGAATACTTAATATGGTCTAAGCCTATCTACTATCATACTATTATAAATAATAACAAAACTATTATTGACAACTCAATTGAACGCAAATTATGATGAGAGCATTCGTCAAGACAAGCTGGAGAAGTAATTTGATTATACTTAAAATATGTCATAATAGATTATCTTAGCTAAGAAAATGTACTTGTATTGTTGATCATAATTTTCTTACGTTTTTCGAGACCAATATCTTCTCAAACTGTTCTCTAGTGATCTCCTTCTGATCCCCCACCGTCTTCCGGAATAGCTGCTCGAGTTGATCCACGCTGTGCCGGTCGAACCCGACGCGAGGTCTATAACATTACGAACATTTTCTTACAAACCATTTTTAGTAATGACGAAGAATACAAATCGATTTGGGTGATTTCTGCCTCGGGTACACCGGGTACGGGAGTCCGAAGTTTTATTTGTTAGATCTCATAATTATTTCGAATTTTTGTAATTCCGTAAACCACGTTCCGACAAGAGATAGCATTTTTTTTGGCATCATTATTTATAACCCTAACCTAACCCTGCTGTTGGACACCTGCCCATGGGCGATGTCGCTTACCATTAAGCGCTCCGTCTACTCGTTTGTGTCCTGTCTTAAAAAACGAATTATATTACGTAAAATAACATCCACAACGAAATATGATCGCTTAGCAAAAATCGTTTTCGGAGTTATAAAAATTCGGAGGATAAATGCTTCCCAATAAATTAGTCTTCGGAATTCATGAGTGTTCCCTCTGCTTAGCTCGGGCTCAAATCAAGTTACCGGGTACTGGAGACTGTTGATAGGAACTCCATGATATCGTCGACGGTCGCGTAGCCGTCACCATCTGTGTCCACGACTTTGAAGAGTCTTGTAGTAACCTGAAATAAACATTCCATTGCTTAAACTTGAACAACATGTGATGTATCAGTTGATATGATCATCCTTAAATAGCCCAGCCCAGCTGTTCGTGGACAAGAAACTTTGATTACAGGCGTAGAAATGTTTGTTGTCGGGATTGTTAGAAATTAGTTATGCGGCAATAACAAAATAACGATCATAAAATAGGGCTGTTGACTGATTTTGAATTATACAACCTACTGTAGCTATATGAATCAAATTTGCTCCATATGACAAGAAACAAAGCAGACAATATATATATACTTTTTGTAATAATGTTTGAAGTCACAGGTACGAAAATTTTATGTTTTTTTTTTATTCTAATAGATATTTTGATATTGTTTTCAGAATCCTCATAATATAACAAAACAATAATAAAATTGTATGACTGTCATGAATTTAAACGCACTTTTTCACGGTGAAAATTGTAAATTACATATTGTCTCCATACAAATATTGGTACCCAACCCACAAAATGACGTCACAATGTAGGTGACCATTTGTATGGAGCGTTTGTAGCGCTCTGTAGGAATGTTTAACTTTGGCGGTCATTTCAGACTTTTAGAGTAGTCAAGTGTAGGTAATCCCATATTGACATTTGATCCCAACAAAAAATAGAATCGATTGACATCCTTAAAAAATTGTCTACACGCCTATTTTCAATTATTTTCGCATACAAACCAGCCTGTTCCTTATGATGAACTGGAAGCTGTCGAGTGTGATGTGTTCGCTGCCACACGTCAGGTAGGCGACGCTCTCGATGTGTTCTATCAGCTCCAATTGCTTCTCTTCACTGAAACCAAAGTACACAACTGGTTCTGGCTCTTTTCACGAGTTCAATGATATTAACAGGAAGTAAACGGCGGTAACAAAACACCAAGGTGTAAAGTTTTGAGGTAGTTCAATACCATTTAGTTTTAACCGAATAAACTTCCTCTTACAATAATGTATAATAAATTAATAACAAACGTTATGCAGCAAGTATGACTACTTACATAGATAATTTAAAAGGCATTATTTTAATTAAGTATAGTGCCTTCCTTTTTCCTTCCGACCGTCTTAAAGATTTCAAAATATTAATATTATTATTATTTCTGAGTTAAAATCTAAAAAAATGAAAACATTTTTTTTTCATTAATCTGTTTGAATGTTCCACTGCTTTCATGACTCCGATCTGAGTTAAAAAAAAAAAAACTTTTTCATTAACCTGTTTGAGTGTTCCACTGCTGGACAAAGGCCTGTCCTCTTAATTTCTACGACTCCGGCCAGCCGTTGAGGAACGTATTCATGTCGTCGCAAAATCATATGCCATTAAATTATACATACGTGAGTCTCGCCTTTAGGAACTCGATCCAGTCTGCCTGCACCAGCTCATCCTGGCGCTCCACGTCGAACAGCCGGAAAATACGCTCCAAGAGATCCTGAAACAAGATAATTCTCACACTTAGTTAAAGATAAATCATCACACTGAGGGGTTCTGGCATTGAAAAAGTCATTGATTTTTCAAGCGGTCTATGATGATGATTGCGTCTATCATGCGATATAGATAAATTACCACTTTTTGACACGGCCATGAGTATCAGAGTGACGGATGCTTTATAATCGCGCGATAAACGCAACCATCATGAGTCCTGATTCTCATACTAGTCAGCGTGGCTTCAGATTCAGATTCCTACAACATATATTCGACAGGAAGGACTGCACGACCACACGTCAAATTTAAAATATCACATTGACACAATTAGTTTCCGCCTCAATAAATAATACAATTAATTGTTCCAAGGAAATTACTACTAAGGAAAATATTTTCATACCCAAACAACGCCCTGAAGAACTATGTATTTTTGTTCATCGTATTTCTTATATTTCACACTACACTTTCCTCTATATCAATCAAAACAATCACGTACTGACATTACACACGTTACTTTTTGCGTCTACCCACGTATTTACTAAGGAATTAAGGAGGAAAAAACAAAAACAATGTTTAAGTACATCGCGGATCATAATTAAAATAGTCACCTTATTTTAAATGAGACAGACTTAACAAAGTCATAAAAGAAGCGTTGGTTATTAAAATAGCTATCTTTTTAAATAGATAGCTTATCTTTTATAGGTATTTCTTATTTTATTGAAGAAATCTTTTCACACAATAGCCTTTCATAGGCAAGACTATTTTCGGTTCTTTTTATTACTCCAACCATGGATTTCACTGTGATGTATCCATCGTTGTAATAGCACTGTAAATAGGTATGTGAGATAATTTCATTGCAAGGACTAAATTATACCATTTGCATTTTATAATATTACTTAAAAACAAATGAGATCAATTAAAATAACGTAACACAAATCATACACCTTAAAAAGCCCGAGTTATGATTGAAATTGGAACCGGTTTGAGTGTTAACTTTGTACATTTTTAGTCTTAAACTTGTCAGGTATTATGAGCTAACGGAGCTGCGGACACCTCGCGAGATGGATCATGTCTACGCTAAATGAGTGGCAAGCGTGAACTGGGCTCGGGCGGAGGGTTCTCTATTATAAAAGCTTTATTATAGTTTTAAATTTTTCATTGTCCGTCTCGTTGAGAATTCGGTCATTTTCTACAAAAATAATAGGTATAAAAATTGAAATTGCAATAGTATATATGTAAATTAACGACACGTTTGGCTCGGTTTGTAGATACCTGCCTACTGAGCCGGCGGTCCCGGGTTCGAATCCCGGCCGGGGCAAATATTTGTGTGATGAACTCGAATATTTGTGCTTGGGTCATGGTTGTTCTATGTATTTAAGTATATATTTATCTATATAAGTACGTATATCGTCGTCTAGTACCCATAACACAAGCCTTCTTGAGCTTAATTTGGGACTAGATCGATTTGTGTGAGGTTGTCCGATAAAAAAAAATATATAAAATATAAATGCTTTAAAAAACTCAACTTAGGTCAGCGGAACAAGGTTCAATCGACTTAGTAACGGCTACAGAAAGAGGAACCTTCTGATTCTGAAGATACGTGTATGTGTAGTATCCTGGAGTAGGTACATTATATTTATCGAAATGTCGATGTCGTATTCATAATACGCGCATCAGTTAGAAATCAAATTAAAACTATAATAATAATCTTCGGCTACATATGTAGGTAGGTATTAGGTCGAGACACCAAATTAAGTAGTCACAAAGGTATCCAAACATGGTTCTTGGCTCAACATAACGGACCCCTAATCTCCAACATGTAAAACACCAATGAGGCACACTAATTGAACACGAACTGTCCGCGCTCGCTGTCAACTGTCAAACTAATGTCATAATGACAGATGACAGGCGTGGGCGCACTTGGGACCCTCGCGGTGCTAGCCAAACACAGAGGACATTGTAATTTAAAGTAAGTGAGTTGAAGTAGGGTTGGATTTGATATTTTTAATTGATAACTAGGCCATTAAATATTTTACCGTGAAGAAAAAAATAAAAATTAGTCATATGCGTATCGAGCTACAGAAGGGTTTTTGTTAAAACTGTGTATTACTTATTTTATTTTCAACTGTGATACCTATGTTTTATAAGAAAAAGAAACTATAAAAGCGAATGCGGTCCTCAAGTTATCGGAGATATGAAGAATGTACAACATGATGTTGAATTTCAAACGATTGTAAATTAAAAGGTAGTAGTAGGGATTCGCCGATACTACGATACGGGGCGGACGGGCCTGATGGGCGGCATCCAGGGCGGATTTGGCGGACCACGAAACCTAAAAAAAAAAAAAAAAAAAAAAAAAAAAAAAAAAAAAAAAAAAAAAACAAATAGCCCCCTACTTGGAGCGTTTGGAATAGGTCCCAGGACGCTCAGACAGCTCTGTCAGGACTTACAGAACGCCCTACGCTAACAATGCAACACCTTCCCCGACCCATCGACCCTTTTCTATTGTCTACCCGAGCTCGGGTTTTATTGCCCTCTCGGACGCCGAGCTCACTTTTATTACGGTCTACTATTGTTTCCCTCTTTTATATTTCTCTTTGGCTTCAACTGCCTACAACTTCCTTTGCAAACGGTATACATCTTTTAAGAACATTCTTTAGGTAAAGCTGGACAAATACCTAAACATCTCATACCTAAACTATCACACTAGGTCCGTCACCTTGGTTCTTATTGGAATCGCTGTTTCAACGCAGCCTGTCTCACATCGTGTCTTTACTCCAGGTTTCTTACTACGTGATATGTGCTACGGTGTACGTATCACTAATCTAAGCTAACCTATGCTAGATCACAATTCTAACCTAACCTAACCTAAGCTACAGGACTACGCCCAGATAACGCAGGATACGTTACTTGACTACTTAACTTCAGGTAGCCTTACTTCAAAGTATGTCTCTTGTTACTCACTACATATGCTGCATTTGGAACGTTGTTCTATTTATATATTTTATCTTGTTCAACTTAACATTACTTCTAACTTAACTATCACTTAACTTCAAAAACTAATTTTGAAGAACTGCTTTATATACTTACCTACTTAAAACCAGCTACGAGCACAGCACAGTTGTTTTGGTCTTAAGAACGCTGTTCTAACCTAACCTAACCTTGCATAAATTTGACTACGTACTCAATGTTACTTTCATTTCTTTTTTGTAATAACCGACTTCAAAAAGGAGAAAGTTCTATGTAAAAATATTGCATGTAGCATAAGGATAATACGAATCTAATCTTACAATAGTAATGCGGTATTTTATACAGTAATAACTGCTTCAAAACTATACTAACTTATTTAAGCTGTAAGTTAAAAATACGAGTTCTATTTTTGCATATTTATTTATTTCGCCAAATATTATGTTCTTGAATAGATGCTTAAGAAAATACCTGAATAAACTTTGTAACTTGTACTAACGTGTATTTGTAGTGGGCTGAACTAAACTCGTTGATTTTTTAATTTGTTTGTTGGGTCCATATTGTTTGTAAAGATTTATGACAGGTTTCTTCTCCGAATCATCAAAAGATTCGAAAGTCTATTATAAATTTTATTACTGTTTGTTGGTGGCTGTTGGGCGCGGTACAAACTAGTCGAAACGTGATTTTAACGGTAATCTATTGTCACATCCTTATAAAAGCCGATGGACAGTGACGATCTATAAGTATTCAGAACCGAGTCGTGCTTGTTACCAGAGCTCTCTCAGTGTACAGTGACATAGTGTTGAATCGTGCTACAGTGCTTATAAAAAATGGCAAATGTAAGTATGTACTATTTTTTATAAAATATGTATGTAGTATTTTTATGTACTATTTGTTTAACAGTGTTTTTTTTTCTGTAACTTGTGTTCATCGTGTTACTTGTTAAGTGTGTTAATCGGATGTATAACTTATTGTTGAATATTGTTACAGTTCACGGAAAACACTTTCAAGAATTTTTATTACCCTGAACCTGAACATGATGATTCAGGGAGTGATGAAGAAGGCACACTCGGTTTTAAAGTGAAACAAGCCATAGCGAAGAAACGTCCTGCAAATAGTATCGAGAGTTTCTTTGAAAAACCGCAGAAAAAAGTGAAACCAGTGAAGAGATCTTCCAGTGTGTCGCAAAGTTCCCATACCGGTGTTGCTTACCTATCTTCGGGTAAAGACGATGCTGCGTATGCATCACACCTTATTAAAATAGAAATATACGATCTTGAAAAAGTTAGGAACATCGCACCAGAAGAGCACTGGAAGCACGCCGATGTGAGATTAAAATCTTACATCTCAACTGAGCAAGATCCACAGCTTGAGACTGTCCGTGATGTTATATACAACATGACGAAAGACATAGCTTCGAAGGACACGTGCGTGAAATATTTTATAAACAATACGAAAAAGTAAACTAAGTGTTTGTGTAGTTTTAATACTAGGTTAAAACTGTATTTATTATATAAGACATTAGATAATATTTTATAACATACCCTTGTGTACTACTAGTATTATATATTTCTTACTGCTTAAACAACAACTTTTTGTTATTCAAAATTGTTAAGACTCGTTTTATAACCACATGTTGTAATTTGTTTTGTAGCCTAATCATATTGATCTATTTCCCTTTGCAAATGTATAAAAGTCTCCACCCTTTAATATAAAATCACTAAGCTACGTTTGTTATTTTAAGGAAAAAATTTGTTGTAATGTAATCACTATTTTCTTAGACACATCTCACGATGGACTGTTTAAGCTGTGATGTTTACGATTCCGAGCTCGTCAGGCTATGCGAAGAAATTGAAAGTGATCAAGAAATGTATGAGATCGGGGAATTACTAAGCCAGCTGCATAGTCAAGGGTGAGTACTCTTGTTCCAACCTGTTATATTGTTTATTGATATTGTACTTGTATATTTAGACATGCAATTTAAACAGTTTATTCTTGTTCAAACTTGTACAAAACCATTGACCAGTGTCATTGAGTTGTTGCCTTTTTATGGCTCAGTTTCATTGTTCTCTGTTGGGTGGGGATCCTGGAAGGTTCTTTATAAGCGACGTCTCTGGTGTAGAAATCATTCATTATTCCAGTTACTGTGTTTGTGCTAGTACTGTGTCTGTGTATTGTACAAAATACTGTTTTAAAAATGGTGCTTGGATACTTTCATATGGGAACTAGTTTAACCCACGACAAAATTGCAGTTTTAAGCAAAGGATTCATTTTAAAAGTATTTCATAGAAACATAAGATTGTGGTATATTGACAATCAATTACCTCAGGCGCTTTTGGAAGATGAAGATATTATACCCTATTACACACCATGTGATGGGCATATCAATAAGTCGATGCATAACTTGTCATCAGATGTCATTGATGGGGTTTTAACAATGCAGGCATATTGCCAGCAATGTCGAAAAAACTTAAGTTAGTATAATGATAATAATTTAATCATTGTTTTGAAGTTTTAAATCTTGTATTAAATACTAACGTTTCACTTTTTCTATTACAGATCTAACCAAGTAGGACGGGGGAGAAAAAGGACAGCTACAAGTACGGGTGCAGAAGTACCAGTGAAGAGAAACTACCCTTCCAACAGTCGTGATATGTCTACATCCTCAAGCGAAGAACCATTATCCGATGTCAATGTAAGTACAAAAAATAATTCTGAAATTGAATGTTCGGTGTGTAAAAAGTTCGTGTCAAAAAGATATTTTGGTAACCATTTAAATAGTAATATTCACAAAAATAATGTGTTGAGATCCGATAGTGAATATGTTAATGTCCAATTAATTGAAAATGCATTCAAAAACAGAGTCGCTACTTACAGAATATTATTTAATGAAATGGATCACCAACCTCTTGATCCCGAAACTATTTTACAAAAACACAAGGATAAGATCTTTACATTATTAGATCGTTCACTTAACAAACATCACGCTTTAAAAGTAAATTTTATTCTTAATGCAAATTTTACACAAGATACCAAACAATTAAATAATACATTTGATTTCCAATTAAGTAATAGTATTGTTGATATCAGCACTGATAAAGCTGCTGTTTTTACGTCCCTAGTAAATGAAATTGTGATAAGGTTGTCAAACTTTGAAAGAAAAGATAGTGGGTGGAGTTTAGTAACATTTAATCATATCGATCTCAATATTAACAAATATAATCCATTACGCGGCTCTTCTTTTATCGAATTACCTCGTGATATAAAGAATAAAAAAGCGGTTATTAATGTAAAAAACAATGACCATGAGTGTTTTCGATGGGCTGTATTGTCTGGTTTATACGAACCCAAAAGTCATTCAAATATGGTCAGTTCATACATATTACATAAGAATAAATTGAACTTTGAAAATTTAACTTTTCCATTTAAATTGGGAGATATCCATAAATTTGAAAAAAATAATGATATTAGCATTAATGTATTTGGTCTCGAGTACAACTCTCAAAACAAGAAACACGATGTTATAGGCCCACTACATTTAACTAAATTAAAAAAGTCTAATCACTTAAACTTGTTGTACATAACTAAAGATAACCAAGGACATTATTGTTTTATCAAAAATTTATCGAGGTTAGTGTCTAAGCAATTGTCAAATGCACAACATGCTGTTCATATTTGCGATGGTTGCTTAATTAAATTTACATCACACGAGAGACTAAACCAACATCAAAAAAACGACTGCTTCCACGTATGCACAAACTTACCATCCGAAAAAGAAGACACAAGAAATTGGTTTAACGAATATGTTCCATCGAATCAAGTTACTTTTAATAATTATGAACGACAATTAAGAGTACCTTTTGTTGTATACGCTGATTTTGAGGCATTTTTAAATCCAATTCAATCCTGTTCTAACAACCCCAGTACATCTTCTACTACCAATATTCAAAAACATGAAGTTTATAGCTTCGGTTACTATATTAAGTGTTCTTATAATGACAAGTTATCTGTGTACAGAACATATACAGGTGAAGACTGTGCAAAAACATTTATGAAAGTCATAAAAGAAGATTTAGAAACTATTTGTAAAAGTAATGCGTTTGCTAAAACTTCTTTCCCTCTAACAGATGCTAATAAGGTAGACATTATGCAAAGCCATGCTTGTTATATTTGTGATAGAAATTTGAATGATGACTCAACCGTTTCTTATAATTATCATACTGGACTTTACGAAGGCGTTGCACATAAATTTTGTTCTGAAAAATACAAACCACCCAATTTTGTACCTGTATTTTTCCATAATTTGAGCAATTACGATAGTCATTTTATTGTACATGGACTTGGTCTTGAAGATGGTGACATAGAACTAATCCCACAAAATAAAGAAAAGTATATTTCGTTTTCTAAGTCTTTACAAGTGAATAATCGTGTTGTAAAATTGAGATTTGTCGATTCTCTTAAATTTATGTCGAGTAGCTTGGATAAATTAGCTAAAAACTTGACTACTGACCAATTTTACGAATTGAAATTGAACTTTCCTCGTGAAGAAGACTTTAAACGTCTAATACGGAAGGGTGTCTATCCATATGAGTACATGACTTCGTATGATTCACTGAAATTAACTTCGCTTCCTACACAGGATCAATTCTATAGTTCTCTTACTGACAGTCACATTTCCGAAAACGATTTCCTACATGCTCAAGATATTTGGTCTCATTTCCAATGCAAAAATATGGGGGATTATTCCAATCTTTATCTGAAAACAGATGTTTTATTACTAACTGACATATTTGAAAATTTTAGAAATGTGTGTCTTAAGACATATGGTTTAGATCCCGCCCATTATTATACCGCGCCTGGAATTTCCTTTGATTCGATGTTGAGGACTACCAAAATAAGTTTAGAACTTTTAACAGATGTCGACAAAATAGCTTTTATAGCGAAAAACATTCGAGGAGGGATTTCCCAATGTAGCAACAGACATGCAAAAGCAAATAATACATTTATGGAAGACTATGATCCAAATATTCCTTCATCTTTTCTCATGTACTTAGACGCAAATAATCTCTATGGGTGGGCTATGTCACAATGTCTTCCGTCTGGCAAATTTGAATGGGTAAATAAAGATACCGATTTCAATGTTTCAGACGATGCTGAATATGGGTTTATATTAGAAGTTGATCTAGAGTACCCCAAGGAATTACATGACTCTCATTCAGATTTGCCGTTCTGTCCAGAAAATGTATGTCTAGGTGATTCTAAAGAAAAAAAATTGATTCCCAATTTAAACAATAAATATAATTATGTATTACATTACAGAAATCTTAAACAATGTTTAAAAAATGGGTTGCGTTTAGTGAAAATCCATCGTGTGTTGAAGTTCAAACAATCTACTTGGTTAAAAAGTTACATAGATTTGAATACCCGAATGCGTTCGCTGGCGACATCTGATTTTGAAAAAGATTTCTTTAAACTTATGAATAATTCTGTTTTTGGTAAAACAATGGAAAATGTCACGAAACGTGTGAATGTTAAATTATTAAGTCACTGGGAAAATCGCGGAAAATCCCAAGGGGTACAGTCCTTAATATCTAAACCTGAATTTCATAGTTTATCAATATTTTCTGAGAATTTAGCTGCTGTGCAATTGAAAAAAACAAAAATCTTTTATAACAAACCAATTTACCTTGGATTCTGCATTTTAGATCTATCGAAAACTTTAATGTACGAATTCCACTACAATTATATGAAATACAAATATACGGAAAATCTCAAGCTCCTTTACACGGATACTGATAGCTTAATATATGAAATAAACACTGCTAACTTTTATGAGGACATTAAATCTGACCTGAACTTGTATTATGATACATCTGATTACCCACCCAACAATGCATATGGTTTACCATTACTAAATAAAAAGAGGTTAGGTTTTTTTAAAGACGAAAATAATGGCAAAATTTTGAAAGAGTTTGTTGGTCTTAGATCAAAAATGTATGCCTTAGATGTTCAAAATAGTGGTATTATATCCAAAGCTAAAGGAATAAACAAGTGTGTTACCAAAAAATTAACCCTTAACGACTATAAAAGTTGTTTATTTGATAGAAATATACAACATGCTCAAATGTTACGATTCCGATCAATAAAGCATGTTTTATTTACGCAAAATGTCAATAAAATATCATTATCTTACAACGACACAAAACGATATTTATTGAAAAACACTTCGGATACTCTTGCGTGGGGTCATTATAAAATACCTCATAATTCTTAAAAAAAAAAAAAAAAAATACACGGAACATTCAATTTTCATATTTATTTTTTGTACATAATATTGTATTTTAGGATGTTTTTTTTTTTATTTTTTAAGTTTTGGCAATAAAATGATTGGCAAAAAATATGTTTTTGTAAATTTTTATGTGATTTATCTAGAATAATATAAATATTAAAAAATAATTAGCAAAATTTTCGTTTTTTTTTATTTGTTACCCCATTTTTTTTACCAAATTTATTTAAAAAGCTATGGTCTAGAAATTTTCTCATTTGAAGTCAATCCGTTAACATATGAACACACATATTTAAAAATTTATAATGATTCATTTTAACCACCCTTTCACTACAATAGTAGCGGGTCCAAGTGGGTGTGGTAAAACTCAGTTTGTTACCAATTTTTTAAACAATGCAAAAGAAGTATGTAATGTTGAATTTGATGAAATTATTTGGTGTTATGATGAAATGCAACCTTTGTACAATCTGGAAAATGTAAATTATAGCCAAGGAATACCAGATTTTTCTTTATTTGATGGAAAAAAGCCCAAGCTTCTCATAATTGATGACTTGATGAGAGAATCGGATGGACGAATCGTTGATATTTTTACAAAAGGAAGTCACCATAGAAACTTAAGTGTTTTTTATATTACTCAAAACATATTTCATCAAGGCAAAGGACAACGTGATATTTCATTGAATACCAGCTATATTGTATACTTCAAAAACCCGAGGGATAAAACACAAATTCGCTACTTGTCACGACAAGTTTATCCGGAGAACCCAAAATTTGTAGATGAAGCCTACAAAGATGCCACTAAAGATGCTCATGGTTACCTTATGATTGATCTGAAGCAAAATACCGATGACATATGTCGTTTTAAAACTAAAATATTTCCTTTTGATGGGCATTGTACCGTATATGTTCCCAAGAAAGGGTTTAAATACGACAAGAATCAACACGTTTTAATCAGTTCCAAATAATGCATCCAAGAGTACACACATATAAACATTTACTTGAAGCACTGCAGTTACTTAAACCAAAGTATCGCACAGCGTTGCTAAAATCTTGTGAAGATGAAGAAATTAATATTATTTGTGAGTGTATTTATAACGTTTTAAAAGGGAAAATACCACTGGAATCAAAAGATAAATCAAAACTAAACAAATATAAAGACACATTACGAAAACTAGTTTCGAAAGGGAAACACAAATTGAGGAAAACTGTTATTATTCAAAAAGGAGGTGCATTTCTACCTATTATATTAGGTGCAGTTTTAAGTGCCTTAGTAAGCTCCGTAACATAAAATAAAATGGAAAACACAAAAAAAATGTTGTTAGTTGAACCAGACTTTATTGAAAGACTCAAACGAAATGATAGCCAACCCAAAAATGTATCATCTCGCCTAGACGGAGAGATGCAAAAAATCCTGAAGAGTAAAATTAATGATCGTGAAAAGTGGGCATTATATTCTCAAGCACTACAACGATTTTTGCACTTTATTGAATCAGATCGAAAGCCATTTAAAATACCAATAGTGATGGAGGGGTTTGATCAACTCAACGATGAAAGTAAGGATTTAAACTTAAAAGTAAACAAAAAGGAGGAGGATGAAAATTATGAATCAGTTGCAAATAAAACACTACCAGATGGTGATGTTTCTGCAGTTACTGCAGCTACACCGTCTGGTACAAAAAATCCAGAAACTGTACTATTCAGTCCATCTCGTATTATAGATAATTTACCAAAATCATATGAGAAAAAAACCAGAACATTATTGACTTGTATTGTGTCAAGCAGACCAAAAATATGGTGGAAAACAAATGGTGAAGTTGTAATAAACAATCGAACTATTCCAAACAGCAATATTCTCGATCTGGTAAGCGATACGGTTAGATCTCTTAAACGCCCTAAGCCAACAGGATGGGAAGAGTTTGCTTTATTTTTAAGAGATATAAAAGTTCCTACGTCTTGTATAGGTAATCCTACTAATCTAGAATTTATAAATAAACCTCAATCGAGTGAACCTCACGCATCATCTGCTCCATCAAGTGCTCGATCGTCATCGTCATTTAAAGACACAAGCGCCAGTACACCTCTTTCAAGTGTACTGCTCAAGGCAAACAAAAAGAAACTAGATTGGGAAAGATGGAGCCCTTATTAGACATTCATGCAATATACTACGATGTATCTAATCCAGCAGGCTACAGTAGTTTAAATAAATTAAGTAAACAAATGAAAGGACGAATGAACAAAGACGAAGTAAAGAACTGGTTACAATCTCAAGAAACGTACACACTGCATAAACCAGTTCAAAGGCGATTCACAAGAAATAGATACGTCTTATCTAACTTTAATGAACTCTGGCAAGCTGATCTGAGTGATATGGGTACTTACAGTCAATATAATGATGGATACAAATATATTCTGTGTGTTATTGATGTGTTCAGTAAATATGCTTTTGCGAGAGCTATGAAAAAGAAAGATGCCACAACCGTTATAAATTGTTTTGAAAGCATATTTACTGAAGCCAATTCTACTCCTCGTCACATCCAATCTGATAAAGGCACCGAATTTGTTTCAAAGGCAGCAAGGGATTACTTTAGGAGCAAAAACATTAACTACTATACTACTAACAATCCTGACATTAAAGCAAGTATAGTAGAAAGGTTTCAAAGAACTCTTAAAATGAAAATGTGGCGTTACTTTACTCATAAGAATACATACAAATATATAGATATTTTGCAAGAACTTCTTTATTCTTATAATCACAGTTATCATTCTAGTATTAAAATGCGCCCTATCGATGTAAATTTTGATAATATCATGACTGTTTGGTGTAATTTGTATAACAGAAAAAAGGATAGACAACTTACTTTGGAAATCACAAAACTAAATGTTGGTGATCATGTTAGAATTACTAAATATAAACATATATTTCAAAAGGGTTACGAAACTAATTGGAGTGACGAAATATTTAGAATTGATTCAATAATAAACCGCTTTCCACGAGTTGTGTATACGTTAAGAGATTTAGAAGGTGAGCCTATCGTTGGTACATTTTATTCTAAGGAATTACAAAAAGTGACTTATCTCCCCTCCATTGATTATAAAATTGATAAAATAATACGCTCACGTGGGGTTGGTGCCAGAAAAGAAGTACTAGTGAAGTGGCGAGGTTATCCTAACAAATTTAATTCTTGGATACTCGCTTCAAGCTTAAAAAAAATATGAGTGAAAACAGCTTTTATATTACATTGTTAAGTAACAGTTCCTCGGACTACTATACCGATAATACGACTGCACACTTCTTAACCAAATTACCCAGGAGTATAAAGTTGGAAGGAGAATGGGTAGTTGGCTTAGTAGAATTTCAATACCCTTGTTCAATGTACAATGTTCAAGATCATGAAAATATGATTTATTTAAAAAAGAAAGTAGTGTCACCCACTGACAAGATAGCCAAAATTGTAGATATAAAAACTCATATACCAGCAACTACATATGACAACGTTGACCATTTTATTCAATATAAGAACAACTACCGGTGCAAGAGTGCCATTTCAATTCGGAATTTCCTGTGTGAAACTACACTTTCAACGGCTAAGATGAATTATAAAAGATCATCTCACTCTTGTCCCTACGATCATTATTATACCCATCAAGCTGGTTCTGGTATAGGAATTGTCTATAAAGGTGTTCCGTTTCAGCGAGGGCATGGGATTGGAAGTTTTTTGGGGGGACTGTTTAGGTCAGTAATTCCTTTGTTGTCTAGTGGTTTTAAAACTGTTGGAAAAGAAGCGTTAGATGCGGGGGTTGGTTTGTTATCTGATATGGTAAATTCACGCCCTATAGATAGTTCAGTTAGGTCTCGATTTAAAGAAGCTAGTGCTAACTTAAAAAGAAAAGCTGATGAAAAGATCGATTCTCTGATGTCGGGATCTGGGTATAAAATGTCAACTAAGAGACGGGAACCTCTCATTACCTTGAAAGCATCGCGCCGAAGAGGAGCTAAGAGAAATAAATATAGTGACGATATATTTTCAAAGTAAATCATGTCATTCCTACACAATCATTCGTGTGAATGTGCAAAATCTGAGTTAGATATATTTGCCCTGCCTTCGACACAGACAAGTATTGAGAGTGGACAGTGGGTTCATTATAAACCAATCTCATCTTTAAGTGATGATGGTCCTATTGAGTTTCAAGTCCCCGGTTCAGGTGATGACTACATTGACTTATCACATACATTATTACATATAAACGCCAAAATATTAAACCAGGATGGTACAAAGTTAAAGCCTGATACTCAAGTTGCCCCCGTTAATAATTGGTTGCACTCCCTTTTTAATCAACTTGACGTATATTTAAATCAAAAACTAATCTCGCCACCAAACAACACATATGCTTACCGTGCTTACATGGAAAATCTACTTAACTATGGACCAGCCGCTAAAAAAACTCACCTTACTTGTGGGTTATGGTATGAAGATACAGCACATTATATGGACACCGTTGACGCAAATAACAAAGGATTTCACAAAAGGATGGAATTTGTTACAGATAGTAAACAAGTTGAAATGATTGGACATTTACATGGTGATATGTTTAACCAAGAGAAGTTTCTAGTGAATGGTGTAGAAATGCGTGTTAAGTTAGTGCGATCAAAAGAATCGTTTAATCTTATTTGTCACCAAGATAAGAAATTTAAGGTACAAATAATGGACGCTAGTCTCATAATAAGAAGAGCTAGAATCAGTCCAAGTGTTTTGTTAGCTCATCAGAAAGTGCTAGCATCAACAACTGCAAAATACCCTATCACAAGAGCAGAAGTAAAGGTACTTACAATACCGTCAGGAATACAGGGTAAAACTTTAGATAACATATTTCTTGGACAAGTACCTAAAAGATGTATAATTGGTTTTGTATCAAATTCATCGTTTAATGGTAATTTTGCATTGAACCCTTTCAATTTTCAAAATTATAATATGAACTCTTTTAGTTTATTTGTAGATGGTCATGAAATTCCTTCTAGAACATTACAACCATCATTTAGTTCTGGTTTAATAGCATCAACATATCATACTCTATTTTCTGGGACTGGTATTCACTTCCACAATGAAGGTAATGCAATAAGCAGAACCGATTACGGGGAAGGTTACTGTTTGTTATGTTTCGATTTGACGCCTGACCTGTCAGCCAGTTCTACCTCACACTGGAACCTTGTAAGACACGGAAGTGTTCGGATAGAAGTTCGTTTTGATAATGCCTTGAGCACTACTATTAACTGTATTGTGTACGCTGAATTTGATAATGTTATTGAAATAAACAAAAATCGTGATGTATCTGTAGATTACAACAGTTAAAATAAATATAAATACAGTGAAATTAACAATTAATCTCATTTCTTCTTAATCTGTGTTTGTAACATCATCGATGAATGTATACATATTTTATTTATTATGGATACTAATGAAATTCAATATTGTATGAAAAAAATTAACCCTAGATTTAAATCAAATGTTTTTGCTGCTAACCGAATCCCTATTTGGGTTGCTCGTCCAGTTTTTATTGTAAGCAATTTGGACCCTGATTCGAAACCAGGTTCCCATTGGGTTGCAATGCATATTGATGCTAAAGGTGTAGGGGAATACTTTGACTCATTTGGTCGGAAACCTACTGGTTATCATAAGTTATTTTTGAATAGAAATGCAAAACGGTGGTTTTATAACCAAAGACCACTTCAAAATCATTTTACTTCAGTTTGTGGCGAATATTGTTTAGTTTATTTATATTTTAAGTATCAAGGAAAAACTATTAGCGATTTATTGAGTTTGTTTTCTGAGAATTCTCTTTGTAACGATTTAATTTTAAGAAATATGTTTAAGTCAATTTTTGTGAAATAAAACAATATATATATACTAAACTGATTTTTTTATTTATAAATAATACCTTAATTATACCTTATTTACCTAAAAATAGTGATTACATTACAACAAATTTTTTCCTTAAAATAACAAACGTAGCTTAGTGATTTTATATTAAAGGGTGGAGAGTTTTATACATTTGCAAAGGGAAATAGATCAATATGATTAGGCTACAAAACAAATTACAACATGTGGTTATAAAACGAGTCTTAACAATTTTGAATAACAAAAAGTTGTTGTTTAAGCAGTAAGAAATATATAATACTAGTAGTACACAAGGGTATGTTATAAAATATTATCTAATGTCTTATATAATAAATACAGTTTTAACCTAGTATTAAAACTACACAAACACTTAGTTTACTTTTTCGTATTGTTTATAAAATATTTCACGCACGTGTCCTTCGAAGCTATGTCTTTCGTCATGTTGTATATAACATCACGGACAGTCTCAAGCTGTGGATCTTGCTCAGTTGAGATGTAAGATTTTAATCTCACATCGGCGTGCTTCCAGTGCTCTTCTGGTGCGATGTTCCTAACTTTTTCAAGATCGTATATTTCTATTTTAATAAGGTGTGATGCATACGCAGCATCGTCTTTACCCGAAGATAGGTAAGCAACACCGGTATGGGAACTTTGCGACACACTGGAAGATCTCTTCACTGGTTTCACTTTTTTCTGCGGTTTTTCAAAGAAACTCTCGATACTATTTGCAGGACGTTTCTTCGCTATGGCTTGTTTCACTTTAAAACCGAGTGTGCCTTCTTCATCACTCCCTGAATCATCATGTTCAGGTTCAGGGTAATAAAAATTCTTGAAAGTGTTTTCCGTGAACTGTAACAATATTCAACAATAAGTTATACATCCGATTAACACACTTAACAAGTAACACGATGAACACAAGTTACAGAAAAAAAAACACTGTTAAACAAATAGTACATAAAAATACTACATACATATTTTATAAAAAATAGTACATACTTACATTTGCCATTTTTTATAAGCACTGTAGCACGATTCAACACTATGTCACTGTACACTGAGAGAGCTCTGGTAACAAGCACGACTCGGTTCTGAATACTTATAGATCGTCACTGTCCATCGGCTTTTATAAGGATGTGACAATAGATTACCGTTAAAATCACGTTTCGACTAGTTTGTACCGCGCCCAACAGCCACCAACAAACAGTAATAAAATTTATAATAGACTTTCGAATCTTTTGATGATTCGGAGAAGAAACCTGTCATAAATCTTTACAAACAATATGGACCCAACAAACAAATTAAAAAATCAACGAGTTTAGTTCAGCCCACTACAAATACACGTTAGTACAAGTTACAAAGTTTATTCAGGTATTTTCTTAAGCATCTATTCAAGAACATAATATTTGGCGAAATAAATAAATATGCAAAAATAGAACTCGTATTTTTAACTTACAGCTTAAATAAGTTAGTATAGTTTTGAAGCAGTTATTACTGTATAAAATACCGCATTACTATTGTAAGATTAGATTCGTATTATCCTTATGCTACATGCAATATTTTTACATAGAACTTTCTCCTTTTTGAAGTCGGTTATTACAAAAAAGAAATGAAAGTAACATTGAGTACGTAGTCAAATTTATGCAAGGTTAGGTTAGGTTAGAACAGCGTTCTTAAGACCAAAACAACTGTGCTGTGCTCGTAGCTGGTTTTAAGTAGGTAAGTATATAAAGCAGTTCTTCAAAATTAGTTTTTGAAGTTAAGTGATAGTTAAGTTAGAAGTAATGTTAAGTTGAACAAGATAAAATATATAAATAGAACAACGTTCCAAATGCAGCATATGTAGTGAGTAACAAGAGACATACTTTGAAGTAAGGCTACCTGAAGTTAAGTAGTCAAGTAACGTATCCTGCGTTATCTGGGCGTAGTCCTGTAGCTTAGGTTAGGTTAGGTTAGAATTGTGATCTAGCATAGGTTAGCTTAGATTAGTGATACGTACACCGTAGCACATATCACGTAGTAAGAAACCTGGAGTAAAGACACGATGTGAGACAGGCTGCGTTGAAACAGCGATTCCAATAAGAACCAAGGTGACGGACCTAGTGTGATAGTTTAGGTATGAGATGTTTAGGTATTTGTCCAGCTTTACCTAAAGAATGTTCTTAAAAGATGTATACCGTTTGCAAAGGAAGTTGTAGGCAGTTGAAGCCAAAGAGAAATATAAAAGAGGGAAACAATAGTAGACCGTAATAAAAGTGAGCTCGGCGTCCGAGAGGGCAATAAAACCCGAGCTCGGGTAGACAATAGAAAAGGGTCGATGGGTCGGGGAAGGTGTTGCATTGTTAGCGTAGGGCGTTCTGTAAGTCCTGACAGAGCTGTCTGAGCGTCCTGGGACCTATTCCAAACGCTCCAAGTAGGGGGCTATTTGTTTTTTTTTTTTTTTTTTTTTTTTTTTTTTTTTTTTTTTTTTTTTTTTTTTTTTTTTTTTAGGTTTCGTGGTCCGCCAAATCCGCCCTGGATGCCGCCCATCAGGCCCGTCCGCCCCGTATCGTAGTATCGGCGAATCCCTACTACTAAAGGTTGTGGTTAATAGATTAGGGTCTTTGATTCTCTTGATTAGATTTCCCGCGGGAAAACACTGGAATTACTGCTTCACGGAATATTGCAAATAAATAAAAATGCTTAAGTTAAAATTTACCGTGAAAAAGTAATATTTTTTTCGACGCAGGTTAAAAATAGCGTTTATGTTGATTTCCGATACCCTGCGCGTATTATAAATTCCTTTTATTTTTAACTCTCCTGCTTACACAAGATCGATTTCTAATACCGTGTAAAGTATAAGCTTCAATTTCTAATTAATCTTAATGCGTGACTAATTAATCCTACTTACGCATGCGCAAAATAATTGCGAATATTAATAAGATCAACTTTCGTTTTTTTGGTCACTTGGGCGTTCGCTATAGATACATATTAAGCTCTGGTAAGTACGTGTTATGTTTATGTACACTACAAATACATACGTACGTTCGTAGTGACAATGAATAAAAGTTTATAATAGATAATATTTTCTTATTTCCCGTTGGTTATTATCATCATTTAAAATGATCTTGATATTTTAGTAATAATCAATTAAAAAAAGCTTAGGTATATTATCAATTTATCAGTAGGTATATCGCAAGTTATTTCACATTCGTTTTATTAAAAAAAAAAGCATTCGGCCGCTTTTTACCTGTAGAAGCCTTATCTTAGTAGGTACGTTTTAAAAATGGGTGTCAAGGGTTTTTCTAACAATTCACTGCAAGGTAATAATCCGGTTTTGATTGGCTTATAGGTTTCAGAAATAAACTGGCTCAAAATATTGTAAGAGTTCATAAGATTCTCTCTGCCAGAGAAGACCTCTCGATACGTAACAAATAAGCCATATATAATATAGCTTACCTCTTTCAGAGCTTGCCGTTTGTTGTTTTAAATCTTGCAAACTAATCTTTAAAGGATATTTAAAAAAGAAGGTAAAGAATTTATAGATTTGAAACAAAGAGATCACAAGCTCTTCTATGTTAAAAAAAAGTACATATAAAAGGGTTTACAAAATATCATTGACCGTAGTTTGTTTCCGTTTCAAAAGAAAATTGGTTAAAAGCTCATCTGGATTAGATCCTTTTATAATATAATATTTCGTTACCAAACCTCAAACGTAAGTTCCAACCTAATAAAACACCTCGACCGGGTTTACGTTTCCCGCAAAACTAGCATTGTCACATACGCGTTCGACTTTTCTTGCGTTAAAAGCAAACTTACTCTAGAGACTCAGTATCTTTTGTTTCGAATTAACTTGTTTCACACGCGGATCTAACCCTCGCCCTTTCCGACCCACACGCGTTATCGCGACATGCACTAGTGCAGTAATAAATCGACTACGTGCACCGATACGATCAGCATGTCACGCCTTGTCTATTATCTCAACGACAAACTTAGCTATGACTTGAAGAGCTCTTACCGTTAGGGCAGAAAAGCTGGTATTGCTTGACTAGCTCGGTAAGACTGTGTCTACGTTTTCAGTTAGCCTAGTTTAAGTGTCATTAGGTTTCACTGCCTTGGGTTGACTTGTAAGGTTGAGCTTACCACATGTTTCTAGGGCGCTTGCATAGAACCGATTTATGGTGCCAATGGTAACCAATAATTATCTCATATAGTCGATGGGAATTATACCAACATAAGACTGAAAGTGATCGGTTTTATTAGACGTTCAAGTTGCAACATTTAGCAGAAAAAATAGCAATAAATTCTAGGGTGATTTTCCAAAGCTTTCTCAACAAAATAAAGAAAAAGTAAGAGTATATTTTGAAAAAAGCCCTAAAGTAAATTTTGTGGATACCTCATACATCATCATCATCATCATCAGCCAAAAGACGTCCACTGTTGGACATAGGCCTCTCCAGACAACGCCACCATGACCGGTGTCCTGTGACATGTGCCCTGCCCACTGCCACTTAAGTTTTGCTATCCTTCGGGCTATGTCGGTTACCCTAATACCTCTTACACCTTCACCTAATGGCCTGTTTACATTTTGATTAGTTATTAGGGCAAGTTCATCTATTCCTATTTGCGTTTAGTTTTGATGGCACTAATCATCATACAAAGTTTCGCAATTACGGAATCTTGTCGGTTGTTAAAACTGATTTTCTCATCTTATCACCAGCAGGGCTAGCATATCTTGCTTGTCGGCTAGCACGACTTCGCTTGTCGCGCGACCCATCATAACCTGTCTTGCTTGCACGGTATTGAAAGGAAAGTGACAGGTAGAATTTGTCGCACGACAAAGAGTCGCGTGTCACAGTAATGCTAAAATTGCAGTATCCAGTATATTTCAATCGTTTTCTCGGGAGTGTATAGCGAGTGTATCAGATGTGTGAGTTCACACACGTTCGAGCCATAAGCATAATTAGTTTACGTCGCTAACCTGCGCCATTACGCCGACCCAATTGCGCGCTATAGCATTAGCATAATCGCTATCAACTATACACATTGACTAACATACGTGGGGTTACAGGTGCCGCGCGGTTGGCAAGCAAAACTAAAAGTCTGTTTGAATAACTACTTATAGAAATAATCCTTTTGCTTGAGCGAATCCACTTAGCTTTGTACCCGATGAACAATACTCATTATCTGTATTGTTAGCTGTGGCCACAACTGCCACTTCAAAATGTAAGGCGTTATAAGTGCGAATTACTTTTACACTAAATTAGTCTTTAAGTCAAACGAAATAAGGTTTACTCTTAAACAAAGAGAACAGAGATGTTGGTCACTTCATTGTCATCATAAGCATCGATAGGAACTTCACTGCTCTTTCACTTACGAAGTGACCAACATCTGTGTTATCTTTGTTTAAGAGTAAACCTTATTTCGTTTGACTTAAAGACTAATTTAGTGTAAAAGTAATTTGCACTTATTACGCCTTACATTTCGAAGTGGCAGCTGTGGCCACAGTTAACAATACAGATAATGAGTATTGTTCATCGGGTACAAAGCTAATGGGATTCGCTTAAGAAATGGGCTTCGAACCATACTTACCTCATTCCAATAATAAATATACTACTCGTACTCGTACATAGGCCTAATTGCCAAGCAAACTAATAAGTTATCTGACTATACCTACACTTCCGTAGTAGGTAGTAAAAACGCGTTTGTTATTCTTTCGGGTTCACTTAACTTAAGTACCTAGATTGATCTTTTCCTAAGGGTGTTTAACTAAATTCGTCATTTTGTTTCAGTACAAAAATGCAGGAAAACGTAGAAAATATTGGTTATGTGTAAAAAAGGCATGTTGGGGGTACGCAGCGTACGCCATGGTAATGGTTAAACATCCATTCATCCAGAGTGACCCCTCTGAAGCCATTGTAATTATAGTAAAGTAGTAAGTAGTAAGTAAATTATAGTCGACGATCGCAGCGTACGCCATGGTAATAAGTTTCTGTCAAAAAAACATTTTTGTGACAAGGTTTTGTAGCCAACTGAACTTTTCTTTAAACATCCATTCATCCAGAGTGACCCCTCTGAAGCCATTGTAATTATAGTAAAGTAGTAGTAAGTAAATTATAGTAAACGATCGCAGCGTACGCCATGGTGATAAGTTTCTGTCAAAACATAAAAAATCATTTTTGTGAGAAGGTTTTGTAGCCAACTGAACTTTTCTTTAAACATCCAACCCCTGAAGAACCCTCTGAAGTCATTGTAATTGTCTAAATTAGTTTGACATATCTTTACGTTACAATAAGCCGATTAAAGCGAATTTCCCGACGAAAACGTTCACCGATCTTCTCAGCCGTGTGTCTCTAACGCATGTATCGAAAGTGTTCGACCCGAGGGCGCGGTAATTTAATAAGAAACGTTTTGTCGCTCTACATATTTATGACGATTTATGGTCCCGGTTGCGCCCACGCAAGCGACGGAGTACCAATACGAATACAAATAGACGTATCATAATATGTATTATGAATAAAAAATCTAGGTGATTCGACATTTCTATAATGACATCTGTTCAAAAATTACTGTAATTAGCTTAATGTATGTAGGTCAGCCATAATATCACTGTGATATGCACAGCTACAACTGATACATCGCTGATTATATGTTAATCTAGATCGAATTCGGCCCCAGGTAACCAAAATATACCTATTTAGTATTTTATACTAAAAACTTTAATTTTTTTAGTTTAAAATAAGCGAGAGACAGTTACGAGTACTACATCGTGATAAAAGTTTAAAGTGGTAGCCTAAATTTTAATCCATTATAACCTAGCGTTGCCGTTTGGCACACATCGCTTCCTACAAAAGTAAAGAGTACATTCAACTTTTAAATAAGAGAACCCTCGAAATCTATATACTAAAAGATTTTCTAATTCTAAGACCCTAAATTAATTCAACGCATCCCCGTGTAGTTGAAAATTGATGGGCCTGGCCAAGTGGCCACATCACCATGGCACGGCGCCGTCATCACCTCGGCGTCGTTATTTTTACGGTGCTAGTCGTTAGTTTGAAGGTAGACCCTATGTTAAAGATCCAAACTTACAAGCACGTATAAGTGAACTCAATAAAAAACTGACACGCGATAATTGATACAAATACATCGATGCGTTACAATATGTGCCTGGTAATCAAGATAATATATGTGAACACGGGTCCGTCAACAAGGTAACTCGATCGCCGACAAAGCCCCTTTCACCACAATTAGCTCGACAATCTCGACACACGCCGACATATGCGGACATAGGGCTTCGTGTCGGTGAGATCATCTCGACAACATAATCGGACAGGCGCGGCCAAGTAAGAAAATCGCATAATCAGCATTTTAAAATTGTACCAATTCCTTTATTTAAAAAGTGGAAATTGACGGTAATCAGCTTAATGAGAGATACATTTTTGAAAACATGTAGACATGCATAGCATCACACACACGAGTATGCGGTAAAAACGGTATGAATACGACACGTCACTGCATAAACGCACCGTCACCGTTTTTTTTAGCAACGGTGTGGTCGCACCTTTACACATAATCTCATTAATCATGTGATAGCGTACGTTTTCGTACATGATAAGGCATAATTCATTGTTTTATCCTGAAGTATGTAGGTACTTCCTTATTTTATTGATAAAAAAATAAACAACAACAAAAATAACATTTTTGTCCTTAATGAGCACAAAAGATAAAAATATGCGCCTAAAAATAATCGATATAAATGGAATAATTTGGTTAATTTACTCGGATGCTGTGTGTTTTGGAGCAATTTTAGTGTAATTGCGTTGATTGACAAGCAAATTGGTCTTAAACCTCGAGCAGAAATGCAGGTAATCTGAGCCATAATACTTATTACGAAACCCAGTAAGTAGATAATTAACAGAATACTACATTTTTTAGGGTTTCATTCGTCAGTTAGTTAAACGATATCCTTCTAAGGTCACTGGGTTGTTTGCACAAGTTGTTTGTCTATAAATATATTCTATATTTGGTGCCTAGAATAGATGTTTGGACACTTGCTATGACACGACGATTACATGAAAATCATAAGGGAAGGAAAGATTGACGGAAAGAGGAAGAGGAGAAGACCTAGGAAATCTTATATACATAGATCAAATCAAGGAGAAGGTATAAACAACGTGTCGTATCAGGAAATCAAAAAGAAAGCTGACGATAGAGAAACATGGAAGTTACTCCACCGACAAGAGCCTAACGCTTAAATTTATGATGATGACCTAGATAGTAGTTTTTGTTCGGTAAATTGTAGTTGATTCTGTTACCTATCACGTCATCTAGGTAACGTCAGCCTGATACTAGAATATACTAATATGTACCTACCTAGTTATGGCCTAAATTTATATTAGAGCTATCCATCTGCTTCCTCCTAAAACTATGTAATACTAATTGAAACCATAATACATATCTTTTAATCTGTTCCTAGTAAAGGCTGAAATATCTGTTAATTTACTAGGCTGAGCTAGGAATTATTATACAACTAGCTTTTGCCCGTGACTACGTACACGTGGAACTTGATAAAAGGGATTATTAAAAGCGCCTAAGCAAATATAAGAGCAGCTTGACGACACGTTTGGCTCGGTTGGTAGACACCTGCCTACTGAGTCGGCGGTCCCGGGTTCGAATCCCGGCCGGGGCAAATATTTGTGCAAAATATTTGTTCTTGGGTCATGGATGTTATCTATATATGTATTTATATATTATGTATATCGTCGTCTAGTGCCCATAGTACAAGCTTTGCTTAGTTTGGGACTAGGTCGATTTGTGTATGATTGTCCCTTAATATTTATTTATTTATTTATTTATTAATTGTGCTTTTGGTCTAATAATTACATTTCCTACAGGGTCACCGCACCCCAACAGAAATGTTCACTCACTTTTCAATCTTTTCAGGTATAATTTCCAGGATGAAAACTATCCTATGTCCTTTCTCGTATCTTAAACTATCTCTATGCCAAATTTCATCAAAATCGATTCAGCGGTTTAAGCGTGAAGAGGTAACAGACAGACACGCTTTCGCATTTATAGTATTAGTATGGATTCTGAAATTATATTGTAAATTTCTATGCAAAGAGTTCATTATTTCAGGAATAATCTTAACAGAGCGATGCAGCAGCATAGCGCCTGTCATGCAGCCCCATCTGTTGGTGAAGACTTTGTCCTCTCATCACGCTGACACGGCTGGACGGATTTTAACTAATTTTAGTGCCTACAGGGATAGCCGGACATCCGAAGATGGTTATAGGTTACTTTTTACCAGACTATCGTGAAGAAAAAGAATAGTACATTACATCAGAGGCCGGGAAAAGATTTCCGGCCAAGTGGTATATTGATACGAGGCCGGGAATCCGTTTTCACGACGAGGCATGTATAGTGCTTTTCTCAAACATACAATGAAATAAAAAAATATACTTCAAAGAACAAAATTTTATTAATTGACAAATAGGACATTTTAGTCTAACAACCCTTTAAAAACAAAACCTGCTTTTTGTCAAACCAGCCAGTTGTGTGAATGACCTTGTTGTTGAAACCAAAAAAAAAGTTACTTTGCAGGCCTAGGCCTGAAAAGCAGTAGGTATGAAATCCCTTTACAGTCCTCTCGAGTTGTTGCGCCCAAAAAGCGATACTTCCGAGCCTATTATAAGGAACGTGAAGACAATATTTCATTGCGAGTTTGAGAAAATACGTTTACGAGGCTAAGATGTACATGTACTTTGTTTTTGTCTCTCTCTCTCTCATCTGAATGTTAAGTTTTCACCAGGTTGCGTCCTCAGCTGCTGCTTCGGAGCCCGGGGTCCGCTTTGCAACTTTTGTCCTTCACTTCGCACGGTCTTTGGCATCCAAAGTGGTGACTGTTAGCAGGCGTGTACTTTATTTTTGGGTATCTGTACCCCTCACCTAGATAGTAGATGCCTAGTTCCATTGAGACTGCGCATGATGTGCGCGTGACAACGGGATTAAGATATTTTCGACGGAACGCATACTTGCGACTTTTAAATCGCACACTAACGCCGACTACGGGTGCAAAGATGAGCAGGTGCCTTTTAAACGGGGAAACATGATGTTCCTTGTCAACGACGGGTGATAAAAAACATTTGGTAATTCCTAGTAGGTATAGACACTACGTATAAATCCGAAAGTGTGATGTAATACCTAATTTATGTATCTAATTGGCCTGCATGTATCAAATGATCAAGGATCAATGATTTGTTAAGTTTTTGCATTTTTTTTATTATTGTCTTTTTACTTTATTTTACATATTAATTATACTTCATTCAAAATTAACATTGCGATTTTTAATGCGACTACAATTCGCACGTCTGTAAATTGGCAAATCTGCTTGCGCAAGAGTTTGATACAGTTTTTGCCTGTTGAGTGAGTGATCCGCTTAAGTGTTTCGATATGGAACTCTGTCGGCAAACAAGGCTTTTATGTTTTTGTACGTTTTTGTGGATTGCTCTCACTTTATTATATGTATGTATAAAAATATTTATGATTGATACGATTATAAAATTCTTATTTAAACGTTGTGGGTTGTTGTTTTTTTTTGTCAATTTTGTTTCTGTATGATGAGTAGTAGTAATCAGAATAAAGGCATATGGTCTGAATGACATATAAGTACATAATGCTGGGATGAATGGTATTTGGTAGCCTATGTCCCTTTCTGGCCCGTACATATCGGTGTGGAAAATACGTGAAAGGTGAACAATCCTACAATCACTCATTAGCATTTGTAATATAGGTATAAGCTGAATACTTTTTCATAGTATACAAGTCTCACAAAGAAACCAGTTTCTCTACTCCTCTTTTAAAAAGAACTAGAACCTGTTGTCACTGGGAAAACCTCGACCTCACGACTAAACATCACGACCACCATCCCTGGCACGTTACATTTTAATTTAGACTCCATGCTGTTTACTTTTCTGTAATGACTGGCGGATCTTTACGCAGAGCACACTAACTTTTATGTGTAGCCATTAAACAGTGCGTTCCCTAAGACGGCGCAGTAATTCGCAAATGAAGTGTTTGCAAGAAGCGGTGCGCGCGCATTGACGCTGCCGGGAAAAACGTTTTCATTACGCCCCTACAAGGGCCCTGTGCAGCCATTAATCAAGGCATAGTGTAGATGCGGGCAGTAGTTTTGTGTATATAGAATAAATTTAAATTCTGCGAAATGAAACTCAACGAAAAATAATCAAATAAAATAAGAAAAAAATCGAAAAATAATCTGGGAGTCAATATAGCCCGTGCACAACAGATATGGTAAATTAATAATTTTGTAAAAGTTTTAACTTGTCGGTCAAGCAATCTGAATTATCTTTGTTAAAAAAGCATCTAGGTTAATGACCGATAGACATTGGTTTCAAAAACAAACGTAGATAACTCTATTTATTTACTTGAGCGTAATATACTGTAGTGACACTTTACTTTTTACCTTTTAAAGACACGAATTTGTTATTTCGCACGCCTAGATATAAACAGTATCAACTCAAAAAAGCATTTTTTTCAGAAATCACAAAAAACTAATTTTGGCGTTTATGCATGATTTAGGAATCTGATTTTTAGAAAACTGACTCATAGATTCTTGCCCGAGGCGATCGCTATCAAAAATGTTGTTGTTAATGAAAAATTACTAGATATAAATGATGATTTTCAAGTTGATTCGGTTTAGTGTGCTAATTTCTGTATTATTTTGTGTAAGTATCATTTTGAGTTAAAACCCTTTTGTCGGTTCTTTTTAAGTTGTTACATCTTATATATTTGAACATAGTACTTATGGATTCAATAAAAGTGTATTTTCATTCTCTTATTTTAGGTTGAATTCATACGACATAATAATTGTTTAGTAGAGATTTAAACAACCAGACACTGCATTTGGTAGGTTCTGTTGTACCGCAATAGAAACTGAATTTTGACACACTTTCAAATCATTAATATCTCTAGCTTTTTTTTTTTTTTTTTTTTGGCATTGGCTTGATTCGTTTTGATCAAAAGAAAATAATTATCACCAACATCTGAATCAGAAATATCACTTTCGTCAGAGCCTGGCACAAGTCAATGTTTTTGATTCACTGCATCAAAAGAAAGAAAAATTCGGGTCAGCAATCGAATCATCTACGACACTCATCACTACGAACAGGTGATACATAGTAATCAATTCGCTTATTTGTGTGATATCGCGTAAAAGAGCGATAAAAAGAATTATCTAGGCTTTTTATTTCTTAATTTGATACTTATGACTGAATCACGTATGCGTCCATGTGGTCACGTACACGTGGTGCGGTATCATTATCTTTTCCTTTTAGTAAGTTTACTTATAGTTTTCCACGAGGGTTCATAGTTCTTAAAAAAAGAAGCAAACGATAAGCGTACAGAAATATCGATAATATGGGTAGGTACCATAAAAACTGTATTAACTCGAAAATATGTAAAAGTAAGCGTAACTGGCGATATAGTTCGTTACCCATATTCTATTATTATTAAGATATACAATAATTCGCTATTTTTCGAATTGATAATCCAATACGCTTTATTTCCGAAGAAATAAACCTGATATTTGGATGATTCAAGAAAACAGAAGTAATTAAAAAGTAAGAATTATTTTCATCAAAAGAGAATTAAATCAAAATATATCACAAAATATTTCTTGACCTAGTATTCTAAACTGTTTTAACTAGAAATACAACAAGAAGTATTTGTGAAATGATCGACATCTAACCATTAAAAGCGTATCAATTCAAAATAATCAACATCAAGTCATTTTTATGAGTCAACTAAACTTTAGCAAGTCGAAATAACACTATATTGCTGAATAGATTTACGTGCACAATGCCCAGTGTCCGCCCAGCAACTAACAATACTGCGGTTTAGATGGCACTGACGAGATACAAAATAAATCAGCAAAAGGTACTTAAAGTGCTGTCATTCCGTGTGCGCTTAAGATATTGTTGCGCCGGTTTTTGTGGCTTACGCGGCTTGATTTGCAGAATCCGAATATATGCAACTACCTAACTAAAAAATGAACTTTTTTGAGTTAATACTGTTTAGATCTAGGCGTGCGATTTATTTACTGAATCAACTTATCCCTAGCCACCTTATTTAGATCGCCCCTGCACACGCCAGAATAGCACTTATGTCGTAAATAGTTAAGATTGTATTGGTACGAAAGGTTACATTAATGGGATCCCTATTTGGCATCGGCGCTGCTTAGCTGAGGTCTGGAATTTCTGGAATCTTGTAGAATTTCCGCTGAGAGAATCTTGTTTTTCTGATGACATTATTGTTGGTTATTACTTTGGCGGTTGGTTTTAGATTTAAATTTCATTGCTCTTGGAGCTCTAGCCCCAATGATAAAAACAGATTTTTATTAATTATTTTGATGTCTGTCTATCGATCTATTTGTTTAAATTGCAACATTTCTTTATTAGACGCAAATTCACGAGCTACTTCAGAGTATTTGAATAATCTAAACTTCTAAAATTGTATTTAATATCAATCTTCTATGGAGAGGAAAAATATTAAGAGCGCGATGCAGCAGTGGCGCCAGCCGTACAGCACCATATTTTGGTAAAATTAATACCTATTTACAAAATTTATACTGTTATAAAATGTATATAATTAAAGTTTGTATACCTGGACGGATTTTAATTAATTTTGTTAAATAAAATAACGCGGACGCAGTTGCTATAAATAATTATCTTAAAATCCCGCATCCCAAAATGTAATAATCTAATCTAATCTGATTTGGATAGTGTTGACAGGTAACTTCTTCGCGCAAATTCTTATCTCTGATGATAATGAAAGGTACCTACACCTACTCGAGGGTTGGATACAATTGCACGTCTAAAGAAGCGGTACGTGAGGTAAAGTAAAGAGTAGGTTCTCGTGTGGGAATGTTGAATTGAAACAAAATAGAAATGTCAACAAGCCTTTAACGGCTCACGACTGGCTAGTTGCAGCCAGTTTACAATGTGACACAAACATGCATACATTCTCCAAGGAACTACAAAGTGGCGTACCTGTACTATAATAAATAATGGTACCGTAAACCGGGGTTACTCTAGAAAAAAATGGGGCTACTTTGATAGATTTAAAATGGTTATAAATAGCTCGATTGAGCAAATTAAGTAAAAGGCTAGGTCATTGCCACAGATGGTAAAAAAAATAAGGCGTAAAAACTCTTTTCCAAAGTAGTCAATGCGTTTTAAAGTCGCTCCGTTTTACAGCACTTGGTTTAATTTATTCGATATGACGAATATATTGAACTATGTAAGTTTTAACATAATATTTCACCTTTTTACATAACAGATAGTCTAAATAATAAAAAGGCTATTTCGACGACATGTGAGTGATGGAAGCGTTTCAATTGTGGTGACAAAGTAGAAATAATACGCTCAAAATTAGACCATCAAACATCCTTCGTGGTAAACAGCAATGTTTACGCCGCTGAGGCTTAACGTCAAAACACACCAACATATACAAATTCTCTAGATAGAAACCACATACAGGGATCAAGCAATAACATGCTCAAAGTCGTTATCCCAAGAGCTTCGATGTATCACTGATAGTTGTCTCATTGCCCAACCGGTAGCTAATGAGAGATCTCGTATTAATCATCGGAAACTCATTTAAAAATCAATTAGAGTAAAATGCGGGCGAGATGATCTGTTCGCCGATTGATACGTCGACTGATAAGTTGAGAAACATTTGGAGCGATATAGATCGAGTGTAGAGTATGCGTGAAAAGATAGTTCATTGCTTACAATGAAGGAATGTTTGATTAGTACAACTAATTTGGCTAAGCTGGCTTTATGGTGGCTGGCTAAGCTGGCTTCATGTTATGATTAGTACAACTAATCAAATCAACTGTAACTTGTCGATTTCTGTGATTTTTATACTAATCAAAATATTTTTAAATATTGTTTTAAATAGCTTTGGTTTAAATAGAGTTTGTTCAAATTAAGTATATATTGTGCTAAAACAATGTTAGGTAAAATGATAATGTCACATGTTTCATTAAAAAACCGGTCACCACTTGACCCTGATTTTACCAACCTGAAATTAAGTATCGATGAAACCAAAAGTGCAGTAATTTAGGCTAGTAAAGTCAATTCTATCTAGAAATTCTATAGAATATTCTAAATAACATAAAAAAGTGGTTTAGTAGTGGTGGATAAGGTGATTTTTAAAATAGAATGGTTGACTTTCAAACGTTTTTCATTACGATCTTGTCGGGCAGTTATGTGTTGATCAATTGTCTAAATATAATTTAAATATAACAATCATCTGCATACTTTGTGCAACTCACCAGTCCAATAACAGGCGCAGGCGCACGCGGGGTCATTTGTCAAAATAGCTATTCATATGGTAATGTGTATGATAGATGTGGGCGGGTGATGCAAGTGCAGTGGTCAAGATCGAGTCGACGTTAAGCATTTCCTTCACACGTCGCTGGATAAAACTTGGGTGTGACAGACACACGAGTGGACCTAAAGGGTGGTAATTTTTTTCATTCGGAAGTACGGAACCCTGAAAAGACGGCGTTCTTTTACCTCAAGTGTTACCAATCTTTATTCTGTCACAACTCTTTTATGAAATGAAATGAAACATAAGGATACTTGGCCCTAGTGGGATTTGATAATGTCAATTTCACATATACAAAAGTGTGACTGGCTTTATGTTATGATTGAATATTGCCGCAAAGAACATCCTGTGGAGAGCGCGTCAAACAGATGCATGATCTTTGCATAATTGCATGAGGACCACCAATCAGCATCCCCACCTATCTATAAGTACTGCTTACTCTCTTTTTGTAGGTATTATAACTGTACCTAACTATCAAACTCAGCCTTCTCTTGATCTGGCATAAGTAAGTAACTTTTTTTATTAAATTTAGAACATTATTTATAAGTATGTGAGTTTTGTTATACTTGAAATAAACATATTTCAGCAATGCATTATTTCTGAAAAAAAAAACTGCTGTTTAGGAATTCACGAGTCAGTACGAAATAGTATACAATTTGTCAAGTATCAGTCATAACTGGATAGCCAATGAGCGACTCACTATCGTCAGCCAATGGAACGAATCGAGAGTAATTGACCAATGAAATAATAGTGGAGTGAGGTCAACCTCTCAGCAATACCTTCATATAAGTGCATTACTTTTCTAATTTAAATGTAATATAGTAATGACGCTGGTAGGTAATACAACCAATTCGCACCGTATGACCTATTTTAATACCTTTAAATCTCTTGAACTTTTGTCCTCGAAGAAATACCTTGCCCAAATTTAACGATAGCACGCCTAAATGGTAATTATATCATTTTTAATCTGAAATCGCATTAATCTTTCAATAATAGCAACTATGGATTTTTAGAAAATATTTTTACGCACTTACTCTATAAGTAAGTTGTAATACTTAATTCTATGACTCATTAATTTTCATACAGGTACGATCATGGAATGGAACACATTTTATTGGTAAGATCCATTTCCATAAATAAAACTTAAATATTCTTTGGACATACGACCACCAAACGCAAATCCCAGCGTGAAATAAAAATAGCATTTTATTACTTTCTTTAATATCACTTGGTTAAAATCCAGCGACCGACGCGTCATGTTAGTGTCATTAAATGTTGAAAGTACTCGCACATTTATATGGACTGTCAATATCCTTATCGGTCTGAATTAAATGTGAACTTATGGCCCATTGTTCTAGTTATCTGGCTTAAGCCATGTGGAGTTTCGTAACACTAAGTGACCATTGATTGAATCATACTAAATTGAGCTTCGGTTGTTTATATGTTGATGTGTATAGATACCGATTATTTTCGATATTCGATGCATTCTATTATGTACTGTTTTAGTTTAGCATCAAATAGTCTGTAACGCATAGATTTATTAAGGCTCAACGAAAAAAATACATTTCCTAATTGGTCCTTATCAGTCTATAATGTTACAATTGTTACAAGTTAAATGTTCACATTTTAATTAGGGTACATTATAGGGTACGTAACTCGTACCAGTAGTGTTAAGGACATGCCCTAAAATAAGTCTTATTATTTTGGGTTTTAACAATCGTAACTTTCAGGGACTTTGAGTTAACTTAATTTTTTTTTTTTTTTTAATTGAACATAGGTACCATTGCTAGCATTATTGCGATATTTATTTTGAGTATTCGGTACACCTATTTAACTTAATGTAGTTCAACGTATGGGTCGCAACTACTACCTTTATCCCCTATAAGTTATTTAAATCTGAATCTAATATTAAATGACTGACTGTATTGCGTTGTGTTATATAAGATCCGTATATGTCTAGTGTCTATTTATATTATTGTATTTATGTATGTATTATGTAAGTTTATGTATATATATTTATGTATGTGTATATTTACCCATATGCGTACTTGTTTTCTGTTAGTATCTAATTATGTGCTCCCTTCACCTTCTGCTGCACCTACTCTGTATTAAGTTAGAATTTTCATCAATTTCACTACCCAAAGGTTGTCTGGAAGAGATCGCTTTTTAGCGATAAGACCGCCTGTTGTCTACCGTTATTTATAAATTGTATTTGTCTTGTTTCCTTTTGTAAACTTTTATTGGTGTGCAATAAAGTATTGTATTATTATTATTAAATTACAAACAAAAAGTAAAAAAACAACGAAGTAACTTATGTGCGGGGTCGCGAATAACTCATGAAGAATATGGTCATACTATGAAACAAGTTAAAAAACACCAAATTAATTGATCAAAGATAAACAAACTAAGTGTGGGACCTACTTACTACGATAAATCTTTAGGCTATAGATCACCAGCCGTAATTGCAGCCTGCGTATCGAGCTCGTATACCCGTCACTAACTGTTAGCTGGGATTGTATCGTTGTTAGCCTGCGGAGCTAAGGATTGTAAAGAATGTGCCCACAACTTCGTCCACGTAACCTTCCTTTTTTTCTTTGCCGATAAAAAGTATACTATTACCATCTTTGGATGTCCAGCTATCCCCGTATACCAACATTGGTTCAAATATGTCCAGCCGTTGTGGCGTGATGAGAGGACAAAGGAGCTCTGACTAATAAAGCCATCCTGATGAAACTGACGTCACAAAATTCGGTAGCCAAAACGTTTTATTTTTGTTTTACACTACAACGATGACAAACAAGCTTGCGGCCCGCCTGATGAAAAGCATCAGTTACCACCGCCTATGGAGGCTTGCGACGCCAGGAGCATCACACGCCTGTTGCCGACCCATTAAGAATCTATTTACTCCCGTCATGAAGAACCGAGATCTTTAATTTATATTTTTATACTCGCAGTCTCTAATCTGTCAATTATAATTTCACAGACAAAATCACAATAAGGCACTTTTTAATCCTGTAACAAAATTCTATACTCTATGGTACCCGCTACAGAACTTTAATATTCATAAGACATCTCTCTACACACCTTTAATAATTTCAAAAAGAGAACATAAGCTTATTTGATGCTCACTGATTGGTTGAAATTACTTGTCCAAAAAAATCACCAATCACGATGCACCCGCCATGGCCATCGCGATCTTTTTGTTTTAATAGGTCAGTTTTAGTTGGACGAATTAGGTTACATGAAAATTAAAAAATCATATTGGAGAATGACGATTAAAGTAAAAAATGTTTTTCTGAGTTTTGCTCGTATAAAAAGTATTGTATGCAATAGTTACACAATTAGGTCTTAAAGTCTCGTACCTTACATAGGCCACTCGGCAAGCCTCGTGACCTAACCGCGGTACTCGACTTTAAGAACCTCCATTGTGCAACGATTGCATAAAATATATACTATTATGTATAATCAAAAATTGTTTTAAGCGGTTCAAATTATTACCCGTAAGTATTTTCAAATAGTCAGCTTTATTTAGGGCTCAAACATTCATCCGATATGGGACATTGTAGTTAAGTAGGCGAGGTGACGTGATCTGGTTGCAAAATTAAACAGATCGGACTGGTGCACAGTCAGGCTGATAAGTAATGCACCACAGATAGCGTAGGTTTCGGCTAGTTTAGGTCACAGCTTTCGTGATGAAAACAGTACATTACCTCACTTTGTGAGTAATGTACCGTTTCCAATAACTATCACCTGACACTAACGCCCGTGCGTGGGAAACATACTATTGTTGAGAATCCTTACGCCACTGAACTAAAAAGTAAATACGACTTGTAACCGAGGTTGTAACAGCGCAGACAAAAAGAAATACAAAAGTGTAATACCAATTTCTGTTTAATTTTGTTTTCTCCGCTACCCAAAGGTTGTCTGGAAGAGATCGCTCTTTAGCGATAAGACCGCCTATTGTCTACCATTGTTTAATTTAAGATTTCTCATGTAATATTTTTCTTGTTGGTGTGCAATAAAGTGTTGTGGTATTGTATTGTATTGTAATTCCAAAGTATTTTAAAACTTTTAAAGTCTAACTTTCATGCCTGACAGACGCCACTCATAAATTATACCCCGAGGTTTCCGGGGTACGAGTAATTTAACACTAGGCGTCAAATAATTCGTGCACAGAAAACCCCGAGGTATGCTCATAATGTAATGTTTTAAACAGAATATAGCTTCTGATTAAGTACTAGTACTTCAAGTTTTCTCTTGGGTAGCCTTAAAGGGCGGTCAACTCTAATCTGGCTCAAAGCGCACGCTTGACATGCTGCAGTTCATTGTCAAATGTTGGTCGTCACAACAACGTCATTGGGTTCTTTCTCCTCAGTAAGCCTTATAGTGAACCGCTGGTAGATATTTTAAATAAAATAATTAAAGCCCTTCTGGCACATGTGTAACTGTCTTTACACATTAGGCCCATCTGGCATGATTTTTTTTTTGTCATAGCGGGCAAACGAGCAAACGAATCGCCTGATGGAAAGCGATTACCGTCGCCCATAGACACCTGCAACACCAGAGGAGTCATAAGTGCGTTGCCGGCCTTTCAGGTGGGAATACTCTCTTTTCTTGAAGGTTTGAAGGTCGTTTCGGTCGTATCGTAATGTACACCTTTATTTTTAATTCATATTTATAAAATGGGTAGTTCGTCAGATCTAACTTTGACAGAGAAAAATTGTGTTTTTCTTAGTCAACCTTTGACAACGGTAACTGTAAAGCTACCGAAACGTCAGGGAGACTCAAATAATTAATATACGCAATATAATCCGTTTAAATTGTTTTATTTAATTAAATGAATGACAGTCGCGGAAACCGAAGAAAATATTAAAGGATAATGTTCTATACCTACTTGAAATACTGTATGGTAAGGGTGCACTGTGTTTGTAGCATAGATTTGGCCCCATATATCACCCATTTAGTTGTTCGACGTATGTCGCGGCAACTTATCGACATGGTTAATATGGTCGGGTTGGTAGACAAACACGAATCTTGTTTCAAAAAGTCCTTCTAGCCCCACGCCTTTTTCAAACTATAAGTACCAATTTAAAACAGTGAATCGCGAAAAAATTATTGAATTTTAAACGACAATCGGAGTTCGATTATTTATGAGTCTCGCGGTTCCCTGGTCATCCCACGGGAACACAAAATTTTTCGTGGTAAAAAGTAGCCTATGTGTTAATAATCCAGGATGTCAGCTACCGCCATACCAAATTTTATCAAAATTGGTCTAGCCGTTTAAGCGTGAAGAAGTAACAAACATACAAACACACTATTAGTGTGATATGTATGTAGGTAGAGTAGATATATGATCAACACTAACTACATATTATAATATTTTAACAATAAAATATCTGTAAAAAAATACTGTTTGTATGACTATATAGATATGTCAGTTTACCTATATTTCTATAAGCATAATTGGGTGAAGACCAAAAAGTTTGCAACGTTAACTCACCCTTAACTCACTCAATAATAACTCAATAATATTTGTGTCAAAGTCTCCATTGTGCGACGACAGTTAACCTTTCAATAACGTACCTACCTTAATGTTCTATTTTAAGGTTCCTTATTGTATCGTTATTTTTTGTCGCATAACGGAACTTTCTCAATTGTTTTTAATTCCTCGCTAACTATACTACTTAACTTCATCCAACTTTTTGGTCCTGACCCAATTGTGTTTCGAGATAAGTTGAAAATAAAACATATCACTAAAGTGAAATTATAGTATTGGTATATCGGACAGATATCTTTAGAAACGTTGAATTTGGCCGCTGATTTTACATATGCTAACCGATTTTTAGTCTGTTCACTAAATTGTCATCATCTATAATAGCACACATTACATTTACTTCCATAGAACACATAAATCTAACTATCGTGTAATATTATCTCTAACCATACCTACAATTATCAAATAGGCAAAGGCTAATATAATAATATTAATATCATGACACGCATAGCGGCTGAGCATTAATCTCATTCAGCAGAAGTGACGGGAGGAAATTGACTCGCTGCTGTGGATATGTAATTGCAAATACAGCCCGAGGTAAACTGTTTACCCTAATAATTACATATTACATTATCGCTTCCAATCTCACTTTAGCGTAGGCGGTTTATAGAATATAGTAGTACATCAGGTGTGTATTAGCTTTATATCAGCCCACTAGAGAAATTACAGTGGACGACTATACCTACTTACACATTATATGTGTCAAAGTTTCTCTAAAACGTACGTGAGATTAGAGGATACTCTATAACTAAATATAACAAAATGCTTCTCGAGAAAAAGTCTTTCATCGCAGATTGTAAATTAAGCGTATTTTTTTTAAACTGCACATGAACTTTAATCTTCAGAAAATCTTTTTTTAGGCTCCTCTTACTCAGAATGGTTTGTACATTTAAACCTCACACAAAAAACGTTTGCAAGAATATTCTTAGAAAATTATTTTTCAAGGGCGTCACGTTCATAGAAAAATAAAAACCGGCCAAGAGCATGTCGGGCCACGCTCAGTGTAGGGTTCCGTAGTTGCTCATCCTTCACAATAAACTGCTGTTTTAAGCCCGAGGTTTAAGTTAAGAAAGATTTTAAGCTCTATAAAAAGGTCGTAAACGCCCTAGAAACTGTAATCACTTATTACCTTCGTCGTCGGCAGCGTATAAAGGTAGAAGCTTCACGTTCTTCTTGGTGTAACACACTAGCTGGCGTTCCGCAAGGTGGTGTGTTATCGCCTCTCCTATTTTCAATTTTTATCAACTCCATTACAAATAGTATTTCATCTTCTTATCACCTTTATGCCGACGATCTACAAATTTACTCGCAAGGTTTGCTTAGTGATCTGAATTCTGTTATTAATACAATTAACAAAGACTTGGAGAATATATCGAATTGGAGTTGCCGCTTTGGACTGAAAGTTAATCCTACCAAGTCACAGGTCATGATTATTGGTAGCTCTAAACTCTTTCCGCGAATCAATTTTGAAAATCTTCCTGCACTTATGTTTGACGGTATTCAGATCTCTTACTCACAGAAAGTAAAAAATCTTGGTGTGATCTTGGATTCTACTTTGTCGTGGGTTCCCCAGGTCAGTGAGGTTAGTAGGAAGATGTTTGCTTCGGTAGGAGCCCTTAGGCGACTACGTAATTTTTTGCCACTTCCTACAAAAATTGCTCTTGCTCAATCTCTTCTGCTCCCTATTTTAGACTATGCCGATGTGTGCTATTTAGATCTTTCCAGTGTACAGCTTGACAAACTTGAGCGCCTTCAAAACCTTTGTATTCGGTTTATATTTGGCTTGCGCAAATATGACCATGTCTCCGATTTCCGTTCTCAGCTCAAGTGGCTTCCAATTCGTCTTCGCCGCAACTCCCACATTCTTGCACTTCTATATAGTATATTATTCAACCCCGCTACCCCTCACTACCTTAAGGAGCGATTTAAGTATCTGTCTTCTATTAGGTGTTCTCAAAATTTTATTCTTACTCCAGCTGTTTCATCTTCGAAATATTACAATGACTCATTTACCTCTCACGCAATCCACCTGTGGAACGCTTTGCCGCTAGATTTGAGACGCGCAAAATCTCTTCCAATTTTCAAAAGTCATCTTAAACAGTATTATTTGTCACTTCCCTAGGCCGCTTTTATGTACGTCGTCGTATTTATGTATATGTTTATGTATTTATTATGTATTTATACTATTTAAAAGTATATATTTTATTTTTTATTTTTGGATTTAAGTTTAAGTATCTTGTAAGGGTGTATGTGTCAATCAGTCGTTTTCAACAACTATTTGCACTACCATTTTCATAACTATTTTTTGTTTACTCTCTACCCTAAGGTTGTCTGGAAGAGATCGCTTTTTAGCGATAAGACCGCCTGTTGTTACCAACTGTATTGTATTTTTATTTCTTTTGTTTTCTGTCTGTTATTTTGTGGTGCACAATAAAGAGTATTATTATTATTATTACCTTCTGGAAGTCAACTTACGTACTTTTAAAGAAAAAATATGAAATTTGGCGATAACTCAAAAACGGCTCAACCGATTTTGTTCAATATAGTTTTCATTGAAAGTACTTATAAGGTCTCATTAACAGGAATTTTTCCGATTTTTTCTGACCCGTGGTTGAAAAGTTAGAGGGGGGGGGGGACACTATTTTTTTTTGTTTTTGGAGCGAATATTTACAAAACTGCTGACTTTATCAAAAAATAATGTTAGAAGACCCCTATTATTTTTACAAGATCTATTCAACGACACCCCACACACCAGTGTTGAAAAGAAAAAAAAATTAACCCCCACTTTAGGTGTTAGAGAGGTACCCGAAAAACATAAAAATTTTGAATTTTTATTTTACCTTTCTGTCGGCGTTATACATACACATACTTATACCAAATTTCAGCTTTCTAGTACTAATGATCACGGAGCTAAGCCGCGGACGGACAGACGGACAGACGGACAGACGGACAATACGGACATGGCGAAACTATAAGGGTTCCTAGTTGACTACGGAACCCTAAAAAGCATGCATTTTGAGACGATTTTTTTCTTGCTTGTGGTGTCTTTACTTTCAATGCGCCTCATCAAACGATTCCGAGTAAGATAAGCCTAACAAAGCAATTATCTGAAAAAATTAAGATTAGGCTATACCTACTGTTAAGTCGTGTACCGTTACCGTATAAGACCTTTGAACGTTTTAGAAACACATGAATAGGTACTTATTCGTAACAATCGGCTGAAGTCCTTACAACATCATGCATGTCACAACTACGTGATATTTAAGCAAAAACCTAAAGACGGAGCCAATTACGTTTCCATATACAAAACTGTCCGTTTTTGCCATTAAAATACCTAGAAATCTCTAATTGACGCCTTCAAGCCCAGTCGGTGGAGTTTTTCTGTTTCTCAAGTAGGAGCACATTTTTATGCCAATAGTAAGTGGCCGGCTCTCCGCTGAGACAGTTGGAAATAAGATGAGACAAAGATATCGACATACGTCAACGACGTAACGCAAAAAAGTGTAAGCCACGGGGAAAATACATAGATTTCCCCACATATTGATCACGAGAATTATTACATCCCGTCAATGTACAATCGTTGGATTGTATTTTTTTCGGAATATGGAGAGATAACACTGGCTTAGTTTAGTGCGAGAATGTCTGGAAACTTTCCTCATTTTGTATGAGAAATTTTCCTGGTCAGTCTTAAATCGTGTTAAAGTAGGTACATAATGAATGACAGTGAAAATTCATGTCCTCCGTCAGACATCTATGGAAAAAATTAAATATAACTATTATTCTCTGTGATATCCTTAAGTGTCTAGGCGAAACATAGTAGATGCGTAATGTGCTTGTGCGACATGCGCAGCATGAGATGATAGGGTTGGCAAGTTGGTTTCTAAATGTTTAAAATTTTATATACTTGATAGACCAGTCTTTTTAGGGTTCCGTACCCAAAGGGTAAAAACGGGACCCTATTACTGAGACTTCGCTGTCCGTCCGTCCGTCCGTCCGTCCGTCCGTGTGTCACCAGGCTGTATCTCAAGAACGGTGATAGCTAGACAGTTGAAATTTTCACAGATGATGTATTTCTATTGCCGCTATAACAAAAATACTAAAAATAAAATAAAATAAATATTAAATGGGGGCTCCCATACAAATAATATATATATATATAGGTACGGAACCCTTCATGCGCGAGTCGGACTCGCACTTGCCCAATTTTTTTTATTCATCATCATGGATAAATCCAGCGGTTCTATGATGTTGCATAGTTGCAATAATACGATCATATTGTCTGATATTGATTTATTTATTCTTAAGTATGAAATGTATTTTTGAGCGTTTATATCTAAGTAAATGAATAAAGATATAAAACGTTTCTGATATCGTTGCACATTAAATTTTTAGAGTGGTCTATTTAATTTTATTAGCAAGATTTTGCGCCAGCCCTGGCTAAGTATATATCAGGTAGTTGGCACCGCCGTCACGTCTCGCGGCAGAGCGGTGTGATAAACGCACATACCCCGCAATTAAACTGATCCATAAGGATATCCAGCATTTCTACTGTTAGCAGAACTCAACAGAATTAAAGCTGTCAGGTTCCAAAAGAAAAATAAACGAAGACTAAGTCGTCGTAAAGTATTGCGACGAGTAGACTTATATGCGCAAATTACATACATTCTTGACTCCAAAAGGTATGTAATTTACGCATATTGAACCTGAGCGAACAAGAAGTACCTACGCGCTTCAAGCACAATATACATGTCTGCGGCCAAGCGTAAAATCCGCCAGATCACGAAATTCCTAGGCATATCGTGAAACGCTGCCATTTCATGATTTGGCTAAAAGATGACCAGGCATATCATGATATGCCTGATAAAAAATACGGCAGATCGATTAGAGCAACGCATTCATCGACATTCCTAGCTCTATACCGGGCACATCGTGGAAATCCGGCAGATCATGAAATTCCTAGGCATATCGTAAAAATATCCTAATGTCAATAGAGAAGACGTTTTGTCATTACCACCAGCTTGGGATCCTGTCGTACATCTTATTAAAGATCAAGCAAGACACAAGACTGGAAACCCTGGACGTCGAACGGAATAAAACAAAAATGATATTCACTAAGATACACAGATTTTTTCACGCCGCCGCCGAGTCAATATGAGCCGGCGCGCCGCCGCAGGGTAAAATGTAGTTGGCGCACAAAAAAAAACCCTAACCTAGATAGTTATTTTTTTATGAGCCTAAAAACGAAACTGCTCCCAGAGATAGGTAGGTTAGGGTTATTTTTTTTTTGTGACCCGTAAAACAAAACTACTCCCAGAGTACTGAAACTGCTCCCCAGAGTATGCCTAGGAATTTCACGATCTGCCTAAACGTCACTGGTGGGTGTTACTTAGGCAGATCATGAAATGGCGGCCTTTCACGATATGCCTAGGAATTTCGTGATCTGCCGGATTTTACGATCGGCCGCCGACAAACACACCGGCAATATCTCTATCCATAAATATATTTAAAGTAAAAAGTGAACATTCCAGTAGTCAGTAATTCAATATACCTACGACATGTTCAGTACCGAGTTCCTAACTGCTACTCTACGCAATTGACGGTGTTACAAAAACCATAAGCTTAACGTCCAAACAGCTAAGTTAAAATATAACCCGAACACGTCAAATTAGAGCCTATATCCTCAAAATAGGAGCCACTTGACAGAACCTCTTGCTGGTCCAAAACCAGATTGACTAGGATTCATTAGTGAGGTATTCTATCTGTCTATGTGGATTAAACCAGAGGTTCCTCAAAAAGGTTTATTTTGTACCCATAGTTATTCCAAACGCAACATTATGTCTTAGAACATTAAGGTTTAATTTCAAACGATTACAGATATAGCAGTATACTTCTTAGAAAAGTTGGTTTACAAATACTTTTATGGCACTAAAGGAAATTAACTTCCGTTCAGTTAAGTGTCTCACCAAAGAGAGGGTTATGCATTGACACTAACGGTACACAGTACTAATTGGTGCATAACTAGATTATTAGGCCCTATACGAAAAATAGCATTTAATTGATTCGAGGACAGATTAGAATGAAATTGAATTCTTGCCAATAACCAAACTAATATACAAAGGACTTAGTTACTAGTAATATCGTCGAATTAGTATTTCGTCGTTTCGTCTTCGATTAAATAATGATTCGATAGTGTAAAAAAATACGAAAGATTGAAAAATTGTGTACTTATCGAAAATGAAATTTGGGACTAATATTTACATTCCCTGTAAATTCTTTTTTAGTGTAACATAGTTCAAGAACTCATAGGTCTTCGGAATTCTCACAGAAACGAAAAAACGTGTAAAGAGAAATTAACAAAAAATATAGAAGCTTTATAGACTATTACCTACCCCCTTACCTCATTTTTATCGGTAATAAACCAATCTAGCCACGATTAATGAGACATTAAATAGTAAGATTTGTGCTCCAGTTCTTCTAGCCCTAACGATGCTGATCGACGGCTGTATGGGGCCCGCGTGGCGCAGTCTCATTAGTCGACTAGGAACTAATTAAATTAGTATTTCGTCGTTTCGTCTTCGATTAAATAATGATTCGATAGTGTAAAAAAATACGAAAGATTGAAAAATTGTGTACTTATCGAAAATGAAATTTGGGACTAATATTTACATTCCCTGTAAATTCTTTTTTAGTGTAACATAGTTCAAGAACAATGGGTCTTCGGAATTCTCACAGAAACGAAAAAACGTGTAAAGAGAAATTAACAAAAAATATAGAAGCTTTATAGACTACTAGCAATAACCCGCGGCTTCGCTCGCGTGCCTATGTAATATACATCATCCTACGGGAACAATGCTCTTTTTTTTCAGGATTAAAAGTAGGCTATTTGTTAAGTTAGGGTATAATCTGCAATCTGCATTTCCCTCATACATATCCGTCCAGCCGTTTTAGCGTGAAGAAGTAACAAACATACACAGACTTTCGCTTTACTAATATTACTGGGAAATACTTTTTATGTTATCACAACTCCGCTTTAACAAATAAAACCGAAAACTCAAGCGATCTCAGCTTTTACTGTATCCAAATAAAGTTCACTTCAAAATTCATAACTCGAAGTGAAGCTAAGACACCGGGATATGTGTGCATTTTATTTGTATAAAGCTTTTATAATGTCCCGAGCCTCTGCTTATCGACTTGGGATATTCGAGATTGGTTTAATGATTCTAAGCCATGTTGTAAGTTACGTCATGTTCTATTGTAAGATATTGAGGTTCTCTTTGTTGATACATGAAAAATGTATTATTCTGAGCCAGATAAACGTAATTCAGAATTCTGAAATGACATGACATAATTATTGAAAAGCTTGAATGTATTTATTACGAATGCAGGAAGTTTGCCGATCATTACTCCTCCCGTCCCAACGCGCCGCCCGCCTAGGTACATAGACGACGATCGAGATGCCACCAAATACTATTTTTTTAATCTATTAGGATAACGCGGGTCTCTATCCATACCTCAAAAGCAAAAATAAAACCCCCTTATAGGATCACGTGTAGCTGCCTGTCAGTCCGTCTGTTACAACCGATGTGCTGCATAACTACTGGACAGATTTAATTGCAATTTGGCGCAAATGCTTTCAAGAATTTTCATGATTTTCGTAATTAACGTCCCAAGAAACCATAAAAATTACACCCATACTCATATTTAGTCAACCCCATCGCACCCCGACAGGCGAGACGGTATTTCACGTCCACCACATTTGTTTTTAAAATCGTTGATGTTTTGGTAATCAGCGACCCGATAACCATAGAAACATTACCCTTGTTGATTTTCAGACTTTGTCACCATATTCTCCTCCTTTAGAGGTTGAATTCTCAAAAAACATGAAACACGTGCTTACTCATTTATCGTTAGAAATACTCCTTGGAAGTTTTCAATAAAATAGTCTAACTAATCTTTTTTCCCCATACAAACTTACGACCCCCATTTCACCCCTTTGGGGGATGAATTTTGAAAAATTCTCTCTTAGTGCACTCCTACACCTTATAAGGAACCTACGTGCCAAATTGGACTCTCTAGAACCAGCGGTTTAGCATTTAGACATTTCAACCCCAACAGGGGAGATTTTAATTCACGTCCGCCACGTTGGATTTTAAAATCGTTGCGGTTTTCGTAATCAGCGAACCGATAAACCATAAAAACAATACCCATGTTGGTTTTAAGACTTTGTCACCACATTTCTCCCTTTTAGGGGTTGAATTTTCGAAAAACCTGAAACACGTGTTTACTCATTTATTGTTAGAAATACTCCTGTAAAGTTTCGAATAAAATATTCTAACTAATCTTGTTTCCCCATACAAACTTTGGAACCCCATTTCACCCCTTTAGGGGGTGAGTTTTGAAAAATCCTTTCTTAGTGCACCCCTACACCTTATAAGGAACCTGAGTGCCAAATTTGAACTCTCTAGAACCATCGGTTTAGTATTTAGACATTTCAACCCCATTTCACCCCAACAGGGGAGACGGTTACTCACATTCGCCACGTTGGATTTTAAAATCGTTGCGGTTTTCGAAATCAGCGACCCGATAAACCATAAAAACAATAACCATGCTGATTTTCAGACTTTGTCGCCACATTTCTCCCTTTTAGGGGTTGAATTTTCAAAAAACCTGCAACACGTGTTTACTCATTTATTGTTAGAAATACTCCTGTGAAGTTTCGAATAAAATAGTCTAACTAATCTTGTTTCCCCATACAAAATTTGGAACCCCATTTCACCCCTTTAGGGGGTGAGTTTTGAAAAATCCTTTCTTAGTGCACCCCTACATTTTATAAGGAACCTACGTGCCAAATTTGAACTCTCTAGAACCGGCGGTTTAGTATTTCGTCATTTTACCCCAACAGGGGAGATGGTAACTAACGTCTGCCACGTTGGATTTTAAAATCGTTGCGGTTTTCGTAATCAGCGACCCAATAAACCATAATAACAATACCCATGCTGATTTTCAGACTTTGTCACCACATTACTCCCTTTTAGGGGTTGAATTTTCAAAAAACCTGAAACACGTGTTAACTCATTTATCGTTAGAAATACTCGTGTAAAGTTTCGAATAAAATATTCTAACTAATCTTGTTTCCCAATACAAACTTCGGAACCCCATTTCACCACTTTAGGGGGTGAGTTTTGAAAAATCCTTTCTTAGTGCACCCCTACACCTTATAAGGAACCTACATGCTAAATTTGAACTCTCTAGAACCAGCGGTTTGGGCTGTGCGTTGATATGTCAGTCAGTCAGTCAGTCAGTCAGTCAGTCAGTCAGTCAGTCAGTCAGTCAGTCAGTCAGTTTCTTCTTTTATATATTTAGACACAGACATACTCATATTTAGTCAACCCCATCGCACCCCAACAACAGGCGAGACGGTATTTCACGTCCACCACATTTGTTTTTAAAATCGTTGTTGTTTTGGTAATCAGCGACACGATAAACCATAGAAACATTACCCTTGTTGATTTTCAGACTTTGTCACCATATTCTCCTCCTTTAGGGGTTGAATTCTCAAAAAACATGAAACACGTGCTTACTCATTTATCGTTAGAAATACTCCTTGGAAGTTTTCAATAAAATAGTCTAACTAATCTTTTTTCCCCATACAAACTTACGACCCCCATTTCACCCCTTTGGGGGATGAATTTTGAAAAATTCTCTCTTAGTGCACTCCTACACCTTATAAGGAACCTACGTGCCAAATTGGACTCTCTAGAACCAGCGGTTTAGCATTTAGACATTTCAACCCCAACAGGGGAGAGTTTAATTCACGTCCGCCACGTTGGATTTTAAAATCGTTGCGGTTTTCGTAATCAGCGAACCGATAAACCATAAAAACAATACCCATATTGATTTTCAGACTTTGTCACCACATTTCTCCCTTTTAGGGGTTGAATTTCCAAAAAACCTGAAACACGTGTTAACTCATTTATCGTTAGAAATACTCGTGTAAAGTTTCGAATAAAATATTCTAACTAATCTTGTTTCCCAATACAAACTTCGGAACCCCATTTCACCACTTTAGGGGGTGAGTTTTGAAAAATCCTTTCTTAGTGCACCCCTACATTTTATAAGGAACCTACGTGCCAAATTTGAACTCTCTAGAACCAGCGGTTTAGTATTTAGACATTTCAACCCCATTTCACCCCAACAGGGGAGATCATCACTCACGTCCACCACGTTGGATTTAAAAATCGTTGAGGTTTTCGTAATCAGCAAACTGATAAACCATGAAAACAATACCCATGTTGGTTTTAAGACTTTGCCACCACATTTCTCCCTTTTAGGGGTTGAATTTTCGAAAAACCTGAAACACGTGTTTACTCATTTATTGTTAGAAATACTCCTGTGAAGTTTCGAATAAAATAGTCTAACTAATCTTGTTTCCCCATACAAACTTTGGAACCCCATTTCACCCCTTTAGGGGGTGAGTTTTGAAAAATCCTTTCTTAGTGCACCCCTACACCTTATAAGGAACCTACATGCTAAATTTGAACTCTCTAGAACCAGCGGTTTGGGCTGTGCGTTGATATGTCAGTCAGTCAGTCAGTCAGTCAGTCAGTCAGTCAGTCAGTCAGTCAGTCAGTCAGTCAGTCAGTTTCTTCTTTTATATATTTAGACACAGACATACTCATATTTAGTCAACCCCATCGCACCCCAACAACAGGCGAGACGGTATTTCACGTCCACCACATTTGTTTTTAAAATCGTTGTTGTTTTGGTAATCAGCGACACGATAAACCATAGAAACATTACCCTTGTTGATTTTCAGACTTTGTCACCATATTCTCCTCCTTTAGGGGTTGAATTCTCAAAAAACATGAAACACGTGCTTACTCATTTATCGTTAGAAATACTCCTTGGAAGTTTTCAATAAAATAGTCTAACTAATCTTTTTTCCCCATACAAACTTACGACCCCCATTTCACCCCTTTGGGGGATGAATTTTGAAAAATTCTCTCTTAGTGCACTCCTACACCTTATAAGGAACCTACGTGCCAAATTGGACTCTCTAGAACCAGCGGTTTAGCATTTAGACATTTCAACCCCAACAGGGGAGAGTTTAATTCACGTCCGCCACGTTGGATTTTAAAATCGTTGCGGTTTTCGTAATCAGCGAACCGATAAACCATAAAAACAATACCCATGTTGGTTTTAAGACTTTGTCACCACATTTCTCCCTTTTAGGGGTTGAATTTTCGAAAAACCTGAAACACGTGTTTACTCATTTATTGTTAGAAATACTCCTGTAAAGTTTCGAATAAAATATTCTAACTAATCTTGTTTCCCCATACAAACTTTGGAACCCCATTTCACCCCTTTAGGGGGTGAGTTTTGAAAAATCCTTTCTTAGTGCACCCCTGCACCTTATAAGGAACCTACATGCCAAATTTGAACTCTCTAGAACCAGCGGTTTGGGCTGTGCTTTGATATGTCAGTCAGTCAGTCAGTCAGTCAGTCAGTTTCTTCTTTTATATATTTAGATTACCTACCCCCTTACCTCATTTTTATCGGTAATAAACCAATCTAGCCACGATTAATGAGACATTAAATAGTAAGATTTGTGCTCCAGTTCTTCTAGCCCTAACGATGCTGATCGACGGCTGTATGGGGCCCGCGTGGCGCAGTCTCATTAGTCGACTAGGAACTAATTAAATGGACTGGTCATTTATCTTTATCTTTCTCTAGTTTAGTTTAGAGACTATTTTCAAATAAATATATATCTTTAAAGGATCACTTCGTTGTCCGTCTGTCTGTATATTAAGACCTGCTGAACACTTGCTGATTTCATTCTAAGCTTAATTATGCATATTGAGCTGTAATCGCACTGAGCGAGTCTAACTCGCATTTGGCTGGCTTTTAGAGTTCCGTATCCAAAGGGTGCGGTGTGCGGTACTCTTTTTTTGGTAGTAAAGGGAGAAACTTTGTTTTGCTTAAATGTGTACTGGCTACCTACTAAGGCCGCTAAAACAAACAAATTTTTTTTTTTGGATGTTCACATACATGAGTCGCGTATTTCATTTCAAGCTTTCAACTTCTTTGCTCTAACGTTACGTGATCACGTGTACAATCTGTGGTACGACCGAACAAAACTCAAAAAATTACGCTCTTCACCCTAATGGCTGAATGGTAATAGACACTTGAAATTTTCATAGATTGTTTTGACATGTATTACTATAACAAATACTAAACATGTTTATTTGATGGTACGGAACCCTTCGTGTGCGAGTACAATTCGCACATGATTGTTTTTTTTTTACGAGTTGGGCACCTTGCGCTTTTTCTTTACATACGTAAATACTTTGTAAGCATTTTCTAAGTAGTTGCATAAATCTGTCCAGAAATTGCTACACTCGAAAGCTCAGATCCTATACCTACTCGGTACATAATTAATTAGATAAAATAAATAATTCATACATTTCTCGTACCATACCAAAACCAACTCTGAATAACGTCTGCACCTATAAATCTACTCGATACATTTGACATGTCAAATGACATTTACCGATTGCGCGCACGATGATCTATAGCCTGACGATCTATAGATCAGCGTTATGGATCACTGTGGATCACAATGCGTCTGTGTGGCAATCGTGCGTCGATTTGTCATTCGCTGGAATTAATTGGTGACGTCGAGAAATGTTTGAATGGGACGGTGCTGATTAGTTCTGAGTTATGTATGAATAGCACCTTGACTATCAAGTCGCATCCGTTCTTAGTTTGGGGAAGAGATTACTAAATTAGCTGGTAACATAGTCCAGAAGTTTCTTTAAATAATCTCCTGTTTTTTCTGCCGTCGATTTGAGCAGTCTCAAGCACGTCTCAAGCAATAGAATTGAAACGTTTTTGACAAAAAGCAACGATTTCATCATCATCATACTGTTACGAGCGTGGGGTTCGTATTTGATAGAAAAGCACAAATTAATCCACAAATGAAAACACACACTTTATTACCAAAATCACGCACTTACAATTCACACGAACTGTACTTAAAATCCACTAATTAACACAAACACACTATTACACAAATTACGCACTCACTATTCACACGAACTGTACTTAAAGCGCACTAATCACTTGAGAGTCTTTCTTTCCGATTATCCTTGTACTAGCATTCGATCGCAGTTAAAATGTAACTAACTCACGCCGGCCGCCGGTGCCTTTTTATATCCCGCGGAACCGCTTTCTCGATGCGTTGTCCACACATATCGCGAATATTCTAGTAAGGTCCAGCGTAAGGGCCGAGAACATTCGACGCCATATATGTCTCTCTCTAACGGTGCACTCTCTGTCACGCCCTTCTCGAATGTTCCGAGTATAGCTATCTCTTTCTAGTAGTCCCATCCTTGTTACACACTTCTCGAATGTTCTGAGCATAGCTATCTCTTTCTACTAGTGCTATCTCTGTCACTCCTACTGGAAATTTCGCCATATAATGATTTGTGCTTCAGAGGCCCATAAGGGGTCCTGAAAACGCCTGAAAACGGGTTTTCAGGTTATGGCGTCATCTGATAGAGGGTGCCCTGAAACGGACTGAAAACATGTTTCAGGCGCCTGAAAACGACGGCAACTTGGGTGAAATTTCGATCTTTACATATGTGATAGAGCAACTTCTGAAACGGCCTGAAATGACTTTTTAGCCTGCTGAAAACGCTTCTTAAGCATTAAAAATGACGTTCAAAGTTTGACCTACCGGCGTAACACTACCCCCTCCTAAGACATGCTCGTCCCGAGCATCATTATTTCCGTGGTATCTGGCCAACCGGTCAACATGAACAATCTTGCTCGGACTACGAGGATTCCGCTGGATTCGATACGTGACGTCGTTTATTTTGGTGACTACCTTGTAAGGCCCCTCCCAATTCGGAGACAGTTTCGGGGACTTTCCTACTCGTCGCATAGGGTTATGAAGCCACACCAACGAACCTTCCTCAAAACCCACTTGATAAGACTTCCGGTCATATCGGGTTTTCATCTTTATGCTAGCGTGGAGCCCGTGATCACGTATCAGTCTATGACCATGATTGTATTTGTTTTCGGAGTCAGACTTTGGAAACGATCCTGCGTCGCCTCGTTTCCATGCCGTCCCTTTCCATGGTGCTCCAACGTTGCTCAACTTGAGTGTTTCTCTGCTACGGGTATGCGGTCCCTTGTCTGATGCACACCTAGTGCATCTTCTGCACCAGTTTTCAACATCTTCGCGATAGTTCATCCAATAAAAACGTTCTCGAATTTTCATTAAGGTACTTTTCACTCCAAGATGTCCACCAGACGCTCCGCTGTGAAAGCATCTCAAAACATCTCTCACCCTTTTCTTTGGGACAACAACTTGCAGGTGAGCATCCTTCCCATTTGCTGATTCCCACAACCTGCACAGCACACCATTATGCATAACCAAGCTATCCCATTGTGCCCAGTAACTTCTTGTTACCGCACTCATCGGAGCTACGTCACACCATCTTGGCTTAGACGTACCCGTACTAATCCAATTGAAAATGGGTCTCACGTCAGGATCCTCCTGTTGCGCTTGCTGCATTATTTCATTACTCCACTCATCGCTGCCGGTAACAGTTCTTAACATTCGAATTCGAACACATTACTTGTCATCTCGTCTTAAGCAATGTTCATCGTTATCCACACAAGGTCTTCGTGATACAGCGTCAGCATTTACCCGTTGTGGTACTGACCCCAAGGGGCCCATTGCCTTTACTATTGAAGCTGGATCCCTGTCCCTCCTATTCCTATTCGGACAACTTGACTGCATGTGTCCACGTTCTCCACATTGGTAACAACGTGGTCCGGATTCGCCGCGAGGAGCTACCGGCTTCCTAGTCAACACGGCTCGTCTATTCCTTCTCGGACAGCTTAACTGTATATGTCCACGTTCTCCACATTGATAACAACGTGGTCCAAATTCGCGCTGGGGAGATACCGACTTCCCAATCGACATTCCTCGCCTATTCCTTTTCGGGCAGCCTGACTGTATGTGTCCACGTTCTCCACATTGGTAACAACGTGGCCCGAATTCACGGCGGGGACCTATCGGTTTCCCAGCCGACACCTCTCGCACCCTGTGAAGCCTAAATGAGTCGTGCCGTACCGCCTCTACTTCGAGAGCGTGGGCTACTGCATCTTTCAGGCTCCCATGGTGACCCAATCTCACGGCTGCCCTCACTTCCAGATCCCGGATCCCATCGATGAAGGCCTGCACCAGCATACTGCCAACGAACGACGCTGACGTGCGTTGATAGGCCTTTCTAACCAACTTCTCGATTTCCAGGGCCCACTGTTGTAAGGACTCGTTACGTCCTTGCGTCCTATCCTTCAACTGAGCTCGGTATACGTGCTCCAGGTGACTGTCGCCGTAACGTGCCTCCAAAGCTTCTAGAAGGCGTTCGTACGTCTGGTCGTTCCCCAGAGCTTCCAGTATGGTAAGGGCCTCATCACGCAGTGCCAACGTCAGTGCTGTTCTGGCTTGCTCCTTATTCCAACCATTAGCCTGGGAAACAGACTCGAACTGCAGCTTGTAGGCTGTCCATGATGAGCTACCATCAAAGGGGGGTACCTTAAACCTGCCGCCTCCGGCCACCGATGCGTCGGGTACATAGGTACTTGGACCATTAGCGACTTTAATCTCAAGTTTTTGGAGGCGGTTCTCACAAGTCTCAATTTTTTTATCGACGTCATGGACTCGACTCTCCAGTTTTTCATCCATATCGGCCAGTTTTTCTTGGACCTCGAACAACTCCTTCTTCCATTCAGTCGTGGACTCGTGTACCTCACGAAGCATTCGTGCCTGTACCTCCTGGTGTTCCTTTTGCTCCCGAAGGATTCGGGACTGTTCCTCCTGTTTTCTGGCCTGTTCGTCCTGTTTTCTCGACTGTTCCTTTAGGAGGACAAAGATGGCGTTAAGGTCCACTCCTTGTGCAGCTGGAGCAGTTGATTCCGACGTACCAGGCGTCGAGTCTCCCAATCCAGATGTTTGGCTTCGCGTCGTCACTCCCTTCGGCTCTGTTTCTCGTGGCATTAACGGCATTTTCTATCCCACTTCTGACACCAAATGTTACGAGCGTGGGGTTCGTATTTGATAGAAAAGCACAAATTAATCCACAAATGAAAACACACACTTTATTACCAAAATCACGCACTTACAATTCACACGAACTGTACTTAAAATCCACTAATTAACACAAACACACTATTACACAAATTACGCACTCACTATTCACACGAACTGTACTTAAAGCGCTCGCAGATTATCCTTGTACTAGCATTCGATCGCAGTTAAAATGTAACTAACTCACGCCGGCCGCCGGTGCCTTTTTATATCCCGCGGAACCGCTTTCTCGATGCGTTGTCCACACATATCGCGAATATTCTAGTAAGGTCCAGCGTAAGGGCCGAGAACATTCGACGCCATATATGTCTCTCTCTAACGGTGCACTCTCTGTCACGCCCTTCTCGAATGTTCCGAGTATAGCTATCTCTTTCTAGTAGTCCCATCCTTGTTACACACTTCTCGAATGTTCTGAGCATAGCTATCTCTTTCTACTAGTGCTATCTCTGTCACTCCTACTGGAAATTTCGCCATATAATGATTTGTGCTTCAGAGGCCCATAACCCCTTATGGGCCTCTGAAGCTCCTGAGCCTCCTGAAAACGCCTGAAAACGGGTTTTCAGGTTATGGCGTCATCTGATAGAGGGTGCCCTAAAACGGACTGAAAACATGTTTCAGGCGCCTGAAAACGACGGCAACTTGGGTGAAATTTCGATCTTTACATATGTGATAGAGCAACTTCTGAAACGGCCTGAAATGACTTTTCAGCCTGCTGAAAACGCTTCTTAAGCATTAAAAATGACGTTCAAAGTTTGACCTACCGGCGTAACAATACTAACAATTGTTCAGCGGCAAGGCAATGAGAAAACCCAATTTCAGTGGCATGACAGTTGAAGTTGATTTTTCAAAGTTTGAGCGCTTTAAACTTATCCTCCTGAAGAACCAGTACCTAGGTATCTGATCGGGGCCTCATTACAGCTAAACAGACTATCGATAGGTAAACGTTCGGGGGTAGGTACAATAAATCAAAAGGCACTGTGTCATTGCACATGTATAATTTATAATTAACTCTTTCACTTTTTCTGCAACTGACTATACTTACCCAGGGTTAACCAGAAAAGACTTAGTAAGTTCTAATGTAAATGTGTATACATCATTTTTATACAAAGATACGTGTTGTAATATATGTTTGGCCGTCCGCCTGTCCGTCACGCTGACTGGATAATTTGTAAACATGCTATTATTTAATAAGCGAACGCTGATGCATCAATCAAACAGCTTGTTGTCTGTCTGCGGTAATTTCTTTAAGGTTTACATTGTCTTTATTAACAATAACTTTATAAGCCAAAGTTCAATGCTAATTAGTCATACTCGTATTTCCTCGCTATATGTGATATTCGTGAAAACTGAGAAGAAACAAAGGATGTATTGATACAGATATATGTGACGTCCCACGGGCAAAGCCTTATGGCGGGTATGGAGTTAAGCATACTCTAAGAAACTACAGCTTATAAGCTATCGATAGCAGAAAAAAACATCTTTCTACATTGCGTACTTACTGAGATATCATTTTTTGAAATATTTATTGCTAATTCAGCGATTTTGAGAAATTGGCAATTGAAGTTTAACTGTTTCAAAAACTATGTTCCTGTTGTAAGTTACATAGTGGGCTACGGAAAATGATTTTTTGGGCTTCTGTTTGTCAGAGAATAATGCAACAACTCATAATATTACACGTCCAAACATTTAAATTTATCAATGAATATGATACTACCCTATTTCTAAGAAATCGTGTTTAGCTTAACTTTTCCTTTTCTTGACAATAAGAATGTTAGATTTGTATGTCTAAGTGTTCTATAACGACTCCAAAAGAAAATAAATAACAAATAAAACGAGAATTGACGGAAAATAAACACTTTTAATGTTTTCATGCAAAATCACAGATAATGACGGGTTTTACATTTAAAGTAACAAACAATACAATTTTTCTACATATTTCAACAATAGTCTTTAATTAACATCATATAAAACTTTTAACAACGTTATGAGACACTAATTTTTACTTTTTGAGTCACTTAAAGTTACATAACCATAACAGTCTTTGTTCCATACATTTATAAAAAGGTACCTTATGGAGGTCAACAACTAGTACATCAGTACAATCAATCAATTTCTATGATTTACATTTTGAAAAACGCTTTCATTAATCTCTATTATTATTTTAATACTTAATAATTACGAAAATAATCAGTTATTTCTTAATGAAATAATGAAATAATGAACTTTATTCTGCAAGTAGGCCACAAGGGCACTTTTACATGTCTGAGTCTACCGGCATTTCACAAGAGGAGACCACTGTTGAGAAGAAACGCCGAAAGAAACTCAACAGTCAGTCATTTTTTCATAAAGGATAAGTACTTAACTATTACAGTAATATGAACTTAACTATACGTAGTTCTCGAAGAAAACATATTAAAAGTGCCCTTGTGGTCTTATAATCTTAATTAAAAACAACAAATACAATATAAGCAAAGAAAAGGTACCTTATGGCTCAGTTACATGACTTTACTGATTTGTCTGTTCTGAACGCCTTTTCTTACAAAAAAAGACACCACGTACTTGGTTTCTGTGACCTGCCTCACCACAGTATGAGCATGTAGGCTTTTTACGTCTCGGAACAGACTGCAGACCACTGGAACTGAGCTGAAACTAAGGAGGAAGCACTTCGGGAAAGGCTTGCAAAGGAAGCACTTCGGGAAGAGCTGATGAAGGACAAAAACTGAGCAAGTTACGACAAGTATTTCTAATATTTTTTAATTACACCGCCATAAAGTACCTTTTGTACTAAACTTTAGAAGCATACTATTCAGCCTTTAATTCGCCTATAACGGTAATAAAGATAGGCAAAGACGTGTCGTAACGTATATTTTACTAAATAGTAATAATAAAAAAAAACGCCATTTTTACCAATTTTTACACAACATTGAATATCTCCGTAACTAGAAACCTCCATAAGGTACCTTTTCCCGTGGAACGTCACATATTTTAGTAATATCCGATAATTAGAGTAGATTGTTTTTCAACTTGGATAGATCTGGTAGAGAAGGATCTGCCTGAGCTCGGAGCCACAAACGCGCGAGCGATTGCGCAGGATCGGGTAAAGTGGCGAGCTCTTATGTCGGAGGCCAAGACTAATTTTGGGTCGCTGAGCCAGCGCAGTTAGTTAGTTATGTAGTTAGTTTTTCAACTTAGATACATTGCTTGCAGTATGACTTTTTAAGAATCATAGAACCCGCTTCTCACCACCTCGATCGTTTAAGAAAATGTTTTTGAAAAAAGTAATCGATTTTTTTCTTGTCACGCCACTGACGAGTAGTAGGCGCTAAGTGATCCTATTGATGGATTATCCCCTACATATGCCGGTTAGCTGTAGTAATTTTAGCTTTAGTAGAAATATCTAGTAAGTGAGGCTAAGATGAAGCAATATCAATAGCTACCTATAGTACGGAAGAACGGGCGGCAATACAAAATTTCATTAATCAGCTTTGAAATTATTTTAATTGAGAGAATAATTTCATGTACACATTTAAGATACAGTACAAAAATAACTGCAAAAATCTAAAGACCTACCTTTCTAAGTGCTCTGAGCCTGCAAACTAGTCAGGACTAAGCTCAATTGTTATTTATACGCATATTTAATGGTTAAATAATAAGGCTTTGAATATATGATTTGTTGTCCAAATGTAATTCATCAGATAAGTAGCATTAAGGCCACCGGCGTAGACAATGTTTAAGCTGGTTGTCAAACAAGTAAAAGAATGTCGCTGTCGGCCGCGGCTCCTGCACCGCCTTCTTTGTGTTTTGCATCCATTGACAACGTCAGTACGATTGTACAGCTACTACACTAAGCATACGATACGCGAGAAAAGCTCCACTAATGTACAGTCAGCAAAGTACCTGTTCAATAAGTACATTGTACAAGTATTAATACATTTGAGGACACAGAGATTGAGAGGTCGTGGGCTTAATCCCCACTTGCACTTCAGTGGATTGAATACAATTTTGGCTTCTTATATTTATACTTTGTATTTAATATCATTTTTTTTCAATTTTCCATTTCGAGCTTTTAAACATGTTTGATTGCTTTAACAGAATAACTCTGATTCTTATCATTAAGTTTAAAAAAAAAACAATCTGAGAGGCAGTCCAATGCAATTTTCAAAATGGCTCTGTGACACATACAAAAAATTTCTGGCACAAGATCGTTAGTATAAAAACTATGAAATGTTCAGCTGTGGACGGAGTGGCAGTTTAGTGAAGGTAAAAATCGCCGTGAGATGGTGCCATATCACGAGGGTCCTAATAATTTACGTCTCTCGACGGACTTTCCGTGAAAGCGGTGCATACAGTACCGAAAAATAGTTAAGTTATTAGTTATTGTATTGATTGAGTAGTCTGCATATCGTTTTGAGGGTGGTAACTTACCTACCTACGAATTTTCCTATAAAATAAATAACTTTCCACAACCTAGCACTGCATTACACGCAGCTCACAAACTTGGTTTGGTCCTTATTTTAAAATACACTTGAAGCATCTCTCTTTGGCCCTATGGTTGACTGGTAGAGAAAGCCATTGGGTTAGGCATTGAGTTCGCCATTTGTACTGACTTTTGTTTTGTGCAATAAAGTTTAAATGAATAAATAAATGAGATACATACTAAGCCACGCGATAGCGGTGGCGATGTTTATCGCGCGATAAGTCTCTTTTATTTCATCCAGTGTAAAAAAGACGACAGACGACATGTCACGCGATAAGCGAAGTCGCTGCTAGTTATGCTAGCCCGGCTGGTAACACTTGATGTGCGCGGATATAATGCTAATGAGATGCGGTAAGCAACACATGTAGGCTTTCTTTCATGCTTGATTATAGGACGTATTTAGTGATCCGTGTACGAGTATCCCATGTAAAAACGGAGGCTCTAGTAAAACTCTCGTGTCTAATTAGACTGCTTGTCACGATCGTCTTTTTTATATATAAAATTAATTATGATGTTCAGAAGAGTTCTGCTTTTGTTATCATTTTTATCAAACATTTTCGATATTTAAAGCCTCAAAATCAAAATTAGGAAAAAAAAAATATTCAGAATAAAATGTTAGCTTGCCTAACCTACATATCTCTATGCAGGAACCTCTATTTCCTAACAGAAAAATTGGAAAAACTGTATCGGTTCTGTTTTTAAATTCATGATTTTATACCAGAATATAAACACCGTTTAAGTCATTTTGAGAAAAATCTAGATTTTTAATTTTCAAGTTGAGAATCTCAACATAGCACGGCACGGCATGCACAGAATTCTGATCACTCTTAGCCATTTTTTATCTCCCTCGGCACGATCCATCATCGCACGCGCAATTATATCAGCCCCGATGATCGATGACGATGTTTTGACTATTATTGCATTGAGATTAGATTTGCCTACGCAGTAGTACTGCCTATGTTGTCTCGTGGAATTGGAATAAAAATATCGAGGAATAGCTTTTTTAAATCGCTTTTAGTCTTTATTACCGGCTAGGTACAGTAAGTACCTACTGCCAAATCCAAAATTAATGTGTAACATTAATTTTTAACCTTTAGAGCTAGAAATATTTGATCACTAGATTTTTTATTGAAATTAAAAAAGAGATTTTCTAGACAAGGTCATTTTAAAACTTTTTTACTAAAAATAACCGACGTCAACGAATCGAAGTTATGTTATATGAAAATGTGACCACCTTGAAAGTATACCTACTTAAAAAAAAGAGTTATCTAATTCGGTTCAGCCGTTTTCAAGTAATCACGGAACCTAAACAAAACAAACAAAACACCTTGAACTAAGAACATGCTTCTTTTTTACGTCGGTTTAATAGTGATTTTATTACATTTATATTGAACTTTAATCTACTTTAAGAAAAAAAAGTGTTGTAATACTCAGGTAATACGTACGTAATAAAAATCTAAATATCTTGTTATCTTGTAGCATTATTCAGATCACAGCGCGTCCACTCGCGCGGGTCATTATTGCAAGTTTCCGTAAAAAGGCTATAATTAAAACCATCAATCAACGGTCTGTCTGCCCGCGCTATATAAGCTTTAATTATGAAATGTATTAGAAAAAAGCAAGTATGCTAGCTATTACCGATTTTTTTACTGGTCGAGTGAGTGGTTCCGTAGTCCGTAGCTTGTAAATGTAAGTAATAGTACATTACTGCAGACGCCGGGAAATAAGGGCTTGCCGGCTGTGTCGGTACAGACGGATAGTGATACGAAGCCGGCAAGCCCTTTTCACGGCTAAGGCATCTATAGTGCTTTTCAAACATATGCAATGAAATAAAAAATACACCACTAAATAAACATAATTCAGCTGTTTAGCCCGTTCATAAAAACAGACACCATGTTTAAAAAAAATACTTCCCGGCCTTCAATTTTGTATGAAATTCCTTTACAGTTCTCTCGAATTGTTCCGCCCAAAACGTGACACTTCGAAGCCTGTTTTAAGGCACGCATGGCCTATGACGGTCGCGTTTACAAAAGTAAATTAAACAAATAAATATAACACCACCGGTCCTATGTGTCTCCACTCCACCTCACTCACCAAATGCCTCGAATAAATGGATTTGGTTAGTGAACGTCGGGCCGGGAAGATCTCCGGCACCTGTCCGTCTAGCACAACCTATGCTTCGCGACTCTTGTCGCGTCATAGTATCACCCGTCACTGTCCCACAGCGTAGCTTTGTGTAGTACACAAAGAGATAGGTAGTGTATCTCGCGCGCGAAAGATTCGCGTGTCGCAGTTGTGCCAGAGGTGCTGGTAATGCCTTAGAGAGGGGCGAAATAAATACGTGTCGAGTTTTGTATTTTTTTGGCGATGGTTTGTTATAGTTATTTGCATTTTCCATCTATCTTTAAGGCCCTTTTATTTTGATTGCCTCTTAACTCATGCTGTTTGGCATAGGTTTAATCTAGCTGCTGCGTGTAGTTGGACTAGAGGTAAACAGTTGAGAAGGAAGGAAAGGACGGGCTAAAACTGTGCTGTGAGGCCGTGACCGAACATAATGCGTAATCCCAGCCATTATTAATTAACTGATATTGGTGATATTCTATAACCGATCGTAATATTGTAACGTAAAGCTTTAACATGTTACAGTGGACCCCTAAACGACTGTTGGAAAATGACGAATTTAGTCGTCAAACTTCATTAGAACGAACTTGCGTAAAACTGGTGTAATTGGACCTTATCCATAATGCGGCTCATGAATACATACACACGTACAGTCCACAGCAGTTACTTTAGAACATAATATGATATTGTGTAGAAATTGGAATTTATATGTATTTAATTATGGTCCTCCCATTCAATTCCGGACATCATTGACGACAGCAAGATACTCGTATTACGGAATATTCTCATAAAATGTATAAATAGGAGATACAATACAAATACGCTCATTTAACTTTAATGAAACAAGTTCACAATCGGCATATATATTTATTGATTTTTAATTAACTATGATTGTTAAGAAAATAATTAGGTAGGTACATCAAATTTTACTAGATATTTTTTTCCTGATATTATTTGACGGCTAAGTGCGTTTGTTCGGGAATAATGAAAACACAAAAGGCGGTATCTCTAAAAAAATATACGATTTTGTCATTGAAAAAAGTTTAGTTGCTGTTGCTACCGAAACACATTGAACCGACAGTACCAATAAAGGATATTGCCTCACTTCCATTCGGACGTGTTCATATTCGGAGTAGCAAGTTTGACAGGAAGCATTTGACAACTGTCACGCCAGGTGCCATCAGTTGTGACTGACAAAATTAACTGAACATCCTTCTTAACTTCACGTGTTCGAATGGTTAATTTGATTATGAATCTGATAAAATAAATGATAGCTAATCTCATATAAGCTGGGCTACCATATTTTACTTGTCGCAAGACTCATCACCACTCGTCTCGCTCGTATTGTACTAAATGGAATAGGACGGGTGATATGTGATCGCGCGACATATCGATCGACTAGATGAGATCGCTCATTGCTTAGATAAAGAGAAAAAAAAATTGGGCAAGTGCGAATCCGACTCGCGCATGAAGGGTTCCGTACCATAATCTATAACAAGTTTGTTGTATGGGAGCCCACCTTAAATATTTATTTTATTTTATTTTTAGTGTTTGTTGTTATAGCGGTAATAGAAATACATCATCTGTGAAAATTTCAGCTGTTGAACTAGAATAGCTAGCTATCACCGTTCTTGAGATACAGCCTGGTGACAGACGGACGGACGGATGGACAGCGAAGTCTCAGTAATAGGGTCCCGTTTTTACCCTTTGGGTACGGAACCCTAAAAAGACTACAGGGGTATAGTAAACACTACTGTCCCTTAACTAATGAAAATATTTAAATAAATGTGTGCCAATGATGTTTGCGTTTATTCAATCAATAATATGTATTTATTTGTAGTTATTTGTCACTCAAAGTCGCATTATTTGTCAAGTTATAAAAGGCTATGATTTAAAATTTCAGACTGGGCAGCAGGGCTGATATTATCTTGGCGCGACTTCACATAAACATGTCCCGCGACTGAGCATCACCTGTCTAGCTCGCACTGGATTGAAAGGAAAGTGAAGGTAGTATTTGTCGCGCGAGAAAGAGTCGCTTGACACAGTTCTGCACCGTGACCGTGACTCGCGAATTTTTCTCGCGTGAGATATTACCTATCCCCTTCTATATAGTACTATGAGAGAGTGAGTAAGATCAAGCCATCCTGTCTGGGCTCATTTGGTCTTCATTTTGGCTCATTCTTGAATTAGCCTTGATAATTCTTGTTTATCTTAGAAAGTACAGTCGGCAATAAAAGCGTTTAATTTTGTTTTATGATAATTTATATTTTTTTATTATATCAAACCATTAAGGTTTGAACGACAGTGTCCATGTTTGATTGTGTTCAAACACGTAAATACTTCATAATCACATACACATTACTTTATGCATCAGCTTCCGTGCAAGAACAAGACCAAAACAAATAAGAGAGTATACTCAAGAGCTTATACAGCCCTTACACAACTGCAATAAGCCGTATAAGGGACAGTATAAGTTCTTATTCAGCCTGTGTGCTACATGGGATAGCTACTACTTTCACGAACGAAATTGCGGGCAACTTCTCGGTATAAAAAGTAAAATTAAAATCAAAACCCATTATCATACTAAGTTTCATATTCACAGCTGTAAGCCATTAGATTATTATCTCAATCGACCTACAAAGCGTGTCACGTATCGCCTGCCTATTTCAGCGACCTCGTATGTTTCTCGTGTTGTTTTCAAATGTGGACTTTATTTTGTGCTAATAATGTTCGTGTTGAATTTAAGATAAAGAGATGCGACGTAGACAAAGTTACGTGTCATGTGTAATGTATGCTCGCTAGTCCTCGAGGTATCAGCATTGCCTCATGACAAACGAGCGTGCATGTAGGTCGCTTGGTCTATGATTAAAGCGGAGCACATTAGACTATGGGTTTTATGATATATAAACTATTGTCAAGCTCGAGAGCTAACCAATAATCACGCGATAAAAGCTGCTCTCATAGATTTGAATGAAATTCATGCTCACCAGCCGGCTCCTATGAAAGATTTTTAGAAGCCACCCTCCTACCCAGGATTGCTTTCTTACTACGTATTAAACTTTTTTCGTTTGTTTAAATTTATATACAATAACAGATTTATATGTTTTCGTGAAATCTCTGTATCGAAACCAAAACTAAATGAATCACAGCACCAAAGCTTTTTGGAAGCTTAGGTACTGCGCAGGTTTACTTACATTTCTCAACATATTTGTATGTTTTCGTGATATTTTTGTATTGAAACTAAAACTAACTCTTATCACCACTATACATTTCTAAACGTTGTAGTTACCAACTAGAAAATCATGGGTGGAGTTGAATGTAACCATTTTTACTAAATACAAAAAAATGCGCTTCAATTTAAATAACTATCCTAACTTTTGCCTGAACGATCACACATAAAGTCAAAAATTGGGCAAGTGCGAGTCCGACTCGCGCATGAAGGGTTCTTTACCATAATCTATAACAAGTTTGTTGTATGGGAGCCCCCTTAAATATTTATTTTATTTTATTTTTAGTATTTGTTGTTATAGCGGCAATAGAAATACATCATCTGTGAAAATTTCAACTGTCTAGGACGGACGGACGGACGGACAGCGAAGTCTCAGTAATAGGTTCCCGTTTTTACCCTTTGGGTACGGAACCCTAAAAACGGAAGGTGAACGATACGGGTACGAGATTTACTCGTATAAGAGCCTTATCACACTTGCGATTTGCGAGCGTATTTTGTATGAAGGCGATCGCGCAGCGTCTACGCCGCGTCGCTTATTTGTATAGAAAATACGCTCGCAAATCGCAAGTGTGATAAGGCCCTAAGTCGTACTACCCAAGATAGATTTTTTAATGCATCGAATGGAGCTCCAAAGTATACACAGGAGGTATAGAAGGAATTTAAAAGAGGGATTCGCTAAGTCATTTATTCATATTTTGAGTTTATTTTCAGTAGGTATTTCTCTTTATTTTCTTCACATTTTGGATTGGATGTAATGAAAATACTTACGACCAAGAATGATGAAAATATAACGACGTACAATTTCATATCCCTGTGTAATTTTGTAGGAATTGAAGCTTAGTGTACAGTGCGCCTCAGACAGAGCTATATGAATTCTGCAATCTACACGAGTCACAGTAGCTCAATCTACTCTAGCTCGTAGGGCTAGCTTAGTAGCTAATTGTACTAATTCACCTGCGTAAACATTATTATAACTTAGATAAAACCCTTCTAGGCAACCACATAAAACCATTTACTACATAATATAGATGGATCTGGGTCACCGGCATACGCACGCCATTGGCTGTTGTCAAGTTAGGGGCGGCCAATGGTCATAGCTCAGCCAATGCCAGCTGTCACTCGTGACAGGTGACAGGTCAAGCGCGTGCCTATTATATTGTAATGTTTTTTTTTCACCACAGTTCGAGTACCTACCTATAATAATTATAATTATTAAACGTTGAAATGTATCTCAATACAGAATTTATTTTTTAATATATAATACTTGATTTTTAGAAATTAGTTTGTGGCGCTACAGTGGTGTCGGATTTTTTGGATTTATTAGATACATTGGATGCTAACAATCTCGTTTTTTTCTTCATAACCCGTTTCCTGAGATCATAGGCATACGTATATGTGCACATATTCATGTGCGATCATCCATAATTACTATAAATTCATTCTGAATTGTTCAATGTAGGTCTTCTTAATCTTAATCCTTCATAGTTATTAGTTATAGTTAATGAAAGTTAAAATAACTCTAAGACAATGTTATTTGTCATGCTAAAAACTCTTGCTGTTGTATTTTTCAGGAGCTTTGTCCATGAAAATTAACATTTCAGCTCCAAAAACCCTTGCTTATAGTTATAGCACACTAACATTAAAAACGCCACAGCTTGTGAGTATGCTTGTATGTTTGTTACTTCTTCATGCTCAAAAATAAAATTGTAATACGAAATGTACGTATTAGCGTGGGATGAGCGGGTAAAACGGCGAGGTGCAACTAGTATGTAATATATACGCAGAAAATGGTTCATCGTCTAGCGCAATTTATATAGAAGCATCAAACGCTCTACAAGAAACGTTATTCACATTGGTGATACCTTACTTAATATACCATAAATATCTTAAAGGCTCCATGTCTCATTCCAAATCCACATTATCTATAAATCTCCGACCATTAAAAATGACTAGGTATACCCGTTTAAACTACTAGGCAGCTTGTTATCGCGCGACTACATATGTAGGGTTACCATATCAAAGGATATGTCCTGAAATTTCAGGATGTTTAAGCTAGTCTCTGGATTGCCACCGGATTTTGAAAATTTCAGGGGAAACCTCTTAACATTTTCATTTAAATAGGGATTATTCAGATTTTGTTTTTGAATTACAAAGTGTTAAACACGAAATATATAGAAACTAATTTAAATAAGTTTCTGTCAAAAAAGATTATTTTCACAACCTTTTTATAGCAGCCTGTCCATTTCTTTGAACATCGTTCGTTAAGTAGGTATGCACAATTTCAGCTCAATGGGTTGAAGATATATTAACTGCTTCAAATTGAGTTGCAAAATACCACCAGAACAATCATAGTTATATACATACATTAAATAAAATATTGTAAAAACTTATCAAGAAAGAAAATATCGCCCCAAACCCTCCTACAACAACACTTATATTACAGATCCGATCAACATCACTGTGCTATTTGTAATCGAGTTATTAAAAGCTTTGCCAACCACACTAGGGCTCACGGTTACGGCGTGGATAGCCATGTATAATAAACATAGCTATACATATATAATTTAAAAATCAACTTTGTTCATGTGAATTTTCACAAATAAAACATATTCTATGAAATTTTACTCATTCATTATTATCGGCACCCAGATGTAAATTACGTTTGCCAGAAAATCATAAATTGCGACCAACTCCAATTCTTTGCAACCAATGAGATTTTTATTTCGGACTTTGTATTTTTTTATCTAGTAAGTGGTAACCCTAGCTACATGCCAAAGTTTTTGCCGGAGCAATAGTCCATCAACGCCACACCACTCAATTTAAAGTAACGAATTCGCTTTTTGTCCCGCTCGCACCAAAAAGCATAGATGAATAATGTATGACGCATGCATGGTCGAAGGATCGGAAGCGTGGAGCCAAGAATGCACATATCTTAGTTAGTTCAGGCTAGTTTACCTAAAATAGCCTGGATACGATCTCGAAGTCAAGTCCCAATGGCCTAGGAAACCAAAAATAATAGTAAACTGTTTTTGAAACAGTTGATTGACGGCTTTTGGGGGGTTCTCTTGTCATACACGTCCACCCTTCCATATCATATTCTATTTGTTATATAACTGTTATTTTCTTATTACATAAAAAAATACAACTGAATAGAGAACCTCCTCTATTTTGAACTGCTTTTTGAACGTCGTTGAAAATTAGCTTCATTAATCCACGGAAATTTAATACCTCAGAGGCCGCTAAAGCTAAAAAAAAACACAACGTTGCGTTGAATTAATTCCCTTAAAATTATGATGAAATGATAACTAAAGTTCAAAAAGAAAGTCAAGTTCCGAATGGAGATATGCGTTTGTTTGTTTGCGGTGGCGTAAAGTCAAATGTGTTTTGGTTTTGTGATGTTAGGATCGGGTCTTTCTTTTTAGCGTCTATCAAAATTATCAGTCCTCGAAATGCTACGTCATTCTAAATAAATAAGCATTAATTAAGTATTTATTGATTAACATTCTGTGAGTCGGCTGTTAACAGCAGCAATTTATCATTGCCATTTCTCATAGCTCTCCTTTACGTAATTGATACACCGCAACAGGAGTCACTTTAAAGCTACCACGAAATGATCATTGCAGCATTTCCTCAGTGACATCACTAATTTCACCATGTTCCATACCTAAAAGCAATTTTCATCGTAATCAGATTACAATGATGCTTAATGCAATATCTTTTTGCCTACTTGATCATCAGAAGACATTATTTTAGGAAATCGACGCCATTTACTCACACACGTCACACGTCTATAATTTATTTGTATTATATTCGGTTTTTGAGACTATTTACATAAAATATATATAAAAACGGGTGAAAAATTTAATGAGGTAACTAACCTTTGTATTGACCACAAAACTTCGAAGTTCATACTCTCAAATTTTAAAATTACCCACAAAATGAACTTTAAAGGTCAATTTGTAATAATAAAATCAAGCAAACTAATTTCAAGTTTCATTCTATTAACGTTTTTAGGGTTCCTTGACTTGTCAAAATAGAAACAATGCGTTTCTACCTATCATGCAAACCGAAGACATGTCAATGAAATAAGTACCTAGTACAAAAGGATACGTAAAAGTTCCCTCTTACCTACCTATTTTACTCATGTGTAAAGTTTAGAATTCGAATGTTACTTGTTCCCAAACACTACTGTCTGCTATTTTTTACCAGTCACTTAATTATATTACGTCTTAGGGAGCTTTAGTTAACAATACCTACTTAATCAATAAAATAAATAGTACAAGAAACTTTTTACTTTTTTGTTCCGTCACGCGTCACGCGCACTAGTGTCCGTTTGCACCACTGTTATTTTTGTGTATATTGTTTTCAGATAGCCCTCATTTTATATAGGTAGTGAAAAAAATGAATTACATTGTTCCTCAATTAAAGAACCGTCTACCTGCTAATCCTCCTCGCACTTAACTATTTTTTTTGAAGATCCAATAAGCGTTAACCCGCCAATGAACACATAACACGTTCCATCACTTGCGCAAACTCATTCAAATCGATCCCATTCACTTTCGCGAATCAAATCGAAACCTGCACTGCTTGCGAAATCAAATAAAACAGCCATTTTGCGTGAAGTTGATTGAAGTCGGGTTTCCTTTAAGCTCGAGTTTAAAGGGGCGTAACGTCAATAAGCTGTCAATGAATGTCATGTGGTTGAGATACAATCAGATGATCTCTGAAAATGAGCACTGAGAGCGCGTTTGGGCTGCGGGGTGTATTAGGTACAGACAGACCGGCGGTGTATATGGCAGCAGAGGTTAATTTTTTTTTTTTTATGATTTGGACTGTATTAGGGCTATTTAGCCCTCACTACCAGTGAGTTGGACGTTGTGTGGGAGTATAACGCGCTAAAGGCATTGTCTCCTCGCCACAGGAGTGATTATGCAGAGGATTGAAATAATATACATTACTATAGGGCCCAGGAAAATAGGGATTGCCGACCGAGTAGGTATAGGCGGGTAGGGATAGGATATGAAACATAAAATACAAAAGAAGGTCGCTTCGTAGGACTGATATTAATAAAATTAAATTACGAACGTCTCGTCTGGCCGCACCCTAAATGTGAGACTTCGAAGCCTCGCCATTATAAGGAAAACAATGACAATATTTCTTTGCATGTTTCAGAAAATCATTATTATTGTAATAACAAAAATTATAGTCTATCACTAAAATTAAAGTGTATTCGACGAGGCAATTAACCAAGGTAAAGAAAAATAAACTATCGATTAGCGAAAACGATTACCTACAGCTGATATATGTATATATCAGCTGCGGAGTACGGAAGCGCTCCCTACGAATCCAATTTTATTTTCGAGATAATGCCGTGAAGCATAAGACAAAGTTTCTCCATATAACTAAAACTAGACTATAAATGACGCATCTACGAAAGTGAAATCGCTTGCAAAAAGCCCAAGCTTAATAGCGGGCGATTATGTATGAAGGAACAATGTGACTTCTCCCATTGTGGCCCACAGTCAATGCCAGGGCCCGAGTGACTGGACAATGCTGCAGTGTAGGCATATGGGGAGATCGGTTTACTGACGAATACCCATTCACTTACTATGTTTCCCAACCCGAATTATTTCACCAACTCAAGTGAAAAAAAGTGATTATTCTCAAGATGTAATATTTGAATTCGTATATAGATACCATTGCTGACGAAATTTCATGCGAAAGCGAGATCAGTTGCAAAAAGCTCACATAAATAATAGCTTAATAGCTTACGATTAAGTATCTGGTTCGGCTCCCATTGTTGCAGGCTTGGCAGTCAATGCCAAGTAACGGTGACATGACGTCATTGGAACATATGACTTTGTATGTTATTGTCCTGCAGTGGGCTGATTGCATATTAGGGTGCTATACACATAAGCGGGTCGGCATTATCAGTTTGGCAGTACATGTTTGTTAAACACCAAAGCTTCCATCCATCCACATACTTATATTCAATTTTGCCAACCAGGTGCGGGTGTGTTGATTAATGCTGGTCCGTTTATATAAGTAACAACCCTTTACGCACCGCTCTAAGTTTGTAGGCCTTCCACTAGAGTGTCGGGGACGTGACGAAATTATTTTAATACTTCTTAGAAAGTTAGGAAATACATTTTTATCATATGGTTTTCAGGTAGCCGTCTCGTGCACGACAAAGTAGATGTCGTGGTGGAATACCCCTGTAGCCGAAGTTTGAGTAGAAAGATAAGACACTCCCGGAAAACATACTAAAATCCAAAAGACTAATGTTTCATTTGTACCAGAGATGTGCGTTAAAAGAACCAATGGAAGAGGCTGCGTGGAAACGCATCGGTCCACAGACACCGCGAGTTGGGACATTCATGAATTCACCGCCCTAGGTATGTAAAGAACTACCTATTGAGCATTTCTCAAAAAGTTTGTACAAAATTAAGACTTCAATTAAAGTTCAATATCATTTTCCTATTTCGTTACCAATTATTTTAGTAGTTTCATATCAATGTGTTTAATGTTTTTGTGTGTTTTATTATTTTTTAATTATTATACAATCTGAAATCACTGTATTGGAAATCACAAAGAAAATTGGTAACAAAATAGGAAAAATATAATTGAGCATTAATTGACGTCTTAATTTTTTACAAACTTTTTGAGGATGCTCTATTAAGCATTACACTTTTCAAATACTGAACAGAGGTTCAATGAATAATTAAATATAAAATTCTGGTTAAAAAAAATCTTAACGCGACATTTAGTCGAAAAGCTGCACATTCAAAAGTCTTGAAAGTAAAATTCATTGAAGGAGCATTACAAATAATTATTATTATTTATTGTCGTCACCACATCAACTTGTAATTTAGCATCGTAAAAAATGATGAGGTACTTGACGGCATTTACAAGGCATAAATACAGCAGTTACCATCCTTATTAGGCGGGATTGTCAATAACTGCCCGTTGCCGAAATAACCGGATGTTTTGAGATACTTTTCGACAATAAAAACGGATTTTTTTTGATTCGTGTCCAAATGAAAGAAATAAGTTATGTTGTGATTGGTACGTAGTTAAATCTTCTTCAACTAAGGCTGGATTTACGCTGAATTAGACCAAAACTTTGATTACTTTGAAACGAGAATAATGCTTCATCATTATTATCATAGGCCCTTCAGTCAATTACAGACGATTTGTGGTCTTCAGTCTGCGAAGCACCGTCAAGAGATACTGACCGTTGTTGTTGTAGTAGGGTCGCCTTAAATGGGCATTATGGGGTTTTGACGTTCGAGAGTAAGTGTTATTCTTGGCATAAAATTTGGATCCAATCCAGCATTAGGCTGCCTGCCACTGGAGCGTGTAAAATGGACGAATCACTTTCCTTAGATTTAAATGCACTTTTTTGGGCTTCACAAAGACTCAGCCTAATAGGTTAATTTTTTCCTCTCCGCTTTAGTGGACAGATACCCTTAGTATGATTGTTCTACTATCAACTGACTACATGTTTTTTTAATACTTAGCCTAACGTCTACTTAGCCCCAGGATTGCACTACATCACCTAACCTAGCCTGACGAAATGATACAGTAAGTATTTCTACTAAAATGTTGTTTGATAATTTCATGGTTTCAGTCATTCTTCCGATGGAAAATCTGATTGATGAGAATTTTAATGAAGCGTAAAAACTTAAGACATTACACAAACACGTCGCAACACATTAGAACCGATATTTTTCTAACATGAACCATTAAGCACAATTTATTACCGCACTGACCTCAACGGATTCGGGTTCACCTGTTAATAGTTAATTTGAAAGTAATACCAGCATACATCATTGATGTAGTAGACAGTTTAAAAACAATATGAATACCCACTTTATTTTAGACGGGTGACTAATTGCCACCCATCCCGCAAATGGCAAGATATAGTAACCGCTTTATAACTAAGCGTTTATTTTTCAAACCGTAAGTGATCCCATTATCATTTGTTAATTGCAAAATGGGAATAGGTACAAAAGTTCATATACCGTAACTTTGTTTTATTACTTTAAACTTATATTTGGACATATACCAGCACCTTCCTGTGGCAGTGCACAGTTAGGTGGTGAACTGATATTTATTGCAAGAACAGTTTAGCTACAATGGATGTTGATAACACACCGGAAGTTTATGTTCAACCTAAAATAGGTATGCAATTTGTTCGCTGTTTACAATATTATGTTATGAAGAACATAACTAAGACATTAGCCACAATTCTATATTAAATGTTGATTTATTATTAATATGATTACAACAGTATATGTCTGTTTGTTATGATATGATAATTACATATATTAGACATAACGTAATATTGTCTGTTTATTTATCTTTATTATTCTTATTTATTATTCACCGGTAGAGTCGCCAATAGCGTGGTAAGTTAGCGGATAATTAATTATTGGAGCTAGTTTCAAAGGTATCATCAATCTGTAGGTACTGGAAGCGTAATATTTTCTACTGCTTGCCAGCCGATACTAATGTAATGTGAAAACAATTTAATCTATCATTAGGGCCCAAATCTGACATACTGTTTTTATTCTTGTGACTACGCGAACACAGAGCTTAACGTGATTAACAGACGGATTTCCGGCGACGTTTCGTTATTTGGTTACTGCGGTTTAGTCTAATGCGGCATACAAAAAGTCACATAAGTATAAACATAATTTCGAAACATTATACGAATTCAGTGTATTTTAAGAATAGTAAAATCAAAATGAGAAAATGTCCGCTCCCCTAAAGAAATATACATTATTTTGATCTGGCACGTATTCTACAATCATGCCAATTGTACAGTGAAGGTAATTTCACAGATATTATATGATATCATTATCTAGACACGCGGCAGCGCGTCCAGCCAAGTTCACCCCAGGAAACATCACTTACACGAACCGTTTGGAGCCACTTTTGACCCCTCAATAACTCCAAATCTATTTAACATAAAAACATGTTTATGTATTAAGGTCAAATAGTTATTGTGATATTAAAGTCCAAAAAACGGCATTTTTACCACTGACTGACTGACTGACTTAGTGACTAGTAATCAAAAACCTAACCCACTTCCGTGGCTAGGCCTTGGCTAGTTTTCACAAACTGACTAAATTTTATAAAAGTAATATAGTATTATTATCAAGCTAACAGTATAAGTAACAGGACGTACACTAACTTGCGTACTTACCTTTACGAAAATAGGTTAATGATTAGACAAATATAATATAAATATATCTGTAAAAACTAGCCGAATCAAGTCTTGATATTGAATTACACCCCAAGTAAAATAAATGCATTGAGTATGTCGCATGTCCTTGTATTTAAAATTTTTAGGGCAAAGAACTTGGCACCCATATACGTAGATCTCAATTCTTTTGTCGGCGAAGTCGACAACGTTGCACACGATATTGAACTTGGCTCTCATTTAACATTTATGTTTGTGATGGGATATGTAAATACTTACTTACTACCCCCCTCTTATGTATACCGCTATTTTGACGCTGATTTCGATGGGATAAACAAAGAGTTATCTAAGAACGAGTGGTTTGAGATCTTTACAAGCCACTCGTTGGAGAAGTGTTTATCATTATTTTATGCCATATTAAATAATTTAATCGATAAATATGTCCCTAAAATTCTGAAGCGTACTTCATTTTCCAAGCCTCCATGGTACACTAAGCCACTTAGAAGGCTACTAAATGAAAAAAAGAAATTTCATAAGCTGTGGAAGACGTACAGAAATCCTCTCGACCATGACAGTTATAAAATTTTAAAGAAAAGAGTTAACAAATTAGAGCCAGAATGTTACAGAAATTATATACAATACACAGAAACTAAAATTAATACTCACCCTAAATTCTTCTGGACATATATAAAATCAGTTCATACAAAAGGTGGTCTTCCGCAGGTTATGCAATACAAGGGTTTAACAGCTACAGATGGTACTCAGATATGCGATTTTTTCAATGAACACTTTCACTCAGTATTTGAGAAACCTTGTCATGCCCCAGACGTGGACCTAAACAATCTGCCGCCGGTTAATAACACTTTTTTCGACATAGATAGTATTTTTATAAGCAAGGAATTAGTTAAGAAATATCTTGATCGTATTGATATTAATAAGGGTGCTGGTCCCGATTGTGTCCATCCTGTTATTATTCAAAGATGCTCTTCAAGCCTTGCTTTGCCTATTTCTTTACTTTTCGAAAAGTCTATTAGGGATGGATGCGTGCCATCTTTATGGAAACGTGCATTGGTTACACTACACCGATACCAAAGGGCTTGGTAAGTTCTGATATTGAAAAATATAGACCGATTTCGAAGTTATGTCATTTTAGTAAAATTTTAGAGAAAATCGTAACCGATCAGCTTACCTCAGTCGTGCGCCATCACATTGTCCCAAATCAACATGGTTTTCAGAGAGGCCGTAGTGTTGAATCTAACCTAATATCTTACACTGAAATTATTTTAGACGCTTTAGATAGAAACTGGCAGGTAGACGCAGTGTATACCGATTTTGCTAAGGCTTTTGATAAAGTTTGCCACTATCGCTTACTTAGAAAGCTTTGGCTTTTCGGTATACATGGCGACCTCTTTCGTTGGATAAAGTCTTACGTTGAAAACCGTTCACAGGCTGTGGCGGTCGGAGGATATATTTCACAGTACAGGTGTATTACTTCTGGTGTTCCCCAGGGCTCGCATTTAGGGCCTGTGTTATTTATTCTATACATTAACGATATTACAGAATGCATAAAAAATTCGCACTTGCTTTTATACGCCGACGATGCAAAGATCTTTAAAGTTATTCGGAGTACAGATGATTGTGAATCTCTGCAAAAAGACCTGAATGATCTTGAGGACTTTTGCGCATCAAATAATTTATTCTTAAATGCAGATAAATGTTCCTTTATCACCTTTAGTAGAAAAAAGACTAATATAAATTTCAATTATAAATTATGTAATAAAGACCTTTCTCGCGTTGAACATATTCGGGATCTCGGTGTAATTATGGACTCAAAACTGACCTTTATCCCACACATTGACGATATATTAAATAAATCATATAAGCAGTTGGGATTTATATTGCGTGTAGGTAAACCATTTCAGAGAATCTTAACTTATAAGGTGCTATTTAATTGTTACGTGCGTAGTAGACTTGAATTTGCTAGTGCTGTTTGGAACCCTCTTTTTAATATCCACAGTGATAGGATTGAAAAAGTGCAGAAAAAGTTTGTTAGAGCGATTGAGTTTCGTATTGACAATACATATTCAGATTATGACACTGCCATGAAAAAGCATAATATTACTTCCCTGAGTCTTCGGCGTGAGCGTTCTGATGTATTAATTCTTTATAAAATTGTTAATAACATTATTAATGTACCTACTCTACTAGAATCTGTCTCGCTTAGAGTACCGAGACGTTGTGAGCGTGCTTGTCGTAAGAAACCCTTGTTTTGTATTTCCCGTAGCCGGACATCTTACGCGAGAAATAGTTTTGTTAGAAGGGCCTGCAGGTTGTATAACGACAAATTTATACATTTGGATATTCTTGGACAAAGTCTGTATAGTTTCAGAAGGCAAACTTCACAGTGCATCGCAGAATGCGAATAGGTTATATTATTGTATTGTACCTATTTTATTTTGTTTTGCATTGTAATTTGTACAAATAACTTTTTAACTGTGTCAATTGGGTAGATTATTCTAGTTTATAAGATTTATATTCGTTCAGGAAACTGTAAGTCTTCAAAATGAAAAGTTTACTGTATCACCTACAACCATGTAAGACTGTTTGTTTCTAATAAAATAAAATAAAATAAAAAAAAAAAATAAAAATAAAAATAAATATAAAGTGAGTATGTGCGGAACTTATGAAGTGTCTATATCAAATTGTTGTTTTCACCTTTTTTAGACATGACGAATTGTATCAGGGTTGGTTAGCCATCGGACTTTGTGTGGCAATATACACCGCTAATAAATCCCAGCTTGCTTGCGTTGAATAAATCCCAGCTTGTTTTGGACTGCAATGTGACTAATTATACACCGTTGGTAATTTGGCAAATTTTACCAGTCGCTGACGGTGCCAGAGTCTTCTGTCTTAATAGTGATGCTTTTCATAGTAAACAGCTTAAAAAACTTATTACATTGTAATTCTGACACTCCGCCAATAGAACATATTCTACAATGTAATGCCAATTAATTGCAGTGACGGGACAGAGTTTAAGCAAATCGATAGATCGATAGTAGTCAGGGGGGTATTCGACCAATTTTAGAGATATAATGGAGATCTCTCATTTTCATCGCCATCCGTCACTTTTGACGTGTGCCTACTTGACAAGTGGCGATATCGCAACTTCGTCAATTCGGACGCGCAAAATTTTCGTTTCCTTTGTATGTGACGGCATAAATAACAGGCGCATACTTTAAATTGACCGCATAGTACGTGAAATTGGTCCGTTACGTTTCGTTCAAAACAGAAATTTATATACATGAATAACATTTTTGACAATCATTATCGTCTTCGTATTTCCAAAATTGAGATGAGATATGTCACTTTTAAGCTCATCGCATTTAAATGACAGTTCAATGGCGATATAACTGTTATCTAATGGAGATTTGACGTTTGGAGATATCTCCAACGGCATTCTCGAATTGGGCCCCAGAATTGTGTTTCCTACAAATCGCGAGCCCTTTTATAATATCCGGTCGAAAGTGATATATCGTTACTGTACCTACACAGTACAAATATTAGTACTTATTACTAGAAAAGAAATTACAAATGAACGGGGAACCTGATGGTTTATCAAACATGCGTTTGCTAATTAAGTTCGGCGAATATAAATATAAGTATTTAAAAATAAAATTGATGACATTTTTAAATGTGTGAATATATTAAACACGCGGCATTCATAGCTATTCCATCAGGCATATAGAAATAATTGAAATACTTAGAAAAATCGTTTTCTACAATTGCATAAAACCTAACTTATTTTTACAGCATACTTCATATCTGTTAAAAACGTCAAAAAACTTACCTCGTCCTGAAACGCCTTGTGCAGAGAATCCTTGGTGTACTTCTGGTCTCCTTGCCGCAGAATCCCTGAGCACTGCTTCAACAGTGACAGTCGCATCCTCTCTTTCGCACTCTCCTCTTCCATGAAGGACATCCGATGCCCATTCCGTGGAACACCCAACAAGTCCTTGGAATCCTCTTTTCCGCCATTTTGTATCTTCACTTCGAGAGGCTTTATTTCTTTGCTATCCGTTTTCCCGCTGTCGACTTTGTCTATGTTTATAGTAATTTTTTCGGAAGTTTTTTCAACGTCTGCGTTTTTATCGTTGCTTGGTAAATGACCGTTTGATGCCATGGTTTTTGTTAATCACTGGTTTATTTTTATCATTTTTATGAGTCACTTTACATCACTGTCTGCCAGATTTATTGTTTTCTATCACTTAAGTATCACTGAAAACTTTAATGATGAGATTTTTTTATGTTTTGCAACCTATCAATTCAACCTAAGCACAAAAAAACAGAAAATAATCGTACAAAGAAGTTACGAAATATAATTTTAGGGTTCAAAACTATTTACAGATTATTTTATTATTTCGTACCCTCGTTTTCTTTTTTACATTGTGTTCTTAAATTTATGAGCATAAACGAGATAAAAAATATTTGAGCCCACCTCTATGCCGTTAACAATAGAAAAGTTCACATATTTTTGATCAAATTTTTGCTCATTTTATGAAATCGACTGTACAAAGTATTTGTAACTCTCAGGGCATTGAAAGTTAGGAAGAAATCCGTGTTTTGCGATAAGATCTCGGTTTTTTCGTTTAAGTAACATTTAATGTCAATAAAACATTGCATACAAATAACGTAATGTACTAGTAACTACGAAGTATACCTGTTCATAAAAAGTAGGGATTAGCAAAATTTACGTCTCTTTATACATAATATATTGAAACGAAATCCTGTTTCGGAGTATAACCAGAGGACATGATGAATGTAATCTAAACGTACGTTTCTTGCATATGTTAATAAACACCATAAATTACTGCACCTCAAATGGTTACATGCATTAGATAAGTAGGTAGGTAGCTAGATTATATTAGGTACTACTTAAATATTACATGTAGGTTATGTTTAAGTGCATTAGACCTGTGCAATAACAAAATATGCTGATTAATCAGTAGCGACCTTTTTTCTTTAATATTTCTGAGAATTTTGAGCAAAACGGACTCTATCGCGCGACAAAATATTGCTCCTCTCTTTCCTTTCAATACCGTACGAGCAAGAAAATGAATCGCGTGATGTACTCTCAACAGGATTTCTATTATCAAATATTTAAATATCGTCTACATCTGCAAAAAATGTAACACGGCCTCTATTGCACATTTATAGTTACATCGATGAAACGCTGAGACTTTTTTTCGCACTTAATTTTTTTGACTAATTACGACTGTTTAATTAACGTACTATAAAGACCTCGGCAAGGCATTTTCATTCTAACTAATGTTAAAATTATACAGTTACCCCTTATAAATCGTCCTTTTTTAATGAAAATATCCTTCCCGATCCAAGTTCTATGGCAAAGAAAATCCTATATCAATTCGTAACTACGAGTTAAAAAAAGTAAAGCCAGAAAACAAAAACGCTTTCACACTTACATATATATATAATTATTCAGGGCAATACCACGGAATGCTGAAATGTAGCGTCGATAAAGTAATGGTGATAAATCAGTCAATTAACATAACCAAGTGAAAGTTTCAATTGAACGAATAAATCTAATCGAACAGTTTCACTTTTTATAGCAAAGCTTGTTTTTAATGGCAGTGTGGGTAAACTCTTATTCGTGCTTCAAGAGCATACGAGGTGATTAAATTTCGATACTTACCTAACATGTGACTGTCAAATATAAACATGCCTATGTATACCTACTAGATAAAATTTCTTAATAATTTTTGTACATTTCTTTTCTTAATTTGAGCTTCTATTTTGATATTTGTATACGCGAAGCGTTTAGTACTATTGGGATAAAGTAAAAAAAAATGACGATCCATGTTAATAGGGAAACCACTTCTGGGAATAGGGCTCTTGTACCGCAATAAATAAATTGTGGCAATATGACAACTGTGAAAAGTATTATGTCAGTATTTCATATTATTTTTTCGACTTTCACTTGTCTTTGCCGTTTTGCAGTACAAGCCAATAGTGACGTCACCACAAAATACTAAGAAAAAAAAACAATTACACGTATCTAATTATTAGCTTAAATTGGAATGTTATTTGAAATTTTAATAAAAAAATGGGTTTTTATCATTTAGGTATCTTGAAATAAAACATTTGAAACAAGCTTAGATTGAATTAGCAAGTTAATAATTTTACTGACGATGTTTTGTTAAATCAATATTATTCTTGGTGTGCTCCTAAAGTGAATAATTTAGATCAATTAATTGAAAGCTCAAAAAGAACAGCTTTACAACAAATACGACGCTCTAGAGCAATTTCGATCGTTATCAGGCAATTTTGCGCTAGATTGCCGATATATTTATAGGTACCCTTAATTGGATGTTTTATAAAACATGCCACACCCCGTATCCATAGCAGAACTGTAGCAAGTGACTCTGCTGGTCCACGGCTTGCGAAATCACGGCAAGTTGTACTAGCTCAGCAGATGGCTCAAGATCACTAAGACAATGTCTATTTAAGGACTAACTTATGACTTGATGATACCATGTATCACCAATGTAAAGCATTTATGTCATTATATGTTACGGTATGTATCATGATTCATTGAACACGAGCATATCTTTATGCTATGTCAACATCATTACCTTTATAAATGCAAAAATGCGTTCGTAGATGCATGTTGCATTTTTTACGTGGTATTGCAGCAACGGATCGACGTGACTTATGGCATAGATATGAGGAGTAGTGAGTCCTTCAGGGACTGGCTATACTGGTGTATTCGCTTCCTACGGCATTTGCTGATCGGGAGTTCTCCCTTGGCTGGATGAACCTTCTGAACTTCTGTCAAAATAGAGTCCACATTTCTTCTTCAAAAAAAAATGTCTGCGGATCATATTTAACCCTACGAACATGCAATTTTGCATGGAATTAAAATATTTAATAATTTACCTGAATGTATCAAATCTCAAGATGGAATTAGATTTAAAACAAAGCTCAAGAAATGGCTGTTAATAAAAAGTTTCTACAATTTAAATGAATATTTTAGAGGTATAGACTGACATAGTTAAGATTGTTTTAGTATATTTTGTTGCTATATTGTACGCCCGAAATGGGTAAACTGTTGGACCTTTTTATGACATTAATATGATCTAGTACACGGTTTTGACAATACATGAATCTTTATCTTTATCTTAGAACATCCTGAGAAGGAGAGCTATCTTGATTTTTAGTGGAAGACGGACTTTCGACGTCATCATTTTTTTGTACGGAATTTAACATTATTGTTCGGAATCCTCTAATGTGGGGATTGTGGGGTACCTAATGAGAGGGCATTGTGAGCCGAGGCCAAATATTTTCCATATTATTATCATGAAACGAGTGTTCGGAAAGACATGTTAGGATTCTAAAAACAAAATGTCATATATCCATATAAAAAAATATGACCACATAACTCCCTTTTGCACTAAAAACTAAGATGGCTCTAGTTCTTAAAATGTTTTCAAGGTTCAGAAGATTTTATCTCAGATATAGGCAATCGATTCCCAAATATTTATATAAGTTAGTTTAGGTAAGTGAAACACCGGAAGTGAAGTGTAATATACAAAAAAAGAATCATAGCTTCGGTGAAGCAGATTTTGACAAAATAGTTTCGGGTAAAAAAGTCTCGCTGTCGTTGATCGTGCTGTGATTTAGAAACTATTCCTCAAAAAAAACCTTCCAAATTGTGTTCTACTTACCCGACCTGACCCTACCTTAAAAACCTACTTAATAAAAACTCACTAGTAACAATCAAGGAAACATAGCATACAATGTGAAGTGTTTCCGCGATGCCGCAGTCGGTCCCGGCGGCGACCAGTTATGATAATCGAATAGCTATTATTACACATGTATATTCGCTGCTAACCGGATTCGAGGGAATCCACGTTATTGTTTTTGCTGTTGTACTTACACTGTTAGTGAAAGAGCTTTATACTAGAAGAAAAAAAAATAGCTACTTATTGAATAAAAATATCAAAGTACAAAGAAAAATGTAACTGTGTAACCTGGCGGATGAGACCGGGCATCGAAATAGGTACCTCTGGATTACTGGGCAAACGTGTTAACCACTACACCACAACACCTTTCGACTTTTTAGGGTTCCGTACCCAAAGGGTAAGAAGCGGGACCCTTTTACTAAGACTCCGCTGTCCATCCGTCTGTCTGTCTGTCTGTCATCAGGCTGTATCTCATGAACCGTGATAGTTAGACAGTTGAAATTTTCACAGATGATGAATTTCTGTTGCCGCTATAACAAAAAATACTGAAAAAACGGAATAAAATAAATATTTAAGGCGGCTCTCATACAACAAACGTAATCGGTTGCGTTAACTTTGAACCTAATTTGCAAAATGCAAACTTAACCCGGCCAGTTAAGGTGGGATAAGTGTTTGTACGGAACCCTCGGTGTGCGAATACAACTTGGCCGTTTCTTAATCTTTTTGTGTTGATCTTTGCATTGTTTAATTGAACATTAGAAAGTTTATTATCTCCTATTCCCCATCCCCTAAACGCGAATTAAAAAAAAAAGTTAAAAAAAACATATTGTAGTAATATAACACTCGTTAAATTTCTGCCGCTGACTGTACGATAGGATTAACAAAAAATATTGTGTCATTGCTTTAATTGCCGAGCCGATTCTGATGAGGCTTTTTGTAAAATGTTTTTGTGTCATTAAGCTTTAATTAAAAATGCGGTGTACAGAAATAAATGGGTTCATTAAACCAAGGAGCTTCCACATCCGGCATGGGTTGTTTTTTTTTTCATACTAAGTAAATAACTACATCATTGGAACCTTTTCTTTATATGCGAATAAGTTTAAGTTTCCAACGCAACAATAAGTACATATATATTGATTTTAATTTACCCGATTTTCACACAATATTCATTGTAACAAACCTGATAGATTTTGTCTATAGAAGACAGCAGTTGAGTACTCACTGCTTAACCTTTTGAACGCCAGAGTCGTCTGTTGCCGACAACGGAGAAAATTGCTCCACTGACCAACGTCGGCCACAGCCGTCAAAAACAAAATTTCAATCATCAAAAACTTTGTTCTTCAAACCGCTACAAGCATTTTCCAATCTCTGTTGGTACTTTAGCTCTTCTTTTTTTGTGGCGTTATAGGCACGGTGTATACTCGTAATTTACTGTCCCTTTTAATTGCTAAAACGCGTATTTTTATCTAAGCAATATGTGTAGTTTGGGTGGGAGCCGTGTGGCCAATTACTAAACTAATTGTGTACTATTTATTTAATATTTTATACACAAAGTATTTAATTAGTGTTCACGGTCATTGCATTATTTAAATTTATTTGATTACTCATTAGGAGAACGTACGTTAAGATTACATTTTGTATTCTTTGCTGAGACCAAACAATATGGTACAAATTATTTGAGATAGAAGTTCGTTATCCTATCATCCGATAATTAAATATTTGTATGGACACTTGTGACATTTAAAGCACTCGAGTTGAATTAATGGTCTATGTTGAAATAAAATAACAAAAGTGATTTTTAGCTCCCTCTGCAGACACTTTTAGGTTAATAAAACGTTAGTGTTTTTCACCTTCTATTTGAATTTAGAGATTTTATACTTAAACGGTGTTGCATTTGTCTTTATTTGCATATTTAAATACATATTTTTACGAGATTTTTTTATGACGTGCATCTATTTACGCCTTTTCGAAGTGGTTTTAAACCCCCCTAGTCACACATCACAATGTTTATCACAAAAATTAGAAAAGCAACAAAATAAGATCTTATCGCAAACAAATTGGACATCCCTCGAGTAGCAAAAAGTGTTTGAAACCATATACAACATATCATACATAAACTGACCAACGACATAGTATACCCTGTGGCACTTGATAGTAAGTAGCTACGAGGTCAATTTAAACTCGCTGGTTCAGCAACTGCCTATTCACTACTGAAGGGACCCATATTATATTTATCAGTAAATATACACGGTGGGAGCGAGTTCCTATCCTTCTGCATTAATTAAGGAACTTGCTAAATAGAATCACTACACCCTTTTCGCACTAACATCGTGCTTTAACTATTTTTTTGCTTACACTTCACCCCTTAAGATGCACTCGCGTTTATGGTGTGACTAGTCTATCGTATCACAAGAAAAAACGGCAAATTAGAAAAATGGGATCCTGGCAGCACGGCATTTTTAATAACGTGAAAACTATTAGTTATGCAAAATTTTACTTGTTTATATGCAAATTTGTTGCCATATATAGAACTTAAAAATCCTTGTGACACTCTCTGGTCAGACTTCACGCGGTACTGTTCTAGCTGTGCTTACTTCAACCCTAAGCTCGCGGCGGGCGAGCGTTCGCGCACCGTCACGGATCTACACTGCGCGTGCGCGCCGATTATTTCACCGGTTAGAAAAGCTTCTTCTGATAAATACGGTGTCATTTATTGGTATTATAAATTAATAGTAGAGCGTATTTAAATATGGAACAACTTCAAATAACCTTTTTGGTACTGCAGTAAAATTGCAAGTAGAGGTAAAAAAAGAGATTGCTACAGCGATAAGAATTTAATACAATTTTGTTTAAATCACCTTTTGGTAGCACATTTTTTCAAGTATTATCGTTGAATGGATTTAGTAACAAGTGGTTCAACATTCATCTGGGAATTTTTGAAATGCACTCTTGGCTAATTCGTGGAGGTGTTATAGAAGTTTACAGATATCTCGGGTTTACCTACATAAAAATTTAAAGTAAAGTTTAGTACCGACTCCATCTATTTCCCATTCATATGCCTTAAGTTGAAATAGTAAAAATGTTTTATTGCCAATGACAACATTTAAAATTTTCAAATAGTGTTCAGTTAAAACTGATTTCATTAAGAGGCCTTATTCCTTTTAAAAAATATTGTTTTCATATTATCACAAATATACCTATTGATAATTTCAACCAACTTTTTGAAATGAATATTTAATACTTTTCCCCGAGTTCTAGGTAGTAACATAGCTATTTCATGAAAATAAGATGAATAAACTAACTTTCCGCGTGAATTTTGACAATTTCGAGTAGTTTTTGAAACATAAATTATCTATGAAAAATTCAAACTGTAGGTTTCAAATATATACCAATAAATCCCAATTGCCTATCAATAATATGTTAAGAAACATGTTTGATCAAAGAGAAAAATTTCTAATATATTCAGCATTTTAAAAGCAATAAGGCCTCTTAATTTATTATCGCAGAAACCAAAAATACTATTTTTATTTTATTATACCGAATAGTCTTTAAAATAGATAGATATTTAAAAAAAAAATGAAACAGCGTTATCTAAGAATCGGCCCTCAACATGACGTCACGTTGTAGACAATTTGAGTCACAACCCACAGAAATGACAGTGGTACAATCTCCATACTAAATCCGCCTTAGTACTCGTCCGACTGTAAGATTTTCTGCGCTGTGACATATTTATTACAGGTCGCCTACGCTCTTATAAAAAGAGGAACTTATCAAATTAATTTGGGATATTTTCGAAATGTAAAAATGTGGTAATATTTTTTTCTTATCTCGTATTTTATAATATCGATAAAAAGCCTGGTTAAAATATTAAAATGTTATCAATTAGTTCAATAATTTCAAATTGATAAAACCCGTTGATGTCTTTATTTCACGTAAAGCTAAGAAAGTAAAGTTCACATAAATATTCAAGATACAAATTTTTTAGGAAAACATATAAGCCATTCCTTTAATATAACATCAAACATCAGTATCTTTTTCTGTAGAAAACTCTAAGGATAAAATAATAGACAAATGATATTTGGTATGTACAGAAAATCTATGAGAAGGATTGTTCGAAAGAGGAAGTGTAAAGGGGACCGCTATAGAAAATTTAAGAATACGTTTCTTTCTTATATTAGCATAGACATAACGTACCAGTCTACATAATCAAGTTCAACGGCTTTTGATATTTATAGATCTTTACACGCTATATAAAGGTGACCTTTGCTGTGACCGGTGGTCAAGTGGTCTTAACCTTTGGTATGCCTAAGCCACTGAACAATACTGTGAGTACTTATAATTATTTATGTATTTTTTTTCAACTTCAAAGTTTAAGGTAAAAAGTTATCTCGTCTATAGATTGATACCTCCAGGCCCTCTAGCACAATATTTTAGACAAATATTGCGTTACTCTTTCCTTTCAATACCGAAAGCACAAGAAGGGTGTTGCTGTTGCTGCAATAAGCATATAGAAGCAACTGAGAATTCTGGTTTCCTCGATATTCAAAATTATCTCACCAACCGAATCTAGGATGCAACATGCAACGCGTATCTCTAAAGACCTGGCATTCATCTCACTAATATTATAAAGGCGAAAGTTTTTAAGTGTGTTTGTATGTTTGTTACTTCTTCACTCTCAAACGGCTCGACCAATTTTGATGAAATTCGGTATGGAAGTAGCTGACAACCTGGATCTGAATATTTATTTATTTAAACTTTATTGCACAAAAGAAAAACAACGTACAAAAGGCGGACTTAATGCCATGAGGCATTCTCTACCAGTCAACCTTAGGGCAAAGGCTTTTTATTTATTTATCAATTATCACTTAAAATATTTATTAATTTTTTCAGAGTTTTTCTGGCATCTGCAAGAAAGTAATAAATTACTCATTTAAACGTATCACCCAACTAACACTATATCTCTATCGTATTGATAAGCAGACGTTGTCTGTCTATTAAAGACGTTTTCTTGAGAGTTGATAGTCCCTTGAAAAGCTCAAAGTACTTACATATATTCGAAAAACAATTAAAACATTTTTAATCTAATATGAGACTGATATGTTGTTTTCAAACATGGTTATGTTTTTTAGTTTCATCAAAAATAGCCTCAACATTTGAGGATTATTTATACAACGTTTTTTTGTTCAATTGCTTTAACTTCGATATAGTGCTTGGAAAATTAACGTAAACTCATCCCTTAAACCGTTTAATGATATTCGAAAAAAATTTTTTTTTTTGGTATCCCATACAAAGTAATTAAATATTTAATTGGTGGCTATTGTAAAAGGTCCTTTTGAGTTAGGCAATAGTTAGAGTCAACTTGTTGTCATTTTAACGTCACTGATAAAACTTCATCGATGACAGAATTGAGAGCTCGTTAAAAACTTAGCTAGGTGGAATGCGTGTGGATGGTCTTGGATTCGAACCCCGGTAAAGAACTTCCTTTTTGTATTGATTTTTGTTCATTGGCAGTGAAAGTTTAATTTTTTGTGCTTATTTTTTATTTCAGATCAATGTTTGCGATGTGTTTAATCCATTTTTTTTAATTCACTTTATTTCAATTCTTTCGGGTTATGGTATAGCCACAAATGAAACTAATTAAAGTTCAAGTATAAACATTTATTTACATAAACAATATTGGCCTAATAAAATAAAATGATCTCCTCATCAGTATTTAACACTCAATATTTACATTAAACCAAAATAATAATTTACTACAACTTGTTTTCAAAGTGCCCGCCATTATTTTCTAAACAAATATTCAACCAAAATCGTATCTCGCGATTTAGTTTGACAGGAGTGGCACGCATATGGCATCAGCTTCTTCCTGAATTCGTTGCAGTAGGTCTTCCCTCGAAGCTGAGCGGAAGCTGAAGCTGGCCTTCCAAGGCCTTAACAACAGGTTTGGAGTATACTTTTCTTTTAAACCACCCCAGACATTAAAGTCTAAGGGTGTTCGGTCCGGAGATCTGCATGGCGGGCCACGCAAGAGTTTGACTGTCGCGTCTAATCCAACGCCCAGCAAAGTGCACATCCAAATACTGTCTAAAACGGTCAGTAAAATGTGCGGGTGCTCCGTCATGCTGGATCCAGTGTGTCCGCAGTGTTTCCAATGGAATATCATCGAAAGAATCCAAATTATGCAAGTTCTTATTGGGATATCGACGTCGGTACTCCCTTGCTGTTTCCGCCGCATTTCCATTGCAGGAAACCGTAAACAAAGTGCATATTGGCTTCTTCTTCGGAATCTTCGGCCGTATAATTTATCCGTGGCATCACAAAGCAAGTGAACACAATTATTTCATTAAAAATTAAGTACATAACAACAATAATAAATTAGTATTGTCAATTTGACGTGACACATGCGAGTCAACTGAAAGCAAAATAAAAAAGAACAAACTTATTTATTTAGACCTTGTCGTACATAAGGAACACTGAAAACTCTTTACATACGAACCAGCAGAGAATAGTCTTTGGTTATTAGAAGATTTTACACTGGATAAACTGAGATTAAGTGATTAAATTTGGATATAAAATAATTTGAAAACGGTGCGAGTTAGGAACTTAGTTTCTTTGAGAAATTGACTCAATAAGACGTAAAGAATTAACCCTTAAAGTTAAAGCAATTGAATAAAAACAGGTTGTATATATATTTATGTGGGGACGGGGCAGGAAAAACGCACAAGATGTTCTTAAACGGCTTTATTTACATATTTACAACTTTCTTATAAAACTTCCGTCCGCAGCTAAATCATTCCATCGTCTGACACTCTCCGTCATACGTCAAATCTAATTCATTCAATTTGAACTAGCATTAATCGTCTATCAGCCAGCTCCTTATACTCTACCAGTATCAATCCCACATTTATATGAAGTGTACGTACAAAATTCTTACAGAGTACACACAACAAACTCTTGGAATAAACTCTGTGATAGGTACAGGATGTGTGCTAAAATATGTACTTATCGAATGAATCCTCTCGTAAAATCGATTGGATAAACGTATTTTTTTTGAGAAGGATATGTTTGACTGTGCATCAGACTTAAGCAGCTGGTAATCCATACTAATATTATAAATGAGAGTGTGTCTGTCTGTTACCCCTTCACGCTTAAACCGCTGAACTGATTTAGATGAAATTTGGTATGGAGACAGTTTGGGTCCCGGGAAAGGACATAGGATACTTTCATCCCGAATAAATTTAGTGTTCCCGTGGGGCACAGCTAGTTTCTAATGAAATATAAAATGCCTAATAAGAAAACTGCAGCCACAGTCGACGCATTAGCACACAGTGAAGCAAGGTAGTTACGTATGCCGACCGATTTAGGGAAAGAAGGTTATGTACAGTACTTGAGATGATGGCTTCGTTTACCGTGGTTGGTTAAGCAATAGTAGGCAAAGTTGGTTCAAACCCAGTACACCGATAGAATATTTACTTTTTAATAAACTTGTAATTACCATATCACATTTACCGATAAGGAGTTCCTTCGTTTTTTCCTGGATTTGTTCACCAGATCTTGACCAACATTACTCTAACAAAACATAATTTTTAACCGACTTCAAAAAAAGGAGGGGGTTCTCAGTTCGGTTGTATGTTTTTTTTTTTTTTTTTTTTTTTTTATGTTTGTTACCTCATAACTCCGTCATTTATGATTCGATTTGGAAAATTCTTTTAAGGTTCCTGAAAAGACATCTCAAGGTTGGTCCCATAAAATTTTGGTGATGATCGGATGACGAGATCCATGAGGAATCGAAGGAATTCCTGAAATTTTATAGGCACTCATAATATTTTTCATGTATTTTCTAAAACTATTTAAGTATTTGCATATGGTAGTCATCATCTTCCAATGCTGAACTGATGATGGAAGGTACAACTCCTTAACTTTTAGGAGTTAGGAGATAATTCAAACGAGATGCATGCCTTCAAGACCTCCCTGATCACCCCGCCATAAGTATTTTACATGAATCACTAAAAAGCGAAAAAAAAAAATTTTAACAAAAAAAAGAACCGACTTCAGTAAAACTAAAAAGCCAATACCCGTTCAAGTACAGATTACATTTGACTCACCCTTTGAAGTCGGTGCCAAACCTCACGTAAACTTTAATATATAAATATAATAACTGAGTGGTTTGGGATCGATTTCAAAGGGTGAGTCAAATGTAATCTGTACTTGAACGGGTTATTATTGGCTTTTTAGTTTTACTGAAGTCGGTTCTTTTTTTTGTTAAAAATTTTTTAGGTGTATAAATTTATGAAACATGTAATGTCTCTTCCCCCAGGTAGCTCCTTTTTAGGGTTCCGTAGCCAAATGGCAAAAAACGGAACCCTTATAGATTCGTCATGTCTGTCTGTCTGTCTGTCTGTCCGTCTGTCCGTCTGTCCGTCCGTATGTCACAGCCATTTTTTTCCGAAACTATAAGAGCTATACTGTTGAAACTTGGTAGGTAGATGTATTCTGTGAACCGCATTAAGATTTTGATGCAAAAATAAAAAAATAATAATAAATATTGGGGGCTCCCCATACTTAGAACTGAAACTCAAAAAATTTTTTTTCATCAAACACATACGTGTGGGGTATCTATGGATAGGTCTTCAAAAATGATATCGAGGTTTCTATAATATTTTTTTTCTAAACCGAATAGTTTGCGTGACAGACGCTTCCAAAGTGGAAAAAAGTTGGTCCCCCCCCCTCTAACCTCTAAAATAAGAAAATAAAAAAATCTAAAAAAAAACATATGATGTACATTACTATAAAAACTACCAACGAAAATTGTTTTGAACGAGATCTAGTAAGTAGTTTTTTTTTATAATTAAATACCTAACTTTGCACTTAATTTATATGGGGCGCTATACATACCAGGTGCAAACTTAACTTAACCACTTAGGGATGGAAAGTGTTTGTACGGAACCCTCGGTGCGCGAGTCCGACTCGCACTTGGCCGGTTTTATTAACTTTTTCTTTAAGCTTTGATCTTTGTATAAAAGGCTTAATTTTTTTTAGGTTAACAAAAGAATATCTTCTTTCTTTTACACTCTAAAAGAATTCTGATGTAGGAAACATAAATAATACGACATATAACTAAATTGAGAACCCCTTGTTTTTTAATCCAGTTAATAAACAAGTCTTAGATCAGCACTTCTCGTATTTTTGCAAGATTTCGTGAGACTGTGCCAGCAGTGAATTTATTAAAACGTAAACAGTAAAAGGTATCTATACTTACAATTTCTGTACAAGACAGTGTCATCAGAGTAATGAGAAATGTTGAAATACATACGAAACGAGTTTTCTTACGTCGTAGAAGTCGAATATCACTCGACATGTTTAGAATCGGTACGCCGATTCATCATCAGGAGCTACGATCAGTCGCGGCGGCGGCCAATCGAACACAATTAATTACTATACTCGTACAGGGTGATCAATCCAAATGGGTCGGAAGGGAGAAAACGAAAACTATAAGAGATAGGGAAATCTGTTCTTAAGAACCATGGCGTTGATTTTAGATATAATTTAACTGCATTGTTTTTTTTTATAAATCTCACACATAACCGGGAATTGAACCTGGTTAAAATTCGGTTAGTAATCGCATGTCGTATTGTAACGTTCTTTACAGCGGTTTTGATCGGGTTATGGATGAAATTATGTATGAGATTTGTAAAAGATAATAATGCAGTTTTTGTTAAATGTAAAATCGACGCCATCGTTCCTAAGAACAGATTTCCCTATCTCTTATAGTTTTTGTTTTCTCCCTACTGACCCATTTGGATTGATTACCCGATATAAAATTGTGAATCTGTAGAATTCGAAAAATATAATGAGAAATGCGCTGTATTTTATAGATTCTGTGCAAGATGTGATGAATACAACTCTAAAATACCCTCTCAATGCAACTCAACCGATGAGAAAGAAACATGCCAAAATAATAAGAAATCATTACCGAAACTGTTTACGCCACGACAATTATATTTTTGAGAGCACATAATGTCTTATTATTAAAACAGTTTAGGCATTAATGTATTTGCTTGCATAGCATAAGTACAGTAACTGCGCGAATAAGTGCAAAGCCTTAGGTTCACCCTAAAGATAAAATTAACCAATAGGTAAACATTTTAAGCTGTTAATTTTGTTTGAATTAATACATTGCCAGTTGTCACATCCAGCTATGTTGATCTTGGGCAAAGTAATTAATACCTATATTTGGTGAGGAGAATATGCTCTGATTTTAATTTCACTTTAACTGTTTTGCGAAGAATTTTGTTATTCAATTAATTACTGGCTACTTAGTGGTTACGTAAGTATTATGTTTTTTTAAGTATTGTGTTTGTCTGTCGTGAATCGTGAGTAGGTTACAATATTTCGAAAATGAAACGAGTTTAGCGTCCTCAAGTGATTTAAGCTTTTTACAATAATTGTAATTAACACGGAGTGATTTTATCGAACTCAGTGATTATAATCACATTACACTACGATTGCTTATGGTGATGGCGATCCCGGGCTCGATTCACTGTAAGGTATTGTGTCATGAGCACGAATTATGCATTGCATACTTGGGGCGGTGAATTCGAAAATGTCCCAGATCGCAGGTTCTTGTGGCCCGAACCGAAGGTGAGGGTCATAAATATGCGATCTGGGGCTTTACGAATTACCGCCCGTTTGTCTAAAATTATTGTATCTTAAAGTTATTGCCTTGGCCAGAAAGAGAGATGTTCTCCCCGAGAAAATCTCACTTACGGCCTTGGGTGACGTAAAATTATTGTACACTTTTAATTGCCACTAATACGTAAGGATGTATCCAATGTAGGTACATAATCTTTTAGTACCTACTATGTAGCTACGATTAAGCTTATTTTTTGACGATTAGTGTACCTAAAATAAAATTTTGGTAAAAAAAACACGTATACCTATTAATAGAGTAGATGTAGTACAATAAATAACCTATTTTTGTTCTGATCAAATGTCTATACGGAATTAGAGTGCTCTATGAGCCAGAAGTTACTGTTAAAGCGCTAATACGCTCCATATATAAATGGGGAGCGTGCCGTGACGTCATCACCCCCGAAAGGTAAAAATATATGTATGGAAATATGTATAACTACCAAGTCATCTATTTCAAAACCCATTTATTCTTTGGAATAACTTTTATTTCATGTCAGCAATGTTTTTTTGTATTATAATTATACAATTACGTATACTATGCATAATTTAAGATCAATCTGTACCCCTATTATGCAATAGTATAATCAACACGATATAAAAAAACCAGTACCAGTGATTCATTTCATTGCATACATAACTATTAATATTACTCGATTATTTTTAGGAAATCAACAAGATACCATCTAGGGACTTCCGTTTCGTTCCCACAAGCAGTCTGCTTATCGTTAGACGATATAAATCGACAGTCTTCTGACAAATATAGTGTGGCGACATGTCCACATCGCGATATAGAGAGGAGGGAATTTGTCGATGCGTTAATTCGGTGTTACTGATATTTGTAAAATATTAGAAAAAAAAAAAAAACAAACAAACATTAAAAATATTACTGGTGCTTATAATGAACGATGATGATGATTTTATTTATTTATATAATCGTACGGCAGGGTTATACGTCGAATACACCTTATATATATTAAGTTTGAGACTCATTAATAGTCATTTATTGGCATTGTCGTTGAATATTAACATGAGTCAGAAGTTACTGTTGAAGTTCGACATATCTAACGAAGCGCTAAAAATTGTGATGATTCCACATAAAGTTAAAACTAAAACAATCCTTGGCAAAGGCTTTTTAAATAAGCAGTCCCTAAATCTGTATCTTGTCACTGTACCTCTAAAATAACTACAGATACCACATTTCTGTTTAAGTAAACAACAATTTTTAATCGTGACCAGTTATCCGATTATCGATAACTTTCATTTCACATATTACCGACAACACATTCCCGGCCCGCTGATCCAGCCATGTTAATCCGCAAGCCGACACTTTTCAATTAAAATAACATGATAATTAATTCGTCGGCCTCTAGTTTGAGATAACAGTCTTTTGGACACATCAAGTTAAGTGATAAGCCGAGAAACACGATTTTTGACGTGCAATTAAATTACAAAGTCACGTGCAATAAAGTGGTCGCCGGTCAACGTATCTTATTTCCATCTATCACTGACAACATTTCACCTTGCGATTTTGCTCAAATTGTTTTTCAACATCATCATGATTCCCTTCTTCTGCTTGCTTTAGACCTTGAAAAGTTACGTAAAATACTCTCTTAGTTAGCTATCTGCTTCTGTGTCCCCATTTTCTAGCATGACTGTAACCCCGGCTACACTACTCGCGAAGCTGACAAAGGTTGGGTGTATATGATATAGTGCACACTTCGCTGGAGAATGCCATACTTCGGCTGACTTTACCTCGGTCAACTTCGCGACAGTGTGGAGCCGGGGTAGCACCAAGAAAAAGGCGGAAGATTTGAAAAATGGCAACCTGGTAATGGTAACACAAAATTCGTAATAATGTGACAGCGTGATAGATGTGTAAAATTGTTACCATACCAGATAACAAATTAAAAAAAAATCCTTATGACAGCACTAGCTGGTCAGACTCTATCTTTCTTTAGGTCGTCGTCAGTGCACGTGCCGTGGCCTAGGCAACCCTACCTAAACCTAGGCGATTACTTTTGACATTTTACTTGTAAGTTATTTTATCATCGCGTGGCTGAATGCGAATGTTAAAATGTATCTTCGTCGCCTCTCCAATATGTCAAGTAGTTACAGTCAGCTAAACAATTCTGGCCTCTCAATGTAAAACCACATAGTACGGGTTAAGTTATTTTGTGATAGCTGAGCTTAATCTTACTAGTAGACCATCAAAAGTATATTTGCAAAATTAGAAAAATAGTACATTACATCAGAGGCCGGGAATCCGTTTTCACGACGAGGCATGTATAGTGCTTTTCTCAAACATACAATCAAATAAAAAAATATACTTCAAAGAACAACATTTTATTAATTGACAAATAGGACATTTTAGTCTAACAACCAACCTTTAAAAACAAAACCTGCTTTTTGTCAAACCAGCCAGCTGTGTGAATGACCTTGTTGTTGAAACCAAAAAAAAGTTACTTTGCAGGCCTAGGCTTGAAAAGCAGTATGAAATCCCTTTACAGTCCTCTCGAGTTGTTGCGCCCAAAAAGCGATACTTCCGAGCCTATTATAAGGAACGTAAAGACAATATTTCATTGCATGTTTGAGAAATAGTACATTACATCAGAGGCCGGGAAAATGAGGATTTCCGGCCAAGTAAGTATATACGACCGAGCGAGCGTGCGAGCGAGGCCGGATAGTGATACGAGGCCGGGAATCCGTTTTCACGACTAGGCATGTACAGTGCTTTTCTCAAACATACAATGAAATAAAAATATATACTTCAAAGAATAACACTTAACATTGTTTGTCCGATATTTTCCGAATTTGACCGTATTTTAAAAATCCGATTCCAGATTCTGACTCAGGAGCCCCAAAAACCCCCGTATACCGAATTTCAGCCTCCTAGGACCAATTTGAAATTTTCTCCATACAAATCGTTTTTTTTTTTTGATATTATCCGAATTTGACCGAATTTTCGGACAAGATTTTAGATTCATATTTTTGAGCCCCGAGAGCCCCCCGATACCGAGTTTTAGCCGCCTAGCACCAATTTGAAATTTTGAATCGTTTTTTTTTCGATATTTTCCGAATTTGACCGAATTTTCGGACAAGATTTCAGATTCATATTTTTGAGCCCCGAGAGCCCCCCGATACCGAGTTTTAGCCGCCTAGCACCAATTTGAAATTTTGATGACAAAAAAAAAGTCGCCATATTGAATATTTTTTTTCACAAGTGTGTAACAACCAACCTTTAAAAACAAAACCTGCTTTTTGTCAAACCAGCCAGCTGTGTGAATGACCTTGTTGTTGAAACCAAAAAAAAGTTACTTTGCAGGCCTAGGCCTGAAAAGCAGTATGAAATCCCTTTACAGTCCTCTCGAGTTGTTGCGCCCAAAAAGCGATACTTCCGAGCCTATTTTAAGGAACGTAAAGACAATATTTCATTGGATGTTTGAGAATAGTAGATTGTACGACAAGTGCATAAAACGCATCATTTTACACGAGACGTTTATCCATCCGAGCGAGCTTGCGAGCGAGGATGAATATAAAGTCGAGTGTAAAATGCGTTTTATGGACGAGTTGCACACTCTACTTTTCACTTCGATTGCGAGGAAATGAAACTGTATCATGTAAATAACATATATACACATATCATGTATACCTACTTTAAAACAAATTTAATTAAAATTTAAAGTTACTTTAAATATTTCTCATTGCTCTAATAGCAATGAGAAATATTTAAAGTAATAGTTTAAAAAGTAATAAATGATAGTACATAAAAGTTACAAGTTTATTTCAAGAAGTTTTATTGTGTACTTTGGCTCTTGGTATATTTGCCTTGGTCTTAGAATACTAACAAAACGAAATAAAATAAAGAGTTAAAACCCGTTCCAGACCTTCCGATCCAATCCGATTTATCGGAAGAAATCGGATAATGTGTAGTGCAATTGTTAGGATCTTATACACTACACATTATCCGATTTCTCCCGATAAATCGGATCGGATCGGAAGGTCTGGAACGGGTTTTATTGTATGAAGTTTTAAGTTATTTTTTTTTTAACTGTTTATTAAGAACCTTTTTCGTGTGGCTGTTGGACCGATCGCCTTGGTCTTCGACGACGATTTTACTTTATGCTCTAGAGCATAAAAAGCGACTTTATGTCGCCTACGCACAGCATAAAGTCGAACTTTTAGAGCGAGAGAAGTGAAAAAGTTATTTTTTAAATATTTCGGCATTTTTCAGTATCAATATGAAAAAACAAAAGAGAGCAACAACAAAAATCGCTGTTTCTTGTAATAACTGTTTTGAGGTTACCTATGTTCTTTAGCCGTGAGACGGCCGATTGATCCACGACTTTTTACTCAATCGCGAGTAAGTATTAAGGTCCAAAAGTGGTAGACCAATTTCTTGGCTAACTGTACGGTCAGAAACATAACGCACATCAACCTAATTGTAATAAATAAATAATAAATATCGAAACATCTCACACAAAACGATCTAAACAGCTAATAAAAATGTACAATACATTTTCTCGTTTAAATATTTCGCATTCAAGCAATATTATTAGACATTCAAGCAATATTATTAGAATGTGACTTGCCCCAGGGATCCTAATTCGCGGACAGGAGTATAGGCACGTCTTGTTACAGTATGTCTAAATACTAAACACAAATGCATGGCCCATTTATGAATGAATTGATTCATAAATGAGCCCTAAGTCCTCAGCCACAATACCGTTATTCGTGGAACAAAACAACTCAAACTCTCTGATGAAGAGTCGGCTTTCCCCAAAGATTTACCTAATTATTCTAAATGGTTGAATTTTTTTAATACACATTTATCTAATTTATTTAATACTTTCAGCGATATTGTGAAAAATACCAATATTTGCAGTCGACTGTATATCTAGAGGTACTATTTAGTAAACCGTTTAATGTAGGTACTTATCTCAATATGTCGCTCTCCTCACGACCTATCACGAGATCGCACACGTAAATGTAATTAATCCCTGACTAAGTATACCCGTGATCGTGTTCGTGGTCAAGGTTCACATATACTTAACTATTCACTGTCTTTTTGTTCCCGACTTGTTGCACTGAGAGCCGATACAGACAGACTGCAACCCAACTGTAGCATTATATAGGTACTCCTAGAAACTGTAGCATGTATAGAAAATGGCCGAGCAGTTAGCGTGCAGCCCGTCTAGCACAACTTCGCGACTCTTGTCGCGCGACATAGCGTCACCCGTCACTCTCACACACTATACCATAGAAAGGGAAGGGATCGGTAATGCATCTCGCGCGAGAAAGACTCGCATGTCACAGGTGTGCTAGAGATATAGTTCCAATACTAATTGTATCGTGCATATTGCGGCTCGCGGCGTGTAGTCTTGTTCTCTGTGATTCGAAAGCCGAAATTGGAAAGGCAGACGCGCTTTCTTGCCTTTGCGCAGCGATAGAGCAAATCTAGAACAATTAATTAGGTACATGATGCGTTGCTTTACGGATATCCATATCAATCAAAACATAACCTTGCTTTACTAATCCACAATACGTGCCAATCAATTAGTGCTAACCTGATATACTTACTTGCGTATTTTTCATGCATTCATGCATTAAATGTAGGTAACCACCCTCCGACCGCAACGGAGCGGATGAAAAAAAAACGCGACTAGTAAGTATAGCGGGTTAGCACTTATTGATATTGTACCGCGGATTAGCAAAGCAAAATTGTTTTGATAGATCCAGAAAACTTTAGGTGGAATGGAAAATAATATCAAAACCGGGTATGTTCAATTTTCATTCATTTATTTCATTTATTTAGGTATTTATCCATAAATTGTAATACAATTTTACCCGTAAGGTTTAGCTAGGCATGTGTAGGTACTTATATCTAACAATTACTGAGCCGGCGGTCCCGGGTTCGAATCCCGGCCAGGGCAAATATTTGTGTGATAAACTCGAATATTTGTGCTTGGGTCATGGTTGTTCTATGTACCTATTTAAGTATATATGTATCTATGTATCTATATAAGTACGTATATCGTCGTCTAGTACCCATAACACAAGCCTTCTTGAGCTTAATTTAGGACTAGATCGATTTGTGTGAGGTTGTCCGATATTTATTTATTTATTTATTTAACAATTGGTTGTGTTGTCATTGATGGTGTTAGTGCATTTTATGTTTGTCGTATTAGGACATGTAAGCGTGGACATGTATTTAGAAAAACGTGGCGTTTGTCGTATCAGTGCGGATCGACGCATTATCATACAATGTGGCAGGTTACTGTCGCTCCAACTAGATTCGTCGATAAATTCAATTTACTGTGTAATGGCATGAATTATTTACTTTAAATAAGGGCATAGGTGGTTGAAGGATGGTAGGATTGTGGTTTTTAGAGGGCGTTGGCACAATCATTCATGGGAATACATATTGGGAATACCTATAATAATCTTGCTAAATAAAAAGTGAACCATTATGATGATTGCCACGTTGCACCTAAATTCATATGTGAAACAAACCTAGTATTGATTTCTGTCCAAAGATAAAGCAGTCCATCTCAGATGCTTCTTAAGTACTTATCTATACCACTGACTTTATGACAGAATATAACTGCTACTAATATAACGGTAGCAGACGACATAACCAATTTTTTTACACCGATTTCGCCAAAATAAAGATGTGTTTATAATACATCCCTTCGACTCCTCTCCTCATGGATCTCGTCATCAGATCTTCACCACAACTTTATGGAACTAACTTGAACAAAAAACCAAATCGATTTATAAATGACAGAGTTCTAAGGTAACATAATATAAGTATAAAAAAATACAACCAAACTGAGAATTTCCTCGCTTTGGAAGTCGGTTGAAAATACGAGTATACCGTACCACTGTTACCTAAGGTGAGTACATGCTCGTATTCAGTGCACTATTAAAACCTCCCGAATAGGCGACGCTGCCATTGTGTTGTCAAGGCGCGTGCGTTGCGCGTAGGATCACGCACTGTGAGAGCGAACGAGCGGTTTCTTACGACGAAGAGTACTTCATACTAGCAGGTGCTTGCTACTTCATCACCGCGGAAGATTCTTCGCTAGGTGAATAAATAATATTTTATAACCATTCTATATATTATGTATTTATATATTATGTATATCGTCGTAGCAGTGAAGCTCGTTTCGATGCTTATCAAGACAATGAAGTGACCAACATCTCTGTTCTCTTTGTTTAAGAGTAAACCTTATTTCGTTTGACAAATTTAGTGTAAAAGTAGTTTGCACTTATAACGCCTTACATTTTGAAGTGGCAGTTGTGGCCACAGCTAACAATTCAGATAATGTGTATTGTTCATCGGGTACAAAGCTAAGTGGATTCGCTCAACCAAAAGAATTATTTCTATACCCATAGTACAAGCGTTGCTTAGTTTCGGACTAGGTCGAGTTGTGTATGATTGTCCCTTAATATTTATCTATTTATTATTTTATTTATTTATTGTATCAGTGAACCAGTGCCCCAAAATGAAATCGGGCTAGCCCACCCGCTTAAAAACATATATTTACATTTTTTTATCTATAAGAAACGAAGACAATTTTTGTCAACAAAATTGATGACGTAGTTCCTACGGATCTTTGTATGTATTATAGATTCAGACTTGCCCATGATTGTTGTTTGATCGATCGATCTAAACGGGTCCACATGTATATCGCCCAAATTTTTGTGTCGTGGTCCCTCATTAAAGCCCTCAGAATGTTCGGCGTTTCTCAGCGAGACCGAATTTCAAATTAAAAGATCCGCAGGAGAATAAGCGTCAATATAAATCACCGACGCACCAGCTCATGTGATAGTTGATACTCGTGTGATATTAAATAGGCATATAAATACCAATAAAACAGCTATATCACTAACTCACTGTTTTTGCCCCAATGATCCCATAAGCTTAATAAATAAATGTCATAAAATCATCCAGAACCGTTCTCGAAAAAGGGATATATTGCTTCCATAGAAATTTAATCGTAGTAGCTGTTTCCGGGACTTTGAGCCTTAGTGATGATGACATATGGATGGAGTCACCGTGCTGAAAAGCACAAATTGCGGTGTATTTTGCTGAGCATGCATTTTATCTTTGATCTTTATGGTTTCTGAACGGACGCTGTCCTTCCCGAGTTCTATAGATAGAGTATAAAATTAGATGCGTTATTTCGGCAAGTCGCTAAGGGAAACGGTGTTAGATGTGTGCGGGACAAGGGCAGCTCAAACTCGTGAAGGAGGCCAAGACTCGCTTTACGTCGCTGAGCCATTAAGTAGTAGTAGTATTTCGGCACGTATAGGTAGCTAAGTTCCAGTACTCATCGAAAAGTTAACTTGGTTTATTGTATACATGTATAATTTATTAAACTGGAAAGCTTGATTGCCTAGTATGGTGCGAACATGCATATTATGCGAAGAAGAAAGAAATGCATGTAATTTGACAATATAAAAACTTGGTACGAAGAAGATGATTGAATAAGTTAAGAAGAACACGATTTCGAATATGTTGTACTCATTCGTTGATCTACGATCTAATAAGTACCTACTCGTATTTCAGTGAGAAAATATCGTTTGCCTATTGGCGAGGTTGAGTTGACTCTGTCGCATCTAATTCTTTTATTTCTCTACGCAACAAGCCAACATAGGTACCTACCGAATAGGTAGGTCCTTATGTCTGTCATCATATTATAGTCTTATTAAATACCACATGTTTCTTGAGAACTGTTCCACAAAGAAAAACGTATTGTGGTATTTGCTCCATAACTGTCACATTTTATTTGCTACAGTATTTTTATAGTTCTGACCGTTCCACTGTGATTAAGATTCTTTTACCTAAATTGTAAGGAGATTTGAACTGTAGGTGTGTTTCGCTGAACGGTTACCTATTCTGTAATTTAACTAGCTGCGCCCGCGGTGCTACCCGCGGTTTATCTGATAAGAAGTAGCCTAATGTTAACCTGGGGTGTCAGCTACCTTCATACCAAAATTTATCTAGTCGTTTCAGCGTGAAGAAGTAACAAACATACATACAAAGACACTCACAAACTTTCGCCTTTATAATATTACCAGCTGCGCCGCGGAACCCTACATTTTTTCAGGATAAAACGTATCAGCCTCTGTGTTAATCCAGGATGTCAGCTATCTTCATACCAAAATTTTAAAAAATTAGTCCAGCCGTTTTAGGGTGAAGAAGTAACAAACATAAACACATAAACACACTCACAAACTTTCGCCTTTATCATATTAGTGTGATATTGTGATTAATTGATTTGGCAAGGATTTTTTTAGTCGGATTATATGCCTATATAATAAGTGTGGGTTATTGATTCATCCTTCTTGGCCTTTATTTGCATATTGCTCTATAGCCGCTAGAGCTAGCTGTAGTAGCATCGGATGTCAGAGAAGGACGGCCATAAATATAATATAACGTTTAGAAGCCCCTTGAAATATGAACGCCGCACCATATATGCTTTCGTTTCATAGTGACTCCGGCGGCCGAAGTTATCATTTAGGCCGGAGTCCGGCCAAAATGAGCAGTATTAAGTTAAGCCTAACGCAATGTTTCTAAGCTGATGTTTTGATTGATCCAGCCACTTTTGACCCGCGGCTACTAATTACAAACCAGTCGGGTTGATCGATGGATAAATAATTTGTACCAAATTCATGCTCATTAGTCCAACATGTGACCACAGGCGCTGCACGCTTTTCCCACGGAGTTTGATGTCCAATGTCGACGTGGGCAGAAAGCTGTTGAAGTAACTATGTTGCGCAACTAAAATAGAGGATAATACAGTTTTACGTTAAAACATGGCAAAAATAAAACTGATACAATTTAAATATAATTATATGGGACAACCTCACACGGTCACACGAATCGACCTAGTCCCTAATTAAGCTCTAGTATGTTTGTGTCATGGGTACTAAATGAAGATAAACATACTTGTCGAGGTAAATACAGGTCATCCATAGCCCAGAAAGAAATACTCGGGTTCATCATACAAATATTTGATATTTGATCGTGCTGGGCTTCGAACCCGGGTCCGCCTCAGTAGTAGGGAGGTGCACAACCACTGCGACAAACGCATCGTCATTATCATTAATAAACAAGATGGATGTAGAGAATAAAATACGGAAGACTAGATAGTAAAATTAAGTCGAAGTTATACCTACTCATGTAATTCGTGGCAATAAATTAAATATGAATAGTTTGCCTGTTATACGAAAAAGGTATGCATAAGCCTTATGATAGGCAAGCATTTGGGGATCTAGATCTATGGATGCCACCACTGAAATTAATCCTTTTTTTATGTTACTATTTACTACCTAGATAGCAAATCCCATTCGTTCATAACTCTCTCTTTTTACTTATTCGGTGACATAGGGCTTAAATAAATTAATAGACGGTTTAAGTTTTACATTTATTATTAATGCACAACCAATTATTATAATACTTATTGTCAAGACTTCATTACTGGTTGCACCCTACATTTGATTATTTTAAAAGCGTTAATACTACTTAATAATACTAATGGAAATAATAATGAAATACTTCAAATACCTTAAATTTTATAATAATAATTATTTACAATGAATTAACAAAAATACCTCAATATTTTTTCTGGAAATGCTGATGATCCGAAATACCTCTACATATTATAAGCTGCTAATATTCAAATTCTTAAATCAGAGACGCAAAATGACACAACCACAAAAAAAATACTGCGAAATCATAAATGAGTAATACTAGATTACATATTTATATTGCTGTAGATGTAAATCGTCGAAAAAAATAAGAGTCCTCTAGCTTCTAGTAAGGTATTCGTTAGCAATGGTCTTCCAATCCGTGGGGTCTGCCTCCTCGGCGTTGCGCTGGTGCTTGCGGATCTTGCGAAGCAGTTCCCAGCCGTTGGCCTTCTCCGTCGAGTTGACGTAGGTGTTGGACGGGTCGTTCTCTAACGTGTACGCGCCCAGGATCAGGGACTGGACTAGACGTGCGGAGATCAGGGTCTGGAATAAGAGAAATATCATTATGTTAGAATTATTAACGTGTTCTAACTGAAAGAGTTTGACCTCAACACAAACAGTGCTTCCTGTCTGTCTCCATCGGATATTTCAATATATTGGCTATGTGTCTCGCTGAAATGCCGATAATTTAGAAAATCAGATGGTGGTAGGAATTTCTGAAGGAAAGAGACCCAGAAGCCGTAGCCCTAAATGAAGGTGTCGGAGTGTCTAGCATATAAGCGTTACCATAAGAGTGACACCGCATAAACAACTTGGTTAACTAAAGTACTCAACTCATGTGTATCAAGTTAGTCATTCAAAGAGGCAAATATCGAGATGTTTTACCTTGACGTTCTGAAAAAAGGGCAAGTCAAGAGTAAACCTACGAGCATGCATGAGGAGATTAATGAATGATGATGAAGCGCCGTAGCAGGTGGAAAGATGTGGTCTCTGCCTACCCCGTTTGGAAAAAGGCGTGATTATATGTATGTATGTATTATGTATGTTTCACCTTGAGCAGGCGGTATTCCTCGTCAGGCAAGCGGCGGTTGACAGTGTACCCGGCCAGCACCAGGCCGCCGGTGGCAGGGTCGCCCGTCATCAGCATCATGTACGTCATGGTGATGGCCAGCTCGAACACGTAGTAAGAGTCCTGGATGTCGCCGAAGTCGATGATGCCTGTGATGCGGTAGTCGGATGCGCTAGAAAAAAAATTGGTAAATCAGTATTTGGGTAACAAAAAATAGTTAGGTTTGTATTCAATAATAATAACTTTACTCCAAGTTTCAGGTTAGAAACAAAACTAAATACTAAACCCCTGGCTGACCTTGAGTTAGAATACTTGATATTCAATAAAAAAATATCCTTATGTTATTCAATTGTGTGTTGTTATTCTTGATATTCAATAAAAAAAAATGTAAGTAAGCAATTTTTAACACTTTCACAAAATTTTCAGCACAGTTCCTTTTTTAAAGAGTTTTTTTTCTGTGCCCCAGCATGCAATTTTCAAAATAGTCCTGCGCCTGTAACCATGTTAATTCAGTTAACATTGATGTTCTCACTTGTTTTGAGATCCCACGGATATTTATGTTTATGTATTCCTATCCTCATGCCTTTAGTATTAATGCACATACACATGGTCCTCAAAACAAGTAAGACCATTGCTAAATCTTTTCCACCCCTAAAGGTGAAGACAAAGGTGGAACACCTCATAATATTCAATAAATTACTTTTACTGATCATTGCATCATCGGTATCAGTAGTGTAAGCTATTTTGTGATCCTAGGGACGAAAACTGAGCATTTTCTTTTTATATCGGATAACCGTACACAAATCGATCTAGTCCCATAGTACGTTCTTGTAGGCTTGTGTAATGGGCACTAGACGATATACATACTTACATTGATAAGATGAATATATTCTTAAATAAGCATAGAAATCATCCGTAACCCAAGAACAAATTTTGACACCACACAAATATTTGCCCTTGCCGGAGTTCGAACCCAAAACCACCGGCTCAGTAGGCAGCTGCACTACATTTGCTAACATATTTATGCTTTCAGTGGGTGTCTAGACCATTCTATCGAATAATGAGTTAGTGTCCACAAAGTTAGGGATCATAATAATTATTAACCATTGTCTGTTGACTTCTACTAGGTAACATTAAAATGCGAGGTAAGCCAAGGCCAAGAGAGCACCATCACCTTGGTTTATCTCAACACGATGCCGTCCAGGATGTGACAGCACACCTTCAACACTGACGCACTCAGAGGCCTACACGTTACAAAATTATATGAGCTAAATATGTATAGAAAAGTAAATGGGGGGACAAGGAAGGTTGAGGTGTATGTATGCTCAAAAGGAGAGGAATTAATAGAAGTAGATGTAGTCCAGTGATGCTTCAACAAATAACTGGTATATTCCAGTGTTATGAAAAGTATTGGAGCCTTAGATTTGTACCTGCCGCCGGGCTTAACCCCTGCGATGACGTTCATCTCGTTGACATCGCCGTGGATTACACCTCGCTCCAGCTCCTCCAGCCGGGGCACCACGGCGTACTTAAACTCTTCGATCACCTGGAAATAGCCAGCTTCAATTAAGTAGGTATCTGTCGGACAATACAGATTGTAGAATGTGTGGCGAGGAGGCAGAGACAATGAAACACATACTGTGTGGATGTCATGCCCTCGCCAGACTCAGAATGAAGGAATTCGGTATTGGTTACCCAGAACCGAAGGAATTCCAGGCACTACCAACTGGTTCCATCATCCGATATATGAAGGTGGTGGAACAATCCTTTGAGTAGGCGCGATGGGGGTAACTACACAAAAGATCCCATTGGGTCGAAGTGTATCCGCAAGGACCCCTTCCTATAAGATAAGATAAGATAAGTAGGTATCTTTAAATAGTCCCAAAGGATTTACTGTGCACATTGTTCACAATCACAGGCAAAGAAAGAAATACGTCTATCATCTATCATAGCCGCAACAGGTCATAATGAACGCTTCTCGACTTATTTGGAAATGGTTTATAAATGGCTCATCGTCACTAGACGAATACGAGAGGAAGACGGCTATCAAAGAAAATCGCGGCGTGTTGTGAAGATTGCCACCAACATCTAAAACGATGACCACAACCACTCTGCCATGAGTGAAACCCACAAAGAAGAAAAATGATGGTTTGGTCACATATCAATGAAAGTGGAATATCTGTCTTTGGAAATCAGGAACAAATAGGTTACCTCTTCGGCATGGTCAAGTTTCTCCTGGTCCTTGATCGCGAACTTGAACTTGTCGAGCTCTGGCACCTTGCTGAGCATCCAGATGTGCTCGCGTACAGCCAGTCCCGAGTGATTGAAATTCTGTGAAATATATAAATATTTTCAAAAGATTGGTGTCATTTCACGCCAAAACTTAATTTCACGTTTTACTCGTATGTTGTCCTACCGCAACATTTTGTGACATCATGAAGTAGAATCCTACGACATGCATTATCAAAATTGACGGTAGGTACCTACTACAATGAGATAACGTGCCAATATACGATTGCGACTACCGGTACAACAACGGGAAGTTAGTCGGATTAAAGACAACAATCAGCTACATTCTCCGATAATATAAATTGCCATTACTGAACTTGGATTGTTCAATATATAATTTTCTTCAATAATTAGGTATACCTACTATCTATAGGAGCACGGCAGCACTCCTGCCGTGTCGAAAAAATATCAACTTGGGTTGTATACGATGCTCGTACAAGCCGGGTTTTTTTTTAACTGCAGTAAACATCTGTAACTTTTTCTCCGAATGAGGGGGTTATTCCTACCTATAAACAAACATTTTTGAAAAATGTCATCCAATCCCCATTAAAATGCGTTCCAAAAAGAAATAAAACAGAATTTTAAAAATACTCTTCTGCAAGTACAGGATGCAAAATTCATAAAAATATCAATTCTTATACCGTTTAACTGTTTCGTACCATATGAGCATTTTTTCAGGAGATAAAATGTATAATTACATACAAGATATTTTACTTATAGCCTACTTGCGCCATCTCTCGGGAAGCTATAAAACAGTCACTCGTCTGGGCTGCCGCGAGGCCCACCAACTACTAACTTTCTACTACGTTGGTACATTAAATTAATTGAAGCGCTGGCATAAGCGGGTTATGTTAGCCAGTTAGTTCAGACATGTCGCCCACGTCTACGAGATGGCGCTATATGAAATAAACAGATTTCGGTGCAATCTTTTATTACTTTTATTAGCATATCCAGATATTGGAGTTTATATTATCGTTAAAATTAAAATTATTCTTTAACAGACATGTAAAAGTAACTTTGTGGCCTACTTACAGAATAAAGTTCATAATATAAATTTATTATTTAACGAATACGGTTTTAAGAGAACGAGATCAAATTTTACCTATGGCTAATATTGGAGTATGATTATATTAATTATAGTTTTATAAAAAAAATCTCATGGCATCATCCACGAAGTGAAGACTTTAAAAGACCAAAAGAATCATCAACATCCATTCACTGCCGGCGCAAAGAAAGATCAACACTACCGAAATGCGAACCTCAATTTTGGAAGGTGGTTAAAAATGTCAATGTACGCATCGCCGTTGCTTTATAGGTAAGAAAGTAGGTACTTATCACTGTCTGGATGCGGTCTCGATTAGGCGAAATTGGGTCCAATAAAACGGTCATTGAAGTGGGGAGTAGGGGTACATTGATACGCGGGGCACATAGATACGGTAGTCATAAAACCTAAACGAATGGTTGTGTACAATTCATTCACGCACACATAGACGTCACTTACAAGGCGAATGAGGCGCCGGAGTTTCACCGCGGCTCAGTCGCTCAAACGCATTTGACAAGTAAGGACACGTTTTTTAAGACCGCGAGTAAAAAATCGATCATTTTAGGAAGTGACTTATTAGGCAGTATTATAACGTTATCGGAGGGGAATCTACGACATGCAGTAATTAAATACGTTGAATTATTCTATACAATAGCCATTTTATCCTAGATACTTCTAGATTTTTTTCTATCTTAATTTGTATTTAAAGAACTACCTCGGGGCACATAGATACAAACGTCTGTGGGGTAGATTGATACTGTATCAATGTATGTCAATACATAAATAATGTTTATATGTTACTGTTAGTGTTTCAAAACAACTGATTGTTAGCATGTGATCTTAAGTTTATAAGGAAAATAGGTGTAGGATATATATATTGACTATTTACCTATATATATCAAAGATAAATATAAGTACAAATTAAAGTTACTGATAAAACCTACTTGATTTGCCATAAACATTCATGAGTCTGATTATGCCATAAATAAATGATAATATAAATCAATATAATGCATTTTCTTTCATTCTTAAATAAGATTATATATATTACATAGGAATATATGTGGGAGTATCAAAGTACCCCAGGTGTGTATCAAACCGCCCCGTATACGGGGTAGTTTGATACAAATCCCATTTTTCAGAAAAAAAATCATAAAAAAAAACAATATGTTGTTTTGCGGATAAATGTACACTTACGTTTAATCTTAGTTAAACACTCGAGCTGTCAAAATATTGTTTGTTGAAATTACTCTTTCCCTGCCGTTTTTATCGTCTATGCAAAAAAATCGTATCAAGGTACCCCATCTCCCCCTACTTCAGTTCATTTCATTATCAATCTCAAACCATTCCTCAGACGCTATAGTTCTAACATGTTTAGAATCATTTTATTATGTAAACAACCTAACACAAAACTTTTTTTTTTATTTTACCTTCCATAAGATGAGGCAGGCTATTTGGATCCCAAGGAGTTATTTCATTTTAAGCAAAAAATGCTTTTAAGCCTGATTTTTTGCCATTGGAATATTAGATGCACATAATATGTTTTAAGGTACCTACTTACAGGACATTTGTTCCCACTATTGCGATGGAATATACATATAATACGTTATGTTCCCAATTGCATTTTTTCGAAAATAGCAAAATACTCTGTCCCTCAACTCGTAAACATATGCAATGCATCCTTGCCCTAGTTGTGTTTGAATGATCTACAACACATAAACTATCAGCTGACATGCCGTTAGACGCATGCACTCAAGGCCTTCCATTGTTTGTCGTTAGCCTGGCTTGGTATGAAATTGAATTGCATTAGTTTGTTACGCTGAAACATAGAGCTCACCCACAAGAATATTGTAAACTGGGTTTAATGGCATATTGTTTGTTTTATGCAAATTTGATCAGAAACACGCACAAGTTTTTGGTTCTGAAAATAATCGAATGTATTTTAAACGCTCAATCCGCTCAATGAATAAACTTGAGAAACGATTGGGTTTGTGAAAGATAACAAATTAAAAGAATATAAACAAATAAAATACTTTTGAAATCAGAAATAATAGATAAAGTCTTAGAACCTTAGTCACTAGGCACCTGAGAAATTGTTTACACGATAACATATTCCGCCATTTTCAGCTCATTTGTGCTGTGGGACTTGTACTAATAAAGTAAAATTTAAACACATTATGATTATCCTAAAATTCCAAGGCAGTGAGAAATTTTCGATAATATCCCGCAAAAATATTATGATATGAACTGCAGCTAAATTTCCAGCCCAGATCCAAAGCCAGAGATACGAACTTCAAAAAAGAAAAGAAGCACAGTGTGCTGCTTCCCAACCCCTGTAGATTACGAATTACGCATAACTGTTGTACTTCATGAATTACTCTTCGGCACAACCTAGCAGCCACCCGGACACTACTTAGGAGGCGCATAGTGTGTTACTGCCGCGTCAGGCAAGTTGTTAAACCCTCCGTGGAGCCTTCTTAGTGACTTCAATACATCGTACCTGCAGCTTAGTGTCGAGGTTGGCAACAAACTCGCCGACTTGGTAGAAGAGGCCCTCGCTCTTTGGCACGTCCTTCAGCAATGACCCGGGCACGAACTCCAGGAGTCGCACGGCGTGCTGCTTCCCAGCCAGAGTCTCCACGGAGTAGAAGTGGCCGTACACGTTGCGGACTGGTTTCGGGCATGTCACGGAACGGGTGACTATAGAGAAATGAAATTATTTAGTTTGGGTATCATCAATACCAGGCCTAAGTAATCAAGTGGTCAATGTGAAACCCCCTGTGAAGCAGAGGCCTGAGGCCTACGCCTCAGCCAAAAAATATGCACGAATTAATATTACACAAATTTCACAATCTCAGAATTCCTTACTACACAGTTAGTGTTTAAGAGTAGTTTATTGTTAGGACTCCATACTGAAGTCAGAGTAACACAGCATGCTATCATTATATTATATTATTCATGATTCTATTTATAGACGAGTGCATAACCAATTATTATATGCTTTGTATAGAAATTAAGTTCATCACTTGAAGTAGGTATATTTATGGACATGATTGTTTGTCTATTATATAACTAGTGTCAACAGTTACCAACCGTTCGTTGTTTATTTCTCACGCATTTTCAACAATTTCTAACAGTTTCTCGATAAACGATCCAGAAACATGGCTAAAACACTGTCTGGGGTATACAATTTGTTAAAACTTTGAGATACAATATTTGAATAAGCGCAACGCCATAGTACAAAAACCGGAATTCGAACATCATCGTAGTAACTCTCCTGAACTTATATAGTTAGTTAATTAAATGCTTCAGTCCCTGCTGGACCATTAACGTAACATCGTTCAAAACGTCGAGATAAGTAAATAAACACTTTTTGAACGCGATTAAGTCCCGTTTTGTTATAGTAATGTGCAAAAATCGAGTAGTTTATATTAACATTCGATATTAAGCGATTCTTTAAAGTTGGTAAAAAATTACAATTCATTATGGAAATCTTTGGGCGGTTTGAATCTATGCTTAGCAGCGGATGTTTATCGATTAAACTACGAAAAAGAACACGACAGCGACCACCGTACTCACTTAAAAAGTTCATAATCTCATTCTGTGCCTCGACAACCTCCTTTTTCAACGAGTCCATCGAATTCATGATCTTCAGCACATATCCGTGCTCGCTGTGGTGGGTGATCAGCGGGTTCTTCACGTTGGGGTCCTCAATAATCTTGTAGTTCTTGTCGTCGTAGCCGTTCAGCTCGGTCAGCTCCAGGACCGAGATCCCGTACAGGCGCTCGGCTAGCAGCTTCACTTCTTCGTGGGTGATGATCGGTTTGATCACCTTGCCGGGTTCTAGGACGGTTTCCGCCATTTTAAATTGGGTTCGATTCTGAAAGAAAAAGTTTAAAATATTGCAGGAGTTCAATAATCATATTTTATATAGAAAACTACCGTGAGTCTCAGACATTACATATAACCCGCTTCGTATGTATTTTAATAATCCAACAGCCTTATAATGAAGTATACAGGGTGGAACAGATAGAGGGACTTTTAAGTAAACAGGGAATTGTTAAGACTGAGTACTTCATTTTTTACCAATTAACTATGTAAATATTCTATCTATTTTGAAATACAGTTTGTTAAAGATTAGTGTAATAGTCTGCACATATCAACCCTAGAGCATCTTTTGAACATCGCTTAAACTAAAAACAGGTGTCAATTTAAAATGTAAATAAAGCCTTTGAATTAGTAGGGTTTTCACAAATATTAAAATATTTTATTTTGATGACTTTTTTTTACTTTCAAATCCAGCTTTACAATTATAATAAGTCGATTGTAGATCACTCAGATAACACTATCCTGTCAGCCTGGGCTTCTTTAGAAATGTAACTTTTATTGTTGTTTTTCTGTCCCGTGACCCAGTGGACAATAGTGATTAAACTTCTTAATGTTCATTGTGTTGATAAATAAGGTATACTTATTACTCTTATTAGTCAGGAGATAGTCTACCTAAATATTGGCTTATAACTGCTGCTACAGTTTAAATTTTTATGGTAAATATAATCGTAGGGTTTAAGACTGGCCCTGGGGATCTGGGCATCTTCATGGAAACTTCAACAGAAGAAAGTTGATTGACCCTGTTAACAATACCAATAGGTTATGTATAGTGATAGATAGTTGACAAATAATCGGTAATAGATTGATAACAATGAGCGACCAGCGAATGTTAGAAATCAAGAAAATTATACGTGTACTTTCTCGTATATTTTACTAATAGGTATATTTATCATATTGTTTCTTTAAATTTATGTGAACTTGTAAAATAATAAATGAATGAATTAATAATAAATAAATTATACTTATATATATTTATATATTTGGTTTAATATAAATCTCTATTTATTCTCTACTAGAACTATCTGCATATTTTAAGTGTCCACCTACTACCATTCATCTATTAGGACAAAACACGGTGAAAGTCCAAAAAAATACTTACACGTTGTTTGGTTTGGGGCCTCTTTTAATTTTTAATTTTTAGTTTATTTTCAGTTCGTACGTTTTATAGGTTTCTACTAATAGGTATTAAATTATTTCACCAATAATAGGTAGAAACCAATGTATATGGTCCTTGGTAGAAACTTGGGAATAAGTTAGGTAGACAGCGACCGGCTTAGTAATAGTTCCTTTAGCACCCTTTGGGTACGGAATCCTAAAGATTTAATTAATGATTTGAAAACTAGCTTTTGTCTGCGGCTTCGCTTACGTTGTAAACACAATTATTTATTATACCCTGTACTATAGGAATGGGGAACCAAGTTTTTTGGGATAAAAAGTAGCTTATGTGTTAAGTTAGAAAATAATATAGGTAATTATCTCTGTTCCAAATACCAAGAAAATTTTCCAGCCGCTTCAGCTTCAAGAAGAAAGGAGGAAATTTTCGCGTTTATAATATAAATGGGATTTATTTTAAGAATAAAGATATATTTCATAACAAATCGTCACACACTAAACACATATTATTAGGTAAACTACGCAAAATGTACATACAAAACCGTTATTGTTTGCTCTTACAACGGCAGTGATAAACTGTCTCTAGGTACACCGTAAACCACTTCACAACATAACGAAACTATCCTACTTTACTGAAAAAACATTTTAAATAGCCACGAAAAATATCAGAAAAAAGTCAAATCTGTATCATTCAACTACATATACCTACTGTATTCCAGTTGTGCCATTTTCCCGAGAATTTCCTGAAACATTCTCTGTTGTTAGGGAAATGTTTTCTAGAATATTCTCGCTAAAATACAAATCGTGAAACTTTCCCAAGAACTTAACTTTACCTACACATTTTCGAGTAAAATTAAGGCTTCGTATGGTATTTCATCGTGGAAAATTATGGTCTAAAAGTAGGTCAAATAAAATTAGAACTAGCCATTTCCACTATTTTCTTCTCAATTTTAAGAAACCGTCACCTACCTTAGCACCAATCGATTTGCATGAGAAGTTAACGTAATATCATAAAGGCACGACACTTTGATTAAGATACAGCCGCCATCTCACGGTCACGAAGCAAATTTAACCATCACATGACGGGGAGTGGCGTCACCTGGTGGCGAACCGTCGAATGTGTGTTGTTTTATTTGTAAGTTTATAAATAGCAGGGATTTAGACAAAATTAAGAATGTTTTATGTGAATCTAGCTAGAATAAAAGCGATTAAATAACAATTTGTATTCTAATATCAGCTAAATTTACTGTTTGATTAATAGTAATGTATAAAATATAATCATTATAGCAAACCTTGAGACCGGCAAATTTAATTAACGATAGTTATTTAACAAATTATTTGAATGAAAATTGTTGTAGAAATATAACTTCACTTTGTCACGTGATAACTAATGAACTACACCTAGGTACGTTACTCATATAAAAATAATCATAAATATTGCTCAAAATATAGTACTTATTTTAACAAAACCGGTATTAGTTACCGCTTATCATTTTATTTAATAAAACAGTCAACACTAAAACTAAAACCGACTGTCCGAAAACGAAAACAGACGAATTTATTTATTCGAAATTCGAAATTTAAAAAATAATAAAAAGGCTCACCGCACACGAGTTCTGTCTCTTTGCAACTGATCAGCGTTTGACTGATGCGAGCAAACAGTTACGCAAGCTGATAAACTGTCCCGTCCCGAGTTAAAACATATTCTGTCACAGACCTTGCATCCATGGAGTAAGAGCTACATTGTATTAGCTCTTATCTTGGTAAAGTTTACAGATTTTGAACGAGATGGGACGATGGCTATCGCGATCGGAATAGGGGCCCTTTGCATTAAAGGCAGAGGGGGGTCAATGAGTATGACTAATGTTTCTTTTAGATGCACGCACGGGATGATGATCTAGACTGAATTGCGAATTGGAAATATTTTGCACAGGTTGAAATAGAGATATTATTATAATTTTTTAGTTGCCATTTAGTAATTGTAAAGGATATTATTTTTAGAACGGGGTAAACAAAATCATACTCGTCGTAAATCGTAGTGTTTCTCTTTCTTCAGTTCCTAATTATCGAAATACAATCGTTCGCGTGTTTTTGTATTCCGTGCATGGGTGAAAAATATATGTACCCAGTGGAGGTACGCTCTTTATCGGGCAAGGAGTATTCATAGGGTATTTTGTTTTGAGTTAAATATTCCTTATTCATCGGAAAGATATTACGAGTATAGATCAGAGCTAGGTTTTCTGATTTCTGAACTAGGGAAGAATGTTGATCGCCGACAACTCTTCTCCTGCTAGGCACTTGGTCAAATATGGTTAACTGGTAGAGAAGCCTCATGGCATGGCATTAAGTGTGACATGTACTTACATATTTGTAATGTGCATAAAGCTTTAATGAATGGAAACAAATAACAAATTGTTAACACAAAATTAACGATATTTGCATACATTAAAATCAAATTAAAATAATAGATATGACTTGACAAATCACGTCTATTACCATTAGCTGTCACCATTCTGTCACACGATAGCAAGAGCGAGACACGCAATGCGGCAGACGCAGGGTCCGTGACTGCTCACTTGACAGGTCCACAGACATGGTTTGGAAACGTTTTCCAAGTAATTTCATTAGAACTCGTTTGAGAATCTGTAGCTCTAGCATAACTGTCGTACGCGTCCGCGACTATTTCTCGTGCGAGATAATTACCCGTCTCTGTCTGTGCAGTAATGAGAGAGAGTGACAGGTAGCGCTATGTCGCGCGACAAGAGTCGCTAATCGCAGTTGTGCGAGACGGGCAGGTGTTCCGATACGGTAAAATACAATATTCACCATTTTGCAACATTTGTACAATCAGCATCAAAAGTAGCTGGCAATTTAAGTATGCAATTTGACATAAGCCAGTAGAAAAATAGCTATACTTTTAATACTGACCGTACAATCGTCTAGCCGTGACAGACGTGCCGTAGTCGATAAGTTGGTGGTTATAATGGGGACGGACCATAACTTTACATTATAAATTATAATGCTTAATATTTTCTTCGGTTTCTGCGACTGTCACACATTTAAATAAAACAATTTATTGACGACGCGGTTGGCTCAGTTTGTAAGGACTTGCCTACTGAGCCGGTGGTCCTGGGCTCGAATCCCGGCCAGGGCAAATATTTGTGTGATGAACACGAATATTTGTGCTTGGGTCATGGTTGTTCTGTGTATTTAAGTATATATTTATCTGCATATATAAGTATTGTATATCGTCGTCTAGTATCCATAACACAAGCGTTCTTGAGCTTAATTTGGGACTCGATCGAGATCGATTTGTGTAAGGTTATCTGATATTTATTTCTTATTATTTATTAATTTAAACAGATTACAACCTTTGACAACGGTATCTGTAAAGCTACAAAAACGTCAGGGAGGCTCAAATAATTAATATACCTATAATATACGCGATATAATCCGTTTAAATTGTTTTATTTAAATTATAATGCTTGTTTACAGTACATATTGCTGAGTCCCATCAACCGATGATAAGTTTAGTAAGTACTTATTATCTTCGTGAAATTTCAAGAACGTATATCGGGAAAGACCTCTACATTATCGGTCAAATCGAGAAAAAACAATGTAGGTACCTAAACAAAGCGATAACAGAAGATGGATGAATGTGATTAGATACTGTGTGGAAATAGCCTTTCAAACACAAATCTGTTATAGTAATAAAATTATATTCTATACCGTCTGTAGAATGATGTATTGTTTTCCTGATTCCAGGCGACTTCTCGATGGTAATGTCAGTTAGTCTCGGAATTAACGCTGTAGACGCGCTACAAACTATTAATTTTATTAAATTACTAATCATAACTGTTTCAAAAATGTCGTTCGATGTGGCTTACTTTATTCTGTAATGTGCCTTACTTATATTTAGATACCGAAGTCCTTCAAAAATTAGTTATATTCTTACAGCGGATGGTTTGGCGTGGTCTCTGAGAAGAGCCGCTGGGTAAGGTAGAGGCATAGTAATCCCGTTACTGTAACAATATTCCCCTTGACACTCTTGGTAGTTGTCTTATGTCTACACTCTTTAGAGACCTCCATGTTGATCGAAGTTTAGGTTAAAACGCACCGCATCCCTCTCTTGCAAGCGTGAAAGTGGGGAAGCAAGCAGACGTCATGTTTTACCTGCCCATTTAATTGACTGAATAGATTGTTAGATACTGTGCCACAAAATATTGTCATGTAAACATGTTTTTCCTCATAGTAACATTAGCAATGGTACATTATAATTAATTACTTGTAGAGATGCTATTACTCGTAGAACGAGGTCAAACTCCAGTTAGTTTTCAAAAGGTAAAAAAAAGATCACAACTATATTATCTACTACTTATCCTATACTAGCGCCCCGCACCGGCTTCGCACGGGTGCAATGCTGATAAATTATGCATGCATTAATACATATAAACCTTCCTCTTGCATCACTCTATCTATTAAAATAAAATCGCATCAAAATCTGTTGCTTAGTTTTAAAGATCCGTAGGGACAGACAGAAGGAAGCAACTTTGCTTTATACTATGTAATGTAATGATAAAGTACTGCAGGCCTATGATGCTAGTGTTTACCACGCGATAAATAAGTAATAAATCATCCGTCACTTATCAAAAAGTGATAGATGCTTTGTCATTTCCCTATCGCATAATAAATGCATCCATGCAGCATAGTAAAATGCGCGATGTGCTCATTAGTTTTTCTTAATAATATAGTATCTTATTGCACGAAAACTGAATAATTTAATAATACCCGTACACATGTAGTACTTACCGCGAGTAGAGCAGTATCAGTACATTTACTGATAAAATGTATTAATATGTTTAGTGGCCACAATTGACGGCCCGGTCAACGACTGACAATTGATGATTTATTTGTTTTTATATTTATCCTGTCTGACGACGCGTCACTCGCTCACGACGTGAGGGGATTGAAGATATACTGGGTGTAGTGGGTGTGTCAAGCCAAGTGAAATTTTGGTATACAAGTTGTATTGATCATTTCGAATTGAAAGTCAATTTTTGTTAAAGAATTGTCAGAACTGGGTTATCGCTTAGTTATTATTATGAAATATGTAAAGGCTTCTTTAGTTGTTTTTCTTTTTTCTTTTGAGAGATATATATACGCACTAAACTCCCTCTTTTTAGGGGCTACTGTTATTTTATTGCCCTCAGCAATAGGTAGTGGGTAATGTAATCGGAAAACAGTGCGTCAGTGGCGAGGTGCTCGTTTTTTTCTCGAATAAAAAAAAATAGATATAAGAAACAAGTTTATCTGAAGTAGGTACTTTGTTTGCAGTAGTCATCAATCAAACAGTACCTAACTTTCAAAGTTTTTCAGCATTATATGTATGTATATACATTCCTAGATTTACATTTTGACTAGTGTGTGTGTGTGTGTGTGTATCTTTTATTACCTATATAGGTTTTTTTTTGTACTGATAAAAATCGTTTTATCCACCTTACCCTAGTAAGTACCAATCTTATACTAAATACTTAAATGGGGAATGGATGAGTGATGACATTTTAAAAAGTCTGGGTGTTTTTTCCCGCCTTGTACCTACGGGCATCGGAACATTCGCAACGGCATTTTACTAAATCTGCTAATTTTTTCGATTTGGCAGGTACTTACTTACAAAAAAAACAGCCAAGAGCATGTCGGGCCACGCTCAGTGTAGGGTTCCGTAGTTGCCCATGTTTAAATTTCGAGAAAGATTTCTACTTCAAGCTCTATAAAAAGGTCGTAAACGCCAAAGTAACTGTAATTACTTATTACCTTCTGGAAGTTATCGATTATACGCACCAGATTGAGCGAAATGTTTTAAAACAGTATGGCACTTAACTAATATGTGTAACGTTCGAAGTATAGGAACACCGCGCGGCACTAACGTCATTTTAAAGAAAATTATGAAATTTTGCGATAACTCAAAAACGGCTCGACCGATTTTATTCAATATAGTTTTTATTGAAAGCACTTACAAGGCCTCATTTTCATGAATTTTTCCATATTTTTTTGACCCGTGGTTGAAAGTTAGAGGGGGAGATTTTTGAAGACCTATTATTTTAAAAAAAAACCTATTCATCGATACCCCACACACTAGTGTTGGAACGAAAAAAAAAAATCATCCCCACTTTAGGTGTACGAGAGGCACCCGAAAAAAAGTTGGTTTTTAATTTTTTTATTTTACAGTTTTGTCGGCGTGATAACACATAAATAGGTACTCATACCAAATTTCAGCTTTCTAGTACTAATGATCATGGAGCTAAGCCGCGGACGGACAGACGGACAAGGCGAAACTTTAAGGGTTCCTAGTTGACTAAGGAACCCTAAAAATCTGTGACATTCTTAGGAATAAGGGGGGTATTGCTACCTACAAACTATTTTTTTACTTTATTTCTTCCATACCTCACGCTTATAATATGATTAAGTAATAAGTAATGAATATCTACCACACTTACTAATAACTATAACTTACCTACCTTTTTTTTAATAAGTACGCGTAGGTATTTATATTATACTATGGTTTTACTTTTACTACACAATACACATAACTATTATGTACTCACCATTCATTGATTAAAACGCCATCTGTTGTGTTATGTTATAACAAACACCAGCACAAGTTCTTTACCGTACGACTGCAAGTGTATCGCGCATATAGGTCTGCTCTACTGGGTAGTGAGATAGTTAGCCATTCGCCAACAGAGGGCAGTAATATAGATAAGGACAGTTTAAGCCTACTCTACTCATTCATAGATGGCGGTATTCTGTAAGATATACACATTTTATTAACAGTTTTAACAACTTTAACTGTTAGATACAGTAATTATAAAGTAATTAATAATAAAAAAACACAATCACATAATTCCAAGATACGTAATTATGTTCTATATTTATCTTAGAGTCCAACTTAATAGTATATCTCCATTCAGAATAATGCAACGGATTTTGGTACGGTTTTCAGTTTCTTTTAATTCGAGGAAATAATTTAAAAAACAAGGTAGGTAATTAAAAATGTTCAACAAAAAAAAACAATATTATGCAGTATAACAAAACAATGCTTTAACGTATATCCACCGCCAGCTCGTTTCGAGGATTAAATATAAAGCACGAGTTATTAATTGCTTACATTTATTTGCAATATCGAATTAAAGCGCCTGTTCACGCCCCTGTTAATCCCTGACACGAGACCGTGTCGTGAAGGTACATCTCAAATGCCCACCAGTCTCGAATCAAATTCCTCTATCAATCACGTACAATATACCACTCTGAAATTTAAAACTCAAGGTTTAAAGTAGAAGAACAAAATGTTGTATCAAGTGACATAACCGATGGCGGCTATAAAATATGTGGGGTGTCAACCACGGATCTGTGGGTGACACACGCATATTTTGTTTTTAATTAATCTGTATTTAAAGTCGGGCGTATGCTATTGACGTTGCATTTATTTGGTGTTTGATTAAGAATAGGATTTAGAGGAAGAATGTAATAGGATAGAGTTAGAGGCGAAAACATTATACTCGTACCTTTGGAAGCGGAAATGTAAACGGACAAATGGGAAGCTTAAATCTGTAGTACTAACTTCACATTAATTATCTGCATTTTTATATGTGTATACCTAAGCAACTTATGTACCTACCTACCTGTAAAAATCAGTCGCGGATGTGAAAATGAAACTATAAACAATTGCTTGAATGTTGCCTATACGCTGTCCTAAACTCGGATGTGTTCTCACTATCGCCTGCTGCTCTCGTAGTGATGAAGGTATGTGAGTACAAAGGCACCCAAGGAAGCTTGTCCCCTTTACCTCTACTCTGATTACCTCGTCTACTTAATGTATCTCTAATTAATGTGAATGTGTTTATGTGAATGGCCATACATACTCTCATTTCACAATGCTAAGCAGTTGATAGTGATCATATTATTACGTTAGAACATTCTAATAGTTCGCTTCCCAGTGCGCTTCTCTCCTCCGGTCTTGAATTTACTAAATCCTCGTATACTCGTCGATATCATGAGGTCGTCATTGAGTAATAATTTTTTCACCTCACCAGCTCAAACATGGCGATTTTGCTGTCAGATAACAGTGAACAAAATGCGATTCTGTTTCGAGCGTGAGTAGAAAGTAGCTTTTTAATTTTTTCAATATCTGACCACGAATTGTCATTCTTCAGCCAAAGGTTAATTATAAAATTGTAATCATTTGAATCTCGATGCACTCTGTTTCTTTCATATGTATATAAAAGAGAGGGATAGAAACTTATCAATTTGAAATTCGATTTTCGAATCCGACCTCGATTGAGAACTGTTCGGATACGCGTTATACCAAAAAATTCATTAAAAATACGAGAAAAAGTTTTAATTGCAACGTATTTTTTTTCTTTATTATATTTTTATTTAACGACCGAATATTAAAATTATTGTGTCTTTTATATAAAACAATAGATCATTGCTCAAATAAAATAAGATTTTTCAACTTATTACTTATTGTAAATGTAATAATAATTTATAATTTCACCATTTATCATAGATGCATATTCGAAACGTACCTTAAAAAATATCGAGTTCATATTGTAATTGATATTTTCTTTTGCATTTATTTTGTTTGGTGTTTTAGGAGTAAAAATATTAATCAATTTATAAACAAAATCTCGTAATATAATATGTATTTATAAATAAACACGTTATGTATCTGCTAAGTCTTCCAATTTGATCAAATAATGACAATAACCGTGTTGGTTGGTTGATTATAATTTCAATTAAATTATAAGTATTGTTATTCCTTTTTAAGCAGCACTTATCTATTTTCTGATTAATAATATTATTGAAATCAGCAACAAAGACTATAAACATACGTTGGAAGAAAAAGCACAAAATGTCAAATATGTTCTCGCTGATGAGGTGAAAAGTTGTGTGTGCTACACGAGAGCAAAGTTTTTTGCATCTCGTGCTGTTGAGTCCCTCGCTACACTCAGGATTCTAATATAGAATCACTCGCTACGCTCGTGATTCAAACGTAGAATCCTTCGCTTGCTCGGGACTCAAAATCAGCACTCGTAACAAAAAACAACTTTGCTCTCTTGTTGCACAAATAACTATTAAGTATATTGTATGCATTTATATTTATTAAAGCTTTATTTCACAATACACAATACAGGGATTCATTATTCCACCATGTACTAACGGACATGGTGGAATAGTGAATCGCTTCACTACCATTGTAATACATAATTAAAATGGCACTTCTCAGTAAAAGTAATATCAACGAAGAATCTCGTTGTCTTCATGCCAGAATTACGTCCGAGAAGCTATCGAAATTCTACATAATTTTATTTTGTGGTACATGTACTATATGTACCTACATCGTGATGAGTGAAAGTGATGTGTTACTTTATGTTATTTCGTGACTTCTAAAAAATATTCTTAAAACGGGATCCGATAATATACATGAATGAAATAATTTCTAAGTTTCAGCCAGTTGGCTGTAATCTTCATTTCAAAATTCAACTTCGCTCCAAGTTTAATCAACTCAATTATCAAAAGACACAGAAATTACTCAACGATACAAAATACGGGCCCTAACTAAACTAATCACACTAGAGCCCTTCCCGCCACCAAACAACACAACACCAGAGTTTAGTTTAAACTGGTGCAAAATAACACTTTGACAAAACCTTGTTTCACGCGTGATGTGCGTTCACAAAGTCTCTTACAATTTCCCAACCTGAAACTTGCATCTAAATAAACACCTATCATTCCACTTACATTCTTAAATCGTCAGCATAAAATTCAAGGCCGATTTAAAGGACGGCACGGTTAAGTTGGCAACAGAGTCCTCAGGCAAAACACTGAGATCAGAATCTTATAAAAGGAAACGTCTTTCCCAGCCTCCATTGTCTACAATTACTTGCTTTGTGTTGTCCCCTTCCCACTCATGTCGAGCACGTAAGGCTGTCTCGAAAGAATTCACATTTGAAATCCAATTTGTGAGTTCCGACGGATAATTTCAGCTTTTTTTGTCAAAGGAAAAGTTTGTTCCAATCAAGTTTTTTAATGTTTGTTTCGTACGTAAATTATTTTTAATTTGTTGTGGTTTCGGAAGCGAAATTGGGGAAACTGAACACTTTTTGGAATTACTTCAGTGTCCATCGGTCCGTACTTCAATCATAACAGACTTCTTCCGCAGCGGGGCGGCAACTTTTTTTTCCTTTTTAACCGACTTTAAAAAAAGAGGTTCTCAGTTTGTCCTCTATGTAAGTAGGTACATGTATGTCACATGTATGTCCGCGATTATCTCGCGTCTGGCTGAACCGATTTTGATGCGGTTTTCATAAAATTGAGGTGTTTTTCATAGTGCCCTGTGACCCACGACATAGACCAAATCTTAATAAGTACATAATGCGAAGCATTAGGCTTTGGTACCTCAATCGATAACCCTTAAAGGATAAATTTGTTTTAAGTTTCTCTGTCCGTCTGTCAACCCTCTTTTCTCAGGAACGCGTATCAAACTGAAATTAATATCAAATTCTCAGGTCTGTTACCCTTCCAAGCCGTGAAATAATCTCTAGTTAACGCAATCAAAATATACGAGCCTTTATAGTGCATTTGTTGACGCTGCCAAGAGAATCAAACATATATGGTACTTCCCGCTGACCTAGAATCGTGTTTGGCTAGAACTTCTAGCCTAGAAGTAACATAATTTAGCACAAGTAAATAAAAACGCCCGTAAACCGTAAATTTATAGTTAAGTATCATTACAATAAATATATATTTTTTGATTACAAACTTATTTGCTTATATAAATTTACCCTGATCTAAGTAGGTAGATGTATGGGGACAACACTTGTCCATCGGCGAAGTTAAGTTTGTTCAGAACCCTTGGTACGCGAGTCCGACTCGCACTTGACCGGCTTTTAGAACTCGTCGATACTGGACTCAGGGTCCTCTTGCAGTGACCTCTAAACATCAACGCGGTATCACCGCATTTCCCGTGCTATTAGCGTGGCATTAGTCACCCGTCTGAAGATTATAGGGTTGTCGCGTTCGTGCCCGTGACAGATGACCCCTTGCGCTTCTTAAACATCTAGGGCTGTCAACAATCAATTTAAACTTTCAGTTACGTAAAGCACATATTTTTATTTTATTTCATATCATCGGGCTCAGCTTTTGCTGTGGCGCAATAAAAATGTAAACATTCACTACTCAGTGCAAACTTTTGATGATATAAATACATACCTATATGTATAACACCTATTGTAGTTTCTTAAGTTACATTTTAACTGATTTAAAAAATTGGGCAAGTGCGAGTCCGACTCGCGCATGAAGGGTTCCGTACCTATATATATATATATATATATATATATATATATATATATATATAGGTATAACAAGTTTGTTGTATTGGAGCCCCCCTTAAATATTTATTTTATTTTATTTTTAGTATTTGTTGTTATAGCGGCAATAGAAATACATCATCTGTGAAAATTTCAACTGTCTAGCTATCACCGTTCTTGAGATACAGCCTGGTGACAGACGGACGGACGGACGGATGGACGGACGGACGGACGGACGGACGGACAGCGAAGTCTCAGTAATAGGGTCCCGTTTTTACCTTTTGGGTACGGAACCATAATAAAAAGTTTAGTTGACTGTATAGTTTATAGATTTGATTATCATAGAAGTGATACTGTTTATTAGCAGAGTTAATTACAATTTATTTGAATAATAGGTTTGAAAAGATAAGACGATAAACATAGTTAAACGTATGACAAAAAGTCGTCTTAATTAATTACGTTTCTAAGGCCGTTGTCGTTATTTAGTATTTAATTATTAACGAGTAAAAGCATTTCCAACAACAAGTTAAATATAACGAATAAAACATACTAAACCATACACGTCAAAAATATAACCCGTTTCGTGCTGTTGCGCAGCTTGGTAATAAACATTAACTCTTCTGTGCCAACCCTACATGTATCAATAACTGACCCTTAAAGAAATAAAAAAGTAATAAAACGCAATCTCGGAAGGGTTCTAATTCCTGCACACCCCGCGGCCTCTTTATTGCTAACAAATCGCTACTATTTGCATTTTTATTACTCAAGTGTTTTCTAGCACTTCTGGATACGATGTTTCAAGACATTTGAAGGAGTCTCTAAAAATGTGGAATAAGGTTATGGTAATGATACGATTTTTCCGGATGGATTAAAGAGAACATTGGTTAAATAAGAAAATGTTTGTTTTTCTGTCACAAATCGTAGACCAAACAACTTCTCTTTTTACATGTAGGTACCTACGAGTACATAAATAATTTATTTACAACAAAAATGCTTTATTGCACACCAATATAAGTTTACAAAAGGAAACAAGATAAATACAATTTATATTTACAGGCGGTCTTATCGAAAAAAAAAATGGCGATAAGTTTATTAATTTATTATGAATAACTTGATGGGTGGCAGTTTATTTCAGAAAATGTAACTCAATGGATACCCATACCAACGAGCCACGAGAAATAACAAGCAAATTGGTTGTACTGTATTTATTGTATGCTAAATCCTGCACAAAAGAAAATCTACTTTTAACGAAAATGTTAGGCTGCCTGTCTTCAGAAACGAAGCAAAGCCTGATTGGTTAATTTTCTGTGATCCGCTTCAGTGTACAAGCAACCTTACTCTCAATAAGGTAGGTATGCACGCAAGTCAACTTTGTCTATTATACCTATGTATGAGTTTGCTGGCGCCAACAACTGTTTTTATTTTTAAAAATAACTCGGCGAAGTAGTGCTAGTCGCTCGGCGAAGAATACGCAGATTTCAGTCATCGTCATCGCCCTCTTAAAATAAGTTGTACCTATCGAGTCCTAGTTACAGGGGCTTAGCTCAATCGCGGTAGTGGAAGACGGAGTCATAAAGTGTAGACATGTGGATGAGGGGTGTCAATGTTCCCCCTTATTATGACATCCATCCATCATCCATCAATAAACAAGACCACTGTGACAGTGTGACACGCAACTCTTTTCAGCTATCTTTTTCCGTACAGTACTGTGAGAGAGTGACGGGTGGAGATGATATGTCGATCGACTAGAGTCGCGAATCATAGTTGTGCTAGACAGGCTGTTCAACGCAGATTATTAGTCATCGCAGTCTTGATTGTCTTGAATGACTGGGCATTTCCTATCCAAGTCACAGGGACCAACAGAGTGGAGGTTACCCTGCAGAAGATGAAGTCACGGAGTGTATCTACTGCGATGTATCGAGGAGCTGTTTGCGGAGCGGGCGCTTTGCGGCGCGCTGCGCCGGGGCAAGTGGACAGTCTCTAGGGTAGGACTCGGTTGACAATAATTATTCTTAAATTTATGAAACATGTTATGTCTAATGTCACATGCCACAGTTTTTAAATGAAACCATTGATACAAAGATCAAAGCAGAACGAAAAATTGAAAAGCGTAAGGTGTAAAGCCTTTCAAATAAACAATGCAAAAATCGACACACAAAGTATAAGGGACAATTGGAAAGGTTATTCGTTAGGGTGGTGAAGATGTTAACACGCTGGAGTAGGTAATCCAGAGGTACCGGATTCGACTCCCGGTCTGTTCCGCCAGGTTACGCATTTCAATTTTTCTTTGTGCTTTGATCTCTGTATCAATGGTTTAAAAATTGTTCTTGATTAGAGATTTTGTAAATATTTAGTATTTAGGTACGTATAATATTTCAAATGGTAATTACGGGCCATTCGCTGTAACTTCTGTCGATAGCTGTAAGCCTGTAAGGTTGTGTGAGTGTAACAAAGGAGAAGTGGAACACTTTGGAATATCTTTGTAGCCGAACTAAGTAGGTACATATATCGAAAACTAAAAAGGAGATGCAGATTGACTAATTTAGTCACGTCACACGGATCGTTATCGACATTTCGATAAAAAGTAGCTGGTTTGACCTGTAGTGAAATACCGTAATCTCCACCATCTGAATCCGTCCCTGAATTGCCACCATGCTAGTATTTTGTTAGTCGGCAGCTTTGTCGCGACTCTTGCGCATCCTCCTATCTCCCTCCCACACACAACGACAGAGAAAGACAGCCGGTTACGGGACACCGCTCGCGCTGACAATATTTGATCATCCATTCAACTTCATCACTTAAAAAAGTCTTAAGGATATTCCGAAATTGATCACTTCTGACCTTTTAGATGAAACAACAATACGGCATTGGCTACATCTACAATACTCTGGAAAGAACCTATTTGTACACTTAACATTTTTAAGTTATTTTTAGAGGTTGACAGAGTATTTATTTTGTTAAGTTTTTAGATGTGGTGATGTTTTAAAAAGTGTGGCCATTTAAAATTAATGTTTATTTAAAATAACTTGCAGACAATTCCCAATAATTACCTGAATCTGCTTACAAAATCTCACTAGAAACGGTTGAGAAAATTGGCCTGTAGGCGAGAACAGCGGGTAATCCGGACATCTGTATTCTTCTGTGCTTCTGATGTCCTGCGGTTATGACGATCTCACACTTCACTTGTGCGCTAAACTTGCGTCACAGCTCTTGATTCGTACGCATTTACTTCTTTTTTAGGTTTACCAAGTATTTAATATTGTCTGAATTAGGTTCAGAAATTAAAATCTTAATTTTTCATCAAAAGTTTCCAAAGAAGTAGGTACAGGGTGTTCTAACTTCCAGATGCAAAGACTAAATAATAGTCACTAAGAACATAATTTCTATCTATTTTATACACATATTAGGTAGGTGTCCGCTAATTCCGCGTATTTTTTTTACCGTGATCATCAGGTAAAAAATATCCTATAACCATCTTTGGATGTCCATCCGCTATCCCCGTACCAAAATTGATTTAAATCCGTCCAGCCGTTTTGGCTTGATAAGACTGATAAGGGGACAAAGAAATTCTGACCAACAGATGGCGCCATAGCGCCGCGCGTAGAGGAGTCATGATTTCAGGAAAAATCATGACTCCTCTCCATAGTAAACTGATTTTCAATTTAGAATTTTCCAATGGTATACATATAAGTTTTCACTACTCATGCTCTTAAAATGTTACTTTAGTCTCTGCATATCGGGACTAAAGCTCCTATTTAATCTCTAGGGACTAAAGTAAAATTGTTTTAATTTACTTTGAAAAACCCCTAAACAGCCAATCACGACGTTTGTAAATGGAGGTTTATAGCCATTTTCAGTGATAAGTATACAAACTTTTTGGTGCGTGAAAATAACCTCAAAATTACAACTGCTCAAAAAAAGTAAAATTGTTTTAATTTACTTTGAAAAACCCCTAAACAGCCAATCACGACGTTTGTAAATGGAGGTTTATAGCCATTTTCAGTGATAGGTATACAAACTTTTTGGTGCGTGAAAATAACCTCAAAATTGCAACTGCTCAAAAAAAGTAAAATTGTTTTAATTTACTTTGAAAAACCCCTAAACAGCCAATCACGACTTTTGTGAATGGAGGTTTATAGCCATTTTCAGTGATAGGTATACAAACTTTTTGGTGCGTGAAAATAACCTCAAAATTACAACCGCTCAAAAATTCAAGATTTTATTTAATGAAACACGATTAATTATTACGAATACGAATGTAATTTTATCATGCATGGTCCGTAAGTCCATATTAGTCTTAAATAAAATAGTTTTCAAGTTTGAATCTGTTGGCTAAATATGCAAGCATTTAAAGCGTCACTTTACAAAAAAAAGAAAAAACCACGGAACATTTATTTTTTCTATTACAATTTTGAATGGAATGAGTAGATGTCCATTACTTGTATTAAGCTTGAATTGTAATCACCAATTACCTAGACCAACTAACTGTGTCACTTTATAAATTACGGACAAAATATGTAATCATCATCTTCCAATGAAGAAGAATAAAGCTGAATGCTATATAGAGGAGTCAATACAAAATAAACACAGTATCTATAGATATATCGAAGGCTATACTATATTGAAGGAATTAAAATATCCTCAAAAATCACAACCAACATTTGACCCACGCCCATCAACATCGCGGGTTGAGAATGAACCTAATGAAATGACCATCGGCAACCTTTTTGAGAAAAGGTCTACGTCTCTACTATACCTAGGTACTCTCCATTCTCTCCAACTTTTACTTCGACTTCGAGTGAAAATATTGAACATACTTCTCAATTACAAACCACGCTGACCCAGCTTAGTTTACAGGGGAAAACCATACATTTAAATGTAAAAAATTGTACAAATTGCCCTTAAAATTTTTCTGAGGTTAGATTAACGGCTGTACTACGTAATTGTAAGAAACTTTGTTATAACAAATATCGTAATTTTATATTGAAATTCGTTTATTTTCCTCGCATTCAAAGTGAAAAGTAGAGTGTTTAACGCGAGACTAAACAACCATAATGACACTCGAACTATTAGCCACCCTCGCTTAGCTCGGGTGGCTAAAACATCTCGTGTCATTATGGCTTGTTTTAGTCCCTTGTTGAACAATCTACTAAAGTAGCACCGTCGTGGTGGAAGGAATGGCATATATTAGGCAAAATTATCATAATATTTTCCTGATTCGTCCATCATAAGAAAATCAGGACTAAACGCAACGGTAAGTATATGAAAGAAAACTGCCAAAAGTGTGGCAACTGTAATCCAGTATAAGGTTAATTAATATGAAATCTCGATTCACGATTGGGCAAGTGTTTGCGCAAAGCAATCCGTTGACGGGGACGCACTGGTTGCAAAAAAGCTACTACACAATATTGTAATCCTAAAGATAGTGAAAAGCAAAAGGTGATGACCTATTTTCAGTTCGATTACAGTAATAGCATATAGGTAGGTACGTTACTTGACGACGCGGTTGGCTCGGTTTGTAGACACCTGCCTACTGAGCCGGCGGTCCTGGGGTCGAATCCCGGCCGGGGCAAATATTTGTGTGATGAACTCGAATATTTGTTCCTGGGTCATGGATGTTATCTATATATGTTTATATATATTATTTATATCGTCGTCTAGTACTCATAGTACAAGCTTTGCTTAGTTTGGGACTAGGTCGATTTGTGTATGATTGTCCCTTTAATATTTATTTATTTATTTTATTTATTTATTTACAATTAAACCCTTATCTCCCTCGTTTTAATAATTTTGAGAATATTTACTCTTAAGAACTACCTACGAGTATTACCTACCCAATCTATTGTACCTACTAATTTGGTTCTTTTTGGTAAGTATAATTATTTTTCCTAACTATTTCAATTTGCAATTGTATCATTTCCCATTCTTGGGAGATTCCCTGTTTTTCCGGCCTCTGTAGTATAATGTAGGTACCTACTTAACAAGTTGGTTTTTAACCCACGCCATATTGCGGAATTTTAGTGGTAGCTACTAATTTATTATACTGGCAGTGACAAAATTTTGGCCTTACGTTGAAAGTCAGTTCTTGACACTGATGATGATGATGATGATGACATTGAATTTTAAGTAATTTTCGTATAACAAAGCATAACTATCCACAGTGATATTTTTTTTTTTTTCAATACGATGCAGTAGGTATTAAGGCTCCAGATATCCGTGTTACGCGCCGCAACGTAGCCCCGTATCCTTAGCCCCGGCGGTACTAAGATCACGAATAACACGGACACGCCGAGATACGTAGCCGTGTCTGCGTTCGTGTCCGGATTCGCGGAGCTCGGCTCCGGTGTCGGGTATTGATAGGTATTTATGTATTTCATAAGAAGAACGAAAGATTGATCAGCATTCCGGTAAACAATGTTTTATTCAACTACTCCCATTTTATAATGCACATATGTGACGTATGCACATTATTGCCATACGAAAGCTGTTTCTAGCACCGCTATCCCAGGGCTAAACCGCAACATGTTTGGCTATATACTAAACCTTTATTTATTTATAATTCTAGATCAGATCTTCGAGCAATGTTCTGCATTTTATTTGCTATCACTACTTGGCTTGATAGCTGTCTGCACTGGCCGACTCGGCGATGTTATTCTAGCGAGTCGCCTAATCCCGGTTTGCTTAATTCGGCTGTTTGCTAGCAATTAACCTGCGCAGACGCACAATTCGGTGTGTACTGACAAAGACAAAAGTGTTAAAATTCTAGTTCATATAGCTTCGATAAATCGATTCAAATTTGTATAAAAATATCTATACTTTGAAGGTATTAGGGTATTTAAAGACTGCACTGAATAAAACATTTATAGGTATGCATGCTAAACACCTAGACTAGTAGTTATTATAGCCCAACAATTTGTTTTTTGAAACTCTTTAGTGACGGATGCCAAGATCCACACTGGGGCCTGGGATGTCGCCCCTATACGTAGTACCTACTTCTTAAGTGCGTAATTAAAAAGTACTGCAGTATAGAGACTGTTATAATATTTCTTAATTACTTAGGTGCTCCACTGTAAAGTATACCTTGGAATCACGTTGGACGAGAATCTGAACTTTAAAAAACACATTGAGATAGTGTCTGCTAGAGTCAGAAAGTTGGTGTTTGTCATGAAATTACTGAGAAACTCTGCAGGGCAAGATTTGCTAAAGCTTGTCTATACTTCGATGTGTCAGTCGATCTTGTCGTACTGTATAGGCGTTTGGGGTGGCTCCTGTACCTCTGCACTCTTACCTCTCGAAAGGGCGCAGCGCTTTGTGCTCAAGGTCATGCTTAGGAAACCCCGACAATTCCCAACGACTGCTCTCTATAAAGCTGCGGACGTTCTTAGTGTGAGGCAGTTAATGATCTTGCGAGTTTCGTCTCAAGTACATCTTAAAACTCTTAATTCTGAAGAGTATCCTGCTTTAATCGCCAAAAGAGTTTTCAGATTACCTACTCCCCGCACAAAAACTGCATTTGCACGACGTCTCCCCAATTTTCTGCACCCATACATCTACAATTTAGTGGTTAAGGCATGCAACATTTCCGAAAACTCCCCTCGTGAAGCAAAATCTAAGACTCTCAGCTGGCTGAAAGGTCTAAGTTACAGTCAAACCGAGCAACTGCTGAAGGCAACTTAATTCCGTACACTGACACACTTAACTCCGTAGCCTCACATACACGCACTCACATCACGTTTACACACACTGATACACTTACCTACACACATACACACACTTGTACACAACTAATATATTGTATACTATCACTAACTCATCTTAGATATACGTACTATAAATTTTATGGTTATTTCATCCATTTCATTGATAAAACTTAATTTTGGCTGTATTGTAACCGGTTAAAATAATTTTTTGTAACTGTATTGTTTCAAACCGAATCTGGTCACCACATGACAGGCATTGCCTAGCGTGGGACCGCTGGACAATTGTAATATGTTATTTAGGTTCTTCTTTTTAAATAAACAATTTTTATTTTTTTTATTTATTTATTTATTTAGGTACTGAAATAATATAATATTTCTTAATTACTTACTGAAGTAATTAAGTAGTATTGCGTGTAGGCGATTTAGGTTCCATTCTAACCTGGGAAATGTATGATTATTGACTACCAAAAAATAAACAAAGGCGAAGCCGTGCTTATAAACTAGTATCGTTAAAAAAAAAGTCACTTTTGTACCCGAATGTCCCGCACAGGCACGCCACAGGTAACATGATCTGTTCTCGCATGACCACCTGACGCCACGGATTCTGTTTGCGACCGACTGTTTGTCCATCCACTACTCATACACACACATGCACACAATATTTGGACATTTTTAGAAACTTGAATTTCCATTTATACTAAGCACGTATCATTGACAAAGTCTTCAAACGTGTGACTGTAGAGTAATTTTAAACTGTATTCGAATAGATTTAAAGTCTTTAGAGATGTTTAAAGTTATCGTGGCAACGTTAATGAAATAAATAGTAATGTGACTAAAAGGTTATTAGGTTTTCTGTTGATTTTTCTCAAGTTCCCCTTCGATTATACATATTTGTTTAATTTACTAGTAAAGTGAGTCAGGTTTTAAGTTTCGTAATGTTTCTTGAGAGTCGATGGAGAAGTAATATTTCATAAGCAACATTCCGGAACGATTGTACGATTTTCCGATCCTCGATTTTCCTCGATTTCCTCATCTCATGAATATAAAACATACCTACCCAAATTTTGGTTTCAATGTCAGATCGGAAAAGGATTTATAAAGTGGCAACTTTATAAGCTTTTTTTATGATATCTAATGTTTGAAGAACTTCCCCTGTGCACTCTGCATTGTATGTGGGCCTACTACTATGGCACCTGCCTTTTAAGAATCGCAGTGTTACCGATTAGTTTAAATTCATTACAAACATTATGTTTAAATTCTATTAATTAATATTTTTAGTGCCCAGCTGGTGAGAACTAAAACCTGACACGTGTCATCACACTACATCTTCTAACCAAAAAATGTTAGGTTTTAAAATGTATTGAGACTACCTACACACAGGTGGCAGAATTGATTTTTCACCGACAGGGCACTATGCAACAGCAGGCAGGTATTTGTATAGAGTATTTTTATCGATTCATATTTTTTTATGTGGTAATACCACATTTTTATTTTTATTAATAATGACACAAAGGTAAATTAAGAAAGAAAAATTGAATGCGATCCAGGCAGGTAAACATGTCGGGACTGAATAATTTTAATCCTACTAGTTAAAATAGGTTGGCGTTATAAAATAGCTGCACTTATTTTATCATATTATCATTAAAAAACCGGCCAAGTGCGAGTCGGACTCGCGCACCGAGGGTTCCGTACAAACACTTTCCATCCCTAAGTGGTTAAGTTAAGTTTGCACCTGGTATGTATAGCGCCCCATATAAATTAGGTGCAAAGTTAGGTATTAAAATATAAAAAAAAACTACTCACTAGATCTCGTTCAAAACAATTTTCGTTGGTAGTTTTTATAGTAAAGTACATCATATGTTTTTTTTAGATTTTTCATTTTCTTATTTTAGAAGTTAGAGGGGGGGGGGACCAACTTTTTTCCACTTTGGAAGCGTCTGTCACGCAAACTATTCGGTTTAGAAAAAAAATATTTTAGAAACCTTGATATCATTTTTGAAGACCTATCCATAGATACCCCACACGTATATGTTTGATGCAAAAAAAATTTTTTGAGTTTCAGTTCTAAGTATGGGGGCCCCCAATATTTATTATTATTTTTTTATTTTTGCATCAAATTCTTAATGCGGTTCATATAATACATCTACCTACCGAGTTTCAACAGTATAGCTCTTATAGTTTCGGAAAAAAATGGCTGTGACATACGGACGGACAGACGGACGGACAGACAGACATGACGAATCTATAAGGGTTCCGTTTTTTGCCATTTGGCTACGGAACCCTAAAAAGCGTGCAACACGTACTGATAGTGCTCTGGGGCTAATTCACACGACCTATCAATCGGTATTGTATTAATAATGATAACATAGAATAGAAACACTTCTACTCTGGTGGTAGCTAATCATGTTGGAATGAAGTACAATATAATACCTAACACATATGCAATCAAATCAAAATTAATGTAAAAACAATTTCTCTTTAATACAACCACCCCAAAAAACTATAACAATTGCCCAATAACCGAACATTGAAACGCGATCCGCACCCGAGAGTAAACCGATATTGTCGTATTGTTTAATCAGTATTGTGTACTTTTTGTGCTCTATTTGTACGCTTTTTGTGCTCATTTGTATTTTTTACACTAATACTATTATAATATAATAATATTTTGCAAATAGGAGGCAGCAGTGCGTGGGTATTTAGTGTTGTGATATAATTTTGCGCTTGAGTGTATCTTCTCTAAAATATACGAGTGCCTGTTTCCGGTGATTACGAAAATCAACACTCTCGACGTCATCTTTAATTTCGCTACCATTTATTTTAAAACAAAAAAATGGTATTATCTGATATTTCTACAAGTCCTTACTTAAAATTGGTTATTGTTAGTTATTTCGTTTGACGTGGTTTGACAGTTAAAATCATGCGTACCAACTTAATACGTACCACACTCACCTATGTCACCTTCTTGAGAAAATTAAAATGTCTCTATGACACATTAACCTCTTAAAAATTGTATTGAAGTGTGTTAAAATTTAAAATGTCCACATTTGCAACCCAATCAAAAATAAACTAACTTTCACTTGCCCATGATTTAAGAAATAGCTCCTACCACATTCTGCGAACCGATTTTTTGCAAACTCGCCTATGCAACAATAACATTATTAAGTCTGTCCGTCCGTCCGCGCGTGTAATCTCTAACGAGGCGAACTGCCCTCTTGCACAATAGCATTAGACGATTCTCTTTTTTCACGTCCTGAGACGATTTACGTATGTGTCAAAATTATAGGAATTGAGATAAACTTTAAACGCATCTTTTTTCACTTATTTTTTTTTCTTTTCTGACGAACAATGAAACATGATGACTGGTTTGGAAAATATTAGAGCTACCGATCGATCCAACGATTGCATTAATTCCATACTATTTGATAATTTATCTTATTTATACCATTTCAACTGGGATAATTAATGTACTTTTCGTTTTCTCTTCAATCTACTAAAATAAGCCGGGTTTAATTTACTAACTCATTTATTTATCGTATGGCATTTCAGTCACTGGTTATAGTTACAATTAATTTAATTTAATTTAAAGGTTGAAGTTAGCCTTCTCTAAGTAATCTATGGCAATTTCAGTGGGGTTTTTGATGTCTTCTATTCCTCCTGTGAATCTGGTGATAGGACAGTCGAATACGATGTGCTTGATCGTCTGGTTCGGGTGCCCACACTCGCACTCGGGGGACAGTCCAGCCCCATTTAAACCAGTGGTGGGCGCAATTTCCAACGTCTGTTCTGATGCGGTTGAGTAAACACCACACCTTACGCGATTCGTCGAATCCAGGAGGACGACTAACTCATTACATTCTAAGATATTAATTATAATTTTATCCATTATTCTAACTTGGCAAATGTTTCGTAAAAGACTCCAATATTTTATTTTTAGTTTAACTTAATATAAATAAAAACTTTGAAAATATATCAAGCAGTATGGCAAAGTTAACATAAATCAAGATAAACCTGATGTATAGGGGGTAAAACAAATCTTACAAAATATGTGTCAATGTAACTGCCTAGACAAGAATGAGTATATTTGTAAAAAATATTTTTAGGTCATAATCGCAGCCTAAATACCTAACAATAAAAAAAGTGTGTGTGTCAGCTCCGACGCACGACTGGAGTTTACTCTTCAGACCAGGCGCGCACCACGATTTTTTTTAGTCGCGCGCTAATTTTGTCGCAGAAATAAGCGTACCTACTTCTGGGTTTATGAAAATCGTGGTGCGCGCACTCTCAAATAAACCCATATCTTGCATTTATGCGACAAAATTATCGCGCGACTAAAATCGTGGTGCGCGCCTGGCCTTAAGAACGATTATAAAATATATACTCAATACTCAATAAGTTTATTGCACAAAATGATTAGTAAATAGTTTAAGTATCACATTATGTACCCTGTTGGGTGCTGCAAACAAGAACGAGAAGGTAGGCACTTACATAATATTAATATACGAGTATAATATACAGCAAAATTACAATATTTTACAAGGAAAATTTACTTCCGATTCATTTTTAACAAATTGGAGAGATCATGAGTAGTAACTAAAAAAGGAAGCGTGATGTAAAGTGCCCTCGAGCAGCTAGTTTAGTTACTACAGTCTGCAGTGCTACGGAAAAAAAACCGTATCTTACTATGAAATCCATACAAAGATACGACCTTTCTACCGTAGTATCTCAATACTTTTTTTTTTTTTTTATCTATTAATTATGGAACTTTGATCATTTTTATGAACATGCCAGCTCCAGCAGGCCTAATACACAACATCATTCATCTAAAAGACATAGATAAATAAAAACATAAACCGTATAATTTAAATAAAACAATTTAAACGGATTATATCGCGTATATTAATTATTTGAGCCTCCCTGACGTTTCAGTACCTTTACACGTCAGGGAGGCTCAAATAATTAATATACGCGATATAATCCGTTTAAATTGTTTTATTTAAATGTGTGACAGTCGCGGAAACCGAAGAAAATATTATAAACCGTATAAACTTAAAAATAACATGTACACGAAAACAACTAAATTTGTATACACTATTTACATAAAAAAAGTGTGTGTGTCAGCTCCGACGCACGACTGGAGCTTACTCTTCAGGCCAGGCGCGCACCACGATTTTTTTTTAGTCGCGCGATAATTTTGTCGCAGACGCAGCGTACTTCTGGGTTTATGAAAATCGTGGTGCGCGCACTCTCATATAAACCCATATCTTGCATTTATGCGACAAAATTATCGCGCGACTAAAATCGTGGTGGGGGCCTGGCCTTAAGAACGATTATAAAATATATACTCAATACTCAATACGTTTATTGCACATAATGATTAGTAAATAGTTTAAGTATCACATTATGTACCCTGTTGGGTGCTGCAAACAAGAACGAGAAGGTAGGAATAATATTAATATACGAGTATAATATACAGCAAAATTACAATATTTTACAAGGAAAATTTACTTCCGATTCATTTTTAACAAATTGGAGAGATCATGAGTAGTAACTAAATAAGGAAGCGTGATGTAAAGCGCCCTCGAGCGGCTAGTTTAGTTACTACAGTCTGCAGTGCTACGGAAAAAAAACCGTATCTTACTATGAAATCCATACAAAGATACGACTTTTCTACCGTAGTATCGCAATACTTTTTTTTTTTTTAATCTATTAATTAAGGAGCTTTGATCATTTTGTTGAACATATGCCAGCTCCAGCAGGCCTAATACACAACATCATTCATCTAAAAGACATAGATAAATAAAAACATAAACCGTATAAACTTAAAAATAACATGTACACGAAAACAACTAAATTTGTATACACTATTTACATAAAAAAAACTGTATACAAATTTAGCCGATTCCGATAAGGGTTCCGCCAATATTGAATGGAACATTACATTCAAGAAAGATCTGGTATTAGACCTAGCCATTTACATTAGACAAAAACAAACGTACAAAATCACCTTCCTTAAAAAAATCCTTAAATAAATCCAAAATCTCCTTAACAACAACTGCAAACAGCGTTTTGAACTTCTCCTCCCAACTTTCGGTAGAAAACAAAATATCCTTCGTCTTCTCAACCAGCCTTTCAAAAGTAATACGTCTCTTCTTCTTGTCCTTATTTTGTCTTTGATCTTCCATATCAGCCCGCTCAATAGTAGGCTGATTGACCAATAGACACTCGGACCTCTTCACATCTCTTACTCTTTTTGACTTCCGCGGCTTACGAACCTCTTGTTGTGGCTCGCTCTCTAATCTGTACTGACTTACTGATCGCTGGCCCTCAGCCTGACAGACAGAATTTCAGACTCTTTAGATTGTAACGGCTTCGACAAAACAGCATCTCTATATGACTTTCCAAAACTTAAGTCATTCTCAAAAACAGATGGCGCATCCTGACTACAAACATCCGTATCCTTTTTTTCCTTATTTTGCATATACAACCAAAAAGCCCGTTTATATAATATATACATCCCTCAGCAGACATAATCCTGCGAATTTCTTACTCCTTCACAAAAACCGGGCACGACTTATCTAAAGCCATATGGCTGCCTTTACAATTAATGCATCTAAAAATAGTCGTTTCGCAATTGGCATGCTCCCCGCCGCATTTCGGACAAGTATCTTTAGTAGTAGGACAAAACCTGCTCAGATGACCGAACTTCCAACATATTGAACATTGGGTAACCGGGAAAGTGTACTGATTTACCTTAAATCGGCAACCGTAGGCATAAACATATGGCAGTAAAGAAGTTCCCTTAAAACACAGACGAATAGCTTCGGCCTTTACCCAACGCCCATCATGATCCAAACGGTTCAGTCTACATATTGACAAAATGTCTTCAGACCCTTCAATATTCTTTAAAAATTCGTCTTCCTCAACCTCCAACTCAACCTGCCTTATAATTCCATAAGTGCAGCATGCCATATTAGACCAATAAGAACGTCTCGTCTCATTGTTAAACTCCTGAGAAGCCAGAAGCTTCTCCGCATCATCCTTAGAGTTAAACTGTATGCGAACTTTACGTGGACCCATAAAATTGACGGATAAAATTCCTTTTATACCCTTAAATTGCAGCAACTTTGCCAAACCGATCTGTTTCGGTAAATCTTCTTTTGACACTATATAAACTTCAAATAGCTTGTCAGGCACACCGTCCGGCTCCAGCTGCGTTTTGGCGGTTGCTAAAACCCGCAAGCGTTTAGGTTTCCTGCCTATTGTGATAAAACTATCACTACAACCACAGCTTTCGTTGCTCAGACCACAAGCACGCTTCACCGCTATATGCCGCACATCCGACATGGACTCAGTGTCCGATACAATATCCGATTGACTCGGCCCTGCCTTATTATCAAACTCCACTTCAGATAGCCACGACGGAGCTGCCCGCTGCCCATATTCTAAAAGTTACGTATCACTCACGACACCTCGACTTGACTCACTTATCGCAAAAACAGTGAAAAGGACTCTAAAACTGAATTAACTTATAAATAAAATAAAATTTGATAAAATTTTCAACCGTCGCCTTCGACAACCAAACGTCAATCCTCGCAATACTTATATTTTTGGAACGTATCTGCCGTGCTAATTTAAAAAGTCGTATCTCAGTATACGATCGGGGTAAAAATACGACTTCTTAATTAAGCAGGTTATGCGTTAAGCGTTATAGACTAAGCTCCCGATATAAAATGACCTTCACAGAGATGTTTATTTGATGAAATGTATTTTATATTTAGTTTAAAATGTCAATAAATATATTGCATATGGGTTGCCTAACAAATTTTAGTCCAGGGTATGTTAAGTTTAATTTTTTTTTTTTTTTTACATTTCACCGATTTGATTATTAGGTAAATTCATAATTAAATAATCTTTAATTTTATTTAATTTCAATTCAACAATCAGACCTTTGCAAAATGCTAGTAGGTATAGATTTACCTGTTTATACCTGGCTACCCAATAGTTGTGACGGGAAAAGAATAGGCAACCTAACGTTTGCATATTATATGGGCTTCATACTTTCGATTGGTATAGAATTTATCTAATATTAATCAAACCGGTGAAATATTTAAAACAATTTTTTTTATTATTAATTAATCATACCCTGGACTAAAATATGTTAGGCAACCCATATGCAATATAATTATTGACATATTAAATTAAATATAAAATACATTTCATCAAATAAACATCTCGGTGAAGGTTATTTTATGTCGGGATCTTAGTCTATAACGCTTAACGCATAACCTGCTAAATTACGAAGTCGTATTTTTACCCCGATCGTATACTGAGATACGACTTTTTAAATTAGCACGGCAGATACGTTCGATTTTACACCCCATATTTTTCATACCCCGGGCTTATATATGAAAATCGATTCTTAAGGAGTAAACTCCAAAAAACTGTATACAAATTTAGCCGATTCCGATAAGGGTTCCGCCAATATTGAATTGAACATTACATTCAAGAAAGATCTGGTATTAGACCTAGCCATTTACATTAGACAAAAACAAACGTACAAAATCACCTTCCTTAAAAAAATCCTTAAATAAATCCAAAATCTCCTTAACAACAATTCCAAACAGCGTTTTGAACTTCTTCTCCCAACTTTCGGTAGAAAACAAAATATCCTTCGTCTTCTCAGCCAGCCTTTCAAAAGTAATACGTCTCTTCTTCTTGTCCTTATTTTGTCTTTGATCTTCCATATCAGCCCGCTCAATAGTAGGCTGATTGACCAATAGACACTCGGACCTCTTCACATCTGTTACTCTTTTTGACTTCCGCGGCTTACGAACCTCTTGTTGTGGTCTCGCTCTCTAATCTGTACTGACTTACTGATCGCTGGCCCTCAGCCTGACAGACAGAATCTTCAGACTCTTTAGATTGTAACGGCTTCGACAAAACAGCATCTCTATATGACTTTCCAAAACTTAAGTCATTCTCAAAAACAGATGGCGCATCCTGACTACAAACATCCGTATCCTTTTTTTCCTTATTTTGCATATACAACCAAAAAGCCCGTTTATATATACATCCCTCAGCAGACATAATCCTGCGAATTTCTTACTCCTTCACAAAAACCGGGCACGACTTATCTAAGGCCATATGGCTGCCTTTACAATTAATGCATCTAAAAATAGTCGTTTCGCAATTGGCATGCTCCCCGCCGCATTTCGGACAAGTAACTTTAGTCGTAGGACAAAACCTGCTCAGATGACCGAACTTCCAACATATTGAACATTGGGTAACCGGGAAAGTGTACTGATTTACCTTAAATCGGCAACCGTAGGCATAAACATATGGCGGTAAAGAAGTTCCCTTAAAACACAGACGAATAGCTTCAGCCTTAACCCAACGCCCATCATGATCCAAACGGTTCAGTCTACATATTGACAAAATGTCTTCAGACCCTTCAATATTCTTTAAAAATTCGTCTTCCTCAACCTCCAACTCAACCTGCCTTATAATTCCATAAGTGCAGCATGCCATATTAGACCAATAAGAACGTCTCGTCTCATTGTTAAACTCCTGAGAAGCCAGAAGCTTCTCCGCATCATCCTTAGAGTTAAACTGTATGCGAACTTTACGTGGACCCATAAACTTGACGGATAAAATTCCTTTTATACCCTTAAATTGCAGCAACTTTGCCAAACCAATCTGTTTCGGTAAATCTTCTTTTGACACTATATGTATAAACTTCAAATAGCTTGTCAGGCACACCGTCCAGCTCCAGCTGCGTTTTGGCGGTTGCTAAAACCCGCAAGCGTTTAGGTTTCCTGCCTATTGTGATAAAACTATCACTACAACCACAGCTTTCGTCGCTCAGACCACAAGCACGCTTCACCGCTATATGCCGCACATCCGACATGGACTCAGCGTCCGATACAATATCCGATTGACTCGGCCCTGCCTAATATCAAACTCCACTTCAGATAGCCACGACGGAGCTGCCCGCTGCCCACATTCTAAAAGTGACGTATCACTCACGACACCTCGACTTGACTCACTCATCGCAAAAACAGCGAAAAGGACTCTAAAACTGAATTAACTTATAAATAAAATAAAATTTGATAAAATTATCAACCGTCGCCTTTGACAACCAAACGTCAATCCTCGCAATACTTATATTTTTGGAACGTATCTGCCGTGCTTATTTAAAAAGTCGTATCTCAGTATACGATCGGGGTAAAAATACGACTTCTTAATTTAGCAGGTTATGCGTTAAGCGTTATAGACTAAGCTCCCGATATAAAATTACCTTCACAGAGATGTTTATTTGATGAAATGTATTTTATATTTAGTTTAAAATGTCAATAAATATATTGCATATGGGTTGCCTAACAAATTTAAGTCCAGGGTATGTTTAGTTTAAAATAAAAATATTTTTTTTTACATTTCACCGATTTGATTATTAGATAAATTCATAATTAAATAATCTTTAATTTTATTTAATTTCAATTCAACAATCAGACCTTTGCAAAATGCTAGTAGGTATAGATTTACCTGTTTATACCTGGCTACCCAATAGTTGTGACGGGAAAAGAATAGGCCACCTAACGTTTGCATATTCTATGGGCTTCATATTTTCGATTGGTATAGAATTTATCTAATATTAATCAAACCGGTGAAATGTTTAAAACAATTTTTTTTTTTTTTATTAATTAAACATACCCTGGACTAAAATTTGTTAGGCAACCCATATGCAATATAATTATTGACATATTAAATTAAATATAAAATACATTTCATCAAATAAACATCTCGGTGAAGGTTATTTTATATCGGGATCTTAGTCTATAACGCTCAACGCATAACCTGCTAAATTACGAAGTCGTATTTTTACCCCGATCGTATACTGAGATACGACTTTTTAAATTAGCACGGCAGATACGTTCGATTTTACACCCCATATTTTTCATACCCCGGGCTTATATATGAAAATCGATTCTTAAGGAGTAAACTCCAAAAAATATCATGATAAAATGTGTTGCTCTACTGTTACTCAAAAATGTAACAACCAAGTACCCGTATTAATGTCTAATAGGTAGCCTAAAGCTTTCCACACAAAGGTTAACTTTACAATCTCTATTTGAATATACCCTCAATTAGCTAGTCACATGCCAATCCTTTGCTTACAATTCACAATAATTGAAGTAGTATTATAATAACAAACAAACCTTTTTGAATATCGAACTGTCTCCCACGCAAAAAAATGCTATTTCAAATGTTACTCTAGTATAGAGGTTGTAAAATCGACTACAACTTGTAGAGATGGTCCTGATTATTCAACATAGCCGATAACTTTCAAGAGGTCATATATTATTTAACATTTCATAGTAACTGAAACTTTATTCCCATATCGTTAAAAGATCTTTTTGAAACGGTGCATTTGCCAAATAGGAGATCGTGAAATTTATTCGTTAAAAAAAACGATTTTATTTCACAGCACAAAGGTTATAATAAAACGTTTTTATTCGGTCGATTCCGCAATTATTTTTGAACAATGTGTAATTGATATTCCTTGAATGGTTTCGAATAACAAAAGGACCAGAATAAGTTGGTCCTTCGATCCGCTCCTTCGTATGAAAAATAGGCAGTTTTTTGAAAACGTTAGAATCAGCGGAGGTCTTTTTATTTTTGCTGTGTGTTCAGTGAGTTTTACCTGCTATTATGTTCAAATTTTCATTGAGTGGTTTTCGTTTTTTGTACCTACAATTAAAATTATATTGCGGTAGCCCAGCTGAGCTTCGGAGTATTGGATGACAGTATCATTGTTAAAAAATCAACCCGTTGTCATGTGGAGGAGGTTTTTAGTCTTAATAGCATTTTCAATACAATGCTATACTTTGACTGTAAAAAAACTGTTTTTACTCCATTTGGAGGAAATAATCATATAACCAGGAAATAAAATATGTACAGGTAGACATTTGTAGATTTTTATCACAGCGAAAGTTTTATAAGTAAGTATTTTGTAAATAATACTTAAATATAGGGTTAGTTTATGAAAATAAAAGTGTTTCCTATCGTAAGTTGCTTTTTGCGATAACGACGGAAGCAAAATTTTTCCCATTTCGGTTTTCACTTGCAATATGAAATTATCAACCCCTCATTTTACCTTACTTATAATGATATTATACTTACTAAATTAAAGCTGGGGACCGCTCTATATTCAGCATCTGCTCCTTTTGTAGTGTATATGTATCGTTCATGTACTAGACATGCCATATACACAATTATACGTACCTTACCTACAATAACGTAAAAACATGTAAACTAGCTTTAAACAAGGGGTATAGAACCTACCGGGGTCTTGTTCTCAATTTCTCATCCCACTCCCCATCGTTGCTCCTTTCTATCTGTTTTCATGAGACATGCCTTATATAAAACAAATGAGACCACAATAGCACGTTTAGAATAACTGTGACAAAGCGACTTTTTGACACGCGACAAATACTACCTGTCACTTTCGTTTCAATACCGACCGAGCAAGCTTTGATCTTTCAGCAGTCAGTGAGGCTTATGTGTTTTGTTTATAATTCTTATAATGTAGTTAGTCGTATATGTGTGAATTTTCATTAACTTACACCACGTTTTGTTGATTAAACCGGTAGGTGTTTGCAGTGGGAGCATAGCTTCATTCGTTTTCTTTCTCCGTTACTTACCAAATCTCAAAAATCAACCGAGCGTAATTCAGAGAAGTTGGCAAGTAATGATTCCGCCATGTTTCAAGAAACAATGAACCTATTGTTCGGCCTGTTGAACACTATGAACAATGACTGCACGAATTGAACACTACAAAGCCGCCACACGACATCTATTGACTCCAAATGGAACTAAGTGCTTTGTATGGGACTCGAGTAATTGTTTTATTATATCCTTTATTTTATTAGAATTATAATAATACGTACTCGACTTGATATAGAGTTAGTCAATTAAATGTAAAGTATGTTTTATGTTTTGTTATATCAATGGTTTAAAGTTCAGATTAAAATGTTAAATAATTAGAGGGTAATGGGAGTTGTGGAAAAATATTGGTGTGGTTCTTTTGTATATTTTTGGGGCGTGGTTGCAATAAACCGATTTTGGTAATGAGAGGTTAACGATTGTATTGTATACCAATACATTGACGTGGTACCAATTACTATCATGATTTTATTAGTAAATCTATATTTTATTCCATAGTATAACGAATGTTTAAATCCTATGAAAAACTAAACGGTTCGTTATATTTTCTACTTTTTAGTATGTAATTAAAGTTGTCATTTTGTTTCTCTAAAGTCTATACAAACTACTTAAGACGACGCGCAAATCGCAATACGAAACTAGCGCCACTTAATTGCATTCTATATAAATCAGATAATTTTTCCGTAATTGCAATCTAAAGTCTTGGAACTAAAAAAAAGCTTGAATTTTTATTAAATAGCTAGTTAACGTCTTAAGCGGCCACTTTTGTTTTGAGCCCGTTTTTTGCGGACAATTAAGTACAGAACGTAAAAATATATGCATGGATTTGATACATATTAAAGGTGAAAAATGAAATTTAAAGTGACGGTAGTTTCACCTTACCCGTCGCGGTCCAAGTTCATATCTGCCATATATGGCTTCGTATGCGGTAAAGGTTTAAAGTTAATTGATATAGCTAAGGGGGCGTTTCCTAATGACAGATACCTAATGTTCTCAGATAAAAAAAAATGTATACAAAGATTACTTTATTTATGAATTATCTACTGAAGTTACTAAAGATTAAAATCATAAATGCGCCTTCTTCATGAAAATGTAGATTATATTCGTCATCTTGTATAGATAAAGAATCTGTCGAGTGTTTTACCTACCTCAAGTAAAATGTTAGTAGTAGCTATTTGGTCTTCCAAAGGCAAAATATAGAGAAAGTAGATATAACAAAAACATCTCAAAATCTCACGGAGAAAAATCTGAAAGTTAAGTACCGCCTCCGATCTTTCGAGACTAATCATCAGTATTTGTTATTCCAGCCCATTCCGACTGGATGTCAAAGATAACAAACCTTTGTCAGCTATTGAAAGAGTTCACCACAATGGAACACAAGCCTTTGGGCGGTTTCGCGTGGGATATTGGCTCAAAGGCAAAAAATACCTTTTAAACGATCCACGCGTCCTCTCTGTATGCTAAGGCAACATAGCGTAACACCACCAATCCACTATTTTGAAAAACGCTGAATACACGTCGGGGCCTCGTAAAATACATGAACAAATTCAGAAAATGGACACAAATGTATGTTTTTTTTACTAAACGAAACTTACATAAAACATTTTCGCACTAGATTTCCTTTTTGTGATCCCTATTAATAACGAAGTAAAGGTACCTAATTTTATTTTATATTTTGTGTACAGGTTCAAATAATAATAGATATATTTTCAATAATATCTGTTTGCAGATCTTAGCCGTGCTCGATGAGACATTTTGTAGCTTTAGATTAAAATAACAGACATTATTTATTATAGCTTTATCAATTTTATTCTTAACTTATATATACAGTCAAACATGCAGGTTATATGTTTATACCCATCCAGTTACAATCTAGTCAAATAACTTGTAAAGAACCACTTTTTCAGCGATATGGTAGGTATTCGTGGAATCCATGCACTATGTTACAATAGCATAACTCTCCTCACAGTGCAGTATAGTAGGATTCGTCATCGATCGATACCCATCGTTAGTATAGAAGCACTTTTTCACCGAGTGACCTCTCCGGAATATTTGCGCTACGCTACGTTCCAATATGTAGTTATATGTTTGCTCACAGTACAATATCGTCCAGTTCATCACCGATGGATCCAGCGCTTTTTCACCGTGTGGCCTCTCTGGAATCTTTACGCTGTTTTCACAGCCTCTCTTTGCTCACAGTGCAATATCGTCAAATTTGTCATCCATAGATCCACATCAGCCAAAGATGCAGTTTTTACCGAGTGGTCTCTCTGGAATCTATACGTTATGTTAGAATAGTCCACAACGTCTCTTTGCTCGTAGATCTCGTAGTGCAATATACTGCCGTGGCTCTTAGAAATAAGTATCTCACAATGAAATCGATATAAAGATACGACCTTATACAGCACGACAGTATAGTAGAGTTTATCATTGATCGATCCGCCCCCAGCTAGCTTTGTTACTGTACAGGTGGTTTGTTACAGTTTGTTATCTTTGGGATATCGCTACAAGTGGCTGAGGTTAACCGTGGGAAGGCTTTTTTGCTGCGTAAGCGATACTATTGTGGCTTTGGAGTTGGAAGGATTAGGATAATGCTGAAGGAGTTTGTATAGGCTTAACACCAGCATAAGATTTTACTGTACTGCTTATTATTTTATAGCCGAAGCCTAGAGCCTTAGTCGTCCTTGCGTAGTAGCGTCGATGTGAAGTCTAATTTGGTAGACATGACATGAATATTCAGATTATGAATATGAGCATGATCAAATTCCTGCGTCATGATCATGAGACGGTTTGTTTTATTTATCATCCTCTGCAAACTACACTACACTATTTCATTAGCCTGAGCGCAGATTCAATACTAATCCGGTAAGCGCGCTGCGACCTGAAATTTGGGAATCCAGCATAACCTCGTGGGGACACTACCTAACTTCTTCTTCTTCTTCTCTCCGTGGCTCTTCCCATTATGGGGACTCTACCTAACTGCGACAGCAAATTCATATTGCTGTGAAGATATCGCGAACGCATTTCCCTGTGAGCAAAAACGCTGCCAGAAGCTAGTCTCAGTAAAATTCCAACTCCATCGTGAGAGCATCTATGTGAATAACGACGGTCAGCAAAAACGGCGACGCAGTCGGTAAAAAGTGAAATATGCGATACACTTCGGACCGGCCGCGGGTCAGCGTAGTCGGGGAATAGTACGGACATGCCGGAATAAAAACAGTGGGTGAATTTCGCTTCATTTTAGATATAAACCGAAACTCTTGATTTAACCAAGTTTTAAGTAATATAGGTACCTAGTAGCAGGTTGTTCATTAATCCGAATGTAGCTGAGCTGAGTTTTGTGCCATTTTGATAACTAAGTATATGGAAAAGAAACGAAATAAACGAAGCTAACCAAATAAGTGTAAGTTATGAAGTTAGTCATAACTTGTGTCAAATGATTATTAAACAAATTAGTTGGCAACCATGATTTAGGTATCTACTGGCATCTACATATATTACGCACCTGGTACCTACTCTGGTACGAGTAATGAGCAGTGGAGCCACTATGTTGTGCCATTATAAAAAAAAATACGAAGTCCACTTCGACTTCGAGTGTTGGTTTGTTGAATGCAGAATGTATTCGAAACTAATAGTTTATTTTTACATCATCTAACTTAGAACAGCGGTGTACGGCACAGCACCCACACAGGCAATTGTTTGCTTACTGGGTGGCTTCATCAAAATGTAAATTGATATTGAGGTGTATTTTAATTTTTAATATGAATAATCTAGTTTCCTTTGCAATCCCGCAACAACAATCATGACTCCGATACAATATAGTACTGAGCGACTTTTAAAGTTGCGAGCCAAGCGTATCCACAATCTGATTTCCTAGTTCAGCTGGGTCAGCTCTCTGACGAGCGCTGGCCGCTGCCCACTGCCGAAGACGGGCACAAATCAAACTAATGTGGGCAATAGAACGCAGTGCACTTCGCCCGATCTGATATATGGAAAATCGGTTTAATAAATAATAAATAACATCCTAGAACGGATGGATTGATAGCATGGCGTGGAAGTGAAGACGTCTTTATTCTATTCAAAGTATGGTCGTGGGCTGAAAAGTTGATGATGAAAATGAAATCTGAATAAGCCACAAAAAGCTGGTCAAGTGCGAGTCGGACTCACGCGCCGAGGGTTCTATGAAAATACTATATGTTGCCCTAACGAAAAGATGAACTGTCTACTTCCGGGTAGGCCTGCTACCGCACGAAGCCGTGAATTTTTTCAGTTTCAGCTAGGCTAAACATTATTTCGTATGTCGTGCAGCGAAAACGTAAAAACATATTTGCCCCATTTTCAAACAGACTCGTGAGATCTATAGTTGACAGAGCCACTGTTCGTTTAGAAGCCACAAGCCACCAGCAGTGCTACGGATACAAACAGTTTGAAACAATCCACCCTAAGCTTTTTTACATTCTTCACTTTACATTCATTTTACATTATCTACCATTTCCGTAGGTATGCACCTCATTGGCGTAACATTTAGCCTCAATTCGTTACTCTATCTTGGCAAGAACTGAGCCGTGGTAACCAATGGGGGCGCGAGAAACTGTAGCGAGCGACGCCATTCGTTGAAACTGTAGCAGATGTGGGGGCGGGGCAGTGAAACAATTGTTTCAGGGGAGGGCTGAAAGCTTTTGCTTTTGTTTTGATATTGTAGCCATATACTAACAAATGCGGACGTGTCTAAATGATCCTATGCCGCTTTCAATGGAATTAAACATCTTGGGTATACATATTCGCCTACAGACCTTTGCAGTTTTTGTTTCACAATATTCACTGTCCAAAACAGATTGATTATGAATTGAGGTGCATTCTACAATTGTACCTGAAAAGCAGAAGTTGAGTCTATCAAAATTATCGTCAACCAAACCTTACAAAATATACGATCTAAATACACGGTGACCCTCAAGTCATAACATAATACGAAGACAATATTCTCATATCGAACACATTTCACTTAAACATACACGTAAGTACGAGCTATATAGCAACTGAGACGATATTAGCGAGCTCAAAGGCGCAGAAGGTTGTGTGTGTGACATTGTGTGGTACACAGGGCTGCCCTAGCCTTGAGAAAATACCATTTACTGAAACAGAAACAAAAGCTACCGAAATGTGTATATACGTAATCATAGTAGGTAGGTACTTACCTAGTGTGTGTATTGACATTGACGGTTCACTGACGTATGCCTTAAGTATGTTTTCCAAATAACCATTTTCCAACATATTTGGTAGAAGATGTTCGGATATCGAAAATAACAGGCAATTATTGACAACCACACCAACAAGTTACTGCTTAGAGTTTCTAAATACGAAGAGATTGTCAACTAAGTCAGTCTAATATTATACTATAACGTGAATATGGCTATCCAAATAAAATACCTAGTAACTTATTAATTTAGCTCTATGAGGCGTTTTATAACATCGGTCGGTTTACAAAATATTAAGGTAGAAACCTCAAAAATGAATTCATGGAACAATCATAGATCCCTATAATATAAGGATAAAGGTTAAGGCCCTATACCACGTCTTAAGCTATACATTTGTATGTTTAATTAGATTTTTATCTGCCGTCATTCTATAAGGTTCCCGCGTCATAAATCATAAGTCGTAAAATATTTTGGACAGCCGTGAAGAACAGCCGAGCAACTTCTACTACACAATATCCGGGCGTATGTTCTGTCGGGGAGTGTTTCTGTGCTGTGTTTGTACCAATCGATGCGGCTGGCCGCGTTTCATGTGCTGGCTCTTGGTCTAATTTGTTTCCATGTTGTTCGTTGTCTATTATTATATAGAAGTACTTTGTCTTTGATATGTCTCTACCTACCTGAAATAGGTAAGAGAAGTAAACGCTCTTATAATCATATAACATATTATAATTTCATAAAATCATATGTATCTGATAATTCCACTATCTAGCAGTTTGTTATTTGCACACTGCAGCAAAACAAGTCTCCGTTGACTGTAGGAGGATATATATTTTATGGAGAGAGCCCCAATAGTTTATATTAAAGCCACTTTTAAAATGAATACTATCACCAATTAAGCTGCAAACTGTCAGAAAAATATGATTTACCAGTTAAGTTGAACAATAAGTAAAACGTTTTCCCTCTAAGTCCCAAGGCGGCCCCTCGGGGGGGCGGGAGAGATATTCAAATTGCGAACATTTCATTTTAACGCTTGTGAAGATATTCGCCCGCTCCCACGCTCCTGGGGACGGGACGAATATAGACCTATATCGATATCGATGAAAAATATTATTCTTTGGTCAATTTATCTACTTATCACGGCTTCAATTGTGTGATTTTTGAGAGACGTGCCTGTTCAAACCTTCGCAATACTTATACTCTGATATGATCCATGGAACTTATGATTTTGGGGCAAAGGTAGGTTCGCCTGCCTACGATATTGCTTTGTACTCATTACGGCAAGTTGTCAAAATTGTCTCCGGTATTTTCACCAAGTAAGGTGAAGACATAACAAAGGACTACTCATCTGTTAAACTACCACCTTTTCTCACCTCTTCACTGAGAGTGAGAAGTAGTGTAGCCCTTCATCACTCACGTTACTGCAGTCAGTCGTTTCGTTAGTCAGGTCAGCTTTGAATACTCATAAAAAATCTCGAGTTGTATGTAGCTCCTGAGTCCTGAGAGAAAATCTCTGTACGGAACTTCCAAGCTTTTTTCACTCCATCGGCCAATCTTCTTGGTCTCAACGCTCCTCTATTTCTGCAAAGAGCTCTATCGGTTACCAAAGAGAAGTGTCGTTTTATTTCGCGCAAGCTCAGTTTCCGCAAACTCAAGAGCTCAGGCAGATCAATGCAATTTAGAAACATTGGAAACGCCAGGATTGGAAAATAATATTTTAATATTTAATATAATAAATTATGATTTGATTCACAAACACCCAGCAAGGGAAGATTATTTCATAAAATTTTCGAAAATATTGGAACTCGACGAAACAACAAAATTATCTTAATAGATCGCTACGTCCCTCCCTAGTCCCAAGTTGAGACGTTTGCGAAATGTGGATATTTCACGAATTGATCGTTCCGCAGCGGAATTCTCATTTGCACCTCCCCACCCGCCCCTCCCGCACCTGGGACGATGGAGGGGGCTCACACCGTTATTGAGGGCTTTGAAGCGATAGAAACTTGTAGGTACCTGGTTAGTCATCTGTATTTCTACTTGCCTGGTTAATCTTGATTCAATATTTTTATACCAGGTTCAAATGTGGTACATACCTTTAGACATGGGGACGATAGAGGATAAATTCCTTAAAACAAGGTGAGCCGGTGGGAATTGAGTCCTGTGGACTCCTCGCCACAGCTGGTTAATAATTCTGAACTTATTTCTTGACTGGGTTGTTTGGATTCTATATTTTTATAGGTAGGGGAGACCGAGGTAAGTTAACACAAAGGTAAGTTGACACAACTTCAATATCTCGGAAACTATAGGCATTAGAAGTTTGGCAACAACGCATTTCTGATCCCCCGCTCCGCCGCTCCGACTTGTCAATACACGCCGCGGCCGCCCGGCTAACGGTTGTGGCGCTAGAGTTTCTGTGACGAAAACTGCACGAAAAGTAAGTATTCTATCATTTTTTTGATGCCATTTATTTCCATGTTATATTACATATGTTGTACTGTGTATAGATTTGCTTTCAAGTGTTATTAACCAAGTTTAATATATTCAACTCATTTTTAAATTAGGTAACGACGTGAATTTTAAAATAATAATTCAAGGTAACTAACTGTCGATTTCAAGGGAGAGGTAAGTTGAAACAGCTTGTGTCAACCTACCTCGTTTGTTTCAGCTTTCCTCGGTTTCAATTTAATATTTTAAATTCGTATTTTATTTTTGTAGAATGCCGAACAATTACAAGTGCAAGATGGATAGAGGGGAAGTAAGCATCGAAATATATATGAATTGGCCGCCGAGGAGGCCTGAGTACTTTGAGAGGAAATAGTCTTCGGGATGCTGCGAAATCGTATAACTTAAATTACCGTGTTATCCAGAAAAAAAAGAAGAACAATGACATGCCGATCAACTGCACTACCCAATGATTGTCTGGAAGAAATGGCTTTTTAGCGATAAGACCGCCTGTTGTCTACCGTTCTTAAAATTATTGTTTCTGAATTAAATTTGTAAACTTTTTTGGTGTGCAATAAAGCATTTTGTACTGTATTTGTATTGTATGCCTGTCACAATGGGGTATGCGCATAACTCTATAAAATAAATTGATTGATTATGTACAAGCTAGAATTAAACTATTTATCTGCTTCCCCGCAATCCCATGAAAAAACAAAAAAAATAAGTTAAAAAGTTTTTTTTTCCTTGATCTCAAAAAAGTTTCTTCATTGTGTTGATGTCAAGATGTTTATTTTGATATCAAAACGTTTTCAATCTCACCATTGCGTTTTTTTGTCCTTAAATGCTTGATCTTTCTCTATGTGTCAACTTGCCCAGGTACCTGTTTCAACTTACCTCGGTACTAGGAGGGTTGAAACAGACTGACTTGATGAGGAAATACCATATTTGTAAATAGTTCTAAATGCTAATTACTTATTTTATTGAGGTTCAGAATTAAAGGATGAAATTCTCTTTCTAATGATATACTTTTTACAATTCTAGCTTATATAATGAAGCAGCTATGTTCGGAAATGTAAATTTTGTGTCAACCCTCCTAGGGCTCCCCTACCAAGCCTAAAGGATATAATATTAAGGTGTTTACCTACATTTAAATCTGCGGTCGATAGAGGGGGATCACACGCCGTTATTGAGAACTTTGCAGCAATAGAAAATGTATACTTGGTTAGATAATCTGTCACATTTTTAATTCAATATTTTTATACTTACCGAGTTTTAAAGGTGGTCATGGTTATCTAACTAGATATGAGAAGATAAAGGATTATTTCGATTAAATTATCCGATATTCCTATTTTAAATCTCCATCTGTTCATAATGCACGAAGATATCACGTAGCTGCTACTATAGTATCGTAGCACACATTACATGGATAACAAGACTAGGTACTAGCTTCAACATCCTTTTAAGTCGGTTTAGTGTGAACTCTGTGAACTTTATCTAAGTCTTATTTAAGTCTTTTTCCTCATATCCATAATATATCAATCATAAAAAATGTTATATTTTTTCTTATAAGTAGGAAATATTTTGATAGTCTATTTAACTTAAAAAAAATCTTAAATCAATTTAAGTACTTACAACAACACCAAATGTCATCAATACCTACCGTCAGTACTATATTATATTACTAAGACAATTGAAAGACTAAGACAAAAGAATTGGTTTCAAACGTTTATGATAGACCTAGCAACATAGGTACTGTTAGGTAGATACCCAACCTATTGGCAATTCATAAAAACTCAAACCTCCAACACTCGAACTCCGAACCCTGTACACGATCGGCTTACAAGCAGATATTCAATTCGTTTTATACATTAATAATTATACCGCCCCACCCCGTCTTCTCCTCTCATTGTAATTTAAATCGAATTCCCGACAAGCAAATGGAAATATTTCAATTTGGAATATTTCAATTTGGCACCTCCGACATTCGAAATTCGAATCAGGAATTAAAATAAGCGTTACTTCCGCGTCTGTTGGATTTGAATTTAAGACGATGATTTTTTTGTGTAACCTTCTTAAGTAATAAAATAAAAAATAATCTTTATATAGTATAGAACATGCCTCTTTTAATTTGAGGGAGTTTGTTATTTTTTTATATACTTTCCAAGTATAGTTTTAATAAAAAGGAAAACTTCGTGTTTAGGTAGGTACTATTCTTAACTTATAATTATAGGTAACTATTGAAAAAATGAACAGTGTTAGAAATAATGGGCTTAATTCCGTTAATGCGAATGTTGCCATCAAATTTACTCTATTAAATCAATGGAAAATTAAAAACATTTACCATTATTGATTGTTTGGTCAGGGTCTAAAATGAGCTCACTCTTACTGTGTTTTTTTTTACATATTAATTATTTTATACTTATGTTTCATAAAAGAATAACCTATCAAAGGTTACTGAATTTTATATCGTTCATCTATGTCGCATAATAATAACAAAGTTGGTAGATAAACTACAACAACAGTTCCAGATGATTCCCACGTCTAGGTTAATATGGGTTGACAGCTTTTAACTATGAAATAGAGATATAATATACCTTCAGTATACCTATGTCAAGATGTATCATGGAGATAGTTCTGCAGACTCAACAAAATTGTATCGCGGGCCCGATCTTGCATAACACATTATGTCTCATTCAGCGCATAATGCATTGTCTAAACAATTAAACAAAAATCTCCACAATAAATATTAAAAAGGAGCGCAATCCTCGACGCGAATAACAAACATAATTGTTTTTTTGTGCCTCATTCAATAGAGCTTTGTCCGGTAATACAAAAACTGGTTCTCAAAAAAGTCACCTTTATAAATTAAGTTTCAGCATTTGTGAACACCAATCGGAGCCCAGAGGCGGGGTTGCGCCGGCTCCTCATTGGCGCTCCGGGCGCTCTCATCTGTCTACATTTTATATAACCGGATGATACAACATATACAGTTAACACTATAGAGCGAGCGGGACGGCAATACGTTGGAGACAGTGTGTCGCTTCGCACTCGCGTCGTCTCGCTCGCGCCATACTGTCAGTTTGTTCGTCCAAAATGAAGCAACAGTGTTGGCAACACTCGCGACGAGAGCGCGCCTTAACAGTTGCGCGTTCCACATTTGAAAAATCGAACGGAATTCGAATTCGGAACTTTTTTAATTCGAGTGTTGTTTTAATTTTAATGGACTTTGATATTTTTGTATAAGTGTAGCGATGTGCATGGTAGGATTTTGAGTGAGAGTTTGTTTATTTGTTCGGGTGTCGCTCTGTGATGGAGATGTCGCTGCCGAACGGCGTTGACGTGTCTCAGCTGGTCCAGCATCCCGTGCTGGCTGCTTTACCGCCATTCTTCTTAAGAGCTTCAGAGAGATACCAGGTAAATTTCATGTATTTTTTTTTTTCAATACGTTTAAGGCTTTTTAAAAAAAGTGTCATTTATACTGCTTTACTCTACCTTACCTTAGAACTTAGAAGTTACCTCGTAATTTAGTTACTTTATTGGTCTAGTTTGTGTAAAGGCTATATTTTGTACAAGTACAGTTTTGTATTTTTGATAGAGTATGCGATATAAGACAGTTCTTATTCTTATTGAGTTCCAATTTGAAAGTATTAATCCATATATGCCGTAAAATAGATAGGTAACATACTCGTTCGTATCATCATCACCCCTATTAGCTTTTTATTTGGGTAGGTATATTACTTCGTATGAGCAAATAACCTCCTACAATATTGAAATTAAAAAAGTAATGTTCAGAGTGAATAGAGTAGCTGTGACAGACATAGCAAGGGTCCACACTCATGTCATGGACCTTTGCATTGGGAGGTCTTGAAGGACCCGGCTCTTAATCTACTTATGCAATCTCGCATCCTTCGCTCTTAATGTCGCATCCTGGCGCAAATGTCCTTCGCCGACGGCGGAACTCTACCACAGCATCGCGCGCAACACACACCTGTAAGGGAAATGGATGATATTAAAAAAAAATGACTATATTTCTAACAGGTGGAAATAAATATAGAGATCGAGAGAGCTTAGCTTTGTGTACACCCTAAAAAAATATTTGAATTTATTTTTCGGTATGTTATGAAATATTAGAAAATACATAAAATAACCGAAATCTACGCCAACTATGCGTGTATAGAGTTTCAGTCTTCGACATAACCGCGAAAAAAAAAATAAGCTGTCAATAATGTCAAGCTCAGTCAGTCAAAGTTAAAAATGTTTCTTCGCCTTGTACGGGCATCATACGGTAAACGAACACAAATGATGAGTTTTCGACTCGATTCGGAATTATAAAGTAAAATTCAGGATTCTTGAAAGATTTCATCCAGACCCCTTTTACGGGTATAACTGTGAATAACCGACTTATTTATTATTATTATTAATAAGTTTACGAAATAAATAAGTAACTGCACACACCTACTTACAAAAATGATGAAACAGATTATAAAATTACAATCATATTCAATTGGAAAATTTTGTTAACAAAACAATTAAGTACTGTTCCATCGCCATTAATGCCTGCCATTCATTAATCAGTTTCACCATAAAAACCATAGGTATATTCATATTCATATTCTTTATTGCAGGTATTGAAAAATATACAGATTTATCCCACGGGTTAAGATTTTATATTTTGGATTATAAGGTTTACATGTCTACAATAGGATGTATAATTTCTTAACATACCCTATTTCGTGCTAAAATTATATAATAATGTTAGTGTAATTCGAGACTGGCAACATTGTAAGTTACAATAACACCCGTATCCCATCATTAGCGTATTACACCGATTCATTAACCCCCGTGTTACACCCCATATGTGTCGATTACATTGTAATCAATTACAATAGTAATTACGACAAATTACAATGTTATAAGGAAGTGTCAAGAGTGTTAGTTTGTTTTGTTCGATGATGCTCGACGATATGATACTTGATACTTTAGTGATGTGGGGTGTAGCGCCATTGTATCAAGGGTGTGAATGAGATTGTGTTGCGATTGTTATTTTGAAAATTGTGCTCGGGGAACTTTTATAATTTTTAATATAATTACGGTATTAATAACATTTTGTAAAGTAAAGGTCACAAATTACATAGGTAGGTAAAGTCCAGTTATCTATTGATACAAATTTTAACTGTATTTCGTAAAATGGAATGTAGGTACCTATATTTGGAGAAGCTACTAAAATTTAAATTTTCAAAATAATTCATAACTTGAAAAAAAAAGTTGAAAAGTTTCTTTAATATTTTTTGCAATATTTTAAAGACAAGTCGTCTTCGAGAAGAATTATCTAAAGAATTGTTTCAAATAGCGCTATCATTTGCAGGCATCTCGAAAAAAGGCCACTATAAAGCATACCGTTGTCTCCTTTTTTAAGCTGATCCAAGAGCTAAATTAATATGCTTATTTTATCATCATACATGTACTTATCAAGAAACCTTTCTACATGTACATAGCATGAGAAATATTTATACCAAAACCTGGCTATCATACTTGTGTTTTATGCAACGTAGTTTTCTTTTCCGCAGCGGACGCCGAAGTGCGCGCGCTGCCGCAACCATGGCGTCGTTTCTGCACTAAAGGGACACAAGCGCTACTGTCGCTGGAGAGACTGCGTTTGTGCTAAATGCACTCTCATAGCTGAGCGACAGCGCGTCATGGCGGCACAGGTGAGCCCCTCACAATGTACCTTACATGCAGTCAGACTGCATATACAGCGGCGTCGTATGCTGAAGGGACACAAGCGCTACTGTCGCTGGAGAGACTGCGTTTGTGCTAAATGCACTCTCATAGCTGAGCGACAGCGCGTCATGGCGGCACAGGTGAGCCCCACACAATGTACCTTACATGCAGTCAGACTGCATATACAGCGGCGTCGTATGCTGAAGGGACACAAGCGCTACTGTCGCTGGAGAGACTGCGTTTGTGCTAAATGCACTCTCATAGCTGAGCGACAGCGCGTCATGGCGGCACAGGTGAGCCCCTCACAATGTACCTTACATGCAGTCAGACTGCATATACAGCGGCGTCGTATGCTGAAGGGACACAAGCGCTACTGTCGCTGGAGAGACTGCGTTTGTGCTAAATGCACTCTCATAGCTGAGCGACAGCGCGTCATGGCGGCACAGGTGAGCCCCACACAATGTACCTTACATGCAGTCAGACTGCATATACAGCGGCGTCGTATGCTGAAGGGACACAAGCGCTACTGTCGCTGGAGAGACTGCGTTTGTGCTAAATGCACTCTCATAGCTGAGCGACAGCGCGTCATGGCGGCACAGGTGAGCCCCACACAATGTACCTTACATGCAGTCAGACTGCATATACAGCGGCGTCGTATGCTGAAGGGACACAAGCGCTACTGTCGCTGGAGAGACTGCGTTTGTGCTAAATGCACTCTCATAGCTGAGCGACAGCGCGTCATGGCGGCACAGGTGAGCCCCTCACAATGTACCTTACATGCAGTCAGACTGCATATACAGCGGCGACGTATACTGAAAGGACACAAGCGCTACTGTCGCTGGAGAGTCTGCGTTTGTGCTAAATGCACTCTCATAGCTGAGCGACAGCGCGTCATGGCGGCACAGGTGAGCCCCACACAGTGTACCTACACCTACATGCAGTCAAACTGCATATCACGTTCGGCGGCGGTAACGGCTCTTACCGTAAAATGTGTACCACGCTATATGACAGTACGGCTATCGCAGTATTTATTCGTGAACGTGACAGTACGGTCCTTCCCTACCGAAATCCATACTATTGTTACGTAGCAAATTTCTACTGTCATGTGGGGTAGAACAACGATGACACTACCGTCGAAACTAAGAGTATTTCTCAAACTCGAGTTTGACCCTGACTCACACAGATGCAGACGCGTACACACGCGCGCACTACGGTGTTTACCGCTGTCGTTGTATGAGAATTTGTTCGACGCCCGCGCCAGTGCTTCGCTTCGTGCGGCTCATGACGGACGCACGCTATGTGACGCACTGCTATGCAAAGTAGGTATATTTTACGAGTTTTTTGCTTACGAATTCTTTGTTTTGTTGAATGAAGTAATTGATATTTTATTGAAATTAGACTCATTTATTGTTGAATATTCGTTTTTTTACGCCATAAGTGACTTTAATTGTTATTTTTAGATGAATAGACATAAAGACGACGATCGTCTCCGGCGGTTGCTAGAAGAAGAGTCTACTCCGGAAACTTCTCCAGAACTCGAACCATTTAGCGACGATGGTGAGTCCGGTTCAGACGAAGACTACAGACCTGACTATGACGAAATGTCCAGTTCTGGCGACAGTTATACCAGCCAGTCTATGGAAATGTCATCAGCTGCTAACAAGACCTTGGACCTATATACCTATTCTGATGATAGTGAGGAGTCACAACGTGAAATAAACAAGTCTGTATCGCGTATCGTTGCCGGCGATTGCAGTGAGCGTGTTCTTTCCAGTTTCAATGGGTCACAACAAGAAAATCTCGAATCAGTGGTGCTTCCAAGTTTCGACCACAATATCAACATGAATGGCGAGTTCGAGCTTCGTAATGGTAATGATAATGAGTTACAACAGAGAGATTCAGCGGCGTTAGTGAATGTTCTCGAAGAGCACATTAGCATTGAAATTGAACTAGTGTCAGGGTCACAAACCTCTGTCTGCCGATCGCAGCACGTACCCTCCTGGATTTATCACTACAGATCAAGATCAAACATCTCTTGTGCCGACTCCACAAACCAGTCCAGGATCAGAAAGAGGTCATATTGTTGATCAGGATCTGCATATCTAGAATGGCTCCGCACCTGAACTTGAATCAGAAGAGAACGACGAGTGGACAGCTACAACAACACCAATCCCTGATTTCGGGTTTGATGAGTCAACAGCGGGACTAAGAGTAAACTTGGGAGAAACCCCAGTTTTAGAAGTCTTCAAGGCGGTCATCTCCAAGGATTTGCTCGAACTTTTGATTTCTAAAACCAATGAATATGGCAAACATATGTGTGAAAAAAACAGACCACATACCAGACACACCAGGAAGCAATATTTTAAACTTGTCACTGAAGACGAAATGTTAGCTTTCCTTGGGTTGTGCTTATTAGGTACAAGGTCAAATAAGATCTCCTCAGAGAAAAAGCATGTTCTCATATTCAAATCCGCTGTATTATCATCCTTTTTTCACGTATGTAATGTCGGGCAGGCGGTTTGAGCAAATAGTGATGAATGAAGACTGATTATTATTGTGTTATCTAGAGATAACAATAAAAATTACAAGATGAGTAATAATAATTTCATATTGGTCGTTTTATTTCATACATAATCCCTATTTCTACTTAGTACGATTCGGCATTGACCGTATTTGTTCAATACCGTACTACTGTTATAACCGCACTGATTTTGACAGGATAAAATGATATGAAGCAGTGTGACAGTACGGGTTAAGCCGTACAAATTATCGTTACGGTGATAACCGTAGCGACATAATCTATGATAAAACTTTAATTCTATATGCCAGTACGGGTCTTCCCGTAGTACGGTTATAACCGTTACCGCACCTGAATAGAGAAAAAACAACTATGTAAATAGTCAGAGCTGCTATAACCGTAGCTTCATATTGTATGGGGAAATTTACTGTCATTCTAGTACATTCCATAATTTGGGTACCGCCGCCGAACGTGATATACAGCGGCGTCGTGTGCTGAAGGGACACAAGCGCTGCTGTCGCTGGAGAGACTGCGTTTGTGCTAAATGCACTCTCATAGCTGAGCCATAGCGCGTCATGGCGGCACAGGTGAGCCCCACACAGTGTACCTACACCTACATGCAGTCAAACTGCATATATAGCGGCATCGTGTGCTGAAGGGACATAAGCGCTACTGTCGCTGGAGGGACCGCATTTGTAATAAATTCATACTCATAGCTGAGCGACAGCGCGTCATGGCGGCACAGGTGAGCCCCACACAGTGTACCTTACATGCAGTCAGACTGCATATACAGCGGGGACGTATGCTGAAGGGACACAAGCGCTACTGTCGCTAGAGAGACTGCGTTTGTGCTAAATGCACTCTCATAGCTGAGCGACAGCGCGTCATGGCGGCACAGGTGAGCCCCACACAGTGTACCTACACCTAAATGCAGTCAAACTGCATATACAGCGGCGTCGTGTGCTGAAGGGACACAAGCGCTACTGTCACTGGAGAGACTGCGTTTGTGCTAAATGCACTCTCATAGCTGAGTGACAGCGCGTCATGGCGGCACAGGTGAGCCCCTCACAATGTACCTTACATGCAGTCAGACTGCATATACAGCGGCGACGTATACTGAAAGGACACAAGCGCTACTGTCGCTGGAGAGTCTGCGTTTGTGCTAAATGCACTCTCATAGCTGAGCGACAGCGCGTCATGGCGGCACAGGTGAGCCCCTCACAATGTACCTTACATGCAGTCAGACTGCATATACAGCGGCGACGTATACTGAAAGGACACAAGCGCTACTGTCGCTGGAGAGTCTGCGTTTGTGCTAAATGCACTCTCATAGCTGAGCGACAGCGCGTCATGGCGGCACAGGTGAGCCCCACACAGTGTACCTACACCTAAATGCAGTCAAACTGCATATACAGCGGCGTCGCGTGCTGAAGGGACACTAGCGCTACTGTCGCTGGAAAGACTGCGTTTGTGCTAAATGCACTCTCATAGCTGAGCGACAGCGCGTCATGGCGGCACAGGTGAGCCCCACACAGTGTACCTTCTTGCAATCCAGTGTCAAGTGTACGTATGCCCTTATACCTACAAATAAATGGTATAAGGGATTATGATAACCATGATATCGTCTACCCTTTGAGTTCCAAAGACGGCAAATCACAAAGTTGAAGAACTGCTCCCTAGGTGCCACTGTTTTTTGGTATCTGGGATACAGTTTTGCTAGCGAACTGGGCGCTCTTCAAATCAAAAAATCTAAATCAAAATGTTTTTATTTTCTTCAGTACAGTATACAAAGGTTTTATATCTTACGTAGTTCTGCGTACTCAGCCTGCATGCATGCGTGCAAATTCCTGCGCGCGCCAAATGTAATTCAATTAAAATAACCATTAACAATATATAGAAAAAGAAAGATTGAAAGTTAATGTTAAACCTGTTGGTACCAGGTGGCGCTACGGCGACAGCAGGCGCAGGAGGAGAACGAGGCGCGGGAACTGAACCTGCTCTACACCGGACAGCCGCCGGCGCCACACCACTACGACATGCCCGATGATTCACCTGGTACGTACGCGGAACGTAATTCGTAATCATTGCAAGATCCAACATCACACGTTTAGCCGAGGTTACTTGAGGACTTTTTCGATTGAAATAGAATAGAGAATAAACAATCAATCAGCCTAGTAGATTTAGAGCAATGGTTTTCACAGACGAACAGACACATTCACAGGTTTCATTTCTTCATCTGGAGGTAGACATAAGCCTTGACGATAATGTACAATTTTGAGAGTTAATTATAAATGTGGTTAGGTAAGTAATAGGTAATAACAATATGACAGTGCAATTTATTAAATCCGAAATTTATCAAGTTATAGTCTACCTAGATTCAGCATATACCTATTTAGATTATTCTAGATTCATATTTGTTATACCCAACACCCTGACACTGCCAGCCGCCCGCTCTTCCGTTCCTTGATGGCTCCGTTTCCGTCGCCTTGGGAACATTCTCCAACTTCACTTCTTACGTTGCCTAATGTAGGTAAACTATACATGTCTGTATTAAATATATGCGGCTAAGTTATATGTAGGTACACTAAGCAAAAAAATTGTTCTACCACTTCTCGACTCTATTTTATGAGTGGTAGACCACTTTCTTGACTGACTTTACCAGACCATACGTAAAATGTACCAAAACCTAACGTTCAAAGGTAATAAAACTATGCGTGAAAATCGTCTGTAACTTTATTTTTGTTTTGAAATCACTCTTTTTTACAAAAAATTACCGACTTCACAAAGAAGAAATCGTGTTTCCGAAAATTAAAAATCTGAGTTACTATCTTACTTCAAAAATACTGAACTCGCTATACATAAATGAGCCTTTCAAATTTGAGGAGTTCCTTCGACGAGGTGTGATGTTCATAGACCCGGTTTCCACCGGCTTGCCCACTTCAGGACGATTGCACATAATTTTCTATTGCTATTGAAGAAAAAGTAACCGAAAGTTTTTTTTTTGTCGCCACCCCACTAATATTAAGATTCAATTTTGGGACACTAACAGTCGAAAGGCAAGTTTGTAGTAAGTAGAACCGAACCGCTACAGTCTTGCTTTTCTTCAGTATGACATAAAGTAATAATAATAACAAATAGCGATTCAAGATCAAGTCATAAACACCAAAAATTACAGGAAACATATAATCAAGGATCCAAAAATGACAGATGATAAATGCAGAAAATGCCACAGCCATTCCAAAACTATTCAGCATATCACAGGAGCGTGCCCTAGTCTTGCACAAACAGATTACACACATAGACACAATCAGGTAGCAAACATAATACATCAAAGACTAGCAGTTAAACATAAACTCATACCAAATACTAATACACCATATTACAAATATTGTCCAAATCCTGTTCTAGAAAACAACACCCATAAAATGTACTTTGACCGTGCAATACTAACTGACAGGACCACACATTTCAACCGCCCTGATATAACTTTGACAGACAAATTAAACAAAACCACTTACCTTATCGATATTGCTGTCCCATCCCAAATACTCATAATCTACAAAAAACAATAACTGAAAAACTTCATAAATATACTGACCTTAAAGATGAAGTAATCAGAATCTGGAAACAAGAAAAAGTTTATATTGTCCCAATAGTCTTATCAACCACAGGCGTCATTCCTAAACACCTCCATCACAGTCTGAAACTCATTGACCTGAAACAGAGTACATACATGCAGCTACAGAAGGCTGCTATACCTACTTAATACTTGCCGAATAGTACGAAAGTTTTTACAAGTTGATGAAAATTAAGCTACGAAAATATTTTGTTATCTACTTGGCATTGTCCCGTAGATAACATAAATCGCCAGCTCAGGCTGAGAAATAAAAATGTAAAAAAACAAATAATAATAATAAAGCTTTATTTTTCCATGCAAAAAACAATTTTCAATATTAATATAATTATAAAACAATTGATTTAACATAATTCACATAAATTTCATTCGAGTTGACTAAATAAATATTTACTTAAAATATTATTTTTGTATGGACCCCCTCTGGGTAAAAGCCTCCTCCAAGGTTCGCTCTGTCTTTGAAATAGCGGCAATAGCAGGACATAAAGTATCTTGAGGAAAAAGATCTTATAGCTCTAACTAAAGAAAGATAAAAACTTGATAAGTAAATAACAGCGGTAATACCTCGATCTTCAGCCTTTGATCCCTAAACGCGAACTTCACTTACTTCCCTTACACTTACATTTACAAGCAACCCTCCGTTAAAAACACCGTGCTCAATTTGCAACCCCACAACACGTTGCCAGTTAAAACGGCGCTTTCAGGCTGTAAGCTTTTGCACGAAACGTGTTATTAACGTGTTATTTCCATTGACATAGTACACGAAACAAGTTCATAAGCACAAAAAGCTTAAAGCTGTCGCGAGTCAACAGCGCGGCAGGCGGGCGGCGGGCGGCGAGCAGCGGCTGCGAAGCTAAGCGAAGCCATAACATTTTATCTTACCTAATTAATTTAGTGTACGGCAGAGTAGCACAAAGTATCATTTAGGGATATAAATTCCTATGTCTCTACGTATTACGCAGATTGTTGCCTAATATGTAACAGCAAGCATGAAATCGAAATCTTCCAGCAAAATTGGAGTTTATATTCGACTTATTTTTTTTTGTATTAATTATTGTACCAATAAATCTAGACTAATTAGATGTAGGCAGTAACATGATGGATGGTGGTGGTGCCGATGTGCCGATGAATTCGATATTATTATTTTCCAATTCCAAGCCGCTTATTTATGTCAAATTATCGATGCTGAATAAACATATATTATTGAAGTCAAGATGCCTAGATTGTTGAACCTAACCAAGTTGATATCTCAGTTTTGATAGAATACTTTTATCGATTCTCCTCTGCGTAGAGCTTTTCCAGCTTTCAGCTCAGATTATGGACTTTTAAGGTTAATTTTGCCCTATAAGGCCTGAACAGGCTATGGTTGCGTTTATAAAGTGGCTGATAGTATACGCCGCGCTAATATCATATTATTAGATATATGTGTTAGAAATTGAAATATCCTTCATAATTTTTATTTATCGCGCAATTAAAACAAACATCGTTTCAGATGAAAGAAAGGGGTGATCATTTGAGACAAATTAAGAGGATGAATTCCGTAAATATCTTTTAAACTAGGTTGAAATATTTTTACAGGATTAATTAGGTGCTTCCTATTAGTTTAAAATATAATTTAAACCTTTATCCTGCATATATCTGGCTCTATTATTACGTTGTTAATTTGAGAATCAGTTTTTTTAAGGAATTATTTTACAAGTTACAGTTTTAATGTCCGTTTTCACGATCATTTACTAGTTATATACTCGGTTACATTTGGCCTACTTATAGGTTCGACAATCGCTTTTAATAGCCTCGCCACGGGAATGGGTCTCGGCCACAGAAGAATATTTGAAAGAAACTCGCAAGAGGCTAAATGCAATTAACTGGTGGCCCGTCGAGCGTGAAATAGGCAAAGAGCTAGAACGGCCAGCGGTGGCGACTTAGTGGGCGTATTAGGATTTCTATAAGTAGACTTATAGTAGGTAATCCATCCACTAAGATCACTAGAGTATCTTACTGTGTAAACATATGTCCTTTCAAATGTCCCATAGTCGGGCTGCAGATAGCATCCAATATAATCACTGGTCTAAATAAGACATATTCGTTGAATCTCATCATCTTGGTGACCCATGTAAAGCCCGACAAGTTGCTTTTCAGCCCACGCCATATTGGGGATTTTTTTTTGTGGTAGGTACTAATTATTATACTGGCATTACTGGCAACGACAAGTTTTTAGTAAGTGACGTTTAAAGGCACTGTGAACGTCACAGATGTAAACAACGAGGAAACGGGACTTAATATTAAGGTACTTTCAAGTTATTTTCACAGGTTAAAGCTAAAGCTCTCCACAGTGATGAAAGTATTTCTTTTTTAAATACGATTCAATATTTATTTCATAAGAAGAGCGAAGGATTGAGCAACATTCCGGTAAACAATGTTTTGAATTTGATTGATGACATTATACCGCTACTGACATTTTATAATGCATAATTATCTATATTAGTTATGACGTATGCACATTACATTATTGCCATATGAAACTTGTTTTAGCGCCACTATCCCGGGGCTAACTTGTTGGACTATAAGTATGTAATTTAATAGTATAAAAAGTTAAACTCTTGTCAAATGTAAATACAACGAACGTAATCATCCTCTTGATTTCCATTCGAATTTCGAAGTGATGTTTATTTTTTATTTATTACAAGCTATTATGCTGTATATTATGTTTTCACCTCACTCGCTCGGAAAACCTCCGTTTATAGGGCAAAATCTGCGTGCAAAAGTCCATTTTATCCGCTAGCGTGCAAAAGTCATTTGAATTTCGAACACGACGATTTTGATTCTCTGTGGTGCACGTAACTTTTTTATATTTAAGACTCCTTCAACGCGTGACTGATTCATCAGTCGATAAATCTTCGAATAACCAATCAACGCACGCTAAATAAAGGGCGATCTGGTCAGGCCGGCTAAAATCATATGTACGTTTGAATACTTCTTTTAAAAAAAAATACGTCGACAATATCACGTCCAGAAACTTGGTTTGTGGTTACAGATTTTTAAGTTTTTATTTTTTCTACAGTTTATTTTATGGTGAATATGTTTATTGGAGCGGAGCGAGCGAAGCGAGCGAAGCTCCCATGGATCGACTCGAATGGACTTTGTAACAATGCGCAGATCTCAGCGAGGTCTCAACCGATTTTGGAATTTTTTGTTTTAAAATGCACAAATCAAATTTCGCTAGGTCGTGACGAAGAGAAAATTTCGAAATTGTTCTTAAATAAAAAGTTCTGTTAAAAAAACAAAAAGCTCCCATGGATCGACTCGAATGGACTTTGTAACAATGCGCAGATCTCATCGAGTTCTCAACCGATTTTGGAAATTTTTGTTTTAAAATTCACAAATTAAATTTCGCTAGGTCGTGACGAAGAGCAAATTTCGAAATTGTTCTTAATTAAAAAGTTCTGATAAAAAAACAAAAAGCTCCCATGGATCGACTCGAATGGACTTTGTAACAATGCGCAGATCTCAGCGAGTTCTCAACCGATTTTAGAAATTTTTGTTTTAAAATGCACAAATTAAATTTCGCTAGGTCGTGACGAAGAGAAAATTTCGAAAACAAAAAAAAAAAACTCCGCTCCAATCTATGGTGCAAGCTATGCCGGTGGCTGGCTCTGCATCGACCTAGTATATATTAATAGTAAGTATTTCAGTTTCATTTACATATTTTGACTAGTAACTATATTAAATACAACACAAATTTTAATATTTATTTGTTATAAAAGTTGGAACATAAGTGTAATTTCTGAACGCACCCGAGAAAAAAATAACTAATTAAAAAGTTGGAAGTTTTCACAATAATTCACGTAAACAACGTAAATTTGTTCTGTGGAGAATACATACTGTTGTCTTACTTTACAGAAATATCGAAAACAAGAAAGTTAAGCCCAATTTGGAGTATTTATTCAATGCTATAGGCCTGCATTAAAACGAAAAAAGATTTGTTATAAATATTTGGAGACGATAAGTAATTTACCGAAACTATTGGAGTTTTTAAAGAAGATAAAGCCGAAATAATCTTGTTCGAATCCCATCGTCCAATAACTTCCAAAGCAAGTGTTATGGAAAATACTTCTGAGTGGCCAACTAATCCTTCCCAGAATGCCATTCTCCCACATTCACAACGAATGTGTCAAGTAGTTTCAAATACAAATATAATATAACAGTGCTTAAGAAAACCTCAACGATAAAATATACACGACGGCGTTAATACAAATTACGGCCATATTACTTTTAATGTTTAATATGTGTGCTTCTCTCGTATTTTTTGGTTTAGATTTGAGTGTGTTATGTTTTAAATTTGGTGTGTTAAATAGAAGGCAAAATTAAATATGATTATTTTTATGTTTTAATTGTTTTTCTTAAATCTTGCACTTTCCTCGCTGTAGTGAGGTGAAAAGTTGTGTGTTCCGCATGGCTGCAAAATTATTTAGCTTCTCGTGTCTTGAAAGCTTCGCTACGCTCAGGAATCTATCTTTGAACCATTCGCTTCGCTACTGGTTCAATCTTAGATTCCTTCGCTCGCTCAGCTTTCAATTTCAACACTCGCGCCAAATAACAACTTTGCAGCCTTGCATAACAAATAACTATTGCGTGGGTTTAATCTTAGAAACTAAATGAGAACCACTTCTTGACTTTCGATAGGGTTTGGAATACTTGCGTTATTTCATGGAGCTAGTCTGATAATGGACTCCGAATATCAATTGGTCGTGACTCATAAGCACATATTTGGCGTCATTTGATCATTGTCTCTAAAAATACATGTTTTGATGCTTATTATTTTGGATTTAATAAGTTCACTCTGCAAAATGTCGCTTCTAGCGAGCTATGAGCCGGGTTATTTAATTAGAAACCTGGGCTGCGACTTGCGCACACACAGTATCGACTGAAGTCTAGAATAAAATTCCGTAGAGACGATAAAAAGTACGATTTTCAAATCATATCACAAAAATGGTAAATCGTAATTTATCAAGCAACAGCTACGCTACGAGCAAGGCAGGTATAGGCTGAAAATACTTTAAAAAATCTTAAATTGGTATACGCTTTTAATATAGGTTAGATAAGTAAAATCATTGTTTTTGAAGGACTCTTCAAAACAGTCGTACATCATGTTGCTTTTGTTGCAAGATAACAGAGATCAAAATGCGATTTCGATTCCATTAATATTTTTAATTATAAAATTCGAAGGATTGGAACTTCACTGTGCACTGTCTCTTTAAAAAAGAGAGAGAGACTTGCAAAAAAAAAACCACTTTTCATGTTACCAAAAACTATATTATTGCTATAAATCTATGCAAATTCGTTCATAGTCAACTATAACATGTATATTGTTGGAATATTCAAATCTATAAGTTAAGGTTTTTAATTGATATGTGAATAACGTCGTTTAGGATCGATGCGGCTGTATTAAGCAGATACAATCATAACTCTTAATAAATATTGAATTGTAACTCTTAATACTTAAATATTGAACTGTAACTTTTATCTATTATTTTTTATACCAATTGTACAACTTTTAAGGAGAAACCCTTTAATTTAGGCTGCTACTAAGTATATATGTAATTTTTCCCGATTTCATATTCCGCATATTTTGCTGTATATATGAATTTTGACTTCATGAAGGAAACTCATTTCGTAATTTCTTCAAAAGCTAGATTATTATTTAGCCAGTTTTATTGTTTATTTGATTTAAATTTTTAAATCCAAGAAATAGTCCCGATCACGAGAAAATTAATATGTGTTGATGGGCTCAACGCCACACGTGACGTGCGATCAACGGAATTGTACATATTATAATAATTAGGGCGTTTTCCATTTTAACTCATGGCTTTGCTATGCATCATTTTACGCGCCGTAATAAATAGATTTAGTTTCGTTAAAGTCGGTTTTTTGTTGAAAAGTTATTTTTGAGAACAATGTCGACTCCACCGCTGTACGTTCGCGCAACAATATCGAGTCATGTACTCGTACACTTTGTATGCGTTGCACTTTTCCTCCTCTTTCATCGCTTTCCGCAGTTTCACCGTTCCCGAGTGGCAACACTTCGTGGCGTCTTAATTGGCGCGACATTTACCCCCTAATTGAAGGCTTAAGCGATTTTGACTTATTGCTTGCAAATGGAATTTGCTGAGTTGTTTTGTGTACGGAACTATATATTTCTATGAGCAAATGGCACAATACGTATTACTTAGTAATGGCATGGGGTGGAGTGAAAATTCGCCATCGCCATCATTCGCGCTTTCGTTCCTTTGCTATTCTGCCAAACTATCGTCCAGTAAATTAATATGGAATCCCGCAAAACCTATCCCGTATCTATTAATTACTCTGAATACTTCCAACTGCCGTAAAGGTTTTAATATTGAGAACTCAATAAAGTTTGTCGAAGGAAATAAGTGATCGTTTGTGACCTGGTTTAATACGAGTACGTGCAAAACGCCTATCTTCCATATCTAGCGACTATGTAATATAACAACCTCCAACCAATACCCCGCTAGAATTCTTTCATAACCGTCACGTCCCACCTCGGTGAATAACAGAGGAATGCGGTGCTATAGCGCTATAAGAGTAATATAACGCAATAACCACAGTCGCTGGCTGCAATAGTAACCGCAATAGCGCGTGCCGAGGCGTCTTAGATACCGGTCTAAAGCAGAAGCGGCAGCGGGTCCGTTAACACTGGCATAAGGCGCTGTGAAAATTGCGCCTAACGAAAAATTTAAGTGTTTAATATCTGTGTTCATAACTGGGAGGTAATAGCAGAATTACTAGGAATAAATGCGGCCAAGCGTTCCCAACAAAAATAAATGAGCTCGCACTTCGCTGATGGTTCAATGTAACAGGGTTCTAATTCTAAGTTTAATTCTAAATTAAAATTTTGACTACCCTGAATATGTAACATTGATCCAGCGACTTGTTCACCGCGCACAAGTCACATACACCGAGCCTTTTGTAGTACACACACACACACACACACAGCGTACGTATAGTAGGGCTCGTAGGACTCCTATGACGACGGGTACGGATATGACTCGCAAAACCCAGGTATGTAGGTATACCAGATATATATCTGGTCGCAGAGCATTCAGTGGAGCTCACCACGGTAATTGTAGGTGTAAGTATAAGATGGCTTCGGGCGCGCCTTGCGTTCTTGACGCTACTCTTGTAGTCAATTTGACACTCTCGGCCCACAACCCCAACGCTGTATTTCTTGACACTGTTTGTTTTCAGTAACAGAAAGATATCATTGATTCAATAAAAAAAATGTAATGAGTAACATAGTTCTTTAAAAGCACTAAAGCAGCCTCTCGAGGCTGCGATGGATAGGTTCTGGACTTTTATAGACCTATAATCGAAGATTTGTAGATCCTCATGTCGTACCTACTCATGTTTACTTGCAAATAAAATCTTAATTGAATCATGGTGGCGCCGGTGCATTCAACTATAAATAAAAAAAATAGGTAGGTAGCTTAGTAAATATAGATGCAATCCTACACAGTCGATTTATCTTGTGACTTGTACTACAAGCTTTCAATGCTGGCATGCGCGTCGTGGCGATATTGCCATTAAAATGGTGACATGGTGACATTTCATGGGGCATTTCAGCGTTGCCTCTGTATCTTAATGGTCTGTACCCTGTATCCTCCCGGTTATATAGCAAAATGCTTACCTATTATCATAATACAACGGACATATTACGAACTAGTATAGAGCTAAAGTTGCAATTTTTCAGAGTTGTCAGTAAAAATAATATATATGTGATTTTAAGACATGATTTCTAGCAACATGCTCTATACAAATATTACAAATACCGTCATCATGTATACACTGTATAATTGTATATAAATTATCAGAATATTAACTTAGCAGATCTTTTACAAAAATAACCTAATCTAATATAATCTACGTCTGTTTGTAGAGCCGATGAGTCTAAATATATTTATATATATATCTTAAATAGCTGAATAATACTGAACCCGATATGATAACGCCCACCTAATGCTCTTAGCAAGTGTAAATACAACACATTTTACGATCCAATATCTTCAAATTAAATTAACTTTAATCTCACACGCTCCCGTCTCTAATATCTTTTGCAAAAGATTAATTTTGTTTGCGCCGCGGCGGGGCGCCTCCACTCGAAAACGAGGGGACATGACACCTTATTAAAGTCTATAAACCTTTTACAACACATATAATATGGCGGCTTATTTCGAGCAACTGAGTAACACGTATTTTTAGATAGGGTATTTTTATGCCGACGGATAAAGGACGAGACTTTAAAGAAGCATTACCTATGGGCCAAACATTAAGAAATACTTAAACAAACATATGCGTCATATACGATATCTGATTGTGATATCGTAACTGTTGTAATAATAATAATATGTAATTTTTCATCGAATTTTATGGGGCAATTTTAGTGACTAGATTTGTTTTTTTTTATTTTGTATTTTTATAATTCTCATCAAAATCTAAATGCGGCGAAAAAATTACAATATTATAATTTCCGCCCGAACCAATACAAATACCGCGACATATTTATAAACTTAATAAAAACAGGCGGCGTCCTCAAATATTATTTTATTTCATCTATCAGCATTTACGTTACCTAAAGGTTAGGTACCTACATTCAATATGTTCTTTAGCAAAGTATCATTCAGAATACAGTTTCAAAAGAGTATTTTTTAAGACTGCGACTCTACAATCAAGTATTTGACTTTACATTACGACTCTACTTAAGTAAACATTTTATTGAAACAATTACGTAATGTTTGTATCCAATTTATGGCACACAGTTGCCTTCCTGATTGCAAGGCTTCTCGTAGACAGGCGTCATCACGAATAAGCATCAGATGTTTAAGGCTCTTTTAAATTCTTACGCGTATAATTTAGTTTTTCTTTCTATATCTTGAGGCCGATCATGCCACTCAGTAATTGTCCCCAATATGCAGTGTTCAGTGATAAATATACAAATATTAAAACTACCTCAATGATCTTTGCTGTGTTTGCTGTGTTGTTTATAAAATCACTGCAGTAACAGACGGTAAATATTTATATGCAAGCGAACTGTGAATTTGTTTTTTTTAGTCGTCTGTTGAAAAGAATTGCCTGTTAAATTCAACTACGAGTATGTTACTTTAATTGTACTGAGTTGTATATAATAGACGTGATCAAGGTGAGCTTACCAAGAAAATTAGCGTTAGGTTTAGGTACCTATTATTTGTACGTGAAAGTATTGAAACTTAAATTAAATTTTAATTTCATATCTTGGATGCAAGAACTTAAAGTTAAATAACTAGAATCTACCTAACCTAGAACGTACCTACCTAAAACACTTTTTTTAAATATGCAAGTCGACTGTTGAAGTCAAAAATAATTATAACCTACTACTCACAAATCGAATTCGGTACCTATACATTTTCGAATGGATTGCCAAAAATCCCTAGTTTAATTAGTATGATGTTAAAACCGTTTTAGGCAAAAAACCAACAGATGCACTTACACAAAGCACTTTCGCCGCCCACACCAATTAAATCGGTCCTCAATTCAACTTCAATATGAATGCGTGGCAACCCTGCGGCAAGCGCGTGGCGAGAGAGAGGTGAGGGGCGTACGGAGGGCAAGCCATTGATTTAGCATTAGCCATGGTGTAGGGTTGAACGGCGATTGACCTTCAATTGTTTGTCGTTTAAATCTAATAGCGTTTTATAATTGTCAGGGACCAGGATCTTGCAAAGTATTATATATACTGGATCTGTGACAATATCTATCGTCGTCTAGTTTTGTAAGTTAACTTAATTTGTAGCTCAATACAAAATGAAATTATGAGCAAGGAATAATATTTTATGGTTAGGCCCTAACTTCTTTGAGGTTCATATGATTATTAAAATGTTTAGATCGCCGCGCTGAGTCCTTTTTGTATTTTTTTATTTCTCTTGTAATCCACTTTGTTCGGTAAGGTAGAGAGATAATAAATGGAACGTAATAGGACGTTTTTTATAAACAAAAGAAAACACCCTATTTCGGTCAGAATTGTCATCCCGAGTAAATTAGGGTAAAAATCCCAAATGTCGCCAGCAGTTTCGAATTTCACCGCAAATGTCCAAGTAATTTAATACTAAAGGAGAGTAGATAATCTGTCTACTTTGTACCACTTATTCGCAAAAGAACACGCAAATTATTATTTGTGCTCTAATTAGGTTGTAATGTTTTTATAATCCTGCTTATGGGATAGCAAATCCCCTTAGTTTTGGAAAAAAAACTGCATAACTTTCAGATACATAATTTTTCATGATGTGTGGGTATTTCATCAAAACATTCACACGATATCGACGATTTTACTAGATGCGTAATTGCTACTATCCACTGGCGATTTGCTATAGGTAAGGTAAGTACTTCTAATTTTTTTCACTTAAGTTTATATTAAATCTTTCAAATCAAGCGTAGGTACTCGTAATGAGCTCGGACTGGAAAAATTCAAAAACATTTTTGCCAATGCCAATTTTCTCATTTTCATTCAACTAAAAACTAGAACGGTCACTATATATCCACTCATGCGCTATCATCGTACCCTTTCTAACAACCTCGAAATCTATACCCCTCTCGTTCAAAATCCGCTACCATTTATATTTCAAGTGGCACTCAGGACTAGTACCCATCTCATTTCCTCTTGTTGGATATCGTATCTTCTGTCATGCTTTAGAGGGCAGGATGCAACCTGGGTTTCCATTGTGAATGGCATAATGAATTCTGGTCTCTTCGGTCAGCAAAGGGTTGCGTCTAAATGTTTTGCTTTGAGGGTTTTGACTGTAATTGAGTCTCTCGAACCGGATTTATTTTGTGGGAGGCAAGTTGTTATTGAAAGTTGAAACGGACATTATTAACACGTTTCCGTTTCTATACGTGTTTATCACGTTTGGAATAACTTGCCGCAAATTGTTTTATTATTATGATTTTCCGGTCGAGTGCTGTGTCAAACCAATTAGGTTCTATGTTGCTTTAGAGAATTTTTCAACTAGAAGTTAAAATACAAAATAAAATATTCAAACATTTTAAATTCATTATACCTACAGTTTCACAACCGTTATAATTTCACAGTAAGGAAATTATAATGAAGTATACTTTAGTAAGTATGCAGTTGCTTCAGAAGTACAAAATGTTGTAATAGCGTTTGTGATAAATTAGGAGTTTTTTTACGAATCACCTAGGTACAACGGATAACTTTTCGTTTAGATAAGAGCTCCTTTCGGGTGACTAATTGACGATAGAAGTAAAATACTTCTCGCAAGATGCATATCGATTTTTTAACATCAATAATTATTATTCCGAAAAGTATACAATTGAGAAACACACTTATTTGTGTACAAAATACACCCTCATCAGATTACTTTGTTCAGAACTTGTTATAATGATCCCGAACTCGTGCAAAGAAAAATAAGGACTCTCGATAGCTCTCCGGACCCGCTGGCCAACGTTTATTGAAACCTTTTTGTGTAAAAATAGAAAAAAACCCAATTGGAATCACTGTTAAAACGGGCAAGAGATGTTTTACATCCTTAAAAACGTCTTTAACTGAAACGCAATAGAATACCAACCCTATTTCATTGACTATAAAATTCAGTCGCATCGACTTTGTTACTCTTGGTACTCACAACTTAAACTTGAGCTATCGCATTTGATTTTGAGCGTTATATGGGTGTGTTTGGTGTGAGTTTGCCCGTAGTCTTGTCTATTTGTGCTAGGGGTGCTCCAGAGCTCTCCAATTTCGGTAAGGTTAATGGTTCAGTAATCGACAGACGCGGAGGCGCCCGAGGGCCGCTGTGTTTGATATGTGAGGAGATAGAGTGGCTGGATCTGTGTTTGTATCATTTCACTAGCTTTTCTTTAACTTGCGATGCTTATATGTTTTAAAATTATGTTAACTATGTGAGAGTCTGTTTGGAAATTCGTAAAACCTTTTTTAACAAATTGAATTCGTTTTTAGCAAAATTTTACTAAAGGAATTACGTGGTACGTATTTTCTTAAATTGGCATCTCCAACTACTCAGTTCAGAAAGCATAAGATTTCTTTAAAATACTTTGGACCTGTCATACAATTACATAAAAAAATATTTATTGAATCGTATGGAATTTTTGACCAAGTCGTGCAGCTTCTAATGGAGGAAATTAACGGAACTTTAATGAAGGTCTCCTGGATCTACACTCTCCTAGTGAAAACGACAGTTACATACTTATAAATATGTAAAAGTTATTGTGACAAACAGATACAATTAAGACAAAGCATCTGTCACTCACACTCGCATCTTGTCAAAACGTGACAGATGCTTTGTCACTTTATCTATCGCGTTATAAAAGAAACCATCATAGGTCAGCTGGTGTCGAAAATGTGTTATATATTTTTAGTAAATTGCATATTCAATCACACAGCATTTTCCCGTAGCCTTGCCTCCTACCGGCTATTTTATCGGACACTTCCAGCGGCTAGCCCTCCAGCTAACTTACGCGCGTCAAAATATCGCATCAGTGTTCACCTCGCGTAAACATTCTCTAGTTCCTGTCCTGAGGCTAAATTCCACATGACTGATACCTTATCTCCGAAAGATAGTACTCGTCTGTTTTAGCAATAATCAAAGTAACAGCACGAAACTTTATTTATTAACTACGAAGGAGCTCGGAACTTCGACCGCGTATTTTTTTTGTCGTAGCTGCGTAAATAATATGCCAATGACCATTTTTGGATATCCAGCTATCCCTGTACCAAACTTGCGTGTTATAAACGGTCCAGCAGCTGTTATGGCGTGATGAGTGGAAATTATTTTAACCAACAGATGGCACGGTACAGCCGACGCCGAAATCCTGCATCGCGCTTTTAACATTTCTCCCCAAAATTTTCTATTAAGAGTGGTCACGACATAATGACCACTCTTCATACAAAACTGACTTTCAATATAAGTTTATAATTGTTTAAAATTAATATTATATGATACTCTATTTTGATAGGCGTAAATAACCATAAGTATCGTTATTAGTGGTTATGAGAAGAACAAGCAATAATTATGTATAATCTAATTCTATCTACTAAAAGTCTAATTACAATGCCAATGCCCTACGTATTATGCCGTGATAATGCCAAAATATTGCTAAATTGGGGATATTCCAAAGCCTCGTCGAATAGAGCCCTGAATTCGCGCTCTCCAACTCCTTAACCTGTCAGGAAAACACTCTTTTTATCACCGTGTCCCCCTTTCCGCGTAACCGATACACCGATTGATTCGCCGTGTAACACAATACACGGGGCTTCACCGTTTTTATTAAATTTTTCACTTCTTTCCTCGTCTGATTGTCTGTTTTGTTTTTGATTGAGAGCGTCGGGTTACCGGGGGATGTAATCATATTATTGTTTCGCACAATCAATGTTTGAGAAGACTTATGACGCTTATAATAATAATGAGGAATCCCTTTATTCTGAAATTAATATTTACAATAAGTTACTATCTAAACTAAACTACAATATATCTCTAATTTCAGTGTGCGTTTTGGCATAGGACTCCCTATTGGGAAGCCTTCTCCAATTTGCTCCCGCAGTCAACTTTAAAATCATCTTCCTATTTCGTTTTAAGTCTTCCTCGCTTTCTTTTTCCATCTCTCGGATGACACTCTATTACCTTTCTGCTGCATTATTTCAGACCTGTCGTTATGATGCTTATTGAACGTTGCTTATCTGAAAACGAGCACATAATATAAGAATATGTTAATACCAAGCAATCAAATTATTAAACATTTGGAGACATATTAAGATTATTACATGCAATACCGCCCATCCGTCTGATCTCCGCTAATAAGAGCCATTTAAAGTACCAGACTGATAAAGTCGGTAAACCAGTGCGATAATGATTCATTAATGATTTGCGTGCGTATTTTCCTATTTTCATAATACGTGAAAGTCCAAAATATTCATAAAAAGAAAACATTCAGACGAAATTGAGCATCTCTTTCTATTTGTGTGGTTAAAAATGATGCACCACGCGGTGCGCCAAATTCTTATCAGCAAAACGTTTTAGGGTTGCGATTTCTAACTTATTAATCTGTTTGTAAAATCACCCTCCGTGGAAACAATAACTGATCGAGGGTGCCGTGACCGCGGCGGGTCGGCAGCGGGACGCGGGCGGTTCGAGAGCGGTTGCTAATTAGTTTTCATTATCTGTACACAATGTATAGGGTTAGGTTAAGTGGTCTGGCGGAGGTGGGAGTGTGGCCGGTGATATTAACAGCTATTGTGATTGTGACTCGACTACGGTTGGTAATGACGGCGTGGTAAAGTGACATTATATGCCTACGTGGCTTTTTAATTAAAAACGTATTATTCCAGCATGATTTTAGGTATAGCGTTTCTATTTGTGTCTTAATCTTCAATTTTTCTATGCTGTTTACCTATAATACAATTATTGATATCTTTTACAACAAATTACAACAGCCCATTTCAGGGCAACGCTATGCGTGCTACGCCGTAGCACGTGGTAGCACGTAGCAGTGTTTTTCTGCAATGTAGCAAAAATTTCGCGTAGACCCGTGATGTACAAATGAGCTAAATATCAGATTACTGGTATTGCAGTGATCACTTCATGGGTAAAAAAAAGACAACTTATTGAATAGGTAGCTAATTATATTCCTAGTGCACGCACGCATTGAAAAAATACTCGTATCTGGAAAACCATGAAAAAATATTAAAATTTAATTTAAATATTAGACATTAACATATTTATTATTAGAGTACAATTTAGGTTTGTTAAATGTCGCTGCTCAATGAGTAGCATCAAAATAAAATAATGACAAATAACTTTCCACAATATGAAGCACCCTTTGTGATAGAATTAATAAAGGGTAGATATTCAAATGAAAGGATACGTCTGTTTATTACGATTATTTGTTTATTGTGATGCGCTCGCCCTATATTAAATACAGTGGCTGTGGGTTCTTCTACTCTTAGGGTTGCCTCCAACATTACGGATCAAAATAATCTACTGGAAACTGTGCGATTTGTTAAATTTGATCAATTAAGCGTATTTACATCATTCACATATGATTTTTACATTAAGATTTATAAAAGTTCTTTAAAATATATCTATTGGTATTCTGAGAGCTTAGAAGCATATGCGCAATGTACATATTTGATATCATGAAACTGGTGAATTCATAAGAGTAAATAGCGTTAAGCGTTGGCAATCACGTAAGTAACTCGTAGTACCAACAAGAACTTTGCTGCTCTTAAAAAATAACATGTTCTCATTCTATATTGTGTCCTTAGTACGTAATTTCAAATAATTTTCTTAACGTTTTCAACTTACTTATCACTTATTTCAAACATGCTTTACGTTCACCAAATTTAAGAAGTTACTGAGCATATTTCCTTGTAAATTTAAATACGAAAGGAAACTACGATAAGGGACGTAGACATATTTGATTAATTGTATTAATGCAAATTCACTTGCAATTTATAATCAAATTGCCAACCCTACCGACAAGCCACCGTATGATTGTATTGTAATAGAACACTAATTCCTCAATCGAATGCATAACCCTGACTACTCCCACCAATAGGGGACAAAAAACAGTCTTAGGTAACTACATTAAAGTTCAAATTTGTTCATACTAGTTTTATAACAGAGGTACCAACAATTGGTTTTATTGTTACCACCCGCCGTTTCAAAGTCGCTCCGCTGGAGTCACAACTTTAAACTTTAACGCTATCCCAATTCGTTCCTTATGACTAGAATCTTTAAGGTAGTTTTTGATTTACGACGTGAGGTATTAAATAATAGGTGTCACCAACAATTGGTCCAGGGGCTGGGGTGGTATTGTCGTATCGCTAATCACTCGAGAATGGACGGAAGGGAATTACGGGTTAAGTCACTTTTTTGGGGAGGGCTGTTTTATGAACTTTCGAACTAATTGAATATATATTTTTAGGGATTTCGGGGATGTCAGCTTAGAAGAAAGGTTGCGAATTATATGATTACGTACTATAGTATGATTACGTATCATCTAAAAAGCAAGTCACGTAGGAAACTTTGGCATTGACACTACATCTTTCCATCTCCAATTGTACACCCATAAGATATAGGATAAAGAGTGAAATCATCCTCGGGATCAATGATGTATTTAGGCCTACGGTACCCATGCTTGGGAGGCATCACCAGATCCTAGTTTAAAAAAGCTATATGATATGATCAGTTACTGACTACTGCCGTGTGGCACATGTATTGCTCATAGGAAAGATAAGTGAGCAATACATGTGCCACACGGCGTTTTGGAAAATTTCACCTCTAAGGGGGTTAAAAAGGGGTGCAAAGTTTGTATGGGGAAATCCGCTAATCTATATATATAAATGCAAGTGTCCTGACTGACTGACTCATCAAAAGGCCAAGAGCGAGTCGGACTCGCGTACGAAGGGTTCGTTACTATTTCGTATACAATTGCAAAAAAAGCACGTTTAGCAATTTCAACATTACTTAGATCTGAAAATAATAAAGATGTAAAATTTTCAAGATAATGGTTCCACGCGGACGAAGACGCGGGCAACAGCTAGTAATCCCATTAAATTTCAACACACTTCAGTCCATCGCTGGCGCCGCCCCCTGGTGCCCGTACGTATATATAAAAGTTATTTAGGCACAAAAAGACCACCACTGAAGCCCGCTGCCTACTAATTAGCTTTTCCCAATTCAGTTATTCCACAGTTATTTTACTCTAACGCAATTAACGTTTTCTTTTTGTTTTCGTTTTTATTTTTTTCACCATTTTAGCGCTTTTAGCGGTATTGCTATTCATGCAGTTAACTCAAAAAGGTCCGAGTAAAAATATTTTCGCATAGAAGTAATACATACTTACTCGTATTTCCCTGATTTCCGAGATCAGAATTTCGCTCTGGAGCTCTAGCAAAACTGTGACACGCACTTCTTTGTCGTGCGACAAACATTCCCTGTCTCTTTGTTTACAATGCCGTGCCAGCAAGAAAGGTGATACCGATATGCGCGTCAAAAGCGTGCTGGATATCAATAAATAAGTATAATTGCGTAAATATTAGTCCTTGTTATATTTCATCTACGTATTATCCAAATGAAATTATAGTCCAGTTGCGAATGCCGAACACAACACAAACAATTGAATTCAGTGTCCATTACAGGCGGCAATAATTCCAGTTTACAATACACTGCCGCGTCAATAGCGGGATGCGAGCGGCGGCGCGAACAAGCCCGTAAATTATACAGACACTGCGGGACTGACGCTGCACCGGGTAGCGGCCAATATGCAGTTAACCTAATTATTGTGCCTTGTATAATATTGACATGTAGGTATTGTAAAATTATGGCCGGCATGGACGAAGCGAAGCGCTGAAAAATCCGAAATACAATAATTATAGCAAAATTAACTTATATTGAGCCTCTTATTCGTAATATGGGTGAGTTTTACTATATTGATTTATACTATATACATTTTCTTGTGGTGTAGGCACTACGAAAGTATTATACACAAATATTTATATAAGATCGTTAATCTTTCTTACTTGTATTAATCGTAAACGGTATAGACGGTCTTATAATTACAACACGTACATTATTACAACTAAACATGAAAGTAACATCCAGTTCGAAACGTCAAGGTAATTAAATAAACACTTTTTGAACGCGATTGAGTCCCGTTTTGTTGTAATAATGGACGATCTTATTGTAAGCAACTTTCAATCCTGACGAGATACGATTCATATTAGTACCGGCTTTATATTAATATTTGTATACACCAACTTTGAGCATTTACTTCTATTGTACTACTATAGATAGTACTTCAGACCTTCACTTTAATACTAGGATTATACTTAAATGTGAAAGTTTGTGCAGGTTTTGATGTGTGTTACTCATTAATGTGTAAAACCGTCAAGCAATTCCATAGAAATATCACGATCGATCACACGAATTAGCCTTCTTCCGTATCACTAGCACATTTTAGTTAAACAAACCTTTTATTTCGTGTTCCGTTGTTGTATAAGATTCAGGATGGTTCTTAAATCAACAGTTAAGTTTATTCATCCGTCTAACAATATAAGTTTTAAGATGATTCTACAATATAAATTTAAACTGAACATTCTAATCAAACGAACGATTTACATAACATCTTAATAAAAGTAGGTAATCGAGACGCGAGCAACTGTTCAATTGTTTGCATTGAACGAACCAAACGAACAAAAAGAAACGAAAAAACCTTTTCACGAACACAAAAAACGCCCCCACGATTTCATTAAAATAATACGCAGTGGTTAGTACAAACAAGATTCACAAAGGAAACACTGGTTTTTGAATCGTTATGTGAAAGAATAAGTTCTGAACACAGATGTCTATCTATACTTGCCGTGGCTTTTATGCAAATATGTATATTAAACAGTTTGAGATGAATCGTAATGGAAGTAAAGAGCTGTTGTATAGGTAGTAGACATGGCCAGATTCATAAGGCTTTTGTTAGATTTGCGCTGTGTGTAGGTTCCCTATACATATGTGTATACTACCTTGCCTGTCTTAATATTGTAAGTCAAAACATTATAGTTTTATTAATTTTTCTGGCGTTAGGATGTAAAAGTAAAACCACAACTACATTATCATAATAATGATAAAAATCGTTATAGTACATTATACTACGATTTCTAATTCAAGACCAAAAAAACTGCCACAAGGTTGCCACTACAATTAAATACTTTTACAATAGTAAATTCCTTTTTCTTTTTTAAACACGCTAACATAATTTATTTACTGGTAACTTTAACTCTATGTTTTAACAAAATAACTAGATATATTTATTATTACATAATTACGAGAGGAGACAATAAAAACTTAAACATCAGAGAATTTTGGTACAAAATCTGGTATTGTACTTGTAACACTTGAGCATTTGGTGCAACCCAAGAAACTCACATGTCATTTAAATGTTGTCAATTTTGACAGTGACGTATCTGTTGTAGTTTTTTTTTTTCGGTCTTGAATTAGAAATCGGGGACTTCCGGTTCGTGACTTAAGATGGCCGCATGCGTTTAGGTTTCTTTGTTCATTATTTATTCATTTTCGTTGTTCAATGTGTAGTATTGATAGCGTATTGTGCAGTGATCTAACGTAGGAGTGAATAGCTAATGAAGAATTCAACTTGAAGCGTTCATAGCCCTTCCTGGGTCAAGGCCCGATAGTCCGCGTGGTTTTTTGTAAATCGCTATCACTTTACAAAAAGCAAAACCTCACCGAACAACGGCATGCTCTACGAGCAAACTTGAAATTGGCGAAATCATCATTAACTATGATGGAAGCCATATTTTAAAATTAAAATTAAAAAAAAAAGAATTAGAAATCGGAGTATAGGTGCGTTACATGGTTACATAGCTGAATACTTATTCGGTTAGTACAAACAGGTCGGTTGTGGTCGAAGCTTTCATCCTCTAAACTAGGTGTGCCTATGGGCTTAATATAAACTGGACACAATAGTAAAATCATACAAAATATAAATGTCATAAGAGGGATCATAACATTTAGTATTTTTCGTAATAAGTTTAATTACAAATGGTTCGCTATTGGTTCGTTAGTCATGTCATAATATCAAAAAATAAACGTTCATTCGATTTTCCATTTTTGGCTAACTTAGGTTCTATCTACCTTATATAGGTATCCTCTTCGACTATTCTAATTCACATATTGAGACAGAAATGAACAAAAAAACACTATTTATGACACTGAGATAAATAATTACAACACCTAGAATATTTAGACACTTACAATATTTACGTAGAAGTTAGGAGTAGGTACTGTCGGAATATCGTATACCTAGTTAATTTTAAAAACATTACAATAAAACCAAGGAAAAGAAATGAATTGCTGACATTTTAACAGAGTTGTCAACAAAGACATTAAGTGCTGCGGCAAACTGTTTACTCGCTGGCATTGCAATAAACAGTAGCCGCATATATCATGCGACAATGCAGATGATTCACTGCCGAGCGGTATTGTTTGTGTCGCAGCGCGCCAGAGGTGGGATGGAGTAAAATCTGAGTGAAATGATCAAGCACATTGGTGCTTGGGGTAAGTGATCCTCGAGAAAGAAAACCTAAGTAATACATTATAAGAAAATGCCACAACCTGGGATTGAGTTTCTCTATCCTATTGAATAGGACACACATGGTTTACCATATCATCAATTAAGTCGTCATGTATGTATACGCCTATCTAGGGCCGACTGATTTGAAAAGGTCTCTCTCTTTCCAATTCTCTCTTTATTCGTCCACTTCGTCACCATTTTTCGATTCTTATTTATTGTTTACTAACACTAGACATTTACCCTTACTAGATATCTGCGCGCAGATTCCCGCTAGTTGCTTCTGCTTCATGCCGGGCAAGCATGCCGGGTAGGGCACATACTTACTCTCCACTACTTGTAAGGCATTAGCAAAGTTCAAACGTCAACTTCCCAATATTTTAATGAATTCTTCAACACCGGTTTTCCGCTAAACTAACCGATCGACCCCGCCGGGTAAAACAATGGCCGCCATTAAACCGGTGCGCGCGAGTGGACGCGACTCGACACGAACGATCTCGAGGTTTCGGCGATATTGTGAGCAATGAGGTTTAACATATGTATGTACTCGTATTGTTAACCGGGCACGGCGGAGACAAAGGCGAGGGGTATGTTTTAACGGCTTTTGTGCAGCGGAATAAGCGGAGTGAGAATGCGAGACATAACGCAAGTCTGTCTAGACATAAAGTAGGTACGACTCGCTAGAGTAAAAGGAAATTGGACAGTACATTACGATACAATCATATTTTATTGCCCACCAAAAACAGTTTTCAAAAGAAAAACATGAAAACACAATCGTGTGGGTGGGGTAATCTCTCGCCTACAGCCGGTTTATGCCATTTAAAACTGATGAGTTTTTACTACTCTATTTAAAAAAAAGTTATTTATTTTTGATTGATAATTTTATGATTATAAGGAAAAATAATAGAAAATATCAAATACCTCGTGGTAAAATATTTATACACAAAGTACAGCAGTAACAAAGGTCCGTCAGCCATTTGTGAGCTTAAAACAGAAGTGCTCGTTAGCGTAGCATTATTTAAATGGAGAGTTCGTACTTGCAGCGATTACGCAAGTGTTTTCACGAACAACAAATTGTTCTGATTTTTATTTAAGTGCAATTTTATTACACAGCGTAAACATAATTACTTTTATAAAAAAAAACGAAAATCAAAAACAATTGTTAAGTGTTAAGTGTTACCCTCCTATAATTACAACCCCAGAGCAAGGGGAGATTCCATGTTCATGTTGTATACCAAAACGTTAAATTCATTTTATAAGTACCACAAGCCACAGTAGTCTTTTCTGTATATATCATATCGTATTTAAAAAAAACTAACACTGTTCCAGTATTTTTTTCATTGAAAGGAATATCGATTTCGAAATCCTTCAATTTTCAACATTAGAACTTTATAAAAATTCAAATGATGAAATAAAATAATCTAATAGGAAGTTTTCTATTGTCCACAGCTCAGAAGCGTGCGCGTATTACCGAGGTGTGCTCCAGCCCGTCTCCCCCCACGGACCAGCAGCCCGAGTCTAAGTCCCCCCCGCAGTCACCACCACTTGCCACCCCACCCCCGCGCTCGCCATCCGACCACGAGCTCAACGTCGAAGAAGAACTCGAAGACCAATCCGAAACCTCCCTCACTCCTGAAAACCTCTCCATGAAAGCGCCGAGAACCGAGGACTCAATGCCAGTGAAAAAGGAAGAAGACGACAAATGGGACAGCCCAGATTTCAAATACAAGATGTTCAGACGAGAACGGAAAGAGTCAATACCGGAATCGTCTGAGGACTGTTCACCGTCTTTCCAAAAATCTCCAGTCGACGTCCTCATAAAAGTGTTCCCGAGAAAAAGTCGACAGGAGATTGAAGCGACTCTGGCACGCTGCAAAGGCGACGTCGTCGCTGCCATGGAGATGATGGTCAACGGAACGGAGCCACCGACGAACGCTTACAACATGACCCAAGAATCTCCTCCGTATATGCAGAACTATCAATCGAAATCTGCTTTCTCCCCTCTGTCTAATCAGAGTTTCAAGTTTTCTCCTTCTCGGAGGTTCCTGACACCTCCGTATAGTGGTACGGGGTACCTTCCGACGGTGATCCGGCCTCCACCAGATTACCTGTCCGGGTTCATGCCGCCAGCTGAGCTGATGTACGGCCGGCAGATACCAGTGCCATCTCCTGGAACCTCCCCGCGCTCCGACAATACCAACACTGAGTTCTCCGATTAGGGGTACTTGCATTGGACAGTGCTGTAATTTGTAAAGCGCTGATAAGGACTTTATGAATCAACATACGTACCTAGTGAAATTATTACTATACAAATTATTTAGTCATCAGTTAAATGTATATCGACCAAGCAGGAATATGTGTGGTTTGGATGATTTTTTTCGGACTTATTGTTATGATTATGAGGTTTCTGTGAGGTTGGTGTAAATAAATACATTCCAAAAAGTACCTATCTAGTTTCGCCCCGTCAGGTTAAGGGTGACATGTGGACAAGAGTATTGTAATGTACAATAATTCATTTCCCTAAATTATTAAATAAGTAGTATCTCTTATTTCACTGGACGATAAAATTGCATTGCAACTATTTTAGTGGGCTATTCAAAGTATGATATTCGAGATTTAAATTCCGCCTATCGGGGTGTAGGCTTTTCGAATTAACTTTCATGGTAAAATACATAAATAGGTTTACTCACGTCGTAGAAGGCGAATATCGCTAGACATGTTTCGAATCGGTACGCGATCATCATCAGGAGAGCCGATCAGTCGCGGCGGCGACCAACCGAACACTGCATGTATTTTAATATGTATATGACTCACGGTAGTTTTCTAAGTAAAATAACTTTCATGGTGTCTGTCAATAATAGATAATTAATACCTATAAAATATATACGACTTATCTCTAATGTATACGACGAGTGTTCAGTTGAGGCGTTTAACGCTGATTGTAAATAATTGATGAGGTAGAGTAGTTTATTAAAGAGATAGTATGAATAAGGTAGGCGAACTTTGCGTGTATATTTGTGTTTTAGTACTTGCATTCTATGCTTTAGCAAAAATATAATACCTATTCAAAATTAAAATTAAAGAGGGTCTCATGAATAATTCGTAACATTGTGTTGATAATGAAATTATTTGGTTATATACCTACTGCTAGTTACCCAATCTATTTTATCAATGTAATGCGGGTACTTCAAGATCCCTTCAACTATCAGATATCTAAGTTAGGTTCAAATATTAAACCTATGATCACCGTACTCTGTAAGTACCTATAGCGGATTGGGATAATTTCGAATGAGGCAGAACTTCGAATTTTAATCATAAAGACGTCATTCAAAATTGTCCCTTATGCACCTTACATAGTATAAGGTACCTAAGTGTTAAGTAGCTAGTTAATACATAACTAATACTCGATATTGTTATTTGTGCTTAATTTTAGAAAAACGCACTAAAAATTAGTATCTATTTAAATACGAAATTAGAAGTCATAATCGTTTTTCTAAAATTAAACTATACCTTAGTGTTCGATAGAGTAAAAAAGTATTATGATTATATATATAACTATGGTATATGAATATCGCTGTACATATTTAGGTGTAAGCCTCAATACCCTTAGATTAGCGTCAGATCGAATGTAACAACACTATACGACGATTAATAAATGAAATCACGAAAGCAGTATTTTTTTCATATTTACCTCATAAGTAATAGCCGTAATCACAAATTGAATTATTGCGTTTATAAAGAGATGATTTAAACTTCTTCCAATAAGATGCAGCATTGTGTACTTACATTACCATGAGTTAACGTGACCGTACTCGCCAGCGACAGCGCAAAATATTTGTATGGAGAATTACTTTGTAAAACTACAATTCACCATACAAATCATTTACGTAGTCGTTAGTCAGTAGGCTCACTGCAACTCATGGTGAGGGTACGACCTACATGAGTCTATAGGCCGATACGGGACCGACAACTACTATAGGTACGGCTGACCGGCCGGCAGCGAAATAAATCGGTTGAAGACATTTAGGTACTACTTGTTGTTGTAATTTTTCAACCTATACTTGAAAAAGGAGAAGGTTCTCTATTCGGTTGTATTTATTTATTTATTTATGATGGTTGTTCCTCAGAACATCGTCATTTATTAACCAATTTGGAAAATATTTTTTTGTTCAAGACTTCTCCTGATTGGTTTCATAAAATTTTGGTGAAGATTTAAGGACGAGGTCCCTGAAGAATTGAAGGAAGTTCGACAATATTGTAGACACATTTATGACGATTCTCCGAAATACGATAATATATTGAAATCGGGTATTTATTGAATGAAAAAGTGATTATATTAATATTCCACATTTTGTTGGACATAATTAATTTAAATTGAAAACCACCGAAAATGTAGGTACAGTCGCCATCAGATTAGTGTTCCAAAGGACTCGAGCCCTTTAGCTCTTTTATTTAAGGCTGGCCTATATTTTGACGCCTAAGAGGGCTAAAAGCCTAATAAGCTCTTTAGCCCCCAAGCCACCGGCCTAGACTCTCAGAGCTCGTAACCTTATTAAAAGGCTATAAGTTTAAAGGGCTAAAACTGCCTAAAAGACCTTGTTAAAATAATGAGACTTAAACCTATTTTGGCCTCCGAACTTCAACAGGCTTGGAGGCAAAAATATTTTTGAGCTTATTAAAAAGATTTAATAAACTCGGCGCTCTTTTAGTGGGGTGTTTTAAATAAAAGAAAAGACGTGAGTATGTTTTCTCAACAATTATATAATTTTAGTATTTGGAACAGGCAAGAAAGTGCCATTAACATACGTTTTTCATAAGGGGGAGCCTGTTTATTTTTTTAAGTTTAATAATTTCTGTAATAGGCAAAAGACAACTGATTTGACAAAAATGTTACGTAGCATTGACATTAATTTTTACCTTACTAGCTCGGACAACTTTCCTTTCGGTTAAAAACGCATTTGGAACGATTGCAAAAAATTTGTAGATACTGTTAAAAGCTTGGTTAAATGGCTTGGTGGGGTATATGCTTGGTTAGTTATATGATAGGCCAAGAAGTGTTTATTCAAGAGTTACTAAGTTTTTACTTTAATGTTTTAAATGCGTTTTTAAAGAGAAGTCTAGATAAGTAATTGTTATTATAAAAGTGTATAAATACGTTTTATTGCGTTTTGTAAATTTCAATTTTAATAATTATTTTCTGTATGTTGTGTTTTTTCCGCTCATTGATACAAAATATGATATAAAAACAGGACCCTATTACTGAGACTTCGCTGTCCGTCCGTCCGTCCGTCCGTGCGTCCGTCTGTCACCAGGCTGTATCTCAAGAACGGTCATAGCTAGACAGTTGAAATTTTCACACGAGCGTGAGTGCCATCCGCTAGACACGCGCGCCTGTGAACTATTTTATGCTATAATGGAGCAACGAGCTTCACTTCCGGCCCGTTATTTTTGAGGTTACGGTATTTAAAATATTTTCTGTGACAAATTTGTAATATACTAATATAACAATGACATAAAAATAAAAATATTGTAGTAATTATTAATTTATATTTTCATTCTTCCCGTTTCATTCTCCACAATAAATCAATCAACTATAAAGGAGCGCCAGTACCACGATATGTTTTCGTTCATAAGCCATATAGTTGACAACCCTAGAGCGACCGCCGACCACCGGTATGAAAAGTGAAGTATACATGTGGTTGATTTCTGTACCTATCTGTTTTGTGGTATAAGTTAACGTACACAAGTAAGTAGCCTTAGCGTAGCCTAGGTCTAAAAAAAGGCTACAGCCTTTAAAAAGGCCTAAAGCCCCTTAAAAGGCTAAAATAAAAATAAAAACCCATAGGCTTTTTTTAAGACTAAGGCCTTATTATAATCACTAGCTCTTCGAAACTCATTTCATCAAGCCAGCTCTAAAAAGAGCTCGTGAGGCTTCAAATTCGGGCTAAAAGGGCTCGAGTCTTATGGAACACTATCATCAGATACATCGAAGCAAATAAGGCGTCCATAAATATCGGAACACGACTCTTATTGACGGGGCGTTACAGTTTACATGTTCACATATTTATAAACGCCTTAAATGCTGCGATATGTCTGATGGCGACTGTACCTACACATTGCTATTGTTTAGAGTGACTTTTTTTTTTACAAAAAGCCAGGAATCGCTACACAGATAAGTAAGTATTTATCTACTTTATTAGTGAGTATACGCAAGTCTTCAGTGTTTAGCCAATCCGAAGCAAATCATGGTAGACATGACAAAATAATACGTCTATATTTCTAATTGAACGAACGAACCGACCGACGTGACAAGAAAATTAACTGAAATGAAAAACAATCAAAATTAAAATCTCAGTGTCTCCTCTCCATATATATATAGATAATATGTTTGTTACATAGAAAACGCATCCCGTGAATTCACTCGCAAATTAAACATTCCTTTCCTATTATGCGAGTAATCGTTACCATTCTCACGACTACTGTAGATTTTAAACTAATTTAAAAATATCATCCGTCACCATAGGCCGTAAGTGGGATTTTCTGCCCTACCTGGTCAAGGCAAGACGTAAAACTTTAGACAAACCACGGGCGGCAATTCGCAAAGCCCCAGATCGCATAATATTTGTCCTCACCTTGTCCGGGCCACAAACACCGGCGATCTGAGGCAATCACGAATTCGCCACCCTAGGTATGCAATGTATTAAGTAATTTCCAACAACAGTTTCCAGTTACTACAGTAAACTGAAGTAAAAAAAAACGTATAAAATGTGTATTTATTTTTAAATTAGTTTATACCTCCATATCTGCAGATATTGAAATTTTCCTACCTAATTATAACGAAGCATTTCAATAGTAATCCCCTGAGAGTGTTAAGCAGAGGATGACAATACAGATATCGAGAGTACGACTCTCAATAGACGTTCATGAACTGCATATGTGATATGCTCGTATGCGCTCCGATACGATTCCTTCGTCAGACGTCGACAGCTTCCAACGAGGTTATAGCCTATAGTCTGATATAGCCAGGCCGGGATAAGAGGCCCACATGTCCGCTCACGCTTGACGGTTTCGCAGACAAAGGGCTGTGGACAAGTAGAGGACACGTCTAACCGGCAGCGGATAGAATATCATTAGTCTTTACTAGTGTAATTTGCAGACCATAATTTCGGAAACGTTCAAGAGAATAATTTTCGACAATATTGGGGATATTTTACAAAAATGTAAAGCAATGAATGCGTGGAAATCTTCAATTCATACCCCGGGGTTTTCGGTGCACGAATGATTTGACACGGGGTACGCTTATCATAGTTCTCCACGACGATCATTAGTGTACCATCCTCATTCAACGGCTTCCTGTGGTCCTGGCCGCGGTCACTACTCAAGAAACTTGCCGCTCCGACGACCATCGGTTCAACGAGGAATGTGCCCCGCCCACTGCCACTTTAGTTTGGCAACTGTCTGAGCTATATCTACGACCTAGGTTCACATGCGATTCGCTTTAGGCGACTAAGGTCTGTAAGGAAGAATTATGGGGTATAAAAATGTCAAGAAACGGTTTGTAAAAAAAGTATTAAAAGGTCGAGGAATAAAAATGTCAAAATAGAATTTAATTGAAGTATTAAAATGACTCATTTCACTTTGCTTTAAAGTTGACGGAGTTCGCGGAGCTCCTATTTCTGTGCTGTTTGCCCTTCGGGCATCTGAAGGTAGGTACTAACGAACCTAACCTACCTAGACCTGGGGCCGTTGTAATTAAGTACCCCTATATTGGTTTTTTTTTCACAATTACAAGTCTCGACATTTTTACTTTTAGACCATTATCTTTGTCTTTGTTACATCTCGTAATTTTTATACTTCGTCATTTATACTTTCGGTAATTTTTATTTCTTGACAATAATTAGTATTTCAACATTTTTATACCTTGTCATTTTTCCTTATAGACGAATTATGACTATATGACTGATATGTGGTCAGTCATGTTGTGACTTTCATAACTTTTCCACGAAATTGACGTCTATTCAAATCATATATGTACGCTAGCAAGTTCAGTGATAAATAGCTTGACGCTCCGCTTGTGTCCCTCGCCTTACCGGACAGTGCTCTACAACGTTGTAGAGCCGTGACATTATCTTGCGTCGGCGCCGCTAGAGAGCCTCCGTCACTAATGGGAATCGATTGCGGCTCAGTGTGACGTCATCAATAATGCCTATCTATATCGCTGAAGGATACCCGTATTGGCTCAGACCAATCAAAGATCATCGGTGTGTTCTGATGTTTAAACATTCTCAGTTTTAGTATTTTATTTTGTAATGGCATTTTCGTTCAGACCATCAATCTAAGAAAAAGCTTTCCAGCTGCCTATTAGTTTTTTTAAAATGTTAGAAGTTTGAAACAGATTAAACTTATAAGATTTCGTTCCGAAGTTGATTTGCGCGTTCTTCGATTCGCCTTCCCTTCAAAAAGCGCTGCATTTTCGGTCCTTTTCCGTGCAGCTAATACAGGACTCAAAGCCTGCAAAAAGAAACATCCATAATATCCACAATCCACATTCAGCCGCCGCACCAAGCGGACAATACGAGACAAAGGTCGTGAAAGACCCTCCGCGGAAGCACCATCACGTGACGTGACAGCGTGGTGGCGTGACGTCGTGACAGCGTGACATCGAGCGTCACGTCGAGTTGGCGAGCATTTGATTGAGCGTTAGATGTGGTTTGTATTTGTTACATGCTTGTATTTGAATTGACGCTGAAAAACAAAATACGCGCGCCTTATTTATTTATTACGTCCGTGTCTGTCTTTATAGGTAATATATACTTCGTTTTACTTAAAGATAGGTCGAACGATATAAAACGCGTTTTCACAGTAAAAAATCTTAACTTTTGCATTCTGGTCTGTTACTTGTTAATCATGAACTAGCGTTATTTATAATATTATGAATAGAAATAAATAAAGAATGACTTAAACAAATCATAACTTTAAAAAAATAGAAAGTGCCAGTCCACTTTACTTTCTATTCAAAGCCATGCGTACCTATACGTACAAATAAATTTTAATTAAACTAAAAAAATAAAGTTTAATTAAACTAAATTTAAGGATTTGAATAAAACTGTCGGTCACAAACCTTCCCACGCAAACAAACAATTAAACCACGCAATATCCATGCTCTTATTTCTTTGACATAAAATCTACTTTGCCTAATTTTATATCACGAAAAAAATACTTATACCATTATACCAAGAAAGCTTTGTTTCTGGCATCGACCTAATTCGTGCATCAGAGGGTCTAAATTTGTTTGTTTAAAAAAATGAGTTATGTTGGTTAAAGTTTGACCCCAAATTCAATTGTTAACTATTTAAAACCGCACAATTAAGTGAAGAGTTAAAGCGCCATTAGGGCGGCCATGTTGGCCGGTCGCGTGCCGGCGCGCGCGCACGATTAAATAAAGCGAACTCTTCACAAACAAATTAAATTATTGATTACTTCTACATTCAGTGCCCGCTCAGTGAATGTTGGCAAGGATCGTTTCAACCATGACTGCAACAAAATAATAGGAACGTCGTACAATTACCAACGTAAGGTAATTAAATAATATTTACCTACACGCTATAAGTCCCGTTTTTGTTGTATTTAAGTTTAATTCTGCGCTTTAAAATTAATTTGAGAACGTTATACTCAAAAGAAAGAACTGTTGCTAAAATACGCAATAAGGTAAAATTACACTTGTCTGAATGTTACTTAGAATTATTCCTTGCATCATTCTTCAAACGATTAATTTCTCAGTCTGCACTATGCCCTAATGGGTTAATGAGAATGCCTCACGTGTCACACAATGCCAAGCTGAAGTGTACTCGTATCTCAATTAAATATATAAAACTGTTTATCTGAATGTCAATACATGCCATCGGTGACTGTTAAGGGTTTTTTTGACGTGACAACGTCTAATAAATTGATGAACGCCGGCCGCGCATACGAAAAAAGATGACGTCATTGTAGCAATACTTTGTAGCGCCGTGGACATGACGTCATTGTAGCAATACTTTGTAGCGCCGTGGAAGGGAAGGGGAACCACGTGACTGACACAAGCCTACGTCAACATGCTGTTTACAGATTCTCAAACTTTAAAATGTGGGAAGAGGGAAGAGGGAAGAGGGAAGAGGGAAGAGGGAAGAGGGAAGAGGGAAGAGGGAAGAGGGAAGAGGGAAGAGGGAAGAGGGAAGAGGGAAGAGGGAAGAGGGAAGAGGGAAGAGGGAAGAGGGAAGAGGGAAGAGGGAAGAGGGAAGAGGGAAGAGGGAAGAGGGAAGAGGGAAGAGGGAAGAGGGAAGAGGGAAGAGGGAAGAGGGAAGAGGGAAGAGGGAAGAGGGAAGAGGGAAGAGGGAAGAGGGAAGAGGGAAGAGGGAAGAGGGAAGAGGGAAGAGGGAAGAGGGAAGAGGGAAGAGGGAAGAGGGAAGAGGGAAGAGGGAAGAGGGAAGAGGGAAGAGGGAAGAGGGAAGAGGGAAGAGGGAAGAGGGAAGAGGGAAGAGGGAAGAGGGAAGAGGGAAGAGGGAAGAGGGAAGAGGGAAGAGGGAAGAGGGAAGAGGGAAGAGGGAGGAGGGAAGAGGGAAGAGGGAGGAGGGACGAGGGAGGAGGGAGGAGGGAGGAGGGAGGAGGGATTCATATCAATAAATATTCTACCGAGAATAAGACGTTGTCACGTAAAATCTTCCTTCGCCCGTAAAACCGACTTTACAGGCAACCATTTTTTAGCGTTCCATACCACAAAAGGAAAAAACGGAACTCTTATCACAGGATCACTTCGTTTTGCGTCTGTCTGTCTGTCAAGACCCTTTATTTTGAGTTTGGCAAGAAATACCATCTTATACTACAACTATAGATAAAAATATGAAATCTATATCTTTGTAATTAAATCATAATAAAAATAAGAAGTCTTTACTAATTTATCATCGAGGCACCATCGAGGTTTAGCACCGGTATAATTTGTTTAAATTTTTTCCTACTCCAATTTTCCAAATCTAATTCTAATTCAAAGATATATTATGATGTGTAAGCAAAAGTAACTTAAGTCCTTTTGTTCATTTCATAGTTCGTTTGGGGCACTACCCCTAATGGCTACATTCACACGATTTGATAATGCATGGCGCGCCTTAGATCAAAAATCTGCTAGTTGTTGATCCGTTTTGACATGTCAGTTTTGGTTTTTGATTTTCCGCGAGAATTAACATATTTACTGCGGAGCATTCTAAGGCGATAATTCAGAGCTAGTGTGCGATAACCACAGTTACAACTTACAACGGACTATGTTGTGAACAATTTTAAAATGCCAGTTATTTTTCTTAAAGTACTTACATTGAAGAGGATGACTACACTACAACACAACATAATTGTTAGTTTTCCGTACAAATATGCTACAGAGGTCTTGAATGGCACCAAATAGACCGATTTGAGTTTCCAGGACGAAAATGGGAACCCAAAATTTGGTGAATTTATAAAGGGTATTTACGAGCATTTTAGCTAAATATTTTAGGAAATACATATACACTAAACGCTTCATTCGACACCCACTTGACCAAATCACGCTAAAATCACCTGAGATTTTCCTGAATAGGTAATAATTTAATGATAGTTTACTTTCGATACGTCCTGAAACAATTTTCATAAGAGTTAATAAAGGACACTCACTAGCATTACACTGAATAACAGGAAAATATTTTACGCAAACTGCAGTTAGGTACTTTGTCATTGAATAGTAGTATAGTGTACTCGTCATTTGCCGTACTGTATTTTTAAAGAAGTGCAACTTGACAAAGTAACAACACCAAATACATCAAAAACACTTTCACCAAGTTTTCCACCAGATGTACAGTCGCATGCATAAATAAGGACATTAACGAGAAAGATTCACTAGCGCTTACATTGCACTGAATAACGGGTACACGGCCAGGGGTACAGTCGCATAAATAACTTCCGTCGCGCGCAGGGGCGGTAAATCTCGCATTGTGGCGGCACAATGGACACAGGGACTGTACAAGTTCGCGGAGCCGACTGTACAGATACAGTTACGTATAGCACGAGGATATTGCATTTGTGGGATTTTGCCGCAGTCAAAAATGCCGTAGCATATACTTGCTGAAACCTTTGGCGCTTATACAGAATGTTTTTTGGGTCATGGAGCAGGAGTGAACGGGGTACAGCGGTCACACTGAGCAACATTCAGTATGGGGACAACCACGAAATCTCAAAAAAACTATCAATTAAGTATCAATTAACTCTTAATTAGGAGATTTTTTTCGAGCCCCAAAAAACACTGTATTCATTTGCTCGTTGAAAAATCATAAGGATTTGTACAAAGTCCTTCCCAAATTAATGAAAATACACTATTTGCTTGCTACTTATTATACATACTTTATGACACCTATGTTCAGTAAGGTATGGAGCGAATGCATATTTTAACATTAAGCATGAGGAGAGCAGTAAGAGGTTATTTACTATCGAGTATATCAGTATGTATGGATGTTGAGTGGCTTGGCTATGAGTACCAAACAAATCGATCTAGTCTCAAAGTAAGCTCTAGTAGGCTTGTGTTATGGGTACTAGACGACGACGATATACGTAGGTAGGTACTTATACAAATATAAGATGCCTATCAATATAACAAGAGCCAACTAAAAGCTTACTTTGGGACTAGATCGATTAGTGTGAGGTTGTCCATATATTTATTGATTTAATTTTTTTTTACACTAAATTGTTTTTTTTTAGAAAAAGCTGAATTATAATATCTTAGATATTAAAATGTCCATTCGGTATCCCTTTTCCCCTAATAAGTTACTAAGTTTGATAGGTGAGTCGCATTCTAAAGACGCTATTTATTAATTACAGAGCGCCTTCATCAAGAGGCAAGAGGAACAAACCCGCTCAACTCTAACTCTTAACGGGTCCATAATTCAATACTTTCTTCCTAACTTGCACTATTACAATAAGTTCACTAGAGAGACATAGCGATACCGCGCGCCACTAGGAGCGACAAGGACAGCGGCCCTTTGTTCAAAGTTCAAAGTTTAACGCCAACCGGAATAAATTGTAAAATTGTGCTCCGATTTTCCTGATTAAACTTATCTTGGTAAGTTGGTATTTTCTGTGGATTCGTGACACGGTTTAAAGCGTGAAGTTGTTTCTTATTAATACTTAAGACGCCTATGTTTGCTGTCATATCATAATCTCATATTTTCCAAATTTCATTCTAAATATCGGAGTACGGCCGTTTTTTTTTGCTTAAATGGGGTCGCTCTTGGTTACAATTACACCTGATAGTATAGTAGAAATTTCCCAAGGTACGAATGATCATAAAGAGTGTAAACATGACTCCACAGTGCCATTGTCTTACTCCTGTAGAGAACCTCAATTTAGGACCAAGCAACAAAAATGCGCAAAATCGTTATTTTCAGCACAGGATGTTTTCGTCCATCCTTCGCTATCACACCCGTCATCTCCTCGTTTAATTCCTTCTTTTCCATTCTTTCACACAATCCAATGTACACGGATGTAAATCTGCTCTAAGAGCCTTATCACACTTGCGATTTGCGAGCGTATTTTGTATGAAGGCGATCGCGCAGCGTCTACGCCGCGTCGCTTATTTGTATAGAAAATACGCTCGCAAATCGCAAGTGTGATAAGGCCCTAAATCTAACCAGAAGTCCGAGGGTGGAAAGGCGAGTGGTATCGGTTTGGCTTACCTGATTCATGCACATATATTAAATAAAGGCATATATTGCAAAGAATAATTTAATTTCCATGTTGGTATAATTTTCAGGTAATTCCAATGGAAAAGTTCATTTTGAATGTTTCAGGCATACAAAATAAAACTTCTCTAAGTATAAATTAATTTGAAAAAGTCAAACAGTTTCGTAAGTAGGCAAGTAAATGTATGGTAATGCGGTTTAGAAGTCCGATTTTTCCCTTTCGCTCGAAAACCTTGTAAGGCTATTTAAAAACCAAGGGGTTGTTGGTGTACTTACTAAGAAAAAATGATTTTAAGCCCAATTTGTTTACCTACCATTGGAATATTAGGTTTATCCCAAGTATTGCGATGGGAATAATAATTATATTAAATAGAAGATTAAGCCTTTAATTTACCAAATAGGTTAGGTTCCAAATAAAGGAATTATACCTTACGGTATTTTAAGATTTGTATTTTAATAAGAATACACTAATTTTTCTTACCTTATATAATTAAAGATTTGTATTTAAATATCAATACATTCATTTTCACTCGATATACGATCCTATTGTGCCTTGACCATCCATAAATTAGATTAGATTATTTTTTTAATTGGTAAAATTAGTATACATTTTACAAGTTGATTAATTTACCCTACCCTTTACCATATAGACACCTAAGGTAGACCATGGGTAGACACTTTACACACGTGTATGCACAAAAACTTGTAAAAACCTGCAGATAAAATATGAAATTAAAAATGAAGCGTCCGGTGACAGACACATTATTAAATAGAAAAACAAAATCCGCTGGTGCTTAGCGGCGAGCGGGGAGGGGAGGGGGAGGGGAGTAATAAAAATAATTACCGCGAGAGTGCCGGTGACAGCCAATGAGTAGGGAAACTGTGTGGAAAGGGCTTCTTATCCATACCATACTAGTTAATATTATAAATGCGCAAATAACTCTGTCTACGCTCACGACTAAACTATGGACCGATGGAATATGGAAATGGACAAATTGGCTACTTACATTGTTTTTGCTTAGGTACCCTTTAAGGGGGTAATTCAGAGAATTAAGTTTTGCATGGAAATTGTTTAATTTCAAGGTTAGTTTAAATGTATTCGTTTTGTATGGGAATATTTTCAAGCATTAGAAAAAAACAAAGTAGGTAATGTTAAGTAAACATAGACGTTTCAAAAAATTCTGATTCTAAGGGGTAAAATGATAGGGTGAATGTTTATGATAATTATGATTTTAGCTTGATGCAGCTAGCTAGGATAATTAGTAGGACACCTCCTATCATGAAGAAATAATACTGTATACACGATTTTTCAGTAAAAAAAAGTGCTATAATATGGGTGTAGTGTTCACTAGGGTTTCCTATTGGGATACTTCAATAAACACATTAATCGGGCTTTCAGTAAACCTGCAGTGCGTCCGCCACCGGTGACGTCTGTCAATGTAATGACCGATAGCTGGCGGATCGAGGGTACATTTATTATCTATAAATGTCTATATACTACATCTCTCCCTTTTTACCAATTAGAAATTGCTTGGAATTAGGTAGTTACAAGTATTACAAGCCTTTAGTAGACTTACTCACTGTCCCGCCCAAGTGTCAACTAATTCTGTTTAGGGTCCACTTCCAGGCGCCCTACACCAGACAGCTATGACAAACACCAACACACGGAATGCTCGCTCAAAGATCTCGAAGACCAACAACACAACGCTCTTTACACTATGTCGATTACGACGTCTCGTTAAGAACCCGAGCTGTTTTGTATTATGATTTTATAATCCTCTTTGTACTTAGTTTTCTTCAAGTTAATACAATTACTAGTCAACATGAACAATTTGGTCTTCTACTTATTTATTTTAATCATACCCACTTTTTTCCTTTATCCCATGGAAACTTCTATGCCGCCCTCCATATCCCGTTGACAACTTTTTTTTTGCTTTAATTTTTTATCTTTATTTCAGTTCGTTTCTATTTTATTATTTATTTCCAATTTGTTATTACTTTTATTAACTATTCAGTAAATTTATATTTTTTTACCATCTCATACCTACTAAATGTTTCTAAGATATTTATTAAGTATTTACTCATGCGGTAGCTAGAAAGCTATTTATTTATATTTGAAAGTTTATAATATCTACCGGCGCTTCTAAACAAGGCTTGCGTGATAAAGAAGCGCCGCAATAAAACTCACAGATTGCATTTTTAATATAATTCTATCAAGCCTGTCAGCAAAATATATAAATTAGTTCAAAGATTTTAATGAAGATTTTTTCCGAGATTACTTATCGTAAAATGCCATAAGTATATTCACTTCTTAGCCAGTGATAGTTCTCGACATTAGTGACTTGAAACAACATTCCTGATACTTAAAAACAATATTCTGAAATCAAAGCAAATTTAAAATTTAATTCGTTTCACACAACCCATTAGAACTAGCTCTGCAATATAAACTTGCCCTGAACCTTGTTTGACACAACGCTTTAGAGGATACATCGAGGATACACAAAGGATACCGTTTCGAAGTCGCGACAGCGTGCAATATGCTGTAGTCACCGATCAGTCTGTCGCGGTCGCGGCTAACCGGTCCCCGTACGCGTTCGCGATAAGGAAAAGTTCTCCCACACCAATGTGGATAGGGAGGGAGTCACACTGGTGGAAAGGAGGAGCAAGACGCGCATGGTGCCCCACAACACTAAGTGGCACAGACACCGTGTCCAACGAGAGGACATGAAGGTGTACCACTTCAGACCTGTCACTACGTGCAATTCAGCTCGTTAGAGCTACGCGTGTCCCAGCAGCTACAGGCTGCTACTACCTGCCTAATCCTGCCAGCCTGTCCAGCACAACTATGCCTCGCGACTTAGCGTTAGCCGTCACTCCTTCACATTACTGCACAGCAAGAGACAGGCAAATATCTCGCGCGAGAAATAGTCGCATGTGACAGTTATGCCAGAGCTGCGGGTCAAACAACGCAACGGAGCCACGCTGTTATGTCGCTTAAGCCATTAAGGCGCTTATTAAATTAAATCTAACTAGTTTTAAGTTTGATCTGCATGTAGTTTTGTAGTTCCAAAGCATGTAGGGTTAATTACTGTAATATCGTGTAACTTAGTTGAAAAATAAATGAATTATTAAAACAAAGGTAAACACTTGATACCAGAATTTTTAAGAATTGCGACATGTAGCCTTATCTGGATAATTATTTCACAACAACCATCTTGTCAAGCGCTTAAGAACTAGTGCTTGCTCTTTTCCCCGTTTTACCATCAATTATTATCTTCATTATTATTTATCTTCAATTATTTAAAATGAAACTGAAACTGAAAGTAGCTAACTTGCTTAATACGTCATCATGTATTCTCGTTCAATATTCTCACTAAGGCCATCATTATAATTTGTCATCTAAAATTCCGATATACCATTCAAAAGAATATGAGAATCCAAATTTTCGAAATTGCAACTAAAGTCCAATTGAATTGAGATGTTGAAATCGCGTCTTTTCGTATAGGATCTAGATTTTAAATCACAGATAAACAAAATCCAATTTTATTGCGGCATTCATTTAGAATACCAGACCATTCTCAATGTAAGGTTGATAACCAATTCCAGTTTAATGGAGCCATTCATTTGAAATACAGGACTATTGACAATTTAATTAATGTTTTCAAACGATTCCTATTTAATGAAGACACTTATTTGAATTCCTAAACTAAATTGCAACTATAAGATCCAATTGAATTGAGATCTTGAAACCGCAACATTTCTAATTGGATCGAGGTTTTAAATTACAGTGATATACTAATTCCAATTTAATTCCGGCTTCCATCTGTAATACCAGACCATTCTCAATTGAAGGTTGATAAACAATTTCCATTTAATGGAGGCATTCGTTTGAAATACCGGACTATTGTCAATTTAATGAAAGTCTTAAAAAAACAGCCGTTTTCAATTGAATGAAAGATTTAAAGCACGTCATATTTCAATTTAATCGACGCGTCGAAGCCACCGATATTCAAATTTTAATAGAAGTCTCAAAAGCACATACTCCCCAGTTTATGAACGCTTTGAGACCTTAGATTCAGGTTCATTACAAATTCGAATTTAAAGTAACTACTTTTAATATTTCCCAATTAAAAGGAAGCTTTAATACATATAGTAATCAAATTTAATAATATGGTATTTCAAATTGAGCTTCCAGCACGAACGCGGCACTACATACAGCTTATAATATTTCTATGGTGTATCAAATTTACCTTCCATGCAATTATATTTGCTTCGCCTTTAAGCCTTACGATATCTTTCTTACGAATACTTTGGTTCCCGTGGTCTATTAAATAGACGTTTCAAAATGCATTTCGCTTACTTTAACAATCCTCTTAGCCTATCATATTGGCAATTCAGCGTGGTCTATCAAATTGACTTCTCATACAGTCTTAGCCTATCATATTGGCAATCCAGCATGGTCTATCAAATTGACCTCTCAAACGGCCTTAGCCTATCATATTGGCAATCCAGCATGGTCTATCAAATTGACCTCTCATACGGCCTTAGCCTATCATATTGGCAATCCAGCATGGTCTATCAAATTGACCTCTAATACGGCCTTTACCTATCATATTGGCAATCCAGCATGGTCTATCAAATTGACCTCTCATACGGCCTTAGCCTATCATATTGGCAATCCAGCATGGTCTATCAAATTGACCTCTCATACGGCCTTTGCCTATCATATTGGCAATCCAGCATGGTCTATCAAATTGACCTCTCATAAAGCCTTCCGTTTTCCGTAACCATACAGTCATAGCCTATCATATTGACCTTCAACTTAAAAGTCTTCCATATCACTTTTAAATTCAACTTGGTCTATCATATTGACCTTCCTTATAGATACACCTATTTTCTATAACAATCCAGTCATAGCCTATCATACTGACTTCCACTGTATACTAAGTCAGTAACATTTTAATTAAAAGTAATAAACTCCTCAATAATACAAATAACTTTACCATGTAGAAGAGTGCTGCCTCTTAGCACAAGTATTAAATACTTAAGAGATACTAAACTGTTTGTATACTGGATTACGGTGTTACTGAACAAATACATTTATAATTTAACTCAAAATGATTTTCCAAATAAAAGTCTTCCATATCGCTTTTAATCCGTCTTGGTATATAATGACCGCTCAACAGTCAACACTCGCAAATAGCTTATAATTACAACGAAATTCCCACAGACGTAAGGCTCTCTTGCTTCTTTATATTTCGTTGTTCTATACCTTACAAGACGCTGGTCTGTAATTCTATAAAAATATCTGATGGTATGTAATTACTGATTTTGTTATACCAAATTGATTACATGTGACATATGCACCTATGTGTGTCATGTGTACTAATACAAGACCCTTGAGCTGGATGTTCATACGGTTTATCAGCTATACAAGATACTCTGGATAATTATTCCAAAAAACATTTTCAACGTAAGACAAGTAAGCTTATCACACTATAATATTTAACCCGTCAATATATTTTGGAATTCAGAACAATCAAGCCCACTCCATAGGATAGTATTAAGTAGCGTATTCAATTAAGTACGCACGCACAAATTAACAGTCGTATAAATTAAATAGACGCCTAAGCAGTCCAATCGTTTTCCCAATCTGTTCATAATTATTATATTGTGATTCGTCATCCACTGCGCCACTGCGCAGTCGAAGATTAGTAACACGACCAATTCGAGAATTACGCTAAACTGCTAAATATTTATATTCCTTGAGTGCACAACTACAAATTAATATTCAAAATAATACACTTCGCCTGTGTTCCTATTTATTTATGCAACTTTCCACAAGGTGGTGCTTTGTGGGTAGGCCTCAGCCTCATGTCGTGGGTAGGCCTCAGCACGAATTCCGTGACTAATATACACTACCCAAAATAAAATTATCCTACATTTAGCAACCGAAAACTTGTGTTAATAGTCTTATCACCCCAAAGAAACCGCATCTACTTTTCCAATGCCCTTGTCGTCCCTTTTTATTTTCCAAGAAAATACTGTCAACGACGTCGGTAATTACGTCAATGATTTTTAAGTCAAATTTAACTCACGCTTTTATTCCGTTGCTTTATACTCGTCGCCATTGTAGTGTTCACTACGGTTTCCTATTGGGATACTTCAATAAACACATTAATCGGGCTTTCAGTAAACCTGCAGTGCGTCCGCCACCGGTGACGTCTGTCAATGTAATGACCGATAGCTGGCGGATCGAGGGTACATTTATTATCTATAAATGTCTTTATACTACATCGGGGATTAATATATTAAATTAAGAAATATTTACTTAGGTAGGTACATAATATTGAATGTCTCTTTGTCTGAATTTAGACCAACTTTGGTCAAGCACTCGTCAAAAACGGTACGGTGGTTATGAGCTATTTATATATTATACATATTATATTATTATTATATTATAGATTATTATAGACCTACACAAAACAGTCTCTCTCCGTCCCAGCCAGCGCAAGTAGGTATAAATAAATTGTATGCGGTGGCGCCACAAGTATCGCCGATCGGGCCGGCACCCTCCCAAAGCGTTAGTTAACCAGGCCACTCATTATTTACTTATTCCTTTATTTCGCATTTGAATCTCAATTTGAAATCCGAATTTAAGGATGACCTAAGGCATTGCCGGAGATCATTGCACAGTTTAGCTATAACTAGAATAATATTTTGACGACGCGGTTGGCTCAGTTTGCAAGCACCTTCCTACTGAGCGGCGGTCCCGGGTTCGAATCCCGGCCAGGGCAAATATTTGTGTGATGAACTCGAATATTTGAGCTTGGGTCATGGTTGTTCCTATGTATTTAAGTATATATTTATCTATATAAGTATGTATATCGTCGTCTACTACCCATAACACAAGCCTTCTTGAGCTTAATTTGGGACTAGATCGATTTGTGTGAGGTTGTCTGATATTTATTTATTTATTTATATATAATTCCAACGGGTTCTTAAAGTGACGATCGTGCTGCGGAAGAAGCAACGTGGGATCTGTGGTTGCGTTTATCGCGTGCTAAATAAGTGACAAAGCATCTGTCACTCACACTCGCGTCTTGTCAAAACGTGACGGATGCTTTGTCACTTGTTTATTGCGTGATAAAAACAACCATTAAGTATAATCCCGCTGATTAGTAAAGGCCGCAAGAATCCTTTAATGCCCCCCTTATCGCCACAGGAGCGTTCATGGTGGCGTTCTTTGGGGAAGACCTATATAGGTATGGCCAGTTGTGGACGTCTTTGAGCCGATATTATGATAATGTTAAATATTAATTAATAATAAACCCAATTACAACGATTTAAATAGACTATATTTCGATTAATTTTGCCAATTGCTAAAAGTAGTGTTACACAAATTATACCTGCCCTGAACGAGAAGAGGCCTAATACTAAATACTCCTAAAAAGGAGCATAAACTTACATAAATTGTTGCTCTGGTCAACTCACTGGGGAACGTGTGGCGCTTATAAGTAATCCTGATAGGTAAGTACTTACCGCTTAGGTCGGAGGGAGAATTTTTATAATTTTAACACAAATAATAGATAGCTATCGCTATTTGGCAAAACGTTTATGTTATTTTGTAGGATTGTCGTAGCTCAGAATAATGTTCCATTAAGAAGATAAGTAGAGCCGACGGACCCCAAGAGATGAAGTACGAGTAGGTAACTAGGTACGCTCTCGACTGGCACGCGTCTGTCGAAAGTGGGTAAGTAGTATAGTCATTTTCTTCAACTCTTCGAGCAATCCCGTGCTACGTGGATACGGAAATGGATCCAAAAATTACCAAAGTCACTAGTAGGTCCCAAACATCCGTAAACTACCTACTATTACTTATTAACCTTTTGACCGCCACAGTCGGCTGTGGCCGTCAACAAAAAATCGTGCCCCTGACGCCACGTCGGCCACAGCCGTTAAAAATTTCAATGATCAAAAACTTTGTAATTCTAACCGCTACAAGTATTTTTCAATCCCTGTTGATTTTGGGGCACATCTTTTTTTTTTACTCTGGCGTCAGTGGCACGGTAAATTGCTAGACCGCTTGGCGGTCAATAGGTTAAAGTTCACACAGACACAGAATACACAGCCAAAATTGGTAGATATAGGTATTGCGGAATTTGCTTTCCTCTGGGATTTCTCCAAAATGCTGAGATTGGACTCTTCACGAATAGATTAAACACTCGTAAGCACTTAAAGATCAGCATCTTATCTTATGGTTATGGCTTCTCAGGTTTTGTGCATGCACATTATACTTATATCATATCTATCCATACTTCCTTTCAGGTAGCTCATCTATTTCTTTACCCCTTCTTTAACAAAAACATCTTATATATTAAGATATTTTACAAACAATAAGCGAAATGGACTATTTACTTTACTTTTTGTACTATTATCTATACGACTAAAAATAAATAAATAAATAAATATTAAGGGACAATCATACACAAATCGACCTAGTCCCAAACTAAGCAAAGCTTGTACTATGGGTACTAGACGACGATATACATAATATATAAATACATATATAGATAACATCCATGACCCAAGAACAAATATTTTGCACAAATATTTGCCCCGGCCGGGATTCGAACCCGGGACCGCCGACTCAGTAGGCAGGTGTCTACCAACCGAGCCAAACGCGTCGTATACTATACTCTGTTGACTATTATAGTCTGTTGTTTGGTATTTTTCACTTCTCATGCTCTTAAAATGTTACTTTAGTTTCTGCATATCGGGACTAAAGCTCCTTATTAATCTCTAGGGACTAAAGTAAAATTGTTTTAATTTACTTTGAAAAACCCCTAAACAGCCAATCACGACGTTTGTGAATGGAGGTTTATAGCCATTTTCAGTGATAGGTATATAAACTTTTTGGTGCGTGAAAGTAACCTCAAAATTACAACCGCTCAAAAATTCAAGATTTTATTTAATGAAACTCGATTAATTATTACGAATACGAATGTAATTTTATCATGCATGGTCCATAAGTCCATATTACCTAGTCTTAAATAAAATAGTTTTCAAGTTTGAATCTGTTGGCTAAATACGCAAGCATTTAAAGCGTCGCTTTACAAAAAAAAAGAAAAAACCACGGAACATTTCTTTTTTCTATTAGAATTTTGAATGGAATGAGTAGTTGGACTAGTTGGCCATTACTTGTATTAAGCTTGAATTGTAATTTATTTATTTATTTAGGAGAACCAACAGCTTTAACAATTTTGAGTAAACTTAAATATAATAGAAAGCAGGGAAGCCAATTACAGGATCTCACGGATAGAAACAATTAACTGTGTCACATTATTAATTACGGACAAAATATGTTATCATCATCTTCCAATGAAGAACAATAAAGCTGAAGGCTATATAGAGGAGTCAATCCAAAATAAACACAATATCTATCGAAGGCTATACTATATTGAAGGAATTAAAATATCCTCAAAGCAAAAATCACAACCAACATTTGACCCACGCCCATCAACATCGCGGGTTGAGAATGAGCCTAATGAAATGACCATCGGCAACCTTTTTGAGAAAAGGTCTAGTCTACGTCTCTACTATACCTACTCTCCATTCTCTCCAACTTTTACTTCGACTTCAAGTGAAAATATTGAACATACTTCTCAATTACAAACCACGCCGACCCAGCTTAGTTTACAGGGGAAAACCATACATTTAAATGTAAAGAATTTCACAAATTGCCCTTTAAATTTTTCTGTTAGATTAACGGCTGTACTACGTAGTTGTAAGAAACTTTTTTATAATAAATATCGTAATTTTATATTGAAAATTCGTTTATTTTCCTCGCATTCAAAGTGAAAAGTAGAGTGTTTAACGCGAGACTAAACAACCATAGTAGTAGGGATTCGCCGATACTACGATACGGGGCGGACGGGCCTGATGGGCGGCATCCAGGGCGGATTTGGCGGACCACCAAACCTAAAAAAAAAAAAAAAAAAAAAAAAAAAAAAAAAAAAACAAATAGCCCCCTACTTAGAGCGTTTGGAATAGGTCCCAGGACGCTCAGACAGCTCTGTCAAGACTTACAGAACGCCCTACGCTAACAATGCAACACCTTCCCCGACCCATCGACCCTTTTCTATTGTCTATCCGAGCTCGGGTTTTATTGCCCTCTCAGACGCCGAGCTCACTTTTATTACGGTCTACTATTGTTTCCCTCTTTTATATTTCTCTTTGGCTACAACTGTCTACAACTTCCTTTGCAAACGGTATACATCTTTTAAGAACATTCTTTAGGTAAAGCTGGACAAATACCTAAACATCTCATACCTAAACTATCAGACTAGGTCCGTCACCTTGGTTCTTATTGGAATCGCTGTTTCAACGCAGCCTGTCTCACATCGTGTCTTTACTCCAGGTTTCTTACTACGTGATATGTGCTACGGTGTACGTATCACTAATCTAAGCTAACCTATGCTAGATCACAATTCTAACCTAACCTAACCTAAGCTACAGGACTACGCCCAGCTAACGCAGGATACGTTACTTGACTACTTAACTTCAGGTAGCCTTACTTCAAAGTATGTCTCTTGTTACTCACTACATATGCTGCATTTGGAACGTTGTTCTATTTATATATTTTATCTTGTTCAACTTAACATTACTTCTAACTTAACTATCACTTAACTTCAAAAACTAATTTTGAAGAACTGCTTTATATACTTACCTACTTAAAACCAGCTACGAGCACAGCACAGTTGTTTTGGTCTTAAGAACGCTGTTCTAACCTAACCTAACCTTGCATAAATTTGACTACGTACTCAATGTTACTTTCATTTCTTTTTTGTAATAACCGACTTCAAAAAGGAGAAAGTTCTATGTAAAAATATTGCATGTAGCATAAGGATAATACGAATCTAATCTTACAATAGTAATGCGGTATTTTATACAGTAATAACTGCTTCAAAACTATACTAACTTATTTAAGCTGTAAGTTAAAAATACGAGTTCTATTTTTGCATATTTATTTATTTCGCCAAATATTATGTTCTTGAATAGATGCTTAAGAAAATACCTGAATAAACTTTGTAACTTGTACTAACGTGTATTTGTAGTGGGCTGAACTAAACTCGTTGATTTTTTAATTTGTTTGTTGGGTCCATATTGTTTGTAAAGATTTATGACAGGTTTCTTCTCCGAATCATCAAAAGATTCGAAAGTCTATTATAAATTTTATTACTGTTTGTTGGTGGCTGTTGGGCGCGGTACAAACTAGTCGAAACGTGATTTTAACGGTAATCTATTGTCACATCCTTATAAAAGCCGATGGACAGTGACGATCTATAAGTATTCAGAACCGAGTCGTGCTTGTTACCAGAGCTCTCTCAGTGTACAGTGACATAGTGTTGAATCGTGCTACAGTGCTTATAAAAAATGGCAAATGTAAGTATGTACTATTTTTTATAAAATATGTATGTAGTATTTTTATGTACTATTTGTTTAACAGTGTTTTTTTTCTGTAACTTGTGTTCATCGTGTTACTTGTTAAGTGTGTTAATCGGATGTATAACTTATTGTTGAATATTGTTACAGTTCACGGAAAACACTTTCAAGAATTTTTATTACCCTGAACCTGAACATGATGATTCAGGGAGTGATGAAGAAGGCACACTCGGTTTTAAAGTGAAACAAGCCATAGCGAAGAAACGTCCTGCAAATAGTATCGAGAGTTTCTTTGAAAAACCGCAGAAAAAAGTGAAACCAGTGAAGAGATCTTCCAGTGTGTCGCAAAGTTCCCATACCGGTGTTGCTTACCTATCTTCGGGTAAAGACGATGCTGCGTATGCATCACACCTTATTAAAATAGAAATATACGATCTTGAAAAAGTTAGGAACATCGCACCAGAAGAGCACTGGAAGCACGCCGATGTGAGAATAAAATCTTACATCTCAACTGAGCAAGATCCACAGCTTGAGACTGTCCGTGATGTTATATACAACATGACGAAAGACATAGCTTCGAAGGATACGTGCGTGAAATATTTTATAAACAATATGAAAAAGTAAACTAAGTGTTTGTGTAGTTTTAATACTAGGTTAAAACTGTATTTATTATATAAGACATTAGATAATATTTTATAACATACCCTTGTGTACTACTAGTATTATATATTTCTTACTGCTTAAACAACAACTTTTTGTTATTCAAAATTGTTAAGACTCGTTTTATAACCACATGTTGTAATTTGTTTTGTAGCCTAATCATATTGATCTATTTCCCTTTGCAAATGTATAAAAGTCTCCACCCTTTAATATAAAATCACTAAGCTACGTTTGTTATTTTAAGGAAAAAATTTGTTGTAATGTAATCACTATTTTTAGGTAAATAAGGTATAATTAAGGTATTATTTATAAATAAAAAAAATCAGTTTAGTATATATATATTGTTTTATTTCACAAAAATTGACTTAAACATATTTCTTAAAATTAAATCGTTACAAAGAGAATTCTCAGAAAACAAACTCAATAAATCGCTCATAGTTTTTCCTTGATACTTAAAATATAAATAAACTAAACAATATTCGCCACAAACTGAAGTAAAATGATTTTGAAGTGGTCTTTGGTTATAAAACCACCGTTTTGCATTTCTATTCAAAAATAACTTATGATAACCAGTAGGTTTCCGACCAAATGAGTCAAAGTATTCCCCTACACCTTTAGCATCAATATGCATTGCAACCCAATGGGAACCTGGTTTCGAATCAGGGTCCAAATTGCTTACAATAAAAACTGGACGAGCAACCCAAATAGGGATTCGGTTAGCAGCAAAAACATTTGATTTAAATCTAGGGTTAATTTTTTTCATACAATATTGAATTTCATTAGTATCCATAATAAATAAAATATGTATACATTCATCGATGATGTTACAAACACAGATTAAGAAGAAATGAGATTAATTGTTAATTTCACTGTATTTATATTTATTTTAACTGTTGTAATCTACAGATACATCACGATTTTTGTTTATTTCAATAACATTATCAAATTCAGCGTACACAATACAGTTAATAGTAGTGCTCAAGGCATTATCAAAACGAACTTCTATCCGAACACTTCCGTGTCTTACAAGGTTCCAGTGTGAGGTAGAACTGGCTGACAGGTCAGGCGTCAAATCGAAACATAACAAACAGTAACCTTCCCCGTAATCGGTTCTGCTTATTGCATTACCTTCATTGTGGAAGTGAATACCAGTCCCAGAAAATAGAGTATGATATGTTGATGCTATTAAACCAGAACTAAATGATGGTTGTAATGTTCTAGAAGGAATTTCATGACCATCTACAAATAAACTAAAAGAGTTCATATTATAATTTTGAAAATTGAAAGGGTTCAATGCAAAATTACCATTAAACGATGAATTTGATACAAAACCAATTATACATCTTTTAGGTACTTGTCCAAGAAATATGTTATCTAAAGTTTTACCCTGTATTCCTGACGGTATTGTAAGTACCTTTACTTCTGCTCTTGTGATAGGGTATTTTGCAGTTGTTGATGCTAGCACTTTCTGATGAGCTAACAAAACACTTGGACTGATTCTAGCTCTTCTTATTATGAGACTAGCGTCCATTATTTGTACCTTAAATTTCTTATCTTGGTGACAAATAAGATTAAACGATTCTTTTGATCGCACTAACTTAACACGCATTTCTACACCATTCACTAGAAACTTCTCTTGGTTAAACATATCACCATGTAAATGTCCAATCATTTCAACTTGTTTACTATCTGTAACAAATTCCATCCTTTTGTGAAATCCTTTGTTATTTGCGTCAACGGTGTCCATATAATGTGCTGTATCTTCATACCATAACCCACAAGTAAGGTGAGTTTTTTTAGCGGCTGGTCCATAGTTAAGTAGATTTTCCATGTAAGCACGGTAAGCATATGTGTTGTTTGGTGGCGAGATTAGTTTTTGATTTAAATATACGTCAAGTTGATTAAAAAGGGAGTGCAACCAATTATTAACGGGGGCAACTTGAGTATCAGGCTTTAACTTTGTACCATCCTGGTTTAATATTTTGGCGTTTATATGTAATAATGTATGTGATAAGTCAATGTAGTCATCACCTGAACCGGGGACTTGAAACTCAATAGGACCATCATCACTTAAAGATGAGATTGGTTTATAATGAACCCACTGTCCACTCTCAATACTTGTCTGTGTCGAAGGCAGGGCAAATATATCTAACTCAGATTTTGCACATTCACACGAATGATTGTGTAGGAATGACATGATTTACTTTGAAAATATATCGTCACTATATTTATTTATCTTAGCTCCTCTTCGGCGCGATGCTTTCAAGGTAATGAGAGGTTCCCGTCTCTTAGTTGACATTTTATACCCAGATCCCGACATCAGAGAATCGATCTTTTCATCAGCTTTTCTTTTTAAGTTAGCACTAGCTTCTTTAAATCGAGACCTAACTGAACTATCTATAGGGCGTGAATTTACCATATCAGATAACAAACCAACCCCCGCATCTAACGCTTCTTTTCCAACAGTTTTAAAACCAATAGACAACAAAGGAATTACTGACCTAAACAGTCCCCCCAAAAAACTTCCAATCCCATGCCCTCGCTGAAACGGAACACCTTTATAGACAATTCCTATACCAGAACCAGCTTGATGGGTATAATAATGATCGTAGGGACAAGAGTGAGATGATCTTTTATAATTCATCTTAGCCGTTGAAAGTGTAGTTTCACGCAGGAAATTCCGAATTGAAATGGCACTCTTGCACCGGTAGTTGTTCTTATATCTATTTCCATAGTATCAAATTCTCTACGTAAAACAGGTACATAATGAGCGGGTGAGAAAATGTGTGTTTTATATGCTCCATAATGGAATTCTGTTGGATCTAATGGTATTATTCTAAGCAACGTAGTTATAACATCACCAACTACCTGTGGTTGTATGATGTCTGTATAAACAAATAATTGTGATGGTAAGCCCAAATACAAATTAACAGGATTTTTACCAAATGAAACTTGCCGTAAATTTGTTTTCGGTTTAAAACCTAACTGTAGACTTAGTATTGGGGTTGTTATAAGAGAAGTTATATCGTTATTAATTGTTGCTACCCCAACCATTTTGGTTAGATTATCATATCTAAACTTTACATTATTTTTCAGTTGTGGGTTGTCATTAAAAGCTTGAATAAAATGGTCAACGTTGTCATATGTAGTTGCTGGTATATGAGTTTTTATATCTACAATTTTGGCTATCTTGTCAGTGGGTGACACTACTTTCTTTTTTAAATAAATCATATTTTCATGATCTTGAACATTGTACATTGAACAAGGGTATTGAAATTCTACTAAGCCAACTACCCATTCTCCTTCCAACTTTATACTCCTGGGTAATTTGGTTAAGAAGTGTGCAGTCGTATTATCGGTATAGTAGTCCGAGGAACTGTTACTTAACAATGTAATATAAAAGCTGTTTTCACTCATATTTTTTTTAAGCTTGAAGCGAGTATCCAAGAATTAAATTTGTTAGGATAACCTCGCCACTTCACTAGTACTTCTTTTCTGGCACCAACCCCACGTGAGCGTATTATTTTATCAATTTTATAATCAATGGAGGGGAGATAAGTCACTTTTTGTAATTCCTTAGAATAAAATGTACCAACGATAGGCTCACCTTCTAAATCTCTTAACGTATACACAACTCGTGGAAAGCGGTTTATTATTGAATCAATTCTAAATATTTCGTCACTCCAATTAGTTTCGTAACCCTTTTGAAATATATGTTTATATTTAGTAATTCTAACATGATCACCAACATTTAGTTTTGTGATTTCCAAAGTAAGTTGTCTATCCTTTTTTCTGTTATACAAATTACACCAAACAGTCATGATATTATCAAAATTTACATCGATAGGGCGCATTTTAATACTAGAATGATAACTGTGATTATAAGAATAAAGAAGTTCTTGCAAAATATCTATATATTTGTATGTATTCTTATGAGTAAAGTAACGCCACATTTTCATTTTAAGAGTTCTTTGAAACCTTTCTACTATACTTGCTTTAATGTCAGGATTGTTAGTAGTATAGTAGTTAATGTTTTTGCTCCTAAAGTAATCCCTTGCTGCCTTTGAAACAAATTCGGTGCCTTTATCAGATTGGATGTGACGAGGAGTAGAATTGGCTTCAGTAAATATGCTTTCAAAACAATTTATAACGGTTGTGGCATCTTTCTTTTTCATAGCTCTCGCAAAAGCATATTTACTGAACACATCAATAACACACAGAATATATTTGTATCCATCATTATATTGACTGTAAGTACCCATATCACTCAGATCAGCTTGCCAGAGTTCATTAAAGTTAGATAAGACGTATCTATTTCTTGTGAATCGCCTTTGAACCGGTTTATGCAGTGTGTACGTTTCTTGAGATTGTAACCAGTTCTTTACTTCGTCTTTGTTCATTCGTCCTTTCATTTGTTTACTTAATTTATTTAAACTACTGTAGCCTGCTGGATTAGATACATCGTAGTATATTGCATGAATGTCTAATAAGGGCTCCATCTTTCCCAATCTAGTTTCTTTTTGTTTGCCTTGAGCAGTACACTTGAAAGAGGTGTACTGGCGCTTGTGTCTTTAAATGACGATGACGATCGAGCACTTGATGGAGCAGATGATGCGTGAGGTTCACTCGATTGAGGTTTATTTATAAATTCTAGATTAGTAGGATTACCTATACAAGACGTAGGAACTTTTATATCTCTTAAAAATAAAGCAAACTCTTCCCATCCTGTTGGCTTAGGGCGTTTAAGAGATCTAACCGTATCGCTTACCAGATCGAGAATATTGCTGTTTGGAATAGTTCGATTGTTTATTACAACTTCACCATTTGTTTTCCACCATATTTTTGGTCTGCTTGACACAATACAAGTCAATAATGTTCTGGTTTTTTTCTCATATGATTTTGGTAAATTATCTATAATACGAAATGGACTGAATAGTACAGTTTCTGGATTTTTTGTACCAGACGGTGTAGCTGCAGTAACTGCAGAAACATCACCATCTGGTAGTGTTTTATTTGCAACTGATTCATAATTTTCATCCTCCTCCTTTTTGTTTACTTTTAAGTTTAAATCCTTACTTTCATCGTTGAGTTGATCAAACCCCTCCATCACTATTGGTATTTTAAATGGTTTTCGATCTGATTCAATAAAGTGCAAAAATCGTTGTAGTGCTTGAGAATATAATGCCCACTTTTCACGATCATTAATTTTACTCTTCAGGATTTTTTGCATCTCTCCGTCTAGGCGAGATGATACATTTTCGGGTTGGCTATCATTTCGTTTGAGTCTTTCAATAAAGTCTGGTTCAACTAACAACATTTTTTTTTGTGTTTTCCATTTTATTTTATGTTACGGAGCTTACTAAGGCACTTAAAACTGCACCTAATATAATAGGTAGAAATGCACCTCCTTTTTGAATAATAACAGTTTTCCTCAATTTGTGTTTCCCTTTCGAAACTAGTTTTCGTAATGTGTCTTTATATTTGTTTAGTTTTGATTTATCTTTTGATTCCAGTGGTATTTTCCCTTTTAAAACGTTATAAATACACTCACAAATAATATTAATTTCTTCATCTTCACAAGATTTTAGCAACGCTGTGCGATACTTTGGTTTAAGTAACTGCAGTGCTTCAAGTAAATGTTTATATGTGTGTACTCTTGGATGCATTATTTGGAACTGATTAAAACGTGTTGATTCTTGTCGTATTTAAACCCTTTCTTGGGAACATATACGGTACAATGCCCATCAAAAGGAAATATTTTAGTTTTAAAACGACATATGTCATCGGTATTTTGCTTCAGATCAATCATAAGGTAACCATGAGCATCTTTAGTGGCATCTTTGTAGGCTTCATCTACAAATTTTGGGTTCTCCGGATAAACTTGTCGTGACAAGTAGCGAATTTGTGTTTTATCCCTCGGGTTTTTGAAGTATACAATATAGCTGGTATTCAATGAAATATCACGTTGTCCTTTGCCTTGATGAAATATGTTTTGAGTAATATAAAAAACACTTAAGTTTCTATGGTGACTTCCTTTTGTAAAAATATCAACGATTCGTCCATCCGATTCTCTCATCAAGTCATCAATTATGAGAAGCTTGGGCTTTTTTCCATCAAATAAAGAAAAATCTGGTATTCCTTGGCTATAATTTACATTTTCCAGATTGTACAAAGGTTGCATTTCATCATAACACCAAATAATTTCATCAAATTCAACATTACATACTTCTTTTGCATTGTTTAAAAAATTGGTAACAAACTGAGTTTTACCACACCCACTTGGACCCGCTACTATTGTAGTGAAAGGGTGGTTAAAATGAATCATTATACATTTTTAAATATGTGTGTTCATATGTTAACGGATTGACTTCAAATGAGAAAATTTCTAGACCATAGCTTTTTAAATATTTGGTAAAAAAAATGGGGTAACAAATAAAAAAAAAAACAAAAATTTTGCTAATTATTTTTTAATATTTATATTATTCTAGATAAATCACATAAAAATTTACAAAAACATATTTTTTGCCAATCATTTTATTGCCAAAACTTAAAAAATAAAAAAAAAACATCCTAAAATACAATATTATGTACAAAAAATAAATATGAAAATTGAATGTTCCGTGTATTTTTTTTTTTTTTTTTTTTTAAGAATTATGAGGTATTTTATAATGACCCCACGCAAGAGTATCCGAAGTGTTTTTCAATAAATATCGTTTTGTGTCGTTGTAAGATAATGATATTTTATTGACATTTTGCGTAAATAAAACATGCTTTATTGATCGGAATCGTAACATTTGAGCATGTTGTATATTTCTATCAAATAAACAACTTTTATAGTCGTTAAGGGTTAATTTTTTGGTAACACACTTGTTTATTCCTTTAGCTTTGGATATAATACCACTATTTTGAACATCTAAGGCATACATTTTTGATCTAAGACCAACAAACTCTTTCAAAATTTTGCCATTATTTTCGTCTTTAAAAAAACCTAACCTCTTTTTATTTAGTAATGGTAAACCATATGCATTGTTGGGTGGGTAATCAGATGTATCATAATACAAGTTCAGGTCAGATTTAATGTCCTCATAAAAGTTAGCAGTGTTTATTTCATATATTAAGCTATCAGTATCCGTGTAAAGGAGCTTGAGATTTTCCGGATATTTGTATTTCATATAATTGTAGTGGAATTCGTACATTAAAGTTTTCGATAGATCTAAAATGCAGAATCCAAGGTAAATTGGTTTGTTATAAAAGATTTTTGTTTTTTTCAATTGCACAGCAGCTAAATTCTCAGAAAATATTGATAAACTATGAAATTCAGGTTTAGATATTAAGGACTGTACCCCTTGGGATTTTCCGCGATTTTCCCAGTGACTTAATAATTTAACATTCACACGTTTCGTGACATTTTCCATTGTTTTACCAAAAACAGAATTATTCATAAGTTTAAAGAAATCTTTTTCAAAATCAGATGTCGCCAGCGAACGCATTCGGGTATTCAAATCTATGTAACTTTTTAACCAAGTAGATTGTTTGAACTTCAACACACGATGGATTTTCACTAAACGCAACCCATTTTTTAAACATTGTTTAAGATTTCTGTAATGTAATACATAATTATATTTATTGTTTAAATTGGGAATCAATTTTTTTTCTTTAGAATCACCTAGACATACATTTTCTGGACAGAACGGCAAATCTGAATGAGAGTCATGTAATTCCTTGGGGTACTCTAGATCAACTTCTAATATAAACCCATATTCAGCATCGTCTGAAACATTGAAATCGGTATCTTTATTTACCCATTCAAATTTGCCAGACGGAAGACATTGTGACATAGCCCACCCATAGAGATTATTTGCGTCTAAGTACATGAGAAAAGATGAAGGAATATTTGGATCATAGTCTTCCATAAATGTATTATTTGCTTTTGCATGTCTGTTGCTACATTGGGAAATCCCTCCTCGAATGTTTTTCGCTATAAAAGCTATTTTGTCGACATCTGTTAAAAGTTCTAAACTTATTTTGGTAGTCCTCAACATCGAATCAAAGGAAATTCCAGGCGCGGTATAATAATGGGCGGGATCTAAACCATATGTCTTAAGACACACATTTCTAAAATTTTCAAATATGTCAGTTAGTAATAAAACATCTGTTTTCAGATAAAGATTGGAATAATCCCCCATATTTTTGCATTGGAAATGAGACCAAATATCTTGAGCATGTAGGAAATCGTTTTCGGAAATGTGACTGTCAGTAAGAGAACTATAGAATTGATCCTGTGTAGGAAGCGAAGTTAATTTCAGTGAATCATACGAAGTCATGTACTCATATGGATAGACACCCTTCCGTATTAGACGTTTAAAGTCTTCTTCACGAGGAAAGTTCAATTTCAATTCGTAAAATTGGTCAGTAGTCAAGTTTTTAGCTAATTTATCCAAGCTACTCGACATAAATTTAAGAGAATCGACAAATCTCAATTTTACAACACGATTATTCACTTGTAAAGACTTAGAAAACGAAATATACTTTTCTTTATTTTGTGGGATTAGTTCTATGTCACCATCTTCAAGACCAAGTCCATGTACAATAAAATGACTATCGTAATTGCTCAAATTATGGAAAAATACAGGTACAAAATTGGGTGGTTTGTATTTTTCAGAACAAAATTTATGTGCAACGCCTTCGTAAAGTCCAGTATGATAATTATAAGAAACGGTTGAGTCATCTTTCAAATTTCTATCACAAATATAACAAGCATGGCTTTGCATAATGTCTACCTTATTAGCATCTGTTAGAGGGAAAGAAGTTTTAGCAAACGCATTACTTTTACAAATAGTTTCTAAATCTTCTTTTATGACTTTCATAAATGTTTTTGCACAGTCTTCACCTGTATATGTTCTGTACACAGATAACTTGTCATTATAAGAACACTTAATATAGTAACCGAAGCTATAAACTTCATGTTTTTGAATATTGGTAGTAGAAGATGTACTGGGGTTGTTAGAACAGGATTGAATTGGATTTAAAAATGCCTCAAAATCAGCGTATACAACAAAAGGTACTCTTAATTGTCGTTCATAATTATTAAAAGTAACTTGATTCGATGGAACATATTCGTTAAACCAATTTCTTGTGTCTTCTTTTTCGGATGGTAAGTTTGTGCATACGTGGAAGCAGTCGTTTTTTTGATGTTGGTTTAGTCTCTCGTGTGATGTAAATTTAATTAAGCAACCATCGCAAATATGAACAGCATGTTGTGCATTTGACAATTGCTTAGACACTAACCTCGATAAATTTTTGATAAAACAATAATGTCCTTGGTTATCTTTAGTTATGTACAACAAGTTTAAGTGATTAGACTTTTTTAATTTAGTTAAATGTAGTGGGCCTATAACATCGTGTTTCTTGTTTTGAGAGTTGTACTCGAGACCAAATACATTAATGCTAATATCATTATTTTTTTCAAATTTATGGATATCTCCCAATTTAAATGGAAAAGTTAAATTTTCAAAGTTCAATTTATTCTTATGTAATATGTATGAACTGACCATATTTGAATGACTTTTGGGTTCGTATAAACCAGACAATACAGCCCATCGAAAACACTCATGGTCATTGTTTTTTACATTAATAACCGCTTTTTTATTCTTTATATCACGAGGTAATTCGATAAAAGAAGAGCCGCGTAATGGATTATATTTGTTAATATTGAGATCGATATGATTAAATGTTACTAAACTCCACCCACTATCTTTTTTTTCAAAGTTTGACAACCTTATCACAATTTCATTTACTAGGGACGTAAAAACAGCAGCTTTATCAGTGCTGATATCAACAATACTATTACTTAATTGGAAATCAAATGTATTATTTAATTGTTTGGTATCTTGTGTAAAATTTGCATTAAGAATAAAATTTACTTTTAAAGCGTGATGTTTGTTAAGTGAACGATCTAATAATGTAAAGATCTTATCCTTGTGTTTTTGTAAAATAGTTTCGGGATCAAGAGGTTGGTGATCCATTTCATTAAATAATATTCTGTAAGTAGCGACTCTGTTTTTGAATGCATTTTCAATTAATTGGACATTAACATATTCACTATCGGATCTCAACACATTATTTTTGTGAATATTACTATTTAAATGGTTACCAAAATATCTTTTTGACACGAACTTTTTACACACCGAACATTCAATTTCAGAATTATTTTTTGTACTTACATTGACATCGGATAATGGTTCTTCGCTTGAGGATGTAGACATATCACGACTGTTGGAAGGGTAGTTTCTCTTCACTGGTACTTCTGCACCCGTACTTGTAGCTGTCCTTTTTCTCCCCCGTCCTACTTGGTTAGATCTGTAATAGAAAAAGTGAAACGTTAGTATTTAATACAAGATTTAAAACTTCAAAACAATGATTAAATTATTATCATTATACTAACTTAAGTTTTTTCGACATTGCTGGCAATATGCCTGCATTGTTAAAACCCCATCAATGACATCTGATGACAAGTTATGCATCGACTTATTGATATGCCCATCACATGGTGTGTAATAGGGTATAATATCTTCATCTTCCAAAAGCGCCTGAGGTAATTGATTGTCAATATACCACAATCTTATGTTTCTATGAAATACTTTTAAAATGAATCCTTTGCTTAAAACTGCAATTTTGTCGTGGGTTAAACTAGTTCCCATATGAAAGTATCCAAGCACCATTTTTAAAACAGTATTTTGTACAATACACAGACACAGTACTAGCACAAACACAGTAACTGGAATAATGAATGATTTCTACACCAGAGACGTCGCTTATAAAGAACCTTCCAGGATCCCCACCCAACAGAGAACAATGAAACTGAGCCATAAAAAGGCAACAACTCAATGACACTGGTCAATGGTTTTGTACAAGTTTGAACAAGAATAAACTGTTTAAATTGCATGTCTAAATATACAAGTACAATATCAATAAACAATATAACAGGTTGGAACAAGAGTACTCACCCTTGACTATGCAGCTGGCTTAGTAATTCCCCGATCTCATACATTTCTTGATCACTTTCAATTTCTTCGCATAGCGTGACGAGCTCGGAATCGTAAACATCACAGCTTAAAAAGTCCATCGTGAGATGTGTCTAAGAAAATAGTGATTACATTACAACAAATTTTTTCCTTAAAATAACAAACGTAGCTTAGTGATTTTATATTAAAGGGTGGAGAGTTTTATACATTTGCAAAGGGAAATAGATCAATATGATTAGGCTACAAAACAAATTACAACATGTGGTTATAAAACGAGTCTTAACAATTTTGAATAACAAAAAGTTGTTGTTTAAGCAGTAAGAAATATATAATACTAGTAGTACACAAGGGTATGTTATAAAATATTATCTAATGTCTTATATAATAAATACAGTTTTAACCTAGTATTAAAACTACACAAACACTTAGTTTACTTTTTCGTATTGTTTATAAAATATTTCACGCACGTGTCCTTCGAAGCTATGTCTTTCGTCATGTTGTATATAACATCACGGACAGTCTCAAGCTGTGGATCTTGCTCAGTTGAGATGTAAGATTTTAATCTCACATCGGCGTGCTTCCAGTGCTCTTCTGGTGCGATGTTCCTAACTTTTTCAAGATCGTATATTTCTATTTTAATAAGGTGTGATGCATACGCAGCATCGTCTTTACCCGAAGATAGGTAAGCAACACCGGTATGGGAACTTTGCGACACACTGGAAGATCTCTTCACTGGTTTCACTTTTTTCTGCGGTTTTTCAAAGAAACTCTCGATACTATTTGCAGGACGTTTCTTCGCTATGGCTTGTTTCACTTTAAAACCGAGTGTGCCTTCTTCATCACTCCCTGAATCATCATGTTCAGGTTCAGGGTAATAAAAATTCTTGAAAGTGTTTTCCGTGAACTGTAACAATATTCAACAATAAGTTATACATCCGATTAACACACTTAACAAGTAACACGATGAACACAAGTTACAGAAAAAAAAACACTGTTAAACAAATAGTACATAAAAATACTACATACATATTTTATAAAAAATAGTACATACTTACATTTGCCATTTTTTATAAGCACTGTAGCACGATTCAACACTATGTCACTGTACACTGAGAGAGCTCTGGTAACAAGCACGACTCGGTTCTGAATACTTATAGATCGTCACTGTCCATCGGCTTTTATAAGGATGTGACAATAGATTACCGTTAAAATCACGTTTCGACTAGTTTGTACCGCGCCCAACAGCCACCAACAAACAGTAATAAAATATATAATAGACTTTCGAATCTTTTGATGATTCGGAGAAGAAACCTATCATAAATCTTTACAAACAATATGGACCCAACAAACAAATTAAAAAATCAACGAGTTTAGTTCAGCCTACTACAAATACACGTTAGTACAAGTTACAAAGTTTATTCAGGTATTTTCTTAAGCATCTATTCAAGAACATAATATTTGGCGAAATAAATAAATATGCAAAAATAGAACTCGTATTTTTAACTTACAGCTTAAATAAGTTAGTATAGTTTTGAAGCAGTTATTACTGTATAAAATACCGCATTACTATTGTAAGATTAGATTCGTATTATCCTTATGCTACATGCAATATTTTTACATAGAACTTTCTCCTTTTTGAAGTCGGTTATTACAAAAAAGAAATGAAAGTAACATTGAGTACGTAGTCAAATTTATGCAAGGTTAGGTTAGGTTAGAACAGCGTTCTTAAGACCAAAACAACTGTGCTGTGCTCGTAGCTAGTTTTAAGTAGGTAAGTAAATAAAGCAGTTCTTCAAAATTAAGTTTTCGAAGTTAGGTGATAGTTAAGTTAGAAGTAATGTTAAGTTGAACAAGATAAAATATATAAATAGAACAACGTTCGAAATGCAGCATATGTAGTGAGTAACAAAATACATACTTTGAAGTAAGGCTACCTGAAGTTAAGTAGTCAGTTAACGTATCCTGCGTTAGCTGGGCGTAGTCCTGTAGCTTAGGTTAGGTTAGGTTAGAATTGTGATCTAGCATAGGTTAGCTTAGATTAGTGATACGTACACCGTAGCACACATCACGTAGTAAGAAACCTTGGAGTAAAGAGACGATGTGAGACAGGCTGGGTTGAAACAGCGATTCCAATAAGAACCAAGGTGGCGGACCTAGTCTGATAGTTTAGGTATGAGATGTTTAGGTATTTGTCCAGCTTTACCTAAAGAATGTTCTTAAAAGATGTATACCGTTTGGAAAGGAAGTTGTAGGCAGTTGAAGCCAAAGAGAAATATAAAAGAGGGAAACAATAGTAGACCGTAATAAAAGTGAGCTCGGCGTCCGAGAGGGCAATAAAACCCGAGCTCGGGTAGACAATAGAAAAGGGTCGATGGGTCGGGGAAGGTGTTGCATTGTTAGCGTAGGGCGTTCTGTAAGTCCTGACAGAGCTGTCTGAGCGTCCTGGGACCTATTCCAAACGCTCCAAGTAGGGGGCTATTTGTTTTTTTTTTTTTTTTTTTTTTTTTTTTTTTTAGGTTTCGTGGTCCGCCAAATCCGCCCTGGATGCCGCCCATCAGGCCCGTCCGCCCCGTATCGTAGTATCGGCGAATCCCTACTACTAACCATAATGACACTCGAACTATTAGCCACCCTCGCTTAGCTCGGGTGGCTAAAACATCTCGTATCATTATGGCTTGTTTTAGTCCCTTGTTGAACAATCTACTAATGTGTCTTTGCGGCTTCATAGCTTTATTATTACAGCGCCAAAGCGAACGAACGGATTTCAACTATTTTTTATTTATTTATTTATTCAAATTAGTTACACAGCATTACAGTAATTAAACTAAGGCACTGTGAACTACAAAATTATATTATACATAAAATAAAAATAAAAACTTAAATCTAGTTAGATTTAGGCGACGTAACAGCGTGACTCCGTTGCGTCGTCTGATCTGGCGTAGGATTTTTAGTGCAGTATAATTGTTATATTATGCTATTTACCCAAATACAGTAAATCAAAAGGGGCGCTATGATTATGACTTCCCCACGCGCAAAACGTACTCTCTAGTATTACATAAAAGTACCTAGGAACTGAAAAATTGCGAAGCAATTTCTTTTTAACCTGTTATAGGCGTAATAAAATATGTTTCCAGAACGTATTCTAAGGAAAATAAGGAAATGAGTTTGATTGGAAACCTTATCACTCATCAGGCATACGGATAGTGTCTGGAAAATACTTTTCCAGACACTATCCGTAGGTATAGCGCTGGAATCATGATGGAGACTGTCGGACCATAAGAATTACTTCTCACTTTTCCACTGAAGCACATCTATTGCCTACGGAATCCTAAAAATGCCAACGCTCAACTTTTTTTTATACTAACTGCTCCAAATTACTTTATTATTTTTTCAAATATTTTTTAAATTTTAAAAGAAATGAGAAATAAAATAATTATTGCTTAGTAGTGGCATCTCCCGTGGAGTAGTAAAGGCATAAAACGTCGAGGCGAAGATAAACTTGTAGCGGTTTCCCTATTCATCACTAGATGGCGCTCTTGCGGTTTAATCCTATACACACTAGGTGTCGCTGTTCATCTGGATATCGGTTTCAGATTATCGTAGCAAATTTTGACATAATAATATATTTAAAAAAAAATCTCCTGCCCAAAAACTAAATTATTTTAGCTTCGCGGTGTGGGGCTAAAATAGTACTTATTCTATGAAAATTTAAATAAATCTTTACAACTCCGTGTCACAATGGCTTATTTTAGCCAAGTAGTTGTAATTTTTTTTTTCAGCCTGCACTGTCCCACTGCAGGGCAAAGGCCTCACTTTCTCCAGTCGTCTCTGATCAAAGCAGCAACGGACCAATCCCTTCGGAATGTGTCCAGGTCGTCCCGCCATCTCCGGCGTGGTCTGCCGCGACGTCGTACATTAGGTGGGATCCAGTCAGTGGTATTCTTAGCCCACAGTTCGGTCGACATGCGCCAAACGTGTCCAGCCCAGTCCCATTTAAGTTTCTCGATTAGATGTGTTTATTGTTTTACTCCCCTGTAAGTGTTTTGCGGAGATGTTACTACTTACTGGCACTATGTAGATATGAACTAGAATCTGGTATTCGCTGGTCTCTGCCTAATAATGAGTACCTAACTATATTATATGTATGTAATGTATGTGTATCTATGTACGTTACTGCTCGACATGACTTGTACAATATGCTTAATTGCTTATATTGCAAAACGGCAAGGACGAAAGAAAATAAAAAAATTAAATACAAATGTACATTTACACAAGTATAAATATTAGGGCATGCTCCCGGTTCTGATTTTGTATGGCGAGAACGGGGAATTCCCGGTTCCGGTACTGGATTTGTATAGAAAATGAGTACCGGGAGCACACCCTAATAAATATACATTTGTATTTCACAAGTGTTATATTGACACAATCTTATTGTTTATTGCGGTATAAAAACCATATTCCCGGACATGGTTTAGAAATTTACGTACCACGTAAAAAACTTGCATACCTACTTATCCCAATTCACATACCTACAGGTTGGGTGAGCAGGACGAGCCATACAGGCGCCCTGGGCGTGTTATTCATTATTTGGCGATGTGAGGTCCTAGGCGCCCTAGTCATGATAAAAGAATGGCCCCTTTAGGATAGGAGCCACCACCCCGGTCGACCCCCTCCTAAAGCCGCCACTATGGGTGAGAGTACCAGTAATAGACCAATAGGTGCCCTGTTGGTATGGTGTATTACGGATACACTAAACACAGTCAACAGAAGGAAACAGGAAGTGGCGAAAAATAAAGTACCAGATTAAGTGTATCGTTATCAAATAGTACCGGATGGTCACGTGCGATACGTTTACAAACAATTAGCTCGCGAAATGAACCTAAGCACAGTGCAACTAATTATTGGCAGTAGATTCGATACTTTTTATAAGATATAATTACCTTGAGTATACTATAACTACGAAATATGTACAACGGCATTAACTAACTAATAAGTGTCCAGAGGAAGTATACTAAGTCAAGCCATCCGTTACCTACTTACTACAATGATGATCCTAACCCTTGTCCATTCTGGTATAATACTATTAAGTACCTATTCTGTGATTCTGGCCTAATAAATTGACGGCCGTTTTAGCTGTTCAGCTAAACCTCACTAAACCAACTCACAAAAAAAATCTACCGAAGTCGGCGAAATATTGTTAGTGGCCAGTTGCATAGTAGATACGGACAATTAAAAACGAACCGACCTAATCAAATCGGCCAAAATGCAGACAATTAAAAACAAACCAAGAAGTGTTTGTAGTTAGGTACTGTACCTACCTACAGTTAATATTATTAATTCGAAATACTAAAATTACAACTCCAAGTATTTTCAAACATTTATTGTAAATTAATTGATACAACGTGGATTTTAGCTAAAATTAATAAATCAAAATGGTTTAAATACGAACCTACGAAATGTAATATTTGTATACTTACCGAACAAAAAAATCCTACGAAATGTCATATTAGTATACCGAACAAAAAAATAGACCATTAATTTTCATTGACTTGTACAATCTACTATTGTTATACTGATAAAAATAGTTTATTTTTATTTAAGAATCATCGTATGTAAGTAATATATGAATTGGATAAAGTCATTTATGAGCTCAGGCGCCCTTCTAGTAGGTATATAATTATTTTGTATTGATTATTTTGTAAACATTTATATTAAAAATATTCGACAGCCTGCTGAACTAAGAAATTGCTTTCAGTAAGGTATTTGTAATCAGGTATCTTAGTAGAAGTCAGTCAGACATGAGTCAAGGTACTGTGTATTATACATGTTCTGCAAATACTGGTGCAGTGCAAACAATTAGCGAACTACCAAACATTGTGTGTTACAGCCAGTCGTCGGACCACCACAAGTGAACCATTAGTTGCTGATAATCCAAGTATAAATATAAGATTTATTGTAACGATTTTCCCGTTGAATGTACTGCTTATACTACGTAAGCTATTGTTTTACCCAAGACGTCTCGAGTCTATTAACTTAGGTAGTGTAACAATTTGCTTTAAGATTTATTTTTGCCTTTGTTATAGGTTCACAATGAAGCGGAGTTTATTCCACCTCCCTTTATTATTCTTCCTATCAGTCTCTGACAGCAGGGGGAAGATCCTGAGAAACAACGCGTTAATGAACAAAATGGTTTCGGATTTTCACGCGCCGCGGAATGGAGTCGCAGACGTTATGCGGAACGTTCTCTGCAGAAACTTCCCGTCCATCCCGTGCAAAGTGATCACAAAAGACAACGCGTTAAGAAAATTGATCCTAAAAACCGTGAGCCTCTTAAATGACAAGCAGCGAACCTTTGACCAGCAAAACACAAGCATAACACCGACAGAACAAACTCGAGTACCTGTAATCAACAGCGAAGAGTTATCCCATTACTTAGCCGTAGAAAACACGGGGTACTTTACGGAGAAAGAGAAACAATTAAAAGGGCGGCAGTTGAACACGCCTAAAGCCGTCTGGGCTGCAGTAGACAAAGAGCGAACAGATCGACGGCCTGTTATGGCCGGACACAAGAACATAAGAAAATACTTTCCTCACAAGATAAAACATATAGATGCGAATGACCTCGAACACTTCAAGGAACAGCAGGCTTCGTCCGAAGAGGGACCCGATATGGATTTGAAAACACACGAGCATTTCAGTCACAAGCAGCCAAGCCATCTGCCAGTGTGGCAAATTGATTACACGAAGCACGGAGATCCCAGACTGCCAAGCTATAGTCAAGAGACTGACATGCTTAAAGGCAAACTGATGAATGGTGCACAGGATTCGGTTGTGAAGCATAGAAAAAACGTGCTTCACCCCGACCTTTATATCAAGAACAGTGCGAAAAGAAATGTCGACATCAATTATAAAAAATAGAGTTAAGAAATATTTGCAGGATTAGTAGGAGATAGTATTAATAGTTATAGTTAAGACGTTGGTATAATACCTAAATAATACTTCAACTATAGCAGAAGCAAAAATCCTTGTGTAGTATTCTTTGACATACAGATCAAAGTCAATCAAATTAAAGTTATTTATGGATCGTTATTTATTATTTGTTTTTCGTTAATACTCAGTTCATGTTCACTGCCTTCCTTTGTCCTATTTCAGCTCACAGACAGGTAAAGTAGGTAAACATACCTACAACTTGTTCTGATTTTAAAACAAAACTACCTACTTACCTACTTAATGAGCATATCATATACAGGGTGTTGCCTGTAATAGGAGCAATAAATTAAAGCATAAGTTCTAACCTACTCTTCAAACTGAATAACATTTGTTCAGCTACTTTAAAAAGTAATTTTTCAGAATTTTTCAAACAAATTAGTCGTCGACGTCGTTCAACATTGACATTTCCTGAGCATTGCCATAGCTGTCACTACTAATATCACACATTTCGCAATAATACATTGTTTTTTTTGTCTAAACATTATTTTACAAATTAAGTATCATTTAATACACGTTATTTTCAGAAGTTGCTTAACAAATGTTGTTCAGTTTGAAGGGTAGAATCTATGTTTTAATTTATTGCTCATATTACCTACAGGCAACACCCGATATAACCTCCTTACCAATAACATAAATATTAAGCGCATGGGTCATAATAGCTACATTTTTTTTTGTACGAGTTAGGCTCTTAGGGCGCCTGTTTCACCGCGAGCATCTACTATTTTTTCCTTTTATTTAATATAATCTAATATTTTAGAGAATGGTTTTACAATTAAATCATACACGCTTTTAGATAACACAACCGTGTAGGTTTCATTGGTAACATTAGGTAATGGCTCATAATTCACAAATTAGCACATTAATTAATTAGACCACAACTCCAATTAGAGAAACAATAACGTAATATGTTTGTTATGATTATGAGAAATTATCATACGAAACTGTCTTCTGTTATCGGCATCCCACGCGATAATTATTATCTTAGCCACAAGTGCCACAACCGCGGTTTGAACTCGCCCGTCAGACACAACACATCTCGCGTTTCATTATCATTTAAACGTCTCTCGAGCGAACAACTATGTCGCGCCCGGTTTTAACTTCCCATGTTCTGGACACCTCCACTGGACGACCAGCAGCACAGCTGTTTACCGAGTTATTCAAGCAGAAAACAGACTCCTGGGTTTCATGGCATAGCACAGTCACAACAGCAGACGGAAGAATCCAGTTCCCTTTCTCGAAGGACTCAATGAGCGCAGGAACTTATAAATTGAAGTTCAATGTGGGTGATTATTATACGAGAAACGAGAAAGAAACTCTGTACCCTTATGTAGAGGTACGTATTATTAACATTATTATTATATCAGTGCGATTTTCTAGGTTAGACACAACACATTGTACCTCTATAAATAACATTTGTTTTACATGGCTGCCCACGATTTGAGTAAGCAAGTTCTATAGGTACCTACTAGTGACTATATAAATGATCTGTAGACCGTGAGAATTTGTTTCGAAATTACCTACTGAAATACATTTTTTACGGTTTGAACGCCCATTCGGTTGAGAAATTGGGCCTGTAGGCGAGAACAGCCGTAACATCCAAACATCTGAGAAATTTTGGCGAAACGTGAAGCAGAGACGCTTCGCTCCCTCGGTCAGTTATGATCAGATGGAACTTGTTATCGGTACCAAAAACATAACAGTAGGTAATACTTATCTACTAGGTATAGCTGTCCGGAATAGGCTAGTTGACCCAGTTTTGAAATATATTTGAAATGGTTAATAATGATCTTACTAGCTCTAAAAAATGTCTTGTATTTTTGTGAAAGCTAGAAAGCTAAATTTTTTCAATTGAAAATTAGAAATTTCATAATCAGTCAAAAAGGCCTTTCGCCATTTTTCCCTTTTGCTAATCTGTGGCGTGACGTAGAATTACTTGTAAATATTCGAAATTCGACCGTCGTATACTGCCATTCCGCTCACTCCAATATACTTTGACAGGAGATCGAGAGGGCCGGCACTATTCGAAGTCGTCAAAGTAGACTTTCTGTTTTGTTTAGGTACATGACCGATGACGTCACTATCATTAAGCGAAAATGGCGGACAGCGTTTTAAGCATTTCAAAATACAGATTAAAAACAATATTTTCAAATTCAATTTTTTCAGCCATCTTTCTCTTTCATGAATTGAAAAATAGATATTTAGGTTTCCTTTGCTAAATACTACTTATACGGAATAAACATTAGTTTATTACAATTTGACATGAGTCAACTAGCCTATTCTAAGATCAAATTAAGTATGTCAAACTTGCACAAGTGAAAAACGACGTTAAATTTACACTTTTACGGTCGTTTGTACCTTGTGCTAAAGTGACTTAACCTATTGACCGCCAAACGGTCTAGCAATTTACCGTGCCACTGACGCCAGAGTAAAAAAAAAAAGATGTGCCCAAAATCAACAGGGATTGAAAAATACTTGTAGCGGTTAGAATTACAAAGTTTTTGATCATTGAAATTTGGACGGCTGTGGCCGACGTGGCGTCAGGGGCACGATTTTTTGTTGACGGCCACAGCCGACTGTGGCGTTCAAAAGGTTAATTGTGTGCTGCTCTGTGGCGGCGCCACCATAATGGAAATCAATTAATTATTATTATTATGGTGAAATGATGTACGTTGAGGGCACAACACCTTGTACGTATCATGTTTTTGGCTGTACCTGTACCAGGGAACGAAATAATGGACAATGATTGTGGCGCCGCTGGGGAGCATACTCTGCAGCGGCGCCACTAAGAATTCATAGATCATTAACTATTATTTTCTTATGGAAATTGATGTACTAGTGCTATTTAATATTGTGTGCGTATTATTAATAAGTGATTTTATTTATTTTAATTGATTCCACTTTTTAACCTACCGCTTTGACAAACAAACGTTCTGACGTTTCTTTTTTTTATGAAACAGTAGGGAAAATATCTAGAACAGCCAAGTGGAATTAATTCAATTTAATTAAATTACGAATTAATAATGTCAATTTTCAATATGTACACAATAAATAGCAATAGTACATCAATTTCCAAAAGAAAATAATAGCTAATGTAATTTCTAGCTATGAATTCTCAGTGGCGCCGCTGCAGAGTATGCTCCCTAGCGGCGCCACAATCAATGTCCATAATTTCGTTCCCTGGTACAGGTACAGCCAAAAACATCATACGTACATGGTGTTCCTTCAACGTACATCATTTCACCATATAATTAATTCATTTCCACTATGGTGGCGCCGCCACAGAGCAGCACACACTTAATTTGATCTTAGAAATCGAATAGACTGTATACCTAATTTCAAAATCACGCTGTCGTCACATTGCATGTTGTGTGCGTGACATCAACTCTCACGGCTGTACCTATAACCTTTACCCATGACTTTTAACTGACGTTAATAAGGTAGTAACACTTTCAAGCAAAGGAACTGTTAAACATACAAACTGACTCACTTTGTATGGTTTGACAGTTGATTTGCTTGGAAAAGTTAGCGTTCTTTAACTAGTAACCAACATAATACGGTGATATCGGACCTAAGATCGTGATGGTCCGTCCCTACTTGTCTAATTAGCATCTGAATATTTACAGATTGTGTTCGAAGTGAAAGAAGGCGAACATTACCACATCCCGCTGCTGCTAAGTCCCTACGGTTACTCCACTTACAGAGGAAGTTAACGTGGATCCATAATAATCCGCTATATGAATATGACTGTTATAAAACAGTTTCGAATGGACTGGAAAAAATAATGAACCTAAATTTTATGAAATAAGCTGTTTTCAATGCGATTCCTTAATACCTACTAATAAATAAGTAAGTAAAAACTGCCGTTGTTTTTTTGGTTTTGAAGTTAAGATGGAACCTACGCACTGACTCCGACTCGCACTTGGTCGGTTTTTAAATTAAAGTAGTTCTCTTTCAGCCAATTGCTGTTGGTGCTTTGCTTTGACAACGATGAAATTGGGCTAAGGCTTCCTGTCCAATGACAATGAAGCCGAGCGGAGAACAAGAACCTGCAATTATGCTGTTCATTTGTGAAGTTCAAAAGAAATGCATTTAAATATGAGGAATGTGATTGGCCCATTTTACTCCTCTCCGCTCCGCTCCGGTGCCGACAGGCCGCCTAAGTCTGCTTTTTCACAAGAGCTTAGTTAGGTAGGTGTAGTACTACTACGTAGATGCTTAGATTATAACTAATCCGTCAGTTAGATTATCAAAAAAAATAAAGACACTTTTTTGTCAATCAAAATAAAAAATTACAAAGATATGTGACAATAAAAAATACGTGTCCATAACTTTTGATGATCTAACTCGTTATTTTCTGATTGGATGCATCAAGGTATACTTACACGATAAAGTTTCATGTCAGGTGCAAAATTTCAATCGAAAGTAATAATTATCTCATACCATTATGCATGCGACGAAAGTGCCACCAGGGGGTCATCCATAAAGTAGGTACGTGTACGTCACACGTTAAAGGGGAGTCGACGAAGTGCGACATTGTGTGGCGGGAGGGGTCTAAAGTTACGTGACGTCACATTTAGAAATCGAATATAAAATGACAATTTTGAACTACTGCCGAAAAAACTTAATATATTTCCAACTCTATCTGTATGAGCATAAGGTTATAATTGTTGGAGAGTTCCCATTTGCTCTACTAGTTTCACGCGCAGGGTGCCCTTCGACAAATGCATACATGCCGAAATATAAAGCTATTCGGAATTGCTGTTTTAATTTCATAACTTTTGATGTGAAATTGCAACAAATTAGGAGGCCTAACAAATGTGACCAAATCTGACAGGAACGGGGAGGGGTGCTTTATGGATGACTCCTAGTGTTCTGATAGTGCGGTTAATAAAACGAAGTAAATACTTTTAACAAATTTAATGTTAATTTGTATTTTGTATAATATATACGGTCCCTAACTTAACCTATGGAGCATGGAGTACCATGGAGCGTTCTAGCCTAGAAATAAACAATTTGAGTACAAGTTACTTTTGTAGTTTCACGTCTAACTTCAACTGACACTCGACTCTGTCTCGCGACTATTACATTACTACCAGTCACTTTTCTTTCAATACCGTGCGAACAAGACAGGTGATGCTGAGTCGCCCTACAACTCCTACAAGCGAAGTCGCGACAAGATATGCTAACCCCGCTGAAATGAAGTGCAGACTGAACAGGTAAACTCCGATTTCTAGATTACAAATTTAAGCCAGGGGTGAAGAAAGCAAAGAACTGTTGGTAAAAAACGTTTTCTACATTCCTTTCTGCGTAAAAACATGTTGGTAGTGTTTTTTATCTATCGAATACTTGTACTTGAATCTACATCACTTTATCGTTAATTAATTTAATAAAAATATTCATCTGAGTTGCGTAGGAATATAGGTGGTACATATTTTTTGTTCAATTAATAATTACATCAGTAGCTTAACAATTAAATTTATCTACACCCATATTGTAACATTCCTTTAACGAGTACCTACAGAAAGTATATGTAAAGACTTACATTACTCTATGAAGCGGCGGCGAGAAAGTGCAAAATAAATTGTGTTATTGTTATTTACTCGACTACTTAACGAACGTTACTCATTTGCTCTGCTCCTCATCGCTGCGCCGCCGCCACTTCATATCTCCGCGGGTTTAGTTACCGGTAGTAGGTACTGACTGAGCACTTCACACTTACAGGAAAATGTATAATGATAATGATGCAGAATATGTTTGCAGATCAGCGGTTCTCAAACTTTCTTATAAAGCAATGATTCTCAAATTTCCTTGTCGGGCAGCGGCTCTCAAACTTTCTTCATAGAAGCGTATCTCGAACTTTTTTTACTATTATTATAACAGGAGCAGATTGATATTATTATTTTAACCTCGCTTGCTCTACTTATTGAACCCCGGGCTCCACAAGGCATAATTTGAGAACCACTAGCGTAGATAAAGCAGTGTATGCAACTGTACGTAACTAGGCTTTAAAACAGTCGTTTATAATCTCGTTATAAAACTCGCATTCGGCTTCATAAAACAACACTTAAGTTTTACGGCCCATTATGTAACAGTGGCATAAACTACTATTATAACAATAATTTATTTGGTTTGTTGATTTCATAAATAAATATGTACACAACAATGCTAAACATAATTACTACCTACTCTAAATGTAGATACCTAATGCTTTATGTAAAATGGTGAGACAAGACACCTTTAACAAAACCACAGTCACAGGTCATTGTTATGGCAATTCTTATTACACAAATATTACAAAATGACATAATTATTGCTCTCAATTAGAACTATAAAATTACTCATAGCTAGATTTTTATATTGAATAACATGGTTAAATCTATTAGTTTAAAACGGTATTTAATATGTATTAAGTACGTGAAAAATATCTTGTCCGTTAGAATTAAAAACTGCATTTAAGGAGTATAACGACATGGTAGCCTATTTTTTAAATCGACAGGTATAGTTAATACTATTTTGCACAATAAAAAAATATGAACTGAATATTAATTTGAATCTGCATGTCAATCAAAATACATTGATTATTCATTTCATTGACTTATACAAACAATTAATGAGCGTTACACAACTACAACATTATTTCTCGCATGAAGTATTCATTTGGAAGTTATCTAAGTCCCACTTGCATCAGCGAGATAACCTTACCAAGTTATACACTAACCGAATGCGCGGTTTAAATAATGATAAAGTTTTTCAAGTTACATAGGAAAATATGTACGTAAAACTTGCAAGGGGCATCCCTAGTTCCTGTAGAATTCGAATCAGCAGTATGGCGTCCAGGAAGTCCATAGACAAAATAGAATACTTCTCATGATGAAACAGAGCAGAACAATATTAATCCAATCGATTTTTTTGCACACCATGCTTCTGCCTCGAGTGAACCAGCTGTCTAGCCTGCATCTCATGGATCTGAGTGTACAACGTTGTACAAATAAATAAACCTGCTCTAAACAACGATTGGTCCGCCCTGGCGCAGCGCTGGCTCTGTAAGGTAAATGGTCAAAATCGTCAGTAAAGAGTTTCGCACTTGCACCGTTTCTTCGCTCCACTAAAAATCACAGTTATTATCACAGTAATGTTTGTCCAGAGTCTATGCTCCTTCGCTGCTCACTTCGTCGTCCGACTATTATTTTATCAACCATTTTTGAGCTTGAACCTAATATAGACTAAAACACAACTACGTATTTCCACAGGGTGATGTAGAGAATCCCGAATTTCCCAGATATTAGGTGGCTTTAAAATGTTCTAATAATCTATATACCTTACGGTAATAATAATAACTATATTTAGACGTCCCCCCGTCGCTAAGCACACATGACGACAGCGATAGGCTATATTTTTTTTTTTACTCGCTTTAGTAGTCATTTTCTAAGACGTCCGAATGGTCATAAAGAGCTTATCGTGTAACATGACCCCACCATGCCTTTCGTCTTACTCCTGTATAGAACACTGTAGGACAAATGGAGGAAAATAACAAAAAAATGCAAACTTAATTGTATCATTTTCTCTAATTCACATGGTTAAAATTGCAATAGCATAGCTCTTTCTAATGTTTCTAATATGATATTTTGCCGTACCGCACGGCTTCAGTATCAAAATATCATTGGTTAGGATATTGCAATTCCAACCTTGTGACTGTTGTTGTGACTTGAATCTTATAAAGGTAATGCGTATGCGATATTTTTGTTACTTGCTACCAGTTATTCTATAGTGAGCTTATTTACATAATTGATACAAAACGATTGTCTTGCAATGTTTACAAGATACGCTCTCAAGTGGAAACCGTCCTCCGAATTTTCTCTTGTCAGAAATCCGTAGTCGAGGTGACTCAAGGATATATGGATCATTAGAACATATGATTAAAGCCACAGAATAGCATAATATAAGCACCTGATGGACCTGTGGAAGGATAAGGTTAGACAAGAAAGCAGAATATAGAGACGGTACTCACCACGATGCGCGGGCGCGATGACGGCGCGGCTCGCCATCTAGCGTTTGAAATCAGAATCACACAATTAGACAAGAATCATAAACACCCGTCGACTCTTCCTTCCATTTTGAGAGTTCCTTCTTGGCAGTTTTCAATAAAAAATAAGTTTACGTTAAGATACGATAGTGTTAATGCAATAATAACAAACAGCTTCACACAATCCTTCCTGCCCCCCATTATTAGTTTATAACGATGATGCCACAAAGTTACGTTAAAAAACCGGCCAAGTGCGAGTCGGACTCGCGCACCGAGGGTTCCGTACAAACACTTTCCATCCCTAAGTGTTTAAGTTAAGTTTGCACCTGGTATGTATAGCGCCCCATATAAATTAGGTGCAAACTTGCAAAGTTAGGTATTAAAAAAAAACTACTTACTAGATCTCGTTCAAAACAATTTTCGTTGGTAGTTTTTATAGTAATGTACATCATATGTTTTTTTTAGATTTTTCATTTTCTTATTTTAGAAGTTAGAGGGGGGGGGACCAACTTTTTTCCACTTTGGAAGCGTCTGTCACGCAAACTATTCGGTTTAGAAAAAAAATATTTTAGAAACCTCGATATCATTTTTGAAGACCTATCCATAGATACCCCACACGTATATGTTTGATGAAAAAAAATTTTTTGAGTTTCAGTTTTAAGTATGGGGAGCCCCCAATATTTATTATTATTTTTTTATTTTTGCATCAAAATCTTAATGCGGTTCACAGAATACATCTACCTACCAAGTTTCAACAGTATAGCTCTTATAGTTTCGGAAAAAAATGGCTGTGACATACGGACGGACAGACGGACAGACAGACAGACAGACAGACAGACATGACGAATCTATAAGGGTTCCGTTTTTTGCCATTTGGCTACGGAACCCTAAAAAGGGCTTTGATGTCTATTTGTCCATGAAGTTAGTGAAATGATGGGTGGAAATTTTAAAAAAATTATATTAATCGTAGATAAAAAAGTCCCCGTAAATTAAGAAAAAACTATTATCTACGGGAATACCATTTGAAATGACTTTAAGTTTGATTTGAGGATTTTAGTGAGTCATATATAAAATGTACACCTGGCGCAACGCAATGAATCAATCACTACTTACTACGTTTTACGTTCTTTATAATCTATACATTATCACATTCTACATAAAAAACAGTGGGCCCTAGAGGGAAACCGTCGTAAATCCTTATTATTTTTCCTTTTCCTGATTATTTATTTTACTTAAACTTACTTTTATTTAAAAAAATAAACAAACTTGCATTCAAAGATTATCTAAAATAAGGTAATCATTTTCTTTAATGTTTACGTGTCTTTTGTATAATATTTGAGGAAGTAATAAAATTAATGTTAGATTTCATGACGGTTATTATTCCTAAGAGCAAGTTTAAGAACAAAAGACAGATTTAATCCTAAACAATAATCCTATCGATTAATAGAATAAAATAGCGAGTGTTATTCTTAAATTATCGGCCGGGTCGAGTCCCTATCCTGGGTAATTTTAGAAAATCTGAATGCAGTTTTGTTTCTTTATAAGAATTTTTTTTTCTTTTTAAGTAAAATTTGCTAACTTAAGGATATAAAGCAACTTCCCTCTAGACCCCATCATTTTTTTTCAGAATGTATAATGAAGAGAGGTTATTGTTCCATAGTTAATGAGAGTAGCCTATAGGGCGAACGATTGAAAAAGCTGTCGAGTCACCAACTTTAAAGACAACAGGTACAGTCGCCATCAGATGTATGTATCGCAGCATATAAGGCGTTCATAAATATCTGAATACGACTGTTATTGACTAGGCGTTACAGTACATTTTCAGATATTTATGAACGCCTTATATGCTGCGATATATCTGATGGCGACTGTACCCGATACCGTAAAACTACCCCACTATAGTCCAATCATCCAACTATGGTCCAAAACAAAACTCGTTTATTTTTATCAAAATCCTTATTCCATCAGTGATTTTATACGTTTTTATTTAAGTTTGTTTAATTATGTTGTTCACTTTAGAGTTTATTCGTTATAATTGTCATATATTAACGAGTAATTTTCGGATTAAATTGGACCATAACTAGTTGTGTGGACTGGACTATATTTGGGTAGTTTAACGGTACCTGTCTGTATTTTTTTTAATACATATACCTTTATCCGTATTTTTTCGAATACACATAACATTATTTCCGTAAATAAGAGAAAGAGAGGTTATTAATTTTTAATTATATATATTTCAATTTCCTTAGTGACAGCTAAGTTGCCAGTCGATACGTATACGATGCGCTAGATATAAATTTTACATTAGCTAGAGGACACACAACACCCAGTCAACCCATCACCAATTAGGCTTTGTAAGATTGGAGTCATCGATAATAAGACATGATTTTGATGATGATTCTTTATATTAATGGTTTAAGACATGATTGTTATGTAAATTATTACATATGTCCTGTGTGATGTAATATTATAAGAATAGAACATGAATACTTAAAAAAACATTCCAATGACGAAAAAGTAGTTTGTGAGTGTGTAAATACTTCTGCTTAACGGTCCATACCCACGAGTAAATATTAATTATCTTTGTGCCCATTTCGGAGAGATGTACTTGGTATGGTAGGTACACCTTTAGATATTTCAGACTATGGGTACTAGTAGGTACAAACTGCATAGTTATGCTGGGGTATAAAACGGGCAAGTTCGTTTGGGACATCGTACAGTCAGTATCAAAAGTTACGCAGAATAAAATATGGTCACAAGTATGGGTACAACCCTCATTATATTGTAAATAAATAAATAAATATCGGACAGCCTCACACACATCGATCTAGTAGGCTTGTCTTATGTTATGGGCACTAGCTAGACGACGATATACATATTTATATAGACAAATACATACTTAAATACATAGAAAACATGACCCTGGAACAAATACTCGAGTTCATCACAAAATATATTTGCCCTTACCGGGATTCGAACCCAGGGCCATTGGGTCAGTAGGCAGCTGCACTACCAATGCGCCAAGAGTCGTGTGTAGATCATCGTGGGCACTAGGTTTGCTTAGAAGCTATTGATGCTGACTGGTATTCTCGCTAAAGAAATCCACCATGGTGGGAAAAAGTATTTATTTAAGTACATGCACATGTGTGTGTAAATAGTTAAAATTAATTATTATCACATCTTAGCAGCAAATGACTGATTTCGATGAAACCTACCATATAGACATAAAACCCAACCATTATAAAACAAAAATATAAGTAGATGAAAGTAGATAACCAACATTTAACAGTGATTAATGGGAAAAGCAACTGGAAAACTGCATATATAAAAAAAAACAATTAGGATTTTTCTGTAGCATTTATAGGTACAGGTCATTTTGATTGTGAAAAACTGTGCTTAGATCCTAACTAGATATTGTGAAAAAACTTACTGATGAGACATTTTGAAAAAACAAGACTTCTGCTGTGTCCAATTTCAATTTTATATAAATAATATAAAATCTTTTGCGATATTTCTTTTCAAGATGCTCTTCCCATTATTACTCAAAAACCGGTTACAACTACAATAGATTAACCAAAATAATTAAACCGAATACCGACTAACCTTCACAATCCTGAATCTGCGAAAAAGATATTAATAAAAAATAAAACAAATGAAACCCACCTAATTGCCCTCCTCTTGTCCGACGACCTCCTTGTATCGTGCAATCATTAGTTTTTTCACAGTATCTCGGTATGTTTCGCCCGGGGTTGGTGTGTAGATGCCTCGTTTCTGGCCAAGTCCTGCTAAGCTTGGCCGTTGCTCTGCCTCAATAGGAGCTATCCTTCCCTGTTCTGTTTTACCTAAACCACGTCCAGCCGACCACCCCATTTTCTGGAGCATCTTACCCCCAATGGTGTCAACAACAGATGGTGGTGGTGCCGGCTGTATAGGAACATGAATAGGCTCTGGTGGCTCATACCTTTTTCTCACAGGTGTCTCATCCTCACCAAACTTCATACGCCGTTCAGCTGCACGGTCTCTGTACCCATTCATCTGTGGTGCTGAATCAAACTGTTTCCTATGCTCAGTGAGGTTTTGCTTATGTAGGTCTGATAGGGTCTTGTGTTTGGTTAAAACCTCAACAGAAGGGAACTTTCTCTTGCATAGCAAGCATGTTAATTTTGTCCAGTCTATAATGCCTTCATCACTGTCAAACACCGGTTCAGCTATTTTCTTAACCAAAAATTCATCTGGTGCAACCGGAGCAGCAGACACAACAGCAGCAGCAGGTGGTGGGGATATTTCTCTCACAAGTGTTATAGACGGCCCAGCTCCAAGCACTGAAAAGCCAATATCTGCAGAACCCTTGCTGGGTCCCGTATCTTGTGGCTGGTCCATAACATAATTACTTTTAGCATTTTCTTTCTTTTGGTTCAGAGTTCGTGCCCACCTCTCCATATCTTTAGCTATCTTTTTGGCCACTTTCACTTTGTCCTCTTTATCTTTTTTCTTTTTCTCCTCTGGCTCTTTAGTGATTGTGTTGTCTACTGTGACTGTTGGTGGATTAGGCAGCTTAGGCTGATCAGTGTTCTGTGTGGTTTGTGTTGCTGCAATATAAGTAGAGCTGGAAGCATCCCAATACATATATTGATTAGTTTGATTATTGTAGAAATACTGTGTTGTGCCATCATAGTACAGTCCAGAAGCTGGATCATAATAGTACCCAGAAGTTTCATCGTACATAAATGTTCTCACATCAGGCGCAGTATACACTGTCTTTCCATCGCCTGTGGGAGCTTTTACATTGGCTACTTGAGTAGTTGAGGTCACAAATGTAGGAGCTGCCGGTGTCCAAAGCTGCCGAGCCTGAGCTGCGGTAATTGCAGATTGAGCCACAGCTGCCGCAGCATTGACTCTATCTGCTTCAGATAAAGCTGAACTGTTATTGTATGTAGTCATTTGAGCATAGTAATTGGCATAGTCTACTTGATTTTGAGTAGGTTTCTGAATCTTTTGTGGTTCATTATAGAAAGATATCAACACTTCTCTGTTATCAATCTCTAAAGGAGGTGAAAGGGACATTAATTCAGAATGAGCAGTGGTTGAATCAGCTATTGAATTGAAATTTATGTATGCAAGGCACTTTGAGGCTCCAGTTAGTGTTTCCCGTCCAATTGTGATCCCTGCTATGGAATCCAATACTCCTTTTGAACATCTTTCTTTCAGTACATCCAATATTTTCTCCTCAGTGGTCAGAGCATCTAACCTTCTAAACAGGAGCCTCTTTGTAATACCCATTCCTTCTGTCAAGCCATGCCTCTCAGCATCTGCTCCAAACACAGTCCCCTCTGATCTCTTTTCATTGCAGTTGCGTCTATAACAGATCTGGCGCCGTTTGAAATTGTATGAGCCACACTTACAGAACCAGTCTCCAGGGGAGGCGTTGACGGCTTGCTCGTCTTTGCAATCGTAGGAGCCGCCAATGCTCTCGCGGTCGGCGGAGCGACTGCGCGATCTTTTCGTGGCCAGGTCAGCTTCACTGATGCAGGGTGGCGACGGGGGCGCTGGGATGTCCCGGTCGCGCTGTCGTGAAGACCGCTGAGCTGGTGAGTGCCGACGTGACCGTGAACGCGAGCGCGAACGTGCTCGCTCGTGCCGATCCCGTGAGCGCGCGCGCCGTTCATCGCGCTCATACCGGTCACTACGGTCGCGCCGATCGCGATCGCGGTCCCGGTCCCCGTCGCGCTCGTACCGGTCGTAGCGGTCACGATGGTGACGCGGAGATGCCCGCGAACGATCTGGAGAATCGCGCCGCATATCCCACACGGGCGAACGCCCGCGGTCCGGCCATCGGTCTTGACGATCTGTCTCCCACCGTGAACTCCGGTCGACGCGCTCGTCTCTCCCGCGCCACGACATCGCTAATCCCTGCGAACATCCGCAGAAATCAACAAACGTTACTCACAAGCCTTCCCACGTCGCCGTTGCCGCAGTCCCAATGGAGCCCTAAAAATTCTTCGATCAATGACCCCTTCGCCATTTGTTTACCTGCAGTCGTCACCTGGCCAATCTATCGCAATGCTGCGCTGACACACACGAAAAATGCTAACACTTTGACGATCTCCACAAGAAATAAACTATATCAGATAATATGAAACATTCGCCTTCATTCTCATTCCTTCACGAATAAGACAGGAATTAACGCCATATTGATTTCTTTTTTTTTACTAATTACGCAGCGAGCGCGTTCTGCGTTTTGTTTCGACAAAGTATACAGTAAACACGTAAACACTGACTTTTTCACCGTTGAGACTGTTGATAAAATCGTGTTGAAATTCGTGTTAACGACGTAAAGAAAGGAGAACATTATTCTGGGAAATTGTAAAAAAAGAAGTCATCTAAAACTCCGTCATATTTTAGAAAAACAATTTATATACATGATTGATGTTCAAAGGAAAAATTAGATGATCAATTCAATTGCATTGCGAGATTGACATAAGCATAGAGTCACCAGTCACCACGCTAACTCTCCCAAGACTACTATACTATATCTATGCTCCCAAGCAAATAAACTGTCAAACCATACAAGGCGAGTCAGTTTGTATGGTTTGACAGTTCATTTGCTGGAAAGAGCTAACTCTAGACATGAATATTATTTTTTCAGGGGGGCTTCCGGTTCGTGTCCCAAGATGGCCGCATGCGTTTAAGTTTAGTTGTTCATTATTTATTCATTTTAGTTGTTCAATGTGTAGTATTGATAGCGTATTGTGCAGTGATCTAACGTATGAGTGAATAGCTAATGAAGAATTCAACTTGAAGCGTTCATAGCCCTTCCTGGGTCAAGGCCCGATAGTCCACGTGGTTTTTTGTAAATCGCTATCACTTTACAAAAAGCACGATTTTTTCAACTCACCGTACAACGTGGTATCAATCCTCTATCTAGTCGCCTAGTGCGATTGGCAACGAGACATTGGCAGTAATGGTCGCTTAACTGTGACCGGTTGCCATTTTTAAAAAAATAGAATAGAATATTTTTTCAGGATGTTCGTATCGTATAGCAATATTTTGAGGTCTTAATAAACAATATTAGTATAAGATGACTGTATTTGAGAGAGAAAAGGTATTTTAGTCAGTTTTCCTTGGTTTGGGACCGCACCTCACTGTATCAGCGGAACATTTTTTTGTATCAAAACTTGTAGTTGTTGGGATTTCTTTGTTTGTAGTATTCATAATAAAACACTTCTGAGTTAAAATAAAATTATCTAATTTAGTAAACAGTTGCTAGTCTTATTTAAATTACAAATTTTAACAGGTTTATTAATAAATATAAATTATGAATTCCAGTGTCACTGGTATAAAGCAATAAAATAAAGAGTACATGTTTAATGCGAATTAAATACTGAGTCCTCGGTAGCCAAAAGCATTGTTAATATTTAAATTATTTAATCTAGAAAAAAATAACATAGCGCCAATTCCAGTGCATATTTTTACATGCACTGGAACTGCTGCTGACCAGAAATATGAGTCATATAGAATAGAAGCAAAGTCAGCAACATCCAATATGGTTGAAAAAAGTATACCTAGAAGATGTTTTTTATTCAGCGATGTCACTGTTAAATAAAAAAAACTTCTATACGATTTTCAACCATATTGGATGTTGCTAACTTTGCTTCTATACGACTCATATATGAGGATGCGCCATATTGCGGAATTTCACTGGAACTAATTTCTTACACTGGCAATGATTTTACTATGGTTTGTCAACAATGTCAATTGTGGTCGTTTCTTTAAAAGACAAATATTTAAAAATATCCAAAGAAAATGCCGAAAACTATTCACAGTCGTGAACGTAAATATTATAAATAAGGTGTACACGTGTTTACTACTCGAAAAACGGTTAGTAAAATAGTGCATTCCACTAAATGATATTACGAGGTTAACATAGTGGAACTGACAGGATTTAAACTAATGTCATTATATTGCCGCTTGCGATTGGTTGCAAAATTGTTGCCATATAAATCTTATAAATAGCGCCTTCTTGACAATCCTCAAATATTTCTAGTCAGCTTTTATAAGCATAAGTCAACTTTCATATAAATAAATCATTAAAATACGAAAAATTTAGGTTTCTATTATCCATTATAGGTAATAATAGTAACGACAACTTTTATAAACTTAAATCTAGGGATACAACTTTAAAGTATTTTTTTATATACAATAGCCAAGCAAAGGCAAATGATTTAATTAATAAAACTGGCGAAAGGATTAAAGTTCATTTACAGAAATATTAAAATAGGCATAATCACTATAATTTTTTACTTCATAAGCCTACTATCTAGCCAAGGCTAGTAGTAACTACTTCCAGGCTCCGTTTTGATTTTGTTTTTTTACTAAAAAGTCATTCAAAGAAAACATGTCGCATATTAAAACCATGGAATAACAGAACTAAGTTACTTATTATAGTTATTATATAACTATTTTAGTAGGTAGATCATCATATTCATTATTCCTTAAGTAGTACATTATTTTGTACGGATGGCAGTAGGTATCTAGGTAGTTATACTGACGTTGAAATCACTTACAATATATTTTAGCCAATTCCATATTTTATGAACACATTTCATAAATTTTCGACTGTTGACAATTTGTGGCAAATATGCCCAAATACGAATTGATAGAAACACCACTTGTTCATAATCAATATGACAGTCATCAGCCTATATTCTCGAGTTATAACAACAGGCACAAGATAATTCTTTTGATCACAACGTAAACCTATTTTATCCTTTTTTACTATAAATTACTTACATTGATGGTCAACTTAAGTAATCGTGTTTCAACTTCTAATAAACTAAGGGAACTGTCTCGGACTGCTAATTAGTAAGAAAAATTAACAATCCTATAAAAATACAAATTGGCGCGATATCACGTATGAGCACAAACAAAACTATCTACCTATATAACGTTATTGCGTCTGAGCCTCAGACTCTGAGGGTGCCTATATTTTCTTCTAACTTAAACATATGATTCGATATTCCGTTCAGGATCTAACGTTTACTATTACTAGATCGGACTACTTCATCACAATAAATGCTGCATGTTGATTTTTTATTCGGTTTCTTCCTGGCCTGTGAGTAGATGTTCCCGAAGTGTGCAAATTTCACGTTCAATGTTTTCACGCGCAAGTGGCTCGAAGCATTCGAACTCAGGGGTGTGGTACAGCTTAGGGATTTGGGAGAATTGATTCAGGACCTGGAAATAAAAAAATAAAGGCCATTTACGCCCGATCATTTTTTACTTGATCAAATCAGAAATAAAAACATTAATAGGAGTACCAAGCAATAAAGCTTATTAAGCGCTGAGCATGGAACATTACAATAAAATGCCCGATTGGGTGTCCGGAACTCACCTTGATCCTTAGTTCAACATAGTTTTTGTTACTGAGTGCAGCGTATTCGGCGCGCACTAACTTGGCGTGCGCCTCGTATTCCTCACGACTAGCAGCTAGAATAGCGAGCTCACAGTCACCGAACAGCTGTAAGTCACGTAAAGGTGCCGGCCCTGGGTCACCTCCACCTGGCGACCCCGCACCACATGCACCACACCACGCTGCTTCGTCGTCCGTTAGCAGCGCCAGCACGTACGAGGTCAGATCTTGCTGCACATAGAAATACCACAGTTAAAAATCTAAGTAGTAAGGAAAATTACATAAGTTTTCTGACCACAGTGGGTGTCGTTTGGATCAGTCAAACCTTTAAGGATCAATGAACTTGAAATGTGTGCCGGTTTCATTCTCCAGCTTGCTTGGATGAGTACCCGGACAACATTCGAGAAGCTACTTAATATCTTCTCGTCCAAATACCGTAATTACTTGGCAAATTTTAAACATTTTTAAACAGTTGGTTAAAAACAGAGGACCAGGGCCAGTGATGATCTGATGTGTCGTATTGTATATAAATGAATAATCAAAATTTAAAGTGCTATTTCTTTTGTAAATTAATGTCTTTCTGATGTACTTTCGTCGCTTCAATAAACAAAGTCAAAAACCAACATGATGACGTGTGAGCTTAAAATTTCTCAAAAGGTAAATAATATTGAAAATTATAATTTTACTGACACTTTCTGAATAAATGACTGTGCTACCTTAACTGAATCAATCTTCACGTTAGACTAAGTCTCAAAATAGGTACCTACTACTCAAATACTTGTGCTTAAGGTAATAGTACTCACAGATTGCGGGTGCAGACGTAATAAATCTGCCAACAGGCGCACGGTCAGGTCAGTAGGTGTGTGACGTAATACAACAGCCAGCTTGAACGCCGCTGGCTGGATTACATCGTCTATACCTTTCGCTAGCAGGTTCTGCCATACACCGGCCTGGAACAAAAACCATGTTTTTTTAAGACTACGTGACTTCAAAACTGAACTTTCAAACCCTAAATAACGGAGATGCCACGACTTTGCGCGACCAGCGGCGCGGCGAGCGGTTAAGCAAGAGATACGAGCGAGAGAGACACACTGCTGCTACCTGCGCTGTCGCTGTCAAACAAAGTCGTGGCATCTCCGTAAATGATGGATGCCAGTTGGAGGAAATTACAACATAACCCATTACTTAATAAGGTTCTTAGTTTCCAGTAGTCCCAGTTAATACTGCCACAGATTAGTAACGTACCTGATAGGCTACGCAATTACGCAGCGAATGCCATACGGAATCAGGCGGCGCCGTCTCTGAGATGCGCGTCCAGGCTGCATCCGCGTCGGGACAAACCAGCACGCTGCACGCTGCGCGCCACATGCGCGCTGCCGCGCAGCCTTCGGGTGCCCCCACCGGTACTAGAATTTGTAAGTCATTGAAATGAGTCATACTGATTATTGCGGTAAACGGAACTGACTAAAGATTTATTAGCCGTAAGTATTTACTTACTACTTGTAAGCACAATTGATTGGATGTATGGGTCTCCGTCCGAAATCCCTATCAACGTTTGTCCTGAAATCATTTGCCCTATCATCTTTGTCCTTAACAATTTTATATACCTAACGTTTATTTGCCATAATGCTGTTATCTTATGTCATTGAAATTGAAATTCTAAATGAAATGCTTTTTTGTCCTAAGTCAAAACGCAAAATATATAAAATGGCCTAACCCTTATGTTCTAATCTATTTTATCATAATAGACCCTGGATGTATATTATAAAAGGTTGAACCGCCTACATAACAAAGCTACAATCAGCAATGGACAAAGTGCTGTCGGTTAATATGTTAATATGCAATTCAATTTTACTTATTACTTCAAATATAAAGTTAGGCCTTCAATCACGTAACAATTGACGTAACACTGGCAAGTGCATTATTGACCTTATAATTTAACCCTAAAATAATCACATTTTCTTTATAATGATCAGATCCACATTTTAAGTCATGAGATTATCTGAGGTGCATCTGTAGTACAACTTTCGATTGTTTATTAAATAAAACAAGAGCAAAATATATTATAAATAAATTCTTACCTCCCGTATCCGGTTCTTTCCACCATGCCTTCGCCAGCTTGAATGAAATATGGCCGCGAAGCCAAATCACCAGCTGTTAAACACACCAGAAAAATAACTTTTATTCCGCATACGCTTTCGGGTAAAAAAAAATCCGCAAAATTTATCGGTTTGAATCGTTTGACATCTCACGCAGTGCATTAACAAAACGCATAAGCCGTTCAGATAATAAGAAATTACTTGTCATTTTAATGAATTGAACTGCCTTTCGACGTGATTTGAATGAAATATAGTGTAATAATTTAATATAACGATTACTCACTTATAACGTATAGGTTTTTGTCGGCGTGTAACGGGCTGATTGTTATAAAAATAGTTTATTTGATTACGGCGAGCGAGGGGCGCGGGCAACTGTCATGGTCGTCTCGGCTCGGCGCCATCGCCAGGCCTTTCTTGACAGGGGTGGCCTATAGTGGTGTGAAGTAGTCGATAAGGTTATCGATACTCTCGACGGGAGTTGTGGGAGTTTTCAATACCCACTTCGGTAAGCAGACGTGTTAAGCATGAAATTCTTATTTTCGGAATAGGTAAGTAAGTGGTACAAGTAGGTACAACGCACAACATAAAGTAGAAGTAGTGTCGTCCCTTTCTAATCAATCTAAGAAAACGGGACGACACTTTTATTTTATACTTCCTAGGTTTTTATTATCAGTTCGCTCACTGGGGTTGCCACTCGACTGACACAAAACACTTGCAGCTTGAGAACGATCCTTTTAAATTTTTATTTGATTTCACGAAAACGAGAGCTTAAAACCGTCCTCCCGTCAAAATGCTTGTGTTTTTAGGGTTCCATACCTCAAAAGGAAAAAACTAACCCTCACTTTTTGTCCGTCCGTCCGTCCGTCCGTCCGTCCGTCCGTCCGTCCGTTTGTCAAGACTCTTTATCTTGGGAACGCATGGAGCTATCGAGTTGAAATTAAAACCATATACTCAAGTCTCCCTTGAAACTGCGAAAAAATCTAACTAAAAGTTTGATGCATCAAACTTTATAGACTGTTTTTCGTTGACCTAAAACTATAAAATTTGGCAAGTCATAACGTTTTATACTATGTACAAGAAAAGGGAAAAATCTGAAAACTATACATTTGTTATCGAACCATAAAAAATTTAGTCTTTTCGAAAATCATATTTCGAGAGCCCGGTTGCGTTAACTTTGCACCTCATTGGTATCCGGTGCCATACATACCAGGTGCAAACTTAACCCGGCCAGTTAAAGTGCGGTGCGCGAGTCAGACTTGCACTTGACCGGTTTTTTTAACTGCTTTACGTACAATCCTGATATAAAGTTCTCGAGAAAGGATCTTGGGATTATGAAGCTCAATCCAGTAGAATTACGTCCTTGGGTGATCTTACATGCCTACCTATAAAAAAATACAAGCTTTCGAAAAAAAACATGCATTCCACATTTTGTCGACGTGCGATTGTCGACATCACTACAGCTCGGGGGTGGAGAAGCAAATACGATCACGCATGCGCCACCGTGCGTGAAGAGCCGTCTCCTTTGGCCGTCTCTAATTACGAATTTATTAGAAAACTAATCTTATATTCTTCACATAGAATTCATTTCACAAGAATATCAATAAACCGCTCGTAAAACTGACTTGCCCTACAAATAGTTCTTTAAAACTTTATTTGTAGATTTGTAGTTATTATCGGATATTTGTTCAATTGATCATCTTTTTGTTAAGACTTTCGGATATCATTTTTAGGGTTCCGTAGTCAACTAGGAACCCTTATAGTTTCGCCATGTCCGTCTGTCTGTCTGTCTGTCCGTCCGCGGCTTAGCTCCGTGATCATTAGTACTAGAAAGCTGAAAATCGGTATGAGTATGTGTATGTATCACGCTGAGAAAACGGTAAAATAAAAACTATAAAAAAAACTTTTTTTCGGGTGCCTCCCGTACCTACACCTAAAGTGGGGGTGATTTTTTTTTTTCTTCTAGGTTTTTTAAAAATAATAGGGGTCTCCTAACATTATTTTTTGATAAAGTCAGCAGTTTTGTAAATATTCGCACCGAAAATAAAAAAAAATAGCGTCTAAAAATTATGGAAATATTCATGAAAATGAGGCTTTATATAAGAACTTTCAATAAAAACTATATTGAATAGAATAGGTCGAGCCGTTTTTGAGTTATCGTTAAAATTCATAACTTTCTTTAAAATGACGTAAGTGCTTCGCGGTGTCCTTATACTTCGAACATTACCTACACATATTAGTTAAGTGCTATACTGTATTAAAACATTTCGCTCAATCTGGCGCGTATAATCGGTAACTTCCAGAAGGTAATAAGTAATTACTGTTACTTTGGCGTTTACGACCTTTTTATAGAGCTTGAAATCTTTCTCGTAATGTTCGTCTATTGTGAAGGATGGGCAACTACGGAACCCTACACTGAGCGTGGCCCGACATGCTCTGGGCCGGTTTTTTGTAACTACACTTACTAGGTTCATATGAAATCAAATATAGGTACAATTGAGGTATTATATACGTAGGTCTAGGTACGGTAGAAAACTAGCAGAAGTAACCCCATACTAACTGGTAGATATCGTTTATTTTCATTAAGTAAGTAAAGCCTGACCAGAAATATATGAGGATTGTCAAGAGGGCGCAATTTATAAGATTTACATGGCAACTGTTTTGCAATCAATCACAACCCACTATAATGACATTGCTTTTAAATACATGTCAGTTCCACTATGTTAATCTCGTAATATAATTTAATGGAATGCACTCCTTTTCTGGTTGTTTTTCGTGTAGTAATCACATGTACACTTTATTTATAACCTTACGTTCACAATTGTGAATGGTTTTCGGCATTTTCTTTGGATAATTTTAAATATTTTTTTCTTTTAAAGAAATCACCACGAATGACATTGACATTGTTGACAAACCATCATAAAATCATTGCCAGTGTAAGAAATTAGTTCCAGTGAAATTCCGCAATATGGCGCATCCTCATATATTTCTGGTCAGGCTTTATTAAGTATCGGGGGGCACGGCAGTGCCCCCGCCAAGTCGAGCGCGAAGCAAACACTGCCGTACCATCCTTTACTGGAACCATTTCGCCGCATTTTCAGGCCCCTATTTGAGCACCTCTGGATAAGACCAGAACGCAGAAATTTTTGTCATCCAGTAAGCTATAATCACATACTTAAAATCCAAAATTTCAAGTCTGTAGGTCATTTAGTTCCGAAGTTAAGCGAAAGCAAAGTTTCGCATTTACGACACTCACTCACTCATGATCATCAGTAAAGAAGTAGTACTTCCCATAAATTCAGAGAGCTGAAATTTGGTACAGAGTTAGGGTTTAATGGCCACATAAAGCGAAAACTATAAAATTGGCCAAGTGCGAGTCCGACTCGCGCATGAAGGGTTCCGTACCATAAAACAAGTTCGTTGTATGGGAGCCCCCCATAAATATTTATTTTATTTTATTTTTAGTATTTGTTGTTATAGCGGCAATAGAAATAGATCATCTGTGAAAATTTCAACTGCCTAGCTATCACCGTTCTTGATATACAGCCTGGTGGCAGACGGACGGACGGACGGACGGACGGACGGACGGACGGACGGACGGGCGGACGGACAGCGAAGTCTCAGTAATAGGGTCTCGTTTTTACCCTTTGGGTACGGAACCCTAAAAACTAGGATAATCGAAGATCTGGAGTACTCTGATTAGAAAACACAAGAGCCCAACCAAACTATTAGAGATCGACATACCGCCTTTACAAAAATAGTCAACTTGTTGTGTTCGGTTGGCCGCCGTCGCGACTGATCGTCTCTCCTGATGATGGATCGCGTACCGATTCGAAACATGTCGAGCGTTATTCGATTTCTACGACGTGAGTAAGTTTGGCTCGGTTTGTAAACACCTGCCTACTGAGCCGGCGGTCTTGGGTTCGAGTCCCGGCCGGGGCAAATATTTGTGTGATGAACTCGAATATTTGTGCTTGGGTCATGGTTGTTCTATTTATTTAAGCTATCTTTATCTATATAAGTATGTCTATCGTCGTCTAGTACCCATAACACAAGTCTTCTAGAGCTTAATTTGGGACTAGATCGATTTGTGTGAGGTTGTCCGATATTTATTTATTTATTATTTATTTGATGAAGAACCCTCAGCTGGTATTAGAGATATGGTAATGCCCCCTTCTACTATTGGTACATAAAAAAATCGACTGTCATTGCAAAAATCCAGCGTAGTGTGATACATCTAATTTAATCTAGCCTATAGCGTCCCACAGCTGGGCGGGTTACGTATTAAAATCCCGAAACTTCATAATACCTACAGTTGAAATACCGACGTTCAAAAATCCGATATTCGATAAACCGAAGCTCAAATTACCTATTTTCAGAAAATCGAAAGTTGAAAATCTCGAAATTTCATAATCCCAAAATTTTTAATATCTCGAAATTTTATAATCCCGTCAATGAGCACTTTAAAAGTGTCAGGACACTAACTAATCTGACTTTTCCGTGGAACCGATCTGCTCCGGTGCTGCGGGATGTTCAGCCCCTCCGCCCTAGCGTAAGAAAGTGCGGCACCTACGCTCGCCTCCGCAGCTTCGGCTTTTTGGTCACCTTCGGCGACCAGCCCCAGCCGCTGCGCCTCGCTTGATGCCCGCACTTTCTTACGGCGGCCGGGGGCTGCCCTCCCTCCGCGCCTCCGGGCTTTTATATACACTCTAGGGGTAGGGCAGACAAGACCACGTGGAATCGGGGTTGACAGCTTCGGTTCTGTGGCAACGCTCGCCTCCGCAGCTTCGGCTTTTTAGTCACCTTCGGCGACCAGCCTCAGCCGCTGCGACTCGCTTGATGCCCGCACTTTCTTACGCTAGGGCCACAGTATAATAAAGAGTACTAACGTACTAGGGCGGAGGGGCTGCACATCCCACAGCGCCGGAGCAGATCGGTTCCACAGAAGAGTTCACTTATAAATAGTAAGTATAGTAGTAGGCAAGTAGGTTACGTAATTTAGGTTAATATTCTTTGTATAAAATAAACATTAGAATCTGTAAGACAACAGAAATACGAGATAATTCTCGAGAGTTTAAATAATATTCCGGATTACAACCTTCAGGCAGGATCATAGTCTTCGGGATCATAATCTTCGGGATTACAGTCTTCGGGATTACATTCTTCGGGATTACAGTCTTCGGGATTATAATATTCGGTATTTCATCCTTTCAGTCAAACGTTCTTTCGGGATATTAAACTTTCGGTCAAATAAACATTCGACATTTTTTAATTTTCGGCCTTCCGTCCATAGGTCTTATGATATTCGGTATTTTGAACTTCGGCATTGTAATACGTACCCGTTGGGTGAATGCCTCCCCTTCCGCTTTTAATACGCATATAAATAAAATTAAAGGAAAACTCTGGACAAGACTAGACTGGCTTTTATACTAATACTTACAAGTTTACAAGAAGAAATAGTCAAACGATTAACTTTATTCTACTCGAACATTACACAAATTAAATAAACAAATTACACCAAAATATTAATTTCGCTCAAAATTTGTTCAAAATATAATGCATTGGACTAAGAGTGGCGGTGATACCCGCACACGTCGCTAGATGGCGCTGACTGTATTTTAAAACGCGCCGTCGTTTGTTTTTCCGATAATCTTATATGGCGAAGTGGCAACCGGCCGCGTTACAGTCGTTTACGACATTCTTCTACTGCGCTTGGAAACGTTTGCTAGGGATTAGGAGGGATTATTATTTGCATTTCGTTGATTTCGCTTATTATTTCGTGAGGTTTGCTAAAGTTAATTAGCAGGTTGTTATAAAACAATATGCCCACGTTTCTACAAAAAGAAGTGAAATCCCACCAAAAACATTCTGTAAAAAATTAGCCAAGTCTCGATGGAGCTGCTTGTTTATCTCTAAAAAGTAATGAAATCTAGACAAAGTCATACCAAGTCTAAGGTTCCTTACTGCGATTTCTTTATTATTATAGTTAATGTTGTGTGACTTGGCCGTTGAAGGGTACACAAGGGTACAAAACCAGGTGCTCCATGACACCATTGCACCAATCTGTGTCTGTCAGAACCGCTATAAGTCAATTTTGTTTACACGTAATGTTATATCTGTTGTAACTACCTATGTTTGTTAAGCGAGATAATAGCCCATACTGGTGTACCCTTCAACGGCCTAGTCACACAGCATTAACTATAATAATAAAGAAATCGCAGTAAGGAACCTTAGACTTGGTATGACTTTGTCTAGATTTCATTACTTTTTAGAGATAAACAAGCAGCTCCATCGAGACTTGGCTAATTTTTTACAGAATGTTTTTGGTGGGATATTATTTACTTATAGACGTTTGGAATTGAGGGTTTGCATTTTTTTCTCACAGGCGCAATAGGAAATTGATAATGTTATTTCCGTTAATGAAACTGCTTTAAGGTAGGCAATAAACATTTTTAATTCATTCTTATTTAAACAAATGGATAACTAAAAGCTGGTCGCCTAAGGCGAGGCGCCCCGTATACTAGGTAGCCTGGCTGCGGCAGCCATGCTGCGATGCCACAGCCTGTCGAACATTATGACATTATATGGGGGTCCGCGCACTTGGCAACAGAATTCCCATAATATACTTAATTATTGGACTGAGTGCCTAAAGCGCAGGGGAGGCTAATTCCATTTCGTTCTCTATTTAAAATCACTCTTATCAATTACAATAGGCTTATGCACCTTAAAACTGCATGGGATAAAGTTCATCCCACACTTGCAGCTGTTCCTCATGCATTTTCTCATGTACGGAGAACTCCTTGTCCACCTTCAGGTACTTCCTGTCCTTGGGTTTCATGACCGGCCAGTGCAGGGTCGACAGTTCCGGCAGCTCGCCCTTGCGGGGGTTCGGATCTCTGTAGGTAGAGAAGCACAGGTTACAGTCTCCATTTGGGGTAGTGTTGCGGATATTTTGAGAACTTAAGTTACTAATTAATATATAAAGCATTTTCGTCGATTCACCGCACCGGGAGGCGGCATGTATGGTATGTAGGTCTCCGAGAACAACCTACACGTTGTGCTTACCCGTACTTAGCGAAGGTGTACCAGATGGCAGTCATGCGCTCCACAATGATGTGGTCCTGAGGAGCGGGCGGCGGCGGCGACTTAGCCTTGATGGGAGTTCGGAAGTAGCTCATTGAGAACAGGTAGATCAGGTCGTCGTGATGTGCCGCACCTGCACGCGATACAAAATTGTTATTGTGTGCAATGTGATAGATACAGGGATTGCAATCGCTCTCCTCGTATACCGTTAGGCACCTGCCCTGCCGACAGTGACGAGCCGTTAACGTATTATTTCTTATAGAGTGGCAATAGTACTCACCTTGAGGCTTGCCAGTGACCGGGTCCTCATGGAAGCTGTTGTTGCCGATGTAGCTAAACAAGCTGTACCACACCCGCTCGGGTGAGTGGCGGCACATCAGGTTTGCCATCCTGCCGGAGAAATAAATTTACTCGTTAATTATACTCGACTGCAAGATTACTTTTTAACTTCCAGTAGTAATTTTGTTCTTTGTGTTAGGCAAATTACCTGTGCGTGTTAAGACCAATCCAGCTGTCCCCATATAACTTTCCAAGTCTTTTGTTGACCTCAGGGGTGTCTTCGATTGGTTTGCCATCCAAGTAAACTTCTTTTAGCCGGCGGCTGGCTACGGCAGAGTTTTTCTCGGGCAGGTTGAAAAAGATCGGAGCAATCGTTTCCCACTCGGCGTTCACACGATCGCGAAGTGTTTTATTCCTAGTTACACCTGGAAAATAAAATATAACAGATTAAAGCAGTCATTGTATTGAGAACTTAGCTCTTAAAAGTATTAGCAATTTTTTTAGTAAAATGGTTGAGTATTTGACATAGAAAACTCCTGTGAGTCTCAGACATACAAAAATACATATTATTATAATCTATCGTCATTATTTATAACATGAAAAAACAATGTCAGTACTTGTCGGGTTACACACAGCACTCGCTACGTGTCGACGTGGCGACGAGACCTTAGCAAGTGAATCCCGATAACGCAGGAGATTGCTAGTACTTATTAACTCACTGAAAGCCTTACAGTAGAATTTGTCCTCAGTATGGTGAGCAGTGGGGCATGCATCTTGCCCTTGCGCACGCGCGGCCTCATCCGACTGCACGGACAGGAAGCGAGGCTGTCCGCGTCCGGCTCCGCCGTGGGGTACCATAGTGCTCGTATTGATTAACTCACTGAAAGCCTTCCAGAAGAACTCGTCCTCGGTTTGACTGATGAGCAGCGGGACGGCGTGCATCTGGCCCTTGCGTACGGCCTCATCAGGCTGCACCGAGAGGAAGCGTGGCTGCCCGACATCCGGCTCCACCACAGGATCCCAGAAGCCGATGGGATCGAAGGTGAATTGCTGAAACCATATATTAAAAATTACTCTTTGGCTGGGATAGAGAGGTATATTGAACGAAAGCCTGATTAAAGTTTGCCGCAGATATAATTGATAACGTAATTTGCCTGATGAAAAAACGTTTCTTATAATGGACTGACAAAAAAAACGTGTTTTTGACATAATATACCTCTTTTGCTCGCACCTGATAATATCCTATAGAAGTTAAGTTGCATTTGGAGCCAACTTTCGTCAAAGCCCCCGGCACGGTAGTCCGCTTTGGCTACCTGAATATTTTCAGAATAACAATAGGTACTTCCCTTCCTCTCGACTGCCACATTGAGTGTTGTTCACATAGAACCATGTAATATTGGGCCAAGGATTTGTTACTATTGTTTATTTATTTTGTATTTTCTGTTAAGTAATAATATCATTTTAACTTACATCCCAGAATCCGGGTAAAGAGTTGCCCAATTCCTGCCAGGACTTTGTCTTCAGGCAGTCGACAATAGCTCGCGAAGAGTTCGTGGGGCAGTTGAGGATCTTGGCTTGCTTTTGAGCCAGGTGAAACTGGTGTGGGGGCAATGGTTGCTTGCCCATGGGGGAGGCGGACATCGCAATACCGCGGTGGAACAAGCCTGGAAGCACCATAGTACTCGATATAATAATTATGAAATAGGTTGTGCTAGTTACGTATAATCATTATCCGATTCTCTCAAAGACAAAATGTGTCTGAATGAATTGTAAAGATACTTGTAGGTAGGTACATAATTATAATAAATACCAGCGAATAATACCCTCAAAACACAAATTTACCTGTAGGAAATTGACCATCATTCTGCTTTTGAAGAAAGAGCGTTCTGGCTTACCTACTATTCACTAATGTGAACAAGCAATCAGGCGTATACCTATAGCTAATAGGTAACTGAAATTGGCGTGATTGTAACTAATAATGATGGATATTCCTACATATATTGCATACAAAACTAAATTATGTGCAGAGTAGATAATGCTTCTGCAGCTCAGACAGAGGACAAAAAAAAATTAAAAGATAATTAAGTTCTACCGGTCAATTGCGCGAACTGGGATATAGTTGCGTATTTTGTATCATGACGTCAGTACTAGTATTACATCTGTACATCTATAGGTACTCTTCGATATGATAGGTAGGTTGTGCCGACAGACCTTATGCTAATTATAATTATTGTAAATAATATAAAATGTGTAATAAACCTTTAGACATCGGTGAAATCATGTGCAACATGACGCTGATAGAGCCAGCACTGTCCCCGGCGATGGTGACCTTTCCCGTGTCGCCGCCGAATGCCGCTACATTGCGTCTGACCCAGCGCAGCGCGGACACCTGGTCCTTGTAGCCGTTGTTGCCTGGGGCCACTGCATCACCTGTGCTCAGGAAACCTACGAACAAAACATTAATGACTGAGTCCATGGTCACATATCACCGGCCCTATGTAATATATTGTTGTTTTTTTGCCTAGCCTATAATTGTGTCCAACTGATGGCCAAAGGCCTCCCCACTATTGCGCCACTCATCTCTATTGGCTGCGTGCTCCCTCCACACGGCTTAAGGTCCAAACTCCCTCATGAAGCACAACGAATATAAAATTTTAAGAAATTCAAATTTGAACATTATTACAGTGTCACGAAGTCTGTCCAAATAGCATATTCAAAATAGGGATGATGTCTGCTGAAGAATTTTACAGCATACTGTAGTTATATGAATAAAAAAACTCAATATATTTATATTGAATTATTTATATTTTTGTGGTATTGAGGCTGATTTCAGAAACCTCATATACGTAATTAAAGAATAAATTTAAAACAACAATGAACTGAAACACATTTTTCAAGGCCAACATGGCAATTTGCTTATCTCCGTACACATATTAATTGGTACCTACCCAACATAGAAACGACTACGCCACGTCTTTGTAGCCATTTGTAAGGAGCCTTTGCAGCGCTCCTTAGAAATGTCGAACTTTAACGGTCATTTCTGACTTTTAAAGTAGTATTTAGTCCAATAGACATTTGATCACAATAATAAAAAAATAACAAAAAAAGAACCGACTTCAAAAAAACTGAAAGGCCAAAAATAACCCGTTTGTGTACAGATTACATTTGAATCACTTTTTGAAGTCGGTGCCAAATAACTCAATTATTACCATGAAAAAGGATACCGCGCATAAAGCCTTTAATGATAAGGTTAAGTACCATTAGGTATTTACGAGTATTTTTGTTCGATATTTATATATTATAGTTTACGTGAGGTTTGGCACCGACTTCAAAAAGTGATACAAATGTAATCTGTCCATGAACGGGTTATTTTTGGCTTTTCAGTTTTTTTGAAGTCGGTTATTTTTTGTTATTTTTTTTCTTTTAAGTGTTTCAAATAAAATACTTATGGCATCTCGTTTGAACTATCCCCTAACTCCTAACCGTTAAGGAGTTATACCTTCCATCATCAGCTCAGCATAGGAAGATGATGACTACCATATGCAAATACATAAATAGCTTTAGAAAATATATGAAAAACATTATGATCCCAACTCGGTTATAATAATGGGACCACCTCAGGAGTATACTCATTCAAATAAAAAATAAAATCGGTCCAGCATTGGCGGAGTAATCGGTGGACATGGACATACGTAAAAAAATACATATAGTCGAACATAGAACCTCCTTTTTGGAAGTCGGTAAAAAAATAGTTTGTCATATGTTTCAACGGTTTGATAAAAAATGCAATTAGCGAGGATTGCATGACTGCTATTTCACAGCTTGCATTTGTTCCAAAATTGTGTGATTACCAAGAGACGCAAGCCGGTAGTTGATGGTGACCAGCACGATGTCCCTGTCCAGCAGATAGTCGGGGCCAAAGAGATCAGAGCGGCCTGTCATCGAGTAGAAAGCGCCAGGGTGTATGAAGAAAATTACTGGCAGTTTACGGGAGCTGAAACCAACCAACATCAGCAGTTCAGCACCTATTATAGAGAGGGACATTATGCCTACAGAGACACTGTGTTCTCAAATCACGTCCATTAATTTTATTGTCGCGTGAGTTATAATTACATTAACTTAAGAGAGCGACCAGCATTATACTCAAACTGATGCCAAAACATAAGTATTGTGGTCTCACTACGTAGAATCGTCATTGCATAGGTAAGTAGGTACTTATAATACTTTGGTACGGGCATGTAGATACTCTTTACCCTTCAGTCGTTCTTAAACCTTTTTAGCATTCCGTACCTCAATCGGAAAAAAACGGAACCCTTATAGGATCACACTTTGTTGTCCGTCCGTCTGTCTGTCAAGACCCTTTATCTCGAGAACGCGTGGAGGTATCGAGTTGAAATTAAGACCATATATTCAGATCTACAGTCCCTTGAAGCTGTGAAAAAATCAAACTTCTACGTTAACGTGAAAAAAAGATACGCAAAAAATGTACATTTCGACACTCTCAAGGGAATCAAAATGATAGGTTACTTCCCGATGACCTCTAGAACTATAAAATTTGGCAAGTAATGTCGTCACATACTACAAATACTTAAATCATAAAAAATATAGTCCATTTCAAACATCATATTTGGAGAACTCGGTTGCGTTAAGTTTGCACCTCGTTTGTATGCGGCGCGATACATTTCAGGTGCAAACTTAACTCAACCAAGCCAATCTATATATATAAAACTCAAAGGTGACTGACTGACTGACTGACATAGTGATCTATCAACGCACAGCCCAAACCACTGGACGGATCGGGCTGAAATTTGGCATGCAGGTAGATGTTATGACGTAGGCATCCGCTAAGAAAGGATTTTTCAAAATTCACCCCCTAAAGGGGTGAAAGGGGGGTCCAAAGTTTGTATGGGGAAACAAGATTAGTTAGACTATTTTATTCGAAACTTCACAGGAGTATTCCTAACGATAAATGAGTAAACACGTGTTTCAGGTTTTTTGAAAATTCAACCCCTAAAAGGGAGAAATGTGGTGACAAAGTGTGAAAATCAGCATGGGTATTGTTTTTATGGTTTATCGGGTCGCTGATTACAAAAACCGCAACGATTTTAAAATCCAACGTGGCGGACGTGAGTTACCATGTCCCCTGTTGGAGTGAAATGGGGTTGAAATGTCTAAATACTAAACCGCTGGTTCTAGAGAGTTCAAATTTGGCACGTAGGTTCCTTATAAGGTGTAGGGGTGCACTAAGAAAGGATTTTTCAAAATTTACCCCCTAAAGGGGTGAAATGGGGGTCCAAAGTTTGTATGGCGAAAGAAGATTAGTTAGACTATTTTATTCGAAACTTCACAGGAGTATTTCTAACAATAAATGAGTTAACACGTGTTTCAGGTTTTTTTTAATTCAACCCCTAAAAGGGAGAAATGTGGTGACAAAGTCTGAAAATCCATTGGTAATGCTTTAATGGTTTATCGGGTCGGGTCGCCTTTTGGGGTGCGATGGGGTTGAAATGACTAAATATGAGTACGGGTGTAATTTTTATGGTTTGTTGGGACGTTAATTACGAAAATGCCACCGATTTTGAAATTTTATTTGTGGTCATGAAAATTCTTGAAAGCATTTGCGCCAAATTGCAATTTAATAGGTCCAGTAGTTTTGCAGCAAATCGATTGTAACAGACGGACTGAAAGACAGCTACACGTGATCCTATAAGGGGGTTCTTTTTTTGCTTTTGAGGTATGGATAGAGACCCGTGTTATCCTAATAGATTAAAAAAGTAGTATTTGGTGGCATCTCGATCGTCGTCAATCGGTACCTATAGGCGGGCGGCGCGTTGGGACGGGATGATCGGGAAACTTCCTGCATCCGTAATAAATACATTCAAGCTTTTCAATAATAAGTCATTTCAGAATTCTGAATTACGTTTATCTGGCTCAGAATAATACATTTTTTATTCATCAACGAAGAGAACCTCAATATCTTACAATAGAACATGACGTAACTTATAACATGGCTAAAGGCCCATTTACATTATACAAGTTTGTAGCACATTCCATACAATAAACTTGAGGCAAGAAAATATTGCTCAGTCTAAACCTAACGTGATATTCTTGAATATTGAAAGCAACTTAAATACAATACTGGCATAGGTGTAAACACAGACTAATAATTAATTGCATGCCAGAATTGTCATCCAATTTATCAGTTCAAAGATGGATTCCGTACGCGAAAGTGTATTCATTGTTGGTGCGGTAGGTATTAACGGCTGTATTACAGCAGGAGCTAATACGAAAGCGTCGCAAGAAAAGATGCTGGGTTAAGAAATGGATTGAACGTAGAAAGATACTTGGAGCTTCGAACACTTTATGTCGAGAGCTGCGAATCGAAGATGAATCGGAATTTAAAATCGGAATTTAAAAACATGTGACCAAAATTTTCAAGTCCAAATTCGATGGAAAATGATTTTAATGCAGCATCGCGGGCCTCTCGATTTTTATAATGAATGTTTTCCGTGTCCCACAAAAATTCGTGATTTCTATATATTTCTATGAATTTTATAAATAAATATCTTATCTTATCTTTGCAAATAAATATCTTATCTTATCTTATCTTATCACATCCGAAGAACCAAATTTAAATACGTTTTTGCTCATATTCACAATTCACAACAGAAAATTACAAACAATCACAAACACCACCAACGTTCAATATTGATTGAAGATTTGCGGTGGCAAATACATCCAATAATTGCAGCAATACGTCATGTATTGTACAAGTAAAAGGTTTAGACTTGTCAAGACTTGCATACAATTATTTCCGTGCAATTATGTCATGAATGTAAACAAAGTAGGGTAGCAATTATTTCCAGGCAATGATTGCAGTCAATAATTGTATGCGAGTTTTTGATAATTGCTCAGGTGTAAACACTATGGTACAAATATTGAATACAATTTTTGAAAGGCAAGGATTGTGTGCAATAATTGTCGTTTCTTGTACAAGAAACTTGTATAATGTAAATGGGCCTTTAGAGTCATTAAACCAATCTCGAATAACAAGTCTCAGGGGCAAACTCTCAAATTTGCGGGTATTGACTTGAGAGAACATTGCTTCTCTCATGGACAGTTTTATGTTGCTTGCTCTCGAGTAAGTTCACCCAGTAGCTTGATAGTTTTAGCGCCTAATGACAGATTAGTCAAGAATATTGTGTACAAAGAAGTTTTGTAGGCCCTATTTTTTTACACACGCTAAACAAAAGTAAAGCCGCAAAAACTATACATAATTAATAATAATACTTCTTAACGCGAGCGAAGCCGCGGGCACAAGCTAGTTAATATAATAAGGGATAAGCGAAAGTTTGTACGGAACCCTCGGTGCGCGAATCATACTCGCACTTGGCCGGTTTTTTTTCTTATAACAACTACGATATTATGCCGATATAAAGTAAACATAAAAAAGTAATACTAGATACTATGCTACTGCCGGGTTATCATTCACGCTACTACGGTTGTCACGCGACACCTCATTACTCGTTTCTATTTCGTTGTCGTCAATGGAAAGAGGTAGGTAGCTAACATTTTTCGAGTGACACAGAGTCGCATCTTGACGCGACTTCTTTTGTCGCGCGACCCAGCGTCACCTGCCTTGCTCGCACGGTATTAGAAGAAAAGTGACATCAGGTAGCATTTGTCGCGCGACAAAGAGTCGCATGTCAAAGTTATGCTAGATGTGCAGGAGTCATGGACCTAGCATGTACCAAGTACCACCTATACTAACTAAGTATCTCTTTCTTTACAGTAAGAGAGTGACGTGTGATACTATGTCGCACGAAAAGAGTCGTGAAGCATAGTTGTGTTAGACGGGCAGAGGTGCTGAAGTGATGGTGCCGTGTTGTTCGCTGGACACAGACATGACAACCCCCAGGAGTGGAGGTGATGTGTGTCGCTGGACGTTCAGGTATTTATACGGATAAAGTCCTCGTCTCTCGACGACGACGTTTGACGGGCGACGGGCGAGTGTTTACCAGTTGTTCCCTGGAGTGTAGACATTTATCCGGAGACAGTCTTCGTGCACGAAGTACTCGCCGGGTTTGACGGGCAGGGGGCACGCCGGGCCGTCTTCGGTGGCGTCCACTTCCGAGGGATACGTCGTCATGTCCACCGGAGGCTGCGAGTACCAACCAGGTGTTGTGATTAAATTGTGATTGAAGCAAAATTTTAACAACTAACACCTATAAATTACAAACGGAAATAATTTACGCACAATAGCTTTGTTGTTTGGAACTGTGAAATATATACTTTCACCTCACTAGCTCGGAAAGGCCAGTTTGTTTGTTTGATATCTATTGAGAAAATCGCTTTTTATCCACATGTGGAGAAAGAGTTTTGACGTTTCAACGCAGCTAAAGTAAAATTTGACATGAGCTTATTTTCTGAAAAATCCCGTTTAAAATACCTACATGAAAGCTAATTAGACCTTAGTTTTAATAGGTAAATGGCGAATTGGTTGATTATTGCAGATATTTTTCAAAGATATAGTACAAACCCTTATTCTTTTTTCCTCGCTGTAGTGAGGTGAAAAGTTTTGTGTTATACACGGGCGAAAAGTTATTTTACGTCTCGTGTATTGAAACACTCGCTACGCTCAGGATTCTATTTTGAACCACTCGCTTCGCTCGTGGACAATCATAGGATCCTTTCGCTAGCTCGTGTTTCAAATAAACACTCGCGGGTAAAATACAACTTTCCCCCCTTGTATAACAAATAACTATTTCATCACATTTGCTCGTAAAAGGTGGTACCTATTACATGCAGGTGTACTGAAGGACAAAAGCCCTATATAGTTCCCGCGGGAGTTATAAATTGTTATAACTCCCGAGGGAATTATGGTTTTAGTTTTAAAAATATAGTACGCACTCCTAGATTACTTCAGACTGAGAAGGTTTTAATCTAGCCAAGGTTTTTAGGGTTCCGTAGTCAACTAGGAACCCTTATAGTTTCGCCATGTCCGTCTGTCCGTCTGTCCGTCCGCGGCTTAGCTCCGTGATCATAAGTGCTAGAAAGCTGAAATTTGGTATGAGTACGTGTATGTATCACGCCGACGTAACGGTAAAAAAAAATTAAAAAAAAAAAAACTTTTTTTATGGGTACCTCCCGTACACCTAAAGTGGGGGTGAATTTTTTTTTTTTCATTCCAACACTAGCGTGTGGGGTGTCGTTGAATAGGTCTTAATAACAATAGGGGTTTTCAAAGATAATTTTTTGATAAAGTCAGCAGTTTTGTAAATATTCGCTCGGGAAATCCAAAAAATAGTGTCCCCCCCTCTAACTTCGCAACCACGGGTCAAAAAATTATGGAAAAATTCATGAAAATAAAACCTTATTAGTACTTTCAATGAAAACTATATTGAATAAAATCGGTCGAGCCGTTTTTGAGTTATCGCAAAATTTCATAATTTTCTTTAAAATGACGTACTTAAGTGCCGCGCGGTGTTCTTATACTTCGAACGTTACACATATTAGTTAAGTGCCATACTGCATTGAAACCGGTGCCCGAGCCGCGACTCCATCCAGGACCCACGGATGGAGCCCACCGGCGTCACTGTTAGAGGACCAGCATGGAACAGACCTGGAACCTGAGCTCCCCGACTGGCGGCTGCGCGTAGCGGATGCCCCGGTAGGCCTGGAAGCGGCGCCCGAGCCGCGACTCCATCCAGGACCCGCGGATGGAGCCCGACGGCGTTACTGTTAGAGGACCAGCAAGCCCTGGAACAGAAAGCTTGTTATGAATACTAATAGCATAGAGATATGAAGGAGAATCCGTTGAAAATATATTATTATCTATCTAAGTAGGTAAACAATCGTTATATATACCTACCGAGCTACCTACAGTATCAAAACAAGTTACAAAAACATTACTATTTAATTACTACGTAATCGAAAGTAAAACCCAGGTGGTGTTTTTACCGGTATGTGCCGATATGTAAATATGTACTCGTATGTTTTTTTAAAGTAAACAATTATTCTTTTCACCTCACTCGCTCGAAAAACCTCCGTTTATAGCGCGAAATCTGCGTGCAACAAGAGAGCAAAGTTGTTCTTTTTATGGTTCCGTACCCAAAGGGTAAAAACGGGACCCTATTACTGAGACTTCGCTGTCCGTCCGTCCGTCCGTCCGTCCGTCCGTCCGTCCGTCTGTCACCAGGCTGTATCTCAAGAACGGTGATAGCTAGACAGTTGAAATTTTCACAGATGATGTATTTCTATTGCCGCTATAACAACAAATACTAAAAATAAAATAATATATATATTTAAGGGGGGCTCCCATACAAAACATGAGTGTAGCGAGTGATTCTAAGTTAGAATCCTGAGTGTAGCGAAGGACTCAAGAGCACGAAATACAAAAAACTTTGCTCTCGTGTAGTACACACAACTTCACCTCAACAGCGAGAACATATTCGATTTTTTGTACTTGTTCTTCCAACCATTCAAGTGTAGGCAGGCACTAGGCATGTTCATACGAGTAGTCTTTGTTGCTGAGGTCAATGACATTATTAAAAATAGGTTCCTGCTACTTAATCATTTATGTAATTGAAATATACTTCCTACACTGCTGTTGCGGACAGCTGGTCTAAACTTGGACTGATATAAATAAATAAATATATTTTAATATTCTTAGCCTAAGAAGCGCTAAAAGCCCTAACAAGCGGCTATGTCAAGTACCCTATATTTCCCTGAGTCGATAATTTTTTTGTAAGAGAGCCCCCCGAATTTAAGAGTAAATACACTCTAAGTACCTAGGTATATAAAAATAGTCTGAGGCAATAGCGCGGCCGACCAGTAAACAAAGGAAACTCATCACCAAAACTTTCCATTGTAGACGGAAAGTCGAAAACAAATGAGCCAGCTTTGTTTACATTTTAGTTGCAAAAATTAAGGAAAAAAATATGTTTTATTGTAAACTGTTCAAACATTAATATTTGAACAGTTTACAATTTCTTTATGCAAATATAAATAAAATCTCTTAAGGCTCCTAATTCGTTCAAAAATGCTGTTTGTTTAAAAGACATTTTGCTCTATGATCAAACATGTTTCCTAACATATTAATTATTAATGTTACAACCTAGAACAGGGCCATTGTGATTTATTGGCATACATTTGAAACCTAGTTTGATTTTTTCATTGATAATTTTTGTTTAAAAAACTATTCGAATTTGACAAAATTCACGCAGAAAACTGGTATTTTTAACTTCTATTTGATACAATTGAGTTCATTTTATATTTTTTCTTATCACGGTGTTGAAGTAGGTATTTAACGATAATAAAAACATTACGTAAACGGTTTCCTAGTACGGTTACCTACCTACTACGTGTTTTTTTAAAGCTGTGTTGTGACCAGATCTTGATATTTACACAATTAGGTCTTAAAATCTTGTACCTTACTTAAGCCACTCGGCAAGCCTTATAGTATTTTATGCAATCGTTGCACAATGAAGGTTCTTAATGTCGAGTACAGCGTTTAGGTCACGAGGATTGCCGAATTTTTTGACAAGTAATTTCAACCAATCAGTGAACAATAGCGTGTTTTTAGGGTTCCGTACCCAAAGGGTAAAAACGGGACCCTATTACTGAGACTTCGCTGTCCGTCCGTCCGTCCGTCCGTCCTTCCGTCCGTCCGGCCGTCCGTCCGTCCGTCCGTCCGTCCGTCCGTCTGTCACCAGGCTGTATCTCAACAACGGTGATAGCTAGACAGTTGAAATTTTCACAGATTATGTATTTCTATTGCCGCTATAACAACAAATACTAAAAATAAAATAAAATAAAATAAATATTTAAGGGGGGCTCCCATACAACAAACTTGTTAAAGGTTATATATATGTATAGGTACGGAACCCTTCATGCGCGAGTCGGGCTCGCACTTGCCCAATTTTTTTATCAAATATGCTGATGTTCTCTTTTTGAAATTATTAAAGTTGAGTAGAGAGATGTCTTATGAATATTAAAGTTCTGTAGCGGGTACCATAGAGTATAGAATTTTGGTACATGATTAAAAAGTGCGTCATTGTGATTTTGTCTGTGAAATTATAATTTGACAGATTAAAGTAAGTACGCGAGTATAAAAAGCATTGGTCTTCCGGTCCGTGACTCAAGATGACCGCATGCGTTATGATGCGTTTAAGTTTTGTTGTTCGTTATTTATTCATTTTTGTTGTTCAATGTGTAGTATTGATAGCGTATTGTGCAGTGATCAAACGAATGAGTGAATAGCTAATGAAGAATTCAACTTGAAGCGTACATAGCCCTTCCTGGGTCAAGGCCCGGTAGTCCGTGTGGTTTTTTGTAAATCGCTATCACTTTACAAATAGCATGATTTTCCCAACTCACCGTATCAATCCTCTATCTAGTCGCCGTGTGCGATTGGCAATGAGACATTGGCAGTAATGGTCGCTTAACTGTGACCAACCGGTCATCAGCCATCTTTTAAAAAAATAGAATAGAATATAAAAAGCATTTTTTTTAATATTCGTCTTATGTCAAAATGGCACAAGCGCGTGTAGGTACTATGAGCTGCAGAAATGCATGGTCCATTTATGAATGAATTCATTCATATTCGGTTTAAAGATCTTTATTTCTCAAAAGAATAACAATAATTCACTTACTTGAGAAAAAACATTACATATATTCTGCATCTCATTGTACATTGCGCCAAATGTATTTAATGAAAAACGATTTAAAGTTATTTTATTAATCAAATTTTATATCTAACGTAGGGAACTAATGACGTGTTAAATGAATTAATTAATGAAGTATTTATTTTATTGTACTTTTATATGTAATAAGAATCGGTATTTGACTAATTTAACAAACTTTCTGTAAATAATAGAACCTCTTTGTGTCAGGCAGACACAGCTAGGAAAAAAAAAAATGCAAAGTAAAAAGCACTAGTGTGGAAATAGTTATTTGTGCAACAAGAGAGCAAAGTTGTTTTTTGTTGCGAGTGCTGATTTTGAGTCCCGAGCAAGCGAAGAATTCTATGTTTGAATCACGAGCGTAGCGAGTGATTCTAATTTAGAATCCTGAGTGTAGCGAGGGACTCAACAGCACGAGATGCAAAAAACTTTGCACACACAACTTTTCACCTCGACAGCGAGAACATAGGTTCGCCTTTTTGTACTTTTTCTTCCAACCATTCAGGTGTAGGTAGGTATGTGTATTCTCCTTGTTGCTGAAGATGAATGACATTATTAATTAGAAAATAGTGAGAGTCAGAATGGCGGGTGTACCATCACGGATTCGCAAAACGAACGAAGAACGAAGAACAAACGAATTGAAATTAAAACTTAAATCGTAATCTTAAATCAGGTCTTTTAACAGGTCTACAGTCCCTTAAAGGCCTTGAAGCTGTGAAAACACCAACTTCTAAGTTAACTTAAAAAAAAAGATGCGGCCGTTTAAGCCGCCAAAAACGTTATTTCGAAGCACCTCATTTGTATCCGGCGCAAACTTAACCGGCCAATTAAGATAAGTGTTTGTAACGAACCCTCGGTTCGCGAGTCAGACTCTCACTTGGTCGGTTTTTTTGCTATATTATTACTGAAGCCATACAGTCAGCCAATCTTCAGTAGGTACTGTAAAATTTTGCTAAATGTGACTTACCCAGTTCTTCCCCTTGGCCCTTCACTGACTACGAACAAAATTTAATTTGTGTATAACTCGCAAGTTACACATCCGATTGCTAATATTTTAACTGTATGTTAGAGTACAATTTTGGTACATTTTTTTAGAGTAATAACATTTCTCAATAATCAAGGGCTTCATGGTAAACTGCGATACACCCGCCATCCTGACAGTCAGAATGGCAGGAGTACCTAAACATTGTAATAACTTTATGTACGGAGAGGTACATTTTTTTTAAAGTAGGTACAAAATAGTACATTTTGAGTAGGTACATTTTTTTGGTATAATTGTTTTGAGAATCCGTGATGGTACACCCGCCATTCTGACTCTCACAGAAAATAGATACCCGCTGCTTAAAATGAAATAAAAATACAAATAAATTTAAATAATACGTTCCGACACTGTACCAGTCCCTCACGACCAGCATGGTTGTCATTATTTGATCAAATTTGAAGATTGAGCAGATACATTACGTGTTTATTTATTTTATACGAGATTTTGTTTATAGTTTCATTAATATTTTTACTCTATACTCGATATTTTTTAAATATTATGATTCGAAACTGCGTCTATGATAAATTGGTGAAGTCATAAATTATTTGTACAGGTATTTACAGTATAAAGTTGAAAAATCTTAACTTATTTAAACAATAATCTATTTGATTTATATAAAAGACACAATTATTTAAACATTCGGTCGTTCAAAACAGTATTTTGTAATAAAAACTTATTCGGGTATTGTTATTTTTATTTTTTTTCGTACAACGCGTCGATCGGAACGTGTTCATTCGAAGTCGGATTCGAAAATCGAATTTCGAATCGATATGTCTTTATCACTCTCTTTTTCATATAGATATGACAGAGGCAGAGTGCATCAAAATTCGAATGATTCAATTTTTTTAATTAACCTGTGGCTGAGAAAAGACAATTCGTAGTCAAAAAATTTAAAAATTAAAAAGCTACTCACGCTCGAAACAAAATCGCATTTTGTTCACTGTTATCTCGTAGCAAAGCCGCCATGTTTGAGCTGGTGAGGTGTAAAGTATAGTACCTTACGCACAGTTTGAATGCCTGGAAAACGCTCTGTAAGAGCACATGCATTTGTACATTCTATTTTATCCGCTGGCGTACAAAAGTCATTTGAATTTCGAGTACGATGATTATGATTACTGATTGTGATTATCTGTGATGCATCTACCTTTTTATTTTATTTTAATATGTGTGCTTTTCTCTTCTTTATTTTGTTTGGATTTGAGTGTGTTATGTTTACTTATGTATCAAAAAAGCAAATCAGATGTGATTATTTTTATATTTTAATTATTTTTCTTGCATCTCGCATTTTCCTCGCCGAAATGAGTTGAAAAGTGTGTTCCGCACGCACGGCTAAAAATCATTTGGCTTCTCGTGTCTTGAAAGCCTCGCAACGCCTTCTGCTTAGAATGGTTTGAAATTAACAACCTAAAGCTGAATAGTAGTAAAACAAATATCATACTGTTTAAAACTACGTCAAGAATGAAGAGTGAGTTGCAAATTACACTTGAAGGTACTGAAATAAAGCAGGTTAAAGATGCAAAATTTCTTGGCGTCTTTATAGACTGTAGTTTGAATTGGAAGACTGAAGTGGCCGCCGTTGTAAACGCTATTAGTTCGGCGTGCTATGCCCTTAGAAGCCTTCGGGATGAATTAAAATTGTCGCAGCTAAAAATGGTGTACTATGCTTTAGTTGAGTCTAAGATACGCTACAGCATAAAACTATGGGGACACAGTTATAAATATAATGTCCAAGCTGCTTTTGTAGCACAGAAAAGGGCGATAAGAATAATGGCCAAAATAAGTCAACAGACATCTTGTAGGTCATATTTTAAAGACTACAAAATCCTTACTGTTCCGTGTTTATACATTTTGGTAGTACTAACTGATTTAGTGAAACATTTCAATAATATAGAGACACTAGAGCAGAGGGAAAAGCGTTTAGCAACAAGACGGAAGGATTTACCGCAAACTCTTGACACTAGGCTCAATGTTGTCAAGCACACGGCAATTTATCAGGGCATTATATTATTCAATAAGTTACCAACTGAGCTGAAGTCGATAACAAGTAGCTTCATGTTTAAAAATAAATTGAAAGCATTCTTGCTGGAAAAGTGCTTCTACTCAGTTGAGGAATATTACGATCAAGCCTAAAGTACATTTACATTCCCTATTTATGTTTACATTGATGATCTTTGATAATTTGAATTTGTGATTTTTGACAATTATTATTAATTAGCTAATTTTGTATTTGTTTATTAGTATTCACTCATTTAATCATGACTATTATTGTTTTTGACGGTACTTAATTGATTTATTCCAAGTTTAGATTACTCAATTCTAGATCTTTAGTATATTATGAATGATGATGTAGACTAATGATATTATTTTATGTTTTGATGACTATTATTAATATTTAATGAGACTGTTATTTTTTAACTTATTTTATTACAATTGTGTTGACTTTGATCATTTGATAAGATTTTGAAATTTATTGATTAGATTATAAATTTTAACTGTGTTAAACCTAATGTTGTACCTTTTTATATGCATTTCATACACAACTCTGTTGTTCATGAATAAATGATTGATTGATTGATTGATTGAACGCCTATCTTTGAATGATTCGTTTCGCTCATGGTTGAATCATAGATCCTTCGCTCGGTTAGATTTAAATTTCAACACTCGAGCCAAATAACAAGTGCTGCCTTGCATAACAAATAACATTTTTTTTTTTAGTATCTTTACAATCCATTTAGTATCGTTTTGAATTGTTATGTGCCCGCAACTTCGTACGCATTTTTTTTAATATATACCGTAGTCTGGTAAAGAAATATCCTATCACCTAACCATCTTTGGATGTCCAGCTATCCGTGTACCAAAATTGGTTAAAATCCGTCAAGATGTTTCGGTGTGATGAAAGGATAAAGGAAATTATGAAAACAGATGGCGCCAGGATGGCATGGCGCCGCGCGCCCATACAAAACAGATGACGATCCTGCGTCACGCTATTAAGATTTTTCCTGAAATCATGACCCTTCTCCAAAGAAAACTAAGTTTCAATACAAATCTAGAATTTTAATGATAGTATAGATGTGTGAAAATCGCGGAAACCGAAGAGAATATTAATGTTCTTATGTATAATTTTTTTTTATACCTAGTTGTTTTAATTTTAGTTTTCTGATGTGCGATTTATACAATAGCGAATTTCCCTATAGGTCAGTTAATTAACATCAATTGGGCTATAATAGAAACGATTAATCGGCTTCGACCAATCTATTCTACCATTGATCAAAAGCATCGATCAACGATCGATGGTGGTGGTATGGCAACACCCTATCACCCAAAAATAAGAGCAATAACAACCTGGATCCTGGTCCGCCATGGCACACACCACAGCAGCGCAAAACACGAGCAACTTCATCATCTTGAGTATTGTATATGAATAGTAAGTTTATTATAGCAATCCCTGGAGCTCGCGCGGCCTCGACGAGCCGACTGGTTGAGGCGTCCGCGCCCACGGTATATAACTGTGAAGAGATACTGTGACTAATTTGTATTCAAACTAGTCACCCAAGTAAACACCACATGCTGAATAAAGTTTGAGTGAGTCTGAAACTATTATCTAGATAATGTCTGAGTAAACGTCTAAATAGAATATTCGCCTGTTATTCAAGCTATTGGGGCACATTTTTAAATGCTTAAGTCTGTATGATAACGATGCTGCTGAAGCTTGATAATGGCCTACTTAGCTTAGTAACTTCTGAATAAAATACATCTCATTTATGCAGCTGTTATCCAACATACATTCAGACAAATGCATAGCATATGGATATTGTTTTTCAGAAATTATTCCAGATTAAGTTCATTTGGTAGGTAGGTACTACTTTTCAAACAAAATTAAGACTTAAGTTGTACCTACTGAAGAAAAAAAAGGTACCTACTTAATAATTTTTTTTCGTGTAATTCGTGGCCAATTCGAGTAATTGTTTCATGGATTGTAACCAATAACCATCCTACACGTTAAATTATAACTCCGCAAGTATTTTTTACCGTGAATAGCATATGAATTATCTTAGTAACTTTTGCTAAGATAATGCTAGTAACGCACCACGTGGATAAAGATAATCAAGTTTAGTGGTATGGTAGTAAATAAGACATCAATAAGACATTTTTAAAGGTAAATTTGACTGTACTTAAAGATACTATGTATATTTACTAAAATAAGCAATTTGATTTATCATAATGATTCTACAATTTACTAAAAAATAAATGTTAATGGCGACTCATAATAAGTTGGACTAAATAATTCAATAAAATTAGCTGAAAATTTAGCAAAATGAAAGGACAACTTTTATCTATCAGGATATGTAGGTTAGAGAGCCTAGTTTAATTTTATCTACTCTCCCCCCTCTCAGGGGTGAGCGAGCGTCAACCCCCCGCGCCCTCGAATGTGTCCCGGAGCGCGGTATTTTCCACTTTAAAAGAAAACCGTGTACGATACATACAAAGTGTATAGTAACGAAATAATCCTGAATAAATTTACTATAAACCTTTGATACATACAAAAGCGACAGCACTTATACAATCAGCGCAATCTGTTATCAAATATTAACGTTTATAATTATTGATCTTTTTTTTCTGTTAAAAGGTTAGTTAATCTCAAAAACTTCACACTTCTCGGCCAAAATATGTATGACAAAAGTAAAGAATAGAAAATGTTATTTCTAAAAATGTATAATTTATTTCTTTTACTCTTTCATTTACCGTTGCAATGCTATTTTTAAAATTTTAGTCATTTAGCCATTATGCGAAATATTAAATATTCGTACTAGTTAAACGGTGTTACTTTCAATACCATAGACTTCTTATATGTTTTTCTGTAATCGCGAAAAGGTCATCGCGAACTTACCCTATCATTTTGATTTCCTTGAGAGTGTCTAAATGTACGTTTTTTGCGACATAAACGGCCGTATCTTTTTTTTCACGTTAACGTAGAAGTTTGATTTTTTAATTTCAACTCGATACCTCCACGCGTTCTCGAGATAAAGGCTCTTGTCAGACAGACATACGGACGGACAACAAAGTGATCCTATAAGGGTTCCATTTTTCCGATTGAGGTACAGGACCCTAAAAACGGTTGTAAAATATATAATACTATATGTATTTTGTTAATAATAGTAATTACTACCCTAATTCAAAATCACTACCCAGAAAAACTATAAGTCGCAAAAACTGTTGCAATGGTTTGCCTTGACGCATGATAAAGGGTTAGTGAATCATGATACCAAAACATGCATTCCCCATTTTGTCGACGTGTGATTGTCGACATCACTACAACTCGGGGGTGGAGAAGCAAAAATACCATCACGCATGCGCCTTTGGCCGTCTTTAATTACGAATTTATTAGAAAACTAATCTTATATTCTTCAAATAGAATTCAGTTCACAAGAATATTAATAAACCGCTCGTAAAACTAACTTGCCCTAGGTACAAATTGATCATCTTTTTGTTAAAACTTTTCGGATATCATTTTTGTAACTATCTTAGTACATACATACACATGAAATCAAAATATAGGTACGGTAGAACTAGCAGAAGTAACCCCATACTAACTGGAAGATATCGTATATTTTTATTAAGTAAGTAAGTATATTTACTTAAAATAGACGTTTGGAATAGAGGGTTTGCATTTTTTCTCACAGGCGCAATAGGAAACTGATAATGTTATTTCCGTTAATGAAACTGCTTTAAGGTAGGCAATAAACATTTTTATTTTATTCTTATTGAAACAAACGGATAACTAAAAGCTGGTTACCAAAGGTGCCCCGCATACTAGGTAGCCTGGCTGCGGCAGCCATGCTGCGATGCCACAGCCTGTCGAACATTATGACATTATATGGGGGTCCGCGCACTTGGCAACAGAATTCCCATAATATACTTAATTATTGGACTGAGTGCCTAAAGCGCAGGGGAGGCTAATTCCATTTCGTTCTCTATTTAAAATCACTCTTATCAATTACAATAGGCTTATGCACCTTAAAACTGCATGGGATAAAGTTCATCCCACACTTGCAGCTGTTCCTCATGCATTTTCTCATGTACGGAGAACTCGTTGTCCACCTTCAGGTACTTCCTGTCCTTGGGTTTCATGACCGGCCAGTGCAGGGTCGACAGTTCCGGCAGCTCGCCCTTGCGGGGGTTCGGATCTCTGTAGGTAGAGAAGCACAGGTTACAGTCTCCATTCCAGTTACTAATTAATATATAAAGCATTATCATCGATTCACCGCACCGGGAGGCGGCATGTATGGTATGTAGGTCTCCGAGAACAACCTACACGTTGTGCTTACCCGTACTTAGCGAAGGTGTACCAGATGGCAGTCATGCGCTCCACAATGATGTGGTCCTGAGGAGCGGGCGGCGGCGGCGACTTAGCCTTGATGGGAGTTCGGAAGTAGCTCATTGAGAACAGGTAGATCAGGTCGTCGTGATGTGCCGCACCTGCACGCGATACAAAATTGTTATTGTGTGCAATGTGATAGATACAGGGATTGCAATCGCTCTCCTCGTATACCGTTAGGCACCTGCCAGTGACAGATCAGCGAAAGTTCGTCATGTGTTGAGCGACATGTCATGAGCCTTGCGTGTAAAATATTTTGCATATTATTTACTCACGTACCTACTCCAACATATTATTTCTTATAGAGTGGCCATAGTATTCACCTGCAGGCTTGCCAGTGAGCGGGTCCTCATAGAAGCTGTTGTTGCCAATGTAGCTGAACAGGCTGTACCACACCCGCTTGGGTGAGTGACGGCACATCAGGTTTGCCATCCTGCCGGAGAAATAAATTGGTTAATCGACTGCAGGGTTACTTTTTAACTTTCAGAAGTCATTTTGGTCAGGCGAAATACCTGTGCGTGTTAAGACCAATCCAGCTGTCCCCATATAACTTTCCAAGTTTTTTGTTGTCCTCAGGGGTGTCTTCGATTGGTTTGTCACCCAAGTAAGCTTCTTTTAGCCGGCGGCTGGCTGCGGCAGAGTTTTTCTCGGGCAGAGCGAAAGAAATCGGAGCAATCGTTTCCCACTCGGCGTTCATACGATCGCGGAGAGTTTTATTCCTAGTTACACCTAGAAAAAAAAAGATCACAGATTACAGCAGTACTGACTTGTACTGAGAACTTAGCTCTTAAAAGTATTAGCAATTTTTATTCGTCAGAAAACTCCCATAATTCTCAGACTACCCTTATTATCACAAACAATGTGAGTACCTGTCGGGTTACACGCAACGCTCGCAACGTGTCGACGTGACGACGAGATCTTAGCATGTGAATCCCGATGACGGAAGAGAATGCTAGTACCTACTTAGTAACTTACTGAACGCCTTTCAGTAGAATTTGTCCTCGGTTTGGTAAGCAGAGTGGGGCATGCATCTTGCCCTTGCGCACGGTCCCATAAGACTGCACCGACAGGAAGCTGTCCAACGTCCGGCTCCACCGTAGGGTTCCAGAATGCTCGTATTGATTAACTCACTGAAAGCCTTCCAGAAGAACTCGTCCTCGGTTTGACTGATGAGCAGCGGAACGGCGTGCATCTGACCCTTGCGTACGGCCTCATCAGGCTGCACCGAGAGGAAGCGTGGCTGCCCGACGTCAGGCTCCACCACAGGCTCCCAGAAGCTGACGGCATCGTTACCGGATTGCTGAAACCATATATAAAAAAGTGCTCTTTGGCTGGGAAACAAACGCCTGATTAAAGCTTACCGCAGAAATAATTGATAACGTGATTTGCTTTGCCTCATGTTTATTGAAAAAAAAAACGTGTCTCAAACTGGACTGCGTGTTTTGACACACCTGATAATATGCTATATTAGTTGCATTTGGAGCCAACTTTCGTCAAAGCACGCACGGTAGTCCGCTTTGGCTGCCTAAATATTTGCAGAACTTCAATAGTTCCTATTGACTACCACACTGAGTGTTCTTCTTGGCGCGGCCAAAAAATAACGTTGGCAGACCGTTGCTTCGCTTTAAAGATTGCGCAAAGAGGGACATATCCGCTTTTATATTGAGTACAAAAACTGGCAAAAGCTTACAGAGAAGCGGACGGAGTTTTCTCTTGTCAGACCTGCGGTGTAGAACTTGTAGATTACGTATCGGTTTAGTTAGCCACCTAAAACGGTGTCTCTCATTACACCATACGTTACCTGCAATAAGGCCTATATATTATGCTGTAATGTATGTATTCTTTATTACAACACGAACGAGCCATGAAGAAGATTACAATAATTGCAATCCAATTATTTTTAGAGGTAGGTAGACATCAGGATCCTACCTTAAGTTTGTTTACATTTGTTACTATTCTTTGTTCGATGCATTTTCTGGATTATTATGTATAAGTAAACTACATTTAACTTACATCCCAGAATCCGGTCAAAGAGTTGCCCATATCCTGCCAGGACTTTGTCTTCAGGCAGTCGACAATAGCTCGCGAAGAGTTCGTGGGGCAGTTGAGGATCTTGGCTTGTTTCTGAGCCAGGTGAAACTGATGTGGGGGCAATGGTACCTTGCCCATAGGGGAGGCGGACATCGCAATACCGCGGTGGAACAAGCCTGGAAGCGCCATAGTACTCGTTATAATGATTATGAAATAGGTTGTGCTAATAGTTACGATAATAATCATTATCCGATTCTCTCAAACACAAAAGGGGTCTTAATGAATTGTAAATGTAAGTACTTGTAGGTACATTAATAACCAAACAAATGTTTTGGTCATTTGTACTGTGATTTGTATGTAATAAATAAATAATTACAATAAATACCAGCGAATAATATCCTCATAACACAAATTAAATTTGTTTGGAGGCAATTGACACATTGATCGATGGAAAACTAAACTATATATATATATATATATAAGTATTTAAATATACTCTCCGTCTACCGTCTACCGTCTACCGATCAAGTGCGCTAACTATATATTTGCGTGTTTTGTGAGATTTCGTCAGTAGTACTTATTACATCTGTACATCTGTGGGTACTACCTACGCTTGTCCCGCTGGCACACTAGTTCCGACAGGCCGTATGTTAATTGTAATTATTGTAAATAATATAAAATGTGTAATAAACCTTTAGACATCGGTGAAATCATGTGCAACATGACGCTGATAGAGCCAGCACTGTCCCCGGCGATGGTGACCTTTCCCGTGTCGCCGCCGAATGCCGCTACATTGCGTCTGACCCAGCGCAGCGCGGACACCTGGTCCTTGTAGCCGTTGTTGCCTGGGGCCACTGCATCACCTGTGCTCAGGAAACCTACGAACAAAACATTTCTTCAATGACTGAGTCCACTTATAAATATATTGTTATTTCTTTTTTGCCTCGCCTATAATTATGTCCTACTGCTAGGCAAAGGTCTCAACACTCTTGCGCCACTCGTCTCTATATTGGCTGCATGCTCCCGCTACACGGCTTAAGGTCTAACTCCCCTCATGAAGCACAACGAATATGTTATAGCAAATTTAAATTTGAAAATTGTCATAATATCACAGTGACACGAGGTCTATCGAAATAGCCTATTCCACATAGGGATGATTTTTGCTGAAGAATTTTACAGCATACCTACTGTAAAAATAAACTCAATATACCTATATTGATTTTTTTTATTTAATATCTTAATATATGTTGAAGTATTTGGGTTGATTTCAGAAACCTTATAATTCAAGAATTTAATTTAGGTAATTTGCAGTTAATAGGTACAAAAATGAGCTTAAACACATTTTTTCAAGGCTGACATGGTAATTTTTTTATCTCCGTACGCATATTAAGCGGTAGCTATAGGTACCCAACCTTACCCAACATAGAAACGACGCCACGTCTCTGTAGCCAATTGTATGAAGCCTTTCTAGCGCTCCTTGGAAACGTCAAATTTTAACTCTAATTTCTGACTTTTAGAGTAGTTTCAGTGTATCTGTAAGTCCAATATAGAAGTTTGATCCCAATAAAAAATAGGATTCATTAACTTCCTAAAAATAGGACATCATGCCTCTTATGTAACTAAACCATTGGGCCAGAGATTTAAAAAAGCCGTTTACCAAATATTATTTATTGTAACAAAAGAGAACTTAATCGTGTTCAAAACGTGTTTATTTAATTAGGACGACGTTTCGAACGTGATGTTACGTTCCTGGTCTCATAGGGACTAAAAGAGGCGGGCATCAAAATCTTCTTGTCATGCGAGTATTTTAAACTACCCACACTTGGCCTTTATTATCTTTCTTTGAAGCGTCGAGGTAATTAAATAAACACTTTTTTACCAGATATTAAAAAAAATACATACTCATCAAACGTCAAAAAAAGCACGATCAGATAAATAACTCAGTTCAGACAACAGAATGATACATCTATAGTTTACCATGCTGCCGTGCTAAGGTAAAAGGTGACCTTTTGCTGTGGAGCTCTAAACAAAAAGGTCGCTTTAGCACGGCAGCATAGGTGTGTGATTCTGATTACCAAGAGACGCAAGCCGGTAGTTGATGGTGACCAGCACGATGTCCCTGTCCAGCAGATAGTCGGGGCCAAAGAGATCAGAGCGGCCTGTCATCGAGTAGAAACCGCCTGGGTGTATGAAGAATATTACTGGCAGTTTACGGGAGCTGAAACAAACCAACAGCACCATTTCAGTAGCAGAAGGACATTATGCCTACTTAAGAGACGCTGTGTTCTCCAATCACGTGAGTGATAATTAATGGTGCTTGAATTCAACTGAGAGCGACCAGAAGAAATGCTCAAACTGAAGCCAAAACATAATTTCTGGTCTCATAGGTACGGGCATGTAGATATTCTTTACTCTTTAGTCGTTCGTAAACCTTTTTTTTATAACAATGTAAGATATGATTATTAAGTCCATAAGAAAAATAAACATGTCTCGAAATCGAAAAGTCGAAAGTCCTGTTAACCCTATTGGTTTTCTAATTCCTTAATAAAATGATTTATAGATAAGGATAAGTATCATAATTTGATCACAATAAATATAAAAAATTTGGAAATCCACGTGATTATGATACTTATTCTACTCGAAGAGCTAGGTCAAAGTGTGCAATGGATACTTGTTTTAAAGCCTACATTTCTAGTATCGAGGAAAATATTTCACGTGACATAAAAATGTTCTGGAAGTATACAAAATCTAAGAAAAACACAAACGATATTCCAAATGTATTATATGTATTAGGTATAATGATGTTCATGTATCTAACGGAAACGATATTGCTAACCTTTTTGCAGAATACTTCTGTTCGGTGTACGGTCTTCCCTCCGCCTCTACAAACTATGTACCGAACTTTCCCGCGGCCACTAGCGCCCTCTCATCCGTAATTTTGGATAAAAAAGTAGTTTTTAACAGTTTAAATACCCTGTCTATTGACAAAGGGCCTGGACCAGACAATATACCACCGATTTTTATCAAACTATGTGCAACCGAACTTGTACATCCAAATTTTAATCTTGATGCATGGAAATTTGTTAAAATAATTCCCATCCACAAATCAGGAGATAAAAAAACCGGCCAAGAGCATGTCGGGCCACGCTCAGTGTAGGGTTCCGTAGTTGCTCATCCTTCACAATAAACTGCTGTTTTAAGCCCGAGGTTTAAGTTAAGAAAGATTTTGAGCTCCATAAAAAGGTCGTAAACGCCCTAGAAACTGTAATCACTTATTACTTTCTGGAAGTCAACTTATGACCTTTTAAAGAAAAAATATGAAATTTGGCGATAACTCAAAAACGGCTCGACCGATTTTGTTCAATATAGTTTTCATTGAAATTACTTACTTGTTTGACCCGTGGTTGAAAAGTTAGAGGGGGGGGGACACTATTTTTTTTGTTTGTGGAGCGAATATTTACAAAACTGCTGACTTTATCAAAAAATAATATTAGAAGACCCCTATTATTTTTACAAGACCTATTCAACGACACCCCACACACCAGTATTGAAAAGAAAAAAAAATCACCCCCACTTTAGGTGTTCGAGAGGTACCCGAAAAAAATTTTTTTTTAAATTTTATTTTACCGTTCTCTCCGCGTTATACATACCCATACTCATACCAAATTTCAGCTTTCTAGTACTAATGATCATGGAGCTAAGCCGCGGACGGACGGACATGGCGAAACTATAAGGGCTCCTAGTTGACTACGGAACCCTAAAAAGGACGTATCCAACTACAGACCGATAAGTATAATCAGTTGTTTTGCTAAAATCTTTGACGCTCTTGTATACGATCATATATATAACCATTTTTCCCAGGTGATAAGTCAAAATCAAGATGGTTTTGTCAAAAATCGGTCCGCAACGTCAAACCTTCTCACTTACACGCATGACCTTGCTTCAGCTCTTAACGATAAATGTCAGGTAGACGCCATTTATACTGATTTAGCCAAGGCTTTCGACAGAGTAGATCATGGGATCCTTTGTCTCAAGGCCGATAGACTTGGTATTCATGGATGTCTCTTACGTTGGCTACAATCTTACCTACTCTGGAGATCTCAGTTAGTGTCGTTGTATGGATATCAATCCCGTGCTTTCATGGCTACGTCTGGGATTCCCCAAGGATCCAATTTAGGCCCTCTTCTCTTTTTGATATTCATTAATGACCTTCTAGAAAAAAACACATGCAAATCTCTGGCGTACGCTGATGATATTAAAATATACACTAGAATTAAATATATTGAAGACTCTATCGTGCCACAAAACAATTTAAACACTTTACACAAATGTTGTAATAACTATTTCAAAAAAAAAAATCGAGTTCCAATATAAAATAAATGACGTAAGTACCCTTGAAACGTTAAAATTATTAAAGACCTAGGAGTCTGGCTTGATAACGATCTATCGTTCCGTGCCCATTATGATTACATTATACCTAAATAAAGCCAACAAAGTAATGGGATTTATTCTGAGAATAAGCAAGCCCTTCAAAAAACAAAAAACGTTAACTCTCTTATACGGTTCGTTAGTCGCAAGCATACTGGAATATTGTGCCATAATATGGTCACCTTTGTATAAAACACATATACTGCGGATTGAAAACATCCAGAAGCGCTTCATTCGTCATCTCAGTTTCAAACTCGGGCTTAGAAAATCTCTCCCCTCTTATGATGAAAGACTAAAACATTTTAATTTCATGAGTAGAATCTCGACGTAAAATAACTGATCTCGTAACCTGTCATAAGATTCTTAATAACAAAATTGACTCGCCTGACCTGTTAACCAATTCACATTTCGTATAGAAAATAGGCCAGTCGCAGTTTGCATCTCTTTTCTGTTTCAAGGGCTACTAATAATGTATATAGCAAAATGACACGCTTTTATGATAGTTTACTAAAGAAAAATCCAGATTAAGACATATTTAATTGTAAAATTTGTGTTCTTATTTGTACTGCCCGTAGTAATTTAAGTATAATCTTTGTTATGCATTTAGTTAATGCATGCTGGCTCATCGTTGCATGCACTTTACAAACACTCTAAAATGTTGTGAGTATTTGTAATTGAGTAACAGACACATACATGTCTCAATAGTGTAAGTCTTAGTTAAGTTCTTAAGTTTGTGACTGGTAACTATGCCTTTTCTAAATAAATAAATAAAATATACACTATGCTCCTGCCGGGTTATCACTCTCGCCACTTCAGTTGTCATGCGACACGTCATCACTCGTCTCTATTACGTAGTTGCAGTTGTGATAGACGGGCAGAGGGGATGGTACGGATGCGAGTAAAGTCCTCGTCCGAACCTCGATGACGTTTGACGGGCGAATGCCAAGTGTTTACCAGTTGTTCTCGGGAGTGTAGACATTTATCCGGAGACAGTCTTCGTGCACGAAGTACTCGCCGGGTTCGACGGGCAGGGGGCACGCCGGGCCGTCTTCGGTGGCGTCCACTTCCGAGGGATACGTCATCATGTCCACCGGGGGCTGCGAGTACCAACCACGTGGTGTGATTAAATTGTGATTGATGCAAAATTTTAAGGACTAACACATATATAACTTTGTTGTTTGGAACTGTGAAATATACACTTTTCATCACACTTTCTCGTAAACAAGAGTTTACATGCTAGAAAAGCGGGCGGTAAGTCGTAAATTAGGCCCTAGGGCGGTAAGTAATTTCTATCACACTTTAAGGGATTACATGCTAGAAACCCGGGCGGTAAATCGTATATTACGCCCAAAGGCGGTAAGTAATTTTGGTATTGATTACTATTTATTACTTTTATTTTATTTCCTCCAAAGTGTGATGAAAAACGTCGTACGTTACTCTGCTGGTAAAGGAATTCCAAACTCGTGTCATTAAAGTCCTTCGTCTTGGGCTGGCGCTGCGAGTACCAACCAGGTGTTAATTAAATTGTGATTGATGCAGAATTTTAAGGACTAACACATATAAATTACAAACGGAAATAATTTAAGCACATTGAGCTTTGTTGTTTGGAAGTGTGAAATATATAAATGTTATCAAAAGGTTGCACAAAATACCTGCTGCTGTTATGCTGCATGAAATAATAAACAGTCAAATAGGTACGAAATAAGAAGCCTAGAAGTGATAGTCGCAAAATTGTACTGCTGGCGCGTATCGGATGCCTTGGTAGGCCTGGAAGCGGATCCCGAGCCGCGACTCCATCCAGGACTCGCGGATGGAGCCCACCGGCGTTACTGTTGAAGGACCGGCATGGAACAGACCTGGAACCGGAGCTCCCCAACCGGCGGCTGCGCGTAGCGGATGCCCCGGTAGGCCTGGAAGCGGCGCCGGCGTCACTGTGAGAGGACCCGCATGGAACAGACCTGGAACCGGAGCTCCCCGACCGGCGGCTGCGCGTAGCGGATGCCTCGGTAGGCCTGGAAGCGGCGCCCGAGCCGCGACTCCATCCAGGACCCGCGGATGGAGCCCGCCGGCGTCACTGTGAGAGGACCAGCATGGAACAGACCTGGAACCGGAGCTCCCCGACCGGCGGCTGCGCGTAGCGGATGCCTCGGTAGGCCTGGAAGCGGCGCCCGAGCCGCGACTCCATCCAGGACCCGCGGATGGAGCCCGCCGGCGTCACTGTGAGAGGACCAGCATGGAACAGACCTGGAACCGGAGCTTCCCGACCGGCGGCTGCGCGTAGCGGATGCCCCGGTAGGCCTGGAAGCGGCGCCCGAGCCGCGACTCCATCCAGGACCCGCGGATGGAGCCCGCCGGCGTCACTGTGAGAGGACCAGCATGGAACAGACCTGGAACCGGAGCTTCCCGACCGGCGGCTGCGCGTAGCGGATGCCCCGGTAGGCCTGGAAGCGGCGCCCGAGCCGCGACTCCATCCAGGACCCGCGGATGGAGCCCGCCGGCGTCACTGTTAGAGGTCCAGCAAGCTCTGCAACAGTAAGCAAGCAGTGTTATGAAGGAGAATTCGTTGCGAAGGGTATAGCCGTGTTTGTATGGGGCATCGGCCCCAGGAGCCAAATCGATTGCCGTTTTGCTAATATATTAGCCCAGATGTAAGATGCTATTTTACAAAAAAAGCACCCTGAAATACTTCAGGTTTTAGAGAAAAAAAAAAAAACTAAAATTGGTTTTCATTTTCTTTTATCTAAACTACTCAACAGATTTTTTTTTTGTAAATTATACCCATTATGTAGATAATAGATCTCTATTATATAGTATTATTTAAAAAAAATGGATTTCCAAATATCCTTATAAGTAGTGAAATTTTGCAGTGCAAAACAGCAATCGATTCGGCTTCTGGGGCCGATGCCCCATACAAACACGGCTATACCATTTATTGTGTTATCTATCTAAGTAAACAATCGGTATACTTACGTACAGTTTCAAAACATTACTATTTACTTCGTAATCAAAAGTAATACCCAGGTGGTGTTTTTATATATGTACATATGTACTCGTAGGTATGTTTTTTAAAGTAAACTATTATTCTTTTCACCTCACACGCTCGAAAAATCTCCGTTTATTTATAACGCGAAAACGTGCAATATAGTAATTTGTGCAACAAGAGAGCAAACTTCAGGGCTGAATTGTCAAAAACGCTGAAACTAATTTTCTTGTATTCTAATAATGTGCACTTATACAAAGTTTCAAGTCCCGCGCTCAAAAAAAATACTTTCAACCCCCTTTTTCACCGCCTTAGGGGATGAATTACAAAAAATTGCATTAATTCGTTTTCTTATTTTTAAATAAAATACCTTTTTCACAACACTGCTCGAAAATGTGGTTATAGATTACCTGAATCCAGTACACAAAACTGCTTACACATATATGTTCATTTGTAAACTGTATATCTATGTTAGCTCCCAACGCGACAACAATGTTGGACCTTACGGTAACAGTTCGTATCTACACTTGAATTTCATAGTAAGATACGACTTTTTAGAAAATATTTCAGACTAATTTTCTCGGCCGGCTTAAACGACAATTTAACCAATCAAAGCTTAATCGTCTGCTGCATGTCAAATTAAATTGACCAATGAGAATGCGTCATTTATGAGGCGTATTTTTTTCTTAAACTTATAAACACCCACAAACGAGTTTATTTTGTTAAGTAAGATAATACTCCTTAGATTTACTTTTTAATAAGTTTTTGTTAAAAAAGGTTTTACTCTGAAAATCATGAACATTTATATTTTAAAATTAGTTATGGGGCGTAAAACAATTTCCCAATTTCAACAATTACTAATTTCTCAACAAATAAACAGTTTTCAACAAATAAACATTTTTAATTACCTATATAAATATTGAGTTCATATTTTTTTTTATTCGGCTGATAAGCTATGACTCCATTGCGATGAGATGCGAAGCGCGCATGCGTTACGGAGCAGCCGGCCATATTAAAAAAAAAAACAAAATGTATTGTTTAGTAAATATTAAAATTGGTTTTGTAATGTGATAATGTGATTAATTTAATAATGTTCACATTGACTCACGAAATATTATATAATATTAGGAACGTATGTTAATATTGCGTATCGTTATAATGACCCTTCAGTGTATTATGTATAGTAGGGTTGTTTACCTGAGTGTAACCTAGACTAAATATTTAAATGTCTAAATTAAGTTGAAAGTGAGATAAGTTTGAATATTTTTGGTATTTCTTCATACCTAACTGGGTTGAAAATCGTCTTTATGTTTGAATATCGGGCACGATCAGCTTTATGTTTATAATAGCCCTGATTTTTACAACAATGAGGCTGCAACAAGGCGCCGAGTTTAATGACCAATATGAAAAACTCGTAGGTATTATAATATATTTCCTCGTGTCGTGAAAAGCACTATGTTAAGTCTCGGCTGAAAGTGCAATAGATTAACTCGTACTATCGAAGGCCTCCCCTGCGGGTCAGCCTTCGAAATTTACTCGTTAATCTATTGCTTACTTTACAGCCTCTACTATTAACAACGTTTCTAATTCCTAACTTAAAATAAAACTTATAACCGATACAACCTTTCAACCTCTTTTATCCTTAGTGGTTGAATTTTCAAAAACGCTGAAATTACTTTTCTTGTATTTCTAATTATATGCCTGTATCAAAGTTTAAAGTCCCGCGCTCAGAAAAGAGTTTGATCTGCATACAAACGTTAAACTCCTTTTGTACCACTTTCAGGGATGAATTTTCAAAAACTAATTTTCTTCAATTTTATTTTAATATTTTTTTACGAAGTTTCAAGTTCCTCGCTTAAATTAAATTTGAACCCCAAGACAAACTTTCATCCCGCTTTTAACCCCTTAGAGGTTGAATTTTTTGTAACGTTCAATTCATGTTATTTTGTTATACATGCCTTAATAAGAAATTTCAAAGAATTTGTAAAGAAATTCAAACTTTCAACCCCTTTTTAACCCTTTTAGGGGATAATTTTTTGAAAACGCTGAAATTAATTTTCTTGTACCAATTCTAATAGTATGCCTTTACACAAAGATTCAAACCCGCGCTCAAAAAAATTTGATCTCCGTACAAATTTTTAACCCCTTTTCACCGCCTTAGGGGATGAATTTTTAAAAATGCTGAAATCAGTTTTCTTGATTTTTAATTTAAATTATACAAAGATTCAAACTCCTATCTTCAAAAAAAAAACTTGTACCCCATACAACCTTTCATCCCCTTTTTAACCCCTTTGGTGATTGAATTTTACAAAATTGCTTCTTATCTCTTGTACACTTTATAAATGCAACCTACTGTGCTAATTTCAACTCTCTAGCATTTGTAGTTTCGGCTCTGCGTTGATGAGTCAGTCAGTCAGGACACTTGCATTTATAAATGTAGATTAAGATTATTATTATTACGAGATTTTGTTTATGGTTTGATTAATATTTTTAGGTACGTGTAAAGCACCAAACAAAATAAATACAAAAGAAAGTAACAATAAAAATTTGAACTTTTGTAAACTTGATGTTTTGTAAAGTTCGTTTTTTGTAAATTTTCGAAACAGCATATTTACCTATAGTATAAAGTTGAAAACCCTTATCTTATTTGAACGCTATTTGTTTTATAAAAAATACACAATTCTTTAAACATTCGGCCTCTTCTTCGTATTTTATAATTATATTTGAAAGAAACAGCTAACTAGGGTAGAGTGAAGTTCGAATGATTCGAATTTTATAATTAATAACTGCGAAATGACAATTCATGTCCAATTTCAAAAATTAAAAAATTATTAGAGTTTCGTAGCCAACTAGGAACCCTTATAGTTTCGCCATGTCCGTCTGTCCGTCCGTCCGCGGCTTAGCTCCGTGATCTTAGTACTAGAAATCTGAAATTTGGTATAAGTATGTGTCTACGTATCACGCCGACAAAACGGTACACTAAAAACGTTTTTTTTTCTCGGTACCTCTCGTACACCTAAAGTGAGGGACTTATACAAAATAGCGAGTTTCCCTAAAGGTCAGGTAATTAATAACATCAATCGATTCGATTGGTGCCGTGAAACATGCCAACTTTGCCCGCTTTTGTCGTAAAAACCCGAATTTCTCTCATTTTTTCTATGACGGGATAAAGTTTTTTTTTGTCTAACGCATCCATCGTATTCATATGCATGCGTTTATTACGAGAAACAATTTTTAAATCTACATTTAACCAATTTTTTTATCAATTTTCACCTCGGGTAAAGTTATCTAAACTTTTGCAAACATTGCCCAAATCGATTATTTTCGTAACTATAGCCCCTACGACGTTAAGATAAGGATCAGTATAAAATCTGGGGTAATAATGGCGTTCTACTTAATATCTTGGTCTTAACTGTACAAACACGTGTGCAATATGGGTGGGCAATGTTACATAGGTATTTCGTTTTTCTCCATACAAGCCGAATCAAGCAGTTTGAAATTGTTAGGGTTGTCACTTTTGGTTGAGTAAACCATCTTTACCAATACCATTATCAAAATGAAAAATGTATGCTTAATATTCGATACTAATAGTTAGGCGGTTTTTTTTTTACTTCACGTTAGAATAATCTAAATAAAAATTGTCATAATTGAATATTCTATGTTTTTTTGTTTTATGGACATTACATGACATGACATGCAGCTAATGCTAAAAGTACAACGGCTTAATAGAAATATAATTTACCTTACCTTAAATACATAACCCTCCTTTATTTACGCAGTCAGGTAAAATTACGACAAGGTGACAACCCTAACCCTTTTTTTAGTCTGGGCAACAGCGTTGCCAGATGGTTACATTTGTTACATTTTTCGTAACTTTTGACCCTCTCTCGTAACATGTAAGTAACTTTTGATTTTTGGGGAATTTTCGTAACTTTTCAATAGCCTTTGTTAAAAATACTAGTGGGAACATTAATTTCGATTCTGAATCCAAATAACATGTAGGTACTATCGGGAAAAAATATATCATGTGTATACCACTGAAAAAATTAATGAAAATTTCGATAATGGGTTTCAGTTTTTTTTTTTAATAAATACCATTAATGTAATACGCCATAATATGATAGGATTCATAACATAATATGTGAAAATCCTATACAAAAATGTATGATTTCAACTCGAGGGACTGCACCAAAATTTAAGATGGCTATCCTTCTAAAAATATTCTTAGGATTCAAAGAACTTCCGATCGTCAAATCACTTCGTTGTTCATCTGTCAAGATACAAACTATTATGTTCCGTTTATATCCGAAATCCGTAAATTTGTATTTATATTAAGCGAACACATTTTTGTAGAGGTTAGAAAGTAAACAACGGATGGATGAGTAAGTTCGAGGGCCAAGATGAGGCCCTAGATAATACAAGTCTATCTATTGTACTTTGGGCCAAGACATTATAATATTTAATAATATGTATATGATGCTTTTAACAACTAATAAAATAAAAAAATATATTTCATGGTCGCTTCAATATGACCTATTATACAATTTATTTAGTTAAACGAAACACAAGTAAAAATTAACAGAACTCAACATAACCTAAATAAAATAAATATTTACACAATATCGCAAATCGAGATTAACACTATGTTTCTCCCGTCAGTTTTAATTTTTTAAATATTTTCTTTAATCTGCACTCTTAAATTTTGTCATACAAGTCGTGTCCCTTGAAAGACGCGATAAATTCAAAAACCTAACAAATATCAATATCAACAGTCAATAAAAATGGAATACAATTCCGTAAAAAAATAGAATACAATCCCATGATTAAGTTTTTAAATAAAATTTGTAATTTATCTAACGCATATATTCGGTGTACTATCAGTGCAGATACCTGTAAGAATTTTGAATTGGCTGCTTTTATCAAGAAACACCACTCGCTTAACAGACTATCTATTAGCCAGTACTAAACATATTAAAACTGAGGCGTCTTCCTTGATTTTTTTAGTGTGATTTTTAATTAGCGGGAGTAAACTGATGTAATTTAATTAAGTTTAATTTGGTTTTAACATATCACTTTTTATCAATAAGTCAATCTAATATCAGAAATTACGTGTTTTCACATTCATTTTTTTTTTAAATAATTTCTGAATAACGAAAATATAAATTATGACATCCGTCAAATCAATGGATAATTAAAAATTCAACTTTAGATATAAAACTGTTAGAGTGGATATTATGCGTTTTAAAAAAATGTACCTCAAAAATTATGTATTCTCATTGGTCAATTTACTTTGACATTTGTTGTGATTGGTCCAATTGTCGTTTATAACAACAACGTTTATGTTTATGTCAACAAGATTATTGTATATATGGACAGTTTTCAACACTATACACAGCTTCACGTCACATGGGAAGCATCCCACCAGGTGGATCGACCTGGTTAGGTTTGCGGGAAGCAATTGGATGAGGGCCGCGCATAACCGATCGTTGTGGAGAAATTTGGGGATGTTTTTGTCCAGCAGTGGACGTATATTGGCTGATATGATGATGATGACACAGTTTCCCATGCCAAATATAGATTTTTAGACTATTATATTTTTTTTTTTATATAACGAACATATTTAAAGTAAATATTCGATACTTTCATTTCATAGTTTGTACCTTTGGAACCCTCGGTACGCGAATCCGATTCGCGCTTGACCATTTTTTTATTAATATCAAAATGTAACTTTCCCAGCAAAAATGTAACTTTTCGAGAAATTAAACGTAACTTATGCCACAATGGCTCTGGCAACACTGCTGGGCAATGTTGGCATTCATAGGTTAGCAAGTTACTGGATAACATTGCCCACCATCATAACTCCGGTTTTAATAAGTAATTTTAGTTCAAACTACAATAAAAAATATCTACAGTTCTTATTTTATAACAAGCAATAAGATACATTCACCTGAGGCTTCCCCATTCTGTAAAAAATACACCAGAACTTCACCTAGAATTGGCCCGCCAAATCACGCACCTTATTCGACTAGTCCCAACACGTTACGCGGAATGAAGTTGCGCGCAAATGTGATTCCCAGTGATACCACAGATATGATCTTATTTCCACTAAAAATAGTAGTGTTGCCATAATCATCTTGAAATTGTCTACAGTAACGTTTCTTTTTTTAAGTAGCGTTTTGGGCAAAGTTCCCTGTGGAGGCAAAGTTGGCATATTTCACGGTTGTAGGAACTTTGGCTGTCATCGAAACGATTAATTGACTTCGAACAATACATTCTACTAATATCGATCAACAATCGATAGTTGTGGTTACACCCTAATCACTCAAAAATAAGAGCAGTAACAACCTGGATCCTGGACCGCCATGGCACACACCACAGCAGCGCAAAACACGAGCAATTTCATCATCTTGAGTATGTATATAAATAGCAAGTTTTATTATCACAATCCTTGGGGCTCGCACGGCCTCGTCGAGCCGACTGGTGGCGGCGTCAGCGCCTGCGGTATATAACTGAAGAGATACTGTGACTGTGACTAATTTGTATTCAAACTAGTCACCCAAGTAACACCACATGCTGCATGGATAAAGCTTAAGTGAGTCTGAAACTATGCGAAAATTACTTACGCCTATAATAACATAATAATCAACGGTTCTAAAACATATTATAACATTTTGTTAATAATAAATACTACTTACCCGAATTCAAATTCACTACACAGTATAACTGAATAATAGATAAAATGTGAAACCTTGTATATCTTTAAGTCCAAATTAAGTGATTAAGTATTCAAAATCAAGCTTTCTAATAAAAAATAATACACAATAGGCAACAATTAAACATCATTTTACAGTAGGTAAACAAAGACTCGTAAATGGGAAAACCGCGCAAATTCATGGTGCAAGTTGCAAGTGAATCAATTAGGTAAGTACCTACTTGCCGATCGTCTCATGTTAATACCTTTCTCATTTATAAAGTTAGCATTGTTAGTTTACCCATACATACTAATTGTATTATAATTCATACAACATTTAATTCATTCGCATAATGAAAATATCATATTATAGCTACTCTTCCTGTTTAGTTTATTGATCACTAATCAATATTTTCATAGTGTTGTGTAGACTGACTTTAGCCGACCTTATGGATAAGAGTCGATAACGTAACTCATCAACATCATAGCTTGTTTAACTTCACAACAAATGATAGCTCGAAGTTATAAGGATAATGATTCTGATATATAAGATAAGATAAGATAGATAAGATATTTATTGAATAATAACTTATTTTACAGTAATAATAACTAAGTATAGCCTAAGACATTCTACTTGGCAAAAAATTACATGCGCCTGAACTAGGATTCCCTGTATTTCAAGCATAAAGTAAATAAATAATCATAAACACATTAAACAGTAGTTCTTATTAAATAGTTTGATAAAATTATAGAACGGATACAATAATATTAAATTAGAAAAAAAAACAACTTAGAACAATCAGTAATTTTTCTGTATCTTCGTATGACATACTAGCGGCCGCCCGCGACTTCGTCCGCGAAGATTTTTGATTATGACAAAGATATTAAAATAGGTAGGTAAGGAATTTTATTCTTAGTTAATTCACCCCCTTAGGAGCAGAATTTTTTAGGGTTCCGTAGTCAACTAGGAACCCTTATAGTTTCGCCATGTCCGTCTGTCCGTCTGTCCGTCCGCGGCTTAGCTCCGTGATCATAAGTGCTAGAAAGCTGAAATTTGGTATGAGTATGTGTATGTATCACGCCGACATAACGGTAAAATAAAAACTAAAAAAAAAACATTTTTTCGGGTACCTCCCCTACACCTAAAGTGGGAGTGACTTTTTTTTTCGTTCCAACACTAGCGTGTGGGGTGTCGTTGAATAGGTCTTTTAAAAACAATAGGGGTTTTTAAACATCATTTTTTGATAAAGTCAGCAGTTTTGTAAATATTCGCTCGGGAAATCCAAAAAATAGTGTCCCCCCCCCCTCTAACTTCTCAACCACGGGTCAAAAAATTATGGAAATATTCATGAAAATAAGGCCTTATTAGTACTTTCAATGAAAACTATATTGAATAAAATCGGTCGAGCCGTTTTTGAGTTATCGCAAAATTTCATAATTTTCTTTAAAATGACGTAAGTGCCGCGCGGTGTTCTTATACTTCGATCGTTACACATATTAGTTAAGTGCCATACTGCATTAAAACATTTCGCTCAATCTGGTGTGTATAATCGATAACTTCCAGAAGGTAATAAGTAATTACAATTACTTTGGCGTTTACGACCTTTTTATAGAGCTTGAAATCTTTCTTGTAATTTAAATTTGATTTTATTGTCTATTGTGAAGGATGGGAAACTACGGAACCCTACACTGAGCGTGGCCCGACATGCTCTTGGCCGGTTTTTTTTTTGTATTTGATTAAGTAAGCTTACTACAAAGTTTCAAGTCTCTAGTTCAAAAAAGTAAAGTTTCTCCCATATAAACATTGCACCCCTATTTAACCCCTTAAGGGGTGGAATTTTTGAAAACGCTGAAAGTACTTTTCGTGTTTTTTAATAAGTAATCTTTCTACAAAGTTTCAAGTCTTTAGCTCAAAAAAAGTTTAGGGGACGAATTTTTGAAAACGCTGAAATTACTTTTCTTGTATTCTAATTGTACCTTTACACAAAAATTCAAGTCCCACGCTCAAAAAAATACTTAATCTCCATACAAACTTTTAACCCCTTTTTTACCACCTTAGAGAATAGGTGAATTTTCAAAAACGCTGAAATTAGTTTTCTTCCATTTTATTTTAATACCTTTTTACAAAGTTTCAAGTTCCTAGCATAAGAAAAACTTGTACCCCATACAAACTTTGCACCCCTATTGAACCCTCTTAGGGGAGGTATTTCCGAAAATCCCTTTTTATCCCTAGCCCACGTTATAAAAGTAACCTACTGTGCAAAAATCAACTCTCTAACATTAGTAGTTTCGGCTGTGCGTTGATGAGTCAGTCAGGACTTCTTCTTTTATATATATAGAAGAAGATAGATTTTGTAGTGCTTCCCGGAGTGTTTTTTTACATTTCGCGTAGCTGAGCGGATATATATCCAGCTTCGTATTAAGCCTACTGTACAGGAGAGGACCCAGCGAAACAAAAAATCTAAGCTAAGAGCAAACAATATCCTTTTCCTAGCGCCGTTTATTAGTACCTATAGGTACTCAGTGCTATAAGGGATTGCAGTGCAGCGTGCTGTTTTAGGACCGTGCTTAGATAGTACAAATACAGTTGTAGTTGCCGAACGGTTAGTACTTTACAAGACTTATAAAGAAGGTTAGTAGGGTAGAGGAAAAGACGGGAAGTGGAAACCTTTAGAATTGCTGAGCCCGTTCTAAGTTTAATAATGTAGTTTTGGCCAGGCCGCCCCATGAGGAAATGCAGTACGTTAATATCGATTCACATAGGGCAAAATACACTTGTTTGATTAACTGTGGGTCCGCAAATGAACGCAGTTTTTTGAAAACAAATATCAACTTAAGCCTTAAATACAAAGATCTAAGCTTAAAGAAAAATTGAAAAAGGAGCTACCTGGGGGAAGAGACCCAGAGGTACCGGGTTCGATTCCCGGTCTCTTCCCCCAGGTAGCTCCTTTTTCAATTTTTCTGTAAGCTTAGATCTTTGTATTTAAGGCTTAAATAAAAATTGTGGTGTCCTACCCACATAAAAAAATGCGACATTACATGTTTCATAAATATATAAAACTAACAGCGCCCTCCCTCGCTTAGTTTCCTAGCTTAGTAAAGTGGTGCGGTAAGATGTGAATATTAACGTATTTACATAGAGGTCGCCAAGGTGTAAAAACCTTTCAAATAAAACAATGCAAAGATCGACACACTAAGCATAAGGAAAAATTCGTCAGATCTTCCTGGAGCTAGGGTGGCGAAATGGTTAACGCGCTGGACCGGCAATCCAGAGGTACCGGGTTCGATTCCCGGTCTCTTCCCCCAGGTAGCTCCTTTTTCAATTTTTCTTTAATCTTAGATCTTTGTATTTAAGGCTTAAATAAAAATTGTGGTGTGCCTACCCACATAAAAAAATAAGACATTACATGTTTCATAAATATATAAAATATCAACTTACGAACTGTATTGCATAAAGCTGCGATGTGATATTTAAAAGAGAGAGTAATCATATCATCAATTATGATTCCTAAATACTTAATTTTGGTAACTGCGGCTATATCTGTACATTTGCATTGTATTATATTGGGGTCTTTACAGTTGTACGAGTAGAGCTTGGGGTAATTTGGTGTTAAATTAATTTGCGCATGCAGAGCTTTATGTAGTTAGTTTTGTCCGAATTAAGTGTAAGTAGATGCTGTTGAAGCCAGTTATTAAAAGTTATATAAATAACTAGCTTTTGCCCGCGACTACGTACGCGTGGAACTTGATAAAAGGGATTATTAAAAGCGCCTAAGCAAATGTAAGAGCAATTGTGCTTTTGGTCTAATAATTACATTTCCTACAGGGTCACCGCACCCCAACAGAAATGTTCACTCACTTTTCAATCTTTTTGGTATAATTTCCAGGATGAAAACTATCCTATGTCCTTCCTCGGATCGTAAACTATCTATATGCCAAATTTCATCAAAACCGATTTAGCGGTTTAAGCGTGAAGAGGTAACAGACAGACAGACACACTTTCGCATTTATAATACTAGCTTTTGCCCGCGACTACGTCCGCGTGGAACTTGGCAGTACGTAGGGTTTGCAATCCGGATATCCGAATATTCAAAGTATCCGGATATCCGCCATAAATATTATCCGAATAATGCAACACGATTTATTCGAATATCCGGATATTTTAGGTACTACTAAAAACTAGAATATTATTACTATCACTGTTATAAAAATATTAGGAATATTTTAAAATACAGATACTTATGTTAGCCAACAGTTAGTGTCACTACGTTTTATAGAAAAAATAAAGCATAATAACTTGATATATTTTCTCTAACCTTTACAAATAAATGAATTCTATTCTATTCTAATTCTATTCTATTCTATTCTATTCTCTTTTTACCCTTTTACGGCTCAACCGAATGAAATGGTTTGTTTGTTAGGTTGTGGTCGGGGTTGGGATTGGGAACAAGGTTTTTTTTACCTACTGAATAATATTTATTACTGTATAGGGCACTGGTAATCACTTGACAGTCAATCAATCGGTACTTAGCAGTTCTGGGAGATAGTTGTTATTGTTTTTATTGACTGTGTCGTGCCGTGCGTAAAGTGAAATATTGGTGTTTACCAAAAACGTGTTCATTTCGGTAGGCTTCTACAACTCACCCGGATAACGTAAGTAAATCGAACTTTGTATTTTAGTCCAATACCATACCATAGCAAGCGGATACGTTACGTGCAACTTGAAAATTTGATAGGTACTAGTATAATTTTGTGATACTAAATTATTTACTAACAGTAGCATATTGAATGAATCACATAATGAAAGTATTTTTCCCGAAAACGTTAATTACAAATTTACAATAATTACAATTCTTTGTTGCAAGCAATATGTTCAGTTTTATTAACACATTGTATTTGTATAATCTTATCGTATTGAACCTATCCACAACACAAAAAAAATATGAAATAGGTATACTTACATTTTGTAAGCTCTTTGGCAGATCAACTTTGAAAGTTGAGTTGAGAAAAAGATGATTTAAAATGAGTAGTGAGTTTACCGAATAAAACTGCAAATGAAGAAACAAACTCCGTATGGAAATATGTTTTAAAAGCCACAGATGGAAAAAGGGTGAATTTCAAAATATGTAACAAAATTTTGAAAAACTCAGGTTCAACATTTCCACTTCATAACCATTTAAAACTTCATTCAATAAACCTAAAGAAACGCTCAGAAAATGTATCGATATCCTCATCAAACACACCAACAACCGCATCGACGTCTCAAATGGCCAGCACCAACAGTACCAGCAGCAGCACCAGCGGTACCAGCACACATGCAACAACGTTGTTGTTGATTAAATTATTACAAGTATCAAAGTTCCTATTGTGTGTTTAGGTTTCTCATGCGTAAAATATTGATTTTTTTAGTCACTAATCAACCAACTTTCTATGTTTACTGTTAGTACTAAAACTAGATAGATGAATCGAACCTTAAGAGAATTTTAGTTTGATCTTATATTTAAATCTCGTTAATTATATAATTATTTTATTTGTGAGCGTATTTTATGTATCATGTGTGGTATGATGACGCCGGAGTTATTTTAATTTAAGGGTTACAAGTTAAATTCGATTTTATATTTTCGATTACAAGACTTGAAATTGGTTTTTAGTTTTTTTTCCTCATATATTCAAATTATCCGAAATATCCGGATATCCGGATATTGAAAATGAACTATTCAAATTATCCGGATACTAAAACTGGGACGGATATTGCAAACCCTAGCAGTACGGAAGCAACCTCGTACAACGCGATAGATATCCACCTTATCACCTTAATTAATAAAAGGGATTATTAAAAGCGCCTAAGCAAATGTAAGAGCAATTGTGCTTTTGGTCTAATCATTACATTTCCTACAGGTTCAATATTTTTAGGGAGAATTTCCAGGATGAAAGCTATTCTATGTCCTTCCTCGGATCTTAAAATATCTCCATGCCAAATTTCATTAAAATCGATTCAGCGGTTTAAGCGTGAAGAGGTAACAGACAGACAGACACACTTTTGCATTTATAATATTAGTATGGATGGATATAGTAAGTATAGTATGGATTTGCCCGCGACTACGTCCACGTGGAACTTAGAAGTATGGACGGATGTGTAAGACCAGAATTTAAGTGATAAGGTCAATAAATTATTGGTAACTGCGAGATAGTGTTAGCCGTATTTCCGAACGTACTTGAGAGAGCTGGCAACCCAGCGCACTGACAGATAGATTACCGCGTACTGGCTGCGTAGCGTCACGGATTCTTGATAAGATCAATGATTGTTCAATACTAAAATATATTGTTATCCAATATCTAGTGCTTTTACTCTTATTAGTTCAGAAGTGAGATCTTCTGATTCACATGCCTACAAAATATTTCGGTCAACTAAATTGATTCTCATATGAAATTCTGATTGTGTCGTAAAACAAAAGAATGACGCTTTGCTTCTTGTTTTACTTCGTATTTGTATAAAGGCACTACTTATTGGATAGTTTTATTACATAACGAGTAAACAGTAAAGCAAAGTTGAATAACCAACATGTAACGGGTGCCTACGTTATTTATTTGACAGTCTTTAATTAAGACGTGGTGTAAGTACTAAAATGATGGCGATGACGCGGTAAGTCCTTCAAAATCGCAAACAATCATTGTACTTGTAAATCGGTAAGGTATTTTACAGTTGTTTGGATATTGTGGGTGCATCGCTACTATTCTAGATGAAAGGTACCTACCCGATTCTACGATGAATAAGCTGTACATTTATGTGGCTTACCGAAATATCACTTTGTGTCTTTGAGTGTGACATTAAAATTAAAGCCATACAGCCTGGCGGTGTACTAATTGCATCTTAAGTGTTCTATGATATGACATATTGATTTTATTATGACAGGGTTTGTTAATTACCTGTTTAATATGGGCTTCACAGCAAGTTTTCAAAATTTGTATGCATTTTGTAACATTATCTTGGTGTGGTGTGTGGTTTTGCTTCTAAGTTTCACAGGTGAATAGAATATTATATTTTATTTGAAACCTGGACAGGATGTTTGTCAATGAAAATCTGTAGTAAGTATCACAGATGTAAATAGTTGCATTGTATTGTAAATAAGCAAATGGTGGATAAATCCAGGTATGAGTATTCGTTTATTTAATATTGCTTATTCAAGTAACTAAATATTACTTTATATAAAAACCATTATTGTTAATATGGTATTGCGTACAAATGGGATTAAGTACATACAGTAAACCTGGTGGTATATTATCAAGATATAATGTAAAATGACAACATTGATTGATTACACTAGGAGTAATGTACATGGATATCTAAACTGTATAGAGGAATTTGGAAACATATCACAATTGATGAAATGTGGTTCAAAGTCTAAACAAGGGTTACATAAAATACCTAATGAATTAATGATTATATATCTTGCTACTATTGTGTTGGTATGCTAAAGTTTTATAGATAAACAGGATGTCAGGAGATTATTATGACAAGTTGGATATCAACAAGAGTAAGGAAGTATTTGGTGCTGTCAACAATCAGAACACCCTCCGTTGAACTATGCAAGCAAGCATATTTTATGGAAATAAATAGTGATTTTAATCATATATCATGATTTCAGATGGTTACCTAATTTCTTAAATTGGTGTTAGAATACAGATATTCAATGTGAACAGATCCAGGAAATAAGATGATGAGAATTGTCACCGAAGGTGTCCAGACAAAAATGTGGTTTGCTATTGGAGATATAGTGGCAATGGAATGATTAACAGATTTCTTCAACTGGTGTTCAGCAAAGGTTATGATAAATAATAAATAACAACCGGTAAGAACTAATATTATGTTGGGTAAATATTGTCAGTATGACATTGTGACCTAATGGGTGAGTTTAGTAACAGTTTACATTTATACCTATTGTAAGTGTGGGAGAATGTGATCAAAATGCACTGATGATATAACAAATGAAATGTAGCTTGTGATGTATGTGTGTCTGTACGTGAAATACTACTCAGTTTAATTTGGGACAAAGAAAAAAGTCAACTAGGTATGACATTTGTTCACACATTATTTACAATATTGCAATTGGGCATTGCAATATTGGGTGCAAGTGATGGAACTTGTGTTTTGTATGTGAGTTTGTTAAATGCTTGGAATTTGTTTAGTACTTATTCCAAATAAGTACATACTTGAATAGTAAAGTGAACCATAAAGTATTTGGCAATTGAGCACTTAAATAATCTCCTCTGAGTGGTTGAAATTTGAAATTTATTTAATGGTTTAAGCGAGTTGAGCCTACTAAGTTTTGCCAAAGTTTTATTATGATTTCCATTAAGATTCTATGTTTCACATGGATTATTGATCATGATCAACATGATGTTTGAAAAGTGAGCGCCTGATAGAAAACCAATAATGGTATTGTGTTGATTTTACAGTCAATAGTGTGCTGCTTGCAGTACATTTTGATATGGAAATGTCATGAAATGATTACCTGCCCAACGGATAAAAAAAAAAGAAATTAATGAAAATGGGAAAATATCACTTCTTATGGCTGTTTACAAAAACTGAGTTGTCATGCATTTGGAAAGTCATTTGATTATTTTTGCGAGTTATAGTTTGACCACTCATGGTAGACCTAGTTATATTATAATGTGTGGTTGTATAGTACGCAAGCTAAGTTAACTTGTTTTATTTGAATTTACTGTGAATTAGCAAGTTGTGTTTATTATGGTTTAACTGATATACCTACTCCAGTATGTTTATGGTTGTGCGACTTGTGAGTTTTAAAAAAGTGAATAAGCTCATTTTAGCATTTAAAGACCCGTTTGAATACCTATGCAAAATGTATGCAATGAAAGCAGAAAAGATTATTTTCATTTAGTTATGTTTTTTGAAAGTTGCTTGAGTTCTAGGGTAACCGTGACTACACATTGCACAAGTGAATGCAGCGTAAAAGGGTTCTGTTTAGAGGTGGACCGAAGACCTTGTAAGGATATCAGTGGATGATATAGAACAATAGAAATACTATCAAGGAAGTTAAATGATATCTTACTAAACAAGTTGTCTGGTTGGAATCCGAAGTGCTAAGGTAAGAAGTACCTATTTCAGAATAGTCTGTTTAGTAAAATTTTGGGAAAGTGCAGTTAAAATTAATACATTAAAGCAGCTGAGAAAGCATTCCCATACTACTTTTTAGCTGTTTGATATGGTGATGTAGTATGAAAGCAGCTGGTTAAATGGTCATGTTTGGTTTGATTCTATTACCTGTAATTTATTGGCTTAGTGTAATATGCAAAATGATGATGAAATATTGCAAGTGGTTATAGATAATTTTAATTATCTGACAATGATAACATCATTATTATACTTTTAAAAGTGAATCGTAGTGGTTGTCACGTCACTGTTCTGTGTTCAGTGAGTACCTGCTTTAGTTGTAGGTATTGTAGAGTATAATTTTGGTGGTATGTCAAGACTCAAGCCTAACTGTTAAGGTATAATCTGGACAAACTTGGTGGCACTAGTTATGGACACTGAGGTAACTGAATCATGTATTTCAAGTATGTGACCAAATTATATGTAAATATGGTATCTGGGGACACGGTAGTGCCCACGATATTTTATTAATATCCAACAATGATGATACTGCATTGCCCACACTGGTGTTGGCATAAGCGCCTGGTACAGTATGTAACATGGTCACCAGTGGATGTGGTCGTGATGGGCATACACTAACGCATTTATAAACAAGGCAAATATATATTATTGATGAGCATCTAAGCTCTGTGTATTATGACATTAACGCCATGTCTATCATGAAAAGAATGGTTGTGTGTAAGAAATGCAGTTTAAGAGCGAAGTGAGAATGAATAAACTTTTAAGTATGTGAAAATAAGGCCATGTGCGAGAGCCTGTCATGAAGTACCAGAGACCAGACTGCGGTACGCTCCATGGTGGTGTTATGACTACATTTGGATTGTATTTCTGCTTACGCTCAGTTTGTTAATTTGTGTATTTATCAGTAATCTGATGGCGATGTGAGTTCACAGATGGCGTGGATATGGTCGCCGATAGTTATTGTCGTAGGCGAGCTGTAGCGGAGACATGACGTATGCGTTTGAAGTTGTGGTACGATAACGCTTGTGTCAAAAGCTACTAGGCACTACAAGGTTGGGTTTCTTTCCACCTTAAGAATACACAGATGATGTTATTGTGTCGGCAATGTCCGGCTGCACACAGAGTAAGTACTTGCACAGTCTTGTTCATAGCGTTGACGTTAGAAATCACGTATGTCAGCATCTCAAGCTGATAGTGATGTTAGGAAATCACGTCGGCATTCTCTAGCCGCGTAGATGCCAAGGAATCACGGTCGTCGACACTCAGATGTCGATGGTGATATTGGGAAATCACGTGGGTCAGCACTACCATGCTGATAGTGATATTAGGAAATCACGTCGGCATTCTCTAGCCGCGTAGATGCCAAGGAATCACGGTCGTCGACACTCAGATGTCGATGGTGATATTGGGAAATCACGTGGGTCAGCACTACCATGCTGATAGTGATATTAGGAAATCACGTCGGCATTCTCTAGCCGCGTAGATGCCAAGGAATCACGGTCGTCGACACTCAGATGTCGATGGTGATATTGGGAAATCACGTGGGTCAGCACTACCATGCTGATAGTGATATTAGGAAATCACGTCGGCATTCTCTAGCCGCGTAGATGCCAAGGAATCACGGTCGTCGGCACTCAGATGTCGATGGTGATATTGGGAAATCATGTGCGTCAGCACTACCATGCTGATGGTGATATTAACAAATCACGTCGGCATTATCATGCCACGTAGATGCCAAGTAATCACGGGCGTCGGCACTTGCATGCCGATGGTGATATTGGGAAATCACGGACGTCGGCACTCCGATGCCGATGGTGATTAGGAAATCACGTTGGCATCTTGTAATACCTTTCAACCTACGTACTTCAACTCTAAAGATATCCTGAGTCACGGGACCACCAATCGTAATGTATGCTAAGCCCTAGCTAAAGGTACAGGTCCTACGCCTGCTTCACCCTCGCCTCCAACCTCTACTCCTACAACGAAGCCCTAGGAAACCCTACTACAATTACCTAAAAAATATCTTAACAGCATCTCCTAGTCTACCACAACCTACAACTAAACAAACCTAGATATGAAAGGATCTTTATAACAATTGAGCTGAACATTTCTTATAACTAATGGCCAAAAATGATATCGGTATAACCGTGTGAAAGTCTAGATTATGTAGGTCCCAACGTTGTTGTAGTAATTCAGTTTCTTTTAAAGAGATATGTAGCCGTGATGTGCCGTTAAGTACCTTCAAACCTATACTGTGCTATACTATTATGTACTTTTGTTAAATAAACTAAATAAATGTGTATTCAATTATTTATTTAATGCTTGTTTCCCCTATCATACTGCTACCTTGGTTCTTCATATTAATTAAATTTCTAACTTAATTTAATGTTATTTATCCTTAAAATATAACCTTATTCCTTCCTATGTAGTCTAGCCCTCAAAACTATCCCTAATTCCTATAGTATGATTCAGTATGGGATATTCTACTCTTATTAAATATTATTTATATTATTTCTATATGTAATAAAAACTCATTCAGTCCACAAGTAAGTTATGGATATATTAGATTACTCTATGTAACAATAAAGATAAATATATGAATCAAAACCAAATATTATTAGAATTCTAAGATGAAAGCCAATTTAGACTGTTTTCTTGGAATTGCATGTCTGTTCCAAGAATGTTTAGTAGACAAGTAATTTTGTACTTTATGAAACTACACTTCATAACCAATTTATAAGTAGATTGAAGTTACTGAAAATATAAAGTTTTATTACAAATTTAATGAATCTTAAGTTTTCATGCTCGACTAAATTAAATAATTTTATTCTGATAATTTGATATGGAATAAAGGTAGGGAATTCATACTTTTAGTAAGTTTTAGTATGATATTTCTAAAGTAGATTCTGGATCTAAACAAGAGGTAATTGTTTGGTGAATAGAATTCTGAGTATTATTGAAATCCTTCGACCGCATACCAAATATTATCATTTGACTGTGGTATACCAGTATTGCTTTCATCTAATTATCCCAAAAACAATTAGTTTTATTTAAAATAACGGCGGCTACCATCATGTCTAATGACATGGGCAATCGGGTAAAAAACATGGTTACTTCATGTGTACATATTGAGGGAAAATCGTTCCTCAGAAAAATAAAACTAATTTCTGTTAAATCTGTTTGGTGTGTTATTTTAAATATCACCAAACCCATGTTCTCTGGATGCCGTATGATTGCCAGATTTGATCTTTTAATGGCCTTCGGGCTCTTTTAGGGTAAAGATCTCTCCCGGATCTATCTAGAATCTATGAATCTTTACTATCTATATTTGTTATTAAACAACACGAATTTTCTTCACTCGTGAACTAAATTGAATTCTCACTTCATTCATTACAACAATAGATTTGTCTAACTTGGGTTTTCGTTTAACTATACTCAAAAAACATGTCATTCAACCTTGAAACATAATAACTCATTGTTATCAATTCGAAGTCTCTTTCAACTCGCGAACTTGACTCATTCTGATAAGGGAATTTACTCTCAACCCTTGTGATATTAATTAATTAAGTTCTGAGATCTGAAATGTATAAACTAGGACAAACAACTTTCATTTTTGTTGCTTAAAAGTCCTAGGCCATTCTTAGCAGTCTACACTCCAGACTCCAAATCCAGCAATAGGAATGATTTGTTTTCCATTTCTAGACATACTACACAACAATCTACCATGGAATTTCCTTATCAAAATTTATAACAAAATTTAAATTTATTTCTGTTCATTGAAGAGGGCTAATGTCATTTCTCAGCTGATTTGATTTATCTTCAGTGTTGCCATCTTAACACTATCGATGTCTGTTATAAGTACATTACTTTACCAAATCTTACATCATAATCGATAAAAATAAATTTAACTAAATGTTTCTACAAATCTCGATGTAAAATTAATGGTTTTAAACATCAGATTGCTCTATTCCCATTCTTTATAAACTGTTACAAGATTTTATTTTCACTACTGACACCCCGAGTCATAGACACTAAAGTAAGCAAGAAATCAGCTGTTTGTATTTATTATACCAGACAAGATTAAAATAATTTGAATAAATGTTATGTTAGTCAATGATGAATGGCCGATTGCTCGGAAAATAAAGAACCCCATCCTAACATCCCTATTAAAGTGTACCTATCACTAAACCCTGTTCCCTAGCTAGTACAAAAACTCTAGAGGCCTAAACCTCATATTTACATTTAAACGTGTATGGAACCTAGGTAAGCTAAACTATAAATTCGGGAGATTAACCCGAGGTTGGACTAAAATCAGTGTAAGTGGGCCCCCCCTTGCGTGGATAAAACACCGGAAACGCAGAGTAGCCCGCCCTAATATGTGTAGATATTGCAAATATATAAATATATACGTATATGAGACCAAACCTAGAGGTCCATCTGATTTCAACAAGTGTGGAAACCCCACATGTCCAACTTCGTGGTCCTTGAATTCATCAGATAGATTACTCTAGATCTGTAGGCACAGCACTGCACTTGTAAATGGCTAGTGTCCGGGTTGCCTATCCCGGATAAAACTAAAAGAGTCTGAAAGATATTCGTTTAACAGCCGCAAGGTTAAATATCTTTCATCTGGCAACCATGTACCAAAACACTATTTCTGGCATGTAATTAAGCTTAATAGCTTTCAAACAACAAAATCCCAATAAATTTCAATGAATAATTATAATCCCGAAAAACAATCTAAATTCCAACAGAAATTCCCCTTAAAATTAAATTTAATACCTTAGTGCCAGACAATAATGTTACCCAGTCGAAGTCGCAAGTAAGAAAAGAATGAACTCTATAAAATCCGTCCCTATTTATACCAATATCCCCCGACACGCTAGACCCGCTAGACGGATAGACGCCCTAGACGAATAGACGCCCTAGACAAATAGACGCCCTATACAAATAGACGCCCTATACAAATAGACGCGCTAGACGAATAGACGCGCTGGACTCGCTGAAAACTCTGGACACTCTGGCCACGCCCACAGACACGCCCACGCCCATAACTTTGATCCTTATGCAGTATGAATAAAGCTCAATTCTTCCGTTGGAAAATTTTGTGAATAGTAATTTGCTATTTTAAAAAGGTAGGATGCTTAGTCATTAGAATATTTTTACTTGCTTTCGTAAACATTCATACTGTTACTTCTATTAGGCATTTGTATTGTATTATAGTTATTAAGTGATGATTTTAGTATTAGCTGGCGAAATATGATGCTAATGTGTTGGGAACCTGATGATGATAATGATGATGTGAGTCTTACGATGGCGATATATATCTACATGATGGCGTACACATGACGAGAACATGTGAATCGCTACAACCGCCCCCCTGCGAAAGTTTGAAGTGGATTGACATTGTCAAATAACGTAGAACTTCGCATTCCCCTACTAAAATGCAAAACGAACTAAAAAAAATTATATATAAGACAAATTATTCGTTAAGCAAATAACATTTTGTGATAATGTTGGATATTCTAAATCCGTCAGTATTCGAACCCTTAAATGTGTGTGTATTTAAACCAATACTTGGAAAGTCACTTGTGTAATAAATCAGAATTCAAGCCATAGAATAATATCATTGAATCGTGAATATATTTCTCCAAATCTCGACCACATCGTAAGAAGTGTTTGGTTGTGAGTCAAACAAGCCCTATTAGCTCGGTTTTGCCTAAACACCTCAAACTTGACCTGCCCATTGCTCAGCCTCATTTGCGAATTCACATTGTACGAATCCTTCGATGAATTGACAAAACTCTCCTCAGACAACATAGCAAGATCTTTGGTATAGATACTGAATATTCATCCTTACTTCAATTCAATAACTGATTCCGATTTCAAATTCTTCTCCAAAAACACATGTGACTCTCCTTATTGGTGCGTGTATCACATCAAGAATAAACAAGCCAATTTCAGCTCTATAATCATACAATTGTGTTCTTTTTTTTTTCTTGTAAGACTATAGACTTACTAGTCGAATTGTGTAAAAATGTTTCATTTCAAAATTATGCTAAAACAACATTATACCAGAAACTCTTACAAATATACCAATTTAGTTTTATCCTGTCCTTACGGACAAAACTACTCACAATTCCTTTTCCTTAGAGAAAATATACAGTTGGCCAATCTAATCGTTGACATGGGTGTGTGTGAAACCTGCACGTTCCTGCCCGCGCTCGAAGAAGGTTAGCCCGTAGGCACTGTAGAGTATTGTTTCGCACAAACTACCGCACATCGGTCTTAAATCGAACCTTCGATTTACTAAGCCTAACTTCTAAGTATGTGCAACCCAATTGATGTCTTTAGAAAATACTCCCGTTCGTACCTCTAAAGATAGTAGACCCCCCGTTTTCGGATCCGAATACTTTCGAACTTAGCTTGAATACATACAAACAACATTCAACTCAAAAAGTCCACTCATTCATCCTCTCATACATCGCACTACAGGCTCCTACATTCGTTTTTCCGCATCGACTTAGTCAGAAGAACATCACCCATTATGTATTCAAAATCCATACTACTTTATCTTTCTAAAATATCCCAAGTTCCCCTTTACTTCTTTCATTAAAATCAAAATAAAGACTTTCTCTAATACAAATAATAAAATCGTCTATCCACTTCACACATTTCGTTTTTTTTTTTTTTTTTTTTATACTTTAATAAACCTCGTAATTACTTTATCCATTCAGTTCAATTTACCTCTAACTACCCTTTTGAAAATTATCGAATTTCAACTTATTAAAGGAACTCAAAATACGTATTAATGGAATCGAACCATTACGTAATCATCCATGTAACTTATCAAATTTCGACTTATTAAAGAACCTCAGAATACGTATTAATGGAATCGAACCATTACGCAAATCATTCGATGAAATATACTACTAACGACCTCTAGTGAAATTTGCGTACAACCATATTCGAACCTTAACTTACAATACTTATACTGCGGTACGACTTATACTATGACATCACTATTGCCTTTTAAAACAAATCGACTGTAATCGATACCTTAATCGATCTTATCTTAATATCCCTATTGAATATTAGATTTTGATAAATAAATTACGGAAATACTTGTACGTTGTCTAATTAAATAACATATAGGTAAATATATATTTAACTATTCTTTATATATGCTACGTAAATCTTACGAACTAGGTAAGTGAATCTACACCTTAATGATAGTCTGCTATTTATGTCATCGTATCCCTTTAACCTGGCAACACTGTCTTATGACATGTCAAATGTCAAAAAAAAAAAAAATCATAACCTTAATGTATTCTACGCACTGGAAATTAAATTACTAACTGATGAATAATGAACAAGAAAATGAATTGTTATGAAGAAAACTGTGATAAAATGGTTCTATGATAATAAGGTAACTATTTTCTACGCTTGTTACTATGATCTGACTAAAATATTGAGTAAAGAAAATTCGTGTTGTATGTTTACAATCAAAATTGTTTTTGTTACAGAATCAAAACAGTTACGTTAACCTTCGCGCAACGGTTATAAGTTATATCTCAAAATTCATGCAATTACGGATAATTAAACAAGCAATGAAGTCGAACTCTGCGCCACCTGAAACAGACTAACAGAATGTAAGTTAACAAGAGTTTTAACTGCGTTTGTTTATAAAATAAGTCTTGAATCTTCTGTACGTCAATTTTTGCTCTTTTCTTGATTCTAATATCTTCTGTGTTCTATTTCCAGACTCTACTCGTAAATCTTGACAACTTCTTCAGTACAAATTAATCTTGATTGTTGCAAAAGTTATGAAGGATGGCATGAACTCTCTACTTCTGCTGCTGCAACTTATTGGAACTTCTTTACAAGGTTATTTCATTTATCTTACTGTACTATTGTTTCAACTTAAAAAAGAACTTAGTTGTTTAAAAATATCTTCATGCAAATTTTCATGGAAATGACTTCGCTCAAAAACAGTTCTTGTTTGGATATAAGTTTAATTTATTTCTTCCGGTTATTACTGCTAATTCTCTTCTTGTCTTCATCCTATCATTTTCTCAAGTCTGTTTCCATCACCTGATTACAATTTTCATTTCATTTGAAGACGAGCAGCTTATTTATGAACTAAATTTATTTTCCTGAACTACTGTTATAAATGTTTATATCTCAAAGTAGGTAAATGTACTGTATAACCTTCTAACTTTGTTTAATAACAAATAATATTTAATCTTACTTGTTTCAATAATTATTTATTTTACTTTCCAGATTTTTGGATTTCAACGGCAACCTCCACACAAAGTCTACTATAAATCTAAAATGTAACCTGAGTATCATGACTAATGCATAATAAGAACTTGATTGAAGATGTATCTACTTATTTATAAGAATACTTAACAGAACTGAATACCTTAAGAAATCTAATGGTAACAATACAGACATACTTACTTTGCTTCAAAAATAAATTAAATTTAAGTCAATTGGTTTTCTTGTCTGATTCTATGATTATACTCTTATACTACATGTAAACATATATGTAAGTCATTGTAATGATAAACTATAAGCCATAAATGTACCAAAATTATTGTAATAAAATTACTTTCATTTCATTTGTTTCATTAGGTGTTAAATGAAAACTCAAAGGAGATCGCCCCCCGAGTTATGTAATCACTAACACTCCTATTTTCCCTTATAAAGATTACATTTAATGTTTCTAATAAGCCTTATAATAAGCTAAAAGATTAATAACTTAATATTGTAGTTAGAAGCCTTATACACAGTTTAAAATTGTAGTTAGTCATGTTTATCGGATCTTATTCTGAAACCTTTCCTAGATTGAGCTAAAGCCTATAAATAAACCCGCGCCCCCCCAAATAATAAATCCTTAGTACTCTCATAACTTAACTTTAGTTTCATAATTAATTTTCAACACAACTTGAACTAATAACTGATGTAAAAATAAATCTTCACAAACTCATATTTCCTGTAGTCAAGAACAATGACATCTCTATTCTACCTGACTTAACTAATTTCCTGCAACAATCCGACTTTATATCTATATTAAAATTAAATTTATTTAAATAATCATCCCATCTCGATATCATAATCATTTACTGATAAGCATAGATATAAGTGATAACAGATAACACCCTGTCACTTGTCAACTTGTCAAATCAACCTGCTCAGAAGGCGTTTTGTTCACTCAGCCTTGATTATGTTTTTACTTTAAAAATGAATTACCTATTATTATTTTTCCCAATTATGTAAATAATGCATAAATAATATTAAATGTATCCCTAAATATCTAAATCTTATGTTATATTAATAATACGAACATATTGAGTAAAGTTGTCTACGTATCTGATTGAAACTAAAGTAAGTAAATTATTACTTGATATTATTATTTTATGTAACGTAAATTATTATCTAAAACTTAAATAATACACCTATTTAACTATTAATCAATATTAAAATTAGCTTTGTGAACCATAAAACCAATCGCAACGAATTTAATCATATCTCAAATAATCCAGTATAAGACTACAGATAAAATAATAAAATGCCTCAATGAATGAACTGTCAATTGATTACTGTTTGCAAAATATTGATTGATAAAATAATCGCGTTGTTCTTATATAAGTCTTTTGTTTCAGGTACTATTACTATGTGAAATAAGAAAAATATCGTGTGTTATATCAAGAAGCCACTCCATTCACTATAGTTTGTGTATAAATATGCAACAAAATGTGTTTCTTGACGATGTGCACAACACAACCCATCACGGCTAAATTCTCCTTTCCGCTCTCACGCCAACAATTGTACCCTTGAGGGTCTCATAGTTCAAGGCTCAAGTGTTCAAAGATCCCTTCAATAAAACTGCCAGAAGCGACTCCCCTAAAATTTCATGGCGAAATAACAAGAATGAATAACAATTGTCGATCTACAAAACGCAAGGAGACAGCAAGACATGGAACAACACGATGAACAGCAATTGAACAAATCCTCGGTCAACGGCACCAATTGTAATACCTTTCAACCTACGTACTTCAACTCTAAAGATATCCTGAGTCACGGGACCACCAATCGTAATGTATGCTAAGCCCTAGCTAAAGGTACAGGTCCTACGCCTGCTTCACCCTCGCCTCCAACCTCTACTCCTACAACGAAGCCCTAGGAAACCCTACTACAATTACCTAAAAAATATCTTAACAGCATCTCCTAGTCTACCACAACCTACAACTAAACAAACCTAGATATGAAAGGATCTTTATAACAATTGAGCTGAACATTTCTTATAACTAATGGCCAAAAATGATATCGGTATAACCGTGTGAAAGTCTAGATTATGTAGGTCCCAACGTTGTTGTAGTAATTCAGTTTCTTTTAAAGAGATATGTAGCCGTGATGTGCCGTTAAGTACCTTCAAACCTATACTGTGCTATACTATTATGTACTTTTGTTAAATAAACTAAATAAATGTGTATTCAATTATTTATTTAATGCTTGTTTCCCCTATCATACTGCTACCTTGGTTCTTCATATTAATTAAATTTCTAACTTAATTTAATGTTATTTATCCTTAAAATATAACCTTATTCCTTCCTATGTAGTCTAGCCCTCAAAACTATCCCTAATTCCTATAGTATGATTCAGTATGGGATATTCTACTCTTATTAAATATTATTTATATTATTTCTATATGTAATAAAAACTCATTCAGTCCACAAGTAAGTTATGGATATATTAGATTACTCTATGTAACAATAAAGATAAATATATGAATCAAAACCAAATATTATTAGAATTCTAAGATGAAAGCCAATTTAGACTGTTTTCTTGGAATTGCATGTCTGTTCCAAGAATGTTTAGTAGACAAGTAATTTTGTACTTTATGAAACTACACTTCATAACCAATTTATAAGTAGATTGAAGTTACTGAAAATATAAAGTTTTATTACAAATTTAATGAATCTTAAGTTTTCATGCTCGACTAAATTAAATAATTTTATTCTGATAATTTGATATGGAATAAAGGTAGGGAATTCATACTTTTAGTAAGTTTTAGTATGATATTTCTAAAGTAGATTCTGGATCTAAACAAGAGGTAATTGTTTGGTGAATAGAATTCTGAGTATTATTGAAATCCTTCGACCGCATACCAAATATTATCATTTGACTGTGGTATACCAGTATTGCTTTCATCTAATTATCCCAAAAACAATTAGTTTTATTTAAAATAACGGCGGCTACCATCATGTCTAATGACATGGGCAATCGGGTAAAAAACATGGTTACTTCATGTGTACATATTGAGGGAAAATCGTTCCTCAGAAAAATAAAACTAATTTCTGTTAAATCTGTTTGGTGTGTTATTTTAAATATCACCAAACCCATGTTCTCTGGATGCCGTATGATTGCCAGATTTGATCTTTTAATGGCCTTCGGGCTCTTTTAGGGTAAAGATCTCTCCCGGATCTATCTAGAATCTATGAATCTTTACTATCTATATTTGTTATTAAACAACACGAATTTTCTTCACTCGTGAACTAAATTGAATTCTCACTTCATTCATTACAACAATAGATTTGTCTAACTTGGGTTTTCGTTTAACTATACTCAAAAAACATGTCATTCAACCTTGAAACATAATAACTCATTGTTATCAATTCGAAGTCTCTTTCAACTCGCGAACTTGACTCATTCTGATAAGGGAATTTACTCTCAACCCTTGTGATATTAATTAATTAAGTTCTGAGATCTGAAATGTATAAACTAGGACAAACAACTTTCATTTTTGTTGCTTAAAAGTCCTAGGCCATTCTTAGCAGTCTACACTCCAGACTCCAAATCCAGCAATAGGAATGATTTGTTTTCCATTTCTAGACATACTACACAACAATCTACCTTGGAATTTCCTTATCAAAATTTATAACAAAATTTAAATTTATTTCTGTTCATTGAAGAGGGCTAATGTCATTTCTCAGCTGATTTGATTTATCTTCAGTGTTGCCATCTTAACACTATCGATGTCTGTTATAAGTACATTACTTTACCAAATCTTACATCATAATCGATAAAAATAAATTTAACTAAATGTTTCTACAAATCTCGATGTAAAATTAATGGTTTTAAACATCAGATTGCTCTATTCCCATTCTTTATAAACTGTTACAAGATTTTATTTTCACTACTGACACCCCGAGTCATAGACACTAAAGTAAGCAAGAAATCAGCTGTTTGTATTTATTATACCAGACAAGATTAAAATAATTTGAATAAATGTTATGTTAGTCAATGATGAATGGCCGATTGCTCGGAAAATAAAGAACCCCATCCTAACATCCCTATTAAAGTGTACCTATCACTAAACCCTGTTCCCTAGCTAGTACAAAAACTCTAGAGGCCTAAACCTCATATTTACATTTAAACGTGTATGGAACCTAGGTAAGCTAAACTATAAATTCGGGAGATTAACCCGAGGTTGGACTAAAATCAGTGTAAGTGGGCCCCCCCTTGCGTGGATAAAACACCGGAAACGCAGAGTAGCCCGCCCTAATATGTGTAGATATTGCAAATATATAAATATATACGTATATGAGACCAAACCTAGAGGTCCATCTGATTTCAACAAGTGTGGAAACCCCACATGTCCAACTTCGTGGTCCTTGAATTCATCAGATAGATTACTCTAGATCTGTAGGCACAGCACTGCACTTGTAAATGGCTAGTGTCCGGGTTGCCTATCCCGGATAAAACTAAAAGAGTCTGAAAGATATTCGTTTAACAGCCGCAAGGTTAAATATCTTTCATCTGGCAACCATGTACCAAAACACTATTTCTGGCATGTAATTAAGCTTAATAGCTTTCAAACAACAAAATCCCAATAAATTTCAATGAATAATTATAATCCCGAAAAACAATCTAAATTCCAACAGAAATTCCCCTTAAAATTAAATTTAATACCTTAGTGCCAGACAATAATGTTACCCAGTCGAAGTCGCAAGTAAGAAAAGAATGAACTCTATAAAATCCGTCCCTATTTATACCAATATCCCCCGACACGCTAGACCCGCTAGACGGATAGACGCCCTAGACGAATAGACGCCCTAGACAAATAGACGCCCTATACAAATAGACGCCCTATACAAATAGACGCGCTAGACGAATAGACGCGCTGGACTCGCTGAAAACTCTGGACACTCTGGCCACGCCCACAGACACGCCCACGCCCATAACTTTGATCCTTATGCAGTATGAATAAAGCTCAATTCTTCCGTTGGAAAATTTTGTGAATAGTAATTTGCTATTTTAAAAAGGTAGGATGCTTAGTCATTAGAATATTTTTACTTGCTTTCGTAAACATTCATACTGTTACTTCTATTAGGCATTTGTATTGTATTATAGTTATTAAGTGATGATTTTAGTATTAGCTGGCGAAATATGATGCTAATGTGTTGGGAACCTGATGATGATAATGATGATGTGAGTCTTACGATGGCGATATATATCTACATGATGGCGTACACATGACGAGAACATGTGAATCGCTACAATCTTCATGCCGCGTAGATGTTAACGAATCACGGTCTAATGGTGGTGATGTTAAGACATCACTGTTCTAGCACTTCGTGCTGGTGATATCTGATGAACTTAAGGGATCAGAGTTTTAGCGCTCACGCGTTGGTTTGATGTTAGGAAATCACGTTGGCATCCTCATGCCGCGTTGATGTTAAAGAATCACATTTCCGGCTCTCATATGCTGGTGGTAAAGTTAGGAGAACAATTCTAGCAATTACGTGCTGGTGTAGGGATCACGTCTCTAGCACTCGCGTGCTAATGATGATTTCAAGAAATCCCGGTTCTAGCACCCGAATGCGGGTGGTAATGTTAGGAAACCACGTTAGCGTTCTCATGCTGCGTAGGTGTTAAGAAATCACGTCGTCAGCAGTCGCGTGCTGTTGGTAATTGGTAACGTTAAGAGCTCACTGTCGACACAAACGACAAATGGCCTCGAGCACGACGGTGACGTTGAAGACATCGTCACGGGCGGCAAACCTGCTGTGAGTCGCCGTCGGTGATGCTATTGTTGCTCTCCATGATGAACAGGGCAACGACAAAAGGGTAAAGAAAACAACAGTGGTAAGGTAACATATTAATTACTACCAGGACATAAGATCTACCCCTTTTAATTTAATTACCGATGTGTTTACGTGTTGCGACATTTCGTTTTGAAAACAAGATTGTAAGACTTTAAGTTACAGTAAGAAAAGTGTTATAAGACAGACTTTAAAATGCCAAGCTGTGCGATGCAATGCAATATAAATTCCGGTGCAAATGAATACAAGTCATCGTGGAATTAGTGACGAGCAGTTGAACTAGTCTGTTTTGATGTATAATATAAACTTGATAAGTATGTATATTAGATATTTGAATCAACGGTTGTCCAATAATCACAGCCTTAAGATTGGAAAGCAAGAAGCGTCGGCGTCGTGAAGACTACCATGAGGAAGAGCCTTTAGTCTCAGCCTAACTGTCTGTTATAATGTTGAGTAGGTATGCAACAAAATGCCTTTTGTTCCATGAGCTGTATTGGAGAGCTGCTATGTCTGCATACCTGTGTGAGACTGTGCGAGCGGTTCTTGCGCGGTAGTAAATCAAGCGGCTGATGATGCGCACGGAATTAGAGTACTATTCTGGAATTAAACTGTGAGTTCGTTCCATGTCTTAAATAGGAATTCTCCATGGTAAATAAGGTATAGCGTTACTTAAGATGTGTCTTGTGTGCTGCAAGAGTTTTCGACAAATACTACTTCAAGTTCAATGATTTGATCGATGTTTATTAATCGCTGTGTTCATAAAAAATCATAGGAGTTGTAAAAGGATAAAGATAATTTATTCAACCTTAATTGCTGGTTAACCATTTCAATCAAATAGTAGGTAAATGATGGTGATGATGATGATGATGATGATGATGATGATGATGATGATGATGATGATTATGATGATGATGATCCGTTATTTAGCCATGACATCAAACTGCTGAGATGATTTCAAACTATGTTAAAGCTAGATCAGTATACGTTTACATGTGATTACCTTGCACCTTGAGTTGAAATCGATAATTAAAAATAGCTTCTGCTCAGAATGAAGTAAATATATCTTAGTCTAAGTTGCAACATCTGCAACGTAACTTCAACTATTTCAAATGAGCAAGTGAACACCACTAGAGGGTTGAGTAAGGGTTACTCCTAAATATGTGTTTGGTCTACTTGCAGAGTCAGGTGATGGGCATAAAGACTGGCGCCAGCGAAGCTTACTGAGAGGAGCGTGCTGATGCTGTTGGTCAAGTTGGAGGTTTTCACGAAGATGATCTTCGTGGACGAAGCTTTGTCAGGATGGCCGAACTGTTAGCCGTATTTCCGAACGTACTTGAGAGAGCTGGCAACCCAGCGCACTGACAGATAGATTACCGCGTACTGGCTGCGTAGCGTCACGGATTCTTGATAAGATCAATGATTGTTCAATACTAAAATATATTGTTATCCAATATCTAGTGCTTTTACTCTTATTAATAGGTAGGTTTAAAGAAACATAAGTAAAACCCCTAGTAGTAACCTGTTTGAATAAATATTACATAGTATTTTCTTCGGTTTCCGCGACTGTCACACATTTAAATAAAACAATTCAAACGGATTATATCGCGTATATTATTTGAGCCTCCCTGACGGTTCAGTACCTTTACAGATACCGTATGGTCGGGTTACTTTAGCCCTGGGGGGTAACATTGCCCACCCATTAAAACCAACTTTATTCAATAAGTAAATTCTGGATAACTATATCTTATGACATATTCACTTTTGAGTGATCGCTGGTGCTGTTTTTAAAAGTTTTCATAGTAATGGAAATTGATTGAAATGGGTGGACAATGTTACCCCCCCGGGTTAAAGTAACCCGACCTTACGGTACCGTTGTCAAAGGTTGACTGACTACTTTTAACATTAATTTGTTTTACACCGTTCGAGGCCCAAGGTTTCCAGTCTTGTGTCTTGCTTGATCCTTGATAAGATGTACAACAGGATCCCAAGCCGGTGGTAATGACAAACCATCTTCTCTATTGAAATTGGGATATTTTTTGATTTCAATAGCCTCGCGCAACATTCTGGGAAAATATCGTTTCTCTCTGCCAAGGATTGAAGTATTATCAAAATTAATTGAATGGTTTGGTTTGTCCATGACATGCTCGCAGACTGCAGACCTGTTGCAACGACGGTGCTTGACATCAGCTACATGCTCCTTAACCCGTGTAGCTATACTACGTTTCGTTTGGCCAATGTATGATAGACCACACTCGCAGTCCAGCTTGTAAACACCAGCACTCTGCAGAGGGATGCTGCACTTCACGGGCCTCAGGTATTGAGACATCAGGTATTGAAACGTCAGGGAGGCTCAAATAATTAATATACGCGATATAATCCGTTTAAATTGTTTTATTTAAATATTACATAGGTTTTTAAAATGTGTAACAGAAAGAAAACAAAGGCCTATTCGAACCGCCTCCATTTACATGTAAGTTTTTCACCTTAAAACTGCAGTAACATTATTTGTCCTTCTCGGGGTCTATAACACCACATCAAATTTTATCTTTACCGGGTCAGAAGTTTAGGCGTGAAAATGTAACAGAGAGACAGGCAGACAGAGAGTATTTCGTATTTGTTCCGTATTTATCAACAACCTCGTACAACACGATAGATATCCACCTAATCACCTTAATTAATAAAAGGGATTATTAAAAGTGCCTAAGCAAATTTAAGAGCAATTGTGCTCTTGGTCTAATAATGAAATTACAAATTCTACAGGGTCATCAATGTCACTACTATACTGTTCACTCACTTTTCAATCTTTTTAGGGATAATTTCCAGGATGAAAATTATCCTATGTCCTTCCTCGGATCTTAATCTATCTCCATGCCAAATTTCATCAAAATCGATTCAGCGGTTTAAGCGTGAAGAGGTAACAGACAGACAGACAGACAGACAGACAGACAGACAGACAGACACACTTTCGCATTTATAATATTAGTATGGATTAGTATGGATATGGATATGTAGCCAGGATACTCAATACGTGTACAACTGAAAAATAAAAAGCACTGGACATCTTGGAAACATGTAATAACAAACCAAAGGAAAGGTGAAGAAAAATATATAAAAAAGCTTTTAAAAAATATAGACAGTCAAAATATAAAAAAAAAGGATGTGCATGTTGCACAACGTGCTTGTACGATAAGGAGCTGCAATAAAGCGTACACTTTGCTGTAAACAAAACCGGCCAAGAGCATCCTTCACAATAGACGAAAATTACGAGAAAGATTTCAAGCTGATCATGAAAAGGTCGTAAACGCCAAAATAACAGTAATTACTTATTACCTTCTGGAAATTATCGATTGTACGCGCCAGACTGGGCGAAATGTTTTAATATAGTATCGCACTTAACCAATGTAACGTTCGAAGTGTAGGCCTGTAGGGACACCGCGCGGCACACTCCCACTTTACGTCATTTTTGAGAAAATTATGTATTTTTGCGATAACTCAAAAACGGCTCGACTGATTTTATTCAATATAGTTTTCATTGAAAGTACTTATAAGGCCTCATTTTCATGAATTTTTCCATAATTTTTTGACACGTGGTTGAAAAGTTAGAGGGGGGACGCTATTTTTTTTTTATCTTCGGAGCGAATATTTACAAAACTGCTGACTTTATCAAAAAATGATATGGGAAGACCCCTATTATTTTTAAAAGACCTATTTAACGACACCTCACACACTATTGTTAGAACGAAAAAAGAATATCACCCCCACTATAGGTGTACGGGAAGTACCCGATTTTTTTTTATAATTTAGTTTTTATTTTACCGTTTTGTCGGCGTGATACATACACATACTCATACCAAATTTCATCTTTCTAGTAATAATGATCACGGAGCTAAGCCGTGGACGGACAGATAGACAGACGGACATGGCGAAACTATAAGGGTTCCTAGTTGACTACGGAACCCCAAAAAGGGCCTAGAGCCCGGTAGCCAAACAAAAAAGTTTAGACAAGTATTCATTTGACAAGCTACATCAATTAAATTTTATGCATTTCACATGTTCCCTAACTGCATCTTAACCTGTGAAAGAATTTGGGCGGTCTGGTGTTAACTGGGACGAGGCTTTGAGGGTTTGAAAATTAGACAAAATGGTTCGAGAAAAGGTACTTGCCCCGCTTACTTTTTAGGGTTCCGTAGTCAACTAGGAACCCTTATAGTTTCGCCATGTCCGTCTGTCCGTCTGTCCGTCCGCGGCTTAGCTCCGTGATCATAAGTGCTAGAAAGCTGAAATTTGCTACGAGTATGTGTATGTATCACGCCGACATAACGGTAAAATAAAAACTAAAAAAAAATCTTTTTCTCGGATACCTCCCGTACACCTAAACTGGGAGTGTTTTTTTTTTTCGTTCCAACACTAGCGTGTGGGGTGTCGTTGAATAGGTCTTTTAAAAACAATAAGCGTCTTCAAACATCATTTTTTGATAAAGTCAGCAGTCCTGTAAATATTCGCTCGGGAAATCCAAAAAAAAGTGTCCCCCCCCTCTAACTTCTCAACCACGGGTCAAAAATTATGGGAAAATTCATGAAAATAAGGCCTTATTAGTACTTTCAATGAAAACTATATTGAATAAAATCGGTCGAACCGTTTTTGAGTTATCGCAAAATTTCATAATTTTCTTTAAAATGACGTGTGCCGCGCGGTGTTCTTATATCTTCATTAAAACATTTCGCTCAATCTGGTCCGTATAATCGATAACTTCCAGAAGGTAATAAATAATTACAGTTACTTTGGCGTTTACGATGTTTTTATATAGCTTGAAATCTTACTCGTAATTTAAATTTGATTTTATTGTCTATTGTGAAGGAAGGGCAACTACGGAACCCTACACTGAGCGTGGCCCGACATGCTCTTGGCCAATTTTTGTTCATATTGGCGTTTGTCTGCTGTGCCCCCAGATTTAATTGTCTTCTGAAAACTGTACCTATAGCTATTATAATACGATAATATATATTTACAAGTAACTTCTAGGCCAGTTGTCTCAATATCTCAACTTCTACCTTGACTAGAACCCGACTGAGATATGTATTGTATGCAATACATCGTTTATATTTATACATAGTTTATATTTATATTGAATAAAAATCAAGTGTAATGTAAACTTAGCTTAACTGTGTAGCAAAATAAGGAAAATGAGTCGACTCTCGCTAAGGGAAACCCGTAATATTCATTAATAATATGAATCGTCTTATTATAAGAAAACGGGACTTAATTGCGTTCAAAGGACCCTTGAGTCCTCTCGTGACGTAACATCACATTCGAAAAGTCGAGGTAATTAAAACACTTCGAACACGATTAAGAGTATATACAGTTCCTTTTTCCATACTATCAGTTTAGGTTAACTTTGCACTCGGTAGCTATAGCATCGGATACAAATGAGATCTAAACTTAACGTAACTGGGTTATATAAGTCAAGGTTTCGTTCTCGCCTGTTTCCTCCTCCAATTCTTAACCAATATTTACGAAATTTTAATAACTGAATGAGAAGGAAATGGTCTGAGTCGGACCGTTTAAATGATTATGATTCTCTACATTGTATAAAACAAAGTCGCTTCCTGCTATTTGTACCTATTTGTATGCTTAGATCTTTAAAACTACGGACGAGACACGGTGGGACGATAGAGTGATTCAGGAGAAGGTGTATATGTATAATACCATAATACGTGCATAATTTATCAGCATTGCAACCGTGCGAAGCCGGTGTGGGTGTTAGTATTATTATAAAAACCGACCAAGAGCATGTCGGGCCACGCTCAGTGTAGGGTTTCGTAGTTGCTCATCCTTCACAATTAGACAGGCTTAAAACAGCGGTTTTAATCCCAAGGTTTAAATTTCGAGAAAGATTTCAAGCTCTATAAAAAGGTTGTAAACGCCAAAGTAACTGGACTTACTTATTTCTTTCTAGAAGTTATCGGTTAGACGCGCCAGATTGAGGGGAATGTTTTAATGCAGTATGGCCCTTAACTAATATCTGTAACGTTCGTAGTATAAGGAGACCGCGCGGCACTTACGATAATTTTTGCGATAACTTAAAAACGGCTCGTCCGATTTTATCCAATATAGTTTTCATTGAAAGTACTTAACAAGGCCTCAAGGCCTCATTTTCATGATTTTTTTCATATATTTTTGATCCGTGGTTGAAAAGTAAGAGGAGGGGACGATGACGCTATTATTTCGATTTCCGGAGCGAATATTTACAAAACTGTCGACTTTATCAAAAAATTATGTTTGAAGACCCCCTTTTTTTACTAGCCATGTTGGGAAAAGGCCTCTCCCTCAGATCTCCACAGGTCCCTGTTCAGTGCCTGTTCCAGCCAGTTGCTGAGGAATGCGTCTAGGTTATCCCGCCATCTCCGTCTGGGCCTGCCCCGTCTGCGTCGTCCATCTTTGGGCACCCTCTTAGTGGCTATGTTGGCCCATCTTTCTTGACGCATACGGCAAACGTCGCCTGCCCAATCCCACTTGAGCCTGGCTGTTTTGCTACCTACGTCAGTTATGCGTGTTTTGGAGCGCAGCGGGGTGTTTCGCATGCGGTCCGTCCTTTTCATCCCTAAAATGCTGCTCCATGGCCCGTTGGCAAACCTTCAACCTTGACTTTTGGCTCTCAGTAAGCGACCATGTTTGGGCACCGTAGGTTAGAACAGGCAAAATACACATGTCGATGAGTTCCCGCTTCAGTAACAGTGGAAGGTTTTCCTTCATGAACTCTTTCATGGACCAGTAGCTCTTAAAGGCATTTTCGACGCGGCGTTCGACTTCTTTGTCCTGTCTCTTGCTGAAAGAGACTAGCTGGCCCAAGTAAATGTACTCAAAGACCCCTATTATTTTTTAAAGACCTATTCAACAACACCCAACACACTAGTATTGAAATGAAAAAAAAAATCACCACCACTTTAGGTGTACGACAACCACTTTAGTTTTCATTTTATCGTTTTGTCGGCGTGATACATAGGTAAACATACTCATACTCAGCTTTCTAGTACTAATGAACACAGAGCTAAGCCGCGGACGGACATCTGTCTGTCTAGACAGACAGACGGACAGACGGCCTTGGCGAAACTATAAGCGTTCCTAGTTGACTACGGGACCCTGAAAAGTATGTGTTAAGGCGTCTATTTTTAAACAAAATTCCGCCGCAAACGGTTTCCACGAAAATGATGATTGCCACCATAGGCTGGATGGACAATTATTCATCAACAACCACAAAACCTGAAATTTAGGGAGGAGGGTTTTGTCCAGCTGTATTAAACTCAAACTCAAAATCTTCAGCTGTATTAGTAATGGGATGCCCAATAGGGTAGAATAAATTGTAATGATGAATACTGTACTACTATAACTTCATTACAAAGGAAACATGAATAATGAATATAAATAGGGTAGTCAGATTATAGATTCCATGATGTGTCACTCTATGTCCGCCACAACTAGGTCTAGTAAGCATTCAGTCGATCCGATTGCCAAAGGAATTTTACCTTTAAGTCTAAGGGTATTGGCATGAATCATAGGTACTACTGGTAATTCGCAGAGTTACCTTGGAACAATAGCGTCTACCTACTTTAATACTGATTCAATTCAGGTGCATAGTTGATAAAACGTTGTGGTTATTCAGGGGATTTTTTTTTTGCCATCTTATGTGACGTAATGTCCAAAGCGGAATAGGTAGTCATACATTTCTAGTACGGCCAACATGATATAAACCTGATGGGATAGGAAGAATCCACGTATTCTCAAAGGATCCAAGGATTTTCAGACGGGTTCATTTTGGTTCATGAAATGAAATTACTGTAAGTAGATATTATAATCATAATATTTTATTTTCAGACTTAAGTCCTACATCAACATTACTATCGATAATATTATCTTTGTCATATTATTGCTGAAAATTATAAGTCTTAAACTGATTGATAATTATCAAACAAGCTTTTTGAAATCTTTTCGCTGGCGATATCACTAATCACCTCGCTTCAAGCTGTAGTGGCGGCTCCACACTACTCGCGAAGTTGACCGAAGTTGGCCGAATACCATAGTGTGAAGAGGGACTTCGCTGAGGAAACCCATATTTCGGCCAACATCACTACGGCCAACTAGTGTAGCTGTAGCGTTAGGGTATTATTTTATAATTTTGAGGTTTGATGTTTTGGCGGGATATATGAGAATATTATTTTAAAGATTGCGAATTGTTGAAACAGTATTGCACCGACCCATCACTCGCATTTTTAGGGTTCCGTAGTCAACTAGGAACCCTTATAGTTTCGCCATGTTCGTCTGTCCGTCTGTCCGTCCGCGGCTTAGCTCCGTGATCATTAGTACTAGAAGGCTGAAATTTGGTATGAGTAAGCATATGTATTACGCCGACAAAACGGTAAAATAAAAACTAAAAAATATTTTTTTTTCGGGTACCTCTCGGACACCTAAAGTGGGGGTGAATTTTATTTTTCGTTTCAACACTAGTGTGTGGGTGTCGTTGCATAGGTATTTTAAAAATAATAGGGGTCTCCAAACATTATATTTTTGATAAAGTCAGCAGTTTTGTAAATATTCGCTCCGAAAATATAAAAAATTGTGTCCCCCCCCTCTAACTTTTCAACCACTAATAACAACATAAAGTAATTACAGTTACTTTGGCGTTTACGACCTTTTTATAGAGCTTGAAATCTTTCTCGTAACTTAAACCTTTATTGTGAAGGATAAGCAACTACGGAACCCTACACTGAGCGTGGCCCGACATGCTCTTGGCCGGGTTTTTTTTAGCCTTATTATTGCCATTGCACAGGAAAACGACAATAACTGTACCTTTACCCAGAAAATTCAAAATAGTCTGATACACTCGTAATCTTATCGACAACATATTGCTAATAATTATCACAGAAGCTGTTTTTTGTAGTGTAAAATCAAAACTGCATAGGGTACAGTTCATCCCAGACTTGCAGCTGATCCTCGTGCATTTTCTCGTGCACTGAGAATTCATTGTCCACTCGCAGGTACTTCCTATCCTTGGGTTTCATAGCTGGCCAGTGCAGGGTCGACAGCTCCGGCAACTCGCCCTTGCGAGGGTTCGGGTCCCTGGAGAAGATAATACAGCTTTATAAAATTCCACGCAATTGGCAGACCAAAAAGAGTAACAATACAAATTACCCAGTACCATTAAAATGGCTCCTTTGATTTATTTTCAGGAAATCAAAATCTGCTTACCCATGCTTAGCGAAGGTGTACCAAATCGCGGTCATGCGCTCTACCATGATATGATCTTGCGGCGCGGGCGGCGGTGGCGAACGTGCCTTGATGGGAGGTCGCAGGTAACTTTCAGAGAAGACGTAGATCAGGTCATCATGGTGTGCCGCACCTACACATAGAAGCAGAGGGATGATAAGTTAGCGACTGGATAGTAAATACGGGGAGTGCTGAGAGTGGGAAAGAGTAATTGCCTGCTGCGGTTATGACTAGCCAACTAGCATGAACGTACACTGTCCCTTATTCGATGCCGGAAGTACAATACTTCATATTGTACTTAGAATATTGCAAATTTGTCAACATATTCTATTTTCCTCTACTTAGGTTCGATATAATCTTAAAAAATTGAGATTAGAATCTAAGCTGAAATATAATGTCCGTTTATTGAAATAAACAGTTCAATCTTTTTTTATAAGTGGTGTAGCTAGTGGCAGTAAAATAGAGATGGTGACGCAGTTTTTATTCTTATTACATTCATAAGAATGGAGCTATCCTAAATAGAAATAATTTACCAGCTGGTTTTCCGGTGATTGGGTCCTCGTAGAAGCTGTTGTTGCCGATGTAGCTGAACATGCTGTACCACACCGGTTGCGGTGAGTGCCGGCACATGAGGTTCGCTAGTCTGTTGGAAATACAGTCCAATAAGATACACAATAACCTGATCCCAGAAACACGAGCAACAAATTATCAAACATTGAGGATTTGAGGCATTCTATTATTCATATGTTACTGCATTGGCTAACCTATCAAGGTATTAAATTTCCTTTAGGTTCTACTTTATAAAAATACTCAGACCGAGTTTATTATTCGGTTAGACAGCTTGCATTAGTATCCCAATGTAAAGTCACCTGTGAGCGTTGAGTCCAATCCAGCTGTCTCCATATAACTTTCCAAGCCGTTTGTTGCTTTCAGGAGTATCTTCGATAGGTTCGCCACCTAGATAAATCTCCTTTAGTCGCCGGCTGGCTGCCGCAGAATTTTTCTTGGGTAGATTAAAGGAAAGAGGTGCCACCAACTCCCATTCGGCATTCATACGGTCGCGCAATGTTTTGTTTCTAGACACAGCTGAAACATACAACGTGATGATAAAATCATTATCATAACTATCCCAGAGTTGGTGCAAAATTAGTTCAGTTTTTTCTTTATCCCATGCTATTGGGTCAACGTTATTAAGAAAAAGTAACAATTACTGTAGAGATGTGAGTCATTTCGGTCGAGGATAGCTGACTTTTCGATGTTTTAGACTTGCATTATTTTAAAAATAAACTCACAAAATGCTTTCCAGAAGAACTCGTCTTCGGTTTGGCTGACTAGTAACGGCACAGCATGCATGTGGCCTTTACGCACTGCCTCGTCGGGCTGCACGGTTAGGAACCGTGGTTGGCCTATGTTCGGTTCAATCACAGGAGTCCAGAAGCTTATAGGGTCGTACCCGAAGCCAAATTTCTGGAAATATAACAAGAATTATAATTTACTCAGCAAGTGCTTCGAGGAATAAGTTAGAACGTTCGGGAAATTAACGATTAAGAGTTGGATATGATTCACTTACATCCCAGAAAGTGTTAAGTGAGTTGCCTAACTCCTGCCAACTCTTGGTCTTGAGACAGTCAACGATGGCGCGTGAGGAATTGGTGGGGCAGTTCAGGAAGAGCGCTTGTTTCTGCGCCAGATCGAACTGGTGTGGCGGCAGGGGTTCCTTGCCCATGGGGGACCAAGACATCGCGATACCACGGTGGAACAGGCCTAGAAAATCACGGCGTTATATTCATAGCGATCTAATAAAAATATCCAAGCTTCCATCTGTTTTACTATGAGTCTAATTTAGGTGACACTGTAATTTTTCACTTTGTATCTTACCCTTCGACATAGGTGAGACCATGTGCAATACTACACTAGTGGACCCAGCACTGCATCCAGTGATGGTAACTTTTCCTGGGTCGCCGCCAAACGCTGCGATGTGTCGCTGTACCCAGCGCAGCGCCGACACCTCTGATCCTTAAATCCATTGTTGCCCGGCGCCACTGCGTCACCAGTACTCAGAAATCCTAAGAAAATAAATGTAAGTTATAATAATTATAACTATTATATTACAACGACTATGAAATCTCAAGGCTGAATGACCCGCAAATAGGCTACTTTCCACTGTCCAAAACGACTAAGGCAAGGAATACGAGTAGGTATCTACTACTTAATTAAAGTAAGAAATTGATTACCTAATGAGGCGAGGCGGTAGTTAATGACTACGAGGACGAGATCTCTGTCCAGTAAGTAATGAGGACCGAAGAGATCGGAGCGACCTGAAAACGAGTAGTAACCGCCTGGGTGGATGAATACCACAACCGGCAGCTTGCGAGAGCTGAAAAACGAAAACAATACAGTGACTCAACGTTTCCAAGACATTTGATAAGAATGCTTTACAGAGCAATAATAAGGAAAACAACAGAATAAGTCGCAAAAACTGTTGCAATCGTTAACCTTGAATATTAGTGAATCATGATACCAACTAATCTTATACATAATATGTAGGTATATAGTTCCTATATCCTAAATCTGAAGCACAACATTCAGATTTAAATCTGATTTTATATTGCAGAGAGTGTGAGAGAGAAAGAGAGAGAGAGTGAGTGAGAAAAGGGGAGAGAGAGAGAGAGAGAGAGAGAGAGAGAGCAAGTAAAACTTTGACCAAATGTTTACCTTTTGTTGTCGGGAGTGTAAACGTTGATGCGAAGACAATCTTCATCCACAAAGTATTCGCCGGGCTCCACGGGCAGAGGACATCCTGGACCTTCCTTGCTCGCATCTACTTCGGAGGTGTATCGCACCATGTCTACCGGAGGCTGAACATCAATCAACGAATCATTCAATTTTGTATAATTGGAAATAGACGTTTGCAGCTAAATTTAATTATTCGTAACAAGCATCATGCTGAAGATTGATATTATCAAAAGGAAGAAAATGGTACATATGATACTTATACTGTAAATAAATGCAGATGATCTATATTAGGTTATTATTTTGCCGACTGGCAAGCGATACTGTCACATCAAGATGGGGAGTGGGGTTCGGGCCACTTGCGAAGTATCTTTAAAATTATTACCTACGTATATTATTCATATACCTGGAAACGGAGGTTTCCGACCGGAGGCTGCGCATAGCGGATGCCCCTGTAGGCCTGGAAGCGTCGCCCGAGTCGTGAGTCCATCCAAGAACCTCGGATGGTGCCCGACGGCGTCACTGTTAGAGGACCCGGAGCCGAGGGTTTGGATGTAGTCGCGGCTTCAGAGGGTTTTCTTGATTCCTCAGTTGGAGTTATGGGTGTCGTAGAGTCTGGAATAAGATTTTTTTGTAGAATTATTTTATCGAGTACGAGTCTGACTATACCAATGGTTAACTGTTAAATAATGCCCTATGGCATTAAGTCCGCCTTTTGTACAAAAAGGCTTTTCTTTTGTACAAGAAAAATTAAATAAATAAGAAGTTGGTTTAAAGAAAATTAAATATAAATAATTACCGGCATGGTGGTGATGGTGAGCGCTTAGTGCAAACGCTGCGCCAGCAAAAAGGAACAACAACTTAATCATGTCTTTCACAATATTATTATGAATATTGCAAATATTTGTCCTGTGAGTGGTACCGCCAGCTCGGCTGCGTGGTGTCGACTAGCCCCGACGCCAGTCCGCTCACTATATAGGGAACCAAAATCTTCTCAAGTGTTGTAAGTCTTATTAAATATAATAATTCCGCAATCGTGTCATGAACGGGGAATAAATTCCCAAAATTAGCGTTAATTTATCAATGTTATTTGCGCCATAAATACTACAAGAACCGAAAATAAATCAAGCCTCACCAAGGTACCTTTGCAGACTAATCCACAAGTAGTAGACATTTGTTATTAAATTAATTTTATATTTTCCTGTTTATGTTTTTGACATTTTAGTCAGATAAAGGTGATGTAACACGTAATAGGTAAATATTGTGCGGGTTCAGAACACGATAACCTCACTAGAATAAACTAAATTCAAAATAAAAATAAAAACAGACATAGCTTAGAACCATCTCGAAAGAACGGTGTTCAAAGCATACCATCGTTTTGGGAGCTACGATGCTACAGACAGACACATAGGTACACATAGACACGGAACACCCTTTTTTTATCGGGGGTTAACAAATACATTCAGTGCGATTGTTATTCAAATAAAACGTCGACTAATTGGAAAACGATAAGTTGTTAGCAACATTAACTGAAGTAAACTATAGATCTATTTGATAGATATTAGCATAGCTTAAAGTGAACTTTATTCCAATACTTACTTAGTATCACTTTTTCACACAAAATAACCGACTTCGTCGAATTCCTTCGATTCCCCTTGCATCTGGTCAACATCAGATTTTTACAAAAAAATAATGGGAGAAATCTGAATTACAAATGAATATAGATATAAGAGAACCAGCTTTTTGAACCCGGTTGATTTTTTCCCTGAATATCAAATGTCGGTAAGTAAATAAAATATGAGTTCAGTATTTTGTGGTAGGTACCGTAAAACTACCCAACTACATATAGTCCAATCATCCAACTATGGTCCAAAACAAAACTCGTTTATTTTTATCAAAATCCATATTCTATCATTGATTTTATTAGTTTTTATTTAAATTTGTTTAATTATGTTGTTCACCTTAGAGTTTATTCATGATAATTGACATAATATTAACGAGTAATTTTCGGATTAAATTGGACCATAGTTGTAAGGACTGGACTATAGTTGGGTGGTTTTACGGTACCTATTTTCTTCGAAAATCAACAATTTGAACACAATATCGGTACGAGTGGCGTGGCATCCGTAGAACCGGATTCCCACTGGCTTGCCTACTTAAAAACAATTGAGCACCATTCTATATTACTATTGAAGAAAAATTATACCAAATCTAACCCGGCTGAGTTTTTGTTTGACGCCACGCCCCTTGTTCAGGTACCTCCATTCCGTTCCTTTGGATTATCGCGTAAATATCATTATTACTTACGATAAAAACCTACATTAGACCCATAAATATATTTGAGATAAAGGCAATAAAAAAATATATAACCAGAAATACAATCGGCGAAGATATCGCGTAAGAAACACAACATGAGTAATGCACATATACCTACTTAGGTATTTAATTGTTTTCTAATAATACTGGTCAAATAAATCTATCACCGGCGATGGACGGTTCTACTTGAAACGAATGTGTTGACACAAATAGTATATTTACTTAAACAGGAAAATTATCTTTTCTCGCGCAGGGAAACCCCCGATTAAGTAAATAGAGCATTTAAAAGGCTGCCCACGTAGATTTGCTTGGTTATGCTAAACATGTTTGGTATTTTTTCCTTTTGTGATAACGAACTATTCGACGACAGAGTATTTAAGAACACATCCCACACATATAGTTATGTATTATATTGTAGTACCTTGACTTAAGTATCAACGAACCTGTTTTTGTAGGGTTCCGTAGTCAACTAAGAACCCTTATAGTTTCGCCATGTCCCTCTGTCCGTCTGTCTGTCTGTCTGTCTGTATGTCTGTCCGTCCGCGGCTTTGCTCCGTGATCATTAATACTAGAAAGCTGAAATTTGGTATGAGTATGTGTATGTATCACGCCGACAAAACGGTAAAATAAAAACTAAAAAAAAAACTTTTTTCCAGGTACCCTCCCGTACACCTAAAGTGGGGGTGGTTTTTTTTTTCGTTCCAACACTAGTGTGTGGGGTATCGTTGAATTAGGTCTTTAAAAATAATAGGGTCTCCAAACATTATTTTTTGATAAAGTCAGCAGTTTTGTAAATATTCGCTCCGAAAATTAAAAAAATAGTGTCCCCCCCCTCTAACTTTTCAACCACGGGAAAAAAAATTATGGAAAAATTCATGAATATGATAATATATGGCCTAATAAGTACTTTCAATGAAACTATATTGAATAAAATCGGTCGAGCTGTTTATGAGTTATCACAAAAATTCATAATTTTCTTTAAAATGACGTAAGTGCCGCGCGGTGTCCTTATACTTCGAACGTTACACATATTAGTTAAGTGCCATACTGTATTAAAACATTTCACTCAATCTGGCGCGTATAATCGATAACTTCCAGAAGGTAATAATTAATTACTGTTCCTTTGGCGTTTACAACTTTTTTATAGAGCTTGAAATCTTTCTCGTAATTTTCGTCTATTGCGAAGGATGGGCAACTACGGAACCCTACATTGAGCGTGGCCCGACATGATCTTGGCCGGTTTTTAAAGGAGCCATTCGCAAAAGGGTTTTTTACTTTTTATTGTAAGTCTCACATCGTTTTATATACAGAAAACCGGTCATTCAATAGTACGGGATTTCACTGGGTGAAATCGAGGTGTATTTTTCGCTGTGCTGTCTATTTTCTGAGTGTTCATGACGCGTTGTTGAATTGCTTGAAGCTAATTGATGATGAATCACAAATTATTTACTTTGATCAAAGTCCTATTTGCTAGTGTTGCAAGGCAACACTATTATTAAGTACATTGGCGTTATCCTAAAAGTGATGCAGTCGTTGCTCGGATTTAGAACACGCAATGTATATCGCTCTCACCTTGCCTCTCGTCAACGGTTGCGGTTGCGTTGCGGTCCTACTTAAGCTGCTAAAATCAAGTTCGAGTCCATTCAGCTAGCCGTTGAGCGAGTGAAAGGACGTCGAATTTGTATTAATTAAAATTGTATTTGTATCGAACTTACGATGATCACGTTGTTATTGTTATGCGCCGCCGCGGCGCGTGCGGTAGCGCAGCACCACCATCACACAAGTAAATAATGTACCTATATTTTGCGTGGGGGAGGCATTTATTTAACTGTGGACATCTTTTGGTTGCTGGCTGGTGATCGTTATCATCTCCCCTTGCATCTATAATAAGATGATTTAAATAGCATTAATAATGATTTTATGTAGAAACCAGTCTTTCTTTGTGTACCAACTTGAGCTACGTGAGATGCTTATGTAACGTAAAAAAACATGTGCAAAGCGTTTGACATACATAGGTACCTACATGGTATAGTACATACAATTCAATAAGCATTATATCGACTAAGCGGATAAACATACAAGTAAAAGTACATAATTTACATACTCGTACCGTCACACACCGATAAACAAAGAACAGCTGGTTTTACTTTTGATTACATTAGTAAGTAGTAATGTTTTTGTAATTTGTTTTTGAAAGTATATTGCACGCCAAGCAATCATTGTTTTACTTAGATTTAGTTCTCAATAAATTTGCAAAGAATTTCCTTCATATTTATGCATCAACTTTCAGGTATTGCTGGGCCTCTAACAGTAACGCCGGCGGGCTCCATCCGCGGGTCCTGGATGGAGTCGCGGCTCGGGCGCCGCTTCCAGGCCTACCGGGGCATCCGCTACGCGCAGCCGCCGGTCGGGGAGCTCCGGTTCCAGGTCTGTTCCATGCTGGTCCTCTAACAATGACACCGATGGGCTCCATCCGCGGGTCCTGGATGGAGTCGCGGCTCGGGCGCCGCTTCCAGGCCTACCGGGGCATCCACTACGCGCAGCCGCCGGTCGGGGAGCTCCGGTTCCAGGTCTGTTCCATGCTGGTCCTCTAACTACTTGTCTAATTTATAAAACTTTTTTCAAATAAAACCTGTCAGACAGAGTTAAAAATTAAATAAAACTGAAAAGTACAAAGCACTAGTGCAGAAAAGTATTACTTTACGCTAAGTTTGACTGCTGAGAAAACGGTCTTATCGAGCACACAAAAAAATTGAAACTTTTGTTTATCTAATTTACAAACTACCTAGTGGTTCCGTAAACTGTTTGAAAGAACTCAAGTTTGTTTAGAAATGGCTGATTTTTAACTTTCAACCATCTCAATCCTAAAAAATTCTGTATACAATCATCGAAATTATTCACGAAATTTTATGAGAATCGATTGACGCTTAGGCGATAGGCGGACATCCGAACATCCTGAATTCGGACATACGAAAGAATTTTTGGCCACGCTGAAACGGCGATGCTTTCGCTCGCTCGGTCAATTAAGAGATTTATTTTCTCTGAATGCTCCTTTCCTCTGCATCTGTTCGCATTTAATTGTATATATGTGGTATTTCCAGCCTCCAGTTGACATGGAAGTATACACTTCTGAGGTAGACGCGAGCGAGGAAGGCCCGGGATGTCCACAGATCGACCGTCCCGGCAAGTACCGCATGGACGAAGACTGTCTTAGGATCAACGTCTACACCCCGGAAAACAACAGGTGCGAATAACATAGTGAGCACATTCGATTAATACGAAAAAGGCACCTCCTTGTAAACCCAAATATCCCCAACCCACAAATGCATTGTGCACTAACTAATTGCAGACTTTTTCCGAAAACTTAGTACGATTTTGCTCTAAGGTATCGATATCGTAACTGAACTACTTAATTAGGTTAGTCTTGATGATCAGTCTATGGCTGAGCAGTAAGCAAGGAAGTCTTCTTTTCTTACAGAAATTAATTAATCGTATTATTGCCATTTCAGTTCTCGGAAGCTGCCAGTGGTGGTCTTCATCCACCCAGGCGGTTTCTACTCGTTCGCTGGCCGCTCCGATCTCTTCGGTCCTCATTACCTGCTGGACCGTGATCTGGTTCTTGTCACCATGAACTATCGCCTCGCTTCACTAGGTAAGCACTTCTAGTTTGAGAAATATGTAGCTAAGGGATCATTATATCAGTCAAAAGGTTTTCAATACATGATAACTATTTCTACGATGATCGCTCTTGCATTAATCCTGCAAAATAGCCATCGTTGTAGGTACACATTAGGTAATGCAACGGTAAAATAGGTTATACTGTACTAGTGAATGTCCCAGATCGCAGGTATTTCTGGCCCGGACCAAAGGTGAGGCTTTACTAATTACCGCCCGTGGTTTGTCTTAACTTTTACGTCTTGTCTTTCCTTGGCCAGGAAGTGTCATTGTCTCCCTGCGTAACGCGCAGTAAATCCCACTTACGGCATAGGGTGACGAAATTATATTGTTCTCATGCAAAATTAGGCTAATCGACACCTAAATTACTATAATACGCGTTACACTACGTTGCTCACTTTACAGAGTACAGTAAACATTTGTGTTTTTTACCCTGTGGATTGCTCATACATTTATGTGTCCAGGTTTCTTGAGTACCGGCGATGCGGCGGCCCCAGGCAACAACGGCTACAAGGACCAGGTGTCAGCGCTGCGCTGGGTCAAACGCAATGTGGCAGCATTCGGCGGAGACCCGGACAAGATCACCATCGCCGGCTGCAGTGCCGGTGCCCGCAGCGTGATGCTACACATGATCTCACCTATGTCTAAAGGTGTCGACTTATCCTAGTTATTCGCCACGTAGGTTTGTCGAGAGTTTTTATCTGCAGATTGACATATTCTTCTTGAGGGCAGACAGACGCAAAAAGAGATAAAGAGAGAGAAAGAGCATAAGTGAAATAGAAATTCACTTAGGACCTACCTACCGCTTAAAATTGTAATTCAATTCGTAAAACAATAGTAGAATGTTTACGAAAACTTGGAATAATTTCCCGTATCTTATGTTCTACAAATGCGTTTTAACAACGTTATGATTTCAGGTTTGTTTCACCGTGGCATTTCAATGTCAGGCTCTCCTGTTGGCAAGGCTCCCGTACCGACGCAGCAGTTGGATTTGGCCCAAAAGCAGGCTCGCATTCTGAACTGCCCTACTAACTCTTCGCACGCGATCGTGGACTGCCTGAAGACTAAATCCTGGCAGGATATAGGCAACTCTCTGGCCAAATTTTGGACGGGTGTAAGTTTATTAGTTGCAAGATGTATTTTGTGCCATAGATGATTTTTTTTTAAGTACTTAGTACTCAAAACAAATGTGCCAATACTATTTAGCTGCATCATCTTGAATAAATACTTCTACTTACTTAAATCGTCAGATGGCTCTTTGTTAAGCAGATATCTATCACAGACAATACGAACAGAGACGTTTCTAAAGTGGCGCCTTCTATAATAGGTTTTTTATTTCGGTGGGTCGCGACTTTTGTTTTATTCGTCCATGTCTGTACACTGACAGTGCATCGCTACTTTTACAGGAACCATAGTCTTCAGCTGTTTGAAATGAAATGAAATGAAATAATTTATTCAGTAAGTAGGCCACAGGGGCACTTTTACAAGTCAGATTGTGAATCTACCGGCATTTCGCAAGAGGAGACCGCTGTTGAGAAGAAAGCCGAAAGAAACTCAACAGTAAGTAAGTCATTTTTTCGTAAATAATACTTAAAAAAATTACATTATACATTTGTGTTATAACTAATTACACTGGTACACGTAAAGGAGATGTATCTCCAAATCAATTAAAATATTAAATATACCCAGAGATGTATAAACGGACCTTATACATTGTAACATTATTGTCTATGCTTTATCGATTCTGTGATACCTATGTTTATGGTTTAGAAAAATAAATCACTTTCCGTCTGAACTCTGGTGTCTCAATGGCCGTGTGCCGATTAATATTTAATATAAAATAAGAAGACCACATCCCCACGCTCAACAACACATGGTGTCAGAAGCGGTAACTTGGCTGGACAACAAATAAGTAAAAATGACTGAAGAAACGCAACAAAAAACACAAAACGTGATATTGGCGAACGGACTCAAACCGTTACTCCTTAACGGTAATGGCGGCTCCAACAATGAGAGTGCAAATTTCGAGAAGTGGAGGCTATGGAAGCAAAAATTCGAAATTTACTTCGAAGCGAACGATCTCGACAAAATTCCAGAAAAGAAACAGGTTGCTATTTTCCTCAATGCCATCGGAGATGAAGGACTGGAAATCTTCAACTCTTTCAACACGGAAAGAACAAAAGAAACATTAAAAACCGTTATTGAAAAATTTGACTCTAAATTTAACGCCTGCAAGAACGTCACCGTCGAAAGGTATAATTTTTTCACCCGTACTCAAAAGTCAGATGAATCCTTTGACGATTATGTAACTACTCTTAACAATTTGTCAGCCAGCTGTAATTTTGAAGCTCTAAAAGAATCATTAGTCAAGGACATGTTTATAATTGGCATAAGAAACACATCTATAAAAGAAAAATTGTTACAAAACGAAGACATCGTCGAGGTGAATAAAGCTGTTCACATAGCTAAAACATTGGAACTATCATGCCAGCGGTCAAGAAAATTGGCAGAAGAAAATCAATCTGAACGAGAAAGTCAAGTCCAGGCGATATCAAAAAAATATAATAAAAACGTCACACCAAGAAAACACAAGCCAAGAAACTCGTCAACAGTCAGAAACACTTATTACTCTCAAGAAAGAAATTCGTCGGAAGGTCGGTCCAGATCCAAGTCCCCATATAACAAGAAGTGCAAGAGATGTGGTCAAATTCATCGCACAAAGTGTCCGGCACAAGGAAAAACATGTCACGTCTGTAAAAAGCCTAATCATTTTGCCCAATTTTGTTTCTATAAGGACAAAAATGTAAGTTTAGTATCATATAAGTCTAGTCATTCTAATTCACAGAACAAGTCAATCTTGTCAGATGAAAATGATCAATATTGTAATGATTTTATAATAAATGCAGTCAATAATAAGTCTAGTCATAATAATTGGGAAATAAATTTAAAATGTTATAATGAAATACTAAAATGCAAAATTGATACTGGTGCAGACATAAATGTAATTTCAATTAATACGGTCAAAGAGTTGGAAAGTAAAATTGACATGCGATTACCTATAATGAATTCACATAATAAGATTTTTACATTTTCAGGACATTCAATAGAAAACCTAGGTAGTATTATGCTGACTTTGACTTTTGATAATGGAAAACAAGAAAACATCAAATTTTTTGTGGTCAATTGTGAATGTTCGACTATACTGGGCTGGAAGACATGTGAAGACTGCAACATTGTGAAACGACTGTGTGAATTGTCAACAAAACAAGAACCAAGGTCAGTACAATCTTTATTAGACTCATACTCAGACACATTTGAAGGATTAGGTTGTTTACCTATTGAAGCTCACTTACATGTAGATGACAGTGTAATACCAAGAGTTTGTCCAGTAAGAAGAATACCCTATGCATTACATCCTAAACTTAAGTCAGAATTAGAGCGTATGGAAAAATTAAAAGTCATTGAAAAAGTAACTAAGCCTACGGATTGGGTAAATGCTATAGTACCTATTGAAAAACCTAATGGTCAACTTCGTATCTGTCTAGATCCTAGAAATCTTAATAAAGCAATTAAAAGACCTCATTTTCCTTATCCAACATTAGATGACTTACGTTCTAAAGTGTCAGGCGCTGCTGTATTTTCGAAACTAGATGCCAACTCAGGATACTGGATGATAAAACTTGATTCAGAAAGTAGTGATCTATGTACTTTCAATACTCAATTTGGAAGATACAAATTTCTTAGACTTCCTTATGGGATAAATTCAAGTGGTGAAATTTTTCATAGAGCTATGTCAGAATTATTCGGTGAATTGCCAGGTGTCTTAATATTTGTGGATGATATTTTAGTGTATGGGTCAAACCAAACAGAGCATGATGAAAGATTAGAAAGTGTTCTTAAAAAAGCAAGAGAAGTAAATTTAAAGTTTAATAAGTCAAAATGTATTTTCAACAAGTCAGAAGTCACATATGTAGGACATGTGTTTAATAAAAATGGAATTTCAGTCGATCCATCAAAAGTCGAAGCAATTGTTGATATGCCTAGGCCCCAAAATGTCAAAGAGTTACAACGATTCTTAGGTATGGTCAATTATCTTGGGTCATACATACCAAACCTAGCACATGAAACTAGTCTACTCAGAGATCTTCTTAAAAAACAAAACATATGGCAATGGACGCAAAATCATGAAAATCAATTAAATAGATTAAAAGAACTAATATGTAAATCACCTGTTTTAGTGCATTATGACGTAAATAAGCCTATTCGGTTGTCAGTAGATTCTTCAAAAAGCGCAGTAGGAGCAGTTATATTTCATGGAAACAATCCAATAGCCTATTCATCGAAGTCCTTAACTAATTCACAAGTTAACTATGCACAAATCGAAAAAGAATTGTATGCTATTCTTTTCGGTTGCAAGAAATTTCATCAATATATTTATGGCAAAACAATTCAAGTAGAGACCGATCATCAACCATTGGTCACTTTATTCAAAAAGCCTCTGTCAGATGTGCCAGCACGGTTGCAAAGGATGATGATAGCGTTACAGTCATATGATTTAATAGTATCATATACCAAAGGTACAGAAATGTATATTTCTGATACTCTGTCAAGGGCACCGATAGAGACAACAACCATAGAAAAGTTTGATATAAATGAATTGGACAATAATATAGTCTGTCAAGTCAAATTACTAACTTCTAACTTAGCCATAACCCAGAATAAATTAGATCAAATTAAATCTCATACTTTGTCAGACATAACATTGCAGAAATTAAAAGAATACTATTTAGAAGGATGGCCCAATAGTAAACAAAAATGTGATCCTATAACATTACCATATTGGAATATTAGAGATGAAATACATGTCATAGATGAAATAATTTTTAAATGTCAATCAGTTATTATTCCTAAGTCAATGAGATCAGAAATTTTAAACATTTTACATGAAGGACATATGGGTATGGAAAAAACAAAAAATTTAGCCCGTGGGTTAGTATTTTGGCCTAACATTTATCATGATATAGAAATAAAAGTCAGACAATGTGAATCGTGTATGATTCATAGTTCAAATAAAACAAAGGAAACTTTATTATGCCATGAACAACCAAGTGTACCATGGCAGAGGGTAGCGACAGATTTATTCGAGTTCAATAATAAAAAATATTTGTTGGTAGTGGACTATTACTCTAATTACATAGAAGTAGTATGTCTAAACACTAATCACAAAAGTCAAACAGTCATATTACATTTAAAAGAAATTTTTGCCAGACATGGAATACCATTACAACTTGTCAGTGATGGTGGACCTCCTTACAATTCCCAAGAATTCCATAAATTCTTGCAGGATTGGGATATTGAACATATAATGTCTAGTCCACATTTTCCTCGATCAAATGGTCTCGCTGAGATATCTGTAAAAATAATAAAAAATATATTAAAAAAGTGTAATCAATCAGATTCTGATTTTCACACAGGCCTGTTACAATACAGGACCACTTCAAGAGGTAATTTAAAGTCACCAGCAGAATTGCTCATGTCAAGAAAATTAAGAACTAAATTACCTATACAAATGTCAAGTCTAAAACCTAAAGTTGTAAAATTTTCAGATCATGCCAGGCATAAGTCAGAGTTAATGCAAAAGAGAAAGTCATACTATGATAGAGGTACAATAACACCACAAGAATTTCAACCAGATGATATAGTCTTTTTCAAGAAAAATCCTAGTGATCCTACATGGACTAAAGGAACAATTGTCTCAAAGACAAAATTTCCAAGGTCCTACTTAGTCAAAAACGTGGAAGGAAGTGTGTATAGGAGAAACACACAGCATATTAAGTTGTTCAAGTCGAGCCTGTCAGAGTCTGAGTCTAATAAAATTGTCAACACTAAGCCTAACAACAATGTCGCCAGTCATAGTAAAAATGCCAGTCTAAACAAGTCAAAGTCTTTTAATAATCAGTCAAGTCGAGTATTTACAAACAAAAAGTTTCAGTCATTTACAAATATCAAGTCTCATAATGTCGAGAAATGTCAGTACAAGTCCAGGTCAAATCATAATCAGTACTCTCCGATAAGGGAGAATATTGATCATGATACATACTATTATATACCTGATTATTTAAAAGAATGTCAAAGGTCAAGTCATAGTCTAGATATAAGTAACCATAGTTCTAAGTCTAATTCAATAATTGATAATGATAGTTTTATGTCAATTGAGCCAGAGGAGCATGTATCGTCTAGTCCAACATCAAGTTCTTATAATGAGTCAATGAGTCAAGAAACTCCTACAAACACAAATGTAAACTTTTCTAGTCAAAATATTAACTTACCTTTAACACAAGCTTCCTCGGAGAGTCCTGAAATTAGATATAGTTCGCGAGGGAGAATATTGAAGAAAAGACAAATATGGGATGTATAACAATTTAATGTAATTATTTTAATCAAATGACATAAAATTTAATTGTATTATAAATTGTAAATAATGACGACGTAAGCACTGATTTCATGCATGTAACTTAAGAAAATTGTAATATAGTTCTTGAATGTAATGTCTGTTTTTAATGTCTATTTATTTATTAGCAATAAAATGAAATCAATGTTATTTATTAATAATGTATAGTTTTTAAGGTTATGTGTCAGTGTCAGGTAAATGAAATGTCAATGTCAACTTGAAAGATTTATTTATTTTTTAAAATAAGGAAGGGCATGTAACATTATTGTCTATGCTTTATCGATTCTGTGATACCTATGTTTATGGTTTAGAAAAATAAATCACTTTCCGTCTGAACTCTGGTGTCTCAATGGCCGTGTGCCGATTAATATTTAATATAAAATAAGAAGACCACATCCCCACGCTCAACAACACATACATCTCTGTGACACCCAGAGACTTTATAGTATAAATTCACTGGGTGTCGCAACATGCAATAAAATAGAATTACTTAATTAATTTAATTCCACAGAGATGTATAAGGTCTCTAGGCATCAACGTGAATAATTTACAATAGAAAATAATTATTAAACCTAAATTTCTTAGAGATGTATATGGTCTCTAGGCGTCATGACATGCAATAGAATATTTTAAATTATTTAATTTCCTCAGAGATGTATAAAGTCTCTGAGTGTCATACTACACTAAGCTGTTTCTTAGAGATGTATACAGTCTCTAAGAGTTCAAAAAGTTAACATTAACATTGAATAACTTCAATCGAGTACAGGATGAAGTTTCTCACGTTTGGTTCATTTAACACTAGTATGCGGTTACTACATATTTAATTTGGCCCTTGCTAGCATGGACAGACCGGACCCCACAAACGGCACCCGTTCACGAGTATGACGCATATCTCAGCCATCGCCTCCCTCAACCATATTATAGGAAAGGCTGCAACCCGATCAACGAGTTTATTAGAGTTCTGCACCTCAGTCGGCAAAAACGGAACCATTATAGAAATCTCTTTGTTGTGCGCCCGTCTCTCCGTTTGGCAAGACCCTTTCCTCAGGAAGGCGTGAAGATATCAAAATTAAATTAATATCATATAACTACATAAATAATTACTCAGATTTGCTCTGCTACCCCTTGGAACCGTATAAAAAAACAAATTCCTTAGTCAACGCAAATCGAAAGATATGATCGTTTATGCTGCATCGCTTGGTGCTGGCGATGGAATCAAAATCTTACTAGAGGGGTTGCACTTTCGTTGACCTAAAATGCAATTTGGCAAGTAGTAACATCATCTACCTACCACTAGTAAATAAAAAGTTCGGAAAGCGTAAACTTGTAGTGACATAGCAATATATATTACCTGACTATATCTTTTTGCTAGTTGATTACAAACTTATTTGCAGTTGGTATTGGTAAACTAACCCCAATCTATATCGATGTATGAGGGATAACAGTTTTCCAACGGTAAAATTAATTTTGTCGCTCAGTAAAGTTAATTTTTTGTTAGAGAAGTATACAGTGCACTGTATAAAAAATAGTGCTTTCATAGTTTACTGTACGGAACCCCTCGGTGCGCGAATTCTGCTCGCTTTTCATTCTTTTGGGGAATTGTTACTTATAATCACTCTTCAGAGTTGTATATATAGGTAATATTGAATGTTTCAGCAATTCGCCGGCGATCCCGTCAGCTTTTGGACTGCTATAGTGGAACCCGATGTCGGTCAGCCGCGCTTCCTCTCCGAGCAGCCCGATGAGGCCATACGCCAGGGCCGCATGCACGCCGTGCCCTTCCTCATTAGTCAGACCGAGGACGAGTTCTTCTGGAAAGCGTTTCGTGAGTATACACTCCTGTTATTTGTGACTACATTCCTGTTATTTGTGACATTCATCAGTTTCTGAGGTACATTATATACGTACATTGTAAATTATCTACAAATATTTCAAATCGACTATGGTATACCGGGATATAATTATGAAAAAGTCATTATGTAGGTCTGACTCTGACTACATACTGCAACGGGCCGTAAAATAGGGAAACGTGATATCTCCTCTGCTCTGTCCAGAGTTGCTTTGTACTCTACAAGCTTCAGAACTCGGAATTTACCTGCAAAATCGAAAAATAAATTATGGAATCCATAGAAGAACCCAAGTAACCTACATGTACATGTATAATCAAAAAAATAGGCAAACTAAAACGGCATTGACAATCAAGAATCGCAGAACAGGTTTAGCACCGCTAAAGCTTGTAATAAATAACAACAATTTATGTTTATGACAACCTAGTAGGATAGGACCTTATATAACCCAATAACAGACTCCATCTCTTTTCAGCTGTAACTAAGAACAAGACATTGAGTGACCGCATGAATGCTGAGTGGGAGCAACTTGCGCCAATCTCGTTCGCGTTGCCTGAACAAAACTCTGCAGCAGCGAGCTGCCGCCTCAGAAAGGCGTATCTGGGGGATAAACACGTGGAAAACACCCCGGATAGCAGCAAGGCTCTTGGAAGGTTGTATGGTGATAGCTGGATTGGACTTAATGTGCATAGGTGAGATACCAATACCTGAAATTCTTTGAAATTTGAGGGAAGCTAAAAAACGAGACTTACACGGTCACACGCCTTCTGTGTCCTCCGGCATTAACTAAGGGATTAGTAGATGGCTAGAGGCCATTATCATCATGAGCCAGAAGTCCCATCATCATCATAATTTCAGCCATAGAACAAAGGAAGTCAACTGCTGGCCACAGCTGCCGGATAAAAGCGACCCGCATCCAGCGAGTCTCCACAACTCTAACCAGGTCGCCACCGTGCGACGTTTCAGACGTCCCATAGTGTCGATTTTTTAACCTTGGTACGCTACTACGAACTACGACAGTGGAATGTTAGTAAACACTTACTCGTTTCCAGGATGGCCAATCTGATGTGCCGCTATTCACCGCACCCGGTGTGGTACAGCGTGTTTAGCTACATCGGCAACAACAGCTATTACCAGGACCGGACCACCCACAAACCCATTGGTGAGGCCAGCAACAACTAAATATAAATTTGAGCTGCTTCATCTTGTGGTAAATAAGCAGATTAATTGCGTAATCAGTAGGAGGTTGACGTCATTGTCAACCATGATCGTCACACAGCCTATTCGTGGAGGAAGGTTAGCAGGAGGCGTCATGACTCGTATCGTGGCACGAGCTCATTGAATTTTCTGGAGCGTATTCCTCATTACCAAAGACTAAAACCCAGATATTATCTGTAGGTACTCTGTTCAACGAAACATAGTTTTTTTCTGTAGGTTATATAGTTTCAAACAATTTGATCGGAAAGTTCTGAACGAAGAGTTAGTAGAAACCTTCTGAGCTCGATAGTATTGTCCGGAATTGGTACGAAATCGTCGACTTTACAAACTTTAAGTAGGTAATTAACTTTACTGTAATCGGCGTGCCTATATATGATAAAAATAAATAAAATAAAATAAATATCAGACACCCTCACACAAATCAACCTAGTCCCAAATTAAGCTCAAGAAGGCTTGTGTTATGGGTACTAGGCGACGATATACATACTTATATAGATAAATAAATACATAAATACATATAGAACATCCATGACCCAGGCACAAATATTCGTGTTCATCACACAAATATTTGCCCTTGCCGGGATTCGAACCCGGGACCGTCGGCTCAGTAGGCAGTTGCTTAACCACTGAGCCAACCGCGTCGTCAAAATGATGATGTCTGCTTTTATCACGCGATAAGTAAGGGACAAAGCATCCGTTTTGAAAAAAATGCGAGTGGGAGTGAGAGATGCTTAGTCACTTATTGATCACATGATAACCGCAACTATCATAGGCCCCCAGGATGCAGAAAAACTGGGTTATAAATGAACATTGAGTCAAGGTTTTATTTGGGCAGGCGCGGCACATCATGATGATACGCTCTACGTGTTCTCTGGGAGCTTCCTGCGTCCTCCCATGAAGGCGCGCTCGCCGCCGCCGCCCGCGCCACAAGACCACATCATGGTAGAGCGCATGACTGCCATCTGGTATACCTTCGCCAAGCACGGGTGAGCACAGCGAATCGCTTGTTCTTGTTGGGCTACCTGCGTCTTCCAAGTCCTAGTCAAGAGATAATTTAACCTATGACTACCATCTGGTACGCCATCTTTAAGCATGGGGAAGCACGAAGCATTAAGGAGTTACACCTTCCATCATAAGCACAGCATAATGAGATGATGACTACCAAGCCCCAATAACTGAATTACTTTAAAACATCGTTAGTACTTGTTGAATTTGAGGGTTGCCCTCGCTTTCCGTGTGATCCCGTTATGAGTTACTGACATTGTGATAATGGGACCATTTCTTTCAAATAAAAAAATAATTTTAAGAATCGGTTCACAATTGGCGGAGTATCGGTGGGCATACAGTAAAACATAGAACCTCCTCCTTTTTTGGAACAGTGTTTCATCTAAGTAAAGGCAAACCTTACTCCTCTAGGGACCCGAACCCACCCAAGGGTGAGCTGCCGGAGCTGTCGACCCTGCACTGGCCGGCCATGAAGCCCGAAGACAGGAAGTACTTGAAAGTGGACAAACAGTTCTCGGTGCACGAGAAACTACACGAGCAGCGGCTGCAAGTCTGGGACGAGCTGTACCCGATGCCGTACTGAATAGCGAGTTCTACGCCACATCTGTAATTAATATATACATTTTGGCATATGTGTTTGCAATGGCCTGATTTTTTTACTAGGTTTTGCAACCATAGAATAGAAGGTGGCTCATATCAAAATCTAACAATAGCGCCTACTATAATTTCATAGCACTGTCTATTAAGACATACAATTTCGGAGCATTTTTTTTATGTCGCGTACTGTATGTAACCTTTCATTTATAATTATACACACAAAATCACAACAACGCACTTTTTAAAGCTGTACCAAAATTGTATACTCTATGGTACCCGCTCCCGATGTAATCTTATAACATTTCATAACACAAACTCTCTCGGTAAGTACCGTAAAACTACCCAACTATAGTCCAATCATCCAACTATGGTCCAAAACACGTTTATTTTTAAAAATAGTAGGGGTCAAACATTACTTTTTAATAAAGTCAGCAGTTGTGTAAACATTCGCTCCGGAAAAAATAGCATCCCCTCCCCCTCTAACTTTTCAACCACGGGTCAGAAAATTATGGAAAAATTCATGAACTGAGGCCTTATAAGTACTTTCAATGAAAACTATACTGAATAAAATCGGTCGAGCCGTTTTTGAGCTATCGCAACATTACATAATTTTCTTTAAAAGGACGTAAGTTGAATTCCAGAAGGTAATAAGTAATTACAATTACTTTGGCGCTTACGACCTTTCTATAGAGCTTGAAATCTTTCTCGTAATTTAAACCTCGGGCTTAAAACAGCTGTTTTAAGCCCGTTTATTGTGAAGGTCTAGCGTGGCCCAACATGCTTTTGGCCGGTTTTATTTACGTTTGTTTAATCATGTTGTTCATTTTAGAGTTTATTCGTTATAGTTGTCATATATTAACGAGTAATTTTCGGATTAAATTGGACCATAGTTGTGTCGACTGGACTATATAGTTGGGTAGTTCTACGGTACTCAACTGTAATTAATTTCAAATAGAGAACATTAGCATATTTGATAATAAAAATACGCTACTGTTCACCGATTGTTTGTAATTACTTGTGATAAAAATTAACCAATCACGAGGAGTCACATATTTTGACTAAGGTGTAGAATTTGTGAAGTTATGCATTGTTGATTTAGGGCATGTAGTCAGAAGTCTGGCTCTACGTGAAATCTGATAAGTTTTTGAGAGTGTGAGTCATCATATTATGTCCTCGCCATCATTTTACATGTAAATGTTTTTGGTGGGATTTCACTTCTTTTTGTAAGTTGCTTATGACAATAGGTTTTTTTTTGTTTATTAAGGGTTATTTATAACAACGGATCCCTGTATCAATTTTCAAACCTCTAGTGTCAAAATTTGCGGAAGTCTATAAATTGGGGTTGGGGGATAAAGTTCCAAGTTGTAGATTTTTTGTTGTTTGTGAACTAAATACTAGCGTACATACCAAATCTCAGCTTTCTAGGACATTATGAAGTACCCTAGAATTATTATTGATCATTAGTGAATCAGTGACGAAATCAGGGTTTTTTTACAGTATATTATTAATAAATCTAAAGTATAATAGGCAATAGAGCTACGCAATTAAGACATTATAATATGTTTGATGAGTCCGCTATTGACAACATATCCCGAGAATTTGGTTTATCTGGTATAATCCAAGCCAAATCTATGACAGTTAAAAAAAATGACGAAACACTTCGAGAAAAGGTGGCACGTTTTGGCGGGCCCTGTACAACCGTGCCTCTAGACTCCCAGATTTTGGTGACGAGAATGAACCAGCTGTAGTTCAAACACCTCTTTCTGTGATTTTTTTATTCTAATTTTCTAGGGTTCCAGTCGGTGAAGTGCGTATAACGCACTTGCAGGTTACCTGCTCAAAGCGTTATGTTACTAGATAATATAATTAAACAGCGGCCCAGTTACCGTCCACCACTGTGCGAGCGACGCGGGCACAGCAATACACCTACGTCTGGCACTGTATAGAGCTGTCCATCACCCGTCGTCGCTCTAGGTATATAACCCCATGCGCCCCGTTAGCATTACTGCTCGTTGAGCAATATAAGCATGCGTCGTCGTTTTTTTAAATAAAGGCCGTACAGTGTACACTGTTTGTAAGAGTTGTAAGTAAATGTATGGCATGACGTATTTTGTACAATACATGTCTAGGTCGCTCTTACGCGATCCAGATAAGCACCTCTTAGTTTTTACTGAAACTTGAAGCGCAATCTGAGAGCTCACGGACTGTATTGCATAGCATAAGTGTACTGATGTTACTGATGTGGGATGATGGGGTAAACTCTCCCAAGGCTAAGTCTACCTAGCAATGATTTGTCGTTCGAAATATTTTGTGCAGACTGAGTATCGTCAGACCTTATACAAGGATAGCTACTTCATCACTTCGTTGCTGGCTTTTGCTACATTATCCTCCTTTTTAATTTTAATAGAATTTGTCACAGATATCCTATGTGGAATTTGTTATACCAACTCCTAAACACTTGGTCCACATCCAGTGTTTTCCTACACACTGGATTTCCTAAACGCTTGGTCAACATCCAGTGTTTTCCTAACACACTAGATTTCCTAAACACTGGATCAACATCCAGTGTTTTCCTACACACTGGATTTCCGAAACACTTGGTCAACATCCAGTGTTTTCCTACACACTGAATTTCCTAAACACAGGATCAACATCCAGTGTTTTCGTCACTGGATTTCCTAAACACTTGGTCAACATCCAGTGGTTTCCTACACACTGGATTTCCTAAACACTTGGTCAACATCCAGTGTTTTCCTACACACTGGATTCCCTAAACACTTGGTCAACATCCAGTGTTTTCCTACACACATGAATTCCTAAACACTTGGTCAACATCCAGTGTTTTCCTACACACAGGAATTCCTAAACACTTGGTCAACATCCAGTGTTTTCCTACACACCGGATTTCCTAAACACTTGGTCAACATCCAGTGTTTTCCTACACACAGTAATTCCTAAACACTTGGTCAACATCCAGTGTTTTCCTACACACCGGATTTCCTAAACACTTGGTCAACATCCAGTGTTTTCCTACACACTGGATTTCCTAAACACTGGATTTCCTAAACACTTGGTCAACATCCAGTGTTTTCCTACACACTGGATTTCCTAAACACTTGGTCAACATCCAGTGTTTTCCTACACACTGGATTTCCTAAATAATTGGTCAACATCCAGTGTTTTCCTACACACTGGAATTCCTAAACACTTGGTCAACATCCAGTGTTTTCCTACACACCGGATTTCCTAAACACTTGGTCAACATCCAGTGTTTTCCTACACACAGTAATTCCTAAACACTTGGTCAACATCCAGTGTTTTCCTACACACCGGATTTCCTAAACACTTGGTCAACATCCAGTGTTTTCCTACACACTGGATTTCCTAAACACTGGATTTCCTAAACACTTGGTCAACATCCAGTGTTTTCCTACACACTGGATTTCCTAAACACTTGGTCAACATCCAGTGTTTTCCTACACACTGGATTTCCTAAATAATTGGTCAACATCCAGTGTTTTCCTACACACTGGATTTCCTAAACGCTTGGTCAACATCCAGTGTTTCCCTACACACCGGATTTCCTAAACACTTGGTCAACATCCAGTGTTTTCCTAACACACTAGATTTCCTAAACACTGGATCAACATCCAGTGTTTTCCTACACACTGGATTTCCTAAACACTTGGTCAACATCCAGTGTTTTCCTACACACTGAATTTCCTAAACACAGGATCAACATCCAGTGTTTTCCTACACACTGGATTTCGTAAACACTTGGTCAACATCCAGTGTTTTCCTACACAACGTATTTCCTAAATACTTGGTCAACATCCAGTGTTATTCTACACACTGGATTTCCTAAACACTGGATTTCCTAAACACTTGGTCAACATCCAGTGTTTTCCAACACACTGGATTTCCTAAACACTTGGTCAACATCCAGTGTTTTCCTACACACTGGATTTCCTAAACACTGGATTTCCTAAACACTGGATTTCCTAAACACTGGATTTCCTAAACACTGGATTTCCTAAACACTTGGTCAACATCCAGCGTTTTCCTACACACTGGATTTCCTAAACACTTGGTCAACATCCAGTGTTTTCCTTCACACTGGATTTCCTAAACACTGGATTTCCTGAACACTGGATTTCCTAAACACTTGGTCAACATCCAGTGTTTTCCTACACACTGGATTTCCTAAACACTTGGTCAACATCCAGTGTTTTCCTACACACTGGATTTCCTAAATACTTGGTCAACATCCAGTGTTTTCCTACACACTGGATTTCCTAAACGCTTGGTCAACATCCAGTGTTTTCCTACACACCGGATTTCCTAAACACTTGGTCAACATCCAGTGTTTTCCTACACACCGGATTTCCTAAACACTTGGTCAACATCCAGTGTTTTCCTAACACACTAGATTTCCTAAACACTGGATCAACATCCAGTGTTTTCCTACACACTGGATTTCGTAAACACTTGGTCAACATCCAGTGTTTTCCTACACAACGTATTTCCTAAATACTTGGTCAACATCCAGTGTTATTCTACACACTGGATTTCCTAAACACTGGATTTCCTAAACACTTGGTCAACATCCAGTGTTTTCCAACACACTGGATTTCCTAAACACTTGGTCAACATCCAGTGTTTTCCTACACACTGGATTTCCTAAACACTGGATTTCCTAAACACTGGATTTCCTAAACACTGGATTTCCTAAACACTGGATTTCCTAAACACTTGGTCAACATCCAGCGTTTTCCTACACACTGGATTTCCTAAACACTTGGTCAACATCCAGTGTTTTCCTTCACACTGGATTTCCTAAACACTGGATTTCCTGAACACTGGATTTCCTAAACACTTGGTCAACATCCAGTGTTTTCCTACACACTGGATTTCCTAAACACTTGGTCAACATCCAGTGTTTTCCTACACACTGGATTTCCTAAATACTTGGTCAACATCCAGTGTTTTCCTACACACTGGATTTCCTAAACGCTTGGTCAACATCCAGTGTTTTCCTACACACCGGATTTCCTAAACACTTGGTCAACATCCAGTGTTTTCCTACACACCGGATTTCCTAAACACTTGGTCAACATCCAGTGTTTTCCTAACACACTAGATTTCCTAAACACTGGATCAACATCCAGTGTTTTCCTACACACTGGATTTCCTAAACACTTGGTCAACATCCAGTGTTTTCCTACACACTGGATTTCGTAAACACTTGGTCAACATCCAGTGTTTTCCTACACAACGTATTTCCTAAATACTTGGTCAACATCCAGTGTTATTCTACACACTGGATTTCCTAAAAACTGGATTTCCGAAACACTTGGTCAACATCCAGTGTTTTCCAACACACTGGATTTCCTAAACACTTGGTCAACATCCAGTGTTTTCCTACACACTGGATTTCCTAAACACTGGATTTCCTAAACACTGGATTTCCTAAACACTTGGTCAACATCCAGCGTTTTCCTACACACTGGATTTCCTAAACACTTGGTCAACATCCAGTGTTTTCCTTCACACTGGATTTCCTAAACACTGGATTTCCTGAACTCTGGATTTCCTAAACACTTGGTCAACATCCAGTGTTTTCCTACACACTGGATTTCCTAAGCACTTGGTCAACATCCAGTGTTTTCCTACACACTGGATTTCCTAAACACTTGGTCAACATCCAGTGTTTTTCTACACACTTGATTTCTTAAAAACTTGGTCAACATGCAGTGTTTTCCTAGCGAGTTGGTGACTCGCGCTACAACTAGCGCGAGTCACCACAGAATTTGAAGAATTTGATTTCACAGCTTCGATATCAATTAAGGTAAGTTATCATTTTCTTGGAGCTTAATCAGTTAAGTTTTCTCTCAAAATATGCTGATGTTGTTAAAAATGGTATAATAAAATTAAACAATCACATGCATGCTCATTTAACAAATAAATAAATAATCACACACATTTTTTCTATGTTGAGGTGAAGACTTCGGATTCCGACAGGTTTTAAAGAGCTTACTTACTCATCGGCTTGTAGTCGAACTCGTTTGACTCGACTTTTCTTTGGAATCCGGGTGCAAAAGTAAATTTGTCAACGGGGAAGCGGTCCCCAAGTAGGGCAACCTTGACGGCTAATTATTGGCCGCAGTTCATCGCTCGAAACAAACATAATATTTCTTCGACTTTCACAACTCTATACGATATACTGTCCGCGGCCTTCTCTCGGGTCCGCTATAACCAGTACCTTTCTTCCGCTCGCATCGGCCGAACGCAACGAACGCCTTTAACTTTTAAAAAAAATTGCTACTTTCGCGCCATCCGGAACGTCATCTTACTTTTTTATTTTGTATTCGTATCTCGATGGTCAGGTGAACTGTGTTTTGGACTAATTTTGTGATTGCGTCAAAGTGGGACGCAGAAATGGCGCGACATCATTTGATTTGTTTGGTAAGTTATTTAGATATTACTGTTATTCCATGCATGCGTCCCTTGACGCATAATACAGTTCAGCGCGATGTCACATGGCTCTCGACTAAATAGCAGTAGGTAGGTATTTAGATTATTAGATTCCAGATTCCAGGTAAAGTCGGTGGGTAAAGACTGTATGGCATTCCTAAGCTCCAAAGCCCTCTAAGGAAGGGCTCCTATAACAGTGCAATCCACTTTTTAATATTTTATTGCCTGACGTTATATAAATCGATGGTGCAGAAATAGCGTTGTAATTAAGTTGTAGTTTAGCTCACAGTAATTCAAACATGCACAACAACATGTATACGTAATCTAAATTTATCTTCCTAATAATTTATTTACTAACAACAACAAAATTATAATAGGTATAGAGCCTAGTCACAGCAGCTATATGAATATAAACTTGGGTATCTAGCCAAAGTTTATAGAGCGTATTCTAATGTAGCGTACTCGTAATGTGCGTTAGTGTTCATTGTTGTGCATACTTGCGTAAATTAGTAAATTTACAAGGAAAAGAAGAAAGTGCAGCAAAAAGATAGAGATGAGACGGACGCGGTGAAACGCGCAGAGTATGCGGCCAGCCGGCCCGGCCGAGTGCGCGCCTGCTTGCGGCTTGCTGGTGCAGTGTCCTGCATTGTCTTTTAATACTTTATGATTATGACTGCAAGAAGAAATATGGGATTTGCGCAATATTTATCAGAATGTATTCCTCCAAAAACTTTATTTCATCCTGGTGAATACTTTTTTAATTTTTGTTTGTCGATCAACGACTCAAATTACTACACTTAAAATCAAAAGTTTAGGGGCCGGTAGGCCTATTAGCGAGCATTATTGAGGTGCTTGTTAGGCTACATTTGTGGTTTGCTTAGCGATGGGTTAAACGTAAGATTTTTATTCTACCCTTAGATAAATTGTAGCAATATTATCGTGATTTTTCAAATACTTATCCACTTCTGTTCTTCATTTTTTCGCATTCAAAGACTTCGCTAACTAGGTATGCGTAATTACTTAAGGCGACTCCTAATCCCAACGTCCTTGAGGATCTGGGCGGAGCCTAACGTTATTCCCCCCGCCGACCGTGCGCCCCCGGAACAATACATCGTTCATAATCTCGTTGAGTGGCGTCCAAGCAGCTTCATACACTCACATAGTCCGAGCGTGAGTTGAAGATCAACAAACCTTATACCTTATTTAAAGGCATTGAAAAATCTCGAAGTAAAATAAATGATTTAAACAATGATATAATTATTGCGGATTACTAAATATCTATTTACCCACTACAGTAAATATTAAAAGTAAAATGCGTTAAAGCTATTTTCCAAAAAAATAAGTGAAATTAGCCATTTGGAAGTCTCGAATCGAAAAATACTTTTTAGTTTCTTTTGTATGTGTAGGTACCTACAAAAAATAGTTAAAATGCCGACTAGATTCTTGATTATACGTGTAAAATCATGCAGAAATAAAAATAACCGTTTTTTAATAAATAAATCATATCGTGACCCAGCGGATGAACCGATATTTTAACATAGTAGTGGAGGCACAGCTTTATCCCCCGGGTCATGTTGCTCTAATGAAAAGATAAACTATAAATAATAGAGCGACAAACTCAACTTTACCGTTGGAAAACGGATTTACGTCCTTTACTTATAAACAGTGATAGTTTTTAGGGTTCCGTACCGAAAGGGTAAAAACGGGACCCTATTACTGAGACTTCGCTGTCCGTCCGTCCGTCCGTCCATCCGTCCGTCCGTCCGTCCGTCCGTCCGTCTGTCACCAGGCTGTATCTCAAGAACGGTGATAGCTAGACACTTGAAATTTTCACAGATGATGTATTTCTATTGCCACTATAACAAGAAATACTAAAAATGAAATAAAATAAATATTTAAGGGGGGCTCCCATACAACAAACTTGTTATACCTATATATACATATATATAGGTACGGAACCCTTCATGCGCGAGTCGGACTCGCACTTGCCCAATTTTTTATGACTACATTAGTAATGTTCTCAGTTTTTTCCCTATACTTGTTGATATTGACGATATTTAATTAGACGATATTTTTTACCAAATTTCAATGTTCAAGGTCAATGGATACCCTATAAATGTTAATTTACTTGAGTGTCAAAATATACCGATGCTGGAAAGGAGAAAATATCTAAGCGACATTTTTGGGGATATCGAGTTTACACACTGTTGGGATCGGCAGATTTTTCTGCATCGAATGGGTTGGGTCTCGTATATATCTGTCTGACGACTTTTGTGTCGCTTATCCCGTCGGTGATTTAGAGAATCTCTACATTTTTTTTCTACGAAACGACTTGATTTTTGAGGTAGTTTTTAGCAAAATGGAGATTAAATGAAAAGTATTTTGCATAATAATGAACCTTAGAGCTTTTTTACTTATTTGTCAAAACAGATCAAACAACTTGGATAATTTTTCTTTATTGCAACTAACCTTGCACTTGTTGGTTAGGTAACTGTTTTTACCTGATCGTAAAATATATTTTAATATCGTTTGAGGCATTTTACTTATGTTTTTTATGATAAAATTAACATACAGGTAAATTATGAAAGAAAAATTGAATGTGATCCACTGCAATGTAAGCAGGACTCGAACCTGCGACCCTAAGTTTCCGGCGTAGTGCTCTACCAACTGAGCTATTATATCGTTACGTCAATCACACTAAATCTTTGATTCCATATGATTAAAAATGTGGTATTTCCACATTATTAAACAGAATCGATATAAGATTCTATAAAAAAAATAACATAGATTAAATTACCTGATTGTCGTATCTTAACTACTGGCGTTTATCCAAATTTTGATACTATGAAACCATTGGCGCTTATCCTTTTTTTACCTGATATGACTTTGATCGACTACTGTCGCTTATCTTGAATTGCTTGAATGACAATTGAGTCGTATTTGTCGTATAGAATGTACTAAAAAAACAAATATTTTCGTTAAATTGGTAGTTAGACAACTTTACCGGTTCTGTTTTATAAAATATCACACATTTGGTAGTAATTCAATATATTTATAAAGGCCGTTAAGGCTGTGTCTGTGGCGCTAAGGCATTACTTTAGACTCGCTTGATGGACCCAAACGCCATCTCACTCAAACAGTGTCTTACGAGACGTCACTTATACCACACAGAGTTGTAGGTAGTTTTGTTATTCTTGTTAGGATAGGATATTATCTCATTGCAATTGTAAAACTTGAAATTTCACGTAGTTCGTGATTTAAAATTCCTTAATGAGTACCGAGTGACTGCAGTCTTGAGAACTCTTGGGCTGTTCTCATTAGAGTCATAGTTATCGTATGCTACCATACATTGGTCTAGAACTACTGGAAACCTTTCAGCAGATCACACATAAAAATTGATAAAATTGAAATTTCACGTGATATCTGATGAATAAATCTTTTACATTTCTTAAGCAGTTTTTTTTTGTATTTGCGTATTTGGACCATAAGTTTTTGTCTTAGAGAACTTTAAATGTCACTTCATTAATTTTAATGTTTGAAAATAAATATTTTCCTCTAATTACAACATTAATCGTGAGGTTTTATTGTACGATAAATAGCTTTTCATGTCTGAAATATTTCCTACAAAGGCGATTAGATAATTTTTCTTGATCTATTTCATGCTGATTTATGCACATTTATATATTTACCTGACTATAAAATGAGCATGCACATATATATTGTTAACTGTGTTGATTGTTGTGTAATAGATCATACTATTTTACCTTACTAATTTCTCGGGAAACGTGTCGTTTAGATAATTTTACCTAATTCTATTTTGACGGCCATTTTGCGTAAGCGACGCTAAATCCTAAAATATTCCATTAATAGACAAAATAACAAAAGCAACATGTAAAAAACATGATATTGTTTATATAAAATGAGCATCGTATGCACATAGATATTGTTTACTGTGTTGATAGTTGTGTAAAATGTAGATTATACTATTTTACCAGACTAATTTCTCGGGAAACGTGTCGTTTAGATAATTTTACCAAATTCAATTTTGACAGCCATTTTGCGTAAGCGATGCTAAATTTTAAATTATTCCATTAATAGACAAAATAACAAAAGCGACATGTAGAGAACATGATGATTATAAAATGCTTCATTTAAAAAGTAGGTCCACAGAATATTATACAGGGTGGAACGTGACGAGGATCCTTTGCGGAACTGGCAGATAGTTCAACCTTAGCACTATATTTCCTCCATAGAAACTATGGAAATATATGTTACCGTTTTCAAGTTATAGCCTTTTAAACATTCATACCAAAAACTACTTTTTGCCAACCCTAATCAGGTGGCTGGGTCAATGAACTTACTTGTAAACAATCATTAGACGTCAGGATATTACGTTAATATGTTGCTTTTTCCATTCTTAGGTCTGCGTGAAACGCTAAAAAAATCGTTGCAGGATTTGCAGAGGTGATTGTCTCTGTTATTCTACTTATTAAATTTTCTGGTGGAATGTAATTAATTAATTAATTTCTTAGTTAATAATTCTAACCACAACAAACAACTCACAATGACACGACTTGACACTGACAACCACTCGAATGTACTCAATCATCATAAACAATTAAAGATGATAGTAACCTCTTTCAGCATAAATAAAACGTCTCTGTTTACCTACCTAAACTGATAATAAAAAGGTTTTAGTTCGTTAACATGCTTTATAAAATTATTTTCGAGTAAATTGAAATTGTTCCCTGTTTGATCAGCAATTCATACAATAGGCAGTCCTTGTTATTAATTTTATTTCGGTTATCGTCAAATATCGTCGTTTGGATATTACACTAAAGTAACACGACTTTTCATACGCCGACGCGAGATAGAATTAAATTAACGCATTTTTTACAACTATCGAACCTCTTTGCATGATTTAACATCGATCATACATCATACATATGATGTTTGAAATGAAATTGACATTTAAGTTAATTTCAATTTGCTTTACCTTTAAATGAAAATACCTTTGTTAAAAGCACGTGGATATTTATTATTTGCTCATGTTATGTGCGAGTTACAATTATAATGCGGCTGAAGCTTTACGACGATACAGTGAAACATATCCACCACCACACCCAACAGGTCGTTGAACAATTTTACGTGCTTTTGATCGTGTCGCCAACAATCAGCCCGTTGTACCACGAACAACTTAGAACGATCAACGTGGCGGACCTGTTCAGAGGGTTCAAGCTTTATTTCCTAGGGACTGCCCTATGTGAAGCTTACTGCCGGTGGCTACTGCCAAAAACAGTGGAAGAACGTGATTTTATCAGGCATGTTATTTGAAGCGATGAAAGCTTGTTTACTCGCAATGGTATGTGGAATAGAAGGAACGAACATGTGCATTTGCCGAAGACTATCGTGTCGCCTACAGCAGTGTCGTTGGTCAGTTAACGATTTACGGGGAAACAATTATAGGACCAGTGTTTCTGCCTCCAACTCAAAACAGAAGCAGCGTGCTGCAGCGTGTATTATGAGACACGATGGAAAATTTGAACACCGTATGTAAAAATTGTAATAAAGTAACTGATATTCGTATTTTCGCATTTTATTTGGTTAATTTGACATTTATGTGTCACTCTTACATCAGTACGATGACAACAACTCACGGAAATAAACGTAATATCCCGAGTTTTCCCGACGGTGATTTCTCAATCTAGCCATCTTGCCGTGATGTGAAGATGCAATATAGGGTTATCACCACAGTTAAAAATTAGCGAATTTTGCACTTTTTTTTTTACTTCGTTTAAGTTTCTAAAAATTATAAATCGACTGTGTATCACTTAGCCGATGCAACATTTCCGCAAAGGACCCTCGTGCCTTTCCACCCGGTATATATCTGCAGATCGGTTGACATGCGGCAAACGTGTCAGCTCTACTTTAGTTTAGCGGTTGTCTGGGTTACGTAAGCTTTTTGGGTTTTGGCGTTCCTTCCGCGATCGATTAATTTGATCCAAGATCGTTTCATTGCCCTCTGGCAAACTTAGAGAGAAAAATTCTGAGCATTAGTCAAAAATCAAGTCTGGGCATTACGATGAGTCTAAATAAAGTTATATATTTTTTCATTAATTCAACTGTAATCCGATCATTAATATATGGCTTTTAAACGATATGTAATAAAAATCAGGTTTTTATTTTATAAACGGTAAACAATTGGAACAGAACTTATGGCCAGGCTAGGTATGTCTAGCTAGGCCCGGCGGATATGTCAATAATTACTAACGCTCATTTAGATTTAAATATGAAGTGGGAAATTTATTGATGCAAATATGTATTCTGCCTATATTTACATAAATAAGCCCTCATGCCAAAATTGTCACTTGCCTTCTTGGACTAGAAAATTATTATAATTTTTTATAATGTATTTTTATATCATATGCCATGTACTGTACTAGTGACGCAACGAATGTGAATACTTACAATAAATATTCGTATTCGTAAATTAGCGTTTTACCGAATATTAAAATGGTATTCAAACGAACAATACTTGTTCTGCATTACGATATTCATCTCTTAGGGTTGAATTCATAAAGATCATTAGACGTTATCATACTTAAATATCTGTATTATCAGTTTTTTTTTACTAACCGAAATACCTAAGGTACTCTAATATTACACAGAGAAAGGCCCTAAAACCCACATCAAAAGTGTTATTTTCTGGGAATCCTGTCTGGTGTGGGCCCATGACTGAGAATATCTAAGTATCTAAATGTGTTCGGGAATGCTAAGCAATACCAATTTTTTTATAAGTAATAAAAAATAATAGATACCTAAATACGAAAAAAAACAGTTGAATTTAATTCTATATGAAAATGAGTGCTTTTTGTTACGGCGCATAGCGTAGTCGTGTGAAAAAACGAACTACGCTCTCTTAAAATACACTTCAAACTTCTTCTTCATGAAGACAGATCGAACCTCCGCAGGATCCGGTACTATAACAATTTTCCGTAACTAGATGGATCGCGAGAGCAAGTGACACAGCCGTCCCCTTCGACGGTTAGATTTACACTGAGCTCGCAGCCCGGGCACGGCCGCGCTCGCGGAAATTCAGTTTTTTTGATGCTTTATTAGACCGAATTTCCATTTTACTAACTTTTAAACAATACGATTAAAGATCAATGAATTGTCAATGTTCTTGCTGTTAAATCCCTAATTTACCTTCTGCGTAGCTGGAAGTCTCCATATTCCTAAGTTTATTATACAAACAATATTTGCGTCCGTACAATTCTTTATTTCTTCATAAAGTAAAACTAACATGACAAGCAACATCAAATATCATCAAAGACAAAGTAGTCGACAGCATAAAACCTCATCATCCCCCCGCAATTCTAATTCACCCCGGAATAAGAATTGTCGCAATCATAAAGTTAGAAACAAACTAATAACTATATCTATAACTAAAGTTAAACATTGAAAAACAAATAAATAATAAAACAAACAAGACAAAATACTAACCGCTCAGTATAAGAAGGATAGTGGTCTTCACTCTAACTCCTTCCCCCCTCAATGTTAAACTTTTGTTTTAGATGACAATAAAACGTAGATGAACATTAAACCTCATAATAATTATGATAACACTTTTGGCATACAAATAAACTATTCAATTAAACCTAGTTTCTCTACAAAATAATTATGTTTCTGTTTTACTAAAGCTTTTGTTAAAATGTCTGCAACATTTTCTTTCGTGTTCACATACTTTACAATTACTAATCGTTTGCTAATCAAATCTTTAATAAAATGATATTTAATATCAATATGCTTTGACCTCTTACTGTTTTCATTTGACTCCATCAGTTTGATAGCGCTCTGATTATCTACAAGTAACGTTGAGTTTGAAAGACAGTTAAAATCTTGTAACAACCCCTTTAAACTAACTAACTCTGCACACGCTAGAGCCGCAGCTATATATTCAGCTTCGGCTGTTGATAAGGCGACAACGTTTTGTTTCTTACAGAACCAGGCTAACAAATTATTGCCATAGAAGACTACAGAACCACTCATACTTTTTCTGTCTGTTTTGTCGCCTGCCCAGTCAGCATCGGTATAGGCAATCAAGGGACAACTGCTATCCTGTTTGTATACCAAACATTTTGATTTGGTGTGTTTTAGATATCGCAAAACACGTTTCGCTGCTTGCCACAGTGACATAGTTGGCTTATCCAAAAATCTACTCAAAAAGGATACTGCGAAGCAAATATCTGGCCTACTTGAAGTAGCTAAGTATAAAAGGCAACCTATGAGCTCACGATATGGTATATCCAAGGTGATACATTCATTGACATCAGTAGTGAAATTTACCTCCATTGGTGTCTCCGCCCCTTTACAATCTGCCATGTTAAATTTATCAAGCAATCTATTTATTGCTGATTCTTGAGAAATAGAGATTGATTCTGAGGTTCTCACAATATCCAACCCTAAGTACGCACTCACCTCTCCAAGGTCCTTCACATTAAATTCCAATTTTAAATATTCATGTGCTTTATATAGGTTTGTTGCACTTTTAGACATTAAAATGATATCATCAACATACACTAATAAAAATACATCTTCCAAAATATATAAACAAAAATCATGTTTTGATTGTAAAAATCCTTTATCAACTAAAAAGCCATGAAGTCTTTCGTTCCAGCATTTAGGTGCTTGTTTTAACCCATACAGAGATCTTTTTAGTTTTAAATATATGCCTTTTCCAACTTTAACTCCTAACGGTGGTTTTATATAAACGTCTTCCTTTAAGAACCCGTTTAAAAAGGCCGTTGGAACGTCTAATTGTTTCATGTACATGTCATTTTGTATAGCTTGACTAAGCATCATACGAATTGTAGGCATACGAGCTACTGGTGAATACACATTAAATAATGTTTCTTCTTGAAACCCTTTCGCCACTAATCGGGCCTTTTTTGTACCATCCTTTTTAGTAGTGAATACCCATTTGGTATCTATAGCCTTTTTATCTTTCGGCAATTCTGATTCTTCCCATGTTTCCAATGATTTCAGCGAATTTAATTCTTTATCTATTGCGTCTTGCCACTCTTGACCTCTTTCAACAGCTTCTTTGTAAGAACCTGGATCACCCGTACACAAACAGTAGGCGACATGTGTTTCATAATCTTCCAATCTTTTTGGAGGTTTAATAATTCTGCCACTTCTTGTTCTTGTCACATGCTCATTTCTAACATCTTGTCCCTCATTTATGTTCTCTTCAGCACAATCTTCAAACATTTCTTCTGGTTCTATAATTTCCTCATCAACATTCTTATTGATGACCTCTTCTCTATTTCCATTATCTTGTTCAGGCTCAGTAATCCCATCAGTATTTATGGGATTTGTTTCTGAAATACTTACTCTTAACCACTCTCGTTCGTTATCAGTCTGCTCACTTTCTTTGTAAACAATATCATTTTCATCGAATCTCACATCTCGTGACACAATTATTTTGTTATTTCTAGGATCCCATAAACTATATCCTGTTCTGCTGTATCCTACCATCCTACACTCACGTGCTCTCTCCGAAAGTTTATCATGTTTAGGTAAGATATATGCCCACGCCTTTGCACCAAATGCACGAAGTTTGTTTAAGTCTCTTGTCCCATACATAATTTCACAAGGAGTTTTGAAATTAATAGCCACAGACGAACAACGGTTCAACTGATAAGCTGCACATTTTACTGCTTCACCCCACAAAGTCTTTGGCAGCATAGTTTCAATAAGCATAGTCCTTGCTTTGTTATACAAACTTCGATTCATTCTCTCTGCAACGCCATTACTAGCTGGTGAATATGGTAAACTATATTCCAAAACTATTCCTTTCTGATCACAAAATTGACGGAGTTTATTGCAAGTGTATTCACCTCCATTATCACACCTGATCCTCTTAACATTTTTCTCAAATTCGTTTTCGTATCAATGGATATAGGTAATAATATTTTGAGCTGCCTCTGATTTCCTTTTTAGCAAGAAAACTACACAAAAGTGTGAAAAATCATCTATTATGGTTTGAAAATAGACTTCACCCTCAATTGTTGGAATGTTGGATGGGCCCGCTATATCACTGTGTAACAGTTCTAAGACTTGACGTGACCTTGGTTGCTCTAACCTTTTGAATGGTAATCGTGTTGCCTTACCTTTCATACACGCGTTACATACGTTGTTGTTTAGTGGTAGCTGTAGCCTTTGTAAGGTTTTAGAGCTGGTGTGTCCTAAACGTCTGTGCCACAACATGCCATCTGCTGAATGTATAGCCGCGACTACTTCCTCCGTTATAATTTTACCCTGCAAAATATAAAGTTTGCCATTATTATATGCCCATATAATGGACCCATTAAAAAATAAATTTTTTGCGTATTCATTCCTAAAAATGATTTCATTTGGTTTTTCTAGCAGTTTCCGTACAGATAGAAGATTATATGCTAACTTTGCTACAATAAGTCCTTCGACAGCAAACTTAACATTACCGCATTTAATCGGTAAACTGCCACTTTGATATGCAATCAATTTTTCACCATTAGCTGTGTTAATTTGTACAGGATGTGCTAAGGTTTTTACATTTGTCATAAATGGTGTATAAATATCAGATATAAAATTTTGTGATGCACCAGAATCGACTACAAAAGAAATTGATTGATTAAATGATGCCTTACAAGTCAAGTTGAATTCTTCATCAATCATACAGCCCACTTCCTCTATAGTCTCTTCATGAGCTATAATTGCATCGTCCCTTGATGTGTGTGCTCTATTCACACCTCGAGCGCGTCCATGCATTCTGCCACGACCCCTTCTATATAATTCACCACCTCGGACAGGAGCACCACGTTGGAAAGTGTAATACTGCCTATTATGAATACTTTTGTGGCAAAATATTGCTTTGTGCCCCTTTTCATTACAATTCCAGCATTCTATGTTAAATGCGTTGTCTTGAGTCTTACTTACATCATCCAGTCGGATTTCCGCGTCAAGTAAAGCCCTTTTTGTCTTTTCTAAAGTTAAATTTTCGTTCATCGTTTCTAAAGCTGTTGTCACATTGTTATATTTTCCCGGTAATGCGAGTAGTAAATGTACCACTTTATCTGACTCGTCCATTTTAGACATGACATCGATATCGCTTATTAGCTTATCAAATTTCAGAAAGAAATCTTGCAATTTCTCACTATCCTCGCATCTCAATTCGATTAATTTCTTTTTTAAATTGTATTTATTCATAACACTTCTTCGATTGAAAATATTTTCTAAAGCGTTCATCATTTGTTTGGCACTTTTGCATCCTTTCACAATTTCTAGAAAATTATCGCCTATGCACTGCACAATTAGTGATCTCGCTTCTGCATCCTTCTTCTTTTCATCCGCCTTAACATCCTCACAGGCCAATATATCGCTAAGGCCTTTCTCCTCCAACAACAACTCTAAACGAAATTTCCAATTGTGAAAATTATTTCCATCTTCTAGACGATATATCACGTTCTGTATTTTTGCTTGTGCCATATTTTGGTTTTGGAAGCTTTCTGCTTCAACAATAAACTGTTGTTTTAATAAATTTTTACATTAAATATGAAGTTGTCAAAAAATATATTTTCGAAAATTTTCTAAATTTTTTATTCAAACCGCTAAAAAATTAGGAATATGGGGGAACCCATAACCTGTTAAATCCCTAATTTACCTTCTGCGTAGCTGGAAGTCTCCATATTCGTAAGTTTATTATACAAACAATATTTGCGTCCGTACAATTCTTTATTTCTTCATAAAGTAAAACTAACATGACAAGCAACATCAAATATCATCAAAGACAAAGTAGTCGACAGCATAAAACCTCATCACTTGCGAAAGAGCCGTGTAAATATCACTTGTAGTTTAGAAGCCTTAGGGAATTGAAAATTGAAAACGACCCTATTTCAACATTATTTTTTCCATAGTAATTATTGCTTTAAAAAAAAATTCAACTATATTTTTTTAGAAGAAATAATCAAAAATAACATATATTTTTTTCAGATTTTTCCGTTGGCTAGATTACGAGCCTTAGGACTTTAAAAATCACCATTCCACGTACGGAGTCGCCTTAATCTATTTAAGCTAAGCTAGCGAGGTCAGAAACATAAAATCTTGCAGATATATCTCTGTGAGTATATAATTTCTGAAGTTCTAACATAGACTAGGTTCTAGGTTTAGGTGAAGTTCTAACATAGTATAGGTAATTATTTCGACGGTTACAAAAGTAGGTCTCTAATATCGGCTATAGTCATTTAGTCATATGATCATATCATAAAATAAGACACCATATTGCCGCCCATTTGTGTCGGTCTTCTTCTTCTCTTCTTCTCAGCATATATGCGTCCACTGCTGGACATATGTCTCTTGCATGGATTTCCAAGCTGATCTTGATGCGGCGATCCTACTCCGGGTCGGCCCTGTCGTCTTTTTAATGTCGTCCGACCATCTGGCTTGCGGTCTTTCAACGCTTCTGCCACCCGTTCGCGGCCTCCAGTGAAGCGCTCGCTGACTCCATCTGTCATCGTCTCTGCGACATATATGACCAGCCCATTGCCACTTCAATTGCGCAACTCTTTTTCCGATGTCGGTAACTTTCGTACGTTGGCGAATGTCTTCGTTTCGTATTCTATCTCGCAGAGAGATTCCGAGCATTGAGCGCTCCATAGCTCGCTGTGCCACTTTTAGGCGGTGGATTCTTCCAGCGGTTAGCGTTCACGTTTCGCATGCGTATACTCGTATGTCATTACTGGGAGTACACACTGGTTGTAGACTCTCGTTTTCAGTGTTTGTGGGATTTTTGAGCTGATGACGTCTTTGAGCTTACCAAATGCACCCCATTCAAGCTGGATGCGTCTGCTAATTTCAGAGTCTAATGGATTTTTCTTTAATGTTATTTTCTGACCCAGGTATATGTAGTCGTTCACTTCTTCAATCAATGATATGTTTGCGCTGACGGAGGTGCTCATCCATTTCGTCTTCTCCATATTCATTTTCAGGCCAACCCGCATCAATGCCTGACTTGATCGTTGAGCATTCTTCCAATATCTTCAGGTGTTTCTGCAAGTAGAACGATGTCGTCTGCGAAGCGTAGGTGATTGAGATATTCACCATCGATATTTATACCGGTGCCGTCCCAGTTGAGTGTCTTAAAGACGTCTTCGAGTGCGTTTGTAAATAGCTTCGGGGAAATTACATCCCCTTGGCGTACTCCTTTTTTAAGTGGTATATTTGCGGTGGAGCCTTGAATTTGCACTGTCATCGTCGCTGATCGGTAGAGATTTTTTAGGAGCTGGATGTATTTGTAGTCTATTCGGCACCTCTCATCGAAAACTGCCCAATGTTCCACCGAATCGCCCATTTGTGTCGGTATGGGTGGACAATTAGCGGTATTCAGGAGATTCAGTTTACATCCTTAGAGTTTTCCGCAAATCACAGACATAGGGGCGCGTAAAATTTTAGTCAAATCTATATCAGAATTTCAGAATTACTTGTTTTCCTAATTCCGAAGGAGGTCGCGTTCGGAATGCGGCGCTCCGCGCACGCGCGGTACCGTTCTGTCCGTTACCGGGCCCATGCATATTGCATGAGCGCGCCAACTTGATCCTTGCCCCAATTACAAGTGCAAGTGCAAACAAATACATGCCGCATCTTATCTGTACTTCTTTTATCTATATATAGTAATAACTACTACTTATTTTTGAGAAAACGATTTTTTCCACTCACTTTGCACTTTGCTCGATTGACTCTGAAACCTTTACCATTTTTTTTCTATCATTATGAATTGACCGATGAATATTAAATTAGGTTACACTTGGGCTTATTTTATATCAGTTCTGAAAAAAAAAACGATATTGGAGAAAAAATACTAAATTGTCAAAAATGAAGCGGTCTAGAAAACAAATTATTTCGTCGTTATTTTCATATCACAAAAAGTAGGTACCTGTACCTACGCCTGTCGTTGAATTCGAGTAACTTTGATATACCTACGTATATAGTAGGTATCGACCCCACTTTTCCACTACCAAAAGGTACAAAAATTAAATTGAAACTACGTATAAGAGCCGCTCTTGTGATTATGGGAATAACTTTTGGTTAAGAGGTCACTCTCACTAACTAGTAAAAAATTGGGCAAGTGCGAGTCGTACTCGCGCACCGAGGGTTCCGTACAAACACTTTTCATCCTTGAGTGGTTAAGTTAAGTTTGCACCTGGTATGTATAGCGCCCCATACAAATGAGGTGCAAAGTTAACGCAACCAACCCGTTTGTTGTATGGGAGCCCCCCTTAAATATTTATTTTATTTTATTTTTAGTATTTGTTGTTATAGCGGCAATAAAAATACATCATTTGTGAAAATTTCAACTATCTAGCTATCACCGTTCTTGAGATACAGCCTGGTGACAGACGGACGGACGGACGGACGGACAGCGAAGTCTCAGTAATAGGGTCCCGTTTTTACCCTTTGGGTACGGAACCCTAAAAATGATCCTGAAATCTGGCGCTTTTCTCAATGCACTAAGACAATGTAGGTAGGTATTGTGGCAAAAACTTTTTGTGACCACGTAATAAAGTCACTGACCAGTAAACGTTTCCGTAATTTCGCGCTTCTTTCACTTCTGTTTCAGTTTATTTAGTATGAATATAAATATTATTATTATTATTCTCGTATTTATTTTAGATCTTAGGAAAGAGATTTTTATTATTATTATTATTCTTTGTTTATTTTAAATCTTAGTTTATTTATATTATAAACAAACTAACCTAGGGTGCCACCGGCAGTGGGGCAGAGCCCAGGCTACCGGTGGTTAGAGCCACAGAGAGAGGAACCTCCTGACGATGCGCGCCGTGTCCAGGGTGTGATAATAATAAGGTACGCATGGCTCAACCTCGGTACTAAGTTTCTATTGAATTGTCAGCCAAACCTACCTTTAGACAAAACCTAATCGAACGTCTAGAAGGAAAGATGTAGGGCACTACCATTAGACTTTCCCGTGATGGCGCCTCGGATTCATTGTTCCTCACAGTCAGCGAGGATTAAGGTCGCACTCAAAAGTTGGCGGACTGGACAATGACGCATTCAGCCGGTCGTGACTCAGGGTCCAATAGAGATGCTGGTCTACATTGCCTTTCTAAGAATAACCTAGAATGGGGTGTTGTGTTGTGATGCTTTGAACTGAGTGAAATGGCATTCGACATTCCTAATCTGAATTCTTACGCGGTTTCCCAAAACTTACATTAGGGTGGAGGATTTTTTTTTATTTTTGAAATGGGCCATATGCGAAAGGATGCTCCATAATTTATTTTATACTGAGCAAAAAAAGGAAATTTGACACTTTTTGATTTATTAACGTTTGTTTGTATAAGCACAGGTATAAGATAAATAAAAGAGCTTAGACGTACCTATTCGAATTATGATACCTACATACTGTAGGTAGGTACAGAATAGGTATCATGTAATGGGGTGAATATTCAGCGTTTGTAAAGCGTTTTTTTTTCGTCATTCCCATTTCTGCAAATATTGTTAAAATTGATTGTTAAAAGTCGATTTTTATGTACCCCGAAGCCACTCTCAAATGCGATCCTAGTTAGATCATAATTTAAACCACTGGCTGTTGCGTTGCATTCGTGAAAAAGAAATGTTCTAGAACCCGCGGTTAGAATTAGAACGCTAGTAGATTTTGGCGGAGAATAGGTATAAGTAGGTATCTATTGTTATACAATATGACAAATTTTACGATTCTGTAAGTCTTACATATCTTGGGTTGGGTGCGTAATGAAAAATAGTAGAACACCCATTCACTCGAGATATTTTGGCGTTCTAGCAGAGTGAGAGCGTCAATAGTTCGAGAGTGAAATTGGCGTCTTCTCTTCTGAGTTGAACATACCTACTACTTTGCATTTCAAATATGAGGAAAGTAATCAAAAGCTATAGTAGAAAAAACACATTTAAAAAAATATTTACTACACTATACGCGCAACTATAGTTGATGTTTATTTTAACCCGAATTTAGCACTTAGGATATTCGTGTGATATTGGAATAACCAATCAGATAGCGTTAAAAAAACTTTTTATTAATGCTGTTTGTACCTTCTACGGAATAAGGTGTTTTTTTATGCAATATTTTTTGAATTTCATTCACAGCAGCCATGCAGGTTTTGAAAATTAAAACGTTTCCCTAATATTAGATTTTTTTTATATCCTAATCCTAATATTTATCCATTCAATTTTTTTTTTGCATTTAGTCCATCACTTTCAGTTTAGAACCCAGAAAGTCTAATTGTCATCATCAATTAACGCGTACGTAGGTACATAGCCGCGGGCAAAAGCTAGTTATAAATACATTACAATTTATTTATTGAATTTTGATGAAAAATATAGTGAATGTTGTTTGTTTAATAAAAAAATCAATTTTATTGTTTTTTGCCTTTACTTAATATCACTAACACCCGTACAATAAAAAATATTCGTCGGTAATTTTTTTCATCGTGGCTGTACAAGTTCTATTACCCTGTTATGTGCACATTTGATTGATGCGCAGTTGAGTATTCTTTTTTTTATTACTTTTCGACCTAGGGTCGCGATGAGTCACTTTGCAATGGCATCAGAAATTCTTGGCATGTCATAAAATACCCTTTTCTGTACTTCGATTTTTTGTTTTGTTGAGTGTACGCATTAGTGCCGGTTTATCTCCGAGTACCAACTTTTGTACCTACGTAATAAGTAGGAACACCGACCTTTTCATAATTATAAATATCGGTAGTACCTATTTAGTATTAGTAAATTTATTACATTTAACATATTTATTATGACATTTATTAACTATTTTTAAACGACTTCCAAAAAGGAGGAGGTTCTATGTTCAACTATTTGTTTTTTTAATGTATGTCCACCGATTACTCCGCCAATTGTGGACTGATTTTTAATTTTTTTTTTTATTTGAAAGAGAATGTTACTCCTGAGCATGATGATGATGGGATCTCAGGGAAATCGAGGGCAGGTTTCAGTTTTTTTGAAGTCGGTTCTTTTTTGTATTTTTTTTGTAATATTACATTTATAAAAAACAAAAGGTGAGGTAGTAACTACTTAAGCGAAAGTCTGGGAAAGTAAACCTTTAAAGCTACTGCAATTATATTGGTGTAATCCCAAATAGATTACGTAATTTAAATATAAATAATAAGATCGAGTTAACCTCCATGACGAGATGTCTACAAGTTTAGTAAGTATTGCATTTAAAAAATACGCAGTTTCCGCGAGAACCGCCTTTTGTAACCGCTGTTTTTCCAACTAGAGCAAAAACTATCGGAGAGATGGTCATTTCCGTGGTGGTGGGTTTAACCACAAACGCAAACTCGTTCGTTAGTTTGTTTTGCTGTAGTCCCCACAAAGTTATTTTTACCGTTGCTGGCGTCAGGCCGTGGCCTTAAACTTCGTACGTTTAGTTCCAGTTTCACCCACCGAGTGCATGTAGGGTAACCGCGCGCATAATCGGCCGTCGCGGCGGTTGCTCACCATTAGCATTTATTTTCTACTCGAGTTTAAGTTTGTTTTGATATAATTAATTCCTTTTTTAATAGATACAAATTTCACTGTCTATGTATACTTAAGTTCAGTTAGATGTGAACGTGTAAATTAAATAATACATTTAACAGATTACAATCTCATGTCGTTCAACTTTCGCAGTTAGCACGTTGAATTTATCATAAGTTTGTTAATTGTCCTGTAACACGAGTGTCATAAGTGTTCGTGGAAATTCAAATTCAAATTCAATTGATGCTTCATTTTAAAATTTTCGACAAGTGAATTTCGGTCTACGTTTTTTAAAGCGCTAGCTTTTGATTTAGGTAGGTACTTACTTACCTATCGAATATTATAGATTTAGGCAACCTGTACGCGCTAACTGAGGATGCTAGGGAATGGAATGGCTATCAAACCTTTTCTTTGTTTTATGACATTACTTTTTATATTTACTTGCATATACACACTTTAACTGAAATAAAGTAGCTATTCTAAAGATTGCTTTTCGACTGGAGTTGATCCCACGCTGATCTGAAGTGCTTGAAATTTCTGGAAATAACATCAGCATTTTCGTAGTTGTCATTTTGTCTGATACCTTATCCATTGTCTGTTTAAATTTTACTCTGATATCTTCTAATTTTCACAGGAACTTTAGAGACCGAATCTTCGAACTCCATTGTAAAGTATTTTTGTTGAAGTAGATGTAGGCTCACAGCTGACTCGCGTACACGCCTTTTAGCTTTGACCACGTCTCTGCAGCTGTCTCGCACGACCAATTATGTGTCTGTGTTCCTGGTTGCTTTCTGGTTACGATTATAGACTGGGCTTTGCATCATCTCTAATGCATGTTAGCTTGGTTTTCCTTTTTTTTTCTCTTGATGTCCCAAAACTATATTGAAAAGGTCCAACCCGTTTAGCGTTTCGAATTTACATGTCGCCCAATTTTCGTCATTACCTAAGCTTTGTTGTAACCGCATTCATTATAGCCGCCATATTTTTTCCTGTGACCGACCCATGTGAATAACGACGTCAAACGCCGATTTTGAATATTCTTTGCACGCCGGTTTTTTATTAACTCCCCTATTTTTTTTTGTAAAATAAGACGTTACCATAGTTTGGACGTGCTATGTATGTAAATCCGTGAGTTACAATAGGTCTTGACAAAGCTATAAAGTTATTATAATAGTCATGTATTGATGTATACCTACCTAGTTCCCACATTCCCGCTATACTGTCAGCATCAGCACGCATTGAGTGTGTGTTATGTATCTATATGGGCGGACAGACAACGTTATATCAAACAGATGATAGCACCGTTTTTCTGGATGACTTACTACGGATGTCATTTTTAATTGCCGTATAATTAACCCACCAGCCGTCGAGACAGACTTGAAAGACGACCGCACTCAAAACGGAATTCCTATTCACTCAACGACTGTTGGATTCAGTTTGTGCCTGATTCCTAAGGAGTTTACAAATCAAGTGCATAGTTCGTTCATCCGTCATGGGCTGCACTGCAATGCGCCCGCGTCTCTGACCGCCGGTTACTGGGTGAAGGTCAGCGCTAACGGGACATACCGTGACGTCACGCGCCCACGCACGACACTTCGCCGGCCCGGCGGGCGCATGCGTTAGGTTGTTGTGCCGGATGATGATTACATAGAATATGCCTTTCGCATTCCAGACCCGCTCTAGTTTTTGAATCGATGAATGAGACTGGTTTTTCGCAGCTGGGCCAGTTTTTCTAAAGTTGTATCTTCCTGTATCCAGTGATGAAAGATGCAAGACAAGTTTTTTTATAGATACGGTTTATTTTTTAATTCTGAAGAACGAAGGGTTGAGCATCATTCCGGTAAAAAATGTATTAATGTAATTGGTTGTTAACCTATACAATTATTAATTATGCATTATGAATTATATATTTATAACGTACCTATTCACAATTGCAATATGAAAGCAGTTTGTAGCGTCACTATCCCAGGGCCAAACCGCACCTTTAAGCTATAAAAAATCACTCAAGTCGAGTGTCCGTGCACCAAGGACCAAGGACCATACCTACGCACAAAAGAGAAAACGCGCTGTGATGGCGATTGGCGACACAATTTTGGGCCGTATACAGGTGTTGGATCTCTATTGTTTATTATGTGAAACAAAAGAGAGCATCAGGATCAGGAATATGCGGCGCATACGGCGCAGTGTGGCGCTAAGCCTAACAGCCCGGCAACGACTTCGGTCTTAGGGCCTTATTACACTTGCGATCTGCGAGCGAAGTTTGTATGAAGGCGATCACGCAACGAGTTCGCCGCGACGCTATTTGTATAGAAAACTCGCTCGCAAATCGCAAGTGTAATAAGGCCCTTAGCGGCGAGCGGCGCGAGAAGAGGCGACAAATAAGTAGACGACCCACGCCCGTGCCCCTCTGCCCGTCTAACACAACTAGGCTTCGCAACTCTTGCCGCGCGACATAACATCGCCCGTCACTCTCTCACAGTACTGCGAAGAAAGAGATAGGTAAAATTTCTCGCGAGCGAAAGAGTCGCGTGTCACAGTTGTGCTAGAGGTGAAGTCGTGCAATTTTTCCTAGTCGCCTATACATCTGTTTCCGCCGCGCCGCGATTCGCTCGGCAAAAACCGCTATAGAGCGCGACGGTTCGTGGCATGCAGGATTCGTCTGCAGGTTGGCACTCTTTGGATATGGAATCCAACCACAGCTACTTGGCTAATATGCATATCCATCTGCACGAGAAAATAGCACAACACGCGGGCTGCTCGCTCGGGCGACGCCGCCGCACGCCGCCCGTGCAAGCGTCGCGCTCTGGTTGCCATAACGGCGTCACTACGCGTGTGCAGATGTGCACGGTGTGTGACAGAGTGCTGTAACGCTTGCAGTGCAATATGATCACGGATTTAAGGTCTTTCTCAATTACTATTTTTTAACAAGGACTCTTCTAGTTTGGCCCATAATTCAAGCCGTGAGTTTTGCCGTAGACGCACCCAGATTCAACTAGGCAACGTGGCCGTGGTAAATTCAAATATTTGTTTGTATAAAGCTAGGAGGCACCCGCAACTTCGTCCGCGTATTTTTTTCTTTACCGTAGACGGGTAAAAAAATCCTATAAGTAATTATCTTTGGATGTCCAGTTATCTCTAAACCAAAATTGGCTAAAATTTGTCTAACCGTTTCGGCGTGATGAGGGGAGGTGGAAATTATAACCAACAGGTGGCGCCATACTGGCATGGCGCAGCACGTCTATACAAAACAAAAGACGGTCCTGCATCACGCTATTAAGATTTTCCCTGAAACCATGACACCTCTCCATAGAAAACTTATTTTCAATAAGTGGGAACAAATTTAAAATAATGAATGGGTTCTCGGCCTTTACTCACTTAAAAAGAACTAGTCGATGATCGGCACTTGGCAATCTGTCAATCGATAATTTAAAAATTATTTTGTAAAAACCATGGTAATGAAAAATTAAATAGCTGCAGTTTGATGACTAGATTTAGATCCTCATCTCTTCCCGTAAAAACTTTTTTAAACGTATAAAAAACCTCTTCACGCGTCCTCCCCTTATCTCTCTATTTATAAGTCGTCATATACCTACATATTTCTTAGCCATAGGTACATAGAACGCTGTTTCGTTTGATGTGCATGGAGCCGTCGTCAATCAAAATGTTTTATTCGACTACTATAGTAAAAGTTACAATTGAAATCACCCATCGCATGATCGTCCATAATTGCTTTATTGTGCGTCCACAAACTGCCGCCAATTTTTCCAATTTTCTAAAAAGAAAAGTGGCTTGTCGGTCATCTGGCGACTTAAACTGCACTCTCACTCACTCAAATACTTTAGACGTAATTCCTCAATTGTTCAGTTTCCTTCACCATACTCACGATTGTCATGGTATTGTCTGTGAGTTTCCCTTTTACGGTTTCCATTTTAACTACGGTCAACTCTTTATTAGACATTTTATCATCATTAGCGTTCCGTTATAAGGTTCCGTTCTTCCACATTCCGTGAGATATTCGCCAACGTGCCAGATTACTGATTACAAATGTCTTAATATTAAGCTAAACCTGCCAGATAAACAACATAAGGCTATCGCGGTCAGTATGATTGGATTGGATTTGTAATAAGGTCCGGTTTTTATGGTCATCAAAATAAGTACTTACAGCAAATATGGTAGCCGCTTTGACCGGGATATGATACAAACCACTTTTATACGGAAGTCGGATTCCTAATCAAACAGTAATTGGTACATTTGGTACAATCGAGATAATTTACATTTGAACATAACTCGCATACAATTTTCGGACCACGACTCTATTGTCAGAGGCGTTAGAGCTTTTATTAGAATAGGTTTTTTTTTTCAATTATAAAGTGAAATAATTTAAACTGCCAAACAGTGTAGTGTGATTGCATTATGATTAACCAATCATAAATAATTATGATACTCAGAATATTGGAATTATTATTGCTTTGAAATGTAAAGAATTTCAATATTAGATTTATCTAGGTTCACTGAATATCATGAACCCTTTAGAATCCCCATCCCCATACTTTTTAAGGGAGTAAACTTGTATCATCGTACCAAATTTTGGTTTCTCGTGTTTTCCGATATAATCTCGATTCTCTGTTAAGTATATATTGAATAATTAGTTAGAGCTTTAATATGTCTGTCAAAAACCACCACCAAAAAACTAAAAAGTCGCCCATCAAATTTCCGTTTTTTATGTTCAAAAAGGGCTTTATTAAAACACAATACTAAAGATAATACATAGAAACAATAAAACTAGATCTAGAATATGTTAAACATGTTTGAGCCGTTTGGGGTGGAAACACTGGGGCCATGGGGACAAAGTGCCCATACCATTTTCCGTGAACTAGCTAAGAGACTAGTCGATGCTACGGGTGACCAAAGGGCTGGTTCATACCTATGCCAAAGAATAGCCCTGGCTATTCAGTGTGGTAATGCGGCCAGCCTCTTGGGCACCCTCCCGGTCGGCACCGATCTGGAGCCCGTTTTTTATTTATAGTTAGGTTTAGTTAAGTTTATATATATATACATATATATTCTTGTTAAAAATAAACCTCGATACCTTTTTATGGCTACCGCTTTCTCTGGCCCCAAATAGGTCGTATCAAACTGAGACAGCAATTTGGGTAATTTGTCCAACCTACATCACGTGCTACCATAATGACTTTGTGATATGCACCCACCACGTTGTTGATTCGTTACATTGTTGAAGTTGTATGTCAAACAAATTATTTGGTCGTGGCCACAACTTCGTCCGCAAAGGAGAAAAGAGACATTTACCTTTCTTCTTTTCTGTCAGGTTCAGTCAGCTCAGTCAGAATATCAGCTGAAAGTTACGTAGGTACTTAGCAAAGTGAACAAAATCCGTCCAGCTGTTTTTTAACGCGTCGTGACTACATATGTATTAGGTGCGTTATACGTAATGTGAACATCCAAAAATTTGATTTTTATTTTTATGTAATATTTACTCCATATATAAACCTACAGACATTATTTTACTTTCATGACACTAATATAAAGCAGAAAGATTTGAGTGTGTTTGTATGTTTGTTACTTCTTCACGCTCAAACGGCTGGACAATTTTTAGGTATAAAATTCGGTAGAGTTACCTGTACCTGACACCCCCCGGGATTAACGTACATACTTAGTTAGTTAATTTATATCCCAAGCGCAGGCAACACAGTGGGGCTCAGCTAATAACTTCATAAAAGTTAGTACTTATAGAAGCGATACATTATATGTAGCATTTTCACATAAACGAATCAAATTATTAACCAAAATTAGAGTTTTAGGTCTAATTGCAACATTGTAAAATAAATATCATCATCACTATGTCAGTAAGATGTGATATCCTAAGCAGCTTGCAATAGGTTGGTCCTGCAAATGTATCTCACCTAAGAGGCCTTATTCCTCTTAAAAAAATTTTTTTTCATATTATGAAAAATATATTGATAATCCCGGTGTACTGCCGTGCCGTTTGGCAAATAATGTTTCCCAAATATGACTTCCCAAATAACGCATCTTTATGATATAAATGCATCTCTAGCAAAGTTACATTTCCCATTGTCATTCATTTGGTCAAATCATCTTTTCCCAAAATTTCACTTTGTCAAGATTTTATTTAGCAAATGCTTATAAAGCAAATGTTTGATTTTGTCATAAATTATTTTCCAAACAAAATTTTCCCAAATTAGTCACTTTGCAAGCTGAACTTATAGCAAAAGTCTGGTAAATTGTAAGCCCTGAGCATTCCTAAATCTATATATATATTACGCGAGGCCGATTTTTGTACATCCCATCAGATCTACAGTTATGGTCCGATTTTGATAAATGATATGTCATTAGATTCGTCTCATGCTGGAGAGGTGCATAAAACTCTTGGAATTTTAATTTTTTCCTGAAAAGGTACTGAAAAATGGATTTGAAAAAACTACTGTGCGCTAACCACGTGACTTTGACCACGTGACCTGTGATCCCTATTTTGACATGAGATGACCAAATAATAATAAGCATGATTTGCTCACAAACCTGTAGTAAGTTGTTCAGCATGATGAAATATTATTTTTGAGTCGGCAACATAATATCCGCAACACTTAAAACATGTACGAATATACAAAAATAATTTTACAGTTTCTTGACAATGAATGACAGTAACCATATTCTGACAACTTTTAATGTCTTTTTTATTGGGGGCTATTATGTCAATGCTCTAAATTGCCAGGTTGTTTTTCTTTTTAAAATGTTAAAATGTATGGAAACTTTTTCGCATACCTGTTAAAAAGGTGGATAAAAAGCCGGTTAAGTGCGAGTTGGACTGGTGCTCGAAAGACTAGAAAACTGACCGTCATTCAAGAATAGATTATTTTATAGGCGAGTTTTACAATAAATCAAAGCAGAAAAAAATTAGTAAAACTAATTTACACGTCATTCAAATAGGTAAATTTATGATAGATTATTATAAATATGATTATATAAGTCCATCAAAAAAATAATTCCAAGGAAAATGGCATGAGTTATGGTAAATTAAATGGTATTTTATGGTATTTTACAAGAAAAAACTTAGTCCTTGCGCTTGCATGTCGACGGGATCGGAAATGTGGTCGAGTTGAGAATATGGACGACATGACAATGTGCCTAAGTTGGGAATGTATCTACATTGGTAATATGGATGAGTTGGTAAAATGGATGAGTTGGAAATGTGGACGAGTTGGGAATTGGAAGAGTTGGGAATGCGGATGAGTTGGTAAAATTGACAAGTTGGTAATATAGACGAGTTGGGAAAATGGACGAGTTGTTAATATGGGCGAGTTGTTAATTGGACGAGTTGTTAATTGGACGAGTTGTCAATGTAGACGTGTTGGGAATATGGACGAGTTGGGAATGTGGATGAGTTGGCAAAATGAATAAGTTGGGAACACGGACGACTGGGCAATGTGGACGAGTTGAGAATATGGACGAGTTGGGAATGTGGATGAGTTGGCAAAATGAACAAGTTGGGAACACGGACGAGTGGGCAATGTGGACGAGTTGAGAATATGGACGAGTTGGGAATGTGGATGAGTTGGCAAAATGAACAAGTTGGGAACACGGACGAGTGGGCAATGTGGACGAGTTGAGAATATGGACGAGTTGGCAATGAAGACGACTTGGTAATACGGATGAGTTGGTGATATGGAAGATTTGGCAATAAAGGCGAGCTGATAATAAGGACAAGTTGGTATTGCAGACGAGTTGGGTGTATCGTCGAGTTGGGAATATGGGCGAGTTGGAAATGTGGATGAGTTGGCAATGTAGATGAGTTGGTAAAATTGACAAGTTGGGAACATGGACAAGTGGGCAATATGGACGAGTTTGCATTATGGACGAGTTCGCAGTGAAGACGAGTTGGTAATACGGACAAGTTGGCAATGAAGACGCCTTGGTAATACGGACGAGTTGGTGATATGGAAGATTTGGCAATAAAGAAGAGCTGATAATAAGGACAAGCTGTTATTGTAGACGAGTTGGGTGTATCGTCGAGTTGGGAATATGGACGAGTTGGAAATGTGGATGAGTTGGCAATGTGAATGAGTTGGTAAAATTGACAAGTTGGGAACATGGACAAGGGGGCAATGTGGACGAGTTCGTATTATGGACGAGTTGGCAATGAAGACGACTTGGTAATACGGACGAGTTATCAACGTGGACGAGTTGAGAATATGGACAAGTTGGAAATGTGGATGAGTTGGCAAAATGAACAAGTTGGGAATATGGACGAGTTTGCAATAAAGACGAGCTGATAATAAGGACGAGTTTGTATTGTAGACGAGTTGGGTGTATCGTCGAGTTGAGAATATGGACGAGTTAAAAATGTGGATGAGTTGGCAATGTGGACGACTTGGAATTGTGGACGAGTTGGGCATATGGACAAGTTGGAAATGTGGACGAGTTGTATTTGTGAACGAGTTAGCAATATGGACGAGTTGGCATTGTTGATGAGTTGGAAATGAAGACGAGTTGGGAATGTAGATGAGTTTGGTGTATCGACGAGTTGGTAATGTGGACGACTTGGCATTGTGGACGAGGTGGGAATATGGACGAGTTGGAAATGTGGACGAGTTGTATTTGTGGACGAGTTGGCATTGTGGACGAGCAAGTAATATGGACGCGTTGGCATTGTGGATGAGTTGGGAATATAAACGAGTTGGCAATGAAGATGAGTTGGTAATACGGACGAGTTGATAATATGGACGAGATTGGCAATAAAGACGAGTTAATAATAAGGACGAGTTGGTATTATAGACGAGTTGGGTGCATGGACGAGTTGGAAATGTGGACGAGTTAGCAATATATATGAGTTGGCATTGTGGATGAGTTGGGAATATGGATGAGTTGGGAATAAAGACGAATTGGTAATATGAACGAGTTGGCAATGTTGATGAGTTGGGTGTATGGACGAGTGGGCAATGTGGACGATTTGGCATTGTGTACGAGTTGGGAATATGTACGAGTTGGGAATATGAACGAGTTGGAAATGTGGACGAATTTTATGTGGTGACGAGTTGGCATTGTGGACGAGTAAGCAACATGGACGCGTTGGAATTGTGGACGAGTTGGGAATATGGACGAGTTAGCAATATGTTCGAGTTGGCATTGTGGACGAATTGGGAATATGGACAAGTTGCTAATGGAGACGAATTGGTAATATAGACGAGGTAACAATGCAGATAAGTTGGGTATATGAACGAGTTGGCAATGTGGACGTGTTGGGTGTGTGGACAAGTTGGCATTGTGACCCAGATGGGAATATAGACGAGCTGACATTGTGGACGAGTTGTATTTGTGGAATAATTAACATGTTACCCTAAAATGCGAAACTTGATGGTAGAAATAACCTACATATGATGCAAATTTCAAAAAAATCGACTCGCTCAAGAATAAATCATATTTGAATTAATGACGTCTGGCTGATCATTCTTATTCTTATTCAAAATAAAATTTGTCAAATTATGCTGTCACCACAACAAATAGATTTTTTAAGGCTTCCGTTTTTAACGACTATGGTAAGGAACCCTAAAATTAGGTTTATATTATAGACTTGAGAGTATAGATAGCATCTCCCTCACTCTTCTGTCAGACACTATTTCAATGAGAGGAAAGACACGAAAGTTTGAATTTGGAATTTGGGTATACGTAAGGCCTTCAGCTCTAAATTTATTGAATAAAATATATCTTATATTCTTTTCTCAAACATGTTTAGCTGTTTTATATATTGGATTTATTTTATTACACATATTTGACACATTCTTTTTTTTATGGTGGAGTATTGTCAGTCAGTAATTTATTTAGATTAGTAAGTAGGGTTTGATTAAGAGTTATACTGGCGTAAGAATTACAAACACAATGTGAAATTGTTATTGAATAAATGATTGATGATGATGACATGGCAGCACCCATATTAAGAAAATTTGCACGATCTATTGAATTTCATAAAAAAAAAAAGCATTGATAATAGTGGTTTTTCGTGTATTCTATAAACGTTTTTTACTCTCTATTACATACAATTGAGTTTATGTAACATTTTTTACTATCAATATTTTGAAGTATTTACGATTATAAATGAATACATACACAGTTACGCACTCCATGATTTCCTTTTTAAAACCTGCGTAGTGAGTGACCAAATCTGTCGTTTCGATTCATGTGCTATTTCTGGAAATTGATAGAAATCGATCAAATCGATAAATGTATGTCCTGAAGAAAGGACAACAAATTAAAATTCTACCAATCTTATGTTCGGTCCTATGAAAATATGTCAATTATTTTTTTACGATTTGGGACTATTGTCATGAATTATATTTTTTCCTTAAATCGAATAATATGCATTTTATTTGTGAAACAGATCAGCAGATCACATGGCATTAATGCACAAGTTATTTTTACAAAAGAGTTGAAAAAGTTGTCACGATGAACCTGGCAGTTGGCTATCAGGCCTGGCTCTATCTAGCCTGGCATGTCTTAACGTTTTTGAAATATCATTTTAACGTGTTTTTTTACAGTATTTATTCTTCTTTCCCCAAAAACTTCTTATCGATAAAGTAGTTATTTTCTGTAACACTACCGGATTTCCATATTCTAGCGGCGGTTCGACGCCGCAACGGGTCTCTAGTATTACCTAATAGTAGTACGTAAGGCAGGTCCGACTTGGCTTAGGTTAGGTACGACGACGAGCGTAGCGAGGAGGAGTGTTAGGTTGAGTTGCGACCCTAACGAGCGAGCGTAGCGAGCGAGCCACGCGGCCCTATAGTGAGTGGGCCAAACATCATAGTATTACTTATTTCACCTTATACTGGGATATAAATCGTATGCCATGCAATATTTTGGGATAAGAATGTTATGCCAAACGATATTTTTGCAAAAAAAAAATTGGGAAAGTAAAACTTGACAAGTAATTATTTGCTAAGCAACCACTTGCTAAACAAAATGTTTGCAAACTGTAAATTTGCGATACGTAGTTTTGCTAATTGCACTTTTTGCCAAATAAAAATTTGGGAAACAAAATTTGCGATGTGATACTTTGGGAAAGATTATTTGCCAAACATTAGTAATCCGATAATATCAACCAATTTTTTGAATTGAATAATACTTTTTCCCGAGTTATAGATATTTAATGCTTTCATTGCGTGCAGTCGAAAATAATTAAAAAAAATATTAATTTTTTCGTGAATTATGTCAAATTTCGAGTAATTTTTGAAACAAAAATTATCAATTAAAAATTCAAACTGTAGATTTCAAATATATACCAATAAATCCCAATAGCCCTGTTCTAGGCAGTAACATTAATATATGTTAAGAAACATTTTAAAAGGAATAAAGCCTCTTAATATACATGGATACTTACTAGTGCAACATACATATTTTATTTTTCTACTTCTGGTGTCCTCGTCGAAGACGATAGAGCCTTAATTACAGCATCCAGCGACAATTTATTGGCTAACTGCTGTAGAATTCAGAACGTCCCACGCGTTCTCAAAATCTCGAAGGAGGGCAGTGAAGAAGTGTAGAAGGCAATGCGTTGCCTATGGTCGAGTCTGAACTCCAATATAATGTAAAAGGTACCACTCAGTAAGAGTAAGAACGAAGACGAAGTTACTTAAGTCCAGTAAATTGAGAGAGAACTCTCCCTAACCTTGTTTACTCTATTCTGTAATTAAGCACACCGTGCACATTGTAGGCCCACACAATTAACTAAGCAAGTAATTAGCAATATGAATGAAGACCATCCATCAAGGAAAGAGGCTAAATGCTGTTACCGTCAATAGTGTGTAGGTATGCTATGTATATTGCGAAGTGAAATAATTGCGAGTAGGTTAGGTACAATATTTTGCGCGCAAAAATACGTACAGTTGCATACACAGTTACTTTACCAATTTAAGTGTGGAAATACATAATTAAAAAAAAAAGTTGCATACCTATTTAGGCAAAAATCAAACAAGGAGCTTTTTGAGTTGTTTCCTGAATATGATAAATAAGCTAGGATGATATATCCATCACACTGATATATGGAAAGCTAATAAATGATGTGTATCAGTATCTATTAATCTTTATTTATCAAGTACGTCGGTATACAAAGATTGCCAGGTATAGGGCGAAAAGAGTAGGATTACCATTAAATGCTGCAACTATTACTATTCTTGTCCGTGTCGTCCTACCTACCTACTCGCTGCGGAGGAGATACAACTTTATAGATACAAAATATTTCCCACTTTATTACCCTTAGAAATGGATGCTAAAGCATGCTGCTATTAAAGTAATCTACAGGCCAGTGTTATAGTTGTTGTTCGTAACACTGGCCCCAATTGGGCGACTGGGCGAGAACTAGTTTGCGTAGGGCAAAACTCGGCAGATCTAGGCTAGGCATAGTTCTAGGGCTAGTTGGCTGTAGTGGCTATTTATACTCGTATAAAGCCTGAGAATTTTCGCCGGTCTTTTTGCTTTAGGACTACATAAAACAAAACAATTTACCTACATATCTACTTAGATAAGCTTTGTATACCCCGAAACTTTAAATTTTTTAGTCTGATCTTGGCACAATTTTATGAATTAGGTACTATAGATGCTTATCGGTTCAAGTAACTCCGTTGTGCGTCCTAATTTTCACGCTACGTGTAGCGAGCTAAGTTTGGGACAGGATCGATTTATATGTAAGATTGTGATATTTTATCCTACCTATACAAAAACGTCCAATTCTTCATACGAGTACCTACGTTTAAAAAAACTGTTTGAAAACCCGCCGTAAGTTACGTATTTATTCCACAGACGCTGCTGGTGTTAACACAACGCGCGCTGCCGGAGCCGACGGCGACGACCATGGCGCCGGCGCTCACGCCGGACCCCACGCCTTCAGCTGAGACCGCGACTCCGGCGGCCGCGTCAGCAGAGTCGAGAGCCGATGAGAACGTGGATGAGCCGCCCGAGGGCTATTACGCGTTCGTTGAGTCACCAAACGCTACACCACCCAGGTAGCTAGCAATGTGACATCAATTCAATATCACTCAGGTCCCTCAAAGTTATATATACCACGCCGTCCTCCCTCAAGTTCGCGATCCCAGCGCCCGCGACGGCACAGTCCACAAATGACAAATCATAATCCGGGTCGAAGGACCACTTTGTTAATGAATTAATACCCGAGCAAACACCGTTCGAACAGAACTCCTGACCATTGTAAATAGATAGAAAATAATATACGAGTATATTACGTGTGTTTACAGAGTGCGGCCACCTCCGTACCGACAAGTCTCCTCCGAGTGCCCCGAGGCGAGCGCGACGAAACCGCACGTCTCCGCGCATAACCTGTGCGGTGACCTGAACCGCGGCATCATCCCCAGGAACCCCATGGGACAGAACCCTAACGGAGAGCCCTACCCATTGTAAGTCAACTTAAATAGGTCTAATTAATCGATTCAAACTTAACCGTTGCGTAAAAGTTAATAACTGACTTGAGTTACTGGGTAGTCGAAACGTTCTTACCCTTCCATGTTAGCGTCAGCTTTCATATACTTAATATAAAACGATTTTGATTCTAGCGAGCTGCTCCGCAACCAAACGCTGCGTTTCCTATCGCGAACACTTCCGGTGCTGCGCGCCGACGACACCCTCCCTCGCGTCGCTCATGTGCCGCACCCCACGCCTGCGCACTACGAGACCAACAGGTACCTTTTAACTTGACAACAAGTCGCTCTGCGACCAAACGCTGCGCTTCTTGTTGCGAACCCTTCCAGTGCTGTACGCCGACGACACCCTTCCTCGCGTCGCTCAAGTACTTAGCGCACCCCGTATACTGTCCTCAGACTAAAGTTGCGATCCATAATCAAAAATCACGATAATAACAACACAAACACACCACAAACTCCACAAAATTCAAGTCTTTGCAACTTTGTAGACTTTTATGGTGACACTTTAGTTTTTGCAAAACTCGTATTCATGGAGTTTAAACAATATCAATAAAAACCCGTTTATAATTATCTACCCAAACCAATGAAGTAAGTAGAACCGGTCATTGAAGCGCCAAGATTCTTGAGTGGCTACCTGGTACTGGAAGGTTGCCAACAGAGCGTTCAGGTTAAGATAACTATATACGGAACGCCAGGCTCGACGTTTTAAAGAATCTTCAGCGAATGTCCATCAATGGATGTTTTCGGCTGATAAGATGACGGTGATCATTATCCATAACAGACTCACGACTTTGCGTGTTAAATCGACGGTAACCATTGTTCCAGCTTGGAAGAGCGCGTGAAGCGGTCGATGCCGGAGGAAGTGCCGTCCAGCGAGCTGGAGCCGGAGCACCGCGCAGGCGCGGAGGCGCCGCGCGAGAGCCGCAAGTTCTGCGACGGCGGCGGCGTGTGAGTACATATTTACTTACTATTTCTCAAACATGAATGAATGAATGTTTATTTGCAAGAACATAGTAGGTACCTTAGATGATGTAGTAAACAGTAAGTGCTTATGTTCTACCGTAGAGGCATGCAATGAAATGTCGCCATAACGCGCGTTATAATCGGCTTCGAAGTGTCACGTTTCGTTTCGGGCGGAACAACTCGAGGGAACTCTAAAGGAATTTCATACAAAATTTAAGGCCTAGGCCGCGAACAGCTGTTAAGCCTGTACACTTGTACAGGCTGAACAGCTGTTTTTTTCCATTTTTTTTTTCTTTATTTCAATGCATATGTTTGAGAAAAGCATCAAGTCTATACCTACTCAAGTCTTTCGCGGTGTCTGCAGTAATGTACTATTATTAGGGTTCTGCCTCACCGCGAGATTCGCCTGTAATCTTTGTAATGTACTTTAATTTCTTTTGTGTCTGGTTCGCATTGCTCCAGATTGGATTTCTCTTCCAGCGTCGATATCTCCATAATAACGTCGATGTTTTTAAGGCTGACCCCGGGCTACACTAGCGAAGTTGGCCGCAGTATGGGCTTTCTCCAGAGAAGTGCCTCTAACACTAACATATTCGCCCAACCTTGGTCAACTTCGCGAGTAGTGTAGGCCGGGGTAATAGTTGCGTTACGTCTCTAAGTCATATCTCTATAAAAACTGAAGTAAACTTTACATAGATTCTCTTCTAGGGCAATGTGTACTTAACGATAGTTTGTAATCGTTAGATTAGATTCTCCACGAGGCGTTTCAGCATAATATCGTAATCGGCAATCAAAGCTTCTCTCTAAAATGACAACTTAGGCTGGATTTAAAATGAATGCATTAAAAATAAGAATGATGAATGAAACACGTTAGATTTAGAAAATAGTTCATTGAATTTAAATATTACATCCAACTAACCTTTAACATATCAATAAAGCTTAACTATCTAAGAGTTCACATTTTATGTATAAAACAATACAGAATAAATAATGTAATTAGTATAATAATCTGTATACAACAATATGTTACAGCATACACTTTCTACCACACTCAAGGAAATGTGCATGTATTAATTAAATGTGCCGTGTTGGAGGATTATGTTAAGATTTGTGTTTAATAAGTAACATATCGCTTTAGTATTTATTAGACAATAAAGTTCACTCAGTACGTCTAGCATAACTGTACGCGACAAATACTACCTGTCACTTTCCTTTCAATACCGTGCGAGCAAGACGGGTGATGCTGAGTCGCGCGACAAGCGATACCGTCCAAAATGTAGTAAACGTTAAAAATTTAAGTATAAATAATTTAAAATCACATACTGCTCAAGACAAAATATGGGACACTTTAATTTTACACACTTTCTTTACAAAGTTGTGTTTTTTTTTAAATACAACATTTTAAACACCAGTGAAAGGGATTATCACAATAGCGGGTTAAAACTACCTACAATTTTTTTAACCCCAAATTCGTATTTTTCCTTATTCATTATGGTGGAGTTCAAAATCAACATCAAAAATTACCCGTCGCCTTTATCATTATTTTAGTACTTATTATAAAATCCTTTTGTACTCTAAATAGGCCGTCTAATGTCGGTAGTTTTGTATAAATTATACCGAGATCCCAGTATAGGTGAACTTAGAAAAGCCGATATTGGCAGATATAGACGACGAAAACGTTTTATTTACAAAGCACCTTTATTTTCCTTATGTCTAAATATGCTTTTTTAAACAAGGAAGTGCGAATTGAGTGAAAGTCACCTGCGTGGGCTCCTCTATGTATACCCACAATGTTACTTTTAAGACATTGCGACGTGCTGTGCTAACTCCAAATTTTACTTATTATACAGGGTGACTTCAAATTGGTAATACAAAATTAGTGTGAACACTTCATCCCTAATGTAAACCCCTGTACTAAGTGTCATGCTTCCAAAATAATCAAAAGTATCTTATTTTTAAGTTTTAAATTATCCCATTTTTTTAGGCCTTATGCGGTTACCCAACCACTGGGATTTAAAAGAAAGAGGTTTTATACTTCAAATCAACACTTTCCTCTTTGGTTATCATTTGACATAGCATTAATGAAGTAAACGTGTGTTGATCACTAATTGTCACTTGTCAAAGAAAATAATGTTTTTTGTAAGATTAAAATTTTTAAATAACTGTCTCGACTTGAAAAGATCGATAACGTTATTTTTTTATTTTACATTTAAGTACAGCGCTTACTCAGGAATTATTTCAGTTAATATCTTGTAAACTTCGATTGACGTAAGTAACGTAAATAACGACGAGTGAGAGTGACAGATATGATCGTTGCCCATTGAATTTGCAGTAACCATTGGGTAATCACACTTTGGGATTTTAATTATTTGTTTTGTTAGAAAATTTATGAAAGTTAAAGAAAATTTTAAGGATAGACTTAATGTAATATATTATTTATCATAAACTTAGCCACAATCAAGTGTTTTGTATTACCAATTTGAAATCACCCTGTATTGATCTATTTAAAAAACTATAAATTAGATTCCCCTTTATTCGACAGAGGACATTAAACTACATTGTTCCCTGTTGCAGATTAAACTGGCTCACATTTGCTTTCAACTTACTTGTTTCCATAAGGGCAGTAGATAATCGGTTAATTAATCAAACCTTTATCTTAGATTAACTAGCTATTAGAAACATTATTAATTTTGTATTTCCCGCTATACGTATATATTTGGGGCAAATTAGGGTAACTTACATAATTATAATCTTAAATTTAGTTTAAAGACTTTAGATTCGTACAAGAACTATTCAAATAAACAATGCAAAGATCGACACACAAAGCATAAGGAAAAAATCGTCAGGTCTACGTGGAGCGAGGGTAGCGAAGTGGCTAACGCGCTGGACCGGTAATCCAGAGGTACCGGGTTCGATTCCCGGTCCCTTCCACCAGGTAGCTCCTTTTTCAATTTTTCTTTAAGCTTTGATCTTTGTATTCATGGTTTAAGAACTATTAATTTACTTTTAAATTAGAATTAAATTTAGATGCACGTTTCTTACAGAACCCATTTCCCAGTGTTTTACATTTGAGATTTCAAACATCTGCCCTTGCAAGACAAACAGGCCTGATAAAAATCGCCAGATATGTATAGCCAATGCTACGTAAATTGTCTATCTGATGAAACTTAAAGACCGTGCGCGAATAGCGACTATCCGACAACGAACGGGCGTGAATTGTTCCTTATTATAAGGGTTGGAGGTCGGAGAACAGGCCTCAAAGACGATACAGGCATGATGCCTTATTTATATGATGCAAATACTACAGCATGCGAATATAGTCTCTCGACGAGTGTGTACATATACCGTTGCGTTGGGGTAACAGTGGGTGTCTCCGTGTGTCACGGGTGGTGGCGAATAGAGAACTGGGTCCTCTTTGACCTGCTGAGGCATTGGCTACTCGATGGGCGCAACGCCAAGTTGCCGTAGATCTTTCATCACGACCTGCAGTGGTTCCCGCACGGATCCGTCCAACAGCCGCACCGACGGATTGCGCGCGATCTGTGCACACAACTTAAAATGTAGTTGTAGCCCATTTAAAATGTAGGGTATTTTGCAAGGAATAAAATTTCCAAAAGGTTAATAGCGCATACAGAACTGACGCGTGACGTTAACGTCTAATGGCGTGGGTCTAAAGAAAATGCTCAAATTCGACGACACGATTGGAATACGGTGGAGAAAAACAGAATTGGTTCACTTATTTTGTAGAAGCAATAGAAAAGTGTGCTCAAACGCTCTAAGATAGTCGGGCCATTGGGATAGTCGAGTACTATGCATGTCCCGACACGTGATAATAGACTTAGCAGATAAGTACCGGGTTTTATAGAGGCGGAATTAGGTGATAACGGATTAGTAACTGACCTCGGCGCGGTACCGCAAGTGCTCGGGCCACACGCACTCCTCGAAGTAGCCGGCGACGTCGGGCGGGTCGTACAGCCGCAGCGCGCGCCGCGCGAAGCACTCGCCGTACTCCAGGATGAAGTAGTACCTGTTCCACAACATATACATTTTTTTTTTATGTCATAGGGGGCAAACGAGCAAACGTATCGCCTGATGGAAAGCGATAACCGCCGCCCATAAACACCTGCAACACCAGAGGAGTCACAAGTGCTTGCCTACCCGGAGGACGAAGATAGAATGCCTCTATGCTAGTAATTTCACCGGCTATCTTACCCCCACACCGGAACACAACAATGCGAACATTGCTGTTTGGCGGTGGGTTAGCAGGCAAGACGGTAGTAACAATCCGGACAGACCCTGCACGAGGCCCTACTACTCTAAAAAGTAAATGTAGCAGGGGCTCGAGACACCTATTAAACTATGCTCAAAACTTCATTCAATTTCTACTAGGTAAATCAACAACCCTTAACTATTTAAGGCAGATTTTATATTAAATTCAAGGCTCACTTGAGGTCACAGAGTTCCAGTATCGGCCTATAATTGAGGACGGTGAACCCCTCCGCTATGAGAAACTTCTTCCCTTGAATCCCTTGCCTGCAGCGACGCTCTCGGGAGCTGTACAGCGCTCTATCCCCGCCCGCCATAGTGGCCAGGATGTCCGCGTACATCCGCTCCATGTCCAGCGCCGACAGGATGTCGTAGTTGTTGTGTTCGAGACGCTCGCAGCGGACGTGACGCGGACTGTCATCGGGGTAGAAGTACTTGTCCTGGTTGAACACGTATATAGGAGTCAGGGCTTGTGCGAGTTTGTGAGCGAGCGTCGTCTTTCCGCCGCAAGTGACGCCTGAAATGCCGATGATAATCCATTCGTCCCGGTTAGGAATCTCCATGTTTGGTATTGTTTTCTGATCAGTACATGTTAGGGTGTTGTTTGAGAGGTGGTTGTGCTGGGTGGCTACAGGTAGCGATGTAGGTGGTAGAAAGTGTACGCCATGAGGCCGCCGATGAAGCAGACCCCCCAGGCAGCGCAGGAGAGCAGCGCCCACTGCGGATCTGGCAGCCACGCGTGAATACTTAATTCTGAAAAGTAAATATTGCAAAAGAGCTTCAGGAAAAATAATACCATACTCAGGAAAAATAATACATTCCCCAAGCTGACCACTAAAGGTAACCATAATCCCATACTAAGCCTTCCCAAAATGACATATGAAGCCTCAATTTTACAGGGCTTTTACATATTTAGGGTAGTAGACTTGTTGATGTTCAAAATTCAATTCGTTTAAAGTAATATAGAACCCTATTATTTTGAGCCAACGTCTCAAGTCATCCAGTTGAACATTGTCTACTTTAGGTTAGACGATCAAAAAGAACCACAGCTTACTTTCTGTCTTAGATAAAAGCCAAGTAAAACTTACCGTCGTCGATGAACGGGTAGCTGTTAACCCAAAGAAAGAACAGCAGGAACAACGCGCTGACCCCAGTCAGCACGGCTCGACCCAACGCCGCGTCACTGTTGACAATAATAGGTACATTATTACAGCCTGTATGAAAAAAAAAGAAACGTGTCAATGCGGTTTTCAACATGAGCATGCCCCTTGGTCATCAGAACGACATCTGTTTGCGTCAACATGACAATTGACATGAATCAATTACCGAATTAAGTAATCGTTAGTGATTAGGAAGGGAACCATCTCTACCTAAATGTTTCGTCTACAAACGTTTCATCGACTGTTTCATTTCGCCGATTTTTTTATTTTGAAGTCATACATTTCCTCATATTTAAAAAAAAACCGGCCAAGAGCATGTCGGGCCACGCTCAGTATAGGGTTCCGTAGTTGCTCATCCTTCACAATAAACTGCTGTTTTAAGCCCGAGTTTTAAGTTAAAAGGATTTTAAGCTCTATAAAAAGGTCGTAAACGCCCTAGAAACTGGAATCACTTATTACCTTCTGGAAGTCAACTTACGTCCTTTAAAAGAAAAAACTCAAAAACAGCTCGACCGATTTTGTTCAATATAGTTTTCATTAAAAGTACTTATAAGGCCTCATTTACATTAATTTTTCCAATTTTTTTTGACCCGTGGTTGAAAAGTTACAGGCACAATTTTTTTTGTTTTCGGGGCGAATATTTACAAAACTTCGCTTCGATTGTAGTAGATCGCATTCAATTTTTCTTTCTTAATTTACCTTTGTGTCATTATTTATAAAAATAAAAATGTGATATTACCACATAAAAAAAAAATATAGAATCGATAAAAAGATTCTATACAAATATTTACAAAACTGCTGACTTTATCAAAAATAAAGTTAGGAGACCCCTATTATTTTTACAAGACCTATTCAACGACACCCCACACACTAGTTGAAAAAAAAACACCACCACTTTAGGTGTTCGAGAGGCACCCGAAAAAATTTTTTTTTAAATTTTTATTTTACCGTTCTGTCGGCGTTATACATACACATACTCATACCAAATTTCAGCTGTCTAGTACTAATGATCACGGAGCTAAGCCGAGGACGGACGGACGGACGGACGGACAGACGGACATGGCGAAACTATAAGAGTTCCTAGTTGACTACGGAACCCTAAAAAAACGAAGTAGTAAGATTCTTTAATTGTGCGATAGTTGAAAATTAAAAATAAATCCCTCACCTCTAACTGCCCATACGCCATCCGCGGCAGCTGACGCGCCGCTGGCCCTGCGCTCCTACTCGTCTTGAAGGCTCGACTTGCCATCAACCGGCTCTTCCGCAAATAGCAGCGACTTACCCTGCTCCTCGTCCTTCGGGAACATTAATCAATCACCTCAAACTGTCCATACGCCATCCGTGGCAGCTGACGCGCCGCTGGCCCTGCGCTCCTACTCGTCTTGAAGGCTCGACTTGCCATCAACCAGCTCTTCCGCAAATAGCAGCGACTTACCCTGCTCCTCGTCCTTCGGGAACATTAATCAATCACCTCAAACTGTCCATACGCCATCCGTGGCAGCTGACGCGCCGCTGGCCTTGCGCTCCTACTCGTCTTGTAGAGTCGACTTGCCATCAACCAGCTCCTCCGCAAATAGAAGCGACTTACCCTGCTTCTCGTCTTCGGAGAACAGGAATCACTCACCTCAAGCTGCCCATACGCCATCCGCGGCAGCTGGCGCGCCGCTGGCCTAGTTGCCCTGCTCGTCCAGAAGGGTCGACTTGTCGTCGTCCTCGTCGTCCGCGAATAGGATCGACTTGCCCTGCTCCTCGTCCTCAGGGAACAGGATCGACTTGTTTGCTTCTTTCTTTTCCACGCACTTGACTACGAGTGGCTTGCGGCCAGTAGCTCGCTTCACGATCTGGAATATAATGTTGCATTCCATTTTATATCAAGTAACTTTTTATTTGCTGTGCAGGTTTAACCCTTTGAGCACCAAGCGGCAAAGCAATTCACCGTGCCACTGACGCCAAACCAAAAAAAAAAAAAGTGCTCCAAAATCACAACAGAGATTGAAAAACACAGTGGTTTGAATTAGCATGTTTTTGACCATTGAAATTTTTGACGTCAATAGGCATCGTTGGCGTCAGTGGCACGAATTCCCTATGACGTGATTTGCCGTTTTTGGCGGTCAAAGGGTTAATAGTAGATTGGATGACAAGGGGCTAAAATTATATTCCCGTTTTTTTGTCGCTGTCGGAGTGAAAAGCAGAGGCAAGAAGCCATTTTGAATGTGAAGTATAGTCTAACAAGTGTCGGGCCGGACCAGGGCTAGTGGCGCTACAAACCGCTTTCATATATTCATATGGCATTAATGTGCATACGTCATATATTAAACGTCATTCGCAATTTGTCAAGGATTTGCCAGTGACCAAATTCGAAACATAGTTTATCGAAATGCTGCTCAATCCTCCGTTCTCTTGCGAAATAAATACTGAATCCTATTGAAAAAATCTTGACTTTTATCACTGTGGATAGTTTTGGCTTTATTATCCAAAATTACTTGAAATTTGCGGAATATTTAGCCCTGTTTACATCAGGGCGTGAGTTGTAAAACCCCCTTTAGTTAGGGCTATACTTAAATTAATTCTCCCATTGGTTTTTAATGTGATCTATCTTGGAAATTCAATGCTTGCTTATGGATATTTTTTTTTTTTAGAACAGTACATAAACTTAATTCATTTTAACATCGTTATTCATAGAGTATTTTTTATAGATTCTATTTTAATGTGGAAATACCACATTTATATTATTATAAATATTGACACACAAGGTAAAATTATGAAAGAAAAATGTAAGATGTGAGAGTACTACGCTGTAAACGTAGGGAAGCAGGTTTGAGTCCTGCTTACATTGCAATGGATCACATTACATTTTTCTTTCATAATTTACATTTGTCAATATTCATTTTAACATGTTTTTTTTTTACATTTAAGTAAACTTTTGATTTTCTTTATTCTGTTGACACATAGTAAGTACACCTCAAGGAATACCTGTGCATTAGTATATGTATATTGTCATTTAGTCTACAACCACCCACTACATCTTAAACTATCTGATGTCTGAAATATGAAACATCAAGGATGTAACCCTAATACAATACATAAATATATATCAAAGGTCTTAATTTTATCGACAAAATGTATTGATTGTGAGACATATGTATGTAATTGTATGAAGATAAAGATAGCCAGAAACCTATCTCGTAAGATCGACAATGACTAAGTCGGTAATAAACATAAATACATGATTATGAAATGTGGCATAATACATTTTCAATGTCATTTACATCATCACAGATAAAGATGATAATTATGAATATTTTAGTACACTAAAGCTATAAAACCGAGTAAACTATATCTTATCAGTACCCATGCTTGAAATGTATGATTTCATGGAGCTTTACTAGTTTGCCTTTTCATTTGGCTGCTATACCTCTAGACCTGGCTGCTATTTTTGCTTTAGCACCATTGAGCATTTAGTATCCTATAGTATAAGCCTTTCAAAACCCATTTTAGTTGCCTATATTACACTGCAACACCACTTCACATAGAAGTTTTCAAAATACTAAAAGACATAGACTTTCATAAAATAAACTTCCTTGCTCTTCTTACTTTGCTTAAAGACCTATATTATAAAAACATATACATGTACAATTGTATACAATTCTCATATCTATACTAAATTCATGAGGCTAATTTAATAGTATGATTTATTTATTGTGTAAAGATAAGAATCACTAAGAGTCTAGACTATTATAGTGGTAATGACAATCTGTGTTCTATTTTGCCATTTTGCTGTTGTGAGATTTAATAAGAATGGTATAATTATTCATACTAATGAAATAGATCTGTTGGTCCATTATGAAATTATACTTGTATAATTATGCCTGTCAGTAATTAAGTCATAAGTGGTCCAGGTAATTACTAAACACATTAAAATATTTACTTAATTATTTAAAAAAAAAACATTGCTTAATAGAGATAACCATAACTAATAGATTAAATAGTTAATCTATTCTGAAGATCACTTTGACATTATAAATAATACATATACCTACCAAATATAATATGACCTACAAATAGTAATGTATCGACATAATCCTTTATATGCATGTAAAATAATTGTTAATTTTAAGATTTGAGCCCATAAGATTGAATTTTCTGTATGAAAGATGCATAATGTGTGGTCTATAATTATTACATAATTAATGATTGTAATTATATGGTGGTTTATTTTACAACTCACCTTTTTAGTGATGCTCAGGTCAGCAGTAGGTTTGGATAGCGCCAGCAGTTTGCGAATGTTCTCCTCAGCTAGCCTTTCTGCACTCTTCTCTAGCTTTTCTACTTTCTTGTTTCTGTATGGGTTGCTGCGTCCTGCACACACAACACAATGCAATTGTAGATTATAATATAAATAATGAAATAAAAAAAATATACTTTACACTATCTCTCGAAATTAAAAGTAAATTTTACACTTATATGGAATACGGTATTTGATGACAGCTCATATCAGCTACTCTTTATGAAATGTCAAAAACGATCTGTTAGTATGAAGCTTCTATGATGATACAGGCATGTGTAGTCATAAAAAGCAGTAGTCAAAACACATCTTCTTTTTAGTTATATTACAATTAAAAATAGCATGTCCAAAAGTTAGTGATTTATATTTGGTTCCGCGTATTTTTTAATGTGTGTAGTGGTTTCAATGCCACAATTTATATTGACAATAGTCAAATACCGTATTAAGCTAAATAATTGAGATTAAGAGCTTATCAAATAGCTTTGAATAGTTACGCTATCATAAAGAGGAAGAACATTAATAATAGTAAATTATTTCAAGGCGAGATGTCGGTCCACTTGCACGGTATTAAATAACTCAATGTAATCACTCACAACCACCTCTTCACATCCGTGCTCGTTTACTACTCAATAAGGCACTAATTATCGCGACACTTGTGACGCAATCCGCGAAATATTTAAACGACACAAACCTTGACCCAGCGCCGGCCGCTTCGCCTTCTTACTCCTCCCGCGAACGCTCTCTGTACACACAAAATGAAACATAACAATACAAACACGTGCAAAATATGTGGAAAGTAGAGAAATAACATGTAATTTACCTTCGGGATCGACTAATTCAAGCGCTTGTCGCACTAGAGCTGAAGACATTGTAATTTGTGGATATTGAATGAAGGCATTTATTTCAACTTTGTTATACAATTCCAACCTAAAATAATAGAAAAACTTCAATTTCGTGAATATCCAAGACAAACGTCAAGAGAATGTGACAAGTTGACAAATGACAACTGAAAACCAACGTCAATTTTTAACGTCACAGTTGCGTTTTGTTACTGCAGCTGTTAGCGTGTTCAACTAGACTTGTAGTAAAACCCAACCTAAAAAAAAACTACAAAAAACAACCAACTTCAAATTAAACGAAATAATGATTACTATTTGGTATTTACCAGTATTTTTGTTCGATAAAGAAGTTTATGTGAGGTTTGGCACCGACTTCAAAAGGTGATCCAAATGTACCCCGTACTTGAACGGATAATTTTTGGCTCAGTTTATTGTTTAATTTAAATTTGGTTCTTTTTAGGGTTACGTACCCAAAGGGAAAAAACCGGCCAAGTGCGAGTCGGACTCGCGCACCGAGGGTTCCGTACAAACACTCCATCCCTAAGTGGTTAAGTTAAGTTTGCACCTGGTATGTATAGCGCCCCATATAAATTAGGTGCAAAGTTAGGTATTAAAAAAACTACTTACTAGATCTCGTTCAAAACAATTTTCGTTGGTAGTTTTTATAGTAATGTACATCATATGTTTTTTTTTGATTTTTCATTTTCTTATTTTAGAAGTTAGAGGGGGGGGGACCAACTATTTTCCACTTTGGAAGCGTCTGTCACACAAACTATTCGGTTATGAAAAAAAATATTTTAGAAACCTCGATATCATTTTTAAAGACCTATCCATAGATACCCCACACGTACCTATGTGTTTGATGGAAAAAAAAAAATGAGTTTCAGTTCTAAGTATGGGGAGCCCCCAATATTTATTATTTATTTATTTTTTGCATCAAAATCTTAATTCGGTTCACAGAATACATCTACCTACCAAGTTTCAACAGTATAGCTCTTATAGTTTCGGAAAAAAATGGCTGTGACATACGGACGGACAGACGGACAGACAGACAGACAGACATGACGAATCTATAAGGGTTCCGTTTTTTTCCATGGCTACGGAACCTTAAAAACGGGACCCTATTACTGAGACTTCGCTGTCCGTCCGTCCGTCCGTCCGTCCGTCCGTCCGTCTGTCACCAGGCTGTATCTCAAGAACGGTGATAGCTAGTTGAAATTTTCACAGATGATGTATTTCTATTGCCGCTATAACAACAAATACTAAAAATAAAATAATATAAATATTTAAGGGGGGCCCCAAACAACAAACTTGTTATATACATATTATGGTACGGAACCCTTCATGCGCGAGTCGGACTCGCACTTGCCCATTTTTTTTACTTAGAGACTAGACGAGCAATGTACTAACGACAAAAAAGCTGGCAAAGCGACACTAGAAATTTCGCGGAAGACTTGGACAGTTAACTTTTTACAATGAATAGTCAGTTTTGCTAGTGCAATTTCACTGCACCTCTAATTTTGTCCTCTGAAACACGTTACGTTACACAGGTACATATATTGTGGATGTTTTGTTTCGAAAAGTTTTGTAGCTAATATTGCGGTATTGATAGTAGTTCTTATTTCAGGTTCTGCATGCTGTATAGAGCAATAAACGGCGAGAGCTCCTCAGCAGGCGTGGAGCGGCGTGAAGACCCCGGCACCCCACCACACGCACACGCACCCGCGTCGACAGCGCCTAGATATGAGGTGAGATTGACCTCTTTACCCTGCCAAGCAACTTAATTAAGTTACTCAACACGTGGAAAACAGAATGCCGTTTTTCCTTATATTTAAATTGTACTAAACCCCTTGCCGCATCATAAAAAAAATATTTTTTGCCTGTGTCAATAAGGTCGACATTAATAACTGTCATATATGGCTTCGTATGCGGTAAAGGGTTTTTCCAAAGGCGATACTGAAAAAGAACATGTATTTGGCTATGTGCAGGGTCCACCAACACCGTGTCCAGCTCGCGTAGAATACGCGACGCCGGTGTTCGCGCGTAACTACCAGGGAGTATGGCGCTACGTCGTGCAGATCCCCTACGAGGGCTACTTTACGCAGACTGTGGAGGTTACCAGGTCAGTCATAGTCATCTGCTGAAATTGAAATTAAGCCAACTTGAGTTATTAAGTCATTTTCATCGTAGGCGGGATCTCTGAAGATAGAGTTCTTTCCCATAGGGTTTCTACAGAAACCTAAGGAACTATTGGATACTTTTCGTGTCCACCACCATTCGGCGATAATAACCAGACCATTCATCATTCCATTTTGTGAAAACTGATCATGACCATTTTCCAATTTATGCAGCTCAGCTAAGTTCTAGTACTTTAATTGTGATTTTCTGTGACAGATGTATGCAATCGCGATGCCATTACCTGGACGGAGGGTGTCTGTCGTCACCGCGCTGGGTATCGTTGTTGGTGGGCGAGCTTCATTATCCTGCGCCGCAGCAAGGCAGTGCTACGCGCCCCTACACCGATCAGCAGGTGAGTTTAGTACTTCAAGTACTATGATGAACTATCTACATACTAAGATCAGAAATTTTGGCCAAAGCCATTAAATACAAATCTGCGTTTCCACTCCCTAAGAGGCAATACACAGTCTATAAATTTACTGTCTCAACCTCACAGCACAGAATACTTAATCTCACAGCCCACAATTTGTGCTCTCTTTTGTGGCAGTATCAGGAATACCAGCAGTATCTGCAGAAGCGCGCAGGGCCTGCCCCCGACGCGGCCGGCGCTGCGGGCGCGTCCAGCGATAAGCCTCCTCACTGCGACGGCCACGACGAGATGGGCTGCTTCCAGGTAAGCAGCCATTATATTTGTACTACTCCAGAACCATTCAAAAACATTTCCGCTACTAATAGATATAGTTTTTTTTTGGATGGCGCTCGCATTGAGAATGATCTAAGCGCCATAGGTTAATTTACTTAAAGACCCCTCTAAGGTGGTGCCAGCATGTATTCAACAGATCGGTAGAACACTACTTGGTATTTCATTGAAAGGCGAAGAGGTCATTCACCAGTGATTTGTACCGCAACACACTTAATACGAATACAAATATCCTTTATTGATGTTTATTTTTTACTCAGGTGCGATTGTACTACGACTGGTTCCTGGTGCCCGGCTCGTGCAAGTGCTGGAGACCCGACTACTTCGCGCGCTATGTCCGCCGTCGCCACTCCGGCGAACTCTAATCTAATTCCATCACCGCTACATAACCACACTCAAGGACGGATCCAGTGATCAAGGGTACCCAAAGGCAACAGCCTCTGAATTAAGTGATAACTTAACTAAGGTCATGTCCCCCTTTCCCTGGATCTCCCTTTGATCGGATTGCTTAAGTAAGCGACGCACTAAATACCACTCCCTAGCGAGCTACTAGCCGCTAAACATTCCCCACGATTAAATATGGAGTCATTTTGTGCCTAAAACTCCTGTACTAGGTACTCATCTTCTCGGTGGACTTGATTTAACGAAAGTAGATAAAAGAAGGAGCCGTGACTAAGTGAAAAGACTAAGTATTGTTTCGTTCTCACGAGTTATGTTTGGTTGGACTCACTCGTTCCTTGTTATATTTGACAACGCAGTGCGGCCATTGTAGTTTCCAGTTTTATATTCATTTGAAAATAAGGTTTTACTAATAATAGAACTTGGTATTTGGCACGACTTCTGCATTGTGAAATATAACGACATATTTAGTATTTAGATATACTTACGGTGCCTTTGTTAGGTACGACAAAATACGGTGCTGGACGCTCTCGAGGGTTCCTCGGAGCGGCGAGATCTCGTGCTCATTTTATATATTATGTTATTTATTTATTAAACTCATACCATTGCTTGTACTTAACGATTAGATAATTTAAGGGTTCGTTGTACGTATATTATACTTAGATATATGTATTAGGCTCAGAGTGCATTTATTATTTTGTAATTAGTAGTAATGCCGTAGAGAATATATTGTTTTGAGTATAAATAAATAAGATTTAAATTATTTAATAAAGCACTGAAACTTGTTGGAGCGTTTCAATTATATTTTGTAATATCGCAGTATTTACTAGTTATTCGTCCTCGTACCAATTTTACGATTACATCGCAAGTCTACAGCGGTCTTATTCATGAAAACTGTTGTACTTATGTATAAGAAGACGCTCCATCACTCCAAATCCACAGACGTTCACTTTTTGAGCGCCATGATCACGAGACAACGTGCTATTGGCTCTGCGCGAGGTACAACGTACAACTATATAACAAGTTATGTACGATTTCCATTGACATTGCCGAGTCGGATCGGCTGCCGCCGCGTCTTAGAGGACGTTCGGGCATTCGGCGGTACCTAACCGACTGCATTAAGAGGCCTTATTCCTTTTTTTTATTTTTTTCATATTATATAACAAATAGGTACTTAGGTACATTGATAATTTAAACCAACATTTTGAAGTGATTAATACTTTTCCCTGAGTTCTAGGTAGTAATATAAAGTTAAGTTGATAAAACAAATTTCCTGCATGATTTTTGTCAATTATGAGTACCTAGTTTTGGAAAAAAAAATATTAATAAAAAATTCTAACTTTAGGTTTCAAATATTATATACCTAACAACTAGCGGCCGCCTTCGACTTCGTCCGCGTAGATTTTTGATGATGAAAAAGATATTAAAATAGGTAAGTAAATTTTATTCTTAGTTAAAATGGTCTAGACATATTACATTTCAAACAGTGGCAGACACTGATATGCAATTGTTAAAGAATTTTTGAAGATTTTCCAATTATATACGTATTCTGTCAGTTACCTGATGCTTTTAATCTTTGGCAAAAATGACTGCAAGATATAGAGCGACGACGCATGGATTTGGAGTTAGAAAATGGGGATCTTAGTTATTATGAGTGAGATTTAAAAAAAAGTTAAATATCGTAAGGGTGTTAAAAACAATCTTAAACTCAGCACTGGAAATCGAGAGATGGAGGTAGTTTAATGAAGAGTATCTCTTTCAATTATAATAAATGATAAACTTTATTTCATAACAATAATAAATGATGACCTTTTTTCATAAGAAGGCAGCACTGGTATTTGTACGGCCTGGCTATTAAACGAAAAGAGTGGTGTGGCGGAGTTCCCGAGGCTGGCCAAAATGTTTCTAAATGGTCTAGAAGATACCCCAGTTATTAAAAAGGCTAGTCTTTAAACACTAGGCAAAGCACTAGCATGGCAAAAAAACCAAAACCTGAAATGTGACCATTAAAAACTAAATGCACATGAGCTAATTTAATGATGCGATTCCTATTTTGTTCTACAGTACAAAGTAAAATTTGGTCCAACAAAACACAGCGCCATCTATTAAACTATACTGTTACTAAACCAAGTATTCTAAGAGGAAGAAGAGTAAACATACGGGCAAGGGAAAATATATTTCGGTAGAATATTTTGTCGTTTATCAAATGATCATCGAATTATTTTAACCCATGTACCTAATACTAAAAACAGCAATTGGAAAAAAAAACAAATATTAGTTCCTACAACTAGCGCCATCTTTTGACGACGAACCTTATTACTATCTGTAAAACATGTAGGTGAGACATTTCCTTACTCTATGGTGAGACAAAAGAAAAATGAATTGTTAAAGAATAAGATTACATTGGTACTACTGACGTGACGCCATCTATTGCGGACAGCTTTATTTATACTGTTTTTCTTTCCTTAGAGGGCTTAGAGCATTGACATATTATTTTATGCTCTGTTATCTAACAATATGTATGTACATCAAATGATGACTGTACGTCAGACAAAAAAAAAATTGAAAAAAAAATTGGTACTACTAACGCCATCTATCGACAAACTTGAATTTTTATTTTTTGATTTGTTTTTATTTAGCAGGTGTAAATCAAATGATAACATAAGATATTATGCTTTATCATTTATCAAATGAACACCAAATAACGTGAAAACAGGTAAGTAAGAATTAAGAAAATGACTTGAAAAAACTGGCCAAGAGCATTTCGGGCCACGCTCAGTGAGGGTTCCGTAGGTGACCATCCTTCACAATAGACGAAAATTATGAGAAACATTTAAATTACGAGAAAGATTTCAAGCTCTATAAAAAGGTCGTAAACGCCAAAGCAACAGTAATTACTTATTGCCTTCTGGAAGTTATCGATTATACGCACCAGATTGAGCGAAATGTTTTAATACAGTACTGCACTTAACCAATATGTATAACGTTCGAAGTGTAAGGACATCGCGCGGCACTTACGTCATTTTAAAGAAAATTATGAATTTTTGCGATCACTCAAAAACGGCTCGACCGATTTTGTTCAATATAGTTTTCATTGAAAGTACTTATAAGGCCCCATCTTCATGAATTTTTTCATAATTTTTGACCCGTGGTTGAAAAGTTAGAGGGGGGGACACTATTTTTTTTTATTTTCGGAGCGAATATTTACAAGACTTTATCAAAAAATACTGTTTGGAGACCCCTATTATTTTTAAAAGACCTATTCAACGACACCCCACAAATTAGTGTCGGAACGGAAAAAAAAATTCACCCCCACTTCAGGTGTACGGGAGGGAGGTGCCCGAAAAAAATTTTTTTTTTACTTTTTATTTTACCATTTTGTCGGCGTGTTACATACACATACTCATACCAAATTTCAGCTTTCTAGGACTAATGATCACGGAGCTAAGCCGTGGACGGACAGACAGATGGACAGACGGACATGGCGAAACTATAAGGGTTCCTAGTTGACTACGGAACCCTAAAAATTACTGGAAATTCAATGCGTACACTAACGCCACCTGTTGACAAACAAAATTACTACCCTACTACTAAAACCTTCAACCTTTTTAACCTCCATAGAAGATAGAATTTTCTTAAACGCTGATATTACTTTTTTTGTATTTTAATAAGTTTCTACAAAGTTACAAGTGTAAAAAAATATGGTTTCCCCCATATAAACTTTGCACCCCTTTTTAACACCCTTAGAGGTGAAATTTTCCAAAACACTGAAAGTACTTTATTTGTATTCTAATAAGTAATCTTTTTACAAAGTTTAAGGTATCAAGCTCAAAAAAAAACTTCCCCCATACAAACTTTTCACCCCTATTTCACCCCCTTAGGGGCAGAATTTTTTAAAACGCTGTAATAACTTTTTTGTATTTGATTAAGTAAGTTTTTTTCAAAGTTTCAAGTCTTTAGTTCGAAAACTAAAGTTTCTCCCTTATAAACATTGCACCCCTATTTAACTCCCTTAGGGTTGGAATTTTCTAAAATTCTGAAAGTACTTATTTTGTGTTTTTTAATAAGTAATCTTTCTACAAACTTTCAAGTCTCTAGCTCATAAAAAAAAGTTTCCCCCATACAAACTTTGCACCCCTATTTAACCCTCTTAGGGAAGGTATTTCCAAAAATCCCTTCTTATCCCTAGCCTACGTTATAAAAGTAACCTTTTGATATGTATAGATTGCACTGGAAAACTCCCGTATTCAAGTCCTGCCATGGGCAGCGTAGGTATAGTCCGGATTTAAACCCAATTGAACATCTCTGGGACCAATTAAAGCGATGGGTTAGGGAGCATGAGCAAGAGGTTTCCAACCAGCAGCAGCTCATTGATGCTTTGAAACGTGCATAGGAAGAGATACCAGCTGAAAACATCAGAAATTTGATCGCGAGTATGCACTCTAGGCTTCAGGAGTGTGTGAACCAGAGAGGGGGACATACACGTAATTATTGAATAAAAAGAAACAGCAGGTGTCAGTTTTTGTTATTTTAAGCGACGAGATTCTGTTGAGTTTTTTCCGTTACCTATAGACTAATTACATATTTACTGAAATAAGTGAAACAAATGACTATAATTAATTAAATTACTTTTAGCTTAAATAAAAACAAAAGCCTTGTTTTACCGTTCTTGAACAAATATGTATATCCATTTAATATAATTCTCACGTAAAGCTTAAAATACTTAGTGGCCCCTATTTTGTTTTGACTAGTATATAGTTAGGTACTAAAGTTGGAAATCGTATACCTATTTTCAGATATGACCGTACTAATCGTGCTATGCTATATTTTTAAAGACATTATTACCTGAAGTGCACGTAACCAGTAGAAATGGGAATCTGTAGAATTGAGAATCTGAAGAATTGGTAATCTGTAGAATTGGGAATCTGTAGAACTGGGAATTTGAAGAATTGGAAATCTGTAGAATTGGAAATCTGAAGAATTGAAAATCTGTAGAATTGGAAATCTGTAAACAAGATAATCTGTAAAATTGGGAATCTGTAAATATGATCCCACCAAAAACATTCTGTAAAAAACTAGCCAAGTCTCGATGGAGCTGCTTGTTTATCTCTAAAAAGTAATGAAATCTAGACAAAGTCGTACCAAGTCTAAGGTTCCTTACTGCGATTTCTTTATTATTATAGTTAATGTTGTGTGACTTGGCCGTTGAAGAGTACACAAGGGTACAACACCAGGTGCTCCATGACACCATTGCACCAATCTGTCCCCAGAACCGCTACAAGTCAATTTTGTTTACACATAATGTTATATCTGTTGTAACTACCTATGTTTGTTAAGCGAGATAATAGCCCATACTGGTATTGGTAATTTGACGCTAGTGTCTCATTTTAGGCTGTTGTTGATTGTGCAGCACATGCATTCAGCATTGACAATGCTGACTTCTGCTCTCTTCTTTTTGGAGCGTCAAATCGACCACCGATCTAACATAAAATAGACGTACAGACGGACTTCTATCAATGATTAGAGGTCCGTCTGTACTAGAAATATTTTTATACTGTTTGTTTCAGGCTCGCCTATACATAAGTATTATTGAAATACGCAGCTTTATCAAGCCTACAATTGACTGGTTATTGAATCAACGTTTTCCAAGTGGCAATTTTCCATCGTCAATGGGTAGCGGTTCTGGCGACAGATTGGTGCAATGGTGTCATGGAGCACCTCTGGTGTTGTACCCTTGTGTACTCTTCAACGGCCAAGTCACACAACATTAACTATAATAATAAAGAAATCGCAGTAAGGAACCTTAGACTTGGTACGACTTTGTCTAGATTTCATTACTTTTTAGAGATAAACAAGCAGCTCCATCGAGACTTGGCTAGTTTTTTACAGAATGTTTTTGGTGGGATCTCACTTCTTTTTGTAGAAACGTAGGCATATTGTTTTATAACAACCTGCTAATTCACTTTAGCAAACCTCACGAAATAATAAGCGAAATCAACGAAATGCAAATAATCCCTCCTAATCCCTAGCAAACGTTTCCGAGCGCAATAGAAGAATGTCGTACACGACTGTAACGCGGCCGGTTGCCACTTCGCCATACAAGATTATCGGAAAAACAAACGTAGGCGCGTTTTAAAATACAGTTAGCGCCATCTAGCGACGTGTGCGGGTATCACCGCCACTCTTAGTCCAATGCATTATATTTTGACCAAATTTTGAGCGAAATTAATATTTTGGTGTAATTTGTTTATTTAATTTGTGTAATGTTCGAGTAGAATAAAGTCAATCGTTCGACTATTTCTTCTTGTAAACTTGTACTTAAGTATAAAAGCCAGTCTAGTCTTATCCAGAGTTTTCCTTTAATTTTATTTATATGCGTATTAAAAGCAGAAGGGGAGGTATTCGCCCAGCGGGTACGTATTACAATGCCGAAGTTCAAAATACCGAATTTCATAAGACTTCCATCCATAGGGAAGGCCGAAAATTAAAATTTCGAATGTTTATTTGACCGAAAGTTTAAAATCCCGAAAGAACGTTTGATCGAAAGGATGAAATACCGAATATTATAATCCCGAAGACTGTAATCCCGAAGAATGAAATCCCGAAGACTGTAATCCCGAAGACTATGATCCTGCCTGAAGGTTGTAATCCGGAATATTATTTAAACTGTCGAGAATTATATTTCTGTAGTCTTATAGATTCTAATGTTTATTTTATACAAAGAATATTAACCTAAATTACGTAACCTACTTGCCTACTACTATACTTACTATTTATAAGTGATGAACTCTTCTGTGGAACCGATCTGCTCCGGCGCTGCGGGATGTGCAGCTCCTCCGCCCTAGCGCTGCCGTCAAATGGCAAAACGCTGACTTGAGTTACAGCGTTTTAAGTTGCCTCGTACAAAACGATTTCTTTTAGACTCTTCTATCATACCTTGTTTTCAGAATTTTTATATCTCATTTAATTAGGGCTGTAGAAAAGTGGTAAAACACGGTAACTATACGCTAGTCCAAGCAAAACATGATGACTCTAGTTACTCTGTTATTTAAACAAGACGTGACAAGACCGTTTAGCTATGCAGTAAAGGAACGCTGTAAATGGAACTTGCAGCATTTTAGGAAAACCTCCGGTAATAACCGCGCGATTGCTAACAACACGCCAAAACGCGGTAAGTAGGTAGCAATCAATCGACATAGTTATATTGAATATAGGTAGCTACAATTAATGAGATGCAAGTGTTTTTGCCATAACTCAGTATACCCACATACTTTTATTCTGTTGTTATTTTCAATTTAACTATATATGTAAACAATTTGGTTGAGGTTACCAGTTGTTTTTTAGGGTTCCGTACCCAAAGGGTAAAAACGGGACCCTATTACTGAGACTTCGCTGTCCGTCCGTCCGTCCGTCCGACCGTCCGTCCGTCCGTCTGTCACCAGGCTGTATATCACGAACGGTGATAGCTAGACAGTTGAAATTTTCACAGATGATCTATTTCTATTGCCGCTATAACAACAAATACTAAAAATAAAATAAAATAAATATTTAAGGGCCCCCATACAACAAACTTGTTTTATGGTACGGAACCCTTCATGCGCGAGTCGGACTCGCACTTGGCCAATTTTTATAGTTTTCGCTTTATGTGGCCATTAAACCCTAACTCTGTACCAAATATCAGCTCTCTGAATTTATGGGAAGTACTAGTTCTTTACTGATGATCATGAGTGAGTGAGTGAGTGAGTGTCGTAAATGCGAAACTTTGCTTTCGCTTAACTTCGGAACTAAATGACCTACAGACTTGAAATTTTGGATTTTAAGTATGTGATTATAGCTTACTGGATGACAAAAACTTCTGCGTTCTGGTCTTATCCAGAGGTGCTCAAATAGGGGCCTGAAAATGCGGCGAAATGGTTCCAGTAAAGGATGGTACGGCAGTGTTTGCTTCGCGCTCGACTTGGCGGGGGCACTGCCGTGCCCCCCGATTATCTGCAGGATTGGGAATCTGTAGACATGCGCCTAAAGGGCTACAAAGTTGTAGCCTACAACGAAGAGGGAACAACTTGAAAATATATACAACAGGGTAATACTTATTTAAATTTATTTTTTTAAGAATTCGTTTGTCGCTACATTGGCTGAGAGTGCGTACAATTATTCAATAGTCGTATCAACTGCTAATATAATATGTATAAATCATTTTAGAAAGGACCGGACGTTTTCAAAGCCATATTAACCTTTCTACAATTTATCCAATAGATTCAGAGTAAGTAATATAAGTAAATCATAAGGAACGAATTTTGATAACAATCTCATCTCTGATCTTTATGATATACCTACATCTACAATAGTTAATATGTAGACACATGAAAGTTGTGATAAAGGGACCTGCGTCCGACTTCAAGACTGCGTGTGGGAGGATTACCGTGTGTTCTTTCTATATTACAAAACTTTTCACACTACTAAGTATCTACTTAAGTTTCATCACTAATAAGCCCCATATTTGAGTAGGTATTACCTTGGTATTACAAAGGAACAATTGAATAGAATTACAAAAATATTTTCTATGTTAAACGCCACTAATAGGTAGATATAGTTTTCCTAAGCTACTAGATTAATTGGAGACGCAGTGGCTCCCAAGGCCGCGCTCGCTGTACTCGAGCTTGGCTCGGTAGGATTCCTCCCGGAGTTTTCGTTCCTCGCAACTTCACAGTATTCGGGTGGTTCAACCGAGATGGTTACTGTACAGTTTCTGGTATTCGTTCCATCTGTTTCAGTCGCCTGCCCTGTGTCTTGAAACCTATTGAACGTTGGCATGTTGAGGTGGACCCTCGGCTGGGGGTCCTGCGGGCCCCCGAACGCGACGTAACAGGCGGAGTAGGGAGGCGGCGGCTCCGCACCCTCCGGAGATCTGGGGTTCTTGGGTAAACACATCGAGTAAGGCGGCGGTGGATCGCCCGGAGGTATGTTCGGGCTCTCTAGCCCTGGAAGTTCCGCACTCTCCGAATCAGCCTGGCCCTGACCTAGACATTTGCAAAGGTAAAGCCGATTTTTTTAAGAAAGTTATGGGTTTTGAAAATAATTTTAATGGATTCAAATGTATCTTATGAGCTCAGCTCCAAAGATAATATAATAGGCAAACGTTAATATACATGATAATTATGATCAACTTACTGCTAGTGGCGAGTACATTTGGCGAATACCATTCATCTGACCGCCTCCTTAGCACTGCAAAAAAGATGGTAGTCGTTAGGCATCGGCTTGTAACAGTTTATATTTAGCAGGTAGGGGTAGAGAAAGGAGTGCTGACTGCTAACGAATAAAGATTCCATCTCAAATTCCAGATTTAATTTCAATTTGAGGCATAACTTGCCTTTACCATGTACCGCTCCAGTATACTGAGCCTCGCGCTCAAGTAAATCCCAATGGATGGAAGTTTGTAGCGAACAAGATACTTACACTTACGAAGAACTTACAGGCGAGGCACTACTCTATCGGGCGCGCAAACAGAACCTGAACTGCCAGCGCTAACATGGCTGCGCTGGCGTCTGCTACACAACTATCTGTAGTACTGGCACCAGAGCCACCTATTCTGCTCATGAACTCAATACTGGGAGTTTGTAGTCAACAGGAAAACTTACGTTTGAAGAGCCTCCGGTCGAGGCACTGCTCAAGTGCGCGCGCCAGCAGTACCAGAACCGCCAGCGCTAACACGGCCGCGCCGGCGCCTACCACGCCGCTCGCTCCCGTACTACCAGGGCTGGGGCCGCCGCTACCGCCAGATCCTCTTACATGTAGATCCTGGAAATCGAAATCAATATTTTTAATGAATAAAGTTGCGACCGCACTTCTACGCTACCTACTCCAAAATTTTAAGCGCTACTTAATTAGCCAATAAAAAAAGAATAATCTTGTTATTGCGGGAGTTTTTGGGGAGATGAGAGATTTGGGGTCCTCGTTGACTGTGGCCTTTAAGTACGTATCCAGAGTTCTCCGTGGGAAAGAGAGCCCTGCACACAGCGATTAGCGAACTGATGTTAAAGATCATGAAGCACTGTTTACGGTGTACGTAGGTGGCGTACAACCAGATTATCACTGACTTGGCTTGGTGCTGCTCTTGGCGAAGAAGGAAGGTCGTTGCATCAACCTTATACGAGATTATAAGTATTGTACGACACAGTACGAGTGGGGAGACGTTAACATAGGTAGTATTATTCTTATGTTACCAGCGTGGCTAGGCTACGGAACACCGCGCCGGCCGCAGCTCGAACCCAGGGATCGGATCCATACGACGATACGATACGACCCAGATGCGATCCAATGTACCGGGAGTCTTAATAGAAGCCGGGGCACACCGTACATTGTACTTATAAGTAATACCTCCCACCACAGGAAATTGTTTGCTTACTGGGCGGCTCCATCTCTTAGATCATGTAAGGCGTGTTTTTTACGCAATAAAGGATTTTGAATACCTTTCCGGGGTAGACAACGTTGGCCACAGCTCGAACCCAGGAATAGGCTCCATGCGACCCAGATGTGATTCGAAATGACGCGACCTTTCGGGACGCGCATCCTACATGTACGTATATATAATTTACCGGCATGGCTGGGGTAGGGAACGCCGGCCTCAGCTCAAACCCAGGGATCGGCTCCATGCGACTCAGATGCGATCCGATGTGCCGGGAACCTTCGAGTGCGTTTCCGGGGCGCATCGCCGGCACCCACTCCCAGCGCGGTGTTGGCCATCCACCCAGGAGCCGTCCGTCCACCCTGCAATTCACATCCATTACAGGGACCGGTGTAAATGCACATCGAGGCAAAAAAGGAAGACAATTGACTAACTTGGAATTCATGTTACCTAAATAAAAAATAAAAAGGAGAAGATCGGAAATTTACAAATGCTGCATCATCTACTTATCTATAGTTCTATAGGTATGTCTTCAATCTACAGACATTTCATTTTTGCAATTGTCCGATAAAAATGATAAATTATGCAGGAAAGGAGCAAGTCACTAAAATGCTGCGCCTGATAGAACGCCACCACCGGCGTAACAGCACTTTATGAATATTATACTATTAGTGGTCCTAAGTAAACAGGGTGGCCAAAAATAAAGTGCGTTCCTTATGAGGGTAGCTTTTTATGTCGATTTTGAACATCCCTATAAAGGTTTCCCATGTCATACTTTAATATTTCTAGCATTGATAAAAAAAAATTGCGAAACTGCCTCGGTGTAACCGCAGCATTATAGCAGATTATAGCATTAAATATTAATGTCAATGTACAAGATGACGTGTATCTGGTTGCCCGACAGGTCGTGTGGTCAGCGGCAGCATCACCGGCATCCTGGCTGCAAATTGCTAGTTGACTATTTAATGTGTAACAGACCTGATGACATGTATCTGGTTCCCCGAGAATAGCGATGAATATTCATGCGAGATCATGTGAAAGACGAATATAGACCCTGCGCTTCGAGCGACAGGCGGTTGCGATCATGCCAACCGGCGCCGGCACCTAAATATTAGCCCCTTGGAAATATTCGACAATTAGTGACTCTAAGTATTATATAACGTACCTGATGAGGTGTATCTGGTTACTCGAGAAGAGTGACAAATCATGCGGGCGCATGTGCAAGTCGCGTAAACGCTGCGCCTCGAGCGAAAGGCGGATGCGGCGTCGCCAGCCGGCGCCGTCGTTGGCACCGAGCGGGTCGCGAGCGCCGATCGGCACGCGGGGCGGTGCCGTCGGCGGCAACATCACCGGCATCATGGCTGCAACCTACAGGGTGACTAGGTATATAATTAACGAAACGGCATACCTACGTAGTAACGCGGTGAGCGAATGTTCAGAGCGTTAGTTACTTAATAAATAAATAAATACTATAATCACTTTAAAAAAAAAACGACATTAACGTGGCTTAATCGTGTTTCCGAGAACAACTAAACAAGTAACTGTAAAAAATACCCATTATATTTGAATATTACCTTCGATTTCTCATGGATCTCGTTATCAAATCGGTTAATAAATGACGGAGTTTTTAAGGTAACAAATAAAACAAACAACCTAATTAAGATAACATCTCCTTTTTGAAGTGTGTTGATAAATCTTTGGAGCGTGTCCAAATTTAGGGATGCAGTTACTACATATATTAAATATTATCAGTATCATTATACCAGATTTAATATTTTTAATTAACAGGGTTCGTAAAATGCGAGCAATTAAATTAATTGAAGTGCTAGAGGGGAGGGCCATCACTTTCTCCAATTCTGGGTCCTGGGCTGAATTTTATCATTATTTCCTTTTGAGTTATGCAAATAAATCTGATTGCGAAAGTTATAATTTTAGGTGTATGAATACTTATTTTAAGGTCACCAGATTACTTAAGGTTTTAGTAGTTCTACAGAGTTCTAGATATATAGTCCAGTTTCCTATAAATGGATATTCGAAAAACAGATATTACATATGTCTCCTTGTTCTATTCTCCTACATAATCGACTAAGAAGTTATTACATTTAGTTAGGTTACACTGTTATCATAAATCTTACCTAAAGTTGCACCCCTTTTTAGCTCTCCACCATCTTCCAGGCACCACTCTTCTTAGGTGCGTACATTCCAAACTATATTTCGATAATTAACCACTTTTCGTTCAATAAACTTCGATATTCGGCCAGTTACAACAGTTTCACAATTATCCAAGACCGATAAAACTGTGGATATCCCTTGGCAACGAGCAGGTATTTTTGTATAGTAGGGGTGTAGATTGCCCGGGTGCGTGGGTCGATGTAAACACGGGGGTGCCAAGGCGCATGCGTGAGTCGAACTTGCCAGCTGCGAAATATTAGTAACTTAACCGAAAAATTACTATGTTAAAAATGTAATTTATTTGCTCGTTGCAGTGCTACCAACAGTATCAACTTAGCTGTTCAGCTAAGCTAAGTATAACATAAAGTTGATCTTGAAAGTAGTGCGAGCCGTTTTGCCACCAGGCAGCAATGTAGCAGCGATTAAACTTAGAACCGTAAAACTACCCAACTATAGTCCAGTCCACACCATGGTCCAATTTAATCCAAAAATTACTCGACAATTATTACGAATAAACTGTAACAAACTTAAATTAAAACGTATAAAATCCCTGACAGAATATGGAGTTTTATTTTGGACCATAGTTGGATGATTGGACTATAGTTGGGAGGTTTTACGGAATTAATTTGGCAAAATCCTTCCTCAGTGGCTTCATCGTCACAACATATAAATTTCAGCGCCATCTGTCAGTTTATCGGGTTACATATTTGAAAAAGTTTGGACCTCGTTCCTAAGTAGCGCCATAAGATTCAGGTGCAAACTTAACTCAATCGAGTGTAGTGGTTACCCCACTTTTATTGGTAAAATATTTATAGCCTATAATATGGCTGGGGATTTTCTCGACAGATTAATGACTCAAAATCCGTTCAGCCGTTTTCACGTGATGCGCGGTCACATACCTAAATAGACAAACAAAAAAACACAAAAATTCTAAAAACTGTTGGAACGTGTTCTGTTATCGTTTCTAAGTATCCCCCGCCAACTTTTTTTCGAATATCTTTCAATTACAGACTTTCAACCCTCTTCAGCTTTATTATGGACAGACACGACTTTCCGTGCTGTCACAGCACGGCTGCTTGACAGCTAGTAGCAAATATGTTAACTTAATATTTTTATAGGGACTTATATATGTTTTAGGTATATTATAATTATTATATGCATTTGTAATAATAAATAAATAAATATCAGACAACCTCACACAAATCGATCTAATCCCAAATTAAGCTCAAGAAGGCTTGTGTTGTGGCAGTTATGGGTATTACTAGGTGACGATATGCCTACATACTTATATAGATAAATATGTATCGGGGGGCACGGCAGTGCCCCCGCCAAGTCGAGCGCGAAGCAAACACTGCCGTACCATACCATCCTTTACTGGAACCATTTCGCCGCATTTTCAGGCCCCTATTTGAGTACCTCTGGATAAGACCAGAACGCAGAAATTTTCGTCATCCAGTAAGCTATAATCACATACTTAAAATCCAAAATTTCAAGTCTGTAGGTCATTTAGTTCCGAAGTTAAGCGAAAGCAAAGTTTCGCATTTACGACACTCATTCACTCACTCACTCACTCATGATCATCAGTAAAGAAGTAGTACTTCCCATAAATTCAGAGAGCTGAAATTTGGTACAGAGTTAGGGTTTAATGGCCACATAAAGCGAAAACTATAAAAATTGGCCAAGTGCGAGTCCGACTCGCGCATGAAGGGTTCCGTACCATAAAACAAGTTTGTTGTATGGGAGCCCTTAAATGTTTATTTTATTTTATTTTTAGTATTTGTTGTTATAGCGGTAATAGAAATAGATCATATGTGAAAATTTCAACTGTCTAGCTATCACCGTTCTTGATATACAGCCTGGTGACAGACGGACGGACAGACGGACGGACGGACGGACGAACAGCGAAGTCTCAGTAATAGGGTCTCGTTTTTACCCTTTGGGTACGGAACCCTAAAAACTAGGATAATCGAAGATCTGGAGTACTCTGATTAGAAAACACAAGAGCCCAACCAAACTATTAGAGATCGACATACCGCCTTTACAAAAAATATTCAACTTGTTGTGTTCGGTTGGCCGCCGTCGCGACTGATCGTCTCTCCTGATGATGGATCGCGTACCGATTCGAAACATGTCGAGCGTTATTCGATTTCTACGACGTGAGCAAAGCCGTTTAAGTATTTTAATATTCAACTTGGTGGGCCGCTTCATTTGTTGTCAAAAATCCAAGGTCTGAAGTATTTTGTCGACGCGTTTGGCTCGGTTTGTAAACACCTGCCTACTGAGCCGGCGGTCCCGGGTTCGAGTCCCGGCCAGGGCAAATATTTGTTTGATGAACTCGAATATTTGTGCTTGGGTCATGGTTGTTCTATGTATTTAAGTATATATATATCTATACTATTATAAAATCCTAAATTTGTATTGAAAATACATTTTCTATGGAGGGAGGTCATGATTTCAGGAAAAGTCTCGATAGCGTGATGCAGCTTGATAGTTGTTTTGTATAGACACGCATCGCCTTGCCAACCTGGCGCCATCTGTTTTCAAAAAAACCTTTGTCCTCGAATCACGCTGAAACGGCTAGATAAAAAGTTACCAATTTTGGTACAGGAATAGCTAAACATCCAAAGATGGTTAGTATAGGATACTTTTTATTATGATTAACATTTATCTCTGAAAACATAAATACTATGATACTATGAAATATTTTCCTATTGTGTGGGTGGGCGGCTTCCTCGGGACGCTCCGCACCTTCGGTGCTACGCGGAGCTCGGCCTGCGGCCTAGCGTTAAGTTGCTTCAACTTATATTAAGGTGGGCGGTTTCCTTGGGACGCTCCGCACATAACGGTGCTACGCGGAGCTCAGCCTTCGGCCTCGCATTAAGTTACTTCAACTTATATTAAGTGGGTGGGCGGCTTCCTCGGGACGCTCCGCACCTTCGGTGCTACGTGGAGCTCGGTCTGCGGCCTCGCATTAAGTTACTTCAACTTATATTAAGTGGGTGGGTGGCTTCCTTGGGTCGCTCCGCACCTTTGGTGCTACGCGGAGCTCGGCCTGCGGCCTCACATTAAGTTACTTCAACTTATATTAAGTGGGTGGGCGGCTTCCTCGGGACGCTCCGCACCTTCGGTGCTACGCGGTGCTACGCGGAGCTCGGCCTCCGGCCTCACATTAAATTACTTCAACTTATTTTAAGTGGGTGGGTGGCTTCCTCGGGACGCTCCGCACCTTCGGTGCTACGCGGAGCTTGGCCTGCGGCCTCGCGTTAAGTTGCTTCAACTTATATTAAGGTGGGCGGTTTCTTTGGGACGCTCCGCACATTACGGTGCTACGCGGAGCTCGGCCTTCGGCCTGACATTAAATGACTTCAACTTATATTAAGTGGGTGGGCGGTTTCCTTGAGACGCTCCGCACCTTCGGTGCTACGCGGAGCTCGGCCTGCGGCCTCGCATTAAGTTGCTTCAACTTATATTAAGTGGGTGGGTGGCTTCCTTGGGTCGCTTCGCACCTTTGGTGCTACGCGGAGCTCGGCCTGCGGCCTCACATTAAGTTACTTCAACTTATATTAAGTGGGTGGGCGGCTTCCTCGGGACGCTCCGCACCTTCGGTGCTACGCGGTGCTACGCGGAGCTCGGCCTCCGGCCTCACATTAAATTACTTCAACTTATTTTAAGTGGGTGGGTGGCTTCCTCGGGACGCTCCGCACCTTCGGTGCTACGCGGAGCTTGGCCTGCGGCCTCGCGTTAAGTTGCTTCAACTTATATTAAGGTGGGCGGTTTCTTTGGGACGCTCCGCACATAACGGTGCTACGCGGAGCTCGGCCTTCGGCCTCACATTAAATGACTTCAACTTATATTAAGTGGGTGGGCGGTTTCCTTGAGACGCGCCGCACCATCGGTGCTACGCGGAGCTCGGCCTGCGGCCTCGCATTAAGTTGCTTCAACTTATATTAAGTGGGTGGGCGGCTTCCTTGGGACGCTCCGCACCTTCGGTGCTACGCGGATTATGTAAGTATGTATGTATGTAAACACTTTATTGCACATAAAACAATATTGACAAAAACTCAAAAACAATACAAGTGCGAACTTATCCCTTGGGATAAGGGAATAATTCCTTAGGGCTTATGTGTAGTGAACGTGTAATATTTGTTTACGCGTGCGAAGCCGCGGGCAAAAGCTAGTTTATCTATATAAGTATGTATATCGTCGTCTAGTACCCATAACACAAGCCTTCTAGAGCTTAATTTGGGACTAGATCGATTTGTGTGAGGTTGTCCGATATTTATTTATTTATTATTTATTTGATGAAGAACCCTCAGCTGGTCTCAGCTGTATTAGAGATTTGGTAATGCCCCCTTCTACTATTGGTACATAAAAAAATCGACTGTCATTGCAAAAATCCAGCGTAGTGGGATACATCTAATTTAATCTAGCCTATAGCGTCCCACAGCTGGGCGGGCTACGTATTAAAATCCCGAAAGTTCATAATACCTACGAAATACCAATGGTCAAAATACCGAAAGTTCAAAAAGCCGATAGCCAATATTCGATAAACCGAAGCTCAAATTACCTATTTTCAGAAAATCGAAAGTTGAAAATCTCGAAATTTCATAATCCCGAAATTTTTAAAATCACGAAATTTTATAATCCCGAAAGTCAATGAGCACTTTAAAAGTGTCAGGACACTAAACTAATCCGTTTTTTCCGTGGAACCGATCTGCTCCGGTGCTGCGGGATGTTCAGCCCCTCCGCCCTAGCGTAAGAAAGTGCGGCACCTACGCTCGCCTCCGGGCTTTTATATACACTCTAGGGGTAGGGCAGACAAGACCACGTGGAATCGGGGTTGACAGCTTCGGTTCTTTGGCAAGTCGATTAAGAAAAGGAAAGAGTCCGGGAAAGTGGGAAATTAAGTATGACACTAAATATTCGATATTATGATAAAATATTCTGTCATGGACTGCCAACCGAACCGAACTTGTCTGGAACCGAAGCTGTCAACGCTCGCCTCCGCAGCTTCGGCTTTTTAGTCACCTTCGGCGACCAGCCTCATCCGCTGCTGCGACTCGCTTGATGCCCGCACTTTCTTACGCTAGGGCCACAGTATAATAAAGAGTACTAACGTACCAGGGCGGAGGGGCAGCACATCCCACAGCGCCGGAGCAGATCGGTTCCACAGAAGATTTCACTTATAAATAGTAAGTATAGTAGTAGGCAAGTAGGTTACGTAATTTAGGTTAATATTCTTTGTATAAAATAAACATTAGAATCTGTAAGACTACAGAAATACGAGATAATTCTCGAGAGTTTAAATAATATTCCGGATTACAACCTTCAGGCAGGATCATAGTCTTCGGGATTACAGTCTTCGGGATTACATTCTTCGGGATTACAGTCTTCGGGATTATAATATTCGGTATTTCATCCTTTCGATCAAACGTTCTTTCGGGATTTTAAACTTTCGGTCAAATAAACATTCGGCATTTTAATTTTCGGCCTTCCGTCCATAGGTCTTATGATATTCGGTATTTTGAACTTCGGCATTTTAATACGTACCCGCTGGGCGAATGCCTCTCCTTCTGCTTTTAATACGCAAATAAATAAAATTAAAGGAAAACTTTGGACAAGACTAGACTGGCTTTAATACTTATACTTACAAGTTTACAAGAAGAAATAGTCGAACGATTAACTTTATTCTACTCGAACATTGCACAAATTAAATAAACAAATTACACCAAAATATTAATTTCGCTAAAAATTTGGTCAAAATATAATGCATTGGACTAAGAGTGGCGGTGATACCCGCACACGTGGCTAGATGGCGCTGACTGTATTTTAACGTGCCGTCGTTTGTTTTTCCGATAATCTTATATGGCGAAGTGGCGACCGGCCGCGTTACAGTCGTTTACGACATTCTTCTACTGCGCTTGGAAACGTTTGCTAGGGATTAGGAGGGATTATTTGCATTTCGTTGATTTCGCTTATTATTTCGTGAGGTTTGCTAAAGTTAATTAGCAGGTTGTTATAAAACAATATGCCCACGTTTCTACAAAAAGAAGTGAAATCCCACCAAAAACATTCTGTAAAAAACTAGCCAAGTCTCGATGGAGCTGCTTGTTTATCTCTAAAAAGTAATGAAATCTAGACAAAGTCATACCAAGTCTAAGGTTCCTTACTGCGATATCTTTATTATTATAGTTAATGTTGTGTGACTTGGCCGTTGAAGGGTACACAAGGGTACAAAACCAGGTGCTCCATGACACCATTGCACCAATCTGTGGCCAGAACCGCTATAAGTCAATTTTGTTCACACGTAATGTTATATCTGTTGTAACTACCTATGTTTGTTAAGCGAGATAATAGACCATACTGGTGTACCCTTCAACGGCCTAGTCACACAGCATTAACTATAATAATAAAGAAATCGCAGTAAGGAACCTTAGACTTGGTATGACTTTGTCTAGATTTCATTACTTTTTAGAGATAAACAAGCAGCTCCATCGAGACTTGGCTAGTTTTTTACAGAATGTTTTTGGTGGGATATATTATACTTAAATACATAGAAGAACCATGACCCAAGCACACATATTCGAGTTAATCACACAAATATTTGCCCTGGCCGGGATTCGAACCCGGGGCCGCCAGCTCAGTAGGTAGTAGGTACTCTACCAACTGCGCCACCTGCGTCGTCATTTGTTTATCTATACTTATAAATTCATAAACATAATTATTAATTATTATCATCCATGAATTAGGTGTATTTTTTACCCCTCATTTTCTAATTTGGTTATTGGTTTTCTGGAATAAAAATCTAGACAAATAATGTTTACTCTCAGATATATGGACTTAAGTAAGGTATAATTAGACAGATAATTAGTAACTGTGGTTAATGGTTCCCTATGGACCATTGCATATTATATTACGTACACATCAGTTAGAAAAGAGTGCATAAGGCATAAGAACTTTGCAAGTTCCCCGACCTCTATGTAACACTAGATCTCTAAATATCCCACCTTGGATGGCAAAAACCCAAAAAATGCAATTTTATTGGTAGCAATTTATTTTGTTAAGTAGTTATTTTTATGCATGTTGTGTTCACATCAAGTAGGGCGTACACTATTGATATTGTAAGTAAGTAAGTAAGTAAGTAAACACTTTATTGTACACAAAAACAGTTAAAAATACATCTATTACAAATAACATATAGGTACAAAGGGTAACTTATCCCTATAAGGGATCTCTTCCAGTTAACCTTTGAGCAGTTGAGTGAATACGAGAAGAAGATAGACAAAGTAACACCGTGTACAAAAAGGTATTAAAAATAAAAAGACTACTAATAATTACACATATCGTTTATTATATTACCATTTAAGCTTGCCTGTGTAACGCTCAGTTTTGTGATCCTAATAAAAAAAAAACCTATCTTATATTTACTCCCGAAAGTTAACTTATTTTGAGCACTTAATCCTTAAAGCATAGGAAAATTCCTATCCCGAAGTGTTAGGTATTAACATTGGTTTCTTAGGAAGATCCCGTCGACCCTGACACGGTTATTAGGTTATCCTAAGGTTATGGTGGTTGTCCATCGAGTGAGGGGAGGGGGTGGGGAGTGAAGGGGATCGATGTTTCGGCGACACTCCGGCGCCATCGCACGGCCTGGGACACACAGGAGGGATCATTTTACATGATTTTAATTAGAGCCAGTTTAAATTAAATAAACTGCAAATAAACCATTCTATTCTAAAAAAAAATATATATATATCCTATATCCTTTATTTTAATGTTACCTATATAGGTGTTCAGTTGAAATAATGAAACAAAAGATAGAGTAGCCAATTTGTCCGCGGAAATATAATAGAAACGATTGAACTTCCGATTTTCAGAGGGCTACCTTTATGTAGTTGGACGAGACGAAATCGGATATTCCATTACATAGACGATATGGAAACTATTGAAAGAAATTTGCAAATAAAATAAGTACTAATAGAATGCTAGATCAAGCTGCTCAAGACGCAGGAAGGAAAAGGCATACTCGTATGTTTATAATTTGGTAAACGAAAAATGTAGATATACTTAGATATATTACATAAAGAAAATAAATAATATAAAGTATTTAAATCTCGAAAAATTGCATTCAAGTCATGAATGCATTTGTAAGTTACGATGCCATATAGACACATGTTTAAGGCGTAAATTGACTTTCTTCGCTTTCCTTTACAAAGTGAAATCTTATTAAAGGCGGCTTGCAAAACTCAATGTATCCACAGTCTAGTTTTCCTTCCAGAGTATCTCAGTGTGTCTCGGATCTGTCGCAGCATCCACACACGCGCATCAGTTACACCGAACTGGCGCTCTAGACACTCAAGTTTGTTTTTGTAATGCATGCACCTATAGGGATAGTTTTCAACCGGGGCTTTGAATAAGTTTGGAAAGTAAAAAGCGTCAATTGATATTTAATACTAAGTTTTAAAGTGCATAAGTAGTGCGTACGGTGTTCAGTAAGTGATGTCGTCAGTGTAGTAGCGTTTCGGAAGGTTAGTGACGGTGTTGAAAGATATTTTTTTATTTTTATGATGATGATGACTCCCACCGTAACTGAAGTTGGGGCCAATCTTGAAAGTAAATTTCCTTTTGGCTAAATTGAGCATATTAATTTTATTGATTGCTAAAAAATTGGTCTACCACTTTCAGCAACCGAATGAGAACCTCCTCTTTTTGGAAGTCGGTGGAAGATAATGCAGTAATTGTTTTGATAAGTGTACCCATGAAGAATAAATTACACTATACATGGTTTATATAATAAAGAACTACATAGTTGCTCCAGACTCAAGATCGAAAGCGATATTTATTATTTTACAACCACCACCACCATCAGCTGGCACCGTCAACTGATCTCCTCAATAGCATGGTACTAAGTTATTGCTATTTATTTGTTTACCTTTATTCTCCAACTATCGGTGCAGTTGTATTTACTATGTTCGCCCGGTCACGATCCCGTCCTATCGTAGTAAGAATTTAATTATATCACGATTGTAGCGATGCTCAAGAATAAATTTAATGTAAATCGACCTTACCTACTACCCTTAGCTACACCGTGCCAAACTAAGTAGGTATAGTTCATTTTGATATCATTTACCGTGCCCCGTGCCCCCACCAAGACGAATTTCATACACTAATGCCCAATTCCACTTAAGACTACACAATGAGAATTATTTGGCCGAGCGAGCGAATTAGACGCATTAACATAACGTCGTGTTGCGGGAAACAAACCCCCGTGAACATGCACGATGGGCTGCGCATTTATGAATATGGCTGCATTAGCATTTATACAGCCTTTATACAACTTAAATTAGAGTTATAATGGCCGATAAGGTATAAGGCCCTGTTTGCTACGTGGATGGGCCATGCAATTCTGCAGCTCATTGTACATGGCGTCTTTGGTTGGCAGATGGTGGGGCGCGGCGGAGGTCCCGTGGCGACCAGCTTCTTGGCCGTGGAGGTGTGCGCGCCTATGCTGCTGCTATGCTGGCTTTGCTGCTGGCCCGATGACGCTTCTGGTACACTTTATTATAATTATAACCGCCAAGTTTGACCTTAGTAGGTATAAATAGAAGGATGTATAAATCGTGGACTTAAGTTAGTACTTAAGTCCGCGATTTATAGGGATTAAAACAGGATCATTAAATTACTATAATGAACACGAGCAACAAAGTTATTTTGAACATTGCAGCGCTTCGGCAAAGTAAGACAACATCCCATCAAAAACATAGATGTTAAATGAGAGCCAAGTTCAATATCGCGTGCAACGTTACCGACTTCGCCGACAAAAGAATTGAGATCTATATGGGCGCCAAGTTCTTTGCCCTAAAATGTTTAGATACAAGGACATACGACAAACTCAATGCATTTATTTTACTTGGGGTGTAATAACAATATCAAGACTTGACTTGGCTAGTTTTTACATATAAATTTATATTATATTTGTCTAATTATTAACCTGTTTTCGTAACGGTAAGTACGCAAGTTAGTGTACGTCCTGTTACTTAAACTGTTAGCTTGATAATATTACTATGTTACTTTTATAAAATTTAGTCAGTTTGTGAAAACTAGCCAAGTCAAATCTTGATATTGAATTATTACACCCCAAGTAAATTAAATGCATTGAGTATGTCGTATGTCCTTGTATCTAAACATTTTAGCGCAAAGAACTTGGCGCCCATATAGATCTCAATTCTTTTGTCGGCGAAGTCGACAACGTTGCACGCGATATTGAACTTGGCTCTCATTTAACATCTATGTTTTTGATGGGATATCATTACTTTTTTTACAGAAATTATTATGTGTAAATTACTTAATTATTCTAGTAGGTACATCTTTTAAACAAATAATTTTCTAATCGGTTGGTACGTGTTGGATTCTTGTGTGTGTGTGTGTGTGTGTGTGTGCGTGAGAGAGAGAGAGAGAATGTGTGTGCTATGCTAGTACATCTTTAAAACAAAGAAAGATTTTTCCAAATCGGTTAATAAATGACGGAGTTCTGAGGCAAGAAGCATAAATAATAATAATTATTATAAAAGTAAAAAAATCACTGTTTTCGATTTTTTTATGTCTACACACACAATTACCAAGCTGAACGCCAAATTTCACTTTTCTAGGTCACCTGGAAGTGGGTTAGGTTTTTGATTACTAGTCAGTCAGTCAGTCAGTGATAAAAATAGCGTTTTTTGGACTTTAATATCTCAATAACTATTTAACCTATATTTATGAAATTTGGAGTTCTAGTTGTTCTAAAGGTTCTAAATACATAAGCCAAATTTCATGTTTTTATGTTAAATAGATTTGGAGTTATTGGGGGGTCAAAAGTGGCTCCAAACGGTTCGTGTAATATAACACACGGCTGCTGCCCGCCAGTTCCTGGGGTGAACTTGGCTGGACACGCTGCCGCGTGTCTAGATATCGGTTCCATATTGGGTTGCATAAATTTTAAAGCCATAATGTCGGTGCTCATAACCACTTTTGTCATAAGTAATAGTCCTTGCGCATAAGGTGTATAGTCATTACTCATTAATTGATCCGCATAAATTTTGTGACCATAATGTTTTTACGCATAAGTAAGGAATGTCATATAATTTTGGAGCATATCAACCTGAATCATAATCATTAATCAACATAATGTTTTTATACATATCGTGCATTGGCGCATAATACTGAAGAACATAAATATCAAGCTCCTAATTTTTTATTTCAACATCAGCCTGGTTAACTGGCAGCAGTTCATTTCTGAGGGGGTCGCAGTTCTTTCAAACCTAACCTAACCTACTTTTCTGGCCGATGTTCGTATTTGTAGGTTCACAAATCTAACCTAACCTAACCTACAACAAAGAGGTCAGTGTGGAGAAGGATTTTCTAATGCGGGGGGCTTTGCCCCCCGAGCCCCCGTTGTGGGGGGCTCCGCCCCCCCGTCCCCCCTTTTTGTTTTTGTGCTCTTGTAACTTTTGTATCATTATTTCAAATGTTATAAAGATTATGATTGGTACAAGTGATATAACTTATACTATATAATTTCTACTGCCATTAATTATGAAAACCATAATTTATGCGTTGCTCTTCTTCGTACTATCAATTATTATGACATTCAATAATATTACTTGAAATTTTGTACCATACTAAATTATGCTTATGAAAAATCTGCCAAACAACAATTACGACACATAAAATGTTATGCAAATAATAATTTATGACAAATACATGTATGAGGAAAGCCATTATGCGAAATGAGTTATGACAATCAAATTTATGACAAGAATTTTTATTCCACTAGAGGTGATCCCCAACATATCATGATACTACGCGGGCGTCGATACGTAGCCCTGCTACGATGTGCTACGAAAATTTACACACACAACGGTGGATGGCTGATGGACCGAGCTCCAGTTTTGAGCATAGTTTATTTTATTTTGTTGTCATCTAAGAAGGAGAATCCAAATTTGGACTATTGGCATTCTGCCAAATGAAGTGATTCGAGTCGGGTTACTAATGTGTTGCACAAAATTGATTGGCATATTTTCGTTTCGCATAGCAACCATTGAAAGAAAGAAGAAAGAAAGAAAGAAGATTTATTTCGCCGCAATTAGTATTACATATTATATAACATAAAAATTATAAGTAGTGTGCGAAAAAGGAGTCCACTCAGCACATTGCCAAACCACCACAAGTTGAGCGAAACAGGACTGCACGATACACTCATATTCCCATTGAACCAAAAATAGAGTGAACAAACTGATTGTAATACATTTATATAAAGTAGTGACTAAAACTCACACATTTAAACTTTTCAAAATCAAACTGTGACAGAATATAATCCGACCTGGAACACGAAAGGCTTACTGTGCTGGACCAAGCTGCTGGTCTAACAAATATAATTTTAAACGTTTCTTGAAAATAAATATAGAGGAAGCATTTTGGATTGGAGGTGGGATATTGGCAAAATCATCATTTCGCACAATTGCTTTTTGCCTAAATATCTTGGCATACTATCATTTCGCACACGTTTCTTTGGCAGAATAGTGTAGCGATTCACATGTTCTCGTCATGTGTCTCGCCATCATATTATAATCATATATCACCATCGTAAGACTCACATCATCGTCGTCATCATCAAGTTCCCGACACTAGCATCATAATTCGCCACCTAATACTAAAATCATCATACTACATCATAATACGAACTCACACCATCATTGTCATCATCAAGTTCCCGACACTAGCATCATAATTCGCCACCTAATACTAAAATCATCATACTACATCATAATACGAAGTAACAGTATTAATGTTTACGAAAGTAAGTAAAAATATTCCAATAACTAAGCATCCTACCTTTTTAAAATAGCAAATTACTATTCACAACAAATACTAACGGAAGAATTGAGCTTTATTTATACTGTGTAAGGATCAAAATTGTGAGAATGTCCATTTTGTCCATTTTGTCCATTTTGTCCATTTTGTCCATTTTGTCCATTTTGTCCATTTTGTCCATTTTGTCCATTTTGTCCATTTTGTCCACTTTGTCCACTTTGTCCATTTTGTCCATTTTGTCCACTTTGTCCATTTTGTCCATTTTGTCCACTTTGTCCATTTTGTCCATTTTGTCCATTTTGTCCATTTTGTCCATTTTGTCCATTTTGTCCATTTTGTCCATTTTGTCCACTTTGTCCACTTTGTCCACTTTGTCCACAGTTAAGTATAAATACGGAGGGGAATTGAAGGATGGGATTCATTTTTACTTGCGACTTCGACTGGGTAACACTGTTGTTTGGCAATAAGGTATTAAATTTAATTCTAAGGGGAATTTCTGTTGGGATTACATTATTTTTCTGATCTATAATTATTTATTGAAATGTTGTGGGATTTTGTTGTTTTATGGCTATCAAGCTTAATTACATGCCAGAAATAGTGTTTTGGTACATGGTTGCCAAATGAAAGATATTTAACCTTGCGGCTGTTAAACAAATATCTTTCAGACTCTTCTAATTTTATCCGAGCTAGGCATCTCGGACACTAGCCATATATAAGTGCAGTGAATTGCCTACAGATCTAGAGTAATCTATCTGGTGAATTCAAGGTCCACACGTGTTGGGCAGGTGGGGTTTCCACACTTGTTGAAATCAGATGGACCTCCAGGTTTGGTCTCATAAACGTATATATTTATATATTTGCAATATCTACACATATTAGGGCGGGTTACTCTGCGTTTCCGGTGTTTTATCCACGCAAGAGGGGACCCACTTACACTGATTTTAGTCCAACCTCGGGTTAATCTCCCGAATTTATAGTTTAGCTTACCTAGGTTCCATACACGTTTAAATGTAAATATGAGGTTTAGGCCTCTAGAGTTTTTGTACTAGCTAGGGAACAGGGTTTAGTGATAGGTACACTTTAATAGGGATGTTAGGATGGGGTTCTTTATTTTCCGAGCAATCGGCCATTCATCATTGACTAACATAACATTTATTCAAATTATTTTAATCTTGTCTGGTATAATAAATACAAACAGCTGATTTCTTGCTTACTTTAGTGTCTATGACTCGGGGTGTCAGTAGTGAAAATAAAATCTTGTAACAGTTTATAAAGAATGGGAATAGAGCAATCTGATGTTTAAAACCATTAATTTTACATCGAGATTTGTAGAAACATTTAGTTAAATTTATTTTTATCGATTATTATGTAAGATTTGGTAAAGTAATGTACTTATAACAGACATCGATAGTGTTAAGATGGCAACACTGAAGATAAATCAAATCAGCTGAGAAATGACATTAGCCCTCTTCAATGAACAGAAATAAATTTAAATTTTGTTATAAATTTTGATAAGGAAATTCCATGGTAGATTGTTGTGTAGTATGTCTAGAAATGGAAAACAAATCATTCCTATTGCTGGATTTGGAGTCTGGAGTGTAGACTGCTAAGAATGGCCTAGGACTTTTAAGCAACAAAAATGAAAGTTGTTTGTCCTAGTTTATACATTTCAGATCTCAGAACTTAATTAATTAATATCACAAGGGTTGAGAGTAAATTCCCTTATCAGAATGAGTCAAGTTCGCGAGTTGAAAGAGACTTCGAATTGATAACAATGAGTTATTATGTTTCAAGGTTGAATGACATGTTTTTTGAGTATAGTTAAACGAAAACCCAAGTTAGACAAATCTATTGTTGTAATGAATGAAGTGAGAATTCAATTTAGTTCACGAGTGAAGAAAATTCGTGTTGTTTAATAACAAATATAGATAGTAAAGATTCATAGATTCTAGATAGATCCGGGAGAGATCTTTACCCTAAAAGAGCCCGAAGGCCATTAAAAGATCAAATCTGGCAATCATACGGCATCCAGAGAACATGGGTTTGGTGATATTTAAAATAACACACCAAACAGATTTAACAGAAATTAGTTTTATTTTTCTGAGGAACGATTTTCCCTCAATATGTACACATGAAGTAACCATGTTTTTTACCCGATTGCCCATGTCATTAGACATGATGGTAGCCGCCGTTATTTTAAATAAAACTAATTGTTTTTGGGATAATTAGATGAAAGCAATACTGGTATACCACAGTCAAATGATAATATTTGGTATGCGGTCGAAGGATTCCAATAATACTCAGAATTCTATTCACCAAACAATTACCTCTTGTTTAGATCCAGAATCTACTTTAGAAATATCATACTAAAACTTACTAAAAGTATGGATTCCCTACCTTTATTCCATATCAAATTATCAGAATAAAATTATTTAATTTAGTCGAACATGAAAACTTAAGATTCATTAAATTTGTAATAAAACTTTATATTTTCAGTAACTTCAATCTACTTATAAATTGGTTATGAAGTGTAGTTTCATAAAGTACAAAATTACTTGTCTACTAAACATTCTTGGAACAGACATGCAATTCCAAGAAAACAGTCTAAATTGGCTTTCATCTTAGAATTCTAATAATATTTGGTTTTGATTCATATATTTATCTTTATTGTTACATAGAGTAATCTAATGTATCCATAACTTACTTGTGGACTGAATGAGTTTTTATTTCATATAGAAATAATATAAATAATATTTAATAAGAGTAGAATATCCCATACTGAATCATACTATAGGAATTAGGGATAGTTTTGAGGGCTAGACTACATAGGAAGGAATAAGGTTATATTTTAAGGATAAATAACATTAAATTAAGTTAGAAATTTAATTAATATGAAGAACCAAGGTAGCAGTATGATAGGGGAAACAAGCATTAAATAAATAATTGAATACACATTTATTTAGTTTATTTAACAAAAGTACATAATAGTATAGCACAGTATAGGTTTGAAGGTACTTAACGGCACATCACGGCTACATATCTCTTTAAAAGAAACTGAATTACTACAACAACGTTGGGTCCTACATAATCTAGACTTTCACACGGTTATACCGATATCATTTTTAGCCATTAGTTATAAGAAATGTTCAGCTCAATTGTTATAAAGATCCTTTCATATCTAGGTTTGTTTAGTTGTAGGTTGTGGTAGACTAGGAGATGCTGTTAAGATATTTTTAGGTAATTGTAGTAGGGCTTTCTTAGGGCTTCGTTGTAGGAATGGAGTATGGAGTCGAGGGTGACGCAGGCGTAGGACTTGTACTTTTAGTTTAGGGCGTAGATACATTTCAGTTGGCGCGCGTTCCCAGGATTTGTTTATTTAGCAGTTAGGGCTTAGTAGACATTGCGATTGGTGGTCCCGTGACTCAGGATATCTTTAGAGTTAAAGTACGTTAGGTAGCTGATAAGCATTACAATTGATGCCGTTGACCAGGGATTATTCCATTTGCTGCCATGAGCACGCATATTACAATTAGTGCCGGTGACCGAGGATCTGTTCAATTGCTGGCATGGCCAGAATATTCGTCGCATTGCTGTTCGTCGTGTGGTTCCATGTTTTGCTGTCTTCTTGCGTTTTGTAGATCGACAATTGTTATTCGTTTTGGAATTTTAGTGGAGTTGTTGGTGGCGGTTTTATTGAAGGGATCTTTGAACACTTGAGCTTTGAACTAGTTGCCTTTACGGGCACAATTGTTGGCGTGAGAGCGGAAAGGAGAATTTAGCCGTGATGGGTGTTGTGCACGTCGTCATGAAACATATTTTGTTGCATATTTATACACAAACTACAGTGAATAGAGTAGCTTCTTGATATAACACACTATATTTTTCTTATTTCACATAGTAATAGTACCTGAAACAAAAGATTTCTATTAGAACAACGTGATATTTTTTATCATTCAATATTTTGCAAACAATAATTAATTGACAGGGCATTCAGCCATTTTGTTTTTTTATCTATAGTTCAATAGTGGATTGTTTGAGATACAATTAAATGCGTTACGTTAGTGTAAAGGCTTTACAAAAAGCTAATTTTTAATTTTGATTAATAATGAAATAGGTGTGTTATTTAAGTTTTAGATAATTATTTACGTTACATAAAATAATAATATCAAGTAATAATATATTTACTTTAGTTTCAATCAGATACGTAGACAACTTTACTCAATATGTTCATATTATTAATATAACATAAGATTTAGATATTTAAGGATACATTTAATATTATTTATGCATAATTTACATAATTGGGAAAAATAATAATAGGTAATTCATTTTTAAATTAAAAATGTAAGCAAGGCAGAGTGAAGAGAAACGTCCTCGAGTTGGTTGATTTGACAAGTGACAGGTGTCATCGCTTATCTTATCAGTAAATGATTATGATATCGAGATGGAATGATTATTTAAATAAATTTAATTTTAGTTTAGTTATGAAGTCGGAATGTTGTAGGAAATTGAATAAGTAAGGTAGAATAGAGATTTCATTGTTCTTGACTACAGAATAAATGAGTTTGTGGAGATTTTATCTACTTTAGTTCAAGTTGTGTTGAAAATTAGTTGTGAAACTAAAAATAAGTTATGAGGTTACTAAGGACTTATTATTTCGGGGGGCGTAGATTTATTTATAGGCTCTAGTTCAATCTAGGAAATGGTTGGAATAGGATCTGATAAACATGACCAATGTTAACCTTTGTATAAGGCTTCTAGCTACAATATTAAGTTATTAACCTTTTAGCTTATTATAAGACTTGTTGGAAATATTAAATATAGCAGTTATAAGGAAAGTAGAAGGGTTAGTGATTTCATATCTCGGGGGGCGATCTCCTTTGAATTTTCTTTTAACACATAATGAAACAAATGAAATGAAAGTAATTTTATTACAATAATTTTGGTACATTTGTGGCTTATAGTTTATCAATAGAATGACTTACATATATGTTCACATGTAGTATAAGAGTATAATCATAGAACCAGACAAGAAAACCAATTGACATATATTTAATTTATTTTTGAAGCGAAGTAAGTATGTCGGTATTGTTGCCATCAGATTTTATTAAAGTATTCAGTTCTGTTAAGTATTCTTATAAATAAGTAGATACATCTTCAATCAAGTTCTTATTATAACATTAGTCATGATACTCAGGTTACATTTTAGATTTATAGTAGATTTTGTCCAGAGCTCGCTGTTGAAATCCAAATATCTGGAAAGTAAAGTAAATAATTATTGAAACAAGTTAGAATTATTATTGTTTGTTATTAAACAAAGGTAGAAAGTTATACAGTACATTTACATATTTTACTTTGAGATATATACATTTATAACAGTAGGAAAATAAATGAAGTTTATAAAAATACTCGTTCTCAACTGGAATGGAGATTATAATCAGCGGATGGAAACAGACTTGAGAAAATGATAGGATGAAGACAAGAAGAGAATTAGCAGTAATAACAGGAAGAAATAAATTAAACTTATATCCAAACAAGAACTGTTTTTGAGCGAAGTCATTTCCATGAAAATTTGCATGAAGATATTTTTAAACAACTAAGTTCTTTTTAAGTTGAAACAATAGTACAGTAAAATAAATGAAATAACCTTGTAAAGAAGTTCCAATAAGTTGCAGCAGCAGAAGTAGAGAGTTCATGCCATCCTTCATAACTTTTGCAACAATCAAGATTAATTTGTACTGAAGAAGTTGTCAAGATTTACGAACAGTCTGGAAATAAAAAACAGAAGATATTAGAATCAAGAAAGGAGCAGTAATTGGCGTACAGAAGAACCAAGATTTACTTTATGAACAAACTCAGTTAAAACTTTTGTTAACTAACCTTTTGCTAGTCTGTTTTCAGGTGGCGCAGAGGTCGACTTCATTATTTCTTATTTCATTATCCGGGTTTTCATTATTTTTGCATAAAATTTGAGATATAACTTATAACCGTTGCGCGAAGGTTAACGTAGTTGTTTTGATTCTGTAACAAAAACAAATTTAGATTATAAACATACGGCACGACTTTTCTTTACTCGTTATTTTAGCCAGATCATAGAAACAAGCGTAGAAAATAGTTACCTTATTATCATAGAACCATTTTATCACAGTTTTCTTCATAACAATCCATTTTCTTGTTCATTATTCATCAGTTAGTAATTTAATTTCCAGTGCGTAGAATACATACATTAAGGTTATGAATATTTTTTTTTGACATTTGTCATGTCATAAGACAGTGTTGCCAGGTTTAAGAGATAAGATGACATAAATAGTAGACTATTATTAAGGCATAGATTCACCTACCTAGTTCGTAAGGTTAACGTAACATTTATAGAAAATAGACAAGTACATTTTTTTATATATATTATTTAATTAAACAGAGTGATAACATTTTAGCAATATGTAGTATTCAATAGGGATATTAAGTTAAGATCGATTAAGGAATCGATTACAGACGAAATTTTTTTTAAAGGCAATAGTGATGTCATATTATGCGCTGTACCACAGTATAGATATTGTAAGTTAAGGTTCGAATATGGTTGTACCCAAATTTCACTAGAGGACGCTAGTAGTATATTTCATCGAATGATTTGCGTAATGGTTCGATTCCATTAATACGTATTTTGGGGTTCTTTAATAAATTGATATTCGATAAGTTTCAAAAAGGTAGTTAGGGGTGAATTGAATCAGGTGGATAAAATAATTATGAATTTTATTAGAATATAAAAAAAAAAAAAAAACGAAATGTGTGAAGTGGATAGACGTTATGATTATTTATATTAGAGAAAGTCTTTATTTTGATTCTAATGAAAGAAGTAAAGGGAAACTTGGGATATTTTAGAGAGGTAAAGTAGTATGGATTTTGAATACACAATGGGTGGTGTTCTTCTGACTAAGTCGATGCGGAAAAATGAATGTAGGAGCCTGTAGCGCGATGTATGAGAGGGAGAATGAGTGGACTTTTTGAGTTGGATGTTGTCTGTATGTATTCAAGCTAAGTTCGAAAGTATTCGTATCCGAAAACGGGGGGGTCTTCTATCTTTAGAGGTACGAACGGGAGTATTTTCTAAAGACATCAATTGGTTTGCACATACTTAGAAGTTAGGCTTAGTAAATCAAAGTTTCGATTTAAGACCGATGTGCGGTAGTTTGTGCGAGACAATACTCTACAGGGCCTACGGGCTAACCTTCTACGAGCACGGGCAGGAACGTGCAGGTTTCACACACACCCATGTCGACGAATAGATAGGCCAACTGTATATTTTTAAAGGAAAAGGAATTGTGGGTAGTTTTGTCCAGGATAAAACTAAATTGGTATATTTGTAAGAGTTTCTGGTATACTATTGTTTCAGCATAAGTTTGAAATGAAACATTTTTACACAATTCGACTAGTAAGTCTATAGTCTTACAAGAAAAAAAAAAAAAACACAATTGTATGATTATAGAGCTGAAATTGGCTTGTTTATTCTTGATGTGATACACGCGCCAATAAGGGGAGTCACATGTGATTTTGGAGAAGAATTTGAAATCGGAATCAGTTATTGAATTGAAGTGAGAATGAATATTCAGTATCTATACCAAAGGTCTTGCTATGTTGTCTGAGGAGAGTTTTGTCAATTCATCGAAGCATTCGTACAATGTGAATTCGCAAATGAGGCTGAGCAATGGGCAGGTCAAGTTTGAGGTGTTTAGGCAAAATCGAGCTAATAGGGCTTGTTTGACTCACAACCAAACACTTCTTACGATGTGGTCGAGATTTGGAGAAATATATTCACGATTCAATGATATTATTCTATGGTTTGGATTCTGATTTAATACGCAAGTGACTTTCCAAGTATTGGTTTAAATACACACACATTTAAGGGTTCGAATACTGACGGATTTAGAATATCCAACATTATCACAAAATGTTATTTGCTTAACGAATAATTTGTCTTATATATAATTTTTTTTTTAGTTTGTTTTGCATTTTAGTAGGGGAATGCGAAGTTCTACGTTATTTGACAATGTCAATCCACTTCAAACTTTCGCAGGGGGGCGGTTGTAGCGATTCACATGTTCTCGTCATGTGTCTCGCCATCATATTATAATCATATATCACCATCGTAAGACTCACATCATCGTCGTCATCATCAAGTTCCCGACACTAGCATCATAATTCGCCACCTAATACTAAAATCATCATACTACATCATAATACGAACTCACACCATCATTGTCATCATCAAGTTCCCGACACTAGCATCATAATTCGCCACCTAATACTAAAATCATCATACTACATCATAATACGAAGTAACAGTATTAATGTTTACGAAAGTAAGTAAAAATATTCCAATAACTAAGCATCCTACCTTTTTAAAATAGCAAATTACTATTCACAACAAATACTAACGGAAGAATTGAGCTTTATTTATACTGTGTAAGGATCAAAATTGTGAGAATGTCCATTTTGTCCATTTTGTCCATTTTGTCCATTTTGTCCATTTTGTCCATTTTGTCCATTTTGTCCATTTTGTCCATTTTGTCCATTTTGTCCACTTTGTCCACTTTGTCCATTTTGTCCATTTTGTCCACTTTGTCCATTTTGTCCATTTTGTCCACTTTGTCCATTTTGTCCATTTTGTCCATTTTGTCCATTTTGTCCATTTTGTCCATTTTGTCCATTTTGTCCATTTTGTCCACTTTGTCCACTTTGTCCACTTTGTCCACAGTTAAGTATAAATACGGAGGGGAATTGAAGGATGGGATTCATTTTTACTTGCGACTTCGACTGGGTAACACTGTTGTTTGGCAATAAGGTATTAAATTTAATTCTAAGGGGAATTTCTGTTGGGATTACATTATTTTTCTGATCTATAATTATTTATTGAAATGTTGTGGGATTTTGTTGTTTTATGGCTATCAAGCTTAATTACATGCCAGAAATAGTGTTTTGGTACATGGTTGCCAAATGAAAGATATTTAACCTTGCGGCTGTTAAACAAATATCTTTCAGACTCTTCTAATTTTATCCGAGCTAGGCATCTCGGACACTAGCCATATATAAGTGCAGTGAATTGCCTACAGATCTAGAGTAATCTATCTGGTGAATTCAAGGTCCACACGTGTTGGGCAGGTGGGGTTTCCACACTTGTTGAAATCAGATGGACCTCCAGGTTTGGTCTCATAAACGTATATATTTATATATTTGCAATATCTACACATATTAGGGCGGGTTACTCTGCGTTTCCGGTGTTTTATCCACGCAAGAGGGGACCCACTTACACTGATTTTAGTCCAACCTCGGGTTAATCTCCCGAATTTATAGTTTAGCTTACCTAGGTTCCATACACGTTTAAATGTAAATATGAGGTTTAGGCCTCTAGAGTTTTTGTACTAGCTAGGGAACAGGGTTTAGTGATAGGTACACTTTAATAGGGATGTTAGGATGGGGTTCTTTATTTTCCGAGCAATCGGCCATTCATCATTGACTAACATAACATTTATTCAAATTATTTTAATCTTGTCTGGTATAATAAATACAAACAGCTGATTTCTTGCTTACTTTAGTGTCTATGACTCGGGGTGTCAGTAGTGAAAATAAAATCTTGTAACAGTTTATAAAGAATGGGAATAGAGCAATCTGATGTTTAAAACCATTAATTTTACATCGAGATTTGTAGAAACATTTAGTTAAATTTATTTTTATCGATTATTATGTAAGATTTGGTAAAGTAATGTACTTATAACAGACATCGATAGTGTTAAGATGGCAACACTGAAGATAAATCAAATCAGCTGAGAAATGACATTAGCCCTCTTCAATGAACAGAAATAAATTTAAATTTTGTTATAAATTTTGATAAGGAAATTCCATGGTAGATTGTTGTGTAGTATGTCTAGAAATGGAAAACAAATCATTCCTATTGCTGGATTTGGAGTCTGGAGTGTAGACTGCTAAGAATGGCCTAGGACTTTTAAGCAACAAAAATGAAAGTTGTTTGTCCTAGTTTATACATTTCAGATCTCAGAACTTAATTAATTAATATCACAAGGGTTGAGAGTAAATTCCCTTATCAGAATGAGTCAAGTTCGCGAGTTGAAAGAGACTTCGAATTGATAACAATGAGTTATTATGTTTCAAGGTTGAATGACATGTTTTTTGAGTATAGTTAAACGAAAACCCAAGTTAGACAAATCTATTGTTGTAATGAATGAAGTGAGAATTCAATTTAGTTCACGAGTGAAGAAAATTCGTGTTGTTTAATAACAAATATAGATAGTAAAGATTCATAGATTCTAGATAGATCCGGGAGAGATCTTTACCCTAAAAGAGCCCGAAGGCCATTAAAAGATCAAATCTGGCAATCATACGGCATCCAGAGAACATGGGTTTGGTGATATTTAAAATAACACACCAAACAGATTTAACAGAAATTAGTTTTATTTTTCTGAGGAACGATTTTCCCTCAATATGTACACATGAAGTAACCATGTTTTTTACCCGATTGCCCATGTCATTAGACATGATGGTAGCCGCCGTTATTTTAAATAAAACTAATTGTTTTTGGGATAATTAGATGAAAGCAATACTGGTATACCACAGTCAAATGATAATATTTGGTATGCGGTCGAAGGATTCCAATAATACTCAGAATTCTATTCACCAAACAATTACCTCTTGTTTAGATCCAGAATCTACTTTAGAAATATCATACTAAAACTTACTAAAAGTATGGATTCCCTACCTTTATTCCATATCAAATTATCAGAATAAAATTATTTAATTTAGTCGAACATGAAAACTTAAGATTCATTAAATTTGTAATAAAACTTTATATTTTCAGTAACTTCAATCTACTTATAAATTGGTTATGAAGTGTAGTTTCATAAAGTACAAAATTACTTGTCTACTAAACATTCTTGGAACAGACATGCAATTCCAAGAAAACAGTCTAAATTGGCTTTCATCTTAGAATTCTAATAATATTTGGTTTTGATTCATATATTTATCTTTATTGTTACATAGAGTAATCTAATGTATCCATAACTTACTTGTGGACTGAATGAGTTTTTATTTCATATAGAAATAATATAAATAATATTTAATAAGAGTAGAATATCCCATACTGAATCATACTATAGGAATTAGGGATAGTTTTGAGGGCTAGACTACATAGGAAGGAATAAGGTTATATTTTAAGGATAAATAACATTAAATTAAGTTAGAAATTTAATTAATATGAAGAACCAAGGTAGCAGTATGATAGGGGAAACAAGCATTAAATAAATAATTGAATACACATTTATTTAGTTTATTTAACAAAAGTACATAATAGTATAGCACAGTATAGGTTTGAAGGTACTTAACGGCACATCACGGCTACATATCTCTTTAAAAGAAACTGAATTACTACAACAACGTTGGGTCCTACATAATCTAGACTTTCACACGGTTATACCGATATCATTTTTAGCCATTAGTTATAAGAAATGTTCAGCTCAATTGTTATAAAGATCCTTTCATATCTAGGTTTGTTTAGTTGTAGGTTGTGGTAGACTAGGAGATGCTGTTAAGATATTTTTAGGTAATTGTAGTAGGGCTTTCTTAGGGCTTCGTTGTAGGAATGGAGTATGGAGTCGAGGGTGACGCAGGCGTAGGACTTGTACTTTTAGTTTAGGGCGTAGATACATTTCAGTTGGCGCGCGTTCCCAGGATTTGTTTATTTAGCAGTTAGGGCTTAGTAGACATTGCGATTGGTGGTCCCGTGACTCAGGATATCTTTAGAGTTAAAGTACGTTAGGTAGCTGATAAGCATTACAATAGTACATTGGCATAATGTTGGTTAGAACAATACTCCTATGGTCGAATAATTGTGTCGCCAAAATTTATATGGCATAATATTCCGTTTGCATGATTATTTTAATACACCGAAAAATGAAAAGTCTAAACGAAAAATATTAATACGAAACATCAAAATACCTACCTAATCTAAGCGAAATCGGACCTGCGCGGCTCGCTCGCTTCGCTCGCTCGTTAGGGTCGTAGTTTAACCTAACACTCCTCCTCGCTTCGCTCGTCGTCGTACCTAACCTAAGCCAAATCGGACCTTTTTTTTTTTTTTTTTTTTTGACCCAGAGAAATGCATTGACTTGCATACCACTACGTAATATGAGACCCTCGGGGGGAGAGTCAGACATTACGCATTGGTTATGTGGGGCTCTCTAGTCAGAAGGACTAGCCTACCCACTAAAACTCTGGGATGCTGCCAACCTGTGCCGTAGTGGCGGCGCCATGGGATCGCGAACATGTCACCACGACACCACCGGCACTTTCACCCTAAGGCGAACCCTCACCGACAGACACACTGTAGCATAGCAGTGTGCCTAACCCTCACCTGCTTCCCCAAGCCCCCAGGAAGCGGGGACCGCCACCGACACACGGTGCTGCGGTCCCACCCTCCTTGCTGAGGGAGGACAAAAGCCCCTACCCCTCAGCTGGCCATGGGAGGACAAAAGCCCCTACCCCACGACCCCCTCTCCACGTCCCATATCAGTCGTGGACTCTGCTGCTGCAGAGCCACGCTGAGGGACCCTCTGGAAGCTAGGACCGCCACTGACACACGGTGCTTCGGTCCCAGCCTCCTGGCCACGGGAGGACAAAAGCCCCTACCCACAGCCGGCCGTGGGAGGACAAACGCCCCTACCCCACGACCCCCTCTCCACGCCAAGGGAGGACAAACGCCCCTACCCCTCGGCCCACCACGGGAGGACAAACGCCCCTACCCCTCACCCAACCACGGGAGGACAAAAGCCCCTACCCCGTGGGTTACCTCCCCAGGTGCCGACGGATGTCCCGTCCCACGCGAATCCCAGAAACTCAGCCCCCGCAGACGCCGTCAGAAGCCGGAAACCCCCCTGACGTGTCACAGACATGCATGACACCTGATATGTGATCCTCCCGCCTCGCTAATACAGCCGACCCGCCTGGGGAATGGATTTGCGTTTTCGATTTCTCAGAAATCGAAATGCACAATCCTTCCTGGCAGGTAGGCAGTATCAGAGGAGCAGGAGGCTCACTAGCCAGGCAGCCACCCACAGCTACGACACGTCGAGAGTCCTTCCGACATCCTCCAACAACCACAAGGTCAGAGCCCCCAGAATCCACGCAGGCCGAAGACACCAACCAGCACCTATCTCCCCCGCCCGTCTTGGCCCGTAGGCCCCCTCCCTGGTGTCTCTTGGCTTCCCCGCGCGCACAACGCAGGTACTGAGCCCCCCCACCACGACAAGGTGGACACCCTCGGGGGGGAAGCCAAATCGGACCTGCCTTAAGGTGAAAAAGGTAATGTTAGGAATCGTAAGCCAAGTCGGACCTGCGTGGCTTGCGCGCTTCGCTCGCTCGTTAGGGTCATAGTTCAACCTAACACTCCTCCTCGATCCGCTCGTCGTCGTACCTAACCCAAGCCAAGTTGGATCTGGCTTAAGGTGAAATAGGTAATGTTATGAATCGTAAGCCAAGTCGGACCTGCGCGGTTCGCTCGCACCGCTCGCTCGTTAGGGTCGCAGTTCAACCTAACACTCCTCCTCGCTTCGCTCGTCGTCGTACCTAACCTAAGCCAAGTTGGACCTGCCTTACTTACCTGCCTTGCCTTCGTTTTGTGAGGGACGCAGTTTCAACCTAACCTAACCTAGTTTTCTGACAGCGATTCGATTCTGTGGGTATGCTATGGTACAATTATGCCGCAATAAATTCGGCGGAACTTATATTCTGCTACATAAAATACTGCGAAATAAAAGTTGGCGATATTAGTATTCTGCTATTCAAATTTGTGCAAAATGAATATTATGCGGCATAACAATTGTGGTAAGTATATAATTATGCGATAGTATCATTCGGCTTAAAATAATTGTGCGAAAACGATTATGCGAAGTGTATTTCGGGGGATCACCTCTAGTGGAATAAAAATTCTTGTCATAAATTTGATTGTCATAACTCATTTCGCATAATGGCTTTCCTCATACATGTTATTTGTCATAAATTATTATTTGCATAACATTTTATATGTCATAATTGTTGTTTGGCAGGCTTTTCATAAGCATAATTTAGTATGGCACAAAATTTCAAGTAATATTATTAAATGTCATAATAATTGATAGTACGAAGAAGAGCAACGCATAAATTATGGTTTTCATAATTAATGGCAATAGAAATTATATAGTATAAGTTATATCACATGTACCAAATATAACATTTGAAATAGTGATACAAAACTTACATGAGCAGAAAAACAAAAAGAGGGGACGGGGGGGCGAAGCCCCCCGCATTAAGAAATCCTTCTCTACACTAACCTCTTAGTTGTAGGTTAGGTTAGGTTAGAACTGTGAACCTATAAATACGAACATCGGCTAGAAAAGTAGGTTACGTTAGGTTTGAAAGAACTGCTACCCCCTCAGAATTGAACTGCTGCCGGAAAAGGAGTATGATGTTGATATAAAAACATTTTGAGATTAATATTTATGTTCTTCAGTATTATGCGCCAATACACGATATGCATAAAAACATTATGACGATTAATGATTATGATTCAGGTTGATATGCTCCAAAATTATATGACATTCCTTACTTATGCGTAAAAACATTATGGTCTTAAAATTTATGCGGATCAATTAATGACTATACACCTTATGCGCAAGAACTATTATGACAAAAGTGGTTATGCACATCGACATTATGGCTTTAAAATGTATGCAACCCAATATGGAACCGTATTTCGGACAATAGAGATTGTGCAAGATAAGGGGTACCCATTCGAATCACGTGGATTTTTGTCTACCTTTAGTTAAATACCTAACGGATTAGATTAGGGCAGGAAAGTGAACATCTCCTTTAACTTAGATAAGTTTCTGTCAAAAATTTAATTTTTGTGACAAGCTTTTATACTTACTACCTTTCTTTCAACATCTGCAACTCACTGAGACGATTCTAAAGACCCCAAACTCGATAGTTTCTAGTGCCACCTTCCGGCTTCATCATCAGACTAGCTCCATGGTACCATATTAATGTATTGCCATCAAAGTGAAGTAGGTATCCAAAATTTCAGCTCAATCGGTTGAAGAAATCTGCTTCAAAATTGAGTTGCAAGATTTCATCCGGACAAATAAGGCAATTCAGGCCATTTTTTTATTGGATACTAATAGGTTATTTGCGGGCCGAGTTTCCGCAACTCAACATCCAACGATGGGCCTATATTTTGCGTGATAAATTGGACAGGTACTTACATTTTAGGTAAATTTAATTATCCCGGATTAGTTTTTCACGTGCCGTTGTTGCGTGTTTACGCGTGCCTTTCGATAGGGTAATATATACTACTACCTGGACCTAACCTACTACTAACCTGGATGGTTTCCAACAGACACGTCAAGCTCGGGGCACCCACGCAAGCCTGTCCTAGCCAAGGGTATGTCACTATCACTAAGTATACATTTAAGTATGTTGTTCAGTTTGCACAATGTTTTGTATTCTTAATCATATCACGCTATTATTGGGTCACATTTTTAAATTACATTATCATTTTGTTTATATTTTGTGTGTACATCGGCTGAGTAACAAACAATAATTTTAAGTTCAAAATTATTTATTCTGTACAATGTAATGTATCATGGCACCAATGAGTATGGAAATAACCAAGTATGAAAATAAATTCGCTCGATCATAGAGAAACCCGTACCGTCATTACTAAACTGGGATACCAACGAAGGATCAACGATAGTATTCAGGTAATTCCGTATTTTTTTAGGGTTCCGTAGCCAAATGGCAAAAAACGGAACCCTTATAGATTCGTCATGTCTGTCTGTCTGTCCGTCTGTCCGTCTGTCCGTCCGTATGTCACAGCCATTTTTTTCCGAAACTATAAGAGCTATACTGTTGAAACTTGGTAGGTAGATGTATTCTGTGAACCGCATTAAGATTTTGATGCAAAAATAAAAAAATAATAATAAATATTGGGGGCTCCCCATACTTAGAACTGAAACTCAAAATTTTTTTTTTCATCAAACACATACGTGTGGGGTATCTATGGATAGGTCTTCAAAAATGATATCGAGGTTTCTAAAACATTTTTTTTTCTAAACCGAATAGTTTGCGTGACAGACGCTTCCAAAGTGGAAAAAAGTTGGTCCCCCCCCCCTTTAACTTCTAAAATAAGAAAATGAAAAATCTAAAAAAAACATATGATGTACATTACTATAAAAACTACCAACGAAAATTGTTTTGAACGAGATCTAGTAAGTAGTTTTTTTTTAATACCTAACTTTGCAAGTTTGCACCTAATTTATATGGGGCGCTATACATACCAGGTGCAAACTTAACTTAAACACTTAGGGATGGAAAGTGTTTGTACGGAACCCTCGGTGCGCGAGTCCGACTTGCACTTGGCCGGTTTTTTCAATAGTCGTACACCGGTAAACTACAGTTGTGATAAAGATTCTGATGGTACTATTTGCCCTTTCAATCCTCTATAGATATATTATGTTTACAGATCTAGTGTACTTACTACTTAGGTAGGTACTAAGTTTTGCCATGGTATTTTATCGGGCAAGCTCGTTTTTATATTTTTATCTAACTTTCACCGCTGTGAAAAATATATAGTGAAGGAAAGTTAAAACGACCTTTTCCGACAAATGTGTTCTTATTAATGTTACCGTGTGTTGTTTGCGCAGAGGGTTCGACCTCGCGACGGTCATCGGGACTGCGCGCGCGCACGCACGCGAGCAGCGCCGTGTCGCTGCATCTCCCTAGTACTTCTGGTTAGTGAATAGTGACAGACAGACTCTCCTAGCTATACTTCATGAACAGGTCGGTCAAATTCAAGGGTTAAATATATTCAAGTAACCTAAATTACAATTTCAATCACCCCCGAGACAGAAATAAGGGTAATTTAGTAAAATTTTCAACTCATTAAAACGAACCCTAATTTAATTTTAGTGAGTATAACATTCTACTAAAATCTAAAATTTCATATAATTACAAAATTTGGAATTCTTGGGTGAGTCAATTAAACCTACCAAACTAGTACTGAATTACGTATTTCTACTGAACATATTTAAGACAGGAGCGGATGGCGACGTCTCACGAAGGCCCTCTGTACCACTGGGTACCATAGGACAGCAACAACAACAACATAGCTAAGACTCATTTCGACAGACAAGTCTTTCGATTTAAATAAACTGTCTATTACACCGGTAACACTTATAAGCCTTATAACGCTCCTCTTTTTTGTCGGGGGTTAAAAATCGTGAATTCACCATAAAAGGAATCATTCCTCACCTCATTTGCAATTCAGTTAATATTTTTGCCTAACAAGATTTAATAAAATTCCAGGGTCCCCCAGTCTTGCTGCTCGCAGCCATGATGACCTTTCGCTCGCCCGGATGTCCGCCCCCGAGGTGATCCGCGAAGTCCTCACACGCCGCGACTGGGACCGCTCCGCTCGCGACCTCTTCATCCCTCTCCGACCCGATCCCGAGACCTTCTCCTCTCCCCGTTCGCCCCGCAGCCCTATAGCCCCCCGCGCCACCCCGGAAGAGGAGCCTGACCCACCGTGCAAGAAACACCACACCAATATCAAGGGGCGCAGTAAGGAGTTACGAGCTGCACCGCCTGAGCGCGACGAAGAGAGCCCATCCTCCTTCTATATTGGAGACGATAGCGAAATTGGTAAATGTATTCCAAATATAATTCTTTTAGAATCGTTATAAAGTGAAAATGTATACACTCAACACAATCGGCATTCTTTGCCTTGCGAATTATTCTGCGTACCAAGGCTTAGCCACACTCACATGATTTTTTTCTCTTGCTTGACGTCAAAATATAAAATTTAAAATACCCCCTCGACACGAGTTGCTGGTCATCGTGAGACCCTCATTCAATAAGTGATACTGATATAGAAAATGGTAGTACTAAAACTGAACATGACTGCAAAATGTTGAATTCTTAGCTTCAATATTATTTGTATAGTGTAGTAACAATGAATTACTAATGTTGCATAGCGAAGCGCTCCCTTTCCCATATATTAAAAAAAATGTATCCGTTTTTACAGCGGAAGATCTACCGCTTTGTCCAGCGAAAGAAGAGAAACAGAGTATGAACGAATCGATAAGGTGCAAGGAGCGGCCGTGGCGTCGTGCGGCAGCGGGACCGGCGGGGCTGCCGCACCTGGCCGTCGACGAGGTGGACGTACTGGATGCGATGGCCGCCGTGACGCCCGACTCGCTGGATGCAGGTACAAGTAGGACCTCATACTCTTTTTGACATCAACGACTTCCAGTTCAGAGTCATTGAGGCCTACTTGCAGACTAATATTTTGAATTTTGCAGTGGCCGCGTCTAGACCAGACTCCCTGGACGCAATAGGCGTGTCGACGCCAGATTCGCTGTTCGTAGCCACGCCGGATGTGCTGGACCGATCGGGCGCAGTCCACCATGCGTTAGATTCCCGCGCCGCCGCTAGCATGGGATACGCTCGGATTGTGGCTCTGTCGCCTATCTCCGTCGGTGAGTAACGTCACCTCGTAAGACACAGTATTTTTGAATGAGTGGACTATAACTATAAATTAGGTTTTTCTATGTTACTTACAGACGTGGTGGGTTACGAATACGAGGCCGACGCATACGACGAGGCGGACCGCCACACCCTGGTACCGGCGACGCCCGTGGAGCCCGGACCTGCGGCGCGCGCGCGACACGCCTCCGACGGGGACATCCTGGGGCCCGCACCACGCCCTGAATCAGGCGCCTTCTCAGGTATGAGTTCCTTAGCCGAGTGACACAAGAAGACGCCTTTGGAGCTAGGGTCAGCGGTGAGCGCGCGCCACGCCTCCGATGGGAACGTCCTGGCGGACACGCAACGTTGAGCCTGTAGAGAGAGTTAGGGACGAACTACTTATGTGACAATCTGACAACGCGCCTCGGATAAAGTTGTCTGAAGCGCTATGACATATGCTGAGTGGATTCCATTTTGGCAACCTAGACACCACTTAGCTCATAGAAATACTAGACAGATAAGTTAATTATCACTGAATAAATGGAATTTGTTTGTTATATTATAATGTTAAATGTAATTGGTTTCAACGCGTCCAGAGTCTTCAACGCCTTCTCGGGTATGAACTTTTCCGTCGATTGACATAAGGCGAAACGTCTTTGAAGCCTGGGCCCGTGACGTGTAAAAACAACTGTAATGAACTAATGATACTGACGCCAGTGGAATAACGGCGGCTGCACCGCTACCGGAGTTTTGATCTGGTATCGCTTGCCACTCTTCTGAGGTAACATGGTATTACACAGTGCTCGAAATTCAATATCATAAGCTAAATTGAAAAAAAAAAAAAAAAATCATTGCAAAATGCATAGAGGAGTGATAACTATAGCGATAAGATGGTTATTTTCTCAAACATGCAATGAAAATCCGTGAAAAGGGCTTGCCGGCTTCGTATCACTATCCGTCTATTCTATACCTACTCATCCGGCAAGCCCTTTTTTTCCCGGCGTCTGCAGTAATGTACTATTTTACAAAAAGCCCTGTAACTGTTACTTGGCCCACATACTGAGGAGATGACATAATTGTAATGTATTGTTTCAGAAAGTGACTTAGACTTGGAGGTCCGACTGGCGCTTCAGGCAGAAGAGCTGCAGGAGCGTGGGGCATACCCGGAGCGTCCGGCACCGCGGCCGACACGCACCGACCGACGCGAGACCGCCATATAATACTGACCCACCGCACTCAGCCCAATCAAGACCCAAAACGCTACGTGTGCTACGGCGTAGCCAGTAGAAGCGTTGACCCGCTACGTAGCGATAAATCCACGTAAATCTATGACGAACACGTGTGTGAACATTAGTTTGTGATAGTGATAGTACACAGTACTTAAGATAACTGAGACCTCTGAAAGTGTGGGCTTAGGTACGGTATTCAATTACTATTCGTTTTGACTTAGTATAGATCTTTCCTGTACTTTTTCCCGATATTCTGCTAACGTCAATGCCAATATCACCAGACATGATTGACCAAACCGAATGGAGCTATATTTTTGTACTATTAAAAATATGGGAAATCATAATAGTTAACTGAGAATGCGCGTGATGCGCAATAAAGGTAGTATTGGTAGAAAGTTTGATTGTTTTGGAGAATAAGTAATGTATTGGTTTAATAATCTATAAGCAGATACTGCTGTTCTTACTCGGACTAGTTCAGATTTTCGGAAGAAGAAACAATTGAGAGAAATTGCTTGAAGTATTAGGTATGAATAAATTGTAGGTAGAACGATGCAAAAAAATTATAGGGTTATTTAAATTCTACGTACCGACATAAAGTTCGACTCAGTGCTTTTATTCATTTACATTTTATTTCACAATAGAAATATGTACCTAGTAGAAATAATGTCTTAATGCATTAATTTTATACCAGTCCACACCACACTTGGTCTTTTCAAAGTATGGCAGGTCCGAATGTTGCCTTACTTGTTATTAATTTACTTATTGTAGGTAGTTTCTAAATTGTAAATTTGAAGACTTTGTGTCATCTCATCACTCACGAAAGCTCTGGGGCCCTGTTCCACTTATGCAAGTGTAAACCGTTCGTATTTGACGCACCTACGCAATCACCTGAAAATTTACCAAGGTCCTACATGATAAATGTTTAGAAATAGGAACTATTTGTTTAGAAACATAGCCTAGCAAAACATATTGAACATCAGTTGTAGATATTTTAGAAAGGACCAGAGGAATAGGTAGTTATATTTTAATATGAATTTGGAATAGCAGTTAAAATTTGAATATTGTCAATTTAAGCTATAGTGAACAGTTTAACTGAGACCTCGGCCGTGGTAATTCCGATGGAATGGAGAATGGCGACAAAGAAGTTTGATGGATAGTGGGCGGTAGGCATCCTCAGTTAAAACAGTTGGCCTATCATTATACCGTTCGATGTTACGATTTGATGATTGCTTCAACTTTGAAAAAAATGTCTATTCTCAATGTTGATATGTTTGTTAATTATATTTTTACTTGTTGTTCGTTAGTTGTAAGAGTCAATTCCAAAAGTGGTTGGTCAATTAGTTCCGCAATTATTTTCCTTTTTTAGTGGTGTTAGTCATCAACGGGTACTTTTTGTCCAAAGAAAATCTAAACTATAAATAAATGTCAACTACAATGGTTTTATGGACTTAATTATAAAGTACTTGCTTACTGTTTCAACAAGAATGTTGTTCGTCTATTGTATACTTTACAAATAAAAATCGTTTACAAGCCAATATTTTTTGTGTATTGTTGTACTATTGTAGTTATTGTCCACAACATCCTATACCGACTACGAACGCGCTCATTGCAATATTCACTTGGAATACTTACTCGGCATGTCACCAATTACTTATGCTAATAAATACAATTATGCAATTCAAGTGGATAGTGCACAGCCATCTATGCCATCGCCAACTACGTTTCTCAATCAAAAATACGGTAGGAAAGCATCGTCAAATAAGTTAAGTAGCTTCTATACATTCCAATATCACTTTTTAGGTCATCGATCTTTATAACAGAACCAATTTTCCAGTGGAAAATGGTAACTCCTCAACGGTAAATTAACTCTTTGTCGGGTAACACAATCTCGGTCATTGCAAATCAAATAGTTTGTGTCTACATGATATATGGTTATCAAGTTATAGGTTAGTGTGATCCATTGAAAGCCTAGAATTGCTACGTGTGCTACGCCGTAGCCCGTAGCAGTGTTTCGCCGTTAAGTAGTGCAAAGCCCGCGTTGACCTAGGACGCACACGAGTCGTCACTCGTCATGAGCTTTGAATAGGTTAAGAGGCCCTTTCGTCTGCTCAATACGGTATTTGACTATGGTCAAAATAAATTATATCATTAAAACCACTAAATACAAATTTTAAATACGCGGAAGACATTTCATAAATCATAACTCACAAAAAGTTGCTAATTTGACCTGTTAATCAAACACCGTATTTAAAAAATCTTCTGAAAAAAATACAACTGAGGTTTTTAATTGTTTAATTGTAGTTTTATTTTATTTTCTATAAAAAACAATGACAAATTTGGTACAATCCATGATAATGCTCATAAAATATCACACTTTGAGTCAGGACGCAAAATTAAACTTAAATACAATAGCCACAATAGCAACATCGCTTATAAGTAGTACACGATATTAGAGAGTTAATATTAATAATACATGTTGGTCTTTAGGGTTTATTCCCAATTCTACAGATTTCTATTACAGATTCCCAATTCTACAGATTCCCAATTCTACAGATTATCATGTGTACAGATTCCCAATTCTACAGATTCTCATATCTACAGATTCCCATTTCTACAGATTCCCAATCCTACAGATTCCCAATTCTACAGATTCCCAATTTTACAGATTCCCAATTCTACAGATTCCCAATTCTACAGATTTTCAATTCTACAGATTCCCAATTCTATAGATTCCCAATTCTACAGATTTTCAATTCTACAGATTCCCAATTCTACAGATTTTCAATTCTACAGATTCCCAATTCTACAGATTCCCAATTCTACAAATTATCATGTGTACAGATTCCCAATTCTACAGATTCTCATGTCTACAGATTCCCATTTCTACAGATTCCCAATCCTACAGATTCCCAATTCTACAGATTCCCAATTTTACAGATTCCCAATTCTACAGATTCCCAATTCTACAGATTTTCAATTCTACAGATTCCCAATTCTACAGATTCCCAATTCTACAGATTTTCAATTCTACAGATTCCCAATTCTACAGATTTTCAATTCTACAGATTCCCAATTCTACAGATTCCCAATTCTACAGATTTCCAATTCTACAGATTTCCATGAAATCAATATATAATATATTTGCATGAAATTTCTACAACACATAGAGCCATCCACGGTGATTATTTTCAGATGTGGAGGGAATAAATTAGGGAATTACTAAACAGCAAATTTAATCTTGTTTTAAAAAATGTATACATATTGGGCACATCTCATACAAAAAGTACATACCTTGAAAAAAATGTTGATGTTAAGCTTAGCCTGCGTGTTCTAGTATATTTTCTAAGTCGCGAAATTGTGTACATCGGGATAAAACCACGAAATTTCTAACACAGATAGAGTATTCTGCGGTGATTATTTTCAGATGTGGAGGAAAGTCAGATTCGTCCCCTGTGCGGCGGAAAAGCGGGGTGAATAGGACAAAGGAGTCCTCTTTTTCTTTTTATATTACTGATCAAATAACACTACTAGGACTTGCGTGGTGTCGTTTTCGTGTAAAACAGATAACATCAATTCATTTTTCATGTTATTTATTCATAGTACCATATAAAAATATGGTTGTATTTCCGAAATTGTAAAAATCACAACAAGTTTTTTTATTCAGGGAGATAAATTAGTTATATTTCCTGAATATTTACAACTAACAAAAATATAGCAAAATCGCAAATTTAATCTAGTTTCTAAAAATATATATATATTGAACACTCTTCATACAAACAGTTGATGTTGAGATTAGCCCGTGTGCTCGTGAATCACGAGTCACGAGTCGTGATACATTAGTAAAAAAATATTTTGTTTCAATTCCATTAATTTGTTTTTCTAGGACGTATATAGTAAATATTATATGTAAAAGCATGTTAATAATCATTATTTAATGTATTTAATGAAGCGAAATAGGATGCGTTCGGAGATTTACGTTGGTTACGCCGACGTAAAGATGTATTTTAAGCTACTGTTTGTATGAGAAGTGCCCAACATGCATATATTTTTAAAAACAAGATTAAATGGGCTTTTTTAAAATAATAATAATAATTCGAAAATGTTCACGAAATTGAACTAATTTACTTCACTAAAAAAAACTTGTTGTGATTTTTACCTTTTCGGCCATACACCCATATCTTTATATAATTTCTGATATTTGTTTTACACGGAAACGATACCAAACACGTCCTGGTAGACTTATTTATTTCTTTATTTATTTATTTATTATTACAGGTTACATAACATCACAGTTTACAGTTTACACCAATGCGTCATGAACCGAACAGTGTTTATTTAGATGGCGAAACGGCGTGACTTAACTGACCAGCAATAAAGAAAGAAAAGAGGGATACTTGGCCCTATTCACTCCATTCTCCTGCCTCACAGGGGACGAATCTGACTTCCCTCCATATCTGAAAATAATCACCGTGGAACACTCAATCTGTGGTAGAAATTTCATGTTTGTAACCCGATGCGCACAATTATGTTAGAAAACAGCGGACTAACAACTCTACTATAATAAGAAGAATAATAAAGCTCTTTGCTGCAAGAGAAGAGTAAGCAAAATTTGGTTATTTTTATGAATGGTACTCTGTAGAGTTAAGAATCTGAATAAAGAATTGGTACAGCTGAGAATCTGTCTGATTAAGAATCTACTGTTAAGGTGTGAATCTGTAGAATTGGGAATCTGTAGACATGAACATGAGAATCTGTAGAAATGGGAATCTGTAGACATGAGAATCTGTAGAATTGGGAATCTGTAGACATGAGAATCTGTAGAAATGGGAATCTGTAGACATGAGAATCTGTAGAATTGGGAATCTGTACATATGATAATCTGTAGAATTGGGAATCTGTAGAATTGGGAATCTGTAGAATTGGGAATCTGTAGAATTGGGAATCTGTAGAAATGGGAATCTGTAGAATTGGGAATCTGTAGAAATGGGAATCTGTAGACATGAGAATCTGTAGAATTGGGAATCTGTAGACATGATAATCTGTAGAAATGGGAATCTGTAGACATGAGAATCTGTAGAATTGACAACATTTCATATTTTTAAGACTATTATTTTATTACTTTTCTGAATTCTGCTTAAAAAGATGAAGTAATCTCTGTTTTTATTTATTTTCTGAGATGATTATTTATTTTATTATTAATTTATAAAAACATACTCATTTTAAAATGTGGCAACACCAAAACCAGAACTTAATGGAACGGTTACTTTAGTCAGTTTTCTTATTAAAAAAAACTTAATAAAATTCGGTATGCATCTGTCATCTGTCAACGTCAAATATAAAAAATATATATTTTTTCGCTCTTTGGTTTAGACAACAACCCTATTCAGCCCGTATTGTCTTAGTTTGCAGTTATTTGATGTATTTTCTTATATTTCTTTAAATACAGAAGAATAAATTCAAAGATTTTTTTTTTAAGGTACACGACATAAAGCCCTGTCGATCTCTATATTAATTTCCAACTGTTATAAATATGAAATGTTGTCAATTGAGAATCTGTAGACATGGGCCTAAAGGGTCTTTAGTACTTAATTTATCAAATAGCTTCTTATGAAATATTGACAGTGTAATGAAATCTATTGCTAAACCGTTCAAGACCCATCACGCTATACGTAGCGGAAAGCGCTGCTTCAAGCTACGGCGGCGTAGCACTCGTAGCGTTGCCGGGACTCTTAAGCATGAAAATCCGAATCGCCCTTGCTAAATGCACGGCTTCATCGGCATTCGCAGAACAAAAATCAAACATTTGACGAGTTGAAGTAAATAAAAAAATAAGTTTTATCGTATCGTCAAACATAACTAGTGGCTGTAGACCTCGCGAGTTTGTTTCGAAATCGTTGAAATTTGTAATTTTATACATTATTTACTATCTTAATATCTGGCTGGAAATCTGGACAAACGGACATCCGAACATCGAAACATCCGGACTTTATAAATATTGTAATGTATAGTATAGGTACAGAAGTAGTGTGCCCTCTGACTGAGAATTATTGCAAGCCGGAGCAGATTGGCCTACTTATTATTAAGAGCAATTAGAAAAGGGTGCTAATACCCCGTTCTATGAACGCCACGCCAATGCTAAACAGTGGTTGTTTTATTTAATAAAACGGCGCAAATTTAAAAAATAAATAAATTTATCAACTGAGCCAAGTACCTACTATATTAAAGGTAAGGTGGGGTACGACTACGAGTATACGAGTATCACCGGGAGAACTTGTGGCAGTTTTCCAAGTTACAGTTAGTTAGTTAATGGTCTGTGGCCCACAGTCCATTAACTAACCAACTGTTAGTCTTACCCCACCTTACCTTTATTAGTGCTGACAAAGGGACCAACTATGTAGACTAGAAAGTGAGTAAGTACGAGTAAGTTTGTTCTTTTAAACACAATAACAATTTTCCTAATCGATTCAGCCGTATTCGAATAGTCGGGGAACATAATTATATAAAAAAAACCGACGAACTGAGAACCTGATCCGTTTTTTGACGTCAATGAAAACTTAAATTTGGCTTAAACGATCTCCTTTTAAAGATTATCAATATATACTTCTTGAGTACCTACTTATTTACATTCTTTGATATAGACATTATAGGATTTATCTACGTAAAAAGGGCGCTATAGATCTAATTTCGCAATGCGCAGTGGTCATTTATAAATAACGCAAAGGAAGATAAAAGATTGATAGTGCTCTTTTTATGTGAATTTGTGTACGATACGAGTAAATATAGAAGTACATTTCTTGAAAATTTTGCAATTTTAGGAAGCTACCGTTATTTTGTAGGTATAAATTTAATCTAATAATTTGTAACGATACATTAAGGTCTTCAAAAGCGGATAATAAATACATAGAAACATTATAATATGCATATGTTTGGTTCGTTGGTATAGTAAGGGTAGACATTCGATACATGTAGATTATATTAAAACACAGAAAACTTACCCTAACCTAAGTTAAATAGACATTTATAAAATATAGACAACAATATTGTAATAATCACAACTATCAAAATTTGGCATTCGGTTTCTTATTTAAATAGAAAATGGAACAAACTGGGTAAATACCTATAGGTGCCTACACTTTATAAAGAGCTAAAACCACTGTTGAAATTTCGTATCAAAATGAGTGATAGAAAAGAAACGGCTAGCGAATTTTAGGTAGGTATAGGTAGATTTTACAATGAAACCCGACGGTTTAAATGAGTGGTAGGCACCAATATTATAATAATTCATTCTCCCTTTGTTCCGAAAGTTTCTGTTGATATTTTAAGGCTTTACGACTTTCGTCCTAATGGTAAGCGACAAAGTGAAACCTTTTGGTTGAAAACTTCACTAATAGTTATTCATTCAATAGGTAGTTGATTCGCAAGACCGATTTCTAAAACAACATTCATAGAAAAAAATATGTGGCGTTATCTGGGGAAAGGGACCTTATTGTCGGTTCTAGTTGCCGAGATAATCGCGTTTAAAGTAAAATGTCGAAAAAAATCAATTTTTCTTTTTTTACTCTATATTAATAAGCAGGGTCTAAAATTTAATCTGACAAAGACACAACTTTTTAAATCGATGTTTTAAGACTTAGAACAGCCCTTAAAGTTTAGTGAAAAAGGGACCTTATTGTCGGTGCCCCTCTTGTATGCTTTCTGTGAGCTCGGTATCGGTTTGAGAGACGTGTCGGTACTTGTCGGCGCGTCAAAGGATAATTATTGATCATTAGGAAGTATCCTTGCTCATCTCTCACACTTCTTGGGAGTGTGGGGGGAGGGCCTTATCTGTACTATGTACATTAGGCTACTTCTGTCGCGGCCCGTTACTAAGGGCCGGTCTTTCTGGTGACGCGTGGTTGCGACGGCGGTTTCTTAGTTGGTTGGGCCTTCGTGATGTTCCATGAGTCCACGAGGCCCGGGTGGAGCTTTATCTCTTCTTCTTATTTCCCACTGTTGGTGGTGGTGGTGTCGCTGCATCTGCAGCTCGTAGCAGCTCTGCCGTCTGCTGATCTAGGCGTCTAAGGGTTTCCATTTCAGTGCCCTCTGTATATGGTCATTCCGCACGAAGCGTGGGCAATCTGTAATGTGTCTCAGTGCCAGGTTTTCTTGGGCTCTCATTTTGTTTCGGTTTGTGGTAGCCACTAGGGCGTACCACGCTGGCGCCGCGTATGTGAGCCTGGACCTCACATACGTTTTGTAGATCCCCAGCTTCGTGCGGATCGGCAGGTTGCTCCTTAGGACTGGTCTCAGCGTAGTTCACGCTGGTCTGGTTCTTGAAACCACTTCCGCCACGTGCTGCTTCATGGTGAGGCCCCGGTCTATGGTGACACCCAGGTACCTCACCGTGTGCTTCCATTCCACGTCTTGACCAAACATGCGGAGTGGAGGTGAAGTCTGTTTTCTTCCGATCATGAAGGCCTGAGTCTTGGTGCCGTTGAAAATAAGCCTCCAGTCCTCAATCCATCTTGGTAGGGCGTCTAACTGGGTCTGCATCTTCCTGACGGCATGGGTGGGGCTGACGGATGCGGTGTAAAAGGCCGCGTCATCCGCGAACAACCCCAGCTTGACGTCGCCTCCTACCACTGGGGTCATCGGTGAAGGTTGCGTAGCATGCTGGTGTAAGGCAGCTTCCCTGAGGGACTCCTGCTAGGATTGGGCGCTCCGAGGACAGTGCCTGTTCCACTGCCACTTGGAACTTGCATCCGCTCAGGAAGGACTTTATCACCGTTATGATGCTGCGTGGGGCCGTGGTGTGCAACAGTTTGTACAGCAGCCCCTCGTGCCATATCCAGTCGAACGCTTTTTCCATGTCGAGCATGACAGCCACAACATGCTCTTTCTTGTTGCTTGCATTGGCCATAAAGTGAAGCACGCGAGTGAGCTGTAGCGTTGCCTGAATCCGAACTGTTCCGAACGGGGCTCGACGTGGGGGAGAAGTTTCCCCAACAGGAGCCTCGAACACCTTAGAGAGGGTGCTGAGCAGAGTTATTGGCCTACAGCTCTCCGATCTTCGGCAGTTTTTGCCAGGTTTGGGCAGCATAACTACCCTCCCCAGTCTTCCAAGTTTGGGGAAAGTGACCCGAGCGCATGATCCCGTTGAACAGGCGCGTCACTGCCACAATGGGGATCGAATCGGCGCCCGGGGCTTTCTTGGGGTCGCAACGTTGGAGGGCTCGCTGCATCTGGCTGGGGGAGAAGAAGACCGCGTCTTCCTCTGCTGTTGCTGGTGCCTCCGAAGTACCTCTCCAGGTGTTCTGTGATGCTCTGCTGGTGTTCTGCATTGTGCATCGGGTTGGGCCTAAATTGTCCCTCCAGGTACTCGGCGAAGATCTCTGCGCGATCCTCAGCCTTGTAGCGTGGAGTGTTGTCTACAGGGTCGTAGAGTGGTCTTATTGCCTCAGGTTTTGTCACTAGCTGTCCGCAGATACGGTGAATGAAGGGGCCATCAGCCATCACCCTCTTCAGACGCTAGGTGGCTCTCCCAACTCTCGGCCCTGTGTTCTGTGAGCGCCTTCTTGGTTTTTATGATCATGGCGTTGAGCTCTGCCTTGATCGTCGGGCATCTTGTAGCTTGCCATTTTCTGCGCAGGCGGCGCTGCTCCTCGATCATGCTCCTAATCCTCGCCGAGAGGAGCGTGTGCCCCTCTGTGGTGGCGATGGATGTGATGGGAGGCTGTTGATAGCGCCGCCTGTAGTCCAGCTGTGACCAGGTCTTCCGCTTTTTCCACTTCGTCAGCTGTGGAGACCGGAGTAGTGTGGCACGTGGTGGTCTCTTCTAGTTGTTGTGTGAATGTCTCCCAGCTGACTCGGTGTTTGGGTCTCCTAATTCCCATTAATGGATCCATTTCGATACACATGAGGATTGTCCGGTGATCGGATGGTAGGTCCGGCAATGCCTCATGTGTAAATCTGGCGTCAATTTGGCTGGCGACGCAGCATAATACAAATTAAAAGTATTTTTCAAGACTTATACTTAACTATGTCACTAAACATTTTACGTCCGACACTAAGGTCCCTTTTCAAATACGTTAATCATTTAGTGTTTGCCGAACCAAAATTATAGGTTTTTGGTAAGAGTTTAATACTAAAGTGCTCTAAAAATTAAGGCTATTAAAATTAAACATAAATTTATAGTCGATATCAGATGATATCACTAAATATTTTACCACCGACGATAAGGTCCCTTTTAGAAAATATAAAGTGGTTGTACCAACTTTTTACTAAACTTCATCTTGAATTTTGAGACTTAAAAAACTACTTTTTTAATATTTGTTCTGTTAATTTCATTTGACTATGTTTTAGCGTAGTAGATGTATATGTTTGTTGATTTTGACTGTTTAATTAGATTTATAAACACAAAGCTATTTTTGTTAAAATAAATATTTTTTTATAATAAACAACGTTGATTCATATCGAAGTAGCTCTTATTGAGTGTCTAATTACATATAATGTTTGTTCCTTCTATAATATCTAACGGAAATACACTATAAATAGGAATTTAAGTAAAAAATCCATCAATATATATTTTTTACTTTATGCACTTTGGCAAGGTAAACTATACGAAAACAGATATACAATTACAAAATTGTACTTGAAACCTGAAAGCCTATACAATCTACTCCTCAAATAGCATGTTATCTATGTAACTTCCAACAATAACATACTTTAATGGGGTGTAGAAGTTTGAATTCAATTTTCTCATAATCACCTTTTCTGACTTTTGAGTTTCAATTATTTTTCAAAAAATATCAATTAAACCTACATGCATGTTTTTTACATGGTTCGATAGCTCAATGTATGTAGATTATGGGGATATACATAACTCAATACCGACAGTAAGGTCCCTTTACCCAGATAACGCCACATATAATCTCGGTCTCACCATTATTGGCAGAAATGGTTGATTTCAACTACCACTTATTCTTACATACTAAAACCCTTTCGGGTCGGGCAGCCTATGGACGTTTAAATACTGCGGATACAAGTGCTAAGTGATTGTTAGAGTGACAATGGCACGTCAGTAAAACCATGAAAGGAATCAAAGTAATTTTAAGTAAGTAGGTCCCTATAATTAGTATGTAGTTTACCTGGCGGGAGCGGGCGCAGAAGGCGGTGGGGACTCTATGCTGGCACCGGTGGTGGTTGTCTCGTCGCTGAGTGTGGCAGCGTCGCTGCCCGATGCCAGGGAGCCTCCCCTGCCTGCCCCCGTGTCCGCCAGGAGTGCGGCAGGGGACGTCGCCGCGGGGAACACGGTGCCTCTGCCACCGCTCGGCAGCTCTTTGCACAGCTTAGCAATAGCTGTCGCACTGTCCCTTACCACTGGAATTGTAGACAGTAGTTTTAATTATAGAAGAATGGTGTCTTTTTCTGTCGAAGAACAAAATGAATTTACTATTTAAAATTCTGATCCAATCATTAGAATCAGTAGCAATATAGGACATGTACTTACCGGGCTGCACGGGGTAGCCGTCGGTACTCGAAGATGTGGCTTGCGTCCGCGCCGCGGGTGCCCCGCACAACGAGGCGTGCTCCGACAACTCTGTAACTCGTAAACAAATTGTAGAAATTAAGGTAGGCTGGTAGAGTCATCGTCATGTCGACATTTATTCAAAAGCAATCCAGATTTCAAGAATCAAGTATGATAGCTACTGACCGTTGATTTTCGTGATGCAGAAGTAAAGGAAGTAGCAGCACAGCATGAGAAGCAGCACCGCTACGCCGGCCAGAGCCACGTAGTACGCCGCTTGCGAGGGAGCGCGCCCTGCTTGCACACCGCCGCCGCGCCCCATCGCGTCTCTATGGATTAGACGTATAAAAGGTTTAGCAATCCCATAACCCCAGATTTAGGCAAGTTTGTAGCTACCTTATCGTAAGTCTAGAAGAATTTATCGGGCTCTACTTATTTCCTCAGCGAAGCTAATGATTTATCTACGTATATCCTAAGAGACTAGCCGCTGGGCTAGGCAGTATGTAAATATGACGAAAATCAGGAAACTAAGGACATTAATTGGTTCTATATCTTGTTAATTTTAAAGTTAGATAAATAGGAGATACTTAGTTGCTAAGTGTTATAAAAACACTTTTTTTAAACATGTCTGTGTATTAAACCTATTTCGTAGCATACCTAGTTAGTTAGTAAATTATTTGGACTATATAGATTAATTGTAACAATTGAATTCGACATACGAAATAAAAAAGTTATTTCTAACAGTTAGGTACATGTCTAGAATTCCTATCGCAATCGTAATCGTAAAAATCGTATGCTATTCCTCTATATTCCATGATAAAGATGATCAAAGTAAGACGATATTTTATTTGTTAACCGCCAACATAAGTGAGCCCTACTTTCAGTAACTACGCAGACTACACTTACTTACTTTGATAAATATAGGTCCTGCTGCCGATGCTTCCAATAGATCAAACCACGTCTCTAGTGGTTGAACAGTCCTCTAATAAAAGTAGATATGTATGCACAGTTGTCGAGAGTTATTTACAAACACGTTACACTTTATTCTCTGTAACATCACAAAATGAAAATTGAATTTAAAAACCGTATGAGTAATATAAGTTGTCGTTCCACGTCACTATGTCTCATAAACGTAGGTAGTATAAGGAATGCCAAAATTTGAAACATCAAGCTTCAGCTCATGAACACACTGTGAAATTGCTATTCCAGAAAAATAAATTAAAGTGAAAAACAATTGATTTCAAGCCGATAACGGATCTACCATAAATATGTAAGATAAACTGCTGGGGTGTTAGGAGCCGGAGTTTATCGGCGAGATGTCACCCTAAGGATTCGCGACGTAAGGAGACAGGAGGCAGGAGGAGGCAGACGTCGGCAACAAGTGCGCCGCCACTCCGGCGCCAGGCGCGGGGGCGTGTCGGACGCTGCCCTTTCCAGAAAATCCTCAATTTTCCTTAACCTTTAGAATGCTTTGTGGTGTTCGATAACATTTGGTCAAGCTTGAGTCTATAAAGAAAAAAATGTTATTAGGTTGATCTTCGGTATTGTGATGTGTGATTTTCAGTGATCGGATCTAGGATGCAATTTTATTTTATACAATGTTAAAGATTTATGTTACCTATAGTTTTTATTCCGCGTTTCAAATGAGACTCGGTCAATGTATACTTAATACGTTAATTAAGTAAGTAAATATACTCATCTACCTATTACTTAACATGAGCTTTTTAACTTACCGTCTCGACTTAGTTCTTTATGTTCTCCGCTTCCGGTCGCCGATGAGAGTTAACGTTAGATTTTCAACTGACTTCGAAAAAGAGGATTTTTTATGTTTGTTACCTCAGAACTCTGTGATTTATAACTGATTTGGGAAATTATTATTATTATTATCTTCGAGAGCAGACCTCTTCAAATTGGTCATTGACAAATTTGGTGAAGATCTGATGAAAAGATCCATGAGAAATCGAAGCAACTCTTTAAATACAATAGGCACATCTTTGGTGATTACGGTGTTCTTATAGTAGGTACAACCCGGTTACAATATCTGTGGACCTGGCGTCGATGGCTTTACATTGCAGCGAGGTCCACAGATATTGTAACCGGGTTGTAAATCGTTCGTTTGCTCAGTAATACGATTTCTTCTCGTTGAATTCGGCTATTTTTAACCGACTTCCAAAAAAGGAGGAAGTTCTATGTTCGACTGTATGCATTTTATTTTATGTATGTCCACCGATTACTCCGTCAATTGTGGACCGACTTTAAAAAATATTTTTTTATTTGAAAGAGTATTCTCCTGAGGTGGTCCCATTATAACCGAGTTGGGATCTAATGATGGAATCCCAGGGAAATCTGGGGAAACCCTCAAATATTATAGTCGGTGCCAAACCTCACGTAAACTATAACATATAAATATGGAACAAAAATACTCGTAAATACCAAATGGTAATCATTAAAGGCTTTATGCGCGTCATCTTTTTTCATAGTAATAATTGAGTGGTTTGGCACCGACTTCAAAAAGTGATTCAAATGTAATCTGTTCATGAACGGGTTATTTTTGGCTTTTCAGTTTTTTTGAAGTCGGTACTTTTTGTATTTTTTGTGTGATAAGGTGATTATTACTTACTTATTGGAAGCAATTAAACGTATAATTTTCTTTTTACCTCACTGGCTCGGAAAAACCATTAAAAGAATCATATTTAGTTTTGCCCTCTATTTAACATATCATATCAAAGAGACATCATCCAAACCAAAATCCAATCCAAACCAAATAAACAAAAGAAAAGCGTGAGAGTCAGAATGGCGGGTGTACCATCACGGATTTGTAAAACAATTATACCAAAAAAATGTACTCAAAATGTACTATTTTGTACCTACTTTAAAAAAAATTGTACCTCTCCGTACAAAAAGTTATTACAATGTTTAGGTACACCCGCCATTCTGACTGTCAGGATGGCGGGTGTATCGCAGTTTACCATGAAGCCCTTGATTATTGAGAAATGTTATTACTCTAAGAAAATGTACCAAAATTGTACTCCAAGATACAGTTAAAATATTTGCAATCCGATCTGTAGTTTGCGAATTATAAACACATTTTTAATTTTTGTTCGTAGTAAGTGAAGGGCGAAGGGGAGAACTGGGTAAGTCACAATGGCAAAATTTTACAGTACAGAAAATTGAGGTTCCTAATCCTTTGATGGCTGTATGCCTGAAGTAATAATGTAGCAAAAAGCCGGCCAATTGCGAGTCTGACTCGCGCACCGAGGGTTCCGTTCAAACACTTATCTTAACTGGCCGGGTTGAGTTTGCACTTAGTATGTATGGCGCCGGATACAAATGAGGTGCAAATTTAAGGCAACCGGGTCCTCCAAATATGATTTGTGAAAAAGACTAAATATATTAATTTATGAAACATGTAATGTCTCATTTCTTTTTTAATGTGGGTACACCACAATTTTTCTTTCAACCATTGATACAAAGATCAAACCTTTAAGAAAAAATTTAAAAGGAGCTACCTCCACCCCAGCAATATAATCTACCTACAAATGTATAGTTTTCTGAGTTTTCCCTTTACTTGTAGTATAGACGGGTGTTACTTGTAAATTTCAATTCTAGGTCAACGGAAAATACCGTATAAATTTTGAATAGGTATGTACCTTGAGAGTGTCGAAATATACGGTTATGCCAGTACAGGAAGTGTTTATACCCACTAAGCATGCCAAAAGAACGAAATTATAAGTTTTTCCCCGTGCAAAATAAACAATATTTTTTTGGGAGTACAATTTTTTTCTAAAATATGTTTCTGTTAAAATAAGCGGGGTTTAGAGCCTTGATTTTGATTTAGATTTATTTTTTTCATAATATAAGATGTCAATATAAATTACACTAAGTCAATTTACATGGACTTACGTATACTATGATCGAAGAAGAGTATATTTAAGGATTTTGGTTGATATAAATTAGAAAAGATGTTGACGTTAATAGTGTATATTTGAAGTAACCGTAAATTTTAAAATATGACATAACTACGAATATAAAAAACTTGGCCTAAAATTTTTGCGTATCCGGATGTCCGGATTTCCAGCTGTTCTCGCCTAAAGGTCGCATTTCTCAACCGATTCTCATGAAATTTTGTGAGTATAGAGGTTCGTTTCGTTTTTAGGGCTCCGTACCCAAAGGGTAAAATACGGGACCCTTTTCTGTTACTAAGACTCCGCTGTCCATCTGTCCGTCTGTCACCAGGCTGTATCTCATGAACTGTGATACACAGTTGGCAGACATTTAAAATTTCACAGTTGATGCCGCTATAAACAACAAATACTAAAAACAGAATAAAATAAATATTTAAGTGGGGCTACCACATACGTGATTGGTTTCGTTAAATTTGCACCTCATTTGTATCCGGTGCCATACATACTAAGTGCAAACTCAACCCGGCCAGTTAAGATAAGTGTTTGTATGGAACCCTCGGTGCGCGAGTCAGGCTCGCAATTGGCCGGTTTTTTGCTACATTATTAATTTATTACTTAAGGCATACAGCCATCAAAGGATTAGGAACCTCAATTTTCTGTACTGTAAAATTTTACAATTGTGACTTACCCAGTTCTCCCCTTCGCCCTTCACTTACTACGAACGAAACTTAATGTGTTTATAATTCGCAAACTACACATCGGATTGCAAATATTTTAACTGTATCTTGGAGTACAATTTTGGTACATTTTCTTAGAGTAATAACATTTCTCAATAATCAAGGGCTTCATGGTAAACTGCGATACACCCGCCATCCTGACAGTCAGAATGGCGGGTGTACCTAAACATTGTAATAACTTTTTGTACGGAGAGGTACATTTTTTTGAAAATAGGTACAAAATAGTACATTTTGAGTACATTTTTTTGGTATAATAGTTTTACAAATCCGTGATGGTACACCCGCCATTCTGACTCTCACAGAAAAGCACACATAAAAAAAAGTTATACATGCACCACGATTATCGTGTTCGAAGTTCAAACGACTTGCACGCTAGCGAATAAGTAAAATAGAATTTTGCACGCAGATTTCGCGCATTAAACGGAGATTTTCCGAGTGAGTGAGGTGAAAATAACTATTTTCTCGTCCATAATAAAATTGTATGGAAATTATTTGATAGGTAATTTAGTACCAAAAAGCATTATCTGCCAGTCACCATTGGGCTAAACAGAATCATTTGTTGCAGGGTTTTTACAAGTAGGTATAATTGATAAATGTAGGTACTTGTAACTAGTCCCCATTGCTACAATTTAGAAAATCGATTGTTGTGATAAAGTGGTTCATATTATTATTATCTACCTATGCATCTGAAAAGAAGTTTTTTATTTTTCCATTAGACCCTAAATTTGCAAGAAATGGATTGGATGATACTAATATTGACGCCACTGATTGGCTTGTAACTAACTTAAAGGTAAATGAGTAAAACCATCCGGCATAATTTAACAATTTATTATATTTGGTAGGTATAAAACGATCATACGTCGACAACACTTTTCATAACAAAATGCATCTTAATATTTTATCTTAAAGCCAAAATAATCATAATACGGGACTAAATCAAATTTAATTTCTAATTATTACAAGTTTATTTTATTCTAACATCGAATTGAGAATATCATTTCTTTGACTCTCGGTATCTGAAGATGTGGTCTACATCACTTCGCCAAACAATGCATGCGGCTCTTTCATTCCATATGGAAAATAAAAGAGATGCAATGTAATATTTGACCAATTTTGTGCCACTATCGGAGTAGTCTTAGAAATGGAACGCACGCTCTTGAAGTACGGGAAAGATAGGTACTGAACCGCGTGCCTTTATTATCATGGTGACAACAGCGAAAAAGGTACGTGTGTTCCAGTTTCCTTGACTGCACATATTTATACTAGTCGTTTTATAGGTAGTTAATGTCAAATTGAAAAACGTGCGTTTCGGAAATCGCTAAACGTTTCACCTACACATTCAACTGGCACATGGATTTACAATGGAAGTTCACATTAAGTATTTAAGCGACATTAGTCATTACGCCGAGCACTCAATACAGGATACATCGACTAGGAAATTGTGAGCGGTAGACAACGGAGGGAGGTAGAAGTTTCGTAACTACTTATTCAGACGTAAAATCTTGTTCAACTATTATAATTAATATTTACAATACCCATACATTGGAAAATCACTGCCTGCGCTTCTCTTTCGTCTAATGATAAATGCAAATGTGTGTATTGTGTTTGTAGCTAATCATAAAATTCGATGCGTTGGCGTTTTCTAGTCAATCGTTGAAATAATCTTTGCGTTTATCATTAGATTAGATGATTATAACTGGCACATATTCTTAGATTCCTTTTGAGATACAAGATCTATCCAAGATCCAATTAATAATGTTTGCCACGGGCGTATGAGGAATAAATAACTTCTCCCGTGGAAATAGGAAAACAATCAATCACATTTGAGGCCATGTCACACCGGCTGCGTGTACAGCACGTAGTCGTATCACACACGCTTTACGCGTTATTAGACGCACAGATCACGCTATATAGCGGTGTGTCATGCGTTGTGAAGGTGCACGCACATTCGCTGTGGCATGTCCTTTACTTGACATTGCTGCGTTTGCATATCCGCAATAACTACAGAGCAGAGATATTGGTACATTATCTCATTAGATGGAACATACACAATTTCTTAGGAAAAGGATAATGTACAATTTCCTAGAAACCTAGATTGTATTTATTTTAGCCTAATGTGGTAAAACAAACATGAAAAATATATTCCTTGTCATAATAATACCTAAAAGGCAGTTCAGGAGAGGTTCCCACAGGTTATACAAATACCTATTAAGATAACATTAGAAAATCAGCGGCCCTCATGTCAGTTTGTGACTATTTTTATACATATATTATCACATCGGCGGTATTAATCGCTTCGAATCTTCATTAATAAGCCAGTCTCTGCACTGGGTTTTAACTCTAAAAAATCAAATACATTTTCAAATTAAGAAATATAAAAAAAACTGCCGCCATTCTCCTGTGTGGTCTAAATATGCGAGCCTGTAGAAAAAATCATCACAGAGACCCACACAAACAATCGTTTGTGACTTGATTGCTACCGATCGACAAATATTCGCTTCAATCAGCGGGACCGAACCGCATCGTCGCTAAGTCAGTCTTTGCACAGGGCCAACCCTTTTCTTCCAACAAAAATTATAAGAACTCATAAGTAGCTCTTGCTGTCCCGCTGTGTTGCTAAAATATATGGGCCAGTAGCAATCGTGTTAAATAATTTAAAATTACAAAAATAACATCTTAACTATACATTGAGTAATTCTCACAAAATCACAATCACTTCGAATTACACGAAATAGCCTCGAGTCCTCGTGGCCGAAGGTCCAGTTTCAAGACTATGTAGAGTAATCGACAGTCAACTGTTTTAAGTTTCCTTCTTCCACTTATAATACACATTCCTACTAATTTTCTAAAGATTGAATAAATCATAAAAAAACAATCAAAACAATTACGTGTATAGCGTACTATTGTTAGCACCCACCAGTTTTAACACGTTCAATCTTATTTTAAGGTAGTATTGGTGACAACCCTGCAACTAAGTGCCAATCATTGTATATACCCTCATATTGCCACTTCAATATTTAATGGTATTGGTATTCAAATATTTAATGACCCAATCTTTGCTCCCGTGGACAATTTCTGGGCTGCATTGAATATTAAATATGTAATTATTTTAATATTAACCTGCGAACTGTTTACGCTCTACTGTAAATTAATTTCAGGCTAAGATCCCATTCAGGTACAACATTACAACTCAATAAAAGCTAGAAAGGACATCAAAATAAAACGTTAGCAAACTAGACAATTCGAAATAATCTCTACAAAAAATCCCTGTAAGGTAAGAAGTCTTGAAACGGGAGGTCGAAGGAGTTCAGGTGCCGCTACTAGGCAACGTTACCGAACGTTGTAACACAGAATCCAGCTGTTCGCAGGCGCAGTCGCTCGTAGTGTGCGGTCACCCATAGAGTGCGGTCACCCATAGAGTGCAGTCACCCATAGAGTGCGGTCGCCCACAGAATGCAGAACGAGGGCTGTCGTGGTGCGGCCGTCTGCAGTGTGGCGCCTCGCGCTTACAGCGGGTAGGGAGGATTCTTGGTTCCCGTCGCTTGCTCGTAGGACGGTGGGAGCGCTGTAGATAAAATAGTAATATAAATAAACGCACTACACCGCTTTTTATCATTATTAAACTACATTATTAGGCAATACAGTTTGTTACATCGATATCAATGTACGTATACATTATTATAACACAACGAGACTTAATCGCTTTCAAAAAGGTGTTCCTACGGACACAAAATCGCGTCCGAAACGTGGACCTAATTAAATAACGCCTTTTAGAGCGCGATCAAGTCCCATTTTGTTATGTTATAACTTATAATACATAATAGGTGAAAATAGAGTTAGTTTAAATCAATATACCTATACATTGTCAATGTTCTAAATCTATACAATGGTATACCTATACAACGGTTAAACATCTTCATGACTGTAGCAAAAAAGATGTAAGTACTGCGATGTATTCATCACTACTCAATGCATTTTTAAGTTAAACTTTAAAGTTCTATAAACAGCGTTAAATAGTCGTCGCATGTGAAGGTTTTAACTGTTGTATTATGTATAGTGATGGGTCGCTACCGGTAATACTACCAAAGTGAGTATTTTCCCAGTAATGCTACTAGTAATATTACTAAAAATTGGAAATATACGGTAAGATTCAGGATTTTAATTAAAATTCAAAGTTTTGTTTTGCGTAATATTGAAAATGGACAGTATAGACATCATTCGTAGTGAAGAGAAATGCACGGCTCTCTCCAGAAAGTAAATTACCAATCTTACCAGTAACTTACCCAATGTTACCAGGTATCTTACCAATGTTACTAGAAATATTACCGCCTCGTAAATCTACACACACCTTTTATAGTCGTTCCAGATCAAGTTTGAAAGGTCCGAAAAAAAAAAATGGATACTTACATGGATAAATAAATAATGATATGTTCTTAAATATGATATGATATGATACGCAAACTTGGTAGCATTTTCAAAGTTATGCACCACACTGCAAAAGTTAACTTTTCTTATTATTAGTAGTGTTTTGGTTTTATTGTGACGCATTATATTTTTCACTCGCTTACAGTCACAGATCCAGGGATCGGATATTTGGATGCGTTTATACCTATCATCATCCCATGCGAGAAATCTTTCTGCATATACTCAATAAAAGGCTTGAAAGTTTTATCGGGTAGATTGCAAAAGAACAGGCAGGTTTTGTCAGAGGTAGAGAACACGCGAACAGATATTGAACATCAGGCAGCTCATCGAGAAGGCTAGGGAGTTTAACGTGCCGATGGGCCCATGACTATGCGAAGGCCTTTGACTGCATCAGATAGAAGAAGATGTTCGCAGTCATGAGAGAGATGGGTATACCAGATCACCTAATTTTCCTTGTGCAGAACCTGTACCTCGACGGCAATTCTAGGATCAGAGTAGAAGACACCAAATCAGAACCCTTTCAGACCACCGTGGAGTTAGACAAGGGTGTATTCTCTCACCACAGCTGTTCAATTTCGAGGCGAACACATCATGAGAAGAGTTTTGGAGGATTGGTATGGAGGCGTACGAATCGGAGGACACCTCATTAAAAATTAACGGTCTGCAGATGATACTACCAAATTGCCACCGACTCTACCACTATAGGCTCTAATGAAACGGAACTAGCTGAGCTTTTGCAAAGGGTCCAAAAAGTGAGCGTGGAGTTGGTCTACATATTAATCGGGCTAGGACAAAACTCATGTTTGTAGATCGGGCAGGCATGTTGCAACGAACGGCAGATCTATCCGACCTCGATACCGTGGACAAATTTAATTTGGACTTTGGTTGCTGTGGATGGTGACTGTGAGAAGAGCCCAGATAGCAACGGTGGCGGTGAAGGGGCTAAAGAAGATCTGGAGGAATAGAGGTATCAGCAGAAAAACTAAAACCACGCTGATGAGAACCCTGATCTTTTCTATATTTCTATACGCTTCAGAAACCTGAACCCTTAAAGTTTGCATTCGGAAGGCATTGACGCATTCGAAATATGGTGCTGGCGAAAAATGCTAGGAATCCCTTGGACGGCACGTCGCACAAATGCCTCCATCCTGGCCGAATTGAAGATCAAGTGCCGCTTATCGATCATTTGTCTTCAGCGGATCCTGCAGTACTTCGGTTACGTAGACGTCTAGACGCGAGCCAGATAGTTTGGAAAAGCTCATTGTAGTTGGCCACGTGAGGAAAAAGGGCCCGTGGGAGATCACCGATCCGATGGACCGATGCCGTGAAAGAAGCCTTTCAGGAAACTCTACAGGCGTCAATTCGGAAGGCGAAAAACCGTGTGTAGTGGAGAGCTTCGGTGCAACGGATAACGACCTCAAATGGTCACGACCCTTCAGTCATGAGGAAGCGAGTAAGAAGAGCGAAGAAGAGGTTATACCTATATTGCTTGAATCGCGAAGGAGTTTGTCTTAAACCGGTATGGTAAGACGGAAGAGTGAGTTTGATCATGCGGGATGAGCACAGCTCACGCCCGGGACGGACAGTTAAAAATATGAATTTAGATTGCAAGCCGATTGTCCTATGCAAGATAAGAACTTTGGGTGAAAGAGACAAAAGATGATGTATTGAAATGATAATGTTATTTGCATAAGGCTTATTGAACTCCGCAAATAACCAGTAACTTAAGTGTATTTCATTCGTATCGTATCTTACCACCTTTTCGGAATCTTACTGGTAAGATTGGAAAGTTACTAGTAATATTTCCAAACAGAATGTTACTGGTAACAGGTAACTTACCGCGACCCATCACTAATTATGTATAAGTAACAACACATTTTTACGCAGGCTTTAAAAATACAATACAATAGTCATTCTTATAATGTAATCAACACACCATGCGACATAAAATAACCCAACGACAAACTACTTGTGCAAACTGTGTGGGGTGTGGGAGAACGATGACGATAGAAAACTCACCCGGACACGTGATCCAGGAAGAGACACATGCCTGCATGCAGTAGGTATAGTGGAACACACTCATTTATTAACTACTAGTTAATGCCATAGGACTTTCATTACATTATGATTTATGATACAAGGAAAGCGTGCAAGAATCAATATAACAAACGCAATCAAGTACCTACAAATTATGAAATATCGTATTAAATATTTTTATATTATTATCGTATTAAATTTGATTCGAAAGATTATTTTAAATTTTGTGACGTCAAAAAAAAAATTCATAAGTCATAACTTGGCACTTCGTTACAATTCAAATTAATTATTTGTTTGCTTTTTCTGACCGTACCGGGATCTAAAATGTAACATAATACCTATATCATAATCATAACCTACCCGATTAATGAAGTCAATTATTTATACGACCAATGAAGAATGGGTAATCATAACGGAGAACTAAGGGAGATTGCCACGAACTCTAAGCGGCGAGCGGCGCGGCGCGTTACATGTGTCTCGCTCACTCGTACCGCCGCAGCCGGCTGCCGCGGTTCTCTCGCTCAACCGCTCGCCGGGCCGCTGGCGCACAAAGTTGTGGCATCTCCGAATCCGCCGAGTAATTATCATCGCCCCCGATGCCGTAATTATCCAATCAATGGTCGCCGATACAAAAAACATTTCTAATGATTAAAAACATTCATTACAGTTTTTATTTACAGAGTATGACGAATACAACCTAAAATAACTAAAAATAATGGATACGTAAATGGACATCAAGTAACGTCTGGTCCACGATGGGGCGCGGGCCGCGGGTTGCGCGGAGGCAGGGCCGGCGGGACCTTCTCCTCTTTCTTGGCCAGTTTTTCGGGTTCAAACACATCTAGGAAATATGGACGTGTTTACTAGTATAGATTTACTACTGTATTTAATAGTCCATGAAGTTAAGAATTAGGTAAATCGTCAATTGGCCATCTCATACTAAAAATTCACTCAGTTCGCCTATAAACACACTTAATTTTTAGTATAAGGTGATAAATACTACTACGGAAGGGTGGCCACCCTTCAATAACTGGCCACGTTATACTAAAGTTCATTCTAAGCATGGTGGCCAGTAATTAGCGATTTCCCCTACCTATAATTTTATTCATAATTGCGCAACTACCGCAACCAACTTTGAAGTGCGAATCAGACTAATATAATAAAGGCGAAAGTTTGAGTCTGTTTTCATGTTTGTTACTTGTTCACGCTCAAATGGCTGGACCAATGGAGGTAGCTGACAACCTGGATTAACACATAGGCTACTTTGTATCTGATAAACCGCGAGACGCAGCAAGTTATAGTATAAAAGTCCTACGTTTTACATTTAAACCGAAAATAATTAATTACCTTAAACATCGTAATACGAACTAAATAACTAATGGCTCTGTGTTCCGTAGACCACGCGGGTCTGTTTAGAAATGGCTGAAATACGTATTTTTTTTACGTTTCCAGCACCCATATTTCCGCCCTTTGGAAAAAATTTGAAAATCTGACTCAACAAAAAAAAAAAAACAACAAAAATCTATATACAGGTAATTATCGAAACTCTCACAAAATTTCCTGAGAATTGACCGGTAGGCGAGAAAATTCGGAAATCTGGACATAGAAAGTATGTTTTAAGTAACTGCTGGATAAAGTTTACCGAAGCTGAAACGTCGAGGTTTCGCTCGCGCGGTCAATTAATCACACAGTTAAAGTTTACATTTCGTGCTGGGGGGGATTGCATGCAAGGGGAAAACCAACAAAAATCGCAAACAGTGTGATACCGATTGCACTGCACCCGATTCGAACCCGCGAAAATACGCCGCAGTACTATTATTGAAGACCTCGGTCAGCTTTTATGCATTCACAACAATTGTCATTGTCAAAGTGATAGTCAGTGCTATAGTCTGACCGTAACTCGTTACAACTGCAGTTGGTTAATAAAGATCTTACTGCTTTAAGATAAAGAATAAACTGAGAGGGCGTTCGTACTAGCGTGGTAGAACATACTTCGGGTTCCGTGATGCCCATAACGCAAAATACCGATATTGTAAGATCTACTCGATCATAATGTACCTACCTATGGCTGCCCTTTCACAGTCACAATTTGACTAGCAAGAAATTCAGGATATATATTCGGTTCCGATATTTCTCGACTAATTTTATCGAGTCCGAATCGAGATTTGTGCAAACCGTATCAAGGGTTACCTGGCGCGCTCCAGCCGGGCGGCGGCACGCCGAAGAACGCTGCGTGAACAACCACCAAGCAAAAATTACACTTGTGTATACATAATATCTAGTCTTGTATTAGTGGGATGAATTATTTGGAGTCACCGAATTGGCAATTTCCATCGTTTTACACGTTTCATAATCGCCTGCCTCTGACTATAGGGTTTTAAATCTAAAGTTCGATTTGACTCACGACTTTTGTGACATTAAAACAAATATATAATTTAGGTAATTTATTAGACCTAAAAGTTTAATCGTTAAGTCAGTGCACCGTAATTGCGATTATTCATTTGATATGTGACGTCTCTTAAATTTAAATATTGAATATCAGTATGCTATCAATTTATATGCTATAAATATATATATAACATTGGCTTGCGTACATTGAAAATAACATTTAACTTGTATGAACAAAATCAAATTAAGGCTGGAGGTGTTTTTATAAAGCTGCAGAACAAAAGATGCTCAGTTTGGAGAGCACAATTACCTAAACTTTGCATTTAAAGCCCCATTGGTCAGGCACCCTGTTTATATATATATATCCGACAATATTAGTGACAAGTTAGATTAGTGTAAGTGTGGCACGTAACTAGTGAGACAATCGGGAGGGGGTATAGAAGCGTAGTCTGTACGTCGCACCAAGGCCCAAGGCGCCGCGGCGCACAGATTGGGAGTGTGGCAGTCTATCGGGAGCTAAAGTAGAGATACTCACCGCTAGCTTCGGGCGCGCTGGGCGCGGACGGGTAGTGTCCGGGGTACGGGTGCGGGAAGGGCGCGGCGGGGTAGGGCGCGTGGGCGGGGAACTGCGGGTACCCGCCCGCCGGCAGCGGCATGCCGCCCGCCGGCTGCGGGTACCCGCCCGCCGCCGGGTACGGCGCAGCCGCCTGCGTCGGGTACGATGTGGCCACTGCAACATCGAAATCAGCACATTCGAACTGTGTTCCATTAAAGCTCTGAATGACTTTGCTTAGAACTTAGGGGGAAGTCCCCTAACGCCGGACGGCACCTAACGCCGGACACTCGAACTATCTCGGCAACTGGAAGCTCGGCAACGGCCACTCGGCAAGTGGAAGGGGCGCCTTCCACTTGTCCTTGATTCGCTCGCGTTACTAGGTGCCGAGATAGTTCGAGTGTCCGGCGTTAGGTGCCGTCCGGCGTTAGGGGACTTCCCCCTACGTTATTTTAGAGAGGGGCGTTTAGAACTTACGTTATTTTAGATAGAGAATGAGGACCTTTTGAAATGAATATTTTAATCAGAATAATATATGGATAATTTTTTAGAATTTAAAAATGTGGTTATTTTTATAATTTCAAGGTATCAGACAAACCCTGGTTAAAAAAGTATTGTCAATTGTGTGGACGCCAATATGGGCATCCTCAAGTCGCAGCAGTCTGCAAATCTGCATCCGTGATAGGATGGCTAAGTAGGCATTTAATGACACAGGGATATCCACTAATCTGTGACAAATATACGCTCTTCAGATAACAGAATGTAGTTATTGTAAATAGTATGTCATACTTTATCCGTATCTACGACCGTATTAAATGGTTTACGAATAGGTACCTACGTTTGGTAATGTGTTTTGTCCTTATTCGACAGTCTTTATTATGGCAATAGATGGAGTAACCAGGTTAGTGAGTATAGACATACTTAAATCAGGTTAGTGTGTTATAACTCGTTATGTATGAGTTAACCTCAGCCGCCAATCGTCTAAAATAGGCACACTTATCTTTTCGTGCCTACTACGCAAATATTATAAAATTGCTATCTGAAACACTGAAGATGTTTTGTAAAATTATCGAAATATGCAGCTAATACAAAGACATACGCAATACGCAACACATTATTTCAAAACGGCCAGACGGATTAAAACCATGTACAATATTGTATAAGTAGGTACTCTACAGTGATCGCATGGAAAAAGCTGTAGTCAGATATTATTGCTGTGCAGCTTCGTTTCAGTTCTCTCTTCTTGTTCCTCATGAGTCATAACCGAGAGTCGTGGCCTAGGATAGTTTACATTTCGATTTGCCTATAGCGGGTTCTGTTCATAGCGTCTCTATTATGACTAGAGAGAAGCTTGAAGGAAATTAGTCCTAAATCAGTAATAATGACATTAAAATAAGTCTACGTATAAATAGGTCGCTCACCGGGGTAGGGCGCAGGCGCGTACTGCTGCTGCGGGTACGGCGCGGGCGCCGGGGCCACGTTGGGCGCGGGCGGCACGGGAGGCGGGGCTGCGAACCAACAAACCACATATCAACAACACTACCGTAAGGTCGGGTTACTTTAGCCCTGGAGGTAGCATTGTCCACCCATTCTAATCCATTTAAATAACTTAGAAAACCATATATTTGTATAGAATCTTTTTATCGATTCATATTTTTTATGTGGTAATACCACATTTTTATTTTTATAAATAATGACACAAAGGTAAATTAAGAAAGAAAAATTGAATGCGATCTACTGCAATCGAAGCGGGATTTGAACCCGCGACCTCTGCGTTTCCGGCGCATTGCTCTTCCAACTGAGCTATCCGACCGCTACGTCAATCGCACGAAATCTTTCATCCCTTAATCCTTTACGCTACTGGAGCACCCTCTGTGTCATATGTTTTTTTTTGAAATGCTTATGCGCATTAGCCATACCCTAGGATGTGCGTTTTACACGCACGATCCCCAATCCCCATTGCTTTACAGCAAGTGCGAAGACTGCGAGAGAGATGGCGCTGTTCTAAATATTTGTATAGAATCTTTTTATCGATTCATATTTTTTATGTGGTAATACCACATTTTTATTTTTATAAATAATGACACAAAGGTAAATTAAGAAAGAAAAATTGAATGCGATCTACTGCAATCGAAGCGGGATTTGAACCCGCGACCTCTGCGTTTCCGGCGCATTGCTCTTCCAACTGAGCTATCCGACCGCTACGTCAATCGCACGAAATCTTTCATCCCTTAATCCTTTAAAGCAATGTAAAGCAATGGGGATTGGGGATCGTGCGTGTAAAACGCACATCCTAGGGTATGGCTAATGCGCATAAGCATTTCAAAAAAAACATATGACACAGAGGGCGCTCCAGTAGCGTAAAGGATTAAGGGATGAAAGATTTCGTGCGATTGACGTAGCGGTCGGATAGCTCAGTTGGAAGAGCAATGCGCCGGAAACGCAGAGGTCGCGGGTTCAAATCCCGCTTCGATTGCAGTAGATCGCATTCAATTTTTCTTTCTTAATTTACCTTTGTGTCATTATTTATAAAAATAAAAATGTGGTATTACCACATAAAAAATATGAATCGATAAAAAGATTCTATACAAATATTTAGAACAGCGCCATCTCTCTCGCAGTCTTCGTACTTGCTGTAAAGCAATGGGGATTGGGGATCGTGCGTGTAAAACGCACATCCTAGGGTATGGCTAATGCGCATAAGCATTTCAAAAAAAAACATATGACACAGAGGGCGCTCCAGTAGCGTAAAGGATTAAGGGATGAAAGATTTCGTGCGATTGACGTAGCGGTCGGATAGCTCAGTTGGAAGAGCAATGCGCCGGAAACGCAGAGGTCGCGGGTTCAAATCCCGCTTCGATTGCAGTAGATCGCATTCAATTTTTCTTTCTTAATTTACCTTTGTGTCATTATTTATTTTATTTTTATTTTATTTTTTTATTTTTTCTTTATTAGAAGACCAACAGCTTTGTAACATACAAAAATAATCTACGGATAAGATACATTTAGTGTAGCCAATTACAGGTCTCCCTATCAAATACAAAGTATGAAAACGGGTTTGCTTAACCTAAAATTATTACTATCAATCCAAAAGGTTATTATATTAACAATTCACCTAAATGTGTGTGTGTGTATGTGTGTGTGTGTGTGTGTGTGTGTGTGTGTGTGTGTGTGTGTGTGTGTGTGTGTGTGTGTGTGTGTGTGTGTGTGTGTGTGTGTGTGTGTGTGTGTGTGTGTGTGTGTGTGTGTGTGTGTGTGTATATATACATAGGTTAATGTACAGAGTCATCTTTCATTTTAGTTATGATTGCATGTTTAAATTTATTTTTACTATTAAGTACAAACGGATCTATGTCGCTATACTTTTTGTTGTATGTATTAACTATTCTATAAATCACAGAATTTCTACTGTAATTAGTCCGGTAATGAGGCAAACTAAAAAGACGTGGATGCCTCGTATTCGACTTAGGTGTAAAATATTTGATCTCCGCTATAAGATCTGGACAATCAATATCCCCTCTGACAATATCAAATAATAGCCCCATGTCGAGCACAACTCTTCTATCCTCTAAGCTCATCAGACCATGTCTCTGACAACTAGTTTCATAATTAGCAGATGTATATTTTGTTCGGTAGTTAAGATACCGTAAAAACCTTTGTTGTAATTTTTCAATACGCGATATGTATGTGATATACTGCGGAGACCATATACTACATGCATACTCTAGGACACTACGTACATAAGCAAAGTACACCACTTTAATACAATTGACATCTTTAAACTCCTTGCATATTCGCATTACAAATCCTAAATTTTTATAAGCCTTATTGATTATACTATCAATATGATCGGACATTAGCATTTTACTATCTAATAGTACGCCTAGGTCTCTTATTACCTGGACTCTTTGCAGTGAAATGTTATTTATAGTGTAAGTTGTACACAATGGTGAAGGTTTTCTAGAAAACGTTATTATCTGACATTTTGAAGCATTAACTGTTATTTTATTTATATGATAATATTCCACTAGAGAATCTAATGCATTTTGCATTAGCCGACAATCAGACGCATCTTTTATTTTAATAAATATTTTTTTGTCATCAGCGTAAAGTAAGTGGTGTACAGGAGATTGAATACAAGTGTAAATATCAAATATATAAGCATTATAAAACAAAGGCCCTAGGTGGGATCCTTGGGGGACACCCGAGGGAACCAAAATGTGATTGGATCTAAAACCACCAACTGTGACAATCTGAGATCTGTTTAAAAGATACGACTTAATCCAACGTAACAGACAACCGTGAATACCTAAATGCTCTAATTTGGCTAACAGGATGACGTGGTCCACTCTGTCAAATGCTTTTTCAAAATCAGTGTACACCACGTCAACCTGTCCGCCTCGATCCATATTACTCAGTACAAAGTTAGTAAATTCCGCTAAATTAGTAATGGTAGAACGTCGCCTTAAAAATCCATGTTGACTTGAGCTGATGCCATGTGTTATAGTAGGATAAATGTGTTCATAAACAATTTTTTCAAATATTTTACTGAATATGTTCAGTATTGAAATTGGGCGGTAGTTCTCAATAGCAGTTTTGGAAGATTTTTTATGAATAGGTATAATATTTGCTTCTTTCCACCTATCTGGAAATATTCCCTCTTTTAAAGACCTATTGAAGAGAATCGTTAATGGCGTACTTATTGCTACTGCTGTGTTTTTAATATAATAAGGTGAGATGTTATCGGGCCCAGCTGATTTATTAACGTCTACTTTTTTAAGAAGTGCAGTGATTTTTTCAGGCGACACAACAACTTCACCAATTGCATGTACATCTCCTACGTTGGGAATATTAAGGTCACTGTAATCAGAGTTGCTAGCCGGTTCTATATAGACACTTTTGAAGAACTGACTAAATCCGTTACAAATGCTAGGACCGTCATTTAAGGATTCATTTCCATGGGTCATAGTTTTAGGATAGTTTGAGCAGCCACGCATTGATTTTACATAGCTCCATAGCTTTTTGGGGTCAATTTTTATTTGATCTTGTGCAGATGTTAAAAAGGTGTTATAATTATCAGTTTCAAGATTTTTAACCTTACGCCTGAGATATGAAAATTCCTGATAATCCAAATCATTGTGGTAACGCTTCCATTTTCTATGAGCCTTCCATTTACGACGTATCAGACTAATTAAGGATTTACTGTACCAGGAAGGATATTGTTTGGAATTTTGATTATGTTGTACTCTAGGAATAAATAGTTGTATACTTTCGTTGATTTTTTTGTAAAAACAAGTTACGGCACAGTTTACGGAATCACAATTTTTAAAAAGAATAGGCCAGTCAACTTCATTAAGATATTCGTTTATTTTATTATAGTCCCCTTTAAAATATAGTATTTTCGTTATTTTATTTTCGTGCAAAGGTTTTATCTGTAAATCGTTAGTTACTATATCGAAGCTAGGATGTGCTTTATCTTCTTTTAAAATAGGTTTCGTTATCTTATTTATGTCTATCGAAAAGTTACTGAAGACAAGGTCGAGGGTGTTACCACTAGAGTTTTTTATGTGATTGTGCTGCTCCAGCCCATGGCATGAAAATTCTTCAACTAGTTCAATGCCGGCCTGCTGCATTTCTACTGAACCTTTTTTTAAATGAATCGGGCCCACGCTTGTCCATAGTATGCAAGGTAAGTTAAAGTCGCCTACAATCATGAAATAATCCTTAATGTTTTGATTATATACTCGCGATACAGAATCTAAAACATTTTTAACATCGTTTGGTAAGGTTCGATAATTAGGTGGTAAATATATAGTTGCAATATGAAGATTGTTATTTGACCCCAGAGAGCTTGATGGTACAGTTACCCAGAGAAGTTCAGTAGGTGGCGCAGGTCGGTCTGCACACAAAGTAACTCCCAGGTGTCGCCGAGCGCACACCATCACCCCACCTCCCATAGTTACGTTCGTCAGCTCGAGGTCTCGGTCCGCTCTAAAAAGTTCATACTGTGAGTTGCATAATTCACTGTCTAATATGCCTGCATGAAGCCAGGTTTCCGTAATAATAATAAGGTCATAATTTTGTAAAAGAATATTTCTATAAAAGTCTGTTGTTTTGGTGCGCAAACCGCGCACATTCTGGTAGTATATCTTTAAAGACATTGTAGTAAAATGAAACAATAAATTATGCTAGGCAAAAATAAGCCTAAGTTAGAAGAGATATGCAATATAATATGAAGATTAGTCAATGATCTAGCGGTGCACACGATGTAAACAACTTTTTTTAGACGATGAGATTTCAATATACTGTATGTGCGCGTACTGTATTTATAAAAATAAAAATGTGGTATTACCACATAAAAAATATGAATCGATAAAAAGATTCTATACAAATATTTAGAACAGCGCCATCTCTCTCGCAGTCTTCGCACTTGCTGTAAAGCAATGGGGATTGGGGATCGTGCGTGTAAAACGCACATCCTAGGGTATGGCTAATGCGCATAAGCATTTCAAAAAAAACATATGACACAGAGGGCGCTCCAGTAGCGTAAAGGATTAAGGGATGAAAGATTTCGTGCGATTGACGTAGCGGTCGGATAGCTCAGTTGGAAGAGCAATGCGCCGGAAACGCAGAGGTCGCGGGTTCAAATCCCGCTTCGATTGCAGTAGATCGCATTCAATTTTTCTTTCTTAATTTACCTTTGTGTCATTATTTATAAAAATTAGAAAACCATTATAAAACAGCGCCAGCGATCACTCAAGAGTGGATTCGTCATAAGACGTGTTTTAACAGAAAATACTTATTAAATAAAATTGGTTTTAATGGGTGGGCAATGATACCCCCCAGGGCTAAAATAACCCGACCTTACGGTAACTACATGCGAGAAAAGTTAATTTGGTACTTTCCCTAAATTTCTAGAAAGATCTTGTTACAACTTAAACCCAATCGTATCTTCGCATGGACAGAATAAAGGGTAACAAAGGACGATGCGCTAAAAAGAAATCACACCTGAGGTACACTCTATAATAAAAACAATGATCTAACGTATAGATAAAACAATGATCTAACTTATAGATAAAACAATGATCTAACTGAATAACTTTACCCTTAAATTAATCATTCGGTTTACGATTTAGAATTAATCCTGGAGTTATCCATGTTGAAACAAACTGGCTGGGTTTAGCTTGACATCCTTACCATAATCGAACGCAGTAGAGGGCGGTTATTTAGCCCAATCGTGTGTAGGCATGGTTAGTATGGTACTCACGCGAGAGCACTTGTCCCTGATGCTTGCGGCGGCGGCAGCAGCAACTGAGGAGCACCACCAGCAGCGCCAGCAGCCCCAGGGCGAGCAGGATCGTGGTGATGCCCATCGCGCCGCTCTGACAACACAATCAACACATACTAATATTATATTCAGCTAGCCAGCAGTTCTGTAGCAAGAACGCAGAAATGGACATGAGAAGGAAGATGGATTCAATACTGGATGGATTGGAGGGGATTCAATACTTACTAGTGGAAGTCTAACTCTAATTCTGAGACCAAACCAATGTTAGTGATATTCAAATGAAATCTTTCCCACTACGGCACTTGTTATACCTAACTTCGAACTCTGTACCAGGGCCGGGTGAATATTCGTGAGCGTCAGGATGGCGGGTGTACATCAACAAATGGAGCTGCGGCATACGTCAGGAGTTAGTGCTAGCAATGTGCCAAATATGCGCCAAAATTCGAGCAATGAGCTCTTTAAACTCCATAGATATTTAAGAAATTAATGACGCCCGCCATTCTGACGTCAGAATGGCGGGTGCATTTCCAGTTCTAGCTAATGGCTGCCTACTCAAGGGTGAAAGAACTGCCTAAGGTTAGTGCTCGCAATGTGCTTCCACATGTATGAAGGACAACCAAATACAGAGAGTGGTTAAAAAGTAATACTAAACTAGAACTAAACTAGATAGGATAGTTATCAGTCAATACAGTCAACTATAGAAGCCTGAATGTCCAAACGAAAGCCACTCGATAATGGCATACGATTAAACGTGCACCTACCATTACGCGTCACTTAATAATGGCTACCTAATGCGGAATGTCCTCCCTATACGCGAGTCTATATCTTATTCAGGACATGCCAGCGCGTCAGCACATTACGGTTGACCAACATAATAATTTACTGCACCTCTATTTCCAACTATAAGCGATATGGGTGATGTATATGAAAACCTGCGCGCAGTGAACCAATTACAGCAAGAGTTATTATCTATATTACGAGTAGGTCACTTCAATGCACTGAACAATAAATATAAAGTTACATAAACATACACAATCCATGTGGTGTAAATCATAGCAGGAACTTAAACATATTGATATGATACACACAGCCAGAAGCAAATAATTATTGACATTTATTATTTAAGATTCTGTAACATAAAATATTTTACACAATCATTAATCATCAGAATGATTAATTAACTATAAATAAGTGTAATTGAATATTTGATCATATTCCTTTATCATTTACTCTAATTTAATTGTCAATAAATAGGTACTCATTATATGAACAACAATGAATCACCACTAAGAGATAAATTATTATGATTATAATACTATTAATACCAATAAAATGGTCCTTTCCTTCCTCATAGGTTATTGAAATTTTGCATACCCACTTAACATTGATGGCAGTACAATACAATATGGTACTATTTGGCTGGTATGATTATGGAATCAGAGGTAGCCCTAGAAACTCTGTAATAGATAAAGCAATCTTATCGAATTTGGGGTCTTTATAACTTTATAAGTGTTGTGTAGCTATAAAAATTATTTTTTTGACAGATAGTCATATTATTATATCCCATACATTGACGTATTAATTACATGGACACACAATCCGACGGAAAAAATGGCACCCTCCCAAGTAATGCAAAATCACAAATCGCATTAGTTGGGCGATCAGTCTCGTTTAGACCATGACACGTGACGGGTCTCAAAAATGACTTAATTTTCAGTGAAAATTTGCAGAAATAACAGCTATAAAATAAAGAAAAAGGTCGGAATATTCTTTTTTACGCAGATTCTATTGATTAATTAACGAATCCTATGTAAAATCATAGCATATTTTAGATTAGAATTATTAACTTTGTCCCTACAAAATGCACCTCATCACAGAACAAAAATCTAAGGAGTCGCTATAGTTTTATATTTTATTAATTAATAAAGGAGTGCAATAAATAATTATCCAATTTTTTTATTAAAGATTCCCACGCGATCCTAAACAACGTGAAACATTGAGGTCACGTTTAGTAAGAGACAGACGTCAAGAATAATTTCAGCCAAATAATTCGTCTCCCGTGTGTTCGTTCGGCATGATCACATATGTTTTTTTATGTTTAATCAAAAGAAGCGTAAAAGTCTTTCACTCAACACAGCTTTAATATCTCAATAAAAACGTAAAAAAATTACAATGTATACAAAAGAAGCGTAAAATGGTTATGTAGTGTTTGTGGTAGTAGGTATCTATACATAAATAGATATACACTGTCTCAGGCACACGTCACATAGGATGCCTTGGTTAGTTACACGCGAGCCGAGGGCGAGAGTGGACGCATGACATTGCTATGTGTGCGGCAGCGAGTGAGCCAGTTTTATGAACATATGCCTTTTACAGGCAGATCCTACAGGTTACATTAATAAATTATTAAAAAAATGGCTCTGTTGTCATTGTTTTATTTTGTCTCAGAGTCTAGACACTGTCAGTTTACACCTTTGAAAGCCAAGAACACCTAAAGACAATGTGTGCTGCCGTGCATACTACGCCACCGACTTTCACGCCACGCCATCACACTTTAAAGGGTTAAAAATGTTAATATTTTGCACTTGCCTTACTCTCATTTCACATACTAGAACAAGATGAGTTGATAAATCATAATGTCATTATTACTGTTCCCTTCTATGCAGTGTCGGGACCCTTTTATGCAGTTGTTAAATAAAAACATAACTTAATTTGTTATTAACAATTTACGAGTTTATTTATTTCAAACAACAAATATATTTTAATACCTAAATAAAATAATAATGAAAATATTTTTAGTATGTAAAACTATTAAAATCTGCTCCATTCGTGCCATGTTCCAAGTTTGACAAGAGACATGAGTCAGAATACGCTAAAAAAGTTAATTTACTCGAAAAATATTTGTGGTAATAAGTACGTAAGCCAATTTGACACTTAAACGTTTGAGTAAAGAGTTATTTTGTACGAAGTAATTATGTTGTTGTAAATTATAAATAAGCGTTATTGGCATCTACTTGAACATGACAGCAGTGCCACTTTTTTCGACAATTTTGTTCGGGTCTGTGGCTCTATTATAAATAATACCTCAATGATCCCATAGTAAGTAATTGTTAGTCGCATTATGTCATACTGAATTTTAGTTAGGTAAACATAATGTTACTATTATGCAAAATTATTTATGAAAACTGCAATATACAAATACAAAAAAGTAACTGACATTTGTTTTTTCATAGATTGTGTTGAGTTTGTTGTTCCTAGCCCTTTTCATTTCTGGTTGGTTGACTTTGTGAAGACTATATGCAAGGCTCTATTAGATGTCAGCGACTGAGTATCCATTGATTGGAAAATGTGTTATTCATCTAATCAAATATCAAATCTAAACAAACAAGGTACAAGGTACATAAACATCTGAACCTGCCTTAATCTATGAGATGTTAAAATTCATTGAGATATTTTAGACCACCACAGGGAATGGAACTGTATCCACAAATATATTTTTAATTCATTAGATTTTTCCCACCACTTTTATTATCACTATACTAAGATGGAAATAGCTTAGGCACTCCCGGAAACTTGACATGTTATTATTACTTATTGAGATACAAATTGCAACAAGCACTATTTAATTTCTAAGACAATAACATAATTCCAAAATAAAACAATTTAACATTAATGAAAATTAAAGAAGTGTTATATGCAATATGCAAATTCACTTCAATCTAAAAGGTGCAGGCTACTTACGTTAACCGTCTTTCATGAAGTTGCTTACTGAATACTGATTAGATAGTTTACAAATATTGCAATTGTTTAACAGTGCATAACTCTAAGCTACTTAATTACACTACATTTATAATTGGTCACTGTTACTTGATAGCAGCAACAAGATATGAACAATATCCAGATGTAAACTGAAGTCAGTCACTTTGTTAAATTTTTTATTTGATTAACAAAATAAATGTATGTAAAACTTACTACAATCACAGCATTGGATTGTAATGGGACATCAAATCTAACTTTGGGGTATGACCGCTTGTTCAACTCATTAAAATAAGTGTAATAGTCCATCCTTTTTCTTTCTGTCCTGAAATTCAGATCCTTTGAAATCAACTATACTGATAAAAAAATCTAATTAGTATTTTTTTTAGAACATCCCCACTTACACCTTCCCATGTTTAAGAAAGCAGATATCTGATCAGCAGAGCTCATAATTAAAATTATAATTAAAATCTGTTAACATCCATAAATTCATTTTTTTTTACAAGATTAAGAATATTATGCATGATTATAAGAAAATAAGATTAAATAAAGCCTTAATATAATTGAAGTACAGATAACAGTCAAAATATGCTATAATATTACAGTAAATAATTCTCTTCAGTAACCGTGGCATGACAATGAACTTGATCGGTGATCCCAATAGTTTGATTGTTTGCTCACCTTAAAGTGCTCAAAAAAGTGGTCGTGGTCGTGTGACATCGTACTTGATCTCGTGTTCGCTAGCACTTACTGAGCAGAACAACACACCGAGACCACTTTCGAGGAGATAAACTTATCGAGATTAGTCACCACGGGGCTTACCGCGTCATGGGGAAAACACACAAAACTCAACATCACTTGCAGCCTTTTCTTCCGGAGCACAGAACGTACATTTCTGATATCTAGAAAATAGTTGAAAGGAGGCTTACCTGCACAAACAATTTAGACGTTTGCGAGCGACGTGTAAAGAATTTAATCTAGTTATCGCAACTCCCGACAGACTTCCGTGCCCGCTGTATGTATAAAATGGGTTGTTCGAATGTTCGCAAACGCAAAGCAAAATCACAATATGAATGACATTTTGTTTGAGTTTGCAGAGTTTGACAACTCGGAGAGTGGGAGCTTTCAGAATGTTCAGAAACGATGTGACATTAAAATGAGTTATGCATTAAACCGTCTGAAATCAGTGATAAGCATTATATGAGTAAACTCCAAAGTGAGAATGAAGTGATAATATACGATGATTATTCTGAGAGCTGTAGATTCATTTGTATAATTTTAGATCTCCTTCACGTTACGCTCAGTGGGAGTTACTATTTTTTGAACGACCATCATAATATGTCAAAGTCACTGTCAGTGTCAAAATTAAGTAAATAACCTAAAAGTTTTCGATAACACTCCCTTTAAATACTAAAATTGTTGTTTAAATCCTTACTTTCCGATGTACCGTGCATTTTGTACGCGGCTACTGACGGTGCATATCCCGGTGGATGTGCGGGCAGTGCACAATGCAGCGCCGCTGTACGCTGCTGCTAAGAAAACTACATCCGCCGCTGGAGGTATCAACCCATCTCTATGATATCTTAGAATTCTAATTTAAATATGGAGTACTACGGCTAACTTGTATCGATTTAGTAATTTTCGTGTGCAGGTTTATCCTGCACTTTACTATACATTCAAATTAGAGGTTTCCATATTAATAACCTAAACTTCCTTACAGAACTCCATGAGAATTTATCTGGGTTAAAAAGATGATTTAATAAACATAAAACGAGTAATTCATCTTTCTTATTTGATTCTACCATGGTATGGTAATGCATCCAATACCATACCATATTTTTATCTTAAAAGCAATGTCTCTTGCAGGCGTCATGGGTCTCGGCAAGGGCAAGAAGAAGCTTGGCAAGCTTGGCACCATGGAGAAGCGCGAGCTGCCAGTTGAGGCTGACCCTAAGAAGCTAGTTACACAAGTGTGTGGGGCCAACATTTATACTACAGGGGAAGATCCCAAGGTATAATTAAATTATTTTAAACTTTTAATATAAAAATGTTTGTTTTAGTTAGGCAGTAAGAGTGTATCACTGCTGGACATATGCTTCTTTGTCATTTGAATTATATTAAGGCTTACAAATAAACTTTTGAGACCCGATTTGTTGGAAACTATGGCTGCATGTGCCATTCCTAACGCCCCTGTAGTCTTTCATCCCCTATACTTATAACCCACGGACCATAGAAATGTTAAAAACTAATTTGCCCAGCCATAACAATAAGTTAGTCAACTTGCTATGACATAGGTATCACAAATAATTATTTCTAAGATGTTCACTACCTAGTTAACCGCACACTTGTCAACCTTACAGTCAAACTGATTACACCTTAACATGTTCACTGATGCGGATGCTATAGCATTCTCATACTGTCTATTATTAAAGGGCTACCTGATAAATTTCGCTGTTTTCAAATGGTTCCTCTACGTGCAATCCCATGAAAATGAAACACAATGTAGCTTAGTATTTGGTCTTTATTTCTGTCTAATAAAATTTCTAAATACCTCTTATAATTTGAGAAATCTGTACATCCGTAAAATCCTTTTGTTAGGTTATGTCGGTAAAGTCTCCCTTGTTACATGGCGCTTAGACATGAAACATATACCAATATATGAGTAATGAGGTTTACCTCAATTATGTCTGCTGGTTTTTCAATAGTATTTATACTTTCTGAGTAAAAGATGTTTTAGAAGAGTACCATTTAAATATCATAGCTAAATTAAAACTGGTGTGGCCATGAGCAATGAAGTATATTCTGGTAGAATCATTTATTATATTAGTCATACCATTAGGCACTTGCCAAAACCTTAGCCACTATCTAAATTAATCAGTAATAGGCGTGGTTAAAAAGGAGGAAATGTAGTCTATTCCTAACCCTTTATTGCTGTAGTACCATTGAATTGCCATGATAAAACCAATTTCAGAATCCATTGTGAAGAAAAGTACAATCCTTTTGTTATACAAAGCAATTTATTATGTGCCTATAATTTTTTATCCAAAAAAAGAAACTGACAGCAAAAAAATCGATTCAATTCAATTAAATTTTTAACTTAATGGCTGCTGTCAACAAAAAAATTGGCCGAACTTGACAGAGCGCATTCCTGTCAGTGGTGACTGACAAGAATACGCGGTACAGTCAGCAAAGAAAGTGGTCTACCACTTTTGGACTCTATTACATGTAAAATAGAGTCGAAAAGTGGTAGACCACATTTTTGGTTGACTGTACATACACTTTTTCTATTGCTGTTGGACACCACGAAAGACGAAAGACCAGCAGTGAAGGTTTTAATTATGTTTTGTATTCCAGCTGGGCCCAGACAGCGAGTACCCCGCGTGGCTCTGGGAGCTGCGCACGGGCCCCGCGCCGCCGCTCGAGAACATGGACCCCGACACGAAAGAATACTGGCTGCGAGTGCGCGCCGCCGGCATGCGCCGCAACAACAAGCTGCGCTCGCTACGCAAGTTCTAGTTATAGACATTTACAAGAACCTTTTATACTTGTGAATCTTGTGATGTAACCTTACCATCAGCTGCTCAGATATCAACTTATACATGGAGTAGATAGCCTTTGGTAGAAATTCCGAATCCATCAGACAATTTAATTCGTTTCGTACCTGCTAATCATTATTGCAAATGGAAGTTTATCTAGGTATAGAAGCTCTGGTGATTTGTTTTATGCAAAGAGTTGTGTGCAGTGTGGTGTGGACATCTAATTAATAATTAAGTAGGAATTGTAAATAAAATGTTAGGTTTTGATGACGTGTTTGCCTTTGAACTTACTAACTACAACTATAATTATAACTCACTCGATATTGGCAAGTGTGTGTATACGATATGGTCGTATTATTTTCATAAACACAGCATCCCTAACAAATGGATTCAACAGACTGACTTGGTTCACTTGGTAGCTTGGTACATTACAACTATTTACTAGAAAATTTACGTTTAAAGCAGTCTGTCTCCTTTAGAAGTTCGACATGTTACCATTCGAAGTTATTGCCCTCCTATTGAACTCTCGCTTATTAGTTCGGTGAATAGAGACTAAAGTACTATGGGTGACCTTACAAACGGTCCGGTAGTTTTGAATTTTTGATATGTTGTCTAAGATGGTTAGTCAGTGTTTAAAATGCAAAATGCACAATTCCCCCCCTCCGCGTCCGCCGCCATATTGAAAAAAACCGGCACTTTCTTCATATTTTGGCTCATATCTTCCTTTAGGAGCATTTTAGCTAGAAGAAAGCTTAGACAATGTTATAGAGAGTTAAATTTACTATATTCTCCATTTTTAGGGTTCCGTAGCCAAATGGCAAAAAACGGAACCCTTATAGATTCGTCATGTCTGTCTGTCTGTCCGTCTGTCCGTCTGTCCGTCCGTATGTCACAGCCATTTTTTTCCGAAACTATAAGAGCTATACTGTTGAAACTTGGTAGGTAGATGTATTCTGTGAACCGCATTAAGATTTTGATGCAAAAATAAAAAAATAATAATAAATATTGGGGGCTCCCCATACTTAGAACTGAAACTCAAAATTTTTTTTTTCATCAAACACATTCGTGTGGGGTATCTATGGATAGGTCTTCAAAAATGATATCGAGGTTTCTAAAATATTTTTTTTCTACACCGAATAGTTTGCGTGACAGACGCTTCCAAAGTGGAAAAAAGTTGGTCCCCCCCCCTCTAACTTCTAAAATAAGAAAATGAAAAATCTAAAAAAAACATATGATGTACATTACTATAAAAACTACCAACGAAAATTGTTTTGAACGAGATCTAGTAAGTAGTTTTTTTTTAATACCTAACTTTGCAAGTTTGCACCTAATTTATATGGGGCGCTATACATACCAGGTGCAAACTTAACTTAAACACTTAGGGATGGAAAGTGTTTGTACGGAACCCTCGGTGCGCGAGTCTGACTCGCACTTGGCCGTTTTTTATATTTTGTTTCTAGGACATATAGTTACGGAGATATGCACATTTAAAAATACCAAAAAAATCGTAATTTCCAACTCAAAAACAAACTTCTGGATTATATCTTCGTTTAGGAGCATTTTAGCTAAAACAAAGCTTGGGCAATGTTGTAGCAAATTAATGTACTATAATTTAAATTTCAAATTTTGTTTCAAGGACGGTTAGTTACGGAGATATGCACATTTAAAAAACTGGAAAAGTCGCATTTTCCGGATTTTTTTCAAAATTCTTGGTTTAGAACGCTGCCATTCAGTTATGGACTAGTCTAGCACAAATTAAAACATGTAGGAAATGTAATCTATATATATAAAACTCAAAGGTGACTGACTGACTGACATAGTGATCTATCAACGCACAGCCCAAACCACTGGACGGATCGGGCTGAAATTTGGCATGCAGGTAGATGTTATGACGTAAGCATCCGCTAAGAAAGGATTTTTCAAAACTCACCCCCTAAAGGGGTGAAATGGGGTTCCAAAGTTTGTATGGGGAAACAAGATTAGTTAGACTATTTTATTCAAAACTTCACAGGAGTATTTCTAACGATAAATGAGTAAATACGTGTTTCAGGTTTTTTGAAAATTCAACCCCTAAAAGGGAGAAATGTGGTGACCAAGTCTGAAAATCAGCATGGGTATTGTTTTTATGGTTTATCGGGTCGCTGATTACGAAAACCGCAACGATTTTAAAATCCAACGTGGCCGACGTGAGTTACCATCTCCCCTGTTGGGGTGAAATGGGGTTGAGATGTCTAAATACTAAACCGCTGGTTCTAGAGAGTTCAAATTTGGCACGTAGGTTCCTTATAAGGTGTAGGGGTGCACTAAGAAAGGATTTTTCAAAATTTACCCCCTAAAGGGTTGAAATAGGGGTTCAAAGTTTGTATGGGGAAACAAGATTAGTTAGACTATTTTATTCGAAACTTTACAGGAGTATTTCTAACGATAAATGAGTAAACACATGTTTCAGGTTTTTTGAAAATTCAACCCCTATAAGGAAAAAATGTGGTGACAAAGTCTGAAAATCCATTGGTAATGCTTTTATGGTTTATCGGGTCGCTGATTACGAAAACCGCAACGATTTTTAAATCCAACGTGGCGGACGTGAAAACACTTTCGCAACCAGATATAAAATTTAACCCTACCCCAGAAACCGAGAGCCCGCTAGGTGGGTAGCTTTTTAAGCAAAAATACGTGACCGGCATCTGAGCAAAGATTACGAGTGCCTACCAGGCGGGTTCCTGGTAGCGAAAGTGTTAACATCTTCCCTGTTGGGGTGAAATGGGGTTGAAATGTCTAAATACTAATCCGCTGGTTCTAGAGAGTTCAAATTTGGCACGTAGGTTCCTTATAAGGTGTAGGGGTGCACTAAGAAAGGATTTTTCAAAATTTACCCCCTAAAGGGTTGAAATAGGGGTTCAAAGTTTGTATGGGGAAAAATATTAGACTATTTTATTGAAAACTTCCAAGGAGTATTTCTAACGATAAATGAGTAAGCACGTGTTTCATGTTTTTTGAAAATTCAACCCCTAAAGGAGGAGAATATGGTGACAAAGTCTGAAAATCAACAAGGGTAATGTTTCTATGGTTTATCGGGTCGCTGACCAAAACAACAACGATTTAAAAAAACAAACGTGGTGGACGTGAAATACCGTCTCGCCTGTTGGGGTGCGATGGGGTTGAAATGACTAAATATGAGTATGGGGTATGGGTGTAATTTTTATGGTTTGTTGGGACGTTAATTACGAAAATGCCACCGATTTTGAAATTTTATTTGTGGTCATGAAAATTCTTAAAAGCATTTGCGCCAAATTGCAATTTAATCGGTCCAGTAGTTTTACAGAAAATCGGTTGTAACAGACGGGCTGACAGACAGCTACACGTGATCCTATAAGGGGGTTCTGTTTTTGCTTTTGAGGTATGGATAGAGACCCGCGTTATCCTAATAGATTAAAAAAATAGTATTTGGTGGCATCTCGACCGTCGTCAATCGGTACCTATAGGCGGGCGGCGCGTTGGGACGGGAGGAGTAATGATCGGGAAACTTCCTGCATCCGTAATAAATACATTCAAGCTTTTCAATAATTATGTTAAGTCATTTCAGAATTCTGAATTACGTTTATCTGGCTCAGAATAATACATTTTTCATTCATCAACGAAGAGAACCTCAATATCTTACAATAGAAAATGACGTAACTTAGAACATGGCTTAGAATCATTAAACCAATCTCGAATATACCGAGTCGATAAGCGGAGGCTCGGGACATTATAAAAGCTTTAAACCAAATAGCCTACTTTTAATCCTGAAAAAAAAGCGCATTGTTCCCGTAGGATGATGTATATTACATAGGCACGCGAGCGAAGCCGCGGGTTAATGCTAGTTGCTCATAAAATTCATGTCCATATTTACATACATTTTCGGAAAATGTGACTTTATTTTTTATATATCTCCGTAATTATCTGTCCTAGAAACAAAATTTTACATGTAAATTACAGTACATTTAGTTCTCTACAACATTGCCCAAGCTCTGTTCTAGCTAAAATGCTCCTAAACGAAGATATAATCCAAAAGTTTGTTTTTAAGTTGGAAATTGCGATATTTTAAGTTTTTTTAAATGTGCATATCTCCGTAACTATCTGTCCTAGAAACAACATATAAAATGAAGAATATAGTAAATTTAACTCTCTATAACATTGTCTAATCTGTCTTCTAGCTAAAATGCTCCTAATGTAAGATATGAGCAGAAATATGAAGAAAGTGCCGGTTCTTTCAATATGGCGGCAGGTGCGGAAGGGGGGGAATTGTGCATTTTGCATTTTAAACACTGACTAACCATCCTAGACAACATATCAAAAATTCAAAACTACCGGACCGTTTGTAAGGTCAAACTCCTTTATTAACTGGATTATATATGTAGAAACAATAAAATCACAACATCGTATAAGTATAAACAGTTCCACATTTTTATTACAATAACATTTCACATTTAATACATCGATTCATGATTGTTACGACTAACAACACGGTAATTTTGCAAGCCAGCAAGCAACACTGCGACTTCGAACACAGCACTCCAATAAAGAAGAGTCCAAAGAATTTGATCCCTGAGAGCCCGTTATGAGGACTTATCCGACGGCGGCACCAAAATAGGGTTAGTTATATGAGAATTGGGATGTACTATTTCTGCAAGTTGCGGATCTTCAGCTTCATCCAGTCCAATCTCCATTGAAATATTTTGACAACTTACTCTCAAAATGCCTCACCACCTTTGATAGAGATCGGTTCCGTAAAATGATACTTAAGATATTTTTGGTGGGTTCTTTTCGTGCTCATTAGAGATAGCTCTCTCTTCAACTTGAGCGACGTGGGCTTCAATACACCTGAAAAAATGTATAGTCTCACATTAATCCATTTCTTCAATTTGGACCATGTCTCAGACAGTTAAAATTTGATGTGCTGTGCTGATAAGCATTATTAGGAAAGGAAGTACATTATCTAAACTTTGTGATTTGTGAATACAGCAACGCAAACATGATATAAGCGCTTGCTTGAAAATTGCACGGTAAGCGTAAAACTTCACTTGGCGTTTTTGCTCAGTGGAGCAACTTTGCAGGACGACGTGCAAACTGACTGAAATTGGTTCGGAACCTCTACCCCTGCAGTGGGTAAGAGGTAAATGACAAATAAATGCAGGGAGGAACTTACTGATGACCCGATATCCCGCCACATGACAGAAGGCTCCGACTTCCTTCTTCGATTCACGATTTTACAGGCAGTCCATGGTGTCTTCTTTAACGATCATGGGTGGCGCGTAGGCCCCGTGGTGAATGCCGAAAGAGTAAGAGTATGGATTCTGCAACATAGATAGGTATTATTTAGGTATTGCATAAAGTCTCAATCACAATCTGCGAGCAAGATGGGTAATGCCAAGGTTCTTAAAGTTGGGCCAGTACGGCAAGCAAATGAGTTTGAAAAAGATACCTTCTTGACGTTGTAGAGATTAGGCGGGTAGGCAGCAGGCCCAGGGGTCTTCGTACGTGGTAGGAAACCCAACCGCGCGCCGAGGGAGTAATTCGGAGGCCTGCAACAACAGATGAACCTAATGTAAGTAATACTAGGTTATGTTAAATGCTACGTACTTTCCCATGTTGCAACTTTACTTACATACATTGTACACGTACCGCTAACTACAGAAACGCGGAGATGTCTGACGCCTAATGGTTGAATTACTTTTTTGATAAATACACTTTTACTTTCCACTCCAGCTACGGCAAAATTCGACAAAATGCATTCATATTTTTCACGTGAGATGGCAATAGAAATCTAAATAGAAATTAAAACGTGTTAACACACTTTACTTCATTGCTTGGCAACTAAAGCACAGCGATCACTCGAAGCCGAATGCTTAAAAGGTGAGTTTACGGTTTAGCTACTGACCTGGTTTTGTAGATGTCTTGGTCCTGTTGGAAGTAGACGGCTGGTCCGGGTGACTTCGACTTGAGGTTGTAGCCGGAGCGCGGGGCCATGGTCCAGGCCGGCGTGCCTGATCCCAGCTGGAGTGCGTAGGCGTTGGGCGCGGGGACTACGCGCTTCACTTCGTAGCCGAGCCGCGCGCCCATGGAGTACTGCGGCGCGCGCGCCGTCTGGGGGGGACAGCGCTCTGGTGCATGCGCGCCAGGACCCGGCGTCCGCAGCGTCGCCCGCTCAGGGAATCTACGCACGCACTGCTTCTATTGGTTAACCGTTTAAATGAGTCCATCCACTCCCGCGTACCCCTTTGTCGGCAATCCCTACGCCCCGCTCCTACATCGGTCGAAGAGGATTTTAATGGTCAACCAGCAATATTACTTATTTCACAGTTAATCTAAATTTCGACATATTCAATTATTGAGCACCCAGCTGCGTTAATAATTCTTAAATGCTAGTGGGCACATACACCCCTTTCTAATTAATAAAGATAATAAAAATAAAAAAACATTGAGATTGCTCGAAGAGATGGTGGCCATTAGGGCAGAATGTTTGTTGAGTGGCGATGGCAACCATGTACCTACTACTGTAAGACGAATGCCCCCAATAATGGTAGACATCAGGGCCTGATTTACCCACAGGCTAATAAGGCTAGAGCCTAGGGCGCAAGGACCAAGGGGGCGGCGGGTGCGGCACTGAGCTGACTAGCTGTGACGTACCTACTTAATTACATATTAATCCTCGAATGACGAGGCAACATCGTGATTTGACATACGCGAGTTTTGGATTTACCAGTTTATTTGTTAATAACATTCCAAATAGTTTTCACTTTGTTGGCCGACATTTTAGAACTAATATAATTTGCTTTTGCAGCTATGCACACTTGCTTAAACAATTTTAAATAGTTCCATAGTAACATAGTTTAAAAAATCTATGTCCTTGTTCACTTCCTTTCTCTCCATACAGTTCATAAATCCTGGTTCGGCTTCTATGAATACATACAGTAGCCCATTATCTAAACTTTGTTTTTGTAGTCGACCTAGAAATAGTTTTCTTTTTTAAATGTGTATTGAATTGGTTCATTATTATGCCAATTAAATCTTTGTAAGTACCTACTGTTTAAGTCATTACATGAAAGACGTAACCTACAAAGATCATTATGAATTTCATTTTTGGATTTCTGCCCTCTACGATCTGAATCAAAACACTTAAATATTTCCTTTTCTAAGTAATCACAATTACAAAAAATATTATCTAAACAGGTTTTACTAGTCTCACCTACCTGGGTAGGCTCCAGGAACATATTGACCAAATAAATAGATTTGAACAAACTTAACAGTATCACTGGTCATTTCAAGTAAATTAACGTTAAAGTCTCCACCAACTATAACATGTTTTTTACCTTTACATGGTATTTTTAAAACATTTTCCATAGTACATTCAAATGAATGAATATCAGTAACCGGTGGTCGGTAAACACATATAATTACACAAGTCTCTAATTCTACACAAGCAATTTCTATGACTCGTATGCTCTGCAATAAACATAACTTGACTATTATACCTATTTTTTATTTATTTAGAGATAATATTTATTTAGAGATTAATATCTATACGTGCATGACCTTCCCGATACTGTGTCACGTAAATTCGGGTACGCCGACGACCTGGCTCTCATCACCCAAGACCACAAAATGGATTCCACCGAACCAATCCTACAAAGAGACCTGGAAGCCCTCGACGACTTTTTCACCCGCTGGCGCCTCTGCCCTAACCCAAGTAAGACGGAAGTCTGCTGCTTCCATCTTAACAATAAGCTTGCAGAAAGCTCACTAACCGTCAAGTTTAAGGGCACGATACTAAAGCATAACCCTCATCCCAAGTACCTTGGGGTAGTTGGGGTTACCCTAGACAGAAGCCTTACCTACAAGTGCCACCTACAAAAAGTATCGGCCAAACTGCAAACCAGGAATAGCCTAGTGCAAAAATTAACAGGAACAACTTGGGGAGCCTCTGCCTCATGTCTCCGAACCACAGCGCTTGCACTGGTTTACTCGACGGCTGAGTACTGCGCTCCAGTCTGGATGAATAGTGTTCATACCTCAGCCATTGATACGCAGCTTAACCAGACTCTCCGTCTCATAACAGGATGCCTTAAGCCAACACCCACCCACTGGCTCCCCGCTCTTAGCAACATAGCTCCTGCGAACCTGCTAAGAGAAAAATGCCTCCAACGCGAACTAGCGAAAGCGCACTGTAGTCCTGGCTTACCAATCCACCAAGACCTCGAGGGCTTCGGAAGAAAACGCCTCAAATCCCGAAACCCCCCTGCATTACTGATGAGAAATTCCCCGATCACCCGTACCCTGGAGGAAGCATGGACCGAAGAATGGGAAGCCCTCAGAGACCAAGCGAACCCTTTCGCTGCCCTATCCCTGCGAGTGCCCCCAGCGGGCTTCAAGGAACCCCGTCGGGTGTGGTCCGCTCTTAACCGAATAAGAACAGGAGTTGGCAACTGCGGACACCACTGGTACAAATGGGGCTGGAGCTCCTCTCCTGCCTGTAACTCTGGGCATCCAGACCAGACCATCAACCACATCATTCTGGAATGCCCCTTTACTAAATACGCAGGCCATGTAGACGATTTTAAGATCCTATCAGAAGAAGCAGTCGCGTACCTGGGAAGGGCAAAATTCTAACAATAAATTGTTTATATATATATATATATATGTTATCCAGTGACTTTATAGTGGATATTTAGTATTTTTTTTTTACTAAAAGTTGAACTACTTTATAGTTTCCTAGATACTACAAATATTAAGATATTTACATTTTTAACTTACGAATAATGTGTGGACTGAGTGAGCACTTACAAACATTTATTTGCCAAAAATCTGCCACGTTAGCGGTTTTTTTTGTATTTTACAAATTCCCTTATGAGTTTTACTAAACTATACACATCTATAGAAGTTTCAATCTGCAGTTTTTCTATCAGAAATTGGGTTTTCGAAAGTGTGCGGATTGAGTGAGCATACGAAATTATTTGTAAAACTTTAAATACGTAACAAGGTGATCTACAAATTATTACCTACCTTAAGCATAGTTTTTACTAAAAATTAGGATATAAATATTATATGTTAAATAAACACATTCACAGATTTCGTTGGTAGTTTGTGAGAACTGAGTGAGCACACGTTAATGAATGTATTATTTTTATTTATCGTTTTACAAATTCATCAATTAGTTTTACAATTGTTTTAGAACTTTTACTAAATGATCAGCACATTTTTTTTCATTTTTGAAGGGTGCTCACTCAATCCACACGCACACCGCAGACACATCTTTTTTTTAAATTTCTTCTTGTACATATCTTTTTAGGACAAAATAAATAGATTCTAAAAATAAGTATTGGAATTATTGGGTTCCTTTCGACTTTCGTTTACCTACTTACTGACAGTTTGATTCAAAGATGTTAGGTTACGTAAGCTCTGTACTTGTAATTTAATTAGTTGCTTGCACCTAAGTCAATGTAAATGAAAAGGAAGGACAGGACAGTACAGGCTTGGGGGGCGCATTATCATGGTTAGCCTAGGGCGGTCAGAACTCTAAATCAGGCTCTGGTAGACATATGTCTTAGTCAGATTGCAGGATCCCGTTGAATAAGGACAGCGGCAGGTGTTTGTAGAGATCTTAGAGGTCATTATACAGAATTAGACGACGTCTTATGTGATGATGACGGCGTAGAGCATTATACCAACCGGAGTGGCCATTGACAGGCGTTCCTCGCTGCCAAAAGTACAGACCGTCGGTCATAACGGTTATATATAAAACTACTTAAAAAAAATTCGCACTAGGTAGGTACGAGTACATCGATTTTACACATTTGATCATCGTTCTCAACGGATGTGAAGTTCCTCGAAAAAGCCTATACGTAGGTAGGTACCTACTGTTTTTGGGTGTAAAAGACTACTTCGAAACAACACTAGAAGTAACACCACACCACTACGTCTAGTTTGCAAAAAGAGATGAAATATCATTTCACTAGTTAATTTTTGCTTTAAATATCATTTATGTTAATTTGTGTGCAGATTGTTTAGATGTGTGTTACCTCGCCCCCCTCAGGTTTTAGCAGACTTTTTTTATTTGGAAATATACGGCGAATGCGCTTCCGGTTGGTTTAATGATTTAAGGATGACAGTAGTGATGATACTGATGATAAAATTATACCAACTAAATATACATAAGGTTGCCTGACCTAGCGCCGAAACTCCAGTTCGGCGAACTGACGACGCCGTCGCGCGTTACGCGGTCGATCCGGTACGCGGGTCCCGGACTGAGCCCCTTGGCTCTAGGGTCTGCCCGCATCCCGAACGAGTACATAGGCGCGCGGTCGCGCGACGGGTCGTGTTGCGGGAACCCGACCGTCGTCGGCAGCAAGTAGGCGCCGGGCCCCGGCCCTGGAGATAAAACAATATACTCAACACTAGGAGCAACACCACTGCGTAAATTATAACTTGTGTGCCGTTCCGGTGCCACATCAACAATTTTCTTTTAAAAACATAACCATGCAGTTTTTGCCTCTTCCCCTCTTCCTAAAATAAAGAGTAGGGAGTACACGCGTACGGTACGCATTAGGGTTTATATTAGGTATAGAAGATAAATTCTCGAATTTGGCTCGCCCACCTTTTTAAGGCACACACGTCTTATTCGTATGACAGAGCGCTTCTTTGATGTTATATACTGATAGGATGTAAACTTGATGGAATTACTGATATATTGAATATTCAGTAGGTTAGTTAGGTCCCGAACACGTACAGCTAGCATCAAAAGTATTAGCTCTCTATTTTAGTATGTTAGTCTCAAAGGAATTTGACATATGCCAGTAGCACCTAAATATGTCAGCTACCTTTCATGCTGACCGTACATAGCGGAGCGTACAAACTTAGAACTTTGCAATTGATAATTCTTCTTTATTATAATTTTATAATTATATCCTTTGTTGGAAGTTTATTATGACCATGTGTACCTACTAAAGAACTTAACATTTTCATGAGCTAAGAAGACCTGCATGTAATGAGTACCTACACTGGACGAACCACATGCAACCTCTGGGTCACTAGAAGACTGACTATAGTTTGCAAAATGACTAGGGGGAAGTCCCCTAACGCCGGACACTCTAACTATCTCGGCAACTAGCAATGCGAGCGAATCAAGGACAAGTGGAAGGTTGCCGAGTTGCCGTTGCCGAGCTTCCAGTTGCCGAGATAGTTCGAGTGTCCGGCGGTAGGTGCCGTCCGGCGTTAGGGGAATTCCCCCTACATTACTCATAGTCCACATTTCGGCTGACAAACGGCTGAGTCACAAAATTACTTTATCCCATCCAGTTAACATCCGACAATGTCCGAGACTCCACGTAAACACCTCATTCCTTTTTGTTTATATGAACATACAGACGTATAATACTTTTTAAGCAAGCTGTTTTGTGTAGCCATCTGGAGTCTATCGGGGTGATGTCTTGTAAAGAGTGCGGTACTCACCCAAAGGTTTTTTGGACATTTTGTTTGTGAAAGAGAACGGTACTATGGAAAAACGGAACTAAGATTTTGCTACATGAATAAAAATTTGGTAATAAATATTAAATACACTGCAATTTTGACAAAGCGGACATAGTGTTTCGGGAGGCCACGAAACAATTGCGCGGCGCGTCAACCCACGACGGCTGTCACAACAACATCAACATGCCAACTACATGTAAAACCAATCTCAAACTGAAAACCCGGGTGTTTATTACGAATTTAAACAAAATAACCAAAATTCAAATTAAAAACAAAAATCCGATACAAGTAGCTGGTTATCATGAGTGGTATAAAAAAATGCTACTAAACCTGAACATAAACAATCTTTGAAACGGTTGCAGGTTGCAGGTATTTTTTACCAAACATAGAGATAGTGGTGGTTCTTAGCATCTCGACATGATCTCGACAGACAAGGCATTCGATAAAAAAAAACGCTTTTGAATCGGTCCATCCGCTTGAGAGCTACGATGCCTTAGACAGAGACACAGATAAACATGTTACAAACTTATAACATTTACAACACCCCTCTTTTTTCGTCGGGGGTTAAACGTATATTGCGAGTAGCTGCGCCCTGCGGTGTTCCACTAAATCCACAGGAAATCTACATTTGTTCGGGATAAAAAGTAGCATACGTGTCAATCTAGGGTATCAGCTACCTCCATACCAAATTTTAAAAGTTGGTCCAACCGTTTGAGCGTGAAAAAGAAACAAACATATCTACAAACACGCTCACAAACTTACGGCTTTATAATATTAGTGTGATTGTTGGGGTGTAGGTACTTAATGGAGCGATTAGCAGTGAAACTTTCGGGGCATCGTCAACCGATCCATGCTGAGTACTGATGCTTCTCTGGCTGCAGGCGTTCTTAAACTCTCACCAGTGGCTCCGAGAAGATGTAGTGCATGCAGCGGCCACACCTCGGAACACCGTGTCGGTTCGCAAGCCAAGCCTGGTGAGGGGCAGATATGCAACGAATTTGGTGGATCCGGTGAGATAGCACGGCCAAGAACGATGATAGAGGGGATATACATAGTTATCATCGGCCAGACACTACATCAGATCCCGTCTCCAGTCGTATCGGTTCTCCGTTCCACCTTAGGTCAAGGATTGCTAAATATTCGACTATTATACTTACCTACATACAATTACTTACTTACATTAGTACCTAACTTCGAACTATTGCAGCTAAATATTCTGAAGCCACGTGCATTTCAGGGCAAAGTTTATCATCAAGAAGTTTATTAAATTGATACGAGAGCATGGAAGTGTTCGGATTTTTTTTGCAAATGGATGGAAAATGTCTCTAAAGTTTGCCATTAGAAAAAAATAGGCGTTACCATTAAATTAACTTTGGTAGCCTAGTGGTTAGGGCATGCGACTTTCAATCCGGAGGTCGCGGGTTCGAACCCGGCCCGTACCAATGAGTTTTTCGGAACTTATGTACGGAATGTCATTTGATATTTACCACTCGATTTTCGGTGAAGGAAAACATCGTGAGGAAACCACCTAAGCCCAATAAGGCCTAGTTTCCCCTCTGGGTTGGAAGGTCAGATGGCACAGTCGCTTGCGTAAAAACTAGTGCCTACGCCACATCTTGGGATTTAGGTAGCCGACCCCGATTGAGAATTCATTCTCAAAAATGGGACAAAGGCTAGGAGGATGATATTAAATTTTTAAATAACAAGATAAAAAGATGCGACCAACCAATACTTCGAGCAACACAGGCTCCCGATCGGGAGCCTGTGTTGCTCGAAGAACCAATAAAACAACGAACAGTATTCATACTTTATATATATACCTACTTACATAATTGTCATAGCAAAAAGTTCTATATTCTGTTAGGTACAATGCAATAATGAAATACTTACGTAGGTAGTCAAAAAATTACATTATTTTTTTTATTAAAGGTGACTAGCCAACAAGTAACTCCAAGGGGTTACCCACATGGAACACCGCTTTACATGTCGTAGGTATGCGTGCACGAACGCGTCCCGCGTGTATAATAAGTAGGTAACTACTGCAGTCATGCTGCGCATGCCGATTTACTCCTTAGTAAACTTTAGAATGCGCCAAGTCGTGCCGTGATTTTTAGTGCAGCTGAGTGTACTGGCGTGGACGTAATGGTGTACTCTCCAGCCCACTCTCACACGCTTCCGAATCTTCGTCATCCGGAGTGCCGGCTCCCCACTGCAGATCACAACACAAATCAGTACAGGTTACTGTGAGCTTTTTAAGGCTGCAGAAAAAGTTACACTTTTACTAACAATGCTACTTGGTATTGTGCCATTAGTTGACGATTTGAATGAAAATTTCGTGTTTTTATTCACGCTGATCGAGGATGTTTTCTGAAGGGGAAGTACCTAAAGGACAACAGCGTGGAGCTAGGCGGGGCCCCAAGAACACGTAACCTTTCCATAAAACCACAGCACCATGCCAGGAGCCCGCTCAACGGCGGGCCTCTACCAGTGCTTTTAGCAGACGTAGCTAACCTGCACCGAAAGAGGATGTTTCCTGAGACGGGTGTAGAGGAAGACCGCGTAGAGCAGGTTGGAGGCGCCTAGCACACGTAACGCCGTCGCAAACCCGCAGCGCCACGCCAGCAACCCGCCCAGCGCCGGGCCTGTACAAATCACAGAAAACATAATGTTAACAACAGACAGAAGACTAGTTTTGACAGTATAATCACGCTGCCGGAACGGTGTACATTTTAGGAACACCCTTACCTAAAGCATATGCCGCGCTGGAGGCCGCCTGCAGTAGCGCGGCGAGGTGCGGCACACGTCGAGGTGCTCGCGCCAACAACGCAGGCACCAACGCTGCGTCCGCCGCGCCCAGCCCGCCGCCCAGCACCATATGCGGAAACGCCAGCCACCACACCTGCTAGCACACATCCGTCAGCTTCTACGAGGATTACTCAAACTTATATCTAAATTTTCCAGGGGACTACAAATTATTATTAGCCTCAAGCACCCTTTTTAAAGTCACAAAACTACGCACTTCTACAATATACTTAGGTAAAGAAACGTTCACGGGCGAGCTAAAGCTGCACAACCTGTGTCCATAAAGCTTAAATCTTGGAAAATTACACCATCGCGTATTTATAAAAAAGCCGGTCAAGTGCGAGTCGGACTCGCGCAAAGAGGGTTACGTACGAACTCATTTTTTTAAATCCGCCAACAAAAAAACTCGAAAGAACACTCAAAATGTTATTTTCAAAACAATGATCTCCGCCATCTTGAATCAAAAAAACCGGCCAAGTGCTAGTCTAACTCGCGCACCGAGGGTTCCGTACAAACTCTCACTTATCCCATCTTAATTGGCCTGGTTGAGTTAAGTTTGCACCTGAACTGTATGGCGCCGCATACAAACGAGGTACAAACTTAACGCAACCGAGTTCTCCAAATATGATGTTTGAAAAGGACTATATTTTTTTAATTATAAAGCTTTTATTCAACTTGCATGGTATGTTTAAAGTATATATGTTTGTTCGGGTGAAATCTTGCAACTCAATTTTGAAGCAGATATCGTCAACCGATTGAGCTGAAATTTTGCATATTTCGTACTTAACTTTGATGACAATACAATAATACGGTACCATGGAGCTGATCTGATGATGGAGCCGGAAGGTGGCCATAGGAACTCTATAATAGAAAAAGCAATCCTACCGAGCTTGGGCTCTTTAGAATCGTCTCAGTGAGCATTTGATGGATATCCAAAGAAAAGTACAGTCGGCTATAAAAGCTTGCCACTAAAATGTCATTTTTGACAGAAACTTATTTATAATTTTATTACAAATGTATAGTTTTCAGATTTTTATAAGTATTTGTAGTAAGTATGTGACGATATTACTTGCTAAATTTCATCGTTCTAGGTCATCGGGAAGTACCCTATCATTTTTGATTCCCTTGAGAGTGTCGAAATGTATGTTTTTTGCGACATAAACGGTCGTATCTTTTTTTCACGTTAACGTAGAAGTTTGATTTTTTCACAGCTTCCAGGGACCGTAGACTTAAGTATATGCTTTAAATTTCAACTCGATACCTCAACGCGTTCTCGAGATAAAGGGTCTTGACAGACAGACGGGCAACAACGGAACCCTAAAAAGGCCATGCAGTAGTCAGTTACATACCGAAGGCGCGTGCGGTAGAGCCAGCGCGGCCAGCCCGACGGCTGCCTGCCCCGCCAGCGCCACGCGCTCGGCGCCCAGCGACGCCGCCTGCCCGGCGCACGTGGTGGCCAGGAGGTACCCGGCGCTGTCGGGCACGAACACGAAGCCTGTCTGCCATCGCTGCGGATAGAGAAAGCACAGAAAATACAAAACATATGATTATATATGCACAGAAAGTGATTAGGTATATGAGACCAACTCGAAGCAAAAAGAACCTCCCCTTTCAACTATGGGCGTTCAGGTGCTACCACACATCGGCCGTCGGCGCTGCCACCTGACCTGACCAGTGTGTACAGTGGCGGATAAGGGTCGAGAGCGTCCCTTTGCGGCCCTTTGCGCTCCTTTGCGGCCCTTTGCGGCCCTTTGCGCCCCTTTGCGCTTGCGCCCATAGGCACGTGCCTACTTTGCCTTAGGGATAATCCGCCACTGATGAGTGTGTACCTGTGGGTGGAACCGCTCGCGGATCCAAGGGGGCAGCGTGGGCTCGAGAGCCGCCATGACGCAAGTGGTGAGCAACACGCATCCGGCACAGGCCGCCGCCGGCGCCGTCCCGGCCGCCGCGCGAGCGCCTGCCCACACGCCGGCACCGCCACCCGTTACCTAAGAAAATGTTAAGTACTTGATGGTTAGCTAGGTATAGGTTGAAGACGTTTATTGACGTAATTTGCTTTAACTACTTTTATTGTAAGTAATCAACTAAAATTATCTGAGTACTTACCCGATTAAATTCCTCTTTACGTAAAAACACGTATTGTAGAGCTGAAATCATACGACATTTTAAGAATGTTAGACATTCTTACAAAAAACCTATATTTTAACAACCCAAAATCCCTTGAGTGTTTGTGTACTTAGTAGGATTATTTAGGGCTTAGGGTAAGATTAGTAAATGTTAATAGTGTAAAAAGACAATCAACACAGTCATAGTCATACCTAAGTCGGCAAAAAGTAATGCAGCCAGCAACAGGAAACTCCACGCTGCGTCCAGCAAACCGCCCGCTGGGTACCCCACCAGCACACCTGCAAAGTTGTGAGAGTATTGTAAAATTACTGTTGAGGTTTTGAAGTTAATATTTGGTCGAGCCGTAACACTAGGCAGGCGGTACGGCCCTAAGCTCATTACGAGCCCTGACTTAATGCTAAGAGCAGCAAGCACATGACAAAAACCTATTAGGCTGACATGGCACCTGGTTACATGTACGAGTATATAGATCACTTGGGGATGAAATGAGCTGGTTCCAGCGCTGAGCTTCGAACGAACTGCGCGCTTCACGTTGTCCCAGCCAGATTAGTGCAAATGTATTCAAGGCCGACGCCTACGAATGCTTCCAATCCATGTATGAGCTTACAGGAATTGTGATGGTTGGGTACTCTAGGGCAGTGAGGGTGAAATGCGAGCGTTACCAAGTGCCACGGCGCCCAGCAGAGCGGGCAGCCGCTGCGGCGCGCAGGCGTTAGCCAGTGCGAGCCCCGCCACGCCGGCCAGCGCCGAGCCCACACCGTGCACCGCGCCGCGCATCGACTTCTATGTCACACATGACGTACCAAGTGCCACGGCGCCCAGCAGAGCGGGCAGCCGCTGCGGCGCGCAGGCGTTAGCCAGTGCGAGCCCCGCCACGCCGGCCAGCGCCGAGCCCACACCGTGCACCGCGCCGCGCATCGACTTCTATGTCACACATGACGTACCAAGTGCCACGGCGCCCAGCAGAGCGGGCAGCCGCTGCGGCGCGCAGGCGGCGGCCAGCGCGAGCCCCGCCACGCCGGCCAGCGCCGAGCCAGCACCGTGCAGCACCCGGCCCGCACCAGCGCACCACGCGCCACCAGTGCCTACGGGTCACCACATGAATATTTAAGGATGTTTAGATAGTCCACATCCCGTAGTAAATCTACTTAAATTTTAAACTTATTTATTTAAAAAAATGGCAAGCTTGTTTCTCATCCTCTTGCCATCCGCTCAAGCCTGTCGGTTATCGAACCGTCAGTGGCAAGTGGCAATTCGTTTTCAGTATCTGTATGTGATGATTGTTGAAGAACGAGCAGACACCTTTCCAAGCGGATTTTTTTTTCATATCTATTTGTTTATTTTATATTTCCGCCACAGGTCAAGTTGGCTCAGGTCAGGTTACACAGGGTGGTTCCACAACACATCGAGAGCTCAAATACCGCGAGCCATCCGGCTTCCTCCGTAGGTAGATATATCTAGGAAGTGACTGCAACTACGCGGCATTTCTCAGTAATCTGTATTTACATTTCAGTCGTAACAAAAAATACTGCCTTATATCATGAAACTTTTGGTAATTCAGATATTTATATCGCTGCATATTCAGGTAACAAAATAAAAATAAAAACTAGATACAGATCAGAAATTTCATTTCTGACCTCGCGCGTAAATACCTAAGTACCTATTTTTTTGGCCGCCCGCCTGCTTAGGATGGCTCAAACTGTAGCTTAATTTAGTTCGGTGATTCCATTTATTCCGTTTCTTGAATAGCGAGCTCAAAAAATTTTATTGCGACTGATTTTGGGAATTCAAATTGCACTTTGAAGCCCTCCGGCAGACGCACATTTTGCATAGGATTGCCCAAGCGCATACCTGTCATATCGGCGGAACTACAGGCAAATGTCACAATTTCATAAATCGATCACTATAATAACTCGATCAGGAAAACATAAACATTTTCAATGTTAAAACATGCGCGTTGACACACGGCTTTAATCGCGTCGTTATTTCCCGTTTTGTTATAATAATGGATGAAAATCGGGTAAGTTTAAATCAATAAATATATGCGCGTTGACCTCAAAACCTTCACTTTTTTAAGGTCTGTTATAATACATTACATAATTACCTAAGGCATTGAATTCGTGAATATCCAAGATCGCAAGTGTTTGTAGTCCCTACCGAAGGTGAGCAACGCGTACCGGGCAGAAAATCCCACTTGTATACGGCCTAGGTGACTTTAAAACAAAACAAAACCTTACCCACGCCACACGCCGCGAACACGCCCGCCGCGGCCCCCAGTAATCCCGTCCCGGTGGCCAGCGCGCGCGCAGCTCCATCACATGCCGCGCGTGCTGCCCATGGGGACGCCACCAGCTGGGCTGCCGCCTTCGCGCCCAACACGACACCCACCACCGCAGTGCTGCCGCCGCGGTGGATACTCTGCGCTGTATAACAACAAGCATTAGAGTTACATGAAAACGCTAAACCGTGCGCCGCCACACCGCTTTACCAATGACCCGCTGTACGAATCCGCCCTACTTTTCGCGACAAGATTTTCCTACTGAATATATGGGTGGATGGGACTTAGATCGCGTGCGGAACTGGGCTCTCACAGCTCTCTTCTACAAAGAAAATAACGTCAAAGCTGTTTACGAATCCTTGCTTAGCAGTGGTGAAAAGAGCATATAATGTTACTCGGATGGGTACAGCGCACTAGTGGCGCCAGGCTTTAATCTCCATGCACGATGATGGATAGGTACTACAAGACACAGAAATAGGCATTAAAAACAAGTCACTTGCCTAGCGTATGAGGAACGTGTGTTTCGTTGACGTGGGCGATGCCCGTGGCGTGGCGCACGGTATGATTGAGCAGAGCGGCGAGCGGTGACGGTGCATCTTGCGCGGCCCAGCGGGCCAGCTCACCGCCACGCACCCAGTCCGGGATAATGGGCACTGCGAAATAAACAGCATTAAGGACCATACATACCTATTACTTGCAAAGTCCGTCACGCTGTGCAGAAGTGTGAATGATTGAATGTTTCATACTTTTAAGACACGCCCAGGTCGCCGAGAAACTGGTATCTCACTGCAACCATTGCAAATTAACTCCTATTTTGTTTATAGTGCTAGATTAATTACTAACTATAGAAATGGACATACACTACATTATTGAGACCTACAAATTTCTGAAAAAAATCTAAGAACAAAATTTTATTTTTCACTCCACTTCCCCGCATTCCAATGGAGTAAACACAAACTTTTGTGGACAATCCTATAATTTGATGGGACACCCTGAGATAGGTACCTACTTACCTAGCACGGTCAACAGAACATTGTCGAGAAAGAATGTCAGATAGACAAGCGCGAAGGCCAGCAAGCCCCTATCCTCAGCACTCATGCCGCGGCCGTGCCGTCCCGGACAGTGACGCGGCGACAACCCCTTCCCAGCTGTGACAAAATCACCCAATCCACCCCCCGTAGAAACCAGATGCTGTCCCTATCATCTTTAACAGGTTAGTAAGGAATGGCGATACGGTGAGGGTGTGTAACTAATTTGATTCGGTGGACGCGCAGCTGCGGAGAGGCGATAAGAGAAGCAATCAGGGTCCAATCAGTGCGCGGCGGCGCGTGTGCTCCCGCCCCGCAGAACGCGTAACGCGATCACCCGCTAACTGAGCATCATTTAAGACATAACACTGCTAATTTTCCCTTACTATCAGTTTACTTTAAGTTTGCACGTGGTAACTATGGTGTCGGATACAAATAAGGTCGAGACTTAAATCTTATAATTACATACAAATCGGGGTTTCGTTCTCGACTGTTTCCTCCTCCAGAACTTCGCCAATCTTAATAAACTTTCGCAAAACTGAATAGGAATAATATATTTTGTGTCAGATCGATTCTATTTTTGCGCAAACTAAATTTATAGAACTTGTTAAATAGGCGTCCGTTTGCGGCCGAATTTTGGCCAAAAACAGACGCCTTTGGTAAACAAATTTTAGTATCGTTTTATTTAAACCGGCCAAGAGCATGTCTGGCCACGCTCAGTGTAGAGTTCCGTAGATGCCAATCCTTCACAATAGATATGAGACCAGCAAGCCCCGAGATACGAGATAGATTTCTAAGCTCTATAAAAAGGTCGTTAACGCCAAAGTAACTGCCATAATTACTAATATTACCTTCTGGAAGTTATCGATTATACGCGCCAGATTGAGCGGAATGTTTTAATGCAATATAGCACTTAAACTTATATGTGTAACGTTCGAAGTATAAGGAGAACGCGCGGCACTTTACGTCATTTTAAAGAAAATTATGAAATTTTGCGATAACTCAAGTTTGAAAGTACTTATTAGGCCTCATTTTCATGAATTTTTTGTGGTTGAAAAGTTAGAGGGGGGAGCCGTCATTTTTTCGATTTCCGGAGCGAATAATTACAGAACTGCTGACTTTATCAAAACCCTCCTACCCCCTTACCCCTATTATTTTAAAAATACCTATTCAACGACACCCCACACCACACACTAGTGTTAAAACGAAAACCGTTTTGTCGGCGTGATACATACACATACCAAACTTCAGCTTTCTAGTACTATGATCACGGAGCTAAGCCGCGGACGGACAGACGGACATGGCAAAACTATAAGGGTTTCTAGTTATACTCCATTTCAAATACGAAGGCCCGATGCACTTGAAACTTAACAATAGGGCTCATAATGTTTGTCTTTTGTTATCTAATTAGGAGCACTTCAAAATGGCACGCGCCGGTACTGGGTCCGGCCAGGTATCTTTTGTTATCACTAATCCTATTGTTAATGCCTAATGACCGCCTCAAGTGCATCGGGCCTTCGTATTTGAAATGGAGTATAACTAAGGATCCCTAAAAATCTAAACGGTCTGACACAGAACAAAAAATTACTTCCTATTTATTTCCTAATATTTCGAAGCGATTGATTAAGTTTTGCAGTAGAAACAGAGGAGGACGAAACCTCGATTTGCATAGAAAAAATAGCAGTGATATATATACCTACTCGCTGTATTTCATTACAACAAATTCATCAAGACAGAAATTAAGTTACTATAAAAAACAGTGATGTATTGTGATAGATGTGCCTGTAATACGTGAGCAGTTCCCTCGATTGCTAATGGTTCTCGTCTCGTCATCAGGTCTTCACCAAAATTGAATGTACCTATTTGTATATGTACCTACCAATTAGGAAATGCCTCATCTCGAACAATAATAAGTTTTAGTAAAAAAAATCGTTTTCTGGGACAAGCTTTTATAGCCGACTGTACTTTTCTTTGAACATTCATAAATTGCTCACTGAGACGATTCTAAAGACCACTAACTCTGTAGGATCTGGGGGCACGGTAGTGCCCCCGCCAAGACGAACAAAAAAGAATTGCTTTTTCTATTACAGTTTCTAAATACCTTACCTAACCTTTCCTTTTTTTTTCACAGACTTCGCTGGTTTGGTCACGTTCTGAGGATGGATGAGGATCGGGCGGTCAAGAGGGCATATTTGGGACGACCGACAGGTCGTCGTCCAGTGGGCCGACCTAGATATCGCTGGGGTGACAGTGTGGAGGCGGATCTGTGTCAGCTTCAAGCCGATGACTGGCAAGAAGTACCTAGCACAGGATCGGGACCGGTGGCGTTCTCTTGTTTCGGAGGCCAAGATCCTCTTTGGGTCACTGCGCCACAATAGTTAGTTAGTTACCTAACCTTTCCGGCTCCATCATCAGACCAGCCCCATGGTACCATATTATTCTATTGTCATCAAAGTTAAGTACATTCATTTATATCCTTTATTTATCTTTCGTCTTAGGCTAGGTTTTTAACAATAAATTTATAAAAAAGTAAAATACAATAAAGTAAGTAATTACAAAATATAAATACATTATAAAAAACCTAACCTAGAGTGCCGCCGGCAGCGGGGCAGGGCCCCATTTTACCGGTGGTTAGGGCTGCAGAGAGAGGAACCTCCTGACGATGCGGTTCCTCTCTCTGATGCGCGCCGTGTCCAGAAGTACAGCCTTCTGAATCTGACCCTTGATCCAGCCATCTAGCGAGAGTCTCTTAAGGTGTTTGTCGAGACTCTTGGCTATAAGACCGTTCGCCGAAACCACTATCGGGACAGTGATCGTCGATCATTTATGTTATTATTATTTATTTATTTATAGTTTTCTTATTTTTTATGGCGGAGAGGGGGTTGAAAACGTAAAAATCGAAAACGTTTCCGATTAGGTCGTAACTCGCCTGATGATGAATCGCGTACCGATTCGAAATTCGAAACATGTCGAGCGATATTTACGACGTGAGTGAACCCTTTTCACATGTACATGATGTACATACATATTTTAAGGAATATTATATAATATTATATTACACATTATATTTCACCGACACGACCTTCAAACCTTCAACGAAACAGCGTACTCCCACCTGAAAGGCCGGCATTTGTGACTCCGCTGGTGTTGCAGGTGTCTTCAGGGCGACGGTAATCGCTTTCCATCAGGCGATCCGTTTGCTCGTTTGCCCCCTATGACTTAAAAATATATATAGGTACCTATACTTGCAGTTCATGTGAAAGGTAAATTGCAATGATATTTTTAACAAGGATTTCCGGTTAGACCTTTCCGATCTGAAAATGGCTACATTGTTGAGTAAAAGGAAGATACAAGTGTTTCAATTTATTTAATTGTTCATGTGAGAAGAAATGTTGGATAGGTAGGTATAACAAGTTAATGTGACGAAATAAAAGTAAGAGCTGTCGTCAAGTGAGAAATCAAGTGTTATTAATTACATTTGCACATTCGAAGTATTCCCGTAAATAAATATTATGATCACGTGTTTGCATACAAGAATTTGACCGGCTATTTCCATAAGATAGCTATTGGAATTTAAGTGAACAAGAAACGACTGTTGATCTTGTTGCACTGATTACAGAGCAACAAGGTCATGGAAAGTGTTTTTTTTTTAAAGAAATACATCATCCACTTCCAAAAAACCAGCCAAGAGCGTGACGGGCTACGCTCAGTGTAGGGTTCCGTAGTTTCCCATCCTTCACAATAGACGGTTTTTCTCGTTTGCCCGCTATGACTTAAATATATAAATATTTTACAATTATTGTAATGATATTTTTAACAAGGATTTCCGGTTAGACCTTCCGATTTCAAAATGGCTACATTGTTGAGTAAAAGGATGCTATAGTACATACCTATTACAAGTGATTAAATTTATTTAATTGTTCATGTGAGAAGAAATGTTGGATAAGTATAGCAAGTTAATGTGACGAAATAAAAGGAAGCTGTCGTCAAGTGAGAAATCAAGTGTTAATAATTACATTTACACATTCGAAGTATTCTCGTACATAAATATTATGATCACGTGTTTACAAACAAGAATTTGACCGGCGCGGCTATTTCGATAAGATACCTATTGGAATTTAAGTAATGAACAAGAATTACAGTGCTGAGTGCAACAAGATCATGGAGTCTTTTTTTTTAAAGAAATACATTGCGAATACATCATCGAAATAGAATCATCAACATAAAACCGGCCATGAGCATGACGGGCCACGCTCAGTGTAGGGTTCCGTAGTTTCCCATCCTTCACAATAGACGGGCTTGAAACAGCGGTTTTAAGCCCGAGGTTTAAATTACGAGAAAGATTTCAAGCTCTATAAAAAAGGTCGTAAACGCCAAGTCAAGGTAACTGTAATTACTTATTACCTTCTGGAAGTTATAGATTATACGCCCCAGATTTAGTGGAATGTTTTAATACAGTATGGCACTTAACTGATATGTGTAACTTTCCAAGTATAAGGACACCGCGCGGCACTTACGTCATTTTAATGAAAATCATGAAATTTTGCGATAACTCAAAAACGGCTCAACCGATTTTATTCAATATAGTTTTCATTGAAAGTAATTATAAGGCCTCATTTTCATGATTTTTTCTATAATTTTTTGACCCGTGGTTGAAAAGGTAGAGGAGGGGGGGGGACGCTATTTTTTTTATTATCGGAGCGAATATTTACAAAACTGCTGACTTTACCAAATAAAAAATGTTTGGAGACCCCTATTATTTTTAAAAGACCTATTCAACGACAGCCCACACACTAATGTTGAAACGAAAATAAAATTCACCCCCACTTTATAGGTGTTCGAGAGGTATACCCGAAAAAAAGTTTTTTTTTTAGATTTTATTTTACCGTTTTGTCGGCGTGACTCATACCAAATTTCAGCTTTCTAGTACTAATGATCGCGGTGCTAAGCCGCGAACGGACGGACAGACGGACATGGTGAATCTATAAGGGTTCCTAGTTGACTACGGAACCCTAAAAGGAGGAGGTTCTATGTTCGACTGTATGTTAATTTTTTTATGTAAGTATGTCCACCGATTACTCCGCCAATTGTGGACCGATTTAAAAAAATATTTTTATATTTGAAAGAGTATACTCCTGAGGTGGGCCCATTATAACAGAGTTGGGATCTGATGATGGGATTCCAGGGAAATCAAGGGCAACCCTCAAATTTTATAGGCACTCATAACGTTTTTCATGTATGTTCTAAAGCTAAGTATTTGCATATGGTAGTCATCATCTTCCTATGCTGAGCTGATGATGGTAGGGTATAACTCCTTAACGGTTAGGAGTTAGTACATATTCAAACGATATGCATGCAAACAAGACCTCCCCGATCACCACGCCATAAGTATTCTATTTGAATCACTAAAAAGCAAAAAAATCAAAGCGCAACCGGTGCAGCTGCAGACTATAGAGGACAGTGTATGAAGCATTTATTTGAAACTACCCTCTACCAAAAAATCATGGTGACACTGTTTCATCTTTCCCGATGTCTGTCTGTCTGTAGTTAATAAAATTAGAGCCACTTCCTATTTTTCGATTTAATTGTGCACATATACAGTATACGAGTATAGGTATGTAAATCGGATGATACTGTTACTGCAATTCATAATCATAACAACATGAAGCTGATGATGATGGACCCGGAATGTAGGCATGGGAAGTGCATGGGAATTATTTACTTAAACGACATAACTTCAACATCGCATCGTAAGCTATAGTTCAATTTGTCTTTAACGACGAATAGACCTTTGTGAAAAAAAAATACTACTGTCAGTGATAAAATCTTGCTTTAAAAATATAATTCTTGGTCAAAACTTTTACGACACGTTTTTATTGCTGGCTATACTTTTTCCACGATCGTTAAGGGCAGACGAAACTAAGATAAAGGTGTAAAAGTTTCGAGCGCGCCATAGGTATCTAATTGGTTTTGCCGCCAATACCGCAGAATTTACCCTCCGTACGCAGGATGGCAGGATATCCGCCGCATTGCCGGGTACATTCCGAGAAGAAAGTGGCAATACTGTAGTACCGTCCCGTTTTTCTTAGATTATTTCATTAATGAGAAAGGGACGACACTACAGTATTGCCACTTTTTAATTTACACCCTTTTATGTCGAACTGTGTAATTGATGCCGTTGGAAAAAGAAGTCGATTTTTTCAGTGGAATCGGTAACTGTTTGTATATATACATATATATTATTATTATTGCTATATATTTAAGCTGTAAACTTAGTAAAGAAACATATTTTGCTAGATTTTTTGGCTCGCTATTCCTCCTCTTCGAAACTATTTTCATGGTTAATTACGTAATGCAGAAGCGAAACGCAATTTTCTTACGTTATCTATGGATTGGATTGTCAAACTCGGTTAAGTCAATTGTCAGGCTGTCGCTGTCACGTCACGTCATTCCATTCATCTAGTGAGTGGAGGAGTGTAGAGTACGGTCGGGGCGCTCGCGGAGCCCGAGTAGTGTAGTGTGTTGTGTAGTGAGTGGAGCGGTGGATCTGCCATGTGTCAGCCTCGCGTGTAACCGTCGAATCCGCTAATAGCCGAGCTTCAGCACACGCATGGTGAGTACCGAAAATTCTAAACACTTCCCTTCGTAGACACTACCCTAACACTGATCGAGCAGGAATTGGAGAAAAGTAATATAATAATCGGCATTAATAATTTTATATCTACAATATATACAATTTATTTGTGAATAACAGAGTAGCTAGCGTGCTATTATTTATTTGACAATAAGAGTGTTTAAAATCCTCATATTCTGGCGTAGAAGGACAATCTAATTGCATTCTAATAAGTGGTTTTGTTTCTATCAACATTGCGATTCTTTATTTGGAACTAAAGCTCAGTGTCATATAATTGCACAGGTATTATTGTCTGGGTAGGCTACCTCATTGTGTTTATGTTGTTTTGTATTACACTATCTAGACAGAGTATTGGCTTCAAGCACTATTTAGTGGTGTACCCTATCAATAGCATTTGTCATGTTGATCACTGAACTGTTATGACACATTTGTCCCCCCTTGTCTTAAACTAACTGTTCATGCACATCTACATCTGATTGAATTAAAACTTCATTTCTTATTGATGTCTTATGGTTTATTCATAATTTTTGACTCAACATTAACTAAATAAATGTAGTGAATTATTCAACTTCATCTTATTTGGTGAATGTCTGATGCTCTTGTCACCACAAAAATAACTATAGAACCATGCTCACTCCATAGAAATAGAAGCAGCAATACAATACTAAGTTGTGCCTTTGCAATCAGTTTATTCCAATTTCCATATTATTGAGTCTTTATAAGTAATAATAATTAGGAGCTCAAAAAGCTGAAATACCTGTTGTGCCATCTAGATTATTATTGTTTTTTTATAATTTACACATACCATAAATGCAAATCATAAAAACCCAATAAGCAAATACTTATTGAACTTAATTGTATGGCTTTTATAGAAAACTAGCTTTTGCCCGCAACTATGTCCGCGTGGAAGTATGGAAGCAACCTCAGACAACACGAAAGATATCCACCTAATCACCTTAATTAATAAATGGGATTATTAAAAGCGCCTAAGTAAATGTAAGAGCAATTGTGCTTGTGGTCTAATAATTACATTTCCTACAGGGTCATCGCACCCCAACAGAAATGTTCACTCACTTTTCAATCTTTTTAGGTATAATTTCCAGGATGAAAACTATCCTATGTCCTTCCTCGGATCTTAAACTATCTCTATGCCAAATTTCATCAAAATCGATTCAGAGGTTTAAGCGTGAAGAGGTAACAGACAGACAGACACACTTTCGCATTTATAATATTAGTATGGATGGGCAAATATTTTTATTACAATGTCAGAAAATTAAATATCATCATTCAGTTTGTTGAGCCACACACTTGTGTCAGATGTTAGGCGCAGTAGGTGTTCCGTAAACAAGGACAAACAGACTATGCTAAAAAGGCCCCATGTGCTGAATACTGTAATAATGTTGTAAAAATAGATAGTCATTTTTTTGTATGTAATATGCACTCAGTTTCAATCCTGCATCTAAATATTTCACAGCATCTAACAAAAGTGATGATCTGACGTTACAAGTCCTAAAAGATATAAATTAAATGCATTATAAAATGTGTGTTTGTAAAATTTTTGTTTTGTTAATAAGCATTACAAACCAAAAAAATAAAATAAAGCTCATAATTTGTCTCTTATGCGACTGAAGACATCATACATCAGTGGACTACTATAAACCACCCTGTCTGATGCATATCTGTAATACTGAGTGTATTTCATGGTCTTGTGGTTTTATGAAAATGTTGAAGATAAAATTCTGCTCAGTATGTAATGCCAAATGGGATTTCTTAAGCCAAAAATAGTGACAAAAATGTATGAAGGGGATCTTTCAAAATATTTAACTCTTGCACTTTACTAGCAAGTTAATAATTCTAAATGAACACAATGGTATAAGTTACAAAGTTGCAATTGCAATATTGTAACTCATTGGAACACTGAACAAGAAGATATTTGTTTGTGTTTATTTGTTACTTTGCTCTATTTTTTGCTCTAAAAGTGAGCTTTTCTACCCAAATAGGATAACATGTACAAGATAAGCTCTTTATGATTATTCGGACATCTTGGAAAATGTTTACTCAAAGGTTCGACAAACTGTAAAAAGAAGGACTAGTGGAGAACTATGTTTGCCGGTTAACAAACTGGAGATAGTGGAGAAGTTTCCCAGGGAAAAAAAATGTTACCATCATCTTGCCCTTTATAAAGGCTATCACATTCGTTGAGTGATATCCTTAAGTTTTGAGATGGAAATTTACTTACTTACTTACTCCGATGGCTCAGTGACCCAAAGTGAGTCATGGCCTCCGATAAGAGATTTCGCTACTCCTGACTATTTAGTGCCATGAAAATTTATCAAAGTATTTTTAGTACTCATTACGAAGTATGTCAGTAAGTAGGTCAACGTGATTTCTAAGGAATGCTAAGGCTCGTAATAAAAGCGGCAGGCAGTCGCGCGGTGACCGCCATTAGGAGTCCTAAAGTAGCATTAGTGACGTTCACGGTCGGGTATCACCCCAATGTGTGTGATACCCGGTGGACCATGCCACTGATTAGGAGTCATTGTTCATGATTTAATTAAAATCCGCTTATCACTACGCGATACTGGGGCAGCGCCCTTCCATGCTTACTAACCAATATGACAATGAAAAAACTAAATCGCGTTGTAGTATTTATTTTTAACCTACGTAAGCTCTGAAATGCTAATACATTTTAGAATGTTATCTTTGGAAGTTTAATTTAATTTACATAAACGATTGTCCGACTATGTAGGTACCGAATACATTTACAATTTCGGCATCTGATACTGTGATATGATAGTCCCAAACTTACAAATAAATTGCTTAGAATTTCTCAGAATATGGAATTTGCATGAATTTTGCTAAAGTCTATTCCAAAACCTAAACCTCTTCTGTGTAATAATAAAAAAGCGTCGTTAGCGTTACACCTATTTGCGCCAAAACACGTAACATCTTAGTTCAGTCGGTCACGGCGCAGGCGGCACTTTCGACTGTTCCACGATGTGTAGGTATTGTGTATTAACTAACTAGTACATTATTTCATAATACGACCTGAGATGCGCATAATAATGACAACGATAGCATCTTACGATGACGGATGGCGCAGTGGCAGTGGAGCTGCCTACTAAGCCGGGGCGGCGCTCCTGGGTTCGAATCCCGGCATGGGCAAATATTTTGTGTGATGAACTCGAGTATTTGTTCCTGGGTCATGAATATTTTTACTAGGTATTTAAGTATGTATATCGTCGTCTAAGGCCCATAACTTTCCTTAACTTTGCAAGTGACCTTTACTAAATTAACAGCAGTAAAAAAGTCCTTGTCTATCTTGGTTCTTTGACAACGAAAAAATTATCTCCAATTTACGACCCTGTTTGGATCTAAAGGATATAATAACTCTTTTGATAGACCTAAAACTAAGTTTCATTATCAGAACGACTTACCATGCCTACATAGGGTAAACAACCCTATTTTCGGCTCTCTAATTGAGACGTTAAACTTTAATCAGACAGTAACGTTCACACGCTTAAATCATGATCATGACCAACTAGGCGCCAAAATTCATACCTATAAGCACCTGTAAACGACTTCTAAGCAGGTACAGTTTAACGTAAATTATCGTTTACATAGCGTTAGTATAAGTAGGTATTGTCACGGGAGTTGAGGCGAATGGATCACGAACACATCTACGTAAAGTACTAATTGCAAAAAATGAAATTAATGTGTGAATGGAAATGTAATACTTACACAAAAAGATATATTATTATATGTATTGTATAGCAATATATTTTCAAGAAATTGGTTATTCAAACAGTAGAAAAATAAGAGTTTAAATAAATTTTTGGTCTATTTTTTTAATTCGGAATACTACAATTCAACAGCAACGATGATTTAAATAGTATTTTATGCAATCGTTGCACAATGAAGGTTCTTAAAGTCAAGTACCGCGTTTAGGTCACGAGGCTTGCCGAGTGGCCTAAGTAAGGTACGAGATTTTAAGACCTAATTGCGTAACTATTGCATACAATACTTTTTATACCTACGAGCAAAACACAGAATTTTTTTTTTTACTTTAATCGTCATTCCCCACTATGAATTTTTATTTTTGATGTACTTAACCTTTTTCGTTCAACTAAAACTGACCTATTAAAAAAAACATGATCGCGATGGACATGGCGGGTGCCTCGTGGTGGGTAAACATTTTTGACAAGTAATTTCAACCAATCAATGAACAGTAGCGTGCTTTTTTTTAATTGAATATGCTGATGTTCTCTTTTTGAAATTATTAGAGTTGAGTAGAGAGATGTGTTAGAGTATAGAATTTTAGTAAAGGATTAAAAAGTGCGTTATTGTGATTTTGTCTGTTAAATTATAAAAATTGACAGTTTAAAGTACGCGAGTATAAAAAATGGATATTGTAAAATAGGTAAGGTGGGGGAAGATTGAATGGTTTTTTGTCGAGATAGACAGTGTTGTTTTAAAACCCTTATAAAATAAAAATCTATTTATATCCCTTCAAGTGTATTAATTTGAAGGCATGGACAAGGGTTATATTTTTGTATTCTGTTGATAAAACTCGGCTATGCCTATTCTAATATATAAAAATAATAAAATAAAATACACTTTTGTCTAAAAAATTGACGGGTCAAGATGGAAAGGTGGAGGGGTAAGATTGACATAGTTTCTAAATGCTTTTAAATGAATGCAAACGGTGGCTGTTGCTCGTTATTCAATAGAGTTTCTTACGCTGAACAGATACAGCTGATTGTTGCGTGAATATTCCTGATAGGTAACGAGAAAACTACAGTAGAAAAAAAACTATTTCACTCTTACCTCGCTATATAGGAAAAACCGGCCAAGTGCGAGTCGGACTCGCGCACCGAGGGTTCCGTATAAACACTTTCCATCCCTAAGTGGTTAAGTTAAGTTTGCACCTGGTATGTATAGCGCCCCATATAAATTAGGTGCAAAGTTAGGTATTAATAGGTATTAAAAAAAAACTACTTACTAGATCTCGTTCAAAACAATTTTCGTTGGTAGTTTTTATAGTAATGTACATCATATGTTTTTTTTAGATTTTTCATTTTCTTATTTTAGAAGTTAGAGGGGGGGGGACCAACTTTTTTCCACTTTGGAAGCGTCTGTCACGCAAACTATTCGGTTTAGAAAAAAAATGTTTTAGAAACCTCGATATCATTTTTGAAGACCTATCCATAGATACCCCACAAGTATGTGTTTGATGAAAAAAAAAATTTTGCGTTTCAGTTCTAAGTATGGGGAGCCCCCAATATTTATTATTATTTTTTTATTTTTGCATCAAAATCTTAATGCGGTTCACAGAATACATCTACCTACCAAGTTTCAACAGTATAGCTCTTATAGTTTCGGAAAAAAATGGCTGTGACATACGGACGGACAGACAGACAGACAGACATGACGAATCTATAAGGGTTCCGTTTTTTGCCATTTGGCTACGGAACCCTAAAAAGGACAGTGATTCTCAAACTTTTAATTGGACACTTAAAAACTAAACACTTTTTTATATTATGATTAATGATGATAAATTCTCTATTTTATCAAAAGATGTATAAAAAAAGAACCGACTTCAATAAAACTAAAAAGCCAAAAAGAACCCGTTCAAGTACAGATTACATTTGACTCACCCTTTGAAGTCGGTCCCAAACCACTCAATTATTATATTTATATATTATAGTTTACATGAGGTTTGGCACCGACTTTGGCACGTCGCACATTTGCGTCGATCCTGGCCGAACTGAAGATCAAGTGCTGCTTATCGACCATTTGCCTCCAGCGGATCCTGCAGTATTTCGATCACGTGGCTAGACGCGAGCCAGATAGTTTGGAAAAGCTCATTGTAGTTGGCCACGTGGAAGGAAAAAGGGCCCGTGGGAGGTCACCGACCCGATTGACCGATGCCGTGAAAGAAGCCTATCAGGAAAATCTACAGGCGTCAATCCGGAAGGCGGAAAACCGTGTGGAGTGGAGAGCTTTGGTGCAACACATAACGGCCTCAAATGGTCACAACCCTCAGTCATGAGGAAGCGAGGAAGAAGAGAGAGAAGTTTTATTGAAGTTGGTTAATTTTTTTTTTTTTTTTGCTTTTTAGTGATTCATATAAAATACTTATGGCGGGATAATTGGGGAGGTCTTGAAGGCATGAATCTCGTTTGAATTATCTCCTAACTCCTAACCGTTAAGGACTTGTACCTTCCATCATCTGCTCAGCATTGGAAGATGATGACTACCATATGCAAATTGCAAATACTTAATTAGTTTTAGAAAATATATGAAAAACATTATGAGTACCTATAAAAATTCAGGAATTCCTTCCATTCCTCATAGATCTCGTCATCAGATCTTCACCAAAATTTTATGGGACCAACTTTGAGATGTCTATTCATGAATCTACAAAGAATTTTCCAAATCGACTGATAAATGACGGAGTTCTGAGGTAACAAACATAAAAAATGGTTGCCTGTAAAGTCGGTTTTACGGGCGAAGGAAGATTTTACGTGACAACGTCTTATTCTCGGTAGAATATTTATTGATATGAATATTATTAAATTGCACAATAGGAACAAGGAATTGAATGAAAATAAGAATTGCACAAATCCCTCTTCCCTCTTCCCTCTTCCCTCTTCCGCCCTCTTCCCTCTTGTTACAGTAATGCTCGATGAATGAAAATAAGAATTGCACAAATTTTAACTATAGAAATATATTTTGTCTCTCTCTCTCATCAGACGTGAGCGGGCGTTACACTTTTTCATGAGTGACTCCGAGCGCAACCAAATTTAAGACGTTGTCACGTCAAAAAAGGGGTGTTTTCTTGCAGCATGATTCATTAATTTTGTTACAAATTAAGTCGGATATAATATTAGGAAATGAAACATGAATATGTGTTCCCTTTGACATACATTTAAAATCCGCGTAGCAAATTAATTCAGAGTCTTAGGTGCTTACATTTAAAATAACAAACACCTTGGGAACAAGAAAAAATATTATTGATTATCCAGAGATCACGACACAACAAAAGTAATTGTATGAGGCAGCTTTAATTGTTGAATTGAATTAAACTCAACGCGCAAAACAAGTAGGTATCATGAAGGCAAATCTACTCGTAACTAAATAAAATAACATATATAAATATAAAAGAATTACTCAAATGGAAAGTAGTGTTCCCAAACCAAAGCTTCATAGAGTTATCTTAATCTTTAAATTTTTTTATTGAACAATGAGTGGGTACATTTCTTTGATCTGACGATTTCACTCAAATCGACTTAGTGACAAACTAAGAAAATATTGTTTTTATAAGTATAAGTTTAAGACTCACTATATGTTTCATTTATACTTCATAATAACTACATATTTACCTTATCATGAGGCCAATAAAAAAAAAATGGTTCGTTAATATTTTTTTTAAGTCCAAAGTTTGAGAATCTGTCTGTTTTTCTATGACTTTCAAAAACGGGGGAAGATTGAAACATTACTATTTCAATGTTACCCCATTGAAATTGACTGGGGAAAGATTGAAGCTTCTCGTAAATCACAATATAAGAGTAATAGATACACCTAGCACTAGTAAATAAATATAAAATCTAAAATAATACATAAATATTCAGTCAAAACTTTTATTCACACCCTATTAATCAAGTTATGAAACACGGGGTAAGATTGAAAATCGACGAATTGACCACGAAATGCTGACCTTCACAAAATAACACATAACATGCGTCTACGCACTCCGAGCGGTCTCGGGCAACTGACTGGCGGATCCTAATAAAATGGCGGTTAAATTGATGATACCAGCATTAAAAAAAATAAAAAATTTAAGGAGTTATGTGACACTTTTTATCTTCCCCCTTTTTTCATCTTCCCCCACCTTACCAAAATAGTTATGCATTTTAGCTTTAAATACATTTTCATAAATCATAATAATTTATTAACTATATGTACTTAGTCATTTATTATAATGACTACATGTAATATATATTATTTATTATATTTAAATGACGATATATTCTGAATACATTGAAATGAAATACCAATTTTAATAAACAATCTGCATTTTTGAGCATGTACAAATTACATTTGAATCAGATTTTGAAGTCGGTTACTAATTTATTTATTTTACGTCACCCTAGGCCGTAAGTGGGATTTTCTGCCCGCCACGCGGCAGGAGAACATCTCACTTCCTGGTCAAGGCAAGACGTAAAACTTTAGACAAAGCACGGGCGGTAAGTGGTTAATTTAGATCGCATATTTATACACAAACACCTACGCTCTGGGACGTTCACGAATTTACCGCCCTAGGTATGTATAATGTACGATTACTGGCAAAGACAATTTACTTTTTTTGTAACAATGTCACTGATGTAAACAATGAGGAAACAAGACTAAATATTCCGCATATTACAAGTAAATTTCGCATAATAAAGCCAAAAATACCCATGCACTGTGAGGAAAGTCGTGTTTTATTAATACGATTCAATATTTATTTCAGTTGAAGAACGAAGGATTGCGCAACATTCCGGTAAACGTTTTGAATTTGGTATATCGCTACTAACATTTTAAATACACATTATTGCCATATGAAAGCTGTTTGTAGCGCCACTATCCCATTTCAAAATCCGCAATTTGTAGCCAATGAATATTATATTTATAGCGCATATAAAAATGTATCTACTTTCCTTAAATCGGATGTTTTTAGGGTTCCGTAGCCAAATGGCAAAAAACGGAACCCTTATAGATTCGTCATGTCTGTCTGTCCGTCCGTCTGTCCGTCCGTATGTCACAGCCATTTTTTTCCGAAACTATAAGAGCTATACTGTTGAAACTTGGTAGGTAGATGTATTCTGTGAACCGCATTAAGATTTTGGTGCAAAAATAAAAAAATAATAATAAATATTGGGGGCTCCCCATACTTAGAACTGAAACTCAAAAAATTTTTTTTCATCAAACACATACGTGTGGGGTATCTATGGATAGGTCTTCAAAAATGATATCGAGGTTCCAAAAATATTTTTTTTCTAAACCGAATAGTTTGCGTGACAGACGCTTCCAAAGTGGAAAAAAGTTGCCCCCCCCCCCCCTCTAACTTCTAAAATAAGAAAATGAAAAATCTAAAAAAAACATATGATGTACATTACTATAAAAACTACCAACGAAAATTGTTTTGAACGAGATCTAGTAAGTAGTTTTTTTTTAATACCTATTAATACCTAACTTTGCACCTAATTTATATGGGGCGCTATACATACCAGGTGCAAACTTAACTTAACCACTTAGGGATGGAAAGTGTTTGTACGGAACCCTCGGTGCGCGAGTCCGACTCGCACTTGGCCGGTTTTTATTCTAAAAAAACAGTTCCTAACGAAATACATTAAAGTATGGAACTCCTTGCCGGCTCATGTGTTTCATCCCTCTTATAACTTGGGACCCTTCAAACGAAGCGTGAAGAAGCATCTCTCGGGCCAGCATAGCAGTGTCAACTGACTTGGCACGTCAGTTGCCATTGCGACTTGGGCTTCCCTTTTTGCTTACCATCTGGCGAAGTGGGAGCCACTATGTTGTGCCGTTATAAAGAAAAAAAAAATAAAAAAATACCTTGAATAGGGCCGGACTTAGAGGGCAAGGGTACTTTGAGGCGTACTTTTGACGTTGACTACAACATTCGTCGAAAGCCCTTTGTTTACTCTATTGAATGTAACTTGTGCGGGTTGTCCTTACTCACCTGACCTCTGTGCGCAGATTGTGATCATAGAGAAACCTCGGCTCATAGAATAATTCCGTGAATTAATGAAGTGATGATTACACCTGCGTGACGATGCCCAATCATACAAATGTGTTAACCACGACTTTAAATAAAGGTGAAGGCGTCGAGTTAGCGGAAGCAAACGGAGATTATAATTTTGATTGATTAATTGGAACGAAGATACTGCTGATAAACCGCTCTTCAGAGTTTACACGACGTTTGTACTCACTTGTATACAAGTACAAAAGTCGTGTACATACCTACAATATGTAAACAGTTTATTATACACAAAAAAAAACAAGAAATACATTTCAAAAGAATAAGCGTGTACAAAGGCGAACTTATCCCTTTAATGGAACTTGCTTGTCGTTTATTTATTTATTTTAACTTTATTGCACAAAACAAATGGTAAGTACTCTCTACCAGGCAACCATAGGGCCAAACGGAGATGAAACAGATAAAATATAGTAGTTTCCCGTATAAGTTATTAAGGATGATTTCATTTTCATACTAAACCTTCTTATCTCTTAAAAAGATCCTTCGAAAACATTGTAAAGAACTGTGAATCTTTTGTGTAACTTGTTTTACTATGTTATTTGCTAAAATCTTTGCCCGTTGAGAATATCTCGTTGTTCAGACGTAGTGACAAGATGTAGCATTTCTGTAGTATTATGACTTTATGAGATATTCGTGTTACTGTTACTTTGCAATGCAATTAACTTATAGACATTTAATTACCTATCTTTAGGTATAGTTTAGGTAATTAATTATCTTTAGAGTCTAGCGAAATTTAGTTGGACGGTGCGGCCCCGCGTCGCTCATAACAATTGGTAATTAACACGCGATAACACATATACACAATACATGTAATAAAATATTATATGAGCATTTCTCAAAAGGTTGTACACAATTAAGACAGAAAATTAAAGTCCAATATAATTTTCCTATTTTGTTACCAATTATTTTAGTAATTTTATATCAATGTTATGGTTATGTTCGGTAATTAAGGTTCTGTTATGCTTATACTTTTTTAATTATACGTAATCTGATATCAATGTATTGGAAATCACAATAAAAAATAGTTACAAAATAGGAAAATTATATTTGACTTTAATTTTCTGTCTTAATTGTGTACAAACTTTTTGAGAAATGCTCATATGTCTGGACCTATAGGTATAGGGAAAATGTCCGAAACGGCAAATTTAGCAATATCTAGCCTAGCTTAGCTGATAAAACCGTGAAACGACAGTGTTAAGTGTATGCATGTGGGGCGCTGCGGGCATTCTCAATTTATTCATTGCGTAATTATTATCACACATATACTAAAAACCATTGGGTATGTGGAGGTTAGTCTCACCCAATTTATTGGCCTTTAGCTACTATACGAATTAAGTACCTATTGTGAAAGGTCACAATTGGTACTAATTGCTATTTATATGTATATCCATATCTCCTTAGATATGGACATAAATAGCAATATTTGTAAAAGAGGTCAACATTAACATTGAGAAATTCACGAAATTTAATGGTTGCTTGCTACGTCTTCGAAGCATATGCCACGTTTTAAGAAATCCAATTCTCGTCATAATAAGCGAACGTTTTGAAAAACAGATAATATTATGATCCGGTGCAAACGCTCGGTCCCACGCCGTTAAAGTTTATGATCGTTATGGGGTATGGCTGAGGCGTCTTATTGGCGAATATTTCTGATTGATTTGGCAGCACTTGGTGAGATAATCTCCAAGAAACAGCAGTTATCCGATCGTAGATCGAACATTTAGCTCATTCTGTAGCTTAGGACCAAACCTGTGCGAGAACGAGCGATGTGCCTATTTATGTGAAGTAGAACTAGTAGAGATGTGAAAAGGAAAATTAAAATTTCTCACAAAGACCTGATAAAAACTGAACGGTCCGAGGATGCGTATAGCGGATTAAGCGGACCTTTTTCAGAAATGTGTGCTCCTTCCACACATTTCTTGTCCACAACGTTCATGCTTGTATTACTGTTTGTGTGTTCTAGCAAAGCTGTGTCAAGCGAGGCTAGGAAAATAAAGTGTTGCTAGGTGATTGTTGGTATTTTTGTCTCGCACACTGCTTAGCTACCGCGCACAGCACGTGGTGGGTAGCAATGTTCGCATCGGTCGACTTTCAACTGACAAGTCTTTGCGTGATGCGGCGTCAGCAGCGGCAGCGTTGCCCAACCTGACAGTGAAGCGCTGCGGTATGCGCATTCTCCGTTACGCAACTGTTTTAACACCACTCCATCGCGATCGTGTTGCGACAAATACGCTACATTCATTTACACTATCAGTGTGCAAATTGTAAATACGCTTTTGACTTTGAGATAGGCCGGCTACCAAGCAGGTAAAGCGGTGCAGGGAAGTCGCAACGGATGTGATTTCCGCTCCCGCCGACTACTGCTGATAAGAATTTGGCCACGAGTTGTAACGTCACGTCAAGTGGTAGCGATAGGTGATAGGTACTGGCGGCTTCTGTGAAACCTCTTCATCGTGCCAGTAGGTACTCGATATGAAGTGGGGTGGGAAAAACCGAACGCGTAGGTACAATCTGACTCATCAAACTACTTGAATCAAATACATACTGCTTGTTTAATTTCATCTGCCGCACTAGCTGATAAGATAAAAATAACAGATATGTGAATATCACAGCCTTGCCGACTCAATATTATAATATATAAGTACTTATAACTAGGGTTCTGTCGCATCATTGCGCAGTACGACCACATGCTCCCGTAATTGCAGGTGAAGCTTACGTAACATATTAATGAGTCAATATTTTTCCAGTTCCCGCGATCTGTTTTATTTACTCGGAGATAAGCGCGCAAATAGATCATTGCTTATTATCATCGCTGACCGTTTATAGCCCGCCATCAATATTTTTTTCTCCAGTGAAGTAGAATTATTTGTACAAATATAAGTGCCGACATTAAGGCCCGTCAATATAACTCGATAAAAGGATTTAATAAGCGCATTTGTTTGCTTTCATTGCGTGATCGTGTGTAAAGCCGATTGCAAGGTCCGATCGATTGCTTTATCGAGTTGAATAAGTGTCCTTAGTTCGAGGCTCGTCGCGAGAAGTGTAAGACTCCCGGTAATTATTTAACGCGGGCGGCTCCGGGCTCCGGTGTCAAGTGTTAGTGGTGACACTCGATCCTGCACGTGAGGCCGCGAGCGTCAACGCCGTATCCATTGCACTCCGTCATCGCAGTGCATACTACAAATATCTGTGCTCTGTTCAATCCAATATAAGAGCACACGGGACCGCACGCAGGGCCCTTACGAGGTAACTCCAACCTAAGAGTAGCCGAAAAGCCAACCGCTTTTTTACTGCCCAATTGGTCCCCTAATGACTGAGTGTCCAAGAGCCGTTCTACATTAACACCGTCACATGCATTAAGATTGTACCTCGACACGACACGACACGACAAAATATTGTCTGTTTCGTCCAAGTGAGAAGGGGGATGCTGAGTCCCACGACAAGAAGATTCGCAGCAAGTTACAATAGCCCACTGAAAGCAGCCTGTCAGATTCTTGGATGTCATCTTTGGCTGTTGCTGCCTTACTCAACTTCAGAAACAAAGTAAGAATCCCATCTAACCGGCATTAACTTTAATCGAGTGTAATTTTAATCTATTTCTCATAATTAAATGTCAAATTAACATAATGGCCGTCGGTAGTTTGCGTTCGTGCTGCGGATTTTTGACAACCAACACAGGCTATGTGACCTGACTTCAACCGAACTTGAACTTTAACGGATTACATTTGAGAAATAGTGAAACTGAGTAGTCTCGCTTTGATATGACGCGTAACGGGCATCGTAGGTGCTTTAAGAATTCAAAAGGTAAAAAAATGCGGCTGTATCGAGATCTACGTCACTCTCAGGTAGAGTATTCGTGGTATCTACGTGGTGCGGTCCAACAGTTTCCGGCCTAACAAAGAGAAAAAGTTACTAGGAAATTTAACGCAAAACGATACAAAATTGGATCTAAATTAAAAATTATAGAAAACAGATTTGTCCGTTTACCGATACTTACTTATAAAACTTAGACGATATTTACAAAACTTTTTTTATTTTTCGATACGGTTTCCCTCTATTTCAATGCACTTTTCAGACATCTAAAGAGGCCTTATTTTTCCTTTAAAAAAATATTTTTTCATATTATTATCTATTATATCTTAATAAGCATTTCTATCTTATAAATAAATAAAGAAATAAATAAATATCAGACAACCTCACTTATATACTTATAAAAATACTGAGAAGTTTTGACCTCAAAATGGGCGTAAACTGCACGGGTCACTTCATCATCCGAAGAAAATCTTCTTCCCCTTAAAGCTACCTTAAGTTTCTAGAACAAATAATAGTAACTATAGGGACCAGGTCGGGACTATAAGGTGGGTGGCGAATTCCTTCGAAGACACATTTTGCAATAAGCAGCCTTAGCATTCTTTGGAGCAGTGTGAACGGGAGCATTGTCGTTGAGAAGCCAGACACCTCTGCTAAGTTTTCCACGACGCTTAAAACTTGATTGCTTCTCGTACCTAACTGCTCAATAAGGGTGGCGTAGTAGATGCCATTTACCATGGTATTCCTTTCTTTTATGGCAATCAGTAGTATTCCGTGACAATCCCAGAATACCGTAGCCATTATCTTTTTGGTGGATTGTATTACCTTGACCTTTCTAGGTGGCTTTTCACCAGGACGACGCCACTCCATCGATTCCCTTTTGGAGAGAGAATCATCCCCCGGAACAATTGACTGCAAATAACTCTCTCCGTGTCGTCTATACGCGCCTTAAACTTCTTGAACTTCTTTTCGCTCACTTCGCTGCAACCTCGAAAGATTCTTTATTCATGTGAAGATGTTCATGAAGAATCCTAAGAATTGAAGTTTTCGAAAGCCCTGTCCTTGCCGCTATTTCTTTTTAGTCATAAGTCGCCGAACACTGAAAACTTCTTATTCCACTAATTTGACACAGTCCTGGCGAGTGCGTCCACAGGCCGGCCGTAGCGAGATTCGTCGTCAATGGATTCTCGCCTTAAACGAAACTGCTTAAGTACTCTATTATTTAATGGTGGAAAATTACGGAGACGTATATCCCCGTACGCAGCATCTAACCTTTTTTTTATATCGGTCGGGCTGACCCCTTCCTTTCTTAGGATCACGGACCGATACACTAATTTAAACATTTTGACAACTTTCAGACTTCCTTTATTCGAAACGCCGTCAATTCGAAAGCAGAACAACAGCAACCTCAAAACTATACACGAATCAGCAGAATAAAAGACAATCAAAATTACACATTTTTTGTTTTTTTTTTTAAACCGCCATATTTCTCCAGCCGACGATATGCTATCCTTTTTCAACGCCTTTTTCTAGGGTATTCTTGATCGATGTGCCTTTAAGCAGTTAAGAGGTCCTTATCCTCATACCGCCCAATGCAACAGAATGTAGGTACATTTCACTTGAACAGAAATAAGACGTTTTATAAAGCACATGAGGTTGTATTTATTTCTTTTAAGAATTTGTTTTCATTGATTGATTGTTTGTACAAGTATATTATTGTTTATTTATTTGTATTCTTATATTATTGTTACGTCACGGCCGTCAAGATAGGGAAACATTGATAAAATTCGTCTAAAATAACCGCAGTGATTAGATCTGGTTACCATCCGACCATAGTCATGTGTATTCGTTGCATTTTCGTGAAGAGGATAAATATACCACTAAAACGGGAAGGCGTTTTCTGAAGAAGTGCTGTTGTTGTTGAGTTAACTAACTAAGCCTTTAATACAAAGATCAAAGCTTAAAGAAAAATTGAAAAAGGAGCTACCTGGGGGAAGAGACCGGGAATCGAACCCGGTACCTCTGGATTGCCGGTCCAGCGCGTAAACCATTTCGCTCCAGGAAGATCTGACGAATTTTTCCTTATGCCTTGTGTGTCGGTCTTATGTCTTATGCATTGTTTTATTTGAAAGGTTTTTACACCTTAGCGACCTCTATGTGAATACGTTAATATTCACATCTTACCGCACCACTTTACAGTGGTGACCGAGCAAGCGAGAGAGGGCGCTGTTGGTTTTATAAATTTATGAAACATGTAATGACTCATTTTTTAATGTGGGTAGGTACACCACAATTTTATTTAAGCCTTTAATACAAAGATCAAAGCTTAAAGAAAAATTGACAAAGGAGCTACCTGGGGGAAGAGACCGGGTCAATATTAACTTATTACGGAAAGTGATACGAAGCCGGCAAGCCCATTTCACGGCTAAGGCATGTATAGTGCTTTTCTCGAACATATGCAATGAAATAAAAAAATACACCACTCAAAAAACATAATTCAGCTGTTCAGCCAGTTCATGAACACAGAGGCCATGTTTTAAAAAAAGTATTTTTAATTTTCCCTCCAATCCTCCATACTTTTTTTTCTTTCGGAAGTCGTCCACGTTTGAATATTAGGGCCATTATACACAACCTTATAATAAGAATCTTAATTTCTATAATAAATAAAATAAAGGCAGAGGATTTTTAATATTGTCTAGGGTCTCTGGTGACTTACATAGTCATCAGTTCGTGTGTAATAGGCCTTAACGCGGATATTGTTGGTCCGATACCCATTTCAGCCCCTATTGTAGAGTTGCTAAGCCGCGAAATTGTGCGCATCGGGTTACAAGCATGAAATTTCTACCACACATAGAGCGTTCCACGGTGATCATTTTCAGATGTGGAGGGAAGTCAGATTCGTTCCCTGCGTGGCGGGAGAGCGGGGTGAAGAGGACCAAATACTGCTCTTTTTCTTTTTTTTTATTACTGATCAGTTAAGGCTATTAGGGCTTGTGCGGCATCGTTTTCGCGTGAAATAGATATTAGCTATTCATTTTTTATGTTATTTAAGAATAGTTTGATATAAAAATTTGGGTTTATTGCCGAAAAGGTAAAAATCACAACAAGTTTTTTTTATTCAGAACGATAAATTGGTTATATATCCTGAATATTTACAATTGAAAAAAATACTACTAAACAGCAAAATTAATCTTGTTTTTAAAAATGTATACATATTGAGCACATCTGATACAAATAATACCTTGAAAACAATATTGATGTTAAGCTTACCCTGCGTGCTCTAGTAAATTTTGCTAAGTCGCCAAATTGTGTACATCGGCATACAACCACGAAATTTCTACCACAGATCGAGTATTCTGCGGTGATTATTTTCAGATGTGGAGGGAAGTCAGATTCGTCCCTTGTGCGGCGGGAAAGCGGGGTGAATTGGACAAAGGAGTCCTCTTTTTCTTTTTATATTGCTAATCAGTTAACGCTACTAGGACTTGTGTGGTATCGTTTTCGTGTAAAACAGATATCAGAAATTCATTTTTCATGTTATTTATTCATAGTAATATATAAAAATATGGGTGTATTTCTGAAATGGTAAAAATCACAACAAGTTTTTTTTTATTCAGGGAGATAAATTAGTTATATTAGTTTCTAATAATATATGCATAGTGGGCACTCTTCATACAAACAGTAACTTAAATAAATTGTTGATGTTGAGACTAGCCCGTGTGCTCGTGATACATTAGCAAAAAAATATTTTGTTTTAAGTACATTAATTTGTTTTTATAGGACGTATATGGTACCTAAATATAATATGTAAAAGCATGTTAATAATCATTATTTAATGTATTTAATGAAGCAAAATAGGATGCGTTCGGACATTTCGTTGGTTACGCCGACGTTAACATATATATTTTAAGTTACTGTTTGTATGAGAAGTGCCCAATATGCATATATTTTTAGAAACTAGATTAAATGTGCTTTATAAAATAATAATAATAATTTGAAAATGTTAACAAAGTCTATCTAATTTACCTCACTGAATAAAAATAAATCGTTGTGATTTTTACCTTTTCGGCAATACACGCATATTTTTATTGAGAACTATACAGAAATAACATAAAAATATAATTTGTGATATCTGTTTTACACGGAAACGATACCAAACAAGACCTAGTAGACTTAACTGACCAGCAATAAAGAAAGAAAAGAAGGATACTTGGTCTTATTCACTCCGCTCTCCCGCCTCACAGGGGACGAATCTGACTTCCCTCCACATCTGAAAATAATCACCGTGGAACACTCTATCTGTGGCAGAAATTTCATGCTTGTAACCCGATGCGCACAATAATGTTAGAAAAAAGCGGACTAACAACTCTACTACTAGAAGAAAAATTTGAAAATATATTTCTGCTGATTAGCCTGTTCATGAACACGACGCCATGTTTACATTAAAATTTAAAAAAAATGACTTCCTGCCTAGGTCTTCGATTTTGTATGAAATTCCTTTACAGTTCTCTCGAATTGTTTCGCCCGAAACCTGACACTTCGATGCCTGTTTTAACGCACGTTATGACTATATTTCATTGCATGTTTGAGAAAAGCTTATTAAATAAAGGATTAACGGTTATATACCTATAACATTATATATCGCGTTATCGGTGTTACATTTCGGACTGGCAATGCCGCGCCGATAAGGAAATTTAGTTATAATTATAATTCGAAACCCAACTTTGACATTTCACCCAACGTACTTGTAGGTCGTAGTCGTACTCGATTCCGTAATTCTAACGTACATATCCATTTCAGGTGCGCTGTGCTTCTCTCGCCCTCGCTCGCGCCCCGTGAGCGCGCCATGGGCGTGCTGGGCGTGTTGGGCGCGCCGGGCGTGCGGCGCGCGCCCGCCGTCGCGCTGCTCGCGCTCGCGGCGCTGCTGCTGCTGCTGCTGGCGCGCCTGCCGCCGTCCGCGCCCGCCCGCCGCCCGCCGCCGGCGCCCCGCTCCGAGGCGTCGTCCGCGCAACCCGCCAACCGCACCGCCACGCCCGCGCACGCCGCCAACACCACGGCGCACCAGTCCCCGGCTGCCGAGGCGCAGCCGCCCCCGCCGCCGCCCGATAAAGCGGCGCTCGCGAAGGGAACGAAGAAGGCCACCGCCGGGAAGGAAAAGAAGGGCGAGGTCGAGGGCCCTCTGCCGCCGGGCGCGGTGCTGACTCGCGACCTATACGTGGCCGGGCACTCGCGCCCGCACCCCGAGCTGTGCCCCGCGCTGGGCGCGCGGCTGCGGCTCGTGATCCTGGTGTCGTCGGCGCCGTCGCACGCGTCGGCGCGCGAGGCGGTGCGCCTCACGTGGGGGCACGCGGCGCAGCGCGCCGACGTGGCGCTCGGCTTCGTGCTGGGAGCGTCGCCGCCGCAGTTCCGCGCGGCGCTCGATCGCGAGGACGCGCTCTACGGCGACCTCATCGAGGGCCGCTCCGTCGACAGCTATTCGAATCTGACCCTCAAGACGCTGTCGATGCTCGAGTGGGTAGACACGTACTGCCCGCGTGCGCCCCGGCTGCTCAAGACGGACGACGACATGTTCATCAACGTGAACAAGCTGCTGCAGTTCGCCGAGTACCCCGGACGGCGGAACGCGACCAACACCGTTTGGGGCAAGGTGGCGCGGCGTTCGCGGCCCGCGCGCGCGCCGCGTTCGAAGTACTTCGTCCCGCCGGCGCAGTTCCCGGGCAGCGTGTTCCCCGACTTCGCGACGGGCCCGGCGTACCTGGTGACGGCGGACGCGGTGCGGCGGCTGCTGCGCGCGGCGCCGGCGGCGCGCTACCTGCGGCTCGAGGACGTGTTCGTGACGGGCGTGCTGGCGGCGCGGCTCGGCATCCGGCGCGTGCACGCTCCCGAGTTCTACAACAAGAAGGTGGCTCCGCACCCTTGCGCCGTGCAGCGCGGCGTCGCCATACACATGGTGCGCTACCACGAGCAGTTCGACCTGTGGCGCAAGCTGCTCGACGGCAAAACCAAGTGCGCCAGCTAGCCCACGGGCCGAGCCTGAACGAGACGAAATCGAGAAACAAATCAGTCGAACTTATATTTTTTTATTTTGCTTTTTTACAAAGCGCGAATTGCGGAGTGTCGCCGCATGGTGCCCGGGGGCGCGGCGCGTCGACCGCCTTGACGCGCCGCGTCAGCCTGCAGTGTCAGTGTTAGTCGTAAGTAGATAATGTACTTAGATATACGTATTTAAGCCTACGTAAGATGTATGGACGTTAATGTATAAGATTGAATGTTGTATTTTGTCGAATTTTATTCCAATTCTAATTTTAGACTGAAGGTTGTTAGGAATCTCTTATTATGTATTAGGGACACTAGGGAGGGAAGGAATCACAGATCACCTCCACTAGATAGCTAATATCGTTAGTTTTATTCGCGATTCAGTTCACCGCGCGGCGGGGCAAGGGGTACGCGGGGGCTGCGTCACGAGGCCGATTCAAAAAGCGCGCGTACCTACTCATAGAGATGGGACATGTTCATTAGAAGCGTATGAATCATGACAGAATATTATTGCTGGTACAGTGGTACACAGTTGTAATACATTGTGTAAATAAAGGAGATTGTGTCAAAATTAATAAAGTAAGGTTAAGAAATAAAGTTATACGTAGCAGGTTACGCAATGTTTTAAACTAAAGGATTTTACGTAGTTTAACCTTATAGAAATTTACGAGATCTAATTATTTCTGTTTTGTTTTTGATTACATGGTCATTGGGGACGTAATCGGAAATGTCAGTTTCCCTTATTTTTCTAAGTTTGTTAATGCTTTCCGAAAAAAACCGTCCCCAAAAATTTTCGCGGATTGTCATATTTTTGTATAAATGTTATACTATTTTTATTTCTATGAATACTCAAATAATATGTTAGTCTTACCTAACCCTAGGCCGTGGGGAGAAAATATTACTACCTGGCCAAGGCAAGACGTAAAACTTGAGACAAACCACGGGCGGTAATTAGTAAAGCCCCAGATCGCATAATTTTTGATCAACACCTGCGATTTGGGACGTTCACTAATTCACCGCCCTAGGTACCTATGTAATATGTAATGTACTATTTCGGTACGATACCAATTTATAAAGCAATTTTTCTTGAAGACGAAGTGTACAAACTTCTGAGCAAGATAAATAAAAATGCATTAATTAATATGGTATAAAGTTGATATCTCTCTAGAAATTACCTATTATTTTTGCGGTGTAGTAACGTACAAAACATTATCATTATATCCTTGAATCACTGAAATTACTTAAAATTAATTTAACCCAATTGTACCAGGATCTACCTTCTGGTAAATGGTCCTGTAATAATAGCTTAGATATCTATGTAAAAAATATATACTTAATGATTAGTCTTATTCATTTTAAACAGAAAATGTTAGAATGTACTTCTTATAGTGTGACGACGAGATATCTATTGCTGGCCGTGTAGGCCAAAGTAATGTTTTGATAACATAATTGTTTTCTTCATTTGGTCAAAAGGGACTGACATACTTCACTACTTCCGAGTGACCAGTGTAAAGAAAACTCCGCGGCAAGGAACAAAATCTTCATTTTTTTATACAGTGAAATTGACTTGCAGTCTTAGACGTCTTTCCACGCCACTGAACAATACAATATACCATATTTTCGCATGTAATTTTTTTTATTTCGTTGATGTATGTATATATTTTATTTGACTTCAGCACCATATGCTTAGTGTGCGCGAGTCGCCTTACATGCTCCGTCTAGTGGGGGTTGTCTGTGGAAGAAATTGATGAACCGGGAATACTCAGCGCTGTGATCGCGATCGAAGATCTGCCATGTTGTGTTGTGACTTCTCTCGCCGCGCTCGCGTTTGTGGCGCCATCTATATTTTCTGAATAGTTTACGACGCGAGGGTGGCGGGGGATAGGGGCCGTCCCCGAGCCGACAGGTGTACATAGTCACGTTACATATTATACGTATATACTGTCACATACGACATTTTATTATAACTCCCTGTACCCATCCTTCTCGAGGTTGAACCATAGAAGAAAGAACCTACGGAATTGGCATGTAGGTTAAATCGTTAAGCCGCAAAGCCGGAAAACCGCTGTCGCCAAACTCATACAAATAAAGGCAAATCGTTACACGTCACACTATTACAAATCTTTTTTCATTGGTTTAAAGTTACAGCAATATCAACAACAAAATGTCACTTAAGTTCGTCAGTTCTAGACTGAAAGCAACTTTACCTCGCTTCATTTGCGATGTATATTACAATGTTTGAAAATTGTAACATACGTTTGTTTTAAAAATGCTCGGAAGTCACCAAAAGCTAACATGAAGTCACCAAAATTCTGCTACTCGAAAACAGATGACACTGGTCAATAATATTTTAAGTTAAAAAGTGATGGTACCTAAGATTAAGTATGAATTATCGATAGTTTCGTCCTCGCCAAAACAATATGATATTCCATTTATAACAAAAATTTGTAGCTACATTCCAACACATTTATAATTATAACTCTACGGTAGTGATATATTTTACGTCATAATGTAACATATGACGTAAAATTCTCTGGTAACGAAAAAATAACATTCCTAATAAGCTTTTTAAAAACAGTCTTGCCAAACTAGCTGCTTCTAGTGATGAATCATACATTTTCCGCAGTTTATGTCTATCCTAACTTGCCTGCAATCCGTGCAAAGCACAGGGCCGGTTACTGTTCCTTTATCCTAATAGGCGGTGATCAGAATAGGGAGTGCTAATTTACCTGTACTTTGCACGAGGACGTTACATATGAAGGTTCTAAAAGTTTGTCAATAGAAACCTCATTTAATAAAAAAACGTTTACTAAACATATTCAACATATTTAAATAAAACAATTTAAACGGATTATATCGCGTATATTAATTATTTGAACCTCCCTCACATTTCAGTACCTTTACAACCTTGACAACCTTCGACAACGGTATCTGTAAAGGTACTGAAACGTCAGGGAGGCTCAAATAATATACGCGATATAACCCGTTTAAATTGTTTTATTTAAATGTGTGACAGTCGCAGAAACCGAAGAAAATATTATATTCAACATATAATACAGAGGTATTTACAATACTTTTTTAGACAGAGCAAAAAAGAAGGGGTTTCTAAACGGTAAGATAAGGCAGCAAACTTAAGCTAGATTTTTTTTGCGTAGGTCTCTCCTTAATAAATCTTCCATTATTTAATTTCAGTCATCATCAAATTCGAAATTCGTATCCACAATAGTAGCGATAGTAACATAGCCGCATCCCTACTTGAGCAGCGTTTACATTGACGTCTTGAATAGCGAATTTTCTCGATTACTGCTTAATGTAGATAACAAACGATAATGAACTGTATATCTTAAGCAATAAAGTTGTATTCTACTAACGTGATAACTCAAATAATGATCAACCAAATGGAGAAAAAGGAAAAAAATATATATTTAAATAATAATTAGCGATGATACGAAATGCCTCCTTCAGTTTTTGCCAGGGGTTGAATTTCGGCAGCTTATTACTGCACAACATGTCATGATAAATTTAAAATAATTATTTTTTATTGAAAATTTCACACGTCAAATCTAGTCTGCGGTTGACTAGCGATTGACGACGGATATGTGCCACGGCACCAATGCTTGGAAACGCGGGAACGCCTACTTGCCACTTCCATTAGTCTCTTTCTTCCATGAGTTGAACGCAATCATATTACCATACATTTGTCACTTTCTGACCGGATATGTCAAAATTAGTGAATAGGAAGTGAGAAAAGGGTTCATGAAAGAAGTAAAAGAGGTGCATCATGACCCAAACCCATAGTACAAGCTTTGCTTAGTTTGGGACTAGGTCGATTTGTGTAAGATTGTCCCTTAATATTTATTTATTTGCTTTCTCAAGCACCTATAGTTATCTGTGTCTTCAGAATTATTTTGGAACCCAAGAAGGGAAGCCAGATATGTGCCGCAAAGTTTAGTTCTAGTTAGGGCCCTTTCAGACGAACGGCACTTTCCTTACAGACGAACGGCACTAGTACAACTGCAGCCGTCAACAGGTGGCGACGGCTGCAGTTGTACTAGTGCCGTTCGTTACATTACAATTATTATATTTTTTGGAATTCGAAGCGAAAAGCAGAGTATTTACCACGTGCCCTGCTTTTTTGTGACTTTGCAATGCAACTCATGCTAGGTACAATTACTATATTATAAAGTTCACCAGGCTAGCCGACAAAAAGACACGGTAGCTTTATGAAGAGAAGAAAGGGCTGGCCCTTTGGAACCCTTAGTAAAAGAAAAACAGGAATTTCGCGTCATGATTTTTATCCTCTATATATCTAGATCTATATCACAATCCGAGCTTTCAAACATTGACACCTGAGAACTAGCAACAGATTTCTTACTTGCACAACTCGTATTTTGTATGGAGCTGGAAACATTTTCCAATTTAACAACTACTACATTCTCCTTGTGTTCTACGCCTTTGTTAATCTTCTCCTCGTAATTACTGATATCATGTTTCTCCACACACCGAAATTGGTCCAGTTTGCTCATAATCTTTATGGGGTTTTGACTTGATTTAGTTGCACTATTTGGTGACGAAACACACACTTTAAAATCTACTTCATCTTTCTTACACTCTACGCTTTTGTTAGCCTTTTCTTTGTAATGACTAATGTCATGTTTTTCAACACACACAAATTGGTTCAATTTGCTCATGTTTTTAGAGTTTGTATTTGAGTTTGTTGCACTATTCGAAACGTTTCTGTTACAAACTTTATCAACTACTAATTTATCTTTTTCGGTCATTTCTTTTTGACTACTTTCTATTACTTCATTGGTTTTTCCACTGCTATCATAATTAAAATCAATACCAATCTCATTGAAAATGTCATTAACGCTGGGGACACCGTTTAACATTATGGTGGTGTCTTTTACTTCTTCATCATCATCACTATCAGAAATATTGCTTTTCTTTGTTTTTTTATTCACGGAATTATCATTCCGTTTCCTTTTCCTTGATTTTTTTATCAACGGAGGTTTCCTTTCAAGTTTGTTGAGTGTCGCATGTTTTTTCAAAGTCGCAGCCAACTTTTCTTTAACAGTATCTCTACCATCAAATACTTGTTTATCTACAGTGTTCTCACGTATGAATCCCATATCATCATCGCTCGTTTTCTTCTTACCATTAAAATAGGAACTCGTAACCAAGGACGCAGATAGGGGAACATTGTCGTCGGAAACGTCGTCATATTTTTCGAATAAGCGGGAGCTGTTCCGCTCTATCTCGTTTTCCAGGGTTTTGTGATCGACTTGCAACAGTTTCGCGTAGAAGAGGAGTTCCTCCTGCCAGATCTCGTAGAGGTTGAGTTTGGTGAGGAGGGTGTTGGCGGTGCGGAGGTAGTCGAGGTCGGGGTGGCGGGGGAGCGTGGAGTGGAGCGCGTCGCGGGTCTGCGGGAGCGCGCAGGTCTGCATCGACAGGTCCGCCAGCGCCGCGGCGGCCACGGCGTCCATCGGGAGGATGGTGCTGCGGTGCATCAGGCGGCAGTGTGCTTGCGACAATCTACAATTGACAACATTTCATATTTTTAAGACTATCATTTTATTACTTTTCTGAATTCTGCTTAAAAAGATGAAGTAATCTCTGTTTTTATTTATTTTCTGAGATGAATATTTATTTTATTATTAATTTATAAAAACATACTCATTTTAAAATGTGGCAACACCAAAACCAGAACTTAATGGAACGGTTACTTTAGTCGGTTATCTTATTTAAAATAAACTTAATAAAACTCGGTATGCATCTGTCATCTGTCAACGTCAAATAAAAAAAATATATATTTTTTCGCTCTTTGGTTTAGACAACAACCCTATTCAGCCCGTATTGTCTTAGATTGCAGTTATTTGATATATTTTCTAATATTTCTTTAAATACAGAAGAATAAATTCAAAGATTTTTTTTAAGGTACACGACATAAAGCCCTGTCGATCTCTATATTAATTTCCACCTGTTATAAATATGAAATGTCGTCAATTAACAACCATGCAATTTATGTTAAATGAGTTAATAGCGTCGAGACAACGGCATTAAACGTTGTATGTTAGAAGTAGTTACTCACGCAGAGGGGGTCCGACCAAAAAGAGTAGAAATTAAAAAGTGGCAATACTATAGTGTCGTCCCCGTTTTCTTATATTTATTAGAAAGGGAGGACACTACAGTATTGCCACTTTTTAATTTCCACTCTTTTAAGTCGGACTGTAGGTAGGTGTACTGTCATGTTCACGGATTTATCTTTATAATCCGTTTTGAAAGTCACAATAGTCACCTGCCCGATATTATTATTCTATATATGGCGACAACTATATTATCCTCTTCAGTACCTAGAGGAAGCTAAATGAAGTGATGTTAAAAAAAACTTCTTGCCTTACAAACAAATACGGCAGGGGCAACGTGGTTCTGCAGCTGATAGAATAGAATACTCTTTATTGCACACCTCAAAAAGAAGGAAATACAAATACAGATAACATTATTACGTGTGCGTCAGAATAATTGGTTGACTATTGAATTCAGCATTGATTACTGACGTAAAAATTGCTACCTCCTTGCTAGTATTTGCTACCACGTACCAAACAATTGCTACCTCAGAATAATAAAAGATATCACTTTTTTTTTGACCAGTCATTCTGGCGTCAGGATGTTTGGACAAAGTTCATATTTCGCGAAGAACGCACAATTTTCATGTTATTAACTAACCAAAATTTGCTACCTAATTGCTACCTACATTTAGCTTAAAATCAACTCTGCAGCGTTACAGATCAAAAAGTTTCGCGTATAATTATTTTTTAGACTACTTACAACATGAACGCCTGTGCGTATCAGCAGAGCAATCCAAATCTGTGGTGTATTTATGTTCGTGTCAGGCGCAGTAGTCCAAAAAAATAATTATACGCGAATCTTTTTGTTCCGTAACGCTGCAGAGTTGATTTTAAGCTAAATGTAGGTAGCAATTAGGTAGCTAATTTTGGTTAGTAAATAACATGAAAATCGTGCGTCCTTCGCGAAATATGGACTTTGTCCAAACATCCTGTAATGACTGGTCAAAAAAAGAGGTGATATCTTTTATTATACTGAGGTAGCAATTGTTTGATAAGTGGTAGCAAATACTAGCAAATAGGTAGCAATTTTTACGTAAGCAATCAATGCTGAATTCAACAGTCAACTAATCATTCTGACGCACACCATTATTACAAATAGAGGTAAACAATAGGCGATCTTATCGCTAAAAAGCGATTTCTTCCAGACAACCTTTGGGCAGCGGATTAATAAATATAATAAAATGAGTAGGCGATGCAAAAAGTAATCAAGAAAACTACTAAAAATAAATAGTATATTACCTGACGAGGCTGTCGAGCATGCGCACCGTGGTGCGCGCCGGGTCGCGCTGCTCCGCCCGCCGCTGCGACATGTAGTAGGCGCGCAGCACCGTGTTCGCCGACGGGCTCATTTCCGTGTGCTGGCCGGCCACCAGTCCGATGTACATCTGGAACGGATGCCGTTTACAATTGACCTGCTTCAGTGAAGCACGGCAGCTGCTTTAGGAAGGGTCGGCTCGATTGCCTGCCCGGGCGCTGACTGATGGGTGTTTTTTTTACCAGGCCTAGGGTGCCACATAACGAACGACTCGCCCAGGGCCCCTGTATGCCGGCCCTCGTGAAGCATAAGGTCTCTGAGCGTCAAGTGTAACTTTCCAACAAAAGAAAACATTTCAATCATGATTGAGTTTCCCGTAACATTGTCAAAAACCCGTTGGAACATGGAAGGGTTTAAAATTATTAAATGTAAACTTAAGCAAGAGCAAAAACAGATTACTGCGTAAGTTAAAGGTCCTATATCTATATAATAAGTGCAAAGATATTACCTGTAATTTTTCAAGACTCCATTGTTGCTTGCTGTCCATGGCTTGTGAGCCCCCAAATAGTATGTATGACGACACGAGCTTGTCCCATGCCTTATTCTTCGAATCCAGCAAAATGAATATCAAGTCGAACCTGTGAATTATTAATAGTTACATAATTATTACACCACAGCCACTACCCACACTGTGCTCAGCACACGCGGTAAGCTACACACTACCTGCTGAGCAGAGGGGTTCCGAGCGCCACGTTGTGGTGCAGCGGCTCGGCGGGCTCGTAGCGGCCGCGCGGGTTGCAGCCGCCACTACCCACACTGTGCTCAGCACACGCGGTACGCTACACACTACCTGCTGAGCAGAGGGGTTCCGAGCGCCACGTTGTGGTGCAGCGGCTCGGCGGGCTCGTAGCGGCCGCGCGGGTTGCAGCCGCCACTACCCACACTGTGCTCAGCACACGCGGTAAGCTACACACTACCTGCTGAGCAGAGGGGTTCCGAGCGCCACGTTGTGGTGCAGCGGCTCGGCGGGCTCGTAGCGGCCGCGCGGGTTGCAGCCGCCACTACCCACACTGTGCTCAGCACACGCGGTAAGCTACACACTACCTGCTGAGCAGAGGGGTTCCGAGCGCCACGTTGTGGTGCAGCGGCTCGGCGGGCTCGTAGCGGCCGCGCGGGTTGCAGCCGCCACTACCCACACTGTGCTCAGCACACGCGGTACGCTACACACTACCTGCTGAGCAGAGGGGTTCCGAGCGCCACGTTGTGGTGCAGCGGCTCGGCGGGCTCGTAGCGGCCGCGCGGGTTGCAGCCGCCACTACCCACACTGTGCTCAGCACACGCGGTACGCTACACACTACCTGCTGAGCAGAGGGGTTCCGAGCGCCACGTTGTGGTGCAGCGGCTCGGCGGGCTCGTAGCGGCCGCGCGGGTTGCAGCCGCCACTACCCACACTGTGCTCAGCACACGCGGTACGCTACACACTACCTGCTGAGCAGAGGGGTTCCGAGCGCCACGTTGTGGTGCAGCGGCTCGGCGGGCTCGTAGCGGCCGCGCGGGTTGCAGCCGCCACTACCCACACTGTGCTCAGCACACGCGGTACGCTACACACTACCTGCTGAGCAGAGGGGTTCCGAGCGCCACGTTGTGGTGCAGCGGCTCGGCGGGCTCGTAGCGGCCGCGCGGGTTGCAGCCGCCACTACCCACACTGTGCTCAGCACACGCGGTACGCTACACACTACCTGCTGAGCAGAGGGGTTCCGAGCGCCACGTTGTGGTGCAGCGGCTCGGCGGGCTCGTAGCGGCCGCGCGGGTTGCAGCCGCCACTACCCACACTGTGCTCAGCACACGCGGTACGCTACACACTACCTGCTGAGCAGAGGGGTTCCGAGCGCCACGTTGTGGTGCAGCGGCTCGGCGGGCTCGTAGCGGCCGCGCGGGTTGCAGCCGCCACTACCCACACTGTGCTCAGCACACGCGGTACGCTACACACTACCTGCTGAGCAGAGGGGTTCCGAGCGCCACGTTGTGGTGCAGCGGCTCGGCGGGCTCGTAGCGGCCGCGCGGGTTGCAGCCGCCACTACCCACACTGTGCTCAGCACACGCGGTACGCTACACACTACCTGCTGAGCAGAGGGGTTCCGAGCGCCACGTTGTGGTGCAGCGGCTCGGCGGGCTCGTAGCGGCCGCGCGGGTTGCAGCCGCCACTACCCACACTGTGCTCAGCACACGCGGTACGCTACACACTACCTGCTGAGCAGAGGGGTTCCGAGCGCCACGTTGTGGTGCAGCGGCTCGGCGGGCTCGTAGCGGCCGCGCGGGTTGCAGCCGCCACTACCCACACTGTGCTCAGCACACGCGGTACGCTACACACTACCTGCTGAGCAGAGGGGTTCCGAGCGCCACGTTGTGGTGCAGCGGCTCGGCGGGCTCGTAGCGGCCGCGCGGGTTGCAGCCGCCACTACCCACACTGTGCTCAGCACACGCGGTACGCTACACACTACCTGCTGAGCAGAGGGGTTCCGAGCGCCACGTTGTGGTGCAGCGGCTCGGCGGGCTCGTAGCGGCCGCGCGGGTTGCAGCCGCCACTACCCACACTGTGCTCAGCACACGCGGTACGCTACACACTACCTGCTGAGCAGAGGGGTTCCGAGCGCCACGTTGTGGTGCAGCGGCTCGGCGGGCTCGTAGCGGCCGCGCGGGTTGCAGCCGCCACTACCCACACTGTGCTCAGCACACGCGGTACGCTACACACTACCTGCTGAGCAGAGGGGTTCCGAGCGCCACGTTGTGGTGCAGCGGCTCGGCGGGCTCGTAGCGGCCGCGCGGGTTGCAGCCGCCACTACCCACACTGTGCTCAGCACACGCGGTACGCTACACACTACCTGCTGAGCAGAGGGGTTCCGAGCGCCACGTTGTGGTGCAGCGGCTCGGCGGGCTCGTAGCGGCCGCGCGGGTTGCAGCCGCCACTACCCACACTGTGCTCAGCACACGCGGTACGCTACACACTACCTGCTGAGCAGAGGGGTTCCGAGCGCCACGTTGTGGTGCAGCGGCTCGGCGGGCTCGTAGCGGCCGCGCGGGTTGCAGCCGCCACTACCCACACTGTGCTCAGCACACGCGGTACGCTACACACTACCTGCTGAGCAGAGGGGTTCCGAGCGCCACGTTGTGGTGCAGCGGCTCGGCGGGCTCGTAGCGGCCGCGCGGGTTGCAGCCGCCACTACCCACACTGTGCTCAGCACACGCGGTACGCTACACACTACCTGCTGAGCAGAGGGGTTCCGAGCGCCACGTTGTGGTGCAGCGGCTCGGCGGGCTCGTAGCGGCCGCGCGGGTTGCAGCCGCCACTACCCACACTGTGCTCAGCACACGCGGTACGCTACACACTACCTGCTGAGCAGAGGGGTTCCGAGCGCCACGTTGTGGTGCAGCGGCTCGGCGGGCTCGTAGCGGCCGCGCGGGTTGCAGCCGCCACTACCCACACTGTGCTCAGCACACGCGGTACGCTACACACTACCTGCTGAGCAGAGGGGTTCCGAGCGCCACGTTATGGTGCAGCGGCTCGGCGGGCTCGTAGCGGCCGCGCGGGTTGCAGCCGCCACTACCCACACTGTGCTCAGCACACGCGGTACGCTACACACTACCTGCTGAGCAGAGGGGTTCCGAGCGCCACGTTGTGGTGCAGCGGCTCGGCGGGCTCGTAGCGGCCGCGCGGGTTGCAGCCGCCACTACCCACACTGTGCTCAGCACACGCGGTACGCTACACACTACCTGCTGAGCAGAGGGGTTCCGAGCGCCACGTTGTGGTGCAGCGGCTCGGCGGGCTCGTAGCGGCCGCGCGGGTTGCAGCCGCCACTACCCACACTGTGCTCAGCACACGCGGTACGCTACACACTACCTGCTGAGCAGAGGGGTTCCGAGCGCCACGTTGTGGTGCAGCGGCTCGGCGGGCTCGTAGCGGCCGCGCGGGTTGCAGCCGCCACTACCCACACTGTGCTCAGCACACGCGGTACGCTACACACTACCTGCTGAGCAGAGGGGTTCCGAGCGCCACGTTGTGGTGCAGCGGCTCGGCGGGCTCGTAGCGGCCGCGCGGGTTGCAGCCGCCACTACCCACACTGTGCTCAGCACACGCGGTACGCTACACACTACCTGCTGAGCAGAGGGGTTCCGAGCGCCACGTTGTGGTGCAGCGGCTCGGCGGGCTCGTAGCGGCCGCGCGGGTTGCACGCCGCCACCACGGCGCAGCGCGTGCTCAGCTTGCACACGATGCCCGCCTGCATGTAATAGTAAATTACTACAGAGGCCGGGAAAATGGGGATTGCCTGACGAATAGGAATAGCCTACCGAGCAATGCGAGGGCGGCTAGGGATACGAGGCTGGCAATCATTTTTCACGCCGAAGTATGTTTAGTGCTTTTCTCAGTTATACAATGATATAAAAATAAAAAACATCGAACAATGAAATCAAATCGCAACATGAAAAAATTACATGGTTTTATGAAACGAGCCGTAGGCGAGAGACCTATTTATGTACAGTTGCATACACGCCTTTATCTACACATATTCATAATCATTATCATAGATTTTTTTTATGAAAATATGAAACACGCAGTCCTGCCAGTCAGTTCGCGGAGCAGAGCAAGGGGGGGAGTAATCAAGTAATGTAGGTCCTTACCTATAATATCTGAACTTATAGATTCCGACAGTAATATATATTTTCAATTTCATGATGATGAACTTTTTATGTAAAATCTAGGATCGTTTTCTGGGTGTTCAGGTTCGTTTTAGGAATCGAGACCCATCCATTATGAATTCCAAGATGTGAGGGAATCTTGCCTTAGCGACGGAGACGGTCTGCTGCTCCATGGCCTCGTGGACCGCGGCGCGGTCGTGGACCCTCAACTGCGCGAGCTCGTCGATACAACAGACGCCCCCGTCCGCAAGCACCAATGCTCCTGCTTCTAACTGCCATTCGCCTTCTTCCTGAACACAGAAACAATGAGCATCAAAATACAGTATATGAGGGCTTAGAATAATACTCGTAGTCTTCCGATCAGAAATGTAGGTATCTTCGTCGGTGTCCGGAATTAGTCTCTGTGTTTAACCTGACCCAAAAAGAGGGGTTTTATAAGTTTAACAGGTAGGTATATCTGTGTGGTTTGGGCGCATAAGGTCTCACTCGCAAAATGTCCCTCCACCAGAATTACCTCCCATTCTGCATAACGGGCCTGTCGCAAAATGTCCCGCCTGGGAAATTACTTATCTATTTAAATTTAAACGCAACTCTATCGTAATCGCATATCCTTATTTGAACGGATTTGATAATTTCTGTACTTTATTTATTTCAAAAACTAAGCTAATAGTGGCTCTGTGAGCTGTAGACCTCGCGAGTTTGTTTCGAAATGATTGAAATTTGCATTTTTTTGCGTTTTACGTTTTCAACCTCTATATCTCCGCCATAAAAAAAACCGGCCAAGGGCATGCCGGGCCACGTTCAGTGTAGGGTTCCGTAGTTACCCAACCTTCACAATAAAAAATTATGTTTGGAGACCCCTATTATTTTTAAAAGACCTATTCAACAACACCCCCCACACTAGTGTTGGAACGAAAATAAGTTTCTGTCAAAAATGACATTTTAGTGGCAAGCTTTTATAGCCGACTGTACTTTTCTTTGGATATCCATCAAATGCTCACTGAGACGATTCTAAAGAGCCCAAGCTCGGTAGGATTGCTTTTTCTATTATAGAGTTCCTATGGCCACCTTCCGGCTCCATCATCAGATCAGCCCCATGGTACCATATTATTGTATTGTCATCAAAGTTAAGTAAGTATGCAAAATTTCAGGTCAATCGGTTGACGATATCTGCTTCAAAATTGAGTTGCAAGATTTCACCTGAACAAACATACTTTAAACATACCATGCAAGTTAAATAAAAGCTTTAAAAAAAATACACCCCCACTTTAGGTGTACGAGAGGTACCCGAAAAAAAGTTTTCATTTTACCGTTTTGTCGGCGTGATACATACACATACCAAATTTCAGATTTCTAGTACAGTCGAGTTCATTTACATCTACACACTTACACTTATATCTGAACACGACTTTACTAAACAAATAAATTATTTTGTATTTATAATTATTTTGTTACCATAAAGCGTTAACTAATCGGTGACGTAGGTCTCACTAACCGGAGTACCATACCTTTTTGTTTATACCATGAATTTGAGGATGTATGTTAGCTGAATGAGTACCTACAGTGCGACCAAAATGAGTAGAAATTAAAAAGTGGCAATACTGTAGTGTCGTCCCCGTTTTCATTGATTAGAAAGGGAGGACACGACAGTATTGCCACTTTTTAATGTCTACTCTTTTTCATCGGACTTCACCCTGAGCGCGGAGCACGTGAGGCCGGCGCGCGTGCTGCCGGCGCCCGACGTCAGCACGGCGCGCGCCGCCAGCGACGCGCCTGCGCGCAGCAACTGCGACTTGCCTGTACCTGGAAACAACGTTTTGTATGACCATGTGTTATTCCCATAAATAACTATATCTATTCCATCTCTATACTATTATAAAATTTTACATTTGCATTGGAAATCAGTTTTCTAAGGAGAAGGGTCATGATTGCAGGAAAAATCTTAATAGCATGATGCAAAATCGTCTTTTGTTTTGTATGGGCACGCGGCGCCATGATTCTCTTTGCCGTCTCATCACGCCAAAACGGCTTTTAACCAATTTTGGTAGGTACAGAGATAGCTGGACATCCAAAGATGGTTATAGGATACTTAATATTTTCTTCGGTGTCCGCGACTGTCGCACATTTAAATAATTTAAATATAGGATACTTGTTATCCGACTACGGAGAAGCAAAAAAGAGGTTTATAATATTTTCTTTTAGGCGGAAGAAGTTTGAGGGCACCTTCTAGTTAGTACTATTAAATACAAATTTTCTGAAATGGTATCGTTTTTTTCCTCCCACCGTAAAAGCTTCGCTTCTTGTTTTTAGGGCAAATCTTCTTTTTGTATGAAATTTTCTAATCGAAATCTTTGACTAAATCAGAACTAACGGAACCAAAGTAACTTACATAGATTAGGGACTTTGGAACAGTAGCAGTGGGTATGATTACTTAATATCACTTTGCTCGTATAAACAGACTGGTGCTGAAGCAAACAATTCTCGTGGCGACCTACTCCAACATAGCAAGGGAAGCTTCACTGAATGCAATATGTTATGGTCAATTCGGGTACACTAATATTACGCCGAAGTTTCATTTGTCCGAAAGCTTAATTATTCCGAGTTTTGATAATTCCCAACACCGTGTAATGAAGAATTTTATTGGGTTTATAGGATATCATACTACCCTAAACTACCCTAATTATATTGCGCAACGTATCATTTTCTCAAATATGCAACGAAATATTGTCATTGCGTTCCTTATAATAGGCTTGTAAGTCTCACGTTTTTGTGATAGTATTTAGTATCGAAATAAAAAAAACCGGCGTGAGACAAAAAGGGGTTTTTAAAAGACTGTGTTTGGTCATCACGAAAGGATCATTTAATGACATTTCAACCAAAGTTTCAAGCACCTCGCCGGGAAAGCAACCTTCTTCTGTTTCCATATTAGTTTTTGACACAACATCATAGCATGCAGCCATTTAAAAATAGTATCTATAGCCCAGCAAGTTGTTTTTTAGCCCGCGCCATATTGCGGATTTTAGTGGTACTAATTCAATGTACTGGCAACGACTAATTTTTGGTAACTGACGTTGAAAAGTCAGTGATAACAAAGAGGAAACAGGACTAAATATTATTTCGTAAATTACAAGTCATTAAAAGTTTTTTTTTTTTTCAATACGATTCAGTACTTATCTCAGAACAAGAACGAAAGATTGAGCAGCATTCCGGTAAACAATGACATAAGTATCAAAACATAATGCATATATATGACGGATGCGTTTTTTTGCCATATGAAAGCTGTTTGTAGCAATTGTAGCGCCACTATCCTAGGGCAAAATCGCAACTTGTTCGTATACATTACTAGGGAGGCCGGGAAAATGAGGATGAGGACAGCCTCGTATCCGTAGCGGCTATACCTACTCGGCAGGCAATCCTTTTTCACGCCGAAGTATGGATAGTGCTTTTCTCAAATATGCAATGAAATAAAAACAAAAAACGTCGAACAATGAAAACAAATCAACTACGTTTGTTTAGCGAAAATCGCTTTTGGATTAATGATCCATTCGGACAAATAAATTTTCGGCATTTTTGAATGTTTCCATCCAATTAAATAATTAATTGTTGTATAATATACAAGCATCAGATGCCATACCCGGGTCGCCCACCAGCAGCAGGTGGCACTGGCCGCGCACGCGCGTGGGGTGTCGGTCGTCGCCCCCCGCCTGCCCCGCCCCGCCCCCCGCCTGCCCCGCCCCGGTCAATACCGTCAACAGCAACGCTAGCTTCACTGAATGCAGACCGTACACCTGTAATTCAGAAATGATCATTCATTTTCATCTTGACCTAAAAACCTCCAAGTGCCGAACTAGGTACTCGAGTTAAGATCGGGAACTAGCAATTTTTTTTTATGTCAAAGGGGACAAACGAGCAAACGGATCGCCTGATAGAAAGCGATTACCGTCGCCTATACATACCGGCAACACCAGAGGAGTCACAAAGTGTGATGTGCAACAACCTATAGGTTATTGCGGGCTGGGTTTTTGCAACTCGACGTCTTGCAATGAGCCTATTTTGCGTGAACCTCTTTAAATTACTTGTATTAAAGGCTGATTTAGACGAAGACAATTTTGAGACGCCTAAATTACGGCGCCTCGAAAAGGCACCGTATAAACACTTTCCGCGCCATTTTTTCGCGGCATGCCAGCGCTGGCGCGGAATAGAACACACGGGCCTATTTTTTGGCGCCAGTGACCCCCCCTCCGCGTCTCTCGCTACCACTAATGACTGGTACTGAAAAAAAGCACTGTGTAAACACTGCTTGCTGGTCACTGGCGGCGAGATTTAGGCGGCTGAAAATAGTCATTGTCTAAACGGTCGGAGGTGTGCTGTGCGGTAATCACTGGCGCCGTCATTTAGGCGTCTCAAAATTGTCTTCGTCTAAATCAGCCTTAATACATAAATGTGAGATACTGACTTGAATTTACCTGCGGACACACTGACATCAGTATCTGATCTCTGCCCTTCAGCGGGCAAGCTTCATACTTAGTCCAAAACTCTTTAAAGCACTCTTTGACATCAGGAGCAGCAGCCAGCACCTCTGACTTCTGTGCGTTGCACACCTCCAGATAGTTGGCTTGAAGAACCAGCTCCACCTCGGCTTGCTTGCCCTGGGCGGCGGGGCGCCAGCGACGGCGCACAGTGCCACTGGAATAGGACAGATAACGTAAAGCTAAAAGTAGATGATACAACAATCCACAATAAACATTTCAAAATCCTAACCTACTTAAAAATAATGTAGTAATTCCCTAACGTTGTCTCCATATAAAGTGACGTATGATGCGAAACTAGTGCCACATCGGATTTTTTTCTTATACATCTTCTAAATCACATTAATTTTCAGTAATTACAAAAGACTTTAGGTGGAATCTGTGCACTAGAAAAAACAACTGTATTACTGTATACAATTTCTCGTTCAGTAATTGTCCCTAAAAACTTACCCAAAACTAAAGTGGCCGTTTTAGCATTGGGTATTTTTGGAAGACAACTACAAAAAATTATAGACATGAGGGATTTACCGAACATTAGGGTGTTTCCTACCCTAGGGCCTTTTACTGAAAATTTATGATATGATAAATTTAATTGAAGTAAAAAAAGTGAATAAAGCTTAGTTTAAATATATGTATAACCAGCAGCCCACTATAATAAGGCCTGCTGGGGAGAATGATTCGCGGAAAGAAAACTCCCAGACTGCCTTATTACTAAATATACTTTGTTAACAAAGACTCTACATAAACTACATTTATCACTACTTTTGTTTTACACCATTCGAGACCCAGGTTTTCCAGTCTTGCTTGATAAGGTGTACAACAGTATCCCAAGCCGGTGGTAATGCCAAACTATCTTCTCTATTCAAATTAAGATTCAACGTATAACCCTGCCATATGATTAAATCCATTGTCAACAGCCCCAAATATACTCTAATTCTGAAACTGGATAAAAATCACGAAATACAACTGTTTTAGATGGATAAATGAATCTTGAACATTTTCGTTATATTTTTGAAATGAAAAAAAAAACTTGTAATATTCTTTGCTGCATAGTTTAACATTAAAAAAAAATCTAAGAATGGATATAGTCTAGACTCTAGACTAGTATAGTTTAGTGTTTTACTCCAGGAGTAAAAGAACTTACCCCACTATGAAGCAAAGTAGAACCATCAACACATGACGGATCTATCACCACACCACATACAAGAAACCAGTGACTGCAAGCAACTAACAAAAAATACTTATCCTGATTTTCGGGACCGATATTTAATAGAAGTGACTTTAAACACAAAAGATATTTTTAATAATTTCATGTCTGCATGCATGTCAATGGCAATTGCAATGATAAAAAAATGAAGGAGCTTGAAAAAAAGAACATGGGCATTATCATTACTTCATTATATTCTAGTGTGAAGGAAAAAAAAAGAAGAATATTTTTCAGAACTGGAGCATAGTTATCCCATTAGAAGCAGGGCCATTTTGCGGTTCCACTAAAGTTAGTAAACCTGAAAAATAAAATTATTCTTACCAGATATGAACATCATCTCCTGGCTTGCAGGTGTCTACTAGGTCATTCTCCAGGACAACCCACATTGAGCCTGGTATGCTCCCAATACTCAACTTATTAACTTGTTCCTGAAAGTTAATGAAGTTTATAAACCAATAATGATTGGGGCAGTACCTAGTAATTCAAAGTTTTTATTATCATAACTGTTGACAAAGGAGGCAATTACTTAGATGTATATTAAAAGCTCAACTCACTTGAATTTTGATTTCTTGATAATCTTTGCAGTGCTCCCTGGAAACTAAATTAACTTGAGTGAAAGTTGAGTTTTTACATCTGTTCTCGTCATTGCCACATTTTGTAGGTGCTTTCAAAACATATCTGAGCTCAAACTCTGCTTGCACACAGTTTTCATACTTGCATTTTATACAAACATATTTTCGTTGGTATTCTAACATTTTGGCTTGTGTTACCCTTACAATAGTTCCTAAAACATTCAGGCATTTTAATTTTCGTTAGTCACATTTTGTATTGATGTAGAACACAAGATAAAGTACCATTTTACCTTTAACAACTTTATATCTATGAACAATTCATAATTCCAAATCAATAAGACCAAATATTCCTTCCCAAGTAGGCAAACCAGTGAGAAGACCTAACTTACTGTTTTCTTACACAATCTAAACAAAGTTTTAAAGGTAAACATAATGCCTTAAGGCTTTCTTTACCAGCCGACCACTTCTAAATGTAAGTATATAATCCATAATCAGTATATATTATCATTTACAATGCTTACCAGTGACTTTTAAAAAGCATCCTAGGTCAATATTTTTAGGAAACAGTGTCCTATGCAGCTCAGGGCAGACGGGTAGGCCATAAATCCGAGCGTGTACATTCCTCTTCAGAGATGAATGCAACAATTTTTGTAACGTGGATTTGTATTCGCTTTGTTCAAGAATACACTGTTGTGCCTTGATTATGTCGTCATGGAACTGCGGCAGACTCTCCACTGGATTACACAGGACTTTGTCCCCTACGTCCGGATAGATCTCGAACAGTTTTAAAAAACTGGAACAAAACGTAAAATAATTGTCCATCTATAGCACGCTTAACGCTTACTTAAGATTTACTTACTCGATTTTGATACTATAAAATGCCAAAATGTCTCTTTCTGTAAGGATATTAATACAATCTTGAAGATGGTATTTTAGTACGTATTCTACGATCATTTCAACAATTTTCTGACCCTGTTTGATTTGTTTTGAGTTGAGATTGAGCGGCTTCTTGTCTTGTAGCTTTTATGACATTGTCACTGAACTGACACTGACACAACACTAGTGACAGTGACACTTGATTTGACATATAAGTACCCGATCCGATCCTACTTATCGGATAATATGTAGTGCAATAGTTAGGACCTAAAACACTACACATTATCCGATTTCTTCCGATAAATCGGATCGGATCGGAAGATCTAGAGCGGGCTTAAGGAATAGTTATGGGGGTAACCATGGGGTAACCCTAACAGCACTACTCGCGAAGTTGACCGAAGTTGGTAGAATATGATAGTGTGAGGGGCACTTCGCGGCGCAAACACAATTCGGCCTTCGGCCAAACACTTTCCTAAATAGGCCACTGACGAGAGGGATGTAGCAATATGTGAGACACGTATGAAGATAACTCCATCTCACTTCTTCATATTCCTGCGTCCCTCTCGTCCATCTCGTCAATGACTAATTTTGGGAAAGTGTGTACCTACCCCTAGTTGGCCCAGGCGACGTTGGCCGAAGTATGACTTTCCTAAATCGGATCCCTATGTTACATTGTAGTCTTTGATCGGATCGGGTAGCATCGGAAGGTCTGGAACAGGTTTATACCCTACATAACATAACCGACAGGAGACTTACCTTACCGGCATCTTTTCTTTTCAAAACACAGTAAAACCTACTATTAGTACTATTTGTTGTGAGAACTTGTTTCAATCAGTTTGCAGATTAGTTCCTGTAATTTAGATAGTCAAGAATCAAGATGACTCTAGATTTGCTCAACGCAGATTGCTGGAATGCGGTGCTGAACTATGTGCCAGTAAAGGATATTGTGCGATCTGAACGTGTCAGCCGCCAGTGGAGAGATATAGTAATGGAATACCTTCTAGGTAGCTGTTCACTCTAGAGGTGCGCAAAATGTGTCACTAAAGTGAAAAGAGTGATATGTGTCTTTCGCTCACCGAGATATGTATCACTCATTTAGCTCATTTAGCTCAGTAGATCTTTAGACTATATCGTTCACGAGTGAGCAGAGAACTAGAGATGTCGATGAATTAGATTCACGGCAGCATGGCAACATTCATTTCATGAGCGAGAGGGAGCGAGTAATACTGAGATGATAGATGATATACTGAGCTACTTGAATCTTCAGTGAGCGAAAGAGCTAGTGAGCTAAACCAAATGATATAGCTCGTTTGAATCACTCACTCGCGAGCTACACATCTCTAGTTCACTCATTTATTTTAATTCTTACAATCAATCGGAAATTAAATATAACACCTTAGGGTACAACTATACTGCAAGACTAGCTAATTTTATCAATTTAATAATATGGGGCTCATATAAATTAATCCATATTTAGTACATTGGATAAAGTAGGTAATCAAATGATACATTATTATTGTCATTCGTACATAAATGCAGTGGTCAAATCAAATCACTGTGTAGCTGATTATAAAGTTGTTACCTATTACTAAATATATATGTATGTATTTTATTGGTTCATCATTCATCCCACGTAAAAAGAGTGGTGTAGGTGTAAGTTACTCTTAATGATATGTATATAATGTATTACTGGACCACACTGGACTAATATCCAAAATCTGTGAGAATATAAAAGCTTTTCTTCAACAGGTACTCATTTATGCCTCTACTTGGATTCACACAGCGAGAATTCTTATTATGATAAATGTCAACCTAAATGTCGTAAAATATGCCTGTGGAGGCCTAAACAGAAGAATCGTTTACATTGGACAAGGACAGTCACCAAGAAATTTGGTCCATCAATAATAGCCTCTCATTGCACTGATGAGGCAGATTATAAGATTCTTAAGCAAAACTGCCCAAACTTACAACAGCTAATGGTAAGTATTTAATCAGGTTAACAATATTTTTTTGTTTATACAAACTTCAATTTACTTGGGATATAAAATCAAATAATATCAATACTGGGATAAGACTTGGGCCACTGTAACTGTGCAGTTTCCCAATATTGGTACCTTACAGCAGGTCAAGATTTCAATGGCAAAATAATAGTAACTAGTATGAATGTGAACTAAAGTATTGATGTGCTTCTTATTGCTTTAGCTATCCTCTTCCAGGGTGTAGCGGCTTGAATAGATTATGTAAATATACTGAACTTTTGTTTACTTTTAGTTTGTAAAAGTACCAAATAAAAACTATAATGTATTCCTGGATAAAACAAAAAAATGCATGAAGTTGAAGTGGATTTCATTCAGGAGCTGTGATTTGGTAAGTATAATATGATTATTGCAGATATAGTCAAAGTCAAAGTCAAAAGTATTTTATTCAAAGTAAATTCCAAGCGAATATTTTTTGAAGGTCAATTTTTACATTAAATAACTTAACTATAGACAATATATTAACTTAAAATCTTAACTTACCTTTACAAAATGGAAATGCCTTGTTGGGCTGCAGTTGAGGCGTCGACCATATGTCTTTGTCTGCTACGTATTCCTCTGGTGTATAATAAGCTTTTCTTTGCAAAGTTTGCTTTATCACTAATTTAAATTTATTTTCCGACAGACAAATAATATGGTCGGGCAACTTATTGTAGTAGCGTGTACAGAGCCCCACAAATGACTTTTGAACCTTACTTAGGGCGGCTTGCACCAAAAGTCGTTTAAATATTTCCTAATCGAATTTAACAAAACGCAATTAACTCGCTAAATGTGTTTAACATAATTGCGTTTAGTGACGTCTTGCACCAAGCTGTTTTGAAGATTATTTAACTAAACGCGATTAATGTGTCGGTAAAGCAGTTGTCCTACGTTTCGTTTTACGTAAGTAGCGAAATACGCCATTTTTTTACCATTTTCTTTTTTTTTACGAGGCGAGGATGCGTGAATAGAAACGGATCCCTCACTTTTTGACTCCAAAGGACATGCGCGAATGCGCGCGCACATTTGAACATTTTATTTGTTTCTTGTCATTGTGACATCATATACTTAAGAAACATCGCGAAGTATTGCCGCCAAATCTTAGAACAACCAAACCGACTACGATTGGTACTGCTGAGTGCTGTGTGTGTTCGTGAATTGCTATACTTATTGCTTACTTTCATTAATATGGAACAAACTTCTCGTTCTCGTGCCCCAAATTTCACGAGCGAAGAACAAGTTTTATTTTATAAGGTGCTAGAGCCGTACACCGCTATCATAGAGAGCAAAAAAACCGACGGCATTAAGCATGCTGCTAAACAAGAAGCTTGGGCCAACGTGGCTAAATTGAATAATGCGAATACAAAACATGTTCCGCGAACAGTGGACAATCTAATAAGTTGCTACCGGAACTTTAAGGCCAAAATGAAGAAGCAACATTCACAGGCGAAGATGGCTTTAGAAGGTTAGTACGAAATTGATTCTGATAAAAGTAATAATTTTTTGTTTTCAGCTAAAATCTAAAGGTAATCGACTTATTTTTATTTCCCAGATTCAAGTCAGAAGCAAGATTTATTAGTTGCCATGGAGTCGTATGGAAAAGATTGGCAAGAAGTTGGAAGAGTTACAAATAAACCAGCTGAACTGTGAAACCATATTCACTGGTCTTACAAAGGAATATATGAAGAAAGAAAATCAACATAGAAAAATAGTTATGGGCACAGGTTGGGTTTGACTACATAATATATGTATTTGGTATAACTTATTTTAGAATACTATAATGATTTATTTACTTTTATATGGTATAAAACATCCAAATAAACCTGGTGTTACAGTGAAGAATGTAAGTTAAAGACTAAAGACAATGTTATGTCTTTATTACGATATTAATCTGTTTATTGAATTTACGTCAGTCAAGCGAATCTTTAACTCAAAATGTTTTATTGTTAAATTTTAAGGTGGCGGTCCTCCTCCACCTGACGATGACCCGCTGGACAGTATAAAGAAATTCATTGAACCTCAAATGGATGGAATGTACACACTCTATGATGGTGATTCTTTGCTCATGAAACAATTCCAAGAAAGTCGGCAAGAGCATGAGAGAGAAGAGCCTATTGAAAATGCATTTTTGAATAATGCACATGGTAATTATTTTTCATCTTATTTCTCATAGATATTGGTTCTACATAAGAGGGAAACAAAGAAATAAGTTCATTTATTCTAATCGCCTAGTTAGTGTAGGTAACTATAGTTATGATTATGCTATGCCTGAAAAAGGCCCCACCTCAGCATGATGCTAGCTCGAGAGCTAGCGTTGATCTTTCAGTGCGACTTAGGTGCTGGCGCCACGGAAAGCTGCACTCCCGAATGCTTATCGCATTAAGGATGCGTTAAACTGAACGCAGCGACAATCAAGTGCTGTCAGTGTCATGTCAGCGTCAACTCGTCAAGAGGCAATAAATAACGGTGAACGCTAATATTGTGTTGTGTAAAAATAATTTCGGAGGGACTTCTTATTGTTGAGTGTTAACTTCAACAAAGTAAAAGTGATATACTTGCATTTCATATTAAAGGGAAGGTTTTCAGGCATACCTACTTAGTTTAAAGAAAGCATCAACAACGTCTCATCTTTACCTACTTCTAATTTATTGACTTTTTTGCATCTCAATCAATATAAAAATGCTGACCTATAAAAATCATACCTTTTTCTCTTTTAGAAACTGAAGCGGAAGTACACGTCTCGCCAGAAATACAAGCTACTCCACAAACAAATATTAATAGGACAGATATCCTCAGAAAGAAAAAATCTTCTGCTTTAATATGTGATGGTAAGTAAATAATACACTGATACGTAACTTTAAAACACATCTTTCTCATTTTTATCAATGTGGGTCGAAAAGGTATGTGTTACTGTTACATTTACTGTACAACTGCAGTACCTAATATGTTTTCTCAATAAAATATCACATCACAGCACTTTCACCATATTATTGTATTGTTGGTCATTGCTTAACTGTACAACCATACCTACTATCTGCCTTAGGCTGCATTTAACCACACTTTTACTCTAGGAATAACGCTATTTACAAAGGCCAGTAGGCATGGGTATTATGCTGGCTCCAAATCTATATGCATATATTCTGTACCTACTTGTATTATTACTGTATTAGGTAATCTGTGTCATGGATGTTTTCTATGTATTTAAGTTTAAATTTATGTATTAATATTATTGTCACTAGCTTATAAGCTAGTAAGGCTAGTGTTATGAGAGTATACTCTCGAACTAGGTAGATTTGTGTGATGTCGGCTATTTATGTTTATTTATTTATATTAATGAAATTTTTTGAAAGGATGAAATACATTTATTTGTGACGAGACCATACAACATAATTGCATAAAGGGTGTGACAAAAATTCGAATAAAATAAAATAAAACAAAAAGAAACTATTATTTTGGCTGTGCCACGAAAAGGTTCCACCTCAGCAAGACACTAGCTCGAGTGCCAGCGCTGATCTTCCGGTGGGACTATAGATCTGAATTATACTTATACTGGATATCTTGTAGAAACAGATATCCAATCCATTTTTGTTTTACAAAATAGATGTATGTACACACACTATTTATCATAATTATCAATCAACAATCACTGTGAACTGTATTTGAAGAAAAAAGGTTTTCTGGCTGTTACTAGTATTAACTTTTTAGAACTATGTTTTTTACTATTTTTATCAAAAAATATTCTGGAATATTTCCAAAAAATCTACAGTAGAAAGTTCAGAACCAAACAAAAGGTTACAGAAGGAAATACATTGAAAAATACAAAAATAAATACATTGTAACTTGAAAAATTGGCTGGTTCAGAGAGTTTTCTACAACATTAGTGAATACTTCAGATTTTAGCTCTAACTAAGTTAGTTTCTAAGGAACGCTTTCCCAAAATTGGGTTATTGCAAGGATAATGTTGTATCAAATACAATTTTTCACCTTATATAAGTACCTACACTGTTATCCCATACTAGTATTCAATTTAATTGCACATCCTAGTAACTTTTTCAACTTAGCTATGTTTTTATTCAGCACTTTCAGTAAATGTTTACTTTCATTTCAGATAAAACTACAACTGGGCCTTCTTTAAAAAAAAGAAGTGTCTAAATGACAGCTTCATGAATCTTGCGCAGCAAAAACTTGACTTGGTGAAATCACAGAAGCTGTTAATCAAGCAGGAGTTGGAACACAAAAAAAAAATACACGAGTTAGAATTAGATAATTTAATTAGACAAAATGAACACAATGAAGATATTAGGCAGAAAGAGCTTATGCTCATTAATTTGAAACTCAAACATGCCACAAATAATTTAGAAAAAAATTAACTTAACATTTTCAACCTACACCCCAAGCCAAAAGTATGGAAACAAAGTTTATTCTTTGAATATTTAAAGTTTCCAATAATTATTCCTTGTGTAAATGTTCGTAACCGTTAGGCCCCCAAAAGATAAAAAAATAGAACATCCACTATTAAAACATCTGCATATTGTAAAAATATATATATACTTACCTAACAACGGAGCAAAGTGGCAATTTTCATAAGCAGAATTTGCTTTATTGACTTTTATAATGTTTATAATCATTTTTATATAGTGATTTTGTAATTTATTCCGTAAGGAAATCACAGGTTTGTATAGTAATATAAGCTTGTTTCCATACTTTTGACCTGGGGTGTATATTATATCCATACTTCCATACTAATATTATAAATGCGAAAGTGTGTCTGTCTGTCTGTCTGTCTGTCTGTTACCTCTTCACGCTTAAACCGCTGAACCGATTTAGATGAAATTTGGTATATAGATAGTTTCAGTCCCGGGGAAGGACATAGGATACTTTTCATTCCGAATAAATGTAGTGTTCCCGTGGGATGAGCGGGTAATACTGCGGGGCACAGCTAGTATTATATATATACATATAAAATGAATTATTGCAGTTCGTTTGTCTTGCTAACACACGAGAACGGCTGTGCAGATTTAGCTGATTTTAGTTTTGAAATGTTTATCGTAGTCAAGGGAAGGTTTAAACGGTGGGGTATTAGCAGCTTACTGACACACACTGAATTCCAATAAAATTTCATATTAAGAACACTTGTCTTTTATTGCAATTTTAGTAGTAATTAGTACCTAATGTAACTGTTAGGTAAACATAGGTGAGCATTTCGCAAAAATAGGAAAATTGTATTTGGACCTTATTTTCTGTCTTAATTGTAGGCAAAATTTTAGAGAAATGCTCAGGTAATGAGTGCCCTTAAAAACGAGCTGAAGGCTTCGCCTTTCCGTGGCACCATCAGGAGGCGCTGTAGATGTTGCCGGCCCCACGTCCACTAACCAAATAGGTGTGGGGCCGGCAACTAACATCTCCACGCTAGTATGTATAACGGCTTAACACTAACTGATTGGAACGTTATTGTATCGCGAATTCAGTCGCCATCAGATATATCGCAGCATATAAGGCGTTTATAAATATCTGAATACGAATCTGACTGGGCGTTACAGTACATGTTCAGATATTTATGAACGCCTTATAGGCTGCGTTATATCTGATGTTGACTGTACATGACAAGTCGTATGTGAGTCATTTTCAAAATACATAGTTGAGGGCTTTAATTAAAACAAAACTTAATTGATTCCTTTGTGTAACGATAGTTACCCATATCTTTTGTATTCAGAGTAACTTTCGTAACAAAAGAAGCGATCGCAATTTTGTTTTTGTGAAGCCTTTAACTATGTACATGTTTTTGAAGATGACTCATGTGTCAGGTTTTAAATTTAAAGCATGCCCTTGTTCAAAAAACGCAATGATATGTATGAAAATAGCGTCATATCTATTTCATACATTTGACTGCGTTTACGAACGCACCGTTTTAGCATAACTTGACCAGCGGTGTGAAGTGAAGAGCGTGCGGTAAAAATGGTAATAGGTATCTATTACAGTCTATGAACACAAAGAATGTAGGTAATTTCAGTTTTATAGGTATGTTGGCTGTCTCTTGCTCTTATAAGATTGATATATGCTGTAATAGTGTCCTAGTAGCGCCGCTGTCGGACGCTGCCACGGCACTGTTGCAGTTTGTTCGAAAAGCGATTGTTAATAGAATAAGTTAGATGTAGTCAAATTGTAATGCCTTTTAATAACGGAGCGACATAGTCACTCAGTGACAAAGCTCTTAAATAAAGAAAAAAAAAAAAAATGATATATAAACCTTTTCGATTTCACCCAAACAGTGTTGCCAATGCTACGGCAATTACCGTGTTCTACGGCTTTCAGGCCAAAAAATCACAAAATCCACGGCCTACGGCTGCAACCCTGGGGCCGTAGCAGATTCTACGGCTTTTCGCAGATTTTACGGTAGTTAATTAATTTATCGATGACAAATTCACTTTTATAGTATTCGACTGTCTCAAGGCTACTGACAGGTTACTCCGATACACGAGATTCGACCGTCGTATAGTGCCGCCCCGCTCATCCTTATATTGTTTGACATGAGATCGAGAGGAATGGCCTGCGCTGTATGTACAGTCGAGTTCATTTACATCTACACACTTACGAGAACAAAAATATCTGAACACGACTTTATGCTCCTGACAATAGGGTCGTGTTCAGATATTTTTGTTCTCGTATGTGTGTAGATGTAAATGAACTCGACTGTACCTACGATTGACGAATTTCGAACATCGCAGTAATCGGAGTAGCTCTTCTGTATCCGATTCCGAATCCGAATGCCAACATTGTAAAGTATCGCCATTTGGCTAATGTTGAAGTGTTTCCTTTTTAAGCAGTGACACGGACACGGCCCACCGTTGCTCTTTTTCCATATAAACACGGCTTTTTTATCTAAGGTATACGGCCGGCTAAAAATTTGCGCTGGCAACACTGCCCAAACCGGAATATCGATCTAAAAGCTCACGGTCTGTACGGATACGACACGTCACAGCGTGAACGCACTGTTAACTTATTTTGAGCACCGGTTTGGTCGCACCTTCCCTTGTAAATAAATAAGTAACAAACAATTTAATAAAAGTAAACATTGTAAATAAAAATAAGTCATAACAAAATATAATTTTGTATTTTTATGTCATACAAAATGCAATAATTTGGTATCTTGGAGGTGAGCTGACGATGGAGACTGAAGTTGGTCATATAGGGATTTCTAAACAACACATGATAAACCCATGTTTCGGCTCATTTGATTCGTCTTGACGAACAATGAACCTTTTGGATGCATTAATTAACGCCATTAACCGATAGTATATACGTCACTAAAGTGTAAGTAGGTACCTATACATAAATGAAGTAGGTAGCTAATTAGGTAGGCACATTTTTTTATTTTAAGATTAATAGGATTCGAGCATAAGATCTGAATGAAAATGGTTATGAGATTCCAAATAAGCAGCAGTTGCGTCGAGTAGACGAAGTAAAATACTTAGGCCACATTCTACTGTCCAGTATGAAGGACGACAAGGACATTGGGAGGCAAAGACGAGCCATAGCGGTGCGAGCCAATATGCTAGCCAGGAGGTTCGCCAAATGCAGTGAGGGCGTCAAGAGGCAACTCTTCCTCTCTTACTGCACTAGCGTCTACACAGTAGAACTGTGGTCTAGGTACACCTGCGCCGCGCTGAGCGACATGCGAGTGCAGTACAACAACGCGTGGCGCGCAATGTTCCGGCTGCCGCGCTGGTGCAGCGCCAGCGCCATGTTCGCCGAGGGGCGCGCGCCGGGCTGGGCGGCGCTGCTGCGCACGAGGAGTGCGAACGCCAGAAAGGCCATCTACGCCTCCTCCAACACCCTACTCGCGGCGGCGAGAGAGTGGGATGCCAGTCCGCTCCACAAGCGCTGGAGAGGCTACCATCCGGCATCCATCGGTTCCGGGGCAACCTACCAAATCCAACACCCGAGATCTCGACTGACGACAAGATCGAGACTCGAGAACAACGCGTTGTTCCGACATACCGTTGCAACGGGGCCACGCCGTTTCGCCGTCAAAATAAAAATTGTTCGGTTCATGACGCATTGGTGTAAACTGTAATGTTTATCCCATCAAAAACATTACATGTAAAAAAATTGCAAGTCTCGCAACCTTCTACGGTCATGGTAATATGTTTTTAGTTATGTAATCCGGTGAAAATGTATGTCAAAGTTGTCATATAGGCGAAGGGTCACTTTGATAGGTACTGAATAAATTAACCGACTTGGTTTTATATTGTATCTCACAACTTTTTTCGGTAGAAGGTTGCGAGACTTGCAATTTTTTTACATGTAATGTTTTTGATGGGATCTCATTTCTTTTTGTAAGTGGTCCTCCTATTATTTTTCCTTTAAGGACTACTAGCTGTGTATCCGCAACTGTCTTTCTTAAAGCCCACTCTCTGTCTCTGTGGGCTTTTCTCGAAAGTTTTTATGAAGCGATTTTTGACAAGCCAGGACGGTAATTACTTCTTAGTCTATTATACTCCGAAATTGCGGAGTTTTGCACTTTAACACTACCGAAGTTGACATTAACTAAATGTAAACCACACAGACTTGTCACTCCCTCTCATGATCCATAATGACCCCTCTCATTATAGATAATGATCCTTCTCATGATTCCTCTCATGACGATGGTGATGATGAGGGTGGTGATGATGGCGGCGATGATGGTGGTAGTGGTAATGGTAGTGGTTATTGTGTTGGGGATGTGGTTGTGGTAATGGTCGTGGTGGTAATGTGGTGAGGATGTTGATTTATAACCATCGTCATCACCATCACCACAAGCATTACCATCACAATCGTCATCATCCATCACCACTATGACCATCACCATCTGAATCAACACCCCCATCATCATACCTAATCACCTTCATCGGCATCATCATCGTCATCATCATTATCATCATTAATTATCTACAACAAAACCATCATCATCATCACCAATCACCACCATCATCATCATCATTACCAACACCTCCCTCACCACCACCAGTCACCACCATCTTCATTACTATCAATACCCCCATCATCACCACCGGTCACCTCCACTCCACCATCATCACCAACAGTCACCACCATCGTCGTCATCATAATTATCATCATCACCAATCACCACCATCATCATCATCATCATTACCAACACCTCCCTCACCACCACCAGTCACCACCATCTTCATTACCATCAATATCCCCATCATCACCACCGGTCACCTCCACTCCACCATCATCATCATCACCAACAGTCACCACCATCGTCGTCATCATAATCATCATCATCACCAATACCACCTTCATCAGAATCAGTCACCACCACCACCATCATAATTATCATCACCAACACGCCCATCGCCACCACCAGTCACCATCATCATCTGAACAATCCAACACCCTCATTACCAACACCAGTCCCCAGCTTCATCATCATCATCACCAGCACCCCCATCACCGCCACCAGTTACCACCATCATCATCATCATCATCATCGCTACCGTCCACGATTCCAACTCACTGCCCCTGCGGGGTGAGGTAACTCAATTCGGTACGGCGATGAGCGTGTCCATTCTGTATGTATTAGGTAATAAGCTAATAAGTATTCTGTGCCTGAGGTATCCAAACCGAAGGTTATATGAACCGCAAAGTTAACTTTGTAATCGTGTATTTTTTATAGGGTTCATAAGGAAATACAAATTTATCTATGCAGCTCGCATAACTGGAAAACTACACGGAAATTTTGTAATGTTTAGGTTTTTTAATGATTTGTACACCAAACCGTAATAAAGCACGAAATTTCAAGCTTGTGTGTCTTCTAGAAGTAACTTAGAATTCGTATGATCATGAGTGAGTCAGTGAGTGACAAAATTAAGGAACTTTGACTGGCAATAATTTCTAAACTACTGGTTTAAATTGAATGAAATTTGGAATATGCCTAGGTTATATCATGCTCTCCTGGTCATTAAAAATTCAGGCTTCTAGCTTTGTCCGTAATGAAATACTGGGAGTTTGAAAATGGTCTGAATGGCTTCGAGAAAAGGATGTTACGGCGTGCCGGGAAGCGCGTTTGCTCGACTTGGCGGGGGCACTGCCGTGCCCCCAGATGTAACCTGTTTTTCAATAAATAAATAAATAAATAAGCCTGTGGTCACGGGGCCGGGGTAACCTGTGGCTAATTATGTGTATGTGTAATATGTCTGTATGTATGTATAGGCACACACTGGCTTAGCGACCCCTGTTGGGGTGACTATACAAATTAGGTATATTTGTATAGGGTTAGGTAGGTAAGTAAGGTAAGTTTCGTAATGTAATGTAATTGGCAAGTAAGTTAACTATCCAGCGTGTGTCTGCACAGACTGCGTACAGCTAAGGGTTGACTATGACTAGGGAGCCTACTGCCCTAAGTCCCTAACCTAACACCTTAACCTACGAGATGGATTCCTACGGGGAGGAACGGGGTGTCGGGGAGTGGTGGTTTTCTTACTGCCAGTCAACCAGGCTCAGTTGACCGATTAAGAGTTTGAGGGTGTCTTCGCCACAGTAAGAGGAGCTTAGTCTAAGGGGTTGGATGGGACCATACGCTCAGAGAGTAGCCCTGAACACGCATGGGGTCGGGTAAGAGAGGTAGTGAAACACCAACGGACAATTGGTATCTAATTTATTTTACTTCCTAACGCTATATATACAAATATCACGTACAGCACACTACTATACATTTTCTTTGTATACTGTACGTGTAAACTGCAAGATGAGCTTGCTCTCAATTGATGATTTGCGTAAATGCATCGAGGTTGCTGATGCATGAATTCTGTTCTCTGAACAAATGTGTATTTGTAAATTGTATTTTGTGTTTTTATTTTAACTTTATATAATTGTAATTATTATTATTCCTTTATTTATTTCGTATCTTAGGTTAGGTTTTTACAATATCTATATAATAAAATTGAAAATGCCAGAACGGGATAACGCACTAGGGAGGAAGCGAGATGGCGCCTTACAAAACTCGACGTTCTTTTAGATCACGTTTCTCCAATACGATGCACGTTACCGCAAAAAAAACTATTCAAATCTATTGTCTAAATATGAGAATGGAATAAGAGCGTAAAAAATACCGTTTTCACTACGTATTACCTTCACAATCGGCTAAAGAAATCTTCATAAAATTCTTCATTTCGCGACCGTCGACCATTTCCGGCGATACTCGGTTCTTCTCGCTCTTATGGCTCAGGTTCAAGTAGCCTAAAGTTTCTTTTCGCTATATGACTTAAGTTTAAGTAGCCAAAAATTTTGGCGTCATGTTGGTACGGCGTTATATCGAAGTTTTTTACTCGAAATGTAATGACTACGCACTTTGCTTGACGTATGTTGTTTTCTCTGTCAAACTAAATGTCATCGGCATTGTCATTGTCAGCGAATTTTCTGTGCAATAAGCAAAAAGTGTTATGAAAATGCCGAGAATTGAAAGTATTAAGTGATTATGTTATTAATTTGTATTTTGATTGATCGACCATCACGGTTTTATTCAGATTGACCACCACGGTTTCGGGAGATGGAGGAATGGGGATGGCATGTTTAATTTTTGTTAAATTTGAATTTAACAGATTATGTATTATTATAAACACAAGAAAAATATCCTTGCAAGGCAATGTACTCATTGTTCTGCATCTCGGTGCGTAGAATGCGATGCGATAATGTTGGGTTAGTAAGACCTCAGGGGTTGCGGTAGGTATAGGAAAGGTGGGCCAGTTTTGGGACTTAGAAAAATTTCGGTGTCGTGAAATTTATGTCAATATAACACCTCATTTTTATTAAAGTATCCTTTAAAACATCCTATAATAAGCATGTTTTGTTATGTAAACTTTTTCTCTCAGATCAATATTTACCGAGATATTGGGGTTTTTAAGGTAAAAATGCTGTATGAAAATATGGTACATGGGTTGAAAACCGAAAACTGTAGGTTAGGTTAGGTTTGTTTTGTGACCATGTATAGCGGAGCGAGCGTAGCGAGCGGAGCGTCAAAATGCTTGCTTACATGACCCTCATAAATAGTCTACTATTATTACGTACCTACATCAAAATATGTTTATGCATTTGAACCCCAATATCTCGGTAAATATCGATCTGAGAGAAAAAGTTGAAAGAATAAAATATGCTTATTTTAGCGTAATCTACTAGATTCAATCTAATTTAAGCCTAAACCAACAAAAAAAAATTAGTCCTAAAATCGGTCCAGCTTTGCTATACTCTGACCCTTACTGCTTATTTCTCGAGAAGATCTAGATTGTTCCCTATTTTCAGCGGATTCTTTTCCCACGGATTTGTCTGTTACTGAAGCGGCACTGCCTATTAATGGTTATTATTTTTACTTTTGTTTATTAAGCTTTGCTAGGCTTAGATTTGCTTTGAGTAACATTTGTACATGTATGTATTACTCTCCAGTCCATGTAAGTATACAAATATAAAATGTGTTGAATCCCTTTTGCTTATAATTAATTTTATTTCGGAAATACTAATATGAGGACGAAACGCAGTTTCCTTTTAAAAAGCTTTTATTTAACTTGCAATGACAGTTTCCTTTTTTCATTAAGTATATAATAATAAAAAAAAAAAACAAATTACATGTTCAAGTGTTACAAATAGGAAGTACATATTTCATTTACGCGAGCGAAGCCGCGGGCACGTCTAGTATGTATATAAAAAGTAAAATACAATAAAGAAATTACAAAATATATAAACACATTATAAAAACCTAACCTAGGGTGCCGCCGCGCGGGCGGGGCAGGGCCCAGGCTACCGGCGGTTAGGGCTGCAGAGAGAGGAACCTCCTGACAATGCGCGCCGTATCCAGGAGTACCGCCTTTTCTGTATCTGGCCCTTGATCCAGCCATCTAGCGAGAGTCTCTTAAGATGTTTGTCGAGACTCTTCGCTATAAGACCGTTCGCCGAAACGACTATCGGGACAATGATCGTCGAGTCAACATCCCACATGGCGGTCACCTCGTGAGCCAAGTCAAGGTACCTACTTGCTGAGTTTGTCCTTCTCGGCTTTCACGAGGTTCTCGTCATGTGGGATGGTGATGTCGACGAGCACTGCCTGGCGCTTGGATCGATCTACCAACACGATATCAGGCTTATTGGCTACAATAGTCCTGTCCGTGATGATAGATCGATCCCAATAGAGCGTGGCACGACCATTCTCGAGTACTGGCATCGGTGCGTACCTACTTATAGTACGGCACCTCAGACCCCACAAGACCGTATCGAAGAGCAAGTTGCTGGTGAATGATCCTGGCTACTCGCCGTTAGCAAGAATTATTATTATGGAATCCCAAATTCTGGAATAAAATTATTTCATTTCGTTTCAAATACCTATAAGTAGGTAAGTACCTACTGAATGTGAAAAGATAAAAACCGGGTACCTACCTATTTTTAAAAAAGTGCACAATGTCGACTACTTTGATTTAAATAACTATTTGGAAAGAATGAAAAGTCGTTTTATATGCTAGGTATGTTTTTTCTAAATTCCTTACAGTCTAGCGAAGTAATCTTGAATCAGGAGCCTTCGCTCTATATTACGTGCCCCTCTATGTTCCTGTTGTGGTTGATTTGGCACAATATCGGCCTCATCCAGCAGTGGATACTCCGGGTCTTCTGGAGGAACTTCTTCCCTCTGCTGAATGGCCAAGTTATGTAGCACTGCAGTTGCTACGATGATCCCCGGTACTCGTTGGACTTTCATGCTGATTCCTCGTGATAATATGGGGAATCTCCTTTTCCATATTCCGAACGCTCGTTCCACAACATTCCTAGTTTTTATTTGAGACTCTTGATACAGTGCCTCCGCTTGTGTATGAATATCACGGTTTGCGAGAGGTGTCATCATGTAACTGGTTTGAGCATAACCACTATCTCCCAACAGTAAAATATTGTCATATTTTCCTTGCAAGAAATTTCTTTTTAAGGCACAGTTATCCCAAATATTCGAGTCGTGTGCAGAACCATGCCATCGTGCCACTACATCTAAAAATGCCAGATTAGCAGCAGCAACACATTGGGTGTTTATAGAGAAGTACCCTTTCCGATTCCTGAAAATCTCTGCATGATTTCCACCTGTAGACAAAATTTCAAATTATTTAAGCACTATAATTGCCTTGTTGTTACAATCTTTGTTTTGAATAAAGTAACTTTCTACTAACCTGGAGACAACGCCAGTCGCACATGTGTACAGTCTATAGCCCCATTTACGCGAGGGAACTTCGCAATTTTGTAAAATTCTGCAGCAATTCTGCGGTGTTCTTCAGGAGAACATGGGAATTTCACATACGTGCGGTATAGTGATGCGATAGCATGAGTGACACGGTGCACTATGCGACATGCGGTGGACTCGTCAACACCAATCACGTCACCACAAGTGATTAATTGGCTTCCTGTTGCATAAAATCTTAAGCAACATAACAATTGATTCATTGGAGAAACGGCATTATTTCTGAAACAAAAAAAATACAGTTTTCTGTTGATTGCAATTTGTAAATATTATGTAATGCGTGCATCAATAACTTTGGTTAGGTAGGTACACAGTAGGTACCTGTTAAATTTACTTACTTTTTGGAATTGAATATCAACTGATTTTCGATTTGTTGCAACAGTATTTGCACGGTTTCTTTCCGTAATCGGAACCTTCTAATGAATTTTATATCATTCAGCGTTTCAAATAGATTGGTTCTTGTATTAACGTCCCGATGTATAACTGGCCTATTTAGGAACTCTATTATTTCTTCATCATCGTCGGAATGAATACTCGAAATATCCATAATGTTTGCTACAAATTTTAAAAATTTCGCCAAATCAGCCAAATGTTACAAACATAACCTACAAAAGTAAACGTCAAGTCATTTCAAATATGGCGCTAATCGCGTTTAGCCCATGTTTAGCCGAGTTAAATAGCCTCTGATGGGCGATTAATTTTGACAGTTCGCTAAACGTGATTAGCGATTTATTTAGCGTGGTGCAAGGCGTTAAACGTTATTTTGTATTTAATTCAGATTTAAATCTCATTTAGCGCTGTGGTGCAAGCCGCCCAACCTAGTGCCTACTGATAACAATTTATCCTTATTTCGAGTGTTAAAATCGTGTATGTCACATCTTTTGCGGAATAGTCTAAGGTTTTTCCTAACATAAATAATATTTTCATAAATGTACTGACTAGGTACGGTCATAATACCGATTGTCTTGAACAATTCTCTTAGGGAATCACGGGTCTGTAATCCGTATATCGCACGGATGGCTCGTTTTTGTAAAACGAATATTGCACTCACATCTGCAGCACCTCCCCACAGCAACAGCCCGTAGGACAAGACACTGTGAAAGTAACTAAAGTAAACAAGCCTTGCCGTAGCTACATCAGTTAAAAGTCTTATTCTTTTCACAGCGTAAGCCGCCGAACTTAGCCTTTTAGCAAGTGCTGCAATGTGCGTACCCCATTGTAGTCTGGAATCTACCGTTATCCCCAAAAAAACCGTGTTATCTACTGTCTCTAATTCCTCGTTATTAATCATTAATCCTTGTATGCAATGTTTAACATTGGGAAGCTTAAAGTGTACGCACTTGGTTTTTTTGCGTTTAGTACAAGGTTGTATATTGTTGGCATTCCACTTTGGAGTACTGCTAGCTAACCAACATATGCTTGCAATGCGTGTACAAAACAGTATTCTGCACAGATACACAAACATCATGAACTCCCACTGTTCATGTTGAAATAGAAAACTACAAAAAGAAATAATTATGTGGAACACCTGCCACTCCATAGTCTTCATACCAATCCGCTGGCAAACTACAACCTCTCGAACCTTCGCTTTCTGTGAAGAGGCAGTTTTGCACTAGATACATGAAGTATATTTAGATGTAGATATTGTGATTTGTGTAAGTTTATATTGTATTAAATTATAATTACATTAATTTTGTCTAGTTCTAATTTTTTACTCTTGAGTATCTTTTGGCTTTCTTCTCAACAGCTCCTCTTGTGAAATACCGGTAGATTCAGATTCAGACATGTGAAAGTGCCCTTGTGGCCTGCTTACAGAATATACGTTTTAATTTTGATTTTGACTTGCCGCGTGCACGTGCACCCGCCCCGCCGCGTCCACCTGCAGTCTACCATTTGTAAGCGTAAAGATAAGTCACCACGGCGGCCTCAGGCTGCGCTTCGGCGTCACGCGGCTTCGCGAGGCGCAGCACCGCTGTTGCACGCCGCGCGTACCGGCGATGCACCGCTCTACGCCGCGAGGCATCTCTAGGCGCAACGCTGCGTGGTGCAACGTATTCTGAATTCTCACAATGAAATGTGTACCCTTTTCGTGTAGTAAATAGTAGTAAATAATAGTATGAAGGTTCTTAAAGTCGAGTAGTAAGGTACGAGATTTTAAGCCCTAATTGTGTAACTCTTGCATACAATACTTTTTATACGAGCAAAACACAGTTAAAAACTTTTTTTACTTTAATCGTCATTCCCCATGATGAATTGGTATTTTTGATGTAAGTAACCTTTTTCGTTCAACTAAATCTGACCTATTAAAAATAACCGGCCAAGTGCGAGTCGGACTCGCGCACCGAGGGTTCCGTACAAACACTTTCCATCCCTAAGTGGTTAAGTTAAGTTTGCACCTGGTATGTATAGCGCCCCATATAAATTAGGTGCAAAGTTAGGTATTAAAAAAAAAATTTATGGTTTTCGTAATTATTCCTTTATCTATGCTATAAGACGTTGCTTCGTACCAAATTTCAAGATTCTGAGTTCACGGGAAGCACCCTGTAGGTTTTGATTCCCTTGCAAGTGTCGAAAATTTGCGGCATAAACGGCTGTATCTTTTGATTGCGTTGGCTTAGAAGTTTGATTTTTTCACAGCTTCAAGGGACAGTAGACCTGAGTAATTGATATAAATTTCAGCTTCATACGTCCACGCGTTCCTGAGAAAAAGGGTCTTGACAGACGGACAGACGGACAACAAAGTGATCCTATAAGGGTTCCGTTTTTTCCTTTTGAGGTACGGAACCCTAAAAACATGATCGCGATGGTCATGGCGGGTGCCTCGTGATTGGTTACATTTTTGACAAGTATTTCAACCAATCGGTGAACAGTAGCTTTTTTTTTAAATCAAATATGCTGATGTTCTCTTTTTGAAATTATTAAAGTTGATTAGAGAGATGTCTTATGAATATTAAAGTTCTATAGCGGGTACCATAGAGTATAGAATTTTGGTACTGGATTAATAAGTGCGTTATTGTGATTTTAGCTGTGAAATTATAATTGACAGATTAAAGTACGCGAGTAAGTATATTTTGAGTCGCTCTATTTAAATATGCGCACAGCGTCTCGGTGTGAACTAACCCTTAGTCGCAAATGTTAGGTATTAATCCTATATTGAATTATGTAAGCCGTGTGGGGACGGCCGTAAAGAATACACTTCCCCACCGCCAGCAGGAGGCGTGTCGTAAGAGGCGACCAAATCCTGTAGCACAAGACGGGGAGCAGCGTCTGCGTGCGAAATATTATAAAAAACTGCGCTCGCCAACCCGCCTGCCAAGCGTGGCGAGAATCGGCAACAACCCCCCTGATGACAGACACAGATGAAACCAGGCCCCCAGTCTCCGGTGGTCCTGCTGTTCCTGGCTACGGTAGCGGTCAGGGTGACGGCGGGGCAGGGGGTGCTAAGAATCCCCGGAGGAGGAATTCGGGCTACCATCCCCAACGACGACTGGCCCTGGTAACATACAACGTACGCACGCTGAGGACTGATGAGAAGATTGTGGAGCTGGAAGAGGTGATGAGTAGGATGCACTGGAGTATCATCGGAATGTCAGAAGTCCGACGAGAGGGCGAGGACACGATCATCCTGAAATCCGGCAACCTTCTCTACAACTGAGGAAGTAGATGCTATGTATGAGGACATCAGTAGGGCCATACATATATACTACTAAAACCTACTTCAATGTTGTTATGGGGGACTTCAACGTAAAACTGGGCATGCGAGGCGATAATGAACTGAGAGTGGGGCAATTTGGGTATGGGCAACGGAACCCCAGGAGTCAAAAGCTGGCAGAATTCATGGAGAAGGAGGACCTCTTTGCGATAGATTCCTTCTTTAAGAAGCCACCTCAGAGGAAATGTGCCTGGATGAGTCCCGATGGGTCCACTAAAAATGAGATTGATTTCATCATGACCACAAAGCGACGAGTGTTCAATGATGTCTCCGTGATCAACAGGGTGAAAACCGGAAGCGATCACCGAATGATTAGAGGCACATTGAACATAAATGTCAAGCTAGAAAGGTCCCGTTTGATTAAATCTACGCTCCGACCTTATAATGCCCATATCTACTGCCCCGAAAGCTTTCAGCTTGAGCTGTCAAATCGCTTTGAATGCCTAGAGAACTGCGAGTCAGTGGACGAGATTAACAACAGGTTTGTAGAAACTGTCCAAGCGGTCGGGTCAAAATATTTCAAACCCCGTCGTAGAGACAGGCCGCAAAAACTTACCGATCACACCCTCAAACTCATGGCAGAACGACGTTCAATCGCACTGCGGACCTCCGTTGATGCTAAGGCATATCGGCAGCTCAATAGACAGATATCGAAGTCCTTGCGACGAGATATCCGCAACTTTAATACAAACAGTATTAGAGAGGCGATAGAGCGGAACCAAGGCTCCAAATTGTTTGCAAGGGACATGTCTATTGGGCAAACCCAGCTGACGAAGCTGAAGACGGAGGACGGTAGTACGAGTATAACGTCGACAAAAGCCGAAGTTTTGGGGGAGATCGAAAAGTTCTATGGGCAGCTATACACCTCGGTTACTAAACCTGTTAGTAGCTCAGCCGCAGATCCAAGAGCTAAGCTGACCCGACACTTTACCGATGATATCTTGGACATCAGCCTATATGAGATTAGGATGGCTCTCAAACAGCTTCGGAACAACAAGGCACCGGGTGATGACGGAATCACCTCAGAGATTCTGAATGCGGGTGGAACACCGATACTGAAAGCCCTTCAGAAACTCTTCAACTCCGTCTTGCTCGAGGGAATTACGCCAGAGGCATGGAACAGAGGTGTGGTGGTGCTCTTCTTCAAGAAAGGGGATAATACCTTGTTGAAGAATTACAGACCCATCTCGCTTCTGAGCCATGTCTACAAGTTGTTTTCGAGGGTCATCACGAATCGTCTCGCGCGTAGGTTCGATGACTTCCAGCCTCCCGAACAAGCAGGATTCCGAAAAGGCTTTAGTACCATAGACCACATCCATACGCTGCGACAAGTTATACAGAAGACCGAAGAGTATAACTTGCCACTGAAGTGTTTATATAAAAACGCCACGCTATTCCTCTGCAGCGAGGCGTAAGGCAAGGAGACGTTATCTCTCCGAAACTGTTCACCGCCGCATTGGAAGATGCTTTTAAACTCCTGGAATGGGAAGGATTCGGCATCAACATTAATGGCGAACACATTACTCACCTTCGGTTTGCCGACGATATTGTGGTCATGGCAGAATCGCTGGAGGACCTCGGCACAATGCTCGATGGCCTTAATAGAGTTTCCCAACAGGTAGGTCTTCGGATGAACATCGACAAAACAAAGGTAATGTCGAATGCCCATGTTGCACCCTACCCAGTAACGGTTGGGAGCTCTACCCTCGAAATTGTTGACAAATATGTTTACCTGGGACAAGTGATCCAGTGGGGTAGGTCCAATTTTGAGAGGGAGGTCAATCGACGAATCCAACTAGGCTGGGCAGCCTTCGGGAAACTACAAAATATCTTCTCGTCCAACATACCTCAATGCCTAAATACGAAAGTCTTCAATCAATGTGTGTTACCAGTGATGACATACGGAACAGAAACGTGGCCTCTTACTGTGGGCCTTATAAGGAAGCTCAAAGTTGCACAGCGCGCTATGGAGAGGGCTATGCTCGGTGTTTCTTTGCGAGATCAAATCAGAAATGAGGAGATCCGTGAACGAACAAAAGTCGCTGATATAGCCCGACGGATTTGCAAGCTGAAGTGGCAGTGGGCGGGGCACATAGCACGTAGAACTGACGGCCGATGGGGCAGTAAGGTTCTCGAATGGAGACCACGCAGCGGCAAGCGCAGCGTAGGACGTCCACCCACAAGGTGGACAGACGACCTGGTAAAGGTTGCAGGAAGCCGCTGGATGCACGTCGCTTCCAACCGGCCGATCTGGAAGTCACTGGGGGAGGCCTATGTTCAGCAGTGGACGTCCTGTGGCGGAAATGATGATGATGATGATGAATTATGTACTAAGCCTACCATAGATATTTTGGCCGAAACCCCTACCCAACTACCCCCCGTACTTGAGAAGTCATCTTTCTATACTGTCTGTTTACGTTAAGTTTGTACGTGGTAACTATGGCGTCGCATACAAGTGAGGTTTCTCGACTGTTTCCTCCACCAAAACTTAACCATTGTCATGACATTTTGGAAACAATAATAGGGATTGGTCGCGGTCGCCATCATACGCTATCTAGGTATCGGTCGGAATATCGTTTCCGCTGTATCACACCAAAACCGTTACAGATTTCGTAAATTTTTGATTACCTACAGAATCTACAGATAGTACATTACATTACATACCTAGGGCGATGAATTCGTGAATGTCCCAGATCGTAGGCGTTTGAATAAATGTGCGATCTGGGGCTTTACGAATTACCGCCCGTGGTTTGTCTAAAGTTTTACGTTTTGCCTTAGCCAGGTAGTGATATTTTCTCCCCGCGTAGCGGTCTGAAGTTCTGAACAATAAATATTGTTGCACTAGCTGTGACCGCGGCTCCGCACGCGTGGAAATCGGTCTGTGTTAGTTTTGATTTATTACAGTTTCTTGATTCCCCGCAGACAGGACTTTCCGTGCTGTCCAAATCTATTGGGATCTTGAATAGTCCATGGTCGTAGCTCGTAGCACATGTTTGAAAAAAGCCATAAGATTCAGGTGCAAACTTAACTCAATCAAGTGTAGTGGCTAACCCCCCACCCCTCTTATTTGTACATTTTTTATAGCATATAATATGGGGATTTTCTCGACAGATTAATGAAGTTTTCATCAAAATCCGTTGAGCAGTTTTCACGAGATGCGCGGTCAAATAAACAGATAAACAGACAAAAATTCTAAAAACTGTTGGAGGGTATTTCTACCATTTCGTGTAAATCGGCAGATATGAGGAGAAATTTTTATTTTTTATTTTTTTCTATGCCAATGGGAAGAAATAGGAAAAAGAATAACTGTAATATAATCTATTTAGAATTATACCCAAAATTTACCGAGATATAAGTAATTTTGTTTTTTCAAATGGAATGGTAATGAACTACGGAATACGGTAATGATATAAAGTGGTATGGTAATGAAAATGTGGTGCTGGTAATGAAGGATTAAGCAAAAAGCCGATATTAGATATTTTTTTATTTCTTCCTATCCTTAGTAATTACTCTATGAAAGAGTGATTACGATATATTCACAAAAAAGGCAAAAAAAACAGTCATAAAAAGTAGTGCAGCAGCGCACATGTTTTTGATCTATCATACTTTACTAACAAAAATATAACTCTTCACGTAATATAAAAATCTTTTAAATTCTGATAGATATTGTATATTATACACATTAACATTTCAGAACAAAGTATTAGTTAAGTGTATGTTTTATACTCAAAACTAATTCGTAAACATTTAGTAGTTTTATGAATAGAAATCCACATCTAATTCTACAAACGCCTAAATAACCTAACAGTACAGAATTTCAAAATGAGTTAAATTTACAACGTACTGTGTAGTACAAGTACAATTTAACCTAATAATGTTACTTTTTGCTTTCAATTTTACCTACTTCAAACCATATCAGTCTCATAAGTCTTTAGAATAATTAAACAAGCTTCTTTTTAATAGCATTACTCGCTTCAGAAAATATACGTTACCTTCTAAATTACTAAGTCAGCCACAACCAACGCGCGTCTGAATAATAATATCTCAGCCACTAGTTATCTCCTTTGTAAGCCACTGTAATTGTAACTTAGCATGGTGATTATTTTTTAGCATCTAAATTTGAGGCATGCATTCAAATAGCAAACTTCTAAAATATTATTATATGACACCAAAATAGTAACTCTATTAGCTTCTAATTTTATAACTTAGTATGTTTAAAATGTAAGTCATCCTACATTAATCGATCGTAAAATTTACCTAAAATTGTCATCAAATAGTATATTAAAGCCACTATTATTACATATGAACTATTGAGGAGAGAACAAAACAAAATACTTAAATCTCATTTTAGGTTAGGGTCGCAGTTCAACCTAACACTCCTCCTCGCTTCGCTCGTCGTCGTACCTAACGTAAGCCAAGTCGGACCTGCCTTAGAACTAGATTGTTGTGGGTTACGTACCGTTGGTTCGTAACTGGTATCGTTTTTTTTTTTTTTTTTTTTTTTTTTTTTTTTTCTCATTTTAGGTTAGGGTCGCAGTTCAACCTAACACTCCTCCTCGCTTCGCTCGTCGTCGTACCTAACGTAAGCCAAGTCGGACCAGCCTTAGAACTAGATTGTTGTGGGTTACGTACCGTTGGTTCGTAACTGGTATCGGTTTTTTTTTTTTTTTGAAGTATGTACTAGCGGCGCCGCGCGGTGTTACCCGCTCATCACACGGGGACACTATTTATTTTTCGCTATTTTTTTTTATTATTACTGTTTAAAGGTATTTGCAAAACTGTTTTACTGAATATTAAAAAAAAATACTAACCTAACCTAACCCGGCCGAGTCGGACCTTAGTGTGCAGTGCGAGGATAATTAGTTTTCGAAAACTTTAATTAATTACACATGCACCTATCGCAATATGAACGAACGAATGACAATAAACAAACATGGCGGGTCGTTCGGTACAAGAATCGAATGGCGCTCTCTGATTGGTGCAAATGGCCGTGGCTGTCATGGCGCGCACTCGCGCCAAATCGTTCCTACAGTGGCTATTTTCATGATAAAAGAATATGAAGTATTATTTTAGATGTTAAGTTATAATATATGATGCTGTCTATTGAAGCTCGAATATATAATTTTTGAGGAGCTTGTATTGAAGCTGTAAAACGAAAAATGATGATGAGTTACAAATTTCGTGGCTGAGTTAGTAAATTAGATGGCAATGTATAAATTAGGAGGACAAGTAATAATAATTGTTGATTATGACTTGATGCTTTCTTTAACATTTTTAGTTGGCGTTGTAAAGAAGATGAATTAGTTTATTAGAGGCTATCTCATATTCCCGATGCTTAGTTATTAAAAGAGAAGTTCGACCAAGTGGCCAAAAAATAAAATTGCGGCCGGATTTATTATTTCTCTTTTTTTATTATTCTTATTTTTATGTCAAACTGTATACCCATAAATAGTATCTCACAAATTGCTGCGCTCTACTTCAGGATACATGATGTGATCTCAAATTTGTAACTTTACCACCTGTTTTGTAAAACCATTATTTGCAATAAAGTATTGAGTATATATTTAACCATTTAACGTCTAATCATCAGTTGAAATTCACTTCTTAGAATACTTTACTTATTATATTGTGTAACCCGAATTAATATTACAATAACAAAGTTTTAGTTGTGAATTTGACTCAAACGAATTGGTTAATATTTAACAGTCTTGACAATAGAACGCAACATAGAGAATGTGTACCACAATAAAACATTTCAATTAGACTTCAAACAACGTGCTGTAGGAACTTCTTCATAATTATAATGATTTAGGATAATATATATCAAAACTTAAAAAATGTTAAATTCATCGTCAGATGAAGAACTGTCGAAAAATTTGCTCACTTTTTTAGAAGTGTTTAGACGTGTTTAGAAGTTTAGAAGTACTTTCTTGTTTATAATTTGCTCTAACTTTCGTTCCTTTATCATTTTCCTCTGAAGAACCATTACTAATTGTGGACTTCAGTATTTTACAGCCCTTTCCAGTTTTAACAATACTTTTCTTTATTTTCTCTTGTGTCGGTTTCTTAACTCGCATACAAGAGAGGACGAGATCAACATCTGCATCCAGAACACCTTACGCTGCAGCGCGGCACTTCATAGGGTGTTGGTGTCCAAGCTCCTCAGCAGATCTACAAAACTACGGATATACAAAACCGTCATCAGACCCATACTAATGTATGGCTGTGAGGCTTGGACGCTGACCCTTAGGGAGGAGAAAAGTTTGTTAGTTGCAGAAAGAAAGGTGTTCAGAAAGATTCTGGGACCTATTCAAAGAGAGGATGGAAGCTGGAGGATCCGCAAAAACACGGAGATCGCCAAACTAGTGGCCGAACCTAAGATCATTGGCGAAACCAAGGCACAGCGTCTTCGCTGGATTGGCCACGTCGAGAGAATGGGAGACGATCGAAATGTCAAGAGAGCATACTTAGGCCGACCAATTGGATGACGTCCTATTGGTCGCCCCAAGTATCGCTGGAGAAACATGGTGGAGGCGGATCTGCGTGAGCTAGGAGTTAGCGACAGCTGGCACGAAGTGGCGCAGGCCAGGGTTGGAGGCCAAAACTCATTTTGGGTTGCTGCGCCAAAGTAGTTAGTTTAGTTTCTTTATTTTACTTTTCGTATATGACGTTCGGTATTGATCACTTTTATTTTCTTTCTTAGAGTCAACAACAGTTCTTTTTCGGGTGACTGGAATCTGTTTTAATAAAAGATTCGTTAGTCCAATGTCGTTTTATATTCGAAAGCAAAGTGATAGTTTTGCTTTGAGTAGCTCCACTCGCCTTGACATGAGCAGCTCTGATATTATGTTGCAACTGTTGTGCTTGTTCTAAAGTGGTTAAGTTTTCTATAATTGGGGAAGGACAGGTTGACTCGTTTTCCACTTCTTTAAAAAAACTTTCGGTGGTACGTTGATGCATAAAGTCTTCAAGTTCCACAAAAGCATTGTCAGATGCAGGGATAATATCAATGAACCCTATAACGAAGATAAATAAAAAATCGCAAATATATATATATATATCGTTCTGCATACATATACCCACTGAAAACGTATTGTCACGTAAAAGAGGAACGGATAGAAGATAGGATTTTCACAATTTTAATACTTAAATTCATTACCAGTATTTTATATTCATTACCATTCGCCTAAAAGTGACTGGTAAATCATGGTAATGAAGAGGATGGTAATGAACTTTCTTTACCTTTTGCAGATTTACTCGTTATAAACAACTGCAATCGTAGGTATACTCATACACTAAGTTTTCGAACTTAATGTTGCTTATTTAAGTATCAACAGTACAATAAAACACTAAAGCATTAATATCAAAACAGCACGAATGGCAATGAAAAAAAATCGTACCAATTCCAAAATCTCGCCACGAATTATTTTTTTACAAAATTATGGCACGCGTCCACTCTCTTCACTATTCACTAAGTCGACTGCGGTGGGATCGTGAGTGGAAGGGACAAAGCATAAAATACTACTTTGTACATTTACAGGCCGATGTTGCCATTGCAAATTTAATTGATGGTAATGAAGTTTTTTGATGGACAAAAATATTTTGCTATACAATCAACGTAAATAAGAATTATACGACTGTTAGACTCTCAAAGTTATATCCCTTATTACATAGTTCAACCATATCAGAGATTAAATTTAATGTGATACATGTAATAGATTAGTTATTCGCTGTCAAATCTATACATTTGTGTTCTGAACGGTGATGGTAATGAATTTTTCGCAAGTAATTTTTTTTTATATTTATTTACATTGCAATAGTATAATATATTTTAGATGCAAAGTATACATATGTACCTGACACAATACATAAAAAATATTTGAAGTTAATTTGACACTTAATACATGTTTTTTTTTCTACGAACATGTGATTTGCACGAAATGGTAGAAATACCCTGGAACGTGTTCTGTAATAGATTCTAAGTATCCCCCGCCAACTTTTTTTCGAATAAGTATCTTCCATGTACAGACTTTCGAGCCTCTTCAGCTTTATTTTATACATATATAGATAGATTGAGCACTGCCGCAGGCCGCCGATGGGTACGGAAAAGAAGGAAGTGTTTGTGGGAATCCTATATTCGAGAGTGGACGTAAATTAATTGAAATTATTGCACTATATTTATATACATCATGTTGCTTTATTTTTTCAGTTACCTGATGTGTGTGTCAGCTCATTTCTGAAAAACGAAACTATCAGTGAACTGGACTTCTACAGTAATGATATATTGAACGGTCGTTGTTTAAAAAACATAAACCTGTCTCAATTGAAATCTCTTTGTCTTAACGATTGTTTGAACCTGGATATGCATCGGTTGATAGTTGCCGCTGACTCCATGACCGAACTAAGGAAGCTAGAACTGAGCGATAATAAAGTGGAAATATTAAGAAATCTACCTACCTTACTTGATAAACTGCCCAATTTGGAAAGTTTAGCTTTGTGTGATTATGATGAAATAATTGACATGACGGATTTGGTTGTGGACGAATTATTTCAGTCTGTTAGTCGTCTTAACCGTTTAAAAAGACTAGTCTTGAGCAACAACCCTTATCTTCGAGACAAATATTTGGAAACCGTGGCGCGCGGCTGTCCGCTACAGTACTTAGATATTTCGTGCTGCGACGAAGGTGATATATTTTGTAATTGTTTGTAAGATAACACCTCATAATCATAACCCAACCACATTCCTTAGTCTTCGCCCGCGGTAAGACGGAAACAAAGTGGCTAAAGAAACAGCAATCTTTAATTTTTCTTATTGTAGTATGTATACCTATCAGTTACTACCTATACAGCGACGGCGACAGTTATCTGTCGTAAGTAACTGTACTATGTACTTAACGGGTTCCGTACAAACACTTATCCCATCTTAACTGGCCGGGTTAAAGTTAAGTTTGCACCTATGTATGGGGCCGGATACTAATAATGAGATGCAAACTTAACGCAACAGAGTTCTCCAAATATGATGTTTGAAAAGGACTATATTTTTCATGATTTTATAACAAATGTATAGTTTTCTGATTTTTATAAGTAGGTATTTGTAGTATGTGACGATATTACTTGCCAAATTTCATAGTTCTAGGTCATCGGGAAGTACCCTACAATTTTGATTCCCTTGAGAGAGTCGAAATGTATTACGTTTTTTTTTGCGAGATAAACGGCCGTATCTTTTTTGGGTTCCGTAGTCAACTAGTTTCACGTTAACGTAGAAGTTTGATTTTTTCACAGCTTCAAGGGACCGTAGACCTGAGTATATGGTGTTAATTTCAACATCGAGTTGAACCTCCTTCTCCTCTCGAGATAAAGGGTCTTGACAGACCGACAGACGGACGGACGGACAACAAAGTGATCCTATAATATAAGGGTTCGGTTTTTTCCGATTGAGGTACGGAACCCTAAAAACGAAATCTACAACTAGGTATGCCTGCCTCGTTTGTACGCGGCGCCATACATTTCAGGTTCAAACTTAACTCAACCAGGCCAAGATGGGATAAGTGAAAGTTTGTACGAAACCCTCGGTGCGCGAGTCAGACTCGCACTTTTTTAAATATATTTTGCTATATTTGTTTAAATAAAAAGTTATTTCAAATAAAGATTTTAGCGTGTACACGGCACAAAGCTCTCTTGATCTCTATATTCATTTATATCCGTTAGAAATATTAAATGTTGCCAATTGATGTTCAGTGACGGTGCACGGACTAGAAATGCTGAGCGCGGCGAGCGGGACGCTGAGAGCGCTATCAGTAGCGTATGTCAGCTGTTTTGCGAGTTACGAGTTGGCCACCTGCGTAGCTCGCTTGCCCAATCTAGAGGTAACGAACACAAAATCTCGCTTAGGTCACTTAGCAGAATTTTAGTTTTTTTATTTAATTTTATTCATTTATTTTGCTCCTTCATCCCGCTTTCCTCCGTACCACTAACTATATGCCACGACTTTACGAGTGCGGCGGCTATACGAGTGAGCGAGACACACGTACCGCGCGACGCTACCGCTGTCGCACAGTATGTCGTGGCATCTCCGTTAGTTACCTTATCGGTATTGGTAGTACTGAGTACTTCATAAATCCAAGAAGTGTATGAGTATGATGATGAAGAATATGTGTGTAGAGCAGGGGGTTTCAAACATACCCATAGAGTCAGCGGTCAGCGCTTCTCAAACTTTCCTAAGACCAGCGAGCGGTTCTAGATTTTCTTTTTGTATTATAAAACAAGAGCTGTCGGGTTGATATTACCTATTATGGCCTTTCCTATTGCTCTGTTTATTGAGACCCCGAGCTTCACGGGCTGGCTTTGAGAGCCGCTGGTGTAGATAAAGCAAATATAGGCAAGTGTGGCTAATGACTTTTGTTTCTTAAAGAGGCTCGCCAGATTTTAACCAATTTTACGGGGATACCTTATGGTGATTTGATAATAATAACAAAGATCTTGAGCTGCTAGTTTAGGAAATGTTGGGAATATCATCAATTAAATCTTAGTGTTTGCAGGCTCTGGACGTAAGTGGCACATCGGTGACTTGGCGGCTGGCGGAAGCCATAGAGGCACAGGCGCGGCCGCACCCGTTGCGCATTTATGCGCTGCACATCAAGATTCCACAAACAGCACAGGTAATATATTGTAATAATAATTGTAATATATTGAATAAGAAACCTCTAGCATAAGTGTCATACGCGACTATTTCTTGCGCGAGATATTTACCCGTCTCTTTCTATGCAGTAATGTGATTGTGAGAGAGTGACGTAGCGCGACAAAAGTCGCGAAGCATAGTTGTGCTAAACGGGCAGATGTGTCTGGTTTTTTATTCAATATTTAAGTACTGGGAAAACAGACAGGCGTCAGTCTTACTATCAAGACACATTTCAAGCATTCTATGCAAATAAATACTTTGCATGTCGATGCCTTGACGCTATGACGCTAGGGAATGCAAACGGTTAACCATAACCGATTTTTACGAAAAAAAAAACGGTTTCGGTTAAAAACGGAGTCTCTTCCATACTAAAAATATTAAACCTATTGCACTCCCTTCTTGACACAAAAGGGGTGTTTTATAATAGGCTAGTAGACCCAGTTTTAAAATATATTTGAAATGGTTAATAATGATCTTACTAGCTCTAAAAAAAATGTCTTGTATTTTTGTGAAAGCTAGAAAGCTAAATTTTATCAATTGAATTAGAAATTATTCCGCTCACTCCAATATACTGTTAACAGGAGATCGAGAGGGACGGCATTATTCGAAGTCGCCAAAGTAGACTTTCAGTTTTCTTTACAGGACCGATGACGTCACTATCATAAGCGAAAATGGCGGACAGAGTTTTAAGTATTTCAAAATACAGATTATAAATCCTATTTTCAAATTCATTTTTTTCAGCCATCTTTCACTTTTATGAATTGAAAATATATATTTAGGTTTCCTTTGCTAAATACTATACGGAATAAACATTAGTTTATTACAATTTGACATGAGTCAACTAGCCTGTTATTACTCGTGGTAATGTTGTGATTGCCCCCTATATTTAGCTGAAATTATAGGAACTCCGCAACAGCCAATTTGATAATATCCTTGGCAACGCTCAAGAATATCGTCACAGTGATGACTTGATGAGTGATGACATCAACTCTTGAATATTTCTTCATTTTTCATTCCCAATTTTATTTATAAATTTTCGACATGAATAGCCTTCAAAACCCAATAAAATAAATGCTCGATGATTGACTGACGCCTATTAATGTCAAATCTCAACGGTTGACAAGTGTCAAAATTTCAACAGTTTTAACAGTTTGACATTAACAAGTCGGGCAAAGAGCAGATTTTATTTATTAAATGGGGTTTAAAGGCAGAGAGCCTTCGGGAAAAAAAAACAAACGGAGTAGTCGAGAGTTTATAAAAATACTAGCGGCCGCCCGCGACTTCGTCCGCGTAGATTTTTGATGATGACAAAGATATTAAAATAGGTAGGTTGAATTTTATTCTTAGTTAATTCACCCCCTTAGGGGCAGAATTTTTCAAAACGCTGAAATCACTTTTTTGTATTTGATTAAGTAAGCGTTCTACAAAGTTTCAACTCTTTAGTTCAATAAATAAAGTTTCTCCCATATAAACATTGCACCCCTATTTAACCCCTTAAGGGGTGGAATTTTCTAAAACGCTGAAAGTACTTTTTGTGTTTTTTAATAAGTAATCTTTCTACAAAGTTTCAAGTCTTTAGCTGAAAAAAAAAGTTCCCCCCATACAAACTTTTAACCCCTTTTAACCCTTTTAAAGGACGAATTTTTGAAAATGCTGAAATTACTTTTCTTGTATTCTAATAGTGTACCTTTAAACAAAAATTCAAGTCCCGCGCTCAATAAAATACTTAATCTCCATACAAACAATAAAATACTTAATCTCCATACAAACTTTTAACCCATTTTTTACCACCTTAGGGGGTGAATTTTCAAAAACGCTGAAATTAGTTTTCTTCAATTTTATTTTAATACCTTTTTACAAAGTTTCAAGTCTCTAGCTCAAAAAAAAAGTTTCACCCATACAAACTTTGCACCCCTTTTTAACACCCTTAGGGATTGAATTTTTCAAAATCACTTCTTATCTCTAGCCCACGTTATAAAAGTAACTTACTGTGCAAAAATCAACTCTCTTACATTAGTAGTTTTGGCTGTGCGTTGATGAGTCATTAAGGGCTTCTTCTTTTATATATATAGATTAACCCCTTAAGGGGTGGAATTTTCTAAAACGCTGAAAGTGCTTTTTGTGTTTTTTAATAAGTAATCTTTCTACAAAGTTTCAAGTCTTTAGCTGAAAAAAAAAGTTCCCCCCATACAAACTTTTAACCCCTTTTTAACCCTTTTAAAGGACGAATTTTTAAAAACGCTGAAATTACTTTTCTTGTATTCTAATAGTGTACCTTTAAACAAAAATTCAAGTCCCGCGGTCAACAAAATACTTAATCTCCATACAAACTTTTAACCCATTTTTTACCACCTTTGGGGGTGAATTTTCAAAAACGCTGAAATTAACTTTCTTCAATTTTATTTTAATACCTTTTTACAAAGTTTCAAGTCTCTAGCTCAAAAAAAAAGTTTCCCCCATACAAACTTTGCACCCCTTTTTAACACCCTTAGGGATTGAATTTTTCAAAATCGCTTCTTATCTCTAGCCCACGTTATAAAAGTAACCAACTGTGCAAAAATCAACTCTCTAACATTGGTAGTTTCGGCTGTGCGTTGATGAGTCAGTCAGGACTTCTTCTTTTATATATATACTAGCTGTTGCCCGCGACTTCGTCCGCGTGGAATCTTATCTTGAACAGTTTACATCTTTATTATATTATTTTCAGATCTAAGCAATGTTGAAATTACTTTTCTTTTTTTGCAAGTTGATGTTTTTGATGTTGGTTACTGTAATTCAACAAAAAATAAATAATAATAAATATTGAAGTGCTGCTCCCATACAACAAACGTGTTTTTTTTTGCCATTTAATACGTAATGGTACCGAACTTCGTACGCGAGTTCGACTCGCTCTTGGCCTCTTTTTAGTTTCTTTTTCGGCTAAATTGGTCTAATTACGCGGAATCATTATGAACTCAGGTTTCAAGACCCGCACTCAAAATAAATATTTGATCTTCAAACAAATTTTCAACCCCTTTTTCACCACCTTCTGGGCTGAATTTTCAAAAACGAATTCACTTTTCTTGTATTCTGATAATATGCCCTTATACAAAGTTTCAAGTCCCGCGCTCAAAAAAATGTTTGATCTCAATACAAACTATCAACCTCCTTTTTACCGCCTCAGGGGTTGAATTTTCAAAAACGCTGAAATTACATTTTGATTTTTAATTATATGCCTTTATACAAAGTTTCAAGTCCGGCGCTCAAAAAAAGGTTTGATCTCCATTCCATTCCAAACATTCAACCCCTTTTACACCATCTTCAGGGCTATATTTTCAAAAACGCTGAATCACTTTTTTGTATTCTAATAATATGCCTCTATTTAAAGTTTCAAGTCCCACCCTCAAAAATTTTTTTAATCTTCAAACCAACTTTCAACCCCTTTTTCACCACCTTCAGGGGGGAATTTTCAAAAACGCTGATATTAGTTTTCTTGAATTCTAATTATATGCCTTTATACAAAGTTCCTAGTCCGGCGCTCAAAAAAAAGGTTTGATCTCCATACAAACTTTCAACCCCTTTTCACTACTTTCAGGGCTGAATTTTCAAAAACGCTGAAATTTCTTTTCTTGTATTCTAATTATATGCACTAATACAAAGTTTAAAGTCCTGCGCTCAGAAAAAGGTTTGATCTCCATTCAAAGTTTCAACCCCTTATTTACCAGTTTCAGGGATGATTTTTCAAAAACACTAAAATCAGTTTTCTTTTATTTTATTATAATACCTATTTACAAAGTTTCAAGTTCCTAGCTTAAAATTAAAATTGAACCCCGAGACAAACTTTCATCCCCCTTTTAACCCTCTTAGAGGTTGAATTTATAATGACGTTAAATTAATGTTATTTTGTTATTATTATATATGCCTTAGTCAACGAATTTAATTGAATCAAACTTTCAACCCTTTTTAACCATTTTAGGGGACGAATTATTGAAAACGCTGAAATTACTTTTCTTGTATTCTACTTATATGCCTTTATACAAAGTTTAAAGTCCCACGCTCAAGAAAAGGTTTGATCTCCATGAAAACTTTCAACCCTCTTTTTACCACCTAAGAGGATGAATTTTCAAAAACGCTGAAATCACTTTTATTTTATTTTATTTGCATAACTTTTTACGAAGTTTAAAGTTCCTAGCCTAAAATTAAATTTGAACCCCAAGACGAACTTTCATCCCCCTTTTAACCCCCTTAGAGGTTGAATCTTTAATGACGTTAAATTAATATTATTTTGTTATTATTGTATATGCCTTAATAAGAAGTTTCAAGGAATTTGTAATGGATTCACACTTTCAACCCCTTTTTAACCCTTTTAGGGGACGAATTTTTATAAACGCTGAAATCACTTTTCTTGTATTCTAATAATATGCCTTTACACAAAGATTCAAGTCCCGCGCTAAAAAAAAAATTGATCTCCATATAAACTTTAAACCTCTTTTTTACCCTTTTAGGGGTCGAATTTTTGAAAACGCTGAAATCAATTTTTTTGTATTCTAATATTATGCCCTAACACAAAGATTCAAGTCCCGCGCTCAAAAAAATACTTGATCTCCATACAAACTTTCAAGCCCTTTTTTACCACCTTAGGGGATGAATTTACAAAAACGCTGAAATCAGTTTTCTTTTATTTTATTTTAATATCTTCTAACAAAGTTTCAAGTTAATAGTTTGAAAAAAAACTTGTATCCCATACAAACTTTCATCCCCTTTTTAATCCTCTTAGGGGTTGAATTTTTCAAAATCGCTTCTTATCTCTAGCCCACGTTATAAAAGTAACCTACTGTGCAAAAATCAACTCTCTAACATTAGTAGTTTCGGCTGTGCGTTGATGAGTCAGTCAGGACTTCTTCTTTTATATATATAGATATACACTCGGGTGCAAAGAAATCGGACCACCCCAGCATTTTAGCAGTTTTCCATTTTCTATTAAAACTGTAAGCTCGACCGTAACAATTTAAATACCACGTGATAGATAATTTTCTGCCCTATCAAATGACACCAATATTCAAGGGCGGGAATGGATATTGTACAAAATGTGGGCGTGGAAATCACCCCCCTCCAACTGGCTCGTTAACGCATGCACTAATTGGCCACTTACCATTAGGCATAAAACCAGTAATTATCATTGTTTATGCATTACAGTCAAGTTCGCCCCAGTACAGCCGAAAGGCTCGGGCCAATCATTATTCAAAAAAAAAAAATGTTTATGCATCATTCGTAATTGATACGTCTTCCTGAACACTGCTCTCATCGACTCGACCCTGAAAAACTGAAGAAACATGGATACTACCCCAAATGAAGCCGCCCAAGCAGTTGCCCTGTTGCAGAGTGGGCTTAGTCAACGTGAAGTGGCCAGACAACTGAACCTATCGAAGTCATCAGTTCAACGTGTGTACCAGAGGTTCCGCGAAGATCAGACGTTCTCCAAAAGACCCGGAACAGGCATAACTCGCAGTACTTCAGAGAGAGATGACCGTTTTATCGCTGTTTCCTCGCTACGAAATCGTCGATTGAATGCTGTTTAGCTTCAGCAGAAGCTCCGAGAGACCCGGAATGTGTCTATCAGCTGATGGACTGTCAGAAGAAGACTGAAGGAGAAGGAATTGACAGCTCACAGGGCTGCCAATGGCCCAAAACTTACCCCAGGACACCGCGGTGCACGACGTGTCTTCGCTCGCGAACATGAAGATTGGACCCTTCAGCAATGGAGGTCCGTACTTTTCTCCGACGAGTGCAGGATAACTTTGTTCGGTAATGATGGACGAGCACGAGTTTACCGGAGGCCTGGGGAGCGGTTTTCTCAATGCTGCATCGAGGAACGTGTTGCCTATGGTGGCGGGTTAATCATGATCTGGGCTGGCATTTCTCTGGAAGCGAAGACGGACATTGTGTTCATCACAGGGCCAGGTACAAGGCGAAATGCGGGCGGTTTGACTGCTCCTCGATACGTAGAGGAAATCCTGGCTGATCATGTGGTGTCATTTAAGGGTTTTATCGGCGATGACTTCATCCTCATGCAAGATAACGCACGGCTGCATACAGTCCAGACCACTACGGACTACCTGGAGGAGGTGGGCATCAGCGTTATGGAGTGGCCAGCACGAAGTCCTGACCTGAACCCGATCGAGCACATTTGGGACGAGCTGAAAAGAAGAATCCGAACCAAAAATCCCGCCCCTGAAACTTTATTGGAGCTTAGGTATGCGATCGAAGAAGAATGGGTGGGCATCCCTCAAGATACCGTAAGAAAATTAATAAGGTCGATGAAAAACCGTATGACGGCCTGTCGTAGGGCTGGAGGAGGCAATACACGATATTAAATTGCTGAAATTTGTTTTAATTTTTCCTCGATTTCCTTAGAACCACAGTTTTCCCCTTAGGCAAAAGTTTTACTCCAGTACGCATTTTTAGGGCGGTAACGTTCTAAGCCCTGAAAATCTGAACGTATTGGCCGCACACCTTCGGAAATCAGATGAATTTATAGAGGAAAATCGTACCATTCATATGGTATATAATATGTTATGGTCACCCTTACAGTTTTTACAGAAATTGGAAAATTGTTAAAAATGCTGGGGTGGTCCGATTTCTTTGCACCCGAGTGTAGATGTTACGTAAAATAAAAACTAATGTCGGGAAAACCAAGGAACTGCATTTTGTAAATCCTTATATCAAGGGCTATCGAAAAAACATCATTTAATTGTCTTCTCATAAGTCCTACCCTAAAGAAAGGTAGGTAAGTAGTAATTAGTTTCTTTTTTTGCAGTACGCGGGCATTATTTTGGACTACAGTTTACTCTCGAAGGTTTCACCATGCGCTTAGCCGACGCATCTGAGTACTGGAATAATAATAAAACTACATGTGGAGACTGCATCGTCAGCAACTAACAGTCAGTTTCGTTGTTTTATTTATTTATTTATATTTGTACTATTAATATTTTACTTACTTATAAAAGAGCTTAGAACATTATAGAGATCAGCTCGACCAGGCCTGATATAACTTCAATCTACTTTAAAAAATGTATACACTGTTTATACTAACGACTGTTCAATTTACTAAGCGGACACTTAAAAATAGCATAGAAACGGTTTTTTTTTTACAGTAAGTATTCTTTTATTTAGCTAAATGTTTTTAAAACGAAAACACACAGAATAATATTTAATATGAAAAAAAAAAAATTATATCGGTAAAATTTTCGGACTTTTATCCGGATATGACGCGTAAATGCTTGCTCCTCACTTTATGTTACTTTTCTGCAAGCTGCAAACCAAATTCATTTGAATTGATCCAGTGATTTAGCTTCTCGGCCATCCTTTCTTCTGAGTGCCTCTTCACAATGGCCCAGTAGCGCTCGATAGGACGGAGCTCAGGGCAATTTGGTGGATTGTCTTCTTTTTGAACAAATTCAATGTTTTTATTTTATTTTATTAGCTCCACTAGTGGGCACTTGCCAAGTCAGGCCAAAATAAAGGCGGGGCGTTATGCTTGCCGCTTGATGGCAAGTCGCCGCATGACTGGTCGTCTCGGCTTGAGGATTTGCCGGACCGCTTCTATGCCTAGATTTTGGTAAACCTTCAAGCGTATGGTACTCTCCAAATTTTGTAATGATTTGGAACACCGCAGATTTGGAATAGTTGTGCATATCTAAATCAATATCTTGATTTATTAAATTTGTGTTATACAATATTCCTTTACCGGGCCATGATCTTCTGGATTTATCCGTATTTTAGAATGTTCTTCATCTGCATCAATATTATCATCTTCAATTTCTTGAATTATTTGTTTTCTAGAAAATACTACGTCAGGGTGGATATTTTCTTGATTACTCTGTGTTATGAAGTACTCCTCAACTGGACTAGTCTCTTCTTTATTTATCTGTGTTATAATATAATCATTCTTCACTGGGCCAGTGTTTTGGTTTGTCTGTGTTGTAGAATATTTCTCAACTGGGTAGCAGTCTTGACCTATCGATGTTGCAGGTTGTTTATTCAATGTATGAGCTTCACTGTGAGTCTCCATAGTATATGTGTCAACTGGATTGTTTTGCGCTAGTATTTTAGAATGTTCCTCCATTTCCATCTGCTTGAACCAGGCGTAAAGTGCGCTGCTGAGAAGCACGATAGCGTTGGAGATCCACCAGAGGCCGCTCCTCGCCTCGTGGTGACACTGCGTGGCGAGCACCGTCTGGGTACACGCCTTGGCCGTGCCGGATATGTTGTGCGTTAGTGGCGATGTCACCTGCAAAGCAAACAAATCACTACATAGTATAAAACAAAGTCGATTCTGTCTACTGTCCCTATGTATGCTTAGATCTTTAAAAATACGCAACAGGTTTTGATGCGGTTTTTTTTATAGATAAAATGATTCCATAGGAATGTTTGTATGTATAATACATGCATAATTTATCAGCATTGCACCCGTCGTGCGAAGCCGGGGCGGGTCGCTAGTATTGTATAATTAGAATTATCAATCGCAAAGCAACTGTTTGAAAAAATCAATGGCTCGCGCATCAGCCCGTCTAGCACAACTACGCTTCGCGACTCTTGCCGCGCGACATAGCATCACCCGTCACTCTCGCACAGTATAGCGTAGAAAGGGATAGGTAATGTGTCTCGGGCGAGAAAGACTCGCATGTCACAGTTGTGCTAGAGGTGGGTGCAGTGGTCCAATACGAGAGTACGTTAGTGTTTGCCCGGAAAGCCGTTGGAAACGCAGGTTCGAACCCTGCCTGAACCATTAAAAATTTTATTTTTTTTGTTTATTATATACATTTGGTTTACGCTAGCAGACGTTACACTGCTTTAATAAAAATAATGAAATGTATTAATATTTAAGAGTTACCTATTTAAGTAAAAGCAAAAAGGTAAGAAACTATTAGATTGCAATTCTAATTGTTTTTTTTTTTCAAGCAGAACAATTAACTTTTGATTCCTTTAATATGGTATATATTCGAATAAAATTACCTAGTATTTTAGCAAGGTGTACCTAAACCTAAACATAGAGTCATATATGATTAAGATGTCAGTTTCGTCTGTATAGTAACGAGAACACAGGAATTTATACTAATATTGGTATATTTTGTACCATATGACGTAGATAGGATAGGTATTCGGTATTCATATCCGTAATCGTTGCAGCTGAGCTCTTGACCCAGTGACAACGCGATAACACCCAGACGAATGCCTTATCGATCACATTTTAGCAAAAAGGCGCTTAAAATACACACAAATAGACTATTCAGTATTTAGGAATATTATTTCTGACTCAGGGTAACATCATCCACATTCATTCACTGTTTTAACTAGTCTACACTACAATGTTACGCATGTTGCGTGCGTACCTAAAATGTCGCCCTTCTAACTCGTTCACATTGGTACTCCTATATTTCTAATGTGGACACAGATTTATATTACTTATCCTCTTTAATTGAAATGTGGTATAGTAAATTATTAGATAGCAATTTTGAGGATTAGCAAAATAACAAGTTATTGTAGTTTAGGATCAATATACCTAGTAACAGCAAAAAGTCATTCTTAATTACGCTCAGGTGACTCTCACTTCCTGGCCAAGCCAAGACTTCAAACTTTAGGCAAACCACGGGTGGTAAATTCATAAAGCCCCAGATCGCATAATTATGACCCTCCTTCGGTTCAGGCCACAAACACCTCAAATTCATTTTTCATTCATTCGGTCATTCCCAAATTCACCACCCTTAGTTAGATAATGTGCTAATTACAGATTTCGACGACCGTACCTTTATTTGCAGAGACGTGAGATGGCCTACTGCTAAGCCGCATACACCACTGATTAACATTTGTATCCAAAAGTATACACTATTAAAGTGTGCATAGTTCCATAACACTTGTATCTCTCCCTTCAACGCCATAAGAGGCAGGAACAAAATAACGGAATAGGCGTTGATACAGTATGTGAGCAGCCATACTTGTTGGTCTACGTGGGGCAGTGTCTTCTTGGTGTAGATCGAGAATAGAGCAAGCACCAACGAACCGATCACTCCATAAATAGTCCCGATCAGGGAAAATGAACCTGATGAAAATAATTTAAGATTAGTATTGAAATACGCGATTACTTATAGTTAGCGTACGTTAGTGTGTGAGTTACTTCATTGTTACTAAATGAACATTTTATGGTTAATTTTTAGAGGACATTTGCAAATACAAGATTTTATATATATGTTTTCATAGCTTATTAACTATTAAGTAGGTAGGTATAGCATATTGCAGTACCATTACAGGTTGTCAACCGAATAAGATGGTTTTGGCAATGAAACTTAGCATTGCCATCGGCTTCGGATGAAAGAGGTTCAAACCTCGACGGCACAGAGGGAGTTAGGGGCCATTCATTATCATTAATTACGTAAGGGTCCCTAGAATTATGGAGGATTCGAAACCCTATCTGGCAATGCCCATCAATAGGTAGTACAGTACGAAAATTCTCTACACTACTAAACACTGAACGCACCGAAGGGTTATGTGGGTAAATATCGGCCAAAATTTCGCTTACGTATAATTAATAAATGGCCCCTTGGACAGATATTAGACTCGAAGTTCATTTTAACACCTCACGATCTATATCACTAGACTTTATAATAAAACAAAGTCCGCCCGTCGCGTCTGTATTTCTGTATGTGATAAAGTCAACAATTACGAATTATCGTGCGGTTTCCATATCAACAGTGTAAACTGTTTGATATATGATGGTATTAATTTGTTAAAGTCGGAAGAATCGTGCCATTTAGGAGCTTTCATCGAAACTGCAGTCTATAATCAGTGTATTAGAACTGTGACTGGGAAAAATACAACGAAAGACAAGGACAACGTTTACCGTTCTTGTGGCCATACACTCCAGTACCAACTGTGCTTATAGCCAACGAAGGCGGAACTGAAAAACCAGCGTAGGTACACCTGAGTGGTCGGTTCCGCCTTCCACCTTTGCTTGGGCAAATGGGGCGCGCGTTTGTGGCCAATCGCAACAGCACACACATGCAGACACGTTTTGTTCGTTACGCCCTAAGACCAATTGCTTCGCATAACGAAACAAATAGACGATAAAATATAATAGTTTTGCGATGGTCAAAAGAGACAACTTTCCGTGGTGAAATTATTACCTACCTAACAAAGTTTCCTGATCCACTCCAAGCCAGAATCCAAAGATGATCAAAGCACAGCAGCCTAGGCACCTCGCAGAAGTGGCTTGCCTCATCAGAGTCCAGCTCAGTATCACGTTGAAAACGGTTGTCAGCGATCGTCCAATGTAGTAAAAAGACAAGCTCACATATTTCAGGGATAGGTTGTTGGTGGCTATCATTAATGTGAACATTATAGACAAGGGGATGACCTGGAATTGAAATATACATTCCGTTATTTATTAATTAAACTTGCGTAAAGCAAAAGTACAAATAGTGAACTATTAGCTAAATGGGTACGTGGCAACTTAAACGATACAATTTCGTTATCCAACTAACGGTTGACCCGCATGTCGTCGTTTAGGCTCCTACATGGCATACATTTATCTGATCTTATTCTCCAGTTCGGCGGCGGTTTGGGTGCTGCCGGCCAATTGAAATTTGTGAATGAATGAACCTTAGTATTAAAATGGACTGGCTAGATCACTCCTGACAAGTGCATATATATAGTTAGTCCAAAAGTATTTTACTCTCAGTAAAATGTGTAAGTCTAAGAAGTGAAAAAAAAGCCTCACTATTATAAGCACAAAAGCGTTTCGGACGTGATATTGTAGGCAGGTACTTAATTCTTACCTTTTTAATTGTATCAATACACCACGGTGTGCCTTTTGGGAATATAAATACTTTATAGATGCCACCGGCAACGCTCAAAGAAGCACATATTAAAAATGAAACGACGCATTGAAACCAGGTAATGAATAATGGGGCTTCCAAAGGCACTTTCTGTCCGCTCAGGAGGGCCTTGTTTACGAAAACTGTGCATATTGAGACCACCCTGAAAATGTAAATGTTTAGTGTGGAATTAATGAAGTTTAATGATATGATGATAATAAATAAATAAATAAATATCAGACAACCTCACACAAATCAACCTAGTCCCAAATTAAGCTCAAGAAGGCTTGTGTTATGGGTACTAGGCGACGATATACAATACTTATATAGATAAATATATACTTAAATACATAGAACATCCATGACCCAGGCACAAATATTCGTGTTCATCACACAAATATTTGCCCTTGCCGGGATTTGAACCCGGGACCGTCGGCTCAGTTGGTAAGTGGTCGCCAATCAAGAAGCCTAAAAAATGCTTCACTTTCGGTTCGGGCCACAAATACCTGCGATCTGGGACATTCACAGATTCACCGCCCTAGGCATGTAATGTAGGTACGTGGTATTACGGCCACAAAAACTGTTTAATAACGGTTCAATTTACGAGCAAATGTGTTGAAAAAAAAAATGGCGTCTACTTTTGAAAATATTCGGGAAACCGTGAAGAAAGTCTAGCCTAATAAATCGCCACGTAAAATGACGTCACAGGGCACAAGAAGAACAGCAGTATAATGTTAGTGTTTGTAGTGTACTGTTTTAGTAATGGACGTATTAGTCTTCTACTTATACCTACTATTATAGGACTGACTACGATAAAGAAAGTTTTACACGAACGACTCACCATCGCTCACTCTTCCGCCAGGTAACGCATTTCAATTTTTCTTTGAGCTTTGATATTCGTATCAATGCATAACAATTGTGGTGTGTACCATATTTAAAAAAAAAAACCGGTCAAGTGCGAGTCGGACTCGCGCACCGAGGGTTCCGTACAAACACTTTCCATCCTTAAGTGGTTAAGTTTGCACCTGGTATGTATAGCGCTCCATACAAATGAGGTGCAAAGATAACGCAAGCAATCCCGTTTGTTGTATGGGAGCCCCCCTTAAATATTTATTTTATTTTATTTTTAGTATTTGTTGTTATAGCGGCAATAGAAATACAACATCTGTGAAAATTTCAACTGTCTTGCTATCACCGTTCTTGAGATACAGCCTGGTGACAGACGGACGGACAGCGAAGTCTCAGTAATAGGGTCCCGTTTTTACCCTTTGGGTACGGAACCCTAAAAAAGGACACATTACATGTTTCATAAATTTATCAGTGTTACTTTACAAAACTGCTAACTTATGATAGCTATTAAAATATGAGCGTTGAGCGTGTGTGTCAAATGTATACATAATATTACTGATATCGATGCAGTAATGTCATTATTATAATGTCGACTATGCATGATGTATTTTCTCAACTCATTATTAGAGATACGACACCGATACAACATTAAGATTGTTTTGTTGTCTTGTTCACTTTGTTTACTTGATAAAATAATCGCTTCGTGCCTGGATCACTAGTTGACTATAGTTATTTTTAGGGTTCCGTACCCAAAGGGTAAAAACGGGAACCTATTACTGAGACTTCGCCGTCCGTCCGTCCGTCCGTCCGTCTGTCACCAGGCTGTATCTCAACAACGGTGATAGCCGCTATAACAACAAATACTAAAAATAAAATAAATATTTAAAGGGGTCCCCCATACAACAAACTTGTTATCTATATATATATTACGCGAGGCCGATTTTTGTACATCCCATCAGATCTACAGTTATGGTCCGATTTTGATAAATGATATGTCATTAGATTCGTCTCATGCTGGAGAGGTGCCTAAAACTCTTGGAATTTTAATTTTTTCCTGAAAAGGTACTGAAAAATGGATTTGAAAAAACTACTGTGCGCTAACCACGTGACTTTGACCACGTGACCTGTGATCCCTATTTTGACATAAGATGACCAAATAATAATAAGCATGATTTGCTCACAAACCTGTAGTAAGTTGTTCAGCATGATGAAATATTATTTTTGAGTCGGCAACATAATATCCGCAACACTTAAAACATGTACAAATATGCAAAAATAATTTTACAGTTTGTTGACAATGAATGACAGTAGCCATATTCTGACAACTTTTAATGTCTTTTTTATTGGGGGCTATTATGTCAATGCTCTAAATTGCCAGGTTGTTTTTTTTTTTAAAATGTTGATATGGAAACTTATTTCGCATACCTGTTAAAAATGTGGAGAAAAAAGCCGGTCAAGTGTGAGTTGGACTGGTGCTCGAAAGACTAGAAAAACTGACCGTCATTCAAGAATAGATTATTTCTATACATTGACGTATTAATTACATGGACACACAATCCGACGGAAAAAATGGCACCCTCCCAACTAATGCAAAATCACAAATCGCATTAGTTGGGCGATCAGTCTCGTTTAGACCATGACACGTGACGGGTCTCAAAAATGACTTAATTTTCAGTGAAAAATTGCAGAAATAACAGCTATAAAATGAAGAAAAAGGTCGGAATATTCTTTTTACGCAGATTCTATTGATTAATTAACGAATCCTATGTAAAATCATAGCACATTTTAGATTAGAATTATTAACTTTGTCCCTACAAAATGCACCTCATCACAGAACAAAAATCTAAGGAGTCGCTATAGTTATATATTTTATTAATTAATAAAGGAGTGCAATAAATAATTATCCTATTTTTTTTTATTAAAATTCCCACGCGATCTAAAACAACGTGAAAAATTGAGGTCACGTTTAGTAAGAGACAGACGTCAAGAATAATTTCAGCCAAATAATTCGTCTCTCGTGTGTTCGTTCGGCATAATCCTATACATATTTTTTTATGTTTAATCAAAAGAAGCGTAAAAGTCTTTCACTCAACACAGCTTTAATATCTCAATAAAAACGTAAAAAAATGTCAATGTATACAAAAGAAGCGTAAAATGGTTATGTAGTGTTTGTGGTAGTAGCTATCTATACATAAATAGATATACACTGTCTCAGGCGCACGTCACATATAATACTACGTTTAGTTACACGCGAGTTTAGGGCGAGAGTGGACGCATGACATTGCTATGTGTGCGGCGGCGAGTGAGCCAGTGTTATGAACATATGCCTTTTACAGGCAGATCCTACAGGTTACATTAATAAATTAATAAAAAAATTGCTCTGTTGTCATTGTTTTATTTTGTCTCAGAGTCTAGACACCTGTCAGTTTAAACCTTTGAACGCCAAGAACACCTAAAGACAATGTGTGCTGCCGTGCATACTACGCCACCGACTTTCACGCCACGCCATCAAACTTTAAAGGGTTAAAAATGTTAATATTTTGCACTTGCCTTACTCTCATTTCACATACTAGAACAAGATGAGTTGAGAAATCATAATGTCATTATTACTGATCCCTTCTATGCAGTGTCAGGACCCTTTTATGCAGTTGTTAAATAAAAACGTAACTTAATTTGTTATTAACAATTTACGAGATTATTTAGTTCAAACAACAAATATATTTTAATACCTAAATAAAATAATAATGAAAATATTTTTAGTATGTAATACTATTAAAATCTGCTCCATTCGTGCCATGTTCCAAGTTTGACAAGAGACATGAGTCAGAATACGCTAAAAAAGTTAATTTACACGAAAAATATTTGTGGTGATAAGTACGTAAGCCAATTTGACACTTAAACGTTTGAGTAAAGAGTTATTTTGTACGAAGTAATTATGTTGTTGTAAATTATAAATAAGCGTTATTGGCATCTACTTGAACATGACAGCAGTGCCACTTTTTTCGACAATTTTGTTCGGGTCTGTGGCTCTATTATAAATAATACCTCAATGTTTCTATAGGCGAGTTTTACTAAATCTAAATCAAAGCAGAAAAAAAATAGTAAAACTAATTTAAACGTCATTCAAATATGTAAATTTATGGTAGATTATTATAAATATGAATATATAAGTCCATCAAAAAAATAATTCCAAGAAAAATGGCATGAGTTATGGTAAATTAAATGGTATTTTACAAGAAGAAACTTAGTCCTTCCGCTTGCATGTCGACGGGATGGGAAATGTGGCCGAGTTGAGAATATGGACGACTTGACAATGTAGATAAGTTGGGAATGTATCTTCATTGGTAATATGGATGAGTTGGTAAAATGGACGAGTTGGAAATGTGGACGAGTTGGGAATATGGACGAGTTGGGAATATGGACGAGTTGGGAATGTGGATGAGTGGGCAAAGTAAACAAGTTGGGAATACGGACGAGTGGGCAATGTGGACGAGTTGGAAATGTGGATGAGTTGGCAAAATAAACAAGTTGGGAACACGGACGAGTGGGCAATGTGGACGAGTTGAGAATATGGACGAGTTGGCAATGAAGACGACTTGGTAATACGGACGAGTTGTAGATATGGAAGATTTCGCAATAAAGACGAGCTGATAAAAAGGACAAGTTGGTATTGTAGACGAGTTGGGTGTATCGTCGAGTTGGGAATATGGACGAGTTGGAAATGGGGATGAATTGGCAATGTGGATGAGTTGGTAAAATTGACAAGTTGGGAAAATGGACAAGTGGGCACTATGGACGAGTTCGCATTATGGACGAGTTGGCAGTGAAGACGAGTTGGTAATACGGATAAGTTGGCAATGAAGACGACTTGGTAATACGGACGAGTTGGGGATATGGAAGATTTGGCAATAAAGACGAGCTGATAATAAGGACAAGTTGGTATTGTAGACAAGTTGGGTGTATCGTCGAGTTGGGAATATGGACGAGTTGGAAATGTGGATGAGTTGGCAATATGAATGAGTTGGTAAAATTGACAAGTTGAGAACATGGACAAGGGGGCAATGTGGACGAGTTCGTATTATGGACGAGTTGGCAATGAAGACGAGTTGGTAATACGGACAAGTTGGTATTATGGACGAGTTGTGAATATGGACGAGTTGGGAATGTGGATGAGTTGGCATGAACAAGTTGGGAACACGGACGAGTGGGCAATGAAGACGACTTGGTAATACGGACGAGTTGTCAACGTGGACAAGTTAAGAATATGGACGAGTTGGAAATGTGGATGAGTTGGCAAAATGAACAAGTTGGGAATATGGACGAGTTGGCAATAAAGACGAGCTGATAATAAGGACGAGTTTGTATTGTAGACGAGTTGGGTGTATCATCGAGTTGGGAATATGGACGAGTTAGAAATGTGGATGAGTTGGCAATGTGGACGACTTGGAATTGTGGACGAGGTGGGAATATGGACGAGTTGGAAATGTGGACGAGTTGTATTTGTGGACGAGTTGGCATTGTGGACGAGCAAGTAATATGGACGCGTTGGCATTGTGGATGAGTTGGGAATATAAACGAGTTGGCAATGAAGACGAGTTGCTAATACGGACGAGTTAATAATATGGACGAGATTGGCAATAAAGATGAGTTAATAATAAGGACGAGTTGGTATTGTAGACGAGTTGGGTGTATGGACGAGTTGGAAATGTGGACGAGTTAGCAATATGGATGAGTTGGCATTGTGGACGAGTTGGGAATATAGATGAGTTGGCAATAAAGACGAGTTGGTAATATGAACGAGTTGGCAATGTAGATGAGTTGGGTGTATGGGCGAGTGGGCAATATGAACGATTTGGCATTGTGTACGAGTTGAGAATGTGGACGAGTTGTATTTGTGGACGAGTTGGCATTGTGGACGAGTAAGCAATATGGACGCGTTGGAATTGTGGACGAGTTGGTAATATGGACGAGGTGGCATTATGGACGAATTGGGAATATGGACGAGTTGCCAATGGAGACGAATTGGTAATATAGACGAGTTTGCAATGCAGATGAGTTGGGTGTATGAACGAGTTGGCAATGTAGACGTGTTGGGTGTATGGACAAGTTGGCATTGTGACCCAGATGGGAATATAGACGAGCTGACATTGTGGACGAGTTGGCAATGTGGAATAATTAACATGTTACGCTAACATGCGAAACTTGATGGAGAAATAACCTACATATGATGCAAATTTCAAAAAATCGACGCGCTCAAGAATAAATCATATTTGAATTAATGACGTCTGGCTGATCATTCTTATTCTCATTCAAAATAAAAATTGACAAATTCTGCGGTCAACAAAACAAATTGATTTTATAAGGTTTCCGTTTTTACCGAATATGGTAAGGAACCCTAAAATAAGGTTTATATATTATAGGCTTGAGAGTCTTTAGCATCTCCCTCACTCTTCTGTCAGACACAATTTCAATGAGAGGAAAGACACGAAAGTTTGAATTATTCTTTTTTCAAACATGTTTAGCTGTTTTATATATTGTTTTTTCTTATTACACATATTTGACACATTCTTTTTTTTATGGTGGAGTATTGTTGGTCAGTAATTTATTTAGATTAGTAAGTAGGGTTTGATTAAGTATAACTAGCGTAAGAATTTCAAACACAATGTGTAATTGTTATTGAATAAATGATTGATGATGATGACATGGCAGCACCCATATTAAGAAAACTTGCACGATCTAATGAATTTCATAAAAAAAAACAAGCATTGATAATAGTGGTTTTTCGTGTATCTATAAACGTTTTTTACTCTCTATTTCATACAATTGAGTTTTTGTAACATTTTTTATTATTAATATTGTGAAATATTTACGATTATAAATGAATACATAAACAGTTACGCACTCCATGATTTCCTGTTTCCTCAAATCTGTCGTTTCGATTCATGTGCTATTTCTGGAAATTGATAGAAATCGATCAAATCGATAAATTTATGTCCTGAAGAAAGAACAACAAATTAAAATTCTACCAATCTTATGTTCGGTCCTATGAAAATATGTCAATTATATTTTTAAGATATGGGACTATTGTCATGAATATATTTTTCCATAAATCGAATAATATGCATTTTATTTGTGAAACAGATCAGCAGATCACATGTCATGCACAAGTTATTTTTACAAAAGAGTTGAATAAATTGTCACGATGAAGCTGGCAGTTGGCTATCAGGCCTGCCTCTAGCCTGGCATGTTTTAACGTTTTTAAAACATAATTTTAATGTGTTTTTTTACAGTATTAATTTATTCTTCATTCCCCAAAAACTTCTTATCGATAAAGTAGTTATTTTCTGTAACACTACCGGATTTCCATATTCTAGCGGCGGTTCGACGCCGCAACGGGTCTCTAGTAGATTATATATATGTATAGGTACGGAACCCTTCATGCGCGAGTCGGGCTCGCACTTGCCCAATTTTTTTCATAATGCAAAAAGCGACCAAACTCATTAATTGATTAAGAGTTAAGTCACTTTGACAAAAAATCTACGCTGGTGGCTTTCTACATAACAATGGTTAGTTTAAATTATCTACTATTTCACAAAGCAAAGGAATTTATATTAAAAACTTACCAATAACAGGATACAATGACAAATATCTTGATGTATCGTGACCATACATCCATATTGTGTTTTTCCATCTTATGTAATTCTAGGTATTATTGCTTAACTAGGTATTTGAATTTGAATTATACAGAACTGGCTGCGCCCAGTGCGCTCACTACGAGCAGGCAGCATGTGTACCAGAAGGCATGTGTGTGTTATCAGAAAATTAATGAAGTTTGTAGTGGTACTTAATGACGAAAACGTGTTTAATTTGAGAAAGTAGGATCTTAAGTTTTCTTTTATGTTATTTAGACAGAGATAAATTAATTTCACTTGTATGAGAAGCAAGAGATTCCTCTTGGTTTTCCTTTTAATTACTAACACTCCTCAAAAATCATATTAATGCCTTTAAAACAACTACCCATTTAAACTTTTATTTGGGGACAACGTTAAGATAAACAGTAGGATGAAAATATATTGATTAAACAAGATTTTGTTTTTCGTGATTAATTAATATTCAACATTGTTGCTCACTAAAGGTTTAGGCGGCATGATTTTTTCAAACACTCCGTCAATCAGCACATCCGCACATCACTAACTACACATTTTAAACAGTGTTTCAGTCATAAAAAATTGGTATGTCCATACGGCAAGCTTGCCGCGCACGGCGCGAGCGCACTTGGTCAGTTCGGCGGTGCTATGAAGCTACCCCCGGCACCCCGATCACACAATCGCGAAGTTGACCAAGACGAAGTTAATATTATGTCCCCGCCTCCCCGGCCGAAGTATTGCTTCCTCCACCGACGTGCCTGCCACACTATCAGCTGTCTTGGTTGTCTCCGACGCGCACTTACAGTCTGGCAAAAAAGAGTAGAAATTAAAAAGTGGCAATACTGTAGTGCCGTCTCCTTTTCCTTACATGGATTGGAAAGGGACGTCACTACGGTATTGCCACTTTTTAATTTCTACTCTTTTTTGCCAGACTATATCGTGCTGTTTGGACGGCGCTTACTGCGGGCATTTTGCACCGTCGCGCGAAGAATCGCGTCCACAATAAGCCGATTCCTGTATCTTTATCGTACCGTATCACCACGCCGATCATTTTGGCGTGCAGTAGTTTGGACGCTATACGTAACAGTAACCAGTAACTTGTATATAATCTACTCTTTGACGTAACGTAGCACTGTATATAGGGTTGCCATCCGTCCGGATTTCCCCGGATTTGTCCTAGTTTGGAGGCCGTCGGGGGGGTCTTCAATAAGTGTCGGAGAAAACCCGGACACATTTTATGTGAATTAAAAATAAGGCGATTGTTTTTTTAATAAAATTATTTTCGGACACGTCCGGGGAAAAAATACAATTTACGCCAAATGTCCGGGTTTTTTTTAAGTTTTTCTCCGGGTTCGGCGAATTTAGAGATGGCAGCCCTAACTGTATAGTATGACCGGCCCGATCATTTTTGTTGGCAGTTATGTCACCGCCTTACCGAGATTTACCATTTGACTGTGTTTGTTGATAATGCGGCAGCTAGGTTCTCGAATGAGAACTATGTACCGGAAGAAACCGCGTGGTGAGGCTTTCAGGTCTGTCATAATTGCTTGTTTTATGGCAATGCGGCAGAAAGGTTCTCGAGTGGAAACCGCGTACCGGAAGACGACCAGGCCTCCAACAAAGTAGACAGTCCAGCAGTGGTATGGTATATTTAACCAACTTCAAAAAAGGAGGTTTTCAGTTTGACCTGTAAGTAGGTATGTAGGTACTATGTATGTTTGTCCGTGGTTATCTCGCGTTTGGCTAAACCGATTTTGACGCGGTTTTCAGAAAAGTATTTTAGCTAACCGACTTCAAAAAAAGAGGTTCTTAGTTTGACTCGTATGTGTCGAGTGCGTTAATAAAACAACTGGATGGGTTAAGACTGACTGTCATTTATTTGCTTACCCACATTTCATATTCATGCATACTACCTACAACTTCCCTTTTTTATAATTTCAATAGCTACCATATCTATCCAAACAAACAAAACAAAATATATATATACACATTACGGTTTAAAATATAAACATTTCCATAAATTTGGTGCCGAATCTTTACTAACTATAAAGACGGTATATAATAATTTAGTTCATTGTCATCATTTCATTTCAAACAAATCATTATTGCATTATATCTATTTGACTTTAATATTAAAACTATGATAGTAAAAATTTACATTTCATTGAACCATAAAATTAACAAATAAATACTGAGGCACGAACAAAATGCATCTCAATTTATTAGGTAGATAATAATATTAATAATAACAGAAACAAATAATGAATTGCATTAGTTGTTAAAGAACGAATAAATACAGAATACAGATGTAAGAATCGATATCTTGCTTGCATATTAACAATAAAACCATGTATAACAGGCATTCCCATTACTAAAATTACGATTAAATACAGATCGAATGATCATCAAAATAAATCTCAATTATACATTACCTACAATAAAATCTTTATAAATAGTTTACACTTTCATTTAATTTATATACATAATATTTCATTCACAATACAATCTTTAAAATAAACACATACAATACCTATATTTACAATATTTACAATACTAAAAACTATAGATAAATAAAAGAAAGGATAATATAATATAATCTTTAAAATTACATGCCAATTTTACTACCTAACTAAGAGAAGCAATCTTATACAAAAAAAAAATTGCCACAATTACCTAGGTACTTATAACATAAAATAAAAAGTTCATAATTTATTTCAGTAGGAAAAAAAAAATACAATCATATTCGTAACGCTATTGACCAGGTAATATATATGTTCTGAGAATTATTATTATTAATCTATTTTTTTTTTATTTATTTTTTTTAGTTTCTATTATATTTAAACTATCATGCATTAAATAAGTGTACGCCTTGTGACTCAGCGCGCTCAGTAGCCCCATCGATCAGGTGGTATGACCGTCCTGCCGAAACGAGTAACATAATTATTAATGTTAGTATTAGTGTTTGTGCTAATGTTGTTTGACACTGGGACCGAACGGGAATCGAACGCGGTATGGTCGCATAAGCGCTGCGCAGGAGACGCGCTCGAGGGTGACGTCACGGCGTTATCAGCGGGAACGTCGATATCGTCGTAAGGCAGGGGGCACACCGCGCCTACTGGCTCCGATTCAGGCCTCCGATCAGAATCGCGTAATAGGTGACGTCTATTTCTGATCAGAACACCCCCACCAAGTATTTGTACAGCATATGATCGTACTCCACGAATTGACTTAACAGTACCACTAACCCATTGCTTGTTTACTCTAACCTTTACTTTTTGGCCTGGTACTAGAGGAGTTAAATCGCGGGCATTTTTATCATAGTACTCCTTTTGCTTAGCTTGACGTTTTTGTAATTCTGATCTAACACATCCTGGAATTTTTGGCTTAAGGAGTTTTGGAAAACACGGCAGGATGCTCCGAAGTTTACGGCTATTAAGTAATTCTGATGGAGATGCTAATTTGTTACTTATAGGAGTATTCAAGTACTCAAGCAAAGCCAATCTAAATTCCGTGCCTTCAACTTGTGTTTTCTTTAAAATATTCTTAATTGTTTGCACAGTTCGCTCAATTTGGCCATTAGATTGCGCATAATTAGGAGAAGAAGTGACATGTTGAAACTCCCATGACTGAGCAAATAAGTGAAACTTTTGAGAACTGAATTCAGGTCCGTTATCTGAAAATACAACATCGGGTATACCTTGCCGACTAAAAATCACTTTTAAATGCTGTATAACATGATCTGATGTTAATGAATTTAATTCTATGACTTCTACATATTTGCTAAAATAATCGACTATAATCAAGTACTTTTTATTACACCAGTGAAAAATATCAGCACCTACTTTCGACCATGCTCTGTCAGGAACTTCATGTGGAATTAATGTTTCCTTTCTATGTTCATTTTTAAATGTAAGACAAGCCTGGCAATTACTTATTAAATCTGCTAATTGCGAGTTAATATTGGGCCAAAACATAATCTCACGACTTCTTAATTTACATTTTTCGAGGCCCAAGTGACCAATGTGCACCCGCCTTAACATTTCACTACGCATAGCCGATGGAATAATTATTCTATCTCCCTTCCATAACATACCGTAGGCCGCGGTTAATTCATCCCTATACGCCCAGTATGGCCTGACCTCAATACATACTTCTTGCTTGTGGCTTGGCCACCCGTTTTTTACATATTTTTCTAATGACTGTAGTTCTGTGTCATCTTGTGTTAACTTCTGGATTCGAACAAAGTGTGTGTCTACAAGCGGGTTGCTGATTGCAATTGCACAGACCTGCGCACGCGCGTCTAAAAGTAGTCGCGTGGTTCGGTAATCGGGCCGCTAACCGGTTCTACTGCGCGCGACAGTGTATCAGCAATAAACAAATATTTTCCTGGCTTGTACACTAATTTAAAACTGTACGGTTGCAGACGCAGTAACATTCTTTGTAGACGTGCCGGGGCGGAAGCTATTGGCTTACGAATAATGCTTACAAGCGGTTTGTGGTCACTTTCTACAGTAACATCGCTACGACCATATATATATGTATAAAACTTTTCGCATGCGTAGACGCAGGCCAATAGTTCCTTTTCGATCTGAGCGTACGATTGCTCAGCTTTTGTCAAGGATCGCGACGCGTAACAAACCGGCAAATTGTCTTGCATGAGACATGCCCCGAGACCATTTTTTGAAGAATCTACAGATATAACTACAGGTTTATCTATACTGTAATACTGTAAAATGGGCACACTTGAAAGACACGCTTTAAGATTGTTGAAAGACTCCTCATGTTTTTCGCTCCAGTGCCATTCTATTTCTTTTTTGAGAAGCTCCCTCAATAAATGCGTTCTGTCCGACAGGTTAGGTATGAAATTACCAACGTAATTGACCATTCCGAGAAAGCGTTCTAAATCCTTAACACTCGCTGGACGCGGCATGTTTCTTATCGCTGACGTATGCGCGTCGTCGGGATAAATGCCGTGCGGTGTGATTTTATGGCCTAAATATTTAATTTCCGACAGTCCGATTTTACATTTATTTTTGTTCAATTTCAAATTAATTTCCCTACATCTATTCAGCACCATTCTTAATCTACGATCATGTTCTTCTTTGGTGCGGCCGTAAATAAGTAAATCATCCACAAACAGACACACACCAGGAATATCATCAAAGTGCCCATAGGTACATTCTTTTATGAAAAACTTCACTCGCACTGGTGATCCCAAATGGAAGACGCAAAAATTTGTATCTTCCGAAACTTGTATTAAAAGTGCAAAGGTCTGTACTATCAACGTGAAGTTTTAATTGCCAAAAACCCTGTTTTGCATCCAATGTGCTGAAATACTTGGATCCGCCAAGATTAGATGTAATTTCGTCTAATGTCGGCAACTTGAAATGCTCTCGCCTTATTGCTTGATTTAAATCACGCGGGTCAAGGCAAATCCTAATATCTCCATTAGCCTTCCTGGCAACAGTCATGCTGTTGACCCAGTCTGTCGGACCCTCAACTCTCGCAATGATTCCATCCTTGACCATTTCGTCTAACTTACATTTAACGGAATCTTTTAAAGCTATCGGAAGCTTCCTGGGTGCATGTACCACAGGCCTGACATTCTCATTAAGTTCAATTTTGTACTCCCCCGGCATACAACCTACACCCTCAAAAACGTCCGAGTATTCTTTTAACACGCTGTTCGTTATACTCGTATAACTCTGCGAGTCACTGTTAACTGTCAAAACTAACTGTACCATATTCAATTCCGTACACGAGTCGCGACCTAATATCGGCGGAGAGTCTACATCGGCCACCAGGAAATCTAGAATAAAGTCACGGTCTTTATGTCTAACCTTTAGATTACAACGACCTATAACATTTATATCGTTACCAGAATAACCCCGTAATCGAACACACGACGACCCTAACTCCTGTTCAGATACACCAATATCCCGCAAAAAGTTTCGTGGCAAAACATTCACGTCGGCCCCTGTGTCCAACTTAAATTTAATTTTACATTGATTTATCATTAAGTCAACAGACCAATCAATAGGTGAACTAGAAAAATAATATATTACCTGGTCGGTTGACTCGTCAACTTGGATCTCATGAACGGTGCACATCCGAGAAAAATTATCATAACGATTACACGTCAAACATCGCTTGCCTATAGCAGGACACCTACTCGAGTTCCCATGATCATAACCACACATAGAACACCAAACATTATTATCACTGCCACGACCTTGTCGATATGCTAATTGATTCCTTTGTAACGGCGGGACTCGGCGTATCGCAGGATTGGTACTGCCGGCAGAGGGCGCGCGGGGCCGCGGCGACGGCTAACGGCGGCCGCGCGGCCAGCCTCGCGCAGCTCCCCGGTGCGCGGGCGCTCCTTTTCGCGATACCCACATAATTCGATTCGCTTCACTATCTTCGTCATAACCCATTTCTCGCGACACCTCGCGATGCTCTGATGAGTAATCCTTCTGAACTGCATAGGCGTAATGTTCCACGGATTCTTTCTTTATGACTCCGGCATGTAACTTAGAAATTTGAGCAACATTACAAATATCCAACGATTTTTTCAATGTTAAATCCGGTTCTCGTAACAGCCTTTCGCGAAGAGCGTGATCCTTTATTCCACAAATGAGTCTGTCTCTTATCAATGTTTCCATTAAATCTTTAAATTCACACGAACTTGCCAACTTCTTCAATTCAAACGAATACTGTTCGATGGATTCGCCGCCCTGTTGATCACGGGTGAAAAATTTGTGTCTTTCGATCGTTAGATTCTTTTTTGGCAAGAAAAACGAGTCAAACTTATCTAATAACTCCGAAGATGTGGTGATAGATGCTTTATCGAACTGCTCATACACCTCACGACACTGCTCGCCGATAACGTGCAACAGAATACTTATTTGTACCTTTTTATCTTTCCTTGATATTTCACACGCCTCGTAGTAAATGAGAAATGAACTTTTCCATTTTTGCCATTCTTTCGATAGGTTTCCAGATGTTACATTTTCTAAATTGTTAACGAACAAAAATGGCGGCGGTGGTGGTAAAATAGTATCCATGACGAATCACTTTGGAAAACTTCCACAAATCGTCGGTAACTCCAATGTCTACAGTAGGTATGTGCACTCACACTTTCAACTACGCAACTGTAACGTATTATTGAAGCTATAACTATTTTAAACTATTTTAATTCGGCTGCGCCATGTCGAGTGCGTTAATAAAACAACTGGATGGGTTAAGACTGACTGTCATTTATTTGCTTACCCACATTTCATATTCATGCATATACTACCTACAGTATGTACATATATTTGCCCGCGATTATAAAGTTGTTCGTGAACAACGCTATAATCTTGCACAACCTAATCTTGAACAACTTTTTAATTTGCGTCTGATACGTCATCATCTTCCTATGCTGAGCTGATGTTGGAAGGTATAACTCCAGGACAATTCAAACGAGATGCATGCAATCAAGACCGTCCGTGCCGACCACCCTGTTATATGCATATTTTATTGGAATCAGTAAAAAATAAAAGAAAACATAATAAGAACTTCAAAAAACTAAAAGCCAAAAATAACCCTTTCATGTACAAATTACATTTGAATCACCTTTAGAAGGCTGCGCCAAACCTCACAGATCTAAATCGCTAGCAACATTTGTTCTTATTTACCCACTGGCAAGACAAATAAAAACAAAAAATATGACACTATGACTGTCAGTGGCATGTCAAGTAAACGTCACTAATTTATGCTGTTTTGCGAAAACTTTCAGTTTTTCTTGAGGTTTTTATTATAACGTGTGAAGGGTAGTAGTAGTGGAATATCTATATGTGGAAATCAATTTGTTTTGAAAAAAGTAGGAAGATAAGTTAAAGGTAGAGGACAGATATCTGGCGAACTCGTCACAATGGACGAGAAAGTAAAAAACTCTTGTCCAAACTGTTGTCAACAATACAGGTTAAAAAGTAAGTACTCTTAAAAGTTAAAAAGAATAGCAAATAAAACTGATTTTGGAATCATATGTGAAAATAATTATTGTCTATTGTTTATAGCATTGCCATTGGGACTGGAGTCAAATATACCATTGTTTATAAAATGTGGTCACTCGATGTGCGAATGTTGTGTCCGTAAGATTATAAAATTAGGCAAGCCCATTGAGTGCCAAATTTGTCTCCGGACGATGGAGATTAAGATCGAGGATATAGCGAAGGTGTTGCAAAACAAGATCCAACTGTACAACTTGTTTCCTGTGAATTTGAGCGCATTAGGCGAGCTTACGCTTCAACTTATTACGGTAACTACCAAAATCCTACTCCTATTCTATACTTCACAAAATATAAATAAATATCAGACAACCTCACACAAATCGATCTAGTCCCAAATTAAGCTCAAGAAGGCTTGTGTTGTGGGTACTAGACGACGATATATATACTGTTACGAGCGTGGGGTTCGTATTTGATAGAAAAGCACAAATTAATCCACAAATGAAAACACACACTTTATTACCAGAATTACGCACTTACAATCCACACGAACTGTACTTAAAACCCACTAATTATCACAAACACACTATTACACAAATTACGCACTCACTATTCGCACGAACTGTACTTAAAGCGTACTAATCACTTGAGTCTTTCTCTCCGATTATCCTTTACTCGCACTGTATCGCAGTTAAAATGTAACTAACTTGCGCCGGCTGCTTGCGCCTTTTATATCCCGCGGGGCCCGCTTTCTCGACGCATTGTCCACACATATCGCGAATATTCTAGTAAAGTCCAGCGTGAGGGCCGAGAACATTCGAGGCCATATATGTCTCTCTCTAATGGTGGCTCTGTCACTCCCTTCTCGAATGTTCCGAATATAGCTATCTCTTTCTAGTGGTCCTATCTCTGTCACACACTTCTCGAATGTTCCGAGTATAGCTATCTCTTTCTAGTGGTCCTATCTCTGTCACTCCTACGGGATATTTCGCCATATAACGATTTGTGCTTCAGAGGCCCATAAGGGGTCCTGAAAACGCCTGAAAACGGGTTTTCAGGTTATGGCGTCATCTGATAGAGGGTGCCCTGAAACGGACTGAAAACATGTTTCAGGCGCCTGAAAACGACGGCAACTTGGGTGAAATTTCGATCTTTAGATATGTGATAGAGCAACTTCTGAAACGGCCTGAAATGACTTTTCAGCCTGCTGAAAACGCCTCTAAAGCACTGAAATTGACGTTCGAAGTTTCTGACCTAACCTACCGGCGTAACAATACTTATATAGATAAATATATACTTAAATACATAGAACAACCATGACCCAAACACAAATGTAGAAGAAAAGGTAATACTTATTACAAAATTTATTTATTGCACTATCTTTACAAATATATCACAAAATTCATTGCCAGTACCTAGACATGTGAGACCAATTTGAGAGAAATATATTCTTGGCTATTAGAAATAAATAACTAGCATTTGCCTACTTGTAACTTCATAGGTCAGGATGAAAGCAGTTAGCTACCTGACCTTTGTATACACAGCTTAGATCTCTCCAGTTTATCTTTCCAGAGACAGAAATTTTAGTGACTTTTGATTGTCACCAGGCAATATTTGAAAAAATTCTTACCACTTCATTTTGTACCATAGTGTCAATGAAGTTATGGAATCCTTGTTAAGATTGTTGTGTGTGGACTGTGGTCATTGCCTGAAGAGGTGCAGACCGCGGAATAAACAATTAAATATATTACTATACTGATACCCAAAATATCTTGAATTAATCAAGTAAGAATTATTTGCTTATGTGATTTTGTGTGTGTACAGTCGAGTTCATTTACATCTACACACTTACGAGAACAAATATATCTGAACACAACTTTATGCTCCTGACAATAGGGTCGTGTTCAAATATTTTTGTTCTCGTAAGTGTGTAGACGTAAATGAACTCGACTACAATTTAAATTTTGATGTATTTTCATACAATTTACTTCTCACAAGTCATTCATCATGCAGCTCTGTTTCTGAAGATGTTTATAATGTATAATTTATGTTCTTACCTTTTGCAAAGTGCTTTCTGCTGCACTGTGCAATTTGTGCGTGACGGAAAAACAAGGTTTTCTCATAAAGTTAAAAAAAAAGCTGTAATTTTTCATTTATGTTGTACATACCTCCAACATTTTCAGTTTTCCTATCTGTACAGAAAGTCTACAGAACACTGGCTTAGGCCATACAACTAGGCTGTATGCTTTTTTGGTTTAATACAAGTATCATCATTTTATAGGAAAAGTCAGAAAGAGAAAAGAATAAAGAAGAAAACTATTTTTTCGACTTGCAAGCTATCCTTGATACTACTGACCAGACCAAAGGTAATTCAGGAATAAAAGTAATTTCATGGCTAGATTTCGAATAATGCCTATTATTTATACTTACTGAATTATTTAAACTATTAATGGTTCCCTCATATAGACTACTCTAAAATCTTATTGATTACATTCTTTTAAGTTAATTACTAATCATTTTGATTTTGATTAAGATTTTCAGTAAATATTATATCTAATTATTATGAAAATGATGTTGTTTATAAGTAAGTAAAATATATTTAATAGGTATTGTGTACAACATTTGGTTAGTCATTGCCTATATTTTATCTTATTTCACATTAAAAATACCTATTTTTGTGAAAATTCTGTCAACAATATCCGAAATGTTTACAGGACAATGTTTGGAATGCCATAAAGATACAACAAAAATGTGCCAACAATGTGCTACTATTATCTGCGAGGACTGTTTCAACAAGTCTCACAAGAATTTCATTGTATTTAAAAATCATGTTCTCCAGAATATTGAACTCCAAATTACAACAAATAACTGCAAAGTCCATTGCCAGAAATCACTGGAGTATTTCTGCAAAGACTGTACAAAGTGTATCTGCATGGATTGTCTGATGGTGGGTGCTGAGAAGTCCTGTAAGAACCATGATGTAGTGTCCACTCTTGCAATGGTAAGTTATCTTTTGTCGAGGTACTTTAGGTCTCAGACACCCTGGTGAATATTAATCATGACATATTAGGACAGCGTAGAGTCTCATTAATCCGGTACTATTGAAAACTAAGGGGTCCCAGATTACTGGCTTGTATAGAAATTGAGAAATGAAGTACTGGATTAGCGAGATTCTACTGTGTTATCATTAAAAATGACAAATGCAATAATATATAGAATCTTTAAAATAAATAATAAATAAATATCCGACAACCTCACACAAATCGATCTAGTCCCAAAGTAAGCTCAAGAAGACTTGTGTTATGGATACGAGACGACGATATACGTACTTATATAGATAAATACATACTTAAATACAAAGAACAACCATGACCCAAGCACAAATATTCGAGTTCACCACACAAATATTTGCCCGGGCTGGGATTCGAACCCGGGACCGCCGGCTCAGTAGGCAGGTGTCTACAAACCGAACCAAACGTGTCGTCTTTAAAGGAGCTGTGTTTAATTGAAAATTGGAATAAAAAATTGTATTGTTCTTTACTCTTACGATGGTGCTAGAACTATAATTTACATCTCATTTGAGAGGATTGGCAAGCATTCTTTTGTAGTTAAAGATTGAAATTTCCGACATATTTATTAATTCCTAACATGGTGATCTTTGATTGCAGAACGAAATATTTCTGGCAGAGTTACGTGAAATATTGCCTCAAGTTGACATTACATTTCGGAGGTTAACTAAGACTGCTGTTGTAAGTAGAAACATTTTTTACGTCACTCTGGGCCGTGACTGGGATTTTCTGTCCGCTACGCGGGGAGAAAATCTCACTTACTGCCCAAGGACGAAAAAGTTTAGATAAACCACGGGCGGTAATTTGTAAAGCCCTAGATCGCATATTTATGCAATCATCTGCGATCGGCCACATTCACGAATTCACCGCCTAAGGTACTCCAAGTTTCCGAAATTGCATGACTTTCCAGTTCCATATCCACTAGATTGCTTTTGGTAACTACGGCTACCTGTCACCGCTCTTATCTATATATATAAAAGAAGAAGTCCTGACTCACTCATCAACGCACAGCCAAAACAACTAATGTTAGAGAGTTGATTTTTGCACAGTAGGTTACTTTTATAACGTGGGCTAGAGATAAGAAGCGATTTTGAAAAATTCAATCCCTAAGGTTGTTAAAAAGGGGTGCAAAGTTTGTATGGGGGAAACTTTTTTTTTTGAGCTAGAGACTTGAAACTTTGTAAAAAGATTACTTATTAAAAAACACAAAAAATGATTTCAGCGTTTTCAAAAATTTCACCCCTAAGGGGGTTAAATAGGGGTGCAATGTTTATATGGGAGAAACTTTATTTTTCGAACTAGAAACTTGAAACTTTGTAGAAAGCTTACTTAATCCAATACAAAAAAATAATTTCAGCGTTTTGGAAATTTTTACCTTTAAGGGGGTTAAAAAGGGGTGCAAAGTTTGTGTGGGGGGAACTTTTTTTTTGAGCTAGAGACCTAAAACTTTGTAAAAAGATTACTTATTAGAATAAAAATAAAGTACTATCAGTGTTTTTAAAAATTTCACCTCTAAGGGTGTTAAAAAGGGATGCAAAGTTTGTATGGGGAAAACTTTATTTTTTAGCTAGAGACTTGAAACTTTGTAGAAAGAATAACTTATTAAAGTACAAAAAAAGTTATTTCAGCGTTTAATAAAATTCTATCCCTACGGGGGTTAAAAAAGATTGAAGGTTTTAGTAGTAGGGTAGTCATTTTGTTGTAGTTGGCGTTAATGTACGGATTGAATGGTTTTTCAAGACATTTTCAATTATTACTTACCTGTTTTCACGTTATTTGGTGTTCATTTGATAAATGCCAAAGTATAATAATATCTTATGTTATCATTTGATTTACAACTGCTAATAGTAAAGCTATTTGTCGATAGATGGCGTTAGTAGTACCAATATTTTTAGCCTTTTTAATAACTGGGGTAGCTTCTAGACCATTGAGAAACATTTTGGCTAGCCTCGGAAACTCCGCCACACCACTCTTTTCGTGTAATAGCCAGGCCAGCGTATACCAAAACCAGTGCTGCCTTCTTATGAAAAAAGGTCATTATTTATTATTGTTATGAAATAAAGTTTATTTATTTATTATTATTGAAAGAGATACTCTTCATTAGACTGCCTCCATCTCTCGATTTCCAGTGCTGAGTTTAAGATTGTTTTAACAGCCATACGATATTTAACTTTTTTTTATCTAACTCATAATAACTAAGATCCCCATTTTCTAACTCCAAATCCATGGGTCGCTATAGAGCGACGCGAGCGATTTATCTTGCAGAGTAATTTTTGCCAAAGATTAAAAGCATCAGGTAACTGACGGAATAAGTATTAAGCATCCTGCAAACAATTCCCGTAATCCAATTGGATAATCTTCTAAAATTCTTTAACAATTGCATATCAGTGTCTGCCACTGTTTGAAATGTAATATGTCTAGACCATTTTAACTAAGAATAAAATTCACTTACAACCTATTTTAATATCTTTGTCATCATCAAAAATCTACGCGGACGAAGTCGCGGGCGGCCGCTAGTCTATATATATAAAAGAAGAAGTCCTTAATGACTCATCAACGCACAGCCGAAACTACTAATGTTAGAGAGTTGATTTTTGCACAATAGGTTACTTTTATAACGTGGGCTAGAGATAAGAAGCGATTTTGAAAAATTCAATCCCTAAGGGTGTTAAAAAGGGGTGCAAAGTTTGTATGGGATACAAGTTTTTTTTAAAGCTAGGAACTTGAAACTTTGTTAGAAGATATTAAAATAAAATAAAAGAAAACTGATTTCAGCGTTTTTGAAAATTCATCCCCTAAGGTGGTAAAAAAGGGGTTGAAAGTTTGTATGGAGATCAAGTATTTTTTTGAGCGCGGGACTTGAATCTTTGTGTAAAAGCATACTATTAGAATGCGAGAAAAGCCATTTCAGCGTTTTCAAAAATTCGACCCCTAAAAGGGTAAAAAAGGGGTTTAAAGTTTGTATGGAGATCAAGTATTTTTTGAGCGCGGGACTTGAATCTTTGTGTAAAGGCATACTATTAGAATACAAGAAAAGTTATTTCAGCGTTTTCAAAAATTCGTCCGCTAAAAGGGTTAAAAAGGGGTTGAAAGTGTGAATCCATTACAAATTCCTTGAAACTTCTTATTAAGGCATATACAATAATAACAAAATAACATTAATTTAACGTCATCAAAGATTCAACCTCTAAGGGGGTTAAAAGGGGGATGAAAGTTCGTCTTGGGGTTCAAATTTAATCTTAAGCTAGGAACTTTAAACTTCGTAAAAAGTTATGCAAATAAAATGGACAAAAGTGATTTCAGCGTTTTTGAAAATTCATCCTCTTAGGTGGTAAAAATGGGGTTGAAAGTTTGTATGGAGATCAAACATTTTCTTGAGCGTGGGACTTTAAACTTTGTATAAAGGCATATAATTAAAATACAAGGAAAGTAATTTCAGCGTTTTCAATAATTCGTCCCCTAAAATGGTTAAAAAGGGTTGAAAGTTTGATTCCATTACAAATTCTTTGACTAAGGCATATATAATAATAACAAAATAACATTAATTTAACGTCATTATAAATTCAACTTCTAAGAGGGTTAAAACGGGGGTTGAAAGTTTGTCTCGGGGTTCAATTTTAATTTTAAGCTAGGAACTTGAAACTTTGTAAATAGGTATTAAAATAAAATAAAAGAAAACTGATTTAAGTGTTTTTGAAAATTCATCCCTGAAACTGGTAAATAAGGGGTTGAAACTTTGAATGGAGATCAAACCTTTTTCTGAGCGCGGGACTTTAAACTTTGTATTAGTGCATATAATTAGAATACAAGAAAAGAAATTTCAGCGTTTTTGTAAATTCAGCCCTGAAGGTGGTGAAAAGGGGTTGAAAGTTTGTATGAAGATTAAAAAATTTTTTGAGTGTGGGACTTGAAACTTTAAATAGAGGCGTATTATTAGAATACTAAAAAGTGATTCAGCGTTTTTGAAAATATATGTAGCCCTGAAGATGGTGAAAAATTGGGCAAGTGCGAGTCCGACTCGCGCATGAAGGGTTCCGTACCTATATATATATATATATATATATATATATATATATATATATATATATATATATATATATATAATCTATAACAAGTTTGTTGTATGGGAGCCCCCCTTAAATATTTATTTTATTTTATTTTTAGTATTTGTTGTTATAGCGGCAATAGAAATACATCATCTGTGAAAATTTCAACTGTCTAGCTATCACCGTTCTTGAGATACAGCCTGGTGACAGACGGACGGACGGACGGACGGACAGCGAAGTCTCAGTAATAGGGTCCCGTTTTTACCCTTTGGGTACGGAACCCTAAAAAGGGGTTGAATGTTTGGAATGGAATGGAGATCAAACCTTTTTTTGAGCGCCGGATTTGAAACTTTGTATAAAGGCATATAATTAGAAATCAAAAAAAGTCATTTCAGCGTTTTTGAAAATTCAACCCCTGAGGCGGTAAAAAGGAGGTTGATAGTTTGTATTGAGATCAAAAATTTTTTTGAGCGCAGGACTTGAAACTTTGTATAAGGGCATATTATCAGAATACAAGAAAAGTGAATTCGTTTTTGAAAATTCAGCCCAGAAGGTGGTGAAAAAGGGGTTGAAAATTTGTTTGAAGATCAAATATTTATTTTGAGTGCGGGACTTGAAACCTGAGTTCATAATGATTCCGCGTAATTAGAGCAATTTAGCCGGAAAAAAAAATAAAAAGAGGCCAAGAGCGAGTCGAACTCGCGTACGAAGTTCGGTACCATTACGTATAAAATGGCAAAAAAACACGTTTATTGTATGGGAGCAGCACTTCAATATTTATTATTATTTATTTTTTGTTGAATTACAGTGACCAACATCAAAATCATCATTTTGCAAAAAAAGAAAAGTAATTTCAACATTGTTTAGATCTGAAAATAATATAACTAATATAGATGTAAACTGTTCAAGATAAGATTCCACGCGGACGAAGTCGCGGGCAACAGCTAGTTTTATTATATAAATAGAGTCCAACTCAAAATTCGAAGCAATTGAGTGGATATGCAACTTATGAAAATTTCCCATGGGGAAAGTTTACCAACTTTCTTGTTTCTATCTGTACCTTACACATCTCTTGTACAAATTTAAATGTATAAAATACAATTTATTTTCTTTCCTTTGCCACACACTTTTTATTTTGACTATTATAAGGCACCCTCGAACCGCAACTTCGGTCGCGTGTAGAGGAAATAATTAATAACCCTCTTCTTTGTCTTACTTTAGTTGAATGAAAAGAATCTTATATGTGACCATTTATTACCCACTTTATCCAGGCACCCATGTACCAAAAATAATTGAAAATTAAAATTCCTGCAGTCATTTTAGCATATAAAAACAAAAATTCCGAAAACAGCACCTCTGACACAACCGTGACAACGATGTCGTGGCCAGATGTGCTAGCCCGGCTAGATAGGAACCATAAATAACAGTCTCAGTTGCAATTACTTCTCTATTTTAGGATATAGGCCATCTACTCAAAAACTTAGGGCAGAACGGTGATTCCCCCGAATTAGAGCAAGTGACAGCAACCATCAACCAGCATTTCTCTAAACTATACGCCATGGTTCAGAACCACAAGCAAGAGGTCATGGACAACGTGGCTCGCCTGCGGGCTATCGAGAGGGAGTCTCTACTCAGGGCCCGGGAGGAAGTGGTCAGTTCTATCAGGGAGTCCAATAAAGTCATCACCGCCTTAAAGTCGGCTCTGGATTCTGAGAAAAATAGACCGGTAAGTTTTTGTAGGTTTCTGTTGAGTCACTATTAAAGCAGACACCATTATGGTTTAATTACCAAGCTAGGGCCACTTGTAGTGTCAAATGAAGTTACGCCGGGTCGAAATTGTTAAGAATTTTGTTGGCAGTACTAAATTGCAGTTACTTTTATTACAAGCTTTTATTTAGCTTGCATGGTATGTTTAAAGTATGTATGTTCGGGTGAAATCTTGCAACTCAATTTTGAAGCAGATATCGTCAACCGATTGAGCTAAAATTTTGCATACTTACTTAACTTTGATGACAATACAATAATATGGTACCATGGGGCTGATCTGATGATGGAGCCGGAAGGTGGGCATAGGAACTCTATAATAGAAAAAGCAATCCTACCGAGCTTGGGCTCTTTAGAATTGTCTCAGTGAGCATTTGATGGATATCTAAAGAAAAGTACAGTCGGCTATAAAAGCTTGCCACTAAAATGTCATTTTTGACAGAAACTTATTTACAAGCAGGCCGCAAAGAAAGAATCTCACGAGGTTCGGCTCAGCCCCTCTTTTCCATAGATGTTATTTTATTACTGTTAAATGGGTCCTCTACCTACGGAGTGCCCTTGCAACTAAATGCTTGCTTGCACTAAATGGTTCATGTAGTGTATAGGTATCGAGGAAAACTAGCTAGCTCAGTTGTTAACTGCTAATTATATTTCCTTCAGACTAATCTGTCAGCACTCCTCGAGGAAGCTAAAAATATAGTAAACACACCCTGGTCGCTGGCCAAAGATGAATCCAACAAGGACACACTAAAGTATGTACTCAAGTCTTCTTTTATTAAAATAATGCACTGTGTTCACTCTGTAGCGATGGATGGATCGGAGCATAATTGTAATTTATTAGTTCTGATAGTCGACTTTTAACGACATATAAGTGAAAAGGAAAAGAAGTGAAGAACTGACGCTGTCATAATTGCTGTTCAACTTACGTTAGGGAACGTACATGAAATCGAACGTACATGGTATCGATACCTTAGTTCACACTCGTATTACTTAATTACAATCTTTTTGCCAGTGAAACCACATAGAGTTGTGCACTGACGTTCTAATTACAACAACTCTTTCCGAAAAATTTGTACGAGTGTTAACTAGGGCTTCTGATATCCGTGTTATACGCGGAACCGTAGCTCCGTGTTCTTAGCACCGGCGGTACTAAGATCCCGTACTACACGGACACGTCAAAGATACGTATCCGTGTCTGCGTTCGGCTACGGATCGGCGGATCTCGGCTCCGCTCGGGTATTGAATGAAAGCTTCTGTCAAACCGACAACGTCACGGACGTATCGGTGTAACACGGAGCTACTGATCTTAATTACACGTATTCTAATTACACGTGCCGGACGGTCCAGATCTCAGTTGCCGTGTTACCTACTCGGCAAACCACTGCAAATGTCAATTTCAAGTAATGATAAGATAAAGATTCGGATTGGCGGCACCAGCTGGCAGCACCTTCGTTGTGCAAGAGAACGTGCTGGAACTATATGTAGCAGCACTATCAACGTGAATGTCAAGGTAAAAGATTCAAATTGGCGGCGCCAGTTGGCAGCACTTTCGTTGTGCACGTTCCGTATAAGGACTAGAACACACTGGGAACTGGGAGTGGCCGGTTGTTATACAAAACTTCATTTTCTCAAACATGCAATGAAATATTGTCTTTGCGTTCCTTATAATAGGCTCGGAAGTATCGGTTTTTGGGCGCAACAACTCGAGAGGACTGTAAAGGGATTTCATACTGCTTTTCAGGCCTAGGCCTGCAAAGTAACTTTTTTTTGGTTTCAACAACAAGGTCATTCACACAGCTGGCTGGTTTGACAAAAAGCAGGTTTTGTTTTTAAAGGTTGGTTGTTAACACTTGTGGATTGTGGAAAAAAAAATTCAAGATGGCGACTTTTTTTTTTTTCAAAATTTCAAATTGGTGCTAGGCGGCTAAAACTCGGTATCGGGGGCTCTCGGGGCTCAAAAATATGAATCTAAAATCTTGTCCGAAAATTCGGTCAAATTCGGAAAATATCGAAAAAAAAAACGATTTGTATGGAGAAAATTTCAAATTGGTTCTAGGAGGCTGAAATTCGGTATCCGGGGGTTTTTGGGGCTCCTGAGTCAGAATCTGAAATCGGATTTTTAAAATTCGGTCAAATTCGGATTCGGGGCTCTCGGGGCTCAAAAATATGAATCTGAAATCTTGTCCGAAAATTCGGTCAAATTCGGAAAATGTCGAAAAAAAACGATTTGTATGGAGAAAATGTCAAATTGGTCCTAGGAGGCTGAAATTCGACATCCGGGGGTTTTTGGGGCTCCTGAGTCAGAATCTGAAATCGGATTTTTTAAATTCGGTCAAATTCGGTATCGGGGGGCTCTCGGGGCTCAAAAATATGAATCTGAAATCTTGTCCGAAAGTTCGGTCAAATTCGGAAAATATCGAAAAAAAACGATTTGTATGGAGAAAATTTCGAATTGGTCCTAGGAGGCTGAAATTCGGTATCCGGGGGTTTTTGGGGCTCCTGAGTCAGAATCTGAAATCGGATTTTTAAAATTCGGTCAAATTCGGAAAATATCGGACAAACAATATTAAGTGTTATTCTTTGAAGTATATTTTTTTATTTCATTGTATGTTTGAGAAAAGCACTATACATGCCTCGTCGTGAAAACGGATTCCCGGCCTCGTATCACTATCCGGCCTCGCTCGCACGCTCGCTCGGCCGTATATACCTACTTGGCCGGAAATCCTCATTTTCCCGGCCTCTGATGTAATGTACTATTGCGTTAGGTAAATGGCTTGACTTCCCGGCCTTTCGTATCACTTTACCTGTGATAACCTGCTGTATTACAGGGTGTGTGTAAGTGAGGAACTCTGCCTACTGGTGTGCGACTACGTGCAGTTGGTGGGCAACGCGAAGGCGCGTTATGCACTGCGCTCCACGCGCGAGCTGCCGTCTGTGCCGCCGCCGCCGCACGCGCCCGTCCTCCCGCCACCGATGTCCAACGGTAACTACGATGTGTAATATGGTGAAAGAGTGCATAAACGCAAGGGTGGATCTAACCTTCAAACTTGGAGGTAGGTTGGCTGTGACTCATATAGCTGCACTAATCAGGGGTTGCCTCAAACAAGAAAATTATCAGTGGTTGAGATGGGTCCAGCCATGCCCATGGTCTGCGTCAGCGAGAAACCACGACTAGGGAAAGACTTCATGCAGTTTTTGGGGAACGCGTTTATGTCAATACATTACGTTGATATTGTCATTGATGCTTGCTTTATATCACTTTATATTTTTAGGTCCAGAAATTAAGAAGGATGCTATTGAGACTGTGATGTCTTGTGCTGAAAAGAAACCATTCATCGAATTAAAAGAAGGTAATAAAGTTGTAAATACGACGACGCGGTTGGCTCACTTTGTAGAGACCTGCCTACTGAGCCGGCGGTCCCGGGCTCGAATCCCGGCCAGAGCAAATATTTCTGTGATGTACTCGAATAATTGTGCTTGGGTCATGGTTGTTCTATGTATTTAAGTATATATTATTTATCTATATATTAAGTATGTATATCGTCGTCTAGCACCCATAACACAAGCCTTCTTGAGCTTAATTTGGGACTAGATCGATTTGTTTGAGGTTGTCTGATATTTATTTATTTATTTAAATACCTAATATCAGTTGGTTACAGAAGGTCTAACCCTTTATTATTATTGTTGCGCTAAATGTAATAGTAAAAATTATAAGACGTATGATAAATATAAATTCATGATCGTTTTGATTATCTGAGTAACTATGAGCTTAAGGATTTGAGGCAGATTCCTTCTAGAGTCCATAATTTTTTTCCACAGTGTATAATCGATGAAACTTGCTCTATGTTCACTGTGCAGGGGTCCAAGAACCGGCGTCGATCACCTACATAAAAGATCCACACGACTTTTACGCGCGGCGCGCGCGTGACGACCCGCAGCTCACTCTCATGGAGAACCAACTTAGCGAGTCCCTCGGCGACGTTCCACACGACGTTACTATCGGTATGTCTGACTTTATGTACCTGCATGGTCCAAAGAAATCGGTCAAGTGCGAGTTGGACTCGCGCACCGAGGGTTCTGTACAAACACTTTCCATCCTTAAGTGGTTAAGTTAAGTTTGCACCTGGTATGTATACCGCTGCATACAAATGAGGTGCAAAGTTAACGCAACCAATCCCGCTTGTTATATGGGAGCCTTTAAATATTTATTTTATTTTATTTTTATTCTGTGAAAATTTCAACTGTCTAGCTATCACCGTTCTTGAGATACAGCCTGGTGACAGACGGACGGACGGACGGACAGCGAAGTCTCAGTAATAGGGTCCCGTTTTTACCCTGGGTACGGAACCCTAAAAACGGAGTCCAATTGTCCATCAACTATATAGTCTATCCACACTAATTCTACTCGCGACGACTTGCTGCTCACTGTCATGGAAATCGCCTATTGAATGTTCGCGGCGAGGTCAAACGACTTCACCCGTGTCTTAATCACATCTTTAGGATGGTATGCTATGTAACTATATTTTCCTATAGTTAATCATTCGAGAGTTTCTAACTAATACTCTGTAACACATCAGATCAATTTATATAAGAACAAGCCCACCACCTTCGTTTCGACTGTGTTCGTTGTACATGGGAAAGATCAGTTAAAATGCTACATGATTTACCCTAATGTTATTCCTTTGCAGGGAAGACATATGCCGTCAATTACGAGCACTCGTGGAAGCGCGGCCGCGTCGACGGTATCGAAAACTATATGGAGCCGCCTACCTATCGCGTTACGTGCATCGACTACGGCTATACAACCACCGTCTCTGCTGACGAGTAAGTTACTAGTGCACCAACCATTTTACCATACAAAAATTAGGATCGAAAAGCGGTACCATTACCAATCAGATCGATCCGATCGATAGAGCTGATTCATAGATTCAAGCGTTACTCTGCGGAATCCCATATTCAATTACTGGATGTAAGTTCAAATTAATATACCCGTATAAGTTACGTGATAGTCAGAAAATAAAATAGGGTGTTGCAGAGTAGCAGTATGTTATAGACATAGTTAAAATTAAATAAAAAATCTATGCAAAAAGATGCTGTTCATTATGAGTCCTCATTTAGTGAGTGATTGATAGGATATTCATTATGTTTTTAATACTACGTTTTATAGTATACTGAAGTAGGTCGAATTATATGTTTGTCCATTGTCGAAATAACGACCAAAGTATTTTTCAGAATCGCATATATTACGTACTAGCTGTGCCCCGCGGTGTTACCCGCTCATCCCACGGGAACACTAAATTTATTCGGGATGAAAAGTATCCTATGTTCTTTCCCGGGTCTCAAACTATCTCCATACCAAATTTCATCTAAGTCGGTTCAGCGGTTTAAGCGTGAAGAGGTAACAGACAGACAGATAGACAGACAGACAGACACACTTTCGCATTTATAATATTAGTATGGAAGTATGGATTAGTATGGAGTATGGATACAATGTTTGTTGTATGTGACAGGTTAGGAGAGATCCCAACCGCGCTGACACTGGGCCCGCAGTCCCGGCACCCGGCCCCGCTGGCGCTGCGCTGCCGGCTCGCCGCCTGCGAGCCCCGCACTGGCACGTGGGGCCCCGACGACGCCGGCTTGATGCGCCGCATGCTGGACAAGTAAGCACTACAATCTTATTACTTTTCCGTATTCCGCTTAGAAAGATAATGTAATCACTAAACACAGTTTTTCTGTTTTTGCTGAAATTATTAATTATTTTCTTATTTTTATTAAAATGTACTAATTCTAAAACGTAGTAACTCCAAAACTATGACACACACGATGGAAAGGTTACTTTAGTCTGATGTATATAAAAAATTGGGCAAGTGCGAGTCCGACTCGCGCATGAAGGGTTCCGTACCATAAAACAAGTTTTGTTGTATGGGAGCCCCCTTAAATATTTATTTTATTTTATTTTTAGTATTTGTTGTTATAGCGGCAATAGAAATACATCGTCTGTGAAAATTTCAACTGTCTAGCTATCACTGTTCTTGAGATACAGCTTGGTGACAGACGGACGGACGGAGGGACGGACGGACGGACGGACAGCGAAGTCTCAGTCTGAGACTTCGCTGTCCGTCCGTCCGTCCGTCCGTCCGTCCTGTATCTCAAGAACAGTGATCTCAGTAATAGGGTCCCGTTTTTACCCTTTGGGTACGGAACCCTAAAAAACGAATGATGTTTTGGTTGAAATTGTTGACAGCTTAGATTTTTCGCAGATAGGTCGAAGATGATAACTCTATTCAGGCATATTAGTTGTCGTAGATTTACATAGTTGACATACTGAAAAATAAATTCAAATAAATATACATTTTACACGACGCAAAGCTCTCTCGATCTCTATATTAATGTTTATTTGTTAGAAATATGATATGTTGTCAATCGGCAAGTAATATTGGCCCTGCGGCGTCCGCTCTGACGTACGTCTGGCGCCCTGAAACCGACCGGTGCGGTGTCATATTATATGGTGAAGAAGTAAACCGGCCAATTTGCAAGTAACATTGGGATAGTTCTTTGAGTTATCTCCATTGCCCTGCGGTGTCGGCTCGCCAATAGGCTAGTTGCTCAGATAGGTAACCTCATTTATTACATAATATGTAATACATACATAATCGTAGGTCGCCGGTACTATTGTACGTGCGGCGTGCTGGCGCTATCAACGAGTGTGACGTCACCTGGCGCGGCATCAGTGTTGCGCACGCGCTGAGCTTCCACGCGCGAGCCACTCTCGTCGACCCGCTGTTACCGGTCAGTACAGACTTGCTTTGAGTTGCGGGGTTCTTGAGAACGTTTATGAACGAAACATCAAAAAAAAGAAATGCTTCGAACGGTATTCGAACCTACGTCCCCACGGCTCTCCCTTCCAGACGGACGACGAACGTCAAATTATCATATTGAAGACAGCATCTAATTTTTCAACCAGTTGCTTCATTTCTTATATGCCTTAGGGTAAGCATCTTAGCGCCACCTACCGTAAAAAGCTGCCTTCATTTGATCAGCATCTATACCACCAAAACGTAGTGATTATATGCTCTTTGTATACCACTATAGAGAAGGTTCCTTATTTTGGAAAGAGTGAAAATTTAACTACTTGACAGCATTTTTTTTTTACAAAACTAAGAAAGTTTGCGATATTTTTCGAAAAGTAGGATTGGTCGGCTGATAGACCCGGCCCAGTAACAACATTAATTTTCTCAAACATGCAATGAAATGTCGTCATAACGTGCCTTATAACAGGCTTCGAAGTATCACGTTTCGGGCGGAACAACCCGAGATAACTGTAAAGGAATTTCATACAAAATTAAAGGCCTTTAACCAGGCCGGGAAGTAATTTTGTTTTTAAACATGGCGACTGTGTTCATGAACAGGCTACAGCTGAATTATATTTCTTTGTGTGGTGTATGTTTTCATTTCATTGCATAAATGTTTGAGAAAAGTACTATACATGCCTTAGCCGTGAAAAGGGCTTACCGGCTTCGTATTCACTATTGGTATATACCCACTCACCCGGCAAGCCCTTCTTCGTAATGTACCTACTATTTCTCAAACATGCAATGAAATATTGTCTTTACGTTCCTTATAATAGGCTCGAAAGTATCGCTTTTTGGGCGCAACAACTCGAGAGGACTGTAAAGGGATTTCATACTGCTTTTCAGGCCTAGGCCTGCAAAGTAACTTTTTTTGGTTTCAACAACAAGGTCATTCACACAGCTGGCTGGTTTGACAAAAAGCAGGTTTTGTGTTTAAAGGTTGGTTGTTAGACTAAAATGTCATATTTGTCAATTAATAAAATGTTGTTCTTTGAAGTAGGTATATTTTTTTATTTCATTGTATATTTGAGAAAAGCACTATACATGCCTCGTCGTGAAAACGGATTCCCGGCCTCGTATCACTATCCAGGCTCGCTCGCGCGCTCGCTCGGCCGTATATACCTACTTGGCCGGAAATCCTCACTTTCCCGGCCTCTGATGTAATGTACTGACAGTATCCGGAGAGCGCGCCCGAGTCGGCGGCGCGGCTGCGGCCTGCCAGCTCGCGCCTGCGCGTGACGCGCGGCGGCGACGTGCTCGCCACGCACGTCGTGTCGCCCGGCAAGTTCTACGTCAGAGAGGTGCGACAGTAAGGCCACACACACACACTCTGAATGCCGGTCCGGTTTCAGAACGGAATGACGGCAGCAAGCGAGGCATCGCCATTTGACAGACGGAGATAGAGACACTTTCTGACGTCATTCCGTTCGGAATTCATACTGTGTGGCCGGGTTAACACATTCAATACTCATAGTAACAACTTTATACAATCCCCATGAGAGCTTGTCTACCAATAACATACTTATCTATTATGAAGCCTAAACTGATAATTGTCCGATGCATAAAAATGCAGCGCTTTTGAAATTGACAGTGGGCAACTATTCTATATCCTATATAAATAATGACACAGGGTGTATTTTGACGACGCGTTTGGCTCGGTTTGTAGACACCTGCTTACTGAGTCGGCGGTCCCGGGTTCGAATCCCGGCCGGGGCAAATATTTGTGCAAATATTTGTTCTTGGGTCATGGATGTTATCTATATATGTATTTATAATATTTATATATTATGTACATCGTCGTCTTAGTACCCATAGTACAAGCTTTGCTTAGTTTGGGACTAGGTCGATTTGTGTATGATTGTCCCTATTTATTTATTTAATATTTATTTTTTTAATATTATTTTTTTTTCTTAATTTACCTTTGTGTCATTATTTATAAAAATAAAAATGTGGTATTTTTACATAAAAAATAGAATCGATAAAAAAAATATTCTATAAAAATATTTATTCTATATCCTGTTTCAGACTTGTGTACAAGGGAACTATATGAAGCTGTGTGAGGATCTGAACCGCGCTTACGATATACAGGACGAGAGCGACTGCATTTATTTGCCCAAGACAGGTATGTTTCATCCCTTTCATAAGTACAGTATCAATTTTGGATTCCTTCCCAAAATCTGTCACGCCATCTTATGTCACCGTTATAATAAATAAGTTATAAAAATGGTTATTAGTAGAGTTCCACTAATCCAGCTCTTCGATAGACCGGTACGCCTAATAATCTGGCACCACCAACACTTTCTTCACCTTTGTAGTCCTGCGTCGCGCTATAAGTTATTTTGCTTATTATGATTTTTTCTCAGTAATCCGAACATTCTGATAGTCCATCGCCCCCCTAGTTTTAAATACTGCCCGATTAGAGAGAAGTTACAGTGACACCTTTTGCAATAAGTTTGTAATTTTTCCTACAAAAATATATAGTATGATGGTTTTTTTCTGCTACTGTAAATATCCCTCTTTTGGATATGTAGGTACGTTAGCTAAGTAATTAACGTCAATTCGGGACGCTGATAATTTTACCCTAATTAAGGATCAACCACATCGCTGCTACAATACTGTAAACTCAGTAAGGTCTGGAGTGGTCAAAACACGGTATAAACATGACGCATAAGCCACTTCAACACTGCTTTCACGGTGCGTCAGCGTATTTTGAACAGCGGCTGATGTCAATCACAGGTGAAATTCCGTAGTTAGTTGGAGCGGAGCGAGGGAAGCGACCGAAGCTCCCATGGATCGACTCGAATGGACTTCGTAACAATGCGCAGATCTCAACGAGTTCTCAACCGATTTTAGACATTTTTGTTTTAAAATGCACAAATTAAATTTAATTTATTAGTAGAAAAAAAAAACGCTCCAATCTATGGTGCAAGCTTAGCCGGTGGCTGACTCTGCATCGACCTAGTATATTCACACAATGTTTCTCCGTGGTGTTGACAGGCATGTTGTGCGTGGTGTACCTGGAGTCGCAGCAGGGCGACAGCGCGGGCTGGGCGCGCGCGGTGGTGACGTCAGCGGTCAGCAGCGACGCGTGCGGCCTGCAGCTGTGCGACTGCGGCCGCCAGCTGGCCGCGCCCTGGCACCGGCTGCGCGCCATCCAGCCGCGGTTCACCGCGCTCAAGGCTCTGGTCGGTGCTCTATACATATAGTGGCAGCAGGGCGGAGCGCGGGCTGGGCGCGCGCGGTGGTGACGTCAGCGGTCAGCAGCGACGCGTGCGGCCTGCAGCTGTGCGACTGCGGCCGCCAGCTGGCCGCGCCCTGGCACCGGCTGCGCGCCATCCAGCCGCGGTTCACCGCGCTCAAGGCTCTGGTCGGTGCTCTATACATATAGTGGCAGCAGGGCGGAGCGCGGGCTGGGCGCGCGCGGTGGTGACGTCAGCGGTCAGCAGCGACGCGTGCGGCCTGCAGCTGTGCGACTGCGGCCGCCAGCTGGCCGCGCCCTGGCACCGGCTGCGCGCCATCCAGCCGCGGTTCACCGCGCTCAAGGCTCTGGTCGGTGCTCTATACATATAGTGGCAGCAGGGCGGAGCGCGGGCTGGGCGCGCGCGGTGGTGACGTCAGCGGTCAGCAGCGACGCGTGCGGCCTGCAGCTGTGCGACTGCGGCCGCCAGCTGGCCGCGCCCTGGCACCGGCTGCGCGCCATCCAGCCGCGGTTCACCGCGCTCAAGGCTCTGGTCGGTGCTCTATACATATAGTGGCAGCAGGGCGGAGCGCGGGCTGGGCGCGCGCGGTGGTGACGTCAGCGGTCAGCAGCGACGCGTGCGGCCTGCAGCTGTGCGACTGCGGCCGCCAGCTGGCCGCGCCCTGGCACCGGCTGCGCGCCATCCAGCCGCGGTTCACCGCGCTCAAGGCTCTGGTCGGTGCTCTATACATATAGTGGCAGCAGGGCGGAGCGCGGGCTGGGCGCGCGCGGTGGTGACGTCAGCGGTCAGCAGCGACGCGTGCGGCCTGCAGCTGTGCGACTGCGGCCGCCAGCTGGCCGCGCCCTGGCACCGGCTGCGCGCCATCCAGCCGCGGTTCACCGCGCTCAAGGCTCTGGTCGGTGCTCTATACATATAGTGGCAGCAGGGCGGAGCGCGGGCTGGGCGCGCGCGGTGGTGACGTCAGCGGTCAGCAGCGACGCGTGCGGCCTGCAGCTGTGCGACTGCGGCCGCCAGCTGGCCGCGCCCTGGCACCGGCTGCGCGCCATCCAGCCGCGGTTCACCGCGCTCAAGGCTCTGGTCGGTGCTCTATACATATAGTGGCAGCAGGGCGGAGCGCGGGCTGGGCGCGCGCGGTGGTGACGTCAGCGGTCAGCAGCGACGCGTGCGGCCTGCAGCTGTGCGACTGCGGCCGCCAGCTGGCCGCGCCCTGGCACCGGCTGCGCGCCATCCAGCCGCGGTTCACCGCGCTCAAGGCTCTGGTCGGTGCTCTATACATATAGTGGCAGCAGGGCGGAGCGCGGGCTGGGCGCGCGCGGTGGTGACGTCAGCGGTCAGCAGCGACGCGTGCGGCCTGCAGCTGTGCGACTGCGGCCGCCAGCTGGCCGCGCCCTGGCACCGGCTGCGCGCCATCCAGCCGCGGTTCACCGCGCTCAAGGCTCTGGTCGGTGCTCTATACATATAGTGGCAGCAGGGCGGAGCGCGGGCTGGGCGCGCGCGGTGGTGACGTCAGCGGTCAGCAGCGACGCGTGCGGCCTGCAGCTGTGCGACTGCGGCCGCCAGCTGGCCGCGCCCTGGCACCGGCTGCGCGCCATCCAGCCGCGGTTCACCGCGCTCAAGGCTCTGGTCGGTGCTCTATACATATAGTGGCAGCAGGGCGGAGCGCGGGCTGGGCGCGCGCGGTGGTGACGTCAGCGGTCAGCAGCGACGCGTGCGGCCTGCAGCTGTGCGACTGCGGCCGCCAGCTGGCCGCGCCCTGGCACCGGCTGCGCGCCATCCAGCCGCGGTTCACCGCGCTCAAGGCTCTGGTCGGTGCTCTATACATATAGTGGCAGCAGGGCGGAGCGCGGGCTGGGCGCGCGCGGTGGTGACGTCAGCGGTCAGCAGCGACGCGTGCGGCCTGCAGCTGTGCGACTGCGGCCGCCAGCTGGCCGCGCCCTGGCACCGGCTGCGCGCCATCCAGCCGCGGTTCACCGCGCTCAAGGCTCTGGTCGGTGCTCTATACATATAGTGGCAGCAGGGCGGAGCGCGGGCTGGGCGCGCGCGGTGGTGACGTCAGCGGTCAGCAGCGACGCGTGCGGCCTGCAGCTGTGCGACTGCGGCCGCCAGCTGGCCGCGCCCTGGCACCGGCTGCGCGCCATCCAGCCGCGGTTCACCGCGCTCAAGGCTCTGGTCGGTGCTCTATACATATAGTGGCAGCAGGGCGGAGCGCGGGCTGGGCGCGCGCGGTGGTGACGTCAGCGGTCAGCAGCGACGCGTGCGGCCTGCAGCTGTGCGACTGCGGCCGCCAGCTGGCCGCGCCCTGGCACCGGCTGCGCGCCATCCAGCCGCGGTTCACCGCGCTCAAGGCTCTGGTCGGTGCTCTATACATATAGTGGCAGCAGGGCGGAGCGCGGGCTGGGCGCGCGCGGTGGTGACGTCAGCGGTCAGCAGCGACGCGTGCGGCCTGCAGCTGTGCGACTGCGGCCGCCAGCTGGCCGCGCCCTGGCACCGGCTGCGCGCCATCCAGCCGCGGTTCACCGCGCTCAAGGCTCTGGTCGGTGCTCTATACGTATAGTGGCTTTCATTTACCTTCAAGTCTTGGTTGCCTACTGACAGACCGGGACACACTTGCATAGTGAAATGTTTTCGAGTTTAATTAAAGTAGGATATCGCATTGGACTCATATGAATGAAACAAAAGGTTATTTAACTAGAACTATGTTTAATTCTCTTGCATTAAAGTAGGTACTATAAAATCTAAGGGAACCTAGCCAGCGGAGTTGCAGTACCGACTGGCCCTATGCAGGTTGTTACTAGGATTCTAAGCCTAATTTTGGTCGTTCACTCTTTTATATTTAGACAGATAAAACTAAGAAGGATGCACTCATCTGGAGAACGATGAAATAGGCCGGCCTCACAGCTTGCCGGAGCAACTGTCAGCAAAGAGGGAACGTAGTCAGTCCTGGAGCCGTCCGGTACCGGGGAACGGATCACAGGGCGACAGCTGCGGTGACCTCACAGCGCAGGTCTACCACGGACCTCCTTTAACAGCAAAATCAAATACTAAGACACAAGTAAAGAATGCGGCGGCGTTTACAACGCGCGCCGGCTCCTGTGGCATCAGGGGTTCAGACAACAGTGGCGCTTATTGACCTTGGTCAAGTACAATGTAAATCAAACGCAATCCATGTGAGTCGTGAACGTATAACCTCTCACGGCCGAGTTAGTAGACTGTCAGGACATTTATGTAATCAATAAACCATATTACGACTGGCGAACAAGCGAATAATATATCAAATTGACCAACCTTTTGGAGGAAAACGAGTCCGCTTGGGTTAAGTACTTCGATGTCAACTCCGGGTATCCAGTGGCAAGCCAACACTGGGATTCACCGCACCTCACCGTCTGGGCGTTCAGGGTAGTCGAGCAGACCGGCCCGCGATGATGGAGTGTTTCTCTCTCGGTTTTTATTCCAACATTTTCCTTTGCGTAAAACCCACGCGGCGCCCCTTGCCTGCGCTCGCTTGTCAAAAAAGCCTGTGTTGCCAACGTCACAGGGCGCGTTCACGGAGCACGGTTGCGTTCCAAAACACGCATCATTACAATAGGTAAAAAGGTGTAGAGATCATACAAAACACTGGTCTTTTTCGCCTTTTTATTGCAGACAGACTTTTTATGCCCAACATGTCCCTTCAGCCGGGTTTTTTGCACTTGTTCCACAGATTGTTCGAGGCGTAATATGACAATAACACGTGTTGCAGGCGATCCAATGCTATCTGATCGGGGTGATCCCGCGCGGCGGGCACTGGCAACCGGAGGCTTCGGAACTGCTCGCGCGATACATCGGGTGCAGCTTGCGCGCCGCCGTGCACGACGACACCAAATATGGGCTCGGACTGGTGCTGCTGGACGTGTCAGGCGACGAGCCTCTCTGCCTCAACTACGAGATGGTTGACAGCGGCTATGCCGACGCCACAGGGTAAGTGCATTATGACTTGCACCGTCGTTTGTACTGAGACTACGCGCTTGGTCTTGTCTTACTAGACATAGGCCACGAGCCTCTCTGCCTCAACTACGAGATGGTTGACAGCGGCTATGCCGACGCCACAGGGTAAGTGCATTATGACTTGCACCGTCGTTTGTACTGAGACTACGCGCTTGGTCTTGTCTTACTAGACATAGGCCACGAGCCTCTCTGCCTCAACTACGAGATGGTTGACAGCGGCTATGCCGACGCCACAGGGTAAGTGCATTATGACTTGCACCGTCGTTTGTACTGAGACTACGCGCTTGGTCTTGTCTTACTAGACATAGGCCACGAGCCTCTCTGCCTCAACTACGAGATGGTTGACAGCGGCTATGCCGACGCCACAGGGTAAGTGCATTATGACTTGCACCGTCGTTTGTACTGAGACTACGCGCTTGGTCTCGTCTTACTAGACATAGGCCACGCGCCCCTCTGCCTCAACTACGAGATGGTTGACAGCGGCTATGCCGACGCCACAGGGTAAGTGCATTATGACTTGCACCGTCGTTTGTACTGAGACTACGCGCTTGGTCTTGTCTTACTAGACATAGGCCACGAGCCTCTCTGCCTCAACTACGAGATGGTTGACAGCGGCTATGCCGACGCCACAGGGTAAGTGCATTATGACTTGCACCGTCGTTTGTACTGAGACTACGCGCTTGGTCTCGTCTTACTAGACATAGGCCACGCGCCCCTCTGCCTCAACTACGAGATGGTTGACAGCGGCTATGCCGACGCCACAGGGTAAGTGCATTATGACTTGCACCGTCGTTTGTACTGAGACTACGCGCTTGGTCTCGTCTTACTAGACATAGGCCACGCGCCCCTCTGCCTCAACTACGAGATGGTTGACAGCGGCTATGCCGACGCCACAGGGTAAGTGCATTATGACTTGCACCGTCGTTTGTACTGAGACTACGCGCTTGGTCTCGTCTTACTAGACATAGGCCACGCGCCCCTCTGCCTCAACTACGAGATGGTTGACAGCGGCTATGCCGACGCCACAGGGTAAGTGCATTATGACTTGCACCGTCGTTTGTACTGAGACTACGCGCTTGGTCTCGTCTTACTAGACATAGGCCACGCGCCCCTCTGCCTCAACTACGAGATGGTTGACAGCGGCTATGCCGACGCCACAGGGCAGGTATTGCGTGTCGATCTCAACGACAAGCAACTTTAACCGCCTGACGAGTTTCTCTTTCTGAACGAGATGATTGACAGCGATTACGCCAGGTAAGGAATCCGACTTCACATGGTAATAGAGTTTAATTACCAATCACTTAAATCTCTTAATAGCTGGAGCACAACAACTTCATATTCATATACATATATACTTTAAAGTATAATATTATACAAAAATATGTTGAAATATCTGAAAAGGACTAGGTACTTTATGGAAACTGGATAAAAATTAAACGAACTATCTCTGACGCATTTCTAAGACCTATCAGTGGTGTGGCGCCAAATTTAAACTCAGAGCAAGCCGACGTAGGTTTGGCTTATTTGTTCGTCCGTAGCTGTATATATTAGTGCTCAATCGTCCTGAAGTGGGCAAGCCGAATCGCAATCGGATTCTATGGATGCCACGCCACTCATATCTTTTCAATTACGTAATTTGAAGTCTTATTTTTATAGATCCGTAAACTTCCAACCCCTGAGTGCAGAGCATTCTGCTCAAAAAGAAGCTAAATCGCAACCACCTGTAAATCCTGTTATGAGAGAAACTGCCTCAATAGATACGTCTAATGAGACAACGTCCACGAATGATCAACAATTGCAGCACGCGGACGGAAAAAAATCAATCAGATTGGAAGCAAAAATCCTTCGATGCGAGTCCCCGTCTCTGATCTACATCTCCTTGGTGCACCAGCAGAAGACGTTCACCGAGCTATTTGATGACATCCAGAAGTTTTATATGAAGCGCAAAACTCCACGGCGCGAAAAGTGGAAAGTGAACGACAGATGTTGCGCCCTCTGCATACAGTCTCAAACGTGGCGCCGGGCGACGATTCTCGAAACGGAGAGGGACAATGTCACCGTTTTCTACACGGATTTTGCGCAAACGGAGACCGTTCCGATATCGCATTTGAAGAGGTTGCACTCGGATTTCGAGGTGATCGGGGACGCGGCTGTCAAGTGCCATCTCGCGGGGATCGTGCCCGCGACCGAGGAGTGGCCGTCCCTCGCCAAGGAGTTCCTGAACGACAAACTGGACGAGTATAAGAGGATATTCGTGACTAAGGTACTAACATTGGTATTTATTATTATATTATATATAATATATATCTTATAGTATGTAAATATATGTATCATTGTATTTATGGTAAAGTTATTATATATACATTTATTCACTTGTATCTTAGATGCTTTCCGAATGATTAATTTTCAACTCTGCACCCACTTGAAGCATCTCTGTTTGGCCCTATGGTTGACTGGTAGAGAATGCCATTAGGCATTAAGTTCGCCATTTGTACTGACTTTTGTTTTGTGCAATAAAGTTTAAATAAATAAATATAAATATATTGGTAGATTGAATCCGATTTGGGGGATACTTGGGAATAATGGTTCAGTGACGACTGTTGATTCAGGCGTAAGCTCAGTTAATTCCCTTTTCGTGTTAATTCATAATTAAAGCTTCCTTGTACTCAGTGGAGTAACCGCCACTAGACTCGGCTCTATCCCTTGTGAGTGTTTAAGTCATTAGCAATGTCTACTTTGCGTTTTTCACTTAATTAAGTAATTTTTCTCAAACATGCAATGAAATATTGTCTTTACGATCCTTATAATAGGCTCGGGAGTATCGCTTTTTGGGCGCAACAACTCGAGAGGACTGTAAAGGGATTTCATACTGCTTTTCAGGCCTAGGCCTGCAAAGTAACTTTTTTTTTGTTTTAACAACAAGGTCATTCACACTGCTGGCTGGTTTGACAAGAAGCAGGTTTTGTTTTTAAAGGTTGGTTGTTAGACTAAAATGTCCTATTTGTCAATTAATAAAATGTTGTTCTTTGAAGTATATTTTTTTATTTCATTGTATGTTTGAGAAAAGCACTATACATGCCTCGTCGTGAAAACGGATTCTCGGCCTCGTATCACTATCCATATACCTACTTGGCCGGAAATCCTCATTTTCCCGGCCTCTGATGTAATGTACTATTGTGTAGGTGGGACAGTTTGTGGAGACGAGCATGCCGGTGGAGCTGTGGGTGTATCACACGGAGCGCGGCGACGCCCTGGAGCCCGACCAGTCCGAGTGGCGCTGCCTCAACGCCGAGCTGGTGGCCCGAGGGCTGGCGCTGCCCGACGCGCGCCACGTCCCACAGGTGACCTGACATGCAGACAGGTGGAGCTGTGGGTGTATCACACGGAGCGCGGCGACGCCCTGGAGCCCGACCAGTCCGAGTGGCGCTGCCTCAACGCCGAGCTGGTGGCCCGAGGGCTGGCGCTGCCCGACGCGCGCCACGTCCCACAGGTGACCTGACATGCAGACAGGTGGAGCTGTGGGTGTATCACACGGAGCGCGGCGACGCCCTGGAGCCCGACCAGTCCGAGTGGCGCTGCCTCAACGCCGAGCTGGTGGCCCGAGGGCTGGCGCTGCCCGACGCGCGCCACGTCCCACAGGTGACCTGACATGACACCTATGTCGAGGCAACGTTTAGTTAACACGTTTCGGGGCTATCATTTTTTTTTCTCAAATATCACGTTTTGGGTGGAACAACTCGAGAGAACTGTAAAGGAACTTCATACAAAATTGAAGGCCTAGGCCGGGCCGTAATTTTTTAAACATGGCGTCTGTGTTCATGAACAGGCTAAGCAGCTGAATTATATATTTTTCTCAAACATGCAATGAAATATCGTCGTAACGTGCGTTAGTACAGGCTTCGAAGTGTCAAGTTTCGGGCGGAACAATTCGAGAGAACTGTAAAGGAATTTCATACAAAATTGACGGCCTAAGCCGGGAAGTAATTTGTTTTTAATTTTAATGTAAACATGGCGTCTGTGTGTATGAACAGCTGATATTGTTTTTTTCTAGTAGATACCCATTCAGCCATCGGACCAACAATATCCGTGTTAATGCCTAGTATACTCCATTTCAAATACGAAGGCCCGATGCACTTGAAACTTAACAATAGGGCTCATAATGTTTGTCTTTTGTTATCTAATTAGGAGCACTTCAAAATGGCACGCGTCGGTACTGGGTCCGGCCAAGTATCTTTTGTTATCACTAATCCTATTGTTAATGCCTAATGACCTTCTCAAGTGCATCGGGCCATGGTATTTGAAATGGAGTATACACACGAACTGAAAATACCGTCTATACGTAAGTCACTAGAGACCATAGACAATATTAAAAATCCTCTGCCTTTATTTTACTTATTATAGAAACTAAGATTATTATTATCAGGTTGTGTATAATGGCCCTAATATTCGCACACTACACACGTGGACATATTAAAGAAAAAAAATATAGAGGGATTGGAGGGACAATTAATACTTTTTTTAAACATAGCGTCTGTGTTCATGAACTGGCTGAACAGCTGAATTATGTTTTTTTTGAGTGGTGTATTTTTTTATTTCATTGCATATGTTTGAGAAAAGCACTATACATGCCTTAGCCGTGAAAAGGGCTTGCCGGCTTCGTATCACTATCCGGCCTCCTTACGGTCGGCCGTCTATACGCACCTACCCGGCAAGCCCTTCTTTCCCGGCGTTTGCAGTAATGTACTATATATGCGTAGTCAAGATACATATACTTATCCAAAAATCACGTCATTTTATTATTTAAAATTAGGAAATGCAATAATGGTTATTTTAATCGGTTATAATTTCCAGACAACATAGGTCCATAGTTTGTTAGTACACGTGATAAAAATAACTAAGAACTACGTTAGTAGGTATATAAGTAAGCACTATTAATTTAACTGTTGCGCACAGCACCGCGGTTGTCCAGGTCAATGCAGCGCACTCGAAGCGTGCAGCTCATTGAACCGGCCGAGCACGGCGCTGTCCTGCCTCCACGCCACAACCTGTAGGAGACTGTTGGGGCTTCCCCTCATTCTGCGTATTAAAGAAGCGACTTTTTTACGCATTAGCGCAAAAATGTCGTCTGTGTGAGCATCGGCAAACATGCCTGAGGCGCTACAAAAACGAGGAAGCCCCGCCAGTACCCGGAACATTATTATAGACTACACGTAGGGCGTTGTATGCTTTTTGGGTAAAACTGGTCCATAAACTGCCGGTGTAAAAAGTTTGGCAGTAGGCCTTAACAAGTGTCACTTTGACCTCGAAAGTGCACCCAGCAAATCTACGAGCCAGCGTGTTTCCCCTAACAGACAGCACCCTACGCTCTCGTTCTGTCACAGTCATCTTTCAACTGCTCATTCACACTGTGCCCTAGGTATTTAAATTGTGTTACTCTCTGTAACGGCGACCCGCTTAGATACTATGGCGGTACCGAAGCTGGAGGCTTATTTTTGCCAAGAAATACCAGAACCTCGCTCTTTTTCGAATTACATTTTAATCCGTGTGCTTCTGCATATGCCTCACAGATAGCCAACAGTTTACGCAGACCACCAATCGTGGGCCCCAGCAGCACCATGTCGTCTGCATAACTTATGTTATTAAAACATACCCCGTCCACGTGGCATCCGACATAGGTGCTGCTAAGCTCCACTATCAGGTGGTTTACATAAATATTGAACAATCTGGGAGAGGTTGAGCCCCCCTGCCTCACCCCGCACTCAAGTCTATACTGGTCTGAAAGGCATTGCCCCATTTTACGGTATTTGTTTGATTTTGGTACCAGTATGATAGTATGAGTTATGACCAATTATTTATATAGTAAAATAACCGGTATTGCATTACCTAGTCAGAATATAGCGTCAAAAACACTTAATTCCTTGGTGTTACCTTAAATTGTAATTGTTTTCTGACCTCAGACCGAAAACGCGACCAACGGGTCGGGCGACGAGGAGCTCTCGTTCTTGAACATTCGCGGGCCGGTGCACTCGTGGCTGCTGCCGGCGCCGCCCGGCTCGCCCTCCGGCTCCGGCTCGGGCTCCGGCGCCCCAGAGCCCTTCCAGTGGCTGCCGCCCGAGCCGCTGCGCGCCATAGAGTTCACCGCCGTGCCCACGTGAGTTGTCTCCTCTCGTTATCTATGGCTGCTGTGGATTGGATCCAAACATTATATTATTACTGACCGCGTAACATTATATTTTCCCACAGATATATCGACAACGATGGTATCATCTTCTTGCACGACGTTACGCAACAGGACGACTTGGATTTCATCCGTGACACGCTGCAAATGGCGTTCAAAGATCCCGACCCCAAGGCGCCGTACTGCTCGTGGCGCGTCGGCGAACCCTGCGTGGCCAAGTACTACCTAGACGGCAACTTCTACCGCGGAACCATCGTAAATGTCGACGCGGAACAGTCCATCTGCTCCGTCCAGTACGTGGACTACGGCAACATCGAGACGTGCACGTTCGAGGACCTCAGGAAACGCGTCGCGCTCCACCAAATCCCGATCCAAGCCCACAAGTGCGCTCTGAGCCGCATCAAGCCGACCGTCGACCAGTGGAGCCTCGACGTGCTGGACTACATCCACAAGGCCATCGTCGAGAAGAAGTGCTTCGTCAAGGTCAGCGGGCCGGCGGTGGACGGCGTCACACCCGTCGACCTCAAGTACGACAAACTGTGGTTCAACGACCATCTAGTCGAGTTCGACTTGGCCGCGTACATCGACGGATCCAAGCCCATAGAACGGCAATTTGTAAAGAAGCATAAAAACGCTACCAGTACCCCGAAAAAACAAGGAAAAGAGGAAGTTGTGGAGAATTCTATTATTAAAATAGATAGCAGCTCTGAACCAGATTACATCGTGGAAGAAGATATAGATTCGTCGCAAGCGTCGGGCTCGCCGGACTCGTTTAAGATGCGCACGCTTGTAGACCGCGACAGCGATGCGGGCGGAGCGGTCGAGCGCGCCGATCCCGACGTGCTCGCTTACCCGCGCCATCAACAACGAGAATTCGACTGCAACATACTGGTGATAAATGACACCGACTCCTTAGAACTGAGCATTATTCGTGACCCTGAATTCAACACATCGTACGAGGAGCTTTTCGAAGTTGTGAAAGAAGAAGGAGCGAAAATGCCCCCTTTGGATGGTATTTTCGAATACAAACCGTGTATAGCGCTCTTCGAAGGTACCTGGTACAGGGCGTCTATACTAAAGTACAGTGAAGCGAAAAATCTTATAAAAGTCCACTACGTTGATTATGGAAACATAGGCATAGTTCCTTTATCTGACGTTAGGGAGATAAGTAAAGATTGGGTTCAGTTTCCACCTATTTGTATGACGGTGCGGCTGCACGGAGTGAGGGTGAACCCAGAATTGCACCCAGAGGATGTGACCAAAGCATATATAGATACATTCCTAGAAAAGGGTCCATTTAGTGCTAAAATATTAGAGAATGAGAACTCAGTGCCACATGTAGAGTTACGAAATGGCGAAGGGAAGTTGGTTTATGACAAACTGATTGAAAACAATGTACTTTTACGCGATACTTCTATTTCTAATTAATTTATTTCAATTGATAAGCGTAACATTGATGATTATGTGAAACTTTGAATCTCTTATTTGTTATGTATCCTTTTCTGTAATAAATATAACATTATTTAAGATTGAGACAGTTATGAATAGGACGGTTAAGAATGTTAAGATAGTCTTTTGCATCCGAGTTAACTTGGAGCGCGCTCAAAAAGATTTTATATTATATTACTTACTACAAACTATTCATTGTGTCTTATAAGACACAAGTTATAATTACTTATTATGTGCGAAGCACTACTTGTGACACTGCTAAGACTACAGGTCGAAAGTCTATATTGTTAACCCGCCCCTTTTACACCCGATTATAAGGTGATATCGCGAAATATGTTGGGTCTGTCAAATTCTCAACTACTATTGTCGGCCTACCTAGCAGTAGTAAAGTATTCTTTTTGTAGTTGATATAAAATTTTATACTGAAAATGATTCTGCCTTTAATTTCATAACAATATTTTGGGTTTATTTGTTCATAGTCACCCGCCAATTTGCACACCTACATAACATAGCAGTCTAAATTTGATTTAATTAGATAGGTAGATTAAGAATAGGTGTTGGGGCTGAAAGGTTCTGGAGCGTCATTAAGGAACCCTAACAATTATTATGAGGGTCGCGGTACCCGTTAGATGCCAATGGTGACTGGTAACCGTGATTTTATTAAAGATTTTTGGCATTATCGAACATAGCAAGGATTATTATTATAATGAAATCATGTTTGATGCAAACTCTGGCAGGTTGTTTACCAACTGCTGCTTTAGTGTCTCAGTCATGGCACAGATGGCTCATCAAAAGTTTCGAAATTAAAGCAGGTGATAAACGGGGCTACCGCCCGCTTTCTCTTGCAAGGGCCTTGCGCTCTTGTACAGTCTGCCAAGAAAGTACAAAATAAAAATTGGGCAAGTGCGAGTCCGACTCGCGCATGAAGGGTTCCGTACCATAATCTATAACAAGTTTGTTGTATGGGAGCCCCCCTTAAATATTTATTTTATTTTATTTTTAGTAGTTGTTGTTATAGCGGCAATAGAAATACATCATCTGTGAAAATTTCAACTGTCTAGCTATCACCGTTCTTGAGATACAGCCTGGTGACAGACGGACGGACGGACAGCGAAGTCTCAGTAATAGTCCCGTTTTTACCCTTTGGGTACGGAACCCTAAAAAGTGGGAATACTGTAGTGTCGTACCCGTTTTTTTTTATTGATTAGAAGGGGACGACACTTCAGTATTGCCTCTTTTAAATTTCTATTTCATGTCGTACTGTACAGCAACTCGAACTATGAACTTGAGTAGAAAAAATGCGAAATTCGACCGTCGTATAGTGCCGTCTCTCTCGACCTCTTGTCAAAGTATATTTTGGTTAGCGGGATGGCACTATATGACGGTCAAATTTCAAACATCAAAGTAGACTTTCAGGCAAGGAATATAATACTCACAACTTTCAGGTAACGTAAAGGCTTTGAAATCGACTTATTGATAAAATATACTGCCATCTCGTGTTTTCATACAGAAAATTTTCATGGTTTATGGAGGGAACAATACAGTTACAATTCTCTTACATTGATTAGAAAGGAACGACACTACTGTATTGGCACTTTTTAATTTTTACGCTTTCTTGTCGGACTGTCGTTTCGACTAAATTACAACTTACAAGTCCTCTATGAGATTCCTTCTCCTAACCCGGGCACTACTCGCGAAGTTGGCCGAAGCGAGGTTGCCCGAAGTATGTATGGGCTTCCGCAGCTAGTTGCCCCCTGGTTGCCCCTCACACTATCATCAATCATATTCGCCCAACCTCGGCCAACTTAGCGAGTAGTGTAACCGGGTAAGATTCAGATACCTTCTGTAGTTGGCAACATTGGTAATAGTGACAGTGACAGTTGTGGCAGTTTGTTTAGTTCTTGTCTGTTGTATTGCCTTTCTGCGTGTATCTCCTGCTTTTTGTTTATGATTTAATTAATACTTTATATTTAAAAACCGGCAGACCGGAGTGTTACTGCGTATCGTAACAAATAATTTGAAACTGATGAAACTATGGATATATTAAAAGCGGAAATCGCTAAGAAGCGGAAGCTTCTGGAGGAAAAGAATGTCTTGGTAAGCACTAACAGAGAAAATGTATATCAATATAATTCCTATTTAACGATGTGGTATTTCATTTCCATGTTGTTTTACAGAATGCTAACAAGAAGTATTTTAAAAGAGGGGACTTATTAGCTAAAGAACAAGAAGAGTATTTAAAGAAGTATGGGCCATCAACCAAAGAGGTTGAAGAGGAGGAGAAACGCACAGAAGAGCGCGAACTACGTGAGAAAGGTTAAATGAATAGCGTCTTATATACCTACTATTTTAAAATTATATTAAAATAAAAAATATCATTGTATAAATATTTTTTGCATGTTTCTATATATTTATCTTTGTGGCTTTACCATGCTGAAACTGGATAGATTCAACTATTTTTAGTACATTGGCAGCTGGATATCCATAGCTTGTCTAACACATAATATGGTAAACCTTACAATTCTTACATGTACAACCGAGTTCATTTACATCTACACACTTATGAGCCTTATGAGAACAAAATTATCTGAACACGACCCTATTGTCAGGAGCATAAAGTCGTGTTCAGATATTTTTGTTCTCGTAAGTGTGTAGATGTAAATGAACTCGACTGTATAACATTATTTCCAGCAAAGAGACAAGAGAGCAATGAGTCTGAGCAAACAGAAAGTGCATCTCTTCCGAGAGCAGAGGTTATAAAACGGTTGAGAGAACGGGGCCATCCGATATTATTGTATGGTGAAAGTGAGGTACAAGCTTTCCGCAGACTACGGCGAATTGAAATACAGGAACCTGAAGCTAATAGGGTAAGATAATCTGGCTTTGTTACCAGTTATTTCATATTGTCCGGCTGGATACGGACTAAACTGTGCACCCTGGGCCAGCCTTTGCCATACTGGTGCTATGGGCAAGTCAATTGTGTGGTATCCTAGACGCCCTAGACCTGTTTAAGGAGAAGCCTATTAGCTAAGTCACCGGGGTGAATGCCCAGGTCGAGCCCCCCTAATGGCCTGGCCACAACTTTGTATGACCAGCGGAGCGCCGAGTGGCAGCCAAAGTAGTGAGTGAGACATCACACTCTGACCTTCCGCTCTCACGTATAGCGTCTGCTCATTGCGCCACTGGACGTGCAAAGTCGTGGCTGGGCTGTAAAGTGGTAACAAAATAATAATCATATTTTATTAACAATAAGGAAATCTACTGTGTGAGATCAGCCCATTAAACATCATATTTTTACATATTTTGTGGTCTTTTTTCTAGGGCTTTAGAAATGATTTCCAAGAAGCTATGGACAAAGTGGATGAAGCTTACCTTAATGAAATATTAGCTTTTGGAACACAAGTAAGTATTGATTATTTTTGACACTAAGAAAAAACTCCTTAGTCTCCCTATATGCTAATTAATCAGTAATCAATCACTATACTTAATTTGGATTGATTATGTATTTTGCGTTCTAGAGTGACACTGAAAAGGCATTAAAAGAAGAGGCCCTTGATGATTCCGTAACATATGAGTTTATTCAAGAAATGGCCAAAACTATGGGTCAAGGAGACAGAAACCATGATATGAATGTTATCATGACGCTATTACAGGTAAGAGACATTTTTTTTATATATTTTCTCAGTTATCACATTACAAATTAATTGTTTCTACTTAGAAGTAAGTCGCGAAAGTGTTACAGTTACATAAAATCTGTATTTTATGTTTCAGTTTCTTCTAACAATGTGGGGTCAACAAATGAACTCTGCGACAGCAGCAGAGAAAAATACAGTAAAACACAAAATGACCCGTGCAACATACACGCAGACGCAGGTGTACCTGAAACCTCTGATGAGAAAGCTCAAGAAGAAAAACCTTCCAGAAGACATCTGTGACAGCCTGATGGAAATAACCAAGTGTTTATTGGAAAGAAATTACATAATGGTATATATTCATTGGTTGATTTCAGCAACTAACTTTGTCTATTATCTAGTGTCTAACCACATTTGGCTTATTTTTCTTTAAGTTAATTTATGGAGGTACGCTTTGAATAGAGGTACAGGTTAAGTTCCTCCTTTAAGACACTAATAATGTGAATAATGAAGTAACCAGTTTCATTAATTAAAATATCACCGGTTCATTAGGTAGAAACGATGTTTTTGTCACCTTTGACCATATTTCACAATTCCGTACCTGAGAAGCCTAGGTGAGGCCATACCTGAAAACCAAAACAATATAAGTGCTGTGTTCAATGCACGAACTTACAGGGTTAACGAACAAAGATAATTGTTTTCAAATATTTCCTAATAATAGTAATTTATAAAAAAATACCTGTTGATCCGCTCAATTTCCCTCGCTACGCGTCAGCTGAAGCGCGATTTCTGCCTATTAGTTTCAATTTTAAAGTTTATTTTTACGTGGCTGTCACTGCACGCTCTACTCGCTTTAGGTACTACACGCGTGTGTAACGGTGTGATACCGAAACGAGACAACCATTTTTTTTACTGCTGGCTGTACTTTACATAATTTCTGATACTTCATTACATGAAAAAATATAACAACAAGTTGTTCCCAGGCGAGCGACGCATATCTTCAGATGGCGATCGGTAACGCGCCATGGCCCATCGGAGTCACCATGGTCGGCATCCACGCTCGTACAGGCCGTGAAAAGATCTTCTCGAAAAACGTGGCCCATGTCATGAACGACGAGACCCAGAGAAAATACATCCAAGCCCTCAAAAGACTTATGACCAAGTGCCAGGAATACTTCCCTACTGATCCGTCACGATGCGTAGAATATACAACAACGCAATAAAAAAGGAATTATCGCGTATATTAAAATGTTGAGGCTCAAATCATTAATATACGCGATAATAATCCGTTTAAATTTATTATTATTATTCACTCATTTAATCTTGTTTCTTAGGATAGGTATTTTTTACAATAAATTTATATAAAAAGTAAAATATAAAAAATACATTACAAATATAAACACATTATAAAAAAAACCTAACCTAGGGTGCCGCCGGCAACGGGGCAGGGCCCAGGCTACCGGCGGTTAGGGCTGCAGAGAGAGGAACCTCCTGACAATGCGCGCCGTATCCAGGAGTACCGCCTTCTGTATCTGACCCTTGATCCAGCCATCTAGCGAGAGTCTCTTAAGATGTTTGTCGAGACTCTTCGCTATAAGACCGTTCGCCGAAACGACTATCGGGACAATGATCGTCGAGTCAACATCCCACATGGCGGTCACCTCGTGAGCCAAGTCAAGGTACTTGCTGAGTTTGTCCTTCTCGGCTTTCACGAGGTTCTCGTCATGTGGGATGGTGATGTCGACGAGCACTGCCTGGCGCTTGGATCGATCTACCAACACGATATCAGGCTTATTGGCTACAATAGTCCTGTCCGTGATGATAGATCGATCCCAATAGAGCGTGGCACGACCATTCTCGAGAACTGGCATCGGTGCGTACTTATAGTACGGCACCTCAGACCCCACAAGACCGTATCGAAGAGCAAGTTGCTGGTGAATGATCCTGGCTACTTGGTTATGTCTATGCAAGTACTCGCCGTTAGCAAGATGAGAACCAAAATATTATATTATTATTATTATATTATTATTATCTCCTTTATTCATTTAAAATCTTAAGTTAGGTTTTTTACAATAAAGTTATATCAAAAGTAAAATACAATAAAGAAATTACAAAATATATAAACACATTATAAAAAACCTAACCTAGGGTGCCGCCGGCAGCGGGGCAGGGCCCTGGCTACCGGTGGTTAGGGCTGCAGAGAGAGGAACCTCCTGACAATGCGCGCCGTGTCCAGGAGTACCGCCTTCTGTATCTGACCCTTGATCCAGCCATCTAGCGAGAGTCTCTTAAGATGTTTGTCGAGACTCTTCGCTATAAGACCGTTCGCCGAAACGACTATCGGGACAATGATCGTCGAGTCAACATCCCACATGACGGTCACCTCGTGAGCCAAGTCAAGGTACTTGCTGAGTTTGTCCTTCTCGGCCTTCACGAGGTTCTCGTCATGCGGGATGGTGATGTCGACGAGCACTGCCTGGCGCTTAGATCGATCTACCAACACGATATCAGGCTTATTGGCTACAATAGTCCTGTCCGTGATGATAGATCGATCCCAATAGAGCGTGGCACGACCATTTTCGAGAACTGGCATCGGTGCGTACTTATAGTACGGCACCTCAGACCCCACAAGACCGTATCGAAGAGCAAGTTGCTGGTGAATGATCCTGGCTACTTGGTTATGTCTGTGCAAGTACTCGCCGTTAGCAAGATGAGAACAACCGGAGATTATATTATTATTATTATTATTATTAAATCGTTTTATTTAAATGTGACAGGCGAGGCGTGGAAATCGTAAAAAATATAATGCAATAAATGTTAAGAATTATTTATTTAATCTTTATTGCACAAAAGAAAGAACTTATCGTACAAAAGGCGGACTTCATGCCATAGGGCATTCTCTACCAGTCAACCATTGGGCTAAGCAGATGATTAATTATGTAATTTTTTAATTTATGTCATGTGCTCAAGGATTAAAGACTATCCATAATTATAAGGACAACAACTATACTTAGCCATATTTCCTTAAAACGTTGTTTTTACATTAAAATTGCACATGCGTTTAATTGGTGCCTCGAAAGAGCACATTTCGTCTTGGGAGCTCGACGAGAAGCATCTGGTTTCAAATACAAATACTAGAAGAAAATGTACTGTATAAAATTCTAGATTTTTATTGAATATATTTTTCTATGGAGGGGGGATGTCAGATTTCAGAAAAAAAAATGTACAGACGCGCGGCGCTATGCTAGTCTGGCGCCATCTGTTGTTCATAATTTCCACTGTCCTCTCATCACGCCGAAACGACTGGACAAACTTTACCCAATTTTGGTACTTACAGTACAGGGATAGCTGTAAATACCAAAATTGTAGCCGTTTATAGTAAAGAAAAAAAATATACGGACAAGGTTGCGGGCGCCTCCTAGTAGAAAATAAAGTACCTACTATTTCCACCAAACATGCCACCAAACGGATCGGAACGGAAAGAATACGAACGGATGCGGCGACAACCGATCGTGTCCGGTAGCGTCTCGACGCACACGATCGGCACCGTACGGTTGCTGGCGAACGTATCCGCTCCCAGACAAATAGTTTCGCTCCTACCACGTTGACGTCTTGTAATTTTTGAAAACACGTACGCGGCGGCATCGTCTGCCGAAAGGTGGGTCGATTGCAAAAAAATTGTACATAGTTAAATGCTTAGTTAACATAAAATACGATCGCTTCCTTTGTGTGACGAAAGTTAGTCATACAAAATGTATGGGTAACTTTCGTCACACAAAGGAATCAATTAATATTGTTTTAATTAAAGCCCTTAACAATGTACCTAAAATTTTTTTGCAATCGACCCAGGTTCCGATCGCACACGACGACAAGCAAACGGAGCCTTACGCAAGCGAACGGAGCCCATCGCGTGTCGCAGCATACTCTTTCCGTTACGATCACATGTTACGAAGACACCCGCGGGTGCCCCAGCGGTCAATCTGTTGTGCGCAGCTTGGTAATGTAGACTTAAAAACAGACATATATGATTCAGTATCGTTTAAAGACTATAAAATTCTTTCCGTTCCGATCCGTTGCACGCCGTTTCGTCACAGAATACTTAATAGTATGGTTTGGTGGAAATAGTACTTAAAATATATACTACGCAAACTGCAATTATGCTTTGGATTCTGGCTGATATCTTTGCCTAGTTTCCGATATCCGATCTGATAATGGATAGATAACATGAATGAGCAGATTTTATCCCCGGCTTACACTATCGCAAAGTTGATCGTAATATTATGAGTTCCTGCAGCGAAGTGCTTTGCGACTAGTGTGTTACACCTCGTTCCACACTAGTCGCAAAGAAGAAAGAAGAAGAAATAGTCCATTGAATGAGTCCCTCCAAGGGGGGTCTAGAGTGCGTGAGTTAGTAACGTAAGATGTTCCTTCGGAAACATGTCAAGAGTCCCTAGGTAATAAACATACTAAAACCCCGGGACACTAGGAGGAGCCCCGGAGTGGGGGGAGGGGGGGAAAGGGTAATTTTTTTCATTTTTCGCTTAAATCTCAAAAACGGTACATGTTAGAGAAAAACTTTCAAGGAAAAGTTGAAAGGCCATCAAATTATCTACAAGTTGTACCTACATAATTTTTTTCTATTCGCAGCCGTTTTCGAGCTACATCCCATGAAAGGTGAAAAATTCGAAAACTTTTTATTTTACCAACTTAGGGTGCCCGCAGACGACCGTTTTTTTCTCCGTTTTTGTTGTGGATTGTAAGAAATGACGATGATGATGATGACTACTTTTTCATCCTTTTGGGTTGGGACGGTCCTGTTAAGAGTTCTTCTTCTATTATTTGTTCATCCTCAGATGTAGGTGATTCATGGTGAAGCTCTTCGTCATCACCATCATCATCATCTTCCTGAATGGATACGCTGTTAAGGCATTTCCCTTGGCAATGAAGGCATGCCGCTGAACATTTGAGCATTGCTTTTCGGCATCCACATTTGCCGCTAGCACAATCTTTAGTGCAACGGCAAAATATGGTCTGTAGTAAGGCCTCTGGTGCTGGTGGATCTTCGGTTTTTATGGGCTCCAGGGTGTTTCCTACAGACTGCCATCCCCACTCTTGTGGAGGCAGCTCATTCCCAAGCCACTGTTGTACTTAATAAAATTCAATTCCTCCTAAACGCCTCCATGGTGGAATCTGGTTTTTTTTATCAATGATAGACCTAATTATGAGCAATCTATCTGTACCGGTCACAAGTTGCACTTTTGAGTTTTTTGGAAGAAAAAAATAAAAAGATCAAGTTCAGTAACTCAAACTACCCTTATATAATATTTTGACAATCGATTCCTCCTAAAGGCTTCCATGGAGGAATGTGTTTTTTTTACCAATTATAGACCTAATTAAGAGCAATCTATCAGTACCGGTCACAAGTTGCACTTTTGAGCTTTTTGGAAGAAAAAAAATAAAAAGTTCAAGTATCGTAACTACCCTAATAAAATTCAATTCCCCGTAAACGCCTCCGTGGTGGAATCTGGTATTTTTATCAATGATAGACCTAATTATGAGCAATCTATCTGTACCGGTCACAAGTTGCACTTTTGAGTTTTTTTGGAAGAAAAAATAAAAAGATCAAGTTCAGTAACTCAAACTACCCTAATATAATATTTTGACAATCGATTCCTCCTAAAGGCTTCCATGGAGGAATGTGTTTACTTTACCAATTATAGACCTAATTAAGAGCAATCTATCAGTACCGGTCACAAGTTGCACATTTGAGTTTTTTGGAAGAAAGAAATATTTTTTGATCGATTGATGTGATAAACATGGGTATGTAGTATGGGGAAATTGTTTGAGCCAAAATCATTTTTTACTGCGTGTAACTCAGAAACGGTAGGATATAGGAAAAAAATATTGTGGTACAACTTGTAGATAATTTTATGGCCTTTCAACTTTTCCTTGAAAGTTTTTCTCTAACGTGTACGGTTTTTGAGATTTAAGCGAAAAATGAAAAAATGGACCCTTTCCCCCCCACCCCCCACTCCGGGGCTCCTCCTAGTGTCCCGCGGTTTTAGTATGTTTATTACCTAGGGACTCGTGACATGTTTCCGAAGAAACATCTTACGTTACTAACTCACGCACTCTAGAACTTTTTATTCAATGGACTAAAAGTCGCAAAGAAAAAAAAGAGTAAGTTGAAACGTAATTGCGCTGTCAAGTGAATGTCATGTTGATAATGATTTGACAACTAAACTTTTTTTGTATTTGTAAGCAACAAGCATGCAAATGCAAGCAGTGTTTTCAAATGTTGACTATTGTATGATTTAGTGACAATATGTGAATTCTAAGAAAGTCGTATGCTGTTAACGTTTATCAAAATTAATTCAATGCCACTGGATCCTTTAAAAAAAGATGAGGGAGATGCAATTGGAATGGATTTTAGGAATGCAAATTTTATCTCTTAGCGGCATCACTTGGAGCTATCGTGAGTATTTATTGAGCTTGATTAATTATCCTACGAATTTAAGAATGGTCTCGTCTCGTCTGTGCACTAAATATTTTTGGATATACCATAATTGCAATGTGTTATTGTTTTTGTAACCCTTTCGGAGCACCTCACGCAAATCGACCTAGTCTCAAATTAAGTTCAACAACACTTGTTATGGGTAGACAATGATAACACATATATAGATAAATACATATAACTACACAGGAAACATTTGCGACCCAATAAATATTCTAGTTCGTCACACAAATATTAGCCCTATTCACATTTTTATGGTTTTCCAGACTCTGGCAGTATAGACTCCGTATTTTTGCAGAAGTACTTACTAATTATAGGTATGTATCTTATGTTTTTAAGTTTCTTAAGAAGGGCAGTACTTTTGCATTTATAAAAAATACTTTACGAAATGAAGGTATCTGATGATTATACTTCATACAGATTTAAGCACATAAGCCTTTTTTTTCATACTCATTCCTATAACTAAGAAACATAACACTGTGTGTTTATGTATTTAACAAAGCAATTACAGTGTTATGCTTCTTAGGTCAGATTTGAGAAGTTAGGTTTATAAATATTTAATTGAAAATTATTTTTCAGCATCTTTTCTAAGCCACCTACTGGCAAGCCAGTGCTTGGAGATAGCTTGCATTTTAACCTGCCATGCACTGAGAAGCATGAAGCTCCCTAAACTAAAACTAAAAAACAAGTACAAACACACGTTGTATATGCTGATGTTAACGGCAATATTTAATATGTACTACAGCAAGTTATTACTTGATGAAGAGTTTCTCATGCTCTGGGTGGCATGTGCACTAGTCAGATATTTGGAACAGGTAATTATTTTTTTGATTGTCAGGTTAAATAGTATGTACTAATAAAAATCCATACTAATATTATAAATCTTCTTCTGATAAATGTGAAAGTGTGTCTGTCTGTCTGTTACCTCTTCACGCTTAAACCGCTGAACCGACTTAGATGAAATTTGGTATGGAGATAGTTTGAGACCCGGGAAAGGACATAGGATACTTTTCATCCCGAATAAATTTAATGTTCCCGTGGGATGAGCGGGTAACAACGCGGGGCACAGCTAGTATAAAATAAAAATTTACATAAATGGTTGACTGGTAGAGAATGCCTTATGGCATTAAGTCCGCCAGTTGTACTTTTACTTTTGTATTTTGTGCAATAAAGTTTAAACAAATAAATAAATTCCTGGAAACGTATGTATTACTTTTAGAAGTTATATCTTATGATCTTATCTGGGGAGTAAGCTTCAATATCATATGAATTTTCATACATACACACATTTTTTCATACAAAAACTTCGCATTCAAGCAATTTTACGAGAAATTTATGATGTAGTGAAATGTCCCAGGAATCACCATACGTCGACCACTTATAGAGCGTAGAAAAAAGCTCCCATAAACCATGACGTCATTCTCAAAGCGATGCACCGAAATACCTACATGTTGAAAACGAGAAATTTTAATTATTGTATTAAGTATGTGTGTGTTAACCGCGTAATACAATAATGAAATGTTTCGCGAAAATCTTCAGAGAAATTGAAAAAAAAAAACTTTTTCTCCAACTTGCTTGGAAATGTTCCCATTAATGTAGTAAAACTGGACCGCGAAATCGTTAGTTATATTTAGAAGGCGTTAATGAAAATTAAAAAAAATATATATTATTGGCCTTAGCCGGGAAATCAATATTATTTAAATAAGACGATTAAGTAAAAGACACACCTTCTGTTTATAACGTCTCATACAAATGAGGGTAATCTTAATTTGGCCGGTTACTGCATTTTTACTTTTAATTTTTTCAAAGACTTTGATAATTCACCATACAGCCAATTGTCCACTAAATTTAAAAAATAAAAACTATTATAAACTTTTTGATTGTTCTCTGCGTTTAGTTCTTGCACTGAACATTTTTTTGCTCTGCTACTGTCAATGTATTTGAAATGTCGACAAATTTCGAATAACGGACAAACAATTTAAATAATAATCTTATAGGCGGTTAATTTATTTTCATGATTCTTAGTTATTTATTAGAGATTTCTCACGAAAGTTTTAATTTTAATAATATGATGATATTTTAATGAGTGAGTTGAAAATTAATAAGTGTACCAAACGTAAACAAATTAAAAATAAAACAGAAATGATTGTGTCCAAATCAATATAAAAGTTATTTTGAACTTATGATCTTCTCCGAATGATAAATATGGTATGGTTTCTAAAAAAAACAGTGTGTTTAGAAGTTGTTAATTTAACTAAAATTTATAATTACCTATGTGCATATTTTTTGTTATTGTGTTTTCATATACGAGTATATTTAATTCTTATTCATATATTTTGTTTTAAATCAAACATATGATTCGGACCCGAAATTTTATTCCTATTCCTAAAAAAAATAAGTACCAAATGAACTTCATGGTACTGATATATGAAATTAAAATGTAGATTGGTGATTATTTCCAAGCATATTTGGAGAAAAGCACTATACAAGCCTCGGCGGGAATGTCAGTTCGCAGATTCGTATTATTGAAGGACTCGGCTATGCCTCGTCCTTCAAAATCATACTCATCCACGAACTGACTTTTCCCGGCCTCGGCAGTAATATACTATTAGGTTTGGCCATAAAACACTGTCACACGGTCGCTACGCAATAAATTAGTAATATTTTCTAATCTAATTCTAATTTTAAAATATGGCTTCCATCAGGTTAATGATGATTTCGCCAATTTTGGTCGTTGTTCGGTGAGGTTTTGCTTTTTGTAAATTGATAGCGATTTACAAAAAACCACGCGGTCTACCGGGCCTTGACCCAAGAAGGGCTATGTACGCTTCAAGTTGAATTCTTCATTAACCATTCACTCATACGTTAGTTCACTGCACAATAGGCTATCAATACTACACATTGAACAACCAACATGAATAAATAACGAACAACTAAACTTAAAGGCATGCGGCCATCTTAAGTCACAAACCGGACCTAGTAATATTTTACATATTTTTGTATGCAATCTTTTGAGAGACATTTAATTATTGTATTAAGCGGTTTACACTCACGTCAAATGTTTGTATGTTATGCTTCAGAAAAGCCGGCCGTTCACGATAACATACGGCGAGGGCGTGGCCTGCGGTTTTACCGAGGGGTTCCTGTTAAAAGTGATCCCGCCCGGTGGCAAGTGGGTGAGCTCATTCCGCCAAATGCTTGCTTCCTGAGATAAGGGTTCGCATCAGAATGTCGGGCACGTAACGTCATTCTTTTTATACTTCTTAGGAAGTACATTTTTGGTATGTAAATATTTCATAACTTGGCTTTTGAATTTACAGTGAATTCTAAGGTTTTACTTTATATTTTTAAAGGTCTATAAGCCGAAGTGAAGCAATATACATGAAAAAATATCCATCATGTACCCAACAATGTAGACATTCTGATAGACTGACCCATGCATGCATGGCATGTGTGCCTTCTTGCAAACGCAAATCACACATATTACATACTATATTAAAGATTCAAAGTGGTGTAGGATTTTGGATAGCAGGACAATAGAGTAAACGGACTCTTAATGCCTCTTTCAGGGATTAACGTTGAGATTCATCTCGCTGCGAGCGCCACGTTCCCTGAATGAGCATGTCAGCATGTTTTGAGTTTGTGCGTGTAGATTCGGGTGTGTCGTTGTGGTTGAAACGTCAACTCAACATAAATGAAATGAAACGTCGCTAGCCATCACCTCGAGCATCGCGACGTCAGCCCCTGAACGAGACCTAAGATTCCTCCGAACAGCATGGCAAAGACTGTAAACGTGCTAAGACTTCTCTTAAATGGAAATGTGAGCACTTTGCTGATTATATATGTATACATACCTCTAAGCTATTGAACGCGACCTCATGAAGCCCGTTTCGTTTCAGTTACCACGGGATAGTCGAAGCTATACGAGTAGCGGAGAGTTCGCGCCGCGCGCGGTTCCCGCTGAGGCGGCTGCTGGTAGTGTTCCCGAGGTCATTGTATTGTCCGCGCAATCTCGACGCGTTCAACAAGGCCGACGAGATGTTACCGAGCCTGGAGCTGTGCCAGGTCTGTATCGCCGGTAAAGGGAGAAATGTCGAATTCAGCTCAGTGTCTATTCCAGTTGGAGCAGCAGTTGCTGCCCTAGCGGCGATCCGTAAAAACACACAAGAGCCAAGAATACATTATGCAAGCAATTTACAAATCGCGTGGTTATTATGTTTGCAGAGCCTTCCGGATATACATTGCGACGTGGCGGGAGTTAAAAACAGAGTGTACCGCCTCACGGTGTACAAGATCCGCCGCCACCCCGCGGACCCGCGCCCCGCCCACGTGGTGTGCGCCACGCCCATCAACACGCTGTGGATGATGCTGCAGAAGCGCACCGTCTACACGCGTGAGTACTGTGCATATATGTTTCCGGGTTAAGTTGTACTCTACAAACATGTAAGGAACACCCATATCTCTGTATAAAACAATCGCCATCTACAAGTCTGCCATCTTGAAATATTAAACTGTCTGCTCCTCGCTTTTATCGTGAAAAGCTCACTGTCACGTCTCGCCCGATAGCTCAAAGAAGTCAGACTATTGTTTTTTTTTCTAGCCTCTATAAGTACAACAATGTATGCCTAACAAGTTGCGGCTTTGCGCTGGGATAGCGGCGCTACAAACAGCTTTCATATGGCAATAATGTGCTTACGTCATATATTTGCATTATAAAACGTCAGTAGCGAAATGTCAAGGATTTGTCATCAAACAAATTCAAAACATTGTTTACCGGAAAGCTGCTCAATCCACGGAGAACTTCTTCCAAAATAAATACTGAACCCTATTTAAAAATATGGATGGATAGTATTGGCAAAACTTGAAATTTTCGGAATATTTAATCTTGTTTCCTCCTTGATTACTTCAGTCATATTCAATGACTTTCAACGTCACTTCCAAAAGTTTGTTGTTGCCAGATAAATTAAATGAGTACCACTAAAAAACCACAATATGGCGTGGGGCACTAGCGGGGGTTTAAAAATAAAATGCAATGTGATGTCGCAGCGTTCGCGTCGGCCGACACGGAAGGGATCTCGGAGGCGGTCCGCGCCACGTTGGGAATGATTATTCGCAACAGCGAGGAACTGCGCGACAAGTGTGACCTCGTCTACTACGACGGTCAGTATGATGAATGATGTCATTTACATATTACCAATTTCGGTAACAGGATACCTGCTATATAAAAGTAGGTTGTTACTGTTCTGCGGTCTGGCTTATGCTGCTGCTACTAGGTGCAGGGATCGAAAATTCACGTACATAACGTATGCGGAATGAAATTTGGACAAAGATCAATACGCTGTTTAATTAAATTAGTTTAACTAAATATGTATTTATTTGTACTCATATTAACACAAAATAAATAAAATTTAATGTAAAAAGAAATTTGGTCCCATCCGGGCTGCTTTTCTACAGTTTTCTGGCACTTTCTTCATGGCCGCCGTATACATGGATGTTGGCATTTTATTTAACTCCGATTTAATTTTTCTTTTTAAACTTTCTATAGTTTTGGGTCGAAAATTATTTGCGTACACACGTCTTTTCAGATTGGCCCAAAAATCTTCAATTGGCCGTAGTTGGGGTACATTAGGCGGGTTTGATTCTTTCGGTACGTACGGGATTTCTAGCTCATCCATTTCCTTCGTAGTTTTTTTTGAATAATGACTAGATGCTAGATCTGGCCAAAACACTACATTAGCTCCTCTATGATTTGACCGTATAAAATGACGCACAACTGGCAAACATCGCTCAATGTACCGATCAGCAGTAACCGCCAAACCAGATTCAAAAAACACCGGCTTGGACATACCACGAGGGCTTAATGCTACCCATAGTAGAACTTTTTTTGGAAACTTCGTGTGTTCTACATATTTCACAGATTCTTCGGTCCGGTCATTAGCCTTTTCAAAATAAAAGTTACCCTGCCATTCATTCCCATCTAGGGTGAAATAGGATTCATCATCCATAACGCAATCTATGTCGTTTTTTGCGTAGAATATATTTTTAACCAAAGTTTTAAGTCTTTTCTTTTGAGATAGTTTTTGCTTTTCGGAGACGGTCGGTTTGATTTTTCTTGATCGTTTAACAATACCCATGTTATTGAGATGCTTTTTCACAGTTTTCCCGTCACAGCCGAATTTATTTCCAAGTTCTCTGTATGATTTTGCCACACGACCGGCCGTCATTTTCTTTAATTGACTCCTCTTCGAAGCACTACTTAAAGTGCTTACCTTCCCCGAGCCAGATTTTCTAGAAGTTGTTTTTCGTGAGGAATAAGATGACAAAATATTATAAATAGTACTTCTGCTCTCCCCCATTTGCGTGAAATGTTTTACGACCCTCGACTTAGGCCAGTCCGGGTGAATGTCGTAAAATTTACACACATTCTCTCGACGTCTTTCTTCTCGATTTGCCAAATTCAATGAAAAACACACAACCATGAAAATTATGCAAATTACTGACAGATGTATACTCGGAAACAAATGACATTCACAAAATTTCAAATTTCGAACGTTTTATTTTTAAGTTATGCCTAAAGAGTTTGTCCATATTTCATACCGCATACGTTATTTACCTGAAGTTGACAAAATCCTATTGCTATCTCACTCATACTTCAAACAAAGCCGCCTATACCTACAACTGAACAACAAAGCCGCCGCCAAAGTTTAGGTATAAAGCATCCGAATATCCGTGGCCTACTTATTTATCAAGATTGATCCAAAAATAAAGATTCGGCGGGGCTTCCCTACCAACACTAGTGCCTTACCTATTAGGCTACCGAAGCTTATGCTCGAACCATTGAACTGTTCAACCAGTTACTTAATTTCTTACATGCTTTAGGGTGGCATCGTAGCTCCACCTACCGTAAAGATTCTTTACTTTATGATTCGCACCATTGGCTCAAGTTATGTTGAGAATCGATTCGATGGTAACAATGTGTTACACCTAGACTAATTATTTTTATTAAAGCATCAACGTCTGCTAGTGTAAACCAAATGTTTATATTGAAGAGAACATTTTTAAATGTAATGTTTCGAGTTTGCATATGTTTACTAAAATGAGGGTGCGCCATGGGCCGCCAAGGCTACGTGCTTATAAAAAGACTTCTATAATGTACCTGAACCATATTTTATTCGGTTTGGATTGGGTACTGTACGCGAATGACTATCAAAAAGGTTTAAATTTTAATTGTTACAGACACGGACCCCAATGCGAATTTAGCGGAAGTTCTATTGGCGAAGATTCGAGAGATCGAACCGAACTATGAGGATTTCGACATTGACATCTGAACATTGATATAGAATCCTGACAAGTTACGATAGCTGTAAGCAAAATATAGAAAAAATCTAGTACCTTTGATAATGTCTTATTTTAGGAACGAGAGTTTTTGTTAAACTTATTGTTTTATAAGTATAGGGGGCGGGCGTTAGCGTTTTAACTTGTATTTCACGACACGTATCCAGATTAAAGCACAGCCGACATAAGCATATTTGTCATTACTTCTAAATGTCCATGACAAATTGACAATGAATTTAGTACTTAGCTGGATCAACTTATTCTTGCTGTTATTCTGTCCGTGACCCGGGGGAAAATAGTAATTAAATTTCTAAGAAAAGTGTTGATAATTAATATTACTGGTATTGTCAGGAGATAGTCTACATTAGAATGGGTTTATAACTGCTTAAATTACAAAGCTTTTATAACCACGGAAAATCGTAGTTTTAAAGTGACCCAGGGGGATCACCATGGCAACGAGTGGCAGAAAATAGTTTATTGACCCACTTAAAGCAAGGGCGAGCAGCATTACGTTGTTAATTTGGTCAAGTAGAACTTAATGTGTTTTCTCGCGATCGGGCTGACGAATATGATGAAATTTCGGATTACATAATGTATTATTTTATTTTCTAAGTTTATCTATATATTAAGAAAACAACTTTCTCCCAGCGGAGCGGACTATGTCTTAGAGACTACAACATGATCCGAACGTAAAATAATATTAGAATAGTAAAATTACATTGAAACAGTTAATGTAATACACTGTAACTAAAAAAATACGCATCACTTAAATTATCTTATATCTAAATAAATATCGGACAACCTCACACAAATCGGTCTAGTCCCAAATTAAGCTCAAGAAGGCTTGTGTTATGGGTACTAGACGACGATATACATACTTATTTAGAAAAATATATACTTAAATACATAGAACATCCATGACCCAAGCACAAATATTCGAATTAATCACACAAATATTTGCCCTGGCCGGGATTCGAACCCGGGACTGCCGACTCAGTAGGCAGGTGTCTAGACACTACGCCAAACACGTCAAAATATTTGTTTATAAAGCGTTAACATATTACCCCTCGTATGCGGTGTCAAAAATTTGCTTATCAAATTGAAATTAACTGTAGTTTAAAATAAGGTTCAAATGTCCCGCACGGATCCGTGTCTAAGCATACGAGGGGTTAAAAATACTCATTATTTCATTATATGGCCACCGATACGTTGACTAGTCAAAGAGATAACACAAGGCAATTATCTGGTGTTATTTATGTATCATATGTATTGTGCAATGTAATTAAATGTACAATTCCAGAGTACCTACTAAAGACTGATTAAGTTCGCGGTCAGCCAAGGTGTTTGCGGCGACGCGGTGTTGTTCCTTTAAATTGTTTCCTATTTCCACTAGCTAGTTAGGGCGAAATAAAGTTAAAAACAGTTTGGGACCCCTGGACTAGGTAATTTTAAGTTAGAATGATCAGATCTATCTAGTCTCCACCGGCATTAGAAAGTAACCCCACGTAATCGTGGACTAGCGAAAAATTCTTTCGCTCTTCTGTTAAATAATATTTGGACGAGGGCTGCTTAATATTAATGAAAAGCTTTTGGCTGAATGTTACTGATGGTTACATGGTAGAATATTTTAGGAGATTTAGTGCCATGTTGTCATTTTCTAAAAAGTTCGGTATTTTAATAAATTTGTAAGATAATAACAACTTGTTTTATTACTTTTATTGGGTATAGAGTTCCCTCGATCGCCTACATAAATATGTCATCTTCAGTATAGTCCATCATCAAAAAGTTACCATTCATAATAATATTGCGTTGTCATCTGATTTATAAATGCAAAATTTTAGCTCTATCATGTACTTACCTACTCACAGCCAGCAGCACAAAGTTACTACGCACGGCAGGTGCGCAAAATGATATGCACACACGCCGTAACGGGTGGACAAATTTTAACCAATTTTAGTAGGTAGAGGAATAGCTGAACATCTAAAGAATATCTAGAGAATAAGGTTTGTACAGATCATTGTGAGTGTGTTATAATGTTTAGCTACTTTTGCTGCTTGCTTACTGTACTGGGCCAAATCTGTGGCCCTAGCGAAAAGGGTTATAAGTCAAATATTGATCAGAAACATAACTCTAGAGTTACTTAAGCTCTTTTGCTTAAGTCCAACTTTACCCCTTTTATTAGGGTCACAGAAATATAAGTTTCAAGAGACGCTCGCTCGAACGAAATTGAAAGGAAAGTGACTGATAGTATATCTCGCGCGACAAAGCATCGCTTGTCATTCATTGTTATGCTAGTTGCAGTGCAGGAGAAACTGAAACTTGTAAAAAGAAGTAGATCATGTTACTTATGTTTATTTCATTATAATAATAACAGATATAAGCTGTTTCAGCCATCAACACGATGAGCATGTGTAAAATTAAAACTGCTGATGACTGTTTGGGTCCTATAATGATACTACAACAACAACACCTATAAAAATAATTTGAAAGATTGTGACCAACTTGGACCAACTATATTTATTCCTCATTTTCAGCTGTGCCCTTGTATGGATCTATTTCATAATTTTCTATAAGTAATGTTTTAAATCTCCGAGCAGTAACAACAATGGTTTCTTCTTTTGCTGTCATATTCAAGACTTCAATGCGAGAAATATACAAGTGGTCAGGATTCTTCGGGCTTACTGCCTTTATTATATCTAGTTCATCCCCAATTTTGACCTAAAAACAAGAACATGAATCTATAAGTAAATGACATACATTTTATAGAAAAATATTTGTATTATTTGTTACAGAATGGCATATACTTACAGAAAGGCTTTTCTTGAGAATCTTCTTTCCATTTACTCTGATTTTACTTTCATAGAACAACTGTTCTATTTTACTGAAAAATTAATAATTTTATATTGATTGTGATATTTAATGGGGAATGGACGAAATTTAAAAAAAATCTTGATCTTTTTGTTCATAGATAGGAATATCCCCCCCTTGCATTCCTAGAAAAAGAATTATGAAAATGTTTTTTCCCACCCGGTACCGGCATCATAGTATGGTTACCAATTTTTTCTTTAGCTTCATAACATTATATGCTTTATAAATGAATGAATGAATGAATATTTATTATTTCTTACTAAAAATTCAATCCATGTAGCACCTATTAATATCTATTTACATTCATAACTTTCATACTCACTTTCTAGCAACTCCCAATGCACTTTTCAGTATTAAATCTGTCCGTAATGAGGTGGTGTTGAGTTTGACTACCTTTGAATCTCTTGCCAGTGAAGCATCATCATCAATTGTGTCTCCTTCATCATCTGATTCATCAGCCCTTTGCTGTTATTACAAATATTTAATATAAAATAGGTACATAAAACATATCCAAACCACATAAATATTACATTTTCCATGATAGATAATGACAGACAAAGCAAGGCCAGGGAATCATTACAATTCATAAAATGTCAACTAATAAGTTCAGCGAGGTGATGATGTTTTGATTTTCGAGGAAGATAAATCAATGGTAGATAAATTTAGTAATTCAAATTTTGTTTACACCTAAAAAATATAATATAATAATTATAACATTTTAATACCAAAACGCATAAAGGAAAGCTCACTAAATTAATTAACATAAAATAAGACGACAAACCTTTTTCGATTTATGGCGAATAGAGTAATATGAAAGACTACAAGGGCATCGAAGTGCTGCTGTTATCGAAGTCGTGTTTATGTATTTTGAACAAACAGCTGTATTTATAAATCTGGACCGGAGTCCTTGTGTAAGGACCCGGTTGATTAATAAAGGTTTCGTAACACATCGCCACACAGCATTCATTGTGTTCTGTTCTTATTAAATGAAAACAATCTTATGTTAAGTTACGACACCAATCCTCAAGGATATTTTCTTTTCACTCAGTTGCTACACTTTCTACAGCTCATTCACAGCTGATCAAACTGTCACTGTCAAATATAATAAGATTAGGTTATGGTGCGTTCGAAAAACACGATTCCCACGGATATCGTGGCGGCTGTCAATCAAATTATGTATAGAGTATGTCAACGAGTGTGTATAACCGACGTTAATTTTTACTGGTTTCTGGGGGCCTATGATGGTTGCGTTTATCACGTGATAAATAAGTGACAAAGCATCTGTCACTCACGCTCGCATCCTGTCAAAACGTGACAGATGCTTTGTCACTTAGGGGTCATCCACATATTACGTCACGCAAAATGTCGACTTTTTGAACCCCTCCCCCCCCTATGTCACCCTTTTTTGCTATACCTTTAACATGTACTGTCACGTTTGGTATGACCCCCCCCCCCTCCCCCTTAACGTGTGACGTAATTTATGGATGACCCCTTATTTATCGCGATAACGAGTGTGTATAACCGACGTTAATTTTTACTGGTTTCTGGGGGCCTATGATGGTTGCGTTTATCACGTGATAAATAAGTGACAAAGCATCTGTCACTCACGCTCGCATCCTGTCAAAACGTGACAGATGCTTTGTCACTTATTTATCGCGAATATAGCGTGATAAAAGCAACCATCATAGGCGCGCTGTTGTGGACGTTTGTGTTGTGGTGTATGTATCTGTTGTGTTTACAATCTTATCACCTGATAAGATTGTAAACAGTCATCATTCATTGATAAGCTGATAGTGATACCTATCACTATCAGCTTATCAATGAATGGTGACAGCTCTCCGATTGTCCATATATTCCTCAAAATATAATTAAGTGGTTAGTGGTCTATTAAAAAGAGAAATCGCACTGGGCTGAAAAAGTAAGAAACATGTAATTTACGATATAATCTGATTGAAGTCATATTTGCACGCGCTGATGTTATTAGTTACACAACTTATTGTAACTTCAATTAACTTCTATGTATATATATTGTACTTCCTATAAAAGTAACTCGATCGTAGGTAGTGGTTGTTAATAGGTACAGAGTAGTTGAGTATTTATCATAATTTTTATTGTGTAATTGGAGCTTTATAACATGGTCGACTTTAAAGGAAAAATTGAGAAGTGGTCACATAAAATAGCTAGGGAACAAGAATTTAAAGTCGGTTACGATGTACAAGTGCAGCAAGTCTCAGGCGAGGGATATTCTTCGGTTAACTTCAAAGTGTGTATTTCGGAACCAAACCGAGAACTTAATATGTTTGCGAAAATAGCGAACATTAGCGAGCACTTGAGGAAAACTTCCTACAGTAGATTATACATAGATGAGTTATATTTTTATATGGATGTGATAAAAATATTTAGAGGAATAGAGGATCGCCATAATGTTACTGATAAGGACAGACTTCAGGTGCCCGAATTCTACGGTGGGGACCCTACCTCTCCCGAAGAGACTATTATACTTGAGGATTTGAGTCACAAGGGTTTTGCGATCCACGATCAAAGTTCGCCGTTTGATTGGGAGTATGCTTCGAAAACCGTGGAGCAGTTGGCGAAATTCCATGCACTGTCTTTTGTTTACGGAGTAGAACGCCCATCTGAGTTCGCGAAGATGTTAGAGAGTAAATCGTATCACGTGTTCGACTCGCCGCTGATGAAGCAGCTGGGGTTCGAGCAGACGGTGCCGACGTCGGTGGGAGCACTGGAGGGCGAGCTGCGGGGGCGCGTGCAGAGGTACCTGGCGAGCGAGGACCGGCACGACGAGCTCGTGCGTCTGTACCGGAGCGCCGCGCCGCGCGTGCTGGCTCATGGGGACTTCAAGACCAACAACCTCATGCATCGTCATCATGTCAGTTTACTATTACACTTGTTATATTTGACTGCAGAAAAATCTAACCGTAAAACTACCCAACTATAGTCTAGTCCTTACAACTATGGCCCAATTTAATCTGAAAATTACTCAATATTATGATAATTATTACGAATAAACTCTAAGGTACACAACAACATAATTAAACAAACTTAAATAAATAAAACCGGCTAAGAGCAAGTCGGGCCACGCTCAGTGTAGGGTTCCGTAGTTGCTCATCCTTCACAATAAACTGCTGTTTTAAGCCCGAGGTTTACGTGAAGAAAGATTTTAAGCTCTATAAAAAGGTCGTAAACGCCCTAGAAACTGTAATCACTTATTACCTTCTGGAAGTCAACTTACGACCTTTTAAAGAAAAAATATGAAATTTGGCGATAACTCAAAAACGGCCCGACCGATTTTTTTCAATATAGTTTTCGTTGAAAGTACTTATAAGGCCTCATTAACATGAATTTTTCCGAATTTTTTTGACCCGTGGTTGAAAAGTTAGAGGGGGGGGGGACACTATTTTTTTTGTTTTTGGAGCGAATATTTACAAAACTGCTGACTTTATCAAAAAATAATGTTAGAAGACCCCTATTATTTTTACAAGACCTATTCAACGATACCCCACACACCAGTGTTGAAAAGAAAAAAAAAATTCACCCCCACTTTAGGTGTTCGAGGTAACCGAAAAAAAAAATTTTTTTTTAATTTTATTATACCGTTCTGTCGGCGTTATACATACACATACTCATACCAAATTTCAGCTTTCTAGTACTAATGATCACGGAGCTAAGCCGCGGACGGACGGACAGACGGACAGACGGACATGGCGAAACTATAAGGTTTCCTAGTTGACTACGGAACCCTAAAAAACGTATAAAATCACTGATGGAATATGGATTTTGATAAAAATAAACGAGTTTTGTTTTGGACCATAATAAAATTGGATGATTGGGCTATAGTTGGGTAGTTTTACGGAATTTATTTTTATACTAATTTATTTTAGACTAAAATTTAAGGCTATGGGTCCATGACATTCACTAATAACGTAAGAGTCCCGAATGGGTGAGGGGTTCTCAAAATCTCTGCATGATATCATGAAGGGCAGGAGGGGCGAATTATGTTGTGTCGAAATGTGTAATTTCCACCCTAGAGGATATTTGAGAGTAAGCATTGAAGAGAGAGACCAATCAAAACATACAAGATCTGTAATTTGCGTCAGCTAGCTAACGAGCTTGAGTGCAAGATGAAGAGTGAGTGAGAAATTTTATTTGATTTTACATGAGGCAGCAGCGTAACTACCAACGTCGGGAACAATGGCGAACAGAGCCCTTCCAGCCTCACTGTAAAGCCGCGTATCGACTGCGCGCGGCAAATCATCATTGGCTCGCGCGGTGGCCGCGCAATATGGGGACGGCTCCGCCACGCGCGGCAGCTCGAACATAGGCGCGCTCGAACGTGCCGCGCGGCGAACCAGTTCGTGTCGGTTTTTAATGGCGCAGCGAAGGATTATGCGCGCGAAATTGGGACGGACCTTTTATGATTGTTTGTTCACGGATCGTCTGGCGCGCGCGGCTGCCGCGCTATAATGAAAAATTGGCTCGCGCACCAAAACGCAGGTTTGCCGCGGTCGAACATGGCTCGCGCGGCAGCCGCGCGCAGTCGATACGCGGCTTAAGGCGGTGGTCTGCAACAAACGCCGTAGGTCGCGTCCGGCGTCTGCTGGAAGCCGCGTCGCGGACGCTGCGCTGGACGCGGCTTCCAGCGCAAACTGCCATCGTCGCTCTGAGACGCGGCTTCCAGCGCAAACAGATCAGTTTTTCGCACGCACTCAACGCGAATGGACGTGAAGTGAAAATATGGATGAACAGACAATTTTAAGAGTTCTTCTTGAAGAGGAGGAGGATGATTTTATGTACTTAATTATAAATTACAAACAATGAAAAAATACTTAAATACACCGATACACTTTCCATACACCCATACACATTGTAGTACCATCGTGTCCACGGCACTGATGTCATATAAAAAGAAACTGCGACCGAATCGCTGTACTTACCAAAGTGAGCATATTTATTTATCACATTGTACCTACGCTAGTGACTCTAAAACATCACAACCCATTATTTGCATATCTATCTTTTTACACAAACCAACACAGATACACTACACGGCACGCTGTTCAACACATTTCCTGATCTGGATCCACGGAAGATCAGCGTCGTGGTGCTCAAGAGTGCTATGACATATGCTGAGTGGACTCCATTTTTGCAACCAGAACACCGTTTCTCATAGAATTTCTATAGAAGTATAGATTTTAAGTTAAATTTAATATAAAAATGTAGTTCAATTATTTAGATGTAAAATTTAAATGTAATTGGTTTGCAAAAGAATTGTATCTTCTTCTTCTACGCAAGCCGCATAGCCACGGCAACCGATTTTTATGAATGAGAGCTACGATTTCACAATTAGACAGACTAACAGACGGACAGACAGACAGACAGACAGACACACAGACAGAACACCCCTCGGTACCTAGGCAAGGTATAAAACGGATTCTCACCTGGTAGACCAATAACCAAGCTCATTTCTTCCCAACGTTTGTGTTTGTAATCTTTATCGCTGGCATCAAATAATATTCTGTTAAATTTGACTGCTTCAATCAGTAATTCATCTTGTTCTTTTGTAAATTTCACCATCTTCGATTTTTCAATCGCAAAAACGCGACGTCCGTTCCGCCTGAATGCTCCGAAATGAATGCGTAGGCGGCGTTCGACCTACGGACGCGGCGCACGGCGTTCGTGCGCCGCGTCTGGCGTCTGAGAGAGACCACTATAGTGTATTTCCATAGTAAACATTCGTACGTCGCGTACAGCGCCACGCCGGACGCGACCTACGGCGTTTGTTGCAGACCACCGCCTAAGAAAACTCACACATGGGCGTCCCTCCAGTCACGGGCCCGTGGCATTATGCACGTCTTGTGCCTATTTTACGTTTTTATCCTATTACGCCGCTGGTAACTTGTCTTATCGTGCTTGCCACATTGATATACTTGTTGACGATCTGATAAAGATAATCGTGATTGATTAAGCACGTAATTTGTAATACTCCTGCAACTCCCTTTAAGGGTTGTAATTTTTTTTACAATTTCCTTGTGACATTCACATTCCAGACGCATCAGATCGGATTAGGTGTCCCACTCTTTAATCACAAGTTGTACCACCGCAGGACGGCCAGCTGGAGGTGGTCCCAGTGGACTTCCAGAACATCCACGCAGGCAGCCCGGTCACTGACCTGCTGTATCTCTTGATGCTAGGATCGGACGAGGCGTTCCGTGCGAGTAGCCTAAACGTGTTGCTCGATCATTACCACGACCAGCTTACTCGCGCGCTTAGGCGTATGGGCGTGCAAGTCGAAGATGTGTACCCCAGGAGTGTATTTGAGGAGGATTGGAAACAGGTTATTGTCTATTGATTTTTATACTTACTTTCTAGATTTTTTGCTAAATAGTAAGAATTCGCATACAATCTGTAGTTTATGAATAATAAACATATATTTATTTGCCAGATTCAAAAGTTTGGTTTGAACGAAAAGTTAGTAAAAAATTATATGTTAAAAACATACCTACGAAGTAAAAATAAACGTGAGCGTCAGGATGGCGGGTGTACATCAACAAATGGAGCTACTCTTTAACCGCTCTCTGAATTTTATTGTGCTTTGCTTCATACATGTGGAAGCACATTGCGAGCACTAACCTTAGGCAGTTCTTTCATCCTTGAGTAGGCAGCCATTAGCTAGAACTGGAAATGCACCCGCCAACCTGACGCCAGGTTGGCGGGCGTCATTAATTTCTTAAATATCTCTGGAGTTTAACGAGCACATCACATTGCTCGAATTTTGGCGCACATTTGGCACATTGCTAGCACTAACTCCTGATGTACACCGCAGCTCCATTTGTTGATGTATTGTACACCTGCCATCCTGACGCTCACAAATAAACTAATCGTAGATTCTGAATCCAAATGACGTATACTATCGGGAATAGTACATTACATACCTAGGGCGGTTAATTCGTGGGGTTTTACTAATTACCGCCCGTGGTTTATTTAAAGTTTTACGTCTTGCCTTGGCTAGGAAGTAAGATTTTCTCTCCGCGTAGCGTCGCGGGTAGAAAATCCCACTTACGGCCTAGGGTGACGTAATATTACATTAGGTATGTAACAAGGAATTACAAACGAGTAAACGGTGGTGGTAAACGAGGAATTACAAACGAGTGTCTATTAGAAGTACGAAGCCGAAGGCAAAAGGGCTTTAATGACACGAGTTTGGAATTCCTTTACCACCAGTCACGTCACTTTGAGCGAAATAAAACAAAACTCATAAATAGTAGTCAGCACTAAAATTACTTACCGCCCTGGGGCGTAATATATGAGTTACCGCCCGGTTTTCTAGCATGTAACCCAAAGAGTAAAGAAATATGCCCTGGTCTTTACTCTGTAGTTGTAAATAGTAAAGTAGGTGTCCATATGACCCGATTCCCCGCTTACCTAATGTAGGCTATTTGTGTAAAATTCTTTCAGAATTAGATTTTGACTAGGGGTTCGCTTGACATCACGTCCTTGGTTATTAATGTTAACGATATGTTCGCTCTGCAGGCGCTCCCGATCGGTCTAGCAGTGGCGCTGATGATCCTGCCGTTCGTGCTGCCGCCGGGGACGGTAGACAAATCCAATGCGGCGTTTGCAAAACGCGTGCAGGGAGTCGTGCGTGACTACATGCGCTGGGGAATCCTTTGACGAATAAATACGTTTCCTACATAAAGCGAGGGCATCGCGGATCGCGCAATTAGATGTGAAAGATGCGTTAACAGTCGAGCATGAGAAACTTAAATGGGATAATTTAACCATATTGCTGACTTCGTAACATTGACAAAAAATGAAAAAGAGAGCGAAAGAAATACAGGTGCATTTTTGAAAACTTAACAACAAAAACTGGAAGACTACACAAGACTGACCAGAACACAAATAGTTTGGAGACAACCATTATTTTGCAAAGCAGTATATAGGTGCTGATGGAGGGCGAAGTAATAATTACTAACCATGTAAATGATCAATGGATGAATGTATAATTATTTCAGAAACAAGTCTATACAGGAAGATTTAAATATCTTAAAAAGGGTCTGCAATTATTAGTACCTACTTATTCAATTTCCAGTAAGGATTTTGTGAGTGTCAGGATGGCGGGTGTACATAAAAGAATGGAGCTGCGGTATACGTCAGGAGTTAGTCCTAGCAATGTGCTAAATGTGCGCCAAAATTGGAGCAATGTGCTCTTTAAGCTCCAGAGATATTCAAGAAATAAAGGACGCCCGCTATCCTCACGTCAGGATGGCGGGTGCATTTCCAGTTCTGGCTAATGGCTGCCTACTCAAGGGTGAAAGAACTGCCTAAGATTAGTGCTCGCAATGTGCTTCCACATGTATGAAGCACAATCATTCAGAGAGCGGTTTTTTCACCCTTCAGTAGGCATCCATTAGCTAGAACTGGAAATGCACCCGCCAACCTGACGTCAGGATGGCGTGCGTCATTTATTTCTTTAATATCTCTGGAGTTTAAAGAGCACATTGCTCCAATTTTGGCGCACTTTAGCACATTGCTAGCACTAACTCCTGACGTATACCGCAGCTCCATTTGTTGATGTACACCCGCCATCCTAACACTCACAGGATATTGATTTGTTTAAGGTTAATAATCTCAAGAAAATATACACAAATAATAAACTACTCTTACGATGCAATATAAATGTATTATTGTAAAAAACCGAACAGAACTTAATTATGTTCGTCGTTGAAAGAAGGCGTACTACGAAGGCCAACGTCCGTCGTCTAAAGGACAATGTCTCAATCAAGCTTAGGCTGAAATGACTCCTGTAGGCTCGAATCGATCGAAAGATTAGAAATGTATCTACTAAGTAATAACTTAGATATGCTCGTCGTATTAAATGTTGTCTATCAACACCGTTTACGCATGCCATTACTACGGATTAAAAGTTACAACATAATGATAAAATAATTGCAAAGCTTTAAGGAGGAGCGTGTACCTGTACAACTTCAAGACTAACGAGCTTATTAGATTTTGCGATGCAAATTATTCCAACTTTGATTTAGGGTTGCCTAATGCAGCTTAGTGCTGGAGGTAGAATGGTATTAGACTAGTAGTTACTAGTTACAGAGGCTAGCACTGTTAGTAGGCTGCTGCAGTTGTCATGATAATCATCTTCTGAATTAAGGTCCTACACATAACCCAGTCCAGAAAGCAATCATATAGGAATTTAGATGGTCTTCCTAAATACTGCAATGACCAAATCATCGAGCTAGTAGAATTATCGATCGGCAAAATCATAATCACTTAAGAAAGCAATAAGTGATAAGTTTCTTATAAGATAATAAATGAGATTAATATACAGATAAAGGTAATATTGGTCGGAGTCGTGCCTGTGTCATTATTGATTAATATTGTTTTTTAGAATACGGTGTAACATTGATGTAAATATTTAAGAAATGTACAATAGACTGATTTGTGTCTCGGTGCTCCTCGCAATATTGGTTAAGAATTCTCAAGGTAGGTAGGTTGGCAGACGTGCCTTTGCTCGTACGTTTGGGGGGTTATAGTATACAGAGTTGGCAAAAATTAATTGAATAAGAATAAGAGCAGAAATTGTATTCTTATTCAAATCGATTTGAATAAGAATACATTTACTCGTAATTTAAATAAAATTAATGTGACTAAATCATGTAATTTTAATTTTAATTGAAGAATAAAAAACGAAATAATTATTTTAGAATTGGCATAATTTAAATACTTTATTTGATTAAAATGTTAATTGAATAAAATTAATTTTGTAGTATGGATGTTATACAATCGGTTTCATTTTGTAAGTTTATCTTTACTAAGTTTTAATGTTTGGATTTATATGAAACTAAGTAGGTTTTAAGACAATAGGTATTTTTTTGGTATCTTCGAAACGTTGATGAAGATCTGATGATGAAGCTAGAAACTGAACAGCGAAACTCTTCAATGGCAACTAGTATAGCCCTCGACTATGGGCTCATTTGGTTTGTTTTTATGAGTTCTATACATTACAATTGGGGACGTTAGTCTGATGATAGAGTCAGGAGTTGGATGATGGAACTCTTCAATCAATGGCTTCTAGTATACCTACCCTTCGAGTGTGGGCTCGATTAGACAAAAGTCTACTATCTCTACCTATACCTAATAAGTCATATTAACAATCCAGGTACCCCAACCCTTACATTCGAATTCGTGGAATATTATTTGAAATAAAAAATCATGATTAAAATTATTTGATTAAGAATAAGTTATTTTCATTAAATTTTCTCAGCAACGAATTATTCCCGACGAATTTATTCGAATAATCTTGACGGGATTAAAATCAACATGATTTTATTCTTACGAATTCTTATTCAAATTACGATTTTATTCTTGAATGCCCAACACTGAGTATACTTAGGTTATATTAGACATCCTGCATGATTAACAGAACAGGAATAAATAATGAGATACATCTGGAATTCGATATCCGGTAAACGTAATGCAGTAACTCCAGTCTCAAAATCTGGTTTCTAAAAAAAATCTTGACATTATTGTGTGTGTCTGTATTGTGTAAAAAAATGCAGTTACGAAAAAATGGGACTTATATAGTCAAGGATTTTTAATCTTTGGATATTTATGGACATATTATGTGCCTGACAAGCTGCTTTTCGTCCCTCGCGATATTGGGAATTTTTAATGGTAGTAATTTATTTTTCTCAAACATGCAATGAAATATCGTCATAACGTGCGTTAAAACAGAGGCTTATCAGTGTCAAGTTTCGGGCGGAACAATTCGAGAGAACTGTAAAGGAATTTCATACAAAATTGAAGGCCTAGGCCGGGAAGAAATTTGTTTTTAATTTTAATGTAAACATGGCGTCTGTGTTTATGAACAGCTGATATATATATTTTTTCTAGTGGCTACCCATTCAGCCATCGGACCAACAATAACCGCGTTAATGCCTAGTACACACGAACTGATATTAAGAATACAAATCTGTATGATTCAATGTGTTGATGAATAAATTTAAAATACTGTCTATACGTAAGTCACCAGAGACCATAGACAATATTAAAAATCCTCTGCCTTTATTCTATTTATTATAGAAATTAAGATTCTTATTATCAGGTTGTGTATAATGGCCCTACTATTCGAACACTACACACGTGGACGACTTATTAAAGAAAAAAAATATAGAGGGTTGGGAGGGAAAATGATGAATGGTTTTTTTAACGGCGTTTGTGTTCATGAACTGGCTGAACAGTTGAATTATGTTTTTTTGAGTGGTGTATTTTTTTTATTTCATTGCATATGTTTGAGAAAAGCACTATACATGCCTTAGCCTTGAAAAGGGCCGGCTTCGTATCACTAGACGGCCTCCCTTACGGTCGGCCGTCTATACCTACTCAGCCGGCAAGCCCTTATTTCCCGGCGTCTGCAGTAATGTACTATTACTGGCAAAGTCTCTGGTAACTGACGTTAAAAGTCACCGAATGTCACTGATGTAAACAAATAGAAAAACCGGCCATTGCGAGTCGGACTCGCGCACCGAGGGTTCCGTACAAACACTTTCCATCCCTAACTACTTACTAGATCTCGTTCAAAACAATTTTCGTTGGTAGTTTTTATAGTAATGTACATCATATGTTTTTTTTAGATTTTTCATTCTTATTTTAGAAGTTAGAGGGGGGGGGGGGGGCAACTTTTTTCCACTTTGGAAGCGTCTGTCACGCAATCTATTCGGTTTAGAAAAAAATATTTTAGAAACCTCGATATCATTTTTGAAGACCTATCCATAGATACCCCACACGTATGTGTTTGATGAAAAAAAAATTTTTGAGTTTCAGTTCTAAGTATGGGGAGCCCCCAATATTTATTATTTTTTTATTTTTGAATCAAAATCTTAATGCGGTTCACAGAATACATCTACCTACCAAGTTTCAACAGTATAGCTCTTATAGTTTCGGAAAAAAATGGCTGTGACATATGGACGGACAGACAGACAGACAGACGGACAGACAGACATGACGAATCTATAAGGGTTCCGTTTTTTGCCATTTGGCTACGGAACCCTAAAAACAGGGGTAAAGACATTTTCAGGAGACTAGACCTAAAAACATATTCTTCAAGACCGTTAATAGAAAAGTATTTAAATTGTTTTTAGAGTTAACACTCCGGATTGTCGGAGGACATGAAGCCCCCTCTAATTTTGGGCATTTCCATGCTTCGCTGCAGAACTTAACCGGTTCCCATGTGTGTGGCGGTGCTGTGGTCTCGACCCGCCATATCGTCACAGCGGCACATTGTGTTCAAGGGTAAAGAACAATTATTTATTTATCATCCTGAAATTTTACAATATTTGAAGACAGGTAAAACAAGAATCTCGAAATCGGAAATGCCAGCTCTATTGCGGCTCCACACTACTCTCGATGTCGACTGAAGTTGGGCGAAGTACCCACAGCACATCGGGAACCCATACTTTGGCCAACTTCGGTCAACTTTGCAAGTATAGTAGAACCGCAAATAAATATTACTGAAATGTGTTAAAATTTCAATGGTTTAACATTGACAAGTGTCAACCACTGACAATTTTTCTATTGGCAAGAAAAACAATATATGTCAATCTGGTCAGTGGTCAGTATGCAGGAAAACTTTGGACGAGGGTTGTAAAGATCCTTAAGGAGGCCTTTGCATGGCATACACAGTATAAAGGTAGTCATCATCTACAGGATGATGACTGTATAAAACAAGTATCTTGTAAGAGAACTCACTTACTATTTTCACTTATCTTATTTGGCACATAGGTGTATTCTTTGTAGAGAGTAGAAAAATACATTGGAAGACTTTCATATCCATATAGCTCTCAAGCTACATATTATTTAACACTTTCACGACCAACAACCTACCTGGTGGGCGCTCGTAACTTTTACTCAGCTGCCGGCCCAGCTTGCTGGGCAGATTGTACTATAAAAGCGCTCACCTGATGGGTTGTGTCGGCGGCTGGGGAGGGTTGCACCCACCTAACTGGCTCTGCCGCTATCCAGGTTAGTTTTTTTTTCATAGTTGGCAAAGTTCATTATGTTGCTATTTCATTTTCCACAATCAGTTTAATTTTGGTATGACTACTTTAATTATAGGTACTGCCAATCATTACAAATACAAACTACATTTAATAGTTTTATATAAATCTTTTAATTTTTTAAATTTGTCAAAAGACTTCTAATCTAAATATTTCAAGCTTTTAATCTAACTATTCACTTTGAGGTCTCCATCAACATATTGTACATACCTCAATTCAACTTCCTGTTCAGTCTCTGGATTTGAATGGACGGAGCCCTGCAGTGAATGCTCAAAATTTTGTGCGAACTCTCCCATACTCAATTTAAAACAAATTGTGTTGATTTCATGCTGTGCTACCGCAATTTCTTTATTAGATCTTCCACTTTGCCTGAGCTTATAGGCAATGTATTCTCCATAAATATCAAACTCGTCTCGGGAACAAATCTTTTCGGCTAATGTCCTCATGCATTTAAATGCTTCTGTGGCCGTAGCGGCCCCACTTTGATTGCTTTCCTTTTTGATAGGAGTGTATGTTATTGATGGTTTTAGTGGTCTAGGTGGTTCAATTTCATTTTCTAATGCCTCATATTCAACATATTCTGTGTATTCAGTATCTGATTCCAGTAATGTCTCCTGCAAAAGAAACAAAACAATATAATTATATGTAGTGTGTATTTAAGCTAGCTAAATATTTAACTGTCTATGTTTTCAATATGACAGGAGACATGATTGAATGAATAAAATAGAATAGAATATTGTATATTTCAGGCATACTATCCCATTTACAAAAACCATTAATGGAATGAATTACAACTAAGAGATTTTTGTACGATTAAAGGTTGATTTAGACGATGCCAATTTTGAGACGCCTAAATTACGGCGCCAGTGATTACCGCACAGCACACCTCCGACCGTTTAGACAATGACTATGTTCAGCCGCCTAAATCTCGCCGCCAGTCGTGTTTACACAGTGCTTTTTTTCAGTACCAGTCATTAGTGGCAGCGAGAGACGCGGAGGGGGGGGTCACTGGCGCCAAAAAATAGGCTCGTGTTCTATTCCGCGCCAGCGCTGGCATGCGGCGAAAAAATGGCGCGGAAAGTGTTTTACGGTGCCTTTTCGAGGCGCCGTAATTTAGGCGTCTCAAAATTGGCATCGTCTAAATCAGCCTTTAGAGCCTCTTTGATAAGACTAGGTAAGTGGTTTTAAGAAATTTTATTCTGGGGCTATTCTCCTAATTTGGTTATGTCTGAAACAATAACGAAATGACTTACCTGTGCATCCCCTAATTCTACGTTGAAGCTTTCTTGACTAGGTTTCACACAATTATTAAGCAGAAACGTCAGATGTTCATATCCAAACCAATGTATTTGTTTAGGTGACAAGCCTTCCTCCTGTTTTTCAAGCCGCCTGTGTTCCCTGCGAAACTGATTCTTCAGCGCCTGGAACTTTTGTTCGATCTCTTTTCCATTGACACCGTATTTCACCCCCAGAGCTTTGTAAGCGGCAGATTTCTTTGTTCGGCTCCTGTTATCCTCGCATTGTGTATTCCATAAACATGGATTAAGACGAATATCTTCAATAAGTGCAAGCGTACTTTTTTTAGTCCACATTTTAAGGAAAAGCGCAAACGTTGAATGAAATCAATGTTACGAAAATGCCTGAGTAATGTCAAACGTACAGTACAAACGTCAAACCATGCGTCAAACAAAATTCACTTCCGTTCATTGGCGAAGTTGACCCAACATGGCCGAAAATGCATCATACGTCATACTTGGGCTAACTTCGCCTCGGCTAACTTCGCGAGTAGTGTAGCGAAGGTTATTCGTCCAACTTCGGTCAACTTCGCGAGTAGTGCCCCGCAAAAGCTAGGGTTCAACTCTGTAATAATAAAACCCGCTCCAGACCTTCGATCCGATCCGATTTATCGGATAAAACCCGCTCCAAGCCTTCCGATCCGATCCGGAAGGTCTGGAACGGGTTTTTAAGCCGGCTACTCACACACCTGCCGCAGGGGCAACACCAGTCGCACGGCGGTCGGAACAATTTCGGCTGTTCTCTACACACAAGCCTACCGCCTGCCGTTCCGTTCAGTGTGTAAGTGATAGTCTCGCTGAACGCACGTCCATGAGAATGGCTCCTGTATTGTCGAAACACCGGCTCCGTCCACACTTGTATCATTTCGCCGATCCGATCCCCGTCGCGTATCATGAACGGTAGTGTGGACGTCGCGCCGTCGCGATCATGCAACGGCCCGTGTCCGCTCGCTCGAAATCCATGTTGATATGCGTATCTTCAGTACCCCGCACACTCGCCTAACAGGACGATACGCGACGAGGATACGCAACGGTGATCGGATCGGCGAAATGATACAAGCTTGTGTGGACGGAGCCACTGACTGGAATTGCCCCAATCGTAGTACACATGCGGCAACCTAGCAGGGCGGTAGATACAACCTAGGGAGCTAGGAAGGTCTTGCGCGCCTTCCGCCCTGCCGCAGGCCCAATTAAAAAATTGGCCCTGCTTGCCTATGCACATCACAATTAAGGAAGCAATTAAGGGTCCAATTCTAATCTTGCCCCTGCGGCAGGTGTGTGAGTAGCCGTCTTAAGCTAGCGATGTGACGACCGACTGGTCGAACAGTTTTTAGTCTGAAGGGCTACTCTGATGTTTAAAATTATACTGTCGAATAGTGCCATCCCTCTCGATCTGCTTGCAAAGTATATTAGTGAATGGAATAGCAGTATACGACGGTAAAATTTCGACCATCGGAGCAGCCCTTCTGGCTAGTCAAATAATGTTGACAGATATTTCCTTGTGGTATCACCAATTGTCTATGATTTAAACAATTTAGTAGGTGGGTCCTCTATAAATAATTTTGATACTTTATGAACTAGGTTTAACATTCCGATAGAGTTGAAATTTGGCAAAGTACTTATGTAATTTTGTTGGCGATGGATTAATACAATGGATTATGGTATTATAAAGCTAGGTCTTATTTACACTACATTTAATTTTTCGCCTTGTATATGGTTAGAAAGTGTAAACTTGTGTGTTTGTCGTTGACTGTACAGGATATAGTGGTAGAAATTATCTGAGCTGACTATGAGTGCACGTCAACATATATTTAACTTATTTTCTTAGGTGCTTTACGTATGCATAGAAAATCAAAAATATTTTCTAGTATCAAAACTATAATTCCTACTTCACAAAAGTGTGACCAGCCGCTGATTTTTTAAATTTCCCGCCAAAACTTTAAGTAATATTTTTTTTTATATAAAAAGTAATATTTCATTAGCCAGACTATAATAATTATAAAGACTAGATGTTTTTATTTTAGTGCTGAACCAGAGTACATAAAAGTAGTAGTGGGAACGACCAACTTGGACGGAGGCGGCAATCAGTACGACGTTGACGACATACGTATCTACGATGATTTCCATTTTAGCCAAAGGACCAATGATATAGCAATTATTAAAGTGACTGAACCATTGAATTCAAACCATGTTGAAATAATAAGCTTGGACGATAATCATTTAAACGAAAACGATGAAGTTATTTTGACTGGGTTTGGTGCACAGCAGGTAGGTATATTAATACAATTATGTTAATTATTAATGATAGGTAGTTTACCTTTTTTTCAAATCTAATCATAATCATGTACACCTACATAGTTTGTTATTTTTAGGCTAACGGTGAATCAAGCCGCTTAATGCACGTTTTAGAACTAACTGTGTTTAGTCAAGAAACTTGCCAGTATGCTATGCGGTACACACGAGAGGTGGCTGAAAGCATGTTTTGCACATTTACTAAAATTGGTGAAGGAACCTGCCACGTAAGTATTTTGAATTACTCAGGTAAAATTATGTATGTCAATAATCCTCATCCATCAACGTAAATGAACATAACATACCAGTTAACGGAGAAATTAATACAGTGGCAACTGGCAACATTTATTTAGTACTTAAATGTTCTTTATGGAATACTCGTTTTTAAATCGAGAACTAACCAAATTCGGCAAAAGTACATGTGTTGAATCAAGAAACAAAATGAAATAATACATTTTATTTTGCAGGGTGATTCTGGCGGACCACTAACAAAAGATAAAAAACTCGTCGGCCTGGTTTCGTGGGGAATCCCCTGTGCTGTGGGGTTCCCTGATGTACACACAAGGATCGCGCCTTACGTTAACTGGATTCAAGACCAAATTCTTAATTTCTAATTCTTTACTCATACATAAATATTCGCTCGGATTACCAAAATGGCAGATTAGTGTGTAGTATCACTGCAATATTATTTACTAAACTCACAGAGCCGAAAAAAGTCAAAAAAACTGGCTCCAGTGACGTTGCCAGTGGTGTTCATAGACGCAAATAATGCGTATTTACAATTTTAAGGTCCGATTTTTCCTGCTTCAACCTTATCCCGCCCTACGAAAGCCGAAGCCACCCAAATTCCATATTCAGGAATCGTACTTTCCTTTTTAACCGACTTCAAAAAAGGAGGAGGGTTCTCATTTCGACTGTTTCTTTTTTTATGTTTGTTACCTCAGAACTTTCGGCTTATCTCGCAATTTCATACAGTATGAGTATATACTCTTACACGGAGGGTCAAAAATGGCCAAAATTAAATTTTCCTCAAGTAATTAAATGTCAAATATTTAATAATAATCGGTCGTTTAATTGTTTATTTATTTAATTTCTTAATTAGTTTACTTCTGAACTGCTCAACTCTCGCGAAGTTTACCTGGATGTGAAAAATTTTAATAAGTTATATTTTATTAATGTTTATTTGGTCTAGAATCAAGAAGAGATAATGATGCACTTGTTTAAAGAATTGTTATAACTCGGTGACAACGTTTATAAATATTATATTTTATATCGGCTCATTGTGGTGACCTTACAGCTCTACCAAAAAAAACCGGCCAAGTGCGAGTCGGACTCGCGCACCGAGGGTTCCGTACAAACACTTTCCATCCCTAAGTGGTTAAGTTAAGTTTGCACCTGGTATGTATAGCGCCCCATATAAATTAGGTGCAAAGTTAGGTATTAAAAAAAAAAAATGGTTTTCGTAATTTTTCCTTTATCTATGCTATAAGACGTTGCTTCGTACCAAATTTCAAGATTCTGAGTTCACGGGAAGCACCCTGTAGGTTTTGATTCCCTTGCAAGTGTCGAAAATTTGCGGCATAAACGGCTGTATCTTTTGATTGCGTTGGCTTAGAAGTTTGATTTTTTCACAGCTTCAAGGGACAGTAGACCTGAGTAATTGATATAAATTTCAGCTTCATACCTCCACGCGTTCCTGAGAAAAAGGGTCTTGACAGACGGACGGACGGACGGACAGACGGACAACAAAGTGATCCTATAAGGGTTCCGTTTTTTCCTTTTGAGGTACGGAACCCTAAAAAACCCGAAATTAGTGTTGTTGTCTATTGCCTATCAGACATGACATTCATCAGGGTATATTTATCTCCCAGTGGTAAATAAATAGCGCAATACCTTATACGGACGCGTCTCTCTCGCGATGTCGACGAGCACCGCCATGGAGGGACGACCGTGTGCGCACTGGAATGGCGTCTTGCAACGTGACAGCGTCTCTATAAGCGATGCGCACTCGGGCGTTGAGAGGGCGTCTCCGAACATTACCGCGTACCTGCAAGCCTGGAAGACAATCATCGTCGTTAAAATCTACGTCTAATCGAATGCCGAACGAAGGAAAGAGTCTGCCTAAGAGAAGACATCAACACAGAAACGCTCGCGCGTTTTCTATATCCACCGGCAGATAACGTTGATTGGATATAAAAATAAGCCAGCCACTCGCTCTTTACATTTCCTTCTTCAGCAGTACTTCAAGTTATACTCGTATGCCTATAGCAAATGTATGTCATAAAACTGGGATCATCTTTTATAAAAAAAAAAACACTTCACCGAATACTTCATTTGATATAATTTTCATTTCATAGACAATTTGTTCCTCGTAAGTCATACATTTTTCAGAAATCTTGAAAACGTCCATCTATAGATTCGATTAGCTTAAGTTTAGGTTAAGTTTGTGTTACCACATTCCAAAGTTTTAATGTTAAAAAAAAATGCTTTCTACGAAATGAAATGAAAATTCGATGAAACGTTTGCCTATAAAACAAGGGCCCCATAAAACTTATTTAGTAAAGAGCAGCAATTTTTATCTAGTAGATTTGGCATAATCATTGTTGGTATAATGTATTAAAAATATAATTATAGATTTACTACTTCCAAAAAAATATAAACCTACATAAAACGAACTGCTATGGAAATGAAGAGAATGCAGAAAAATTAGAGGGAATTAGGAGTACCGGGAATTCCTTAGAAAGGAGTGCGACCCTTCCCATAAAACGAACTAAAAAAAAAACATCAAACACAATAGCGCGTGTAGTGTAGTTTTAAAAATGTGTTTCTCTACTATAGTCTGGCTAATGAAAAGAGAGACCGAGATTTATTCAAAACTTTTTACATGGCAATAATGCAACGTCAAATCTGGGGGCACGGTAGTGCCCCCGCCAAGACGAGCAAAAAAGAAGCGGGGCACTACCTACCTTTTCTCGAACCGTTTCGTCTAATTTTCAAACCCTCATAGCTTTGGCCCAGTTAACACCAGAGCGCCCAAATTAACAGGTTAAGATGCTGTTAGGGAACATATAAAATGTACTTAATTTCATTGATCTAGCTTTTATACTTTAGGTTTTATTGGTACCTAAAATACGCCGATTTTGCCACTCACTCACTGACGTATCAAAACCTCTCGGGTACTTCCCGATGACCTAGAAAGCTGAAATTTGGTATGTAAGCTAGTATTAGTACACTAACAATAGAATAATTCTAAAACTTGGAACTTTTACCCCCCAACCCCTTAAACTAAGGGATGAAAGTTTGTATGAGACTTTCGCAAATTTTGATACTAGAGGTCTGAATATTTATTTATACCTATTGGGCTCATTGTTATAAATAAAATACACATTCAAGGATTTTTGGAAAATCACCCCCCACCCTTAAAATAAGGGGATGAAAGTTTGTGTGGTCTTTCCATAATGGGGGATAAAAGTGTACATATATATATGGGGCTAAACGTAAGTTTTCTTAAATACACAATTATTATTACTACTTACTTAGAAACACTGCAGCACAAAAAAGAAAAAAAAAACCTATAAATTAAAAATTACCTTACAAAAAGAAATGAGATCCCACCAAAAACATTTCATGTAGGTAAAATTGGCGGCCAAGACTCACATGCTCATAACGCTTTTGCTATTATTACTTCTTACTTAGAGACGCTAAGGCCCAAATAAATGAAAAAAAAAAAAACTGAACCTTACAAAAAGAAATGAGATCCCACAAAAAACATTTCATGTAAAGTTGGCGGCCAAGACTCACATGCTCATAACGCTGTCGCTGTAAAAAAGTTGTCAGATCCCTCGAAAAGCCAAGCCCCTAAGCCCTGAGTTTACTAATGCTACACCTTAGCCTCAAAAGTATGGCTTGGCCGTTTCATAAAGTACCGTAAATAAGTCTAACGGACTGGTACCGTAAATAAGTCTAACGGACTGTCCGGCCTATATGGTAAGGAATTAAGTTTATATATTTTATCATGAAGATATAAACTTAATTTCTTGATACCGTATGGGCCAGACGGTCCGTTGGACTTATTTACGTTACTCTATGAAACGGCCAAGCCATACTTTTGAAGCCAAGTAGCATTAGTAAACTCAGGGCTTAGGGGCTTGGCTTTTCGAGGGATCTGACAACTTTTTTACAGCGACAGCGTTATGAGCATGTGAGTCTTGGCCGCCAACTTTACATGAAATGTTTTTTGTGGGATACTTATTTGCTGTATCAGAAGGGCTACTCCGATGTTCGAAATTTTACTTTCGTATAGTGCGCACTTCACTCAAATATACCTTGAAAGGAGATCGAGAGGGATGGCACTATTCGACAGTCAAATTTTGAACATCGGAGTAGCCCTTCAGTTGAGAAAAATATTCTTGACGCTGGCAGAATTTGTCCCAATGGACAGTGTTCATAATGATATAAAAAAAACAAGTATAAAGTAAAATGAAATCAATGAGTTTTATTTCTTCCCTCTTTACTCTTACAAAGTTCACAAATAAATGTGAAGGATTACCTAATGCAACTTGCACTTTACGCATCAGATAAAATTTAAAATTCATCATCCATAGGCTTTACCTACTAACAAATTCTATTCTAATATTTATTCTTAGATAATTAGACGTATAAAATATATACATAAAGGTGTAGAAAACCAAGTATCAATATTGTTTTATCGATTTATCGCGGTGTTGCAAGTTGCAAGCAACACGCTGTTTTTAAATTTTGCCGCCATTTTCTAGTCTACTTTCATTAGACAGACTATATTACTTTTGATTACTTGAAAATTAGTATAGTTAGCTCTGAATGAACTCTCGAACTATTAAAGCTCTCACTCCGCTCGCGTGCCAAAATATTCATACCTTGTTTACCAATCTACTATATTTTTATACCAATCACTATCACTACACATCCGTATAGATAATGAGTGGCCCTCGCAAATATTCTTACCTCACTAAACACGAGATCCATAATCGACTTCGGATAAAGCGAGACGCAGCCACCTTGTTCCTTGATGACATTGATCTCTTCCTTTATTAAGTTATTCACTGCTTTCAGGACAACATCGACCTTTAATAGAAAATGTATGAGTTGATCATGACAATCTACATGAAGATAGAAATAGTCCTATCCTATCTTTCGTAGTAATAATAATAGTATTAGACACGGCTTGCGAAACTAGTCTAAATAGACTTCCGTGGACAAAACAACGGGAAAAATCTAATAAATAGGTATAGGTATTATAAAATAGTAACTAACATAACGTATGTCTGATTGTTTGTTAAAGATAAACCTATAACACCGCTTTTGATGCTGGGCATTTTGTTTTTACCTGGCTCCTGCGTGACAGAGAAGAGAAGAACGAAATCGTGTACTAGATGGGTTGCTAAAGCCACGCTTTGAGTCATTGAGTCAAGATTAATTTTCACGAGTACAGTTTGTCAAAAGTCCTAAGTAGGATTTTTACCTGTCTCGGATGTTTGCCAAGGATCGCCTCGGGTATCGCGTTGATCAGCACTTGCGTATCATTTGAGATGCACCACTGCAGCCCAAGTCGTTCGAACTTGTCCCTATGGTTGTGCAAGTATAGGATTTGGTCCTTCGCCAGCTTCAACGAAACGCCGTCCAGCGATACTCTTTTCCACCGGTCATGTGTTATATATTCTGGACATAGAAAATAAACACTATAGACTCCTTAGAGCGATGAAGAGCCATCCCGGCAGGGAAAACGACAAACTATATACCTACACATGTATATTCACGTTGTTTGGTTCTTTTAAACACTGACCAGTTCTTGAAAATATTCATTCAAGGTTTAACAACAAGTAAAATAGTCCGACTTAGGAACTCACCTGACATATTTTGCTCTAGTCTTATTCTTTCATGTACAGCATGCTGGTCAAATAGAACTAAGCAGTCGTGGGTTCCGTTATAATTTCCTTTTATTATCGTGGCGATAAATTTATTGTCAACTTGACGCATTACCTTATTACAGGAAAACTCATTTAAATAATATGATAGATGAACATTTCTGCTAGATTTTCTACACAGCGACAGACTGGAGGCATTCAATATTAATTTAAAGAGTAGAAGAAGTAGTCGTGTCGAGAGCAACACATGGCTACAATGGTCGCTTGAAAAAAAATGGGTCGCTCTTGCTATAAATAAGGTATATTATGTAAATAATTCGCATAGTAATGATCCTTCTCTTCATGAAGAAGCTGCAATACTATGTCAAATCTCTAATGCCTACTCATTCCACCCTATAAACCAGTTGGTAAAGTAATTGTAGTATAGTAGGTGTACCTACCTTGGCATGTTTCAAAGACTCTGCATCAAACGTAAAACAGGCATTATCTTTGTTTAATTTGATATCTACTTTCTGTATATCTTTTGTAACAGCATCTTTTATATTCTGAATCTTAGGCTCAAAAACCTCGGTTTGTATTTGAACATTTTGTGCGAAATTATCGTACACTATCTGAAATATTAAGGTATATACATATATTACAAACTATAAAATATACCTTAGGTTCGAATTGCAATAATTCACTCACATCTTCATAATAATCCTCATCGAATTCGTAGGTACAAACGTTTTTCAAATTGCAATTTTCAAATATTGGTGACAGTCCTGAAAAATGTAAAAATAATTGTATTAATAACGTGATTAAGTTAGACTTTACATTAATAGAGTTGATTGTCACCTTTGGGAATATATCGGCGTCTGTTCTTCAAATTAAAGGTATTTGATTCATTATTATCGTAAAGTCTGTGACCTTCGACAATGTTTGGTATTTTAATACTTAAGCAGTCATTTTCTTGTGCATTCCTGCCATTGTAATTAAAATCTCTTTGGGTTTCGTTAGCCGTCTCGCATGTCTCCCTTGTATGCATGCCATTGGGATTATTGTTTTCAGTTACATTGTTAATTGAATCGAAAATAAAAGTATATTCTTCATTTACAATACCATCACCTTGTTCGTCATGGCTGCTAATTACAGTCTCACAAATTTCAAGTGGCTCAATATCATTTGATTCCTTCATGGTTTGTTTTGAGTTAGAAATGAATACTACATTATCATCAAGTCTCGCATCTGTTCTTTCAGTTTCGTTCTGCGTTTTGTGAATAGATTCGCCAGATGACAAACGGCTTACATTTGTCGTAGCATTAAAATTTTCTTCCATATTATCAGGTTTGGCAAGGGCGAACGTTTTATTTTGAGTTTTTGAGTAGCTACCCATAGATTTTTTTGTGTCTGTAACATCATACGTATTACCAATATAAATTTTATCCCTAGCTGGATTTAGTGCTATTTCGTCTATTTCACTTTCCTGTATGTCGGTTTTAGAAGTGAAATGTATAGAATAGGATGATTGCACTTCGTTTGTGAATAATCCATTGCCTAATTGGTTATTTAATTGATTTCTATGGTCATTCTGGTTTTTAACCACTTTGCTAGCGGTAAAAATCTTTCTTTGTTTACCGGGTGCTGCAAAATTGTCTCGAGAAAATTTGCTAATAAATTGTCTCATTTTATATTTTTCGATCAATGCATCTTTTGGTTGAGTGATTTGGGTTCCTCGTATGTAGCCATGACTTTCAAATGTCGGCCCCGGTATCGAATCGACAACCTCTGTAGCATGCATGCTGCATTCATCTGATTGCGGCTGAACTATATTGGGATGCATGGCATTACTTGGTACTTTATGTATATTACTTTGATTTACTATATTCATAACAGGATGAATAAGATCAGTCGAAGTTTTAATTTCATTTAAAGCATTAAGATAGTTATTCTTAATCTTCTGCGGTAACGGGAGATATTCGTAAGTAATAATTTCATGAATTTTCTTGCGAACTGATATACTTTTGTAGTCTCTGACTGTTTTGCTGTAATGCACTGTTTCGTTGGAGAATATCCTACATTTTCTTTTCGTCTTAACTCCAAGCAGATGATCTACTCTTTTCGCTAGCATATTACATCGTTTCTGAACTTCATCAGTTTCCTTTTCAAAGTTCGATAATAGTGGGTTTATATTCATATTTTCAACTTTCTCTTTAGCAATATCTTTCGCTATATGCTGATGCTTTTCATTTATAAGTGTTTTGTGTTCAAGGTTAACATTCGCTAATATATTATCAATTGGTTTACTCCTAGGAACTCGGAAGGATGTAGCAGCGTTATTATTTAGAGGGGTTTGATTTTGAGTTTTTGTATCTTCAATAACATGTTCTTTTTCTTGAACGAAATTTTCATTTTTATCAATCATAAGCTTTAATTTAGTCCTTGAAGAAGGGACAATCTTTTTTTTACCGTTTCGTCTGATTCTTCTTCCTATAAAACATATACATTTTATTTTCATTGTCTGAACCAAATATAGCTATTAAATAAACAAAAACAATTGTACAGTTCAAAGAATTACCTTTTACACCATTACGTAAATTTGAACCATTCATATTTCGTTGCTGGCTACCCAATATTTTATGGATAATTTGTTTTACTTTATTTCTTGTGACTGTCTCTTCTGCTTTTTTACTTTCCAGTGTTGTATTTGGTTTCTTAGTAGTTGAAATATTTACCAAATTATTATCACCCTTGTAGAGTTTCGCTAGTTTTTCCAATAATTTACCAACTTGTGGTAAATTTTTAAATTCTAGAACGGATTGCTTGGGATTGGACATAATTTCATAATCACTCCGTGGATAATTAATGAATAGGAAATAATCAGGTATTTCAGTGACATTTTTTAATTTCTCATTCTCAGTTTTATTACTCTGAAAATGTTTACTTATTAAAAAAAAACAGTTTTACAAGTATCTTTGTGGTTTACTTAAATTAAATGTTACTCTTTTTTACCAAATGGAAAACTTACCTTCATTTTCATTTTATCTTTTGAAATCGCACCTGTGGCAAGACTTTCATTTACAATCTTGTGCAGATTAGAGTTACCAATGCATCTTCCATTTACAAATATCCATTGGTATCCTTTAGGTTCTTCATATTTATTTTGAATAAGCCCTATAACTTTGTATCGATTTTTTTCAAGTTGAAATTCTTGTAAATGGCTTGTTTCAATATTTAGTACGGATGCTAAAGTCTGAACTATATCTCTGTTTTTGTGAGTTTTGTAAATAATTTCATTTTCAGAGTCATTACGCAGGCTTATAGAAGTGTTACAGTGTACTAATGACATCTGTTCTAAAAATGTTTTAATATTTTGAAGCTCTTGCAATGGTTTCACAGCATTTTTATGAATGGGAAGATTATACAAAAAACCTTTTATTTCAACCTGTAAAAGAAATAAACAAAAATTAATGCAAACTACAAATGTATTATAATTACTATAATTATATAGGTACTTAACTTACAGTTGTTCCTATAGAAGGTCTATCTGTTGTAACTGAAAAATTTTCCTTGCCATTACAAAAATATTTTGTCCGAGTTTTTACATTTTTCTGGCATTTTGAAGTTATATTAACACTCTCAGATACCTCAACCAGATTTGCTAGGGATTGACCATACCAACCATACGTCTGTATAGAATTGGTGGTGCAAGGATTTGCAAATTTACTGGTAGCATATCTTTGCCCAAGTATGTCAAAATCGTTGCTTGCAATACCATATCCATTATCAACAACTTGTATGTAATTTTCTTGAATATGAACTCTTATAGCAATAGATGACGAGTTGGCGTCAAGTGCATTGTATACCTGAAAAGAAATATGGTACCATTTTACAAACCATTTTTATTTTTAATAATAACTAGTTGTAAGTAAAAGTATAAACCAATTCTTCAATAGCTGTTTTAAAACTTCTTATCTTGACCAAATCACGGAATTTTGACTGAACTTCTACCGGAAGTTTTTTTACAGCCATTATATTTTCTGGATTACATTACAAAAACGGTTAAAGCACGTGTGCGTTCCGTTGCTGAGTAGACTGCAGTAGACTGTCAATTTCACAGATGATATGTACAATCTGCGTAAACTACTCGTTGTTTTTTTCTATCTCTCTGTAGTTTGTGCGCTACTTGTATAAACTTCGTTACAAACTTTTTTGAACCTGAATGAGGTTCCGTTAGCTCCCTTTAAATACGGAACCTTAATCCTAGGCCACACTACTCGCGAAGTTGAGCGAAGCTGGCCGAGGTGAAGTTAGCCGAAGTATGGGTTTCCGCAGCGAAGTGCCTCACTATCATAATATTCGCCCAACCTCGGCCAACTTCGCGAGTAGTGTGAACTAGGGTACATGGTAAAAACCGTAAAAATCTGTAAGAAAGGACATCTCTACGATATTTTGACACTGACACATGACAATGACAATAAAATATCGCATGTTGGCAAGTGGCCGGCTGACCAACCAAAGTAGAGTAATATTATTATTTTCTTCTAACGTAACCTAAATCATAAATTATAACATAAAATGGAATTAAACGAAAGGATTTTACATTACTTAGAGAAGATTGATAAAGTAGACACTCTAAAGTTAGCTAGTGAGTTTAGTGAAGATCATCAGAAAATAGTGGGTGCAGTGAAAAGCTTGGAAGCTTTAGAGATGGTGGTATCTGAGGCTACTAAAAGTACGAAATGGGAATTGACTGAAGAAGGGCAGTTGGTAGCTGATAAAGGCAGTCACGAAGCAGTCTTATACAACAGTGTGCCTGAAAATGGCATACCTCAAGCTGAGTTAATGAAGGTACTTATGTTGATAAAAACTTGGTTACCTACTTAAAACATTGATAAGGAATTATCTCGCGCATTCTGACTGGTTTTAAAAATACATATCATCATACTTTTATAAAAGTGACTAGAACTTACTAAAATGTAAATTTAATTTCACCTTAAGGTTGATAACTTAGCAGCTCTTGGCAAAAAATTGTTGTCTTTGTTCCACATTGAAATAAAACTATAGAAGTAAATATTAAGAGATTCATAAATTAACTTTCAAATTAACTAAACATGGAATATTCATGAAGTTAATTTTGTCATATTCACCTTTGTACATTATTGTATTACATTCACAGTCACTTAGTGAACAACACTTTATTTAAAAAATATATATATTTATTTACAGACAGTACCAAATGCTAAAGTAGGCTTCAGCAAAGCAATGTCATCAGGCTGGATACTGATAGACAAATCTGGGGGAGCACCGCTAGTGAAACGTAAAGTAGACACTATCTCCGACGTTGTGCAAGACCACCTGAATGAGGTTAAGAAAGGACTCGACACACTGCCTGACAATGTTCGGAATGATTACAAAAAACGCAAGCTGCTACAAGAAAACACTATTAAGAGCTTCCTTTTGTCTAAAGGCCCACAGTTTGCTACAAGTATTAAAAAGTTAGAAACAGACTTAACCAGTGAAATGCTCTTGACAGGATCATGGAAGACTTTGGATTTCAAACCTTACAACTTTGACGCTCTAGGTAAGATTATACAATACAATAATACTTTATTGCACACCATTTAGAGATAATCCTATCTCACTCCTTCATATCTCCTCCTTCCTGCCGCATCTCTCTCGTCAGTGACTAATTTAGGAAAGCGTAATAGCTGCATAAGAGGAACTGAAAGCGAACATCCACCACAGGCATCCAAGCAGCCTCAACTATGCTGACAAGAGTCAGCATGGAACTCAGAACCAGGTCTAGATTATGTGTGCAATCATTTATTACTTTATGTACTCACTCAATACTTAGTTGTTTTTCATTAAACCATAGCTCAGTGGAGCTGAGTATAAAGTGGGGTGGGCTGCATAATAGGCTGGATAAAATTTTTGGAACACTGTTAGTCCTTGCTGTAAGGATCGACAAACTGCAGGTCATTCATTTTTCTTTACCACAGTTTTTCTAAAATGTATTTTTTTAGAATAAGTCAGTTTGTAATAAAATTGCCTGAAGGGACCTTTGCACCGGCAGTTTGAAAATCCCAACATCATTGAAAAAACTGAATAATAGAATGGTCTTCGAAAAATTTTACCCAGCCTATTGACACAAAGTGCAAAGATTGCTGATATCTAAACTTGCCACTGTGTTTAGCTATATAAAGTGATTATCTCACATCCTCATGAATATTTCCCAATGTAGAGTTTTTTATTATGAGTGTTCCCTATAGGGAGAATAATACTTATTTTTCTCATTTGTGACCATTGGCATATCATTAATTACAAAGCTTTACATATTGGTCGAGATTTTCTCTTATGTTTACAAACCAATTATTTGTTTACATCTTCAGGTCAGCCGCCAGAATGCGGGCACCTCCATCCCCTCCTCAAAGTGCGTTCAGAATTCCGAGAGATCTTCCTCGAGATGGGTTTCACAGAGATGCCGACCAACCAGTATGTGGAGAGCTCTTTCTGGAACTTCGACGCGCTGTTCCAGCCGCAGCAGCATCCCGCCCGTGACGCACACGACACTTTCTTCGTGTCGTCTCCGGCGACCAGCACTGCGTTCCCTGAGGAATACTTGGAAAGGGTCAAGAAGGTTCACAGTGAAGGAGGCTATGGATCGCAGGTTAGTTTATTAGTAGAATTTCGTGAATACTTGGAAAAAACTAGTATCTCATTTCACTCCAACGAAAAACGACATGACATAAATCTATATATATTATACGACGCTAGTATGCTATGAACTATTGCTCGAGATTTTTCAATGTACTGACGATTTGTATTCCCAATTGTGGGATTTGCAGAATGCGGTACCTTTACCTTTTCACACTTCATGTAAAAATAGACCTCGCGCTAATTCCGGTGGTCCAAATCCAAGTTTTCTTTGAATTTAAAGTTTAACCACCGTTAATGCGACCGACAAGAAAGTATGCTCATGAAACGGAAAAATCTACAGACCTCTCAACACGCGCAACTATCAAAGGCATTGAAAATGTTATTAGAAATAAAACACATAGATACGATAAAATTTGCCATATTTGTTTTCTGACCTCGTGCGTAAGAGACCAAGAGTTTCTTAAATAGCAAGTTCAAAAAAAAAGTCATTGGGAAATTCTCGATCCAAGTAATTTATCTTTTTGACCAGGAAGTATGAAACTATGCGGGATACGAAATGTATTCTTTAGAACATCTTGTCGATTGTCGGTTAATTACCACAAATAGCTATATAAATCTCGTGCGTCAAGAAGACATTGATGCCCGCGTCTTCCGTCCCTTCGATACCATGAACAATATCACGTTTGAAACGGCCAGCTAATTAAATAAACACTTTGAACGCCATTAAGTCCCGTTTTGTTATAATAATTCCGCAACGCAATTAGATTGTATGTAATGATAATAGAGTATTCATGTATCGGGTATTCTAGGGCTACAGATACGACTGGACAACATCACGTTCGAAACGGCCAGCTAATTAAATAAACACTTTGAACGCCATTAAGTCCCGTTTTGATATAATAATTCCGCATCGCAATTAGATTGTATGTAATGATAATAGAGTATTCATGTATCGGGTATTCTAGGGCTACAGATACGACTGGACAACATCACGTTCGAAACGGCCAGCTAATTAAATAAACACTTTGAACGCCATTAAGTCCCGTTTTGTTATAATAATTCCGCAACGCAATTAGATTGTATGTAATGATAATAGAGTATTCATGTATCGGGTATTCTAGGGCTACAGATACGACTGGAAGGTAGAGGAGGCGCAGAAGAACCTCTTGCGTACACACACCACGGCAGTCAGCGCGAGGATGCTGTACCGCCTCGCGCAGCAGAAGGAGTTCACGCCGCAGAAGTACTTCAGCATCGACAAGGTAACTTCTACCCACTTTAGTGTTAGAATTCTAACCTCGTAAGTCGCAGAACAATAATTGCAGTAGAATGGACTGTGTGGTCACTCGTAGACATCGATTACATCATTATGGCATCAATTCAGGCCATCATTCTGGACTGTCAGTATACTCTCATTCATTCATTTTCTATTCTATTCTATTTTTTAAAAAATGGCAACCGGTCACAGTTAAGCGACCATTACTGCCAATGTCTCGTTGCCAATCGCACTAGGCGACTAGATAGAGGATTGTTACCACGTTGTACGGTGAGTTGAAGAAATCGTGCTTTTTGTAAAGTGATAGCGATTTACAAAAAACCACGCGGACTACCGGGCCTTGACCCAGGAAGGGCTATGAACGCTTCAAGTTGAATTCTTCATTAGCTATTCACTCATACGTTGGATCACTGCACAATACGCTATCAATACTACACATTGAACAACTAAAATGAATAAATAATGAACAACTAAACTTAAACGCATGCGGCCATCTTGGGACACGAACCGGAAGTCCATTCATTCATTTTCACCAGTTCAGACCGTCAGTCGTTCAGTCCGAGAGGGGTACTCGATCATTCTCTTGTCACGTCTGTCCAGACTGATAGCCGGAAATTACGCCAGACTTTTGTAACCGTTGTGGTACAGTGCCCTTACCACGAGTTAACGTGGCCGCACTCGCTAGCGACTGCGTGAACGATTTGTATGGAGAATAGAACAGCGCCTCTGTACTCTGTAGTCAAAACACGTACTTCACGTAATATTTCCAAAAGTTAGTGGCAGTTTATTTGGTTCCGTCAGTGTATTTTATGTTCCGTGTATTTTTGAATGTGTTTAGTAGTTTCAATTATACAATTTATTTTCATTAACTGTAGTAAAATACCGTATTAAAGCCACATCACAGCTGGAGCATTCTAATACACGATACACTAGCATGACGTGTGATTTCACTATAATGTCTGATGTTTATATGGTTTAATTGCCTGTAACACTAACATAACATTTGCTCTTTACGCAAATCGGATTTATTTAAATCTTTTACAAATATCCTAAAGTTTATTTTTACATTCATGGACAACCCACTAACAAGGTTTGGTTTCATAGTTTCTTGAAATAACTATTTAGGTGTTCCGTAACGAGACTCTGGACGCGACGCACTTGGCAGAGTTCCACCAGGTCGAGGGAGTGGTAGCAGCGCGAGGGTTGGGTCTAGCCGATCTCATCGGAGTGTTGGATGCCTTCTTCCAACGCCTGGGCTTCAACCGCCTGCAGTTCAAGCCCGCCTACAACCCCTACACCGAGCCCAGTATGGAGATCTTCGCCTTCCACGAGGGTGAGTGACCACACACCCAGCTAGTTCCACGAGGTAGTGGTAGCATCGCAAGGGCTGGTCTAGCCGACCTTATCGGAGTGTTGGATGCCTTCTTCCAACGCCTGGGCTTCAACCGCCTGCAGTTCAAGCCCGCCTACAACCCCTACACCGAGCCCAGTATGGAGATCTTCGCCTTCCACGAGGGTGAGTGACCACACACCCAGCTAGTTCCACGAGGTAGTGGTAGCATCGCAAGGGCTGGTCTAGCCGACCTTATCGGAGTGTTGGATGCCTTCTTCCAACGCCTGGGCTTCAACCGCCTGCAGTTCAAGCCCGCCTACAACCCCTACACCGAGCCCAGTATGGAGATCTTCGCCTTCCACGAGGGTGAGTGACCACACACCCAGCTAGTTCCACGAGGTAGTGGTAGCATCGCAAGGGCTGGTCTAGCCGACCTTATCGGAGTGTTGGATGCCTTCTTCCAACGCCTGGGCTTCAACCGCCTGCAGTTCAAGCCCGCCTACAACCCCTACACCGAGCCCAGTATGGAGATCTTCGCCTTCCACGAGGGTGAGTGACCACACACCCAGCTAGTTCCACGAGGTAGTGGTAGCATCGCAAGGGCTGGTCTAGCCGACCTTATCGGAGTGTTGGATGCCTTCTTCCAACGCCTGGGCTTCAACCGCCTGCAGTTCAAGCCCGCCTACAACCCCTACACCGAGCCCAGTATGGAGATCTTCGCCTTCCACGAGGGTGAGTGACCACACACCCAGCTAGTTCCACGAGGTAGTGGTAGCATCGCAAGGGCTGGTCTAGCCGACCTTATCGGAGTGTTGGATGCCTTCTTCCAACGCCTGGGCTTCAACCGCCTGCAGTTCAAGCCCGCCTACAACCCCTACACCGAGCCCAGTATGGAGATCTTCGCCTTCCACGAGGGTGAGTGACCACACACCCAGCTAGTTCCACGAGGTAGTGGTAGCATCGCAAGGGCTGGTCTAGCCGACCTTATCGGAGTGTTGGATGCCTTCTTCCAACGCCTGGGCTTCAACCGCCTGCAGTTCAAGCCCGCCTACAACCCCTACACCGAGCCCAGTATGGAGATCTTCGCCTTCCACGAGGGTGAGTGACCACACACCCAGCTAGTTCCACGAGGTAGTGGTAGCATCGCAACGGCTGGTCTAGCCGACCTTATCGGAGTGTTGGATTCCTTCTCCCTGCGTTTGGGTGTCAACCGCATGCAGTTCAAGCCCGCGTACCAACCCCTACCTACACAGAGCCTGATCTTCACCTTCCTCGAAGGTGAGTGACGTCTACACACACCGCGGTCACACTATGAGTTACTCCAAGTGAAAAGCGTGCAAGCGGTACAACTTCTACACAGAGCCAAGATTATATTTCTGGAGGATATAAAACAATCGCGTAAAAAAGAAAGTAAGAAAGTCTCTCCTTGTATGTGACGTATCTCGTGTGTCATACAGGGAAAACTACCCCGAAAAATACGTTTTGTTTTTTCTACGGTCAGTGATTTAGTTACATACGCCTGTAGAAACCAATATATCTCCCCAATACACCGTCCAACATGTAGTATGCCATCTTAAACAAAATTACCCGAATCAATATTTTATATTATAATAAATTATTAATTTACTAGTTTTTAGGGTTCCGTACCCAAAGGGTAAAAACGGGACCCTATTACTGAGACTTCGCTGTCCGTCCGTCCGTCCGTCCGTCCGTCCGTCCGTCCGTCTGTCACCAGGCTATATCTCAAGAACGGTGATAGCTAGACAGTTGAAATTTTCACAGATGATGTATTTCTATTGCCGCTATAACAACAAATACTAAAAATAAAATAAAATGAATATTTAAGGGGGGCTCCCATACAACAAACTTGTTATAGATTATGGTACGGAACCCTTCATGCGCGAGTCGGACTCGCACTTGCCCAATTTTTTTTATTTTTATTTGAGACCATTTGATTTTTAGGGTTCCGTACCCAAAGGGTAAAAACGGGACCCTATTACTGAGACTTCGCTGTCCGTCCGTCCGTCCGTCCGTCTGTCACCAGGCTGTATCTCAACAACGATGATAGCTAGACAGTTGAAATTTTCACAGATGATGTATTTCTATTGCCGCTATAACAACAAATACTAAAAATAAAATAAAATAAATATTTAAGGGGGGCTCCCATACAACAAACTTGTTATAGATTATGTAAGGTTGCGATCATTGGACCGGCTCTTTCATTGGACCGCGTTGGTTTCTCGGAAACGAACAAATTAAAAAATCCACGATGGCGTCTAAACGCTACCTATTTGGGGTTCCCTACGCCATTTCGAAAGATTTTTTCGAAAGAAATTTGTTTGTTTCCGAGAAACCAACGCGGTCCAATGAAAGAGCCGGTCCAATGATCGCAACCTTACCCTATGTATAGGTACGGAACCCTTCATGCGCGAGTCGGGCTCGCACTTGCCCAATTTTTTTTTTATTAGAAGTCTTTGTCTCGTCATCGTCGTTTATTGTTTCTGTTTGTAACCTATCAAAACATTTCAGGTCTTGGCAAATGGATCGAAATCGGCAACTCTGGCGTGTTCCGCCCTGAGATGCTTCTGCCCATGGGCCTCCCCGAAGACGTGCGTGTAATCGCATGGGGGCTGTCGCTGGAGCGGCCCACGATGATCAAGTACGGGCTCAACAACATCCGCGACCTGGTGGGGCCGCGCGTCGACTTGCAGATGGTGCACAACAACCCTATATGCAGGCTCGATAAGTGATTGTTGATGGAATAAAATAATTTATTTAACAGCTTCTTACTTTTATTTTAACAATTCGCACTTCTCAACCGATTTTCGTGTTTTTTTTTAACAGGGTTCAATAATTATATAGATTTTTTGTCGAGTTTTTAAAAAATGCGGAGATATGGGGGATTGATAACATAAAGAAAAATTCAGCCATTTTTAAAAATGATCGCGAGGTCTACAGCTCACAGAGCCACTATAGTGGGTAATATCTGTGCAAAAAACGAAAACCTAGAAAACAATTCGTATGATTTCAACGTAGGAACTCCTCATTAAAAACGTGAGACATAAAATGGAAGACATTTGCAAAATTAAGTCTACGATGTGCCCGAGCCTGGGATACTGCTATCCATGAACCTCTGAAGAGGTGCGTGTAATCGCATGGAGGTTGTTGCTGGCCCGCTACGATCAAGTATACGCGTTTTACAACATTCTCGACCTGATGGGGCCACGCGTCGATTTGCAGATCGTGCTCGTGCATAACAACCCTATATGTAGGCTCAATAAGAAATTGATGATGGAAAATATTAGATTAGCAAGGGGCTAAAATAAGCCACTATGAAATAGTAGATTGTTTGACAAGGTGCTAAAATAAGTCATGACACGAAGTGACGACGAGCGACGCAGTGAACAAACGTCCCCCGAAGTGCGCCCCGTGGAGCCCGGAGGCTTAATAAGCAGAGCAATAAGAGATGCCTAAATAAGATCAACCTGACAGCTCCTATTATAATAAGTTTCTGTCAAAAATATCATTTTAGTAACAAGCCTTTATAGCCGACTGTACTTTTCTTTAGATATCAATAAAATGCTCACTGAGACGATTCTAAAAAGCCCAAGCTCGGTAGGATAGCTTTTTCTATTATAAACTTCCTATGGCCACCTTCCGTCTCCATCATCAGATCAGCCCCATGGTACCATCTTATTGTATTGTCATCAAAGTTAAGTAAGTATGCAAAATTTCAGCTCAATCGGTTGACAATATCTGCTTCAAAATTGAGTTGCAAGATTCCACCCGAACAAACATACTTACATACAATGCAAGTTAAATAAAAGCTTGTAAAAAAAATAAGAACCGATGCTGTATAGGAAGTTAGATACTATGTAAATAAGAAAGTTTGAGAACCACTGCTCTATAGAAAGTTTGAGGACCTGTGCTCTAGGTAGGTATAGGAAAGTTTGGAAACCGCTGGTTTATATGGAAGTTTGTGAAACGCTGCTTGATAGGAAAGGCTGAAATCCGCTACTATACCTATAGGAGTGTTTGAGACAGGAACTGAAAAACCGCAAAAGACCGATGTATCGTTTGGACGGAAGCTTGTTTGGATACCTAAAATATTGGTAACGGTACCGGAATGCTATTAACGGTCGGATACCTTTAAAAAGACCCGGACAACACCGTTTCTAAAGGTACCTTTCAGTCCCTGTTGGAGAACGGATGCTCTATAGGAAAATTTTAAAACCGCCGCTGCTCTATTGGAAAGGTTAAGAACCGTTACTGTACAGGAGAGTTTGAGAACTGATGCTGTATGGGAAAGTGATAACCGCTGCTCTATAATCCACGGTCAGGACACGACCATCGAACCCTTGAACGCAATCATATATACAACCCTTAGTCACGACCATCAAGGAATATATTGTCGCGACCAACATTATTATTTGGCGTATGATTCATAAAAAATAATTCAGCTGTCTCTTACCTGCAAGAGCCCAAACTTAGCAAGCTTCGGTAATGTGTTCGAGATTTTTTTGTAATACCTAGCATTCATGTAATAATGTAGTAAATATTTGCAATCAGCTCATAAAGCCCTTTCATTAGATACCCTACATGATAGGATCAAGGAATATAATACTCACAAGGAGGATAGGATGCAGAACACAAAATGTCAAATCCCATACAAAAAATAGCTGACGTCATAACTCCTGCTTGCACTATAAAATTCACGATGGCTCCCCCTCTTAAGATGGTCGTAGGGTTGAGAAGGTTCATCCTGCTAAATTAAACCTGATCATCAAATGCCGTATATATTCAAGCGAACACCGCTTATAAGGTTTCAATTATAAAATTCAGTTTGTTTCGATTTGATCCTTTCTGCCTAACAATTTCCGAAATAATTTTTAAAGATGTATCTGTAGCCGCATCTTTTAGACCCTCTTTTGTGAAGTTAGTTTAACAGCTAAACGTCTATATATAAGTAATAATAAGCCATTAATAAGCAATCTGAACTAGGTATCAGAAGTATTTGTTAGACAAATATAATTGCAAATCAAGAGTACCTTCTGAGTATTATATTCTTTGGTATAACCCCTAATCAAACAAAGGTTAAGTAGTCCGTGGGTGAAATTAACAAAATGCAATTTTATTGGTCCAACTAAGATCATTCTTCTTCCATTAATTCATCATCTTCATGTAAACTAGTCTTCCATTGTAGTAAAAAGTAGCAAGTGAAATAAAAAATAATACTCGGTTACTTAATTAAACCTTATTCATGTTATTGAATGTTCATGTTAAACACCGGCAATCTATAGCGGTGTTAATTACTTATATTTATAAAAAACTTCAATCAAACACAAACCCAACGTCATAATAAGTGACAATTCCATTTTTTGTTAAATTAAATTTTCTGATTTTATAATTACAAACCAAATCATTGAAATGTTTACTTCCACACAAAAACTCCTCCGCGATAAGTTCCGTGCATGTGCAATATATCACAAGAGACATTATGAGATTCCCGCAGACCTGGTGGATGTTGGCCAGGCTAAAGACCCAAGTTTCTATCGGATAGTAGAATACTATTACCACTATGCTGTCAAAGTCTGTGAACCGGCTTTGAACGAGTATCTCAAGAAACATCCTCAATATTCGGAGAAGAAACGCAAGCAACGAGTGGCTGGTATTTTGAAGGTAGGTAAAATAATGGAAATTAAGAAATGTTAAGAAAAATGAGTAGTAAAATATTGTGAACCCATGTTCCGTAAATATCCGACTATCTCCTTACTGGCTCAGTCTTATCTTATTGGTCGATAACTCGGTCGTTATACGGCATGCGGGGACTCCCCGCAGGCGGTATAACAACTAGTGAAACTCATAAGTCGATAACTCGGTCGACATAGGTACGGCAGGCAGGACTCGAATCCCCGCAGACGGTACGAGTACCTATAACGACTAGTGTAACTCATAATTGTGACTCAGGTTACTTTATGCCTACCTACTGTAATATATGTCAGTTTTTGACTAACGGCATAGTAGGTACTTTGAAGTTACTTATAATCTTGTTATTCAATTACACAAGTAAGAACTAATAGACTTTTTTATATATTTTATTAAAACAACTCGTCGTTTGGACGCGGTAACTATGACGTCGCATACAAATGAGTTTCAAACTTATAGTAAACTAGTTGTAGAGTGCCGTACCTACTACTCACTACCGATCTTAAAGAAAAACTGGGTACCTACTTCCCGGGCGCCGTTTTCAGCGAGCACCAAATACATTAAAGTATTTGGAGAAAAAAAAAACAAAAATCTTAACAGGAGATATGAACTACGAATAAGAGGGCATCAGCGTTCGGGAAAATTACAGACCAAAGGGTGCTAAAAAAGGGTATTAAGTCCGACACCCTGGACGTAGTTCGCCGAAGAGAAAGATTGTGGCGGCTATTAACTCTTATATGGCCTTCCACCATAGCGCCGAGGAACACTAAACTTTGTAAATGCGCCGTAAACTGCAAACGTTTGGGAACCGCTGCTGTCTAACAATAATATTTGCATGCTATTTTGTAGGTGATGGGCTCGTGCAACAGCTCGCTTCAGTTCGAGTTCCCGCTACAACGCAAGAGCGGGGATTACGAGATTGTTAAAGGCTACCGTTCCCAGCACAGCGTCCACCGTCTTCCATGTAAAGGAGGTATGACTTCGCCCTTTATAGTCGCTAGCCATGATATTACTGATTATATCTAGATATCTACTATCTATATAAGTAAGTTATACCTTTACTTCCCTTTCGTACACGAGAGTTATCCCAGGGTGCATATTACTTACCTTAGTTATTTTGCCTACCAGTAGCAAGGATCCAGTAGCTACGGTTGAAAGAATTATTACGAATAAGTATGATGTTTGTGTTACTTACGCTTGTTTTCTATGGACGATTCGCCTATCTAGTGCTGTCTAAAGTTGACGTTTTGTGTTACAGGGATCCGATTTTCGGATGAAGTAAATTTGGAGGAAGTAAAGGCTCTAGCTGCGCTGATGACTTACAAATGTGCCTGCTCCAATATACCATTCGGAGGAGCAAAAGGGGGTAAGTACCACTCACCAGCAACGTTTAATATAAATCTAGCGGTTCTATATACGTAATAGTGTTGTGCGTTAGTAAGTCGTTTTTGGAAAGTATAAATGTATGTAATCCCAATTCATCCACATTCCCACCGTGTCCACGTCCTGAAATCCTAAATTCATCGAAATATACTGATAGCAAGTTCAGCAGTGAACTTCAAGATTGATTTTGATATCACGCTGCCAATTTTATACTTAAATGAAAATTTATTTACTTGCGAGAAAATAGCTAGTTTAAATGGCAATTTTGAGGATAGAATCTGAGGGCAGGGTAGTGCCCCCGCCAGGGCGAACGAAAAAGAAGCGGGCACTCGGCACTACAGTTGCCGAGAAACTTCTTGAGCCTAACCTTGACTGCGCAGTAGCCGATTTACGTACAAATATGCATGCGCAGATCCGCCATTTTGGGTCAAGAAGTTTCTCGGCAACTGTACCTACCTTTTATCTCAAACCGTTTCGTCTCATTTTCAAACCGTCATAGCTTTGTCCCAGTTAACACCAGAACGTCCAAATTTACAGGTTAAGATGCAGTTAGGGAACATAATTATGAAATGCACTAAATTTTAGTAGAGTTGCTAAGCCGCGAAATTGTGCGCATCGGGTTACAAGCATGAAATTTCTACCACACATAGAACGTTCCACGGTGATTATTTTCAGATGTGGAGGGAAGTCAGATTCGTCCCCTGTGTGGTGGGAGAGCGGGGTGAAGAGGAGCTTTTTCTTTTTTTTATTACTGATCAGTTAAGGCTATTAGGGCTTGTGCGACATCGTTTTCCTGTAAAATAGATATCAGCTATTAATTTTTCATGTTATTTAAGAATAGTTTCATATAAAAATTTGGGTTTATTGCCGAAAAGGTAAAAATCACAACAAGTTTTTTTTTATTCAGAACGATAAATTAGTTATCTATTCTGAATATTTACAATTTAAAAAAATATAACTAAACAGCAAATTTAATGTTGTTTTTAAAAATGTATACATATTGGGCACATCTGATACAAAAAGTACCTTGAAAAAAATGTTGATGTTAAGCCTAGCCTGCGTGTTCTAGTACATTTTGCTAAGTCGCGAAATTGTGTACATCGGGATACAACCACCAAATTTCTACCACAGATAGAGTATTCTGCGGTGATTATTTTCAGATGTAGAAGGAAGTCAGATTCGTCCCCTGTGCGGCGGGAAAGCGGGGTGAATAGGACAAAGGAGTCCTCTTTTTCTTTTTATATTACTGATCAGGTAACGCTATAGTAGGACTTGTGTCGTATCGTTTTCGTGTAAAACAGATATCAAGAATTCATTTTTCATGTTATTTATTCATAGTACCATATAAAAATATGGTTGTATTTCCGAAATTGTAAAAATCACAACAAGTTTTTTTTATTCAGGGAGATAAATTAGTTATATTTCCTGAATATTTACAACTAAAAAAATATTGCAAAATAGCAAATTTAATCTTGTTTCTAAAAATATATAAATATTGGGCACTCTTCATACAAACAGTAACTTAAATAAATTGTTGATGTTGAGATTAGCCCGCGTGCTCGTGATACATTAGCAAAAAAAAAAATTGTTTTAATTACATTAATTTGTTTTTCTAGGATGTATATAGTAAATATTATATGTAAAAGCATGTTAATAATCATTATTTTTAATGTATTTAATGAAGCGAAATAGGATGCGTTCGGAGATTTACGTTGGTTACGCCGACGTAAAGATATATTTTCAGCTACTGTTTGTATGAGAAGTGCCCAACATTAATATATTTTTAGAAACCAGATTAAATGAACTTTTTGAAATAATAATAATAATTTGAAAATGTTCACGAAATTGAACTAATTTACCTCACTGAATAAAAAAACTTGTTGTGATTTTTACCTTTTCGGCCATTACACCCATATTTTTATATAGAACTATACGAAAATAACATAAAAAATGATTTTCTGATATTTGTTTTACACGGAAACGATACCAAACACGTCCTGGTACACTTAACTGACCAGCAATAAAGAAAGAAAAGAGGGATACTTGGCCGTATTCACTCCGCTCTCCCGCCTCACAGGGGACGAATCTGACTTCCCTCCACATCTGAAAATAATCACCGTGGAACACTCTATCTGTGGTAGAAATTTCATGCTTGTAACCCGATGCGCACAATTATGTTAGAAAACAGCGGACTAACAACTCTACTATTTAGTTGATCTAGCATTTTATACTTTAGGCTAGGTTTTATTGGTACCTAAAATACGCCGATTGTTCCACTCACTAACCATCTACTCCAATATGTTCAACTATCTGTTCAACCAGTTAAACATATTGGATGACTTTCCACACACACTCACGTATCAAAATCTCTGGGGTACTTCCCGATGATTTGGCGTGGGCCCTAGGGTTTACATACAAAAATTTGTAACTTTCACCCTCCTACCCCGGTAAAGGAGGGTGCAGGTCTTTGTACATAACTAGTAAAATAAGATATTCCCTAAATACCGGCTTGATTTATCACCAGGGGTCGGACTTTCTTTCGCACGGTAAGACTAATGGAGAGCTATGGAGCCGATGTTAACATTAAAATACTATTCATACTCATACTCATAAGTGTATTTAGGACTGTTAAACCGTTGTTAGGGCTTCACGAATACGAATCATAAGGGTTTAGCAGGCTAAGGAAGGACGTGCTAGTAGTTAATACTAGAAGCAATACATATGTTTTTTTTTGTAGTTGTACTTTCAAAAAAACTTGTAGATAAGAGCTGTCAAAAAATAAATTGACATTTATTTCTTTTATTGCTCACGTATAAAATATTAATAAAATTATAGGGTATACTCCTACTAAACTTACATAGCTGTGATTTTGTATCAATGCTCTAGCTGGTTTGGATTAGAAGATACATGAGTTTGAAAAAAAATGTGATAAAAATACATTTTTGACATTATCTCTGTGACAGTTCAAGATAGAGGGCTAAAAGTTGGAGTGATTACTAGTTATGAGGCCACCAACAATTGACATTTACCAATTCGAATATTCCTGACAGGGGCCACACGTCCTTCCTTAGCCTGCTAAACCCTTTCTATCGATATCGATAAATATTCGATATTCGTAGTTGCGTAGGTTTGAAAGCAGTTTTTTTTGTTATGAAAAAAACGACCAACATCATTAATTGATTAAAATAATAGTCACATTGACAAATAAATATGCTGGTCGCTTCCTGCATAACTTTGGTCAATTTTAGTGCTGGTTTTACGAAAATAAATACCTATACGCCTTAAAAATTGTTTATTTATTTGACATAACCTAGGTACCTATATGTACTACAGTTTATTATTGGTTTTTGTTTTCAAGCAGCATATTAGAAAACATAAAGTCGGTTGACCTAGGACCTGTAAAAGAAACGCTTTATGAGATTTTCAGATTTTCATTTAACTTTCTAATCGGTAAATACGCCAAGTCCTCATTGCCTGTTAACTTCACGCATAAACGGCACCTTAAAATAAAACAACAAAGTTTATCGATAATTTGTTCACATCACTATGTTATTGTTTGCTTAAGAGGGCGCCATCGCGTTGGCTAGCTCTCTCTCTCACTGAGCGTAAGCGTGAGCGAGATGGAAGTGCGTGCTCGGAAGCGCGGAAATCATGTTTTTTGAGTTGTGTCATAAACGTGTGCATTTTATATTGAAAATAGTTTTACAGTTTTTGAGAACTTATAATTGTGCATCTATTAAGCTAAAAAACATTGTTAAAAACGGAAGGGCTTTCAAGTTCCACCCGAGAATATCTAAAAAAAAGGGTTATGTTTGAGAGATAAAAGTATCGAGAAAATTATTACCAATCGTGTTTTCACGTTGACAAGATTAAAGAAAAACTGTTTAAGTTTCTTATTTCCAAGGGACAGATTTTTAATCACTATGGATGTTGAGATCTAGGATCATTCACCTGACGAATTTTGCATGGGTGGGCTCTTAAAGTATGATTAGATTTTTGAGAAAATACATTATTTTACGTATTTACCTTATATCTAGTACAATCTGAGTAAAACAGCTAACAAATACGATATATATATATATATAATTGGTACTGAAATACACCAAGTTTTACTAAAAATATGCCAGAATCTTTTTTTCTGACACTCCCAATGCTACACACTTCACACTTTCTTGTATATTTCCCTGGCATTATTCTTGTAAAACACTGACACACTACTATAACATAATAATAATAATTTTGTAACAACAAACCAAACAACAAGAAAATTTTATTCGACCATAGATTTTTATAACTTGCGTCAAATTGAGGGTTGTATGACATAATATGTTATTGCTTCTTAATCAAATAGACGTTATGAGACTTGTTACGCGAAGGAATCGGTTGTCGTCTTAATTTAGTAGAATTGTTTTTATATTTCAATGTTGGCAATAAAGGCTTTCATAATTCAGTTTTGTAGGCAGTGTCGCTGGACTGGTTTGACTCTAAGGCACCTTACAAAAAGAAATGAGATCCCACCAAAAACATTTCATGTAAAATTGGCGGCCAAGACTTCATGCTCATAACGCTTTCGCTGTTAATAAGATAGATAGGAATTAAGATTAATTATATTATTATTATTATTACAATATTAAAGACATAAACTGATCTATGAAACGGACAGGCCATACTTTTAAAACCAAGGTGTAGGGTTAGTAAAGTCAGGGCTTTAATTAGGTGAATAAAGACTAAAGTACTATGTGTGACCTTACAAACGGTCCGTTAGTTTTGAATTTTTTATATGTTGTCTAAGATGGTTAGCCAGTGTTTAAAATGCAAAATGCACAATTCCCCCCCCTCCGCGCCCGCCGCCATATTGAAAAAAAAAACCGGCCAAGTGCGAGTCGGACTCGCGCACCGAGGGTTCCGTACAAACACTTTCCATCCCTAAGTGGTTAAGTTAAGTTTGCACCTGGTATGTATAGCGCCCCATATAAATTAGGTGCAAAGTTAGGTATTAAAAAAACTACTTACTAGATCTCGTTCAAAACAATTTTCGTTGGTAGTTTTTATAGTAATGTACATCATATGTTTTTTTTAGATTTTTAATTTTCTTATTTTAGAAGTTAGAGGGGGGGGGACCAACTTTTTTCCACTTTGGAGGCGTCTGTCACGCAAACTATTCGGTTTAGAAAAAAAATGTTTTAGAAACCTCGATATCATTTTTGAAGACCTATCCATAGATACCCCACACGTATGTGTTTGATGAAAAAAAATTTTTTGAGTGTCTGTTCTAAGTATGGGGAGCCCCCAATATTTATTATTATTATTTTATTTTTGCATCAAAATCTTAATGCGGTTCACAGAATACATCTACCTACCAAGTTTCAACAGTATAGCTCTTATAGTTTCGGAAAAAAATGGCTGTGACATACGGACGGACAGACAGACGGACAGACGGACAGACGGACAGACAGACATGACGAATCTATAAGGGTTCCGTTTTTTGCCATTTGGCTACGGAACCCTAAAAACCGGCATGTTCTTCATATTTTTGCTCATATCTTTCTTTGGGAGCATTTTAGGTAGAAGAAAGCTTTGACAATGTTATAGAGAGTTAAATTTACTACATTCTCCATTTTATATTTTGTTTCTAAGACATATAGTTACGGAGATATGCACATTTAAAAAAACGTAAAAAATCGCAATTTCCAACTCAAAAACAAACTTCTGGATTATATCTTCGTTTAGTAGCATTTTAGCTAGAACAGTGCTTGGGCAATATTAAAGAGAATTCAATTTACTATAATTCACATTTCAAATTTTGTTTCAAGGACGGTTAGTTACGGAGATTATGCACATTAAAAAAACTGGAAAGTCAAATTTTCAAGAAATTTCTAAAAATTCTTGGTTTAGAACGCTGTCATTCAGTTACGGACTAGTCTAGGACAAATTAAAACACGTTGGAAATATAATTGCTTATAAAACTCATGTCCATTTTTACATACATTTTCGGAAAATGTGATTTTATTTTTTACATATCTCCGTAATTATCTGTCCTAGATACAAAATCTGAAATGTAAATTATAGCAAATTTAATTCTCTACAACATTGGTCAAGCTCTGTTCTAGCTAAAATGCTCCTAAACGAAGATATAATCCAGAAGTTTGTTTTTGAGTTGGAAATTGCGATTTTTTACGTTTTTTTAAATGTGCATATCTCCGTAACTATCGGTCCTAGAAACAAAATATAAAATGGAGAATGTAGTAAATTTATCTCTCTATAACATTGTCACAGCTTTCTTCTAGCTAAAATGCTCCTAAAGGAAGATATGAGAAAAAATATGAAGAACGTGCCGGTTTTTTCAATATGGCGGCGGTCGCGGAGGGGGGGAATTGTGCATTTTGCATTTTAAACACTGGCTAACCATCTTAGACAACATATAAAAAATTCAAAACTACCAGACCGTTTGTAAGTTCAAACTCCTTTATTTACTGAATTACTTAGTGGCTTGGCTTTTCCTGGGATGTGATACCTAACTTTTTTACAGCGAAAGCGTCATAAACATGTGAGTCTTGGCCGCCAATTTCAAATGAAATGTTTTTGGTGGGATCTGGTTCACTCATTAGGACAAGTAAGAACGAATAGACTGTACATAGTGTGTAAAGTATCTACCTAAGTATACGAATTTCATCGACAATTTCTTTTTATACTCGCAGACTTTAATCTGTCAATTATAATTTCACAGACAAAATCACAATAACGCACTTTTTAAGCCTGTAATAAAATTCTATACTCTATGGTACCCGCTACATAACTTTAATATTCATAAGACATCTCTCTACACAACTCTAATAATTTCAAAAAGAGAACATAAGATTATTTGATCATTGGCGTAACTAAGATTATTTTCCAGACGGGGCCTGGGGGGGGCCTGCCCGGGGCCTGGCCATGGCTTTTGAGATGAAGCCATGAATTTCTATGGGTAATCCAAAATCCTGGGGTGGGCACTAGACCATACTGGGGTGGGCACGGCCCACCCGGCCACCCCCCTAAATACGCCAATGTATTTGATGTTCACTGATTGGTTGAAATTACTTGTCAAATAAATTCACCAATCACGAGGAACCCGCCATGGCCATCGCGATCATGTTTTTTTTAATAGGTCAGTTTTAGTTGAACGAAAAAGGTTACATCAAAAATAATTAATCATATTGGAGAATGACGATTAAAGTAAAAAAAATGTTTTTCTGAGTTTTGCTCGTATAATAGTAGTTTATGCAACTGATACATAATGAGAGGCATTAAAACACGAGTGTGGTTTTATGAAACGAGCGTCAGCGAGTTTCATAATAGGATCACACGAGTGTTTTAAGGCCTAATTATGTACAGTTGTATACACTACTTTATCTACACACATATCATACTCGTAAGTACTCTAAGATGGGTTCAGAAGCCATAAGGAAATGACCGGCACCACTAGTGCTACCTGTAAAATATCTAAAAACGACATATACTAATGCAGTAAGAAATAAATCTGAACAAATACATAAACAGATTATTTATTGTAATAGTTGTAATTTACATTTACATTGAAACAATATTTTCAACTAAAATGTGAATTACAATAAACTTTTCTCAATTCTACTTTCGTAACAGCAAAGAACCAACAAACAAATGACAACAATAATGGCGGCAATTCGGACCTCCGTCAAGACGAATGTTTTTTTGTTCTAAATCATATACCTACAAACGAATGTATCCATATTCTCATGTCACTCGAGATCAAATGTCGTGCGGTTTTTATAAAAAAAACATACTGAATTGACGTTTCGTATCGATAACAATATTAATATCTATGGATACTAGAATAGAGACCTACTTCAGTTTTGACAGCTGTTCCAAATTTAAACTCATAACCTTACAAAAATTGATAGCGTTATAACATTACAGTACAAATTTTACCTACTGCCACAGATAAGAAAGTTCTCATAGTAAAATTGGTTGTAGTAATGCTGGTCATTTCCTACGGTTTCTGAACGCATTTTGGAGCACTAATGATATGTGCGTAGATAAAAAGTATTGTATGCAATAGTTACACAATTAGGTCTTAAAGTCTCGTACCTTACATAAGCCACTCGGCAAGCCTCGTGAACTAAACGCGGTACTCGACTTTAAGAACCTCCATTGTGCAACGATTGCATAAAATACTATTTTGTCATAATTCAATGTCAAATTTAAAAATTCAGCTCTTTAAATTTTTTTTTAGTAGGCGCTCGAATATTTAGGCAGTGATTTGTACTGAGGTTTTTCTGTTTCTTTTTTTAATATGATCGTTAAGTAGTGATGTTTTTCTTTGTTCTCAGGTATATTCAAATACTATAATTATGAGACAAAAACAATTTTGTGGGAAATACAGAAATTTCCGAAACTATTTCGCCTAACCACCTCGGTATGTTTTTTTCCTTTTCTGTTATTTTAATTTTATTTTTCCTTGCTTTATAGACCCTAAAAAATCAAGCATTTAAAGGTTAAACATTTTATTAAAAGTGATCGCTTAGCATAGAGATATTTATTTGCCTAATAATATCCCTACTTTCACATTATCTGAACAAATTGGAATATGAACCAATTTAGAATGTGGACCAGTTGGGAATGTGGGCGAGATAGGATGTGAACAAAGTGAGCACAAACGGTAGAAAAAACACTATTCTGCTTGAGTAAAAAACCGATCGGTAGGTACCTACCTATGTTCTTACGCAGTGGTCCGAGTGGAGTGGCTCCCTCCAAATGGGGGCCTGAGACTGGAAATGCATATGACAAGCCCGCAGGCCAGAGGAGATGTACCGTTCTCGAGCACATTTCCCGATTTGTATGGAGAGATAACGTTCTCGACAACATTTCCCATACAATATGAGAAAAGTTTCCGAAAAAGGCACATCACTAGGCCTGACTATATGGCCAGTCAAAATAACTGCAGTAAAAATAGCCGTATGGTTAAAATTTATGGGAACAATAGCTTTTGCCCGCGACTACGTCCGCGTGGAACTTGGGAGTATGGAAGCAACCTCGTACAACACGATAGATATCCACCTAATCACCTTAATTAATAAAAGAGCGCCTAAGCAAATGTAAGAGCAATTGTGCTTTTGGTTTAATCATTACATTTTCTACAGGGTCATCAATATTATCATGAATTACTTGCTCACTTTTCAATCTTTTTAGGGATAATTTCCAGGATGAAAACTATCCTATGTCCTTCCTCGGATCTTAAACTATCTCCATGCCAAATTTCATCAAAATCGATTCAGCGGTTTAAGCGTGAAGAGGTAACAAACAGACAGACAGACAGACAGACAGACAGACAGACACACTTTCGCATTTATAATATTAGTATGGATGGATAGTATGGATATGGATTTTCGGATGAAAAGGTTGCTACACGAAAATCCGATAAATCCGCATATAACTCGCAACATTTTCGGTGGTTGGTTTTTTATACATTTTGTGTTTTAGGAGTGGCCATCAACCCTAGGAAATATACGGTAGCTGAATTGCAGCGGATTACACGTCGATATACGTTGGAATTGGCCAAGAAAAACTACATCGGTAGGTTTGCTCTTGCGATCTTTAAATTACTAAAAATTGTTTAATTATAACAAAAAAGAACCGACTTCAGAAAAAACTGAAAAGCCAAAAATAACCCTATCATATACAGATTACATTTGAGTCACCTTTTGAAGTCGGTGCCAAACCACTCAATTATTACTATGAAAACAGATGCCGCGGAAGTTTACGTGAGGTTTGCCACCGACTTCAAAAGGTGATTCAAATGTAATCTGTGCATGATCGGGTTATTTTATGCTTTTCAGATTTTTTTGAAGTCTGTTCTTTTTTGTTAAAATTGTTATTTCTTATTTTTTTATCTCTCTATCTCTCTTTTAAGTGATTCAAATATAATCACTTCACAAAAAATAACCGACTTCAATGAGCGAAATGGAACATACAATAACACTTTTATAGGATTTTCTCATGGATGTCTTTGTCAGAACTGGACCAATTTTAAATGGGACCACACGGGAAGCACCACCTTTCAACTAAAAAAGGAATCATTAAAATCGGTTCACCCAGTCGAAAGTTCTGAGGTAACAAACATATTTAAAAAAATAATACAGTCGAATTCGGAACCCTCCCTTTTTGAAGTCGGTTAAAAAATGCACTTACGAACCTGCATTGCAAATCGCAAATTTTAAATAAAATTGTGTTTGTGTACCAGGTGCTGGCGTAGACGTGCCGGCCCCTGATGTGAATACTTCTGGGAGAGAAATGTCTTGGATTGTTGACACCTACGTCAAGACTTTGGGTACGTAATTTGAATTTAGGTATAGTTATTGCCATGAATTCTTTCAGACTGCTTGACGATTTGACACATTAGGTTTCAGAGACATTAACGGAGCGGCATGCGTGACGGGCAAACCGATCAACGGTGGTGGCATTCATGGTCGTGTTGAGGCGACCGGCCGCGGTGTGTTCATGACCATCAACCACTTCATTCACGACGCCGCGTGGATGCAGATGATCAAAATCCCCCCTGGATTCAAGGTACATATGCTAGCTAAAGCTTGCTAGCGGTGGGCCGCAGACCGAGCTATCTCCAAGGACTAGGAAAGGCTCTCGATATCATTTAGAATATGCGAGATTGTAGTGACGTCGTCGTAATAGAAGGGGGCGTGCGCGTTCCAGTCTGAAAAAGACTTCGATTTATACATTTAAAAGCTACAGTGCAGCAGACTGACCTTGAGATAGGTGCAACAACCAGATGTTAAATTAAACGAATAACCTCTTTTTCATCAGGGGTAAAAAATGCAACATTGAAATACGTAACGCATTTGAAGTATACAATTTTACTCCATGAATTACATATTTTGCAAACCACACCAACAGGGCAAAACGGCAATCATACAAGGCTTCGGAAACGTGGGCAGCTACGCGGCCATCTATCTACACGAGCAGGGCGTTAAGATAATTGGGGTCGTGGAGTTTGACGTCAGCCTGGAGAAGGCCGACGGTATAGATCCTTGTGTGAGTATATTCAATCTATCTATTGTTTATACAACTTAAGTGACTTAAGTTTAATTTGCATTTTAAATTTGAGTTTCGCGTTGATTCCTAGTTATGTTTGCTGAGAATCTGATTTGGTGATTTCAGTTGGTCAGGTCTGGATCTAGGAACCAACCGGGGCACCTACCCTGGGCACCATTTCCAGAAGCGCCATATTCATATATTTAAAAAAAAATTTAACAAAAAAAAGAACCGACTTCAGTAAAACTAAAAATCCAAAAATAACCCGTTCAAGTACAGATTACATTTGACTCACCCTTTGAAGTCGATCCCAAACCACTGTTATTATATTTATATATTAAAGTTTACGTGAGGTTTGGCACCGACTTCAAAGGGTGAGTCAAATGTAATCTGTACTTGAACGGGTTATTTTTGGATTTTTAGTTTTACTGAAGTCGGTTCTTTTTTTTGTTAAAAATTTTTTTTTTTCGCTTTTTAGTGATTCATATAAAATACTTATGGCGGGGTGATCAGGGAGGTCTTGAACGAATGCATCTCGTTTTAATTATCTCCTAACTCCTAACCGTTAAGGAGTTGTACCTTCCATCATCAGTTCAGCATTGGAAGATGATGACTACCATATGCAAATACTTAAATAGTTTTAGAAAATATATGAAAAATATTATGACTGCCTATAAAATTTCAGGAATTCCTTCGATTCCTCATGGATCTCGTCATCCGATCTTCACCAAAATTTTATGGGACCAACCTTGAAATGTCTATTCATGAACCTAAAAAGAATTTTCCAAATCGACTCATAAATGACGGAGTTATGAGGTAACAAACATTAAAAAAAAAAAAAAAAAAAAAAAACATACAACCGAACTGAGAACCCCCTCCTTTTTTTGAAGTCGGTTAAAAAAAATAAACATCACAAGGCGCCTATCAGAAGGAGAGGGGGCGCTATACTAAGTTTTATGCAGGGCTGCTTTTGAAGTTTTGATGGAGATTTTAATAGTTTCCACTGTTTGCCACTTAGGAACTGATGAAGTATATGCAGGGCAACAAAGGCAGGGCGAAAGGGTTCCCAGGAGCTCAGGAAACGGACCCTGAGTTGCTGTACAAAGAGTGCGACATTCTCGTACTGGCCGCCTTGGAGAAGGCCATAAACCACGAGAACGCCGCCAAGCTCAAGTGCAAGGTGAGGGACAAGTATGGACGCTGAGCACGCCGGTTTACGGTTGGCCGGTCAATACCATTGTGCGACTTGTGCGAGAGCGCTATGCGCGTGCGATAGAGATAAGTACCTAATGGCGGGTCACTGTACAAAATTCGTTTAATATTATAAATTGTTTATCAAGCGGTGTATGTTTGTAAAGCGGTGGTAGCCTAGTGGTTAGGGCATGCGACTTTCAATCCGGAGGTCGCGGGTTCGAACCCGGCCCGTACCAATGAGTTTTTCGGAACTTATGTACGGAATGTCATTTGATATTTACCACTCGCTTTTCGGTGAAGGAAAACATCGTGAGGAAACCACCTAAGCCCAATAAGGCCTAGTTTCCCCTCCGGGTTGGAAGGTCTGATGGCAGTCGCTTACGTTAAAACTAGTGCCTACGCCACATATTGGGATTTAGGTAGCCGACCCCGATTGAGAATTCACTCTCTACAAAGATATGGGACAAAGGCTGGGAGGATGATGATTATAAATTGTTTATCATTCGTCACTGCGACATCAAGGCGACGGGTAATGCGAAACTAACGCCACTTTCGACTTTTTTCTTATACCTTCATAATCTGATATGTTTTAGAAATAGCTGAAGTCTAGGAGCTAGCAAAACACCTTTAATATTTATTAAATCACGATATACAATTTGTTCAGTGTAGTTCACCCTACAAAACTTGTTCACGTCAAAAGCGGCCACAATAGTTTTGGGCAAGTTTTTAGAGACAACTAAAGAACAAGAAATTGTGTATTAGTAGATTGTTAACCAAGGGTAGAAAGTGACCCATTGCACCCGAGATATTTCTGGCGCTCGAACGAAGTGAGAGCGCCAATAGTTCGAGGGAGAAATGGGTAATTTCACCCGAGTTAAACACTCTACTTTTCATTTCGACTGCGAGGAAAATAACATGTCATTTTTAACCAGTAATTAATAAAAGACACGGTATTTATATTCAATCTCGTGTTCCCGCTTTTTCTATTGCAAACTTTCATTATTATTATTTTTAATAGAAAGAAATATATACGTACCGTCAACATTAAAAAAAAAAACAAATCCAATGGTTTCTATTTTGTTTTTTATCTAAATGTACGATTCTATCAATAAATCAGGGACAGAATTATATGTATGTATTATGAATATAATCAAATATAATGCATATTTATATATAATAATTAGATTTAAATAAATTAAGCTTGCATATATCTAACTTTTAGTGACATTTTTTCAATAGCCACTTACCACGGCCGACTAGATTGTACCTAATTGAGTTGGTCACGACATGCATCTAGATGGCACTTATATTTGACTCCGTGGCAATTAAAAAAAAATTACTTTCCACCCTAGGGATGGAAAAGCTATTTTCCACCCGGCTATCTACTCATGAAAATGACACTTTCTGAACAGGAGAGATGAAAAATAATTTAATAAATACTATGTGTTTTTCCAGTTCCTCAAATATTGAAATTACTGGAAATTGATCTGGTTTAGAAGATATAATAAAAATTTGTAAGTGGCGCTAGTTTCGCATTACCCGTCGCCTTAACAAGTGTAAGAAGTGGCCATACCTAATACAGTGCTCGAACGCGCTCACTCAAGGGACTACTTCCCATTGACCAAGAATCATGAAATTTGGCAAAAAGCAATGTTTTATATCACAAGCAAAGGAAAAATCCGCAGACCTTGAATTTGCAGTTACATCACCAAAAAATGGCTTTGTATTTTTGTGGTAAGGACAGCTGGATGCGCGACCCCGACTCGCACTTGTTCCGCCTTTTCAATGCATAATAATATAATGTTTTGAGCAGATGATAGGCGAGGGAGCGAACGGGCCGACCACGCCGGCGGGAGACGCGGTGCTGCGCCAGAAGGGCATCCTGGTGCTGCCCGACCTGCTGGCCAACGCGGGCGGCGTCACCGTCTCCTACTTCGAGTTCCTCAAGAACCTCAACCACGTCAGCTTCGGCAAACTCAGCATCAAGTTCTGGAAGGACTCCAACACTGCACTCTTAGGTGAGCGATGAAAGTGAAAGGAAAACCCTGTTAGTCCTATATTCTACCAGACGGACACGCGTGCTCCGCAATTTTTTTTATTTTTAATACGGCGCTAGAGTAGGCGTCCCCTGTTCTGTGTTTATAATTTTAATTATACTAGGGAAACTTAGTAAGCGCAGTTGGATCACTTCATGATTACGTGATGCGTCTAGAAGCCGGTAAACAGAAGACCAAGCCTGTACGAATTGAAGAGTAACGCGCGTAAACGAACCACGAACGTTAACTATTAGAGTACCGTTGAGTTAAGGCTTAAAAAGGCGTCTGAAAAAAATACTTGTTGCAGATTCTGTTGAGCAATCCCTCAAGAAGTCGAAAATTGACGCGAAGATAGAACCCACGCCGGCATTCGGGCGCATGATCTCGGGCGCCGACGAGGAGCTGCTCGTCAACTCGGGCCTTGAATATTCTATGACTAAGGCCTGCAATGTAAGCATGTTATTTTCACTTCGATGCGAAACTAATAGAACTGACCCTTAGATGGACGGCGAAACAAAACCGGGCAAAATGCCATGAATCAACGACTACTTTTCACATCCCGATAACAAGGGCCCCAACCGATGATTTTCCACAGGTCGGAATGGTAGTAGTTACGTCACTGGCTTAGATATCATACATTTAACACTTTCGACACCAACAACCCGGAGGCGGGCGCTCGTAAACTTTGATCAGATGCCGGCCAATCCGGTAACCATGTTGATGCTATAAAACTCGGCTCGGCCGGTTTCTGGGATATGTCTTACTTTTTTGTCTGGTTGCGAAAGTGTGTTCCGAAATTACTTAAATAGTTTATATGTCAATTGAGGATGTCCATTTGCTTTGGCTGGTTCCTCCGAGCATACATAGCCCTCTCCTCTCCATTACTCTTTAGGCTTCCTGTTTATAAGGCCCATAGTGAACACACGCTGTTATGGTTACCAATGTTATAGGTAATTAATTGCTCGTATAATTAGGTATCGGACTTCTCATAGCACGGTAGGACGTTAGGGAGCTATGGAGCCGATTAAAACATTAAAATCATACTCAAACTCATTAATTTATTTAATTCCAAAGTGCCTTTATGGTTATTGTGGTAAAAAAGTATTGAATTACTAAAATTATAAATCAAATAAAAAAAATACTGTCACAACCTCGTCAATTTCATTATAATAATAAAATTGACGATTTTATGATTTTTCTCGTCATCATTCATTCATTCAATTTAGTTTACTCAAGAAAACATGGAAAAAGTGTTGAAATTATTTACGAATTTTATGATGACGGAAAAAACAATGCCTACACAAATAAGGTCTGTAAATATTATTCTAACCTTGTTCCTTGACTATAAAATTAAAATTGCGAATTAAATACCTACACTTGTGAGTATTTAAATGCTAAATATTGGCTTCAGAGCTGTCTAACGTGCTACCGTGCTACGAGACAGTAATAGAATGACAAACAACGTGGTAGACAAGTTCTGATTCATATTAATCATTTTTTGTAACTGCAGAATGTGATGCGAGCGGCGAAGGAGCATAACTTAGGCCTGGACGTTCGCACCGCCGCCTATATAACCGCTATCGAGAAGATATTCCTCACGTATGACGAACAGGGACTTGCGATTTGAGCCAACCCTCCTAGTACTTACAGTGTGACAAACTTATCGTTAATTCACTTCCGCGAGATCGAATCAAACAGTTTGATTGTGAAATGGTGCATCGAACTATTCGATCCCTAGATAAAACGATGGCGAACCGATAACTAATTACAAACTTTAATGAAAGAAAAATAAGGTTAGTTATTAGGCGTTTAAAAGAGATCCATCCATTAAATAAAAGCGCCGACTTCTGCTTAATTTCAATCGTATGGTCGTCACTAATTTATCAAAACAACGTAATGTTGGATGACAAATTAAATAGACGGCTGACTGTATTGTTTTTCAATGGCTTGAAGTATTTTTTTACCTTTTTGTTTTCATGTAAGACGAATAAATGGCATGTCAGTTCACGTCGATGTTAGCAACGCCTCCAGATAGATAAGTCGGTGACACTGGGTACTAATGCATTCCAATTGTTACGTTATTTATAGAATCATTAAATTTAAATTTAGCAAACTTGATACTATAACAATCTATAGTATAAATATAATTGGAATTTCTTATGGAGTTTTATTTTTGCTATCTTCTCATTTTAAACTCGTGGACGATCAATGATCATACTTTGTCATGTACAGATAGCAGCAGAAGTTGCTACGCTTGCCAAGAACTCAAAATTGTATACACACCAACTCTATTATCAAGAGAAAATAAGGGCTGTTACCGATCATTGTGAGCGTGTGATTCTACTGCTTTGTTACTTACTTCTGCTGCAAACTGTACGAGTAAATGTATTTTGACAAGTAAAGCCATATAAAAGGTTATTTTGGCTTTACTGCGTAGGTATTTTCGCAGGCTTATTTCGAAGTCTTCACGTTGTATTTCACTTATCTTAAATGTCTGTAGGTACAACCTGTACAATGATTGTTATCTTGTTAATAGAGTCCGTGTGCATATTATTTTGAGCACCGTTAAGTTAACGCTAGAGAGAATACTTTCTGGCGTTCACGTTCACATTCCATTAGTTGGCAACTTCGTAGTTAGTAAGATTCCTAACGCTAGGTAACAAGCTAGGAAGTTGACAAAATGGGAATGTGGCCAAAGTGAACGAATCTTCCACTTAATACTTCATGACAATAATCATATGTGGGCGAAGTTCGACTTGCTAGTCTGTCAAAATAAAGTGTGAAGTCATTGGTTATTTATTATATTGTTTAATTCGTATAATATTCTGATAAGAGAAAATAAGTCGCAGTTACTAAATAATTTATACCTTCATATACTTTAAATTACACGATATATTGAAAGTCTCAGCCACTATATATTAAAGTCTTAGAATAAATACGCCTAAAACGAGAGTCTTCATACAACAGCGGGGCTAGCATATCTGCCGCGACGTCCCTTGTCGCGTGACTCAACATCACCTGTCTTGCTCCCACAGTAATGAAAGAAAAGTGACAGGTAGTGTTTGTCGCGCGTCAAAAAGTCGTTTATCACAGTTATGCTAGGCGTGCTGATCTGCGAAAAATGAAGCAACATTTGGTTTTATGTGTACGTGTCTATGTCACAATTCGAAAAATCTTAACAGGGATTTGCTAAAATTGTTTTTATAGTATATGTCTTTTAAGGCATATACACTGAAATATATTAACCGTAACTACTATTTTTCGATTTCCTATTATTGTTATGTACGTGATTTGCCATGATTTTGCCGGTGTCGCTATTTTCGAAGTTGTCCGAATTTATAAAATCTGGCTGACTCGTAGGCTCCAGATATCCCTCGAATTTAATTCCTTTCTAACCACTCTGAAATTGAAAAAAGTCGTCCCTTTTTTTCTCTCTACCTTCTGGTGTGAGGATCTTTGGTCGAGCACCCTCACCTATCTACAACGGTTCTCGATATATATATATATATATATATAATAAAATATACATATATCTCATATCAAATAAGTAATTAAATTTTATTTGGGATGAATATACTATTTTTTTACAAATTCGGAATCAGGAGCCCCAAACTCCCTGAGCCGCCCCTAATTACACAAAATTTAGGGGAAATAATTTCCCGTATAATAGCAACACTACATCAAAATGTCACTCTGTAAATTGTGTGACGAAAGTTACCCATACATTTTGTATGACTAACTTTCGTCACACAAAGGAAGCCATCGTATTTTATGTTAACTAAGCTTTTAACTGGCTGCCCGACGTTTCATATAACTTCACTTAATCTATTTTGGTTTGATATACCATTACTTTGTATAATGTAACGAATGGTATAATATTGTTTTAGATAATTTTCAAATGATCTAATATAACAATTGATATAATGGTTTATAGGTATAATTACTTTTAGTATAATGTACATTTACTATATTTATTACTTGGTATAAAACGTATTTATCATAATGACTTACTTGATATAATTCGTCAATGCTATAAACTACAGAAGATATGTTGATGTTACTATTCCGGCTGTCATCCCCTATATCACCTTAAGGCAGGTCGGACTTGGCTTAGGTTAGGTACGACGACGAGCGAAGCGAGGAGGAGTGTTAGGTTGAATTGCGACCCTAACGAGCGAGCGAAGCGAGCGAGCCGCGCATGTCCAACTTGGCTTATGATTCCTAACATTACCTATTACACTATAAGGCAGGTCCGACTTGGCTTAGGTTAGGTACGACGACGAGCGAAGCGAGGAGGAGTGTTAGGTTGAACTGCGACCCTAACGAGCGAGCGAAGCGAGCGAGCCGCGCAGGTCCGACTTGGCTTACGATTCCTAACATTACCTATTACACTATAAGGCAGGTCCGACTTGGCTTAGGTTAGGTACGACGACGAGCGAAGCGAGGAGGAGTGTTAGGTTGAACTGCGACCCTAACGAGCGAGCGAAGCGAGCGAGCCGCGCAGGTCCGACTTGGCTTACGATTCCTAACATTACCTATTTCACTTTAAGGCAGTATTTATATGAAAACGCTATTATTCTAAATAGTATGTACTAGCGACCCACCCCGGCTTCGCACGGGTGCAATGCTGATAAATTGGGTGAATCAACTTTTTTGTGTTGTTTACTCTGTCCCCGTTGTCCAAGTGACATCTTCATACTGTTTCATAGAAAAATGCTTAGGTTGTCCGAGGGACAAATTTTGCGTAACCATAGCAACAAGGTGTACTTAAAAGTTGATTCACCCAATTATGCATGTATTATACATATAAACCTTCCTCTTGAATCCCTCTATTTATTAAAAAAACCCGCATCAAAATCCGTTGCGTAGTTTTAAAGATTTAAGCATACAAAGGGACATAGGGACAGAGAAAGCGACTTTGTTTTATACTATGTAGTGATGTTAAACAAATTTATGTGATAAATATGTTATACGAAAGTATAATTATGCATATTGTCAATTATGTCATTTAGCCTATTATATCAATCGATAATTAGAGAAAAGCAAAATATAGGAGATAACCATTATATGAAACGTAACATTATATGAAACAACTTTATATCAATCGATTGTATATCAAGTGTATGTTAGTTTATCTAATAATTATTATTAAGACAGAGACGTTTTGCTTGTGACATTCACGCTGTGACAGATGCGCACACGGACACTTTCAAGCGCGAACTAGGTTTCTAGGCGTATTTATTCTAAGATTGAAGTTTTCTGGACATGGCGCACAACACACAATTTGCCATCTTTTAAAAAGGTACATAATTGAAACGTTATCTTTAATTCATGTCATTATCAATGCTAATAAATAAAACAATTATAAAGCTTATGGCGTGCATTAACGCGTATAAGTATAGCCAAAGAGAATATAACACTAAGTATAGCTTTATAGGTATCTGATATTTAACGGAATGCAATACCGTTCTTGATTCTTGGTCACGCGCAATCCTGTTTTACTAATTCGAGAATATCTGTCTGATACTATTCCTTTACTATCACTTTCACACGCGGCAAATGTACTTACCGCTCGGAATTTGATAGCATCTTTTCGACAAAAACGAATGGCGTTTCAACACTCATTACTTATTTCTTTTGTCATTCTACTGAAATGTGTCTAAAATTATGATTGCATACCTTAAGTCTCACTCTCACTTAAGTTTTGACGATCCCAAACTACAGCCTAGCCTGTTCCCTGTTATCCCTGAACCATTGCACAGTCTCCTGTATAGCCTGCTCAAAGGGCGTGAACCTAAAGTCCTTGTGAAGGGACCGCAGTTTCTTGTTGGAGGCGGTCTTCTTGTACTGCCCGTCGGCGCTGCTTGTGTCGTAGACTAGCGTGCCTTGGAATCCATAGGCTTTCTTGATGGCCTCCGCTACCGCGCTTATGGACATCTCGTCTTCTTCATCCACTGTGGAAAATAAAAATATAAAATAGAATCAGGTATGGTATAATTTCTTTCGAGTGAATAAACATAAACATTTTTTTTTAAGTGCCATACGTCAAGAATGTGCTTTGTCACTTACGATTTGATTTGGCTCAGAACAAGACGCTTGAAAATTTTAAAATTGTCAGATTACGTAAAAGCTACAATTTACCATATAACAGATACAACAGTTGAGATAGGCATGGCGGCGCGCTTGCGTTTCTCTAGCGGGCTGGTGCAAAATCAAGTAGTTAGCGTCGAAAGTATCGAGTTGAAATGGCCATCGACCGTTAATTTAGAGATGGTGTAGTAAATGTAGTTTGTGTGAACTTAGTATAAGTATATATAACTATATATATATATATATATATATATATATCAGACAACCTCACACAAATCAACCTAGTCCCAAATTAAGCTCAAGAAGGCTTGTGTTATGGGTACTAAGCGACGAAATACATACTTATATAGATAAATAAATATTTAAATACATAGAACATCCACGACCCAGGCACAAATATTCGTGTTCATCACACAAATATTTGCCCTTGCCGGGATTCGAACCCGCGACCGTCGGCTCAGTAGGCAGTTGCTTAACCACTGCGCCAACCGCGTCGTCAAAATGTAAGGCAATTAGTATAGCCTGTCCGATCTCTAAGATCAAATGAAGTCACTTTCGGACAAGGTACAAACAACCGTATACATGTAAATTTAAGGTCGTTTTTCACTTGTGCCAGTTTGACAGAATTTGGTCTTAAAATTCCGGATAGACTATAACAATGGCTACCTGATAGCATAATGGGCTCGACACTATCGTAGTTGCGCAGCACCCACAGGAACAGCCGCGCCAGGTCGGGCGAGTAGATGAACTGTCGCAACGGTTTCCCGCTGCCCAGTACTGTGAACGTCGTGTCGCCTGCGAACGTTATAATAACAATGTGTTATATTATATACGTTATATCGTGGTCCAAAGGTCGCTCCCATAGCGAAATCTAAGCATAGGAACTTGACTTATAATGGAATATATATGAAACTTATGGGGATAAGGTTCAGTTTTGGCCAAACGCAATTTTAATCATAAGTTACATATCTGGGGGCACGGTAGTGCCCCCGCCAAGACGAGCAAAAAAGAAGCGGGGCACTACCTACCTTTTCTCGAACCGTTTCGTCTAATTTTTAAACCCTCATAGCTTCGTCCCAGTTAACACCAGAGCGCCCAAATTCACAGGTTAAGATGCAGTTAGGGAACATATAAAATGTACTTAATTAAATTGATCTAGCTTTTCTACTTTAGGTTTTATTGGTACCTAAAATACGCCGATTTTGCCACTCACTTATACACTGACGTATCAAAACCTCTGGGGTACTTCCCGATGACCTAGAAAGCTGAAATTTGGTATGTAAGCTAGGTTTAGTACATAAACAATAGAATAATTCTGAAACTTGGAACTTTTACACCCCAACCCCTTAAACTAGGGGAAGGAAGTTTGTATGAGACTTCTACAAATTTTGATACTAGAGGTCTGAAAATTGATATAGGGACTCCTTGTTATAAATAATAAAATACATGTTCTAGGATTTTTAGAAAATCACCCCCCACCCTTTAAATAAGGGGATGAAAGTTTGTATGGGTTCTCCAAAATGAGGGATAAATGTGTATATATATGGGGTAAACGTAAGTATTTCTTAAATACACAATTATTACTACTTACCTAGAAACGCTACAGCACAAAAAAAAAACCTAAAAATTCAAAACTACTTTACAAAAAGAAATGAGATCCCACCAAAAACATTTCATGTAAAATTAGCGGCCAAGACTCACATGCTCATAACGCTTTTGCTATTATTACTACTAACTTACAGACGCTATGGCCCAAATAAATGAAAAAACTAGGGTACCTTACAAAAATAAATGAAATCCCACCAAAAACATTTCATGTAAAATTGGCGGCCAAGACTCACATGCTCATAACGCTTTTTCTGTAAAAAGTTATCAGATCCCTGGAAAAGCCAAGCCCCTAAGCCCTGAGTTTACTAATCCTACACCTTGGCTTCAAAGGTATGGCTTCGCCGTTTCATAAAATACCGTAAATAAGTCTAATGGACTGTAAAGCCTATATGGTAAGGAATTAAGTTTATATTTTTTTTTTTTTTTTAATTTATTTACCAACAAAAAACATACATAAAATACAAATTTAAGTAATTTCTCGCCAAACTGCAACGTTTATTGGCGAGACGCGCTCAATTTTAATAAAACAACTTAGCGTATCTTATCAACATAATAAGCAATGACGAGATATCTCCTTCTCGACAACAACTTCCGCAGTTGAGGTATCCGATTGTAATAGGGTAGGATGAGTTCTTTCAACCTGCTGACAGCATGTTATTGAGAAGGAAATCCCTAAGCTTTGATTTTAACAGTGTTTTTCTTAATTTTGGTTCTTGTCTTAGCAAATCTATCTTATTAAATATTTTTGGTACTAGGAATTTGGACATTCTTTCACCATAATAATTTTTTACTTTTGGTTGAACATATTTTTTTTGTTTTACACTTCTAGTTTCATATCTCTTATTCGTATTAACTTTGTACTCTTCGCTGTAGTAGTGTTCTAAACCTATCAAATATTTAATTTTTTCATCAACTGGCAGGATTTTACATAACGGGAATAATGTATCATACTCTTTATTACAGTTTTCTTTTACGTTCTTGCTTACAAGGAATTTAATTAATCTTATTTGTAAAGTTTTTATATATCTAATGTAGGTCATAAATGTTCGCCCGTATACAATGAGCCCGTAGCTGATAAGCGAATCGGCAAGTGCATAATATACAACTCGTAATGTGTCCCTATTTAATATTTTGCTTAATAGATAAAATTTCCCTAATACAGACCTGAGCCGGTTACAAACATCGCTAACATGTGGTTTCCAGTTAAACTTTGTGTCAATCGTAAGGCCTAGATATTTAAATGTCTCAACATACTCTAACTTAGCGCAGCTACATTGCAATTTGCTCATATGTAGGCAGTCGTATGTGTGTCCTATTATATCCAAGTCTTTCCCGGCAACAAGTTTAGCCTGCTGGTTATATGGCGAGTGTATATGCATGCATCTGGTTTTCGAGAAGTTTATTAGGATACCATTATCGTGCGCCCACATAGTAATGCGTTCAAAATCCTCTTGTATGCACTTCTGTATCTCTGGTACATCCTTCGAGGCGTAGACCATGCACATGTCATCTGCATACATATACACCCGACACCTTTTTACAACATTTGAAACACTATTAACATGCATCACATATCCGACGGGTCCGAAGACGGATCCAGTTGGCACCCCGAGTTCCACGTTTGCCTCGTCTCCCGTGACCCCCGCGATACTTGTGCTAATTTTTCTGCCTGTCAAAAAACTTTTGAACCAATTGTTCGTAGGGCCACGAATACCGCATTCGTCCATCGCCTGTAACAAGACGTCATGGTCCAGGGTATCAAAGGCCTTTTTATAGTCTATAAAAAGTGCTATTACCTGATTACCCGAGTCAAGACAACTGTTTACATAATCAGAGAACCCCATTAACGCCGAGATAGTACTGCGGCCTTTCCGAAAGCCATGTTGGGTGTCTGAAAGTACACTATGCTGCTCCAAGAACCTACAGATTTGACCAACTATAATTTGTTCAGTAATCTTATCGATGACAGATAGGATGGCTATGGGTCTATAGTTTATGTATTCTAAGTGGCTACCAGACTTGTAAATCGGCCGTATTATCGCATTCTTGAGCTGGTCAGGATATACACCATTATTTAGACAGGCATTCACTAACTGAGCAATAATAGGACTTAACTGATTCCCCAAATACTTGATATCTTTCACCCTTATGTGATCTAAACCTGCCGCTTTTTTACATGACAACATATTTATAACCTTTTCTACGTCTGCCGGACTCACTCTGGTATACCTAAAACTCGAATCACACGGTTTCACATAATCCTCTCTCTTTAAAAACATTGTGTTACATTTGTGTTTAATATTCTGAATTTCCTGTGTAAAAGTTATGGAAAACTTTGTACAAATACTACTAATACTTTCTGTTTTCCCTAAATATCTTAATATAACATCATCTAAACTATTGTTACTATCATGAAGACATAAACTAACATAATATATATTATCATGAAGACATAAACTTAACTTCTTGATATCGTATGGGCCAGACGGTCCGTTGAACTTATTTACGTTACTTTATGAAACGGCCAAGCCATACCTTTGAAGCCAAGGTGTAGGATTAGTAAACTCAGGGCTTAGGGGCTTGGCTTTTCCAGGGATCTGATACCTTTTTACAGAAAAAGCGTTATGAGCATGTGAGTCTTGGCCGCCAATTTTACATGAAATGTTTTTGGTGGGATAATGTATTTGCTAAGAACATATTCTGCCGAATCGAACTCCATGTCGGTCCAACTATGCCCATTTATTGGAAAACTTTTTTCTTTACCATAGTTCGGTAAACAGTATCCTATAACCATCTTTGGATGTCCCTGACCCAAAATTGATTAAAATCCGTCCAGCCGTTTTGGCGTGAGTAGACGAGAGATTTTCCCAAAAGATGGAGCAGTACGGCTAGCGCCGCGAGACAGTACAAACCCTGCATCGTGCTTTTAAGATTTTTCCCGAAATAATTACCGGAAGTAGTTTTCGATACAATTTTATAATAGGCTATTTGACTGATGTTGAATTCTACAGCGTACTGTAGTTATATGAATAAAATTAGCTAAATATTTCACGAAACAAAGAAAAAACATCCAGAAACATATATCTTTTTTGGAAATATGTGACTTCAAAGGTACGCTAATTTTATGATTTTTTTTTTAATCCAAAATAAATTTTGAAAATGTTTTCAGAATCCTCATAATTTTACGAAACCATAATTGTATGACAACTATTAACTTAAACGCACTTTTTCACGGTGAAAATGACAAATTTCTTAATTTTTCCATACAATTATTGGTACCTATACCGGCCTGTGACGTCACTAGCCTGACGCGTTTTGTATGGAGCTTTTTAGCGCTACGTAGGAATGTTGAACTTTGACGGTCATTTCTGACTTTTAGAGCAGTTTAAATGTAGTCAGTCCCATATAGACATTTGATCACAATAAAAAATAGAATCGATTGAAATCCTCAAAAAAAATTAGTCAACATGCCTATAGTATAGATAACCCACCGTTCGTCATGGCGTCGTCCATCCTGCGCACCAGCGCGGGGATGACGTGGCTGGAGCGCAGGCTGTAGTTGTCGCGCGGCCCGAACACGTTGCACGGGATCACTGACGTGAACACGCGCTTGTGCTGCTCGTGGTAGCCTCTGGAATAGTATAGATAACCCACCGTTCGTCATGGCGTCGTCCATCCTGCGCACCAGCGCGGGGATGACGTGGCTGGAGCGCAGGCTGTAGTTGTCGCGCGGCCCGAACACGTTGCACGGGATCACTGACGTGAACACGCGCTTGTGCTGCTCGTGGTAGCCTCTGGAATAGTATAGATAACCCACCGTTCGTCATGGCGTCGTCCATCCTGCGCACCAGCGCGGGGATGACGTGGCTGGAGCGCAGGCTGTAGTTGTCGCGCGGCCCGAACACGTTGCACGGGATCACTGACGTGAACACGCGCTTGTGCTGCTCGTGGTAGCCTCTGGAATCAATGTCATCATGAAATTGCGTTAATACTTCATAGAAAACTCGATACTTTATAATAGTATATATTTAATTGGCTGCGATAAAATATAGATCTATTTATTACCCAGCGACGTGGTTGGCCCAGTTTGTAAGCACCTGCCTACTGAGCTGGCGGTCCGGGGTTCGAATTCCGGCCAGGGCAAATATTTGTGTGATGAACTCGAATGTTTGTGCTTGGGTCGTGGTTGTTCTATGTATTTAAGTATATATTTATCTATATAAGTATGTATATTGTCGACTGATACCCATAACACAAGCCTTCTTGAGCATAATTTGGGACTAAATCGATTTGTGTGAGGTTGTCAGATATTTATTTATAATATTAGTAGGAAATAGGTTGGTATGGGATACTAAGTAGATTTACCTGTTTAACACATCAACCATACGTTTTGCGTAGCTGTATCCGTAATTGGAGGAATGCGGCGGACCATTGTGAACCTGAACCAAGTAAACACATTCATTGGCATCTTACATATACATAACATACATTTCCAATAGGATTAATAGTGAAAGCACAAATAAATCATATCATTCTTTTATATTTGAACATTGATAAAATAATGCAACGCAATATTATTGAAGGTAACTTTGAGTAAACCTTCGTATTTCTTATTTCTATCTCTAATAAATCTTAATATTCTTATAACAAAACTAGAAGGTGTAGGTAACTAACTTCGTCCGCGTAATCTTTTTTCTTTACCGGAGTCGCAAAATCAACACGTCCTATAAAACACACGTCCTTTGGATGTCCAATTATCCCTGTACCAAAATTGTTTAAAATCCGTCCAGCGATTTCGGCGCGATGAGCGGTCAAATGAATTTTCAACACTCATACAAATTCTGCATAGCGTTGTGAAGATTTTTCGCCAAATAATGACTTCTCCATAGAAAACTCATTTTCAATACTATATTAGAATTTTTATAGATGAATGCTCTGCTAATGGATTACCATGGTTTCATCAATGGGGTATGTGGTCTTGTCGGGGAATATACATGTGGAAAGGCAGGAGACCACCTTCTTCACATTGTACTTATGGCAGGCCGCCAGGACATTGTCATTTATAGCCATGTTTTCCCTCTGAAAAAAACAAAGGAAAAAAAATATATTATCGTCTTCGTCGTCTTCAGTAGGACACTCTAGTAGAGAATAGTAGTTGTGGTTATATTGATCATATATTAAAAAAATATAAGTAATTAAATGGGTGGGTTCATATAAATGGCAATGCACATTAGACATTATACCCAGTTGAGAATAAGCGCAGTAACCCAGTAAACTGAGCAAAAGCAAACAAAATTGTTGCTACGAATAGGTAACCATGGCGTGAATTTTTGATTTTTGCAATGCAGTTGATGCTGCACAGCATCAACTGCATTGCAAACACCACATGGTGTCTTAGGTTGCAAACAACATAAAATTAAATTTCGCATCAACCTCACCATCTAAAGAAATATTTTTTTGCTTTAAGTAGTAAGGTAGTTTTCTGCACTTCACTAATGTTTTTACACTTAAATTAGTTTTTGATCACAATAGAAACCAAATTTACACTTATTTTGAATCATAAGTCTATGATGATTAGCTACCCTTCACGGTACTCAAATTAATTATAGACCCCCAATATTATGAAGATTACGATTTGTTTTTTTATTTACAGTAGGAGGACTTACAGAAGTAATCTTAGCTAATTCATCAATTGATGCTTGCATGGACACCATGTGGTGTCTTAGGTTGCAAACAACATAAAATTAAATTTCGCATCAACCTCGCCATTTAAAGAAATATTTTTTTGCTTTAAGTAGTAAGGTAGTTTTCTGCACTTCACTAATGTTTTTACACTTAAATTAGTTTTTGATCACAATAGAAACCAAATTTACACTTATTTTGAATCATAAGTCTATGATGATTAGCTACCCTTCACGGTACTCAAATTAATTATAGACCCCCAATATTATGAAGATTAGGATTTGTTTTTTTATTTACAGTAGGAGGACTTACAGAAGTAATCTTAGCTAATTCATCAATTGATGTAACTCTTCATGATACTTACGAGGGTTGTTTGATAAATACCCGTGTTTAGAAAAAAACAACAAAGGTTTGTATTTGTATACGTGTATATTTATTTTTCTACATAGTCACCTTCCAACTCTATACACTTGTTCCAACGGTGTTCTAGCTTTATAAGCCGTCTAAAAAAAAGATTTCGGAAAGTCGTGAAAATAGGCCTCCGTGGCGGCAATGACCTCTTCATTGGACGAAAATTTCTTTCCACCGAGCCATTTTTTAAATTTGGGAATATGAAGAAGTCACAGGGAGCCAGGTCTGGGGAATAGGGCGGATGAGGCAGCAATTCATAATGTAATTGCTTTAATTTGGAGTCTGCGATTCTTGAGGAGTGAGCTGGTGCATTATCATGATGAAAGAGAATATTGCCTGGTTATCGTTCTTCTTTTTTGTAAATAATCAGTATGGATGATTCCCTGCGAGTCCCAAAAAACAGTCGCCATGACCTTTCCGGCCGATGGAACGGTCTTCGCCTTCTTTGGAGCTGATTCCCCCGGCAAAATCGACTATTTAGACTGTTCTTTACTTTCTGGGGTATAGTGGTGTATCCACGTTTCATCAACAGTCACAAAACGCCGAAGGAACTCACCCGGACTACTTTCGTACTTATCTAAACAGTGCCTTGAAATTTGCTTCCGGGTGAGCTTTTGTTCCTCGGTGAGCAAACGCGGCACCCACCTCGCCGAAACCTTCTTCATGCCTAATTTGTAATTTGTGTTCTAAAATGTGCTGCACGCGTTCAATCGAAACATTTACAATGTCGACAATTTCTCTAAGTTTTATTCGGCGATCGCTTAATACAATATTCTCAATTTTTTTACCATATCACCTGTGGTCACCTCAACAGGACGTCCTGGGCGATCTTCATCAAAGATGGACGTTCTGCCTCGTTTAAAAAGTTCGTGTACATAATTTCAGCCAGTAACAAGAATAACTTTTTAAAACGTGTATTTATCAAACAACCCTCGTATTATGTAGTTGTCCATTTCCATTATGTATTATCTATAGAAGCTGTATTTGCTATTATAGGAGGGTTTGTTCACTGATACCCTTTATTTACTGGATTATCTCTAAATCCCTATTTATTAAAAATTAAATTTTTTACAATATAGGGTAGATTGTAGTATTTTAAGAAGTGGACTGTGTGATCTAAAATGTGGACTGTATTTTAGATTGTATTTTAAAATTAAATTTGAATATCTTTAAAAGCAGACAACGAATATGACATTTTAGATGGTGGATATTTAGTATTTTTTTTTACTAAAAGTTGAACTACTTTATAGTTTCCTAGATGCTACAAATATTAAGATATTTACATTTTTAACTTACGAATAATGTGTGGACTGAGTGAGCACTTACAAACATGTATTATCCAAAAATCTGCCATGTTAGCGGTTTGTTTTGTATTTTACAAATTCCCATATGAGTTTTACTAAACTATACACATATATAGAAGTTTCAATCTGCAGTTTTTCTATCTGAAATTGGGTTTTCGAAAGTGTGCGGATTGAGTGAGCATACGAAATTATTTGTAAAACTTTAAATATGTAACCAGGTGATCTACAAATTATTACCAACCTTAAGCATAGGTTTTACTAAAAATTAGTATATAAATATTTCGTTGGTAGTTTGTGAGAACTGAGTGAGCACACATTAATGAATGTATTAAATGTTTATTTATCGTTTTACAAATTAATCAATTAGTTTTACAATTGTTTTAGAACTTTTACTAAATGATCAGCACATTTTTTCTCATTTTTGAAAGGTGCTCACTCAATCCACACGCACACTTAAAGTGTGACATACCTAAGGAGCGTTGCAAACGCTCCATGCAAATGGCTACCTAACCATGACATCATAAGAAGCCATTATGTGTATGGCAAAACAAATTTGCCGGGTCTTATTAAAATGGGCTGTGCTGGGTATAATACATAATCAGAACTCGTCGGCTGAGCCCAATTTGTTAATTATTTTACAATCCTGCATACATGCAGCCTCCATTTTTATTGGATTCCCTAATCTGGAGTAGTGCTCTGACTCCTGAGCTACCGCGACGTTACGCACATAGCGTAAATTTACGTCTCACGCCCTCTGTAACAGTTTTAGTTTTTTAAATATAAGCACATACATCATTCTTCTGGGATGTGTGTTTACTGTTTACGATGCCAGCCAAGTGCTAGGACAACAGAAAGATGTTGTTATTGTCAATGTTTCATAGAATTACTACATTCATTATTCTCTTTATGAATACAAAGTTTAAATATAAATATAAAATATTACATTGCAGTTAGGGAACGAACCCACCTAGAGTGTAGTGCTCTGACACCTAAGCTACCATGAAGTTACACACATAATTATCAAGTTATTTTAAAAATTAATATGTACTTCAACAACTTACAAAGAAGTCTAAATTATGAGCCATGTTGTGGAACAGGCCCCCGACCATGGCAGCTAGATGGATGACATGTGTGGGCTGGTGCTTACTGAACAGGGCTTCCGTCTGCTGCTTGTCTCTATAAACATTAAAACCAATCATATTGGCAAAATTTATCAGGATACAAAATAATGAAAAAAATATTTTCATAAATGTGTTGATAAAACTTTTAAGAGAACAAAGATAAGAACAGAAAGCCCACAACATTTTAGTTAGATGGGATACTTCATTGGTTTATAGTTGTTCTTACCAAAAGTCTTCAGTTTTCTACCACGTACCTAATAATTCTATTCTATTCTTTAAAAAAATGGCAACCGGTCACTGTGAAGCGACCACTACTGATAACCTATGATAATTTAAGTTGCGTTTTGTATGTCAGTTCGTAAGTAAAGTCAGTACAGACATTATAAAACAAGCTGCGATTTAATATGATTTTTTAAATACTTACCTAAGGTCAGCATCATTGGAGCCACAAAATATCCAAGTTTCATTTTGGTTTTCTTTTCTCTGATTTTCTCCTTCAACCACTGTTTTAATAGCTTGTCCAACAAGCCCGGAACCACCCGTTACTAATATAATATGAGGCTCTACATCCATCTGAAAGGTAACAAAAACCTTATCTATCGCAATGATACAAAATAACAATGATTACAATGATACAAAATAAGAATGTTTCACAGTTTTCTTACCTTACTTAAATTAACAGAATTTATGAAAAATTACCGTTTTTTCCTTACGCAGTATGAATATACGTGGCTAGACTGGTAAAAAATACTGTGTAACCAGCCTGTCGCACCGGCACCAATACCACGAATACAATGTTTTGTGACTTTTTGTTGGCATTGGCACGGGGCACCTGATAAACTAAACTGTCAAGTTGACAATGACAGTTAAAACCAAGTTTGCGCATAGATATAGTTTGCGCTTTTGCGGCTGTTGCGGCTACAAGCTTGCCGAGGAAGGGTTGGGCGAATATGATTGCGGCTCCACACTACTCGCGAAGTTGACCGAAGTTGGCCGAAGGAAGGAAGGTATTCTGCTGCGGAAACCCATACTTCGGTCAACTTCGCGAGTAGTGTCAGCCGGCTGACTTTAATGCCATTCCCCGATTAACAATAACGTCTTTAAAACCCGCTCCAGATCTTCCGATCCGATCCGATTTATCGGAAGAAATCGGATAATGAGTAGTGTTTTAGGTCCTAACTATTGCACTACACATTACCCGATTTCCTAACAATTACGCTACACATTATCCGATAAGTAGGATCAGATCGGGTAGGATCGGAAGGTCTGGAACGGGTTTAAGACAAGACCATCTTCTGTATAATTATTGTTTACAGGGTTTGGTCACGGTGTTTCTGTAAAAAAATTAATACAAAATTTGCAGTTTAATAATCATCTGAATACAAAGTGTGTGAATGTTTATAGAGGAAAGCAAAAAGTTCGTAATTTCCGTGACCCCGTGGGAATCCCAATTTTTAAAAAGTTTCATGTGGGTTATGACTGCAGGTCAAAGCCATTGACCAAAAAAGAAAAAAACAACTTGTCTATGGTATTTTTTGATTGGCCAGTCGACGAGCGTTCGTTCATCTAAATACGCTTTCAAACCAAAATGGAGGATTTGTCGGTCGAGGTGTACGGTGAAAATGGTGCTTATTATAAGGTTTGTAAATTATGAAGTACGTTCAATTTCTCTTAATAAAACGGTAATTTAGTTACCACTACATCTGTATAATCATTTCTAACTAATAGTTTCACTTTAAAACGTAAACTTTCAAAAATATTTTTCCGGGGATGATCATCACGGCTGGAATGGACGCCATGTCCGTCTGTCAGGGCGTGAATTTTCCATGTGCTGTAAATTATGCCGATTTTATATATTTTTAGCTGTGGACTTGGAGTAAAATGAGGGCGGCTCTCGCCGGATTACAGTTGAAGCTCATTTTGCATATCTGACCTACATAACTTTTTATTTCTAGCGCATTACTAAGTTATTTGGTCACCGAAATCTCTAAAATTCTCTTATATTTATAGGCCACTGTCACCGACGTGCTCGACAACGAGGTTCTTGTAGCCTTTGAAAATGAGTAAGTATTATAATTTGTTCAAAATTAGTGATTTATTTTTGGTTGTATTTATTTACTTATTTGCATGATTTTGTTTAAGCTGGCAGCCAGAATCCAAATTTCCTTTCTCACAAGTGTTCTTGCCGCCCAAAGACACGGGGAAACACACAGAGTTCGTGGAGAATCAGGAAGTTGAAGTATTTGCCCGGTCCAATGAGAAGGAAGCATGCGGCTGGTGGACAGCCAATATCAAGGTATATTATTATTTTTAGCGATTTCTTTTATAGATACTCTATATCTAGTTTTATTAAGCATAGAACAGTCATATCAATGGGTTTATAAAACCGTTTTATCAAACTAAATATAAAGCTTAGTTAAAGAATATTATTGACCGATTTAATTATTCCTTGGCCATGGTAACAAATAGTTGGTACAAAAGTACCACTAGGTTTTAGATTTAAGTGTTAATTTGCATGCAGTTGTAGGTAGTTTTATTGTTCAATCAAATGAAATAACTTATTCCCAGGTGTTAAGATCAATGCTACCCTCATACTCAATTCAATTATATATTTTTTTTCTATTGATTCCATATTGCAATTCTGATTTTTAAAGTACAGAACCAGTTGAGAACTGACTCATTAGATTAAACCCACTTCTTTCTATGATTACCATTTTGTTTTGTTTCACAATCATAGCTATAATAAACAAAAACCCTACATAGACAAACAGAATATCTAAATCTAAAATAAAACAATGTAGTTGAAGACTTAATAGAAAGAAGAAGATTTTGCCCTATTAATCATGTGATGGTGTTAATGATGGAAATACGGTAGGTATTTGATGACAGTTCAAATCAGCTACTCTCAATGAAATGTCAAAAACGATTTGTTAGTATGAAGTTTCTATGAAGATACTGGCTTGTGATGTCATACATAAAAGCCAGTAGTCAAAATATGTCTTCTTTTTAGTTTTTGGCTCCATGTATTTTAGAATCTATTTTTAGTTGTTTTAATGTCATAATAAATTTTCACTGTTTCTTAATAATATACCATACCAAAATTTAATGAAAAGTGTGGCAAAAATATACAAGGGTATAAGGAACATGATAAAGGTTGTGTTTCTGAGGATAACTACCAAAGACTCAATGACTCTTTTTTTCATTTCATTCTTTTAATCTATAATTATTTATCTATTATTTTGTTAGCAGTGATAGTGACAGAAATTGCGTTAAATAAAGTGAAGGGTGTTAAAATCAAATTTCATCTAAAATATAACAACTTTATGTTAGTGTAGAAATAAAACAATATACATGCTGTTCTGTCATACAAGTTCTATGAAGGAAATACTGCCGTCATAACGAAAAAGGGCACATCTAACATTTTTTTCCTCTTTCCGAATATGTATCTAACTCAATTTCACAAAAAATGTTAGATGTGCCCTTTTTCGTTATGACGGCAAAATAAATGTCATAAAAAAACTAAATATGTTAGTACTTATTGAATGTGTATGTCTAGGAATGGAAATGATTTGATAATATGCAAAACAAATTTGAACAATTCAAGTTCGAGGAATAATTATTAATCTTGTTTTATAAATATTTATGTGTGTACTAAAAATGTTTGCCTAGGTATCTAAATCACAAAATTATCCAGTATTCATCCATAGTTAAGAGCTGTGTTGGAAACTGAACATTGAATAATTCATATATTCAAGGGCTGGCACAAAAATCTCAAGGGCAGTTGCTTTATGTTAATTAGCAAGTATGCTGAGGGTGAGTCTAGACGTTGGAATCTAAAGGACAGCTGTAACCCAAGGTTATTAGTTCCCTATCAAACTTGAAAAGGGACAAGGTATTGGGGTCCAGTACATGACATTCAACTCTTCATTTTGTTATTTGAATCCCTACTATGTAATGCCATATCAAATACAAATTCTTGTCTTTCTAATGAGATTGATTGTATAATTGTACGGCTCAGGCCTGAAATGCCCGTTTTCCTAAAAGATATTTTTCCCAAAATGTCTGCTTTTCATAATGTCAGCACGAGTCTCCCATAATGTCAGCTTTTCAGAATGTCAACTTCTTATAATGTGTGCCTCTAAGAATGCCAGTTTTCATATAATGTTCGCTTTTCAGAATGTTCTTATTCCCAAAATGTCTGCAATATCAAAATACTTGCCGTCTTACAAAATGGGAGCTATTTTAAAAGCTTTTATTTAACTTGTTAAATAATCAATGAAGGATATTTATTTAGTATTATGAATCTGCTCTTTCCACAACCTTACCCATTTGACCATACACGTCTGTCAGTCACTAACGTCATTAATTCTATCTGGAGTGCAATTAATTGGGCTTAATTACAAAACATCTGAAATAAAGCAGACATTTTGGGAAAACAAACATTATAAGACAATGGCCTATATAGAAAAACGAACATTATGAACAGAAAACCTTCTGATATTGCACTCATTCTGAACACAAAACATTTTGAAAAAGCTCACAATGTAGGAATAATGGCATTGTGAGAAAGCAGAAGTTTTGATAATGGTACATTTTAGGAAAACAGACATTTTAGGCCTGAGCCAATTGTACACATGTTTAAACTTACAATGTTTGTATAAATAAACATTATGTTAATTATAGTGACCTATGTACGAGTCATTTTTTTGTTATTTAAAGGGATGCATACACAGGCACATACTGAGAGATTTGATGATTGGATTGTTTATGCTTTACCCTTAAAGTCTCAAAATAAAAAAGAAACCCAGGTTCAAACCTCGGTGCCGCTAAAAATAGTAAAAAAAATTGTTTAACTAAAAAATACAAAAAGATGGTCTTAAAATATGTATATCTGGCTATACATAATGAAATTAAGGGTTAAAACAGATATGATAATGGTACTAGATAACTAAAAGATTTTAGGTTACTTAAAAATAAATTATAATTATTAGGATGTGGAATTCAATGTTCAATACTCTTGAATAATAATTGGATAATTTATTTCAGGTCTTTAAATTCATATTGCATGATCAGTCACAAATGTTTAAAAAAAATAATTATATAGTTAAATGCCATTCGGGTTAGTCATAAAAAGGCAGTTAAATTTGGAGGGGACATCAGAGAACAATTTATTATACTTTACAACTCCACCATTTGTTTTTTAAAGAATTATAGTATTAGTTTCTCATTTGATTCATACATTTATCACATTTTATTTTGTTATCAGATGATGAGGGGGGAGTTCTTGGTGATAGAATATTTAGAATGGGACAATTGCTACACGGAAATAGTGCCAAAGGACCGTCTCCGAGTCAAGACCCCCAAGACACCCATCGACAAAACCACCTTCCATAAGTTCGAGATACCAGTCCCTGAAGATCTCAAAGACTAGTGAGTACCACGTTTATCTGTATCTTTTAATTAAAAGTTGCAAGCTGAAAGCACTGAATCCCTTGATGCGGAATGGAGCCTAGGACAGTCATCCGGAATCAACTAATCAGAAAAGTGGAACTGAGATACAGAGTTCAACTCTGGTGATTGCTCTATTCCGAACGGCTTTGCTCCCCTATGATTTGTCCGTTTTCCCTTAACAAATGTTTTCACACTTCTCTCGAGCTTTTAAACACAATAGATACCGAATTGACACTTATTCTTAATCATCGTCATTTCAACACGACATTTTGCTACCAAAACATTGAATGAAAGGATTATTAAATAGTAGGTAAATATGAAAGCTCTCTTTGACGATTGGGATGATGACAATTTTTTATGAAGATTTCAATCGATCTTACATTTCAAATGTAATATGTGGAAATCAAATGTTTGAAATTACCGTTAATATTCGACATTCCTAAGGAGCGCTGAAAACGCTCCATACAAATGGCTACCGAAGCATGACGTCACTCTTCATATAAAGATACCAATTATCATTAGCCTTTTACATCTATAACAGATGAGTTAAGGTCTTCGCACATTATAACAACTCAACGGCGACTCGATTCTTTCAAAAAATGTACGGCGCGTCGTCCACGATTTTGAAATTAAACCTAGTAAATATGACATAGGGCTTAAATTTCAATATTTGGCATAGAATCGAGTTACCGTTGAGTTGGTATAATGTGCGAAGACCTTTAAGCAGCGTTGAATAAACTGCGGCACTTTCGAAGATGGCTGGATAGCCCGATACGAGAGCGACAGCCGCGGCCGCATAATTGACAAATAAATGTTGCGCGTATCGATGAAGGGGGAAGAGCTGCACGCTGGTGTCTCAGGTCGCGCTTGTGAGAAAGAGAAGCAAACCATACTTCATCATGCGCAACTACACCATCGCACAAAGTCTTCCTCCAAAGATCAATAGGTGTATGGAAAAACAATTAATTTTGCCATTTTAAATTAAATAAATAAATAAATATTAGAGAACCTCACACAAATCGATCTAGTCCCAAATTGAGCTCAAGAAGGCTTGTGTTATGGAGCCTAGACGACGATATACATACTTATATAGATAAATAGGCAGTGCTTACAAACTAAGCCAACCGCGTCGTCAAAAGCCGTTTTGGCCGTGAAAAGGAGTTGTAGTTGTCATACAATTATTGTTTTGTTGAATTATGTGGATTTTGTGAAGAATTTCTTCTTTAGGATATCAAACATATTCACGACTTATATATAAATATATTTTTAATTTTATAACATATTGAGGCAGTTTTATTTATAACATAATTCGAATACCAGTCATCATCCCTCCTTCCGCGCGTAGATACCCCGTCGTGGGGAAACCCCTTGCCATAGAGTACATAAACAGTCATTGATTCATACCATATAAAATAGAAATTCAAAATGTATTTAGGTATAGTTTGAAAACTGGAGACATTTTCCATACAAAGTTACAAGTTCCATGTGAGAAGGTTGTTAAAACACTTATTAAAATGGGCTGTGCTCATAATCATAATTTACCGTTCCTTCCAAATCATTCCTTCATAATCAGAACTTCCAATCCCGTAAACAGGGCCTTTGCGGGATTGGATTCCCTACCATGCATGCTTGAAACTTCTTCAAGTGCATATTCTTATTATGTGAATAAATCCTGCAAAGCCGTGAGCAATTTTGCTTCAGTTTTGCAAAACTGAAATGTTACAAACTATGTAAGTGTGAAAACCTACCTGTTTGCTTTTTGAAACGCTTTCTTATATTCTGTGTTTAATCAAGTGTATAATGTATACTGAAATGAATTATACTTGTAGCTAGATTATATGTTCATATGTTTTTGTTTGCGATCACGCAATAAATTAATCACTTTTGAGGCGGTATATAGTTTATCGTCCTATGAAAGTGCTGAAGTTATAAGTAATGTTTAAATAAAACAATTTAAACGGATTATATCGCGTATTTTAATTAATTGAGCCTCCCTGACGTTTCGGTCACTTTCCAGCTTGTCTGTTGTTTAGGGTTTGACCACTTCGTGTTACCTTCCACTTTATGATGACCACAAAGTCAATGCGAAACAAAAAGAAACTCTTGTGTCTGCTCTTACCCTTAATATTCTTGGGGGCTAGTGGTTGACGGCCAATGATGTGACTAAGAGGAGGTGAAAAGGGTATTAGCCGGCGGTAGTGCGATTGCGATTACTAAAGCGACTTTTTTAAATTCAATTGATTGAATCATGTGTGTTAACTAGTAACTTAAAAGTAACGTTGCGATCCCACAGCCTGCACGAGATCCACAGCGCTAAAGTGGAGAATGCGCACAAGGAGTTCCAAAAGGCGATCGGCGCGGCGCTGGTGTGGTACGTGCCCGAGCGAGGCGCGCTGGCCGTGCTGGCTCGCGGCGACTCCAGCCATCGCCGGGCGCTGATGCTGCAGGAAATGCACTTCCGGTCAGTCACCATCCCATTTACAAGTTTTCAGAGCATAATTGAAAGAGTTACAACAATAAGAAATGAGATAAGGACAAAGTCTATCTCGTCTTGCTGACCTTAAGAATACGATTCTGCTCTTTCCATTATTGGACTAAATTACAATGTCTATCTCTTATTAATGTATGTCTATGTCCAATAGTCTGGTTGGTATTTTGTATCAGTCTCACATAAATCGTCATCTACTTAAACAAGGCGCATTACACTGTTAATGACTTTCTAGATGATAGAGATGCCAGTTCTGTTGTTTAGTCTTCTGAATGTGACATTATTTTAGTGGGTAAATTTAGTTTGTATTTAACATAACATCAGAGCACATTATGTTGTTTCTCACCAGGCAAATACTTTTCATCTCTCCTGTTCAGAAAGTGTAATTTTCATAAGTAGATAGCCGGGTGGAAAATAGCTTTTCCATCCCTAGGGTGGAAAGTAATTTTTTTTTAATTGCCACGGAGTCAAAGATAAGTGCCATCTAGATGCACGTCGTGACCAACTCAATTAGGTACAATCTAGTCGGCCGTGGTAAGTGGCCATTGAAAAAATGTCTCCAAAAGTTATATATATGCAAGCTTAATTTATTTACATCTAATTATTAAATATAAATATATATTTGTCGGAGACGGTCATGAGTATGGCAGCTCAACGAAGCCGGCGCGCCATTGGAAGGCGACAGTAGCGCCCCCTTGAACCTGTTTTGGCGCGCTAGACAGAGTCTTGGCGGTTCACTCAGCGAACGCCCACCGACACTTCACTCTGGGCCACCGTCGAGTGCACTACTGCCTTGGAACTGTCCCGTTTCGTTGTGCTATACCAAGTTTAGAGTCAGTGTTATAACCCTGCAATGTGCCTAGTGTTAATTTAATAAAGACTATTCTGTTCGAGACTTCGATAACTTAGCTTACGGACCTCTGTGCTAGGAACTGTTATTTTGTGCTTCATTGTATAAGGAATAAATCAAGTTAATTGTATCTGAAGTGTTTCATCTCGCTCGAACTACCTCCTCGTCCACAACTATATCGAATAGCTCAACTAATGTGCCACACACACCACACCGGCCATCCGACTGACCTGTCCCCGACATATTCATAATACATATATATAATTATGTCCCTGATTTATTGATAGAATCGTACATTTAGATAAAAAACAAAATAGAAACCATTGGATTTGTTTTTTTTTTTAATGTTGGCGGTAGGTACGTATATGTCGGGGATGGTCCGATATAGGTGTTAAAAGGTTACCTCGTCAAATAGTTTTTTTTTTATTAAAAATAATAATAATGAAAGTTTGCAATAGAAAAAGCGGGAACACGGGATTAAATATAAATACCGTGTCTTTTATTAATTATTGGTTAAAAATGACATGGAAATTAATTTAACACACTCATGACATGTGCGTGTAGTATTTTATTTTCCTCGCAGTCGAAATGAAAAGTAGAGTGTTTAACTCGGGTGAAATTACCCATTTCACCCTCGAACTATTGGCGCTCTCACTTCGTTCGAGCGCCAGAAATATCTCGGGTGCAATGGGTCACTTTCTACCCTTGGTTAACAATCTACTATTTAGTGGTGCATGTCCGGCTGTGGGAGTATGTCATGCTCGCGTCTTTGCTTACGGTGGCGTCGTTGATCGGCTACCTTCCCTATATTTGGGTGAATCAACTTTTTTGTGTTGTTTACTCTGCCCCCGTTGTCCAAGTGACATCTTCATACTGATTCATTAAACAATGCTTAGGTTGTCCGAGGGACAAATTTTGCGTAACCATGGCAACAAGGTGCACTTAAAAGTTGATTCACCCATTTTATATACCTTAGATAAGGGAGGCGATGGCTGCGATATGCGTCATGCTCGTGAACAGGTGGGGTCCGGGCTGTTCATACTAGTAAGGGCCAAATAAATTGTGTAGTATCTGCTTACCAGTGTTTAATGACCTGACGTGAGAAACTTCGATTCTTCAAGAGGGCGAGTAAATAGGTTCTTAAAGGGTCGTCAGCGCGTGTGCGTCACAAGCGTCCATACAAAAAAAAAGCTTCATCCTGGTCTTCGATTGTAGTTATTAATTGTTATTATTATTTTATTTTTCCGTGTCAATAAGTGTCCTGACATTTCCTACCCCGTTACGGTCACGGAACATTGGTCTTGGCCCTGAAAGCACGATGCGTAATAGAGCGCAATCAAGACGTAAACTAGCACCTACTGGGATCTCATTTGTGAAGTTACATTTGGGATCCCGTTTGTTAAGCCAGCAGACTCACTGAGCTAACAAAACTGGTGCTGACATTATGTTCAGAAGCCACAGGGCTGCCGGTCACGAGACGGCCGTGTTAGTAGTATAGTTGCTTCACACAAAACAAATATTTAACGTTCCTTATGATTGGACTAATGAGCTGATAACACGGAAGGATTACGTTTAGCACACTTGAACCAATCTAAACTGTCAGATTATGTCCAATTATGTTTCGACATTACAATGCTTACTGAATTGTATATTAGCTCATTAGTTCCATTTCAACAATTATTGCAGTGATTATGAAGAAGTGTCTGATTAATATTGTATTACTTTGGTGCCAGTTATTTATAGTAGCAGTATTTTTCACAGTGGTGATACCTTATGTTGTTTACAGGAATCTAACTCAAAAGCTGTTATTGTTGAAAAAGACTGAAGAAGCCGCGAGACAATTGGAATCCACTAAAATACACAATCAAGGAGGGTAAGTTACTAGTCGCAATGTTTCTTATGAATACTTAACGTGTCCAAAACTAATCTGCCTTACGGGATATAAATCATGCATTTTATAGTTAGATATGGCCTAAGAACTTAGTACGGCAGAATTGTGTTATTTGTGCTGCAGCATATTGCATCACTATATTAACTTTCATATGAAGCATTTGATTATAAATAAGTCTTTCATGTTTTTCCTTACATTTATTTTACTGAAATAAGTTAATAAGTTAACTTTTTTGGAATAACACTTTTTGACTTTTTCGAATACTAAATAATTATCTGTTGGCAACCAACTCTCACTAAGTAACAAATATCTACGTATCTCAGTGTCATTTGCTTTGTTTGTTTGTCGTGGGTTTGCAGAGCAGTAACAAATTTTAGATGTATAAAGTATTCATTTATAGGTGTCCAACAATTACTAAAATAAACCAAATAATTTTATACTATATTCAAAATAACTAGAAATAATTATGACTGATTACATGTCCCCTACTCGCATATACGATATTTTGACATGTAGGTATCGCAAGATCTACAACTTTCAAAACATTCAAGATTCACTCCCCATCAGTTGTGCCGCATGCTGCATGACATTACTGTTTTAGTAAAAACGATTACTATTATATTATATCTTCCTCGTTTTTTTTGAAGTCTGGTTAATAACGAACGAATTTTGTCAGTATTAGACATTTACGAATTCTAGATTGTCTATGAATCGTATTGATGGGATATGGTAATTTATCGATATGGATAAATGTGGTCAGTAACTAGTGCAAACATTATGAGAAAACCCTTCACTTTATTTTTTCTGTTGAACATAGTTTTTTTTTACTTAAATAGAATCTTGATGCGCTCTCTATTTACGATTCAAGTAAAATAATCGTATACACTGTATATTTTTATCGACATTTCAATAACTGGTAATTTGTCTATGATCATCTTTGACCTCTTCTTTGTTAACGTGACAACTATGAATGGATACTCTATATTATGCTCATTTACACAAAGCATATCATCAACTACATAATTATTCAGTCTTTTCCTGCGTCTTAAGTTCTTTCATCTAAACCCAATTTCTCGTAGTTTTGTATGTGTATTTAATTATATTATAATCTTCTTGCTTCATCCTTAATTTTATTTGGAGTGGCTCTTTTCTTTGACCTTACTTATTTTTAATGAACTATCCTAAATGTTTATCTGACGTCGGCCCCGATTGATAGTAGCTTGGCGGGCGGCAGGTACTCGGATGAGTTCAGCGTGCGCGAGGACCTCATGGGCCTGGCTATCGGGACGCACGGCGCCAACATCCAGCTCGCGCGCAAGGTGCCCGGCGTCTCCAACATCGAGCTCGAGGAGTGCTCGTGCACATTCAAGATCTGTGGCGAGGTAAGCTTTGCCTGCTATTTAAGTCTGATTCGCTAAGGGACAAAAAACACCGGCTAAGTGGCGAAAAGATTGATGGTGCGAGTCACGTATATCACGATTGCGACTGTTTTGCCATGCGTTTCACGGAACTTTTGTCCGCGAGTAATTCCCCGCTTTTATACATCAGTTGACAATGCGCTACAAAACTGGATAGTTATTCCAAAATTCTCCAATATACGCTCACCTTATGGCGTTTAGAGCATTTTGTAACTGAAGTTTCACCATTTTCCACTGACTTTTTGATATGCAGTAGATTTATTGGAATTAGATGTTGAGTCTGGCTGTGTTTACAGTCAATGGAAGCGGTGCGTGGGGCGCGTGCGCTTCTGGAATACGCGGAGGAGTCCATCAAGGTGCCGCGCGCGCTCGTGGGCAAAGTCATCGGCAAGAACGGCAAAGTCATCCAGGAGATCGTCGACAAGAGTGGCGTCGTGCGCGTAAGTTTCCTAACTCTGTATTTTCTCTAGAGATTTCAATAGATCGTCGATGATTTTGACTAGAGATGCCACGAATATTCGGCCACTATTCGGTATTCGGCCTATTCGGCCACTTTTTTGCTATTCGGTATTCGGCCGAATAGTGCGTACTATTCGGCCGAATACCGAATAGCAAATCATGTAAAAAAAGACACGTTATTTTACTCAAAATTATGTATTTATTTCCAAATTACAACATTTTAGTACTTAAAATTAATCAGTGGTAAGTTGTGATGGATAAAAACGAGCTTTTCAGCATTTTTTGGTAGCAAACGATTGCGCTTTTCATCGTAAACGTTACCAGCTTCACAAAATAACCTCTCACTATAAAATAAACGCTACTTCCAGGCGAAGAAAGATAAACTTTTGCAAATTTCGAAAGGTTCGGGTATTGTTTTTCGTTTGCTGACCACCACTTGTAAGGATCGGCCTTCCGATCTAGGCGAACTGTTTTCAAATAAAAATCCAACTCGTTTGGCCGAATATTCGGTGGCCGAATGTTTGGCGCTTCGGCCGACAGCGTTGCCGAATATTCGGTATTCGGCCAATTCACTATTCGTGGCATCTCTAATTTTGACAGCGAGAAGAGAACAACCATTACCGGTAAAAAAATGTATCAGCAAAGATTGATCAGCTCTTGACATAAGAACTAGCAAAGTTGAAATGGAATCTGAATATGATATGGCCCCAACGTAATGATATAGAGACAAAATTTTGCTAGTCTGGTTACACGTAAACTTGAGATAATTAATTTATTACCACGGAACCCAAAACCATAATTTTTATTTGATTATACCGATACCGACTAGTAAAAAAAAATTGTCTGCCCTTTACACGACGTCACCGATTTAGTGCGCCGTAACCAATTACTGGTCGCCTACGCTCTGTTAGAATGAGGAACTTTTCAAATGAAATTTTTAATCATAATATATTGGGATATTTTTGAAAATTAAAAAAATGAGGTAATCCATTATCTATAAGAAATGAAAGGTAGTCAATGGTGTATGTTGTAGGTGAAGGTGGAGGGCGACAACGAGCCGGCGCCCGTGGGCCCGCGCGAGGAGGGCGTGGTGCCGTTCGTGTTCGTGGGCACGCGCGAGAACATCGTCAACGCGCAGGTGCTCGTCGAGTACCACGTCGCGCACCTCAAGGTCGGTGGCGGACACGCTCACTAGGGGCCACAGACAGCCCCCACTAGACGGAGCATGTAAGGCGACCCGCGCGCACCAACGATATGGTACGGCAGAACATTAAAGTACCAACACGGCGGCCACCGTTTAGTGGCGTCCATGTTTATGAGATCTCTCTACACCACTTAACACTACAATTTACCATGTTATTTATTTAATTTCTTTTTTCGTTGACGTACGCATGGATCATAAACAAGGACGCAACTAAACGGTGGCCGCCGTGTTGATACTTTAACTTTCTGCCGTACCATATCGTTGGTGCGCGCTGGTCGCCTTACATGCTCCGTCTAGTGGGGGTTGTCTGTGATCTGGACATATCAACCCACGACTCCATATAAAACTATAATTTCATGAAGGACAGGGCTACACCCTCGTTTCATTCGCCTTGTCCTTACTTATTCGATGTTACAATAAGGATAACTTTAATCAATATTCACCTAACGTTGGAGAAGAGACCTCCGAGAGCAGATGTCGATCTGTATACAAAATGGGGAACGTTCCGGCGAACGGTTCGACCGTAAAGGCCCCCATACATGGGAAGGCAAAACTGATCAGGCCGATGTGTTTGAATCGCTTCAGTCCATCCGGCCGCCGTAAAGTGTGGTGACCTTAAGGCCGTTTCATTCATACACGGTACGGATTTAAGTCCGATCAGATGGAACTGAAGTTAAACCTGGTCATGTATGGGGGCCTTAAGCGCGATATTGTATAAGTTTCGCCTGAGCACAGTTACGCCATGGCTGCAGGAGGTGGAGCAGCTGCGCGCGGAGAAGCAGGAGATCGACCAGCAGCTGCGCTCGGTGATGGGCGGCTCGTCCGCCTCCTACCCGCCGCCGCGCGGACACCCCGCCGCGCGCGCGCGCCGCCGCCCGCCGCCGCAGCGGTACCCGCCAGGTACGTGCCGGTACCGACACCGATACCGATACCGATACCGATACCGAGCAGCTGCGCGCGGAGAAGCAGGAGATCGACCAGCAGCTGCGCTCGGTGATGGGCGGCTCGTCCGCCTCCTACCCGCCGCCGCGCGGACACCCCGCCGCGCGCGCGCGCCGCCGCCCGCCGCCGCAGCGGTACCCGCCAGGTACGTGCCGGTACCGACACCGATACCGATACCGATACCGATACCGAGCAGCTGCGCGCGGAGAAGCAGGAGATCGACCAGCAGCTGCGCTCGGTGATGGGCGGCTCGTCCGCCTCCTACCCGCCGCCGCGCGGACACCCCGCCGCGCGCGCGCGCCGCCGCCCGCCGCCGCAGCGGTACCCGCCAGGTACGTGCCGGTACCGACACCGATACCGATACCGATACCGATACCGAGCAGCTGCGCGCGGAGAAGCAGGAGATCGACCAGCAGCTGCGCTCGGTGATGGGCGGCTCGTCCGCCTCCTACCCGCCGCCGCGCGGACACCCCGCCGCGCGCGCGCGCCGCCGCCCGCCGCCGCAGCGGTACCCGCCAGGTACGTGCCGGTACCGACACCGATACCGATACCGATACCGAGCAGCTGCGCGCGGAGAAGCAGGAGATCGACCAGCAGCTGCGCTCGGTGATGGGCGGCTCGTCCGCCTCCTACCCGCCGCCGCGCGGACACCCCGCCGCGCGCGCGCGCCGCCGCCCGCCGCCGCAGCGGTACCCGCCAGGTACGTGCCGGTACCGACACCGATACCGATACCGATACCGATACCGAGCAGCTGCGCGCGGAGAAGCAGGAGATCGACCAGCAGCTGCGCTCGGTGATGGGCGGCTCGTCCGCCTCCTACCCGCCGCCGCGCGGACACCCCGCCGCGCGCGCGCGCCGCCGCCCGCCGCCGCAGCGGTACCCGCCAGGTACGTGCCGGTACCGACACCGATACCGATACCGATACCGATACCGAGCAGCTGCGCGCGGAGAAGCAGGAGATCGACCAGCAGCTGCGCTCGGTGATGGGCGGCTCGTCCGCCTCCTACCCGCCGCCGCGCGGACACCCCGCCGCGCGCGCGCGCCGCCGCCCGCCGCCGCAGCGGTACCCGCCAGGTACGTGCCGGTACCGACACCGATACCGATACCGATACCGATACCGAGCAGCTGCGCGCGGAGAAGCAGGAGATCGACCAGCAGCTGCGCTCGGTGATGGGCGGCTCGTCCGCCTCCTACCCGCCGCCGCGCGGACACCCCGCCGCGCGCGCGCGCCGCCGCCCGCCGCCGCAGCGGTACCCGCCAGGTACGTGCCGGTACCGACACCGATACCGATACCGATACCGATACCGAGCAGCTGCGCGCGGAGAAGCAGGAGATCGACCAGCAGCTGCGCTCGGTGATGGGCGGCTCGTCCGCCTCCTACCCGCCGCCGCGCGGACACCCCGCCGCGCGCGCGCGCCGCCGCCCGCCGCCGCAGCGGTACCCGCCAGGTACGTGCCGGTACCGACACCGATACCGATACCGATACCGATACCGAGCAGCTGCGCGCGGAGAAGCAGGAGATCGACCAGCAGCTGCGCTCGGTGATGGGCGGCTCGTCCGCCTCCTACCCGCCGCCGCGCGGACACCCCGCCGCGCGCGCGCGCCGCCGCCCGCCGCCGCAGCGGTACCCGCCAGGTACGTGCCGGTACCGACACCGATACCGATACCGATACCGATACCGAGCAGCTGCGCGCGGAGAAGCAGGAGATCGACCAGCAGCTGCGCTCGGTGATGGGCGGCTCGTCCGCCTCCTACCCGCCGCCGCGCGGACACCCCGCCGCGCGCGCGCGCCGCCGCCCGCCGCCGCAGCGGTACCCGCCAGGTACGTGCCGGTACCGACACCGATACCGATACCGAGCAGCTGCGCGCGGAGAAGCAGGAGATCGACCAGCAGCTGCGCTCGGTGATGGGCGGCTCGTCCGCCTCCTACCCGCCGCCGCGCGGACACCCCGCCGCGCGCGCGCGCCGCCGCCCGCCGCCGCAGCGGTACCCGCCAGGTACGTGCCGGTACCGACACCGATACCGATACCGATACCGATACCGAGCAGCTGCGCGCGGAGAAGCAGGAGATCGACCAGCAGCTGCGCTCGGTGATGGGCGGCTCGTCCGCCTCCTACCCGCCGCCGCGCGGACACCCCGCCGCGCGCGCGCGCCGCCGCCCGCCGCCGCAGCGGTACCCGCCAGGTACGTGCCGGTACCGACACCGATACCGATACCGATACCGAGCAGCTGCGCGCGGAGAAGCAGGAGATCGACCAGCAGCTGCGCTCGGTGATGGGCGGCTCGTCCGCCTCCTACCCGCCGCCGCGCGGACACCCCGCCGCGCGCGCGCGCCGCCGCCCGCCGCCGCAGCGGTACCCGCCAGGTACGTGCCGGTACCGACACCGGTACCGATACCGATACCGATACCGAGCGGCTCCGGGCTGGAGACTTGCCGCTCCGGGGTTGGGACGTCGCATTACTTCCAGAGTCGGACACGTGTCGCAGAGACGACGACGGGTCGACTCTGCGAGGGCTGCACTGGAGACTTGGAACGGCAGAAGCGTTGGAAGACCGCTAGCCGGATGGTCGGACGACATTAAAATGACGGCAGGGCCGACCTGGAGTGGAATCGCCACAACAAGAACAAATTGGAAATTTATCCACGCAACTGACATGTCTAGCAGTGGACACATACCTATGGCCCATAAGTTCACACACTTTGTAACAAATAAAAAAATGTTATTTTATTTTTATAATAAACAAATATTATTTTAAAGCTTATAATACAGCAAATTGAATATACGTTTGTCTCGATTGACGTAGTTTTTATTCCAGGTGGAAGGCGGATGACACCAGAGCTGGGCGAAGAGCGCGGCGAGCCCGGCTACCGCGGCGGCCGCGGGGGGCGCGGCGGCCGCTCCAACCGGTCAGTGCCAACCGCGTTTTTCATATCATTTCATCATTTCTTTTGAATCCATTAAAATATAAGAGATATTTGACGACGCGGTTGGCTCAATTTGTAGCGCACCTGCCTACTGACCCGACGTTCCTGAGTTCGAATCCCGGCAAGGACAAATAGTCACCTTGAGAGGCCTTATTCCTTCTAAAATTTATTTTTTTCATATTAGTCCGTAAGCCCGCTCCAAGATTGCCTACGTAATATGACATCACGATAAAATGCATGGCACACGGTCGAAAAAGTTGTGCTGAGCGAGAATCAAACGATTATCGCACAGAAAATTGGCCGGAAGTTTGAGAAAATACTTCACTTCCGGTCAAAATTTTAGGGGTGTACTTACGTCATGTGACATCATTACGTGACAGATGGCATCATTTAGTCCTTTAATCGTAGATAGTGTAAACATAAGTCTGCCAGTTCTAAAATGGCCGGAAGTGCTTGGCAGACGGGGTCAAAGTTGGTCATCGGATACGTTTTCCTACGTTTTGTGGTATCTTGACGAAATTGATTAGAAATGTTTTAAAGTAATAGTGTCTCTAAAAATAAATAAGTCTGCCAAGACATATCTGGCCGGAAGTCCTTCAAAAGTGATTTTTTAGAGTTCCGTAGTCAAACTAGGAACCCTTATAGATTTGCCATATCCGTCGGTTCGTCTCTCCGTCCGCGGCTTGGCTCCATGACCATTAGTACTAGAAAGCTAAAATTTGGTATGTGTATGTATCACGACGACAAAAAGATAAGATAAAAACTATTTTTTTTTTCGGGTAGGTACCTCTCGTATCGTACACCTAAACTGGCGGTTAATTTATTTTTCTTTCCAACACTAGTGTGTGGGGTGGCGTTGAATAGGTATTTTGAAGATAATAGGGGTCTCCAAACATTATTTTTTGATAAAGCAGCAGTTTTGTAAATATTCGCTCCGAAAACCAAAAAAAATTGCGTCCCCTCCCCCCTCTAACTTTTTACCATTGAGTCAAAAAAAATATTCTTTAATAAAATCGATTGAGTCGTTTTTGAGATCACAAAATTTCATAATTTTCTTTAAAATGACGTAAGTGCCACGCAGTGTCCTTATACTTGGAACATTACACATATTAGTTAAAAGCCATACTGCATTAAAACATTCCGCTCAATCTGGCGCGTATAATCGATAACTTTCAGAAGGTAATAAGTAATTACAGTTACTATAGCGTTTACGACCTTTTTATAGAACTTGAAATCTTTCTCGTAATTTAAACCTCGGGATTAGAAGCTCGGGATTTAAACCCGTCTATTGTGAAGGATGGGTCCCTATATAATGGCAGTCTTTGCAAAGTAGTGTACGACCAAGTTCTAGGGGAACCAATTCCAATGAGTGCAGGAGTCAAACAGGGTTGCCTCCTGTCGCCGCTGCTCTTCATAGTCCTGCTCGACGACATCATGCGGAAAGTAACAGAAACACCTATGGGCATAACATGGAATAAAAGCTCACACCTGGAGGACCTCGACTACGCAGACGACATAGTGTTGGTTTCGTCTTCACTGCCCGATCTTCAAATGAAGCTGGACTCGTTACGAGAGTAAGCTCAAGTTCAGGGATTACGAATAAACGCTAGGAAGACCGTCGAAATGCGAGTTCAGTCGTGCGAAAACCGACCCATAAGACTCAATGGGACACCGCTGGAATCTGTCGCAAAGTTCACATATCTCGGCAGCACCGTGACCAACAGCGGTGGTTCCGATGACGTCGTCGACGCGAGGATTAGGAAAGCTAAAGACGCCTTTGCCCAGCTGAAACAGGTCTGGGATTCGAACGTGCTCACCCGACGGATCAAGATTTCCCTGTTCGATTCCATAGTGAAGTCTGTTTTGCTCTTCGGCTGCGAGACTTGGAAAGAGACAAAGGGTCTGACGAGCAAGTTACAAGGTGTTCTCAAATGCCTTAGATCCATCCTGCGCATATTCTGGCCGAATACTATCAGCAACGAAGATCTTTGGAATCGATGCCACCAAATCCCGATCAAGCGAGAAATCGCTCAACGGAAGTAGAAGTGGATAGAGCACACCCTCCGAAGACCAGAGGACAACATCGGCAAGGTTGCGTTCACGTGGAGGCCGCGCGGGAGCAGACGAGAGGGCCAACCGGCGCACACGTGGCAGCGCACCGTCGACGCTGAGCTGCGGGTGGCCGGACTGAGTTGGAGTGACGCGGAGCGCGAGGCACAGGACAGGAGCGGAAGGCGAAGTCTCAAGAAGGCCCTATGTACCACTGGGGTACCATAGGACAGCAACAACATTGCGAAGGATGGGCAAGTACGGACCCTACACTGAGCGTGGCCCGACAACCTATTCAACACCACCCCACACACTAGTGTTGGAAAGAAAAAATAAATTCACCCCCACTTTAGGTGTACGAGATACATACGAGAGGTACCTACCCGAAAAAAAAAAATAGTTTTTATTTTACCGTTTTGTCGTCGTGATACATATACATACCAAATTTTAGCTTTCTAGTACTAATGGTCACGGAGCCAAGCCGCGGACGGAGAGACGAACCGACGGATATGGCAAATCTATAAGGGTTCCTAGTTTGACTACGGAACCCTAAAAAATCACTTTTGAAGGACTTCCGGCCAGATATGTCTTGGCAGACTTATTTATTTTTAGAGACACTATTACTTTAGAACATTTCTAATCAATTTCGTCAAGATACCACAAAACGTAGGAAAACGTATCCGATGACCAACTTTGACCCCGTCTGCCAAGCACTTCCGGCCATTTTAGAACTGGCAGACTTATGTTTACACTATCTACGATTAAAGGGCTACATGATGCCATCTGTCACTTAATGATGTCACATGACGTAAGTACACCCCTAAAATTTTGACCGGAAGTGAAGGATTTTCTCAAACTTCCGGCCAATTTTCTGTGCGATAATCGTTTGATTCTCGCTCAGCACAACTTTTTCGACCGTGTGCCATGCATTTTATCGTGATGTCATATTACGTAGGCAATCTTGGAGCGGGCTTACGGACTATATGATGACAAATATATATTGGCAACGGCCTAGCTGAGTCTTCAAAACGCATTGGCCTCCGGATGAACTTGGACGAAACCAAGGTTATGTTCAATGAACATGTTAGTCCGGAACCAATTGCGATACAGGGCAGCTTTCTAGAGGTTATTAAAGAGTATGTCTACCTTGGGCAAATATTGCAGTTGGGTAAAAACAACTTCGAGAGAGAGGCTAATAGAAGAATACAGCTGCGCTGGATAGCATATAGCAAACTTCGTCGGGTCTTCACATCGCCAATTCCACAATGTCTGAAGACTAAAGTTTTCAACCAGTGCGTCCTACCCGTAATGACATACGGTGCCGAGACGTGGACACTGACGGTTGGGCTTGTCCACAAATTTAAAGTCGCTCAGAGAGCTATGGAAAGGGCAATGCTCGGAGTTTCTTTGAAGGATCGAATTCGGAACGAAGTGACCCGTCAGAGAACCAAAGTTACCGACATAGCTCACCGTATTAGCAATTTGAAGTGGCAGCGGGCTGGCCATATTAGCTGAAGAACCGATAACCGGTGGGGTAAACGTGTTCTTGAGTGGAGACCGCGGGTCGGCAAGCGTAGTGTGGGACTCCCTCAGACTAGGTGGAGCGATGATCTGTGCAGGGTGGCTGGCAAGAGCTGCATGAGAGTAGCCGAAGATCGCTTACAATGGCGTGCAGTTGGAGAGGCCTATGTCCAGCAGTGGACAAGAATAGGCTGATGATGATGATGATATATTGATAATTTCAACCAACCTTTTGAAGTGAACCATACTTTTCCCCGAGTTCTAGGTAGTAACATAGCTATTTCATTCTTTCACTGTGTGCAGTCGAAGATAAGTTGATAAAACTAATTTTCCGCGTGAATTTGGTAAATTTCGAGTAGTTTTTGAAACAAAAATTATCAATGAAAATTCAAATATATTAATCTCCAAAACAAAAATTTATCAAACAGTCTTATGTATACAGGAAAAATCTTAACAGCGCGATGCAGCCGTTACATGTTTTGCACAGTAGCGCCATCTAGCGACAAATTGGGTAAACTTTGTTTGGTACGCGTTGTATTGGGAACTTTCGTTCCATACAAGTTGTACACTAGGTTTCAAATTTAGGTATACCAATAAATCCGAATAGCCCTGTTCTAGGTAGTAACATCAATAATATGTTGAGAAACATGTTTTATCATAAAGAAAATGTCTAAAACAGTCAGCATTTTAAAAGGAATAAGGCCTCTTAAGAGTATCATATCATGTACATGTATATTATCTATATATATAAAAGAAGAAGTCCTGACTGACTCATCAACGCACAGCCGAAACTACCAATGTTAGAGAGTTGATTTTTGCACAGTAGGTTACTTTTATAACGTGGGCTAGGGATAAGAAGGGATTTTTGGAAATACCTCCCCTAAGAGGTTTAAATAGGGGTGCAAAGTTTGTATGGGGTACAAGTTTTTTTTTAATCTAGGAACTTGAAACTTTGTAAAAAGGTATTAAAATAAAATGGAAGAAAACTAATTTCAGCGTTTTTGAAAATTCTACCCCTAAGGGGGTTAAAAAGAGGATGAGAAAGGTTGTATCGGGTATAAGTTGTATTTTAAGTTAGGAATTAGAAACTTTGTAAAAAGGTATTTTTATTAAAAGATAAGATTTTTTTTTTTTTCAAACTCATCGAATTTAGTAAAATTATTCGTTCGTAGATGTACCTTATTTTATAGTGATACCGCGTATTTAGAGCTAATTAGCCGAAAGTGTGATTTCAAACGCAATGTAAATTGTTAAATGAATAAATACTTATGACTTATGACTTATGAAAAAAAAAAAGGCCAAGAGCGAGTCGGACTCGCGTACGAAGGGTTCGTTACTATGTATTTCGTAAACAACTGCAAAAAAAGCACGTTAAGCAATTTCAACATTACTTAGATCTGAAAATAATAAAGATGTAAAATTTTCAAGATAAAGGTTCCACGCGGACGAAGTCGCGGGCAACAGCTAGTGTTATATATACATCATCATCATCATATTTGATTCTCTTAAGATTCTTTTGGTTCTCTTGAAATAACATCTCTGATATTGGTCGTTGCCAAGTAATGTAGGTCTTTACGTATAATATCTGAACTTGTTATAGGTATTAATTTAACAATATGGAATAAAATAAATATATATATATATATATATATATATATATACTAGCTGTTGCCCGCGACTTCGTCCGCGTGGAATCTTATCTTGAACAGTTTACATCTTTATTGTATTATTTTCAGATCTAAACAATGTTGAAATTACTTTTCTTTTTTTGCAAGTTGATGATTTTGATGTTGGTTACTGTAATTCAACAAAAAATAAATAATAATAAATATTGAAGTGCTGCTCCCATACAATGAACGTTTTTTTTTGCCATTTTATACGTAATGGTACCGAACTTCGTACGCGAGTTCGACTCGCTCTTGGCCTCTTTTTAGTTTTGTTTTCGGCTAAATTGCTCTAATTACGCGGAATCATTATGAACTCAGGTTTCAAGTCCCGCACTCAAAATAAATATTTGATCTTCAAACAAATTTTCAACCCCTTTTTCACCACCTTCTGGGCTGAATTTTCAAAAACGGATTCACTTTTCTTGTATTCTGATAATATGCCCTTATACAAAGTTTCAAGTCCTGCGCTCAAAACAATGTTTGATCTCAATACAAACTATCAACCTCCTTTTTACCGCCTCAGGGGTTGAATTTTCAAAAACGCTGAAATTACTTTTTTTGATTTCTAATTATATGCCTTTATAAATACAAAGTTTCAAGTCCAGCGCTCAAAAAAAGGTTTGATGTCCATTCCATTCCTAACATTCAACCCCTTTTTAGGGTTCCGTACCCAAAGGGTAAAAACGGAACCCTATTACTGAGACTTCGCTGTCCGTCCGTCCGTCCGTCCGTCTGTCACCAGGCTGCATCTCAAGAACGGTGATAGCAAGACAGTTGAAATTTTCACAGATGATGTATTTCTATAGCCGCTATAACAACAAATACTAAAAATAAAATAAAATAAATATTTAAGGGGGGCTCCCATACAACAAACTTGTTATAGATATATATATATAGGTACGGAACCCTTCATGCGCGAGTCGGACTCGCACTTGCCCAATTTTTCACCATCTTCAGGGCTACATATATTTTCAAAAACGCTGACTCACTTTTTTGTATTCTAATAATACGCCTCTATTTAAAGTTTCAAGTCCCACACTCAAAATTTTTTTTAATCTTCATACAAACTTTCAACCCCTTTTCACCACCTTCAGGGCTGAATTTTCAAAAACGCTGAAATTTCTTTTCTTGTATTCTAATTATATGCACTAATACAAAGTTTAAAGTCCTGCGCTCAGAAAAAGGTTTGATCTCCATCCAAAGTTTCAACCCCTTATTTACCAGTTTCAGGGATGAATTTTCAACAACACTTAAATCAGTTTTCTTTTATTTTATTTTAATACCTATTTACAAAGTTTCAAGTTCCTAGCTTAAAATTAAAATTGAACCCCGAGACAAACTTTCATCCCCCTTTTAACCCTCTTAGAGGTTGAATTTATAATGACGTTAAATTAATGTTATTTTGTTATTATTATATATGCCTTAGTCAAAGAATTTGTAATGGAATCAAACTTTCAACCCTTTTTAACCATTTTAGGGGACGAATTATTGAAAACGCTGAAATTACTTTCCTTGTATTTTAATTATATGCCTTTATACAAAGTTTAAAGTCCCACGCTCAAGAAAAGGTTTGATCTCCATACAAACTTTCAACCCCCTTTTTACCACCTAAGAGGATGAATTTTCAAAAACGCTGAAATCACTTTTGTTCCATTTTATTTGCATAACTTTTTACGAAGTTTAAAGTTCCTAGCTTAAAATTACATTTGAACCCCAAGACGAACTTTCATCCCCCTTTTAACCCCCTTAGAGGTTGAATCTTTGATGACGTTAAATTAATGTTATTTTGTTATTATTGTATATGCCTTAATAAGAAGTTTCAAGAAATTTGTAATGGATTCACACTTTCAACCCCTTTTTAACCCTTTTAGCGGACGAATTTTTGAAAACGCTGAAATAACTTTTCTTGTATTCTAATAGTATGCCTTTACACAAAGTTTCAAGTCCCGCGCTCAAAAAAATACTTGATCTCCATACAAACTTTAAACCCCTTTTTTACCCTTTTAGGGGTCGAATTTTTGAAAACGCTGAAACGACTTTTCTTGTATTCTAATAGTATGCTTTTACACAAAGATTCGAGTCCCGCGCTCAAAAGAATACTTGATCTCCATACAAACTTTCAATCCCTTTTTTACCACCTTAGGGGATGAATTTTCAAAAACGCTGAAATTAGTTTTCTTTTATTTTATTTTAATATCTTCTAACAAAGTTTCAAGTTTCTAGCTTTAAAAAAAACTTGTATCCCATACAAACTTTGCACCCCTTTTTAACACCTTTAGGGATAGAATTTTTCAAAATCGCTTCTTATCTCTAGCCCGCGTTATAAAAGTAACCTACTGTGCAAAAATCAACTCTCTAACATTAGTAGTTTCGGCTCTGCGTTGATATGTCAGTCAGTCAGGACAAATCCGTTTATATATATAGATAATAATATATCAGTAAGTAAGTTAGTTCAAAAAATAGTACATTACTGCCGACGCTGGGAAATAAGGGCGTGCATTAAGGGCAAGCCCTTTTCACGGATAAGGCATTTATAGTGCTTTTCTCAAACATATCCAATGAAATAAAAAAATACACCACTCAAAAAAACATAATTCTGCCGTTAAGGCCGTTAATGAACACATACGCCATGTTTAAAAAAAAATACTTCCCGGCCTAGGCCTTCAATTTTGTATGAAATTCCTTTACAATTTTCTCGAATTGTTCCGCCCGAAACATGACACTTCGAAGCCTGTTTTAACTTACGCTATGACGATATTTCATTGCATGTTTGAGAAAAATCCTATTTCATCGGAGTAAGACCGTATTTATGCCCTATGATTTACTGCCGATTTTGATAGCGCGGCAGAACGTCTGTTTACTTGTTAAAGCGCGAAATGAAACTGTTAGAGTACGGCACCCGATAAACGAAGGTCTGGGTAACTAAACTAGCTCGACAGGTGTAAGCAAGTGGGAAGATCTGTTAACGTCGATCGTTGTCCGTTTGCAGATCTAGCGAGCGCGGCGACGCGCGACGGGGCGGCGAGCGGGCCGAGCGCGGCGGCGACCGACCCGAGCGGCCCGAGCGTGCCGACCGGCCCGAGCGTGCCGAGCGGCCCGAGCGGCCCGAGCGCGGTGACGAGCGTCGGCTGCCGCTAGAGAACGGACGCGCGCATCCGCCCCGCGCCCCCAACGCTAACGTGAGTACCGAGTACAACTACTCAAGTCTTCTTTGTCAAGACCACAGTTTTACTTTTGATACACATTATTTCTTTGAGATACATGACTTTAAATTTTAATTTCAAACATTTCGAACTAATTTTGAAACTGATTGTATCGCGTATACTACTTTCTTCGAGCTGACAAAGGAAATGCAACGGTTGTCATGAAAACCTATGACTACAATAAAAAAATAACAGCTTTATTGTCGGATGTTTCAACATATAAGCCTGTCAATCGTGATCCAACTGCGAGTGTTAAAATCTACAACTGAGCTAATAAACAAGCACTCTGGCCTTAATCTGGATGTAAAAAGTTTAGTTCCCTTCCGCCTGTTGCCACCAAAGTTGTGCGGTTTGCCAAAAATACACAAGCCATTAAATCTGATAGAAAAAAAAGCTGTATTTTTTTTATCTCGTCTGAGTAGAGCGTACATCGGTGTCTGGCAACCTTTTCAACAATATATTCGCATTTGCATACAGAAAGAAAACCCCGGCCAAGTGCGAGTCTGTTTCGCGCACTAAGGCTCCCGTACAAACGCCTATCACATCTTAACTGTCCGAGTTAAAGCACCCTTTAGCAAAGTAAACGCAACCGAGTGTGTCGTGACGCAATCATGTTTGTTGTATGGGAGCCCCACTTAATTATTTATTTTATTCTATTTTTAGTATTTGTTGTAATAACGGCAACAGAAATACATCACCTGTGAAAATTTCAACTGATTATCACGGTTCGTGAGAACACAGCCTGGTGACAGACAGAGTGCAGAGGCCAGTAATAGGCTCCCCGTTCTTATTCCTTAGGTACAAAACCCTGAAATGGTTTTGACATTTGGTACTAGGTATAACATACAAATAGTTGACCGTAGTTATGCAGGAAGCGACGAATGTTTTTTTTTTATTAACGCACAAAAATTACCAAACTTATTCTTTGACTTAAGTCACTTTGACAAAAATCTACGCTGGTCGTTTTTTGCATAACTATGGTCAGTTGCTTTTATAATTATAACTGTTCTAAATTTTATCATGTGACTACTTTTGTTCTAAATTTTGTCATGTGACACATGAAATAAAAGGGCTTTGTGAACCATCTAATCTAAATATACAGGGTGATCAATCCAAAGTAGGGAGAAAACGAAAACTATAAGAGATAGGGAAATCTGTTCTTAGGAACCATGGCTTCGATTTTAGATTTATTAAAAACGGCATTATTATTTTTTTCGTATATCATGCATAACCGGGAATCGAATTCAATTCAATATTTTTATTGTAAGATTATGAGTATTACAAAAGGTCTTAAGTACTATTTATGTGTCGTCATAATCAGCCATTAAAGGTTGCACAATAATATTACATTTTTCTAGTAAAATAGATGAATACATTTTTATATCTCATACAATTTGCGGGTCCATTGATACAGATCAAAATACTACATATCAGATCTATTATTAATTTATAGGACAATTCAAGCCTCGAAAAATTCGGATATATTATAAAACATTTTTTGTAGACACCATGCATAAAGTTTGTGCTTGTATGCAGGAAACTCAAGTATCTTGATGTCATCTGGCAAATTATTGAAGATTTTTATGGACATGTTAAAAATACTTTTATTAAAATAAGCGGTATAAGTAAGCGAACCCGGTTAAAATTGGGGAGAGGAGACAAAAAAATGAAGATGTCAATCGATCTTATTTTTTATTGGCAACAAATGTCTGTATAAGAGTACATACATTTAGAGTGCTCTAAGAGTCAGAAATTGCTGTTCAAGCTGAAAACGCTCCATACAAATATGCGTGCTGTGTATGGAACAATAACTTTTTCCATTTTGACCATGATAATTTCCGTTTAGGTTCATAGTTGTCATACAATTATTGTTTTGTTGAATTATGACGATATTGATTGATAAAAAAAGAACGTAAAATGTTCGTACCTTAAAGGAATGTCACTCTTTAACCCTTTGAGCGCCAAGCGGCAAAGCAATTCACCGTGCCACTGACACCAAACCAAAAAAAAAAAAGTGCTCCAAAATCAACAGAGATTGAAAAAACACAGATAGTGGTTTGAATTAGCATGTTTTTGACCATTGAAATTTTTGACGTCAATAGGCGTCGTTGGCGTCAGTGGCACGAATTCCCGATGACGTGATTTGCCGTCTTTGGCGGTCAAAGGGTTAACAGCAATTTCTGATTCTTAGAGCACTCGAAAAGTATGTAGTCCTATACAGACATTTGTTCTCAATAAAAAATAGGATCGATTGATATCTTCAATTTTTTTTTCTCTACTCAATTTCGACCGGGTTCGATTCCGGGTTATGCATGAGATATACGAAATAAATTGAATGCAGTTTTTAATAATTCTAAAATCGAAGCCATGGTTCCTAAGAACAGATTTCCCTATCTCTTACAGTTTTCGTTTTCTCCCTACTGACCCATTTGGATTGATCACCCGGTATATACAACTTTATTGCATAAAAGCTACTCGTTTAAAAAAAAGTAAACGCAGTTTCATTACGGGCCAAGTTTGAGCTCTTGCAGGTAGAAAACGATCCAATTAATTTTAATAAGATGTTTTCCAAATAACTTTTTTTTTTTTTTTTTTTTTATTTATTTAACTTTAAACAATAACATTTAACAATGTAATATTACTCGCCAAACTGTGACGTTTAATGGCGAGAGGCGCTCAGTTTTAATAAATATAATAACTACTTAGTATGCCTAAATTAAATTATGTTAATAATAGGTACAAATACAATAAACGGTTATTAGTACAATCTGCATACGTATCGTATTTACTATGCGGGTACTTCGCCCTCGACGACAGCGCGTGTCAGCGTGTTTACGGTGACACTGGCTTATCGTCGAGAAGTAAGTCCTTTAGTTTTGATTTTAACACTGTTTTACTTATTTTACTATCTTCTCTAAGTAAATTAATCTTATTAAAAATATTTGGTACTAAATATTTAGAGCTCCTTTTACCATAATAGTTTTGTACACTTGGCTGAATTAGTTTTCCCTGTGTAACACTTCTAGTCTTAATCCTATTATTCTTAGGTACTTTGTGCTCATCACGATAAAAATACTCTAAACCTATCAGATATTTAACTTTTTTATCAACGGGTAGAATTTTACATAACTCGTAATATAACTTCATGGAAACAATTTATTATTGTTAATTGTTTGTATTGTATTAAAGTATATTAATATCAATAATTTTCTTTAAAAATCTACTGTGTCGATTGTTGAGTACAATTGATTAAAAAAAAAAACATAATAAATTGTAATATTTTTAAAATTGTTTTTATGCTGTTTGATATATTATGAGTTATTTCTCATATTTCATAAAACTCAAAGATTGCGTACTTGCTTCCTAAGCCATCTATCTGAACTATGATTTGATCGGGATTAGATCGATTTGTATGAGGTCGTCCGATATTAGTTAGTTCGCACTCGTACTAATTACAATTTTATGCCAATGAAATTTAAACCACAGAGTTGTGCACCAACGTCCTAATTGCAACTACTTTTTTTCCGAGAAGTTAGTACGATTGTGCTAAGGTATCGATTATTACTGTATCTAAAAAGAAATGATAACTGTTACAGAGCGGACGGCGGCGCGACGATCGGCGGCGGCAGACTGACGACGAGAGCTCCGCGCTGGACTCCCAGGACGTGTCCAGCGCCGACAGAGGTACCGCACACACACACGCAACACTATGAACACACGCTCAAATACCTTCAGTATTGACTGGTTGGGCAGGGAATTGATTAAATCTCAGAATGACCGCCGCCTTTTGCGCTTCTGTTCACGCAAAATCTGTGCCCCGGGCCAGGAAATAAAACAAAATGTTTAATATTTCGCATTTTCAACAAAAAAGGAAACCGATTTGAATTTAGTTGAATAAAAAAGAAATAGATATCATAATTAAATATTTACTTCGGAGTGATATCTTCACACACCTTTGAACATTAACAGTTGATATACTTAATAAAGACGAGTAATCATTTCACATTAGAATCAAACATTGCCGTTTATTTTTGTTGTTATTATTATTATTTATTTAATTATTAGGAACTTTACAATTTTCTTAAATCTAAATACATTGTCCCACAAAACCAGTGGCTGGTTTGACTGTGGGATCTCTGTTACAATATAATTTTATTACAAAATATGGCGTGTGGAATAGTGTGTATCAGGATGGCGGGTGTACATCAACGAATGGAGCTGCGGTATACGTCAGGAGTTAAGTGTTAGCAATGTGCTAAGTGCGCGCCAAAATTAGAGCAATGTGCTCTTTAAACTCTTGTGATCTCACTGATTGTGCTTCATACACGCGGAAGCACATTAGTAGCACTAACTTTAGGCAGTTCTTTCACCCTTGAGTAGGCAGCCATTAGCTAGAACTGGAAATGCGCCCGTCAACCTGACGTCAGGATGGCGGGCGTCCATTATTTCTTAAATATCCTTGGAGTTTAAAGACAACTCCACTTTTGGCGCACATTTAGCACATTGCTAGCACTAACTCCTGACGTATAACGCAGCTCCATTCGTTGATTTACACCCGCCATCCTGACACTCACTGTGGAATAATATTATTTTTCTCCAACTTGCTTGGAAATGTTGCCATTAATGTAGTAAAACTGGACCGCGAAATCGTTCGTTATATTTAGAAGGCGTTAATGAAAATAAAAAATAAATATATTATTGGCCTTAGCCGGGAAATCAATATTATTTAAATAAGACGATTAAGTAAAAACACACCTTCCGTTTAATAACGTCTCATACAAATGAGGGCAATCTTAATTTGGCCGGTTACTGCATTTTTACTTTTAATTTTTTCAAAGACTTTGATAATTCATCATACAGCCAATTGTCCACTAAATTTAAAAAATAAAAACTATTATAAACTTTTTAATTGTTCTCTGCGTTTAGTTCTTGCACTGAACATTTTTTTGCTCTGCTACTGTCAATGTATTTGAAATGTCGACAAATTTCGAATAACGGACAAACAATTTGAATAATAATCTTATATGCGGTTAATTTATTTTCATGATTCTTAGTTATTTATTAGAGATTTCTCACGACAGTTTTAATTTTAATAATATGATGATATTTAATGAGTAACTTGAAAATTAATAAGTGTACCAAACGTAAACAAATAAAAAATAAAACAGAAATGATTGTGTCCAAATCAATATAAAAGTTATTTTGAACTTATGATCTTCTCCGAATGATAAATATGGTATGGTTTCTAAAAAAAACAGTGTGTTTAGAAGTTGTTCATTTAACTAAAATTTATAATTACCTATGTGCATATTTTTTGTTATTGTGTTTTCATATATATTTAATTCTTATTCATATATTTTGTTTTAAATCAAACATATGATTCAGACCCGAAATTTTATTCCTATTCCTAAAAAAAATAAGTACCAAATGAACTTCATGGTACTGATACATTAAATTAAAATGTAGATTGGTGATTATTTCCAAGCATATTTGGAGAAAAGCACTATACAAGCCTCGGCGGGAATGTCGGTTCGCAGATTCGTATTATTGAAGGACTCGGCTACGCCTCGTCCTTCAAAATCATACTCATCCACGAACTGACTTTTCCCGGCCTCGGCAGTAATATACTATTACCTTTAGGTTTTTATACGGGAATTAAGCAAGGCCGTTTTAAGCATACTGTAAATGTTGTAGAGTTAATAGCGTAATGATTTATTAAAATATATGCTTAAAAATACAATTTCAGCTACATAAATAACTTTAGCAGCTTTTTTGGTACTCAGTGATATTTTGACTAACTTCCAATTGTGTAAAAAAACGGCCATGCTTATTCCAAAATTTCCAAAAACATATAAAGTTGCATAAAATCTGAAAATATTACTGAATGTGCTAGTTAAAATGTAGATAAGATGTAGGTAGTGCCTTGTAGTAAATATTGGATAAGTTGAATTATGCATTGTAATCTTTACTTATAATTATGTTTCTTTCATGCACCCCGTTTTTACATTTTAATTAGTACATTAAGCGCTCTGGACGAATGAATGGGATTGTCTTATTTACTTGTTTCTGCCAACGGTTGACAGTTGTTTGTTTGAGTCTCGCTTCTAGTAGTAGTCGATTAGTTTCGGTGGTGGTGTAATATGTCGTAGATTTTGATATTATCTGTTCGATGTCATTTTTTCTTCACTGTGTGCGGGATCTGTGCGACTTCTTCGCCGCCGTTTCTTCCTTGATTAAAATTAAGATTATTCTCGCAACAAGGTTTGATGTAATTAATGAATTATGATAATGTCTATTTATTTCGTTTGTACGTATTATATTTAAAGTATAGAAAATAAATAGAGTAATTGAAATCGTGTCATTTAATTTACTGTCAACGTTTGTAATCGTTTTCTTAAGTTAGAGTGTTTCATATAGTATGTAAAAATATAAGTAATTTGTTGCTATAATAATATCGCCTTATTTATTTAATTCGCTTAATTATGATATAGTTTGAGGCGTAAAGGGAAACGAACGCGAACCGAATATTTTCGCCGGAGTCAGAGACCCCGAAATCTCTAGCATAAGGGCGGGTCGTTTCAACTATCACTGCCGCGTCTAAGTAAAACCCTAATCGCTTCGTCAAATATAGTCTACGTTCCCGGCGCTCAGATCGCTCGAGTCGAGTTGAAAGGTATCGGAAAACGGGTCGCGTGTATCGCACGTATCGCACTGGAGCCTGTAGAATCGTTCGGCTCGGTCGCGAATCGGGTCCAACAGACAGCTGTCGACCGGTGGGCGCTCGGGGCTGGGTGGCTGGGTGTCGGCTCCAACGGTGGCGTGTGTGTGCAGAGTCCGCGTCGTCGGAGGAGCGCGCGGCCGCCGCGTCCGCCGCGCGCCGCCGGCGTCGGCGCAGGACAGGTACCGACACCAGCCGCAGACCTAATACATGACGTCTTATGTACACAAACATTTTGCTAAAATCTATCCCAATTCTTGGGCCCTCATGTGTATCCATTTCGCATCTCTCTTTCATTCCCTCGACTTAAGGTTTCTAGTAAATAAAGCGACCTCAGATAACATTTTGGAGTACATATTTTTTCTCAATCGAAAACTCACAAACATATTGCAATCCAAACCAACGTTATATTCTTATACATTACTAGCTGTGCCCCGCGGTGTTACCCGCTCATCCCACGGGAACACTAAATTTATTTGGGATGAAAAGTATCCTATGTCCTTCCCCGGGACTGACACTATCTATATACCAAATTTCATCTAAATCGGTTCAGCGGTTTAAGCGTGAAGAGGTAACAGACAGACAGACACACTTTCGCATTTATAATATTAGTATGGATTATCAAATCGTAGAGCAGTCAGAAGTTATTCCACAGAATGCAGAATGGCAGAATATTGTTCACTTGTTGCAAGAAAATTAATATCAGACATGCAGGGAATTATGAATTTGGGATACTTATGTTACAATAATTCTTCCCAGCCACCATGTTGGCTTTGCTGCCACGAAATTGACCGGATATTGGTAGAATCTCCTAATACCTTCTTATGGTTTATGGAAACGTTAGATTTGCGATGGATACAAGTGTTTAGTAAATTATTAATTTGGATAGACTTTAGATTCAAAGAATAGTTACATTCGACTAATCAATAATAATAGTTATAATCCTGTAAGTTATTTTTGTTATTAGCAATTATAGAATATCGTTTATTGGGTCAAGGCTAACACGTTGACGATTTGCCCCTTTCATCATATCGGTTTGGACAGTTTCTCAATGTGTTTCTGTTCCCGTATAACAATAGTTTCCTGGATAGAACTAACCATATTCTATTTGAATCATGAGAAACTGTTTGATCTCGATATGACTTCGCTTAGAACTAGTTGAAAAGTGCGAGTTGTTTCTAATTTAATATAGATAAAGTAGTGGAAAAATAATATCATATTGGTGTATTTTGTACGAGTTTCCTAACTTTTACAATTCCGAACGGTTTTATAACAAAGTACTGACCTGAGATTTATTTTTTGAGCAATAAAATATTTTATACTAGCTTTTGCCCGCGACTACGTCCGCGTGGAACTTGGAAGTATGGAAGCAACCTCGTACAACACGATAGATATCCACCTAATCACCTTAATTAATAAAAGGGATTATTAAAAGCGCCTAAGCAAATGTAAGAGCAATTGTGCTTTTGGTCTAATCATTACATTTCCTACAGGGTCATCAATGTCATCATGAATTACTTACTCACTTTTCAATCTTTTTAGGGATAATTTCCAGAATGAAAACTATCCTATGTCCTTCCTCGGATCTTAAACTATCTCCATGCCAAATTTCATCAAAATCGATTCAGCGGTTTAAGCGTGAAGAGGTAACAGACAGACAGACACACTTTCGCACTTATAATATTAGTATGGATTAGTATGGATTTTATCCAAATTGTTATTTAAAAACGTTGTTGAATCGACATTCTGCGTCTTAATTTAAAAACACGTTTTTCACACTAATAAAATGCTTATTTTTTTATGTTACACACTTAAAAAAAAACTTATAGTAAAAGTTACGCTACTTACTCGTCTGGCATTATTCATTCGGATCCTATTCAAATACAAGTTGAAATATTTCAATATGATCGATTTTTTTCCACTACTGTATATTAAGTAGACTCTTCAGCTCAATATGCACATTATAATTGCCACGTTCGTTATTTAATCGCATAAGATATTTCTTTGCATTAAGATTGTTGGTAAGTTGATAAGTGCGTTTAAAAAAAACCTGAATCCCTATTTCTTCCAGAACTTGACGTTTTTGGGTTCATCCTACTCGGAATCGATAGCATTTTCAATGTGAAGAATAAAAAAAAGGGGTCCCAAAATTTGTATGACCATTTTAGTTTCCACTACATGCAAATAAATAAATAAATATCAGACAACCTCACAAATCGATCTAGTCCCAAATTAAGCTCAAGAAGGTTTGTGTTATGGGTACTAGACGACGATATACGTACTTATATAGATAGATATATTTATCTTATTTATCTTAAATACATAGAACAACCATGACCCAAGCACAAATATTCGAGTTCATCACACAAATATTTGCCCTGGCCAGGATTCGAACCCAGACCGCCGGACCAGTAGGCAAGTGCTTACAAATTGAGCCAACCGCGTCGTCAAATAAAATAATTGGGCAAGTGCGAGTCCGACTCGCGCATGAAGGGTTCCGTACCTATACATATATATATCTATAACAAGTTTGTTGTATGGGAGCCCCCCTTAAATATTTATTTTATTTTATTTTTCGTATTTGTTGTTATAGCGGCAATAGAAATACATCATCTGTGAAAATTTCAACTGTCTAGCTATCACCGTTCTTGAGATACAGCCTGGTGACAGACGGACGGACGGACGGACGGACAGCGAAGTCTCAGTAATAGGGTCCCGTTTTTACCCTTTGGGTACGGAACCCTAAAAAGTTCATATTCAAACGTGACGTAATGGAACGGTCAAATTTAGGACAGTTTTTTATTCTTCACATTGAAAATGCTATCGATTCTGAGTAATATGGGCCCAAAAACTTCAAGTTCTGGAAGAAACAGGGATTCGGGTTTTTTTTAACGTCCATAGCATGACAAGTTGCGGTTGAACCCTGGGATAGTGGCGCTACAAATAGCTTTCATATGTCAATAATGTACTATACGTCATGTATATAGCAAATAAAATGTCACTAGCGGTATGTCGACAGCCAATTTCCTAACATTGTTAATCAGATCATTATCTCTCTTACCTCAAATAGCTTATGGCGTTTTCGGAAGAAAAATACACTTCTTCTTTTTTATAAAAAAAGTAAAAAAAAGGCGGCAGTGCAAGAATTCAGTTCTGACATATCGTCGTTACGCTTACCAAAACTGATGATAAGATAAGATAAGAATTGTTTAATCAATTGGGATTCACTGGAACCACTTTTGCATCGTCATTGAATACATAGCTATTACATTAATTGGTACAATAGTAATTAATAACATGAACACAAAATTATAATAGGTACACAAGACTTCCAAACATTTGCAATATTTCCGCGGTAATGCTTCGTCAAAAGTAAATTAGGTGATAAATTACATGAAAAATTATGATGATTAAAATTACTTTAACCTTCTTAATTAAAAAAAAAAACTTTACCCGCGTCAAAAGCAAATACATAATTATGTCAAAATGTACACCTTAAATTAACAATTCATTTAATATAATTCATTGATAAACTTAGATGTGCAAGGAAGAAATAAAAAGATACAGTCGTGGCCAGATAATTAAGAACACAGTATTTTTCTTCATACAACTGCATACAAATATGACTTTGGAAATTTGATGAAAAATGCTGGATGCGGTTGACCAATTTTATTATTGAATAATACAATGCACGGGTTCCTAGGTACAAGGTACGGGGATTAGGATTCCTAATTAAAGTATGGAGTTATAAAACGTGTTGATTGGACCCATCCGTATTTTCTAAAGTACAAGTTTTACATCAACTTTGTTTGTACTAAAGTAAACCTTGTTTAAACACCCGTGCATTGTATTATTCAATAATAAAATTGGTCAACCGCATCCAGCATTTTTCATCAAATTTCCAAAGTCATATTTGTATGCAGTTGTATGAAGAAAAAAACTGTGTTCTTAATTATCTGGCCACGACTATACAGTCGTGTAAGATTTTAAATAGTAGAAATACCTAATACCTTATGTGCAATTACTAAGACATTAGTTTTATTAAAACAATTGATGCACATATCAGATTTGGTAAGCGCAACGACGATATAGTGGCTAATAAAAGTTATCTCTACTTATTTTGTTTTCTTGCACCATTTTTGAGAAAAGCTGTAGGTATATTTGTCTCAGCCGAAACGGCAATTGCTGACTTCGTATTAAATTAAACAGACTTCTAAGATCATCCGTTTAAAAATATTCAGTCAGCTTACTTCCCTCGCTTCGACAATAATGTACTATTATTGAACTCTTATGTGCCAGCTGCTAGTCACACCAAAAGTCAGTTCTCTTTGTGCACATTAGTTCCAATAACGTAACTATAGCTGTAGTCCAATTGCATGCAGTTGCAGTATCGTAGAAGAATACTAATCCCAACTGTCCCAACAAGAGCTAGCACAACTGATCGTAACCTACGACCTTCAGTCTCCTTCTTTGCCACTTGAATAAAAAAAGTTTTTGTGTTCATACGTCACTACTCTACAGCAAAGAGTCGTGTAACGAACGGAGATTAAACAACAACTGTAAGCTTGTTCTGAACACGACTCACATCGCTAGTTGTGCTATGCTAGGCTTTGAGATTAAATTCGAATTAGTTTTTAAAGAAATGCAGATATGCATGCGCCTTAAAACAAAGACTAGTGAACTTTTGCTACTAATGCTGGATTTAACCTAACTTTTATTCCAAGAATAACGCTTACTCTCGTATCTCTATTAGTCCCTATATTAGATTGACATTATTATCCGAGAGTAAGCGTTATTCTTGAAATAAAAGTTTGGTCGAATGCAGCCTAGATCTGCTTTTAATCATAATGACATTCATGTAGTTGCCGCATGATTTTTATTAGTGTTCACGTGACGTAAGATTTTCAGATTTAACTATGCTCGGTTACGTTTTATTTGATTACAAATAACATGACCTGCTAAGCAAACCGACCACCGATACCATTACACGCAGCTTTATATGAACACGATAAATGTGGTTATTTTGTTTTCTTAATAAATTTTATGTGATGCTAGTTTGTACTAAGATGGAACATTTTGCAAGAGTATAATTTTGTTAGAACGAATGTTTAATCTTAGATACTTTCTCTCATCTCAGTTATTTTTATTATAAATCCTGTATAAGTCATCTATATTTTTTGACTACTATTCGGAGTAACCTTGCTTATACCGTGAAGAGCAAACACGCGTCGCGATAGTCGAACAACGCGGGCTCGTCATTGTCGCGGTTTGTCGTGATATATAGCGTTCCGTCTCTATATAAGTAACGGACACGAGAGCGATAAACGTTTTATCTTGACGGAAAATTCGACTGTTTTGCTCGCCAAACGGAGATCAATATTCCCAAGTTCTTCGATCGAAATCGGTTATACTTTACGAGCTTCAGACGAATAATTTTCGAGTGTAGGCTTCGAGCGTTCGATGTAATCTTATAGTTCGCTCGTTTTACAGGAGGCGGGTGGAAGAACGGTTCCGGCGCGGGCGGGGCGAGCAGCAACAACGGCAGCGCCGTGGGAGGCGCGGGCGGCGCAGGCGGCGCGGGCGGCAAGCGGCGCTCGCCGCTCGCCAAGCCCAAGCTGGAGGCCAAGCTGGAGCCCGTGCTCAACGGCACCGCGTAGGCCCGTCGCGCCGCGCCGCGCCCGGCACGTGCTCGAGCCGGCGGCGCGCTGCCGCCGCCCGCACTCCCGGCGCTGTGCCGACACAGCGCCCAGGCCCGGACCCGACTGCCCTGACATGACGCCGACGCTCCGACGCGAGAGATATTATTATCCTAACGTAACCTAACGTAACGTATCGTAACTTGTATCGTGCCGAGACCCCGCGAGCCCCCGAGCCGCGAGCGCAGTCGCGGTCGCAGTGCCGCACGCGCCCGCGGCCGGCCGAGAGCTTGGCTCGCATTCGATCGACAGTGGCGCCGCCGCGCGCTTCGTATTGTTTTTTTGACGCCCTTCCGCGCGTATTTTATGTGCTCGCGCGACCGCGCCGGACGAGTCGCGCGGCCCGCGGCCGGCCGGTCCGGTCGGTGCGGTGCGCCGCGACCGACGCGACCGACCGACCGACCGACCGACCGACCGACCGACCGACCGACCGACTGACCGCGACCGACGGCCGGAGCCGGCCGCTCGCCGCGCGGCCGGGGCTCGGTCATCACTAGACTTACTCGTATTATGCTTTTATAAGAGATTCGTGATTTGTATTCCTGATTATCGATAAATATGAAAAATTAAAGATGTGTACGTCGCTCCCCGGACGATTCGCGCCGAACGCGGCCTTTCGGTATCTTTATGGGAGATCGGATCAGCAGTACATACGTGTGTCGTAGCCTGTACTCTGTGGTTATGTGATTTCCTATAAAATAAAACATTTCTGTACATATTTTCAATCGTATTTTTATTTGTATATAAATAAATAAATGTCTGTCGACGCGCGGGCTCGACGGCTCGCCCTCTCTAGCCGGAACCGAGCTCACCCTGGTCGAACCGTCGAGCGCGCGCTACATGCAATACTCGCTCACTTCGCAAATACAATAATATTTATAAAAAAATACTAGAACTATAATGGAACGTTACAGCGATGTACATTTAGTAATACTGTGAGTGGAAGAAACGTCGGGATCGGGGAACACTGATCGGTGACGCGAAGAGCTCGATACTAAACGTGTACGACTATAACGATCATATTTACAGCTAGGACTACTACAGGATCAGTCATTATAATACAAACGTGATATGCATTATTGCCGGGATATCACTAGGAAACATTATTTACAAAGATATACGCTTTCAGCTAGTCTTAGAATTCACTTTTTTTGTGTACAATTCGGTGATATGTTTTAAAAGTGTACGGTTGAACGTTTTTTTTAGCTCGAGTAAATAAACTAATTTGAATTTAAATGTTTACATTGCATTTTTACGGAGAGATCGCCCCGCGCTAAAGTCAATGGCAATTTACTCGAGCTTTCTAAAAATAAAATTTTAGTGTAAATCTTCAGGACAGTGGACCTAAACAGGTTTATGTTAATGTGTTCTACGTCGATGCGGGACACCTTAGGTGAAAGTCAAATCGGTTGTAATTTATTTTAAGCCGGCGTCTGAAACTTTCATATTGTATCATGTGATTTGGCATAATACTGCGTTACCATATTATATTCACTTGGTATTGCGCTACCGCACGTTTTAAACATTCCACATTAGCAATCCAGCGAACCGAAGTGTAAATATTGCGAAAGCCCGAAATACCAGACGTTTTCTACAAATTTTATTTAAAATACATTATATTCTGGTATTTCTGTCGTCCACAATTGAAAGTATGATTGTCGTGTTAGAGGGCTTTAGATCCGAACACGAAGGCGACCTTAAGTTTGTTTTACAGCATGTTAAATACAGTTGACCGCATTCATATACTCAAATATAAACATATCGATCATCAGGATATAGGATATAAAAATATGTCCGTATACGACGTGTTCTTTCGAGTTTCGCGTTCTTGTAGATAATATAAATGATCGGCTCACTGTATTTTGAATGATCTTTAACAAGTCACTAAGTAACGGTGAACATTTTCCAAAAAAAGACCTTTATCGCTGTTATTTTCTTTTTTCAGTTTTTTTTCCAGTACTTGACGTTTTTGGGTTCATCCTACTCCGAATAGATTGCATTTACGTCGTGAATAATGTCACAAAATTTTGAATGAACATTATTTCCACTACGCTCGTGCAAATAAAAAATCTTAATATTCAAACGTGACGCAATGGAACGGATATAATATTTAAGACATTTTTTTATTCATATCGAAAATACAATTTATTCTGATAAGGATGCACCCAAAAGGTAAATAAGTGACAAAGCATTCGTCACTCTCGCGCTCACATTCGCACACAAAGTGACATACGCTTTGTCATTTATTTACCGCGTGATAAATGCAATCATCATTGATGATATAAATGATCGGCTCACTGTATTTTGAATGATCTTTAACAAGTCACAAGTAACGGTGAGCATTTTCCAAAAAAAACCTTTATCGCTGTTCTTTTCTTTTTTCAGTTTTTTTCCAGTACTTGACGTTTTTGGGTTCATCCTACTCCGAACAGATTGCATTTACGTCGTGTATAATGTCACGAAATTTTGAATGAACATTATTTCCACTTAATGGATGGATAAACATAAAATCGTCAAATTGAGGAAAAAAAACGGGAATTCAGTATTTTGAAAAACGTCCACAGTACATGTTTAATGTCGCCCTCTGGTCTAAAGCCCTCTAGCCTGTCGTGATCACACGAAGGTCCCCAGTTTGGAGGCGTTGTCCCCGGCAATAATGAGGTGGTGGCATTAGAGCAGCCGATGCCGGTCCTCGTGGCACTCGTCGGAGTCGTCGGAGTCGGACCGCGAGCAGCACGACGAGTCGCTCCAGTGCTGGAACTCCTCCTTGTGGTGCTCCAGCGCCATCAGCGACGGGAACAGGCTGTCACAGGCCACGCATCTGAAATATACAAAACAGATCACTAAGTCATCGCTAAAATAATAAAAACTGATCTTCCTTCAAACGGTTAAACATATTTCCTTAATGGAATTTAGACACTTGGCACCTTTAAAAAACTTATCAAAATATGATCATCCGTTTGGTTACAAATTACGATGGCATGGACAGATCTACATAAACCTACACTTCCTAGTAGTGAAGTACTTCCTAATCTAATGAAGTTAATTTGTAGGCGTTGATGGCACTATGTACAACCACACTCCGATTATCAAGATTTTGAATTTACTAATTACAGGTTAGAATGAAATAGATGTTATTAAATGATAGATGAGACTAAATGAAGTTTATACAGCTATTAAAGTATAAACGTCATGTACAGTCGAGTTCATTTACATCTACACACTTACGAGAACAAAAATATCTGAACACGATTTTATGCTCCTGACAATAGGGTCGTGTTCAAATATTTTTGTTCTCGTAAGTGTGTAGATGTAAATGAACTCGACTGTACTCAATGTCAGTTTTAATAATTACGTCACCCTAGGCCGTAAGTGGAAATTTTAGACAAGCCAATGGCGGTAATTAATTAAAACAAGAACTGAACTAATTATTCCGCAAATTTCAAGTGCCACATTATGTACTGCCACATGTGCCGCTGGTATTTGACACTATACTACAGCTTTGGACCAGTGGCCGGGCGGGGGCGGCCGCCGCTTTAACACACACACTTGCCTTCCACAAAATGTAAAGCCCAGCTAGATAATGTTTTACAAACTGACGGGACAAGAGACCAGTTGCCTCAGCTAGGTACCTACTCATCCGCTGTTCCAAGCGCCCGCGCGAGACAGCATCCCAGACGTGGTGCCGAGGTTTATGCTGCGGCTAACCTACCACCACAAAACAGCGACTTACGATAACAGCCTAAGGGCTTTTCGAATCAGCAACAAAAAAAAAATGAAAGACCAGTGGCCGCTGATGTGACGGCCCGGCCACGACTTCGCACGACCAGCGTAGCGGCGACCGATTGCCATAGACGGGAGCGGAAGGTCCGAGCGCAGTGTCTCAACACTCATGGCTGCCGCTCGAAGTCGTGGCTTGACCGTGGGAATATCTACTTTACGAGTATGTTGTTAGACGCTAACTAAAAAAAATATCATTTTCTCAAACATGCAATGAAATATTGTCTTTGCGTTCCTTATAATAGGCTCGGAAGTATCGGTTTTTGGGCGCAACAACTCGAGAGGACTGTAAAGGGATTTCATACTGCTTTTCAGGCCTAGGCCTGCAAAGTAACTTTATTTTTGTTTCAACAACAAGGTCATTCACACAGCTGGCTGGTTTGACAAAAAGCAGGTTTTGTTTTTAAAGGTTGGTTGTTAGACACTTGTGGAAAAAAAAATTCAAGATGGCGACTTTTTTTTTCAAAATTTCAAATTGGTGCTAGGCGGCTAAAACTCGGTATCGGGGGGCTCTCGGGGCTCAAAAATATGAATTTGAAATCTTGTCCGAAAATTCGGTCAAATTCGGAAAATATCGAAAAAAAAACGATTCATATGGAGAAATTTTCAAATTGGTCCTAGGAGGCTGAAATTCGGTATCCGGGGGTTTTTGGGGCTCATGAGTCAGAATCTGAAATCGGATTTTTAAAATTCGGTCAAATTCGGATTCGGGGGCTCTCGGGGCTCAAAAATATGAATCTGAAATCTTATCCGAAAATTCGGTCAAATTCGGAAAATGTCGATAAAAAACGATTTGTATGGAGAAGATTTCAAATTGGTCCTAGGAGGCTGAAATTCAGTATCCGGGGGTTTTTGGGGCTCCTGAGTCAGAATCTGAAATCAGATTTTTTAAATTCGGTCAAATTCGGTATCGGGGGGCTCTCGGGGCTCAAAAATATGAATCTGAAATCTTGTCCGAAAATTCGGTCAAATTCGGAAAATGTCGAAAGAAAACGATTTGTATGGAGAAAATTTCAAATTGGTCCTAGGAGGCTGAAATTCGGTATCCGGGGGTTTTTGGGGCTCCTGAGTCAGAATCTGAAATCGGATTTTTTAAATTCGGTCAAATTCGGTATCGAGGGGCTCTCGGGGCTCAAAAATATGAATCTGAAATCTTGTCCGAAAATTCGGTCAAATTCGGAAAATATCGAAAAAAAAAAAACTATTTGTATGGAGAAAATTTCAAATTTGTCCTAGGAGGCTGAAATTCGGTATCCGGGGGTTTTTGGGGCTCCTGAGTCAGAATCTGAAATCAGATTTTAAAAATTCGGTCAAATTCGGAAAATATCGGACAAACAATATTAAGTGTTATTTTTTGAAGTATATTTTTTTATTTCATTGTATGTTTGAGAAAAGCACTATACATGCCTCGTCGTGAAAACGGATTCCCGGCCTCGTATCACTATCCGGCCTCGCTCGCACGCTCGCTCGGCCGTATATACCTACTTGGCCGGAAATCCTCATTTTCCCGGCCTCTGATGTAATGTACTATTACTTGGCAATTTTAATTGGCAACACTGTTAATGGAAATTACTATCGATCAACCACATTGTTTTGTCTGTTTCTTTATTTATAGCCATTCTTTACCTTCCGATCCGATCCGATTTATCGGATAATGTGTAGTGTAATTGTTAGGATCTTATTACACTACACATTATCCGATTTCATCCGATAAATCGGATCAGTCGGGAACGGATTTAATAGATCCTAACATTTACACTACACATTATCCGATTTCATCCGATAATTAGAATCGGATCGGATAGGATCGAAGGTGTGGAACGGGTTTTAACTGTTACTATGTATCATAGATACTTTGAAAAACAGAGTACCTAGTCATCGCAAACTTACTGCGTGGCTCCCTACGCTATGTTCTCTGGTCATATTTTAAGCTCATAGGTACCGATAAGATGGGCGCGTCTTCTATTCTAGTCTATGAATTTGTATTGATATTTTTTCTATGGAGAGGGGTCATGATTACAGGAAAAATCTTAATTGCGTGATTTTATTTATTTATTTATTTAATTCCTTATATTTCACAGCATAACAGTAGAACCAAATCACTGTGAAATTAAGACTAAACTCACACAGATTTTATACAAACATCACAACAGTAAACAATTACAAATATACTGACGAAGGCCGTTCATCCATCATCTCACAGAACCTCAAACATTCATCGCACACGTCCAACCATCCACCTGCAAACACATCACAGTGTGGTGCCGATTCTAAGAGCGAGTTTATAAGGTGCAAGGCTCGCACAAGAGGGGATTTCCTGCGAGACACAGTTCTTGAAGCTGGCGCAACAAGTAAATGGCGACAACGTAGTCTGAAAAGAATCCTATGATGCAGGATCGTCATTTGTTTTGTATGGGCGCGCGGCGCCATGCCAGCGTGCCGCCATCTGTTCGTCATAATTTTCTTTGTCCTCTCGTTACGCCAAAACGGCTGTACGGATTTTAACCAATTTTGATTAAGGGATAGCTGGACATTCAAAGCGCAATAACTCTATTAACTTGCTGCGGTTAAGACGCAGGTGGAGCAGAATACCATTTTAATTTTATTCGGTAAACGACACGACACGTGACGACACGATTTTATCGTCTTGATATAGAAGCGAACCTAAGGTATACACTTAAATAATGATGTAGGTATTCAATCTCTTTTATGGTTCCGGGTTCCGACCACGATGTCATTATTGTATCGTTGAACGATAAATTATAAAATCGGCAATTGAAGTATATTTGGTTCTTTATTAATAATACCTACTCCGAAGTTCGAATTATCGTGTTACCTCGTTGTATTTTAAACGCCATGCATGTCTCAGAGAGCGAGAACGGTATAATACGAACTTCCAAGTGTTGCATGCAGCTAGAGAAAGGTCAGCAAAGTGGATAATGATTGGTAGTAATGCTCACCCGAAGTGCCTCTTCTTCTGCTGGTGGTCGGCCAGCTGGCGGCGCGAGGGGAACGAGCGGTCGCACACATTGCAGGTCAGCGCTTCATCTGTAATTACCAAGTGCACATTTTACATTATTAATAATAATATAAAATCATGATAGGAGTTGGGGTTTAGGATAACGATCTCATTAAATTCTCTTCAGCTTAGGTATATTGTTGTGAAATAAATTGATGTAGGTACCTACTGCTCTCGATGTAGGTAGGTATTTATGTGTAGGTAGGTAGTTGTAGCGAGGTGCGCATTGAAGTTGAACTATGGGTTTGTCTAGTCTAACGCTTCTGCTCTGCTCCAGTGGTGATTTCTGAGACGCTACCTACGCCATTGGTAGAAAGTCTTTTTAAACCTACTGGTAAAAAATACTATCTTATTATCTTAAGAACACTTTTCAAAATACACCAGTTACGGGTACCTAAATTGAATTAGTACCGTTACTAATAAATAGCCAAATAAAAATATATAAAGTGTGGCAGTCGACAGGCCCATGTTCAAAACTTCGATCGGCATCATTCATCATCATCACTGTGGCGGGTTAAATTAATAGAACATAGAATAAGATATTTTTACACGATTAAAGCTAAGTATAATGCGTGTTTGAAAAAAAGTCGTATCGATATTATTAATAATTTATTAACAAACTCGATATAAATCCAACATCCAACTCCATTTCCCATTTCATTAAAAAACACGAGCTTTCGTCACCTTATAAAAGTTAAAAAGGACATTGTGCATTGAAATGCGGAGTAAGTATTTATTAAATCATACCTACCTACTTGTCGAAATTAATTTTTAGTATAAAAATTAAATAGCCGTCCCTTCCTGCACAGTAATCTGCGATAAATATAATGGTGGGTTTAGACCAAATAAACAAAGAGCTTGAACTAGAATAGAACATCCAAAACACAAAGAGAATTTGCTAGAAAGGGGGCTTGAGCATTCGCTCGTTTGGTCTAAATCCACCGTAAGAGGTCTAATAGCATGGATTGGATGAAATTAAAGTCAATTGTTAATTTAGCACCATGGCAGTCTTGAAAATGAGCTAGCTTCTAAATGAAAAAAAAAGGGTTAGGGTTATAAAGGTCTTATCCATTCTTATTTGTCGTATTTAGTTAGCAATTATTCTTATCCCATAATAACTTTTACCTGAAACTACATCTTGTAAAATAAAGACTATAAAGAGTCCAAAATATCGATTGCACACAATATTTTGGACACAAGTTTGGCAACTTAATATTGAAACAGTTATTAATGAAAATATATATTTTTGAAGAGGAAATCGTAGATAAAACTGCCTTCAGTCATGGAAAATTATTAAAGGCCAGGATACATAATATATTCCATGCACTATATATGTTATGGTTCATAAATCATAATTATTCGAAGGATCAGTTGGTCGATAAATGCTCGAGTCTTTGTGAAAAAGTAATTTCTTTAACCTCATGACCACCCAGCTCGTTGACGGAAAACTATGTCCCAAAGGCCAAGCTGACAGTAGATAGTAGGTATGCAAATAGCGGCAAATGACGTCCACGTGCAGGGGCATAACTTTCCGTTGACGTGATTTGCCGTCTTTGGCGCTCAAAAGGTTAATACGCAGTTTAGTGTACTAAGGCGTCTTATTCCTTAGTTAAGGTTAAGATGTTAAATTAAATTAAGAATATACACATATTTACATTTGAAGGAACATGATAATAACATTCGTATCAAAAAATCTTAACACATTTCTAGGCAAGAAAAATAAATAATTTAGCCACACTTATGCTCATACAATTAATTAAGTCATATCATTGGTTATACATATTTTTATTTTATCACAAGGAATACACTTTAATTACAAGTTGCTTGAGCACTTTCTGTTCCATAAAAACAGATCTAAGTAAATAAAGTATTAAAATTACGAAAAAAAAAATTACATGCTCCAGCTCCATGTGACGTTCATACGAACTTTATTCACAATTTTTTCTTTAGACCCAATTTCACTGTACTCTTTTAATATTAATCAATTATTAAGGCTAAAAACATCGACTCATCGGCAAATAGCTTTTTGTAATCAGCAAGTAGGTAATTGTAAATATGAGCCTTAAGGGACAAATTTTCTAAATTCTTGGAAAAAAGGGTTTATAACAAATATATTTTTTATTATTTGAAACCTAACATAAAAACAGAACTGTGGCCTTTCACCAATCACTGTTCTAGCGCCAGCTACCTACATTATGTCTCTCATTCTCCCATAAGGGTGCTAATACACATAACAACCATATATAAACAAGCGACATTTACCTTAGACCATCATCAAATTGATGGTAAAAGAACATTCAGTGTCAAGTGTGCTTCAATGAAATGTTATAGTAATCAGTTTATATTATAAATTTATGAAACATGTAATGTCTCATTTTTTTTTTTGTGGGTACACCACAATTTTTATTTAAACTATTTATATTAAGTTTATATTATGTTACTATTATAGGGCACTCATCTCATAATTCAATTAAATTTGTATTGTAAGTAGAAATTTTGAACATCTGGACAGCAGTAAATGTCGCCTTTAATTTGGGAAACTCTCGTAACAATCATTTGTTAAATTGGCAGTGTGCTGGACACCGATGACTTGAACATGTTTCCAAAGAACCTGGCGCCAGTGGAGCCTCCTGGGATGGAGCCCATCATCATCCAGAGCAGTGCAATGACTTGTAGCACCGCACACACAATTGTCAGCGGAGTGCTTTGTAAGTGCAGCGCACAGTACAGCGTGGCTATTAGAGTGGACCCGTAGAGCAGGGTGGTGAGGGCGCGCTCCTTTGAGAACAGAGATTTGATGTGCGACCACGGCCCATAGAGGAAGCTGAAGCTGAAATAAAAACACGAGATAAGCAAGAAATCTTAGGTATAGTATCATCATCATCATATATTTAAGAGCTAAGCTCTTGTCGGTGGAGTAATTTCCAGCTTATTCTACATTCCGCCTAGGTATAGTATACTTACTTCTAATTGAGTATTGAGGTAAATATAGGAGGATTTTCATTCACTATTCATTTCAATTTGTTAGAAAATTTACAGGCACTGGTTTATATGCGCCTGTTAAAATCATTCTCAGAAATTAATGATAGTTATAAAGGCATGGCATGTTCTTATTAAAAACATTGTTTGTTAATAACGCAAGTACTAGTCATTTAAGAACTTATCATTGCTCTGTAGGATAGTAGGTTATTTGCTTACAATACTGCAATTATTATAAATGAGGCTAATGAATTTGATTAATCAATTGTTAATTTGTTACATATAAAACATAGGGACAGTCTTTAATGCCAACTAAATATTGTTAGATATAAAAAAATTACCTCAGTATGAAGAACAAACTGCCAAGTGTGAAGAGGAGGGCAAACTTCCGTGCCTGCAGGATTAGGATGGGGATGTAGAGAAATGAGAGGATGAAGCATAGGATCCCAAAGAACAGGCACACTCCGAAGCCCATAAACCTTTGTGTGCGGCTCTGTAAAAATGGAATTCAATATGTTAGTTAGTTTAGTAGTACTCTCGTAATAAATTCTTAAGACAAATAGCTTAAGAATTTATTACGAGAGTGCTGTGACCAATTAAAATCACTTATTTATTTCATTAGCCAGGTTAGTTAAATATTTTATCTATACCAGATAGGATTGGACAGAAGGAATAAAGGTTCTTTTTAGTGCAATCTTTTGGATGTCATTCAATAACTAATGTTTCTAAATTATAAGCTCCATACTTAAATAAAATGATGCTCCATACTTAAATGTGAATAAAATAATGACAATGAAAATACCCAATTTATCCACCAATTAGTTTTTGTTACTTTTGTACCATAATTTGTAAATACCAAACTCTACTTAAAGTTTACAATAAATAAAGAATCTCCCCAATGAGAAAGACCTAGAGAAGCAAAGGTAAAAAGCCATTGCAAGTTATTCATCTACCCAACCAATTATTTGCATTTGTTTGGTATTCATTTCATTTATGTTGAGACAAAATTGAAGTCATTTGCTGTTTTCTGCCGCTTTTTATTGTATCCTGTTTCTGTTATACTTTTTTGTTGTGTTTTGTTATAATTGTTGACCGGGAAATATGAATGATCCAAGTGGCATAGGCGTTGCTTCACAGCCATCACATGTTAGTTTTTCTTTGCCAAAGAAGAGAATGAAGCAAAGTCCATATCATGATTCAGAAATACAAACATGTAAAACATTGCGATGGCTGTGAACCAACGCCTACACCACTTGGATCATTCATATTTCCTGTTCAACAATTATAATATGTTAAAACCACTGAAAATTACTGGTCTGGTCTGGGTGGGGTACATTTAACACTTTTTATTATTATATAATTGTATATTAGATAACAATATAATTTATTATTGCTATGAGTAAATACATTTTATATTATAGTATTGCAATTTCACATAAAAGGTTAAGAATCCCTGCTTCTAGTCTAATCTTATCTGGAATGGAGTATAAGTTGTGTTAATTGAAATTTAATTCATGAACACTGTATTGAAGAATCTCACCAATATTTGAAGATCTTTTGTATTATTTTTGATATCACATGATCAAATGTTAACAATTTCACTATGTCTGGATACATGTCTGGTACTTAGAATGGATGGTAAACAATATCATGTAGATGCTATTAGCCACCCAATAGCTTTCATTATTTATTGTTTGGTGACTCACAATCAAGAAATTCCTAAACAAACATAACTAGGTCATATACTTACTAATGTGAAATATTCTTTTTGCACTTCCTGGAACCAACTTCCACTGCTAGCACTACTCGTGGGCGTCTCATCATTGCTTCGGGAGAAAAAACTAGGAGTAGAAAATGGTAAACTAATTTTGTAACTTCGACGGCTCTCGTTTTGAAGCAAATACTCGTCTAAATCAGACTTTAGGTTAGCCATGGCGAAGTTGAACGTAGTCTGAGTGTATAATATTGAATCAAATCACCGATTGAGTCATAAAATCACCAAGATTGAAGGAAGTCACGATTATTTTACAATTATTATATACAAGAATTCACTAAGAATTATTGTGAGTTTGACAACTCAATGACGTTTTACAAGTCGTCCTAGTGATGCGCATGTACCGTTCCGAATCGATCCAGTTACCGGTTAAACTTTTTACGTACATTGGTGCACACGGTTATAAAGAAAACGTTTATGTAATGATAATGATATTAATAATTTGATGATGACATTGTAATTACCGTAATCAGTGTCATCGCTGAAATCGTCGTGATCGTGTCGGCGAATATTGTTGTTGTATCGGTCATGTGCGCAGGGTGGGCACACACCACGCATGTCCCGCTCTTCCAAGTCCGTGCTGCTCGCATCTGAGTCTACTGCAGCTTCTTCAATGTGAACATTTTCGATTTGTCGATTGTCTAACTTCTCATTCGAGGACAATTGGTTATAATTCTTCCTCGGCGGCCGGGATTCTGTAACAACAAAATAAACATTGGTAAGCTTCACATTTTGTCTATTTAAGTATGACCGAGTTAAAGTGTTATTATAAATTACCGCTACACAAATGCGCACGGTAAATTAGGAATGAACGTTTTAATTGAGATAAGTATTTAATTTCTTGATAGCGTCGGAATTTCAACTACTTATGTATCAATTGTGTGTATTTCTGTAAACAATCAAGTAGGTACCTCTCTGTTTACATAACATTGCTGAATTTGTTGGGAAACATTGGGAAAGTTTGGCTATAGGTTTCATATTTAAAATGACGTAATTTTTTTTCGAGTATATTAGATTATATTTCTTTTTTCCGATAGTAGTTGCTGTAAGGATCTATAAACTGTAGCTCTTAATTTTTTTCTTGCTATGGTTAGGTAGGTATTCCAAAACCTACAGGGCGTCCTAATACTATGGGACATCAAGGGAAAGTACCTTAAATATCGTAGATAGGATATTTTGCTGAAAGAAGACTTTGTTGTTTTTAAAAGTTAGTAATTCTGCATTTAAAGATTTTCTAAGAATTACTTGCTTTGTCTGGGAATCGAACCGACTTAAATGTGAAAAAATCACCCTAAATTTATTATGCCAATCGAAAGAATGGACAAAAAATAATAACTCTTCCTAAGTAACATAGTATCTTAAAGAAACGGACGGTCTCCAAACTAGGACAAATCCGGGGAAACCCGGACGGATGGCCGCCCTATCTAGGACGAACATGTCAGCAGTTGCAGACGTAAGAGTATCCAGACATCTACCTACAGTGAGATTCACTAGGTATTTCTCTAGTCAACCTGCGATAGGCGTGTTTGTACAGTTAGCATCAAAATATAGCTGACAATTTTAGTGTGCAATTTGAATCAAGCCAGTAGTAAAATTGCCAGGTACTTTTGATGCTGACCGTATCAACCTATAGTACTCTACTACATAGGTAGGAACCTATGACACAAATCATGATCATGACATGAGAGTTTATATCCCTCATTTTGGTCGACTGTTCTAGACATAACATTTTTACGACGGCTATAATACGCTTGTAAGTAACGGTCAAACCAATCCGGCCGTAAAAACGTCTGGTTTATATTGTCCTAACAGACATACTCAGGACATACCTCGTATACTCGTAGTGCAGCTGACAAAAAGGTAGAATCTCAAAGGTGTTACGACTATGCGCGACAGCGGCAGCGGTAGCGGTGTAGGTACCTAAGTGTGTCTCCCTCACTCGTTATGCCTCCGCGCTCGGATCTCTCGCTCAATCGCTTGCCACGCCGCTGATCGCGTAAAGTCGTGGCATCTCCGCTAGTCGCTACGGCGGATAACATGCTTCACAACAGTGTACCTGACGGCAATGAACCGTACAATTCATTCAGTATTAGCTTCTGTTGGGAACGTGCACGAACGGCGGCATCATGGCATGGCATGGCATTAATGACAATTTCAAGTAATGATTAGGTGAAAGATTCAGATCGGCGTGGCCCCACACCGGGAGCCAACAGAGAGAGCCCGCCAGCTGGCCACGTTACTATAAACGCGGCCACAGTACAATCCGCCGGCGAGCTGGACCGGTACGCGGCAGCCGAGCGATAGGTTACCTACAAGCGCCCAACAGGAGGGTTGTTGCTCTAAGTGTCAATTTATAAGACCGCAATGAAATTGGCATTGGATATGACAAATCCTTTTATTTAATTTGAACCCAAAAACTGTAGTTGTTTGAAGGACATTTATTTTTAGCCCTTCAGTGCAATGCCCTATATGATATTCCAGATTAAAGTAAGATTCATCGTACGTAGGGATTAAGAAAACTTGTGTTCTAACATCCATCATCATTGTGTTGTTCCATGTCCACTGCATTTATGGTTTAGCAAAACCATAAATGCAATTTATGGTTTTGCTTTATCATTACGGATTCACTAAATACGTACCTACTGTAGGTAATACGTATAACGGTTTATTTGTGATGAATTTAAAGCAAATAGTTGACGCGCGTCCGGTATAGCATTGGTTTTGCTCTAACTCTACGTTAAGTAGGTACCTACCTTCGATTTTGGTGCGATTGTATTTGTTATTCATTAACATTTAGATAAGATTGTATAGTTGACGAGAGGTCGTAAACAGTATAGTTAGTAATTGTCGTCTGGATCGGTAAGTGATATCAGATTTCATTTCACAAGTTAAATATTTTCCGTTCACTTACTTTCGTCACTGTCTTCGTACCTATACCACAGATTATATACAAGTTACTCCTATACCTACTAAATAAAATTATTCATTTATTTATTTGTGATTCACGAGGGAACTGCTATTCGTATATATAGAATAAATAAAACATCTCACGCTTCGCTTAGGCGATATTTGTAGCGTTTAGTAATATTTATTTTATTATACTGCTTATATAACGTAAATTCGTGCGGTGTTTAATGATGAAAAAAAAACTGGCCAAGTGCAAGTCTGACTCGCGCACCGAGGGTTCCGTACAAACTTTCACTTATCCCATCTTAATTGGCCTGGTTGAGTGAAGTTTGCACCTGAAATGTATGGCGCCGCATACAAACGAGGTGCAAACGCAACCGAGTTCTCCAAATATCATGTTTGAAAAGGACTATATTTTTTATGATTTTATCACAAATGTATAGTTTTCAGATTTTTTAGGGTTCCGTACCCAAAGGGTAAAAACGGGACCCTATTACTGAGACTTCGCTGTCCGTTCGTCAGTCCGTCCGTCCGTCCGTCTGTCACCAGGCTGTATCTCAAGAACGGTGATAGCTAGACAGTTGAAATTTTCACAGATGATGTATTTCTATTGCCTCTATAACAACAAATACTAAAAATAAAATAATATAAATATTTAAGGGGGACTCACATACAACAAACTTACAGATAATGGTACGGAACCCTTCGTGCGCGAGTCCCACTCGCACTTGGCCGGTTTTTTTATATAAGTATTTGTAGTATGTGACGATATTACTTGCCAAATTTCATAGTTCTAGGTCATCGGGAAGTACCTACGTACCTACCCTATCATTTTGATTCCCTTGAGAGTGTCGAAATGTACGTTTTTTGCGACATAAACGGCCGTATTTTTTTTTCACGTAAACGTAGATTTTTTTTTTTACTACTTCAATCGAACATAGACCTGTGTATATGGTGTTAATTTCACAAATCCTCCACGCGTTCTCGAGATAAAGGGTCTTGACAGACAGACAGACGGGCGGACATCAAAGTGATCCTATAAGGGTTCCGTTTTTCCGATTGAGGTACAGAACCCTAAAAAATATGAATATAAGAATATAAAGCATTTTTCTGATTCGATCAATGAAATACGAAATTCCATTAAATTCAAGCATATATATTTATATTTTTTTCTTCTCTGAGTTATGCTAAAGGAATCTTTAATAGCTACTATAGGTAAGGTAACTACATATATTTTATTTCCTCCACCTGTGAAACCAATTAAACTATGAAACTGCGTGTAGGTAGGTACCAAATTTTTATAATTATAATCAATGCTCATATGCTCTAAAATGTTTATAGTTGACACATTTATGTTTAAAGGTTACCGCAGCGAGTCGTGTCTTTAGTGCGCCACGAAGTTTGTTTAGGACGACGCCTAATTTAATTTATAATCACTAACTAGCTAGTGCGTGCTTTAATAGGTTTATACATTAATTCAACTGTGTGATTGGCTGGGAAGTGCCGTCTTTGCGTTAAGATAATTGAAACCATTAATATCGGATAATGCATTAAAAACCGTATATTTTGCGCATTTCCACTCAATAATGTCTTATGGTTCAAGCTTATAGCTGGAGTGGAACCCAGACATTCTTGCAAGATCTCTTTAATAAATAAATAATACCTAAACAAATAAATATCAGACAACCTCACACAAATCGATCTAGTCCCAAATTAAGCTCAAGAAGGCTTGTGTTATGGGTACTAGACGACGATATACATACTTATATATACTTATATAGATACATATAGAGTCATGTGCACAGAATGGAACCCTCTCGTTTACCACGACGTGTTCTGCTAGGCGCAATAGCGAATGCAAAACGTAATGTCAAAACTTGTGATTTTATTTATGACTAGCGACCCGCCCCAGCTTCGCACGGTTGCAATGCTGATAACTTACGCATGTATTATACATATAAACCTTCCTCTTAAATCACTCTATCTATTAAAAAAAATACCAAATTCCATTCGTAGTTTTAAAGATCTTCAGCTTACATAGGGACAGACAGACAAACAGACAGCAAAGCAACTTTGTTTTGTACTATGTAGTGACGATACAATCATACCAATGACCATCATCCTTCGTGGTACTCCAACGCACAGCCCTGCGCTGCGTCTCCTTTCTGCCCAACAAACCCATTTATTGCATACCCATTATTAAGTTAAGAACTCTCTTGTAACATGCTATTATTTTGCAGGAAACAATGGATCCAAGTTCACCAAAAATCGCCGTCTTAGGCGCCGGCGTGGTGGGCATGACGGCTGCGAAGCTGATTCAAGATGAACTGCGGCACGCCAACCTGACCATTATCGCTGATATTTTCAAGAACGACACCCTCAGCGCGATAGCAGCGGGGATTTTCCGCCCAGGCACCAGTTTCAGAGGTCCGAGCAAAGAGATCACGCAGAAATGGATCGAGGACTCGTGGCATTACTATCAGAACATTTTAAATACGGCAGACGCTGCAGATGCTGGTCTGATGTCCATTTCGTCATATATATTCTCAAAAGAAAACTATCATGTGACAAGAAACCATCTGATTGAACATTTAGTGCCGATATACCGGCCGGTCGACCACGAAGAACTAAGTTTATGTGGCGACAGTTGGAAGTACGGTTCGTACTTTTCGACAATAAAAACCGAATGCGGGGCGCACTTGCCGTGGTTAGAACGGATAATAACCGGTAAAGGCGCCAAGATAACCACCGGAAAAGTCGACAATTTCACGTCATTATCGCAATATGACTTGGTATTTAATTGTACCGGCTTTGGAGCGAAATACCTGTGCAAAGATAACGATTTGGTTCCGTTACGGGGTCAAGTGATCAAAGTCAAAGCTCCCTGGTTGAAATCGGCTTTATATGGGGATTATGATGCGTATGTTATTCCCGGTTTAAATGGAGTCGCTACGTTAGGGGGTACGCGGCAGTATGACAGTTATAATTTGCAAGTTTGCAAATACGATGGTGCCGGGATCATGGATAGGTGTTGCGAGTTGGTGCCGGGCTTGCGGAAGGCGGAGGTGTTGGCGCACCGCGTGGGGTTGCGGCCGCACAGGATGCCGGTGCGCGTGGAGGGCGAGGTGGTGGGCGGCGTGAAGGTGGTTCACTGCTACGGCCACGGCGGCTACGGCGTGATGACTGCGCCCGGGACGGCTATGCATGCGGTTAGAATTGGACTCGATTTATTAAGAAGCGGAAGTTTTAGAAACAAGCTGTAGTTTTAAAAGTCAAAGGTATTAAATTTATCGTTTCAGGTAAGCGTAAGTAGTTTACCTGGAAGCGTGATTACTCTGCCGTAAACATAAAGACATGTGTGCAATTAATATTTGCAGAATTGAATATTCTATACTTATATCAAGGCCCTGGCTGCCACATTTTAAAATTGGTACGTAGGTACCATCGCCTACAAAATTGGTTTACAAACATTTTACCAAATAGTTTTACAATTAAAATAAATAAAATACAGGACAGTTCAAAAGTAAATTCTACCAAGACAAACTCCTAATTGCTATCTATATTTTTATTATAAGTACTATATAAATGTATACATTTTACTACTTGGCGTTTAATTTTTTCAAACCCTGGAACAAAAAAAAAATCGACCAATAATGCCGATATGAAAGACGGTCTTGACAGCATAATAAATACTTCAGTTTGCTGGCAATCTGTCAAGTTCCAAGAGTGTTAGATGCGCGAGTGCTGCTGCAGAGAAACTCAAGATAGCATTTGGCTCATATTGGAATTAAGATCTAGTACCTACACGATGAAGAAAAATATTTAATTTCTATGTGTGACTATAACAACTGAAGGGTTGCGTTGATTCTTCATGGATCCCAACATCATCATTTATAAATACCGAAGTTTATACCCAACCCAAAGGACTTCATAAGCTGATTTTAAACATTTACTGCATTATTAAGTTACTGCTACTTATTTTGAAAAAATCGGAAACGTTCGAAACATACTTTGGGTTGGGCTCTTGCAGGTAGGAGACGGTTGAATTAACTTTTATGAAACATACGCCAAATAACCCGTAATATACTTACTCGTATGTAACACCAAGGGAGGAATTTCGAAAATACTTAAATTTACTATTTTTATAATAAAAAAACAAAAACCCATTTTGAAAAGTTAGTATTTGTCACGTATTTTTTTATCAATTAGGTCATACATTTATAATATGAAGTTATACATATTATAATAGCTCACTGTCACACATCGCACTGTAACTTTAGAAATAAAGCCCTTTCATTAAATATGCCACGTCCCACATGATAGGATTCAGAACACAAAATGTTAAAATCCCATACAATAAATAGATGAGGCCATAATTCCTTCCTCTAAAATTCAAGATGGCTCTCCTTCTTAAAATGTTCTTAGGGTTCAGAAGATTCATCCTCAAAGGCAAGTTTCTGATCATCAATTGCCGTAGGTAAATTACGTTTATATGTTGTGAACACCGCCCACTAACTATACGTGTGCTTCATTTTCATTTAGAACGGGTGTGTGACTGCTGTCATCTCAAAATTTCACCTTCAAAAGTATATTGTGTCATAATCATAATCATATTGTAAGTAGGATTACCAACGAAGGTCTATTAGAAGCCGAAGGCGGAGGGATTTTAATGTCCTGAGTTTGGAATCCCCTTACTACCCGCCTACACACAATATTTTTCATCACATTTTTCTGTACTTATATATATATTTTTTTAATTTACTATACCTACGCATTGGCAATACGGCCATCAGTTTAAAACAGAGAACATTATACATCTATCATTAAACAAATAACAAGTAACAATATTATGCAGCAAAAATTAACACTGTAGGTAATATTATAAAAATTAAATACGAACAGTAATTTTGTAACAAAACTAAATAGAACCAATAATTTTATATTTTTTTTTTGTGTAGTCTACCACAGATAATGCCAAGAACTGCATTTAGTTTAGAAACTTGACAGGCCGATATCTATACCGCCCGATTTTAACGATAATTCAAAATTAAATTTAATAAAAATAATGCAAAATACACTGAAATAATTGTAAAACATAAATATAATGCAGTTACATATGTACACCATATTAATTCAATACACAATATAATTTGCTGGTAGGCAAGTTTTATTGATACAACAAAAAACCATGGGTGGATTGAAATCTCCTTAGTCTGAAGTAATCTACGAGTGCGGACTATATTTTTAAAACTAAAACCATAACTCCCTCGGGAGTTATAACAATTTATAACCCCCGCGGGAACTATATAGGCCTTTGTCCTTCAGTACACCTGCATGTAATACCATCTTTTACGAGCAAATGTGATGTAAAAGATGTTAAGGTCAATGTGGGTAAGTCCGTCTATAAGGTAAGCCCGTCTACACGGCATATCTCTTGTATTTCTATTTGCGCGCCACTTAGAACTCGGTTGGTAAAGCAGGCTTTTGCCCTAGTTATTTTACTCTAGGATAGGTGTCGCTATGACGGAGACAACGGTCGCAACTCGACTCTCAAGTTCAGTTGTGTGTCGAAGTTAAAAAGTGAGTGCAACGTGCTTCCGTAAATAAATGAAAAAAAATATAAAAAGCCGAAATATTTGTTATTGAAGTAAGTAATAATGTTGTTTGATAATTGTTTTACATGTTTCATGATTTTAATGTAGCCATAACGCATTAATTTTGTGGATTTTGGTACCGAATGTTTATAACCTTAAAAATATCTAGTTGGAAAGACCGTCTAAAATGTTCAAGGGAAGACCGTCATGTGCCGGTCTTGCCTTGAACCAGATGTTACCAACCTTTAGCAATGAAATTAATAATCTCGTTTCATATACTTACAACTACACTCTCCGTCGCGTGATAGTGCTATCTTTATCGCCCGCGAGACTCGTCAACGTCTGTCGAGATAGCTATAGATTCGGGGGTGGAATTCTGGGTTTCGTTGACCCCTCATTGTACGCAAAGTGCAGCACAGAAAGCGATGATATTTTGCATTTAGGATAATCATTATTTTTTTCTATGCCGATGGTTTCTTCGAATTTTGCGAAAATGCTTTGTTACCTGGTCTGTATTTCCTGTGCAAAGTTGTCAATTTTTTTTCTCGACTTTTAAGATCCTGTCAATTCTCACATTACAAATTTATACGAAAATCTGAAAAACCAGAGGCATAGATAATTACGTCCAGTTCATACTTACCAAATTTCATCTACGTCTGTCTAGTTTTGGTCGTTATCGGGGGTCAACGTTTGTATGGAAAAAAATTATCAAATAGACAACTCTTAAACAAAGTACTTAAAACCGTTTTAATACAGGATAGTCATAGATATACGATAGACATTTCTTTTTCAGATAGTTCACCGGATTTTTGAGATGCTTGGATTGCCTGCTGTATTGCTTTTTAACGAAAGACATATTTGGGCTTTTGAACGACCAGGAATGGCCATGGTTGACTACACATTTTTTACTCACTAAAAGATGTATTTGTGGTCAGTACACAATACTTACTACTTTAATTACTTATAACTATTTTTTGTGATCTTTTAAGTAATTGGTGTTCAATTAATAAGTAAATACTGTGAATATTTTAAGCTTATTTTGTTATAAAATAACGAATTGTCATTTTTATTAAATGTTTGCGCTTATTTTGCTGTTTTACTTTGAACTTTAAAAAAGGTTGACAATCTCTTTTTACACCCATATGCCGATCTTGCCTTAAAAACAGAAAAATATGGATAAAATGAAATTGCAACTCCTTTTCCCAGAACTTTAAACACATTTTGCAATGGCATAAAAAAAATAATCTCACAAGTTCATTTACATGCCTTTCCGCTTATAAATATGGCGGCAATGTGTAGTAGACGGTCTTACCTTATTTAACTAGGGAAGACCGTCTACTAGCCAAGTTTTAAAAAAAACCTCTTTTTGCACAAAAGTTATGCTTTTTTGGTCAATTTGTTTTAACGGCAGTATAATATATTATATTTTTCATCATATAAAACTAAGCCGATTATCCTGAAAGAAATAATAACCCTATACAGACTGATCAAAATTTATTTTAAATGAGATATGCCGGTCTTGCCCACATTGACCTTACCTACCGGGATAACGGCTGTCACTCGCCTTATGCTAATCCATAATACACTCTAATATTATAGCGCTCGTGATTATGATTAGAGAGGAGTGTTACCCCGGGTCCGACTAGGGCTTGCAATATCCGTCCATTTTTCGTATCCGGATATTTCGAATACTAAAATTATTTACTATCCGGATATCCGGATACAGCGAATAATACGGATATTCATATTATTTTTAATAAAACAAGAAGTATGGTTAACATTTCGATGATACTAATATACCATGCCGCTAGGTAGTGATTTATTTAGTTTTAGTGCCGGTTTACTCTTTTTTAGGGTTCCGTACCCAAAGGGTAAAAACGGGACCCTATTACTGAGACTTCGCTGTCCGTCCGTCCGTCCGTCCATCCGTCCGTCCGTCCGTCCGTCCGTCCGTCTGTCACCAGGCTGTATCTCAAGAACGGTGATAGCTAGACAGTTGAAATTTTCACAGATGATGTATTTCTATTGCCGCTATAACAACAAATACTAAAAATAAAATAAAATAAATATTTAAGGGGGGCTCCCATACAACAAACTTGTTATACCTATATATACATATATATATATATATATATATATATATATATATATATATATATATATATATAGGTACGGAACCCTTCATGCGCGAGTCGGACTCGCACTTGCCCAATTTTTTATTGTAAGTGTGACGTAGGTATTCGTTTCGTTGTTGTTTAATTTCAGTTTTTACATAGGTATTTTCGTATTTTTGCTGTCGAATAAATGAGTATTATATGGTTGTATATCATATAATAATTGACAACATATACAATTTAACAGTAAGAAATTGACCAAATGATTCTAGCAAATTAACATTTAAAAAAATTAACATTCATTCCCGTTTTTTATTTATAGTTAGGTTTAGTTAAGTTTATATATATATACATACTAGCTTTTGCCCGCGACTTCGTACGCGTAGAACTCTTTAATTGATATTAACAATTAAAAAAAAACAATTAGACTTATAGATATTCAATACTCGAATGGAATCTAGTTATTAGTTTAGTTCTGGGCTATTGGTGAAAGTGATGGACAAAATGCAAAACATCCTTTTTGAATCTCTTTGGAGTTGCTAGGCTAAGTCACATTCGATTCAAGTAGCTGGCTCAGAAATGGCTCGAGATGGTGACGGTCCTTAATCAACTGACGAAGAAGGTATGGTTCTATTCACAAAAGAATATTGTGACATGAAATTGGGACAAAGTAATTATTGTAGGTAAAAAAATAATATAGGTATATTATTTTTTCTAATATGGTTTTTACAACTTAGTTTATTGAAATATGTTCAATAGGTTATCTTAAATGATTTATTTCGGTCAGTAAAAACATGTTTTTTTTTGTTTGGAGACATGTGATGTGAGCAAACTGTTTATGAGAAAAACATGGCGTGACAAATGTTTGTATTCCTGCTACTTTTAACGTTTGCCGTTTGTGTAACGATTTATTAATAGTCATAGAAAATGCTAAACACTTTAATGGAAACTGTAGACGTTTAAAATTAAATGGTAAATTATTCGGTATAATTGGAATACGTGTTATAAGTACACTTTGTTCCTTGGCTTCTCCCGTTAAAATCGTGCCCTTCACAATGTACATCCCTAATTAGGTGATTCTCAATCAAGCGCCCTGGCAAGATTTGTGTGCGTCTAGGTTGCGCATTAACAAAACAGCCCGCCTAGCAGAAGGTACGCTTCGACTCTTGTCGCGTCACATAGCATCACCCGTCACTATCTCACAGTATAGCGAAGAAAGAGATGGGTAACATTTCTCGCGCGAGAAAGAGTCGCGTGTCACAGTTGTGCTAGAGGTGCTGGTACTGTTGATTTTCAAAACAATATAATTTTTCGTGCCAATATGGTTCTTTCACAGCCAGTTTTCGTCATGAATATAAATTTGTAAATGTGCCCTTAAACCGACCATGAAACAATGCTCGGTTGGTGATAGAGCCAAAAAATGGCACTCTTTTCTATTTCCTCTTATAAGTATCGCAATAAGGCTATTCTTCTCTATCAAAGCGTGTCAGGCCCTTGACTTAAGCACGTCGATTATGTAGTAAGTAGCATATGTAGTTGATTGTCAATTCGGGTATTGTCGAGTATCCGAATCTAAGATCCGAGTAATACGAAAACTTTATGCACAAATACTGTACTCAACTCAGCGATAAATAAAATAATGCACATCGGTCTTTAGCCCTTTGAGCGCCGAGCGGCAAAGCAATTCACCGTGCCACTGACGCCAAACAAAAAAAAAAAAAAAGTGCTCTAAAATCAACAGAGGTTGAAAAACACAGTGGTTTGAATTAGCATGTTTTTGACCACTGAAATTTTTGACGTCAATAGACGTCGTTGGCGTCAGTGGCACGAATTCCCGATGACGTGATTTGCCGTCTTTGGCGGTCAAAGGGTTAGAAAGATACAATTCAACAATTGGCTGTTTACGACGATTTCCGAACACTGGCGACCGTCCATCAATGATCGTTTAAAATTAAGAGGAACAAACGTTAATACTTTTACGTTTATAATATTATTAGGATTATTTATATATGTTGATTATCCTGTATTTGCATACTCAGTTATTAACTACTTTATTTATATTCAGTTACCAAGCGGGGGTACATAATCAAAGTACGTACTATTTTCAGATGATGTGCGTAACGGAACGTGATACCTACCTGAAGGGCTACTGCGATGTTCGAAATTTTACCGTGGTATTGTGCTATTCCATTCACTCTTAAATATACTTTGACAGTAGATAGAGAAGGATGGCACTATTCGACAGTCGAATTTTGAACATCGAAGTAGCCCTGCTGGCATCACTGGTTTGACATGACCTGCCAGAGGGGTGTGTGACGTTCGTCAAATCAAATGTGATTGTTTCAAATTTGTAAAATATTATGTATTTGATTCTTGAAATTACGCAATTAATCGAATTTTGCGGATATGTGTTCCCATATCAGAATTTATTGTTTTTCTACAAAGAATAGTTTGGTATGCGTTTCGTGAAGGTATATCGTAGGCCCAGACGAGATCATTGATTAGTTTACGTCAAAACGATGACATGTAGGCCCTACATTGTAGGGAGTTGTTGCAACTACAATGATTTGCTCTCCAAACAAACTTTAATCCCGTTTTTCGCCCCTAAAAGGGATAAAACTTGATATAAATGATAGCCTATGTCCTATTCTGATATATAAGGTACATAACTGGAAAGTTTCATCATAATTCGTTCAGTAGTTTTTGAGATTAAGTGGAACGTACATCCATCCATCCATCCAAACTTTCACGTTTATAATATTATATACATATATTCTAGTTTTAATTGTTTCTATGTATTATCTTTAGTATTGTGTTTTAATAAAATCCATTAAAACAATATACTTTTAAAAGAAAAAACAATAATGAAAAGACAAGTTCTTAAAAATAAATGGAAAATACGAGTAGTTTTATTTTTTATCATAATGTTAAAAATCTAATCACATTTGCAATCACAATTTAAACTTTACTGCGAGAAGATAATAGATATACCTTCTGAACATTAAAATAAAATCTCCAATATACCAGTTATCTCGGAGCAGAGTAGTGGTTCATAAAAAAAAATAGCAGGAGACCATAAAAAACGTAAGGATCATTATCGAAATATTTAAAATTATGTTCGTAAAATTATAGTATAGAAGCCGATTTAATTATATTTAAATTTATATTAAGTCTGCTTCTATTCTTTTATCAGTTTAATTTAGTTTTTAGTCTTATTTTGTTTGATTTTGATTCTGTCTGTCCAGCGCATAGAGCTTCTTCCTCATGGTCGCCTTCGCTGTACTTTCCCTGTTACCAGGAGCAGATCGAGGGTGTAATTTTTTTTCCTAGCTAGGTGATCGAAGATCCTGGGGAGACAGATTGTCGACAGCCTAACGGTGACTGCCACTTCTGGATGACACTTATTTGTGCGGTGGGCTGTCCAAAGAACTGGTAATATTCCGCTCCTGCACCACATTTCTAATGCGTCAATGCGAGATCTAGCTGCCTTTTTGAGGGTCCAGGTTTTTGCACCGTAGGTAAAGATCGAGAACACCAGAGCCCTCTGTCCAGATCCTGTTTAGTCGTGTCATCGCGCTTTTTGCAATGCTAATCCGCTTTCGTACATCTGATTTCCATGAGCCATCGTTCTGGTAGAGCCCAAGTATACAAAGCTGCCCTCATATTGGAGATCGCGCGTCCCACTGAGCTCTAGCGGCTTTGTTCGATCTATGACCATGAATTTTGTTAAAGATTTGTTGATCGACAGGCCAAGTAGTTTATAAAACACAAGATCAAGGGGGTGTTAAATTCGAAGGATTTCTTTAGGAATCAGTTGTTTGATGGTTAGAATTTGTTCTCTAGTGCCTTTTTCTTTCAAAAAGCCAGGTTGTTCAGGTATTTAATCTTTATTATGATACTTTCTACGGCTTGGTATATTAATTATATGATAGTAATTATTTTATTTTAATTATCCGAAATATCCGTATTACCCGAATAGTGTAAAGAAAATTATCCGGATAAAAAAAATCGCGGATATCCGGATAAAACGAATATCCGGATATCCGGATTACAAGCCCTAGGTCCGACACTATCGCGAAGTTGACCGAAGCAAAGTTGGTTGAAGTACAGTGCGACACAAAACAGTAGAAAACGGATGAAAAAGGAACTACAATTTTTCATACAAAATTGTTACCATATTCAAGCGGGTTACTAATGTGTTGCACAAAATTGATTGGCATATTTTCGTTTCGCATAGCAACCATTGGCACAATCATCATTTCGCACAATTGCTTTTTGCCTAAATTTCTTGGCATATTATCATTTCGCACACGTTTCTTTGGCAGAATAGTACTTGTACGTGGCATAATGTTGATTAGAACAATACTCCTATGGTCGAATAATTGTGTCGCCGAAATTTATATGGCATAATATTCCGTTTGCATGATTATTTTAATACACCGAAAAATTAAAAGTCCGACTCAATATTAGTACGAAACAACAAAATACCTACCTAATCTAAGCAAAGTTGGACCTGCGCGGCTCGCTCGCTTCGCTCGCTCGTTAGGGTCGCAGTTCAACCTAACACTCCTCCTCGCTTCGCTCGTCGTCGTACCTAACCTAACCCAAGTCGAATCTGCCTTAAGGTGAAATTGGTAATGTTAGGAATCGTAAGCCAAGTCGGACCTGCGCGGCTCGCTCGCTTCGCTCGCTCGTTAAGGTCGCAGTTCAACCTAACACTCCTCCTCGCTTCGCTCGTCGTCGTACCTAACCTGAACCAAGTCGGACTTGCCTTACTTACCTGCCTTGCCTTCATTTCTGTGAGGGACGCAGTTCAACCTATAGCCTAACCTGGTTTTCTGGCAGCGATTCGGTTCTGTAGGTATGCTATGGTAAAATTATGCCGCAATCAATTCGGCGGAACTTATATTGTGCTACATAAAATTCTGCGAAATAAAAGTTGGCGATATTAGTATTCTGCTATACAAATTTGTGCCAAATGAATATTATGCGACATAACAATTGTGGTAAGTATATTTAATTATGCGATAGTATCATTCGGCTAAAAATGATTGTGCGAAAACGATTATGCGAAGTGTATTTCGGACAATAGAGATTGTGCAAGATAAGGGGTACCCTATTCAAGCACCTACGAAGGAAGTGGCGCCCTCATTTATTTTCTACTCTTTTGTGTCGCACTGTATGGCTTTCTGCCGCGAAGTGTCTCTCCACACTATCACATTCGTTAAACTTCGGTCAACTTCACGAGTAGTGTGGAGCCGGGCTTAAATAATTAAATCGTGAAATGTCAAACTAATTTAGACAAATACAAGTTCTTTCTTTTATACAGCGGCTTAGGCTGCAATCGTTTATTGATGCGAAACTACGTTTTGTGTGTATAACAAAGATTACAACGCTCCCTTTAATATCACATCATGAAGCCACCAGGCGTTTAATAATTAGTAGCTTATGAGATTGTCGGAAAGCATTTCGACGCGCGACGGGAGCGTATTAGCGACGCGCGTCTACCTCGGATTTCGTGAGGGATTACTTTACAGTACCAGTAGCACAGGCACGGTGTAAACGTGTTAAATGAATAATTTAGTCAAGCGGAAAAGGCACCAATAATCTAATTATGAAATTTTATTTATATAAAATCATTGATATCATATAAAAATATAGGTAGACTGTATTTTTTACATTTAGTAACCCGAGAGTCTGACTCGACACCGAAGGCCGTAATCCGTAAGAATATTTTACAGCTGCCGGTAACAAACATATAGTTTTTTTTTGGTGAAAGTTACCTATATTTTGGTAAATTATTAAATTTTATATAAGAATGAATACCTTGATAATATGATATATACCTACCTAATATGTTAACAAGCTGATTTTACGCGTAATTGTGTTGCGGTCGCTCGTTCAAATAATCACTTCGTGTCAATATGGCTTATTGTAGCCCCTTGTTAGAATCCCCTTTTTTTAAATTATTATTCACTTTATGCTCATTTATTTTTTTACTTCCAATCGCACTGACATGCCTTGATGTGAATTTGGAAGATTAATAGAAGTCAATTCTCAAAGTCGGTCGATTTACCCGATAGTTAAGTTACCCTAATATTATCTATTTGTAAATTAACCTACTACCATCGTGCTAGGGAGTTGTGTTTACTGTTCATATTCGTGTGTAGCTAGTTAGGGAATTATTTGAATAGCGTACCTACATTACTCAGAAGCTTATAGTTATAGCGACTTAAGTGCCTACCTCAATATTTTAATATACCGACATACTTATGTATGCCATAGTTGAAATAGACATGGTGGAGAATTGTCACCAGTTCTTAATATATAATTGTCCAAGTCATAAAATGTAACAGATAATTTTGGTACAAAAGTCTTAATGTATAATGGTTCAAACCGTTTGATCGGCAAAATATACCTACGACGGTCAAAAATAATGCATCTAAGTAAATGGTGACTAAAAAATTGCCCTTAAAATATTGAGAAAAAAATACCTGGTGGCGCAAATTTGTTGTAATTTTTTACGATATACAGCTGTCCCATTTATTTCGTGAATAAGCATAATTGTCAATTGCAACTTGTAAGTTGCAATAGATTCCCTACAAAATCAGGAGCTTTTGAGAAAAATATAAACCTACACTAAACTACTAAAAAAAATGTAATCATAAAGCAAAAATCCTGGGATTGGCAATCTTAGCAGCCTTAAGTATCAATTCCTAAGTAATTGTAAGTATAGGTACAAAGTCGCGTTCCACGGTTCCGTTGTAGAACTTGTAAACCGCTCCACAATGGCAATTAAGTATGAACTTTAACTTCCACATGGGAATTAAATATGATGCGTGATGGATGTGTTAAAGAGGATCTACATTAACGACCGGCCTTTCGAACTACAAAGCTGAAATTTACCGCTTTTCACTTCGAAGCTGACAAGTCAGTGAAATGTAAAAAACTTCTTAGGGAGGTGTATAGAAAAGAAAATATCAATAAATTTTGAAACCCTAACGTTTAAGTGGTAATTTTTGATTATTTTTGAGTTTTTTAAATGTGAAGAGAAACTTTAGACTATATTATTAAACATATGTAAAAGGGACCCTGAAATCTGCAATAGTTTTCGAGATATTCGAGATCGAATATGAAACACACAACGGAATGATAAATGTACACCAGGATGATAAAATAAGTGCACCGCAATGAAATTTCATACACCGGAATGAAAGAAAAGTGGCATATTATGAACGTAATTTTACTTTTGATATTCGTAATATATATTATATTGGCCTTACATAATAATATAAACAAATATCTTAGTCCGGTATTAAAAAAAAAAAAAAAAATATTATTATTTCAACAATATTATGAAAAGTGAAGCTACTTTTGTTGTCATTCCGGTGTTTTCCTCATTATGGTGGGGTTTAAAGCCATTTTACTACACCGGAAACACCGGAATGAGAATGGTGGAATGAGAAACACGACATATTTTTATTTCTTAAAAATAAAGTAAGCCCTATATTCTAAAACTAATTCCACTCTTGAAATCGCGAGTATACTTTACCTGATATATATAAATTTCAAACCACGCAGTTAAAAAAGAAAGAAGCTATAACAAACTCCGGAATGAATTTTTTTTTGTCCCCTGTCCACCGCGATGAAATATTCACGTTTATACAAGCCAACGTATTGCCACTATACACAACCGGCCTCGTCCATCGCCGCAGCTTGACTAAATTCTTTGAAGTGCGCGGGAGACGGGGGGCGTACTTGATCAAATTTGGGAAATAAATCGGTTCGAAACATTGTCGGCGGTAATGAGAAGTTTTCTCGGGACAAACGTATATGCACTTATTCAAGGGTATACAAAGGAGATATATAACGGGTAATGTGCTTTTTTCGTTACCTATTTATATGGTAATAAAATAATGGTAACATATTTTCTTTGTCATGCATAGTATTTGACTTACCCGGCATTTTACAAACAAAACCGGCTTGGGGACAACCCACCTTGATGAGAAATTTGGTCTAAATATATTTTTTTAAATTATTATATATATTGATATTTTAATTTTAGCTGTTGCCCGAGGTAGACAATGGCGGACTGTATCCTAAAAAAAATGGTACTTTATTATTCAACCTTTCTGCACCTGCGTTTTCAGTCTTGCCATCAAAAAATACTGCTTGGGAAATTGACCCATGTAGATAGTGTGTACCATTAATTGTAATAAGTATATGGTTAGCCTTTGAACTTTCCATACTCTCTGCCACCCTCTGTTTCGGAATTCAATATTGATACTCGTGCCAATATACTGTTTTGATATTGGAATATTGAAATATATTAGTTAAGTATAATATTATATTGAATAGCAATGTTGCTACGAATGGCATGTGTTTGAATAGTACACCTACTCGTAGTAATAAATTCAATTGAGAGAGCCATCCGAACGCGGGAGTTTGCTTTTGCTTGTGTTTTGCTTGCTGTTATGTGTAGGTTTGATGTCGGTGTATGTAGGTACATTTGCGTTGCGACCTGCATTTACTGATGGGATTTATGAAAAACTACTCGAATAGACACAACTTCTGCCTATGCATCATTATTTGAGGTGAAAGAGAAATGTTACAGAACTAAAAACACATTTTGATCTTGTCGGTTTTATTTCGAACGAAAGGAGGTACACGAATTAGGTTCTTATTATAATCAGAGATCAATATGGCTTATTTTAATAAAAAATAAAAACAAAATTCAAATTTTAATGGTGACGAACATAATAAGAAAACTATGCGTATATATAAATAAAATGAACAATAAACCAATCAATATAATAATACGACAAAAAATGACGGTGTGGTGGTTGATTTATTTATATTACAATATACTCATGGTAAACAATAAGTGTTTGCCAACGTTGTATTTTTAACAATACTACAAAAGTAGTCGTAGGTGATACTAGTAGGTATCATCCGATCCGGACTACGTAACATGACTTTCATGTACAAAATTTAAAACAATATCAATTGAAAGAGAAATTAATAAATCATTCATGTATGAATTTCAGTGAGAACATCCTGAGAAACCATTAAATATACATACCTACTGCTAAAATTTTATTGAAAAATGGCGTCTGAACACAATTGAACCTTTTGAAATAATGACCCCTGTAGGTAAGTTTTGGTTTTGCTAAAAAAATGGGCTGCCAAAATTACAAAATCCAATTTAATGTTTTTACGCTTACAACACTCTAACCTACTTATGTTGTCAGCCGCGTTTTACCCTTATTTTCTTAGTTAACAAATTTGAAGAGTGTTTAATAAAGTATACTGTTTGCGATTGTTTTCCCTACAAACAAATCCCATAAGTAAACCACGTAGACGCTAACGTTTAGAGAAGGTAGACTTGATAAAAGGAGGTGATTCCCTGAGGATCTGCTACAATTTTATGGCGATCTATTATAAAGATGTCTGCGGGTGGCGTGCCCGAGCATGGGATCGGGCTCCAAAAACCTAATATTATCACGTTAATATTGCAAACCAATATGATCTATATGTATTGGGAAAACATTGATTAGATTTTGTTACTATCTGTTGTCTGTTGTCTGTTTTTATATCGAAGACTAAGCAGAAAATTGTTTTAGGATAAATATGATACACAGAAAGGCGTATTTTATGTATTTCCATAAAATACGCCTTTCTGTGTATCATGTTACAGTTACAGGCCATACCACCGGGTATGGCCTGTAACAGGAGCAAAACATACTCGTAGATTCTACTCTTCAAACTGAAGAACATTTTTTTAGCAACTTTTGATAATAACTTACAAAATAATGTTTATTTTAATATTTAATGTCTTAGTAGCGTGACAATGTACGAACTACGTACTATGTACTACGTACGTCAATGTTGGACGGTGGTTGGACGGCTTACTACGAGAAGTTCGGTGAATAGAGACTGTAAGTACTGGTTACAAACGGTCCGGTAGTTATGAATTTTGGATATTTTGTCTAGGATAGTTAGTGAGTGTTTAAAATGCAAAATGCACAATTCCCCCCCTCCGCGCTCGCCGCCATATTGAAAAAAAAACCGGCACTTCTGACTCATGCTTATGTCTTCGCCTAGGACCATTTTAGCTAGAAAAAAGCTTAGACAATGTTGTAGAGAATTCTCGATGTTGTAGATACCTGCTGTTTAAGATACACTCAGGATTCTAACCTAGAATCACTCGCTACGCTCATGATTCAAGCATAGAATCCTTCCTAGAAATCCGGCACTCGCAACAAAAAGAAAATTGCTCTCTTGTTGCACAAATAACTAGGTATTTATGTTTAAAATAATGATCATCTGAAATCTTTTCTCGATGATCTCTGATATTGTAAATTCACATAAACTAGGTTATTCAAATTGTTTGTCATTTCGTTCATTTAGTTTAAGATATTGAGTTTTCATAGCGCTGGGAGGGTGTGAAATGAATACATTTTAGGGCTCAGGTAATTTAATTTCTGTTTAGACAGTTCAGTATTTTGAAGAATTCTTGTTCTATCATAAAGTATTATATGTTTGATGTCTACGGATGTTGAATTTCAGAGGCATTGGAGCGAATACCTACTCGAAACCTTAATACTTGTTTGTCTATTATTGGTTATGTTAAAGTTACCGTGTGTTGTCATTTAAAAAAGCAGTATTTACCCAAGCAGCATACAAGGTTATACAGCCCTTGTACAGGCCTTACACAAATAATTTAAGCTGAGTTAATGCTGCATAAGCGCTTATACAACCTCTGTGCTACTTGCGTACTGATACCAATTCATGATTTCATTAAGGTATATGCCTGCGTAACTAGTAGGAAACGGTAATTGTACATTATTAGTTAAAGAAAATTAGATTGAAATGTATGGAAAATTTGGCAAAATTAAAGGACAACTTTTATCTATCAGGATATGTAGGTTATACAGCAAAGCCAAGTTTAATTTTATCTACTCTCCCCCCCTCTCAGGGGTGAGCGTCACCCCCCCGCGCCCTCGAATGTGTCCCGGAGCGCTGTATTTTCCACTTTAAAAGAAAACCGTGTACGATACATACAAAGTGTATAGGAACGAAATAATCCTGAATAAATTTACTATAAACCTTTCATACATACAAAAGCGATATCACTTATACCAGGTGTTTCCTGTAATAGGAGCAATAAATTAAAATATAGATTCTATTCTTCAAATTGAACAACATTTGTTCAGCAACTTTAAAAAAAAGTCAGTTTTCAGAATTTTATTATTTCAAACAAATTAAATAGTATTTTCAATGTACCTACGTCGTCCAACATTGACATTCCCTGAGCATTGACATAGCTGTAACTCTAATAATATCGGACATTTCGCAATACGTTGCTTCTTTGTCTAAACATTATTCTACAAAATATCATTTAATACACGTTATTTTCAGAAATTGCTTAACAAATGTTGTCCAGTTTCAAGCGAAGAATCTATGTTTTAATTTATCGCTCCTATTACAGGAAACACCCGAATCAGCGCAATCTGTTATCAAATACTAACGTTTTTAATTATTGATCTTTTTTTTTTCTGAAAGGTTAGTTATCTCAAAAACTTCACACTTCTCGGCCAAAATATTATGTATAACAGATGTAAAGAATAGAAAATGTTCTTTCTAAAAATGTATAATTTATTTCTGTTACTCTTTCATTTACCGTTGCAATGCTATTTTTTAAATTTAAGTCATTTGGCCATTGAGCGAAATATAAATATTCGTACTAGTTAAACGGTGTTACTTTCAATACCATAGACTTCTTATATGTTTTTCTGTACATATCCTGATAGATAAAAGTTGTCCTTTAATTTTGCCAAATTTGCAGCTAATTTTATAGAACTATATTCAGTATTAAGTCATATATACTACATATATGAATATCGGACGATGAACCGAACTTTAATGTCATATTTTAGTCGGTCTTCTCTAAAGAGGTTAGATGTTTCGTTACCACGCGAAAAATATCTCAAAACATGGTTTCCCAAACTTTATTCCAGTTCTTTTACGTGGAGGAAACACATCTACTTACGCTCTACTTCTTTCTTTCTCTGGTAATCTTAACTTCTTTATGGAAACAAATTAAAATGGTCTCTAATTGCGATATAATGCAGTAAGTTGAATTGAAAGTTGAGTTGAATTGTGAGTTGGCATTTTTATGGTGACTAGACACCGTGTAATTCTAGTTATCAGTCTACTAAGAGTATCGATTGTCACATCTTCTAGTATGTCAATGTTGGCTCTCAGTGGAAAGTCTTTGTGTTGTGAATAAGCGTATAAATAATTAAACCTAATCTTTGAGGGGACGACGCAGTATGACGGTTTATAATAGAGGTTGCATTGTATAATTTGTAAGATTTAGATTATAATACAGCCTTCAGACAAAATTCTAGTTATCATGTGCCGGTAAAAAAAAAACAACTGAATGAAATGAGTGAGAATGAGGAGAATTCCTTCTTTAATCCAGATCTCCTTTTCCTTGAGTCGTGTTCGGTTTGGAGTTGTCGCGGATCTCGTCGGTACAGCGCATAGGGTTTTCTTAGCGAGATCGATCTATATATGTCCAGATCCTATTTAGAGAACAGAGCCCAGGTATAAAAAGCTGTCCACATATTGGATTGGTTTTTGATTTTTTGATCAACAGGCCAGGCTAAGAAAACTCACTCGTTCCAAGCGTTCCAGTAGTGTTCCCATCTCAGTTTCGTAAGTTGCGACAAGTGTGGTGTATCAGCAGAACGCAAGTTGGTGATTTTGACTGCACCGATGGAGACTCCGCCTTCCCATCCTTCGAGTGTGCGCCGCTTGATATATTCCCCGTAGCGTTGAAGAGGATGGGGGATATATTATATCCCTGTCTCACTCTTTTTCCAAATTTAAATGGTTTTGAATAACACGTCAGATAACACGTTCAATAGGCTGTTCCAATTAACGCAATCGAATGCCTTACTGTAGTCGATAAAACTCAGGACCAAGGGGGTGTCAAATTCGTAGGATTTCTCAATCAGCTGCTTGATGTATAGGATTTGATCCCTAGTGTCCTTTTCCTTGCTTCCGTGAGATATCAGGGCTAGAGTCCGGTAGTTATCACAAATCCTGGCAAATAGGCGAAACTTCATCCATATTTCTAGCTCAGATTATATTATCCTTCAATATTGACGTTCGGTCTGATTTACGCTTCAAAATATCGTCAAAGAACAAATTCTACCCTTTCGCACTCCAATAGTTTTTGTATATATCCCGACAAAATTACAGTTGCGGGTGAGCGTAGCTTGACGTCGGTGGCACACATGTCGTTAAAGTAGAATAATGTTACTTCTCAATTTTACCAGCAGCAATGATAACTTTGTAATGCTTGGTTTTATTTTAGGGTTCAGTTCTTTTGAATAAAAACAAGAGACCTCTCCTGTCCAAAACACATGTATGTTGCCATTGCCGCCAACAATGTACATTTCTAGCAGAAACTTTATTAACCAACATTTAAATGGGTATTTAATAATGTGACAACTTTTGTCTGTTTGTCGGCAACTACTTATGCTATTAGATTTGAAAATACGTATAAACATAGTTCTGTAGTAAATTGCCTACTTCTGCGTACGGAACCCACTCTTCGTCAATGGTATTAGAGATTTATTTTTAAGGAGTGAGTGCTATCGAGTATAAAGGGAGTAGAATAATACTTGCGCACGGATTTGTTCAGCTGTGATTTTATGATCATTTACAATATAAACACAATGACAACTTATCTGTCAAGGCGAAAAAAATTAACTACTTCAGGTAAGTAAGACAAATTCAATAAACATATTTTCATTCCATTGCATTTCTGCAGCTAATTTAGGTGACCTAGAAAAGGTCCTTTTCCACTCGAATGCAGTTATAAATGATTTTTCTGTGATTTTCACATAAGTAAAGCCCACTAGACTAGATGTGTATTTTTTCTTCAACAAGATAGTACAAAAGGCGGACTAATAACAAAAGGCATTATCTACCAGTCAACCATAGCGCAAAACAAAAATTGGGCAAGTGCGAGTCCGACTCGCGCATGAAGGGTCCCGTACCATAATCTATAACAAGTTTGTTATATGGGAGCCCTCCTTAAATATTTATTTTATTTTATTTTTAGTATTTGTTGTTATAGTGGCAATAGAAATACATCATCTGTGAAAATTTCAACTATCTAGCTATCACCGTTCTTGAGATACAGTCTGGTGACAGAAGGACGGACGGACGGACAGACGGAAGGACGGACGGACGGACGGACGGACACTACGGACTGCGAAGTCTCAGTAATAGGGTCCCGTTTTTACCCTTTGGGTACAGAATCCTAAAAATTGAGCGTTTTTCCCGGATCGTTAATGCCAGTGGAAACACATATTTGTTATATTTAAATACACAATACGTAATAACAAATATATATATATGCTCTTATAAAATATATATATTCGATTGGCCTTAGCAAATCGTAAAATTGAGTACATAGAAATTTTTATATTTTGCAAATATTGATGCATATTAGTATACTACTTAGTAGAATTATTTTACAGAATGATAAACTATCAATTTAAATTTAAGATCTAAAAAAAACAGTAATAACATAAAATCGGCCCCTATAAATAGTGTTAGTAGAAGCAAGACCGCGCGTATTCCACAAGCTATTATCAAACAGAAGAATCTAGCAGCAGACTACAGAAAGCTACTTATACGTAGGAATAGGCTGTTAAAGAGAGCCAACTTAGACATAAGTGGCGGCATAAGAGACACTTAACGGTTATCCTCTGATATTTAGCGGCTATAATAATTCTTAGAGAATCCCTGGAGTAATTCACATATCCGCAGTTGCGCGTTTTGTGTTAAAGCATAATAAATGTATGGTGTTATTTTACGAAGGTAAGTTATTTATGTATCTCTAACTAAAATATAAAAAAACGCTTGGAAGAACAGATAATATTGTGTACTTTGTTATTAAAGCACTGAGTTATTGCTGCTATTAAAATTAATAACTTACGTTTTATAAAAACAATCTCGGGTAAAGACGACCTTTTGAGATAACTGGAAGACCTTAGATAAGCACTAATTAAAGACGGAATAAAGGCCCTTACTGGTTTGGAAGCAATTGTTCTGGGGCTTTATGTTAGGGTAACCCAGCCTCCGCTCTTGTTACGACACACAGAGTATACAAAGGCCAGATTAGGTTTAGGTATCTTAATTTCTAGACTTAGTCAACTCTTCAGCTTAATTTTATTGTTGTTACGCTTGGAAATGAGTTTAGTCGGCAAACTTACCACACTTATTATAGCAGATGGTGCCCCGAGTTATGAACCCAGTTCATAGCATACAGCATACGCTGAGCTTGAGCCTGTTGCTACTTGCCGAAATATATAGCATAGTTTAGTTTAATTCTAAAATGTATAGCATGTTGTAATTTCTTGTGTTTCTTAGCAGTAATTTTTGTTACTTTAATTTATTTTTACTTTTTTACGCTTTTTTGAAGTGGACCTTTTTACTATTATATAATGAATACGCAGTTTAAACGTTGACAAAATATATCCACCACGGTTAATATTCAATAAAGTATAATTATTATAAGTAGAGAATACGGTAGAAAGATAAAGCACGAGAAGCGAAAGTCCTAATTCTAAAAGTAAGTTTTAGAAAAGTTTAAATACATTTTCTACTTATCTCGTTAATATTAAAACTTTACTATACCCGTGACATCCTATTGTCAAACTTAGAGTAATATGTCCAAGAGCTTTCACGTAACAAAATGAAACTATAAAAGAGATAAAAAATCGTGACAATCTAATAAGTAGTCGGAAAAGTTGAATGCGTTCGATTGTTCAATTTATAATTTTAATGATATATGTAGTATGTTCTTGTCTAGTCTATATGTACTGTGTTACATTTTTGCAATGGTAGAGTTTTCATAAATATTTCTACTTGAAATTGATAATAACTGTATAGTAAAATTAGGGAAACTCAATAAAAGGAAGCAGTTAGAACATACAATTCGTTGACGTCATATTTAGTTGTCATTACTCTTATTAAATTTCATACGAGGTATGTGCGATTTTACATTTCATAAGAACCTAAATAAAAAATTTAAAGTACCCCCGACACAAGTAGCTGGTCATTATGAGACCGATTCAATGAGTGATATAGAAAATGTTACTAAAACTGATCATAACTACAAGATTATGAAATTCTTAGCTTCAATATTGGCTGAGATCTCGTCACTTGCTCCAATTAAAGCTGAATATCTTGGAAACAACTGGTCTTATTTCCACCAAACGTAGCTACAAACCATCTCGACAGACACATCTTTCGATTAAAAAACACTACATTCAAATTGGTACATCCGTTTGGGAGCCACAGACAGACACACAGATACACATGTTAAACTTATAACTTATAACACCCCTCTTTTTGTCGGGGGTTTAAAAGTAGCAGTAGCATAAGTAAAGCCTGACCAGAAATATATGAGGACTGTCGAGAGGGCGCTATTTATAAGATTTATATGGCAACAATTTGGCAACCAATCACAACCCACTATAATGACATTAGTTTTAAAACTTTTAAATAAGTACTTGTAAGTTGCACTATGTTAACATTCTTAAAACCTCGTGATATTATTTAATGGAATGCACTCTTTTCCCGACTGTTTTTCGCGCAGTAAACACATGTACACTTTATTTATAATCTTATGTTCACGACTGTTAATGGTTTTCCGCATTTTCTTAGGATAGTTTTAAATATTTGTCTTTTAAAAAAATCACCACGAATGAAATTGACATTGTTGACAACCATCATAAACGCATTGCCAGTGTAAGAAATTAGTTCCAGTGAAATTCCGCAATATGGCGCATCCTCATAATATATTTCGGTCAGGCTTTAAGTAAAATAATTCCTTTCTTCAATAAGCTTATTAATTCGGTGAATAGAGACTAAAGTACCATGTGTGACCTTACAAACGGTCCGGTAGTTTTGAATTTTTTATAAGTTGTCTAGAATGGTTAGTCAGTGTTTAAAATGCAAAATGCACAATTCCCCCCCCTCCGCGCCCGCCAGCATATTGAAAAAACCGGCACGTTATTCATATTTTTGCTCATATCTTCCTTTAGGAGCATTTTAGGTAGAAGAAAGCTGTTATAGATGTTATAGAGAGTTAAATTTACTACATTCTCCATTTTATATTTTGTGTCTAGGACAGATAGTTACGGATATAATTATGCACATTTAAAAAAACGTAAAAAATCGCAATTTCCAACTCAAAAACAAACTTCTGGATTATATCTTCGTTTAGGAGCATTTTAGCTAGAACAGTGCTTGGGCAATGTTGAAGAGAATTCAATTTACTATAATTTACATTTCAAATTTTGTTTCAAGGACGGTTAGTTACAGAGATATTATGCACATTAAAAAAACTGGAAAAACGAATTTTCAAGAAATTTCTAAAAATTCTTGGTTTAGAACGCTGTCATTCAGTTACGGACTAGTCTAGGAAATATAATTGCTTATAAAACTCATGTCCATTTTTACATACATTTTCGGAAAATGTGACTTTATTTTTTACATATCTCCGTAATTATCTGTCCTAGAAACAAAATCTGAAATGTAAATTATAGTTAATTTAATTCTCTACAACATTGGTCAAGCACTGTTCTAGCAAAAATGCTCCTAAACGAAGATATAATCCAGAAGTTTGTTTTTGAGTTGGAAATTGCGATTTTTTACGTTTTTTTAAATGTGCATATCTCCGTAACTATCTGTATTAGAAACAAAATATAATATGGAGAATGTAGTAAATTTATCTCTCTATAACATTGTCAAAGCTTTCTTCTACCTAAAATGCTCCTAAAGGAAGATATGAGCAAAAATATGAAGAACGTGCCGGTTTTTTCAAAATGGCGGCGGGCGCGGAGGGGGGGGGGGGGAATTGCGCATTTTGCATTTTAAACACTGACTAACCATCCTAGACAACATATAAAAAATTCAAATCTACCGGACCGTTTGTAAGGTCAAACTCCTTTATTTACTGAATATTGGTAGTTAAAGAAATAATCTGGGCTAAAGCTGGGACTTTATGACAACACGAATTAGAAACTTTGCGGTGAGAAGGCAGAGAGGAATGATTGCTTGCTTATATACGTAGGGATAGGCACTGTGTGGATGGCATGTCTTCGCCAGGCAAAGAAGATTTTATCATCCGATTTAAGAAGGTTGGTAAAATGGGCAATTGAATATGTAGTTTAAATAGGAGTTAATTACATAAAATAAGAACCGCTACAACAAAATAAGATGCGATGAAAACTTTTCATTATGATTATGACAGAAATATGATAATTTTTATTTGTTCAGTCTGTCTAGACTTTTGATGAGACTCTTTGATGAGTTGCTTATAAAAACTCAGTGACAGTGGATTAGCGGAGAAAAGAAAATAAATCGGCGATGTCGCGCGCACAGGACAAATTGCCGCCGCCTTGCCGAGCGCTGGACATCTGGTCAAAGCCTAATTCGCTACACTTTGTTACTCATTGTCCACGACTGTCTCCAAACTAATGCCCCAAGTCACTCGCATAAACTTTTTCCATAGCTTTCGGAGAACTGTGTTTGTAGATGCGAATCGATTTGAACTACTACTGTCAGTAGTTCGAATCGATTCGCATCTTCAAACACACGATTATTGCCACATTACAAAATATTAAAGAAATAGCCGGAATAACCATTTTGACAAGTAATTATACTTTCCAATTATAATTAAATTAGATAATAATTTTATTAGTGTTCAATAACGCTATTTTTATCAAAAAGCTTTGAGTAAACCTCTGTAAAAAAAACGTATGACTGACTAAAACGCCACAAACTTAAAATGATTGACTAAAGACAGCGAAAAAGGAAGGAATTATCCGCGGCCCTGCTAATACGGTGAACTTGGTGTTCGTCACTTAGTCGGTCTGTGGCTTATTAGGAATAAGCGCGCCTCCGAGCCAACAAATAGTCTTTGTTCGAAGTAATCGATACCACTCAATGCATCATATTATTATAATGCCGTGATAAAGCCGCGATATTAATGAAACTCGAGCTATAATGGTTACCATTCGCTATTCGACATCGTGGATAATTCGTACTAGATCAGATCAGAAAGGTCGCTTTATAACATTACGAGGTTGAGTGCTCCTACTTTATAAATTTACCTTCTACAAAAATATCAGGTAAACGGTTGATGGACGGCGGCTGCCATTCAGCTGCATGTTTGATGGCGCAATCCACTCTCCCTACGTTCCGCCTACAACTATACATTCTTTATTTTTTATATTGAGCTATAAAACATTTCCTAGCACAAAATACGCGGACAACGGAACCGTGCTCGCGTGTCTGCTGCCCATTTTTTGACGGACAATCCTTAACCATATTAGAGATACGAGAGTGCATCGTTCATGCCATAACAGAGCAACGATCACAATAAAACGGTTAATATTTTACACACGGAGATATAAAATGTTGGAAAGTCATCATCAGCATTTGAGTCCACTGCTACTGGCTGCCTCTTGCGTCACTATTATAAGCACGCTCCTTGGCCAATCTCATCTAAGTGTCAGCAGCCATTCTCGGTACATTATGGCTCCACCTACACTGAGGACGTTCCCATTCCCACTGCGATGACCGATCTGCAGTATCCATTCTAACATCACGCTTGCTTGCTCCAACGGTTGCCGGTTCTGCGGCAAATATGACTGCCCCTTCAGTTTCCTAGGCACGACTCCGATGGTCTAGCTCGTTTGGAGAATTTTGTGAACCTCTAGGTGAAAGTGTCCGCGTTTTGGCTTTATTTGTAACCAGTAGGATGCACTGGTAAAAGAGATTTGTCTTTCCTTAACCATTATGGAAAGGCAATAAAAAAACTACCAAACTCAGTTCTCTCCACTTCGCACCTCTTTCTCACTAATACATATATATTGTCATTATCTGTGTAATATTAAAACCATAAAGTTAAATCGCAAGAAAACAAAGTTTCGAATTAATTTCCAACGATATTTACGCGATGGCGTTATTGCGAATCTCGAGCTCCTCGTCTCTCTCTTTATTTGTTTCTCAAGTAGCATCCACCTCAATTAAACGAAAACAAGTTGTTAACGGTTTAAGTTGTACAATGCTTCGAGAAGTGCTTGTAGTAATTATAAGTTTCGACAAACTGTAGTCGCGCGCGTCGCGTTGTTGAAAGTTTGAAGGGTCTTAGCCCTGTGACCAGTGCAGATAAGGCATCGATTGGACGTTACACACGACAGATCTAATTTAGCGATACGCGCTATTCGACCGTTACCGTCATGATATTTTCATTAGTCAAAAATTACAGTTATAGTAACGGTTATGTGTATATCTAAAATGATAATAGACGTACATAGTTATTCGTGCACCAAGAGAGCAAAGCTTTTTGCTTGAGTGCTGATTTTGAGTTCCGAGTAAGCGAAGGATTCCGAGTTGAAGAATCGTATAGAACAACGCTTCTTAACCTTTTTCCGTCCACGGACACCTAAGAAAACAGGGACAAGTCCAAGAACCCCTCAATAAAAAAAAACAGCAATACGCTACCATTTATTTAAGTACTGCAAACACAAAAAAGTGATAATTAGAATCACCCAACACGTTTTTTTATGACATTTATTTATTATTGTTAAATGGCCCATACATAGGTGAGACTTCGGCGGACCCCCAGAGGTCTGCGGACCACAAGTTAAGAAACACTGGTATAGAGTAAGCGTATTGAGGGATTCAACGGCACGAGATACATCGTACCGAGATCCGTTGCTCTCGTGTTGCTCACAACTTTTCACCTCTGCAGCTCAAACATGCTGTTTAGGTATACTCGTATTAGTAATTTGCCATCGTGGTTCATAAACCACGCCATATTTTTCTGAGGCACACCAGTCACCAACTAATGACCGAGGTACAATCGGATTCTTAAATTTATGCGCAAGCATGTGATCCAAAATATCTGAACATGCCTCTGTGCTGTAAACAATTAGAGGCGAGTTCACTTATTTTTAATAACAGTTTTGTTTTTGTTATTAATTGAATAAGTTATGAACTCGACTGTACACCATTGTGCCCGCAGTACCTACACACTTTGCAGAACACTACTTTAATCCATGAAAATGCACCGTTACCGAAACATATCGAAAGAGCTTACCTACTTAAGTGTGTAATGGATCATTTGCAAAATAGGTAGGTACTTACGGTACCTACACACTTTGCAGAACACTAATGCATGAAAATGCACCGTTACCTAAACATATCGAAAGAGCTTATACTTAAGTGTGTAATGGATCATTTGCAAAATAGGTAGGTACTTACGTATGTATAACCTCTACTACCTATTGATTTGGTATTTAATCGCTGAGCGGGTTGAGTTAATATTTATAAACCATTTGAAAACTAATATAAATGAAATTGCCGAGGGCAATGTTCGCAAAGGCCTTTAATTTCTGATATCTTATTTAAGGCTGAGATGTGCGGGCCTATGAAAGTGAGCAAACTTCTAATGGTGAAACTTCGACATTTCGATGAATATTACATTTTAATATTTAACTAGATATCGTTAGGTAATGTGCTTGTGCATGATATCGATCAAATTGGTTCAATACTGCTGATCTCAGACTATCAAACATAGCATTATGAAAGTATAATCATTAAGTAAAATAACTTTGATGTTAAGTTGTTTGAAGCTAAGTTTGAAGAGCTTTCTGACAAACAATTAAAGTTAACTTTAAACTAATTTGTTTTCGCAAGATTGAATACCTAGGTACAAAAGAGTAAGTATTCAAAAAAAATTTTTTTCTCTGTGCAATAGAAACCTGTCTAATTATAATTATAATCTTTATTTGTTTAGGCAACATTACATATTTAACGACCAATATTATTTTACAATCAGAATTTACTAAAGGATTCTAAATAAGCAGTAAACATTAAACTTTTTAAGCTCATTTATCGCGTAGTTCAATTTGAAAACTGTAAATCAATTTCATATTTCTTTTTATTGCAACTTAGAATGTAACATCATGAGATATCCATCAGCGGGCCCCAATCCACGCTGAGCCTGTATTTTGGAGCTTGGGACCGTGACACTGGAGCAAAAGAATGGTCGGTTGGCCAAATATAACTTCGACCTTCAACTAACCTCTAACGACAAGCGGTGACAGCGTTAGCAAAAGGCAATACTTTATAAGTATTATGTAAAATGCTTAGAGTGAGATGAGTAGTTTGTATTAATAGTTTAAGTAAGTACCTCAATAATATTATTAAAACTATCGTGAGACATCTTTTATAATCATAAAAACGGTTTAAGTTTAAACTCACGTTAGAATTGTCAGGAACGGCCCGACATTTTTCGAACTCATTTGGAGCTCTTCATCAGGGGTAGCTGTTCCTGCAACAATTCCTGACAATTTTTACGTGAGTTTAAACCGTTTTTATAATTATTAAGTAGGTACCTCAATGTTTAAAAAAATATGAAGATAAAAAATAAAAAGTGTGTGTGTCAGCTCCGACGCACGACTGGAGTTTACTCTTCAGGCCAGGCGCGCACCACTTTTTTGTCGCAGAAATAAGCGTACTTATGGGTTTATGAAAATCGTGGTGCGCGCACTGTCATATAAACCCATATCTTGCGACACTTTAAACCACTATAGATTGAAAACTAATGAATATATTTTTATAATTATTATTTTTAATAACTAACAATAGGCAATTGTTTACGCACCAATAGTTCGTACAGTGAAAAAGTTTTACGGGGGAGCGGGGGAGCAATCAAAGATGGCGAGTTTCGATATTTCAATATAGGTATTTCTTAAAATTTCGGACTCTCAACAGTTTAATTTTGTTACAAGTTTTTACAATTCTTATTTACACATTTACACAAGGATATACATTTCAGTGCTGCTTTTTTGCAGGTACACGACAACTGTTGAGAGTCCGAAATTTTAAGAAATATATTGAAATATTGAAACTCGCTATCTTTGATTGCTCCCCCCGCTCCCCCGTGCAACTTTTTCACTGTACGAACTATTGGTGCGTAAACAATGACTAAAAACAATGATTAAAAATAATAATTATAAAAATATATTCATTAGTTTTCAATCTATAGTGGTTTAAAGTTAACTCGAAAATGGAGCATTTTAGTAAAATTTCAAAAAATCTTAGAGAAAGTGTAAGAAATGTTATAGTGTGCTATATATTCGTGATCTACTCAATAAGCCCTTTCATTTGATGCCCCACACGGCATGGCTTGATGACTTTTTTTTAAATTTGTATGGCATTTTTAATTGCCGGGGTGGGGGGAGGGGGACCACAAAACTGGTTGGCAACATTTGTTTGTAGGATGTCTGGGATCTATACAATATATATCAGAAGTCAGATTGAGGTCCGATATTTTTGCAAACGGATATCTCCTTGTAGCCTGCTCTAAGAAAAAGGCCTGATCTGATTTGGTTGTGAATTGTTTGCCTGTAAAGAGGCAGGTGGCGACGTAATTGCGCCAGCACGAATGCCATGGGTTCTACTGATGTGTATATTAAGTCCTTTCTGACCTTTAAAGAAACGAATCTGGGAGCAATGTGGGCACTGTACGGAATTCTCCAGCGACAGCGACACAGACCTGGAAGCGACATTCTGAGAGGAGCCCGTGCTATTAGGATTCATCAAGTAAACTATTAAAAAACGCAATAGATAAAAACTTACGGCTACGATAACAAATAAAGTATTTAAAAAACCGCTCCAATTTTCGGCATACAAATTGCCCCATAAAGTTCCTGGGGGAAGCGGTGGTTTATAATTGCACATATAACTAGATAGTACTCATGCACTGATAGCAATCACACTCGTAACATGATAGAGATTCACGCAAAATATTAGCAAAAACTTGAAAACAAAAACACATTTCTCAGCTGTTGTAGATTGACAACTGTCAGTCAAGCTGCCCGATGCGCACTTGCGCAGCAACGCGCCGTGTAGGCCGCCGGCCGCTGCCGCAGTCTCCGCGGAGAAATTATGAATATGTTTCTTGTCTATGTTGTTTGTTAAGCCTCTTGTGGTAATTTAAAATAAAAAATAAATGGCAGAGAACAATTAATATTAATTTTCTCTAACGGAAGCCATGTTTTCCCGTTGCTAAGTACATTTAAAATACATTTCATCAAATAAACATCTCGGTGATGGTCATTTTATATCGGGGTCTTAGTCTATAACGCTTAACGTAACGCATAACCTGCTAATTTAAGAAGTCGTATTTTTACCCCGATCGTATACTGAGATACGACTTTTTAAATTAGCACGGCAGATACGTTCGATTTTACACCCCATATTTTTCATACCCCGGGCTTATATATGAAAATCGATTCTTAAGGAGTAAACTCCAAAAATAGATAGAACTTTCGTACAAAATGCAAAGTCCTCATATTTCAAAACCCGTATCTAACACTGATATTTTATCTAAGCCTATAGTGTTAAAATGTAAAACAAGTTGGAAAATTTGTAATTCCAACGAGCCACCTGTACGAGACAAACACATTAGCATATTTCGGCAACGTCGGCTAACACGGACGGCACTCGGTATTTCATAGGGTTGCCAATTGTAACTGTCGATAAAAAACCTATTTTGATAGATATTACGCGGAAACCTGACTTAAAAGAATATGTTCAACTTTCATATGCACAGATTGTGAGTCGAGTCTATCGTAGTTTTATAGTTAACACTCTACTTGCATACAAAGGACTCTAGGCTGATGAAAATATATCTTTAAACCTTAAAGAACATTGTTATTAATCGTCGAATTTTGTATTAATCCTTGTTTTTTTTTTCTGAATCTGCCATTGATAACCTTGGACGTCTTACAACTGAAAGGTTTTCAAACTTCTTGGCTTGAAAGTTGAAAAAGGATTTTGTTTGAAGAATGTTTCAGGGTGAAGTGTCATTATCAGCCATAAGTAATTATCGTTTTTTATGAATGCTGTGTCGAAAACAGACAGTGTTTTCAACTTCCATTATTCGTATTTTTAACAATGAGCGCGCAGAGTAAGAATTAAAATATCAGGCAAAAGATTAGATTCGATTATTCAAGACGTGAAAAGATATTGTTTACGGTCTTACATTATCTTTGTATATACTCTTATAAGTGCCTATGGAATAAAAAGTATTGCAATTACAATGGTCACAATTTTAAATAGTGCAAAATTTAGAGTAACTTAATAAGTTTATTAGCACGGATTTACTGCGCAGTGACCTGGGATGAGGAACTTAGCCAATGGATATTTTGAACAGAAATTGAGCTATCTTCGAAAATGTAAAAATGTTTCTTTATTTGATTTTTTGTAATTTTCATAAAACATGTACATAGTCAAGGGCTTTTATTAAAACAAAACTTCATTGATTATTTTATGTAATGATAGTTACCCATATCTTTTGTATGGGTAACTTTCGTGACACAAAAGGGCCCGATCGTAATTTTGTTTTTATTAAGCCTTTAACTACGAGTGTGTACATGGTTTTTGAAAATGACCCTTTAAGGGAAAAGAAGCCGGGTTAAGAAAATTAAAAGTTGTCAATTAGTAAAGGGAAAACGTATTGTATAACAGGGCTTACATCGTGTGGCCCTTTAAAACATACTCACCTTCTGTGTAAATTACATTCTTAAATAAAAAGTTTAAGCAATCTGAACATGAAAAAACAACGAAATGAGCTCAGAAAGTTTCTCCACAAAAATAAGTAAGTATTTGCTTTAAGTTATTGTTTTTATATTAGCCAAAGAAACTGCGGCCGGCAGCCCTAGGTTGTTTGCTCCGTTGTTATTTTATTTTCTACTATTGGTTCGCTCTCAAGTGAATAGATTGCTTTTATTAGTGAATTTTCTGTAAAGAAAAGCTATATTTATTTTTAACGAAAAGTGAGGACGACTGCGGTTTAATTAAAAGATATCATAGCGGTGGCGCCTCGCCTTTCCTTTAGATTTGTCTATTCTATGATAAACTAGCGACTCGCCCCAGCTTCGCACGGGTGCAATGCTGATACATATGCAAGTATCATACATATAAATAATAAATAAACCTTCCTCTTGAATCACTCTATCTATTTATTAAAATAAACCGCATCAAAATCCGTTGCGTCGTTTTAAAAATCTAAGAATACATAGAGACAGACAGACAGCAGGACGCGGCTTTGTTTTATACTATGTAGTGATGTTGCAGTGGTTGATGAAAACTGTGAATAAGTTAAATATATATTTTTATTGAAACATAGAATATAGTATCATGAGATATCCAGCGGGCCCCAATCTATGCTGAGCCTGAAGTAACGTAGGAAGTTCTAAGGAAGTACAAAAAAGGATTGAAAATATAGTTATGCCTGCAATTCCCTAACATACAAGCCAATTGTTCACGTCTCGGGCTGTCACGCCGGCAGCTTGTTAGCCAGTAAATAAGATATATCTGAGTGTAGGAGGTCAGGTAAATCACGCGAGGGTGTTGCGCAACTGGCATCTGGCAATTGGGCGCTAGTGACGTCTCGTAATGGTCTCGTATCGCGTTACTAAAGTCAGTCACTAGGCTAAGCTAAGCAGTATACTTCATTTAAGAACGATGTTTGCTAAAACCTGCACATTTTAGAACTTTCATTGAAATATACAAGAGGGCGCAGTGGGTACTGTGAAGGTCGTACCTTCACTATCGGTGCCTGGCCACTGATTTAAGAAGTAAAGTTGTTTTATATTTAGAATAAGACGTGTGACATCCGTCAAAGAAATAAAATGTAGTAGTTAGTTATCGTCTGGCCTCTGGGCAATAAACATACAAGAAGTACCTAATGCTCTACTTATTCCTCCACTGAAGCTATCCCCCAGCAGTCGCCACACTTGGTGGAGCTGCGAAAGTTTATAACTTAGAGTCACGCGAGTATTAATAAGTTCCCTCGCTCCCAATAATTTTTGTTCGCAGAAAAAGCAGAATAAGTGCATGTATTGCAATTACGAGCTGCCAATATACGAGTGACGATATAGTATAAAGAATAAGCGCACAAGAAGAAAAAGCGCACGTATTACAATTGCGGTTTGTATAGGAGCCGTACAGAAGCGAAGGTGGCAAAGGATCGGGTGATATTAAGCGATAATCAGTCTATCAATCATTGAAATTATTAATCACCCATTTTTCATTTCGTGCGATTTTAATCTGTTTGTGCATTTGATTTGTTTGGATTCCATACGAAAATGGAGACGAGTACTTTTAATGGCTTTTCCGACGTTGGAGATTTTTAATTAATGGCCCAAGTGAGAAAATACGAATAAAATAATCACAAATGGCGGTTGCGGTTTAATTGTTCGGGACCCGCATTACAGAATAGTATCAGACATCGTTTTAGGATGTTATTTTAAAGTTAAACAACGAATTCCCGTCGAGCCAAGAAATCATGTACAAGGATGTTATCATCGACGGCAAAAGTCGCAAGAATCATCATTAATTCGTTTCTATACGCTTGAAGCACACGTTGTTGACATTAGACAAGTAATTGTCAGTGAAAATATGGAATTTTACCAGTGAGAAACATTCAGTTTCAGTGTTGTCAAATGATGTAACAAATGTTCTTAAAGAGTGGAAGCCTTCAAGTTCAGCCGTTATCACTAATTATACAATATGTTGCTAGTAAAATTTTATTTGATTAATATGTGCTGTGCCGGACCAAGTGCTCGTCAAGAAGATGCAACATCAGGAACAGGGTGCATGAGCGTGGAGAGCCGCTCAAGCACTGAAGAGCGCCGCTGGACACCGTGGACATCGGACGAAACGCTACGCTTTTATCAGGCAATAATGATCCATAATAATTTGTAGAATATGTGTTTATTAGGATGTAAATAATAGTCTCATAATAATTATGTTAGGTGTATAATAGTTCTAGATGTTAGTAAGGTCCTACAAATAATCATTTTTCTGCTTGAATTATTACCTTATAAGATAATCCACCGATTGTCTTCATTGAATTATGTGGTGCAAAGACTCACTCCTAATGGTCGTGCCAAGAATGTAATAATTCATGTTAACAGATTAAAGAGATTCTTTAATCGTTAATTCTAATTTATATAAAACAGTTCTATATTTCTAGGGTGTAAATAATAACACAATTATTTTTCAGCAATATTTAATCCAGGCAGACTGTACTTAGATGTTACAATAGGAAGTCCAATTTTTAATGTCTTGCACTATAAATTTATTGCACTTTGAATTTATTGCATTTTGAATTTATTGCACTTTCAATACCTTTACTTGATATAATTTTAATTTATTGCTTTCTCAGGTCTCCAATAATTATTTATAATACTTTATTTCCAGCATTTTAATTTGTGTAAGTATACTAATATGATTTTCTTTTTCATGTAATTCGACACTGCAAGGGCCATAGCTGTCCCAGTTCCTTGGGATTTCAGCTGCTGGTGTGATTGAATGCCTCGCGCATTCATCCTCCAGAGGCGGCAGGGTCATGAGGTCTTGGCCAAGGACTTCATGCAGCCTGCATCGGGCCGACTGCAGACTGAAGATTTTTATTTTATTGATGTATTAATATATATTATAATTAATTTTAATTATTAATTGGAAATAGGTAGGAATTTTAATAAAGAATAACTTTTGTGTTTTATTTATGACTGATCTCACGAATTGACAATGGCATGGCATTTGACATGTCAATATGACGTGTTATGCCGTTGTCTATGGTCGTGAAATCAATTATAAGGTAACAGTTTTATTTCTATTGGTACAAATACTTGGAATAAATTAAAAATATTTATTCCAGGTATTTATTTAGGATTGGTACAGAATGCTGGGGCATATTTAATATATATGCGCCAGGATTCTAATATAAAGCTAGTGGTAGATGGGTATCACTATTTGTTAGTCCTGTATGGATGTTTGAAGCGAGTGTCATAGACAATGTTTTCAAGCATCTAATATAAGGGCAGTGATATACCGCGGTACAACTGTTTGGGGCATGCGACGTGTGTCATATGTCATACTCCAGGCAATTAAGGTGCGAACATTCGAGACAATTTATTTAGGCCGGTTTTACTCCAGGCGATTAAATTGTTAAGATCTATCATTTTTGATATTGTATCGAATGGTCGATGTTTTAGTATATTAAGTCGAATGACACTTGGGGTAGTTAAGTTGGTGCCTTGCCTTTTTAGCGGGGTTTTTGTCGAGGCAAAGCCAATGTCAGACAACATGTCGGATCACGTAATATGCCATAGGCTGGTGTTCGCACATGTCCTGACCCTGGTTATCTCTTAGCAAGAGACCATCTGGGTATAAATGTATGGGTATCCCTGCATAGGTAGGGACTTATGATGTGTTAGGCAGGAGTAGTTCTGTCTAGTATCTCTGTAGTAAGATGAATGTCCCTCATTCACCCCGAGACGGCGGGAAATGTGAAGGTCGTACCTTCACTATCGGTGCCTGGCCACTGATTTAAGAAGTAAAGTTGTTTTATATTTAGAATAAGACGTGTGACATCCGTCAAAGAAATAAAATGTAGTAGTTAGTTATCGTCTGGCCTCTGGGCAATAAACATACAAGAAGTACCTATGCTCTACTTATTCCTCAACTGAAGCTATCCCCCAGCAGTCGCCACAGTACACTACATAAATACGAAAAACTAAATTCCGATTATCGGAATCATGAATTTCATAATACAGATTATTATAATTCCGAATGTTTTAAGACTTCGAATATAAGTATTTAAATTTTTCATTTTTCCGATTTTTATAAATCCGATATTTCAAAATGTCTAACGTTTGACAATCACGGTTTTCAAAATTCCGAATTTCAATACACCGAACAATAAGAAGTCCGAATGAATAATAATCCGAAATATCAAAAATACGAATTCCGATTATAAAAATACCGATTTTCAAAACTCCGAATATCATTACACCGACCAATAATAAACTCGACTAATCAAAAGTCCGAAACATCAAAATTACGAATTGCTGTTATTAATAACTATAAATATAAACCTAAATATGTGAAACTTTTTCGGGCTAACGGAGGCCTGCCTCAAGGTGAAATAGGTAATGTTATGATTTAACCTAACCTACAGTTTTCGGGGTTCAGCAAATCTGTTAACGCTCCGCTTGCTTCCCTCGCTCCGCTACACGTGGTCACAATACAAACCCAACCTAACCTACAGTTTTCGGGGTTCAGCCAATAACCTAACCTACAGTTTTCGGGGTTCAGCAAGTCTGACGCTCCGCTATATGTGGTCACATTACAAACCTAACCTACAGTTTTCGGGGTTCAGCCAATAGCCTAACCTATAGTTTTCGGGGTTCAGCAAGTATTTTGACGCTCCGGTCGCTCCGCTATACGTGGTCACAATACAAACCTAACCTAACCTACAGTTTTCGGGGTTCAGCCAATAACCTATCCTATAGTTTTCGGGGTTCAGCCAATAACCTAACCTACAGTTTTCGGGGTTCAGCAAGTCTTTTGACGCTCCGCTATACGTGGTCACAATACAAACCAAACCTACAGTTTTCGGGGTTCAGCCAATTCGATATTTGTCCAAATCCGGTTTTCTATTTTTGTTTTAACGTAAAAAATCGATTACGTAAATAATCTTTACCCAAATATTCCGAAATATTTTATTCCGAATTTACCAATTCCTTTTTTAAAACTCAGAATTTCATAATTCCTAAGAAATAAATTTCCGATTATTGAAAACACGAATGTCATTATCCCGAGTATCAAATTTCCGAATAAGTAATGAAGTTTCGGAAAATTAATAATCGGAATTTTGTTTTTCAGGCCAATGACACTTCGGGCTTTTCATTATTCGGAGTTATAAAAAACGGAATAATATACAATCGGAATTTTGAAATCTGGTTAAATAAATTTCGTGTTTTTTAGTAATCGGAATTTTATTTCCTAGGAATTATGAAATTCGGAGTTTTAAAAATCGGAATTAATAAATTCGGAATAAAATATTTCGGAATATTTGGGTGTTCCCGGGCGCAGCAGGGTGTAACACTGTTTTTTGCTTTACCGTAGTCGGGGAAAATATCCTGTAACCATCAATAAATTATCCAACTATCCGTGTTTTAAAAATATGAAGTGGATAGCCTAGTTACAATTCAACTGAAGAAATTAGCCATATTGATAGATAGACAGATCCCTATCATTGGGAACGCTACGTTACTCCAGAGTTTCATCGACTGAAAGCATCATTATTCTGAATTTTATAATGCCACAAACCGCTATGTAATGTTTTTTTTGGATATCAAGATATACAACGCTAACCTAGCCTAATTACATTATGTAACAAAACCATGGACGTTTTGTCGCTCACGGGACAAATCGTCAAGAAGCCAAACGCGTACAGGCCGTTTCGATAAGTTTATTAAATTTAAGAGCATACATCAATCGCCATGAGACATACAGAGAAGACATTCTAGATGGAAGATATAAGTAAATGGAATTACTTGGCACTAGGGCATCAGAGGAGAAATTATGTATTAATTAACTACTATGTACTAACCAATGAGTTGAGACCAGAGAGGACGGGAGAAAATGTCGCTAGGTGGGCTCTCGAGAATAGCAACACATATGTTACATAACTATACATACACATACGGTTGTTACCTGGTAAATAAGATATATCATGAGTGTAAGGGTGCGTCGTAAATCACGTGAGGGGCGCGTTGCGCAACTAGGATCGGGCAATGGGTGCTGGTGAGTATCTCTTTCGTAAAATGTGACTGCTGTGACTTTCGTTTCATTTACCAACGCCGTTTGCTTCTGCAATTTGCATTCATATCAACATTAGAAATTATTTTAATAAACCTTGTATAAGTATAATGAAGTACCTAAGTAGTGTACATTAAGTATATTTAAATATCTGTATACATTTTAACCTTAATACATCAAGTCCATAATAACGCTTATAGTTGTAAATTTTACGGTCCAGAAACGACGTACACAACAACAAAAAAAAAAGTTTTTACGTCATCCTAGGCCGTAATGGTTTGGGCCACAAACACCTGCGATCTGGGACAATCACGTATTCGCCGCCCTAGGTATGTAATGTTAATATTACCAACTGAGTTACGAAACCCCAAAAAAGCAATAAAAACCGTTTTATGCGTCCCTTACCAAGCAGGCAAATTTCATTACTCTTTCCGGGTTAAATGTGAGCAATTGTTTAAATAATAAACACGGGAGTTAAAAAATAATGCGGCCGTATATCAAACGCGGTGCGTAATGGCGCAGGGGTGTTAATTTGGGCGGCGTCACAGCACGGAGTCGGAGTGTGCGCGAGTGACTTCCAAATCTGAAGGCTCCTGTACTTCTGATACAGCAGAGACGGTGTGAGACGACTCATCTCGTGGAACTGGCGACGTTAATCACTCCTGTGGCGCGGAGACATTCCCGTTACTGGGTTTGTACTCCAACACAAAATCCAACTCACTGATAACTCACTACCAGATAGCGATACAGTTCAAGTGCATGATGTCTTAAATAAACTCATTGTCGTCTTTGAGTCAGCAGAGTAGGTACAAGAAGGACGGGTAAACTAAGTCTAATCCTTTACAATCAGTGGAACAATGTGATTTTTAAAAATAAACAGATAAAATGTAGCCTTTCCTTTTTCCTTTCCTTCTTTAATCATCTCTGTTTCAGCTTCGCCAACATTTCTTTCGTATGTTCGGATGTTCGAAGTTCCGGCTGTTCTCGCCTTGAGACCGTATTTCTCAACCGATTCTCATGAAATGTTGTGATAGGTTCGATATAGTTTTTTTTTGTCGATTTAGTTCTTAAAAACTTTTCAAAATGGCGGAAATCATACCAACATATTTCGGCCATTTCAAAACTATTTGTTATCTTCGAAATTCGCAAATCGTTTTATATCCATTTTCTGCTCCATGCATTAAATTCAGTACTTACATTATGAAGGATAAAGGTGCAATGATATGATCCCATCATTTTATCTGGACAGTCTAATTTAATTTGTTGAATGTTGTGTGGGGTAATAACCCCATAATCTGAATAACCTAAGAATAGTGAGTTTATTGGCTAAAATTGCTGTTAATTGGAGCGAAGCTCCCATGGATCGACTCGAATGGACTTTGTAACAATGCGCAGATCTCAGCGAGTTCTCAACCGATTTTGGAAATTTTTGTTTTAAAATGCACAAATTAAATTTCCCTAGGTCGTGACGAAGAGAAAATTTCGAAAAAAAAAAAAAACTCCGCTCCAATCTATGGTGCAAGCTTAGCCGGTGGCTGACTCTGCATCGACCTAGTATATGTAACTAGCTGCCCGCGACTACGTCCGCGTGGAACTTGGAAGTATAGAAGCAACCTCGTACAACACGATAGATCTCCACCTAATCACCTTAATTAATAAAATGGATTATTAAAAGCGCCTAAGCCAATGTAAGAGCAATTGTGCTTTTGGTCTAATCATTACATTTCCTACAGGGTCATCAATGTCATCATGAATTACTTACTCACTTTTCAATCTTTGTAGGGATAATTTCCAGGATGAAAACTATCCTATGTCCTTCCTCGGATCTTAAACTATCTCCATCCCAAATTTCATCAAAATCGATTCAGCGGTCCTCTCCGGCGGATTCAGCGGTCACCTCTTCACGCTTAGTGAAGAGGTAGCAGACAGACACACTTTCGCATTTGGGTAAGGCCGCGGAAAGCTACCAATTTGGACGTTTCAAATTTACCCAGCTGATTAAAAAAAATTGGTAACCCCTACTGTTTCAAAAATATTTTTATCAGATATGGGAATTCTCATGGTCGCAAGTAAGATAATTAATATAAACCCCTTTATAAAAATACTAAAAATATATTTCCGTCCAAAACGTAACGAAAGTTGGTTAAATTTTTCGACCACGAGTTCTAAAAGCTCTGTTAATTTTATGATATTTCAACTTTCATGAGCATTCTTTTGTTTTAAACTAAAATTTATGATATGAGGATAGTTCTACCGATTACGGAATAATGATAATATAATCATTTTTTTTTTATCATACATTATTTTAATGGATCAGTATTCCACACTTATGTTACAATACTTTCGTGACGCTTCATGTAACTTGTTTTTAAATAAATTTTGGTAGAAATTAGTTTTCATGCACTAGCAACTCATATTCTAGTAGGGCAACACCGATGAGCAAGTCCATACCCGTCAGTTTGTCAACAAACTCAATTCAAAGTAGACGCAGTCATAGTTTCGTGAAAGTACCCCCAAAGTGTCGTGGGTGATTTTAAAGGTAAGGAGTGATTGTTTTTAATCAGTTTTTTTTTTATACAATAGCGTAACGGTTTTCACGTAAGTGACACGCATTATTGTATTAAAAATGTCTTTATTTCACCATGAAAATCCACTTTTTTTCAAAAATACGTTACACTTTCGTTACGAATGTTACATTTTTGTAAAATGTTACGTATTTTCTACGTAACATAACGAATAAATGTTGTAAAGTGAAGTGCACACAGAATATACTAACTTAAATGAGTTTTATTAGATTTTTAATGACACGAAAATATACAAAGTCGAACAAAACTCCTGTATAATAATAAAATAAATAAAAACAACATTTTAATAAAGAAAACTGTTTTAAGAAGAAAATAATTTATTTTCGACCTCAAGTCACAGTAAAATCATTGATTCTAAAGCTGTTTTATTGTTATACGGTCATCTTGTTACTAGTATTGGGTACCTGCAGTGAACAAATAGTAATTACTGCCACCTGGTACAAAATGAGAGGCTTTAAAACACTACAGCGGTTTGGGTTTCATTAGTTCCATCAGACGCGTGTTTGATTATGTTGATTTTAATGTGCCATGAAAATTTGGTTTACAGGCAATATAAAGCTAATCATTTTATAACTTGATTTTTTTTTCTTAGCTACGTTATTTAATGAGAATATTTTCCAGTATGATCTAAGCTTTATAACGACTTATGTTACGTTTTATGATAACATAACGTATATCTTTTTATGTTACTTCTATGTCACATTGGTAAATTCCCGCGGCCTTACCCATTTATAATATTAGTATGGATAACCGTGGGAAATGAAAAGACTAATTCAATACAATGAAGCTGTGATAATAAACTCACGGATCTCCAAATATTAAACAAATTGTTATACACAGTTATAAAGGGGGTTATCAAACATTAACGGGGTACTCCGGTAGCGGTGAATTTACGTCCCTACTCCCCCTTTACGGCGACCTGCCACCGAAATCGGTTAACTTTTCAACCATATTTTGACTTAATAGCTTGTGATCCAATTTTTGATACGCTTATTTGACTGCAAAGTAAAGTCCGATTTAATCAAGGTTATTACCGTAAACTAGATTCTGGATCGTGACCTCTATCGCGTTTATTTAATTTTTTTCACAGTTTTAACAAACGAATGTAAGTGCCATTATTTTTCATTGACGAGGCATGCTCTATCTTATTGACGTCAGACACTGTGTAGGTATAACAAAACGTTAAATGTATGAGTGTGGTAATATAAAAATATGTTACTGTTTTTATTTCGATATATCAAACAGACAGTGAAACATACAGTAAACACCTAGTTGATTTATCACAAGTTTTTATTGGTTTCAGATTCATGAATGATCACCCATGGAAACGAATTATTAGTTCAGCTGCTATATCCCAGCCGTTAGCCTCTAGCTATTGGTACCTATAATTTGTTAACCCACGATTTCGGTGAATTACCTGGAGATCGAACTTCATTGGATTTTCAGCGAAGTTACTTTTCAACCGGCCTGTGTTTTATTCAGAATCATCCAATTTGTTGATTAAAATCGGTGGGGCGTGTAATACAATTTATTACAATTAAATTACCCCAATAGGACTGGAAATATGTTGTGTGAGGCAACTTAGGACCTGTGCCAAGGGTCTGCCATCAACATACGATCTTCTCGCCTAGTCACCGGTATTTATTTATTTGAGATTTAGGATAGTTCACACTGACTATTCGAAGTCTGAGAGGAGAGAGAAAATCCAATCGTCAAATTGGTAGAAACATTTTTGACATCCGCTACCATCCGCCGAAGATGCTTCTAGCTTCTTTTACACAATAAAAAGAAACTCGTTACGCGTAATAGGAAGGCACGATAATCGCCTTATGATTTTAGTCCATTGAATGAGTCCCTCCAAGGGGGGTCTAGAGTGCGTGAGTTAGTAACGTAAGATGTTTCTTCGGAAACATGTCAAGAGTCCCTAGGTAATAAACATACTAAAACCCCGGGACACTAGGAGGAGCCCCGGAGTGGGGGGAGGGGGGGAAAGGGTCCATTTTTTCACTTTTCGCTTAAATCTCAAAAACGGTACATGTTAGAGAAAAACTTTCAAGGAAAAGTTGAAAGGCCATAAAATTATCTACAAATTGTACCTAAATATTTTTTTTCTATTCGCAGCTGTTTTCGAGCTACATCCCATGGAAGAAAAAAATAAAAAGGTCAAGTTGCGTAACTACTCTAATATCTAATCTAATATTTTGACAATCAATTCCTCCTAAAGGCTTCCATGGAGGAATGTGTTTTTTTTACCAATGATAGACCTAATTAAGAGCAATCTATCAGTACCAGTCACAAGTTGCACTTTTGAGCTTTTTGGAAGAAAAAAAATAAAAAGTTCAAGTATCGTAACTACCCTAATAAAATTCAATTCCCCGTAAACGCCTCCGTGGTGGAATCTGGTATTTTTATCAATGATAGACCTAATTATGAGCAATCTATCTGTACCGGTCACAAGTTGCACTTTTGAGTTTTTTTGGAAGGAAAAATAAAAAGAAATAAATAAATATTGGAAGAAAGAAATATTTTTTGATCGATTGATGTGATAAACATGGGTATGTAGTATGGGGAAATTGTTTGAGCCAAAATCATTTTTTACTGCGTGTAACTCAGAAACGGTAGGATATAGGAAAAAATATTTAGGTACAACTTGTAGATAATTTTATGGCCTTTCAACTTTTCCTTGAAAGTTTTTCTCTAACATGTACCGTTTTTGAGATTTAAGCGAAAAATGAAAAAATGGACCCTTTCTCCCCCTCCCCCCACTCCGGGGCTCCTCCTAGTGTCCCGGGGTTTTAGTATGTTTATTACCTAGGGACTCTTGACATGTTTCCGAAGAAACATCTTACGTTACTAACTCACGCACTCTAGAACTTTTTATTCAATGGACTATTTTGCTTATAAGCGAAAGATTCAGCGCTGGTTGACACGGTTTTCAATCACAAATACTTTACTGCTAAACCTTTATTTACTTTTAAAATGATCAAAGCCGTTTTAAAACTTATTACCTAGTACTTTACCGCTATGCCGCGCAAAATGATATATGTGAAAGTTGATGTATGTTTAATATAGAAAATTTGAGCATTATGTTTAATATAGAAAATTATACCCGACAATTTCGTGGTGGAGACAAAGATAATATGAGATAACATTTGCTTTATACGCTCATTATGATTTTATTTTAATAAAGCTTTTTAAGTCAACGGTGGCTTAATTTGTCTTTGATGATTATGGCTAGGCTTACTAAATGTGACCTTTGATTTTTGGGAATACTAAGTAATTGTCATAAACAAAAACATTAGCGGCAGTTATAGTAATGAAATAACTAACAAGTAAATTATACATCAAATGTTATAAATATAATGCATAAAAACATATTGCGAAATGCATATCCATTATCAATATTAAGTTTTAAATCGTATAACTTTGTTTAACGTCTATAAATTATCTTAATAAGAAAGTACCAAGGCAAGGATATTAAGGAATGCGACTATACCTACATAATATTTTAAGTATTCAGCTTTTACGTATCTATTACAATTCTGAAAGTTGAACCGAAGTCAACACACAAGTCCACTAATATTGCCATTACATGTGTAACCAACCCTCTCAAAACATTATTAGAAAAAAGCGCCATAAAACAAGTATTCCTCTCCAGAGTAATTCCCTCACTGATTACTTCATCCCACGTCCAGTAAACGAAGACCTATGTAACCACCCCGCGCGCATTCTCTGGCCGCCATTATCATTATAATACCGGACGAAGCGGCGGCTCTAACAAAATGGTCTTTTAACCCTGAGATGTAATGAAGTCTTTGCATCTGCGACTCCTGAGCGAGCTACTCGCGACTTTAGATGTCAGCAGATTGAGTGCAAATTGTGTTGGCGACACGCCGAACAACGATTAATTGTTCAGAATAAACAGAGCTCCTCTCGTCTGCTGGTGTCCTGGTCCTTGCTAATTGGAAAAATTAAATGGCCGCGTAATTAATTTACAACGAACATCCTTTTTATTCGCGCTAATTAAGGAAAATAAACAAATTAGTGGCGCTTCCTACAACCGCTTTTTTAAACGAACAATAATGCTGTTTGACGACGCCGTTGAATTAACAAGTTTCTTAGTAATCGCTTCGAAAATTCTGTTCTTAATCTTATTTCCATTTTCCTTCTTTTCAATATTTTATAGAGGCAGACTTCAGAAATGATGAAATGGAGTAGTTTCACAACTTTTGCCATTTGCATTGTCTCTGCGTATTAAATTTCAGATATTAAAGATGCTGCATATTTTTCTTATCGAACTTGGTCTCACTCCTACGTTCTTTATAAAATATGTGCAAGTTTCAGACTTTTGTAAATTTTCTACAAAAGGCAGGGTAGAGATGCTCGTATCTCATACGAGTATATACTGTTATAAGTGCAAGTAAGATTTAGAACCGAATAGAATATTTATATTACTACTAGGTTGCTTAGTACCGCTTCATCGTATCGTAGGTACGTAAGTGTATTGGCTAAGTGCTATAAACATACTCATGTTTTTAAATAAATAAAATAAATAAATAAATATCGTAAGGATTTTTTATCAGCGCATTTCGAATCAGGAAATAGCCCTTGTTAAATACCTATTGCCGGTGGCTGTTTAAATTATATAGGGCTGCTACTTTGAACAACCTATTAGCTAAGGTATTTTAGGGAAGAGATTTGGTTGAAGAGAAACTCCGTTTGTAGTGTGATTTTAGATAATTTATTTATTTATTTATTTTTTATTTTTTTGAATAATGATTGGCCCGAGCCTTTCGGCTGTACTGGGGCGAACTTGACTGTGCGGGTGGGGTCACAAAATGGGACCTCCGGTCCCGCAGCGTAGTGTGTAGTGTTAGGCTGTGTCACATATGTGACGATGACCAGCTGATTATATAGTACATATATATATAATTATAAATAGTGAGTGTGTGTTAATGATTGTGTTTGATAGTAGTACGGAGATGTTGAGTGGCGGGTGGTTATAGTTATGGTTATAACTATGAATGATAATGACTTTTATGAATTGTTAACCCATTATGTTCTTTAGCGGTTGGGACAGCCCGGCCAGACGGCGATCTCGCTCGGCGAGGGCGTCACTATCCTGATACCTGTCTTCGTAGACAGGTCTTCGTGTAATATGGTTTTCAGGGGGGCGCCCTCGCCGTCGGGAGCGCTTTTTTGCCTTTTCGGCCTTGATCGCTGCCATCACGAGGTTCCACTCGTTGGTGACTTTCGTGATGGCATCGACCGGGTCAAGAAGGCTATCTTTCGGACGTCGTCTGTTTCTATAAGCGTTGGGTTTAGCCCGGGCTGGCTTGAAAATTGGAGGCCTTGCGGCGCCTGAGAGGGGTAACGGTGGCGTTAATGGTGGAGCCACGGGGCCCGCTATCGTCGTACAATCCGGGTCGTCGTCGTCGTCGTCAGAGGCTGGGGTCTGAGTTTGATCGGTGGTCGGGTTCGGGGTTGATTGGTTAATTTGGGGGGGGGGGGTGGCTAGGTAGTCCACCGCTTTCCGGACTAAGGGGTTCGGGTGGGAGGGGGCGTTGTCTTCCAGGAAGTGGCGAGTTGAAGATCTTATGAACTGATAAATGGTTGGGATTTTTAGGTCGAAGTGTATGGACAGATTTGATACATACCATGGTGCTTTGGATATTCTGCGGAGGGCGCGGTTTTGGAGGGTCTGTAGTGGCTTTAGTCTATTTGCTCCCGCGTGGGCAAAGACAGGGCAGGCGTAGGAGAGGATAGGCCTCACGCACAGCTTATATAGGGTTAATTTATTCTTTATGGACATCTTACTCTTCCTGTTAAGCATGGGGCTTAGCCTACCCAGTATGAAGGCTGCCCTGTCTCTGACCGTTTTAATGTGGGGTTTGAAAGAAAGAGACTTGTCGAGGAGGACTCCCAGATATTTGGTTTTGTTTGTCCAGGGGATTGGTTGATTATAGAGGCAAACCGGATTGCACATTCTATTTGGTTCTTTGTTGCCTGTGGTGAAAATAATGGCCGCGCTTTTATCCGGGTTTACCTCTATTTGCCATAGCTTGAACCATCTACCTAAGTCGGAAAGGGCGGACTGAAGGTCCTTTCTAATTGTGGCAGGGCGTCTGTGGGTGGTGTACAGGGCGGTATCGTCGGCAAAAAGCGCCAGGTGGACCCGTGGGTGGATAGGGATGTCGTTAGTAAATAGAGAGTATAACATTGGTGAGAGGGCGGAGCCCTGGGGGACTCCGGCATTTATGGGATGGGGTTTTGAGAGGGTCCCCTCGTGGCGGAAGCGAAAGCTTCGATCGGTGAGGAAGTCCTGCACTATTAGTACAAGACCTCCCGGCATGCCCATCTGGAAGAGCTTGAAGACCAGGCCGGCATGCCAGACCCGATCGAAGGCTTTCGCCACATCCAATAGGACGGCCCCGGTGTGAAGGCTACCTAGTTTCCTAAACCCGTCAATGACGTGTTCAACAATTCGGTGGACTTGGTGGGTGCAAGAGTGCTTTTCTCTGAAACCGAATTGTTGATTTATCAGGATGTTATTTTCTGCGGTATAATGTCGGATTCTGGAGAGTAGGATTTTTTCATACAGTTTCCCCAGGGAGCTTAGCAGTGAAATAGGCCGGTAACTTGAAGGGGACGAGCGGGGTTTTCCGGGTTTGTGGATCCCTATAACTGTGGCTACCTTCCATGCTGGCGGGAAATAGCGTAAAGCCAGCGCGGCGTTAAAAATGGCTATCAGGATTGTTAGAGCCTCGTCAGGGAGAATTTTGATAATTTTGTTTGAGATCCCGTCCGCGCCGGGGGCTTTTCTGGGTCTGAGAGTCTTTATTATAGTTTTTAGTTCCGTTATTGACGTCGGGGATGGGGGCGGGGACGAGAGGGCATTTTCGGATTTGGATTGAACCACGGCATTTATGAACTCAGTGTGGACGGGGTCAACCAAATCGGTGTTTGGGGAGCACTGCTTTTCGATACTTTCCGCCAGGCACTCCGCCTTCTCTTCGTCCTCCAGTGCTGGGGTTGAGTGGTCAGGGCGGTCTAGGGGCGGGATGGTGGTAGTTGAGTCTGTTTTAAGAGCCCTCGCAATCTTCCAATAGGCAGTGTGGCTTGGTTTTATTTCGCCCATTAAGTTTTCGAAATCTCTCGCTCGAAATTCCGCAACCCTCTTTTTGACCTCCCTTTGGAGGGAGCGGAGGGCGGCGCGGTTTTCGGGCGAGGGGAAGGCGGTGGTCTCTCTCAACATGGCGTTTTTAATACCGATTAGGTTCAACAACTCCTCTGACAAGGGTCGTCTGAGGGCCTCTTCCTCCGGTATTTCCCTAGATGCTTTGCTCTGGGAGGAGCTGATATAGTTGGTGAATAGGTCAATGGCTAGGTTTGCTTCTGGGGTGGAGTCTATGGATGCTGATAATTCTGTGAGTTTGGCTGGTATGGACTGCAGGTTTTTCCCCACTTTGACCCAGTCAATGATTGTTTTCGTTCTAGGGGAGTCAGTTGATGCGGCAGGGCCTAGACTCAGCACCACCGGGCGGTGGTCTGAGTTCAGCTCCTGAACGACGGAAATTGAGCTCATGCGCATGGAGATGTTTTTGAACAATGCAATGTCTAGAATATCGGGGAGGTGGTCGCCTTGGTGCGGGAGATGGGTCGGTTCCATAGGGGAAATCAGGTCGTAGGGACAGTTTTCATCCAGGAGGATGGACATTAATTTAGAGCTGTTTGGGTTGGTCACTCGGCAGTTCCAGGATGTGTGTTTACAGTTTAGGTCCCCTATCACTAAAACAGAGGACCCCAACTTTGCCAGTTGATCTAGATCGGTTTTGAGGATCTCCTGAGCGGGTGGTAGGTAAACTGATACCACGGTGATAGCCGGATGGGCTGCAGGTGTAAAGCGGCAAACTGACGTCTCCATGTTTGTTAGAGGAGGGGAGGGGAGGCTTATGCAGTGTATGTTGCGTTTGTGAAAGATCATACAAAAATGTGGTTTATTTTATATACAATATTTACAATAGAATTAGAGTAGGTAGCACCCAGCATGATGCTACTTGGTGGGGATACAAAATGGCGCTTCGATGGAGAGAGTGTATACATGTCGTAAACTGTTGCGGTTACGTAACACTCTGAGCTTGTGTGCGCGCGATCGCGCGCCTATAAATTAATGCGAGCAAAAGCGCGCCACCTTTTCGTCGCCGGCGTTCGTCGTGTTCACTTGTCCCGGCGTGTCTCCTGTGCTTCAGCTCGAAGACTCGAAACTTGAAGATCGAAGATAGATGATGATGCTGACTGAAGATATATTTATACAACTGTCTTTTTCAAGACAAATCAACCTGCTCTTTTCAGAGCAAACGCTCAGGCGTCAATCTCGCTGTTTCTATGGAAACAACGTCAATCAATCACCTACATGCTTCCCCTCCTAGTGAAAACGTACCGGCAGGCGGATAGTACGTCCACGGCGGGTTGTTTGGTTTTCTTTGGTAGGTGTTGAGTTGGTTTCTGTTTGTTGTTTCAGGTTCTTTTCTGTTTTTTGTTTCAGGTTGTTTTTGTCTGAGTATTGGTTGCTTTTGTCGTTCTTGCTCTTCTCGTTGTTACAGGCACTCGGCGTCGTTGTATCTTGTACGGTGTTTTTATTCTGCGTCGGTATATTTTTCTCGGTCGTAGTGTTGTTACAGGAACTCGGTGTAAACTGCGTTGATGTAGATGTATTCTGTTTGGCGGTAGCGTTGTTACAGGAACTCTGCGTAGTCTGCGTCGAAGTAGGTTCTTGTAATTCTTGCTCGATGATGGTGTATGCGGGTTTTAGCCGGTCTATTGATATGTTGGCTTGTCGGTTAGGTAGTTGCAGCGTGAAAACCTTTCCATTTCGTTTCAGCACGCGATACGGTCCGTCGTAAGGTGCTTGTAGCGGCTTCTTTACGGCGTCGACTCGTACAAAAACGTTCTCGCATGTTTGAAGGTCACGGTGTACGAAGATAGGTCTTGTGTTGCTATGTGATTGGTTCGGCATAGGTCTCAATTTGCTTATTACTTCGCGCAATCGTTCCACGAATTCGGCGTCCATGTTGGATTCGGCGGCAAGGTCGCCGCGCGGCGTCGATTCCAGGAATTCGCCCGGTAGTCGTACACTGCAGCCGTAAGTTAGTTGTGCAGCGCTGACGTTTGTGTCGCTTCTCATCGCGGTGCGAACTCCCAGTAGGACTGTAGGTATTTCGTCGATCCAACTTCTTGTTGTTTGTAGTCTTGCTTTTAGTGCGGTCTTGAGTGTTCTGTGCCAGCGTTCGACGATGGCGTTAGATTGCGGATGGTACGGTGTTGTCCGGGTTCTTTCGATGCCGAGTAAGCGTGAAAGGGACGCAAATACTCGACTTTCGAATTGCCTTCCTTGATCCGTAGTGATTGTAGCGGGACATCCGAAACGCGAAATCCATCCGTCGTAAACTGTCTTGGCGACGTCTTCAGCTGTTATTACGCATAACGGGAATGCTTCGGGCCATCGGGTTGCTCTGTCTATCATCGTCAGTAGGTACTTGTGTCCGCTTGCTGCTGTACTTAGTGGGCCGACGATATCAATATGCAAGTGCTGAAAGCGGTCGGTTGGCGGGAAAGTGGACAGCGGACTCGATGTGTGTCGAACGATTTTCGCACGTTGGCAGTGTAAGCAAGCTCGTCCCCACTCCGCGATTTGCCGGTTCATCGTTGGCCAAAAGTATCGCTGCGTGATTAGCTTGCGAGTAGTTTTGACTCCAGGATGACTTATGTTGTGAATAGAGTTGAATGCGATGCGGCGATATTCTTCTGGTAGGTATGGACGTAGGTAATCTGTTGATGTTTCGCAGTGTAGTTTTGTGCTTGATCCGGGTAAAGTTATTTTCTTGATAGATAGATTTTCTTGTTGTGCGAGTGTTTCGATGATATTGCTGTCTCTTTCTTGTGCTTTGGCGAGTTGTTCATAGTCGATTGGTGATGGGCAGGCAATTGTTTCTATGCGTGATAGAGCGTCGGCGGCTGCATTCAGCGATCCACTGATGTGTCGTATATCCGTGGTAAATTCGGATATGTATAGCAGTTGACGTGTCCGACGTGGCAATTCGTTGCTTGTGTTCGTCTTGGTGAATGCGAACGTGAGCGGTCGATGATCGGTGTAGATAATTATTTCTCTTCCCTCGAACATCTTGCGGAAATGCTTCGTTGCCATGTAAATTGCTGTCAACTCGCGGTCGAATGTGGAGTAGCGTGTCTGTGCGTCGGTGAATTTCTTCGAAAAGTAGCCGAGTGGTTGCCATGCGTTGTTCACGAATTGATTAAGCGCGGCTCCTGCTGTTTTGTCGCTAGCATCGCTGAAGATCGCCAATGCCGCATGGTGCGAAGGATGGGCGAGTAAAGCTGCGTTTTTGATGCTGACTTTACATGCCTCGAATGCTTGGTTTGCTTCAGCGGTCCAGTCGATTTTTGTTTTATCTCGCTTTTTGACGTTGTGTTGGTATGCGTGTAGTGGAGCTTGAATAGTTGCGGCGTCCTTGATATTTTCTCGGTAGAAATTTAGCATGCCGAGAAAACGTCGTAGCTCTTCGACTGTTTGTGGTTTCGGGAAGTTGTTGATTGCTTCGACTTTTTCTTCGGGTGGTTGGATTCCTTGTTGTGAAACTTGGTAGCCGAGGAATTTCACAGATGGTTGGCCGAAGACGCATTTTGATGGGTTGATGGTGATGCCATATTCTTCCAGTCGTTGCAGTACTGTGCGTAGGTGTTGTTGGTGCTCATCTTCGTTGGTCGAAGCTATGAGGATGTCATCGACGAATGGGAATACGTAGTTGAGATCGCGTAGAACTTCGTGGATGAAACGTTGGAACGTTTGACCTCCATTTTTGAGTCCTGCGCAGATCCGAGGAAACTCGTACAGACCGAATGGCGTGATGATGGCGGTCTTCTCCACATCTTGTTCGCTGACTGGTATCTGCTGGTATGCGCGGTTTAGGTCGAGAGTTGAGAATATTTGCTTCCCGGCGAGTTGGTATGTGAAGTCGCGCATGCGCGGTATGGGGTACCGGTCGGGCTTGGTGATTGCGTTTAGCCTTCGGTAATCTCCACATACTCGTATTTCCCCATTCTTTTTAGGTACGACGTGTAGTGGTGATGCCCAAGGACTTTTGCTTGGTCTGCAGAGGCCCTGTGCCATCATGTTTGAAAATTCTTTCTTCACAAGCTCGTAGCGGTGGGGAGCGATGGGGCGTGGTCTGCAGTGGAGGGGCGGTCCGGTTGTCTCGATGAAATGTTCGACGCTGTGTTTTGGACTGAGTTTCATTGATGTAATTCTTGTTATTCCGGGGAAATGTGGTATGATTGCTGGACGTCTATGCTGCGAACGGGATGCCCGCAGAACAGATTTGTGCGTTTGTTGTGAGTAGCGTCTTGCCGTCGATGAGTCTGCGATTTTTGATGTCCACGATGAGATTGTGGTACTTCAGAAAATCGGCTCCCAGGATAGGCTTCGATACGGCTGCGATGATGAATTTCCATTTGAATGAACGTCGGAGGTTGAGGTCGAGATCGAGTGTTTTCTCGCCGTATGTAGGTATGACGGTGTTGTTTGCGGCGTACAGTTGAAACGGTAGTGGTTGCTCTTGCGTGCCTTTCGTTCTCGGTAGTACGGAAATATTTGCACCCGTGTCTACCAAGAACGTGAGCTTCGTTTGCTTGTCTGTCACGAAGAGGCGGTGAGAGGTTTCGTAAACGCCAGCGTCCGCCACAGCTAGCGTTAATTTTAGTTTTCCGGCTGCGGGGCGGTGATGGGCTTGAAGCTGCACGGTGGCGTGCATTTCTTCGCGTCCATGCCGAAGCGGTGGTGGTAATAACAGTACGGCATTGGCGAACTGTTGCGGCTGCGGCTCTGTGACGCGTTTCTTGAGCGTGATTGGAAACGGCGGCGTGGTCGGCTATCTCGCTGGTTTTCGTACGGACGCTGATTTTCGTACGGTCTCGAGCGAAGTTCGGCGATTTCCAGGGACAATCTTCTTATTTCAGTGATGAGGTATTGCGGGTCGAATGGTGGATGCGGTTGGTAGGTTGGTTGTTGTGGCAGCGGCGGCGGCGGCGGTTGTAGAGGTGCGGGCATGGCGGGTGCGGCGCTTGGCGCGGGCGTCGCTATTGCGGCGATGTGCGCTGACGACGTGTGTGACACCTCCATCATCCTGTCGGCGAGGAGAGCCAGGTCGTCGAGCGTGGTCTTGATTTGGAATGCCTCGCTGACAGTGAGCACGGAGCGGACGTGGGGCGGTAGATGGTCCTGCCACATCATCTGTATTGTGCTCTCAGGAAACTTTTCTCTGTTGAGATTTTGCATGCGCCGTAGGAGCTGGCTCGGTTTTTGGTCGCCTAGCTCGACTTGCGACAGCAACTTCTTGGTTACCAAGACCACTTTAGGGAAGAGAGTTGGTAGTAGAGAAACTCCGTTGTGATGTCAGATTTGAGATATCAGACGCTCCTTGACGGCCTTGTAGTAGTCCTTTTCTGGCGGCGAGTAAATGAGATCGGAGATGTTTTGAATGTCTTGTTTCTCGAGTTGGGCGATGACCATCTGCGCGAGTTGCGCCTGGCTTCGCTTGAGATCGGCAGTGGCGGCTTCAAAACTGCAGAACCACAGTCGCGGTTGATCCCGCCAAAACGGCGGTACGCGAAGCGACAGTGATATGCCGGAGACTTCATGCGACGACGGTGCTTGCAAATCAGACGGCGCGGGTGGCTGCATCTGAGGCTGTGGTGCGACGGCTTGAGGTGCAGGTGCAGGTGCTTCGTTGTTCATTTTGATGTTTTCTTGATTGTCTTCTTTTGAGGTTCTTGAGTCGGGGGTCACCACTTTAGGGAAGAGATTTGGTTGAAGAGAAACTCCGTTTGTAGTGTGATTTTAGATAATTTATTTACAAAAATGTGGTTTATTTTATATACAATATTTACAATAGAATTAGAGTAGGTAGCACCCAGCATGATGCTACTTGGTGGGGATACAAAATGGCGCTTCGATGGAGAGAGTGTATACATGTCGTAAACTGTTGCGGTTACGTAACACTCTGAGCTTGTGTGCGCGCGATCGCGCGCCTATAAATTAATGCGAGCAAAAGCGCGCCACACACAGTACAGTATTATACCTGTAAAATGCTTTCCATACGCAATGTTTTTGAGTTTTCAAAATCATGAGCTAGAGCGTCATTATCATCAAACTGAAATTAACTGACTGTACATAATGCCATACGTACAGGGTTGGTTTGATACTTGTTATGGAATAGCAACAAAACAATGAATCGAAGCGTTTATGTGAAGGCTACCTAAGCGAAATTATACCTATGTCAATATGAGTAATAAAAAATATTTCTCGTGAATCACCAGTATCACCACACCTGCACTTAATTAGGGAAGCGAACCATCAGGAGAACGCTCAAAAAGCTAAGTAAGTAGTTAGGAAACTAGGTACCATACAAACAAATGTACACAATTCTTTACTGCAGGCAGCATATTCTATAAGTATCTCTTTTTTTTGGTTGTAGGTACCTATAATATACGCATTTTAAAAATGGTTTTTGGTGAAATCGCATTGTTATTCACTTACGCTTTCCATTCCTTTTTTAGGGTTCCGTACCCAAAGGGCCATTCCATTGAGAAGAGGCGTAAGACAGGGGGACGTTATATCCCCGAAACTGTTTACGGCCGTTATGGAAGACGCCTTTAAGCTTCTGGAATGGCAAGGACTTGGCATCAACATCAATGGCGAATACATCACTCACCTTCGGTTTGCCGACGACATCGTAGTCATGGCAAAGTCGATGGAGGAACTCAGCATGATGCTCGATGACCTCAATCGAGTTTCTCAACGGGTGGGCTTAAAAATGAACATGGACAAGACGAAACTCATGTCAAATGCCAAGGTTGTGCCCATCCCAGTCTCTGTTGAAAACTCAGTATTCGAAGTTGTTGACTCATACATCTACCTAGGACGAGTGGTCCAATTAGGTAGGTCCAACTTCAAGAAAGAGGTCAACCGCCGAATCCAACTCGGCTGGGCAGCGTTCGGGAAACTACGCAATGTCTTTTCGTCCAACATACCTCAGTGCCTCAAGACGAAAGTCTTCAACCAATGTGTGTTACCAGTGATGACTTACGGCACCGAAACGTGGTCTTTCACTATCGGCCTCATCTCAAAGCTCAAAGTCGCTTAACGAGCAATGGAGAGGGCTATGCTCGGGGTGTGTCTACGTGATCGAATCAGAAATGAGGAAATCCGTAAACAAACTAAAGTGACCGATATAGCTCACCGGATTAGCAAGTTGAAGTGGCAATGGGCAGGCCACATAGCACGCAGAGCAGATGGCCGATGGGGCTGAAAAGTGCTCGAGTGGAGACCTCGGACCAGCAAGCGCAGCGTAGGACGTCCACCTACAAGATGGACAGATGACCTTATAAAGGTCGCCGGAAGGCGCTGGATGCAGGTCGCTTCCAACCGGTATATATGGAAGTCCAAAGGGGAGGCCTAAGTTCAGCAGTGGACGTCCTATGGCTGAGATGATGATGATGATGACCCAAAGGGTAAAAACGGGACCCTATTACTGAGACTTCGCTGTCCGTCCGTCTGTCACCAGGCTGTATCTCAAGAACGGTGATAGCTAGACACTTGAAATTTTCACAGATGATGTATTTCTATTGCCGCTATAACAACAAATACTAAAAATGTAATAACATAAATATTTAAGGGGGGCTCCCATACAATAAACTTGTTATAGATTATGGTACGGAACCCTTTATGCGCGAGTCGGACTCGCACTTGGCCAATTTTTATAGTTTTCGCTTAACCCGGGGGCTGCCCTCCCTCCGCGCCTCCGGGCTTTTATATACACTCTAGGGGTAGGGCAGACAAGACCACGTGGAATCGGGGTTGACAGCTTCGGTTCTGTGGCAAGTCGATTAAGAAAAGGAAAGAGTCCGGGAAAGTGGGAAATTATGACACTAAATATTCGATATTATGATAAAATATTCTGTCATGGACTGCCAACCGAACCGAACTTGTCTGGAACCGAAGCTGTCAACGCTCGCCTCCGCAGCTTCGGCTTTTTGGTCACCTTCGGCGACCAGCCTCAGCCGCTGCGACTCGCTTGATGCCCGCACTTTCTTACGCTAGGGCGGAGGGGCTGCACATCCCGCAGCGCCGGAGCAGATCGGTTCCACAGAAGAGTTCACTTATAAATAGTAAGTATTACTGAATCTGTAAGACTACAGAAATATAATTCTCGAGAGTTTAAATAATATTCCGGATTACAACCTTCAGGTAGGATCATAGTCTTCGGGATTATAATCTTCGGGATTATAATCTTCGGGATTACAGTCTTCGGGATTACATTCTTCGGGATTAGAGTCTTCGGGATTATAATATTCGGTATTTCATCCTTTCGATCAAACGTTCTTTCGGGATTTTAAACTTTCGGTCAAATAAACATTCGACATTTTAATTTTCGGCCATCCGTCCATAGGTCTTATGAAATTCAGTATTTTGAACTTCGGCATTGTAATACGTACCCGCTGGGCGAATGCCTCCCCTTTTGCTTTTAATACGCATATAAATAAAACTAAACTAAACTTATTCTACTCGAACATTAAACAAATTAGACCAAAATATTAATTTCGCTCAAAATTTGGTCGAAATATAATGCATTGGACTAAGAGTGGCGGTGATACCCGCACACGTCGCTAGATGGCGCTGACTGTATTTTTAAACGCGCCTACGTTTGTTTTTCAGATAATCTTATATGGCGAAGTGGCAACCGGCCGCGTTACAGTCGTTTACGATATTCTTCTACTGTCCTTGGAAACGTTTGCTAGGGATTATAGTAGAGTTGTTAGTCCGCTGTTTTCTAACATAATTGTGCGCATCGGGTTACAAGCATGAAATTTCTACCACAGATAGAGTGTTCCACGGTGATTATTTTCAGATGTGGAGGGAAGTCAGATTCGTCCCCTGTGAGGCGGGAGAGCGGAGTGAATACGGCCAAGTATCCCTCTTTTCTTTCTTTATTGCTGGTCAGTTAAGTCTACCAGGACGTATTTGGTATCATTTCCGTGTAAAACAAATATCATAAATTCATTTTTTATGTTATTTTCGTATAGTTCTATATAAAAATATGGGTGTAATGGCCGAAATGGTAAAAATCACAACAAGTTTTTTTATTCAGTGAGGTAAATTAGTTCAATTTCGTGAACATTTTCAAATTATTATTATTATTTCAAAAAGTTCATTTAATCTGGTTTCTAAAAATATATTAATGTTGGGCACTTCTTATACAAACAGTAGCTGAAAATATATCTTTACGTCGGCGTAACCAACGTAAATCTCCGAACGCATCCTATTTCGCTTCATTAAATACATTAAATAATGATTATTAACATGCTTTTACATATAATATTTACTATATACGTCCTAGAAAAACAAATTAATGTAATTAAAACAATTTTTTTTGCTAATGTATCACGAGCACGCGGGCTAATCTCAACATCAACAATTTATTTAAGTTACTGTTTGTATGAAGAGTGCCCAATATTTATATAGTTTTAGAAACAAGATTAAATTTGCTATTTTGCAATATTTTTTTTAGTTGTAAATATTTAGGAAATATAACTAATTTATCTCCCTGAATAAAAAAAACTTGTTGTGATTTTTACAATTTCGGAAATACAACCATATTTTTATATGGTACTATGAATAAATAACATGAAAAATGAATTCTTGATATCTGTTTTACACGAAAACGATACGACACAAGTCCTACTAGCGTTACCTGATCAGTAATATAAAAAGAAAAAGAGGACTCCTTTGTCCTATTCACCCCGCTTTCCCGCCGCACAGGGGACGAATCTGACTTCTTTCTACATCTGAAAATAATCACCGCAGAATACTCTATCTGTGGTAGAAATTTGGTGGTTGTATCCCGATGTACACAATTTCGCGACTTAGCAAAATGTACTAGAACACGCAGGCTAGGCTTAACATCAACATTTTTTTCAAGGTACTTTTTGTATCAGATGTGCCCAATATGTAAACATTTTTAAAAACAACATTAAATTTGCTGTTTAGTTATATTTTTTTAAATTGTAAATATTCAGAATAGATAACTAATTAATCGTTCTGAATAAAAAAAACTTGTTGTGATTTTTACCTTTTCGGCAATAAACCCAAATTTTTATATGAAACTATTCTTAAATAACATGAAAAATTAATAGCTGATATCTATTTTACACGAAAACGATGTCGCACAAGCCCTAATAGCCTTAACTGATCAGTAATAAAAAAAAGAAAAAGCTCCTCTTCACCCCGCTCTCCCACCACACAGGGGACGAATCTGACTTCCCTCCACATCTGAAAATAATCACCGTGGAACGTTCTATGTGTGGTAGAAATTTCATGCTTGTAACCCGATGCGCACAATTTCGCGGCTTAGCAACTCTATTAGGAGGGATTATTTGCATTTCGTTGATTTCGCTTATTATTTCGTGAGATTTGCTAAAGTGATTTAGCAGGTTGTTATAAAACAATATGCCCACGTTTCTACAAAAAGAAGTGAAATCCCACCAAAAACATTCTGTAAAAAACTAGCCAAGTCTCGATGGAGCTGCTTGTTTATCTCTAAAAAGTAATGAAATCTAGACAAAGTCGTACCAAGTCTAAGGTTCCTTACTGCGATTTCTTTATTATTATAGTTAATGTTGTGTGACTTGGCCGTTGAAGGGTACACAAGGGTACAAAACCAGGTGCTCCATGACACCATTGCACCAATCTGTCGCCAGAACCGCTACAAGTCAATTTTGTTTACACGTAATGTTATATCTGTTGTTTGTTAAGCGAGATAATAGCCCATACTGGTATTGGTAATTTGACGCTATTGTCTCATTTTAGGCTGTTGTTGATTGTGCAACACATGCATTCAGCATTGACAATGCTGACTTCTGCTCTCTTCTTTTTGGAGTGTCAAATCGACCACCGATCTAACATAAAATAGACGTACAGACGGACTTCTATCAATGATTAGAGGTCCGTCTGTACTAGAAATATTTTTTATACTGTACAGCTAGGGCTTATTTACACTACATTTCATATTTCGCCTTGTATATGGTTAGAAAGTGTAAACATATGTGTTTGTCGTTGACTGTTGTAATGCTTCTAAAGACTATCTGCTAAATAAATACATCCTGGGAACGAGCACCAGATTGTAATGTCTAATCTACCTAAGTACTTTAACTCTAGAGTTATCCTGAGTCACGGGACCACCAATCGTAATGTATGCTAAGCCCTAACTAAAGGTACAGGTCCTTCGTCTGCTTCGCCCTCACCTCCAGACTCTACTCCTACAACTAAACCCTAGGAAACCCTTCAACGACTACCTAGCCTACCAGAACCTACAACTAACCAAACCTAGATATGAAAGGATCTTTTCTCAAACATGCAATGAAATATTGTCTTTGCGTTCCTTATAATAGGCTCGGAAGTATCGGTTTTTGGGCGCAACAACTCGAGAGGACTGTAAAGGGATTTCATACTGCTTTTCAGGCCTAGGCCTGCAAAGTAACTTTTTTTTGGTTTCAACAACAAGGTCTTTCACACAGCTGGCTGGTTTGATAAAAAGCAGGTTTTGTTTTTAAAGGTTGGTTGTTAGACACTTGTGGAAAAAAAATTCAAGATGGCGACTTTTTTTTTTCAAAATTTCAAATTGGTGCTAGGCGGCTAAAACTCGGTATCGGGGGGCTCTCGGGGCTCAAAAATATGAATCTGAAATCTTGTCCGAAAATTCGGTCAAATTCGGAAAATATCGAAAAAAAAAAAAACGATTTGTATCAAGAAAATTTCAAATTGGTCCTAGGAGGCTGAAATTCGGTATCCGGGGGTTTTTGGAGCTCCTGAGTCAGAATCTGAAATCGGATTTTTAAAATTCGGTCAAATTCGGATTCGGGGGCTCTCAGGGCTCAAAAATATGAATCTGAAATAATGTCCGAAAATTCGGTCAAATTCGGAAAATGTCGAAAAAAACGATTTGTATGGAGAAAATTTCAAATTGGTCCTAGGAGGCTGAAATTCGGTATCCGGGGGTTTTTGGGGCTCCTGAGACAGAATCTGAAATCAGATTTTTAAAATTCGGTCAAATTCGGATTCGGGGGCTCTCAGGGCTCAAAAATATGAATCTGAAATCTTGTCCGAAAATTCGGTCAAATTCGGAAAATATCGAAAAAAAAAAACGATTTTTATGGAGAAAATTTCAAATTGGTCCTAGGAGGCTGAAATTCAGTATCCGGGGGTTTTTGGGGCTCCTGAGTCAGAATCTGAAATCGGAATTTAAAATTCGGTCAAATTCGGATTCGGGGGCTCTCGGGGCTCAAAAATATGAATCTGAAATCTTGTCCGAAAATTCGGTCAAATTCGGAAAATATCGAAAAAAAAAACGATTTTTATGGAGAAAATTTCAAATTAGTCCTAGAAGGCTGAAATTCGGTATCCGGGGGTTTTTGGGGCTCCTGAGTCAGAATCTGAAATCGGATTTTTTTAATTCTGTCAAATTCGGTATCGGGGGGCTCTTGGGTCTCAAAAATATGAATCTGAAATCTTGTCCGAAAATTCGGTCAAATTCGGAAAATATCGAAAAAAAAAACGATTTTTATGGAGAAAATTTCAAATTAGTCCTAGGAGGCTGAAATTCTGTATCCGGGGGTTTTTGGGGCTCCTAAGTCAGAATCTGAAATCGGATTTTTAAAATTCGGTCAAATTCGGAAAATATCGGACAAACAATATTAAGTGTTATTCTTTGAAGTATATTTTTTTATTTCATTGTATGTTTGAGAAAAGCACTATACATGCCTCGTCGTGAAAACGGATTCCCGGCCTCGTATCACTATCCGGCCTCGCTCGCACGCTCGCTCGGCCGTATATACCTACTTGGCCGGAAATCCTCATTTTCCCGGCCTCTGATGTAATGTACTATTATAACAATTGTGTTTGAACTTTTCTTAATACTAATAATGGCCAAAAAAAAGTGATCGGTAAAACCGTTGTGAACGTCTAGATGGTAGGAACCTACGTTGAAGTAGTAACTCAGTATCTTTTAAGGGATATTTAACCGTGATGTGCTGCTGAGTGCCGCCATACCTATATACTGTGCTACTAAGTATTTTTGTTAAATTAACGAAATACGTGTGTATTCTATTATTTATTTTGTGCAAGCTACTCCTATCCTACTGCTACCTCGGTTCTTTGTACTAATTAAATTCCTAACTTATATAGTTCCTATATCAAAATCAATATGGAATATTACAGATACTCTTATGAAAGTTGTTTAATTCTATATGAAATATCGAATTCATTTAGACCACAGTCAGGTATAATCGAAAAAAATGAAATGAAATGAAATATTTATTGCCGAACACATGTAAATATAGATAAGGTCTTAACAATATGGTTGTATCAACATGTTCTGCCTCTATTGGCGTGCAATGTCATTCCTCCTTAAACAAAGAAGAAATATAAAATTAAAATGTAATACTAGAAATTAATTATGTCCGTAAACTAAGAATATGTTTAAATTAAATAATGCGCATTACAAAATTATTTACATAAAGGGTATCTATATATTATTATTATAATCTAGGAAGTCATGAACCGAATAGAAACACTTATCTAATAGCCAAACATGTAAATTTTTCTTAAACTTAGCGGTATTCATGTCATAAAAATGTCGCAGTAATTTATTAAACAGCTTGATACACATACAGTATACATTTTTCTTAAAAATACTAAGGTTAATCCTTGGTGTACATAGGTACTTATCTTTTCTTGTACTTCGTTTTCCACCGGCTATGTACAATTCGAATAAGTGTTCGTTTTCTTTGACTAGTACACACATTTCTTTTATATACATGCACGGGAGTGGCAAGATGTTTAAATCCTTGAAAATCGGTCTGCAAGAATCATTATAACTAGCCCCAACTATAGCTCTAATACTTTTTTTTTGAGCTCTAAACGCTTTAACAATGTCAACGGAGTTGCCCCATATTATCAAACCGTACCTAAGAATCGAGGCTACGTACCCATGATATGCTGTGATAGCTGCGTCTTTTGAGGCGATTTCCCTTAAGTGTCTGAGTGCGAAGACAAACCTATCTATTCTATGAACAACGTACTCCACGTGTTCCTTCCAGTTGCAGTTCATGTCCATTATTACACCAAGAAATTTAGTACTACATACTTCTTCTACCGGAATGCCTTGATACATTATATTAATTTTAGCTGGAATAGAATTATAGCTACGAAATTGGACCAATTTGGTTTTAGAGACGTTAATTTTTAAGTCATTAGCATTTAACCAGTTACCTAAATTTAGAAGCGTAGTATTAATCTCATTCTCAAATGTCAATTTATCCTGTGATGTAATTATAATTGTAGTGTCGTCCGCAAATAATATGGTTTTATGATTAGTTAATTTTGGTATTTCATTGATATATAACAAGAACAATAATGGTCCCAACACACTGCCCTGGGGAACGCCACGGCCATTTAGTTTACAAGTAGATTGAATCTTAATTTTATGCTTAATTTTTGGACCATTTATCTCCACATATTGGTAGCGATCGCTTAGATATTGTTTTATCCAATCCAGTCCCCTTCCTCTTATTCCATACTTATCCAGTTTATTTAGTAGTTTACAATGGTTTACTGTATCAAACGCTTTGCTTAAATCAAGGAATAACACAGCTACATTCATTTTTTTATTTAAACTTTCTGTTATCGATTTAACTAAAGAAAAGCAAGCCAAAGCGGTAGAACTTTTTTTCCGGAAGCCAAACTGATTAGGACTAAGGATATTGCATTTATCAACAAATTCTATGATTCGCTTAAACATTGTCTTCTCGAGTACTTTAGATAAGATTGGTATTAAGGTTACTGGGCGGTAGTTGTTTATATCCTCTTTATTTCCCTTCTTATATAAGGGTTTCACTATCGACATTTTTAGATCTTGAGGGAAGATGCCATTTTCAAACGATAAGTTTATTATATGACACAGTGGATGAGCTATTTTTGAAGCACACAACTTAAGGACCTTAGTATCAATACCATCATATCCGGTAGATCTTGTGTTTTTTAATCGCAAAATTTCCCTATAGACCTCTTGAGAATCCGTTGGTGAAAGAAATATTGTTCTCGGATTATTATGAACAAGGTTTTGTTCGGGTTCTCTGGAGGTGTCACTAGGTTTTCCAATGAAATAATCACTAAACAATTCGCAAATCTCACTGGGCTCCGTCACGCAGTTGCTGTTATGGTTTATGCTATTTATCTCATTATGGTTTATTTGAGGGCCTATATTGTCATTAATGATCGACCATGTAGTACGGCACTTGTTATCGGACGTTTTAATTTTTTTATTAAATGTAAATTTTTGACTAGTGTGAATGCATCGTCTTAACAAGCGAGAATAGTTTATATATGCGATTTTTTTGTCGTTCTTTCTTGTTTTAGCATGATGATAATCATAGTACAGTTTTCTTTTAACCCTTGAACATCGCTTTATTCCTGGTGTTAACCATGGCGTTTTCAAATATTTTACGGTCCTCTTTGCATTAATTACGGGAAAACACAAATTGTAAAATAACTTTAAGGTACTATGAAATGAATGAAAAGCCTCTTCTGGATTTGACATGTCAAAAATTTCGGAAAAAGACAACGAGTTAATGCATTCACAGAACTTGTTAATATTCTCCTTACAGAGATCCCGTTTAGTCTCATACCACCAATTTGGGCACGGCTTTCTAATTGTAGGCATATAGAGAGATTGAGCGGTATTGTGATCGGACAATGCTAAATTGTGTGTCTCGCCAATAGCGCTCGATTCATTGCTGACAATAAGGTCAATGCAAGCCTTTTTTCGGGTAGGTATGTTTATATGTGACGTTAACTTACAATTTTTAAGAAGACTATTCAGTTCGGAGGTATACTTATTCTTTTTCAAAATGTCAACATTCCAGTCTCCGCAAATGACAATTTTTTTATTCTTTGATTTACGTTTGTAAGTATTTAGCAGTGTACTTAGGTTGCCAAAAAATAACCTAGTATCTCCGAGTGGAATTCGGTATAAGCAGAACACCGATAATTTAAGATCTGGTACTTCAATCCCACAGCATTCAAAATTGTACGTCTCGAGTAGGTATTCAGGTATGACAATCGGTTTATAATCTATGTGGTTTTCAACAAGTATACATGTGCTACCTCGACTATGTTTTTTTCGTGAGTAATGGGCCGCTAACTTGTAATTTAGTAATTTAAGATTACATTCAGAGCCAGCTTTAATAAAAGTTTCTGTTAGACAAATTATATGTACCTCGTTGTTTTTTTGTCGAAAGTTTTCTAATACTAATATTTCTAAATTCTGAGACTTGTTTAACACTCCAGCTATATTTTGATGAAAAATATGTAAACCATGTTGTTTTGTAGTCTGGTCGTTATGATCGAAAAAACGTCATATCAATATCATAATGGGAAGTGGAATTGTTTAATGCGTCTATAAGAGTCGAGACATCCTTAAATATAACGTTAAGCGCTCTGTTATTTACCGTTCCTACCCTATGTACAAACATATAGTTTGTATATGGCAGATTTTTGCTAGAATCTAGAATAAAGGCATACTCGTGTAACAAATTGTCTTGGTACAAAAGTTGGTTAAAATATTCCACCCTTTTATTAAATAAAGTTGCCTTATAACTAAGCTTAAAAGTGGGTAGACATATAATAACATTGGTATGTTGGATTTTCTGAAGTCTTTCCCTTATAAACTTAATTAACTTCGTGAAATTAGACGATACAGCAAAATCTTTTTCACCAATATAAATAATACAATAGTCATTATACGTAAAATTCTTCAGTTTTCCCTGTAGTCCACTAAATAGTTGCTCAATTCCGCCGCCGGATATGCGATAGTGAAGACAGTCATTAAGGTAACGGTCGGTGATTTTATGTAAGCTGGTATTATTAGCATTTATAAGGCATATTTTTGGCGATGTTGGTGCGTCATTCCGTTGTATCTTGCAAGTCTGATCCAAGTCAAGATCCATGTTGGTGTTGGATGTGGGAGGAGAGCTGGGGGCCTCAGTTGTGTGAAGACTTGGCTGGAGGTTGTTTGTTTGTTCTCTGTTTGCTTGACAGTTAATTAGTTCCTGCTCGAGGCTACTAATTACTAGAGTTAGCTCCTTGATTTCTTGTTGCGATTGGAGAAGCTCACTTTGTAGTTTGGATATAGTCTGTTCCAAAGCTATAAGTTTAATCGAATTTCCCGCATTACAGGTTTTAAGACTGTCAACAGGGCTCGCTGTTGACGACCGGTGCTTACGGGTCTGGTTTTTTGAACGTTGCGGAGAGTTGCATATATTCTTTAGAGTAAATAGTTCTTGCGTGAGTTTATCATTTTGACGCTGAAGGGCTTTTTTTTCAATTATTATATTTTGAAGCTCATTATCGGTGCTTGCTAAGTCACGCTTTAATTGGCCGATTTCGCACTTAAGATCGGTTACAAGGCTAGAATCGTACGTTAACTCGAGGCTTCTTGACAGGTCATCATCCAAGAGTTGGAGCGTATCTGGCAAGGAATCATCCGTGAGTAATAATGACTCGGTCGATTTTGATCTGGTTAGGACATTTCGTTGTCGCTTGCAGGCAGAAGTCCTCGCGGGTTCTTGAGGCTCAGAGCATGTACTAAGTGCCGGCGATGCGCTATTGTTGTTTTTCCTCCGTAATGTCACATTTTGATCTTGGTCTTTATGTTTTATCTGCTTGTTTGAGGCGGGGCGACATGAACATGGTACACATACCCATGTCTTTTTGGTCTCTGGAGTCATTAATAGAAATAGCTTTAATGATCTTCCCGCACATTGTATGTCAAGTATCTGCTTGCATTTAGAACATTTAAGAAAGTCTTTATTCTGTATGTCCTTATTACATTTCGCGCATACTAGCGCCATCTTCACGTTGTCTAATAATGCTGCTAACTCAAGCAAGGCGACGACACGGGCGCGCGCGCAACAGGCCCCGTGTTATTGATAATATTGCTAGCTCAGAGCTTCCTAAGTACGTCGCTAGATGGCGCGCATCTCTGAGTCACGTAGAGATGACATTCACTTCTTGATTCACCAAGTTGTGTACAGATGGCGGTTAATAAGCTAGAATGGATGTGTCTTTAGTACGAGTAAACTGCCATAGATGTCGTATCGTCGTCATATGAGTATGAGACAGCTGATGTTTGTTTACTTTGATCGTTTAAAATGTCGTAACGGAAAATAATAATTCTTTAACTTATTTAGTCGCTATCAACTCACTATTTCTTGCTGAGATTCTTTCTGTTCGTCCTGGTACTGCGAATTACACATCCGTTTAACACCAATTAGCTTTTAAGACCCACTATTTACATAAAATGTCACTGGTAGCCGTGTCATATTAAAATGTCTATATTTTCAATGTTTGCACTAAGTCACTGTAGATAACACTTCCCGCTTGCAGTTACAGTTCGCTTGGTATAATAATGCGGTTTTCACACTGATATATTATGTTAGACTATTATGCGCAAATATAATACACAGAGGCGAAGTCACCTGTGGCAGTGGCGCCATCTTCTCTACCTAGAACTTCTCCATCTTCTCTGAACTAGATTACCTTATGTAACAATAAAAGTCAATATGTGATTCTATCCAAATTTTATTAGAATTCTGGAATGAAAGATAATTTAGTTCTTAAAATTGCATGTTCTTACTCCAGAATGATTAGAAAACATATGTCTATGTACAATATGAAACTACACTTCATTACCAATCTATAAATAGGTGGAAGTTACAGGATCTATGAGATTTTATTATGAATTTAATTAATCTTAAGTTTTCATATTTGACAATATTAAATAAATTTTGTCATTACACCTTAATCTGAGAAGATGGTATACATCCCTTAAATAAACTATAGTAGAACAATCTGAAGTGGATTCTAGACCTAAGCAATAAATAGGAAGTCGTTATAGTCTTCACAATTAAGACCTAGTAAAACCTAGATTGTAGTAGGATGAAGAAGGTAACTTTAAGGTGTATAAAAAAAATATAAATTTTTTTTTTAGAAAATCGCCAACCCTTCTAAGTGTGTGAAGGAGTAATACTGTATGCCTTAGCTATCTATTCTATTTTGGCAAAGCTAATTAAGACATACAGCACAGGGATGGACGGACCTTCACGCCTGGCTAATAACTTATCAAACCACTGTGGGATCTCATCACATCTATGCATGACGTCCTAGCCTACGGCAAAGTGTCAAGGATCCATCTTTTAGGGAAGCCTCTTGGCGCAAGCTTCTTAAGTTAACTACACAAGGCCTACGCTAGGTTAAGCTACCTGCCTAACCCTACAACTTGCTAAATATATGTAATGATTGTAAAACTGATAATTCAGAAAAAATGAAGTTATAATTGTATTTGTAAGAAGTCTAATACACTACTTTTCCCTAGTAGGTATGAACCCTTCTAATGAGTTCTAGAACTTGGTTTTCGTTTGACCATATTCATAAATGTAGTATACCCTTGAAATCATGAAGACTATTGTGCCGATCGGAGTATCTTTCAACTCTCGTATGACTGGTTCTGATAAAGGAAATTACTCTCAATCCTTGTGATATAAATTACTTTAGTTCTGAGATCTGTGATGTAAATACGAGAACGAATAACTTTCATTATTGCTATCCATAAGTCCCCGGCTTTTCTTTTAGCAATTTACACTTCAGATACTCCACATCCAGTCTTAGGAATGCTTTGTATTTCCATACTATACAACAATCCACAATTTCCTTATCAAAATTATAACAAAGTTTAAACTATTTCTGTTCATTGAGAAAGCGAATATCTACAGCTAATTGACTCAACTTTACTTCAGTGATGCCATTCTATCACTTAAGCTATATCAAGGTACATTGCTTCAAATCATAATCGGTAAATTTTAATTAATTATTTCTATAATTAATGTTGGTAAGTTATAGGTGTTAAATATCTGGATGACCTAAATACCAGATTCCCTATTCCCAATCTTTACAAACCGCTACAAGACCCTGCTTTTCCCCTACTAACGTCCCGGGTCATAACCACTTAAGAAAATAATAGTTCAACCTCTTGACCACTATACCTAACAAGATTAAATTAATTTGAATAGATGTTATGTTAGTTAATGATGAATGGCCGATTGCTCGGAAGATAAAGAACCCCGTTCTAATATTCCTACTGGAGTGTACCTATCCCCATACCCCCGTTCCTTAGCTAGTACAAAGAACTCTAGAGACCTGAGTCTCATATTTATATTTAAACGTGTACGGGCCTAGCTAACTGAACTGTAAGTTCAGGTGATTAGCCCGAAGAAGTGACTATCATCGGTGTATTTGAGCCCCCCCCCACGCGGCTAATGAGACGCCGGAAGCATGGAGTAGCTCGCCCTAATATGTGTATATAAAGCAGACATATAAATATATAAGTATATGAGACCGAGCATGGAGGTCCATTTGGCTTCGGCAAGCACGGAAAGGCCCGCATGTCCAACACGTGTGGTCCTTGCTTCCACCAAACAAAACTATTCACATTCGTAGGCTATTCACTGCACTTATATATGGCTAGTGCCCGAGCCGCCTAACTCGGGTAAAACTAGAAGAGTCTGAAAGATATTCGTTTAACAGCCGCAAGGTTAAATATCTTTCACCTGGCAACCATGTACAAAAACACTATTTCTGGCATGTAATTAAGCTGAATAGCTTTAACAAAAAACAACAAAATCCCACAACATTTCAATAAATAATTATAGATCAGAAAAATAATGTAATCCCAACAGAAATTCCCCTTAGAATTAAATTTAATACCTTATTGCCAAACAATAGTGTTACCCAGTCGAAGTCGCAAGTAAGAATCAATCCCATCCTACTAAACCCTTGCCTATTTATACTCAAAACTCTAGTCATTCGCCGCTGTCGACCTACTCGACTGACCCGTTCTATTCGACTGCTCCATCTCACTCTTCAGCGTCATCTGTCTCGCCCCACTCAACTGCCCCATCTCACTCTTCAGGCTCGCCTGCCTCGTCCCACTCGGGACACTCGATACGTCACGTGACCTAGCCCCCGCCACAGATTAATATAATAGTTCTTCGAACAGATACCCATGTCTGAATAAAAAGGCAAATACCTACTGCTTTTCATGCCTACTTAATTTAACAATGGAGCGACCTTGAACGCGCGGGTCGTTGGCCGCACGTGCCGGCAAAACGAGGCTAGGGTTGACACCGCTTAGAAATGATTTTATAAAAAGTCAAGATAAATGAAAATACGATCGATTTATTTACATATATTAGTCAAATTTAATTATCATTAGGTACCTACTAGAAATAGGTATTCACATGCGCTGCGGCACACCATCAAAATCGTTTTAATTTCCGAGTAGGTATATCGGAATCTTACCTACCTATTCTATCTGAACATACCAGAAACCTGAAACAAAAACAACTCTCTGTGTAGGTACCTAAGTAACCTAAATATATCCCGATGACAGTAGGTATTTACTAAATAAAGTTTGGTAGGTGCCTATATATAATGTGTTACATATTGTATAATACTAGCATTACAAGCTTCGAAACAGTCACTAGGTACAAGTTGTTTTATAATAATCTGATCACGCGTTTCATCTTTGCGAATGCATTCCTTGCAAAAGGTCTTAAGTGTCAAGAACAACGCCGACGTTTACGCCCTTTTTAGGCCGAGCAATGCACTCTCCCGCCACACTAAACTGATTTGGTAAATCTAAGTGAGTAAATTATTGTCACTTGTTGATATAAGTAGTGGATGTTTTCTATGAATTTAAGTATATTAAGTAGGTAGGTTTATTTATTCAACATTACATGTATCTATTATATCAGTGTATGCAATGCGTTTCTAGGTAAGTAGGTGCTTATTAAGATCTAAGAATTATTAGTAACATTTCATCGTTTGTCGGCAAAGAAAAAAAGGATAAATGTCTGTTGCTTTTATGTTTTTACACCCCGCAACACTGCAGCGCGTTGGTCTCATTCGCGACGAAGCCATTTTTTTGGTGATTTTATAGCGCGACCGGCGCGGCGTCCGGCCGTGAGCGCGTGTGGCAACCGACTGGCTAAGCGTGTCGGCCACGACAGGCGACGTGTAGGTATCGTTCTGGGTTCCCACGTACAGATGGGGGGCACTGCCCCCGCCCTCTAAGCGTTGTATATGGGATTTTGATTCTTATTTAGTCTAAGTAAAGCTCAACTCCTCTGTTGTCAATTTGTGAATATCAACTTGCTATTTTTAAAGTGATAGTATGTTTAGTTATAAGAATGGTTTTACTTGCTTCCGCAAACATTCACACTGTTACTCTTATTTTGCATTTGTATTGCCTATATCTACTAAATGATAATTTTAGTATTAGCTTGATGACGTATGATGCTAATATGTCTTAAATTCGATGATGATAATGATGATGTGAGGATCACGATGATGATATATGATTATATGATGGCGGGCACATGACGAGATCATGTGAATCGCCACACTGTACATAGGGTAGAAATTATGCGAGCTGACTATGAGTGTAGTACGTCAACATATCCGTGCATGGCGTGAAGAACTTGATAACTCGACTTATACGTTTTTTTTTATTGGCGTAATGGCTTTCTACGGCCAAGGTTTTGTAGGAAAAAAATTGACAACTCGATATCTATGATACTTTTGAAGATATGGCCTGTGACATCATATTGATATCTCGATATTTAGCGGATTTTATTTAACAAAACGAGATATCAGCGCGATGAGGCACAAAAAATATTGCATATCAACTTATCAACGTATTCTCAAAAAAAAAAAGCGTTCGTAACTTGACAAAACAAGATATTAGAATGAAGACAAGCACACTTTAACGATAACAAATGAATATATCGTTTTATCTCATTATACACAACTACCGTAAATTCATTTGTCGATTTATCATTTTCAGGTTGATTGGACACAGCAAATAATAAGTTGACATAATTAATTATTCATAATTTATCGAAATGTATATTTCGATTTGTCAAGTTATTCTCACATCTGAGGTGTACTCTGGTACAAAGGAAAACACTGATAACTGTACATTTGTGAACATAATATAAACCTTAGTACAACGTGTTAAGGTCCATGGGGTATAGTTAACAGTGTCTTCGTATGTATCATTCACATTACCGGTACCTTGTCAACCATCGACCAGTTTTATTTATTGGATCAGAAAAACAAAGATGTTGCCAGTTAAAAATAACATAAATTCATCTAGTTTTTCAGAGTTTTTCTGTAGAATAAGTGCTTTTGCATTACTGAATTAAAGACGATTCATTTACTACAATTTATTCAATATTTTTATAACTTAATTTTATTTTCTTCGGGTTTCGTGACTAAAATAAAACAATTCAAACGGATTGTATCATATTTATTCATTGTTTGTGCCTTTCTGACGTATTTGACACCGAAAATTTGTGTTTTTCTCAGTCAAAAATAGTTGCCGAAACGTCAGGAGACTCAAACAACGAACACACGCGATATAATCCATTTAAATCGCCTTATATAAACAAAACAGTTGTATAGGAACGATAGAATTGTTTAATTGATACCCTATATTCTATGGTGAATATGTTGATAAGTCTAATATCTCACAAAATACAATGATTCTACCAAAATAAGTAAAATAATTGAAAAGTTTGCATAAAATTACCCATAAATCAATTTAGACGTTTCAGTTACTATGAAAAACTGATTTTTAGGAATTAAATTAAAAATCATTTTCACCAATTTGGGCACTAATGTATGGGGAATAACTTAATAAGTCGTTGGTACGTATGTTGATAAGTCTTATATCACAGAAAATAAGAGGATTTTACTAGAATACGTAAGGTAAATGAAAAGATCGCGGAAAATTATCCATAAATCAAGCTTTAAACACGAGTTAAAGATGAAAATGGATTTTGGAGATAATGTCAAACTTTAAAATCGACGCCCTGAACAATTGCCATTTTGGACTTATCAAGTTCTTCACGCCATGCACGGATTTACCTTATTTCCTCAGGTACCTTACGTATAAATAGAAAAATCAAAAATATTTTCTAGTAAGTATCAAAGTTATAAATTTCCCGCCAAAACTTCGAGTAATATTTCATTAGCCAGACTATAGCCCTGCAGGTTAACTTTCACTTTTAGCTTTGAGTAAACTAACTAATTAGTAAAGAACATACATTGCAATGTTATCATCATTAACTTAGCAGCTTCGGGTGGGCTTGGACGGTATGTATATCTCCTTCTGGAGGTCTTCTTTTGGCAGTCTGAAATCGACATAATTTCCTTTTTTTATTTTATTCGCAATTTCTACTTAAAATAATCAATTACAATTTATGTACACACCAGGGAAATTGTATATATTCTCCTAATCGTGGCGACTGTACCTTAATCCTCTTCTCCTTGATCTCCCATATCGATCGCTTTCCGTTAACTTTTCCTTCTATAAAAGTCTAAGAAACATTCGATAGGGTTTTCAATATACTCGTACACATGAACAAAATTCTGCAACCTTTAGGTTAGTGGATTTTACCTTTATAAAAAAATCTACAATTACTATACCACTCAGAATTATTATGGCTACAAAACCTCGGTCGTAAAAAGAGTCAATTTTGCGTGTTTAGCGAAAACAATCACACGGCCGATCGTAACGTGTGGAAGTGTCATTAAAACCACCCATGCCGGGAGGCAGTTTCGGCAAAATGTACCAGAAAATTGGATTTCTTTTTCATTTTATTGGAATGATTTTAAATTTATTTATTCGTTAGGGCAGTAGACATGTTCTTTATTGATTGTTTAACAGGTAATATCCATAAGTCGACAAACACAGTAAGTATTACCTTTATTCAAAATGTAAAAAAATATTTTTTAATTCATCGTGGTCGTAGTCAGAAGAGTTCACCAACAGTCGGTGATCCAAGATGGCCAATATCGACTAGTTCGACGACAACATTAACTGGTCGATATTGGGCGCCTTTGGTTGGTACCGCTTTTCATTTTGACGTTTTTCTAGAAGACCTGAACGAACTCCGTATCGAGACCATTTTATGCGTCTTATAAGATTTTATAGTACAGTATTTGAAGAGCTTCTTGATACCCAGTTATCTAGTATATCTTACGCGAGAGTGGACAATTGGTTGCATGAAAGGGAAAACAATCAATGAACTACTCACAGCGCGTTTAGTGCGCGGTAAATGTTTTTACGAGTATCCCTCGCGAGATTATGATCCAATTTACCGACGAGCCAATTGATTGGTTTTCGTATCTTCTGGAATTTGTTTGTACGGGCTCTTTAATACCCAATTTGGTTGGATTCTACCGCCTAATTAGTTGTAATCGTAACTTTTCGTCATGGATTTAAGAGTTAAACCGCCTAATGGAGCATCAAGTGCTTCTCTATAGCGCCATTAAATATAATATGCATATCTAAAATTCAGTATACATACATCAGTCATTCGTAAGACGACAAATATTCACTTATTTTGTATATTAAATCTCACGAGTATTGTTGTGTCGTGACTGTAGTTTCAATTAAATAAACACCTTTTGGTTCTCTCTTCTTCTTCTTCGTTTCGCTCTTGTCAGAGCGGTCGTGGTCATCATGAGGGAGGCTTGGGGGCTGCTGTCGCCCGCCTAACGATGTCCCCTAACCTTTTGGTTAATATACAATTATTAGCTTGCTTATTTTGGTCTCGGACGGACAGAATTGAATTTGTGTATTATTATTTTCTACTCCAGATTCCCTTTTGCCTGCAGGGTACCCCTTATCCTGTTATTGCTACATATTACTCCTAGAGAGGGCTGATATTGTCTCGAACAACAGATGTAGAGCAAAATTATGTGTATGCAAACGAGAAATGAAAACAAAGATTGCTCCAATGAAAATGTAGGAGTTATGAGGATTGCCTCGGGTTTATGAATATTATTGTAGGGTAAACATGTTAAAAGAATTAGCTTGGGGATGGCGTGTTGTTTGTAAGATTGTGTTAGATAAGAATTTGCCAACTACGAGTATACGTACATCAGAATATATTGCAACATCCCATATGAATTAATGGACTCCATTAAATATAATTGTCTAAAATTATGAAATGTTCAAAAATAGTTTTATTTAAACAATTGTATATTTAACAACACAGAAAATCTAAATTAAAATCGCTTAACCAATAATTAGAATCTATCTATCTGTATCTCGATATTTGTATTACTACACTGCAAACATGAATGGGAAAATTTCTGCACGAATGACGAAGATATTTATTGTGTGGGTTATCTTTCAGTAATAAGCCACGCTGATGAATAAAGTGTTCAACGCTGCACAGCTCAGATTGAACGTATTGAAAATATTGAAATTGAAAAAAACACGATGCTACTATTTACTTTTCACTTCTCTCGCTCTAAAAGTTCGACTTTATGCTGTGCGTAGGCGACATAAAGTCGCATTTTATGCTCTAGAGCATAAAGTAAAATCGTCGTCGAAGACCAAGGCGATCGGTCCAACAGCCACACGAAAAAGGTTCTTAATAAACAGTAAAAAAAAAAAAAAAACTTCATACAATAAAACCCGTTCCAGACCTTCCGATCCGATCCGCTTCATCGGGAGAAATCGGATAATGTGTAGTGTATAAGATCCTAACAATTGCACTACACATTATCCGATTTCTTCCGATAAATCGGATCGGATCGGAAGGTCTGGAATGGGTTTTAACTCTTTATTTTATTTCGTTTTGTTAGTATTCTAAGACCAAGGCAAATATACCAACAGCCAAAGTACACAATAAAACTTCTTGAAATAAACTTGTAACTTTTATGTACTACCATTGGAGCGGAGCGAGCGTAGCTCCCATGGATCGACTCGAATGGACTTTGTAACAATGCGCAGATCTCAGCGAGTTCTCAACCGATTTTAGAATTTTTTGTTTTAAAATGCACAAATTAAATTTCGCTAGGTCGTGACGAAGAGAAAATTTCGAAAAAAAAAATCTCAGCTCCAACTATGGTGCAAGCTTAGCCGGTGGCTGACTCTGCATCGACCTAGTTTATTACTTTTTAAACTATTACTTTAAATATTTCTCATTGCTATTAGAGCAATGAAAAATATTTAAAGTAACTTTAAATTTTAATTAAATTTGTTTTTAAGTAGGTATACATGATATGTGTATATATGTTATTTACATGATACAGTTTCATTTCCTCGCAATCGAAGTGAAAAGTAGAGTGTGCAACTCGTCCATAAAACGCATTTTACACTCGACTTTATATTCATCCTCGCTCGCAAGCTCGCTCGGATGGATAAACGTCTCGTGTAAAATGATGCGTTTTATGCACTTGTCGTACAATCTTCTATTGTTACCCGGCAATGGCGAATAGACATGCAATATGTGTTTTCTAGTTTGTTAACTGTGTTGTTCCTTCTTGATTTCTGAACCTCCGCTGCGAAATGAAGGATGTTAAATGTTGAAAGCCTGCCCTGCCTGAGTTCTCTGTGCATGTCGCATGTGCACATTATGGGTACGGGTGCGATATTTGTAATGTAATACACAAATGTAAAATACCCTGAATGCGGTGTTTGATTGAACAACTTTGACAAAACATATATATAGGGTGGAACATTTCTAAAGACTGGGCTGACAGGATAGTGTCATCTGAGTGATCTACAATCGACCTATTTCAATTATAAAGCTGGATTTAAAAGTAAAAAAAGTCACCATAATAAAATATTTGAATATCAGTGACAACCCCACTAACTCACAGGTTTTATTTACATTTTAAATTGACACCTGTCTTTAACTAAGCGATGTTCAAAAGATGCTATGCTAGATGCAATATGTGCAGATTTTTACACTAATGTTTAACAAACTGTATCCCAAAAATGAATAGAAATATTTACATAGATCATAGGTGAAAAATTAAGTACTCAGTCTGAACAATTCTTTGTTTGCGTAAAAGTCCCTCGATCTGCTCCACCCTGTATATGTATATTTCATGTAGGCTTATTAGTGCAGGTATTATTTCTGCAGGTCCGCTCCGCTCCATAATATGGCACAAGCAGTCTGAACATGTGGGCTCACATAATTGGACAAACTCATTTTAATTAAACCGGGAACATGTGTTTTGTGCGAAGGAAGGGAACAATGCCTTAGGCAAAAAGCTTATGAAAATGTACAAGGCATATAAGACAGAGATAAGGAAAACACTCGTAAGAATGAAAGTAGGATGTAAGCTAAGCAATTACTATATAAAATAAACACCACTAATATCTTACAAATACTCACGTTTTTATACATATTTTAATACGATGGTGGTATTACTTATACCTACCTATATTTTCTCTCAAAGATAAAAACACGATAGGTGTGTTCATTTTTGTTTTTATAAGCATAACTTGAAAGATGGCGTTGATTTAATAATACCTTGACTTGGATCGCGAGGTGACCGTCATGGCATATGCATATGGGATGCTGATACGACGATCATTGTCCCGATAGTCGTTTCGGTAAACGGTCTTATAGCGAAGTCTCGACAAACACCTTAAGAAACTGTCGCTAGATGGTAGATCAAGGGTCAGGTTCTAAAGGTGGGTACTCCTGGACACGGCGTGCATCATCGGGAGGTTCCTTTGTCTTCAGCCATCCTTAAATTGGGTTTGGCCTCGTTGCCGGCGGCACTTTAAGCTAGGTTTTTTGAAATGTGTTTGTATTATGTAATGTATTTTACTTTTAAATAGAGGAGATAAAACAGTATTTTTTTATTACCGACTTAAACCCGATTTTATTATGACAAAAAATCCGGTTTAGGATCCCTTACTTTTAATGTGTACCACTCACAGGCACTGAAGTAGGTGGATTTCTTCGGGCATCTTCTAGTTTATTACTTGTATTTTCTATTACATGTAGATTTTGCATATTAGGGTTGTCACATACAATCAAATCCAGCAATAATTGATAAATAATTGTTAAGATTCGTAATTTGACAACATTTCCCAATGCGCGTCTTAGAACACGATGAAGCTTTATTATTAATAATAATAAAGATCATTGATAGCGTATATAATAATTTATTATATACGCTATCAATGATTACATTTAGCAACAGGCTTTACCTATCATTAGTCTCGAAATATCCCGCGGCGTAATAGCTCAATTACGGGATGAGATCCACAATAATGGACTGGGAATAAATTGATTAATTGGAATATCAATTAGTGGCCAAACTCCATTATTTGCTGCCACGGCGGCGCTACACCGGTTTAAACCTTCATTGGTAACAACAACAGTCAACACGTTGGGAGTAGGTACTTGTTTACTGTCGTCTGTGCTGTCGTGTTACGTGTTTCTGGAAGTGAAAAAACAGAACTATTTGTAATTTATAAAATAATACATTACTGCAGACGATGGGAAAGAAGGGCTTGCGGGGTGAGTAGGTATACACGGCCGACCGCAGGGAGGCCGGATAGTGATACGAAGCCGGCAAGCCTTTTTCACGGCTAAAGCATGTATAATGCTTTTCTCAAACATATGCAATGAAATAAAAAATAAACCAACTAAAACATATAATTCAGTTGTTTAGCCTGTTCATGAACACAGACGCCATCATGTTTAATAAAACCAGCCAAGATCATGTCGGGCCACGCTCAGTGTAGGGTTCCGTAGTTGCCCATCCCTCACAATAGACGGGCTTAAAACCGTTGTTTTAAGCTGTGTTAAGGTTTAAATTACGAGAAAGATTTCAAGCTCTATAAAAAGGTCGTAAACGCCAAAGTAATATTACCTTCTGGAAATTATCGATTATACGCGCCAGATTGAGCTGAATGCTTTAATGCAGTATAGCACTTAACTAATATGTGTAACGTCAGAAGTAGGTATAAGGACACCGCGCAGCACTAACGTCATTGTAAAGAAAATTAAGAAAATTTGCGATAACTCAAAAACGGCTCAACCGATTTTATTCAATATATAGTTTTCATTGAAAGTACCTACTTATAAGGCCTCATTTTCATGAAATTTGCCACAATTTTTACGCAATTTTTTGGATTTCCGGATCGATTTTTTACGAAACTGCTGACTTTATCAAAAAATTATGTGCAGAGACCCTATTATTTATTAAAGACGAATTTAACTAGACCCCACAAAATAGTGTTGAAACGAAAAAAGAAATCACTTCACACATCAATTTAGGTGTACGAGAGGTTTTATTTTTTATTTTACCGTTTTGTCGGCGTGATACATACACATACTCATACCAAATTTCAGCTTTCTAGTACTAATGATCACGGAGCTAAGCCATGGATGGATAGACGGACAGACGGACATGGCGAAACTATAAGGAGAAAAATTAATTACTTCCCGGCCTAGACCTTCAATTTTGTATGAAATTCCTTTACAGTTCTCTAGAGTTGTACCGCCCGAAACGTGATATTTCGAAGCCTGTTATAACGCACGTTATGACAACATTTCATCGCATGTTTGAGAAAAATAAGTTATTAAATGAGAGGGACTGATGTAGGATATACTTCGTCAATTTTTTTCGTCACCGATATCGCATAATCAATAGACTTATTGCACAAAAGATCTTTGATGGGTACATGTACCACTTCTACCAGTATAAGGGTGCGTCTTCGTTGAAGCGAGGCGCGGCGGAGACGTACGGAATCGACCAATCACCCGAGTTGAAAGCCGTATCTTAACTCTACTTTACTTTTGTGATTGGTCGAAGCGCTTGTAGCTAGGCCTACTTGAATAAAGAATATTTTGACTTTGAAGTGTTGTCACAGCACCGCGTCCCGATAAATATTTCGGAAACGGCGTATATCTTAATAATTTTTTACCTCTTTATCTAGATTCAAAGCAGTAGCTTTAAGGCAAAAATCTAAATTTGGTGGTTCGGATGAAGTTCTGTTACTATTGGCTTCGTGTTTTTTTCAGATTGGTATTAGTTCGATTATGTAATTGAGAACATCTGAAACGTCGACAAAATCAAATCTCAATATTTATAATTTAAGTACTGCTAATGCATAAAGTAAAATTACCGAAAAATAAGAAGGTACCTATTTACCGATTTTTATGGTCGAAATACCTATAATTTTCAAGTATAGTGTAGTAAAACAATTATTTACAATATAAATGTTAAACTTTGTAGCCCTAATATGTAATTCGGGCTTTACAAAGACGTTACCCGAAGTTAATCGATACCTACATCGCGAAATTACCTATCATGCTAGCGTTTAGAATCATCCAGCTGGCAGAATATTAAACAGCCACATCAAAGAGAATAATTAATGTGCGTTTAAACGGTCTTAGAAAATTACAATAAGTATTATTTACAAAGTTATGGCTTCCCACATGATTTTATTTTAATAACAAAGAAAGCGTTTACGGCGGTTATATAAAATTTAATTAAGTGTCATAATCACAATGGAACCTTACTTATCTTGATTTTCATTCGGACAACATTATGTACTACATTACAAAAACATGCGTTATTAGAAAAAACAGTAAACGGGGGGTATTCGACCAATTTTAGAGATATAATGGAGATCTCTCATTTTCATCGCCATCCGTCACTTTTGACGTGTGCCTACTTGACAAGTGGCGATATCGCAACTTCGTCAATTCGGACGCGCAAAATTTTCGTTTCCTTTGTATGTGACGGCATAAATAACAGGCGCATACTTTAAATTGACCGCATAGTACGTGAAATTGGTCCGTTACGTTTCGTTCAAAACAGAAATTTATATACATGAATAACATTTTTGACAATCATTATCGCCTTCGTATTTCTAAAATTGAGATGAGATATGTCACTTTTAAGCTCATCGCATTTAAATGACAGTTCAATGGTGATATAACTGTTATCTAATGGAGATTTGACGTTTGGAGATATCTCCAACGGCATTCTCGAATTGGGCCCCTCGTTGTTAGTATTTCATGCAACAGTTGTATAAGAGCGGTCAAAAAAGCGAGTGACATGGGTTACCATTTTAAAAAAGACGTCTATGGCTAAGTTTATTTATAAGTAAATAGTTTTTTAATTGGCAGCAATGGATTTAGTTCATAATATTGTTATTTCATTTGAAATCTGATGAATTTTGTGCGTTGTTAAGTTGGTAACATAAAATTAACGTTGATAATGTTATTAAAACTATCGTGAGACATCTTTACTAATTATAAAAACGGTATAAACTCACGTAAAAAATGTCAGGAACGGCCCGACATGTTTCCAAATGAGTTCGAGACGACGAGAGTTTTTATAATTAGTAAATTAACGTTGATTTGGAATTCACTGAATTAAACTATTAAACTGAATTTTTGCAATTTGTGGCATTAAGAAATGCTGTTGGCGACATTTTTTAATTTTATTACATTTCACAGCATAAGAGACACAACCAAAGCACTGTGAAACTAAGAAAAGATACAGTTTATAAACAAGATAACTAAAGACAAAATTATAAATTACATAGAAGAAGGCCGACCAATCTCATAACAACATTGTTATATTTTTCGGGAAATAGACTATTTTAGATACTAGTATATCTTTATATCAGAGTTGGTAAATAAATGTCGGAAAAAAGTATAGGAGTAGAAAAATTAAATAAATCAACGAACTGGAAATAAATATACTTTTACCGAAGTTACGAGTAACATGTCTATGATGCCCGATATTTCTTTACAGGAAATTACAGATAAATGCGGTTAAAAGGGTTTTTTATAACTTGTATAGATCTTAATATATATGTATTCTACTATTTCTCTTACACGCGCAATCAAACAATCAAAGAGAGAAACGAACTACAACTTGTTTTTGCGCTTTAAACAACGTTTCATTTCACTTAACAAATATGAAAAAGCGCAGCTTAAAGTCCGGCTACTGAAATTAATGACTCGACATGATAATACACCTAAACCAATATTGGATTGTTTTAACATTTCGCATTTAGTAGCTCATTTGAAGTTGTCTGTTGGTTTACTGTAGCATAACGGAATAATCACTTTTTCACAAAAAATAACGAGGCTTCAACGAGGAGCAAACGTATGACTGAAAACAACAAAACGAGTTCGAGTAAAAACAACCGAATTGAGAACCTCCTCGTTTTGGTAGAAGTCGGAACTTTTAGAATAAGCTCTGTTTAACTATTTTGTACTCTACACATGTTTGCTGTAAACGCGGCTTAGTCCTTAGAGCCGGCAAATCGTCTGCAGAAGTTTAGCAATATCGGGGAACCTGCGACGGCCGCCCCGAATTGATTAAATACCCGTAAAGGCGGTAAACGTTTGAAATTCTTCGATAATATTGATGTTTATTAATAAATATCTGACACGGGGCACGCTAAATTAACATAAGTCTATCTAAGTTTTGGGCGTGTACCTTCTTTGGGGCTGTCTTTAAGTACTAGAAGATGATTCTACTAAACGTAACTATAAAACCTGAAAGTTTCTGAAGATACTTAAAATTATGAACGCAAGTAACTAAACACATTAATTTAATATTCACAATAATAAGTAAGTAATGTAACAGATGACGCTGAAGGGAACGCTCAGAAATTATTTGTCACAAATTAAAAACAATTTGGATGCCTACTGTTCATTATCTTCTTCTTCTAAGTCGGTCCCTCACTGCTGAGGATCGTGACTCCGCCGATTAATATTTTTGATAGCAGCTCTCCACTTCTCCCTATCGGTTGCTTTCTGGAGCGCGCTGCTTAACGTCGTATCCAGTTGGTTGGATATCTGATCACACCATCGTATTGGGCTTCTACCCCGTGGTCTGGTGCCGTCCATCTTTCCCATCACCATCAGTCTCTCCAAATTGCCAGGGTCTTTGCGAGCTATGTGACCAAAGTATTGTAGCACACGTTGGAGGCAGATGGTGGATAACCTAGGCTGATTTTCCAGTTTAAGTTGGGCTATAATGGAGACATTAGTTCGGCGTGCAGTCCAGGGTATACGGAGCATTTTTCGCCACACCCACATCTCCAAAGCATCGATCTTCTTCCGGAAAGCTTCTTTAAGAGTCCGTCTCTGCGCCATATAGAAATATGGGAAAGACTAGAGTCTGAACTATTTTAATTTTTGTCCGGTTCAGTATGTTCCTGTCTTTCCATATTTTGTCCAATTGAGACATTGCCGATTTCGCCATGCCGGTTCTTCGTCGAATCTCAGCTTCACAGCCACCCTTGTTATTGAGGACTGCGCCTAAGTATATAAATTCCTCCACTATCTCGTAGTTATCAAGGGCATCCGTTGTTTGTAGATTATTGAACCTATCCACTATCATTATTTTGGTCTTCGATTTGTTGATCGTGAGTCCATATTCCCGGCTAGTGTTCTTTATCACGTTAATGGATTTAGGTGAAACGTGGTACACATATAGATCAGGTCACGAATTAAAACATACTTTACCGGCAAGTGGGGTCGAATCCAAGGATAAACGCTAGTATAAATAGAATCAATAAATAGAAAACATACAGCACTTAGGAACAAAACTAATTGCATAAATATTGGGTGACATTGCCAAATATTTATACTACTGAAATGGTTGCCTAAATGCAATGTTTCTGACATATATTATGTCTGAAATAAAATCACAATTGCTCTTTTATGATTATGAAATGAATTCATTAAAAATGAAAACTTGCCTATGTCACTTAAGGACTCGGGGAGGCCCGGGGCGTGCCCGGGGCCTAATTCTATTGACATATTATATACATATAGCCATTTTAGAACATGGATAACTAAGAAAGTGTTCTCATGATAAGCACATCAAAACAAATGAAGTAAGTTTAGTCTCGTTTTTAATGTCTCTGTAACTTTAAAGCAACTTGTAACGTCAAATATAGTTTCAGGGTACAGAAATGTAATTTTTTATATCAATTAAACAAGATTTAGTGCTAATAAATACAGTTTAACTTTTTAGAGTAAGCCTTATTTAGCAATCATCTTGTTACTAGGTATTTTTTGGCTAATGTTAGGCATTCGAACTACATGTCGCAAGTCTGGAAACCTAACTTCCTAAACTAACTTTTCAGGATAAATTGAGCTTTTCGTTTAGTTATTAGCATTCGGTTATGAAAATAACAAACTGATTACAGTAACGTTAAATACATACGTTGTTTACTAGTATCTATAATCTCTCACGCTCACTATGTTCATGTGCTCAAAGTAAAAATGTATAGGTAAGTCAATAATTTATTTTACGCGTACATGCTGCCATACATATTTGAAACCTTTTCTTTGCATCTGATTGGGTACTTACTGGGTTACCAAGGTTTATAGAACTATCCATTATTTTTTCTCTTTACTCTCCTCCTCTCATAATGTTACCTGGAACAAAAAAAACATAGTACCTTAGGTAAATACAATGACGATGTTAGTTATTATCATGAGAAATAAAAATAAATCTATGAAAGCAATAAGTATACAGACAATAATTCGAAGGCGTCGGATTCCAGTTCATCATATAAATATTTGCCCTTGCCGGAATTCCAACCCAGGACCGTTGGCTCAGTAGGCAACTGCACTACCACTGCGCCAAACCCATCGTCAAATAAGAAGACTATTCAACATGCAATGACTTAAAAAAAATATTGTATTTACGATTCAATTTACCTACTGTATTATAAATATAAATAGCTTCATCTGCTCACAGATGGACACTGCCTTTCTGATGGTTGGGGGTTTCTTGTTAACATTATAAAGTAACGTCGGTTTCAGCTTTGTTTCAGCCGCGCGGTCATATCAAATTCAGCGGTCCGGATGTGGCATTGTGAGAAGGAACATTTGTTTGAAAAAACAACGTACATATTTTCTCGAGCTCGTATGTTGCTGTTCAAACGTTGTATGGTTGATATTGTTATGTATGTATAAAATTATGAATATAAAACTGTACTTTATTCTATTCTGTTTCGGTTTAAAGAGTGTACAGTCAATTCAAGCATACATCATAGCATTACATCGGGAATCCATCGTTTTACCGAAAATCGTTTCAACGATTATCGTTTCCTATAACACTATTCGCAGAATTTTATTATAGCTTAGGAATCATTCATCGAACTTCGTTAGATAGCTTGTACAAATGTACATTATTATAAATGTACAGGTAATTCGAGCAAATGCTCGAATTACCTTTTACACAAGAATGAACTCATCGAATTTCACAAGCTTTTATTTAACTTGCAATGTATGTATGTACTCGTATGTATCTAAGTATCTTTGTTCGGGTGAAATCTTGCAACTCAATTTTGAAGCAGATATCGTCATCCGATTGAGCTGAAATTTTGCATACTTACTTAACTTTGATGACAATACAATAATATGGTGGTATGGTATGGTAATAATATGGTATGGTATGGGCTGATCTGATGATGGAGCCGGAAGGTGGACATAGGAACTCTATAATAGAAAAAGCAATCCTACCGAGTTTGGGCTCTTTAGAATCGTCTCAGTGAGCATTTGATGGATATCCAAAGAAAAGTACAGTCGGCTATAAAAGCTTGTCACTAAAATGTCATTTTTGACAGAAACTTATTACTTAATTATTTTATTTGTCTATAGACATAGTCGTTCATCGAATCTCCTTTACTATAATTTTGGATTAACGTAAGTTGCAGTTCCCATAATTATTATAACATAGAAAATTGTTTCACCAGTGTTACTATATACTCTATAGTACTGTGAGGTGTTGCTTGATTTATGACAGCAGAACTGGCCACTAGGAGGTTTTGTATTAAAAAGATATTTAAATATTTAGAATTATGGCCGTCTCTGTCACTCATCAAGAGTGCCGGGCATTCATGTTTTAGCTCTGTATCGTAGCTGAACGCTTTAATTAATTATAATCAAAGTCTTATCTTGTGTTTTACCCCAACTACCAGAGCTACACCTCCCACAGTTGGTGGAGGTGCGACGTTTTTCCCACAGTTGGTGGAGTCGCGAAGGTCACGCATACTTAATTTTTTATTTCTGCTGTTTCAGAGCAGAAATAAGTCAACCGCGTGCGAAAGAATCGAACCCCGTAAAGGAAAAAGTGAAGAGTGAGAAGAATACAAGTGGAAAGGAAAAAGCACCGGAAATCATAGCGCTACTTCTAGAACGAATCCGGTGATCAATTTTCATTATTAGTGTTATTAGAAATACATATTATTATTGTTAATATTTGCGTAGCGCTGACGATATGGTAATTCAAAAATTTACTGGATTATCCAGTATCACTTCAGGGTCAGTAAATTTCATCGAGACGCTGTATTTGACATCTATTTGGCATGGGCAGGTCAGACTTAGGTTTGGTTATTATAATATTTATTATTATAATATTTTTTACACTACCACGGCTCGTCTTTCACTCCCGACGACAAGTCGGGCTACAAGGTACAACGACGAGCGAAGCGAGGAGGAGTGTTAGGTTGAACTGCGACCTTACGAGCGAGCGAGCGAAACGCCAGAACCGAGTTTTTTATCTCCCTCGCTTTGCGTTTAGTAGGATAATTCATAGAAGTTGCAGAAAGATAAATACTATAATGATTTACTACAATGCAATATTTTTTCAAAATTTATAACAAATGCAATGTTCGATGAAACGTTAGTGCGATGAAACATTGTTCGTGGCAATAATAATATATGGAACGTACCATCATGAATGAATCATGTTTGTGTGACTCGTAAATTCGATGATCCGTTACGCTACGATTTGAGACAGATTCGAAACGATTTACGATAAAAAGTTGTTAGATGAAATAAAAAGTAATGAATTGATGATTATGTGATTATAAAAAAAAACGTAATGAAATTCGTGGAATAGTTTTCGGTGACATGAAAATCGACGTAAGAAATTTCGATGCCCGCCACACACCCCCACGATCCTAACCAGGTCGTCAGTCTACCTAGTTGGGGGTCTTCCCACGCTTCGTATTCGTCTTGCCTTACATTACCGGGATAAGCCCCTTAGGAACAAACGTACGAGTAATTAATGCATATGTGCATAAAAATGTGAGCTGTGTAAATAGTGTCATTGTTATTTTGTGCGACAATTAAACACCGCACGGGCGGGTAATGGTAATAGCGCACAAACTGTGGAACATATTTTTTTTTAAACAAGAACAATTTGTGCAGTTTTATTTTGTATTCGCTTTAACTCTTTGTGTTGCACGCTTCACTTTGCATTTGACGTGGCCTGAAGGCGATTTAAGAATGATTTAAACTGTATTTGTATTCGGCGAAGGAAAACATTTGAAAATATTCAACGCAGCTGTGTAATTTCGCTATATTTTTTTAAACATGCTCGGTAACATACCTCTCCGTCTTTTGACTTGAAATTAAGATACAAAGATTCCAGTAGGCAGTGTATGCTGTAGCTGTATGATTTATAAAGAATGCTTATTATAGAAAGGTAAAGGTTACTTATTTATTCGCAATCAAAACGTAGAGATTGTTGTAGGTACTTACTCGTCCCCAAGTGAAACAAAGTAAGTGTTGGTGTTAAACATGGCCGAGGAGAAGAACATAAGCAGCGCAATTTGAAGTAATCCGAGCCCGCATGACGGAGTTTCAAAGATATACCACTTCAATTTCGTTAAAAGTGAGTTCTATTGTAAATTCCAACTTTGAGGAGCTTTGCTACGGAAATCAGAGAATACAATTACACAACATAGCTCTTTGGAATTAATTATTAACGAAATGTACCTACTAAGACTTTGATAACTGAATCGTGGATGACAAATAGAAATCATTACGAGTAAAGGAGCTCATTATTCTAGTTAAATTTAGATATTCATAATTTATTGACCTTTCGGTAGGAATTTGTAGAATTGGGACTATTTAACAGAATGTGAAAGGGTAATATTGTGCGAATAACAATTCAAAAGATAACAGCATTATTGTTTACCATGTTAAGAGAAAGGTTTGATAATTTGGTTTAACATTAGTTTCGAATGCGATGAGAAATCGTGGTTTACCCTTGCTTGCTCTAATAATTTTTTGACTAATTTTGATGTACCTAATTTCATTTTGTCTAAAATTACTTTGCATATTGAGTTTGCCTAATATTCGTATATTTGCATAGTCTTGTTTCGGCGAATTTTCATATTGCCTAATTTTTGTATGTATAATTACATTTTATCTATTATTCAACTAATATAATTACATTTCCTATAAACACTATTTTGCCTACTGCAATTTTTGTATAATTTCAGTTTGCCTACTTTGCGCAGTATATTATTCTACGTATACATACTTTACAAAATCCACGCAGTAGAGAAGTTAAATTTGGGTCGCAGTTCAACCTAACATTCCTACTCGCTTCGCTCGTCGTATAATCATTAGTTAAAATAACATTCGGCAATATAATCGTTAGTTAAAATAACATTCGGCAATATAATAATTAGATAAACTAATAATAAACAAAACAAAGTCCAACCTAACACTCCTCCTCGCTTCGCTCGTCGTCGTACCTAACCTAAGCCAAGTCGGACCTGCCTTAAGGTGAAATTTTAGTGTTAATGTTATGTTCATAAAATGTTTTTTTTTTAGTTAAAATAACATTCGGCAATACAATCATTAGTTAAAATAACATTCGGCAATATAATAATTAGATAAAGTAATAATAAACAAAACAAACTTTATTTGAAATGATGATTAGGCTAAACGAGTTTCGATAAAGTGATCATGTATTGAAACAATAATTATGAAAACTGAAATTAGGCAAACCGTTAGTTATACATACTAAAAGTTTTATTATTCCGAATAAAAAAATAGACAAAGACGTCGGTTTATTAACTTGTATAAGTATTATATAGTTCTAATTACATTTGGTAAGCGAATCCCATTAGCTTTGTACCCGATGAACAAATACCATTATCTGTATTGTTAGCTGCGGCCACAACTGCCACTTCAAAATGTAAGGCGTTATAAGTGCAAATTACTTTTACACTAAATTAGTCTTTAAGTCAAACGAAATAAGGTTTACTCTTAAACAAAGAGAACACAGATGTTGGTCACTTCATTGTCTTATAAGCATCGAAACGAGCTTCACTGCTCTTTCACTTACGAAGTGACCAACATCTGTGTTCTCTTTGTTTAAGAGTAAACCTTATTTCGTTTGACTTAAAGACTAATTTAGTGTAAAAGTAATTTGCACTTATAACGCCTTACATTTTGAAGTGGCAGTTGTGGCCGCAGCTAACAATACAGATAATGGGTATTGTTCGTCGGGTACAAAGCTAAGTGGATTCGCTCAGCCAAAAGAATTACATCTATACCTATATTTAAAAAACGTTAAACGAAAGTAACAAAAAAATTTAAGAATTACCCATGCATACACTGCTGTTACAAATGGGAAAACATGGCGCTGTTAGACGTATGTATGTTTACGATCTATACCCCTTGCGACGAACGATGAGTCCTATGCCACCTGTCATCTCAGTACATTTTATAACCTATAATCGGAAAAATTAACTGAGATGACTGGTGTCATAGGACTCGTCTTTCGCCGCGACGGGTATAATTGGTCTTAAGCGTTTTCCTGATCTTACAATTGTTTATGTTCGCCATGTCATAAAATAACAAAGTGCCAAATCTTCAAAAAAAAAAAAAGAAAACAGTAAGCTCTTGCGCAATAGAACCAAGTAAGTAACCTTGGTTACTTTTCTGTTGCTTATTATTTAGATTTTTAATGGCTTTGTAATTGTCATTCAGACGCAGACGTAACTTAACAAATCCCTTTACATTTGGAAATCAAGCAATTTGGCAATAATTCTTATCGATGGGATATTAAAGGATTTCGAACGAATTACCTTTGTTTTGATTGGTTGAGAAGTTCTTAATATCGCACTACATATATGTATGATTTTTTTATTCCAATAACCGTTTAAAACAAGTTCAGCCAGTTGAAGCCAGCAGGCTCTGTTTTTAATTAAAGCTTCGATCAGCCGTTCAGCCATCAGCCGCCGCTGGCATATATAGTATATTTTACTAATTCACGGACTCGATTACGATGCCACGACCATTTTTGACCTAGGAGTTACGTTGCAATATTTTATTTACATCTCAACATTAAATATAAAACCAAATAGGTATAAAATAATCAGAAAAGATTAAAATAATTATTAATAAAAAATCACGAAAGAAAAGAAATTGATTTAAAAATAAAACAAAACAAATATAACAAAGAAAAATGTGATAAAATGAAAACAAAAAGATATATAAATTAAACATAATACACATGTTACGCAAAGCTAATCCATGCAAACCGCTGAGTTCCCACCGTTCCGGCAAGCCGTGAGAAACATCGTCAGCGGAACGTGGGTGGCCCCCGCACACGAGGCGCCGTGTCAGCAAAGAGGACGGCGACGGCCCCGCACTTCGGAATTCATTCTTGATCTAACTTCGGTCACTAATCATTCATTTCAAATTAATTGTAATTTTTCTATTTTAATTAAATTTAATAAAATAAGTTTGGTTTTTTTTTGCAACCTCCGGCGGCAGCCTTCGTTTGTGGCGCAGTCGTACGGATAACTTGAGGCTTTTCGCGACCGCCGAAACTAAAATCGCAACCGTGCGCGTGCGATCGCGGGCATCAGGAGAAGAATCTACGAGAGCTGCAGATCCAGAGGGAATCCAGATATCGATTCGGCAAGAAGAACCATGTTGTAAGTACCTTGAATCTTTCTTGGTCCTTTCCATCCTTGTCTTATCCTACTTATAGTTGTCTTTAAAGTCTACTGTTTCGAGTTAAGCGATTAATTGAATATTCTTTCTTATTTTATTATAACCTTGCATTAGTTAGTGTCCAAGATTTTTCATCCGAGAGAGTCCCGGACCCCTAGGCTAAGTAGCAGTAGAGTTAGAGTTATTGACGAGAGGAGAAATTTAGAACGTATAGACGAATCGGAAGAAATGTCGCAGGAGGATATTGATACGATTTACAAGTCTCTTAGGTTACTACCTGAGTTTGATGGCAATCCCCACGTTTTAACGCGTTTTATTAACCTATGCGATCAGTTAGTTTTAACTCATTTCAAAACTGGACCGGCATACGCATTGCAAAATCAAGCTTTAATAAATGGAATTTTAAACCGAGTAACAGGGCCTGCAGCTAGGCTTATAAATTCTAATGGTATACCCGAAGATTGGCAGGGTATTAAGAGTGTACTCGTGAATAATTTCGCGGATCAGCGGGACGAGACCGCTTTATATAGTGAACTTGCGTTGCTGACCCTACAAGATGGAGACTGAAGCTCAGTGAATATGATTTCACAGTAGTTTATAAGCAGGGAAAGAATATTACAAATGCGGATGCTCTTTCCCGAGTCCAAGTTAATAACGAAGAACTTGATAGTATAATAGATGAGCTAGTATCCATACTGCCCAATCCTTCCGAAAGGGCACCCAACTTAGATGACTCCAGGACCATAACAGTTGAAGCTGAGGGCACCTCAAGAACGGCCACTGTGCACACGGATAATGAGAGTCCCATCTTGGAAGTTCCGATTTCGGATGCTCCACTTAACAAATTTACTAAACAACTAATTTTTAATGTAGTTGGAGACATTAAGGGTAAACCAGTAGTAACAAAGCCATTTGACACGTTCACAAGAATCTCCGTTCAAGTATCTGAATCCAACCTGGAGGAAGACGTAGTTAACGCAATCAAAGAATATGTAAACCCTAAAGTAAAAACTGGTTTACTCATCAACCCCTACCTATCTATGTATAATATAATACACATTATACAAAGGACATTTAAAAATTCATCCCTTAACCTCATACTAACAAAACGTGAAGTTGAAAATGTGCGAGAGTATCTTAGACAACAGGAAATAATTAATAAATATCACGAGGGAAAAACTAACCATAGGGGCATAACCGAAACTTTTCTAGCTCTGTCCCACAGATACTTTTGGCCAAAGATGAGAGATAGTATAACTAAATTTATAAATGAATGCACGACATGCGGGCAAGCAAAATATGACCGTAACCCTGTAAAACAGCAGCTTAAAATTGTTCCACCACCTGGTAGACCCTTTGAAATAATCCATCTGGATTTGCTTACCATCCAGAACGAGAAATATATGACTATAATTGATGCTTTCTCCAAGTATGCACAAGCCTATTATTTGCGAGATGGAACAGCCGTGAGTGTAGTTCAGGCGTTACTTAAATTCTTTACACATCATGGAGTACCAATCACTATAGTGACTGATAATGGGACCGAATTCACGAATCAGCTTGTGGCTGAATTTGTTAAGATTCATAAGATTCATCACCATAGAGTCGCTGCTCACACACCCAATGAAAATGGAATGGTTGAAAGACTTCATTCCACTATACTGGAACACCTGCGTATCTTAAAAATTGGACGAAAATCTGAATCCGTAATTAATTTAATGCCATATGCCCTTCTGGCTTACAATAGCAGCATCCACAGTCTTACTAGATGTAAGCCACTTGATGTAGTCACTGGGCACTTCGACCCGCGCGATCCATTTGATCTTGATATTTCATCTCAATTATTGCAGCAATACATGGCTAACCACAAAGAAAAAATGGCCTTAGCATACAACGCTATACACGAACTTTCTCTGTCATCTCGGGAAAGACTTATAGATAACCGTAATAAAGACCGAGAGCCTGAAACTGACTACTCTCCAGAGCAGCAGATTTTCGTAAAAAACCCTTTAGCATCCCGTCAAAAACTAGCACCCCGATACACCCATGACGTAGTAATGGCCGACCTTCCCATCCACATTTATACTAAGAAAAAACGGGGACCGATTGCAAAAACTAGGCTAAAAAGAGTCCCTAAATCAAATCAATTGTTGCAGGAAGTTCCTGATTCTCCATCTCCTTCTACGAACAGGCCTAACACAAGAGATAAGACTTGAAAGTCTTGACGACGGCCCTGGTATCCTGCCCTTCAAACTAGGGACAGCTAAGATCATTTCTCACTACCATTCCTTCCTGCAGCATATTAGTCTCAAAGAATTGAAAGAAAGAGTAAATTCTTTTAACAGCCAATTAGATTACATCAGCCCAGAATTGCATAATAAAACTAACTCCTTATTCGAGCCCCACATATCCTACCTCAGAAATAAGCTTGACAGTGTACTTGAGTTGATTACATCATTCGAGTCTAATCGCGTTAAAAGGGGACTCGTGGATGGTCTCGGGTCCGTGATAAAAAGTGTCACTGGAAACCTCGACTATACCGATGCGATGCACTATAACCAAGTTCTTAAAACCTTACAAGATAATCAGAACAACTTAGTAGCCGAATTTATTCTTTCCAAAAATCTGACTACTGAATATTCTAAAGTAATAGATAACATAGTAAATAATCAGAATAGAATGAGTACTTTACTAGACCAAGTTAGTAGGAACGTAGCAACCGGAGAACAAGACATTATTAAGTTCGCACACATTGCCCAGATCCTTATGATTCTGAGTGATAATGTAGATTCAATTTCGCAGGAACTAATTAAGCTGCAAAATAATTTAGCATTCATAAGAACATCCACGATGAATCATTCGGTATTAAATCTACATGCACTACGTAGCATAGTGGCTAAGCTGAGTACATTATACGATAGAGACAGGATAGTAGATCTAGACATAAGATAATATTTCGATATAATTAGGCTAGGATCTTATTATATGGGTAACGATATAATTGTAGTCTATAAGTTTCCCATTGTCATATCACCCATCTATGATATATACAAACTAGCTATCGTCCCCAACAAAAACCATGAAATCCTTACCCCTCCATCTCCGTTCCTAGCCCTCCATGAGAAAGAATTCAGGTACATAGAGGCTGAATGCCCGAGGACCAGTAAATACTTATGCGAAGAGAGACGTAGCCCGCAGAGCCGAACTTCCGAAGACTGCATCCAGCAACTTATTACAACTCAACAACGAAGCACCATCTGCCATCCCACCTCCATAGCCCTGGACCAGCCAGCGTATGAAGAATTGGATGAAAAACACTATACTATCAGCTTTCCAGTCCCAACGAAAGTTCATCTCTCCTGTGGCCAACATCTGTATGAAACTCTGCAAGGCAGTTATCTCGCTATATTGCCTCGGCATTGTCGCATGGAGACGTCACATTTTACAATATCTAATACCAATGATCGCCTAAGAGGACAAGCATTCAAGATACTGGACCTGCCCAACAATACTGCTCACCTCACATCTCCCGGCATCCCAACACTGAAACTGAACTCTGTCAATCTGGATAACCTCCATCGGATTAACACTAAGATCTCCCAGCAACTACCCATCAAACTGAAAGGAGACGCAGACTACGCCCTCTATCACACTACTGTACCCATGTACATGGTTATAATAACTTTATGTTCGCTGGGTGCTGGCCTATACTATCGCAATCGTTACGCGAAGCAAACAGAACCCTCACCACAAAACCCTGATGATGAAGGCTCACCAGAACTACACGCCCTCTACGCCCTACCAAACCCTGCGAGGACGGACCCCAACCATCTACCAGCTCAATTTACGACCAAGGTCTTCAATAGTCGCTGTTCTACGGGTGGAGGTGTTACGCAAAGCTAATCCATGCAAACCGCTGAGTTCCCACCGTTCCGGCAAGCCGTGAGAAACATCGTCAGCGGAACGTGGGTGGCCCCCGCACACGAGGCGCCGTGTCAGCAAAGAGGACGGCGACGGCCCCGCACTTCGGAATTCATTCTTGATCTAACTTCGGTCACTAATCATTCATTTCAAATTAATTGTAATTTTTCTATTTTAATTAAATTTAAAAAAAAAGTTTGGTTTTTTTTTGCAACCTCCGGCGGCAGCCTTCGTTTGTCACATAATAAAATAAAATAATATGTAAACATAGGTATAACATAAACATAAAATACAAAACAAAAAATGAATAAAAAAAAAGGAAAATAATATTCATGGCTATTTTAGCATTAATTGTATACATAAATTAATGGGTTCAAAAAAATACCTGTAAAAGGTAGGTATATGTTTGTAACACGGGCTCGCTCGCCGCACGCACACATCGCAAAAATCACACGTCCACTCTCGCCCTCGGCTCGCGTATAACTAAACGCAGAATTCCAGGTGACGTGCGCCCGAGACAGTGTATATCTTTTTATCTATAGATAATACCTACAACAAATACTACACTACATATCAAAGGACAAGTCAGAAAAACAATTGTGGTAACGAATATCCACTTATTCGGTGCCAATCCCGAGTAATTAGGGGTATAATGGGATTGCTCAATCCGCGCGCGTCAGTCACCGGGATGGGCCGCGGCTCAAATCCGTCAGAATTCAATTACCGCCAGAAGGCGACAATACCTCCTCTTATTTATATCATAATCGGTTTTGCATCGGCTTTAATATCTTTGGCTATATTTTAAATATATTATCTTTCGAACCCCGATTTCATAACTTCCAATTTATATTTTTTATCGAAATCATAAACTAACTATAGTTTATTGAGGTTATTAACTTCCTATAATGCACCTATTTTGGATGCGTGTTCATAGATATGTCAGTGTTCATACAATAAATCAACAAGTCTATAAGAACATTTCACATGAACTCAGTCAAGGACACGCTGAGTTACTATGATACTGTCGTTAATTATTTTAATTTAAAAGAATTAAGTAAATAAATAAATTCAACTCCCTATAATATCAGTCAAATTGCCCCATACGTATAAGCATTCTTCTTTTTGCATCGGGAGTTATACATAAAAAAACATGACTTACAAAATGTTACCTATTGAACCTCAAGGAGAACACTTGTGAAACAAAACGTAATGCCACAGATAAGCGCGTGATTTTCAGGGCTGCCAGATCGTATAATTGGATACAAAAACTGTATAATTGGACCGCTGATTGTATCCTCTTTGTATCCTGGACCGTCTTGTATAATTGGATACATCAATTATTTCAAGCTAGAAGGACCGTCTTGTATAATTGGATACATCAATTATTTCAAGCTAGAAAACTCTTAGCCCGCTACACACTTTTTGTATCCTGGCAATCATTTTTGTATAATTTCAGACTTGTGGCTGAATAATGGAAAATATTCTTCTGGCAACCCTGGTGATTTTAGGCGCCGATTCGATTTCACGCCATCTGAGAGTTTGCTGTTAGGGATCCGTAAACTTTTTTTTTCTTTTGATTATACAAACTCTTAGTACACTTTTTTTTTAGACGGGTAATTGCAACTATAGTCAGTCTGAATAACTGGCGCAGTGCGAAACTGGTACGAATTCAAGACACCAATGGTTACCTACCTTAACATTTATATTATTAAGTATAAATAGGTATTAAAGAATTATAAAAATTACAATACCACTGCTTGTCAACTTTATTGTCAATAGTATTTATGCAACAGTTGTATAAAAGGGAGCAAAAAACGCGAGTGGCATGGGTTTTTTGACCTACTTATACAACGTTGCATACAATACTTTTTCTACGACTCGACATTTCATAAATACGAGTAAAATGCAAATAAACAACAAAGAAAATAATTACATGTTCCCGCTCGGAACCAACAAAAAAAATAGTCTGATTAAACCTTTTTTTTTATTGACGTCCATCTGTCAAAAAAATATGATCTTCTACCTAAAGGTATACGTTCACTATACTATACATCCATGCACAGAGGATAAAACTATTTTTTTATGTTGGTAGCAATGCATTAGTACAATAAGTTTTTTTTTTAAATTGCAAATTGTGTGAATGCAGCTGTTTATTTTGTAATCTGTGGTACTAAGTAATGCTTTTTTGGCGACATTATAACATCGTTTAGCAGTATTTTTTTGGGCAGTAGAGTATAGACTTTTACAGACTTTCATAATTTATGTCTTTATATTAGAGTTAGTAACTATTGGTATAAATAACAGAAAAAAGCATTGGAGTAGAAAAAAATATTTGAAATGCGACTCGTCGCGCTACAACGTAAGATTAGGTTAGGTAACGATAGTTTGATCTCGGCTATTTACGCTTAAGAAAACGAAGTTTTTCGCAGATAAAGTTGTACTTATTCTTTTCTCTAATATTCTATGAAATATTGACATTCTGTTCCACATTATAGTATATAGGCTTGGTAGTTTCCAAAGCGGCGTTCACGAAGCAATCATTTAAACCTTTACCGCATACGAAGCCATATATGGCAGATATGAACTTGGACCTTATTGGCACAGGTCAAGGTTCAAATTCAAACAACTATTTTTTTTCTATATTTTTTTTTTTTTTTTTTTTATGTCATAGGGGCCAAACGAGCAAACGTATCGCCTGATGGAAAGCGATTACCGTCGCCCATAAACACCTGCAACACCAGAGGAGTCACAAGTGCTTGCCTACCCGGAGGACGAAGATAGAATGCCTCTATGCTAGTAATTTCACCGGCTATCTTACCCCCACACCGGAACACAACAATGCGAACATTGCTGTTTGGCGGTGGGTTAGCAGGCAAGACGGTAGTAACAATCCGGACGGACCTGCACGAGGCCCTACTACTCCAAAAATATATATGCGGTAAAGGGTTTGATAATTGATTTATTCCAACTAACATTCCAGGCGCCTCGTCAGGAAAACAACCTTCTCTTATTTCATTATCAATTTTTTACACAACATTAGCGTTTAACTATTTAAAAAAAGAAGTAAGTAATCGTTATGAAATTCTGCCGGTACGCCTCATAAAAATAAAGCGATAAGTAATTGCTTGCAGTTTCTATAAAGTAAAATACAGTCTTACTTTATTTTTAATAGACATAACTTTTTGAACATCATCATCATTATATTATCAGCCGACAGACGTCCACTGCTGCATAAAGGCCTACCCCAAAGCTCTCCAAGACGACCTGTTCTGCGCCGCACCGCCTTCATCCAAATTCTACCCGTGATCCCAACCAGGTCGTCGGTCTCTCTTGTTGGAGGTTTTCCCATACACATACATAACTTTTTTTAACATACACAACTTTTAAAACTAAATCATAACAATTAAAATTAATTTTATACTTAATTACAGATATTACTTTTATATGATCGCAACAGATTAAAATTTTCAGATATTTGATCAGATCGGCCATGGGTGTCAATATATTTGCAAGTGCAAACAGAGGATGTAAAAATAAAAGTTTTGACATTGATAAGCTCATAGCTCGGCTGGCTATATTATCTACTCAGCAGGCAATCCCCATTTTTCTGGCCTCTGTAGTTATGTACGAGTAAGTCACTGAAGCTTTTGCTACAGAACCCTTCCACGAAGCAACAAGCGCTACCCGGTCGTAGGAATTTGTCGGGGAGACCGCGCCGCCGTGCTCTCTATATTGGCATAAGTAATAAAATCAATCCACCGATATTTCCGAGCTGATTATTTTTTCTTCCTTGTCAGAAGAAACCCCGGCGCCTCGGTTGTTAGAGGAAATTATTATGTCATGCGAAAAACACGTGCACTCGTATCTTCTTTTTATATGGAATATGTTTTTCCATGTTTTTTGAGGGTGATAGAAACACGTTCTGGGAAATTTATTAAAATTTTATTGCACGAAAAAGGATATTTCTGGAAAAACTGCCCTAGGGTAGTGTGCTTCCGTGACTGTAATATAAGGTTAAACTGTTAATACAATTATAAGGTAAATAAGTATGTAGTGTTAGGTGCATGTAACTAAAAATAATGTAGATGAGCGAGCTCTCGCCAACAAACTGTCTTAGCAGTTTGGCGAGTTAATTTCAGTTACCTGCTGTTGTGTACACCTTTTTGGAAATAAGGACAAATGGTGGGCTCATTGCCAAGAAGCATTATCTGCCAGTCAACCATAAGGTCAAACAGAGACATAGTTAGCGCAGGATTGGTGTATGGTGGAAATATATGGTAGCCAGTAGTCACTAGTCAGAATAAAAACTGTTGCAACACTAGATTGTACCAACCGTTTCCATACTTAAAAAAAAAGTTGCCATATAGCACTTTAAGATTGCTTTATATGGCGTTAGCCGATTCCGTCATAAGCTATGGCCTATCTAGCTATGGTAGAACTTATAAGACACATATAGGTTTAAAGATCTTTATTTTCTCATAAGAATACATGAATATTCACTTACATGAGAATCTTAACATGCAACTAGGTATTTTAATCGGTGAGCGCACACTTATAAGTAAAAATATAATATAATACAATACGCACACTTAAAACTAAATACAATAAACTTATTTATAACTTAATTTAAAAGTAATAATTAGTTTTTTTTTTATTTTTTTTTTTATCAATATAAATAATATATTTATTTATTTAAACTTTATTGCACAAAATACATAAGTAAAAGTACAAATGGCGGACTTAATGCCTTTAGGCATTCTCTACCAGTCAACCACTGGGTTAAACAGAAATATGTTGTCGGTGCAGGATCAAAGATTACAGACAAACAGTAATACAACACAAATCAATTACCTAAAGATATATATAAGAATGTATATATAATTAATTAATTACCATAAACTTAAACGAATACTTTATATGATATACTTACAAACATATATTATGTACCAAAAGTAAAATATTTCGAAGAGAGTTAGGAAGAGAGACTGTCCAAAAGATGCTTGCGCAACATGCGCTTGAAGGAGACCTTACTCTGAGCTTGCCTGATGTTGAGTGGGAGAGCGTTCCAGAGGTGTATTGCCTGAACCGTGAAAGAATCGGACATGAAACCGGAGCGGTGAAGGGGGACTACTAGCTTAAGTCTACGAGAAGTACGGAGAGTGCATCCAGGGCGAGCAGTTACAAATTGAAACTTGGATTTGAGATAATCGGGAGTGGTTGGATCAAATAAGATCGAAAAGAGAGTGCAGAGAATTCTTTGAGATCTACGTTCACGTACAGGAAGCCAGTTTAATTGACGGCGAAACTCCGAGATGTGGTCATATTTACGAAGGCCAAAAACAAACCTGATACAATTGTTTAGCATGCGTTCCAGCTTATTCAGGGAGGCCTGGGTGAGATTAGAGCAACACACATCAGCATAGTCGATGACGGGGAGGACAAGAGCTTGGACGAGAAGAGTCTTTGTGCTCACCGGGAGAAAATTCTTGAACCTGTAAAGCGATCTTAACGTGTATGTCACCCTGCGACAAACGTCAGACACCTGAGGGTCCCACATAAGGTGACTGTCAATAATCAGACCCAGATTCTTCACTTGTGACTCGATCGGTATGACCACGTCCTCGTACAGTATCGGCTTCAAGTGTTCCACATCAATTGTTGCACGCAGACGACTGCTCCCGAGCAAGATGGCCTGACACTTAGATGGATTGACAGCAATCCCAAAGCGACGCGACCAAACGGAAATACGAAACAGATCATAATTGATAGTCTCGATTGCAGCATCAATGTCATAATATATATAAACTACAACTCAGATTATTAAAAACTATTGTACCTCTTAAGATAAAATACAAATATACAACCGGGCGGCGCCGAGCGCGTCGTCAACACGCGCTGCGCCACCGTCGTGCGCGACATCGTCGATAGATACAACTATGAAAGTCTGTTCAAGTACTGCAGGGTGATGCCTGTACATGTCAAAATAGATCTAGCTATTGTGACCCAATATATTGATAATATCCCCTTATTAAATAGAAGACTCAGACCAGAAAATTTACGCAATCGAACAAAAATACCAGCATTCACAATACCTCATAGCACTAATGAATACGGCAATACTATGAAAGTCTGTTCAAGTACTGCAGGGTGATGCCTGTACATGTCAAAATAGATCTAGCTATTGTGACCCAATATATTGATAATATCCCCTTATTAAATAGAAGACTCAGACCAGAAAATTTACGCAATCGAACAAAAATACCAGCATTCACAATACCTCATAGCACTAATGAATACGGCAATAGAGTGTGGACGCAGGCCTTACCACGCGCGTTGAACAGACTTCCATATGATTACGATTATAGTAAATCTACTAAACAAGTTATAACCTCATATAAAAAAAAAAAACTCTTAATAGACAGCCTTCCCGATTAGTAAGTTTATACTTAGAATAATACAATTTATGTCAACATACTCTTTGTTTCCCCTACTTAGGTTCGATATAATCTTAAAAAATTAAGATTAGAGTCTAATGTAATGTAACGTCCGTTTATTGAAATAAACAGTTCAATTTTTTTTATACATATATGTAATTACAATTTAGACGTTCGCACTGTTGTTTTACTCTAAGCGGCTTGTTATATTGTAAGGACTACCATTTCTATAGAAAAATATCCTTAGAAGGAAACGATAATATGTGAGGTCCCGCTCGCGCTTCTTTTTCTTTTCAAATGGTTCTTCCTGGTGCGAACGATTTTATCCGACGCCATCACTTCCGGCTTCTAAGCATACAATTCCCAGTGAATAATCATACGCATTACTCACTACTCGGTAAAGTGACTGCTATAAGTAGTTTCGTGGATATAGACATTATTAATCCCTTACTGCATTATTTACAACTGGCTGAAACTTGACAGTGACACCCTCCTTGTCAGTTCCAAGTTAAATTAATAATGCACTGTCACGCACAAACTTTCAGTGTGCGGCGAGTGACAGTAATTAGTTTAGCTACTCGACGAAAGGTGTCACCGCAAACTGAGGTGCGTGACATTTTGAAATTTGCGATGTTGGGGATGAGTATTTAAATTAATTATACGGCTGAAGGGCAATCGATATCGTTAACGCATCGTTTCGTAATCGAATCCGAAATTATTAGAAAAAAATCTTGCAACTGAATTTCTTGTTGATTTACTAGTATGTATATGTATTTTTCTACTCAGGTACTTTTTTCTATCATTTATATAGTTACCAACTCTAATATAAAGTTACATACGTTACTTAAGTCCGAAAAAATCTGAAAAAATATAGTCTACTGCCCAAAAAATCACTGCTAAACTATGTTATAATGTCGCCAAAAAGCATCCCTTGATACCACAGATTACAAACATTAAGTTTAGTAGTCTATATTTAATCATTTCCAAACGAACGTTAAATTAAATACTTCGGGTTACCAACGTAACAAACAGCTGCATTCACACAGTTCCAAGGAATATAATACTCACCACAGTTCTCAGTAAAAGCTATATGGACTAAACGCATTGCTGTCAAATTTAAAAAAAAAAATATTATATCTTCTGTGAATGTATTGTCTAGTGTCATGGTGAACGTATACTAACTAAAGGTATTTAGGTTTAAGTTCATTTTCATGGGTAGAAGAAGTTTATCACAGACTATTTATTTTTAATTTTGATGATTCCGAGCTGTAAATATTTTCTTTGTTGTTTATTTGTATTTTATTTCAAAATACCCGGTCGTAGAAAAAATATTGTGTGCAATGAAATGAGTGTAAGTAGGTACTTAAGTCAAAAAATGCTCCTGGAATGTTCGCTATGCTCACATCGTAACCCATGCTACACGCGTTTTTTACCCCTCTTATACAACTGTTGCATAAAATACTACTTTGTTTACTATTTCGTAACAAAATTTTATAACAACGTTTTTTATTTTCGTTCGTACACTTATTTTGCTAATCCAATAAACCGTCTTAGTGTTGATGTGACGAATGGATTAAGTAATAATAGTGGCGAGATGGTGAAAAAATAAGGGGGGTATTCGACCAATTTTAGAGATATAATGGAGATCTCTCCTTTTCATCGCCATCCGTCACTTTTGACGTGTGCCTACTTGACAAGTGGCGATATCCCTAGAACATCGCAACTTCGTCAATTCGGACGCGCAAAATTTTCGTTTCCTTTGTATGTGACGGCATAAATAACAGGCGCATACTTTAAATTGACCGCGTAGTACGTGAAAATAGTCCGTTACGTTTCGTTCAAAACAGAAATTTATATACATGAATAACATTTTTGACAATCATTATCGCCTTCGTATTTCCAAAATTGAGATGAGATATGTAACTTTTAAGCTCATCGCATTTAAATGACAGTTCAATGGCGATATAACTGTTATCTAATAGAGATTTGACGTTTGGCGATCACTCAAATGTCAATCTCGAATTAGGTCCCTGACCAGAAATATATAAGGATTCCCCATATTGCGGAATTTAACAATATCCAAAGAAAATAGGGTACTTGACACATGTAATGAATAATTATAAAACGTATTGTTACATGTAGCTTATGATTCCTAGAACCAAAGTAAGTAGTTACATTTCAATGAAAATGATTTAATAAATTAATATTATTTAAATAAGTTTTAGTTTTTTTTATCTGTGAGTCAAATGATCAAAACGACGCCATCTTGCTAATGACGTCACAGTGGCACAAACAAACGGCTGCTGTCAAAAATCAAAACTGACAACTGACAAAACCGTTAGTAGTTTATGTTGTTACGATTGGATTCATCTTCTCACACATTTAATAAATTTTTGGTTTATAATTAATACTCCAGATCTTCAAAAATGGAAGAACATTATATCAAAGCAGACAGTGCTAACTTACCGAAAGTGGATTCTTACATGGTAGCCCACTTTTTTGGTACGAATCCCGACTTTTGTTCAGCTGAATTTAGGAATGTAAAAAGTGCACAGTAAGTATGAATATAATGTTATTTGTTTATATATAATAAGATAGCCAATTCATTAGTTTTGTTACCAAATATACTATCACCTTGTATCATAGAATATCCTTTGTTATAGATCTTCAAGAGAATCTTATGGCGATGATGCCATAGGTTATGTTCAGCTTCGTCGTGAGGCGAGTCTGTGCACTGTTAAGTGTAAAGTGTGTCCGGAGCACAAAATAAGAAAACCACCATATGCCGTGACTATGGTTATTGATGAGAAGGAGAGTAAAGTTCTAACTGTGAGGAGCCATCTTGTATTTCAACAGAATGTTACTGGAAAAATTTGTGCCACGAATTGCAGTGCTGTGTATCACCCATATATTTACAAGTGTGCCAAACAATGACAATATTAAGAGCTCCGTGTTTATCGCCACCGCAGTCTCCCGCCGAGATGAAGACCTTTGAAATCGGACTTACATTTTTGACCCCACGATATGTTGTCTATTTTAGATTCAACGCTAATATTAGTAACATCTTTACTCCAGTTATTTGTTGTACAATTATTATTAAATGCTTAAAAATAAAATAGTTTATTTATTTACTTGTTTCTATTATTCAATCTATTAAAAATCATGTTGTAGTTTAGAAAAGAAAATTAAATATTTTACAAGGAAAATTTACTTCCGATTATTTTGTAACAAATTCGAGAGATTATGAGTAGTAAGTAACTAATAAAGAAGCGTGACGTAAAGCGCCCTGGAGCCACTACTTTAGTGACTACAATCTGCAATGCTACGGAAAAAAACATATCTTACTATGTAATCCATACAAAGATACGACCTTTTTACCGTAGTATCGCAGTACTCAACTCATATTTTGGACCGAAAAACACGTAAAGTTAGCTATCTATGATTCTGACTGACAAGACAAGAGGAAGAGGCTATGGAGTGTAGAGGGAAGGAGTAGCATCTTTCATGGAAGAATGTAAAAAAAAAGTGTACAGCGGCAGTGGTAAATAGTCCCAAAAGGCTCCGGTAGCGCTAGCTAATTGGGAAAATTGTGCCAACTATTCCAGCATTTTGATTTTAACAAAAAGTAACTGATATGATCTTTTAGGAACAGGTAATAGTCTAGCTCTCTTGCAATACTAGCGCCACCAATTTAACACCTTTCCTTTCGCCGGACAATTTTGTAGATATAAAAATTCTGCTCCTTCCTTTTTACACTTCAGAAAAAAGGTTCTGTTCTGCAGCTAATACACTTTCCTAAGTTAGTCAGTGACTAATTTAGTCATTACCTAATATAGGAAGGTGTAATATCCGCATTAGTCTGGTATGCCATTGTGACGTCACACTAAAATTATATCGCGTTTTGGCGCAAGCATGTGAGTGGTAACGAAAAAACACAAATTATACAAAAACTAACGCAGTAAAAATTTTTTTCTTAGTTTTATATTTCAATTTACGATAAGCTTAATACATTTAAACCGGTTTTCAATTTTTGTCAATAACCCTATTGTGAACGTAATATAAATAAAGTATACATACATGTATTTATTACACGAAAAACAGCCAGGAAAAGAGTTCATTCCATTAAATGATATTACAAGGTTACCATAGAAACTGACAGGTATTATTTAAACTAATGTCATTAGAGTGCGGTTGCGATTGGTTGCAAAATTGTTACCATATAAATCTTATAGATAGCGCCCTCTTGACAATCCTCATATTTTTCTGGTCAGGCTTTTATTAGAAACGTCGAATTGCATTTAAATGGATAGTAGTGTTTGAAGCAAACTTAGGGCGCCTGTAACCTGCGATAGAGCCAACACAAACAAGGATGACGGGAGCAATAAAGGCCTCTCTTGAGCTGTACGGTCAGCAAACAGACTTATCGCTCACTGCCTGGATTAGCTCGTTATCCGCGCTCCGACGCGATCTGACCAGACCGACTTGATTGCTTGCTGTGCTAACGTTGCTGTAATGGATTAAAGTGTAAGGTCCGTCCGTAAGTCCGGATTAGATTAATCACTAACAGATGTGCAATGGTTTATAGAAAAATTGAATTGTTTTAAGGGGACTAATATTAGCCTTTCAGGAGTGAATTTTCTTTCAAGGTGTATTCATGCAAATAGATACTTGGTATTTCCCCCTCAGTATAATAAGATTAATAAGGGCACAATTATGTTGAAGTAATTAAACAAATAGAGGGTTTTTTGCATGTTACGCGATTTTTCCGCCAATTGTTAAAAATATTTTTATTTGAAAGTGTACTCCTGAGGTCGTCCCATTGTCACCATGTCGGATCTGTTGATGGGATCCCAGGGAATTCGAGGGCAACTCGAGATTGTAATGGTTTTCAAGTATTTTATAAAGTTATTCCGGCATTTGCGTCTGGTAGTCATCATCTCATTATGCTGAGCTGATGATGGAAGGTACAACTCCTTAATGGTTAGGAGTGAGGGGATAATTCTTAAAATATTATATGTACGTAGATTAAGACCGTTAGTTTAGTTGTATTATTTTATTAAATAGTAATTCGTTCAGTTGTTCTCCGAAATTCAATTTCTTGTCGTTGAAGTCGGTAATTTTGGTGAAAAAGTGATTACACCTCTACTCAAATTGCTATGATCTGAGAACTGTGTCCATATCCTTGTTGAATACGGAGCCCGTAAAAGAACATAATTAATTAATTATATGTATCAGTTGAAGAAATATTTAAAACAATTTGTTTTATTTTTGTAAGAAAATGCCACTCATCATACATCATCGTGAGGGTCTCTATATCTCGCTCTGTATGGCTTTCAGCATGAGCGATTAGTTTGGGCACTGTCGCGGCTCAATAGCCGATAAAAGATTTGATTGATTGATACTGAGGCCAAATCACTGCGGGGATGTTTTGAGAAAACAACTGAATGCAGACCTCGGGAAACTGTGGTCAAAGTGGACATTACCTACTGATGTTGAGTCTCAAGTGTAAGTTGCTAATGTAACAAAACTTCTGAACCGCGTTTAGGTTTTCACCCATAAATAACATTGTTTCAAACGCGTCCGTGGCGTTTTTGTGTTAAAAGCAAGCTCACGCTAGAAAATCTGACGAGGAACACGAATGACGAAATACAACATGTTAAGAGTGAATGGTAACGGTGTTCTTTCAGCTTATTTAAACTTGAATGTTAAAATATTCGTCAACAACCTATGTATGAATTTAAAGTAGTTACATTTACTAGATTTCTGTTTTGCTTTTATAAAGATAGAGTTTTAGAGTATACTTACCTCCTGTCTGCGTTTGTTTAGGATCCTCCTCATGTATTCGAGGTGTTTTTGTATTCATATTACAGATATTTTCATTCCCTTATTTATTTAATTGAGTACTATTATTTTACCAGTTTGCGAGTAACTGACACTTCAACGAAGCAGTATTTTTTAAGTCAAGTATCCCTCGTTTTAGGTACCTACTTAAACAAAAGGTAATGAAACTAATAAAATATCTCATAACGTGAAAGATTAATAGAAAGAGTGTGCCGACTCACGTATGGTTTTGGTAATACCTAAGTCAATATAGTACCAACCCGCAGCTGTATGTGATCCTTTATTTGCCTACATTACGTTACTTTACTCGTATTTACATACATCCGGAACAGAAATAATTAATGGCACGAGGATAAACGTGCTTTCTTTTCCATGAGCATTCGGAAAAGGCCTTTTATCACATGTATATTAAATAACATTAAAATTAAGTGAAGCTCTTTGAACTCATTTCGGAGACCTTGTTAGAATAACCTTAAAACAATCAGGAAAATGGAGCTCAAAATGACCGTACATTTATACAATTGCGCGGACCCATTTTATTTAACTGTGACAGCGGTAAATTATATTACATTCGGATCAAGGTGATTAATGCGATTTCTATTTTACTTATAGGTAAAACTCTTAGGTGCATTTTAAGTGTGGACTATTCTGGGACTATGTGTAATTTCTTATAGTATTCTCGTAACCGATCATTACATAAAGACACATCTAAGGTTTTAACATAATGAAGAGTAGGTAGGCACTTACTTCGCTGCGCTCTTTGTCGCGGGACATACCGCGGTTCGTTGCCACATTGTAGGGTCAGTTGAACAGTTGAAGCTCCTCAAGTTCTACTCAAAATAAGGTTTTGGTGTAAATGAGAGAAAGACTTATGAATCCATTCGGTATCTATCCAAATATCTATTTGTCTGTCTAATATATACTTATCCTTTCCCTTTCATTCTTCATTATAGTTCGAGAAAGACCAAATGATCATGTGTCAATGTGGCAATAGAAGTCACAGCTGAATGAAATAGCTACATCGACATCTTTTTCCGAAAAAAAAAAAACATTCTTCGGAACATTAGACATGACATGACACACATAGAATGACGGCTACACTGGTTATAAAGAAATGATATACCTATTTACAATCAACATCAGTCTGCAATTCTGTAAATATGAACTCGTATCCTTTGTCTCTATAGTTCTCAGCTGGTCTGTTTCCTCAGGCCATGCTAGAGAGTATAACTAAATACTTATGATCATGCGCTCGTACGCTCAGCATCAAACGTAGTTAGTAAATTTTACTACTGGCTTATGTAAACAAGTGCGAGTCGGACTCGCGCACCGAGGGCTCCGTACAAACACTTTCCATCCCTAGGTGGTTAAGTTAAGTTTGCACCTGGTATGTATAGCGCCCCATATAAATTAGGTGCAAAGTTAGGTATTAATAGGTATTAAAAAAAAACTACTTACTAGATCTCGTTCAAAACTATTTTCGTTGGTAGTTTTTATAGTAATGTACATCATATGTTTTTTTTAGATTTTTCATTTTCTTATTTTAAAAGTTAAGGGGGGGGGACCAACTTTTTTCCACTTTGGAAGCGTCTGTCACGCAAACTATTCGGTTTAGAAAAAAAATGTCTTAGAAACCTCGATATCATTTTTTTTTTTTTTTTTTTTTCCTTTTGTATTGCAATACTGTCTCTCTAGGACTTTCAGCAATTGGTTAAGTAGTTACTGCTTTGACTTGAGGAGCACGTTATCCAGTGGCAACGGCTCTATATGTATCTTTACAGTAAGTCTCTAGGGGCTTTTCTTTTCAGGCGAGTGAATTTCGTTTCTTCTTGCATCAGCTGCGTAGCAAGTATGTTCGGGTGATTGTTAAGCCTTTGCTTATAAGATTTCATGGAGTTGTTTATCTCTTCTTTTACAGAGCAAATTTTTAGGTCGTGGTGTAACTGTTCATTGGTTATGAACCATGGGGCGTTTGTTACCATTCTGAGGATTTTAGACTGGAATCTTTGCAAGATTTCGATATTCGAGTTTGAAGCGGTTCCCCATAGTTGGATACCGTATGTCCAGATTGGTTTGAGGATGCATTTGTACAATAGCACTTTATTCTCCATAGATAACTGGGATTTCCTTTCTATTAACCAGTACATTTTCCTTAGTTGTAGGCTAAGAGCTTTTCGTTTTGTGAATATGTGTTTTTTCCATGTTAAGCGGCGATCAAGATAGAGGCCAAGATATTTAGCTTCGTCGGCCTGGGGTACTTGAACTCCATTGAGTAGCACAGGAGGGCAGGTAGCATGCCTTGTTGCAAAAGTTACTTGTACTGATTTAGACTCATTTGCTTTTATGCGCCACTTTTGTAGCCAGTGTGCTATATTGATTAAGCACTGCTGTAATTTTTTACTGGCCTCAGATGGATCTTCGTCTGTGGCCAGAGCTGCTGTATCGTCAGCAAAAGTGCCAATTATTACCCCATCAGTCAGAGGTAAGTCAGACGTGAAGAGGAGATATAGTGTCGGACCGAGGACGCTGCCTTGAGGCACGCCAGCGTGGATTTTATGTAAATCGGTCGAGTTGGATCCGCAATTTACAGAGAAAGACCTGTCTGTAAGGTACGACTTAAGAAAAATATAGTAGTTTGACGGGAGAAGGTTCTTGATCTTATATAATAGTCCCAAATGCCATACTCGGTCAAATGCCTGTGATATGTCCAGGAAAGTAGCACTGCAGTATTTCTTTTCTTCATATGCCCTATGAATTACTTCCACCAGCCTGTGGACCTGTTCTATAGTACCGTGTTTGTCCCTGAATCCAAATTGGTGGTCGGGGATTAATTTCTCTTGAACAATTATTGATTTGAGCCTTTTCAGGAATAGGGTTTCCATGACTTTAGATACTACTGATAGAAGACTGATGGGTCTGTAGGACGATGCGTCCTCGGGGGACTTTCCCGGTTTTAATATCATAATAATTTTGGCAAGTTTCCATGGCTTTGGGTAGATACCTCTTTTTAAGATACAGTTAAATAACTGGGTCAGGAATGCTATTGCTTCTTTGGGGAGTTCACGCAAGATTTTGGCTGTAATCAGGTCATTTCCTGGGGCTTTATTTTGCTTTAGGTTTTTAATTTCTGTCACCACTTCGTTAATTGTGATTTTTTTAATAGGCAAATCAAGTTGAAGAGGTTCTTCAAGATTTTGAAGTATTTCGTTATCATCTGATGTTGTTGTACGTGAAGTGCTGTTCGGTATGAAAACTTCGTCCAGGTGAGAGGCAAAGACTTCTCCTTTCTCGGCATCGCTTTTAGCCCACGTGCCATCTTTTTTACGTATTGGTGGCTTAGAAGTAATTGGCCTTTTGAGATTCTTTGTAGCTTTCCATAACGAGTAGTCAGTGGCTGCTGTGGCATCTAGATTTCTTAGATATTCCTGTACGCTGTTGTTCCTTTCAGTGCTCAGTACTTGTTTCAGCTTTGCTGTCAGGTAGTTAAATATTTTCTTGTCTCTGTGGTAACGAGTTGTTTGCCATTGTTTACGGGCCCGTCTTTTCTCTGTAACAAGTTCCCTAATGAGCTTTGGTGTATAGGGTTTGCCTTGTGTTACGGTTGTAGGCGTGCTGTTACGCGCTGCACTTTGGACGCATTCGTTAAAATGATCAACTGCTATCCCGATTTCATCTTCAGTTTTTAGTGGTAGGTTTTTTTTTAGAGAGGCATTTACTAAGGTGCGAAAGGTCTCCCAATTGGTATTTTTGCAGTGAAGCCTAACTGGCAAATTAGTTTCCATAAATTTCTGACAAACCTCTACAAACACGACACTGTGATCCGACGATAGATCATCCGAGGATATGCAACTTAAGTTTTCGGGGGGATACCTTTTAACACGCAGAAGTCTACCAAGTCCGGTATTTTTTTTGGGTCTGTTGGCCAATACGTTGGTTCTCCACTTGATACGACGTTGAGTTTTAGTTCCTTGAGGGCAGCTTGCAGCTGTCTACCTTTTGGGGTTGTTAGTCGCGATCCCCAAAGTGTATTTTTAGAGTTGTAATCGCCACCAGCTATAAATCTTGTGCCAAGTGTTTTAAAGAATTGTACGTATCCTTCTTTTTTGATGGCGTGTTTGGGTGGTGAATATACCGCGGTTATTGTCAGATGCCCCCGAACGTCTTCTACAACGACATTTGTTGCTTGGATTTCTGCAGTTTTGTGGGCTTTCGCCTCGTAATGACTAATGTTATTCTTTATTAACACAGCTGATCCTCCATGCGCCTTACCATCGGGGTGCATTGTATGATAAAATGTGTAGCCTGGTATTTTTATATAACTTTTATCGGTGAAGTGGGTTTCCGAGATGAGAAATATGTCTACTTCATTTAAACTTAGAAATGTCCTAACTTCTAGGACATGTTGTGAGAGCCCATTGGCATTCCATAAGGCTAGTTTTAATTTATTGAATTTGATATTTTAGTCATGAACTCTAAGAGAAGGTTAGTCATAGTTGTTACTTGCTGCATCAATTGTCTCATTGTGTTTAACATTTCTTTCAAGTCGCAATTATCTGCTTGCATTTGTGTGTTGTTCTGTTGGAAAGTTGTACTATTTCCTTGTTGTGGTGGTTTCAGTAGAGCTTCTTTATAGTTCACGTTGTTTCGATCGGTCGGTCCATTGTGGGGATCCGGGTGGTTGGAGTTTGAATTAGGTTCCGTATTAATTTCACTATTGGGTCTGGTTTTGATTCTTTGGTTTTGCTTTGGGAGTTGAGGAGGATACTTGACTTTTAGAAGTTCTTTGTATACAGGACATCCTTTATGGTTTGCTGGGTGAGGTCCTTCACAAAGGATGCACTTGGCGGGACCCGACCTATCCTTGCGTTGGCAAGCTGATGACGCGTGATCTCCTGCGCATTTGATACATTTCGGCTGTCTGTAGCAAAATTTTTTTGTGTGTCCATACTGTTGGCAGTTACCACATTGTGGGATATCCTTTTTAGGCCTAGGTGGTTCTATTATTATTCTACAATGCAGTAGGTTTTTAATGTCGTAGATAAGCTTATTTTTCTCGTGTTGCTCAATTTCAACAAAGAATATTGGTAGTGGTTTCTTGGTGATTCTTTGTTTCACATTCCAAATGTTAGTCACTTTGTGTCCGTTGTCAGCTAGTTCTATTTTGATATCATCAAGGTTGGAGGAGGGGTGTAGGTTTTTAATGACAGCCTTAAAGGATCTTTCATTTTTTGGCTTGTACGTGTATAATTCGGTACCTCTCTGCACTAGATTATTTCTTATATTCTTGTATAGGTCGATAGTTTTAGGCTGTATTCGGACTCGATCATTTTTCAGTATTTTTAAAATGTAACCATCTTCCGCTATTTCATCTAGTAGTTTTAGTAGTGGTTGGATGTTACTGACTCTATCCACATACAGTGGTGGTGGTTTGAATTCGGGTTTTACAGTTGGAGTTATTTCATCTTGGCTGTCATTGTCAAGCTCAAGCTCTGAGAATCTGTTTGAGGTAGGGACCGCTTGGCTCAGCCAGTAGGTGTCAAGCTTCCTTTGTTTTTGTGTGGTATTTTTTTCTGGGCTGTTACGGGAACGCTTCCCACTTGGTGCTGGTGTCCATGATTCTTCTTCCTTATCCTTTAAGTCTCCCATGTTGCTTAAGGATTGAGATCTAGTTCGGTTGTATAAGCCCGGATGGAAGAGCTGCTGGGTGAGCGATTTACCAGCTGGTTTTTCAGCTTTCGAGTTTGGGTGTATTGGGTTGTCAGTTAAGGGGGTTTTTGGGTTTAGGGTTTCCATTTTGTTCCCACGAGTAGGGTCGATAAAGAAGGTCGCACACGGGGTGACGCCCATTCCCGAGTGAAGGCACTATACAACAACGTTGGCCAGGTCCATTGAGGTAGGCACTGAGGACTGATTACCTATCAGCCATTCATCCTTTTGGCGTGTTTCCCACCGTAGGATTAGGGTTATTGATTATCGAGGGTAACGCCCCTCTTGGCCCAGGCGGTGAAGCCAAGGCCCCCATTCTCGCGAAACATGACCACGAGGTGACGGGTAGCATTGATCATTTCCTATCAACACTGGAAAGACTTGTTAGGTCTGGTAGGTCAGGGTAGTTACCGCCGCCTGATACTCGGCGTTGTTATTGTTACTCGTTTCGCACCACCCAGGGGACACGTGTAGGGTGGGTCTAGGAGAAGCTGGTAAAACCTACGGACGCGAGTAACATCATCCCCGATATCATTTTTGAAGACCTATCCATAGAGATACCCCACACGTATGTGTTTGATGAAAAAAAAATTTTTGAGTTTCTGTTCTAAGTATGGGGAGCCCCCAATATTTATTATTATTTTTTTATTTTTGCATCAAAATCTTAATGCGGTTCACAGAATACATCTACCTACCAAGTTTCAACAGTATAGCTCTTATAGTTTCGGAAAAAAATGGCTGTGACATACGGACGGACAGACAGACGGACAGACAGACAGACATGACGAATCTATAAGGGTTCCGTTTTTTGCCATTTGGCTACGGAACCCTAAAAAGGGATGTAGACGATTTTTTTTAAGACGTCAATCGATCCCATTTTTTTTAGGATAAAATGTCTGGGACTAAATACATTTATAGTTAGTGCTCTAAGCGTCAGATATTACTGATAAAGTTCAAATTTCCTACAGTTCCAACAGCCTACAGAACGCCAAACAAATGGCTAGCCGGGGCCGGGCCGTCAATGCCGTCATCTCCCGGTTTCAACCTAAGTTGCTATTATATGACAAGTCATTAGTATACTTTTGTTGAATAGTGAGGATTAAAAAAACAATTTCAAATTAGCTTATGGATTAAAAAATATGATAAAGCCAAAGCACTTTAAGTATTTTGTTCTGGGTTTCTTTATTTCATTATTCCATGTTGTTTTTTTTTTAATTTCAATTCCTATGGTATGTTGTATAATTCAACATCAGTCTGCACCCCTATGCATATTAAAATTGTTAGCTACTTTTGATGCTGACCCAAGAAAATTACGGGAAAGCAATCTTATTTAGCAATCGTTACGGGATGAGCGCGCGACCGCCTGCACTCTTGCCACAAGTGCTTGCTTTATGGCGCCAGGGCTGTGCCAACAACGCTGTTTACTTTTTGCACTTGGCACTTAGCTTACTCGTACCTGATGTCGCGTAAATCTTGTTTCTTGGCAGAGGGAATAATGGACATTTAAACAAAATAAAGAAACTTACTGCTGAAATAAATGAATGATCTTAGGTACTGTTCGACAACGTCACATAATGAAAGTTGGTAGAATCAATGTTTTTTATGCAGAGATAATATTCTTAATTTATTTTAACTTGCTATTTTAAGGTAGAACATTCAATAAGGTAAGTTATTAATTGGAATGTACGAGCGACAGTACCATCACAAAGGTCTGATACAGATAGATCACGGCATTTTGCTAAAATGAAGGTTTTTCATTTATTTATCAAGCAAGATGCAAGATTTATCATTTATTTTTGGATTTTAAAACTAATGTTAAATTTCCGCACTTGAGAGGCATAACACTGTAATTGCCTCCGTACCTTAAGGAGCAAAACACTGTAAGTGCGAATACATAAACTTGCAGGAGGACTTAAAGTGTTATGTTTGTACGGACTTGTGAAACGTGTATATATCTCATTATTTTTAATATTAAATTTATTGAACCATTGACAGAAAGATCAAAGCACAAAGAAAAATTGAAACCTGGCGGAAGAGACTGGGAATCGAACCCGGTACCTCTAGATAAGGTAAGGTAAGACTAATGTGTAAAGCCTTCAAAATGTATAATTGGGTGGTTTATACGTATATATTGATGATAAGGTGAAGTTATTATAGTTATTTGTTATGCAAGGCTGCAAAGTTGTTATTTGGCGCGAGTGTTGAAATTGAAAGCTGACCGAGCGAAGGAATCTAAGGTTGAACCATGAGCGAAGCGAATGGTTCAAAGATAGATTCCTGAGCGTTGCGAAGCTTTCAAGACACGAGAAGCTAAATAATTTTGCAGCCATGCGGAACACACAACTTTTCACCTCACTACAGCGAGGAAAATGGAAGTTCAAGAAAAACAATTAAAACATAAAAATAATCATATTTAATTTTGCCTTCTATTTAGCACAAAAAATTTAAAACATTAAAACACACAAATCCAAACCAAATAAATACGAGAGAAGCACACGTATTAAAAATATGGCCGTAATTTGTATTATCGTCGTGTATATTTTATCGTTGAGTTTTTCTTAAGCACTGTTATATTATATTTGTATTTGAAACTACTTGACACATTCGTTGTGAATGTGGGAGAATGGCATTCTGGCAAGGATTAGTTGGCCACTCGGAAGTATTTTCCATAACACTTGCTTTGGAAGTTATTGGACGATGGGATCCGCACAAGATTATTTCGGCTTTATCTTCTTTAAAAACGCCAATAGTTTCGGTAAATTACTTATTGTCTCCAAATATTTATAACAAATCCTTTTTCGGTTTAATGCAGGCTTTTAGCATTGAATAAATACTCCAAATTGGGCTTAACTTTCTTGTTTTCCATATTTCTATAAAGTAAGACAACAGTATGTATTCTCCACAGAAGCAATTTACGTTGTATACGTGAATTGTGAAAACTTCCAACTTTTTAATTATTTATTTTTTTCTCGGGTGCGTTCAGAAATTACACTCTTATGTTCCAACTTTTATAACGAATAAATATTAAAATTTGTGATGTATTTAATATATTTACTAGTCAAAATATTTAAATGAAACTGAAATACTTACTATTAATATATTTAAACATATTCTTCAACATAAAATAAAGTGTAGAAAAAATAAAAACTTAAAAATCTGTAACCACAAACCAGGTTTCTGGACGTGTTATTATAGGTGTTTTTTTTTAAAGAAGTATTCAAACGTACATATGATTTTAGCCGGCCAGACCAGATCGCCCTTTATTAGCGTGCGTTGATTGGTTATTCGAAGATTTATCGACTGATGAAATCAGTCACGCGTTGAAGGAGTCTTAAATATAAAAAAGTTACATGCACCACAGAGAATCAAAATCGTCGTGTTCGAAATTCAAATGACTTTTGCACGCTAGCGGATAAAATAGACTTTTGCACGCAGATTTCGCCCTATAAACGGAGGTTTTCCGAGCGAATGAGGTGAAAAGGTTATTTGGTTTGTTAACATCCTTTGCCTTTTGTATAGAACACGAGTTTAGGGTTTAATTAAAAAAAAAATACAATAAAGCACGATACATAAGAGTTACAAATTCGTTGAAATTTTAAATAAATGTAAAAAAAAAAACAATTTTCATTTAACGAATATCTTCAAGTTACACAATCAGGCTTTAATCCGAAAACATTAAACAGAAAACAAGTAAACGAGTTTTCATTAATGCCTTAAACATTTTCCGAACAATACCAATTATTTTGGGTCCATTATATCTACATTTAATATTTCATTTGGGTGTGACACGCTGTCAGTAAACTCATTTTCTTTCAAATTAAATTCTATTCGCGAGATATATAAAATACGAGAAAAATTTATACATTACCTAAGTAGATTTATTGAAGTTTGTTGCTCGATAATACCCACCCAAAACCCTTTTACACCAACAAAAATAACGACGTGCTGTCCTTCGGTGCAAATCATGTTTCTATATACATATATATGTTTAGCTTATACGTTGTCTGTCAATCACTGTTCTGAATGTTACTAAATACTTGATATCCGCTACACATTATATGAGTATTAACTTATCGCTCTGCTGGGTATAAAAATAAGTTCGTGTATAAACTGTTCAAAGCGCCGCTGCTGAAACTCACGTTTTATTTACTAAAGTGATGTACTAGTCAGTTCTGTACCCTTACCACGAGTTTACAGTGACAGTACTCGCTAGCGAGTGCGTAAACGATTTGTATGGAGTATTGTAGTTCTACAAAGTGTCTGCTAGGGGCGATTGTGTACACTGTGGCTAGCGAGTACCGTCTCGTTACCATGAGGTAAGGGTTCTCCTATATACGCGACAACCCTACTTCTCCCGTCAGCTACGGCGACAACTTGGACATTGACGTATCTAAGATTATTTTTCAGGTAGGGCCTATGGGTAACCCAAAATTCTGGAGTGGGCACTAGACCATATTGCGGTGGGCACGGATCACGCCGCCCACCCCCGTAAATACGCCAATGCCGTTGGAGGCAGCGCATAATCAACATAATGCATTCAGCCGCCGGATAACTAGCGCCGCAAACATGTAAAGGTTACTGATGTAACGACATTAAAATTTACATGTTATTTCTGGTACCTTTGTTAAATCGCCTTAGTTATGTTTATTGTTTACTGATTGTAAATACAACGGTTTAGGAATCATATTAGTTAACTTTTGTCTTTTAAATGCCTAATAGACTTACGCAATAATATTAAGTATTGATTATCTTAATTTAGTTTATTTATTCTTATCCATGGCGAAAAATAAAGATAGACTGTAAAATAAAAACAACGACTTTTAATATTGTGTTAACCTATTTATCGAATTTTAATAATGAAAATTAAAATTTGAATGGTAAAAATATTGCAATGAACCTCATCATCGCGTCCCTACTTTCACTACGCTGATTGAAGCGTTGCAGCGGACAAAACCAACACATCCCGCATTCAATGCATTCATCCCGGCGACCTAATTAATGACACCGAGAACATCGTACTCGGGATTTGTCAAAGCAAGGAGTAGACTAGCAGGATGTTGCCCAGGTTCTATTTACGTTTGAATTAAAGGTTATCAAGCTATCAAGTTACATATTACACAGATGTCTATAGCGTGAAAAAGGTGGGGATTGCCAATAAAGTTTAGTATGAGTGGTAATGATAATAAAAAAACGACTAAGTATGAAAAACACGATATAAAAAATCTGTGCATATTCTTCTTAACTAAGGTTGACTGGTAGAGAATGCATTAAGTCCACCTATTGTACGTTAAGTTTTTCTTTTATGAAATAAAGTTTAAATTTTAAGTAAGTAACGGAAGATACGCGTAAACAAGTACATAAATGCCCACATATTATACTCTGCCCTATATCTACCCATTCGCCCACATCGTTCCTCCACGGATCTCCAAACATGTCCACATGCATTCACATACCGGAGAATTGAAATACCTTTTGAAATCCTAGTAGGGCTGCCAAACCCCGGATTTTGGAGCTCAGAACCCGGACGGGCGGACATGCCCATATTTTTTTGTACCTACTTACTGAGTAAAATAAAAAATCAACCTTCATGCAAGAAAGGGAGGAAGGAAAGACTTTCATCATTCTTAAAATCTTGTTCGACTGTAGACGGATTGGTAGTTTCATGATGATAAAAGTTGCCGTCCACAAACGTGGCCCGTATCACGAGCGACCTAATTAACGTCTCTCGACGTGCGTGAAAATGTTAAACCCGGACTACAAATAAAACGCCGCTCGGAGGTCCCCCGGACGCCCTCTAAACTAAGACGTATCCGGGGAAACCCGGACGGATGGCAACCCTAGAGATCCGAGGGCTATTGATACAGCGAAACGTTAGTGCGCCTGGACTCAAGCTATTTTCCATTCCAACCATGGTATTACACCTGTTACAATTGTGTTTATAAGGTACATCATGGACTCTGTTAAGGTACTATAGCTTATTTAACTTAATCAAAAGAAACAACAAAATGCAAAAATTTTACATTCGTTAATGTGGACATACTACGTTACTTTAAATATTTCATGAAACTCTAAACATACTATCATATTTGTTTATTAATAAATGTGCATGAAAAAATAAATAGAGAAGTTTAAAGTAAAGTAAAAAGTGAAAATTCGCGTTTTCTTTTATTAAAACCTCTCTACAAGAGAAACGCGGGCAGGAAAATAAGTGATTTAGCATAATGCATTTACCCCCCCGGGACTCGTCGGGGATGTAAGTGCCACTTGACTTCCGGCTCCGGAGCGCCGAATGACTAATAGAAAAATATCATTCCTCTTCCGGACCTTAGCTTTTGAATGAATGGTTTTAATCCTAAAATGTGGTCCTCGAAGTATAGAATAATTATCATCAATTTTGTGAAGTTTTACCCCAATTCGAAAAGTAAAAGTTGATAAAGGACGACAACCGATATATTGTTAAAGAGGTATTAGGTGTGGTATAAGTACTTATCTAATTTATTTCACGTCTTAGGTTTTAAACAAAATAAAAACGCAACTCCTTAGTGATAAGTTCCTTGTACACATGTATTGTTTTTGAGTTTTAGTCAATATTGTTTTTATGTGCAATAAAGGGTTTAGGTACCTACACATATACACACATGCAATATGCATGCATAAAACACAATATAAGGGCCCAAGCTACGGGTGTTTAGGACTATTAACACACTTTTAGATAAGTAGTATTGTTATTAATTGCATGCATACTGAGTCGACCGCTTATCTTAGACCCATTAAATATGTACTTAATAGTTACCATCACAAACAACAAATATAAAGATACTCGTACAGTTACATGACATTGACCGGGAGTTTAACAGGAGGAAAGGAAATACCAATCCTCAGAGACCTGTCGTGTAATGAATTAATAGATACCTTAGTTCGTAACTTAATCAACATTAGTGATCAGTCCGAATCAATATTGTATCAAGGCCCCGGGAACAATACGTTCGGAACAATGACTATATTTGGATCATTATCGGCGCTGATTGATTTTCGTTCCAAAACGCCATTCGCTCTATTTATATTGTCTCAGGTTAATTTAATTAGATGAAGTCCCAGTTCAGCCTTGAGATAATTGGAGTTATTTGTTTCGTTTACGGTTGTAAGATATTTATTAAAAGGTTAAGTGCGAGCCCTGGGGGAAAAATATTCGTCGAGTCACTTACTAGGACAGGCCCACTTGCACCAAAACTTCGAGTTAAATATATAACTCAGGGTTTACTAAGTCAGGGTTAATATGTTAAATTTTTAACTCATAGTTTTCGTTGCACCAATAGAAATTAAGTCCGAGTTAACTAACCCGAGGTTAATGTAACATTCATTCGCTCTATTCATATCCGACCAAATGTGATAGAATAAATGATGAATGATTTAAGTGTTGCGCTCTCTGTCACTCTACAGTACTTTGCATAAGTCTATTCCACTATGTCAGATTTGGAATGAAATTTCGTTTTTTAGCGTATTATATATCTGTATTAAATGTCAGTCAGGCGTCATTATTGTTTTTGCGCGAGTTGTGTCTGCTTTCTATATTTTATTATTTTGTTTTAAACTGCTAAAAATGGAAAACAAATCTCGTTTACGTGGCCCAAATTTTACAAATAGCGACAGATTACTGCTTTGTGATTTAGTAGCGAAGTTTAAGCATAAACTTGAAAACAAAAAACCAGTCGAAAAAGCATTGTCTGTTTGCGAGTAAAAATGATCCTTTTCTGCAATTTTTCTATTGTACAAGTCCGAACTAATGTATTTGATGATCTCTTCATCATGGGTTTCACAACGGTGTCAATAAAGCGTAAGACACGCAAGAGTCAGTGTGGTACTGCAGAACCGGTTGGTTGTGGTCTGCGGGTCTCCACACCGAGCAAGGCGCTGTACGTGTCGCGCCTGCATCACACTGCCACCGCTGAAGAAGTGACGCAGTATGTTCGCCAGAAAACCGGCTACTCGCTGAGGGTGTTCCAGTTGCATTCGCGCCACTACGTGCACTTCAGCTCGTTTGTAGTGCGCGTGCCGCGGCCGCTCCAGGAGACCATCGCGTGTGCTGATTTCTGGCCGAAAAGTGTCGTGTTTCGTCGGTTCCGGGGCAACCTACCAAATCCAACACCCGAGATGTTGGAACAACGGGGCCACGCCGTTTCGCCGTCAAAATAAACATTGTTCGGTTCATGACGCATTGGTGTAAACTGTAATGTTATGTAACCTGTTTTTCAATAAATAAATCATCATCAGACAACAACTATTCAATTATCATTATCCTGCACAAAACATAACAACATAACATAGCCTAAACTATACGTCAAGTCGATTTTGATACTTGTTTGACACTACTAACCCAGGGTTAATGACTTTAACCCTCACACATCGGCGGGTTAAAAAATTAAATTTTTAACTCAAGGTTTACTTCTAACTCTCGGTGGTGCAAGACGTACTAATTACTTAACCCTAGAGTAGCATTTAACTCCGAGTTAATTTTGCTAACCCAGCGTGGTGCAAGAATGAAAAATAAGTCGGCCTCGCGCACCGAGTATTCGGTACAAACAATATTACTATATCGAAGGGATGGGAGGGATTTGATGTCTTGATACCTCCATTCCTGAGAAAAAGGGCCTTGATAGACGGACGGGCGGAAAGCAGTGTGGTCCTATAGGAATTACGTTTTTCTCTCTGTAACTGCTGACTGTTTTCTGACTGTTTTTCTGACTGTCTGACTTCCTACAATTTAATGGAATGAAAACAGTAGGTATATCACGCGCATGCTGCCACTATGTCATCGGACACAGAGACAGCACCCGCTAGATGCTACAACTATTACACGGGTTTATGGGATCACTATTATCAATCATACAATGGCTCTGCCACGGATTCAAAGGATCCCGTAATCTTTGCTCTGGTCTGACACACCAAATTTGCTCTACTCTTTTCATCCAGTCCATTTCCCGTCTATTAGAGGGTTGGAGATAACGCAAGCCTGACTAGATGATGTGACTCGTCGTAAAACGAAGCATAAAATAGGTTGAGGTTTAGTATAGTATCAGATCAGATACCCTGGAAATGTAGCCTTAATATTCTTATTATTTTTGTTATGTAGAAAAATAAACGATTTAAGTACTGTTTTTATATTTTAATTTAAAATCTTAATTTATTGTATTTACTTACTTTATCTCACTTTATTATACCCTGAAACAATGTAACTCAATCAACCCGTCAGAGATTTAAAAATAATGGAGTTTGTTACGAGAATAAAACAGATTTAAGGATTTCCAAGGGAATACTTTTAGCAGGGAGAAATTAATTCACTTTTATAAGGAAGTTGATTGAAAGTTTTGTAGGTAACAATATTGAAAATATTTACTGTTCTAATTAATATGCTCTGCGGGCTTCCAAAATATACTTATATACGAAAATAGATGATAGATTTATACATACACTAGCGGCCGCCCGCGACTTCGTCCGCGTAGATTTTTGATGATGACAAAGATATTAAAATAGGTAAGTGAATTTTATTCTTAGTTAAAATGGTCTAGACATATTACATTTCAAACAGTGGCAGACACTGATATGCAATTGTTAAAGAATTTAAGAAGATTATCCAATTGGATTACGGTAATTGTTTGCAGGATGCTTAATACTTATTCCGTCAGTTACCTGATGCTTTTAATCTTTGGCAAAAATTACTCTGCAAGATAAATCGCTCGCGTCGCTCTATAGCTAGAAGCTCTCTCGCTCTAGAGTTAGAAAATGGAGATCTTAGTTATTATGAGTTAGATAAAAAAAAAGTTAAATATCGTATGGCTGTTAAAACAATCTTAAACTCAGCACCGGAAATCGAGAGATGGAGGCAGTTTAATGAAGGGTATCTCTTTCAATAATAATAAACTTTATTTCATAGCAATAATAAATAATGACCTTTTTTTCATAAGAAGGCAGCACTGGTTTTGGGGAGAACCGTTTGGGACGCCATACGGAGCGGACGCGTTTTCTTAGCCTCTGCCGATCTGTATTGGCATGGCATCGTAAAAACCCGGCCAAAACAATAGAGTCACGAGACAAAACAAGGCTCGACCAGATGTTTGCATGGCCGCCTGTTAACTTTTTACCGCGTGTAGGGTAGACTGGGTACGGTTGTAACAATTTTTCTTTTATCGCTCATATCATTGCTAAAACAGCTCTAAGAACTAAATACAACGTTACAAATTAAAGAATACTCTTTTGAGTTAACATTACATTTAAAATAAATATCATATATGCAGTAGTTTTTTGTCAGCAAGGCATCGTTCAGTTTGTGTGCCACTGTTACAATCGTCCCCATGCCGTGGACGGTTGTAACAGTGATGGGGGACGGTTGTAACATACCCAAAATAAACAAAAACAAGTGATATTAATGAGCTTTATTACAAAAAACCATCAAATTCAACAAAGTCAATACCGTAGGTACTTATTATTATCATCAACAGCAATTAAAAGATATTTAACAACAAATCAACAAAGTTGTCATAAACTTAATCAGAATCATTGTCATTGCAGTTAAGTCTTCATCCTCTGAAGATTCTAGTGGTGTTTCAGCCTTTCTCTTCTTTCCCTTCGCTGTTCTCTTCCCGGCTCTTTTAGGTGTCCCTTTTCTTATATTTCTGCTGTTTGCCGCAAAGACTTCCCTTTTTCACTTCATCGTAAGCATGTTTAAAGCACTCTTGATCATTTTCGCGTCTAGATGTATTCCAGACACTTTTTCTTGGCATCTATAATGAAAAAAAAACTTGTTATATCCGAAACACAAAACAAAGATTTAAAAAAATTTTACAACCTTACCCAAAAAAATTGTTACAACCGTACCCAACCCCCTCCTGTGCCAGTAAAACAAATCCACATTCGAAACAGCATAGCCTACACTCAAACTAACACTTGATTACACACCGTAAAAGTCTAGCAAATACCAAGAAAAATCAACGAAACGTAACATGCATTATTAATAAAGATAATTTGAAAAGAAATCGACCAAAAATACTTACTTTTGATGCACAAAGCACAATATAACCTCCTGAACGCGTATTAACCACGCGGACGGCACGGAGACACTAATAATCGTGTTCCTGCCTGTCCGCCGCGTCCCTTTCCCCTTGTACCCCTCACCCTCCCGTAGATAGTTTTGGAAATATTCGAGGTGTTACAACCGTACCCTGTTACAACCGTACCCAGTCTACCCTAAACGAATTCTCCGCGTAATATCTATTCTTGTCTTTCTTTCAAATATTTAGTTACTAAGTAGATAGCCTAGAGTCTGGTGCGTCTATATTACTCGGCCTATCTGTGAGTGTTGATCAAGTGTGTGCGGTTCCAAATCTGCAGTACCCCTCCGCCGCGCCGGCCACACCACAGCAGCTTAATTTGGTGAGACCGTTCCATTTTCTAATGCCAATTGCAATATTATTATACTCCTTGTCTATGCCGCCACAAGGAAAGCTAGGCGAGCCCAACGGTTTGAGTTTAAGCTAAAACCAGTACCAAGTTTAGATGGACATAGGGCCAAGCACGGCCCGTATAGTAACAATCTTTAACTAACGTCAATTATGCACCTTTTCTTGGAAATCAGGCCACACTTCATCAACCTCTACCTGTGGACCAGCGTAATATAATACGACCCAGCCGTCTCATGGTATTCGTCAGAACAACACCGGGAGTTGTTGTAAAATATATACAACAACTGTCATTTTTTGGAATCGTTAGTATTAATGTAGTTTTAGGTCCTAATCACTGTAATTTCCATTACTTAGGTACTTTTCCTACCCGAGGGACGTTCCTTTACTTTAGTATTTGTACTACTTTCCCATAAAACTTATATTTCTAACCGTAATTAAATTATATTAGGGCTAGTAGGTGATTGTGGACAGTTTATAATTCACTTAGTGAAATAACAAACTAACCTAACCTATCCGTCAGTTTACAATGTCACTGGTTAGTTTATATAGTCATGATTACTGTGGTGTTTAATCCTTTCATGTTTTACGACTATAATCGAAAGATTCCGACGTGCTTCTTGCTGATATGACCTACTTCGGTGCGAAGGTGTAATTAATGCCTGGTAATCTTGTTTAAGTAAGAAAGCTCTCTGTAAGGGACGAAGAGCTGAACGGCCAGCTAAATAATTATTCGTTTATATTTTTGTTCCAGTGTATTTTTTTGTATATTACACTATAATTATGCTCGTTACATTATGTAATACCAAAACTATACTAAAAGTCCTGCCTTAAATCGAATATTAACCAAGTGTAGTGATACTCATCTTGAATTTTTGCCGTAGGACTTAAATAGCATAGTTTGGGTAACTTACAAATATATATTAACCGTTCAACTGTAATAATTTCGTTAGAGGCTACGTAATGAAGAAATGCAATAGCTTGCAAGCAATAACATCCTAGAACAAAGAGGTCCCTTTTTTTCATGGCTCTTAAAGGCCAGGTCACTTTGTCCCGAACACGTGCGGACACCGCCAGCTAGCAACAATTAGCCATTGTCAAAAAAAAGGGACCCAACAAGAGTGCAAAGGGACCCATAAGTGCATCGCCGGCTCATCCATAACATTAAACTCAACTGTCTTCATTTACCACGGAAAATTTAACAATTCCCAAGGGATGCCTCCATTGTCTGTACCTACAAGGGCGATAGCAAACCAGTTGAAAATCGTGCTGATACCAATTTCGACCATCGATGGAGGTTCGAGGATTGCTCGCTAATCACGTCTTGTCCGACGAGAAAAATAACAGTCAAATCCAATTAGAGATTAATGGCAGTGTTTCAGACTTAATGTCTCCCGGTAACAAGGCTCCTGCCTTCGTGGAACAAATTGATAACACATTCGGAACCACTTTAGAAACGGATTTCAGGGTGGAGAAAATATGATTATATTTGCCGCCGTGGGTCTACGGTAAATATCTATGTGCATATGAATCATCAGCGACCACTACAATATATACACCCAATGCCAAATCTTCGTGTCTTCTACGACTTCGCGGAGCTCCGTCCACTTCAACAGTCCTGACACTGAAGCATCATTGATTCAACAATCCAGGTCTGACCAAACCACGACCGATGTAATGCGCAGCTACCGATTAATTGACGCACAACCTAAAATAAACTAAAAACGCATGCTATCACGCTACCTCACAATAATAGCTATGGTAAAGAAATATCAAAAGGAAGTGAACCGTCATGAAACGGCCATAACCACGATGACACACGGTGAAGAAGAATGTGTCTAATAAGAACCCAATATGGGGCGAATCCAACGAGAACTCATACAGGCATCAAATAAGACCCCGCCATAGAACTTGATTTGGCTCGCGACCAATTATCACTAAAGAAACTTCAAGAAGTTACCTAAAAATACGTCCACACACACGCAATATTATCTGAACCCTAACTTTAATCTGGATTATACCGTTGAAGGAAAGCAAAAGCAAACTTAATTCACTAGAGTAATCAGCCAGAACGAAGTAATATTATCCCCAGAACATGGACCCGACACGGTCACTTGGATGAAAAATCTAAAATAGATAGAAACAGACACGGAATCAAAACTGGAGGATAATTACATACAAATAGCGACGTCTCAGCGACATCAACCTACAACACAAGAACTTATCCTACGTGATAACTGGAAACTTTGGACGACGAGACGCAGTCCACTATCCTTCCCTGTATATATTTACACAACTATCTGTCTATTTCCTTTCTCGCTCGATGCTAGTATTCTTGTCGGATCTCTCCCGTCGGTCCTCATCCTGACTGCAAAATAACCTACACTCCCAACCTGTAAACTTCTGGCTCCCCGGTGCCTCGGATAGGAGGGCCAGTTGATCTTACCGGAGCGGCAAAAGATGGAGGGGAACACGAGAGGACCCGGATACGTGCCCTGTCTCAGAACCGAAAGCTCCGGCCAGGGAATGTTAAGGTTTCTATACTACCCTGAACGACTTTCGGTATTGTGCCAGTATGCGCTTCTGAGTCATTTCGCTGAGCTTCTTTGTCTTTCCCTCTCTTGCATGCTCAACGCCTCCGCGTCCTTGCAGCAGAACTGCTGGCTGGGTGTAGTCACCGAAACGAAACGAAACGAAACGAAGAAGGCAGCACTGGTTTTGGTATACGCCGGCCTGGCTATTACACGAAAAGAGTGGTGTGGCGGAGTTCCCGAGGCCAGCCAAAATGTTTCTCAATGGTCTAGAAGCTACCCCAGTTATTAAAAAGGCTAAAAATATTGGTACTACTAACGCCATCTATCGACAAATAGCTTTACTATTAGCAGTTGTAAATCAAATGATAACATAAGATATTATTATACTTTGTCATTTATCAAATGAACACCAAATAACGTGAAAACAGGTAAGTAATAATTGAAAATGTCTTGAAAAACCATTCAATCCGTACATTAACGCCAACTACAACAAAATGACTACCCTACTACTAAAACCTTCAATCTTTTTTAACCCCCGTAGGGATAGAATTTTATTAAACGCTGAAATTACTTTTTTGTACTTTAATAAGTTATTCATTCTACAAAGTTTCAAGTCTCTAGCTAAAAAATAAAGTTTTCCCCATACAAACTTTGCATCCCTTTTTAACACCCTTAGAGGTGAAATTTTCAAAAACACTGATAGTACTTTATTTTTATTCTAATAAGTAATCTTTTTACAAAGTTTTTGGTCTCTAGCTCAAAAAAAAAGTTCCCCCCACACAAACTTTGCACCCCTTTTTAACCCCCTTAAAGGTAAAATTTTCCAAAACGCTGAAATTATTTTTTTTGTATTGGATTAAGTAAGCTTTCTACAAAGTTTCAAGTTACTAGTTCGAAAAATAAAGTGTCTCCCATATAAACATTGCACCCCTATTTAACCCCTTAGGGGCGAAATGTTTGAAAACGCTGAAATCACTTTTTGTGTTTTTTAATAAGTAATCTTTTCACAAAATTTCAAGTCTCTAGCTCAAAAAAAAAGTTTACCCCATACAAACTTTGCACCCCTTTTTAACACCCTTAGGGATTGAATTTTTCAAAATTGCTTCTTATCTCTAGCCCACGTTATAAAAGTAACCTACTGTGCAAAAATCAACTCTCTAACATTAGTAGTTTCGGCTGTGCGTTGATGAGTCAGTCAGAACTTCTTCTTTTATATATATAGAAGATTAAATGAACATGTACCAAAATCCTACACAATTGAGAATATTAGGTACGTTTCAGAAAATGTTTGAATTCATTATTATATACTTACTTTTAAAGTATTTGTGACATTGACAGTATTTTTTTTATTTGCTTTACTTATTCCATGTATACCATAGTAATGTTAGTTCTAAAAAACTCTATCTAATAAACTATACGATGTAGAAATTAACCAATCGTCTATTCTGAATCCAAATATATACCGGGTGTTTCCTGTAATAGGAGCGATAAATTAAAACATAGATTCTTCGCTTGAAACTGGACAACATTTAATAAGCAACTTCTGAAAATAACGTGTATTAAATGACATTTTGTAGAATAATGTTCAGACAAAGAAGCAATGTATTGCGAAATGTCCGATATTAGTAGAGTGACAGTGACAGCTATGTCAATGCTCAGGGAATGTCAACGTTGGACGACATACATTGAAAATACTAATAAACTTTAGAAAACTGACTTTTTTTTAAAGTTGCTGAACAAATGTTGTTCAGTTTAACGAGTAAAATCTATGTTTTAATTTATTGCTCCTATTACAGGAAAACCTGGTATATCTAATAAATTTATGTGTCATGCTCGAAATTTATATAAACAGAACAAAAATAAACGGAATATAAAAAGCCAGTTACTAAATACGTAAAATATTGTATAGCTATGTGTCCCGTCCCAAGTGTCCCAACCGGCTGCTCAATCCTGTACCCTACAGAGTGAATGATTTGTACGTGTAAATCGTTTACGGAGTCGCTAGCGATTACTGTCAGTGTAAACTCGTGGTAAGGGTACTGTACACAAGACAGCCACTTGGTTTACGACGCGTTATGCGACGTAAAGTCGTGAGCATTCCATTCCGCAAACTTTGTCAGGCCTCTTTACAAATGGTACAAAGAGTTTCATGGCTTTTTTACTGCTTTGCACTTGAGACAGCCGTGAGGAAGCGGTCGGGGTAGGAATGAATGAAATGATATTAAATAAATAAATAAATAAATAAATAAATAAATATCGGACAACCTCACACAAATCGATCTAGTCCCAAATTAAGCTCAAGAAGGCTTGTGTTATGGATACTAGACGACGATATACGTACTTATATAGATAAATATATACTTAAATACATAGAACAACCATGACCCAAGCACAAATATTCGAGTTCATCACACAAATATTTGCCCTGGCCGGGATTCGAACCCGGGACCGCCGGCTCAGTAGGCAGGTGTCTACAAACCGAGCCAAACGCGTCGTCAAAAGATATTGACCAGAATCATTATTGATCCTATTTTTATGGTGATACCACATAATATCTTATTCATATAATTATAGATACAAAGGATAAACGATGCGTACAGTGAATAATTGCGTTCAGAACATTGGTTAAAACAGAAAAATACAGAGGGCGCCTTAAAAAGCTGAATAAGAAGGCATTATGTAGCTAGGTGAGTGCACTGCTCCAGTCAAGCGGAGGTCGTGGGTTAGATTCCCACTAGTACTTCAGTGGATTGCTTAAAAAAAATTACCTTCTTATCCTTTGATATCACAGACCATTAAGAATACTATTTGATATAAATAAATGTTTCTTATAAATCGAAGTCGACATCAATAAAATATATTATGTATTATTAGGTGCAAAATGTGCAAATGTAGCGTAGGAATATAATAACTGACAGCTAATTGTTTAGTGAGTGACATTGCGAATGAGACATATGTAATTGAATTATGGCTCTGTTAATTATTGTATTAGACTTAATAATGTATTTAATAAAAATAAATAAATAGGAGGTTAATACATAGCTAGCGAACTCCTGCTGAGTAAGGTTATGCGCATTATTATTTTATGGGCTCGAGAAAAAAAACGATCCTAAAATTAATTTGCGACCGCTCGAGGACAAGCTGCGAGGAAAGGACAAAAAAGGTCAATTCCATGCAATTACATTAGAGAGTAATCCGCTTGTATTGTCGACTTTCTCGGCCTTGCAGGATGCCTGAGGGCTATATTGTTTTTATTTTAAGTCCCTACCTATTCATTAACGAGCCTTTTTCAAGCGGCTTTGTTTACTTGAAGTATTCTTCTCCCTAATAATATATTACTCCAGACACTAAGTAATATATTATTCCAGGAGAAGACTTCAAGTAAACAAAGCCGCTTGAAAAAGGAAAGATTCCAGACACTATCTAGTGCAAATACTTAACAGTAAGAATAAGTGTGGATCTTCTAGTTCTAGTATTCCGCCTATCAATAGTTGAGAACCTATCACTCCAACTCGTAGTACGAACACGTTACTTAAGGTTACCATTGTTTTATTTATTTATTTAATCATTTACTAGCTATTTACTTTTAACTGATTTTATATAGGGTGACATACCTATAGGTAGTACTATATCTATATACTCGTATGTAGGTAAAACAATATAACCGTAATCGGTGAGTACGAATTTATTAGTTTAAAATCATATGCACTATGTTTGAAATGTATGAAATATTGATACTCTTGAAATATTAAAAATGCTATATAAGGCGGAGGAACTCATAGATAAGAGATGATCCTTCGTTAATGATACTGCATTTTCAGTATTTCAGAAGACTTCACAGTTACGCGTTCTTTTCAACCCTTGGGTCGGAAACGGTCACTTTGAACCCACTATTTAGATAGGTAAATAAAATAATGATCTATACTTTCAGAGTATGATAATTGAAAAATTCGCCGTCACTGGCACTACTGGCGGTATACAATTCGTTGTTGAAAAGTGAATGACGTCTATATAAATACGTTGAATACTAAACTGCTACGTTGATAGGGCTTCAGGCATGGCGCTCGAGTCGGACAAATGTCACCAATCTGGATGATAGACGCCTTGTGATATTGTGACTGTGAAATCTCTAAAATTATGCTCTTATTTTTTTATATTCATTACTTTTTTGACTAAATATTATATTTAATACAACCTGCAATTATTCCGAGGACTGGTGAAATATAGTCTCCATAAAGTTCAGAGAAGCGAAACTAAATGCGTTTGATTTGTAAACTGGCTTTTACGTTATAATAGTGAGTATATGCACAATCTCCGCTCTCGAGGCAACGAATCTCGAAGGAACGAATTCCTAACTGAAACTATAAAGTCGAGTAAGTACCCGGTAGGTTGCTTGCTAGTTGCTACTTTGTACAAACGACGTATTTTACTTATAAAGGAGTAACTTAGCGGTTACTGGCAACTTGCCAGTGCACTTGCCTCTGACAGGCGACACCATTAGTCGATCCACTCGCCAACTCTGCTTGCAGAATAGGCCACTTAACTAAACTGTGCTAACTCGTGGAGTTGAATATTTTCTAGCGGAACTGGGCAGCATTAGATTACATAAGTATGTCAGTGTGAGAGTATCGGATGTGATATTATTTGTTATTCATGTGATGTAAACGCCGCCATAATATAATAGGCACAGGAGTGAGTAGGAATGACAGTAGGTATCAGCGCTGTAGAAAAGTCTAATTTTAGTATGACGTTGAGTATTATGTGAAATAATTTAGATTATCGAAATATGGCTGTTTTCATCGTTAAAGTCAAGTTGATCAACATGTCCATGCAGCGGACCTTATTAAACCCGGGCGACACGTCGGTCGCTCTTCGTTTCGACCATTCGCTTTTACGATTGAATGAGCTCATGAGCAAGGACTTCGAAATGGTCATGTCGACCAGTACAGTACTCGACTTTAAAGCTATGGATACTGTTTCTAATTTAAAATATGTGTTTTCTATTGAATGCCTACGTGAAATAGGTGGAAAATGTGTTATGTATAACTTGCAAACTTCTGTGGATAAGTATCTTGTTACCCTACACTACAAGGTCTCCAGTTGCAAACGTACTAACAAGGTGCTCGGCGTCGTAGCAAACTCATATAAAAGGTCGGCCGTTGTGCTTTTCATGTGTTGAAAACAAATAATCTCGTATAAAATACTGGTCCCCTTTTCGCTTATGAGCGTGACAGAGGACTACTAAGAAATCGACTACTCTGGGTTAGTCGACTGCAAAAAAAGAAATTACAATCGGTGAAGGTATTGAGTAACATCATTATAATTGGCCTCTCGCATCTATAAAAGATCATAAGCAGCGTCCATAAAAGTGCGGCACTTACGAACGTGACTCGATAGCCCGAGCGTAACATAGTCAAGTACTTAACATGCCCACAGTATGTCGCCATTCCGAACGGTCTACGGCTTCGCGCATTACTTTTCTCCACTCATAAACTTATCAACTAGCGTTCTAACCGCGCGGTTCTAGCGTCATCTTTTTTTTACGATTATTCCCACAACGGAAGGGCCAGTGGTTTTAATTATGATCTAAGTAGGATCGCACTTGGGAGTGGCTTTGGGGTACATAAAAAATCGACTTTCAACAATCATCTATTTTAACAATATTTGCAGAAATGGGAGTGACAGAAAAAACGCTTTCCAAACGCTGAATATTCACCCAAGTAGGTAGGCGTCGGACAGTTACGGATGTATCATTTAAACTATTGCCCGCTTAACCTGACCATCAAAAAATACGTCGATCCGTTACCCTGGTGCTATGTGAAAAAAGTTGTTACTATGTATTTAACTAGTAGATAAATAAGGTCGTAACGAAATCAATTCCTTTATTCTCAATAATTCCAGATTTCTATTTGGGGCCTCGATACTATAACGAAAAATGAAATCTGTCTATTCGAATCCAATTCCATAGAAATTGCTCGTAACTATGAGACTGGTATTTTCTTACGTTATCGCGAAATTAATACGAATATTATGATTGGAACTCATTAGAGCGAGGAATGTTGCTGAACGTTATTATCTTAATGAAGGTAATATTAATATTATATAATTCACAATTTTCGAAATGAAATGAAATATGAAATGAAATGAAATGAAATGAAATGAAATGAAATGAAATGAAATGAAATGAAATGAAATAATTTATTCAGTAAGTACCACAGGGGCACTTTTACAAGTCAGATTGTGAATCTACCGGCATTTCGCAAGAGGAGACCGCTGTTGAGAAGAAAGCCGAAAGAAACTCAACAGTAAGTCATTTTTTCGTAAATAACAATATATGATGTAGTAATTTGTAATAGTAACCGCTCTACGATTTAAAATAGACAGGTTGGTTTAAACCGCTGCTGATTGTAAGTACGAATACTTTACGGTTACTTACAGAAAATATGGTAAAAATACCATAAAACAGGTTACGAATATTTTCAAATGTTACAGGTATATATTTATATAATTAACGGGTATTATAAAATAATGATAGTGGTTTTGGGTTCCGTGGTAATTAATTAATGAAATTGGTTTAAATTTAATACTATACCAAAATTGGGAATTCTGTCGATCATGATATATGATATAAATTATCATGACATAAGTATGGCCGAAACATCGCTCAAATAGCTACATTAGGCGCCTGGTTTTATGTATTGCCAATCATTACAGTGATAAAACAAACGTAAGGATTTTATGTTAAAAAGTTACATTGGTTTGATATCACGAGCCCCTATCGACGGAACCATTTTTGGGTTCGAAGGATGGTGTCACGAACCGGCACGAGTACGTTTGAACAAACTTACTTCAACGCTATATCCAATTACGATAAAAAGAGGGATCCGTTATCCCTGGAATAGGTGTCTTGTCTGTTTTCCTTTAATCCCGTAGCTCTGAAACGGAACTAGTTTCTATTATAGAATTTCTTTTCAGAAAAAGGCAATTTAAATGCAACTATCTTCCGCAAGTTTCTTAATAAGAACTTTGTTCATTGTTTTCTGCACTTATTTTATTTCATTTACAAAATATAATAGAATAAAGAAGTACTTTATTGTTTCTTCTTGAACTTGAATGAACCTGAACCGATTTTTAAGACGTAAATACAGCAGTGGACGTTTGTTGGCTGATGACCATGGACGATGGGATGGGGATGATAAAACTATCATGATCTAAATCATTATGGAGGGTCGAGTTTTTAGATATAAAAACTAGCGTTTCGGGAATACGCCTGCTTACTTCTACTACTTATCTTGACTGTTCCTAAATGTCTGAAATTGAAAAACTACTTCTGAAAGTTAAGGAAATGTAAGTGAATTTTAAACTTTTTTATTTACACACGTTTACTCAATACCTATATCCGAGTTCACTCCCAGAAGTAGTCGTCAATATCAAGGGACTGCTACGCTACTTGGGTTGGCAAGAATAGTGCCATCATCCCCTTATGCCAAATACGTGTGTTGCTAGACGTCGTGTTGCGGATAATCAGCCCGCGCTTACCTATAACTCAAACCAGTATCCATAAACCAATTAAGAAAATGGCAAATTTTCCTGTGAGAATAATAATGAATCGCACTTCGTTTTCCTTATAGACAGAGAAGATACATACATATATAACCCAAGTAAAATGTTCTTAATACTGACATAGCCAACATATCGTACGCTCTAAATGCAAACCCAAGAAGGCGTATGCACAAAATATGCACGTAATACGGCCGCAGCTCGTTGGAGCCACTATAAATGGTCAAACGTACATTTTCATTGCAATCCACTATCCAGCGTAACTTTACCCTGGCGTGCTTATAACGGGCTTTACACTGGGGCTCAGAGTTAAATAGTTATTGCCGAACTGTATTTCACGTAGTTTACTATTCTGTTGGCTAACAAACGTGGCGCAGGTGAACTTGCAGGGGCCAAACCATTTCATACCTTATTTTTAATCTGTTTTAAGTACAACTGAATTGAAAACCAAGTATTTAATTGCTGCGAATATTCTCGTTAGTTCGAGGATGAATGCAAGTTACTTTGTAGAATAACTGTTTTAATATTCTCACAAATAACTAATAATAAACTTGTGCCTAAAATCAATTCAATTCGATGTTTGACATTAGTGTCTATCTGAGATCTCGCCGCTATATGTATAACTACGGAAGTGCGCTATATTCGAAGCAACCGTAATAAAATTTGTATTCATTTCATTATAAACAATGATATAAAAACAATAAACTGGTAGCTATAACTAGGTAAATACATAAAATTAAAAAATATCATTCTGTTTGTCAAGTTCAAAATAACGAACTATATATCGCTAAAGTACAAATGATTGAAGCGAGCAATATGCACTACTCTACTAAATCTCCTTTTAAATTATTCGAAGCGCAAAAATTATATAGTTGCTGATAAAACGAGATATTATATCCGCTACCCAAAGGTTGTCTGGAAGAGATCGCTCTTTAGCGATAAGACCGCCCATTGTCTACCATTGTTTAATTTAAGATTTCTCATGTAATATTTTTCTTGTTGGTGTGCAATAAAGTGTTGCTCTTGTTGTTGTTGTTGATATTGCTAAATTTCGGATATTGCAGTCCCGACTTAAAATTGCCTATCAATTATCAGTTTTAAGTTCGCATACAAAATTTAAATTCCGCTATAAATATTTTCAGCACCTCGTATTTTTTCGCCCGTCACGGTCCAGGGCGCAATATCCCGCGCGGCGGGCAAGGGGCGATTGGCTGTAAACTCCGTGAGCAGAATTCAAACAAGCCGGCTGAACACGCAGATTTAGGGGCAAACACGCTGCAAATGTTCTAAGGAAACTGTAGTTCAGTATCTTCAACAATAGAATATATATAACAGAAAACTTACAGTAAAAACGTTTTGTGATTGCTCTTAATGTATTAAAGCCATAATTATGTGATATAATCGATAAATCGCTCAAAAATTCTTATTGAAATTAATGGGGATCCTCTTCTTTTATAGTTATGTATTTAAGTATATATTTTATCTATATAAGTACGTATATCTTCGTCTAGTACTCATAACACAAGCCTTGTTGAGCCTGGGACTAGATCGATTTGTGTGAGGTTGTCCGATATTTATTTATTTATAGACAAACACTTCACCGAAAGCTTCATTCCATCGAATTTTCATTTCATAGACAATTTTTTCCCCGGAAGTCATGGGAAAATCGCGAGGTCCACAGAAGCATGCGCAAGCGATCCTGTGGAGCCCACCAGAGGCGATGTGGAGGGAAATCGCGATGGATTTTTAGCGGGTTCACCGGATCTGCCTGGGAGCCCCACATACCTGTTCCGAACCCCCAACCGGACGGGATGCGTAAAGCATTTTCCCAGCGAAAAAAAGGTATGTGTTATAACATTCCAAAATATTTTATGGTTTCAGAGAAAAAAAATGCTTTCGATGAAACGATAATTCTATGAAATGAAAATTCGATTAACGTTTCTCTACCCTTGTTTTAACAAGGGTAGACCAAGATAATGAGACTTGAACTAAGATGGTATTTTGCAAGTTCTAAAGTTCTACTTACAGATCGTATGCATATTTTCCTAACATTACAAAATTTACCGTCAAAATAACGCCGTTTGTTCTTTCTCCGTAATTATATTCTATCATAAGTAACAGATCTTACTTAAATATTGAGCCACATAAAAGTATTTTTCAAGAAAAAATAACTAAATCAGAACGGTATTTAATCCAGTGTCGGCTTAAACGTTCACGACCCAAAAATTTATTTTCTTATTTTCATCATAAAATTCTTGCTCTATGTCAAATGCCATTAAAATTAGGCCCCACCACTGCTCTTTGTTAACTCTCGCAATATTCAGTTCCATGCTAATTATCGGATTAAAGTTGGCAGTAAAAATTCAATCTATATAAACATTTTCATTTTCATGACGCCCGTGAAGCAAACACGTAGGTTTAGGAGCAAATACGCCGAGAATGTACTAGGGAAACTGTTATTTAGTATACTTTTACAATAGGATTGTACGTATAAAGTTTGTAAGAAAATACTTCCTATGACCTATGACGCCATAACATAAAAACCGAAGACATCGCCTCCTTATTTTTGTTTTAAATAAAACATCGTTTACACATGGTTACTTAAGTTATGTAATGTATTTATAAATAAAAGCTAACGAGCGTATGAATGTAGGTACGTGCCTACTGGGTTTTAGTAAGACCGCCTAATGAGGGCCGTGTTTTCAGTAACGTAGGTGGCTACAAGAATATTCATTAAACTAATTAGAACTAAATTAGGTGGTAACTAAGATCTCATATACCTACGACTCGTATCTACTCATGTAATAATATCAATATAGTTAAGACAAATAAATGATATTCTATTTGTACTTGATGATTCTGACGCTGTCGTCGAAGAACATTTTTCTACCATTTTCGGGTAAAAAGTGTCCACAACTACTTGTATATACAGCCGCTACTGATTTGTGTACTTACTAAAAATTTATGAATTTCGTTTTCAATAAAACTAAACTTACAAATTAAACTAAACTCGAACATAATAAAGTTAAACTAAATCTCAAAATGGCCCCTGCGGCATAGTGCCAAAGATGCTGGCGGCATTTCCTCGCTGAATCGCCAAACTGATTCTTTGAGCGAGGAAACCGCCATCAGCTCTCCGGTCACCAGTAAATAATTATACACACACAGACATAAGTGAGCATTGTAAAAAGTAAAAACAAATTAAAAGGGAAGTTATATAGGAATCCTGTGATGAAAACTATCTAGGCCTCCAGCATCAATACTACATAATTATGCTGGCAGCCACTCGCATGCCTTTGAGGGGCCCTTTTGTCGACACTGATGTTGTTTAACGGTTGTTGGACGAAAACGCGCCACTTGTGCCGCGTGATTATTCAATTAATTGTAGTTAGCCAAAATATGTTTTTATTTTCCTGTCAGGCTAGAGCACAATAGCGATTATGTCTGGTGCGCATCATACTAAGCATAGCCTCCACCGTCTTTTTCACATGGTATTAAAAGGAAGAAGACGGATAGTATCGCAGGACATAGAGTCGTAAGTCACAATAGCGCTAGACTAGAGGCTATTCTAGTCTAGCGCTATTGTGACTTACGACTCTATGTCCTGCGATACTATCCGTCTTCTTCTACCAATAATAGTATTGGTGACCTGTTGAAGACGTGCTTGGTGATGGCAAGTAAGCATGTTGTTGGAACTTGGAACAGCACCGAATAATCGCGTTTAACGCTATGTATTTCGGAGATTGCGGTGAACTGTAAGAGCTCTCCCATGCACAATCCATTATCTATAATTCATCATTACGAAATGAGTCACCTGCGTCCTTTAATGATGAAGATTTTGGGGTTGGCCGAGATCATTAACAACAATAACAACTCTATTGTCCTGAGGTAGATACGTTTGTTTTGAGAACTTTGACGGGCCATAAAACTTGAGGCGATAGGAGAAAGGAAGTTTGGAAAACAAAAACCATTATATCCGGAATATTGTGACAATCAAGGTTTCTATTATTCGGTATTTATTGTTTCGAAATGGAAGTGGAATTGCTAAGATAATTTCAACATGCACTGCTTGTTATTTACATATACTTAGTTATATAAATATTCAGTTAATTCACAATGTACTCGTAAGTACGTAGTCTTTCCCCATTACCTCTAAAATGTTGCCTCTTTTTACCATTCATAAATTGACCAGCGATTGAAATCAGTATCGCCTGATGGTGCCTAAGTGACTACGGTGTAAAAGATGTAGCTCGCTGGTTCAGGAACAGCCTATTTACTCTTGGCTTGAAGAGACTCAATTTATGTATAATTTTCAGGAAATACGTCCGATGGGAGCGAGTTCCATTTCTTAGCGGTTCGCATTAGAAATGATGAAGCGAATCGCTTCGTGCGAAGAAGTGGTAAGCTGAACACATAAGGATGAAGTCATTCCCCTCGCCTGGATATCCGATGGTGAAACGGGGATGGTGGGATTAAGTCCTGCTATTCCTGCGCAGACTCTCCAAAGTATATCCGATAGAAAACTGACAAGCTGGCAACTTTGTGGCCATGTTCGAGGCTCTGGCAGTCACCATCAGCCGCGAAAACATTACCAATGAGTGTGAGAGCTCTACTAACTCGGTATTTGGCAGGCTTGCCAAATATGGCATAGGTACTCCATGCACGAACGATCCTAAGCTTGGTAAAGCGTGAGAAGCTTTCCGCTTTTCTGCGAATTCAATTTTTTGTACAAGCTTTTATTCCCTCTACCTCTCCTTTTTTTTTTTACCCGGAGAAATGCATTGAATTGCATACCACTACGTAACATGAGACCCTCGGGGGTAGAGTCAAATATTATGCATTGTGGGCTCCTAACCTAACCTCTCCCGTTGTCCGTGCTGTAATCAAATCTTGCAAGTTAAATTAGGCCCACTTCCGGGGTACCGATTGAACTGAATTTTTGTATAGTTATGTGACTTCGATGACAATACAAAGTAGTAAAATAAAATTTTCAAGCGACTGTAAAAAGGAGAAAGTTCTTTATTCGTAAACTGGGGATGAGTTTCCGGGGGATCAATTACTATTCTGAAAAGCTTAAAAATGGTGAGACTTATGGCTAAAGTATTGCAACTGTAACAGGAGCGAGCGAATAAAATTTTACCGTAAGTATTTCTTAAAAATTTCAATATATTAATGTCACTGAATGCAACTAAAATAGTTTAATCGGTCTGGAAGAGATTCTTTAGCGATGAGATCAACCTTACAATTAACTAACTTTAGCACAATATAATATTACACGGCACCTACTCGTATACCTGTTTATTTTACGTGTCTCAATAAGTTAGACTGGCAGAAAGTTCCAGGAGTTGGCCAATCCCACCTATTCAGTTAGGTGCCACCAAAGTTGTCAATGTGCTCAATAAAGTTACACCTAGTAAACACTTTACACACTTTTTTGGTGATCCTTTGTCAGCAACCGTTATTAAGCGTGGTTGCTTCATTTAAAGAGAAATTCTTTAGTTTATACCCTTAATTTGAAGATTCGAAGAATTGTTTGCTCTCTTAATGTAGATGTTTTCTTCAATAAAACCGCCAAATCCCAATATTTAGCACTTTATTTGCCCAAAACCAAGATTATTAACAAAAAATAAGAAAATTAAAATAGAATTCAGTAAGCGATCACAAAGCAACGTCTAGTCTTCAATCCGTCATTCGTCTATCTCCTAGTCCTTCATTCATTCGTCTCGTACGTCATATTCACTCTTACATTCAATCAGCTGTCACTCCGTCATCGATACTCATTCCTACAGTCGGCCGTCCTGCATGCTAGCCTGCCCTCAGGCAGTCCTGCCTCTTTACAACAGCTAAATCTTACATACTATAACACAACATCTAGTATAGCATGACATAAATCGTTTAAACAAAACAATAAATCATTATATGCAGTTAAAGACTCTACATGTTACGAACAACAACAGTAACAATTTAAACAACATAGTCTATATGTTTCATCACACAACAAAGTGATTTTACCCTTATGTACCCGTACAACATAATATAACAGTCTTTGTAAACAATAATTCTAGTAGGTACACAACAAATAAACAACTTAATATAATATAAAAACAATTCTAAACACAATAGTATAATAGAGATCATAACGTTGTTATCAGAGCAGTCGGTTACTTACAATATGGTGCAAACTAGACTTTACCAATATGTGGTGTAGAGTTCACTGACCCCGAGGCCATGGCTTCATGTTATCCGCCGACGTCGACGTGCGGACTGGTCCTTCTGCCGTGCTGTCAATTTTCTCTACATCATACCGATCTTGTCCTCTGATAGTTGTTACCCTGTATGGTCCGAAGAACCGCGGCTTCAATTTTAAACAGGTGCCATACTGCGTCCTTAAAATAGCAACTTTATCTCCAATCTGGTACAGGGTACTCTCTTTACGCTTCTTGTTGTATGTCGATCGATTTTCTTGTTGTATCTTCAGTATCTGCCGTTGAGCCGATTGTCGTAGCTGTTCTCTTTCTTCCACGAAACTGTCGTAACACTCTTGTTGTAACAGTTCAACGACCTGTACGTCGTCCTTGGACCGCATCTTTGTTCCAACCATAAGTTCGAAAGGCGTTTTATCGATACTTCGTTGGTACGTACTATTAAGAGCCATCTGTACTCTCGCCACGTGCCGGTACCATTGTCCTGGTTCTGAAATACAAAGTTTAGTTAACACGGATATAATAATACGATGAATACGTTCAACTTGACCGTTTCCTCTAGGTACGCCCGTCGTAATGAGTACATGTTGTATATCCTCTGTATTGCAGTATTCTTTGAAGTCATTGCTCGTGAACGCCGCTCCACGATCGGTTATCATTCTGACTGGATTCCCAAATGTCTGTTGATGCAAACGCAATTTATCGAGTGTCTCTTTCGCCGTCGTACCCTTCGTCGGATACACCCATACAAATTTGGTGAATGCATCTACCACAGTCAATATATAGTTATATTGTTTCTTCGTCTCTGTGAGAGGTCCGACATGATCACAATGGATTGTGTGCAGTGGAATGCTGCCTTTATCAATACAGTGGAGAAATCCCTCTTGCTTTCCACTCTTCTTTGTGGCCAATAAACATGGAACACATGTGACAATAAATTCATCTATTTTCCTCGATAAGTCTTTTATGTGGTAATCTTTATCCAACATTTCCAACATTTTCTTCTTTGCAAAATGTCCTTTTTCATGGACTCTCTTGATGATGTCACCTTCCATACCGCTTGGTACCACCAACTTCAATCCTTTATACAGTACATTATTTTCTATCGTGTAATCCAAATATGGTTTCTCTTTTAATATCTCTCGGATTGCCATCAAGCCTCCGTCTTGCTCTTGGGCTTCTCTTACTCGCTCATGGAGTTCCCTTGTCATCAATCCGACATAAGGTGATCTGCTCAAAGCATCGACATGCCTCATCTGGGATCCTGTGCGGTGCTCCACTACATAGTCATATTCTTGGAGAATCAGAGCCCATCTTGCCACACGGGTCGACAGATCCTTTTTTCGCAAGGTCAACTCGAACGCTTGACAGTCTGTAACAATTTTGAATTTGATACCATATAAGTAGGTACTGTCTAAATTTCTTTACTCCTTCTATTATAGCTAAAGCTTCTAACTCATAGCTACTATATTTCTTTTCTGCATCACTTGACTTCTTACTCATATAATACACAGGATGCAATTGGCCGTCTTCTGTGCATCGTTGAAGCAATATACAGGCCAACGCTAACTTAGATGCATCGGAATACAATTCTGTATACAATGCTGGATTAAATATCCTTAGTACTGGCATACTAGCTCGTTTCATTTTCAACTCATGACATGAGGCCTTCTGAGGTTCCTCAAATACAAAATCAACATCTTTTTTGAGCAACTCCATCAGTGGTCTTGCTATAAGAGCATAGTTTTGAATAAACTTTCTGAAGTACGACGTCAATCCTACAAATCCATGTACTTGCTTTACATTAGTTGGTTGTGGAAATCTTACCACCGCATCCGTCTTGTCGGGTGATGGTCGTACTGTACCATTCTCGACCACATGTCCGAGGTACTCTACTCGTCTCTGCACCAACTGTGATTTCTTCCAGTTCACATCTAGCCCATACTAGGATGCTCGCTGTAGCACTTCCCTCAGTCGCTCAACTGCTTGTGCCTCGTCCGCTGCAAGAATTATCACATCATCAATAAATATTAAAACCTGATCCTTTTCGATGAAATCCCTGAAGATATAGGTTATAAATCTTGTAAACGTCTTCGGGCAAACTGACAAACCGAAAGGTGCCTTGAGGAATTCGTATTGTGAATTGTGCGTCACAAATAATCAAATTTAACGGGGCTTGACTGAACTAACATTTTTTTAAGCTGTGCAGAGCAAACATTACGAGCTCGTTAATAATAACATTAAAAAATTGGGCAAGTGCGAGTCGGACTCGCGCACCGAGGGTTCCGTACAAACACTTTTCATCCTTAAGTGGTTAAGTTAAGTTTGCACCTGGTATGTATAGCGCCCCATACAAATGAAGTACAAAGTTAACGCAACCAACCCGTTTGTTGTATGGGAGCCCCCCTTAAATATTTATTTTATTTTATTTTTAGTATTTGTTGTTATAGCGGCAATAGAAATACATCATCTGTGAAAATTTCAACTGTCTAGCTATCACCGTTCTTGAGATACAGCCCGGTGACAGACGGACGGACGGACGGACGGACGGACGGACGGACGGACGGACGGACGGACAGCGAAGTCTCAGTAATAGGGTCCCGTTTTTACCCTTTGGGTACGGAACCCTAAAAACAATGACTTCTCATCATACAGCTGAGGATAAATTATATTATATATTTTTATTTAATTATATGTTTAATTGCGTCATTCAATGATACTATAATTATAATGCTTAGGTAGTGCTTTCTTTGTCTTAGACATATTACATTAAACATTTCGTAGAAAAACTTGCTATTATTTTGTTTGAAATTGTTAAATTTAGTTGTGTACGTAAGTATATCCCGAGGTGCCCCCATAACCCATTCGGTGGATAAGTGTCAGTTAACTTCAGTTAATTAAAAATCGGGCTTTGTGCGGAACTCTCGGGCACTCAATCGCCCCGCCGGCCGCCAATCGTAAATTCTGCTCACACCTCTATACTTCAGTGCAGATAGAACAAACGAAAACAGTCTCGATAAAACATCGTCGGCGAGAGCGCTTGTTTCCCTACGTTCCCAAAGGCTGGTGTAAATCCCTTTATTTTATTCATACGCCGATCTACCGATGCCCGTTAAACCGCTCGAGCCGAGCGAAGTGGTCGTAAACCATTCTGAACTACTATGGAAACATTTCACTAGTAAAACTATGCCGACGACGCGTTTGGCTCGGTTTGTAGACACCTGCCTACTGAGTCGGCGGTCCCGGGTTCGAATCCCGGCCGGGGCAAATATTTGTTATTGGGTCATGGATGTTATCTATATATGTATTTATATATTATGTATATCGTCGTCTAGTACCCATAGTACAAGCTTTGCTTAGTTTGGGACTAGGTCGATTTGTGTATGATTGTCCCTTAATATTTATTTATTTATGCGCCGCGCCGCGCCGCTTCTACGTTGTAATTCATACTTGTATTCCATTTCGTATTCAAACATTCGAAATTAATGACAATTATTTTAGTACAGGAAACGAATTAGAACCGACCTTCATCCATCTGTTTAATGTTTAATGGATGAAAAGTAAGATTCTTTTTAAATATAAGTAGGTACTATAGATATAAAATACTTTCCATCCATTAAACAAATGTGTGAAGGTCGTTCCATAGTTCGTATCTTAGACAATTTCCTGAATGCTGTGACATCTGATTTTGTTTTTACTAAAATAACTCATATTATAGTCGCATGATAAAGTTTATTAAGTACTATACCAGATACCTACTTATATAAGAAGCTGTTAAAGTTACCTCAAGTCATTTATAATTATAAACAAGGTAAATAAAGGCAGACTTTATTTGCCCATCCGAAGTACAGTAATAATAGTTAATTAATATATTATAGGTAATTCTTGTGATACGAACAGTATTGTTGATAATATTTAATTATTTATATACTTACTTCATATTTTCTTACGGTTTAATCAATATTACACTGTCAACTGTGTCATCAATCTATAGGCATATGGAATCCTACCAAAGATATGGTTCCCAATTGACCAATTCCACGTTTATGACTTCGGAAAAATTCAGAGAAAATCGCCTTGTCCCCAATAAAAACGTATGGGAAGAGGGATCTATAAACGCCAAGTGGCATTTTATTATCGAACTTCTTCAAAGCGGCCCAAATATGCCTTCCACGACAGGGTTACACGTAGACATTCTAACGATTCTTGTAATTTAATGAATGCTTAGAGTTATACGTTTAGGTCCATGTAGTAGGTATAGGTAGGTACCTATCCAGGTATAGTACTCGGATAACACGACAGTGCGTAATACGAACAATACAATATAATATACGTACATGAATCGATTAACGTAACTGTTAGTTCTGTTCATGTTGGAACTCTATTTGTTGCGAGGTTCTCTGACTTTAGTTGTTATCGATACCCTGCCGAGGTTTTCCCCGGGGGCTACAGTATGCGGTTTTTCAAGAGGGGAGTAAAATATGTATTCTTAAAGGGGTCGGCAACGCGCGTGTGATGCTCCTGGCGTCGCAAGCGTCCATAGGCGGCGGTAAATGCATAACATCAGGCGGACTGCATGCTTGTACCACAGTCGTACTATAAAAGACCCTAAGATACCCTCTATTCTAGATTAGAGTTAAATCATCAGATCAAAGAAAGTTACTTTTAATTATCGCATTTATAAAAAAAAAACACACACACTTTCAGAAACTGGCTGTTGCGTTGGATTCCATAAACTCGTCAATCAGCCTCTGCTTGTACAAGTGAACATATTATACTTTAGTGTCGTCAGTTTTCTATATAATGATAATGAGATTAACGAATATACATAGATACTATACATATTTATTGTGACATACACCAGTGAGAGGTGAGGCGTCCGCGGAGTTCGTCCATCGATTTAGTTTCAAGGCATCGGTATAAAAGTAATCAACTCCATCTGACTATCCAGGACACCTCAACATATATTTTATACGAACAACACACATATATACGCTAAACATGTCACATACTATTATTCTAATTGCGAGGTGAAAAATAAAAACAGGAACAGTAAAAGCCCGCCGTTTCCTTAAAAAAATAAAAAGCTTTTCCACATAACTGTGATATTCTGCAATGTGCACTTGTGCAGGTTTCGTCGAGTCCAGTTGGAGTAGTAAGGCACGTGTACTGTCCCACGAGGCTTCTACATACGACTATACGTATATAACAATCTCTCGTGAACTCGGCTATGAGTAGTGGCAGAGATAATAAATTATGCCCTAACTTCTAACCCAGTCTAACATCAGTTCAGCATAATGAGATGATGACTACCAGACGCAAATACCTGAATAACTTTATAAAACACATGAAAAATAATTGCTAGTGCTTATAACAATCGCGACATGGTGACAATGCGATCACCTCAGGAGATAACTTTTTCAAAGAATATTAATTTTGAGAATTGGTTCACAATTGGCGGAGATATCGGTGAACATACATAAAAAAACACTTTGTTGTCCGTCCTTGCGTCAATCTATCTGTCAAGACCCTTTATTTCGAAATACGTGGCGGTATCGAGTTAAAATTAAAGCCATATACTCAGGTCTACAGTCCCTTGAAGCTGTGTAAAAAATCAAACTTCTAAGATAATTATTTTCTGTTGACCTAGTTAACTATGAAATTTGGCATATATTAACATTAACCTCCTTATACTACAAGTATATAGGGGAAAATCTGGAACTACATATACTTAAATTTGTAATTAAATTAAGCTTAAGGGCAAAGTTAAGTTTGTCTCAGCGCAGTTCAGTTTATCTTTTCGTTAGAGCAATACGCAGTGCTTTCATAGTTCGTACGGAACCCTCGGTGAGCGAGTTAGACTCGCACTTGACCAGCTTTTTATTTTTATATCATTGCACATTTGAGAAAAGCTCTATACATACCTCGGCGTGAAAAAGGACTGCCAGCCTCGTATCCCTCGTATCGCACTCGGCAGGCAATCCCCATTTTCCCGGCCTCTGTAGTTACCTACTATTGTTCCATGGTCAATGCCTGTATATCTGACATGAAGATCGCGTCGCCGGATTGAACTGCCTATAGAAGTAAGTAAATGGCGTCAGAAAAATTTATCATCTGCCACTTTACTTTACCTGACAAGGCAAGGAATAATGTCGTAGTGAATAATAAATAGGCAGGTAGAGCATACCGGGACTTATCGCGTGTCAGTAAGTACCTGAAACGTAAGAAAAATGTGAAGAATATGAGAACGCTTTTATCGTTTTATTTCAGCAGATTCCAGTAATGTTTCACATTGATGTGTAGCATTTATACATTTTGTACAGTGGACTATAGATAAGTATTTTTCATATTGTGTGAATCAAGTAAAATGTTCATAATTTTGATCATAGTTACTAGTGGTAGTGGTATTATATAGTAGTTGTATTTTTCACGACAGTGCTCGAAAATGTGGTCATAGTTTACCTGAACCCAGTAAACAACAAATCAACAATGTAGCACGTTACGGTAATAAGTCGTATCTATACATGGATTCCATAGTAAGATACGACATTTTCGAAAATATTTCAGAGTAATTTTCTCAGCGTACTTAAACGACAATTTAACCAATTCAAGCTAATCGACTGCTGCATGTCAAATGAAATTGACCAATGAGAATGCGTCATTTATATGTACTATTCTTTATCCTTCGGAAGCCATGTTCTTTTCCCGTATAAAACTTACCAGAAATTTTAGTTCGGACGTCTGTAGTAAGTATAAATCTATAGTACATTGTTGTAGAGGCTGTAAAGTAAGCAATAGATGAACGAGTAAATTTCGATGGCTGACCTGCAGGGAAGGCCTTCGATAGTACGAGTTCATCTATTGCACTTTCAGCCGAGACTAAACATAGTGCTTTTCACGACACGAGGAAATATATTATAATACAAGCTTTTCATATTGGTCATTAAACTCGGCGCCTTGCTGCAGCCTCATTGTTGTAAAAATCATGGCATTATATACGTAAAGCTGATCGTCCCCCAGATTCAAACGACATAAAGACGATTTTCAACCCAGTTATGAAGAAATAACAAAAATATTCAAACTTACCTCACTTTCAACTTAATTTAGACACTGAAACATTTAGTCTAGGTTACACTCAGGTAAACAACCCTACGATACATTATACACTGAAAGGGTCATTGTAACGGTAGGTACGCAATATTAACATACGTTCCTAATATTATTTATTTCGTGAGCCAAGGTGAACATTATTTAATCACATTATCACATTACAAAACCAATTTTAATATTTACTAAACAATACATTTGTTTTTTTTTTTTTAAATATGGCCGGCGTCCCTTAGCGCATGCGCGTATCTCATCTCATCGCAATGGAGTCATAGCTTTTCAGCCGAATAAAAAAAAAAAACCGGTCAAGTGCGAGTCGGACTCGCGCACCGAGGGTTCCGTACAAACACTTTCCATCCTTAAGTGGTTAAGTTAAGTTTGCACCTGGTATGTATAGCGCTCCATACAAATGAGGTGCAAAGTTAACGCAACCAATCCCTTTGTTGTATGGGAGCCCCCTTAAATATTTGTTTTATTTTATTTTTGGTATTTGTTGTTATAGCGGCAATAGAAATACATCATCTGTGAAAATTTCAACTGTCTAGACGGACGGACGGACGGACGGACAGCGAAGTCTCAGTAATAGGGTCCCGTTTTTACCCTTTGGGTACGGAACCCTAAAAATGAACTGAATATTTATATAGGTAAGTAATTAAAAGTGTTTATTTGTTGAACACTGTTTATTTGTTGAAAAAATAGTAATTGTAGAAATTAGGAAATTGTTTTACGCCCCATAACTAATTCTCAAATATAAATGTTCATGATTTTCAGAGTAAAACCTTTTTTAACAAAAACTTATTAAAAAGTAAACCTGAGGAGTATTATCTTACTAAAGAAAATAAACTCGTTTGTGGGTATTTATAAGTACAAGAAAAAAACACACCTCATGAATGACGCATTCTCACTGGTCAATTTAATTTGACATGCAGCAGACGATTAAGCTTTTAAAATTGTCATTTAAGCCGGCCGAGAAAATTAGTCTGAAGTATTTTCTAAAAAGTCGTATCTTACTATGAAATTTAAGTGTAGATACGAACTGTTACCGTAAGGTCCAACATTGTTGTCGTGTTGGAAGCTGACATAGATATACAGTTTACAAATGAACATATATAAGCAGTTTTGTGTACCTACTGGACTCAGGTAATATATAACCACATTTTCGAGCAGTGTCGTGAAAATATAGATGCTTGGTTGAGTTATTTATTGTTACCAAATTAAGATCCGTAACTAAGAAAAAAGTGAACCTTGTAAGCTGTCCGAAATAAGTTAACATGACATTTAAATTTTTACTCATCCTGTAAAACGGTACTTGACTCCAGTTCAAATTAATTACTAGGAACTGGCCGACATGTTTATATCAATCAGACGCATAATGCCCTAATTTACGAACGCAAAATGTATAAACGCAAATTGACCTAAACGCATAATGACCTAATCGCATATATAATGTGTCATATGAAACCTCCATCATCACGTCATCTCCTGAATTGAAGACGAACACCATACGAGTTTGAAACATTTCAGGCCGTTACTGTATTTTTTTAATTAGAGCAGTAACGTCTGCTAGCGTAAAGTGTAAACCAAATATTTACATTGAAGCGAAGAAAATAAAAATTGGGCAAGTGCGAGTCGGACTCGCGCACCGAGGGTTCCGTACAAACACTTCATCCTTAAGTGGTTAAGTTTGCACCTGGTATGTATAGCGCCCCATACAAATGAGGTGCAAAGTTAATGCAACCAACCCATTTGTTGTATGGGAGCCCCCCTTAAATATTTATTTTATTTTATTTTTAGTATTTGTTGTTATAGCGGCAATAGAAATACATCATCTGTGAAAATTTCAACTGTCTAGCTATCACCGTTCTTGAGATACAGCCTGGTGACAGACGGACAGCGAAGTCTCAGTAATAGGGTCCCGTTTTTACCCTTTGGGTACGGAACCCTAAAAATGGTATGCTTTGAGCGGGATTTAAACCCACATCTCAACTCAACGGCTTTCGGGAGAACTCACCCGAGGTGTGTGGTGAGGAAAGCCGTAGAAATGTGGGTTCAGATCCCGCTAAAAGCATAATATTATTTTTAATTTTTCGTTTCAATATAAAGATATTGTATCCAAACCAATATTAGACTGAAACTGTATTCCAAGCAAGCGAAGCTGTGAAAAACATGTCTGTTTGGCTATGTAATAGCCTGCCCTATTTGAGAAGCTATTCGTCTCCTATATTACCGCAAAAACTTCGTAATGACCACACAAATTAGCCCGCGGAGATTGGCCGCACTTGCCCAACCCATTGAAAGTTGGTATTCATTACGTGGGTAGATTTATGATGGTTAGTTACGGCCTGGACCTTATATAAGTGTTAGGCATGATCTGTAATATGAAATAACTTTTTCTAGAGACTTAAATAAAACATAATGCTTCTTTTTTGTGGCATAAAATATTCAGATGTCTAGTATATTACCATCAGTGGCGTATAATATGCAAATAATTTTGAGTTTAAATTGGGATTGATATGACTTAGTTTTATTTTTAAACCACCGAAATGGTGTGTCTAAAGCCTTAATTAGAAACGCCGATGGGATTTGGGTTCTACGAATGTCACACAATCGCTGTTGGTCTAAAATGCCGCATGCCGCCGAACGAACGAATTAACCCAATCCATTTTCATGATGACACTAATATATCGTTTCAGCAGTCCACAGCCGTAAGGGTATTGTCTGTAGTACTTCGTGAGTTGGCTTGTTCAAATGTACATAGGTCTGAATTCCATTAATTGCATTGGCGTATTTAGGAGGGTGGCCGGGTGGGCCGTGCCCGCCCCAATATAGTCTATCCACCCCAGGATTTTGGGTTACCCATAGAAATTCATGACTTCAACTCATAGGCCATGGCGAGGCCCCACCCAGGCCCCACCTGAAAAATAATCTTAGATACGCCAATGATTAATTGATTTACAAGAAGGGAATAACAAATTTTGTAACACCACCATGGCCCGACGCCCGACTTTAATTTGATTTTGTTGACGATTTCGGTGATTTTTATAGTAACGGTTGTTCCCGGGAACAAGATTTCTTCTCGTTCTGTAAAAAGTGATAATTTGAAAATTAGTAAAAAGTGATTAAGCATTTGGAAATTAGTAAAAAGTGATTATTTGGAACACAAGTGTAATATTTTATTGTTAACAAAACGGGACTCAATTGCATTCAAAAAAGTGTTTTCTTAATTATCGAGATAAAATATCGTTTCGAACGTGATATTACGTTTATGGTCTCGAAGGGACTTATTATAATAATGTGTAAAAATCGTTAAAGATTAATTAAATCGTGTAAGTTTAAGAGTAATATTTTACTCTCCCCATATGCTATCATTACTTTTATACATTTGCTGCGGTCGGAACACTAATTGTAGATACATATTGATAGCTACAATTATAGGTATGTGATGTGTACGCAGAATATAATGGAGCCTCATAATGTTCGAATTACCAGATGAACGCTTCATTTCGCTTAATGATTTAATGAGGTTCACCTCAACTGTCGCATGAATTTGTGTTGACTTCATGAACGACGCATGATTAATCGTTTGTGACGGAAACATGATGCTATTAAAGCGTGTTGTAATCAATAAAATGTGATTTAACATCACTTTTATGTAGATGAATAAGTATGTTACACTATATATTCACTGAATGGGTAAATCTATTAACGAATGAAATATATACCCAAGTAAAAAGATACCCTGAATGAAATAGCTGCAACATTTCATTGGCAAATTGGATTTTCGTGATGAAATGCAAAGAGATTGGAAAAAAAAATCGACGATACGTATTAATGTTCAGTGTACCTACACTATATTTATATATTTTTTTAATTCTCGGAAAGCATTTCAATTTCTTGTAAAAATGCTGCGTTATTTTATCCACAAACCAAAGTATTTTTTCACCTCACTCGCTCGGAAAACCTCCGTTTATAGGGCGAAATCTGCGTGCAAAAGTCTATTTTATCCGCTAGCGTGCAAAAGTCATTTGAATTTCGAACACGACGATTTTGATTCTCTGTGGTGCATGTAACTTTTTTATATTTAAGACTCCTTCGACGCGTGACTGATTTTATCAGTCGATAAATCTTCGAATAACCAATCAACGCACGCTAATAAAGGGCGATCTGGTCTGGCCGGCTAAAATCATATGTACGTTTGAATACTTCTTTTAAAAAAAATACACCTACAATATCACGTCCAGAAACCTGGTGGTTACAGATTTTTAAGTTTTTTCACTTCGCATGCTCTTAAAATGTTACTTTAGTCTCTGCATATCGGGACTAAAGCTCCTTATTAGGGTAAGGCCGCGGGAATTTACCAATGTGACATAGAAGTAACATAAAAAGATATACGTTATGTTACCATAAAACGTAACATAAGTCGTTATAAAGCTTAGATCATACTGGAAAATATTCCCATTAAAAAACGTAGCTAAGAAAAAAAATCAAGTTATAAAATGATTAGCTTTATATTGCCTGTAAACAAAATTTTCATGGCACATTAAAATCAATATAATTAAACACGCGTGTGATGGAACTAATGAAACCCAAACCCCTCTAGTGTTTTAAGGCCTCTCATTTTGTACCAGGTGGCAGTAATTACTATTTGTTCACTGCAGGTACCCAATACTAGTAACAAGACGACCGTATAACAATAAAACAGCTTCAGAATCAATGATTCTACTGTGACTTGAGGTCGAAAATAAATTATTTTCTTCTGAAAACAGTTTTTTTTTATTAAGATGTTGTTTGCATTTATTTTATTACTGTACAGGAGTTTTGTTCGACTTTGTTTATTTTCGTGTCATTTAAAATCTAAAAAAACTCATTTAAGTTAGTATATTCTGTGTGCACTTCCCTTTACAACATTTATTCGTTATGTTACGTAGAAAATACGTAACATTTTGCAAAAATGTAACGTATTCGCAACGAAAGTGTAACGTATTTTTGAAAAAAAGTGGATTTTCATGGTAAAATAAAGACATTTTTAATACAATAACACGTGTCACTTGCGTGAAAACCGTTACGCTATTGTATAAAAAAATACTGATTAAAAACAATCACACCTTACCTTTAAAATCACACACGACACTTTGGGGGTACTTTCACGAAACTATGACTGCGTCTACTTTGAATTGCGTTTGTTGAAAAACTGACGGGTTTGGACTTGCTCATCGGTGTTGCTCTACTAGAATATGAGTTGCTAGTGCATGAAAACTAATTTCTACCAAAGTTTATTAAAAAACAAGCTACATAAAGCGTCACGAAAGTATTGTAACATAAGTTTGGAATGCTGATCCATTAAAATAATGTAAGATAAAAAATTAAAATGATTATATTATCATTATTCCGTAATCGGTAGAACTATCCTTATATCATAAATTTTAGTTTAAAACAAAAGTATGCCCATGAAAGTTGAAATATCATAAAAATAACAGAGCTTTTAGTACTCGTGGTCGAAAAATTTAACCAACTTTCGTTACGTTTTGGACGGAAATATATTTTTAGTTTTTTTATAAAGGGATTTATATTAATTATCTTACTTGCGACCATGAGAATTCCTAAATCTACATATGATAAAAATATTTTTGAAACAGTAGGGGTTACCAATTTTTTTTAATCAGCTGGGTAAATTTAAAACGTCCAAATTGGTAACTTTCCGCGGCCTTACCCATTAATCTCTAGGGATTAAAGTAAAATTGTTTTAATTTACTTTGGAAACCCCTAAACAGCCAATCACGATGTTTGTGAATGGAGGTTTGTAGCCATTTTCAGTGAAAGGTATACAAACTTTTTGGTGCGTGGAAATAACCTCAAAATTACAACTGCTCAAAAATATAAAAATAAAAGATTATACCTATTTCATGAAACACGATTAATTATTAGGAATGCGAATGTATTTAATAATATTAAAGATGAATTAATTTTATCATCCATGGTCCGTAAGTCCATATTAGTCTTAAATAAAATAGTTTTTAAGTTTGAATCTGTTGGCTAAGTATGCAAGCATTTAAAACGTCACGTAAAAAAAAAAAGAAACATGGAACATTTTAATTTTCCATTAGTATTTTGAATGATAATTACCATTAACTACTCGTATTAAACTTGAATTGTAATCACCAATTAGACCAATTAATTGTGTCACTATAAATTACGGACAAAATAAGTAATCATCATCTTCCAGTGAAGAAGAATTAAAGCTGAAGGCTATGTGTATAGAAGAGTCAATCCAAATAAATACAATATTTATAGAAGGAATATATTGAAGGAATTAAAATATCCTCAAAGCAGAAATCAGAACCAACATTTGACCCACGCCCATCAACATCGTGGGATGAGAATGAGCCTAATGAAATAACTATCGGTGGCTAAAACATCTCGTGTCATTATGGCTTGTTTTAGTCCCTTGTTGAACAATCTACTATTATTTTTCTACACTTTATTTTATGTTGAATATATGTTTATATATATTAATAGTTAGTATTTCAGTTTCATTTACATATTTTGACTAGTAAATATTAAATACATCACAAATTTTAATATTTATTTGTTATAAAAGTTGGAACATAAGAGTGTAATTTCTGACGCACCCGAGAAAAAAATAAATAATTAAAAAGTTGGAAGTTTTCACAATTCACGTAAACAACATAAATTGGTTCTGTGGAGAATACATACTGTTGTCTTACTTTATAGAAATATGGAAAACAAGAAAGTTAAGCCCAATTTGGAGTATTTATTCAATGCTAAAAGCCTGCATTAAAACGAAAAAGGATTTGTTATAAATATTTGGAGACGATAAGTAATTTACCGAAACTACATATTGCCGTTTTTAAAGAAGACTAGCGGCCGCCCGCGACTTCGTCCGCGTAGATTTTTGATGATGACAAAGATATTAAAATAGGTAAATGAATTTTATTCTTAGTTAAAATGGTCTAGACAATGCAATTGTTAAAGAATTTTTGAAGATTTTCCAATTAGATTACGGAAATTGTTTGCAGGATGCTTAATATTTATTCCGTCAGTTACCTGATGCTTTTAATCTTTGGCAAAAATGACTGCAAGATATAGAGCGACGCATGGATTTGGAGTTAGAGAATGGGGATCTTAGTTATTATGAGTGAGATTTAAAAAAAATGTTAATAAGGCTGTTAAAACAATCTTAAACTCAGCACTGGAAATCGAGAGATGGAGGCAGTTTAATGAAGAGTATCTCTTTGAATAATAATAAATAATAAACTTTATTTCAAAACAATAATAAATAATGACCTCTGTTCATAAGAAGGCAGCACTGGTATTTGTACACGCCGGCCTGGCTATTAAACGAAAAGAGTGGTGTGGCTGAGTTCCCGAGGGGGGCCAAAATGTTTCTAAATGGTCTAGCAGGTACCCCAGTTATTAAAAAGGCTAGTGTTTAAAGATAATGCTGAAATGTGACCATTAAAAACTAAATGCACATAAGCGAATTTAATGATGCGATTACTATTTTGGTCTACAGGCTAGTAGTATTGCTTGAAGAGTGATTCAATATATTCTGGTGCTAATAGTTCTCTATATCTCTCAAGAAGCTAAATAAAGTAAGAATAGGTATATAAAGTATAAATTATTCATGTTCTGATAGACAACTCACTAAATATAGGAACATATAAAGTTTGGAACACAATAAATAAGAGACAGCACTAAGAAAATTCAACATTCAACCATAGAAAAGGGGGTGCAAGTTCGTTTTAAAAAAAGGACGTAGTCACTGGGTAGTAGACAGGAAATAAAAAATATATAAACTGATAACGTTAGCGTAACACTTCTTTATAAACAACATTAGCGGTGTTCCCCATACAAACTTTGCACCCCTTTTTAACCCCCTTAGAGGTGAAATTTTCCAAAACGCTGAAATCACTTTTTTTTTATTTGATTAAGTAAGCTACCTACAAAGTTTCAAGTCTCTAGTTCAAAAAATAAAGTTTCTCCCATATAAACATTGCACCCCTTTTTAACCCCCTTAGGGGTGAAATTTTCTAAAACGCTGAAAGTACTTTTCATGTTTTTGAATAAGTAATCATTCTACAAAGTTTCAAGTCTCTAACTCCAAAAAAAAAGTTTACCCCATACAAACTTTGCACCCCTATTTAACCCTCTTAGGGGAGGTATTTCCAAAAATCCCTTCTTATCTCTAGCCCAAGTTATAAAAGTAACCTACTGTGCAAAAATCAACTCTCTAACATTAGTAGTTTCGGCTGTGCGTTGATGAGTCAGTCAGGACTTCTTCTTTTATATATATAGATAAAGCCGAAATAATCCCTTGCGGATCCCATCGTCCAATAACTTCCAAAGCAGTTTCAAATAGTTTCAAATACAAATATAATAAAACAGTGTATGTGTCAAGTAGTTTCAAAAACAAATATAATATAACAGTGCTTAAGAAAAACTCAACGATAAAATATACACGACGATAATACAAATTACGGCCATATTTTTAATATGTGTGCTTCTCTCGTATTTACTTGGTTTGGATTTGAGTGCGTTAATGTTTTAAATTTGATGTGTTAAATAGAAGGCAAAATTAAATATGATTATTTTTATGTTTTAATTGCTTTTCTTGAACTTCCATTTTCCTCGCTGTAGTGAGGTGAAAAGTTGTGTGTTCCGCATGGCTGCAAAATTATTTAGCTTCTCGTGTCTTGAAAGCTTCGCTACGCTCAAGAATCTATCTTTGAACCAATTCAATCTTAGATTCCTTCGCTCGCTCAGCTTTCAATTTCAACACTCGCGCCAAATAACAACTTTGCAGCCTTGCATAACAAATAACTATTTTATCGTTACGAGTGTAGGTTTTGAATTTTGGGCAAAGGAAATGTTATGGTGCCGCTCTTTATACGAGATGGATGACAATTACTTTGTGAAAGTGTTTTTTTTTCTATTCACATGTTGGTTTATAAACAGTACTTAATTGATAGATTTATTTGCTGAATTATTTGTAAGAGCAACAGTTGTGTTTTTGTTGTTGTTTGTGTATATAATATGTGTGTTTGTGTGTAATATCCAAATAAATTGCAAATAAATTATGCTCACGTTATTTTAGATAGGGATTTGTTTTCATTACGCAATAGGGACTGCTGCGTGGACAGCAAGTCGCCTCATTTTATACTTAAGTACTACATATTTATTTTTTATCTTGCAATAACAGGATACGAGAAAATGGGTTATACTCCCACACAAAGTCCGACTACTGGTAGTGAGGGCTAACCAGCCCCGATACTACAGTTCAAGTCATGTCTTAAAAAAAAGATGCTTGCAGAATAATGAGTAAAGTAGCTTTCGATGAGTAAAACACCAAACTAAAATGCGATATCCGTTTGTCCAAAAGCCCGCAGATATGGTAGTAAAGGTACCTCCAGTAGGAGAGAATGAACGAAAAACTAAATAAATAATAATTTATAATAATAATCTTTATTACTTTCAAAGTTACACTTATACAAGCGATGGAATATATGATTGGACGATGACTTTGCTTGCCGTCAGAATAATCAGAGTAGAATAATATGACTTGTAATATAATAATAATAAGAGAGAAACCAACTATGCTGCTGGAGGCTTGCTTCATATCATAACATAACAATTGAGAGATGTATTGTAGGTACACTTCTCAAATTTGTGGCGACATATTAATATTTATAATAAATATATTATGTTTATAGTTTTTATTATAAAATTACTATCACACCTTCGCGGCGACGCGCGCGCAGTAGTCCGAGCACTTTATCTATCGGGACGCTTCGTGAAACTTCGGCGAACGCTGTCAGTGATCGCGACTATCGCGAGCGCTCGGAAATTCCTGCCAGTCGGCATTTAACCATTCTCGAGGCTGGACGCTGCGCTCGCGCCGCCCGAGCTAACGGTACATTGTTACGCGAACACTTTTCGGTTTGCTATTGCGCGCCGCTGTATATTTTAGCTTTCGTTTAAATGTTTTATGTGCTTTCCTATATTTTATGATTTCTCTGACTTTCTTAAAAACTTCTGTGTTGTGATTCTAACTATCATTTCTTCTTACTGTGCTGTGACTCTTGTGTATTGCTGTCAAACTCTATCGTGTCCTATTGACAATATATTTATAATTAATATGGAGCTAGCCTGTTTTATTTAACTCGCTAGGCTAGTTACCCATATAGTGGTGACCCCTGTTGAAACGAACATTTGTGTAACGGACATCTTTAAAATTGATGGTCTGACGGCCATTTTTAAATTTTATCTTTCAACGGACATTTTAACATTTTAAATTTTAACGAACATTACAATTTTAAGTGTTTTACAAACAATTTCTTTTGAGATTACTAGTTTTTATCGGATATTTATTGAGTTTTAACTATAAACGAACAGTTTATTGTGCAATACTGAATAATAGAGTAACGGACATTTTTTTAATTTCTATAATGGACGGAGGAAGTGATCCTATCACTCCGGGCGTTCCGGTTGCTACTCCTGGTGGCAGTAATATGTCAGTGAGTCATGTTAGCGTGAAAGTGCCTCCATTCTGGCCGGATAAGCCGACTTTATGGTTCGCCCAGTTAGATGGCCAATTTAATTTGTCAAAAATAACAAGTGACACTACAAAATTTTATCACGCCATATCAGTGCTGGATTATAAGTATGCTGCTGAGGTAGAGGATATTATAACCCAGCCGCCTGACACAGATAAGTATGAGACGCTTAAGAAAGAGCTAATAGCTCGGTTGTCAAGCTCTAAGCAAGAGCGTTTGAAGCAGTTGACGATGAAAGAGGAGCTCGGAGATAGAAAGCCGAGCCAGTTTTTAAGGCATATCCGCAGTTTAGCCGGAGCAGATTACCCAGATGAATTTATTCGTCATTTGTGGTCGAGCCGGCTGCCTACAATGCTGCAGAGTATAGTGGCGTTTCAGGACAATCTACCTCTTGAGACTGTTGCACAAATGGCAGATAAAGTTCATGAGGTTACACCGCACAGTCCTGCTTATCACGTAGCTGCAGCATCTTCACCAGCGGGTGTTCCTACTTCGGTGCTTGACCAATTGCACCGCAAAATCGACGCGTTGACGCAGAGGCTTGACGCGATGTCCACCTCCCGGGGCCGCCAGGATAAGCCCCGGTCGAGGTCCCGCGGCAAGCAGCGTAACCAGTCCAGGAGTCGTTCGCGCGCTGGCAAGCCCAGCGGTGACGGCCAGCGCCTGTGCTGGTACCACTTCAAGTTTGCGGACAAGGCAGATAAGTGCATTTCCCCTTGTGCGTATCCAAAAAACTAGATAGTCGGTCGCTCGCGGCGACCAGTGAAAGTGCATCAGTGTCCAACCGTTTATTTGTTACAGACGTAAAGTCCAAGGTTCAATATCTTGTGGACACTGGGTCGGACTTATGTGTTTACCCGGTCAGTTTTTTGCGTGCGCAACGACGTCATAAAACCTCTTATGAACTTTATGCCGCAAATAATACTGTCATTAGTACCTATGGTTGGCTTAGCCTATCGCTGGATTTTAATTTACGGCGTGTGTTTAATTGGCGCTTTGTTGTAGCTGATGTTAGCAAGCCTATAATTGGTATTGACTTTTTGTCATTTTATAATTTGCTTGTTGATGTTCGTAATGCTTCGTTAGTCGACAATGTAACATCGCTTTCATCAGCCGCTTTTGTTGCTTCAGCTAGTGCTTCTCCGCAAATTAAAGTTATTTCGGATGATTTGCCATACAAAAGTTTATTGGAGGAGTACCCTGATATTATAAGACCGGTCGGTAATCCTTTGGAGCGTAAATGTAAACACCAGACGCAGCACTTTATTAAGACTACACCCGGCCCACCAGTGTTTTCAAGGCCACGACGTTTGGCACCGGATCGCCTTAAAATAGCAAAGCGGGAATTTGAAGATATGGTGCGCACGGGTATCGCTCGACGATCCGAGAGTCCTTGGTCGTCTCCGTTGCACTTGGTACCTAAAAAGGACAATAGCTGGCGTCCTTGTGGCGATTATCGCGCTCTTAACGCCCGCACCATCCCTGATAGGTACCCAGTGCGGCATATTGCCGATTTCTCGCATAACCTTTTTGATTGCAAGGTATTTAGCAAGCTTGATTTAGTGCGCGCATATAATCAGATTCCCGTTGCTCCAGAAGACGTGCCGAAAACAGCGATCACGACGCCATTTGGAATGTTTGAGCATCCTTTCATGAGTTTTGGATTGCGTAATGCTGCTCAAACATTTCAACGCTTTATGGATGAAGTCCTTAGGGGTCTTGATTTCTGTTTTCCCTTCATCGATGACGTTTTGATAGCCTCAGGCAGCGACACAGAGCACAAAGCGCATTTACGTGCTGTCTTCCAGCGTTTTAATGATTATGGCATATTACTTAACGCGAGTAAATGCGTATTTGCTGTACCTCAAATTGAATTTTTAGGTTACTTGATCTCCTCGGAAGGTACAAAGCCTATAAATGATAGGGTCAAGGCTATTCAAGATTTTTCAAAGCCCAAAACTATTAAAGAGCTGAGGCGTTTCTTAGGTGCGCTAAATTTTTATAGGCGGTTCATTACTGGTGCTGCTAAAATATAGGCTCCTCTCCATGCACTACTAAGTGGTCCAAAGGTGAAGAGTACCAGCCCGGTAGTCTGGACTCCAGCTTTAGAAGAAGCTTTCAATGCTTGCAAGGTAAGTATTGCAAATGCCGCTCTTCTAGCTCATCCGGACTCTTCCGCCCCTTTAGCAATAGTGACAGACGCTTCAGATTTCGCAATCGGTTCGGCAATTCAGCAGGAGATTAATGGTCATTGGCAACCTCTTGGTTTTTTCTCGCGCAAGTTAACTCCTGCTCAGACAAAGTACAGCGCCTATGATCGCGAACTCTTGGCTATATATGAGTCAGTGAAGTATTTTAGACATATGATCGAGTTAAGACCTTTTTTTATACTCACTGACCATAAACCAATCGTATCAGCCTTTAAAAAACCCCTCGACTCATGCTCCCCACGGCAGTTTAGATATTTAGATTTTATATCCCAATTTTCAACCGATATTCGGTATATAGCCGGTGAGGAGAATGTAGTCGCAGATTCGCTATCAAGGACTGACGCAATCACTGACGGACTTGACTTACATGCGTTAGCATCGTCACAGGCCACGGACACAGAACTACGGAATTTGATCAAAACCGGTTCATCCCTGTTGTTACAGAAGGTTGACTTTGGAGCAGTTAAATTATTCTGCGATGTGTCCGGGCCGACAAAACGTCCCTTTATAACTTCCGAGTTCCGGAAGTCCGTTTTTAATTCCCTCCATGGACTTAGTCATCCTAGCGCTAGGAATACTATTCGGTTGGTGACTGAGCGTTACGTTTGGCCGGGGATTAAAAAAGATTGTAGGGAGTGGGCGCGTACGTGTATCCCGTGTCAAAGATCTAAAGTTTCACGCCACGTACACGCACCAGTTAACGATTTTAAGCCACCTACAGGTAGATTCACTCATGTTCATATTGACCTGATTGGACCCTTGCCTGTGTCCAACGGGTATAGGTATTGTCTCACGGCTGTAGATAGGTTTACGCGTTGGCCGGAGGCAGTACCTTTACAAGATATTACTGCAGAAAGTGTGGCAAAGGCTTTTATATCTGTTTGGCTTGCACGTTTTGGTTGCCCTCAAAATGTAACCACTGATCGTGGAAGACAATTTGATTCAAATCTGTTTCGTCAAATTGCAGCGATTACGGGGGCACGCCACTTACAAACAACTGCGTATCATCCGGCGGCAAATGGACTGGTGGAAAGGTTTCACCGCCAGCTCAAAGCTGCCATAATGTGCCACGCAGACGAATGCTGGACTGAAACCCTTCCACTAGTACTTTTAGGTATACGTAGTGCATGGAAGGAGGACTTGTCTGCTTCGACCGCCGAGTTAGTTTACGGCGAGCCGTTAAGACTGCCCAGCGACTTGTTACAGCCGTCAGCTGACCACTTAGTCGATTATACCGATTTTTTGTCACGCTTACGTCAACACATGCAGAAACTGCAACCAGCAGCTGTTACGCGTCACGGTTCCGCTAAAGTTTTTATTTATAAGGATTTAGCGACCGCTTCACATGTTTTTGTACGGCAAGATTTTGTCCGTAGATCGCTTCAGCCGCCTTATGCAGGTCCATATAGGATAGTGGAGAGGTTTGACAAATATTTTAAAATTGACGTTTCCGGTAGAGAAGTTTCGATCTCAATCGATAGATTGAAGCCAGCGTACATTTTATCTGAAGCGCCTGGTACTGCCAAAACGTCATCGACCATTCCGCCTCTTCAAACTGTCGTTCCTTCTGAACCTAGGGTTACGCGTTCTGGTCGCCATGTACGTTTTCCAGATTATTATCGACCCTAAAGGTCTCCAGGGGGGCTGATGTGGCGACATATTAATATTTATAATAAATATATTATGTTTATAGTTTTTATTATAAAATTACTATCACACCTTCGCGGCGACGCGCGCGCAGTAGTCCGAGCACTTTATCTATCGGGACGCTTCGTGAAACTTCGGCGAACGCTGTCAGTGATCGCGACTATCGCGAGCGCTCGGAAATTCCTGCCAGTCGGCATTTAACCATTCTCGAGGCTGGACGCTGCGCTCGCGCCGCCCGAGCTAACGGTACATTGTTACGCGAACACTTTTCGGTTTGCTATTGCGCGCCGCTGTATATTTTAGCTTTCGTTTAAATGTTTTATGTGCTTTCCTATATTCTATGATTTCTCTGACTTTCTTAAAAACTTCTGTGTTGTGATTCTAACTATCATTTCTTCTTACTGTGCTGTGACTCTTGTGTATTGCTGTCAAACTCTATCGTGTCCTATTGACAATATATTTATAATTAATATGGAGCTAGCCTGTTTTATTTAACTCGCTAGGCTAGTTACCCATAAATTCATACAATACAGTGGAATGTGAGACGAAATAACAGAGGCCCCCAAACTATCTTCTAACTAATCTTTTAACTACTCGTATCTAGAGGTACCATTGTGTACAGCAAACTTATTTATTTAACCATATAATTATGTACTTTGCACATCCATAACTATGCACTTTTTTACATCCTTCACTTATCTATTACTAGATTGCACCAGTATTTTAAGTAATTTGGATACAGTTAAAATACATTCGAGTAAGTAAGTTTTCTGTTGTCAGGTAATCTAAGGTGAGCAGTCAGTCAGTGATTTTAACTTTAGTTGTGTCAGAAGTTTAACTAGCTTAACTACTTTTTTTCACTTCTTAGCTTAGGTACGTATTATAAAAAGTAGTGTAACGCAAATATTCTTCTTGTATACTCACATTTAGCCCCCTTTCAGATTACGATATATAATATTTACTGTTGATGTTTGTCCACGGCGAAATGTAAACAAGTACTCTGAATATTTTACTCGCAATGGTAAACAAAATGTAGCATAAAATCTGTACGAGGAATCCATCTGCATTGCAAATAGTGGTTTTTATTCGTAACTGTTATTATTTTGATAGCATCCAAGTGTAATGTTAGATGTTGGGTGGAACTGGAGCGCATATTTCAACCTGCCCCGGTAACAACCCACGACCCGTAACAAACAGGCTGTATAACAGCTTATACAGTCATTATAACTCTAATTTAAGCTGTATAAAGGGTGTATAAGTGCTTATGCAGGCTGTGTGCTCCTTGGGTTTTTAATTTAGCGATTATTATTCGAATACAATTACTCCCTATTGCACACCTCACAAAATAAACAGGAAAGATACAATGCAAGAAATTATAATTAGAGGTAAACAATAGGCGGTTTCATAGCTAAAGAACTGTTCCAGGCAACCTTTTGGTGGTGAAATATTAATCGTGTTATTTATTAGGCGTGCAACAACTGAAAAAGTTTTTAATACAGAATAATACATGCAATAAATACATACAATAAATATATACATACACCTAATTACAGCCAAAAAGATGAAATAACCGGCTGAAGAATCAACGAATTATGAAAGGGATAGATAATGTTTCTTCAGGTGAGCTTTGAAAGAAGCATGATATGTAGCGCGCCTTCACAAGTTCAAGTTCCACAAACAGAATTCTTATAAAATCTTGAGACAAAACAAGGTACGGTAAGAAGCAGAATTTGGACAACATAATTAGTATTTTATGCAACCGTTGTATAAGAGGGGGCAAAAAACGCGATTGGCATGGGTTACGATGTGAGCGTAGCGAACATCGTAAGAAAGATGCCACGAGCGTTTTTTGACCTACTTATACAACGTTGCATACAATACTTTTTCTACGACTCGACATTTCATAAATAAAATGCAAATAAACAACAAAGAAAATAATTACATGTTCCCGCTCGGAATCAACAAAATTAAAAAGAAAAATTGTCTCTGATAAACTTTTTTTTATTGACATCCATCTGTCAAAAAAATATTAACTTATACATAAAGGTATACGATCACCATACTAAACATCTGTCAAAAAAATAAACTTATACATAAAGGTATACGTTCACTATACTAAACATCCATGCACTGAAGATAAAACTTTTTTTTTAATATGGCAGCAATGCCTTAGTAGAATAAGTTTTTTTTTAATTTGCAAATTGTGTGAATGCAGCTGTTCATCTTGTAATCTGTGGTACTAAGTGATGCTTTTTTGGCGACATTATAACATCGGTTAGCAGTGTGTTTTTGGGCAGTAGAGTATAGACTTTTACAGACTTTCATAATTTATGTCTTTATATTAGAGTTAGTAACTATATAAATAGCTTAGGCACTCAAGATACGAACTTCTGCAATTGATAATCATGGGCAAAGTGGCTGGAAGACGAGCTGTTGGGCGCAGGAAGAAATCATGGCTGCGAAACATCCGGGAATGGACCGGAGTTACCAGTGCAGCGGAGCTTTTTAACCTCGCCAAAGACCGAGAGAAATATGCGGAGCTGACTGCCAACCTTCACTAGTTGGAGAGGCACTATTTAAAAAAAAAAAAAAAAAACTATATAAATGACAGAAAAAAAAACTGGAGTAGAAAAAAATATATACGATAGAGGTAGACGAACGGCACTGTACTGAAACATGTAGTTTTATCACAGATTTATTAACAATGGGGAACTTTTATGCAGGACTAAACTTACGTTTATTGTGCATTGTACATGCCACCTAATATTGACAATGTCTCAACGTTTACGGCTGCTACGTTTCAAACTCTTCAACACTGTAAATAAGTGGGTACATATATTTTTTGCATACAGTGATCCCCTGCTGGTCACAAAAATGTACCCCGCAGACGTCGAGCGAGATATTTTAACCACTCTACTACTGACCGCAAAACTTCGCTTCAACATCATATTGGTAATGTTAAAAGGTAGGTAATACATATTTGTAGTCTTCGATGTACTGAGAGTAGAATGTTACATAGAAAAATAATAAATGCTGTTTAGTTCTAATAGAATCTCCCAAATTGTTATGCTGCTAATCACTACACCTCAGGCCAAAAGTATATCAGTCGGTGACCGGCGGTGTCCTTATACTTCGAACGTTACACATATTAGTTAAGTGCCGTACTGCATTAAAACATTCCGCTCAATCTGGCGCGTACAATCGATAACTTCCAGAAGGTAATAAGTAATTACAGTTTGGCGTTTACGACCTTTTTATAGAGCTTGAAATATTTCTCGTAATTTAAACCTCGGGCTTAAAACCGCTGTTTTAAGCCCGGCTATTGTGAAGGATAAGGCAACTACGGAACTCTACACTGAGCGTGGCCTGACATGCTCTTGGTCGGTTTTTTAAATAGATAGATTGGCTCAAGATGAAGGTTTAAATGTATTATTACATGCATAATTTATCAGCATTGCGCCCGTGCGAAGCCGGGGCGGGTCGCTTAGTTCGTAATAAAAAACACACAAAATGTGACTCCCACTGGTAATAATGATCTTCGAATGTAATTACACAAGGTAATTAATTGATTACCTGGGTAATTTTTAACCCTGCGTTATTTTATCATAACATGGAGGCTGATAGATAGTCAGGCTCGGGCCGCGGCCACTTATTTAGGTTCTTATCAAACCTCCCTTTCCAAAACCTTATCGTGCGAATAAAACAGTTCATTTATCAAAAGGAAAAGATTGCTCACTGGACTCAGATTTATTGCTTGCCTTTTCAAAAGAAACTGAATAAAAAGACCATAATTTTTCACGGGTACACTGTACTATCGGGTTTTATTCTACGCTTGATTACTGATCCACTCTGCCAGCGGGTAAGTACTTTGAGTACTTATTGCTAGTGAAGCCTGTCCGCCAAATGATTTCTGTCATATGCACTCAGTATTCTAGATCTTTCTATTAATACGGTGAATAGAGACTAAAGTACTATGTGTGACCTTACAAACGGTCCGGTAGTTTTGAATTTTTGATATATTGTCTAGGATGGTTAGTCAGTGCTTAAAATGCAAAATGCACAATTCCCCCCCCTCCGCGCCCGCCGCCATTTTGAAAAAACCGGCACTCTCTTCATATTTTTGCTCATATCTTCCTTTAGGAGCATTTTAGCTAGAAGAAAGTTTCGACAATGTTATAGAGAGTTAAATTTACTACATTCTCCATTTTATATTTTTTTTCTAGGACAGATAGTTATGGAGATATCCACATTTAAAAAAACGTAAAAAATCGCAATTTCCTACTGAAAAACCAACTTCTGGATTATATCTTCGTTTAGGAGCATTTTAGCTACAACAAAGCTTGGGCAATGTTGTAGAGAATTAAATTTACTATAATTTACACTTCAAATTTTGTTTCAAGGACGGTTAGTTACGGAGATATGCGCATTTAAAAACAGGAAAAGTCGAATTTTCCGAAAATTTCTTAAAATTCTTGGTTTAGAACGCTGTCATTCAGTTATGGACTAGTCTAGGACAAATTAAAACATGTAGGAAATATAATTGCTTATAAAACTCATGTCCATTTTTACATACATTTTCGGAAAACGTGACTTTATTTTTTACATATCTCCGTAATTATCTGTTCTAGAAACAAAATTTGAAATGTAAATTATAGTAAATTTATTTCTCTACAAAATTGCCCAAGCACTGTTCTAGCTAAAATGCTCCTAAACGAAGATATAATCCAGAAGTTTGTTTTTGAGTTGGAAATTGCAATTTCTTAAGTTTTTTTAAATGTGCATATCTCCGTAACTATCTATCCTAGAAACAAAATATAAAATGGAAAATGTAGTAAATTTAACTCTCTATGATATTGTCGAAGCTTTCTTTTAGCTAAAATGCTCCGAAAGGAAGATATGAGCAAAAATATGAAGAGAGTGCCAGTTTTTTTCAATATGGCGGCGGGCGCGGAGGGGGGGAATTGTGCATTTTGCATTTTAAGCACTGACTAACCATCCTAGACAACATATCAAAAATTCAAAACTACCGGACCGTTTGTAAGGTCAAAATCCTTTATTCACTGAATTATATTACTAGTTTTGTAAATCAGAGCGTAGGGCTATAATTGCTCGCTTTACTCATTTTATTGCTTGTCTTTTTAAAATAAACTGAATAAAAAGACCTTTTATTTCACGGGTATGGGTTGATTAGTGACCGATACTTATTCCTCGCGAAGCCGTGTCAAATTATTTCTGTCAGATGCACTTACTCTGGGGCCTATATAGAGCAGTCTGGGTTGGTCTATTTACCGTTGAGAATCGGACTATAGGGCTCAAAGTAATAATATATAACTAAAAATCGATTACGTGAAGTATTATTATTCAGTACACGTTGAAAATGAAACCGGCTATTTTCTCTTCTATGGTCCTTCATAGAATTGAATCGTCACTCAACCGAATAGGATGTCTGGTATTTTGAAGAAGGCTGCGTTTGTTTCTCAAATTTAAAATTTAGTTCTACCAGTTTCATAAGACGATAGAAGCGACAAAATTTCCATAATATGATGAAACTGCGCGGCGGCGGCCTTTATTGAAATTTACGATACCCACCTAAACATTTACAAGGACGCGCCACCACCTGGGGCAAGTTACTGTATAAATATGTTAAAAAGATCATAACACAACCCAATATAACTCAAACATTGTTGAATTGTTTTTAACAAAAATGTGAAAGCTGTTTTGGCTGTTATGGAAACAACTAATTGTTTTGCCGGCAGTAATAAATAACCAGTAAATTGGTTAAATACATATCATACATATTTATCAACTGTGTCGTTAAATTTTACAGTTTCCCATCGTATTCTATTTAGATGTGTCATAATAATTTGCAGTGAACATTATTAACCAATCAAATACGATGGTAAACCATTAATCACTAGGTACTAGCTACTATACGACACGACAACACCTTAGCTTCGGAGATACCATCGCGCATTGCTAACGCCGCTGCCAACTTCGGACGACTCACAGACCGCGTCTGGAAGTCCCATGATCTCAAGCTAGAGACAAAGATCAGTGTCTACAAGGCGCTCATCATCCCTGTCCTTCTATATGGAGCAGAGACATGGTGCCTCTACAAAACAGACGTGAAGAAATTGGACACTTACCACCTAAGATGCCTAAGGTCTACGAGTATATTAAGGATCAGATGGCAGGAAAGTGTTCCTAATTCCGAGGTTTTACGTCGCTCCGGAATGTTGGGTATGGAAGCTCTCTTGATGCAACGGCAGCTGAGATGGAGTGGGCACGTCCTTCGAATGGATGATAGCCGTTTACCTAAATCTGTGCTCTACTCTGAGTTAGCGGGAGGTAAGCGGAAGCATGGCGGCCAATACCTGTGCTTTAAGGACGTGCTCAAACGACATCTCAATGCTTGTGCTATCAATTCTACGTGTTGGGAGGAGCTTGCTGCTAATAGGTCATCTTGGCGATCTACCATTTTTGACTGTATCAAAACGTTTGAGGAAAATCGGCTCACAACTCTAGACGTAACACGCCAGTTACGCAAAGAACGACCTAAGCCCTCCTACGCGTACACGTATAATTCCACTGGCCAACTCTACTGCCACACGTGCAAAAGAGAGTTTAAAACTAAATTTGGCTTAGCTAGCCATATCAGAGCCCACAATACACGAAGTCCATAGTTCTTGCATTGGGTCAATCGATGAGGAGTACTATACTATGAGCTGCAGAACTGCATGGCCTATCCATAATAGGCCATATAATGTGCAATTGTGCAGCCCATGTTTCCATAGTACATGCCTGCCTTGTGTGCCTATTTGCCTGACGTTAGCGTTAGTATACATATACTAACTATGTTGCATAATGTTTTTCTGTCCTTTATGTCAGAAAAGTTCGTTTTAGCATGCTTTTTCTATCAATTTGGATGAAAAGCTGAGTTAGAAATAATATATAAACGTCAGACAAGTAGTAGGCACAAAGAAACAAAAGAGCTATACACTTTCTGTCACTTCTGTCCTATTTGTGCTCGTGCTCGGTATTCATCCGTAACTTCAAAAGCCAGAACGTTTATACCACCTATTTAACATACGTATCTACCTATACTGTCACGATCGCTTTTCACGAAAAAAGGCAGCGATAAATTGTCCCTTATCATATTGCTCGAAAATCTAACGAGTTCTGATAAAAAAGAAAGTCTTTAACAATAAGATCCCCGCATAATATGTACGTGATTCTTAATTTGGAGACGTGACGCCAAAAATAGAACGTTGCCGCAGTACTCATGCCTTTTAGGACAGTAAAATGAATTTATATGTACACAAGTTTAGAAACGACACACACACACACACACCGACGCGCGCCTCGATCGGTAGAAGGCAGAATATTGATACAGAAGGCATTTATGATTATCTCTGCAAAACGATACTTATTTACACAACTTACAGAAAAAAGATTCCCCAGTTGTGTACTAAGCAACAAGTTTAGAAACGACACACACACACACACACACACACCGACGCGCGCCTCGATCGGTAGAAGGCAGAATATTGATACAGAAGGCATTTATGATTATCTCTGCAAAACGATACTTATTTACACAACTTACAGAAAAAAGATTCCCCAGTTGTGTACTAAGCATGTGTACCTAATGTGTATATTACTACTACTACTTACTATCGAATTACGGACCGGACCAATTACAAATCGATTAAATATGAAGCTGTAGACCTCGCGAGTTTGACTTTGGATAGATAGAAAGTAATTAAATCCGCCCTTGAAAATACCAGAACTGAATGGACATAAAAATTATTATTGAACCTAATCGAGGCTATTTTTTTACAAATATTTTTAGTTTTTTTTACACTTTATTGTACCTACACAACAACTGGTTATAAATACATTGATAACAAATGAAATATGTACAAAGGCGAACTTATCCCTATTAGGGATCTCTTCCAGTTAACCTTTGAGCAATTGAAGGAATGGGTATTTGAAGAAAATAGGCAAACTACACTGCGTACAACCAAGATATCTATATTATACATAATAAACCTATAATAAGTACATAAACTAAGTAAGTAATAATACACATATATTGATATATATATATATATCTACATACAATACATAGTATTCAATGAATTCACACGTCATCGGACAGCCACAATTTCTTCAAGTTAATCTTAAGTGATGCAACAGATGGAGACTTCCTAAGGGACAAAGGCAACTCATTCCACAACGTCACTGCGCTTACCGTGAAAGACTTGCTATAGGTACGCGTCTTATTTAGACGGTACAGCCAGAGAGAGATTGGCGCTAGACCGCAAGCGGTGACCACTGCCATCAGCAATATACGAAAATCTTTCACTAAGGTAAGGAGGAGAAGAAGGATTAAACAGGACATTAAAGAGCAATGACAGGACATGCACGTCTCTACGCCGGCGAATCGGTAGCCAACCCAGCTGCGCTCGAAAGGAAGAGATGTGGTCATATTTTCGCAAAATAAATAGTCATATTTTTTTCCAAATATAAACCTGATACACACATTTTGTAGGCGCTCAAGTTTGTCAAGTAGTTCCTCCTTTAAATCCAGTAGAGCAATATCTAATAGTCTAGTAGAGGGAGCAAGATAGATCTGGCAAGAGTGATCTTGGTGGAAATTGGCAGGAAGTTCTGCAGGCGCCTTAAAGAGTGGAGAGATGCAAAGAGCTTCTGGCTAACTTGCGCTATGTGCGGTGCCCACGAAAGTGTTTGGTCCATGGTGATACCCAAATTTCTAACTGTAGAGGAAAGGGGGATAGGAATCCCACCAAAAAGAATATCAGGTACCACCATTTCAAATAGGTTATTTACAAAATGAGGACTAACACAATTGCTTGCGACTTTTTTGCGTTTATGTTTTACCCGAAGTTATTTGCCTAGCTGTAAATAGACTCCAAATCCGCATTGATCAATTAATTGGCATTGGTAAACAACTAAACATACATAGGCGGTAGCTATACTAGTTATAATATATGTAGACTAGGTTTATCAATAACACCGCGACAGTACATTTTTTAATCACGTCTCCTGAAATCCTGCCCAAAAGGTAAGTTATTTTTGCTTTGTATAATAGGGAAGGCATTTCCTAGAAATTATTTTATGGACACCATATAATAATTTCTATGAAAAAGCGCTCGTGAGCAATGGAAGCGCCACAGGAAGAATATTTGTTTCTGGGTCATGGATGTTATTTATATATTATGTACATCGTCGTCTAGTACCCATAGTACAAGCTTTAAATAAATAAATAAATAAATAAATAAATATCAGACGACATCACACAAATCAACCTAGTCCCAAATTAAGCTCAAGAAGGCTTGTGTTATGGGTACTAGGCGACGATATACATACTTATATAGATAAATAAATACTTAAATACACAGAACATCCATGACCCAGGCACAAATATTCGTGTTCATCACACAAATATTTGCCCTTGCCGGGATTCGAACCCGGGACCGTCGGCTCAGGAGGCAGTTGCTTAACCACTGCGCCAACCGCGTCGCCAGCTTTGCTTAGTTTGGGACTCGGTCGATTTGCGTAGTACGATTGTCAATTAATATTTAATTATTTTTTATATGTCAATAAATTCAAACACAGACTGATTAAATTAAATTGCTGGTCTGGTGCATAATAATAATATATTATTGTTATATATATATATATAAGATAAGATAAGATCAAATCGAACACCCAAGATGTCGGAACAACGGGGCTACGCCGTTTCGCCGTCAAAATAAACATTGTTCGGTTCATGACGCATTGGTGTAAACTGTAATGTTATGTAACCTGTTTTTCAATAAATAAAATTAAGATATTTATTGAATAATAACTTAATAGATATAAATGATCTATCTCTCTGCAATTTAATCTGCGCCTCGAAAGGAAGCCCTCGTTATCTGCGCTGATTGATGCCGGGATCTGTACCCGATACTCCAAGTAATTGCACTTTCAAAGAGTTGAGGATCAAATGCAAAGACCGGAGAGTGGAAGTTGAAGTTGATTGTGTCTTTGTTGGACATGCGCTGTAGTTGCGAGACTAAGTTTATTGTTTCTGTACAAAGGAAAATTTCATAATAATTAAACCTTGATTGGGCGTATTTATGCAAACAGGAACCAACCCCCATCGTTTGTACTTTGTGTTATAGTTGGAGAGTTCAGTACTAAACGGTATGTGGGTTGTTTTCTTCTTAAATTGAAAATACACTAAAAAAGCAATACGTAACTGACCTTTATGTCCATTGTCAATCGTCAAATTGGATTTGACACTCGAATAGCATATATTCCAACAGAAGTTTAAGTAAAATTTTGCTATAACTATTCAGTCATTACATATTTACAATCGCAGCGATGTTTTTTTTTTTGATTGTCTGAGGTTTTATTTGACATGCGCTTTTAAGTTATTAGAGTTTTTATTCTGTGTTAGCATCATTAATTTATTACCTTCGTGGGCAAAGACGCAATAAGGATATTTATTTAAGTATAAATAGCCACACTTAAATTGATTGGAAACACCAGAAGAGCAATAAGAGTAGCTAACCATTTAAAAAAAACTACGTAGATACTTTTTGTTGGTTTGAATCACTGCACTGGAGCGTTATGTTCTACAGATGTCGGCATTTTCTTAAACTCACAAAGAAAGAAAATCTGTCTAGGTACATGGTGTTATTTCAATTAGTGACTGTAAGGGAAACAGAAAAAGAGCAAATTTGCAAAAGTAGCGAGCGCTGGGCTACGTTGTCTTGTGAGTGAAAATTTGTAATTACTGTAGAAATGCATAAATATTCTATAAACCGAACTAACAGCATAGGGCAGGTCGCAAGTGTTACATAATAAAACCTTATAATTTAAATTTATTGTTAGCGAAGTTTGAAAGTACCTAATAATTTAATAAACGTACGTTTGAAAATTGAAGACGTTACTAATTAATTGCGTAATGACATAATGTCAACATGCTGACAACTCGGCAGTAAACAGGCTCCCTGTGGACAATCGAACACAAAAGCTATTGTGCGTAGGGCGGGCAAACATCGCAAGGGTCGGGGTAATGAGGAAAGAAGCTAGGAGCGAAGCGGTGGTCATAATGGAAGCGAGGAGTTTGACCACTAGTCAAACGTGGTTGCAAACCGCCTCCTCTCATTCCAGATATCTGTAATGTCAATATTACTGACCTCGTTTTCGACCTTTATTGCTAGCACTTGATACGCCCAACTTACCTGCAATTAAAATGCAAATTATTCATTGTAGCTGAAGTTTATTTAACCGATCTTTTAAACCAAAAACATATCCGACCTTCGACTAGTAATTTTTTTAAGGGTAGTTAAAATTTAGCAATGTAGACAGTTTTTCAGGTGTTGCATATACATAGAATTATTGTCGACAATGACCACTTTATATCAAGTATCTGATCTGCTTGTGCCTACACCTTGATTCTACCTTGGTCACGACAGCATCGGCACAGCGACAGCGACGGGGAGCGGTTGCCATAATTATGTGAGAGCGAGAGACCAAGCTCTAACCTACCGCACCCACCAAATGGTCGCCGCTTGCCGCTGCTTCCGATCTTCTGACCGGACCTTAAGACTCGGTTTCATTGGTCGCGCACGCGGTATAACGACTAGTCGGAATCAAATTCGGGCCCTTATGCTATGCGTTATGGAAATCCCCCTCACCCCGAATGCAGGCCCTAGCGACTACTGAAACTGAGTCATTAGAGTGAACCAACGTCGCGGGAACCCGTGCCTTGGCCCACGCCGCGCCGCGGTCCCGACACGACATAATCGGTTTCCGGGCAGCTTCACAAAGAGCCCTCTCCTTGATATACGTGCCCCAACCTTCCCGAAGACCTTTTATCTGCCTTGAATGAGCAGTCCCATGCTGTATTAAAAATAAACCGATATTACTTTTAATGGTGAGTGGAGAGGAAAGGGTTTGAGAATATGTTTCAACCTTTACGGGGATTCAAATACACAAGTATAAAATGATAAAAACGCTAAGCAAAATTATTTTTAATACAGTTGCTCAAAAAGTGGTACTTTTCGTAGCTGCAAATCGTGCGAAAAGTTGAATATTTCGAACTAGTGCTTTTTACTTTTCAATTTTTTTTAATTTTCTGGTTTACTAACAAGTCATGTCTCATACATCCAAACAAGGGTCAATCACTTTCCGACTTTATTTATTACGTCATACAGCATTGCAAGTGTATATCTTATAATTATGCTTAGAATATTTAAATTGCATATTGGATAAATCAAAGGGTTATCTATTAAAAATAATCAAAAACGGTTTCAATAATTTGTCTGATTGACTATTATTTAATGAGCAAATGAGTATTATGCGTGACCTAAAAAAAAGAAAAAGAAAAGTATTGTCACAGATTATAAAATATAGTATTAAGCGACCCACGCGCTGCTTTATAAATTCATAATAATTATGAATGATCGCTAAAATGTGTATTAAATAATATTATATTTATTTACAACTGTATGAAACGTAAAGAACTAAAAACAGATTCACGATGTTTATTGTTTGGAATCAAATAAATTACTGTGTAACATTATCATACCTCTTCTGAAATATTAAAACTATTTCTTTTGATTTGGCTGAATGATGACAGCCGACGCCATCTTGAAAAAAATATTACAATTAAAAGTAAAACTTTCTTTTTCATTCAAGATTGTTTTAATCATGTGTAAATGATACGTAAGATTTATAAAATAAGAGTTTTTGATAGAAAATGATGGATTCTGATGTTACCAGAATAGATTTAACACCGCCCTATACATATACAAGCCAAGGCAAAAATTGCAAGTGAGAGTATTTTACCCGCAAAATCGAAAGAAAAATTACATTGCCGTCTATGAACATTTTATTGGGTGGAAACGAGAAAAAGAGAATTATTAACAACTTGAATAAAACTTTGAACTTACAAGCAAAGGCCTTAAATGCGACCCTTCACAATTGCTCTAAAAATTGTAGGTACTTTAAATTTTTATCAGACAGAAATAATTGCCCCTTTCAATTACTATTTTAAATTTGCATTTTTGGCAAAAAAAAAAAAAAACTCAAGACTCCTCGGGACTCGTTCAAAATAACATACTTTCCACACTTGCATCAAAAACTACTATTTCACTTTGTAAAATATATATGTACTACTCGAGAATTTATAGTGGGCGTTATTGCACTCATAATGGATGTCATCATCTTCCATTAAGTATGAGCGACAAAGGAATCTAGCTAGCTTTGTGTCTTGCAGAGTTCTGAAACTTTCAAATTTTGAAAACTTCTTGCGAAAACGTCGTCGGCGTATTTCGTTGACAATTACAAGTCTTTTCGAGGTTAAACTGTTCAATCCAATAAGCTTTAAATTACGTTCTTTTCGAATAGATACCAACCTTGGTTATTATCGCTCGTATCTGAATTGAATAAATTTGGCACAGCAAAGGTTCGAGTTTCGTAACTTTTGCTTTAAAAGGCCGATGAAGAACAAGTTTGAACCCTACCAAAAGTACAACAGTCTCAAACTGTGATTTAATTATACGACTCGAACAGTTATTGGTGTCTGTCAGAGGGGCGGGTAGAATAGAATGCCGATAAATAGCGAAAGTTTACAAAGTTGGGCAGTTGTATTTGGGCCTGAAGGACGGGGTGATAGAGGAAGTGTGGCCCGCGGGTTCACTTTGAATTGCTAATTAACGATATTAACTCTGATCGCACGTTCGAAATTAATGTATACCTACTAATAGCTTTCCTAAACTTAAACCAAAACGTTAGTTTTCTAAGCCTATGGTCATCGTTGGTCGTTGAAAATTCAGTGACTCTGTCTACTTACGATATTTTGTTAATCGATATCGCGATATAAATAAAGCTGTATCTCTATCTTTATTCCTGGAAATTAAATGTGGGTATTGCGGATATCAAACTAACGGTTTCGTGGAATAATACGGTGAATAGAGACTAAAGTACTATGTGTGACCTTACAAACGGTCCGGTAGTTTTGAATTTTTGATATGTTGTCTAAGATGGTTAGTCAGTGCTTAAAATGCAAAATGCACAATTCCCCCCCCTCCGCGCCCGCCGCCATTTTGAAAAAACCGGCACTCTCTTTATATTTTTGCTCATATCTTCCTTTAGGAGCATTTTAGGTAAAAGAAAGCGTCGACAATGTTATAGAGAGTTAAATTTACTACATTCTCCATTTTATATTTTTTTTCTAGGACAGATAGTTACGGAGATATCTACATTAAAAAAAACGTAAAAAATCGCAATATCCTACTGAAAAACAAACTTCTGGATTATATCTTCGTTTAGGAGCATTTTAGCTACAACAAAGCTTGGGCAATGTTGTAGAGAATTAAATTTACTATAATTTAAACTTCAAATTTTGTTTCAAGGACGGTTAGTTACGGAGATATGCACATTTAAAAAACAGGAAAAGTCGAATTTTCCGAAAATTTCTCAAAATTCTTGGTTTAGAACGCTGTCATTCAGTTATGGACTAGTCTAGGACAAATTAAAACATGTAGGAAATATAATTGCTTATAAAACTCATGTCCATTTTTACATACATTTTTGGAAACCTGGACTTTATTTTTTACATATCTCCGTAATTATCTGTCCTAGAAACAAAATTTGAAATATAATTGTATTTTATCAAAATAAGGTAAGTAAATACACCAGAATATAAAAAAAAAACTTAACCTTAGTTATAAATATGTACAAGTCTGATAAAGAATAACCTAACTTAAACTAATCTAACCTAAAAGAGCCCGCCCTGCATTATACCTGGCTCAAAGGTCCCCATAATACCAGCAGCGTTGCCCCGCTGAATAGCTATGGAGACCTGCTGAACCAGATAGGAGCCAGAGCGGGGATCGCAGCCCCTGTCCCTTAGTCGTCGTCCAAGTTCCCTAAACAAATTGCGGCCTTCATGACTCCATGGTCCTGCTGTCTCCACAGCGACTGGCACAAACTCGTATGCTGACTCTAGAGCGGAGTACTTGGAGTGCTTTAATTTCGCAGCATTTTCCGCTGCGGAGCCTGCATACCGACAAGTTTGTCTCAAATGGGATGCAGCAAATGTACTGACACATGTGGCATCCCATAGGAGGCAGCGTCCCCTGCGCCAAGGTATAAGAGTTAGCCCATCCGGTCTCTTACCGTCTGTGCGGCTTAAACCTGGTGGCTCCAAGATACAAGGCACATTAACTGAAACCATGGCGCGTCGGATGATTTCGTTAATTGAGTGGTGCCTTGGGAACCGACCGGCGCACCTTTGACAGCTGAGGCCGTGATGGCCGTTTTCCTCAACAGTTACTCCACAGCGACAACGATGAGCTTCGCATACTTTTGCGCCTAACCTGAGAGCCGCTGCTATTCTTAAAGTATCGTTGTCTAACAGGGTGCCAAGTTGAGGCGACGGCAAGGCGTGCAACCATGCCCCTGACTCTGGCTGTACGAGTGCCTTAAGGCGTGCCAAGTCAGCCTCCAGAGCACTTTCCACGAGGGAATCGTAAATATGTTTGCTAAATATGTCATCCCACTGCCTTTGGATGGTAGGGTTTTCGGGCAGCTCGCCGTCTGGGAAAACCATGGACCATTTTGTCAGAGCCTCCGTCATAAAAGGAACTGAGACGTTGCCACCATCAGAACATAATATACGAGTGACAAGATCTCCAGTTCCGTGTGACGACGCAAGATACGCCACAATCCCCACATCTTGGACGCGACGGATGCCTAGCCCTCCATAACGTATGGGAAGTGTAGCCTGAACCCACTGTGACTGACTTAACCCCACATTTAAAATAATCTCTAAAGTTAATTTAAGCTCTAGATCTATTTCTTTTACTTCATCCATATATAACCAGAGTGGAGTAGTCCTGAGGATATAGGTCATCCGGGGTGTTGCAAAACAATTTCGTAGTAGGGTTATCGAGACATGGGATGACATTTTTGTGAGATGTTCACGAACTCCGACTAGAGCATCTTTTTTTAACTGCAGAGCAGCCTTGACTCCATCAGGGAATATAGGAGCACCTAGTAAGGAAAAGGTTTCTTTGTTTATGGGCCTAACCCCCGATAAAAGTTGTTTTAATTCTGTCAATGAAGAGTCTGATATAGGACCGCAACTATAAAGCTCGCATTTGGTTGGGTTAACTTCTAAACCCACCTCTTTCAAAACAGGGATGAGTCTCTTCAGGTCCTCTATTACTGTTTCTGGTCTCCCGCCGATTGTACCATCGTCAAGGTACATTGAGAGGCGAGCTCAATGTAACGATGGCCTTTTGTATTGACAGACAGAAGACTAGAGGACCTAAAGGATCACCCTGCTGAGCTCCGACTTGCGATGATATTAGGTTTATATTTGAAATGTAAATTATAGTCAATTTAATTCTCTACAAAATTGCCCAAGCACTATTCTAGCTAAAATGCTCCTAATTGCAATTTCTTAAGTTTTTTTAAATGTGCATATCTCCGTAACTATCTGTCCTAGAAACAAAATATAAAATGGAAAATGTACTAAATTTAACTCTCTATAATATTGTCGAAGCTTTCTTCTAGCTAAAATGCTCCTAAAGGAAGATATGAGCAAAAATATGAAGAGAGTGCCGGTTTTTTCAATACGGCGGCGGGCGCGGAGGGGGGGAATTGTGCATTTTGCATTTTAAGCACTGACTAACCATCCTAGACAACATATCAAAAATTCAAAACTACCGGACCGTTTGTAAGGTCAAAATCCTTTATTCACTCAATTAGAATACGGAAGGCAAATCTCGGAGATTACTCTTTAGGCTTTTGATTCAATCAGCTTCGTTTAGTAGTTGACTTTAAATGATACCAGTCGGATACGTTTTCTTTTCTTTTATGAAAATCTTTATCGGATGAGCATATTACCTTTCAATTTGGTACAAAACGAAATAAATTGGCTGCGGTTGAAAATAGTAATACTGATGGGCTTAAATTTTATAAAAGCTTACTGTGTCAATTGAAGTTTGAGGACCAAGAGCCTTTATTTTCACTGGGATATTTTTATTTTTCATGTGATGTTATTACAAATATTTTTATAGTTATTACAAACTAACTGGTCTATTAATGTACTTAGGTATATTATTTGATCCTTTAGTTACTCATCCATAAAGTCATACCTAGGTGTTTAATAAATTACGTTAGATATTAGATATTAGTTAGATACTCTATAGACCAAAAGCAAACTTCTTCTACCCTGATTTTATATAGTTAAGCCCAAGCGCACAAAGACACATTACGGCCCAAGCGGCCGAGCATTTGATCTCTTTTATTTATCCCTCAGAGTCGGTCCAATATTAATGTCCCGGCCGTTTGATCGCGCACCTTCTGATGAATATTAACTAGCGGCAAACATGCTCGGAGCTTTGAAACCCCAACTTTATTGTAGACCCGAACCGTATTGAAAAACCGGGTTTTTAGACTTGTTAGTTGTATTGTTATCTAGATAACTTTCTCTGTTGACTCGAGCTATATTTTAAATATGGGTTTTTGTACTATAGCCAAAATCAAAGACCAAGTAATAACGTTATCTACATAACGTTCGTGACTGGACCCATCATTACCTATATAATTGATGTAAAATTTAAACGCGTAAACGCTAAAAGAGTCGATCGAGACCCTTCTTACTCAGCTCTATGATACCGCAAAAGTTGTCATTTAACTTGAGAATATTAAAATTGACGATAACAAAGATCTTGTAGTGTAGAAAATGTGGCAAATAAATTATCGTTGAGTCTTTCTACAGACTATATAAATAGTGTCTTACAGGGAAACAAGTTTTTCGTGACTATGTAAGCTAGTACAAGAATGGCATATACGCAACCATAGGCTTGACAGATGTGGCAAACAAATGCCGAGCTGATGTCTTAATTTAGTATACTGATACTAATTAATTGATATACTGATACAGAAGGCGGTCCTTCCCACGGCGCGGCGCGCATCGTCATCAGGAGGTTACTCTCTCTGCAGTACCTATACTAAGGACCGGTAGCCTGTCAGCGCGGTCGTGCTGGCGGCGGCAGCACCTTAGTTTGTTTTTTTTAATAATATTTTTATATTTCTAAATGTCTTATCTGTATTTCATTTTATCATATAAATTTCGTACAAAAACTAGCCTATTAAGACTGCACCGAGCGAAATGTGAAAAAATAGGCAGTTGCCGTTAAGTAGATAACGTCAACACTCATTGTTTAATCCATTTCTAAACTATATATTTAGCATTTCGAAGAATGTGTTAACAACTTCACCGTGGAAAAATTATAAGATTATTAATATTTTACCCTAGAGAACTAAGTAAAGTTGGACGAAAATTGTAAAATCGTAAGCAGGCGTTAAGTGTTTTTTTTATACATTAACAATGGAAATCTATTCTGATTTTCAGTTAAAAAAAAAAGAATGTTTACATTACAATTTGTCCGCATAAAATATTTCAATTATTGTTTGGTATAAAAGGTCCAGATTTATCAAAAAGTGCTTTTAATTCTCCATACATTTTTACTATGGCACCCGCGCGCCGATTTAAATACGCATTCCCCGCGCTCTATGGTTCAGTCGCAAACGCTCGGCGCCCTCTTAAGATTTGAAATAAATAGATATGTGTAAAATTTATAATGACTATAGTGTTCTATAGTAAGATTAGTAAGTACTAACTATAATAATTAACTAATTTATACTAACTAATTTATTATATTGTTGAATACAATACTCAACCAATTACTTATCGTAAGTACCTAAATATGTTAGCACCATCGTAACTATAAACTCAGATTGTCCTGTACAGGAAAATATAAGACATCTCAAGTATTGTAGTAGTCTGTTAAACCGTTTGATTTTTAGGGTTCCGTACCCAAAGGGTAAAAACGGGACCCTATTACTGAGACTTTGCTGTCCGTCCGTCCGTCCGTCTGTCACCAGGCTGTATCTCAAGAACGGTGATAGCAAATTTCAACTGTCTACAGTTGAATTTTTTACAGATGATGTATTTCTATTGCCGCTATAACAACAAATACTAAAAATAAAATAAAATAAATATTTAAGGGGGCTCCCATACAACAAACGGGATTGGTTGCGTTAACTTTGAACCTCATTTGTATGGGGTGCTATAAATACCAGGTGCAAACTTAACTTAACCACTTAAGGATGGAAAGTGTTTGTACGGAACCCTCGGTGCGCGAGTCCGGCTCGCACTTGACCGGTTTTATTTCGTTCCAAATAACGTAACACGAGACGTTCTTACAAAAAACTTAACGTTATGTACTCATATATCTGCCATACAGTAAGGTAGTGATTTGTGCCGAGGTAAGTCGGGCTTATCCCTGTGTCGAGTTTCTCTCTTCATCCCGTTGTAATTGACGGATGGTGTTGTGAGGAACAAGGTCGGGTATAGGAAATGTGCATGCATTTGAAGTTTATAACTACACGTGTGTATTATATACTACACGTGTATGTTTGTATATCTTGTGTATATGTTTGTTAATGATTTGTTAGAATTTCAGTCACTTAGTTGGGCATAATTGCAATTTACTGCGTTATCGAGTTAGTCGAATAAAACATGTTTGTACCTAGTGTGCTGCTCTGTGGCGGCGCCACCATAATGAAAATCAATGAATTATATAGTGAAATGATGTACCTTGAAGGTACACCATGTACATATCATGTGTTTGGCTGTACCTGTACCAGGGAACGATATAATGGACATTGTTTGTGGCGCCGCTGGGGAGCATACTCTGCAGCGGCGCCACAGAGAACTCATAGATAGAAATGACATTAGCTATTATTTTCTTATGGAAATTGATGTACCAGTGCTATTTATTGTGTACGTATGTAAAATTGTTATTATTCATTCGTGATTTAATTAAATTTAATTTATTTCACTTGGCTGTTCGTGTTAGTTTTCGTTGGTCGCTACTGTTTTATAAAAACAATAAACGTCAGAATGTTTAAAAGTTTATCGAAGTGGTAGGTTAGAACGCGGAATCATTAAAAATAAATAAAATCACTTATTAATAGTGATTTTTATCAATACGTACACAATAAATAGCACTAGTACATCAATTTCCATAAAAAAATAATAGCTAATGTTATTTCTATATATGAGTTCTCTGTGGCGCCGCTGCAGAGTATGCTCCCCAGCGGCGCCACAAACAATGTCCATTATTTCGTTCCCTGGTACAGGTACAGCCAAACACATGATATGTACATGGTGTACCTTCAAGGTACATCATTTCACTATATAATTCATCGATTTTTATCATGGTGGCGCCGCCACAGAGCAGCACACTGTACCTATTGTATGTATACTCTCTTAAATTGTTTTCAAAACCTTTTCAAATAACATAACACATCACTTTATCTCCCAGAAAAACTCAACTTTATGTACTTATCTTGGCCAAACAGTGAGGCAGTGATTTGTGCCGAGGTAAGTCGGGCTTATTCCTGTGTCGAGTTTTTCTGCCGCAGATGACCTGCGGGCGATCTTTACATCCCGTTGTAATTGACGTGTGATGTTTTCAGAAACAAGGTCGGATATCAATTAGACAAGTCAGCGTCAGCGTGTGTGGTGTGTAATGTTTTATGTGTACAGTACCGGTGAAACGTTTATGTTCACCATATGATTATGGTACAAGTACAAATCAGTTAGAATAACACGTTATAGTCCAACCTTCGTAGTAAGGTGGGGGAAGATGAAAAAAGGGGAAAGATAAAAAGTGTCACATAATTCCCTACATTTTTTATTTTCTTACCCCGTGTTTCATAACTTGACTAATAGGGTGTGAATTAAAGTTCTGACTGAATATTTATGTATTATTTTAGATTTTATATTTATTTACTAGTGCAAGGTGTAGCTATTACTCTTATATTGTGATTTACGAGTAACTTCAATCTTTCCCCAGTCAATTTCAAACTGGGTAACATTGAAATAGTAATGTTTCAATCTTCCCCCGTTTTGGAAAGTCATAGAAAAACAGACAGATTCTCAAACTTTGGACTTAAAAAAATTATTAACGTTCACATTTTTTTTTACTGGCCTCATGATAAGGTAAATATGTAGTAATTATGAAGTATAATTAAACATATTGTGAGTCTTAAACTTATATACTTATAAAAACAATATTTCCTTAGTTTGTGACTAAGTCGATTTGAGTGAAATCGTCAGATGAAAGAGACGTACCCACTCATTGTTCAATAAATATGTAATTTATAATTTGTTGTTTTTGTCATATTTTAAAGATTTAGATAACTCTATGAAGCTTTCGTTTGGGAACACTACTTTCCATTTGAGTAATTCTTTTATATTTATATATCTGTTATTTCATTTAGTTACGAGTAGATTTGCCTTTATGATACATACTTGTTTTGCGCGTTGAGTTTAATTCAATTCAACAATTAAAGCTGCCTCATACAAATACTTTTGTTGAGTCGTGACCTCTGGATGATCAATAATATTTTTTTGTTCCCAAAGACGTTTGTTATTTTAAATGTAAGCACCTAAGAATCTGACTTAATTTGCTACGCGGATTTTAAATGTCCTACTGTTCATTTCCTAATATTTTACATGTATCCGACTTAATTTGTAACAAAGTTAATCATGCTGCAAGAAAACACCCAATTTTTGTATTACTTGATTTCTTTTCTAAAATAAACAATGTATCATCATGAAACCGTTATTTTGATTCCAAAATTGATCTTCTTAATATAAAAAAAGTGTTTAGTTTTTATGTGTCCAATTAAAAATTTGAGAATCACTGTCCTTTTTCCTATATAGCGGGGTAAGAGTGAAATACTTTTTTTTTCTACTGTCGTTTTCTCGTTACCTATCAGGAATATTCACGCAACAATCAGCTGTATCTGTTCAGCGTAAGAAACTCTATAGAATAACGAGCAACAACCACCGTTTGCATTCATTTAAAAGCATTTAGAAACTATGTCAATCTTACCCCTCCACCATTCCATCTTGACCCGTCTATTTTTTAGGCAAAAGTGTATTTTATTTTATTATTTTTATATATTAGAATAGGCATAGCCGAGTTTTATCAACAGAATACAAAAATATAATCCTTGCCCATCGCTTCCAATTAATACAATTGAAGGGATATAAATAGTTTTTTATTTTATAAGGGTTTTAACACAACACTGTCTATCTCAACAAAAAACCATTCAATCTTCCCCCACCTTACCTTGCCTATATTTCTTTTTGTGTTAAAAAATTATGTACAGTGGTAGCTGCGATATTGAGGTGGCCTTTCGACCATTTTTTGGATGGCTTCCAACTCGTAATACATTTTAGCACAGGGGTATTTATTTTATTAATTAGTGGTTATAATAACGGGTGAACCTTTGAAATTCAAAACTTACAAGTAATATATTTGAATATAATCTAATTTTAAAACAGGGTGAACTTATACTTTTGACCGATTCTGTACGTTTGTAATATTTAGTTGTAATTCTGTAACGCAGATCTAGTTATTGTGGTTGAGATTGTGCAAAAAAATATTAAATTAATAGAAATATTATTATAATAAAAGATACAAACCCAGAAATAACAAACACAGAAGTATGCAATATGGGGAAATTTTGTTACATAGGTTGCGGTCACAGCAATGGCATCTAGAAATCTACAGATAGACAGCACAAGGTAAGAGATAAAAATCGAAGCGAGAGCATTCCACCCGACATAAGATTCTACCGATGTAACATACATAGTTCTTTCATGGAACAGTGTGCTATACTTTCTACATTTATATAGAGATAATCAGTAGCCTTGGGAACCGTTCGTACCTCTCCCTCAATGCATTCCAGAAAGTGCATTTAGTACGTGCCGATATAATAGGAAGGTTACACTGAAAGCTCATTGCATTACACACATCCAATTGTTGACGCCGGTAACTTACTCAGAATAAACTATTTGATTCAGAGACCACGGAGTGAAAGGTATAGGTATGTCAATGTTTAAAAATCCTAGCACATTTAAAATTGCAGCTTGACTAGGTCACCTGGCCGGCTTAAATTGAGCTCTGCGTTATATTTGTATAACTCATTTACAAGTCACACCGTGTGACTCACACGGTACAACAAAACTGGACCTCGTTCCAAAGCCTCTTTGTCATGCCGAGTTTTGCAAATAAGTATGTATTCTACTTTCGCTGTGAAACAATTCAATTTCGTATTTGGACAGAAAACAACGCTCTAACTCGTAAAAGCTTCGGCAACTCGGTAGGCACGGGGATCGGGATGAAAGTTTCAAATAAGCGTCATGCAAACTACAAATATTCACTAATAAAACTCTTAAAACATTCCGGGAAAGTATTGTTAGTTTGGTACAGATAGTGAAAAAAAAAACAAGACCCTCTTAGAAATTATTTACTTACCTAATTTAAGTCGACGATTTTTAATTTTCATTCGGGATCTCCTTTCTGTTTGTATTACACCTAATTACTCAAAATTAGGTAAATGAAATTTAATTTGGCAATATTTACCATTCATTTAATATACCTATCGTCTATATAGTTTTTTTATACACGATTCATGAAAGGCCCTTCAGTCTTTTACAGACTATAAAAGCTGTGTCACGTAGGAATACAATGTATTTTATGCAAGCCAATACGAGAATGAAACACGCGACGACAAGCTTGATAAATGTAAGAATGGCCAGCACTCGGTGAGCAAGGGCCGATGTGCACACTATTGGGCATTCGAATATACAGGAAATAAAAGCTATCGGTAATAGAGACAAGGCTCGAAGTGATATAGGGCCCCAGGGTTTTTTTTTTTTCCACAGGCCTCTCGATCAACAAGCTACGCCACCTAAGGAATAGGCGCCAAATTCCTGATCTAATTCCTACACTGATTTTCCACTTTTTCGTATCCCATAACCTAAATTGAAACATCCATGTTGACTGCTAGCTGGTGACTTATTTGAATAAAATAAATCATAGAAAATGTACATTGTAGTTATAAAGAGTAAAGTGTACCTACATAAATATATACGAGGGTTGTTTGATAAATACACGTTTTAAAAAGTTATTCTTGTTACTGGCTGAAATTATGTATTCAAACTTTCTAGGCATCCTTTATGGACTAGAAAAAAAAAATACAGCGTGCTTTTGTTTTTTTCTTTTAACGGCTTTTTACGACGGAGTTCGCGTTGTTATTGCAATAATGGAGAAAGAGCAGTATCGTTCTGTAATTCGTTTTCTGTTTTTGGAAGGAAATTCTTGTGATGAAATAAAAGTACGCATGCAAGCTGTTTACAATGATCATACTCCTTCTATGACAACCATTAGATATTGGTACAATGAATTTAAACGAGGCAGAACGTCCATCTTTGATGAAGATCGCCCAGGACGTCCTGTTGAGGTGACCACAGGTGATATGGTAAAAAAAATTGAGAATATTGTATTAAGCGATCGCCGAATAAAACTTAGAGAAATTGTCGACATTGTAAATGTTTCGATTGAACGCGTGCAGCACATTTTAGAACACAAATTAGGCATGTTTGCTCACCGAGGAACAAAAGCTCACCCGGAAGCAAATTTCAAGGCACTGTTTAGATAAGTACGAAAGTAGTCCGGGTGAGTTCCTTCGGCGTTTTGTGACTGTTGATGGAACGTGGATACACCACTATACCCCAGAAAGTAAAGAACAGTCTAAACAGTGGATTTTGCCGGGGGAATCAGCTCCAAAGAAGGCGAAGACCGTTCCATCGGCCGGAAAGGTCATGGCGACTGTTTTTTGGGACTCGCAGGGAATCATCCATACTGATTATTTACAAAAAGGAAGAACGATAACCGGGCAATATTACGCTAATTTATTGCAAGAATTTGATACCATTTTGAAAAAAAAGAGACCACATCTAAATAAGAAAAAAAGTTCTCTTTCATCATGATAATGCACCAGCTCACTCCTCAAGAATCGCAGACTCCAAATTAAAGCAATTACATTATGAATTGCTGCCTCATCCGCCCTATTCCCCAGACCTGGCTTCCCGTGACTTCTTCCTATTCCCAAATTTAAAAAAATGGCTCGGTGAAAAGAAATTTTCGTCCAATGAAGAGGTCATTGCCGCCACGGAGGCCTATTTTCACGACTTTCCGAAATCTTATTTTTTAGACGACTTATTAAAGCTAGAACACCGTTAGAACAAGTGTATAGAGTTGGAAGGTGACTATGTAGAAAAATAAATATACACGTATACAAACCTTTGTTGTTTTTTTCTAAACACGGGTATTTATCAAACAACCCTCGTATCACATCATAGGTGGCGCTGGTTTGCTTAGTTTTGATGCAATATAACAACAAAAACACAAGTAAACCCAAATTAGTCATCAATGTCATAAGCCTTATGAGCCTAAACCCAGGAGACCTAAATGTTAGAAGTGTAACTTGCTCGACCTTGCCCCAACTTTGTCGGTCGTAGATATTTGTACTCCGTGCTGGGTACGAACTGACACAATTACTATAGATCTAGTTCCTCGCTAGGCGTACACGGAGGTATAATTAAAGACAGAAGTCTGGAACAGGATTTCAAATAAGTTATAGTGGCCTGAGAAGCCAACGCAAATTTCTTCACATATCTGTTTTTAAAATGCAATCTTTATTCTGCAACTGAATTCTATAAAAAAAACACAAATTAACGTTGAAAAAGCCTTTAACCATGTTTGCATGAAAAGCCGTCCTTTCACCAAAATGTTTACTGTATTTTTAGGATTCTGTACCTCAAAAGGAAAAAACAGAACCCATATGGGATCACTTTGTTGTCCGTCCGTCCATCCGTCTGTTTATCAAGACCCTTCTCGGGAACGCCTGGAGGTATCGAATGATATTAAAACCACATCAGATGATGTAGGGCTCAGGACAGCGATCAAGTGATCGATGGCTCAGGATTCTAGTAACCAGATAAGAGGGAGCATGCCATGGCCTAACAGATGTCGGTCCGGCCCAGGGATAGTGGCGCTACAAACAGCTTTCATATGGCAATAATGTGCATTGCATACGTCATAATATCTGCATTATTAAAAGTCAATAGCAATTTGTCATTAACTAAATTAAAAAAAATGTGTTTACTGGATTGCTGTTCAATCCTCTGTTCTTCTTGGGAAATAATTATTTATTATTAGTATTTATATACTGGATCCTATTAAAGAAAAACTTGACTCATCACTGTGCATAGTTTTGGCTTTATTAGGCAAAAATTACTTCACATTTGCGGAATATTTAGTAATGTTTCCTTTATTAAATTTGGCGTTGCCAGTGGATTAATTAGTATAACCAGTAGTAGTATAACCATTAAAAATCCGCAATATGGCGTGGGTTGTAAAACCCCCTGTTGGCCTAATACTGAATACTGATGACAGAAATGCGGGCAGGGTGACACTAAAAATTTGGCGGATACCAAGACCGAATCGAATGGGTAGGCTACCCTATAGAAAATGTAAAAATATCATTAAGCTTAACGTTAATTATTTGGTCGAGTTGAATGTGAATCAAAGAGTCAATAGAAATATTATATAATATTACTATATTTGCTGACACAACACACTAGAAATACAGATTGCAACATAAGTTGCAACATGAAGACGAAAAATCAGTCTTCACTACATAGTATAAAACAAAGTGGCTTCCTTATGTCTGTCCCTTTGTATGCATAGATCTTTAAAACTACGCAACGGATTTTGATGCGGTTTTTTTAAATAGAAAGAGTGATTCAAGATGAAGGTTTATACGTCTATGTATAATACATGCATAATATAGCATTGCACCCGTGCGAAGCTGGGGCGGGTCGCTAGTAATAAATAATTGGTCCATGATGGTAGGAGTACGTATACGGTGTATAGCGGTTTGTTGAAGATAGTCGTAAGATTCAACGAATATCCTGTAATGGCTGTAATTATACACCCTGTTTGAACAACTGATCTTTTTATACCTCCAATAATTAAGAGGTAAGACGTTACTGCTTTGTAATCAGATTATTCTATCTCCTGGAACACGGGTTCTCAAACTGTCAATGTGTCAACTGAGGCGTTTGTATAAGCGTCTTTGATGACGAGCAAGCTTTGGGAACCCCTGACCTATATGGCGTGATGATAAATAACCAAACAATAACTCAAGAAGTCGAGAGCTTACTGCATACTGGGCATACTGCTCTCTTGACCTAGTTTTATCGGTCACAAAACTAAAAATGATATACTTTGCCTATGTCATAACTTCATAAACTAACCAACGGGAGCTAAATAAAAAAAACAGTTTACATATAAATTACTGTAAATATGCAGAAACTAATTTGAATTCCTTGGTGAACTGTACTCACTACGTTAAATTCACACCGTATAGGCAACTGTGTGTATAAATTTTCACTAGTTAATGCTGCCAGCTGCAAATGTTGTCGTACCTATGCCGTAGGATTAATTTAAACTGTGCCATGTTGTTTTTCGTAACTTTAAAGTTTGAAGCGAAGTTAGTAGACAGTATAAATGAATATTAAATAATGTATATACAGGTTACTATATTTAAATTAATATACTTGAGTGTATTTGCCCTTATCCTTTATCATTTCTCTGTTTCGACGTCGTATCCCCTACTTTTCAGGGCAGCACAAAAACATTTCACAACTTGGTAAATTCTCATTCGATTAAGATGATAGTTATATAATATTTTTTTCTACACCAATCAATTTATTAGATAATATGCATACTGCATAAATGTAGGTACTAGTTTGGAACATAGAGATGTCCCTTACACAATAATTATATAAGCTGAGATTAAGCGACTGTAGCCCAATAGTTCTAATTTATTTATTAACTTTTGGTTTATTTTATTAGTAGTCACACTCTCACAATGTTTTACCCATGGATTTCACCGTTGCAGACATCATCAGAGAATTTTACTTTATGTTACCACATCAAAAAAAAAGGTTTGGCGCTTCAATAGATGTCACCCTTAATCTCTTGACCGAGCCGAGCTTAATGAGCAAACAATTTTTGCTGTAAATGTTTTCAATTCACAGGCTATCGAATAAAACTTCCACTAATAAAAAAGTTAAATCAGTTGTTTATGATCTGATTTTGGACAGGATCGACAATTAGGCCGCCATTTTGTTTTATTGCGCCATCATTTACCTACCGGCAGCGCGGAACTTTCGCAATGAAAATTAATTTATGTTACAAAATCACTTTTTAGAGCAATATACTTAGAAAATAAGTTTGTTGAAATATTTACAGCGTAAGAAATAAATAACCGGAATACTTCATTCGGACCTTTCATAGTTCTTTCACAAAGATTAAGGACATTAACTCTCTCATTCGTTGATGTAGCTATCTTGTGTAGAGTTAACGGAATACTTGAGAAAGTTGAGATCACAAAATCCGAATTTAAACCAGTATTCAATAAATCTATTATTTACGCTAGCTTTTAAAGCGTATCTATCTGTGATAGATAGTTTATATAATTTATATTTGTATAAAAGAAATATATATGTATATATTTTTTCATCTCTCCTGTTCGGAAAGTGTCATCTTCATGAGTAGATAGCCGGGTGGAAAATAGCTTTTCCATCCCTAGGGTGGAAAGTAATTTTTTTTTAATTGCCACGGAGTCAAAGACTATTGCCATCTAGATGCACGTCGTGACCAACTCAATTAGGTACAATCTAGTCGGCCGTGGTAAGTGGCCATTAAAAAAAAATCTCCAAATATTAGATATATATTTAATCATATCCAATTATTATTAAATATAAATATGTATGTATTATTATATTTATAATACGTACATATAATTCTGTCCCTCATTTTATTGATAGAATAATACATTTATATAAAAAACAAAATTGAAACCATTGGAAGTGTTTTTTTTTTAATATTGGCGGTACGTATATTTTAACTTTTTTTTTCTATTAAGAATAATTATAATGAAAGTTTGCAAAAGAAAAAGCGGGAACACGAGATTAAATATAAATACCATTGATTGATTACTGGTTAAAAATAACATGGACATTAATTTAACTCACTCATGACATGTGAGTGTAGTATTTTATTTTCCTCGCAGTCGAAATGAAAAGTAGAGTGTTTAACTCGGGTGAAATTACCCATTTCACCCTCGAACTATTGGCGCTCTCACTTCGTTCGAGCGCCAGAAATATCTCGGGTGCAATGGGTAACTTTCTACCCTTGGTTAACAATCTACTATTTATAGCCTGTTTAGGTGTCCCACTGCTGGGCAAAGGCCTCCCCTTCTTTTTAGAGGCAGGCCGAAAAGGAGATGGCGAGACGATCTAGACGCATTCTGCAAATAATGGCAGAACCGCACTGGCAATAGGATCGAATGGAGAATTTTTATATACTTATTCTAATAATTATTTCACGAGAACAGCCGGAAATCTTGAAAACTATTTACACTTTACTACTTGACAATTATTATACATTCGGACATACGAAAGAATTTTTGGCCAAGCAGAAGCGGAGCACCCACTCGCTTCGCTCGCTCGGTCAATTAAGTTACCGTGGCTGTACCTACATACCTTACAGATATTTGGTGCTTTCAACATAGAAATACTAAGTTATAACTAAACAAACATTAGATTAACATAGATAGCGGATTGTAAGACGGAATAGAACTAGCAGATTATCTATCCTTCAGAAATAGCTTACACAAATGATACAAGTAAGGACTTAGCTGGTACAGTAAATAAGACGCAAATCTGTGCGGGTGGTGTTGACGTTTCATTTGCCACGTATTCGGGGCGCATAGTCGGTATTCCAGCTACGCATTGATGTACGGAAAATTATTTCAACCGTGGCCGCTTAAGGTTGCGAGCACAATATTGGTGAACCATATCTTGTGAAAAGTAAATTAAACTAAATACAATAACCAAGATCTAAATTAATTTAAGAGCCCACCAATGCATCCCGGCTCTAGTGATTTGGTACCCCGCGCCCCTCAACACATCTCGTACATTATTTCTCTCACATCTCTCACATCACGCGCAAAAAAATGCAACTTCTTGCCCCTTCTTTTAGGCTTTCCCATTATGCTAAATAGCACTATTTATAGTGCTATTTAGCTCACCAACTTTAATAAACATGGTAGAATCGATGTATGTAAAACTACAGAGGTGCGTGACGAGTGACACACATCCGTCGTGCAGGAAGCTCAGCAAATACTGATTGAAATTAGCAAAAGGGATAGCTCGCATTACTTTCGCACGCGATAGTTGAGATGGGCATAGTTCGCGAGCTGCTCAGACAGGATGGCGTAAGCGCCAAGTCAAATAATTGTTATTTATTATAAACGTTTGAGAACTTACAATAGTGCAACTTTTCATACCAAAGAACATCGTTAAAAATGGGAGGGTCTTAGAGTTCCAACCAAAAACATCCAAAAAGGGATAGGTTTGAAACATAAAGTTATCGAGAGAATTATTACCAATCATGTTTTCATCTTCACAGTTCATAAGATAAACAGTTTAAGTTTAATATTTCGAAAAAACATATACGTAATCATTATAGATATTGAGATCTAGGTCGATGAAGATAGCGAATTTTGCATATGTGGGCTCTTAAGCCTTGTAACTATAAATAAAATACCGATAAAAATAACGCAATTGTTAAATTCTAACGAAACATCCCCACTTTCAGGTACATCAGCTGGACATCCATACTAATATTATAAATGCGAAAGTGTGTCTGTCTGTCTGTTACCTCTTCACGCTTAAACCGCTGAATCGATTTTGATGAAATTTGGCATGGAGATAGTTTAAGATCCGAGGAAGGACATAGGATAGTTTTCATTCTGGAAATTATCCCTAAAAAGATTGAAAAGTGAGCAAGTAATTCATGATGACATTGATGACCCTGTAGGAAATGTAATGATTAGACCAACAGCACAATTACTCTTACATTTGCTTAGGCGCTTTTAATAATCCCTTTTATTAATTAAGGTGATTAGGTGGATATCTATCGTGTTGTACGAGGTTGCTTCCATAATTCCAAGTTCCACGCGGACGTAGTCGCGGGCAAATTAAAGCTAGTATTTGAATAAAAATAACGACAAAAGTTGAATAACTAATTTGGAATAATTTCAACAAGAATTACAACTTGAAATATTTACTTTATACCAAACATTTAGGAAGCGGTATACATATACGAGTACCGTATATCATTAGTGTAGACTCTTCTATTTAGCACACACTGGATTCTAGTGACTGTGTGGAGTGAGTGTACATTCCAGTTCTTCAATTTATGAGTAAAAAAAGTAATCAGAAATATTTGAACACGGATATCTATGCCGTTAACATTAGACGTATTTTTGATAATTATTTTGCTCATCAATTTAAGAAGGTACCTGATAACGCAGCGTGCACGTCCGTTATGTCGCGATCTATGTTTCCAGCGCTCCCGAATAGAAATAATTTAACGTTCATATTTGAAATCTTGAGTGATCTGAATACATCTGCAAATAAAATGTGAATTAGTTACGATAAATTATTCAGAGTTTGAGTATCACTGAAGCAAAATAGATGCTTCGAATAATCTTCGTCTATGGAGATATAAATAATAAACCTTGTCACTAATGGAATAAGATCAACATTTTAAATGGGTAAGAGATTCACCATTTACCCAAGGTCTCTAGAGAAGGGGTTTTTCAGTTCAGTAATTTATTACAGTTTGTTTTAACAACAATTAATTTAAAAGAAATCTTTTATAAACTTGTCTAAGCGCGGTAACTTAGAAGAGAGCACATCACTAAAGTAAACAAATACTGTGGCGCGATCGATAACCATTTAGTCAGAATAACTCGTCAGACTTCGAATCTTTCAAGCACTCCTCAGAAGACCACCAGCGCCATATCTTGGTAAAAATATATTTGTCCCTTCATTACGCCGAAACCGCTGGACGGACTTTAAACAATTCTTGTACAGGAATAATATAAAAGAAAAAAGTTTTACGCAGACGAAGTTGTGGGTATATACTCTTATGAAATTCTAACTTTGTATTGAAAATATATTTCCTATGGAGAGCGAGGGGCCATGATTTTAACAAAAATCTTAATAGCACAATGCAGGATCGTATCTTGTTTTGCACGCCATGCCAGGCTGGCGCCATCTGTTGCTCATAGTTTCTTTGACCTTTCATCTCGCCGATATGCCTGGTTGAATTTTAACCAATTTCGGATCAGGGATAGTTGTACATCGAAAGATGAGGATACCTTATTACACGACTGTGGTAAAAGAAAAAACCGGCCAAGTGCGAGTCGGACTCGCGCACCGAGGGTTCCGTACAAACACTTTCCATCCCTAAGTGTTTAAGTTAAGTTTGCACCTGGTATGTATAGCGCCCCATATAAATTAGGTGCAAAGTTAGGTATTTGGTATTAACAAAAAAACTACCTGCTAGATCTCGTTCAAAACAATTTTCGTTGGTAGTTTTTATAGTAATGTACATCATATGTTTTTTTTAGATTTTTCATTTTCTTATTTTAGAAGTTAGAGGGGGGGGACCAACTTTTTTCCACTTTGGAAGCGTCTGTCACGCAAACTATTCGGTTTAGAAAAAAAATATTTTAGAAACCTCGATATCATTTTTGAAGACCTATCCATAGATACCCCACACGTATGTGTTTGATGAAAAAAAATTTTTTGAGTTTCAGTTCTAAGTATGGGGAGCCCCCAATATTTATTATTATTTTTTTATTTTTGAATCAAAATCTTAATGCGGTTCACAGAATACATCTACCTACCAAGTTTCAAGAGTATAGCTCTTATAGTTTCGGAAAAAAATGGCTGTGACATACGGACGGACAGACGGACAGACGGACAGACAGACAGACATGACGAATCTATAAGGGTTCCGTTTTTTGCCATTTGGCTACGGAACCCTAAAAAATACGCGGACGAATTAGCGTTGCGGGTACCTAGCTCCTACCTTACCACATTTAACAATCCTACACGACCGCCCTGGCCCTGGGGAGCGGGAAATTATTATTTTCCTTGGCTAAATTGGATATTGATCCTATTCCCAGGGGAGTCAGAGGTCATGTTAGTTTGATATTAATTTTCCAGGAAAGTATACGTAATAAATATGGTCGTATTTGTTCTTTAAATATTTCAGACAAGATTGGTTTTCATTTACTTGGACGTACAAAATATTTATGTTAATACATAAAATCCTTATGAAATTAAAGTAGGTAAATAATATTTATGTAGAATATACCTAGTCGAAACGGGATCTTGCTACATGACGAGAGATGTCGTCGTTCCCATGCTAAACTAACATAACTGCAAATTACAAATTTTACAGGGGACCGATTTTAAGCTGGTAAACATTTTTTAATTTAAATTTTTTCTCGGTTGTTTTTGTAGTTATAATAGTACTGTTCACAAATATTTTTAAAATGCATGTTTTATAATATCAATGTGTCAGATAATATGTATAAGTTCATTAGGTTTAGAAATTAAGGCACATTCGCAATATTGCTTTTCCATAGAAAGGAACAAAAAGATAAGATTATTCACTCTAGTAAATTTACGAAAGTGCCACTTTCACAAGTTCAAAATGCATTTTTATAGTTAAGCCAAGGTAAAGTTACGAAAATGCCAATTTCGTTGTTTTGGTATGGTGAATATAAATGTTTTCCCATTCATTTGCTATCTTAATAGAGTTGCGAATCTGTAGGTATTTATTTATGTTTCAAATAACATAATACTAATTAATGTATTTATTGACTAAAATGTATCGCATTTGACCTGATAATAGTAATGATGACTATTTTTTTCGAGGATATAATTCGATCCTATTGTTTATTGAATTGAAATAATTTATTCTAGGCAACTGTGGTCCATAAATACTCGTATATAAATTAAAAACTACACATAGTTATTTAATACAGAAATAATAACTAAAGAAGTAGGTCACATTGTTTCCTGCGATGTGTTACGCAAACTTCCGTGGTGTTGGGTTGCCGACGCATATTGGGATCAAATGTCTGTATGGACTGACTATGTACACTTAGAATTCGAACACAATATCTGTATAGAAATACGCCTATTTTGCACTGAAAAAGTGCGTTTCAGTTCATGGTTGTCATATCATTATTGTTTCGTTCACTTGAGGTTTCTAAAAACTGACATGACACATTATTGAGCTACTTTTATGCATATGACTACAGTATATGTTGTAGAATTCAACATCAGTCATCATCCCCATTCGATGAAGCCCTGCAATATTCTTATTAAGGCAATATATTTGCTTTAATATTGGAAATAAACACCTTCATTTTTATTAAAAAACCGACGCGTCGATCAGCCGTTTCGACAAGGCCTTCATAAACGTTGTCATGTCAGCTGACCATGGACCCAATGTCTCTACTGCATGCGCCGGAAATTCGTAGTTGTTTAGTAACGACGAGTATTTGCGGCGCTTGATAATTTGGGCCTGGTCAGCTGCAGCGCCAGCCTTTGAGCGGGTCGCCTGGATGTGGGACTGCCCAGCTTCCACGGTACCAACGTTGCTCCGTCGGGGCGCTTGCCATCGTCTCTTGCCAAATTGTTAATGTTAATTATTTGGAATTCACTGAATCGAAAAACGACCTCATGACGTCAAAACGGATAGGCGGATTTTAACTACGCTGTATTTTTAGTACACGGTTAACCAGGTATCCACAGGTTACAGTCCTATCATACTTATCCAACAACGGTAAAGCTGAAAAGAAAGAGTTAGGATCATTTTCTTCCCTGGATGAATGAATTTACGGGCGCATTCTAGTATATTTAAAGCACTGTCAAATAACCGGCGAATTCCGATTCCAAAGTGATTAGGTATACGCAATTAGCCCACAACTCAAATTATTTACAACACCATTCATTCGATAAAAGAGCGTGGTTAGCTCTACTTTATAGCGTACTACCTAATTTCATTGAATTCGATTGTACGATAAAACCTAAATCGCCCCGATTCGCTCCATATAACCGACACAAAGCAGGAAACGAATAAAAACCGAATGGAAATGCCACCTCCAATGGGACCATTTAATTGAAATGGGAATGTCCGATCCCCAATGTATCCAAATACCAAAGTTTCGCCCACGCTTTTGTTTCAATTACATATGTCGTTCCTTTGGTAACTTTGAACATTTATTTACTAAATATTTATGATGTATCATATCGAAAATAGTCTGTGAGAATTAAGTTCCTAAGTATTTTAGAGAATGGGTTACAGCATATAATATATACTAAGTATATAAAAATATAAGGGTAATTATTGATGCTTTTAACTCACTATTATATTGCGATGTTCGCTTCGCAATTTTACAAAGTTGCCCGGAGTGGGTTTTATAGTAGTATATACTATTTATGCCAGAAGTGCGGGCGATCGTGCCGCTCTCGCATCAGGTCAGGCTATACAGTCACCAAAAAAGGTGTCTCCAGAACACTGTATAAGATCGTCTGTAACAAACGAAACGGCCTATGATGATGATGATGATATACCTACTCGTATCACTACAGGACAAAAAATACCTGATCGATCAATTTGTAAATTAAATAGGTTAGGTTAGGTAAGTTTGAAAGCCAATATACCTACAAGCCGTTATGTGTTTTACTAAAACATTGAAAACGAATACTCATATTAATATTCATAAATTTCACGAGCTTTACGTAAGTACCTAAGTATCGCCTACATAATTAAGTCGTAGAATAGATGCTTATTAGCTATTAATGAAATATATGTATAAGTAGGGCTATAAAATGTAAATAAATAATATTTTATTGATGTATATTCGTTAATTTAGTATGACCAAAACACTACGAGTCATGGATGTTAGGTATCTATATAATTATGTATTTATAATATATTATCTATATCGTCGTCTAGTTTCCATAGTACTAAGCTTTCCTTAGTTTGGGACTAAGTCGATTTGTGTTTGTTGTTGTCGATTAGTGACAATTGTCCCTTAATATTTATTTATTTATTTACCGGCAGCACGTATAGTATTAGGAGATCAAAGAACTAACAGGAGATAAGGAAAAGAGGCGATTACTCCACCGACAAGAGCAACGGAATGAACAATGTGACTGACTACTGGCTTCTGCGTCGGACGCAGCTCTCGCTACGTCGCTCTACTACAAAGCGCTTACTCGAAACTATCCAAAGCTCTTAGTTAATAAATTAGTACCAAGGAGACAGTTCTTTACTCTACTCATCACGATGACACAAAGTCTTTGTGATTTAGCGTTAAATTTAGCCAAATGTAAAGCGAGTACACAGTCGATTCCAATCTTTCACAAAAAATTTCCATGTTTATTAGATTACTCCCAAGGTGAATTCTACTTAAGTAAATTATACATTAGTATTAGGTAGAGTTTTCAGAATCTACTTACTCTAGAGAGAACTAATATGTCTCTCAATCCAGTTCCAAAAGTAATAATAAAAATAATATCGACATCAAACCATCATGTGACTGTCGCTCAAATGTCAATATGTCACGGTCTCAGGATCTTTCACCATGTTAAATATAGCCACATTTAAAACGGGCTGTAGGTACAGTCCAGCCATATCATTCTTTGGAGTCAATAAACTACACAGCTAAATGACTGTATATATGTATATATAATAATCAGTTGAAACAAAATGCTTCGGATGATAGTCTTCAAAGTTTACCGTTATCACTCCATGACTTTCTCTTGACAAGTTCTCTGATGTCCGTAAAGATTTTAATATTCCGGGCATTCCGGCTCATTTTAATTATTTAAGTGCGACCTTCGATTTAAATGATAATTCACGCAATATTTGCTTCCGAGTCTTGGCTCAAGCCTTGCTTGCCATCTCCTATGTATTCGTTGCCTGGTTGCCATTTGATTCGTAACAAATATTCGTGCTGGTGGAATGGTTATTTATCTTCGTTCTAATATATCCATTTCCCTTGTCTGTATGCCAGATCATTCTCCTACTTTCAGTGCTGCAGAATACTTGCTCTTGTATTGTGTTCATTTAAACTTTTTCTTGGAGATATTTATTCTTCTTTCACAGAGTAAACGAGGTTTACACAATAACAAGAAGATGTTTGCGGCCGTTGTTTCTATCAGAAGACTCGGTTATTTTTTCCTCTCGCCACGAAAATTGCGTTCCTTGGAACCCTACTTCTTCCTATTTTGGATCATGCTGCCATCTCTTATTTCGATATTACGGAAGAGCAGCTGAATAAGCTTGAGCGTATTCAAAATAGCTGCTTTCCAATTTCCAATCCCAGCTCCTCCTTGCGTCGTATTCCTCAGAGTTGAGGAACCTCCCTTTTTCATCACTACCTCTCGTAAGACTTTCCTCCATCCGCTTCTGTTTATTCTAAGTAACCACGATTGAGAGTCTAGTGATGGGCCGCGAGAATATTCCCGTTCCCGAGAATATTCCCCTGGGGAATATTTCCGGAAATTTCCTTTGTTCCCGAGAATATTCTCCAAAATGGGGAACATTGAACTTTTCTTAGTACTAGAGAGAATTTTAGTACTAGAAAGTTATAATTTGGCATGGTTATACATATAAGTCATTTTGACAAATTGGTAGAACAAATTCTTGGAAAAATACTTTTTTACTTTACCTCCCCCTATAATAAAGTGGGGATGTCTTTTTTTTCTATTCTACCCCATGGTGTGATATGTCGTTGGATAGGCCTTACAAAATGTTGCAGGTTTGTTGCAACAATTTTCCGATTTATAGATCTGTTTGTGAAATATCAAACTATAAATTGCAAATTTTGGGAGTACTTGGGTATTGGCTATATAAACGCTGCTAGGGTAGGCTTTACATGTTTACGAGTAATAATAGTCAACCAACTCATAAAGGATACTTAGAGAAGTAAAACTTAAAACTTGTATGACTTTGTTAGCAGTTAGCAGAAAAAAATCATTAACACTGACGCGCTGCCACAAAACAATTCATCTGGCCCAGCATGACATATTTTATGAATCTGCAATCAGATTGGTTTCGTGTTTGTGTCCATTTTACGGTAGTATGATCTAGTGTTTTTGTTGGTCGGTTAATTCAGAAGTTTCTCCCCTATTTACCTCCTACTCCAATAACACCATGCTGCAGAAATAATTCTAAGAGCTGAAAATTTCTTGAACACAGGTTATCTTCCCGCAAACTCATTTTGTAATGACACTGTTGTAGACATAGACTGCGCCAAATTTAAATCTGAAGCAGAGACATATTGAAGTTGTGGAAGCAGTTTTCCAAATCGAAGACTTGTACAACACAGCGCAACAACTTCGACCAAGATGATATCTGTTCAGCTATTACAAGGAAGAGCGGTAAGTCAATTAACGGATTTGAAATCAATGCATGTGTCTTCTCTTGGCTGGTTTTGAAACTACTGACGGATCAAACGAGGTTACCGACCAGTCGGTAGGATCTGTGAAACCAGAAGTTGGCCTGGAATCTTTAAAGACGTCAAGCCGCGCGAAAGACAGTCGGCATGATTTACCGCTACAGAGACATGGCAGAAATAATCCACTAAAAGTGCGCCAAATATGCGCCGCATTGATGGGGCGAATAACGTTTCCAGCAATAAGTTACGGTTGAATCCGAAAATGAAAATGAGAAGATGTCTTCTAATTCCGTAAAATCTACTGAGGAGTCGAAGACTATAAGATAGGGGAGGGGCCTAGGGGAGAAACCGAACAGAAGGGAAACAAGATTGTTAGTCTTTGGATTATTTTAAGTCAACTTCGGAAACGATGACTAAGATATAACTTTGAAGTCACAAGTGGAGCTAGGACAAGCGGTGGCGGCACTCAAATCAAAGCAACTACCAAGAACAGAAACATGATAGCTTAAATCCAAAGTGATGAGACGATGACTACAAGAGACACTCTCGGAGGCAGAGCCCCCGTATTTAGATAATAAACACAACTTTGAACTTTCAAGTCACGAGTAGATTTACGAAGCGGAGGGCTCGGGGGGGATGAGCCCCCGCACCAAAACAAGACTTCTCTTCTTGATCTTGTAATATATTTGTGATAGCGGCTATGGAACCCTGCCTGGAGCATCAACATTGGCTAGGATCCAACTGATTAAAGGAAAATAATTTTATCAAATATTGCAAAAGGTTAAATGCTGATATTCACTTTTTTTATTTTATGTTTCTGGCAGGGTATTTAAGTAATGAATTATGGCATGCCTGTCTTTGGTACTACTATACACTACCTATTTAAAATACTATTGAAATAATGAAATAAATATATACATAAAAACGATAAAAACTAAATAAAATACAATTATTTTGCTAATTGCGTTGACAACACACGTGTTTTCTCTATCCCTTCTCTATCAGAAATTAACTTGCTTGTCTCACTGGTATTTATTTTACCATGTTATTCCTGAGAGCAATTTAAAAACTTGCGGAATATTCCTCGGGAACAATGAGAATATTCCCGGGAACATTGAGAATATTCCCGGAGAACAATGAGAATATTCTCGAGAACATAGGAAATTTACATTTACAGCTGACTTTTTATATTTTTTTCTATTGAATTGTTAACCTATTAACTAAGATAAGCATTTACTTATATAGAGAATGTCATAAAATAAATGTTATTCATATACAAATCCTAAATTCCCCTATATTCCCCTCATGGGGAATGTTTCCGAGAATATTTCCGGGAATATTCTCGCCTGGGGAATATTCTCGGAAACGGCCCATCACTAATTGAGACGGTTTGTTATGTAGGAAACGTAGTAAGTATAACAGCTAAACATAGTCGCACTATCAGCCTCCTGGCCCTAGCCGCAGGGCCGTCACTCCTCACAGAAACAACAAATACTTCAACAGAATATGGCGCTTCAAAATGCCACCTATATTACTTTTGCCCGAACCTATTTTGACGTTACGGCTAGCTAACGAAATCAGCACACACACACCGTGTGTCCACGTGTCATTCTGTCGCGTCGTCACGCCCATAAACAAGCGCATCGTGTTCGCACAAACAACCAATGTACAGTTCTTATCCAGCTTTCGCAAAGATCAAAAGAGTTAATCTTCTGTGGTTCAGCTGAACATAGTCGAACTATCAACCACCCGGCCCCGGACATCGCCGTCACCCCTCACAGAACCCGCACACAACAAATTATCTGCTTATTCTGTACAGGCGCTTCCAAATGCCACCGATATCACATTTTACCCTAACCTTTACCTTAATATTTCGGCGTTATCATGGAAATATTCGCCGTTAATATATTCAAGTCGTGTTAGGACGGTATGGAAATTTTCGGGACAGGTTAGGGTGAATTAAATACCTGTGATCGGCCGCGATATTTTAATATTGGTTTTTGCCTGTTCCATTTAGTTGATGGACAATTGTTTACTAGAGATACTTATCATAGCGGGGCTGACAATTTATTTTAATTAATTAAGATTAAATGATAAGTTCACTATACCTGCAAGTTACTAAAAACTTGGTCATGGCGTGGGCAAGTTCCTTACAAGGAGACCTATGTCTAGCAGTTGATTATTAGGGTTGACAAGTTAAGAAATGCATTTAAAATTATATATGTAAGTATGTTATTTTTAAAAGCTTTTATTTAACTTGCATTGTATGTATGTACGAGTATGTATGTATGTATCTAAGTATGTTTGTTCGGGTGAAATCTTGCAACTCAATTTTGAAGCAGTTATCGTCAACCGATTGAGCTGAAATTTTGCATACTTACTTAACTTTGATGACAATACAATAATATGTTACCATGGGGCTGATCTGATGATGGAGCTGGAAGGTGGCCATAGGAACTCTATAATAGAAAAAGCAATCCTACCGAGCCTGGGCTCTTTAGAATCGTCTCAGTGAGCATTTGATGGATATCCAAAGAAAAGTACAGTCGGCTATAAAAGCTTGCCACTAAAATGTCATTTTTGACAGAAACTTATTAAGTTTAATAATCATTTTAAGCATGAAATGCATTTAAAATTATATATGTAAGTATGTTATTTTTAAGTTTAATAATCATTCGCAGCCTGTCGCTCACCATGACCAACAAGCTAAACCTGGAAGTTGTAGAGGAGTTCATATATCTGGGCTCCGTCATAGCTGCCAACGGGTCCTGTGAAAAGGACATCAGGAAGCGGATCGGGATGGCTAAGAGTGCTATGACCCAAATAGCCCGTGTATGGTCTGACCGAAACATCTCGAGGAAGACCAAGATGCAGCTTGTTACCTCCCTCGTTTTCTCAATCTTCCTTTACGGTGCGGAGACTTGGACCCTCAAGAAAGCCGACCGCCAGCGCATCGACGCGTTTGAGATGTGGTGCTGGAGGAAATTGCTCGGGACTCACTGGATGGCACACCGAACCAACGAGTCCATTCTTACCGAGCTCAAGATCCCGATGAGACTCAGCACCATATGCATGCGGAGGAGTTTTGAGTTCTTTGGCCACATTGCCAGAAAGAAAGGGGACAATCTGGAAAAACTGTTGGTAACAGGCAAGGTGTGCGGAAGACGGCCCAGAGGAAGAAGTCCAACACGCTGGTCGGACCAAATACGCTCTACCCTCAAGACCCTAATTTACGAAGCCATCCATGCAGCCCAGGATAGAGTAAGCTGGCGCAGTGAGAATATCGACTGAAGGAGGAGGGAATTATTTTAAGAAAAATATTTATTACACATCTGTAAGCTAACTTATTCTTCTGTTTATAATTATATACATATTTATTCATTATTTATCTTTGTATCTACCTCTTGGCGACACGTTTGGCTCAGTTTGTAGAGCACCTGCCTACTGAGCCGGTGGTCCCAGGTTCGAATCCCGGCCAGGGCAAATATTTGTGTGATGAACTCGAATATTTGTGCTTGGGTCATGGTTGTTCTATGTATTTAAGTATATATATATATATCGTCGTCTAGTACCCATAACACAAGCCTTCTTGAGCTTAATTTGGGACTAGATCGATTTGTGTGAGGTTGTCCGATATTTATTTATTTATTTGTTATATTTATAAAATAATGTGGTGATTTCACATTAAAAACAGGATTGATAAAAATATTATTATTAAAATAACGTATCGATAATCTCAATGAAAATTCTGAGTGAGTACCTAGGTACTCAAATAACTAAGTATATAATAGACATTTTATTTAAATCTATTTATTAGGTACCCTCATATGTACTTACGTAATCATAACTCGCATTTCGTTTTAATATTATATTCAAATGTGCATACTACCTACTCATTCCATCTATTGTAGCTAATTATTAAGCCAATTATAGTTTTGAATTGGAGCTCGAACAATCTCCCAAGAGAGGGCGGCAATCACACTGCGAAGCACAATAATATTTATCTCAATTATTTAGATGAAAACTTACACCGCCGTGACAACAATTTGTTCTCAGAATTTAGTATTTGAACGTATTGGATTTGGAAGGAATTTAGGCGACCGAATATTAAAATACCAATACCTCTTAGCTACGAATCGTCGTAGCTAATAGATGTCGAATATGTCGATATTGTTGACAAACATGTTTCGGTAAATCCTATTACCTGTGTGAAAGAAAGGTGGTAGGATTTACTGAAACATTTTCATCTTGAAATTCTAAAGCGCTATTTTTTAAGTATGAGCTAGTGACTCTGACCGTTTTTAAACAACGACAAGGTGTCGATGCCATTTTATTCGCTTGATTAGGACGCAGAGGTGGGTGTCGATGATGAATAAATATCTCTGCAAATCAGACAGGGGCTTTTTGGTTCCAAAAATATCATGTAGGTAAAATAAGCAGTTAGATTTATGAGCGGCGTAAAAGCAATTCCTGTCTCGCGAACGGGTCTTCATTGTAGAAACATTCGGGTTTCATGTAAAAAAGTTAATGTGCCCTCGTAAAGAATTCATGGCGCAACGTCTGTCTGTAGCCGAGCTAATTCTAACACTGATCAAACATTTGTGAGGTCTGAATACATATTATAAACGACATTTTCGTGTCCGTCCAAGTTTTAGAGTATCGGTGCACTGATTGCTAATTCCGGCCTACATCGGGAGCTGGATGTGCCAACGCGACGCATTTTTTTTTAATAAAGTGCTTTTAACAATATTTTTTGGTAATTTTTATATTCTTGTTTTAATTAACTTTTGTTTCAAAAACTATGACCAAATTCATTCAGAAAACTGGTTTTTCAAATTATTTTGGACATGCAAAGCATGAAATAGCTATTTACTATCTCTAAGAACTCAGGGAAAAGTATTATTCACTTTAAAAAGTTGGTTGTAATTATCAATATATATTTGTCATAACATGAAAAAATACATTTTAAAATGCATAAGGCCTCCTAACACAAGTTACTCAAGTTAGCTTTCATATATTCAATTACACTCACAAATTGTAGGATTATGTAGTAACCAAGTACTGCTGAAATTACCTTACTTATAAAAACACCGTTTATTTATAATATTTATTTACCTTACCCTTCTTCGTCTTCTGAACCATCTGAATAAATAAAATATTATCAAAGTATCTAACAAAATAAGACGTTACTCATGTAAGCGATCCCCGCGGTGGGCAAACTTGACACTCACATTGAAATAAAACCTTAACGAAGCGGGAAATCGGGACCCTTCGGGACCGGGCGCGCTGCGGGTTTTTTCGGAAGCGGCAACATTTTTATACACCTATCCGATAGAATTAATAACTAGTTCGTTAAAAATACATGCAATTTGCACCACAAACATTAAACTATTTATTTAAATCAACCTACGTACCTGCTGGATGCGTTGCAAGAATTGTTTGCAGGTGTTAAAGGGGTTCGATAATTTCAAAGGATATAATACGCCTTTCACTTACGTAGGTACCTACTAAATATATTTTTGAATTCACAATTTTTTTATATGGACATGTATTAAGTATCTAGCTTTAAATAAATTTGCTATAGATAAATTGTATAGTAACATACAACGTAATAATAAATGTAAATATAAATAAATAAAGTTAAAAAAGTTACAATTAGGTTTAAAGATTCATACATTTCTCATAAGAATTTGTAAAATTTGCTTACATGAGAACTATAAAACTATTACAAAATAATAATATGTTTACGTGAAGTCAATATTTTCGTATTGAACAATGAGTCAATCATTCAAATATGCTATGTTCTGCATATTTACAGGTAAAATTGTTAAATTAGTTTGTAAATGAGTATTTGAAATTGCAACTAAACACCCTCTGTATTTCCACTTCGAACATAGTGGTTTGTGCTTATTACTGTTATTACGTAGAATGCCAGCGTCCGCTCATACCGCCACGTGACTTCTGAAATGAGGGCCAACACAACTGGCAATGTGTTCGGGTTATTTTGCCATCGACTAATGTAAGGCCGCGACAATGCCTCCGGCATGTTAAGGGTAAATTATAGATTTAGTTATATATTTTTTTATTTTGTGTTGTTTTTTCTCTAATAAACCTCTATCGGGCCTGTAGTGTTCACTAGGGTTTCCTATTGGGATGCTTCAATAAACACATTAATCGGGCTTTCAGTAAACTTACAGTGACAGACGTCACCGGCGGCGGACGCACTGCAGGTTTACTGAAAGCCCGATTAATGTGTTTATTGAAGCATCCCAATAGGAAACCCTAGTGAACACTACAGGGCCGATAAAAAAAATAATTAAAGCGATGATGTATGGCGCGAAAGAAATTACACGACTCAAATTACGCTCATCTGGTTTCACCCTTAGGATTCCAGGACTTGGTTAATGAAACAGGCCTGATGAATTACTAACTAGACATTAGCTAGTTTTACTTTATTACAAGTACTCTTTATTGCACACCTCTTAAAACATATAGGCGAAGTACAACAAACGCAAGAAATTACAATTAGAGGTAAACAACAGGCGGTCTTATCGCTAGAGAGCGATCTCTTCCAGACAACCGTTGGGTTGTGGAGAACTTGAAAAATTATTTTGACATTAGGCGGTGCATAAATCGGAACAAATGAATAATTATACAAAAAGAACAAAATAAATACATAACTATATATATTCTTCTCGTACTCACTCAATTGCTCAAAGGTTAACTGGAAGAGATCCCTTATAGGGATAAGTTCGCCTTTGTACCTATATGTTATTTGTAATAGATGTATTTTGTAACTCTTTTTGTGTACAATAAAGTGTTTACTTACTTACTATAATAAACAGTAAAAACATACATACATAAATACCTACATAATATACTCGTACATTTAGCCAAACGATAATAGGACCAGTTGATAAAATACGATTTAAACCTTCTTTTCATCTGGCTGTTCGACAGCAAGGACTTTCGTTTCACTCATCTTAAGTCTAATATTCCACTGCTAGACAGTCTCCTAATTTTTTTTGCCAATAGAATTAAACAATGAATATAATATAATATCTTCATCATCATCAGTCATCACAAGTAGTCCGTTAAAGTTCCGCCGTGCTAAACATTCTAGCAAGGCGTGACGTCATTAGCGGCCTCTCCCTCATGCAGATTGGCGTGCTTTTTTTTTTGAATTCCTTGTTTGATAGATAAAAAAAAAAAAACTATTATATATTTTTTGATGAATCCAAGTGAAGCAGTAACATTTATTAAAAAGGTTAACCTAATTGTTATGAGGCGGCCTGCTTTTTATACAAAGTTTACTTAACCCTTAAATGCATGAATTAAAAAAACACAATATTATAAAATATTATTTTATTTCAAATAAATGTTTCTAGTTTTCAACCAGTAATTCATTTTTTTTTTATGTAACCTGCATCTTGCACCATGCATTTAGGGGTTAAACAAATAACATATGTATAATTATACCCGTATTTCATTTGTTTTAAAACAATAATACTGCCGTCATAACGAAAAAGCGCACATCTAACATTTTTTTGTGAAATTGAGTTAGATACATATTCAGAAAGAGGAAAAAAAGGCGCATCTGTCTATATATTTTTTAAATTTTCACAAAAAATGTTAGATGTGCCCTTTTTCGTTATGACGGCAGTATATCATCAAATGCCGTAACATAAATGATTGTCTTAGACACACCATGATATGGATTTAGGACGACCGGACAAAACCGAATCTTGATGTCGGTCCGATTACGCTCGTCACTTCGGATTCGGATTCCTTTAGTATATGCTACGGCTTCGCCTAAATAAATAAAATAATTCCATCACTCTGGAACCCTGGTTGTTTCAAGTAGGTCAGCGGCGGCGTCAGATTCAATTGGAAACGGGATAGCCCTGTGGAAGATCGAGATAAGGGTATCGTGTGTTTCAGCGTCGATGCGAGATACAAATACAATAGCTACAAACATATATCTATTGTTTCGTTAGAAAACTGAGACAATGGGACACTCAGACAGGTTTAGAGTTTACTGTTCCATTATTAAATGAAATTAGAGCAAAGAACAAAATAATAGAATAGTTATTTGTACTTACAGCATTAGTATCTGCGTGATCAATCAGAACTAAGTAATTGGCTTATTGAAACGAAATTCTCGGTAGATACAACTTCATTGTACCTATAATATTTATATACATCGCTATCATATAGAGCTGTATGTATACATACTCATGGTTGGGACGATGATAATTTATTATTGGGATCAATACCTACACTTTTGTAATAAAGTTCGTCATTCCTATGGAGCGCTCAAAACGGACCATACAGCATACGGCTTCATAATGTGACGTCATCGCAAGCCAAGGTACCAATATATACTTATGTGAAAAAAAACGAATTGTCAGACAATTATTTATTAATATTTTGTTTTGGCTTTTGGAAACAACATTTGCGTATCTTTGAAGTCCCATATTTTTTATAAAAATATTTTTCCTTTCCTGCGGGCCTATGATGGTTGCTTTTATCACGCGATAAATAAGTGACAAAGCATTCGTCACGTTTTGCCATGATGCGAGTGTGAGTGACAGATGCTTTGTCACTTATTTATCACGTGATAAACGCAACCATCATAGGCCCCCTGGGATGGTTAACATTAAACACATGAAAGTATGAAACAATATGGATTTTTAGGCAAACCGCCCGATTCAATTAATTAATTTTCAATTATGTTTTTTACTATTAATGTAAACGCCTGTCGTAATTAAAATGTCTTCGAAAATTTATGTAAGCGTGCTTTATGTACTAGATTGTAATCAAGTCCTGTCGCGTATTTACTTAAACCGTGTCAACCTCATTATTTTTCTGAAGAAACCAGCATTAAAACTGCATTTTCCTATTCGTGTTTCACGTCTGTTTTTCATTAGCTAAGTGGTTGCAGTCAGGGAAGTGCTCACTTCGCTAATATAGCCTTAATGCCTCCGACTGCTTTGAATAAACGCAACCCCAGTAAAAAACTGTGATTTATTTTACTTCTAAGTTTTTTAGATTTTGCAGTAAAGTGCCCACTCGTGGAATACTGCTGGTCAAGTTGTCAACGACGATTTAAAATTTACTAATGAGATTTTTTTGTGATTTTGGTAAGTACCTAGCACAACTATGAAGCGACCACGATAAAATTTCGATATTTTGTGACCAAGATTTAGTAAATATTTGGGACAATCGTAGGTACATAAATTGGAATGACAAAATAAGGGCATCGAGAATAAAGTATCAAAAAATCAACAATATTAAAACATTATCACCGCTAGTTAATAAACTCGCACCTTCACTAAATATGGGGTGGAGGCTCAGGAAACACATAACTTGATAGTTTAGAATCCTATATGACCGAAACACAATAAATACTCGTATAGATGATTATTTGGTGGCGACTTGTCGAGGAATCCCATAATATTTTATATTTTATTATAAATAATTAACGTTCACCTGACAGAATCTTTATTTAAACCAAAATCGTAAATACTTCTTTATAACCGGCGGAACTATAGTTTCCATCTATACATACTGTTACGAGCGTGGGGTTCGTATTTGATAGAAAAGCACAAATTAATCCACAAATAAAAACACACACTTTATTACCAAAATATCGCACTTACAATTCACACGAACTGTACTTAAAATCCAATAATTAACACAAACACACTATTACACAAATTACGCACACGAACTGTACTTAAAGCGCACTAATCACTTGAGTCTTTCTCTCCGATTATCCTTTACTCGCACTGTATAGCAGTTAAAATGTAACTAACTCGCGCCGGCTGCTTGCGCCTTTTATATCCCGCGGGGCCCGCTTTCTCGACGCATTGTCCACACATATCGCGAATATTCTAGTAAAGTCAAGCGTGAGGGCCGAGAACATTCGAGGCCATATATGTCTCTCTCTAATGGTGCACTCTCTGTCACACCCTTCTCGAATGTTCCGAGTATAGCTATTTCTTTCTAGTAGTCCCATCCTTGTTACACACTTCTCGAATGTTCCGAGTATAGCTATCTCTTTCTACTAGTGCTATCTCTGTCACTCCTACTGGAAATTTCGCCATATAATGATTTGTGCTTCAGAGGCCCATAAGGGGTCCTGAAAACGCCTGAAAACGGGTTTTCAGGTTATGGCGTCATCTGATAGAGGGTGCCCTGAAACGGACTGAAAACATGTTTCAGGCGCCTGAAAACGACGGCAACTTGGGTGAAATTTCGATCTTTAGATATGTGATAGAGCAACTTCTGAAACGGCCTGAAATGACTTTTCAGCCTGCTGAAAACGCCTCTAAAGCACTGAAATTGACGTGCAAAGTTTTTGACCTAACCTACCGGCGTAACACTGCCGCCTCCTAAGACATGCTCGTCCCGAGCATCATTATTTCCGTGGTATCTGGCCAGCCGGTCAACATGAACAATCTTGCTCGGACTACGAGGATTCCGCTGGATTCGATACGTGACGTCGTTTATTTTAGTGACTACCTTGTAAGGGCCCTCCCAAATCGGAGATAGTTTCGGGGACTTTCCGACTCGTCGCATAGGGTTATGTAGCCACACCAACGAACCTTCCTCAAAACCCACTTGATAAGACTTCCGGTCATATCGGGTTTTCATCTTTATGCTAGCGTGGAGCCCGTGTTCACGTACCAGGCTGTGAACATCGTCAATCCGATCCCTCAAATCACTCGCATATTCTGTGATAGATCTCGGTGTATCAGGCGGACGTCCAGTCAGGAGATCTGCAGGCAAACGGAGTTCTCTTCCAAAGTTCGCATACGATGGAGTAACCGCCGTACTTTCATGAGTTGCCGACCTATAAGACAACAGGAAGAGGGGGATATGCCGATCCCAATCTTTTTGGTGGCTTTCAACGACCTTGGCTAGATGTCTCTCCAGTGTCTGGTTAAATCTCTCGACCATTCCATCCGACTGTGGATGATACGCCGAAGTCCTTGTCTTGTGAATTCCCATTATGCGACAAGTCTCCTGAAAAACCGCAGATTCGAAGTTTCTACCTTGATCACTGTGGATTTCGAGAGGTACCCCAAACCGGCAGAATACTTCGTTCACTAACTTTTCCGCTATGGTGACAGCTTCTTGGTTAGGAATCGCAAATACCTCAGGCCACTTCGTGAAGTAATCCATCACGACAAGAATGTACTTGTTTCCGGAGTCAGATACTGGGAATGGTCCTGCGACGTCTAATGCAACCCTTTCCCAAGGTGCTCCAACGTTGTACAACTTGAGTGTTCCTCGGCTACGAGTATGCGGTCCCTTGACTGATGCACAGTTAGTGCACCTTTTGCACCAGTTTTCAACATCTTCTCGGCAGTGAATCCAATAAAAGCGTTGCCGAATCTTCATCAGGGTCCTTTTCACTCCAAGGTGTCCACCAGACGCTCCATCGTGAAAGCTTTTCAAAACGTCTCTCACCCTTCTCTTTGGGACAACGACTTGCAGGTGAGCATCCTTCCCATTTGTTGATTCCCATTTTCTACACAGCACGCCATTGTGTATAATCAAGCTATCCCATTGTGCCCAGTAGCTTTTTGTTACCGCACTCATCGGAGCTACATCACACCATCTTGGTTTAGGCACACCCGCACTAATCCATTCAAAAATGGGTCTCACGTCAGGGTCCTCTTGTTGCGCTTTCTGCATGATCTCATCACTCCACTCATCGCTGACGGTATCCAGTTCTTATCATTCGAACACATTCCTTATCTTCTTGTTTTGAGCAATGCTTACAGTCGTCCGCACAAGGTCTTCGTGATAGGCCGTCAGCATTTCCATGTGATTTCCCACTACGGTGTTCGATGATGAAATCATATTCCTGCAGCTGTTCAATCCATCTTGCCACTTGTCCTTCGGGGTTTTTAAATTCTAGCAACCACTTCAAAGCAGCATGGTCAGTTCTAATACGAAACTTTCTTCCCAACAGATATTTGCTGAAATGCTGTAACGTCTTGACAACTGCTAGCAATTCCCTCCGAGTGACACAGTAATTCCTCTCTGGTTTAGATAATGACTTGCTGAAGTACGCAATCACAACTTCATTATCTCCTTTCTTCTGTGACAAGACACCTCCAATTCCAGTGTTGCTAGCGTCTGTGTCCACAATAAAATCCACCTCCGGGTCTGGATACCCCAATATTGGCGTTTCACAAAGTCTTCCTTTAAGCTCGTTGAAACTTGACTCACATTGTTCGTTCCAGTCAAATGATCGTTTTTCTTCCGTTAGTTGATGCAAAGGCTTTGCTATATCCGAGAAGTTCTTCACAAAACGTCTGTAGTATGAGCAAAGCCCCAAAAAGGCACGTACTGCAGTCTTGTCTTTTGGCGTCGGCCAATCCTTCACGGCGCTAATCTTCTCAGGATCTGTCTGGATGCCGTCCTTTGAAATCACGTGTCCCAAGTAATTCACTTTACGTTTGAAAAACGAGCATTTCTTCGGGCTGAGTTTCAGATTTGCCCCTCGTAGTTTGGCTAGCACCTGCTCTAATTTATTCAAGTGGTCATCGAAGTCTCTACCAACGATAATGATGTCATCTAAATAGACCAAGCAAGTTTCTCCTAGAAGTCCAGCTAATAGTTGTTCCATTAATCTCTCAAATGTGGCTGGTGCATTACACAGTCCAAATGGCATAACATTGAACTGCCAGAGTCCCTTGCCAGTAGAGAAGGCCGTCTTCTCTTTATCCTTGTCCTTGATTTCGACTTGCCAATAGCCACTTTTCAGATCCAACGTTGAAAACCATTTCATTCCGTTCAACGTGTCTAAGGTGTCGTCGATTCGAGGAAGTGGGTAGCTGTCCTTCTTTGTCACATCATTGAGTCGACGGTAGTCAATACAGAATCTCATGGTGCCGTCCTTCTTTTTAACCAAAACTACGGGAGAACACCACGGGCTTGTTGAAGGTTCAATAACGCCGCTTCTTTGCATTTCCTCGATCATGCCCTCAACCTCCTTCTCCCGAGCTACTGGAACTCTTCGAGGGCGCTGTCGGATAGGCATGGTTTCCCCAGTGTCGATCTCATGCTGAACCACTCCAGTTCTTCCAATATCATCGTCATGCGCAGAAAAGACGTTACGATATCGTAGCAGTAAGCTACGCGCCTTGAGAAATTCCTCCTTGGTAAGGCCCTTCCTGGAGTCGTTCAGTAACTTTTCGACATCCACTGAAGGTTTCACATTTCCAGGTCTCACGTTTACCTCAGATTCCCGACAGCCTCTTATCCAAGAAATTTCTTCGCATGATCCTACCAGCGTACCTTTATTGAGGACGCATTCCGTGTCGCTTGGATTAAGGACCCTTACAAGTGCTGTAGATGCCGTGGTTACCATTGTACGGGCTGTTATCCACGGTTTATCAGCATCCAACCTCTCCACCATCACACAGCGGTGAGATTGCGGCCTTGTGGAGTTCGGCAATTTCACTGGAACTAAAACCTGCGACCTTGGTTGAAGAATGGTTCTCCTGGTACAGTAAACATTTCCATTTACTCCACCTTGTATAGGAATCTCATCAACTCCAAACTTTAGAACTCCACCCTTCAAGTCGATTTTACAGTCATATCTCCTCATAAAATCCAATCCAATAATGCAGTCGTCCACGATGTTAGCAACGATCACTTTATGCCAGTATTCTTTTTCACCTATTTTCACAGCCAACTCTCGCTCTCCTTGGACGGAAATGTACTGGCCGGTAGCAGTCTGCAGATGGAGATGTCTAGGTCGGACTAGATGATCTCTGGTCAGGTGTCTCAGTAGCCGAGAGCTGATCACAGTCCGAGAAGCTCCGGTGTCTATGGTCAGGAGACATGCTATTCCACAAATTTCTCCTTTGACAACCAGACTATTCCCGTCGTTCGCCTGTGAGATCATAATTGGGACATTTCGACCACCAGCCAGCACTCGTCCCATAGTCCTGGCTTTTATTCGTTTCCCTGTTGGGGCTCTGACTGCACAGAGCCTATTGCCCTTGCCATTGGAGCGGGATCTCTGTCCCTCCTATTTCTTTTTGGACAGCCTGACTGCAGGTGACCACGTTCTCCACATTGATAACAACGTGGCCCGAACTCGCGGCGGGAATCTACCGGCTTCGTAGTCGACACTTCGCGCACCCTGAAAGGCCTGGATGAGTCCTGTCGTACAGCTTCCACCTCGAGAGCGTGGGCTACTGCATCTTTCAGGCTGCCGTGATGTCCCAATCGCACGGCTGCCCTCACTTCCAGATCCCGGATCCCATCGATGAAGGCCTGCACCAGCATACTGTCCACGAACGACGCTGACGTGCGTTGATAGGCCTTTCTAACCAACTTCTCGATTTCAAGGGCCCACTGTTGTAAGGACTCGTTACGTCCTTGCGTCCTGTCCTTTAATTGAGCTCGGTATACGTGCTCCAGGTGACTGTCGCCGTAACGTGCCTCCAAAGCTTCTAGAAGGCGTTCGTACGTCTGGTCGTTTCCCAGAGCTTCGAGTATGGTAAGGGCCTCGTCGCGCAGCGCCAACGTCAGTGCTGTCCTGGCTTGCTCCTTACTCCAGCCATTAGCCCGGGAAACGGACTCAAACTGCAGCTTATAGGCGGTCCACGATGAGGTACCATCAAAAGGCGGTACCTTGAACCTGCCGCCTCCGGCCACCGATGCGTCGGGTACATAGGTACTTGGACCATTAGCCACTTTTATTTCAAGTTTTTGGAGGCGGTTCTCACAGGTCTCAATTTTTTTATCGACTTCATGGACTCGACTCTCCAATTTTATGTCCATGTCGGCTAGTTTTTCCTGCACCTCAAACATTTCCTTCTACCATTCAGACGTGGACTCGTGCACCTCACGGAGCATTCGAGCCTGTTCCTCCTGTTTTTCCCGGAGGATTCGGGACTGTTCCTTTTGTTGTTGCTTTTGTTCCCGAAGCTCATTTTGGAGGATTCGAGACTGCTCCTCCTGTTGTTTCCGAAGGATTCGGGACTGTTCCTCCTGTTTTCTTGACTGTTCCTTTAGTTCTCTCGCCTGATCCTTTAGGAGGACGAAGATGGCGTTAAGGTCCACTCCCTGTGCAGCTGGAGCAGGTGGTTCCGACGCACCAGGCGTCGAGTCTCCAGATCCAGATGTTTGGCTTCGCGTCGTCACTCCCTTCGGCTCTATTTCTCGTGGCGTTAACGGCATTTTCTATCCCACTTCTGACACCAAATGTTACGAGCGTGGGGTTCGTATTTGATAGAAAAGCACAAATTAATCCACAAATAAAAACACACACTTTATTACCAAAATATCGCACTTACAATTCACACGAACTGTACTTAAAATCCACTAATTAACACAAACACACTATTACACAAATTACGCACACGAACTGTACTTAAAGCGCACTAATCACTTGAGTCTTTCTCTCCGATTATCCTTTACTCGCACTGTATAGCAGTTAAAATGTAACTAACTCGCGCCGGCTGCTTGCGCCTTTTATATCCCGCGGGGCCCGCTTTCTCGACGCATTGTCCACACATATCGCGAATATTCTAGTAAAGTCCAGCGTGAGGGCCGAGAACATTCGAGGCCATATATGTCTCTCTCTAATGGTGCACTCTCTGTCACACCCTTCTCGAATGTTCCGAGTATAGCTATTTCTTTCTAGTAGTCCCATCCTTGTTACACACTTCTCGAATGTTCCGAGTATAGCTATCTCTTTCTACTAGTGCTATCTCTGTCACTCCTACTGGAAATTTCGCCATATAATGATTTGTGCTTCAGAGGCCCATAAGGGGTCCTGAAAACGCCTGAAAACGGGTTTTCAGGTTATGGCGTCATCTGATAGAGGGTGCCCTGAAACGGACTGAAAACATGTTTCAGGCGCCTGAAAACGACGGCAACTTGGGTGAAATTTCGATCTTTAGATATGTGATAGAGCAACTTCTGAAACGGCCTGAAATGACTTTTCAGCCTGCTGAAAACGCCTCTAAAGCACTGAAATTGACGTGCAAAGTTTTTGACCTAACCTACCGGCGTAACAATACTTACCTTTTTAGTTGTAAGGATAATTAACGTTGACATACCTGAAAATAATAATAAATACGATGTCAGTAGGTAATAGGGTTCATTCGTGATAATTCAATTGTATTATTATTTTAACACTATTAATGGGTACATAATAAGGTAAACTTATGCTACAATTTGATTACTAAAATTTGAAAAAAAAAAGTATTGACTGTAATATTTCTTTACGTGCTCAGTCTTTATTTTGCATTTATGGCAGATCAGAAATCCGTAGTAAATATAACTAGGTACTTTTTGACAACGCGGCACAGTTGGCTCGGTTTGTAGAGACCTGCCTACTGAGCCGGCGGTCCCGGGCTCGAATCCCGGCCAGGGCAAATATTTGTGTGATGAATTCGAATATCTGTGCTTGGGTCATGGTTGTTCTATGTATTTAAGTATATATTTATCTATATAAGTATGTATATCGTCGTCTAGTACCCATAACACAAGCCTTATTTACTTTTCGTACTTTGGAAACCACGCAGGCCAGATCCCTTGTGCAAATAATTTTTTATTGCTGAACCAAATAAAGGTCTCAACGGTCTCTGTAATAGAGCACCAGCTCAGTCCTAACAATACAATTTGCTAAGACGTTCGATGTCCAAATGGAAGTAAAGTCAGTCGAGAAAATTTCTTCATAGAAGGAAAGTGCATATTTTGAGGACATTACAGAGATGCAACACTTTAAACTACAGTTACTCTTCCATTGTCCTTACTCTCCTTTTTTGTACTCAGAATGACTATGACAACAGTAACCATCAAACAATTGTTACTAATCTGTTTTAGACAAACCTCTGACTATAATGTTGGTATATTATTTTTGCCCCTTTCGTGTAATAGCGAGGAACTGAACAGGCATAGTTTTCAGACATACAAGTATAATTTAGCGTTGGATAATGATAGGCTATTTAATAGCCCAGACAATACAATTCTCAAGAGGAAACCTAGTCAAATATAAATGGACAAAGTTATTGTGGTGTTATGTAAAACACGCTTTAAATCATCTTAGTCGGCGCCCGTGAGTTCCGGGGCTGAATTATCTCTGATCAGAGCGTACGTGCCACACCGCCTTCTAAATAAGTACCGGTGAAAACTTACGGGGCACCGAATCGGACGGAACAGGGCAAATATTAACGCCTTTTTCTGAACATACCACCTATGTCTATAACGACTCCAGTGTCACTTTAGGGTAAACATACTATGGTACCGTAGATGGCAGTTGGAGAAGTGCTTTCATTCAAATTCTAGTAAAAAAATATACAAATTCATATTATGTACCTTTTCGTTTGATTTTATCGAAAGCTAGCGTACCGTAACCGAAGTAGACGAGGTCTGACCCTAAATGTATTAGTATTACCAGGTTGCCAGCACGGTTGCGATTTTGCGAAGTCATCCTGTAGGTTTCAACGCGGTGTCATAAGCACGGCACTTAGGTATCTCTACCGTACCGAAGTAAATAGACGAGGTGTCATCCTAAATGTATTAGTATTACCAGTTTACCGGCACGGTTGCGAAGTCATCCTGTATGTTTCAACGCGGTGTCATAAGCACGGAACGGAACCTAGGTATCTCTACCGTACCGAAGTAAATAGACGAGGTGTCATCCTAAATGTATTAGTATTACCAGGTTACCGGCGCGGTTGAGAAGTCATCCTATAGGTTTCAACACGGTGTCATAAGCACGGCACTTAGGTATTTCTGCCGTACCGAAGTAAATAGACGAGTTGTCATCCTAAATGTACAGGTTGGCAGCACGGTTGCGAAGTCACCCTGTAGGTTTCAACGCGGTGTCATAAGCACGGCAGTCACGGCACTTAGGTATCTCTACCGCACCGAAGTAAATAGACGAGGTGTCATCCTACATGTATTAGTATTACCAGGTTACCGGCACGGTTGCGAAGTCATCCTGTATGTTTCAACGCGGTGTCATAAGCACGGCACTTATCCCTACCGTACCGAAGTAAATAGACGAGGTGTGATCCTAAATGAATTACTAGGTTACCGGCTCGTCCGGGATTATAAGGTTTACGTGCAGCGTGTTAAAAGTTTAATCCATATTGATCGCCGATGGCGAAGCGCTTGAGCTGTATCAATCACGACAGGTTAAACACACAGCTGACTGTATTCTGAAATACGGATTAAACATTGTTTGGCCGATGGATTTGTTATAGATCTTCGTTTGGGCATGAAAATATGTACTACCTAAACGTTTTAATGCGTAATATATTGCAACAGAGCCAAGCTTTCGGACTTCTATACCTTTCGTTCGATATATTCACTATTACAACTTTGTCAATTTGATCTAATTTATGGTGCAAATTTCATAATCTATACCTCTATTATGTATTAAAGAGTAACGGCACTTAATTATTGACAGATAATGTACAGCTTAAACTGTTAAAGGTAGAAACCTGAAATTGAAACAAATACATAAATATAAGAAAATGCTTCCTTCGTACATTAAGGGAGCATTTTTGGAAAATCAACCTTTAGGAGTGAATTGGAGGAATTCAATTTGTATGTGAAGTTTTCATTTTCAGAATATGACGACAACACTGCTTGCACCGCACCGTGCTTGTTGTTTCGGCAAATCTCCACCACTTTACTCAACGACTCATTAACGGATTTCTTGACCTCTCTGTCTCGCGTTTAGAAAAAACTCCTTTTGGAATATTTCGCCAGTAAAAAGCTAAAGTTACTGCTTTGTAATAGATATCATGATAAACTTTGAAATATCGTAAAAAAGTTAAGTTGAAAATACTTAACTTCGAAGATGTCGGTGGTATCAAGAACAACCTCAGGATTCTGGTGTATTGTTAATGATAGTATTATCGGCCTAATGATATATGCCTAATGATAGTACAATCGGGCTTATAATACTCGATAAGGATCTGTTAACTGCTATCGGCTGGTGTCCCAAAAAGTGTTTAAAATGGTCCCTTCGAGACTATGAACGTAACATCACGTTCGAAACGTCGAGGTAATTAAACACTTTTTGAATGCGATTAAGAGGCTTTATTCCTTTTAAAATGCTAATTGTTTTAGACATTTTTTTTCTATGATCAAACATGTTTCTTACCATGTTATTGATGTTACTACCAACATGGCTATTGGGATTTATTGGTATATATTTGAAACGGTTCACTATTATCTTGTAGAAACTTTTTTGACATATATTTGTTTTGCATAACGATACTTGGCAGAAGTAACGTTTGGCAGAAACATCTTACGCAGAGTATGCTTTGGCATAAATCATTTCGCAGATTTTTATAACACCGAATCCTATATTGGCATAATGTTGATGAGCATAACAGTCTTCTAAACGAATAGTACTTTCGCAGATAATTTTTTTGCATAATATTTTAGGCGGCATAAAGTTGTCAAGCCGAATACCATTTGATTCCAAGATAGACTTCATTGTCTTATCTTGTTGTACACCGCGTTGTATGCGGAATACCTAACCTAATCCAAGTCGGACCTGCCCTAAGGTGCAATCAGTACCTAATTTATGCATTACAAATTGTTGTGATTACACATTTTGTCCATGGAGTGGTATGGTAGCCGGCCGATGGCGCGCGGCTCGCTCGCTTCGCTCGCTCGTTAGGGTCTCAGTTCAACCTAACACTCCTCCTCGCTTCGCTCGTCGTCGTACCTAACCTAATCCAAGTCGGACCTGCCCTAAGGTGCAATCAGTCAGTACCTAATTTATGCATTACAAATTGTTGTGATTACACATTTTATCCATGGAGTGGTATGGTAGCCGGCCGACGCCGCGCGGCTCGCTCGCTCGTTAGGGTCTCAGTTCAACCTAACACTCCTCCTCGCTTCGCTCGTCGTCGTACCTAACCTAATCCAAGTCGGACCTGCCCTAAGGTGGAATCAGGACCTTCTTTATGAATTACAATTGTTGTGATTAAAAATTTAGTGGCAGTTGCCCCGCGGCGGCAAGATACCTAACATTGCTCCTCGAACCGCTCGTCGTCGTACCTAACGGTACTTACATTCTACTACGTAAATTTTACTTAACGCACTTTTCTGCTAGTAGAAAATAATTATGCTATTGCAATCGTATGCTATAGGATTATTATGTTACATAAAATTATGCTAAACCAAAGTCGGCCAAAGAGATATTCTACAAAACAATGTGCTGCAAAATGTGTCGTATGCGAGGTAGTAGTAATGCCAACTATACCTTTATGCCATCTTACCATTCGACCGAAAGTGTTTCTGCGAAACGTGTTATGCGAAGTGTATTTCTGAACAAAATACTATTCTGCCAGATGAGGGTAACCCATTTGAAACATAGGTACAGTTTGAATTTTTCATTCAAAATTTTTGTTTCAAAAACTACTCAAATTGACATAATGAACGCGGAAAATTAGTTTTTTCAACTTATTTTCGACTACACGTAACGTAATGAAAGCATGAAATAGCTATATTACTACCTATAACTCGGGGAAAAGTATTATTCACTTCAAAAGCTTGGTTGAAATTATCAATATATTTGTCATAATATGAAAAAAACGAATTTATCATATATCATGATAATTTAAAGTTCATTTTAGCAACATTGCTTTAGTTTAGTTAAAACGATGCAGGACCTATTAATAAGTAGGTAACAACTTGATCAATAAGTAAGTACGGAAGAGAGTTGTTTATTTATTTCTTTTGTTCAACTTTTGAATTTTTTGCTTTATTTTAATTAAACCATAGAACGATTAGTTTAGTACCACTTTTTAAGAAGGTAAAATGATGTCATTTTCAAGGAACAAAAGTGAAAATGTATCGTGGCTACACGAATAATTGAAAAATTAAACTTGTTTCAGGCACTACGCATTACTGTGGCATTGCTATACAACCGATGAGATTACGGTCATTTGAAAAATATTATTCTATAATATTTCAATAATATTGGGTATTGGATAGAATGTACCTACTTAGTAACTTAGGTTAAGTATAACAGTTATAAAGAGTACCTAGGTGAGCAGTCAAATATCTCAAAAGCATGAAATAGGTAGAAAGTAATATATTTAGAAACATGTTACAAATTAAAAGAGAAAATAAAAAATAAGTTGAATTTTATTATGGCCACTATTAACTGTAATTTAACCGTACAAGGTTTTTAGACATCCTCGAACTTTACTGCTGCGAAACACGCCATTTGCAAGTTCGTAGTAGGCATTTTGATTTAACGTCTAACTTTTTCGAATAAACATTTACTTTACCCAATGCTGGTAGTGTTATTTGTTGGTAGTCTTGTATAAATCAGACGTTATTATCATGACTCTCTTCTCTGTTTGATAGGGGACTGGGAGTTGCCAATGGCCTGACACGCATTGATAGAGAAAGATAGCCTTATTGATGTTCCTGAAACAGGAATTAGAAAGAAGTGTAATGTTTTGTCCCTATCACTGACCGAGCATTTTTTCACGGTTGGATTATAGGTACACTTCAAAATAAGCAAAACAATTAGGTGGTTTTTCCAGAGTGCCATACAAATAGAAGGTTTTGTGGATTCATTAATAATTAATACCACATAATTGACAAATAAATTGATCTGTAGTGTTTGTGTGAAGTTAAGTTACAAAGTCAAATAATTAGTTCTAATTATATGACTTTGTAACTTAAAAAACTTGATAAAATAGAAAAAGTTGTAAATTATTTTCAAAATAATCTCAAAACAATTTGACATGCAAATCGGCCATAAATCCATGATAGAACCCAGCTTAACATTGATGTCTAAATAAATCAGGTAATTTCGGGTTTCCTAGAAATTAAAAAAAATATCTATTTCGCGAATCTTAAGCTATTTGATATTTCCGACAGAGAATGAAACGTACTTTGCTTGGTGCGTCCATAAACGTGAACTGTCAAGATCGACTAAAAGTATCCTGGCAAAAATACTATTAGGGCTCGCGGTCGTGTCCGTGTTTCGTGTAGGTACCTACCCGTAGCCGGATCTCCGTTTCCAGATAACACAAAGCTGAAGAGGGTCGAAAGTCTGTACATGGAAGATATTCGAAAAAAATGGGCAAGTGCGAGTCCGACTCGCGCATGAAGGGTTCCGTACCTATATATATGTATATATAGGTATAACAAGTTTGTTGTATGGGAGCCCCTTAAATATTTATTTTATTTCATTTTTAGTATTTGTTGTTATAGCGGCAATAGAAATACATCATCTGTGAAAATTTCAAGTGTCTAGCTATCACCGTTCTTGAGATACAGCCTGGTGACAGACGGACGGACGGACGGACGGACGGACGGACAGCGAAGTCTCAGTAATAGGGTCCCGTTTTTACCCTTTGGGTACGGAACCCTAAAAAGTGGTGGGGGGATATTTAGAATTGATAACAGAACAACAATTTTTAGAATTTTTGTCTGTTTGTCTGTTTATTTGACCGCGCATCACATGAAAACAGCTGAACGGATTTTGATGAAAACTTCATTAATCTGTCGAGAATATCTCCGGCCATATTAAAGGCTATAAAAATTTACCAATAAAAAGGGGGCAGCCATTACACTCGATTGGGTCAAGTTTGCACCTGAATCTTATGGCGCTACTTAGGGAGGAGGTGCCAACTTTTTTACTGATACAGACCGATTTCCACGCGTGCGGAGCCTTGGGCACAGCTAGTTGTATACTAAAACTGTCACTAAGTAAGTTTTTCGTACCTGGGTCCACTAGAATTCTTCCTATAACCTACCTATAGTTGCATGACGGCATCTAGCGTCGCACCGGCTCGGAAATTGCTGTCCCGCCGGATATTGCCGGCGCCGTACGGCAATTGTTTCACTTGCCACGGGAAATATGACTACTTTGATCTTACTGTAAACCTTGTTCAATGGCTGACGTGTTATTTTTACATCTGGTTCCAAATAGGTAGTTAACCCTAAAAACAATGATGTGCATTATAAACTGACTGTGTGTACCTACAGAAGCGATAACAAATCTATCATATTCAAACATTTTAATTTTAAGATTAATAATAGAGCTAGGACGCAAATATAACTCGTCGAAATCGTAATAGTTACCTAGATAACAAATATGCATTTGTTTTAGTGTAATTAAAGCTATAATTGGAACGTCCATATGGTATCTACTGAATATGAAAATACAAAAAAATTTCATCTTTAAAAAGGACTACGTTGACTAGGTTGATATAAATTGCCTAAGTATATATGCCTGATAGAAAAATGGACGTTTGCTTAAAGTGAAATGGTTAATATTTTGTTTAAAACTTTTCGTGATGATATAATATACAAATATGATAGATTTATTACCGCTACTGTATACAAAAGAATACTCAAACAGGTAGACCCTGTAAGCGCTTATTTATTATATTGTTTATGAAGTTTACTTAACTTTGTTTTGCCAATGGATCAGTTACAACTCAAAATCTATCGCCTATTAAGTGCAACTGTAAACCAGTTATCGTCGTCTCTCATAGTTCTTTAAATACGCTTACCTATTCCATATCTGGTTCAACCGAATATGGCGATACTTCTTTGCACCAGATGTGGAACTACTCAGCCATATCTCAGCCCGAAACCATCGAAAATGTCATAAAAAGTGCAAGCTAACTTATGGGTTATTGTTTTACAGTCTGTTAGTTCATCAAGCATATGCAATTAGTAATTTTTTATAATTATTAATGAAAATACTATCATATGTTTCTCTATGTGAATAAAATATTAATCTGTATGAAGAAATATATTGATTTGCTTGGAATCTGCATTAATGAGAAGGTATTGTAAGGAACTCATTGGTAGATGACAGCAGAGCTAGCAGATAGATTTTATATTAAAAATATATTTAAATATTCGAATTATAGCCGTCTCTGTCACTCAGCAAGAGAGCCGGGCATTCGCGATTGAACGCTGTAACTGAACAAAAGTTTAATATAAAATATGTATTAATACGAAGTCCTAATCTTTATTTTCACCTCCACTGAGTTACACCCCCGTTACAGTACCTATATAACTAATAACATTTGTAATAAGATCCTGTGCATTTTCAACCACTACAGAGAACTTAGTTTAAAATATTGCATTATATTTCTCAGAAAATATTCAATCGTGGAAACTAAATTGAAAAACTACAAGCGGAAACAATTTTACTATTCAAAAGTGAATTACAGAATGCTCGGAGGATTTTCTAAGAACACAGTAAGCTTCAGCATTTTTGAATTTCCTCAAATAAGACAAGCAACGAGAGCCCTCGGGATAGTCCAAGTGGCTCAGAAAAGAAGTCTATTTAAAGGAGAAAAGACAATCGATCTTTCTGTTTAAGTTCAATCACTTTATTATGTACCTATATACAAACAGACTTTATATTAAGTTATAAGATATTTTCAATAGCTGAACACTGCAACTTAGCGATAAGACAGTCTGATCTGCGATGGACAATGGTTGGCAAAATGCGAACCTATGCAAGTATTTGAGTATTTTTTAATTATTCGACTACCGTTGATGTTGTTGGATGTCGATGATACTATATATTACTTTAAGAATTATTCATATTTTAACGGCATTTTTTTCTTATTATTTTTCTTTTAAGAAGATTTTTTCAATTAGTGTACTACAATAACCTAAATAATGTAAACATTTAAATTAAACCTAATGTAAATATATTTTAAGAGCCAATGTAATTTAAACAAAACAATAAAACTTTGGTTTATGCTGTAATTCCTTTAATTACTGCTCTACTACTGGCCAAATTATTTAAAAGCGCTTTGATAAAACATTTGTATTAAATAGTAACCTAATATTCCTGTTGTAAATTGCTAGTGGAACTATAAAGCGTAGACTACTCCGAAACTTCAGGTTTCATTACCGTAAACCAGATTATCTTAACAAGCTTTATAATAAGTTTTACCTTTCTGGAACAAAGCACCAGGGTACTCGTAATATTATGTCTATAAAGTCTTACCAACTTCAAATATTTATCTATGTTCAAATATGTATTTATCTTATGTGCAATAATTTACTGTCATGCCCATAATAGCTTTAGCCAGTAGCCGCGAGAGTTGAGGTGAGAACTTTGAAAATTTATTTTGAAATTACTGTTGTTTTTTGGTACCGATAGCAAGTTCAATAGCGAACTCCAAAATTGAGTTAAAGTTTATTGAAGGTATTGTACAAAACCCCTCCCCTCTAAAAAGATTTTTATTCTTTTAATTAATAATAATATGGTTTCTCTTTCTTTAATGGCCAAGGCGTGATCTTCTAGTGGTTAGGACCCCTTATATACGTTATGCATAGAAACCCTGATTCTTTAAGTTGACTAAGAGATAGCTTAAGTCCATTTACATATAATGGGTAATGGAGTTAGAAAGATTAGGGTTTTGTGAACTAAATATTTAGCCTGAGATGAGTGATATCCTCCCGTCAACTACCAACCAATCGACTGTAATTAGTTATTAAATCCTACAACCTCCTTACTTATTCTACTACATAAACAGGTCCTTGGAGCAGTAGAGTGATTGATAGTGGGATTATGAACACTTAGCTAGCTTAAGATGTAGGGCTTCTAAAATTAAAGGAATAGGATTACAATGAAACAAATGATAGATTAATAAAGCAAGTATATTGAATCTTTGTATGACTGTATTAAGATTTAAAGTGTTTTATTTTTGCCCGTCAGGCCTGATTTGTAATTTAATTATTTTGTGCCAGCAGGGCTTTATTAGTTTATTTTATTTAACTTTACCAACGGTTCACTATAAGGTTTACTGTAATGGGAAGAACCGTCAAGAAACCCATCAGACTGCCTTAATACAAATTATATTTTGAACAATTAAGCAAGTGAATTATTACAAATATGAATAGCCATCATAGGCTCTGCCTATACCTATACGACTAGCTTAACTTATCTCTAACCATGAAATGCATTTCACGAAGAGTACTATAGTAACCTTTCAGTGTATTTTGTCATGTAGTCTTTCATTAATATCATAAAAATACTTCTTCCTAGCCCTATACATAGTGACACGCCAATGCCTTAATATAGGCAGAGGAGGAAGGTTCACTTTTAAGAGACTCCATATAGCAGCAATAGACTCTAGACAGTTAAGTTATGGTCCAATTGAAGTCCTGTGGTATTTGGAATTAAGCTCCTAAAATCGAACTGCTTAAACAGATCAATTACTGTGTTAAGACGTTTATTGTGTACGCCTAGCCCAATTCCAATGACCACAGTCTAAACTTTCATATGGATGTTTATGAATTAAAGCATAGAGTCCCCTAAAGAGTTAATTTTAATAGTTTTATTTCTCAGCAATTCCCTAAGATCCTGCCAGACTCCGAGAATGTAATAAATTTAGAGACTCCACATAGCAACACAAGGCTTTTAGTATTTAAGTTAAAGTCCATTTGAAGTTCTGTGGTATTTGGAATTAAGCTCCTAAAATCGAACTGCTTAAACAGATCAATTACTGTGTTAAGACGTTTATTGTGTACGCCTAGCCCAATTCCAATGACCACAGTCTAAACTTTCATATGGATGTTTATGTATTAAAGCATAGAGTCCCTAAAGAGTTAATTTTAATAGTTTTATTTCTCAGCAATTCCCTAAGATCCTGCCAGACTCCGAGAGACTCCACTAAGTCCATAAGACTGATCTAATTCAAAACCAGTCGAAATGACCTGAAGTTAAATGTGATCAGAGGTTTGTGTTAACAGCGTTTTCGACGAAGTAGGGTAGTTGTAATTTGCGCTGCGGATTCTGACCACATCTACACAAACAGATGCCTTCTTTTGGTTATTTATGTATTAAACAGGTAGCGTAGAGTCTCCCTAATGAATTGATTTTAATAGTATTTTGTCGCTGCAAATTCCCAAGATCCCGCCAGGTTCCACTAGTTTAATAATTAGCAGAAACTCCACATGGTCCATCTGACCTAAAATATTTAGCTCTAATCCAGTTGTAGATACTTGGAATTAAATGCATTCAGGGGTTGTGTTAATAGCGCCTTTTGACGAAGTAGTTGTGGAATTGCACTATGAAACCTGATTGCATTAATCCCGAGCTAAATCTATCTCTGGCTGTTTTACTATTAAATAAAGCATGGAGTTTCTGACCTATCAGCAATTAAAAGTCTACTTAGTTAGCGTGCGTGGCTATTGGAGTGTCACTATTGCAGTAGTCCTACTGCTAAGGTCAGGTGAAAGTTGAATTCCAAATAATCAAAGTTATCCCTTGGGTAGGGTTGAAATAGTCCTAAAAGGTTACTTCGACCACTGGATGAAAGTTATGTACATATTAAAATCCCAATACTCAAACTCGATGACATAATTATTAGTAGTCTACATTTAAACAATCTATGTACATAACTTTGCTCCGACATATGACTAAGTTAAAATACATAAACGACACATCAGCTGGTATTTCTTAAGCTATGAAATGATCACATAAATCCCATACGCAACTCGGGAATGGACACACAGGAGAACAAGGTACGTTAGTAAAATATTAACCGAAATAAGCTCATGAGAGATATCAGTCTGTATCCAATTCCGTCCCCATAACTAAACATAGAAATTTCAACAATAAATTCCGAAACAAATATTATCAATTAGCAGTCTGTTTAAACTTAATCTTTGTGACGAACTCTGAATTAAACACAGTCTGATATGAACACATAAAACAGAATGAACATTTATAAAAGGCACAACACAATACAAAAGAAATAAAATGCATTAGTAGACAGTTCGCAAAGCACGACAAGGCAATGGAAATTATAATCTCCCGGCTTCTAGTTAATTTGGAAACTATGTCCAGACTAATATATTTCCTTATGCAAGAAATATACTTGTCTTCCTGCAAGGATTCTAAATAAATTTAAGCTTTCGTTAACACCGCGGGGATCAGGCTTAAACTTATTAGAAGAGAAAGGTAGAGAAAAGAGGAGAATAAGCTTTCGTTAACACCGCGGGGATCAGGCTTATTCCCTTTAAAAGAGAAAGGTAGAGTTTAGGCTTTCGTTAACACCGCTTTGGATCAGGCCTAAACTCTTAGAAGACTTACCCGGGGTTCCTGGAGAGGGTTCCTGTTCTGTTCACTGCTGAAGACTGAATGCCTCTCCCATCCCAATGTATGGCCTTTTATACCCATTTCCTAACTTTTTAAAAATTGAATCTACGTGGCTATTTCCTGATTTTCGCGGGAATTCACTTCCACGTAAGCAAAACAGTCTCAAACCAATTTAAAACCGCCGACTTAATATATTCCAATTTGATTGACTAGAACTTTAAATTATAAATCTTATACCCATAAATGAAGCTTAAATCAGGGTATATTTTATGATTAATATTACATTCTAAATCTAATCTTTAATATTTTCCATTGAAATAAAATGTTTGAGATACCTTTTATATCTCCGAAATTCTATATTCCATAGACTATCTCAGATATTGTTTATGTGCGCTAAACTCTGCTTTGCTTTATGATTTTTGCCCAATGTTTTCCTTCAATATTTGCAGTCAATCCTCCATACTTTAAAAATATTTCTTATTCTCAACAACCACATTCATTTAATAATTACTAGCATTAATTGTACTCTCTATTAAAATTGTTTATCTAATTTAAATTTTACTTAATTCTGTCAGTACGACAATCATTATGCTCAATATATTGCTAAATCCTGGCTACCCCGAATTGACCCATAGATTATAGAATATTAAAAAGATACTAATGTAAACAAAAGTAAAGAAATCTCTTGTGTTATTTTTAATAGGATTTCAATATATCTAACCTTGTTTGGATAATTGCAAATAAAATATTTGCCCGGTAAGTAAATACTAAAACCCTTTTCTATGGCTCAGCCTAAACATTTTCCAATAGTTACCTTGGATAACCTATCTACCGTACCTAAACAAAACTAATCATTGGTTCTCCTATATTTCTTACATCTCTGCTTTTACAAGTAATAACTAGATGCTATCTTGTTACGTATTTATATGATCCTGTGATACAATTAATGATGCCTTAATAGACAAGCTCTAATCCATATGTTGTTTACTTTTCAGTATTAAGCAATGAATATGAAGAACGCTTTTACAACATTATATGAAATGAGTCGCCGACAAAGGAAATTATCCAAGATCCATTCATAAGAATCACAATTCCTGTGCTGCCGGCCAATAAAGCCAAGAAGGCTTCCTATATAACGTGTGTTTAAATTCGGAAGATCAAGAGTTGCAGCTAAATGAAAAATGATATATTTATTACAAAACATAACCTTACTTTGAACAAGAAGTGGATTTCTGACCATAAACTTTAGAGTTTAATACAAAATGGAGTCTGTCTCAAGCTTTGAGTATTCCGATGACGATTTTTATGAAGCAGCTTCAGGATGAGAATGTTGACGAGGTGCTGGGTTTGGTACAGTATTTCGTTAAGAATTATTTATTTTTTCAGTATAATTCATCTTTTCTTTATGAAAATGAAAATGAAAAAGTTAAATAGAGATAATTATTTTATTAAGTGCGGCGTTTGTACCTTCTTTAATTGAGGAATAACATATACCGGGTGTTTCCTGTAATAGGAGCGAGAAATTAAAACACAGATTCTTCGTTTGAAACTGGACAACATTTGTTAAGCAACTTCTGAAAATAACGTGTATTAAATGATATTTTGTAGAATAATGTTCAGACAAAGAAGCAATGTATTGCGAAATGTCCGATATTAGTAGAGTGACAGCTATGTCAATGTTCAGGGAATCAATGTTGGACGACGTACATTGAAAATACTAATAAATTTTTTTGAAATAATAAAATTCTGAAAACTGACTTTTTTTTAAAGTTGCTGAACAAATGTTGTTCAATTTGAAGAGTAGAATCTATATACGTATTTTAATTTATTGCTCCTATTACAGGAAACACCTAGTATAGGTTTAGCAATACGAATTTCTCGTAGCAGAGTAAATTGCGTAGACATGGCGGTAGAATACTTCATAAAACAAGATTAACATCAAGTATAAGGGCGACCTGAAACCAAATAACTAACTTATTCTTTGCATGTTTATGTACTTAACTTATTCATTGAGACAGAAAAATTATCTCAATTCAGTTCTTTAACACAAAGTTTTCTATTTTCTGTTGTAACATTCTGTACTGTTAGCACTGTTTCATGAAATTTCAAGACAATTTAATCAAAAGTACTAACTTGAAAATATAAGCAAATTTTAAATGTACATTGGGGCTTCTAAACGGGCCATATTTTACTGCAATTTGTGGGCGGCAACAATGGCCGTCCCTCTCTGACACCCTACGCTAGAGCAAGATGTAAATAATGGCCGGCCACAAATTGCAGCAAAACATGGCCCGTTTAGAGCCCCTGTATAGCTAAGTACCTATTCTCGAGTTAAATTCGTTGTTAAATATTCATCTTTAATAAAATCCAGATAAGACTTCGCATTTTTTTAGTTTATCAGTTGCCGCATTGATAATAATTTCGAGCGGAATCCCCTTAGAGATTATTTTATTTGATTTGATGGCATCGATTACATAGTCAATTAATTTAATTGTACAGAAATACAACAACGAAAAAATAAACACCGCGATTAAATTCACCATAAATCAAAACAAGTCACTGTCACAATAACATGTTGTACATATTTTTTCTGATTTCTGCCGCCATGTTGGCATGTCAGACTGCCGACCAATCAGAGGCCGTTCCTGTAGACTATCCATTGATAATGTTAATATTGCGTTTGGATATTGTATAACCAGCGGCAAACGATACAACATATGAAAAATAATTATTAGAATAGAAATTTACAAAGTACAATAACACAAATGAATAAATATCGTCGACCGTAGGTTCAATTGGGGTAAGGGACAAAATACGATTTTTCAGGAGTGGCTGACAAAGTTTTTTTTTTAACTAAATCGTTCATAACTTTTTTTGTAGTGAACCTTTTTTGAGCCTGATTTCACACATAATCTTGTATTTTAGTGTTCTGTTTATTTATGTAGTGCTCGTTTTAATAATTTAGATATTATAGAAAATGACATGTCCCTTACACCAACTTATTTCGCTGCTAATGTCCCTTGCAGACAAAGTATTCTGTAGTCTCGTCCCTTACCTTAAATTTACCTATTCATGTATCCACTATATTGATGAAGAAATGGCGTAAGGGACTAGTTGAGATTATGTGTGAAAGAAAAAATAGCGTAAAGGGATCGTTGTAAAAATAAATAAGTACATACCTTTGACGTAAGGCGTATCTTAACACCGGAAATCTTTAAAACATTAATGTAAGAGGTATATAAATGTATTGAAACCGTGTGAGCATTTTTTGTGTGTCCGTTACATGCACTATTTGTATCGTTACACGTAACGTTTCTATCGAGTGGAATAACCCGCATTTTAATTTATGTCTTTTTTTTTATTATAGTCACATGAATTATTTTTCAGCCTCTATGATCGAATACTGAAATAAACAACCAATGTAATTTATACAGCAAAATTATGAAAAGTTTAGGGCTTGTGTTGAACGATGAAAGTTACAGAAATAAATACAATTCAGAAATAATCATTTTACATTTGTACTTTTTAGGAGTCCTGTTAGACAACATAGTAGTTGCTCACAATTCAGTGCCTCCAGTTAATAAGGGATAACTCAAAAACAGCACTTTTCAGAAGAGACAAAAAACAATTTTTCAATAGTAGATATTTAGAACTTGAACTTTTTAAGGATTTTTATACAAGCTATAGTGTAAGGCTTTTATTTTATAAATAAATAACAAATGTGCTGGCCCTATAAATATGTTTTTTTGTAGTTATAGCTTTTGTTCGCGAGTATTTAAAGACATAACTCAATTTATTTGCAGAAATTTTATTTTATGAACGACGTGCATAAACGTGAGAATACGAATTGTACCTGTGTGAAAGACATGTATAAACGAAACGAAACGATTTATTCTATTATTTAGTATGGTATTTTATAATTAATTACTACTTTCAAACTTGAAACTTGTTACTTAAGGAGTCAAACGAGGCTGTATAATCAATATCAACATCAATGTCAGACAATGAATAGCAAGAGCTCTAGTTAGATCCTTTGATTTCTCAACACTTATCGGTAGAGGAATTTCAGATAATGACTATTAAAGTGTGTCATACCTAGGAATGCCTTTTAATTGACAGTGAAAATTTTCCTTTGCAATTCATCAAGTACCGAGACGATTTTAAGATTTCCAAACTCAGTAGGATTACCTTACCTATAGTTATCTATAAAGTTTTACCCATGTTGACTACCCGGCCTCATGTACCTAATTTCAACTCAGCTAGTCCTCGGAAAGTCAATCTAATCTTCTTTGAGATATTTTTAAACATATAATGTGTAAAGTTAATTAAAAACTTTTAATAAAAAACGTGTTATTACCTCCTCCAGTATTCCATTGGTAATTGTTTTTTTCGACAATCTTAGCCCACTTTTATAAACTATCCGCTCAACAAAACACTTCACGGGTAGAATAACACGGGTAGATAATTTTGTTTGACATGTTTATAATATTGACTTCTTGCAATGTACTTACCTACACGTAATTTAGTTAAGGTCTTTTTATTGTTTAATTTTTATGTATTATTTCAAACACAATTGATATTGTTCTATGAAATAAATAAATGAATGAATGAATGAAATGAATAAGATTCACGAGCTGCCGACAAAGAGTTCAGTACTTACTGTCGTTCAGAGACGCCGAACTGACGGATTATGCCTAATAACATAAATAGACACATACATTTCTCGGTGGACTAATTACGAAATTTGCTGAACTGACGAATTATACCTAATAACATACATAGACACTTACATTTCTCGGTGGACTAAATTACTAAATTTGAAATTGTCTTACTACTTAAATTTATTTGAATACCTTCATTTATCGTGAAAGTTTGCATGTAAATAAGTCAAACTACGCTAGTAGTTTAAATGACTTAGTAAAGCCAAAAATTAACATCCAGTTTAAACAAAGATTATAAAACTGATGAAGGTGCTTTTATTTATTTATTATTTATTTATTTATTGAAAAGCAGATTACATGACATTACAGTTTACACCAATGCGTCATGAACCGAACAATGTTTATTTTGACGGCGAAACGGCGTCGTTGTTCCGCAATCTCGGGTGTTGGATTGCTTTTATTGCAACATAACACTTTATTTAAAAACAATAGATTAAAATAATAAATGAAGTTAGATGTGTTTGTATATAAAGGTAACAGGGATAAGTATTCATTGATTCTCACGAGAAAATTAGCGTAACGGACACGGAATCTTAATATAAATCAGATCAAACCTAAATATCGTCTTAACCAAATTGGTGTAAGGTTCACACTGTTAAAAAAATAAGGTGGCAAATTGGGGTAAGGAGCATTATTTTCTAAGCTCGTGCAATCTTTTTAAGGTATGGGTGTTATTTATTCATGAGCCAAAAAAGCATTAGTGTAAAAGCCAGTTTCATAAGGTTGTCTTCAAAAATAAATCATGTAAAGGTAATTCCTTAATTGGAAAGACCTTTACCTTATTCAAAGTGGATTGGTGACAGTAGTTACCCTATTTGATGTTGCTTTATTAAAATAAAAAACAGATACATGGTTTTTGTGGGTCAGATTTGATTTTGAACCCATAAAAATCAGTAGTGTAAGGAACATTTTTTTAAGCTAGATTTTTTTATAAACTTCATTCGATAGAGCGGAAAATTCTGAACAAAACTGTATATTCAACTCATTTTGCGTATTTTGTCCCTTACCCCAATTGAACCTACGGCCGACGATATTAATTAATATCATTGAAGTAATAATTATATACTCTTCTCTTTAAATATAAGCATATAAAACATTAGGTATATTGTACGGGACAGTCTCGCACACACTTGAGTTGATAGTTGATAATGATAACACTGCAGTTTTCCACCGAAATAATGATTTATTGATAAAGTAATAAAATGATACAAATGAATGCACTCCGCGGTTGCCGGATATGCACTAACTTAAAGTAAGGGAATAAATGCTACGTGACGTAAAATGCTGACGGGCAGAATGCACCTTTGTACAGACCGTATATGCTCCCCGCGCGAGATGAAGGACGATGAAGTTATACAAAGTAAACGAACTTAAAAAATAGTAAGTTAAACTAAACTAAATAAATCTTGCACTCGCAATAAAGCGCCCACCGAAGAAAGCTGACGCCGCCTTGTCGAGTACCCGTGCTCCTTGATATTTTAACTCCAGCGTTGGTCATAGAACCATGTTTATTTTAGTCATGGGTTGCTCCTTCGGTTTTGTATTTTGTGTATAGAACACTTATAATTTGTACTTTCCAGATTTTCCTCTATCTCCTCTATTCTTGTTCTGCAAAATTTTCGTCGAAAGTTTTAAGTAAACAGTTCGCTAGATATCCGACCTTGTTGATAAGACCTCGACCTCGACATTAGCGCGTCGAGCGTGCGGCCTGCTGAGCGAGCATTATGCCGCTGTAGTATAGTTCCGCGAACCCGTGACGTAGTTGTAAGATATCGTTTTAATAGTTTTTGTTCTCGCCAGTAAGGCTCTACTTGATTTGTTTATTAGGCTGAGTTCACATTGGTAGTGTTGTTTCACTTTATACTTTTGGGTTTTTCGGTCCGGGATCTCGTTTTGGATCATTGCCCGATTCTTGACTGGCAAGTAATTTTGATATTTTCGTAATGGGTCTCTTGATAATTCCATTTTTATATTACGCATGCGTATGCATTTTCAGATGAGTCACAGAATGCAAATAATTCAATAGTGTCGTTCTCAGTGTTTTGTAACCATCTTGGGATTGATATGTGATTGATTTCATCTAGATTTTCTTTGATACTTCTCCACTCGTTTTCAATATTTGCTGGTACTTGATCATCCCAGTCTAAATTTTGTTTCCAGACTGATTGAAACAGTAACTTCAATTTGGTTGTGGCGGGACAGAGCCATCCCAAAGGGTCAAAGACCTTGGAGATGTCTGATAACAGTGAGCGTTTTGTAACTTTCTTGGTAGTTGATGAGTCTATGTTGAACTGGAATGTAAACGTATCTTCTCGTGGGTTCCATCGCAGTCCCAGTGTTTTTTGAGATTCCTGATGCTTGAAATCAAATGCTTGTTGATGCGTAGTGGTGCTCATGTCTTCTAACAACTCTGGATTATTACTACACCACTTTCTTAAATTAAAACCACCTGCCTTAAGGAGGTTGATAAGGTCAGATTGAACTTTCTTGGCTGTTTCAAGGCTATGCGTGCCACTTAGAAGGTCATCCATATAAAAGTCTTGTTCTAGAACCTTGGCTGCTTCTGGCTACCGATGACCTTCGTCTATGGCTAGTTGTTTAAGCGTCATCATTGCCAAAAAGGGGGCGGCCTTGGTTCCGTAGGTAACAGTAGTCAAAGCATAATCGCGTAATGCTTCATTCGGTTGATTTCTCCAGATGATTTTTTGATAAAGTTGATCTTGTTCATGACATAATATCTGCCGAAACATTTTTTCTATGTCAGCAGTGTACGCTATTTTATATTGTCTCCATCTCAAAATTAATGTAAATAAATCGGCTTGTAAATTCGGCCCACTGTACATTAGATCATTCAAACTGTAGCCTGATACTGTAGGTGCGCTCGCATTGTAAACAACGCGTAAAGCCGAAGTTGACGATTCAGCACGCTGTACCGCGTGGTGCGGTAGGAAGTTGCTAGGTGGTGTGTCCCTTTCACACTCACGCATATGTCCCAGTTCATGATATTCGTTGATAAATGATTTGTAGTTCTCTGCAAATTTCTGGTTTTTGATAAATTTCTTCTCTAGCTGATAGAATTGAGCAACTGCCTTCTGTCTTGATTCACCCAGTTTCTCATGTATATTGGGTTTTAATGGTAACCGTACTACATAGCGCCCATCATTTTGGCGGGTAGTTTCGGCCTTGAATTGATTTATACAGTATTGATCTTCTGATGATAAGTCGTCTGAGGTTTCGGCAATATCTTCAATTGTCCAAAATCGACTGATATCTTCAATGTTGTTTACAACGACGTTGCAATGATAAGATTTCATAGTTCCACATAAAATAAATCCAAGACGGGATTCCTGCGCAATGGGAGTATTTTCGTCTTTTCTGATAATTGTATTTAAAATGATATTTGAGTAGATGTCCGCGCCAAGTAAAATGTCAATGGGTTGGCTGATATTAAATTCGGGATCTGCGAGCTGAAGACCTTCTAGATGAGCCCACGATGGCTTGATAAATGACCGAGAAGGCAAATTATTGATAAGACGATTCATGATAAACACTTTCGTGTTAAAAGTGTAATCCGAGTGTAATGAAGTGGCCTTGATATTGATAAATCCTTTGCAATTGTTTTCTTTGCTCCCGATTCCAAAAACTGATCCATGATATTTATGACGTGGAAGGCCTAGCCGCTGGGCAGCATTTTCGGTGATAATTGATATTTGTGATCCTTGATCTATTAATGCCCGTAATTTGATATGGGATCCATCTGCTGATTGCACCTTGATTTGGGCGGTTGATAATAATGTTTCAGGGTCGTCATCTTGAGACACGTGTCCTGTATTTTTCGATGAAGTAGTTGGTTCAATGGCGGCTTGTTTCTTGTTGCCGACAAAGGCTTCATGAAGTATCGTATTATGTTCGCCGCTACATTGCTTGCAACGTTTTTCTGATAAACATGACTTTCCGTGATGTTTGTATAAGCAGTTCGGACATATTTCCCGCGTGGATATTATGTCAAGCTTCGTTTCAGGTGTCATACCTAGAAACTTCTGGCATCGAAACAATTCATGATTATAATTGCAATATGAACACTTTACTGTATTAGTTGCAAATGCTTGATAATTTTTCGTTGGGGTTCCGTGACTATTTTTGTTGGGCATTGGTTGATGAAATCGGTTTTCCTTGATATGATTTTCGAAGCGAGGGTTTGGGTATGCCGACGTCTTCATAGGGCCAGACCTTTTTTCGTAGTTGGATGATTGAACAGGTTTAGCTAACTCGTATTTTCGACGGGATGATTCTAGAGCTGTGAATTTATTTTCTAAAAAACTCTAAAAATCCGCAAGGGTAGGCAGCTCCCTTGGATTTGATAAATGCTCAACGTAGTCATTATGAGACTCCGTGTCCAATTTTTGCGCCAATAGATGTACGACTAACGGGTCCCAGGTGGAGGTATCAACGCCCAAGTTTTGTATGGCGTGAAGGGTCTCCTTAGTAGTATCATGTAGCCTTTTTATTGATACAGCGGATTGCTGTGGCATGGTTGGTAGTCCCAGAAGAATATTGATATGTGAACTGAATATTAGCTTGGTGTTGTTGTAGCGGTGATTTAAGATTTCCCAACATACTTGATAATTTTCAGTGCTGATATTTAAATGTTGAATAAGCTTCTCAGCTTCGCCTTTGACCTTGCTCTTTAAGAATTGCATTTTCTGCGCATTTGATATGGAATTGTTTTTATGTATAGTTTCAGTGAACAAATCCTTAAATGATGTCCACATATGATAATTTCCGTAAAAGGTAGGTATTTCAATCTTAGGTGTCGATCTTTCTTGATGTGAAAAGGCCCACATTTTGGTGTTGATAAGTTTTTTGACTTCCTCGTACTTCTGTTCGCATAAGTTGTACGTTTCTTCATATTCAGGTTTCTCACTTATTTGTTCACTGTCGATCTCCCAATGTAAAGAGTCGACCGTTGCCCACCGAGCTTGTATGGTTCGTAAAGCATCTTCGAATTCCCACCTCTCGGTACGAAGTTCTAACTTGATATTGTTGATAGCGCGTTGAAAGGCTTTAAAATTACTTTGTTGTTTTCGGAACATTTCTTCCAATTTGCTTTGATTGCCACGATCAGTAGTTTGAAAGTTAGATTTAGGTGCCGGTTTCTCGGTAGCTGATATGTCCATTCGGCCAGGAGGTGCAGGACCGGCTCCTGCGGGCGCCGATGGTTGGTCCCAGTCAATGTTCAAGTTGAACTGTGAGGAAGCAGGCTTGATAATGGGTTTTTCTTCTTGGTATTGTGGTACACATTGGCGTATTGTTTTTCGGGCTTCGTTGTAAATGCTGGATATTTGATCGTAGTGATTTTCGGAAAAATAGACGTAGTCTTGATTTTCAAATTCACAAAGCCTAATATGATTATTTTGGAAATCTTTCCAATATTGTTCGAGAGTGTCTAATCGCCTTTTGATATTTTGAGGAGTCTTACGTTCTGCTCCATCCTTCTTGAAATTGACCAAAAGTTTGCTGATAGCATCTGCAAGTTGACCTTGAGTGTTCAGTAAATCCTCCATGATTGATATAATATCTCCAACTTCTATTCTGATATGATATGTATTTATCAAATGATGGCTTCACGTTTAGTTTTTCTAGAAGATGGTCGCAGTTCCGTGCTTATGTGTCCTTCGTAAGTACGAGTATGTGCGCCTCTCAATCAGACGGTGAGACCCGCTTGTGGGAGGCCGTCATAACCGATTCGCTACTCACGTGGGCACAAAGTCCTGATGACCTTGATTTAATATTTCTTTCTTGATAATAATGGTAATCTTGATATAGCTTTTGGTCTTGATATAATTGATATAACACTTGATATTGATATTCACCGATGAAAATTATGATATTAAGTAATGTCACTAAGTCGTAGTTGAAGTCACGTTGCGTCGTCACGCCACGTGGCCTGAATTTCACTGTGCACTGATACACATTTGTTTGAAGGACGATAGTTTTGATATCTCCAATCCGGTTCGAAGGACCATAAAGATGTACGGGACAGTCTCGCACACACTTGAGTTGATAGTTGATAATGATAACACTGCAGTTTTCCACCGAAATAATGATTTATTGATAAAGTAATAAAATGATACAAATGAATGCACTCCGCGGTTGCCGGATATGCACTAACTTAAAGTAAGGGAATAAATGCTCATTCATTCATAATTTAAGAGCTTCGCTCTTGTCGGTGGAGTAATCGCCACTCTTCCCTATTTCTTGATAGTGTTTTGGTCTCCTGATACGACATAGTGCCCACTTTCTCTTTCACTTGACTAAAAAACGTCATTCTTGGTCCTCCTCTGCCTCTTTTCCCGTCCACTTTGCCTTCCAGGATGTTCACAAAGAAAGCGTCATGTCGCATCAGGTGTCCAATCATCCGTCCTCTTCTATTTTGGATGGTTTTCAGTAAGCAACGGCCTTCCTTTACCATACTCAAAACCTCTTCATTAGTTTTCTTTTCCGTCCAGCTAATACTTTCCATTCGCCGCCAACACCACATCTCAAATGCTTCCAGCTTTTCTCTATCCCTTTGTGTCAGTGTCCATGTCTCACTACCATATAAAGCTATACTCCAAATGTACACCTTGATTAACAGTTTTTTAGCTTTTTTAGACATCTTTCCTTTAAGCAGATGTTTCTTGCTGTTAAAGGCTTTTTTGGCCATTGCGATCCTCTGTATAATATCGTCGGTGCATCTGGAGTCACTTGTTATCAAACTACCCAAATATTTAAATCTAGTGACCTGTTCTATTGTATTACCTTGAAGTTTAATTGATAATTGTGCTGGCGTGTGTTTCGATATAGTCATGGTTTTGGTTTTACTACTATTTATTTTAAGTCCAAATTCATTGAAGATGATATCCATTTGACTAACTAATTCCTGTAACTGATTACTGTTTTCAGCTAACGCTGCTATGTCGTCTGCAAATCTAATGAATTGTATATTATACCCGTTAATTTTAACTCCCCCCAAATCGGAATCTACTTTTCTAATGGCTTGCTCTATAAACAAATTAAAAATAAGTGGTGAGAGTGGACACCCCTGTCTTACTCCTCGTCTAATCTTGGCTTTTCCTTTTTCATCTCCTACTTCAATGACAGTTTCCTGGTTTCTATAAAGTTCGTATATGATCTTCCTATCCCTATAATCTACTCCAGCTGCACTCAGGATTTCCATCATCATCTTCCAGTCCACTTTGTCAAAAGCTTTTTCCAAACCAATAAATGCAATGTGTGTGTCTAGGTTTAATTCTAATCTTCGATCTGCTATTAATCTAAGGGCCAATATTGCTTCCCTAGTCCCTTTGTTCTGTCTAAACCCGTATTGATCTGGTCCAAGTTGTTTTTCCACAATGGGTCTCAGTCTATTTTGAACTATTTTTAGAATGATTTTAGATGCTTGGGAGATAAGACTTAATGTTCTGAATTCTTCACATTTTGCTGTATTGAGTTTTTTTGGTAAAGTGACTGTTTTACTTATTTGGAAATCTAGTGGTACTTGTCCTGTCGTGTAAATATCTTGCATTATATTAAAAAAATCATTTATAAAGGGTTCACACATTGCATATTTGATCATTTCAAATAAATGCTACGTGACGTAAAATGCTGACGGGCAGAATGCACCTTTGTACAGACCGTACATATATTAAAAGATAAGTTTTTAATAAAAACTTTTTGGTCTACATTAAATAACTAAACGTCAAGATTATCCATAAAAAAAATTACTTACCGGGCGTAATTTACAACTTACCGCCCGCTTTTCTAGCATGTAAACCCTTGATTTACGAGCAAGTGTGATGAAAAAAAATCTTAGATATCATACTATAATATACAATTATTAGCCCCTACAAAAAAATTGTTAATAGGGTCATTCTAAAATCCGTTGCAGAAAATGCTGTCCCGAAATAAAAATAATTTCTTTTTGCTGAAATATTATAAACATTTTATAAAATTATGGGATCATTCGGTAAAGGACACATTATTTAATGACTTTTTAAACATTTGATGCCTTTAATGTTGATTAATCACCATCTTTTTTACATAACAGAGGAGTCTTTCAAGGTAACAGAGTTGTTTTTCATACAAAAAAATTGTGTCCCAGACTGCAGATCATTATGCGGAAATCTTGATATCATTTTATCAAACCATATGGACCTTTTTCTTTAAATGCTAATGTAATTAAGCAATTTCAACATTTTCAACAACACGTTTTATACCTAGTAAATACAATTAATGAATCCACCTATGATTATTTAAAATTTCGTCCCACTTTATTTCAAATAATAAGCATACGCTCTGTTACCATGTATATTTGACAATTGTCAAGAAATGGCGCCACCTTTTCAACGCAAACAGTTGTGTTATAATGTCTACTGCTTTATCGACAATGTTCGTTACAAGAGAGGCGGGGGGTGTACGAACCAGTCGTCCGTTGGCTGTGATGTGAGGCCCGTGGTTTTATTTTGTGTGTACTCTGTTACCGGTGTTTTTAAGTAAGTATTCCTATATTTCTATACAATTTTACAACTTTAAAGTTAACCTAATGGAATAATTACCTCATGTGTATTTATTTTAACATCATATAACTCTGTTTCAATAATAGAAGACACGAAGCGTCAAATATACTACTCTGTTACTGCACAACTCTGTTACTATTATCTAGTAACAGAGTTGTTATTATACTTATTATTTAATTGTTTGAAGCTTCGCTCGTCGTTAGTCTGTCTGTACCTTGTATAATAAATTAAATAATTTGTTTTAGATAATTATATGGCCTCATTATGGCTCTCACCGCTGCTAAAAAGCTGCGAAGCTATAGGGAGAAGCAAAAACTAAATCCAGAAAAGGAAGCAGAAGCTAAAAGAAAGGATTTAGAGAGATATCATAAAAATAAATGCTTGATAAAAGACATGACTCCGCGTGAGCATCGATTATCTAAAAAAAATGGCGAGTTGCGAATGCTAAAAGAAAAGATCGCCAAAGAGCACTTGGAATAGTTATGAACACGCCAGAATCAACGCCTGGAGCTGAGACACCAGCACCTCCTGATAGGGTTACACCTGGTTTTTCACCAAGATTTGCCACGCCTCGTAGACTCTCTACACCTCAGCCTTCGACTCCAAGATACAGTAATGCAAGTCCTAGCATATCTGCAAAAAAAGCTCGTGGTAGAAAAAAAATAAAGAGAGATCGAAACTATTTAGAGAAAATTTGAAAGTGAAAAAGAGTTAGACAAAATAAATAAAAAATATGAAAAATATAAGAAAAGATATTAATAGAGTTCTACGAAAGAATCAGGGAAGCCGTGCACGTGACGACAGATATAATGCTCTATCAAATGCTATTGAACAACGTTATAAGAAAGCTTCAGATCAACCTGGATTGTCAAAAGAAAAAAACGACGATAACACATTAATTGAGGAGAAAAATCAAAGAAGATCCGAGTAAAATCAAAAAAGGGTATACGTTCTGGTAAAAATGTTACCTCGGAAAAGCATTAACTGAAGTAGACGATGACGGAGAAGTAAAAATAGTATTTTTGAAGTCTGTTGACGATACCGGAAAAGCATTTAAATTGGTCGAAAATGATATATCTTTTCAACAATACGAAAATTTGATAAGAATTGTTTCCGAACCTAAAAAAGTAATTAAGCGCAAAAGGGTATTACCATTTCCCAACTCCTTTAGAAATATTTGAGCAATAAGATATCAGTTAATTTTGATTTGATCTCATGCAGTTAGAGCGTATTTTTTTTAAAGTTTTAATGTCTTATTATTATAAAAATAATGTTTTGTGATTATAGTTCATAAATTACTAGTAAAAGTACAACTATGTTACTGTTTCTACAACTCTGTTACTTTTATGTCCCTATTTTTAATAAAGTTAGATTTTTTGTGAAAAGTTGGTACATGATTGTATATTTTATATGTCATATATATACTACTTTTATTTACGAACAATAACTTAGATGAATCTTCTTATATTTCATTTAATTTAAGCAATTAAAGGAAAAAAATGTTTCATAAAACATACAGAGTAACAGAGTATCTATAATTTAAATTATGATTAATTATTAAGAAACAATACTGTGGTTTTCCATGTCAAACATGAGAGTAAAGAGTTCATTTATGTTAATTCCAAAGAAGAATATATAAAAATATTTTTGTTGTTTAACTAATAATAAATAAATGATCGTAACAGAGTTGTTATTTTTTGTACCCTCATTCAGTAAATTCTCAAAAAAAACTGAAAATAGAGACAAAAGATCGCGCCTAGACTCAAACTTGGATTTTATAAAGTAATATACATAACAAAAATATATTTACACCTAAATTAAACAATTTTTATTTTTTTATTCAATTTAAATTTATTGGCACGTTTTTCTGCAACGGATTTTAGAATGACCCAATTTAGATAAAGATAACCTTCCCGACTAACAAAATTGAAGAATTTAAGATGAAATTAATTTTTTTAAGATGAATTTAGATATTATCTTAGAAAACTTAAGACTAGAATTTAAGATGCAAAATATCTGCTTTTAAAAGAAATAAACAGTAAATTTTTTTTAACATCATAATATGGCTACTTTTCATTGCGGAGAAACACTTTAAAAAAATAAGCATTACTCGCTTCCCACGTCGGCGAAGCTGCGTGAATAACCATCCAAATCGAATGGTCACTGCTGGACAAAGCTCTTCCCCATGGATCTTCATGTTGAGCGGTCCTGCGATTTGCAAGAGTGTTGGTCCACCTGATAGGTTTGCATTTTCCAGTAACTAATAGTTTACACTAACCATTCTGCCCTAGCGGGTGTCAATAACCTACTAGATTAATAATTTATGTCGGTAATGTATGTATAATATACATCATTAATTTATACATTGCATATGTGCCTGGGTTGAAAAAAAGTAAAATGTATTTATACATAACTATTATAATTTTTCAAATTTCATTCTGCCTACCACTTGGAACCTTTTAAGAAGTTGATACTGATTTTTAAACTTTTAGTTATTGAAAAGTCTTCCTATATAGACAAACTGCCATAACAGTTTCGCAGGGCTTTGGTTATGTGTAATGTTTGTTTTAATGAATAAATAATAATAAAAAATAACCGTCAATATTCCTTTCATCACAAAACCTGATTGCTGCTTCAGGATAGAAACAATAATAGTAATAGATAGAATATTATAGGTTTGTGTCTAACGTTAACGTTATATTATGAACACAATCATCTATTATATCTACTCGTATATAGGTATGTACGTATATTTACGTTACGACTTAATAGGAGTTTCGATATCAAACTACATGCCGAATTTAACCCTAATCAAACAGAACGCTGTGTTTGTTGGATCCAATATACCTACGCAGTGTGTTATTTTATTGAACATTCATCTGCACATGTTAATCCTGCTGAAATTATGTCAAACAATTGGATGTTTGTCCTTCTAAATGCAAAATAGAACTACATACGTGCATGACATGATGTCGATAATTATAACTGCAGTAAACTGTAATAGTTCATTTACGATTGCTGTGTACCCAATGAAATCAAACGTGTTTATTTGCATAACGCAAAGGAAACTTATCAGTGAAATGATTCAATAACTACTATACTTCTGAACTATTATAAAATTCTAGATTTGTATTGAAAATCAGTTTTCTATGGGGCCTATGGGGTCAAGTGGGGCCATGATTTTATTTTGGACACTCGGGACAATTTTGGTTTGTAAGGGCGCGCGGCGACGTCGCAATTTCATGATGTCATAATTTTTTGTACTCTAATTAGGTACGCCGAAACAGTTGAACTAATTTTAACCAACGAAGTTGCGGGCACCTCATAGTATAGGCAAGGGGGTTTCACTCCGCGCCGCGTGTCAAGGAGTATACCTACAAATTTCGGGTCACAATTTTATTGTTCCCGGCTTTATTCTGCTAGGGTCGGCACGTTCGAAACGAAGCCAACGCATCGATTACCGATATTTTTATTATTTATATATTTTTGTGATTATTTATTATTTTAATCAACTTCAAAAAGGTAGAGTATCGTTCGTCAGTATTGATATTGAATCATTTTGTACATTGAAAACCGACTTTAAAAAATTGTTTATTGATTAGAGTATACAACTACGGGTTTCCCATTGTCATTAAGTCAGGATCTTATGATGGGATACTTGCGTACTAGATTTCCGGATTGTTTCAACGTAGACATGTCTGATTTTGTGTTATTCTACTCACCTCAACGAACATTTAGAGCAAGTATCATATAATTGATCTGATGATGCATCATGCAATGAGAGAGATGAGGGCCACTGGATCTAAAGATTGGTTCAACGCAGAGATGTGCGGTTTTCACATTTCGATTTTCCTCAATGAAAAAAAGACCCAGTATCATAAAATTGACCTGATCATGGATCATGGAAGTGCCTTCTGGATCTCAAGACTGGTTCAACGTAGACTAGTATGGTTTTCCTTTTTCTAGCCACCTTAATGAATAGTTAAAGCCAGTTTTAAAATGTTGACCTGATGATATTGACCCTTTGTCGTAATACTAAATTTTTATTTGTCTCATCAGTTATCATCATCATATCAGCCGATAGACATCCACTGCTGTACAAAGGCCAAGCCAAGCAATGTGACCCGTCCACTTTTATTTGTCTACTTACTATAAATAACTTTTGAAGTTTTTATTAATGAAACCCCAAAAATCAAAATGATCCCAGTTTACGATACTGGCACAAAATAGTTAAGTCGATTTTATAATGTAGGTAATATTGGCTCTAACTGCTCATCAAAGTGACTCAGAATGCAAAAACTGCACGTGTGTGCGTTGAACCAGTCCTGAGATCTAGCAGGCACTTACAGGGTCCATCGCCTGATCAATTTTATACTACTGGATAAAAAGCGAAAACCATGTTTACGTTAAACCAAACCAAAGATCCAGTAGGCACTCTTAGAGCCCATCATCATTAAGATCGCGCCAGGTCCGTCTTATTTTGGACGTATTTAAATAAGCTTGTCAATCAAGTACAAATACTGAGAAGTAGTTTCCCTTTTCTTGGTGTAGGCAACCCTAGGAGTATGACACGCCTCACAGAAGCTACAACCAACAGCGTCGCACGTCATTTAAAATGACCAATCAAATACTAGTAGGCTAATTCCTTTGCAAAAACGGCAAATGACAAAAGAGTGCGGCTTCTGTAGTGTCTTTATTCTGTGGTATAGGTACCTATAATAAATCCAACAATGGTGTCTTTGTTTATTTGCTTGTACTTGTATTTATTCGTCTACTATAGTCCACTAGCTGTTAACACAGCTGGTATAGCACGGCATGCATAATAAACATAATTACTTTTATGGAGATATAATAAAAAGGACGGTCAAGTGAGAGTTGGACTCGCGCACTGAGGGTTCCGTTCGAACTTTGTAAGAACTGCATATTGCTCTAACGAAAAGATAAACTTTACTACTACTAATACTACGACAAATAATACTTTACCGCTGGAAAGCTGTTTTACGTTTCCTCCTCAGTATATGGTTTTAATTTCAACTCGATACCTCCACGCGATCCCGAGATAAAGGGTCTTGACAGAAAGGCGTACGGATGACTAACAATGTGATCATATTATAAGGGTTCCGTTTTTCCTTTCAGGTACGGAACCCTAAAAAGCAGACCTAATTTATCACTGCCATGTTTAATACATAAAAAAGGATACATACGTAATGAAAGAAAATTTGAGAACATGATTTTTCTCCTATTAGAATTAGTGATGCCCACTACTACTAGGGAGTTCTACTACTGATATTTCTATTCCTCGTTACATTTTCATGGAAATATGATCTTCTTTTACTGTTTGTTTTATTAAAATCTGGCATCAGATATGAGTTTGTCAAAGAAAACCGCCAATGATATGCAAGGTCACTGCACCTTTTGCTGGCGTGGGGTTAGGTAAGAGCTAGTCTGGCTAAGAAATAATCTAGATAGTGGAAAATAACGTGGCAACATCAGAGGTTATTTTCAAAGGAGTTATTCTCAATTCTCCATTGTGTTTATTTTTATATTTATTTCTCTGTATTTTCATTATATTATCGCTGGTGCCATTCTCGGAAAGCTGTACATATTATATTGTATTCATTTATATCTATTTTTTTCTTCGTCCAGTCCCTTTTTCGCACTGTATTGAGGAACTACATAAACATTGCATAGTTTTTACCCTGAGATTGTAACAATGCATGGGATGATACATCAGATCATCAAATTTGGTTCACAACTAAGGAATCTATCTACCTACCGATTCCGATAACAACATAAATCGAAGTTAAGAATATCAAACTCTTTTGAAGTCGATATATTTTCATCTATACAATCTCATGAATGACAGAACAGAAAGGTCTGTCATCAAGTATGCATTCCATAGTGTTTGGACTATTCTACAGTGATGTTAGTAAATAGCTGTTGCATTGGCGTCGAAGACAGAATTTGAATGGGCTTCTTGGATTAATGTATACAGCGTTCTAAACATATATCAAAGGACATAAGTGACATCTTACGTCTTCAAGCAGTCTATAAAGTTATTATCGATCAATGTTGTTCGAAGTTCTCAGATAGCGCTATTAAGATGCAATTAACTTCATCCAAATGACATTAATAACAACCACACAAAAGTCAAACTAATTTGTATGCGATGGTTGTAAACACTGAAGAAGTTGCTAACAGCGTATAATACACTACACACACTACAATAAGTATTATAATATTAAGCATTAGTAGATTGTTCAACAAGGGACTAAAACAAGCCATAATGACACGAGATGTTTTAGCCACCCGAGCTAAGCGAGGGTGGCTAATAGTTCGAGTGTCATTATGGTTGTTTAGTCTCGCGGTAAACACTCTACTTTTCACTTTGAATGCGAGGAAAATAAACGAATTTCAATATAAAATTACGATATTTGTTATAACAAAGTTTCTTACAATTACGTAGTACAGCCGTTAATCTAACCTCAGAAAAATTTAAAGGGCAATTTGTACAATTCTTTACATTTAAATGTATGGTTTTCCCCTGTAAACTTAGCTGGGTCAGCGTGGTTTGTAATTGAGAAGTATGTTCAATATTTTCACTCGAAGTCGAAGTAAAAGTTGGAGAGAATGGAGAGTAGGTCTCGTAGAGACGTAGACCTTTTCTCAAAAAGGTTGCCGATGGTCATTTCATTAGGCTCATTCTCAACCCGCGATGTTGATGGGCGTGGGTCAAATGTTGGTTGTGATTTTTGCTTTGAGGATATTTTAATTCCTTCAATATAGTATAGCCTTCGATAGATACTGTGTTTATTTTGGATTGACTCCTCTATATAACCTTCAGCTTTATTCTTCTTCATTGGAAGATGATGATTACATATTTTGTCCGTAATTTATAAAGTGACACAGTTAATTGGTCTAATTGGTGATTACAATTCAAGCTTAATACAAGTAATGGACATCTACTCATTCCATTCAAAATTCTAATACAAAAAAGAAATGTTCCGTGGTTTTTTCTTTTTTTTTGTAAAGTGACGCTTTAAATGCTTGCATATTTAGCCAACAGATTTAAACTTGAAAACTATTTTATTTAAGACTAATATGGACTTATGGACCATGCATGATAAAATTACATTCGTATTCGTAATAATTAATCGTGTTTCATTAAATAAAATCTTGAATTTTTGAGCGGTTGTAATTTTGAGGTTATTTTCACGCACCAAAAAGTTTGTATACCTATCACTGAAAGTGGCTATAAACCTCCATTCACAAACGTCGTGATTGGCTGTTTAGGGGTTTTCCAAAGTAAATTAAAACAATTTTACTTTAGTCCCTAGAGATTAATAAGGAGCTTTAGTCCCGATATGCAGAGACTAAAGTAACATTTTAAGAGCATGAGAAGTGAAAAAATATTAACATTTATTGTCGCATGGCATAAAGAGTCAGGTGTCACACAGTGTTAGGAATGCTGGTATTTTACTACGATTTGCGGATGGTTTCCTATGAAACTTTTTGCCCGACTACGGAGTAGCAAAAAAGTGGGCAACTTTTTTTTTTAATTCGTACTTATACAGACGAAAATACATATTCGAGCGTAGTAGCATAGGCAGAACTATACCATATTAACAAAGTCTGTGCATTGAGGGGTCGATTTCAGGGTAAGAGAATATAGAAATAATATTGTAATAAGTCAATCATTGCACAAATTAAAAGGAGTGACAATTTTATTGACTACGTAAACAAAAAAAATACTGAATCCGGGGAGATCAATTCCATTGATTTCATAATTTTAAGTTACTTAACAATTTATTTCAATGAAAAAATCCATACTAATATTATAAATGGGAAAGTGTGTCTGTCTGTCTGTCTGTTACCTCTTCACGCTTAAACTGCTGAATCGATTTTGATGTAATTTGGCATGGAGATAGTTTAAGATCCGAGGAAGGACATAGGATAGTTTTCATCCTGGAAATTATCCCTAAAAAGATTGAAAAGTGAGTAAGTAATTCATGATGACATTGATGACCCTGTAGGAAATGTAATTATTAGACCAAAAGCACAATTGCTCTTACATTTGCTTAGACGCTTTTAATTATCCCTTTTATTAATTAAAGTGATTAGGTGGATATCTATCGTGTTGTACGAGGTTGCTTCCATACCTCCAAGTTCCACTCGGACGTAGTCGCGGGCAAAAGCTAGTTATATAGGGTGGAACGAAACGACGTTATTTCCTTTAACTGTGGCATTATACAGGCTTAGAATATTATTTTCTCCAAATAAACTTTATTAATATCTCTCACCGTTTTCCAGTTATAGCATGTTAAACTTTCATACGAAAAAGTGTGTGTGTACAACCCTATTTTAGAGTGCAATGACCTCTTCATAACACAGTTAACTTTTACAAATTGCCTAGCCATTTCTTATCGGTTTAAAAACCTTTGAAAATACCCTTAAGATTGTTTTTAGACTTTTTAGTTGACATGATTGATAGACGTTACATTGACTTTTTGTATCGTATGCTGTGTGCAAAAATGCCGGAATTAAACGCTAGAGGCTATTTGAATTTGCTTCTTTTGTACGCGGAGTGCGATTACAATACTGGAGAGACTTTGCGCCAATACCGGAACAGGTATCCTCCTCCTCACCCAACACACTCTAGTACGATATTACGCGCTCTTGACCGTGTTGGTAACAATCGTCCTATTGTGCCACGAACGGGTCAGGATGACCAGCGCGGAGGACGCGTTATTCAACATGATGTCAGATTGGAAGAGAGAGTGCTGCAGTACTTCGAAGATTATCCGAGGTCAAGTTCAAGACAAGCGGGCCGACATTTTCGTATGACTCATACGAAAATACTCAGAATACTAAAACGTGAGGGCCGTCACCCTTACAAAATACAAAGAGTCCAGGCATTACTACCAAGAGATTGCCCCGTTCGCGAAGCCTATTGCCGGTGGCTACTGCAAAAGGTGTTAGAAGACCGAGACTTCATCAAACACGTAATATGGAGTGATGAAAGCTTGTTCACACGGAACGGTATGTGGAACAGGCATAACGAACACGTGTATGCCGAAGAAAATCCGTTTGCCTACCGTTATACGGGACACCAGTATCGTTGGTCTGTTAATGTTTGGGCGGCGATACACGGGGATACAATAATAGGCCCTGTATTTCTGCCTCAGACTTTAAACAGACACGGATACATGGCTCTGTTGAGGATAGAGCTCGACGACTATCTGGATGAGTTGACGCTGGCAGAAAGAAGACGCACTTGGTTCCAACAAGATGGAGCACCAGCTCATTCAGTAGTCGAAGTACGTGAAACACTGAATAATGTGTTTGAGGATCGCTGGATCGGCCGATATGGGCCGCACCGTTGGCCTCCTAGGTCTCCAGATCTCACACCCTTGGATTTTTTTCTGTGGGGCACCGTAAAGGACATCGTTTACAAGACTGAGTGTGAGACGGCTGAAGAGATGAGGGAAAGGCTAAGGGTGGCCTTTGAAAGTCTTCGCAGAAGAAATAACCGACACAACATCTTGTCGAGGGTGCATCGCCACACGCGGGCACGAGCAGCGGCGTGTATCGTACGCCACGGCGGTACTTTCGAACACCGGATGTAAATGTAGGTAATTGTAAATACTCCCAAACGTCAAATAATAGTTTAAAAAAACTAGGGTTGTACATACATTAAAAAATACAATTTTAATCGATTTTCGTTTTTTTATTATTAAAAGAATTTAACTATTGCAGGTCGATTCTACATGAAATACATAGCATTATAGTTTCAGGAATGAACATCGCTTCGTTCCACCCGGTATATAAACCAATATTTCATTACGGGCCATTCCTCTGAGGCTAGTTAATTCACTTAACTGCAAACACACAAAAACTGAACAACACTACCGAATTAAACAAAACACGTACCTAAAGAAGTCCACCGAATGACGAACGAATCTCCACATAATTATCTACCTACAAGCCGTAAGCCGACGCGACGTCTTTTAAGTTGTTTGCGAGCTGTGGAGTTCCTTTAGACTTACTTCACTCGTTATTCTCGGACTTTCCGAAAATTAGTTTTTAGGTATTCAAAATATTTAGCGGATAAATTATATTCATAATGAACTATCAATAATGCTGAATCTGGAAACCCATGCAATAGTTATTATAATAACAATATCTTATGATTTTTTATTTCAAGAAATTTGGCTAGCGGACGCCAACTAAACGTCATTTTATAATTAATTTCATTAACATGACTTAAAAAGAAATAAGTGCGTATATAATAATCATAAAATGTTTACATAGCACGCCAAATTAAATAGATTGTTAGATATCATCAGTTTGATTTTGTCGATAAACATAAACACGCTACTCCCGAGAAATGCCAAGTTACTATAAATACACTTTATTATACAGTTTATTTCGCACAGCAAAAAAAATAAATTTCCTCAGCAAAATCGCGAGTAATCGCTAGTGGGCCGTATAACGCTAACGGCGTCATTACGGACCTAATAAATCTCAATGAGAAAAGTTATTATTGACTTAATGATACTTTGAGAATTTTAATAACGGTCAAACCGAACTGCGCTCACCGGCGGTGCTCCCATTTCACTATGTACTTCGGATTTCTTATATTTATTAGGTCTTCCAAAATGAGCATTTACTCAGTGATTCGTCTTTTTATACCTATATTTACAATAATTTCTGGACGTAAGTATATTGTCTTTTCAATCTAGGTATGTAATGTGACTATCGCCATGAGTGTCATTCCTGTTGCAATAAATCACTGTGATTTGCCAATATCACAGATACTTTTCACACCTGTTACTCAAGTCAAGATGTGGAGTTTGTCACACTTGTTGCTCACATAAGGTACTAAATGCGTTTCAAATGGAGTTATTAGACAAAATACACTATATTGTGCGTGGAAGGAGCCAGGCTACATGGAAGGAGCCTCCCCGTACGACGCACCAAGAACAATTGAAGTTTTTACTTGACGGCCCACACTTATGTTGACCAGCTAAACTTTCCACCACGATGGCTTCACCGAGTTCCAATGCGAATACATGCGATCAAAGACGGCTCTTATCAGCGCCACGCCTGTCATCTCTATTAACACAGAGAGCTTCTTGGACGACAAAGCGCTAATAACAACAGTCATATTGTGAGTACAGGGCCGCTCTGACAGAACAGATATAAATAGGTATCACTTGCATCGGAAGAATACTACATGTTTTGTGTTACTGTTGTTTTTATTTATGGTGAATTTATTGTTTATCTTTTGGTCGTTGTATTTCTGTAAAAATAAATGAATTGACTATGTAATTGATGCTATCAAATCAAATGAAAGAATCTCTAAGGAAAGGATTCCGCTCTCCGGTCGAAATTATTATCAACGCGGCAACAAGGCGGCAACAGACAAAATCTAAAAAATGCGAAGTTAACTGGATTTTATTGAAGATAAATATTTAACCACGAAGGTAACTCGAGAATACTTAGCTATTTATGTACATTTTAAACTTGCTTATATTTTAAAGTTAATCCTTTTGACTGAATTGTCTTGAAATTTCATGAAACAATGCTGGCGGTATAGAATGTTACATTAAAAGACTGTATTAAAGAACTGAATTGAGATTTTTTTTCTGTCTCAAAGTGCTTAACTTATACTTAGTACTTTAGCATGTGCAAATATTAATTTAGTTTCAGGTCGCCCCTATACTTGGAGTAAATCTTGTTTTCTGAAATATCTACCGCCATGGCTTCTCAATTTACACTGATATGAGAAAATCGTGTTGCTTAACCTATATATATTATTCCTCAATTCAAGAAGGTACAAACGCCGCACTTAAATAAACGCATTATCACTATGAGCTGGACAAATTTTTAATTGTATTATGTATAAATAGTAACTTCGTTTTGTTTTATAAATATTTTGGTATCGACTGCTGTTATTTACTTTTGTTTTATTTCCTCCCAAGTGTGATGAAAAACGGCGTACGTGACTCTGGTGGTAAAGGAATTCCAAACTCGTGTCATTAAAGCCCTCACCTTCGGCTTCGGGCTTCCAATAGACACTCGTTTGTAATTCCTCGTTTACCACCCTTGTTACGTAATGTACTATTACATACAACTTTGTTCAACTTGCAGCTAAGCGTAGCTGTAGCTAGGCTCCGAAGTAAATATTTGGATGAAATTTAGTCAAGTCGAAGTAATTTGTAGTCAACAAGATTAATTTGGTTCTATATTTAGCACGTTACGATTGCGCTCAAAATAGGACAATATTCGAACCCTAGTCATTCTAAATGCCACTCTTTCTGGTACGTGGGGGTAAAGTCGACATTTCTAATGAATCGAATGATATCTGTTTGGTTTTATGGGGCTCTCTATTAAATTTTAAATTACGACTTGTAAATTAAGGGCTAAGGGAAAAAAAACTGGCCAAGTTACATTTGCAAAATTGTACAGTGCTGATTGCTGGGCTGCAATAAAATTGCAGTTGTGAAATCACCTTATGACGTACGTCAAAATATATTACAAAAGCCCATGATTGGACTCGGTGATAATCGTGGCACACCTGTTTTAGAGTGTTATATGATGAACGGGGAAATTTTGTAGCCATAGACAAAAAAAAACAATAAAAAATAAACTAACTTAACCTTTTTTTCCTCTTAGCCCTTCAAATGTCACTTTATAACAACATTCGAAATATGTTTGCCATATCTCTATAACATGGTCGAAACATTGCTCAAATGGCGATATGTCAATGTCCACCGAATTAGACCCTGTACATTGTTTTCCTATTCCCCGATCAAAGGTGTACATAATCTCCCCTTGACAAATGACGATCGTGTACAAATAAGATCAAACAAAAGACCAACCTTAACACAAACGTCAATATATTTGACATGGGTCTAAACCGTCAACAGCAACGACGCTATGGAAATAAACTTCAAAAATGCTGATGTAACCCGTAGCGGATATATTTAAAACAATACGGGTTTTGTGTAGTCAGCAAAAATGGCAGGTAAGAGCGAGCCCTTACTGCGCAGTCCCAAAGGGGCATTGTTTCCTAAATTCAAGCTGAGTTGAATATTTTTTGCCCGAAAGTGAGTAAGTAAAATTTTATAAAGTCAGTTAATATTAAAAGGTCGTGGTTACGCGGCCAAGTGCGAGTCGATTTATTGGAGCATTCAATTTACGGTATATAGGCACATGAATAGCGAATATGAAATGTTGATAAACTACTTTATCCTGCGGTTTCGGCCACGTAGCAAGGGTATTTTGCCTAACCTTCCAGCGGGCCTATGATGGTTGTTTTTAATCACGTGATAAATAAGAGACAAAGCATTTGTCACTCACACTCGCACCTTGTCAAAACGTGACGGATGCTTGTCGCTTATTGATCGCATGATAAAAGCAACCATCATAAGCCAGCGTCAGCAGTGTATATTTGCCATCAGTAACATCGTGACAAAAAGTTGCGTATGAATTCACTCTCTGAACTATATTAACAATTATAATTACATATTATATACAGTCGAGTTAAAAATATATAAACTCGCCTCTATTGTTAACAATAACAACATAGAGGTGTTCAGATATTTTTTGACACATTTTTGATCATAAATTAAATATGATGAAATTTCAAAACGAAATGGTGAAATTTCATGACATGCCTATGATTTGGCCAGGTACCTATAACACGACGTGCCTACCCCTATCTGTCACTTCCAAAAATCCGATGTCTGGTCCACAAGTCGAGTGTTCTTTGTTGTGAATCAAAAATATTCCGGCAACAGAACAGCAGCAATTGTTATTATCCAAATTGAGATGACCGCTATCAAAGGTCGGGAACATTAGTTGCTTTAAGTTGCCCCCGGAGTCCCCGGAGCCTCAAGCTTCCAGTTCCAGGTAACCGTCTCGCCTTAAGTAATTGTTGAAACCCATCAAATACCTCTTACCTGGCTTTAATCTACAATAATCCAATTTTAAACACACAGCCGATTGGATTACAAAGATTTGAAGCAAAGTTAATCCAACTTTAAGATTATTTCTTGGTTAACCTTGTACTGAATTAAAGATGACTTCAAGTTTTGTGTAAAGATAAGATTTTGAATGATATTAAGTATTACTTATTCATATATTTAGGTTGGATTCCACCACATTATTTATCACCACTTTTAGAACCTATTCACAACATGAGAATCGGTTTAGAAATGCGATCTATTACCAAAGATTTGTTGGCCAAGCTGAAACGGAGACGCTTCGCTCGCTCGGTCAATTAGATTATTTCTGTCAAATAAATAGTTAAAAACTGTTAAGTATGTCCAATTTTTTTATTCATGCTGCATCTGTTCGGTAGGTACTCAGTGAAAGATCTTCATCATTAAAAAAGATAACTTAACTCTTAATAAAAAATCTTTGATTACCTAATAATAAATTCGCCATAGGTATATAACATAATACAAATACAAATACAAATACTCTTTATTGCACACCTCCAACATCAAGGAATATACAACACAACATGAAATACATTCAAATAACAGGCAGAGGTAAACAACAGGCGGTCTTATCGCTAAATAGTGATCTCTTCCAGACAACCTTTAGGTAGGTAGCGGAGTAGTTGAAAAAAAATGTTTGAAATTAGTAGGTGGTGAATATTAGCAGGAGAAGTTTTATGATCTCAATAAATGTGAACCCAGTATCTTAAGCTAGTCTTTGCTCATGCACTGTTGTTTTTGATATGTATCCTGAATGTTTAACCCGCTTTATATAAATGTAATAAAAGTTGATCCTACTTTACTTCGTAGACTTGGTAAATGTTTTCTTGAAATTAAACAAACATGTCTTGCGGCGTCTGCGCTTGTCGCGTGATTAAGCATCAACTCTGTCTTGCTCGAACAGTATTGAATGGAAAGTGATAGGTATTTGTCGCATTTGTATAAAGCTTCTGAAAATTAAACCATTTAAACCATAACACTAACAAATTCATAATAACATCTCTATTATAGTCAACTTTGTATGATAACTTGAGCACTGTAGCTCGGTTATAGCTGTAAGGGTGGCTGCAGCGGGTGAAGGGTGGCTGACTCGCCACTTTCTTAATGCGCTGCGGGCTCAGTGACGTCACACTGCATTACTCGGAAATGTGGCATTAGCTACCGTAGGGAAGCTTAAGTGACGGCTTCTTGCGCAGAGATTTATCTGTTTAATGAAACGTATCATGGACTAAGCATAAATGAAGTTTCGTCATTTTATTATTTCATTTATTTTAGATCTTTCGTAACCAAGAGCCATGGGCAGCGGGGCAGGGCACGAGCTACCGGCAAGGGGGATTCACTCCGCGCCGCGTGATTATTGCAATATGACCCTGGATTTTCAAGCCACATATGTCTGCGTTGAATTAATCCTGAGATCCAGTGGAAATTTCCAGGGTCCATGATCAGGTAAATTTTATGATACTGGTTCTAACTTATTGGCTGTGCTCATCAAAGTGAATAGGAATGAGAAAACTGCACGCATGTACCTTGAACGAATCCTGAGATCCGGTAGGCACTTCCAGGGTCAGAAAAATCAGGTTATCGTATTTAAGACCTATTGAATATATAATAAAAGTGGCTTGTAGAACAAGTAAGTCCGTTTTATTGGTGTAGGCAACCCTAGGAGTATGACACACCCACACCACAACTAACGACATTGCACGTTATAAAACATTACCATTCAGATACTACTTAGTAGGCGATTCTTTTGCAAAAGCAGCAAATAACAAAAAAGTCCAGCTTCTGTACCTAGTGTCTTTATTTTGTGCTACCGGCGGTTTATTAGGACTGCAGAAAGAAACGATCTGTACCGCGTTCAGGAGTACTGCTCTCTATATCTGTCTCCAATGTAGCTTAGGTTAGAATAAAACGAAAAGGGAAAGTTGGAAACTGTCATCTAAGACTTTAACATGACGCGGACCGAACACATGAATCGTGTGCCTGTATTCGGTGACGCTCTTCCCAGATTTGAATTGCATGTTATTTGCTTTGATGTTTTAAACAAATCTGCAACTTATATATATAGTAACGTTATGTTGCGCCTCTCTGAAGCATGCCTCACATCTCTACAACATAAACTTTCAAATTTATTATAACTTCTTCTGGTGTGACACAGAGAAACATAGACATAAAGGCAGTATTGATTTTGATAAAAATGTTTCCTAACTCTTTAACCTTGAAGTTCAAAGGCCGAGATACCGACTCAGTAGGTGGTGTAGGTATATACCGTCGTTGTGTAACCTAGTAGTACGTACACGCGATAAGGACAGTATAATAGTCTCATCATTGTGTAATTATGATTCTTGAAATTTAATCGCTTTTTTAAAGTACCTATCTGTAGTTTAATCTCCCTAGAACATATTAAACGTTGATATTCACCGACGCATTTCTAAGATTAATTTCAACTGATATTTAATTTAGACTTAAGTATTAGGCAGTAATTCTCTCATGCAACCGTAAACCGTTTTTTAGTAATATTCAAGAGAGAAGTGCATCATTAAATCCTGCATAATAAATTGCGCTCAGAAGCGGGAAAAATATAATAAAATCTTCCTCTTTTTCCTAATGGGTCTAAGAAACTAGTGTACCCATCTCAATATTAAAAATTGATATGCTTTGACATAACATGCATGCCCATTAGTTGCCGCAACAAGTTGTTATGCATCCTATTGTATTTTCGATTATAATCACCAATCATTAATTTTGATATCTATAAAGTGATATTACTTTAACACCATCAAACCAATTTAAAAATAATAACACCTAAATTAGAATACTTAGACATATACTCATAGCTACATACATCACATACATGTACATTTATAGTTAGGACAAAATCAACCATTATCAACATAGTATCATAAATGGAGTACGAATAGAACAGAAACGGGAATAAGAAAAAGGCATGGTATCGAGCATTTCGCTAAGCCCCGAGTCGGTACTGCAGACACATTTATCTGGCAGGTAAGGCTGAGATGCCATTCGCGAGGCATTATGCCTTAGCGAGAGATATCGCTTGGAATTACCCGCTATTGGAGCCCCAGAGCGACTGGGGACTTTAAATAGGTGCAACACCAACTTATCCATTCAGGCAGACAGATCCAGAAGTGAAAAATACTACCTTAAATCTATTTACTAGTAGCTAGTAGTTATTTTTGGAAATAAACTGTCTGCATCTTTTTTCTGTCTGATATAAGGTTTTTCCTTTAATATCATTTCATAGCGCCTATCAAACTATAGTGTTACGCGCATGTCGTTCGATCCTAAGTAACGAGACGCTGCCTTCGACTGACCAGATAAGTTGATACTGCTTGTTTTAGTAAGAACAACGTAACTAAACGTAAAAGGGTAGATAACGCGTACACGGGGATGTTAGCTCCTGCGTCTAAAAGCTTCAGTCGATTTGCGCGGTACGTACGATTAACTCGCCAACTAGATAAGGGTTTATCCTTACTTATCCTTATTATGTCAACACGATATTGTGATTAGTGATTACTTACTGGTTAATGGGTTTGCCGATTTGCTGCAATCAGTGTGATTTTAGAGTAGAAATAGAATGTGGTTCGGAGAGTGACAAAGTACTCTCATGGATGGAACTGGTAACTAGTGTGGTAGTGGAGAGAAAAGCGCAACATTAAACTAAGATATAATAAATATTGATACAAAGGAATATTAGGAAAAAAAATGTAATGTGATTCACTGCAATGTAAGCGGGACTGGAAGCCGGGTTGGAAGCAGGAGCGTGGCTTCAGGCATTGCCATCACCTCAGTTGGGCACACTGCTGGATAATGATTCTTTTAGAATCGCGGTGGCTTTGCGTCTTTGGTCCAAGGTCTGTGAGCCGCATCGGTGCATTTGTGGGGTCATGGTCGAAGAAAAGGGACATCATGGCCTGAGTTGTCAGAGGTGCGCCGGGCGGTTCTCAAGGCATTATGCTATTAACGATGTCATTCGGCGGGCTTTGGTTTCAGCCAACGTGCCCTGCGTTTTGGAGCCCCCAGGGTTGTGCCGTACTGATGGCAAAAGGCCAGATGGCCTAACATTGGTTCCATGGCAGAAGGGACGGTGTCTCTTATGGGACGCTACGTGTGTTAGCACGTTTGCACCGACACACTTGAGCCACACTACTAGATTTGCCGGGGCCGCCGCAGAATGTGCGGCAAAACTCAAACACACCAAGTACTCTGCCCTGGAACCAATTTATGATTTTGTGCCAGTGGCAGTGGAGACTGCGGGACCGTGGGGTACTGAGGCCAGGGACTTTACAAGGGAGGTGGGTCGCAGGCTCAGAGACAGAGGGTGTGATCCTCGCTCTGGGTCGTATCTGGTTCAACAGATTTCGTTGGCCATACAACGTGGGAACGCTGCCAGTGTGATGGGAACGTTTGGGCCAGGTGCGACTCGGGGCGAGCCTTTTTAAGTCCTTTTTCTATATTTGTTAGCGATTCACAACTTTGACTAAGCCTGTTGCAGATGTCCCGTTATTGGTGTGTTTTTTGAAGAACTGTCGCTGATTAAATTTTGTATTCTCTCTGACGATGCCTGCGTTACGGATTTGACTTTTACACTTTGTCTTATGCATTATTTACTGTTAAATAAATTATTTGCCCACGTTCCCACATTATAATTAGAATCGATAGAAAGATTATATTAAAACATTAAGATATAATACATCACCTTACTAGACTTCATCCATAAACCTTCGTTTTCAGCTAGCTATATTTTATCAGCTAGGTACCATCAGAATATGGGTTGGTTATCATGTGGGTATGTCATAGATTTTACATATATATAAAATATAAGTCGCTCCCCCCTGGCATTCCACGTGTTAAGAGCCCGCATATGCAAAATTCGCTATCTTCATCGACCTAGATCTCAATATCTATAATGATTACGTATCTGTTATTTCGAAATATTAAACTTAAACTGTTTATTTTCTAAACTGTGAAAGTGAAAACATGATTGGTAATAACTTTCTCGATAACTGTATGTTTCAAACCTAACCCTTTTTTGAAAGTTTTTGGGCTGGGAGTCTAAGACCCTCCCATGCACAATTGTAAGTTCTCAAACCTTAATAAAAAGATTTTCAATATTAATGTGCACGTTTATAATAAATTACAATTATTATATATAGATCAGGTACCTATATTTTTTATAGGCCAGCTTTTGATTAGTGCTTCAGAATGCTAAATTATGCGAAATTTGTACAAAACAAACGTCATACGTTCCGGTATATTCGAAGCGAACGTATTTACGCCGACTTTATTATTTGTTCAGGCTGGAGCCTTGAAGTAAATTGGCTCCACTTTCAGACAGCCAATTTCGGCACTGCTTAAAATGTGGATTGATGTGTTTATTCAAAGAGGAACCACGCCAGGTGTACCGGTGTTGGTCCTTTTTTGTTGGACACAACTTAGCTAATAAGCACTCAGATAAATCTCAATACAACTAATGGTTGCCCTTGCAGTGCTTAAAACCATTTACGAATTGTGTTCTAAGTTTCGTAAAAAAATAATGAGACGACCACAGGTTCTTCAATAGTGTTCCATTTGTTTTATATACGGCGTTTGGTTATCAAGATCTGTTCTTTTTCGATTCAAAAAAGTTCCAATATTTATGACACCTATCTAGCTTTTATTTCTTGTAGGCCATACTTGCGGCTATTTGATCAATGATCATATAGTACAAAATTCGTCACGTGTGCCCTCAGTATGCGAGTCACGTCGCGCGGTAATCTACCTGCCACACAGCCATAACCTATTTATCGTGGGTTATCGAATATATTGCGATATCTGGGTTAGGAAATACACGGATGTACCTATGTCTATTTTCTTAAAAGGGTCCTTGATATGATTGCCAGTGGTTCACAGCTACACAAATCGCTATTAAGATTTTTATTACAATTTAGGCTTCATTTAGTTCTCTTACGCCCTACAGTGCTACGAAAATCCCGAAGACTGGTTATTTAGTTGTGTCTCAATGTAATTTTCTACATCGTTAAAGTCGCATATAATTTTATTTGTCTAGACTATCCTTATCTTGCAAGTATCTGGGATTCAGGGAAACCTAATTTTGATCCATTAATGGCATACTATAAGGATTCTCAAACCCCAGACTACCTGACAACAGACGCTTAAAAGAGGCTTATTTTTAGTGTTATTCGAGTAATAGCTTCGCCATTAATTAGTTCTCCTCAGGTGAATTAATTAGCGTTAAGAATGGCAGTTATTTGAAGAAAAGTTACAGACAGGTAGATTTTAATAGGTGTGCCAAGAAAGTGGTTTAAGTACCACTTTTAGACCCTATCTTTAGGGCCTACAGAATCGGGAAATCTTAACACGCGAGTGCTGAGAACTTCCGATGCTGCCATGCTAAAAATGCACATGCAAATGGCCTTAACACTCATACAGCCGAAAATTGGAAGTCCATTTTTTTTACTCTCGATAATTAAGTATGTGTGAATTATGTATTTTATTTGACAGCCCGGCATATAAATAGCCCATGTGATAAAGAAAACGATAGTGTTATTGGTACTCATTTTGGTGCTTGACAATTTTTTCTCGTAATCTATTGTCATTTTGGTGACTAGTGTTACTACCATTTTTGGTAAGCTCACTAACAAATGACGACTCAAAGTCAGTACCTTTTGTTTCGATATTTCATCACTAGGTAATTATGAACACGCCTATCAGTGCATTTTAATGCTTGTGTACCTATAGAATATCTTAAAATACAGGTAAAGCACTGAAACCGACAGTTAGGCGGCAAATTATGTACATCAGTGAAATTCTGTTTATAAGTTACCATAATATAGTTACAAACAAATTTCCAATGACGTACCTACATATTTTGCCTCCAAAATATTTATGATATTTTTCCTGTATAAATAAACGTTTCATATACACGCACCTCGAAGACATATAGTTTATTTTAGGTCGTCGTGTAAATACTTACACAGCCCCACAAAGGATCGCAGTAAGTTAAGCAAAACATAAAGAATGAGTGGTAACTTCTGTTTACCCACGAAGTTTCGCGCCCCTGCCGCCGTGCTCAAGAACCATGAAGCCACACAGCGTAGATACGACACAGAGAGACGCTTCATGTCTTGATTAACTACCGGTATTTAATAGAATAGCTACCTACCTACATTACGCTATTCAGTACAGCTTCCGGCAAACTTTTTAAGCATAACCTTGGGGGGTATTCGACCAATTTTAGAGATATAATGGAGATCTCTCCTTTTCATCGCCATCCGTCACTTTTGACGTGTGCCTACTTGACAAGTGGCGATATCCCTAGAACATCGCAAATTCGTCAATTCGGACGCGCAAAATGTTCGTTTCCTTTGTATGTGACGGCATAAATAACAGGCGCATACTTTAAATTGACCGCGTAGTACGTGAAATTAGTCCGTTACGTTTCGTTCAAAACAGAAATTTATATACATGAATAACATTTTTGACAATCATTATTGCCTTCGTATTTCCAAAATTGAGATGAGATATGTCACTTAAATGTCAACTTAAATGAACGCGTAGCAAACCAAGAACAAAGACTATACTATCTCGAAAAAAACGCAAGACAACGCAACCTGGTTTTCTTTGGTATCAAAGATGGCGAAACATCCTATTTCCAACTAGAAAAGATATTCCTAAACTTCATCTCTAAGCATTTTTCTATAAATTTGGACTGCAGGGATGTCGAGTCACTAAAACGGATAGGAAAAAAATCAGACAAGCCCCGCCCTATCGTTGCGACTTTCACGACACTTAGAAAAAAGATAGAAATACTAAAACAAAAGAAAAAATTAGAAAACTCAAGCTTCTACATTCAAGAAGACTATCCAAGTCACATATAAAAAATTAGAAAAGACCTGCAAGAACAAGCTAAACTTGAAAGGGAAAAGGGCAATAAAGCAATTATTAAGTATGACAAGCTAGTAATTTTGAAAAATAACTCTGAAACCCCAAAGAACAGCAATAAACGTAGCCTGTTGGTATCTCCGCAAAACAGTACAGGCCTAGAAAACGAGCTTACCACAAGTACGCAAAAAAACAAGAAAAATAAAACTACCAACAATGCTTCTACCAGCCAACGAGGGCCATCAGAAGACGTAATTAAACCCGGAATACTAAACTATCTAATAACTAAAAACCCAAGCCCTTCACCAAATCCAAAACGCCAGGAAAGCGCATAGCAATTAGCGGCCCCTCCTAGTGAACAAACTGCAAGCACAAAACACATCGATCTCCCAAGCCGGCAGGTCCCCGTAGGAGATTACGACCAAAACCCTCGAGTTACGAAACTACAGATCGACACGCATAAAACGACAGAAACAAAATCAAATTCTTTTTAAAAACACAGACTTAGAACTTGTAATAATTTAAAATTTAAAAATAGCCCAACAATAACAATCATTTTTTTTAAATAAAGACTATATTTTTTATGATTAAAAAGTATAAGCATAACAGAACCTTAATTACCGAACATAACCATAACATTAATAATAAGTAAAACTAGTTATTAAGCTAGAAGGGATCTATGGACAGTTCCGGAAGGTGCCTGGCTCAAAAGTCCCTAGAATACTAGCGGAGTTGCCGCGCACTATAGCCAGGGAGATCCTTTGAGCCAAGTACTCGCCGGAACGGGGGTCCACGCCTCGATCAAATTACTTCAGACCGAAAAATAGAGACTTTTTCTACGTACAACGTATAACGTGAGAACACTATCATCTCATGCCCGCTTGATAGAGTTAATGAATGCCCTACAAAATATTAATTTCGATATAATTGGCCTATCAGAAACTAGGAGACTAGGAAACGCAATTCAAGAATATGCAGACATAATATTCTGTTATGTCGGAGAAACCGCAGGCCTTTACGGAGTGGGTTTCCTGGTGAAAAAATATTTGAAGAAATATATCGAATGTTTCATTGGCCTATCAGAGCGAGTGGCATTGCTGAACTTAAATGTAAACGATTTTGAAGTTAGTATCTTACAAGTTTATGCCCCTACGGACGCTGCAAACGATAATGAAATAAAAATATTCTATGCGACAATCGACAAAGCTCTCAAGCTGTCTAAAAGAAACCTTATAGTCATGGGCGATTTTAACGCCAAAATTGGGCAACCAAAACCAGAGGAAAGTCTTATAATGAAAAAACACGGCTTTGGAGAACGGAACAGTAAGGGCGAAAGACTAATCGAATTCGCGTACGAAAATAAGCTCTCTATTGTAAACACATTCTTCTTGAAAAAACCAAAACAAAGATGGACTTGGCGGTCGCCAGATGGCAGCACTAAAAATGAACTCGACTACATCTTGACAAACCTATCGAAAATGGTTCAAAACACACAAGTTTTAAACCTATCATTTTCCTCAGATCACAGAATGCTACGGGCAACACTGAACATCAAAATCATCAAAAAAAGTAGAGCAAACTATTCCAAGCCAGCTAAAAGTCAACTAGAAAGCGACGACGAAAAATCAAGATACATAGAGTCCTTAAACAACTGCATTACTGACCTTACAAACTTCCAAGAAAATACCGACGTTCAAGTCTATTACGAAAAAATAATAAAGACCATAGAAACATGCTTAGAAAAAGCACAAATCCTTTATACACAAAATAACAAACAAGGCGTTATTACAGAACATACACGAAAACTAATCAAACGAAGAAGTGAGTTGCAAAAAATAAAACCAAAAACAAGAGCAATGAAGAATGAACTAAGAGCGTTATACAAATTGGTTTATAAATATATCAGAAACGATTACTCAAAACATCGAAAATGTACAATTGAAAAACACCTTAAGAATACAGGCAGTCTCAAAAAGGCTTACAAAGACTTAAAAACTCACAAATCGTGGATAGAAGGCCTTCATGGTCGTTGCGCTAACACACACAACCGGAAAGACATACTGCACATAGCAACGAGCTTTTATAAAAACTTATACGACATTCCGGAACGGTTGAAAGATATTCAGTGGGAAGACATGCAAACACAGAACCGGCAGGCTATAACTCCCATCGATGAACTAGAGATAGTAAGAGCGGTGAAAAAATTAAAACTAGAGAAAAGTCCTGGATCAGATGGAATAACAAACGAGGCAATTAAAGTAGGCTGCTCGCAATTAGCTGCGCCTATTGCACATCTATTTAATATTGTAATAGAGTCCTCAATTACTCCGAAAGAATAGTCAGAATCGGAGATAATCTTGATATACAAGAAAGGCGATCCGAAAGATATAAGCAACTATCGCCCAATTAGTTTGCTACCATCACTCTACAAACTGTTCTCATCTACCATAGAGCAGAGAATCAGTGGCACTCTTGAAATGTTCCAGCCGATCGAACAAGCTGGATTCCGAAGGGGATTCAGCGCAGTTGATCATATTCACTCACTGGAATTGATAATAGAGAAATATCAAGAGTTCCAGAGACCGTTGTACATAGTATTTGTTGACTACCAGAAGTTTTTCGACACGATATACCACACCTCGATCTGGCAGGCTCTGGCTTCGCAAAATGAAGAGAAAAAATATATCGATGTCTTAAAGAACTTGTACAAACACAGCAGTAGAGTGAAACTAGAGACCACAGGACCGCCTATACCAATAAAGAGAGGAGTACGGCAAGGTGACCCCCTGTCACCGCGGATATTCATAGCTGTAATCGAAGCAGTTATTAGTAAGCTTGGCTGGGACAAGGTCGGTTTAAACATAGATGTTAAGTACATCAGTCATCTACGATTTGCTGACGATATCGTGTTGCTATCAGAAAATAGCGCAGAGTTAGCATCCATGATAGAGTCCCTACAAAAAGCAAGTGCGGAAGTAGGAGTGGAAATAAACCTCAGCAAGACGAAACTGATGACGAACGATACTAAAACAACTATAACTCTCAACAACATACCACTGGAATATGTCGAAAACTACGTTTATTTAGGAAAGCAAATCTCCTTCCACAAACATAATAATGACCTAGAAGTCGACAGAAGAGTAACGAATACGTGGAAAAAGTTTTGGAGTCACAAAGAAATCCTAAAAAGTCAGATGCCATTAAAACTAAAGAAAAAAGTGATAGATACTTGCCTTCTACCATCACTAACTTATGCCTGTCAAACCTGGAAATTTACTCGACGAGTTAAAAACAAAATAACAACTTGCCAGCGGAGTATGGAGAGAAGCATACTAAAACTTAGAAAAATCAACAAAGTGCGACATTCCATCATTCGTCAAAAAACAAAAGTAACCGACGCTCTATCCTACTCTCAGGCATTAAAGTGGAGATGGGCCGGTCACGTGGCTAGAATGACGGACAACCGCTGGACTGCACGACTAACTTCTTGGACGGGACCTACAGGCCACAGAAAGCGAGGAAGACCCTTGACGAGATGGACAGACGACATCACACTAATCGCTGGTAAGGACTGGATGCTCGACGCTGCCAACAGGGATCACTGTTCGTCACTGGAGGAGTCCTTCACCTTCACTAAAGAGGGGTTCTTGCAAACATGACAATATTTGAAATCTTTGAATTTGAATCTATAACATTTAATTATAATATTTAAATTTATTAATTAATTAAATCAAATTTATAGGGTTCAATTTAGGAATTTGCGATTGTTTATAAATAAGTAATTAATTGAGTACAATATAATATAATTGAAATGAACTTGACATTGTGAATATTGTGATTTGACTATATTTTTTTTATTTGAAATATTTTATTTTGTAATGTAATTTTTATTAATTGTAAATTCAAAACTACGTTTAATTTTAATTTCAATAATGGTAAATTTAATTTAAAAATTTAATTGTTTAATTATTTTCTACAATGTTTTTTAGTTTTTGCAAGAAATAAACAGACTTTTTTATTTTATTTATTTATTTATGTCACTTTTAAGTTCATCGCATTTAAATGACAGTTCAATGGTGATATAACTGTTATCTAATAGAGATTTGACGTTTGGCGATCACTCAAATGTCAATCTCGAATTAGGTCCCTTGACCGCGCAGTAGCCGATTTACGTACAAATGTACATGCGCACTTGCGCAGATACGCCATTTTCTGTTCAAAAAGTTTGCCGGCAACTATACGGCAGCAATACCCGTTTAACAGAATGTAATTTCTGTCCTGATTTTTTGTTTTGTGTAATAGTTTGTAAATTCAGTAAGGTTTGTTTGTTAGTTACCTTGCGGTCTCAAGAATGGGAACAGAAGCGAAAACGGAAATAATGGGTCTCCGTCGACTGACTCTCAGAATTGGTGTAGGTACAAAAAATATGACACCTACTTCACTTGAATGCCCATTTATCTGACTGGCTAATTTAACCCGTTTGTTACGATAGATATCGTTGCTGATGTTACTTGCAAACTCAATGACTATGATTTTTGTTTCAGACCGCGTCTGGTAAAAAAAGTAGGAGACAAATATGTTTATTTTTTTTACTTGCGCTTTATATTGTGTTCAATATTTTTAGTTAATGTAATATTATTGGAAAGTACCATCAGCATATAATTGTTGGGTGCGTAACGATGCGTATAAAATTATTTGTAATAATTTTAGTCGGTATAAGGCTCATTTGATATAATTCACCAATTATTATAATAACACTTAATATATTTACATATGTTATAATTATCATTTTATATAAAGATCATTTGATCGAATAACATTTAATATAACATAAATTTAGTATAATGCATATTTCCTATAATGAACATATGATATAATATAACGTTAATTTTATCTAATGTACAGTTAGCATAATAATAGGTAAGGGCGGAAGGGCTGCTCTCCCTTTCAAAAATAGGCGATATCCTAACTTGTCTCTTTCCTGAAGTCAGAATCATTAGCTAATCTACCTTAAGGCAGGCCCGATTTGGCTTAGGTTAGGTACGACGACGAGCGAAGCGAGGAGGAGTGTTAGGTAGAACTGCGACCCTAACGAGCGAGCGAAGCCAGTGAGCGAATCGCCAGAACCGAGTTTTTTCCGAATCATTAATATGGCTATAATAATAAGGAATCAATTAAACCTAAGACATAAAATATGCTTGATCATCTGCACATTACAGGGTATTAAATTTCCCGCACTAGTAGTGTGACCACCAGTCTCATATTTCAGTAACTTACTAATGGTCAACCAAACAGTGTGACCACGAGGAAAGTAAATTACTATTAGTCACATATATCACTGTATATAAAATGAGCATTAAAATATATGATGATTATTATAAATAAGCCTTATATCAAAACATTATTATAATAAATAAAAATATATATTTTGAAATTATATTAAATGTTCATTATGTAAAATGAGTTATATCCATTGAAAATGTATTAAATGTTGTTATACTCAATGAAATTATATTATTTATTTTTATACCGATCATTACACACCCATAATTGTTATATTAATGTAACAGGTGAACTGAGGTGAGTAAAATCAAGAAAAGAGGCTTTCGCCCAACAATGGCAAGCAAAATCAGAGTATAAATAAAAAAAAACATCACATCGTGATAAAGTGTTGTATAGGAATCTTACAGTTGTGACCAAATGAAATAAATGATTACACTGAATTCCATTGCTCCATACCATAAGCTGAATTCGCACGAACCGATGATTCTGTTATTGTCTACGCTGTAGTTGATCAGCCAGCGAGCTGTGGTGCTCGACCACGGGATAATACAAAGAAAACAGACTTTTTTCATTTAAGTTAAGCCAGTTTTTGATGTGAATAATTTAATTAGACACTGGATTCTTGTTGTTGCGTTTAATAAGGAACTGAATAAAAGTAGGTATGTACAGTCACCAGCAAAAGTAGCTTATTATAATAACACGCTCACAATGATCAGTACGACCCGTATCCTCTAGATAATTGGAGTCCGTGTGCATATTATTTGGAGCACTTTACAGATTATGATGTCACATACTATGATGCTTGAACTGTATATTACATGATTTGGGATTATTATTGAATGTACCCAGGTTCATGGCGCTATAATCTTAACAATACCTGATTTTATTCAGTTCAGGCAACATAGTCGTAATCTTTACAATATTTTATTCATTGTTTAGTTCAGGATAATCAATTTTTGTTAGCTTGAAAGATTGAGAAGAGAAGAGAAGATGCACATCATGTACCTAGGTCTGTAAAGTATACCTATAGATAACTTCCTCTTCGAATTGCATTAAGTAACATAAACAACAACAATGTGTCCGGTATCCACTGAACTACTAGCCTCCACCTATGATCAAGTTACACGTATAATCGGAGCCAGTTGTTAGGTCAAGTACACAACGAGTAGCCGCTGCGTCGCCTGCACCACTCTGGTGGCCACTACACAGCGCGCAACCTCTTTAACACTCCACAGTTAATGGCCCCTGTTAACTGTTATACCTACCAAGCAAGGGTGTAACAAATTTAGGACTTGTGTGTAGGTAGTTGTATTTTAGTGAAAACCGGCCAAGAGCATGTCGGGCCACGCTCAGTGTAGGGTCCCGTAGTGGCCCATCCTTCACAATTGAAGGAGGTTTAAATTATGAGAAAGATTTCAAGCTCTATCTAAGGTCGTAAACGCCAAAGTAACTGTAATTACTTATCACCTTCTGGAAGTTATAGATTATACGCGCCAGATTGAGCGAAATGTTTTAATACAGTATGGCAGTCTATTGTGAAGGGTGGGCAACTACGGAACCTTAAACTGAGCGTGGCCCGACATGCTCTTGGCTGGTTTTTTATTGATAAGCGTAAGATTCAAGATGCGATGCAAATTGCTAAAGTAGGTACAAATAAAATAACTGGTGCAAGCAATATGAAGCTAGTTTAATATAATTATATATTATTATTCTATCATAATATTTAATACAAGCTGTGCCCTGCGGTGTTACCCGCTCATCCCACGGGAACACTAAATGTATTCAAAAGTATCCTATGTCCTTTCCCGGGTCTCAAACTATCTCCATACCAAATTTCATCTAAGTCGGTTCAGCGGTTGCGTGAAGAGGTAACAGACAGACAGACAGACACACTTTCGCATTTATAATATTAGTATGGATAATAGTTCGTAAGGTGTATGCAGTTGACCACAGACGTCTTAAAATAGCCTGTATTCGTTAATTTGGCGAAACTTAGATACGCACACGTTTTTAGTCCACAATATATCTCGGACATCGTACATAGAATGTTTGCAACGGCATATCCTACGGTCATCCTCAGACGGTGTTTGATTACTAATAGTAATATGATCTCATGTGTAGATAAAGCCGCGGCTGAAGAATGCGAAAGGTCAGAAGTCTCAAGAGAAATTAGCCGCTCTCACGTATGAGGGTCGTGTCGGGACTTAATCTACTCGCTAGTAGGTACGTCCAGAATCAAACAGACGTAAATATATCTCCCAAAGTTTTCAAACCGTTCACCTAGAGCCAAGAATATTCCGAGAAATTATTTGGTGGAAGTAGGTATTATTTCATTCCGCTTGGCAAAATTTCTAAATGTCAGGCACTTCAAAAGAAAATACTAGATTTTTTACGACCTACGTGAACTCAGCCTGATTCATATGAACACAGCCTGATTATTTATTGCGGTAAAAGAACCCTATTCCATAAATGGCCCTGACCAACAAATAATAGAAATAATCATATGATTATTTCTATTTTAATGTACTATGTAGTTTTTAGTAAAAAAGGTTTTAAACAAAAATAAAAAATAATAATGATTACACTATTTCCGTCGATTCCTTTAGGCTTGAATCATTAAATCTTAGTAGGTACAAGTCCTGGCCAAAATGAGAAAAAAAATACGTTTCATTCTTTTTTTTATTATGTCTATGTTAAATGATGTTGTTGTTTAATCCTACTTAAAATCGCAAGATGGATGGATGAGTGTTTTCCTTAAGTGAACGCCATATTTGCCCAGCTCGCCTTAAATAATATTGTTACAAAGTCACAAACGCGTTCGAGAAGTATTTTTCCGTTAAAAGCCAACTTACACTAAAGCCTCACATTGCAAAATCTAGTCTTGTTTTTGCTGTATCTTTCAGTTAAGCACACGTCCTGTGTAATCCCCAAATCGTGTCCATTTCCTCCGCTGGCCTGGAGCTCTTTGCCGGGCATTTCGCTTGCAATTTCCGTTCGTCCTGTGCAGCTTATGCGGAATAAATCCACTGTACAGTGTAGTGTACGTAGGTAGGTCTGTTTTTCGAAACAGTTTTTCTCTTCCGTTTACAATAGGTAAACTATGCCCAACGGAATGTAACCTACCCGGTAGGTAACCGGAGTAAACCTGCTTTTGTTTACTATCTTGAGTAAACAGTATCATATAAATATAACCGTGGATGTCTAACTAATGTTCCAAAATTGGTTGTAATCGGCCTAGCCGTTTAAGCGTGACGAGACCGCAACAATATTCCGACTGATAGATGGTGTTGTATTATGTTTTTTATTTAGGACAACATCGCCCATACATGTAATTTTCTTCGAAACACGTTAGGAGGAAGGGGTAATATAAAGTGCTCATCATAAAACTTCAATTAAAGGCCAGTAGAGCAGTAAGTAGCCGGTACTACTTAGTCTACACTAACGGCCGCCTACCTATACCTACGCTGGCACTTTCATGCTATTTTCATGCATCTTTTTTTCACGTTAACGTAGAAGTTTGATTTTTTCACAGCTTCAAGGGACCGTAGACATAAGTACCTATATGGTTTAAATTTCAACTCGATACCACCACGCGTTCTCGAGATCAAGGGTCTTGACAGACAGACAGATGGACGGACAACAAAGTGATCCTATAAGGGTTCCGTTTTTTCCGATTGAGGTACGGAACCCTAAAAACAAACTAAAAGACACATATCACCATTTGATCTAGATAATGTTCACATTAATTTTGTCTCACCAGAGTGGAAAGAAGAGAAGACCTGTAATATATGTACCTAACACGCTTACCAAACGGCAATGGCCTGATGTTCACTCTAGCTAAAATATCGACTTTCCAGGTCAATGGAAATATTAATAGGTCAATGTCATCAGCATGAGAATGCTTAATGCATATTAATATGTATGTATTAATAAATATAACAAAGCTAAGCTATTTCACATGGAATTATAAAGATTCAAGATATTTGAAAATAAAACCTCAGACTTATTTAAGCCGATGTATGAGTTCGTGAGTAAGACGAGAACAAAGACCTCAGAGAAAAACATACAAATGCTGTAAACACAGTCACTATTTGTGATATTGTTTCGATTCCAGTTTTTTAGCCTACCGAAGGCTAAAAAACTGGAATCGAAACAATATCCGTGTTTCGATACCTTTGCTCCATTCCTAAATCTATTAAAATAAATAATGTTACCAAAATATCCTTTTATTTACCCAAAAGAAAATAACTTCCAACTTCAGTACAACCCGAATGGTTTACCTTTCCGCAAATTCACAAAGTTAAATTACATTAAACTTATTATTTTGGGCAAAATAAACCCGCATCAAATCTAAATCCAAAACAATGTAAAGGCGGCATTGCATCAAGTTACTTACGCCCTTCTGGAAGATAAGTTAGGGAAGACACGAGACATAATCTGTAGGTCCTTTCATCAATCACGTTTCACCAGGATATAAGCTTATGAGTTCCGGAATTATGGTGGTTTAGCGCGGGAAATTAGGGCCTGACGTTACTGTTAATGATAGTGAAGGAATAATTAATATTAATACCAAATTAAGGATAACAGTTTATGTGTGCCTACTACAAAAGTACAACTTAATTGTTTAGTCATTTCAACCCCAAGATATTGAGAGTGATTGCAGATAAAAATTATATGTAGTTAGACAAATACATATGTTAAATAAGGTGCTCGCCATTTCGGTTGCCCCGGGAATAAAATGTCATAACCCTCTTCTTTGTTCTCTTTAAATGTAAAGTTCGATTTTACTCACTTAACTGATCTTTTGTTTTGTGACATTAATAAAACAAAATACATACCTATTTTATTAAACCTCAAAGTTGAATCGTCAAATCAGTGTAGGTATCTTAAATTGCGATCATTCATATGACATCTGACGTCTCAAGATAATCATTTAATATCAGTAAGCTGTCAATTTAGCATTGGATTGATTACATTCATTTGAATTAGGCGTTATTTCAAACGAATTGTATGGCAAAAATCAAATTAAGACTGGAGATATTTTTAAAAAGTTGCAAAACATAAGATGCTCAGTTTGGAGAGCAAGATTAAACCTTGCAATTAAAACCCCATGGTCAGAGACACCCTGTATTATAATATATTGTTTTTATACGCGTATTAGATAAACAGCTTTTCGGCGAGTGTTTAATTTTTTATCAAGGTGTAGACGGCCAATAATTTCCAGGCTTTAATAAAGAAACTCAAATCTAGCTAAGCTAACCCCTTGTAACCGTCAACTCGATTTAAAACATAACTTTTATAATAAGATGTGAAAATTATTTTAAGAAAAAATTTTGAAATTTGCATTTTTGCTATCTGCTTACCTTATATAATAACAGAGCCAAAATTTAATTAAAAATTCTCCCCGCCATTATTAAACGCTTGAGAAAAGATTTTCCAGGCAAACACTTCAATGAGATAAACGTTAGGTATCCTTTAAAAATTTATCGCTTGCTTCCTTATTTTTTGAACCTGTATTTAATGATAATTCTTTATTTTGGAATAAAATTCCATAGTATGTTAGTAATGCTTAGCCTAAGTAAGTAAATTAAGCTAAAAGCTATTATTTTATAAATTATTATAATATGCCGCCACTCACTGCTGTTCGAGTATGAATTCGATGGGGGCATATGATGGTTGCTTTTATCACGCGATAAATAAGTGACAAAGTATCCGTCACGTTTTGATAAAATGCGAGTGTGACACTTGATAAACGCAACCATAATAGGCTCCATGGAGTGATATTCACAACCGACTTTACTATGTCTCTAGGGCCCCGGAAGCTGTACACCTCACGAGTTTGTTTCAGAATACGAACATCTGAACATCCAAATATCCGGACATACGAAATAATTTTAGGCCAAGCTAAAACGGAGACTCTTCGCTCGCTTCGCTGGCTCGATTAATTAGAGGTGTAAAGCAGTTACGTGTGTATGATTATTGGTTACGATTAGTCCCCATCTAATTAATACCCGTCTAAATGGAATATACCATTTTTTACGACCATTCCGAATTAATGATAATTCCGAAATCATTTTTGGGAATAGGAATCTTATACCGCAATAAACAATTAGATTGTGACAATATGATACCTGAGAAAAGTTATTCATATTATTTTTTTTGACTTTCACTTGTCCCTGCCGTTTTGCAGTACAAGTTTCTAGTCAATCGTTACGTCATCACAAAATGCTTACGAGGGAAAAAATAATTAAACGTATCTAATTGGCAAACGGATGAAATTTTGTATCTAAAATTGAACTACATTTTATGATTTAATTTTTTGATATATTCCAATTGTCATATTATCGACGACGACTGCTATGTAGGAAGATAAACCTGAGCAGAACTCACCCGTATATCTTTCGATAGTGTATGTTTTTCGTCACCGCATATTGTGTGACTATTGCGAAGATAAACTATTTGATATTTGTTTTGTAATAAATAAGGGTTTTTGATATCTTTAAGTTATTCTCTATCGATTAACGATGAATCTAAAGAAATATATTTTCATTATCACTATATCTCAGGCATAGGAGTAAGACCATACTGCGCCTATAATTGTTTTTACTTCAATGCATTTAAAGAACTAACGAACTACTCGTAACCTATGTGTATAAAGTTAATAAGCGGATGAAACAATATGTTTGTAGCCGAACAGTCAATATTTACTTATAGTGCCGTACGAGTAGATTGAATTTGTTTCATTTTATCCTGTGAAGTGAAATCGCTAACAAATTCTGGTGCAGAATAAATTTCACATTTTCACCGACGCGATAAAAATGCACCGGATTCTGTGCTCCGAAAATGTAAAATATACACGTTCCCAAAACGACCTCAACCTTACCATATAATGGTGCTGTTTTTAATTAAGTTACCTAATCATGTAGTTTTTATTCCATTATTCCATTAGTGTTGTCCGAAATAGCGGAGCGCTGCGAGGATGCTTGATACAGGCTCTGCCTAGTTTTGGGCCCGCTGAATATCTCATGTTGTTTTATGTTTTAGTGTTACATTACATTATTTGAGTCTTTTACATGTGTGCAAAGATATGTACCCCATAATATATGGAGCGCGTTACACTACACTAAACTTTGAAGCTCATTTGGCCGTCGGCATCAAGGCAGAGCTAGCTAACACAGCTTAAAGACATTCCAAAAGATTATTCGAGTTTATTGATTATCTTATATTAGTAACAAATCAAATGGACGAACTTGCGTATATAATAAAGTCAATGGAAATAAACTTCCAGGAAGGTCAGGAAGAAGCTTAGCTTAAGAATAGGTTCCTAAAGCCGCACGTGCAGCTGATATTTTTGATTAGTTGACATGTTTCTGAGTTACCTCACATCTTGTAGCATATTTTAGGATCTTGTCGTATCTTGTGCTGCTCAAACTAAAACCCAGGGTCCCATCATCTGTACCCAACACGAGCACTCTCCAAACTTGTTTCGCTGTCTCGCGATATCGTACCTGTTTTATTCGTGTTGTTGTTATTGGTGGTGCTGGAAGACTGGCTGAAGAGAGAGGCGCCAGTCAGCCTTGCTCGACGCAGGATCCACCACATGTTGGCCCTTTCAAACTCGTACCCACAACGCACTGACACGCAAGCTTACGCAACCTAAAGTTATAGGGTTTTTGTCAGTTTCAAACTTATTATAACGCTATAACAGTTCCTAATGTAACAGTTTAACAAACAAGGATACACACGACTATTTTAATTAAATAATCACTGTATTATCAAGACTTACACACTGAGATCTATTCGAAAAAGTTATACAAACTATTCCTGCACAATATTTATAAGTTCACTAACAAATAAAGGTTCTATATGTCATTCGTCGCTTGTTTTCGAAGTGAAACAAAACTCCACGCGTTGCGAGTAGAAGTCGTACAAGTGGCGATATTGTTTCTCGTGGTTTTCGTTCGTTAGCGGGTAGGGTAGGGTACGGGTGGCGCGTATGGGGCGGGCGATGCTACTGGCCGGCGGAGGCGGGACCTGCGCACTACGACAAAACAATCCGGCTCAGGTGCGAATATAACAGGTTGGAGTGAGTCTCTGGGGGCATTTATAGAGATACAAAAATAAATTTCTTAATCTTCATGCGTGCTAAAGACACTTTTCATTCGAGTGCGTCGGTGACGTGGTGGAAATTGTGACGGTACCTAATGCGTTCTAAAAGCGATATTCCGACTAAACTAACTAAGCGATACACTGACTAAACTAAGGTTTATGCATTTAATTTAAATTAACTTTAGTTGTTACTCTTGAAATGTTTGTGCTTACTACTGTTATAAAGTACTATAATGTATTCTGTGCTATTGTTACTATCAACACCTTATTTTCATAGTGCTATCATTGGTATGTCAAACAGGAACTACTTAATAGAGTAAGGACTTTAAATAATTCAGTGAATAAAGGATTTTGACCTTACAAACGATCCGGTAGTTTTGAATTTTTGATATGTTGTCTAGGATGGTTAGTCAGTGTTTAAAATGCAAAATGCACAATTCCCCCCCCTCCGCGCCCGCCGCCATATTGAAAAAACCGGCACTTTCTTCATATTTTTGCTCATATCTTCCATTAGGACTAGGACAGATAATTACGGAGATATGTAAAAAATAAAGTCATATTTTCCGAAAATGTATGTAAAAATGGACATGAGTTTTATAAGCAATTATATTTCCTACATGTTTTAATTTGTCCTAGACTAGTCCGTAACTGAATGACAGCGTTCTAAACCAAGAATTTTGAGAAATTTTCGGAAAATTCGACTTTTCCTGTTTTTTAAATGTGCATATCTCCGTTACTAACCGTCCTTGAAACAAAATTTGAAGTGTAAATTATAGTAAATTTAATTCTCTACAACATTGCCCAAGCACTGTTCTAGCTAAAATGCTCCTAAACGAAGGTATAATCCAGAAGTTTGTTTTTCAGTAGGAAATTGCGATTTTTTACGTTTTTTTAAATGTGGATATCACCGTAGCTATCTGTCCTAGAAAAAAAATATAAAATGGAAAATGTAGCAAATTTAACTTTCTATGACATTGTCGAAGCTTTCTTATAGCTAAAATGCTCCTAAAGGAAGATATGAGCAAAATATGAAGAAAGTGCCGGTTTTTTCAATATGGCGGCGGGCGCGTAGGGGGGGGAATTGTGCATTTTGCATTTTAAACACTGACTAACCATCCTAGACAACATATCAAAAATTCAAATCTACCGGACCGTTTGTAAGGTCACACATAGTACTTTAGTCTCTATTCACCGTATTAAAATTCGTTTGGACATTTACCTTATTTAGTACAAAAACATTTACCGCTGAGAGAAATATCACCACTAACCAAAGACTTCCCGAACATTCGTGAAATGTTTTATAAAAATTCACTAACCAGCGTTTTCATTTAAAAAATCTGAGTAAACTTTTGACGGCATTACTTTACTTTGTAAAGCAAAGATCTACTATGCTATTTGTACGAAGTTGTATAATTTATGCATGTACATTCCTCCGCAGCGTTCCAACGTCTACGCCGTAGCTCTTCGCGTAACATTTATGTACGCTCACGCCCATTCCTTGATCGTAGCACATGCTACGCGTACTCTACACGTTGCACAGCGGGAGCTACGAGGTGTTTCGTTGATACAAATCCGTAAGCAGTTTGCTATAAAGTAATAAAAAGCTCTATCTACTAGCCTACTTTGAATTCAATTGTTAGACTTACAAAATGAACAAAGTGTAGGTACGTGACTACGTGATAATGACAATAGATGATAAATACGTTAGTATTTTCTGTAGCAAACTACGCAAATTACAATGAATGATGAGAAATGTAGGTAACTATCTGAATTTCAATACCAGGTTCCAAGAATCGCAGACAAATAAGCAAAGACATCTTCCATTTGAATTTCCTCGAGAAATTTGAAATTACATACCACGGCATACGACGAACTCTTTGTCAACGTTTTTTTGCCTTCTTTGTTAGTACGCGTATCTGAAAAAGAAAAAATTCATAAAAACAGATAAGAAAAAGCACTCTAGGTCTACTATTTCACTATGTCCTTTTTAATTTGCATTTATTAGAGTTTTCGAAGAACTAAGTCCATTCTACTTAATCCGAGCGCTTTAATCTCACTTTTGTAGATACATTTTTGTACACGTTGGTACCTATTAGAGATTTTTATGGAACTCTCTTTAGTTCTAAATAATAATTTAATCACTTTTTCACAATAGTTATTTGTTATGCAAGGCTGCAAAGTTGTTATTTGGCGCGAGTGTTGAAATTGAAAGCTGAGCGAGCGAAGGAATCTAAGATTGGACCATGAGCGAAGCGAATGGTTCAAAGATAGATTCCTGAGCGTAGCGAGGCTTTCAAGACACGAGAAGCTAAATAATTTTGCAGCCATGCGGAACACACAACTTTTCACCTCACTAGATACAGTGAGGAAAATGCAAGATTCAAGAAAAACAATTAAAACATAAAAATAATCATATTTAATTTTGCCTTCTATTTAACACATCAAATTTAAAACATAACACACACAAATCCAAACCAAATAAATACGAGAGAAGCACACATATTAAAAATTAAAAGTAATATGGCCGTAATTTGTATTATCGTCGTGTATATTTTATCGTTGAGTTTTTCTTAAGCACTGTTATATTATTTTTATTAAGCACTGTTGTATTTGAAACTACTTGACACATTCGTTGTGAATGTGGGAGAATGGCATTCTGGGAAGGATTAGTTGGCCACTCGGAAGTATTTTCCATAACACTTGCTTTGGAAGTTATTGGACGATGGGATCCGAACAAGATTATTTTCGTTTTATCTTCTTTAAAAACGCCAATAGTTTCGGTAAGTTACTTATCGTCTCCAAATATTTATAACAAATCCTTTTTCGTTTTAATGCAGGCTTTTAGCATTGAATAAATACAAATTGGGCTTTGTTGATTTAACTATATATATATAAAAAAAAATGGCTACTGCCCATTGGGTCAATTCTGCCAGTGTCAAAGTTGACGAACGTTGTACGGTGAGTTGAGCTTTTTGTAAAGTGATAGCGATTTACAAAAAACCACGCGGTCTACCGGGCCTTGACCCAAGAAGGGCTATGTACGCTTCAAGTTGAATTCTTCATTAACCATTCACTCATACGTTAGTTCACTGCACAATAGGCTATCAATACTACACATTGAACAACCAAAATGAATAAATAACGAATAACTAAACTTAAAGGCATGCGGCCATCTTAAGTCACAAACCGGAAGCCCAAATTGGGCTTAACTACGTACTTACGTTGTTGACGTGAATTGTGAAAACTTCCAACTTTTTAATTATTATTTTTTTCTCGGGTGCGTTCAGAAATAACACTGTTATGTTCCAACTTTTATAACAGATAAATAAAAAAAATTGTGTTGTATTTAATATATTTACTAGTCAAAATATGTAAATGAAACTGAAATACTTACTATTAATATATATAAACATATTCAACATAAAATAAAATGTAGAAAAAATAAAAATTTAAAAATCTGTAACCACAAACTAGGTTTCTGGACGTGATATTGTAGGTGTATTTTTTTTTTAAAGAAGTATTCAAACGCACATATGATTTTAGCCGGCCTGATCAGATCGCCCTTTATTAGCGTGCGATGATTGGTTATTCGAAGATTTGTCGACTGATGAAATTAGTCACGCGTTGAGGGAGTTTTAAATATAAAAAAGTTACATACACCACAGAGAATTAAAATCGTCGTGTTCGAAATTCAAATGACTTTTGCACGCTAGCGGATAAAATACACTTTTGCACGCAGATTTTGCCCTATAAACGGAGGTTTTCCGAGCGAGTGAGGTGAAAAAGTAATTTACTTCATTATTATGACTAAACGGGACTTAATCACGTTTAAAAAGTTTTTATATAATTACCTCGATGATTCGAACGTAATGTTACATTCATAGTCTCGAAGGTACTGTCCCGTCGAGACCATGAAGGCATGAACGTAACATCATAATCCCGTTTTGTTATAATAATTTGTGAAAATCATAAATTATAATCAAATTTAGTAACTTACTTCAATGAGAAACGCGTTTCCAAAAAGTACTGAATTAATATTAATTTAAGTTTGACTTTTTTGTTGGCAAGAGCTCAATATGTCGACCAACCATCGACTTAAATATTAAACTTGTCGAAGAATTTGATATTTCTGAGCATTCTACGTTTTCGTCTTTCGCTTGTTACCCACAGTAATGTCGCGAAATTGCCGCACGAAAATATACAACATCAAAAAACATTGCTACATTTTCAAACATCAAAGTTACATTCGTACTTGGATAGGATCATATTTATTTATTTATTTATAAAAATGTCTTCCTATAACGTTTCTTTGTGATTTCTATGGTGGCAATGACCAGCACGATATTAGGTAAATTACCTAATTCTATCCATACTAATATTATAAATGCGAAAGTGTGTCTGTCTGTCTGTTACCTCTTCACGCTTAAACCACTGAATCGATTTTGATGAAATTTGGCATGGAGATAGTTTAAGATCCGAGGAAGGACATAGGATAGTTTTCATCCTGGAAATTATTCCTAAAAAGATTGAAAAGTGAGTGAACATTTCTGTTTGGGTGCGGTGACCCTGTAGGAAATGTAATTATAAGACCAAAAGCACAATTGCTCTTACTTTTGCTTAGGCACTTTTAATAATCCCTTTTATCAAGTTCCACGCGTACGTAGTCGCGGGCAAAAGCTAGTATGTTTAAAACTAGTCGAACTTTAATTGTACTTAGATATTTACAAGGCATTATTGATTCGAATCTGTCACGTTGGTAATTTAATTACCTACTAGTAGGTACTAGGTACACAAGATTATAGTTGACATGTCATTTGTCTGTCTGTGCGTGTGTATCAAACTTCATTGTATTTCAAGGACATTTTGTTGCTTGTTCCCGTAAAGAGGCGTTTTAAAGGATATAACTAAATAAAACAATTTAATCGGATTATATCGCGTATTTTAATTATGACAACCTTTGACAACGGTAACTGGAAAGCTACTGAAACGGAAGGGAGGCTCAAATAATTAATATACGCGATATAATCTCCGCTTAAATTGTTTTATTTAAATGTGTGACAGCTAGTTGCGGAAACCCAAAAAAATACTTCCTACCCACTAGGTAGGTACCTACATAAACTTGTCTAGTCGGCAAATTATATAATATTAATGTACATAGGTAATTGAAGACTCAAAGTTGTAAACGGCAAAAGTTTGAATCATTTTCATAGTTAATTATTACTTTTGTCAATGGTTTTCGTGATAATTTATAATAGGTACCTTTTAATAATAAATATGCAATATAATAAAAATCTGGATTTGACAAGTTCCGGTTCGTTGGGCGAAAATGATTTAATTTCATGATATTATTAAAGTAAGTCGACCAAATACACATCAATTTGTTCCGTTGTATCTTAACGTAGAACATTTTACTTTTAACTCCAAAGAATTTATAAATTATAAACATTAATTTCAGCCCGCAGACGAAGACATTTAGATTTATACTTATAAAAAGCCTAGGGCCATGACTGCCGAATTAAATTAAAACGTCGTTTTTTTTTCAACAAGATAATAGAGTAGGTATATACTGTCAACATTAAAAAGTAGCTGACAATTTTACTTATATACTATATTTTTTTTTATTTTACAGTTACTTAGATTCTAACCGTTACTTAAATTAATATACAAAGGGGAAATAGCTAGGGATTTATCAGTTGACTATAATGATAATAAAATACCTACAGGTGCAGATAGAAAATGAATTTACGAATCAATTGCTATAACTAAAAGTAGGTAAGTTAAATAGATCGCGAATGTGATTTGAACATAACGTGTTGACAGAAATAGAACAGCCGATGATTAGTAAATTCAGCCAAAATGTTAGTCTACCACTTTTCTACGACTTTACCTACCTGCTGTTCTTGCACTTTTCGTTCACTCACTTTTCAATCTTTTTAGGAATAATTTCCAGGATGAAAACTATCCTATGTTCTTCCTCGGATTTTAAACTATCTACATGCCAAATTTCATCAAAATCGATTCAGCGGTTTAAGCGTGAAGGGGTAACAGACAGACAGACACACTTTCGCATTTATAATATTAGTATGGATTCAAATTAGTTACACAGCATAACAGTAATTAAACTAAGGCACTGTAAACTACAAAATTATACATAAAATAAAAATAAAAACTTATACTTATCTAGTTTCATTTAGGCGACGTAACAGCGTGGCTCCGTTGCGTTTATGTACGTGTGATATGCTTTCTTATTAGAACTGTGCCCCTTAAACTAGTCAGGCACAATCTGACACGAATTAAGGAGTCAGTTACTTGGTTCCTGTTTCAGTCATGCATTTTTGTCTGTCAGATAGTTCTCTACTGTATAATATACCTTTAATATACCTTTGACATTAGAGATATTTTTTATATAATATTTGAGAGATGGAAAGGCTAATATTAAAACATTATCAAGTAACTTGTTATAAAAATAAATACATTGGCCTAAAAAATATTTACATACTTTACGAACACGTAACGTTCTAATAGAAATTTTATTTATATTTCTAGTATTAAAACTGTGGATATCGGTTTTTTTTTAATACATATCTACATTCTTAAAACATACATAATACTCTTAAAAATATATTGGGACGCTCCAGTTAAGATGTTTTTATCTTTGAAATTTTTATCTTAAGGAGTCACGGGAATTCAAGCTATATATGTAAAGAACAAATGTATCTTTTTTGTAGCTCAAATATACTCCGTATGTCAGCTGCTTTGCTCCAAACCAAATACCATATGACAAGGCACTATGAAAATTACTATGATAAACTAATCCAGCTGTAGGTATAACTTGTTTGTAATTACTCAATTGTCTAATTTTCCTAACAACGTACGCTGCAGCGCGCTAATTGAATATAATTTACCTGTAATCACTACAATATGGGGAATCCATGGCAAATTACTGTCCAATGTTATACCTAAGAATAATGCCTTATTCACTATATCTAAATTTGATTCACCATTTAGTTATAATATAATTATTGAGGTATTATTACATCAATGAATATAGTAGAATCTACCGCATTTATTATTACTTTTCTTGTCAGATATCTTTATTGATAAAACCACCGCAATTCACCGTATTATTTATCTTTTAGTGAACAACATTCAAAGAATTGTTGTACCTACTGTACATTGATAAATATTTAAATATACTTCATTACATACTTAAGTTTAGGAATTCTACCTTCAAGTCTCGACGGCGGCAATGGCAGCCCTCCGTCTCCAACTTTGATAAATCGTATCTACTTTGTCGTAAATATTTAACTTGCGCTGTATCATTTCAGTACGGCTGCGAAAGACACTCAAAAAGTCGTGAGCTTAAGGTGACCGCATAGGCACCGAATTTATTGTCTCACTTTCATCATCGATCATCGCTTTATTAACGTTGTAGATATAATCGAGTGGTACTTCATCACCATACCTTCAGGGTTTTCGGTACACGAATTATTTAAGTAACAGTAAGCCACCAGTAGGCGTCAAACAATTTGTTTGTGCACCGAAAACATCATCGCCTCAGACGGATTTCGGTCACCGCACGGCGACTGGACACTGGCAGACATTATCAGGCAGACAGCTGACCTGGCCTATTTCATAATGTGTGGTCACCTAAACTAAAACCATTTGATATAGGTCTAAACCCCGATTAATAAGTATCCATAGTTTGTCGATGTTTAGGTAATTTTTGTAGGGTTGATTGTTTTGATGTCTAAACAGCTGAACGGGTTGCAGTCATTTCAATGCATAGGCAATCAATGACGAGATGTTGATATCCTATCAAAAATATACTTGTAAGTACCAAACAATAAACAGTAGTATCAATAAACATTATCCGGTCTTTTTGTCACGCGACCAGGTAAAATAGGCCAAATGGCATGTGTAGCCTACGCCTGTAATTCGATTATTCGAATAGTTAACATATTCAACTCATTTTGATATCCACTGAAGGACGGTACGGTCACCATATGTCAGATAAGCCGCCGTCCCAGTGAGCCAATCGGCAATCGGTATACCCGTTGAGGTATCTCCGGGTGTTCATCCCTTGCTAACGGCGAATTATTTGCACAGACAAACTATAAGTTGCCGGAATAATTCACCATCACTTCACATTCGACCTCGTGAAGAGAAGGACAAACTCAACAAGACTTGGCTCAGGAAACGAGGTGACCGTCGGTTTGACGTTCATTTACCCGATAGACGTTTCGTCAAACGGTCTTATAGCGGAGAGTCTTCAACAACGTTAGAATATAATTAAATCGGGACATTAAAAAACGTACCAAGTTCACATATTTCCATGTATTTCTAAAAAAACATGTTTTTTTAACTATTTTAACGAATAGTTGTATTATTTCCGTAAAAAGTCGAATATTGGAATATTTGACATGTTCGAAAATCTTAAATCACGGAGATGTAAGAGGTATGTCACGGTGTATTATAATATTATGTTTCTCTGGCTGACTCTATATATAAATACGCGGTCAAGGAGTTGGAACGATTTTTCTATACGACTTGTACTCCATATATTGCCGACGGATAGCGCTCAACCGCCCTTAAGCCTTATAAAGTTTTCCGCTTCGTTTTAAATAAGGACTTTCCTTCCTTTTGTCCGGATTACAATCTCGCTTAGGTCCATATATAATTAAAGTGTTCTTTTTTTCCCTGAAATTAAATACGGTGAAGCGTGAACTGCATCCTTAATAGGTAAGGATTCCAATTTATATAGGTAAGGTAAGTATTGCGAAGCTTTTGAGATAATCCAATCCATCATTATACTTCTATATTTATGTATAACTACGTGAATTATTAGATAAGCTTGCCAGCTAGCATCAAGCCTATATGAAATATATATGTCTTTATACTGATACAAATCTCCTTCTGTAGCGGAGCGCCAGAGCCACGAGTTATCGTATTTTTCATATAGAAGTAGGAGGAGGAGGTATGTAGATGGGTACCTATTTTTTATATCTAACTGGCGACCCGCTCCGGCTTCGCACGGGTGCAATTAAAAACCTCTAAAATTATCAGTGTTTCTCTACTATATTATGCATGGACAATTCCTCTTGAATCACTCTATCTATTAAAAAACGCATCAAAATCCGTTGCGTAGCTTTAAAGATCTAAAGCATACATATATAGGGACAGACAGACAGCAGGAAGCGACTTTGTTTTAAACTATGTAGTTTTAATACATTTAATCCGGTTACGGAAGATAAAAAAAAACTACCACTGGAACGGGAGTGAAGTCGCGAAAGGAAACTAGTACAATTATCATTAAAATCCATTTAAGCGCCTACTGTCCCCTAAAATGTTTCTCAGCAAATGCAAAAGTTTCAGTGTGAATTTCAATAACGAAATCAATTCAAATCCTTCAGACCGTCGGCCTGGGGGCTATTATACGATCGTATATGGGATATCAGACATTTCCTCGCGCATTCGATGGCGTTTCATTACTTTGCGACTGTTATTATGTTAAGCTATCTTGGAATACCTTTATTGGAAAGTCGAGTGCTCAATTTCCTTGAGGTATTACGGTTGAATAAGTATTCTGTTTCGTTCGTGAAGGTTGAGAGCATGACGTTAGACCCAATGTATCAATTTATGAGTGGTCATGATTCGATTGACATTAGTACATAGCCATTCGAGTGAAGTATCGGTCATGTCACGATCATCGATCATAACCAGCTAAACTTTCACAAGCACATCTATGCGATTGCGGTTTTTTGTCAGAACTTCTGGGGATTTTCATGATGATAGAACAATAAAGCCGTTTTATTGCGGCTCCACACTACTCGCTAAGTTGGCCGAAGTTAGCCGAGGCGAAGTTGGTCGAAGTATGGGTTTCCGCAGCGAAGTGCCCCCCATATTCGGGTTACCTTGACTAACTTCGCGAGTATTGTGGAGCCGCAATTCAGTGCTGTCAACCCCTACGAGGCAACTTATGTTACCATTGTTGTACCCTACCAAATTAGTACCGAAAGAGCCAAATTCCATCTAATTCCGAGAGAGTTGAAAAACCCACCTTGGGTTTTAACTCTCTCGAAATTGGATGAAATTTGGCTCTTCTCACCATAACCAGCAGAATATTGCGTGGTGAATCTGACTACACTGAATTAGCGGGGCAGTTCGCGCGCCTGCATATTCCATCGCTTACTAAATTTAATTTTCGACTTCATCACTGTCATCCTGATGGCGGTACCGACTTCGCGAACTGCTTCTCGATGAGAATCACCACTGCACCTCTAGCACAACTGTGAGACGCGAATCTTTCTCGAGAAATATTACCTATCTCTGTCTTCTCTGTACTGTGAGAATGAGACGAGCGATACTATATCGCGCGACAATAGTCGCGAAGCATAGTTGTGCTAGCCGGGCTGGTTCGCGGTTTGTGCCTTCTGAATACGCTCCTCGCATCATCCCCGGTGTGTGATGTATTTGCGAGAAGATAGATAATACTGAAAGATGATTATTTGAGGTTCTGTGATATCTGCGATATCTGGATGTCCGTCTGCCTTCAGTAGGTATATGAATTTGTAAATGGTTCTTTTTTTGATGTTATCCTACACTTATACATAAATACTCAAGCACTGTTAAAATTTAACCCATTTATTCATTCAATCGACATACTTAGTTTGATACATTGTGATTTAAAACAGTTGTAAAATTCGTTTCCAAATATTAGGCACGTTTAGGAGTGCAATTCAAAGGAATTACTAATAACGTTGTTTAAAGCAAGTAACCTAATTTATTAAGTACTTTGTTATTTAGAATTTAGATGTATAGAGCAATATCTTAATAAGTAAATGGATGTTCATTTCTAATTCAACAACAATGGTTTCATCTCAAAGGGCTTAATGTTCTACGGTAAACTTTCTCTATTTTCAACGCTACTAGTACAGTGAGCGATAAAATCAAATCGTAACATTAAAATTCGACCTGCTTTCATTCAATAAACGATTCGCCATTTTAAAAGATGTCGAAAATCTGAATCGACAAATAATTTCAGCAATTTTGTAACAACTTTGCGTGGTCTACAACTCACAGAGCCTAGATTTATTTCATAAAATCGCCTAATGTTTTTTGATTTTTTTGGCCAAGTTGTAACTAGGGTTGCCAACCGTACTATATTATATAGTATTGTACTATATTTTGACTCTCTGTACTATATACTGTTGAAAAAATATATAGTACGCAAAAATACTATATTTCGGGGGTTTTAACACTTTTAACAAAGTACTTCAAATTACACACGTTCCAAGTGAATTTTATTAAATAGCAACATTCCCCGTCCACTAATATCGTCAATAATCAATAACAAGGTCACACCTTGCGAGTCTTGCGAACTGTCATGTCACTGTCAGTGTCAAGTTGTTAAATGTCACTCTTGTCTTGTCAGAGTTGTCAGTGTCAGTCAGCGGTCGTTATTTTTTCTGTTGTAATTTTTTTTAACAAACTTTGAACTAGTTTGAACTTTTCTTATTGTAAACGTATCCGTGAGTCACTGTGATCATGAAAAGTGATAATTAATGGTAGTGTGGTCGAGGTGATAAGTGAGTGATCACACCAATCACATCACGCATGCTGATGAAGATGAAAAGTTCTAAATAACCTGAAAGATGTTCAAGTCAAAAGTAGTCTTAATGCATTGATCGGATACCGGTATTGAGTTCCATACATTAATACCGGTATTCAATTTCGGTATTTCACTTATTATTATACAATTTCATATTTTACCCGGCTTATTTCAAAGTTCCGTATCAATACCTAAATTCTATTTCATATCATTTGAATAAAAACGCGAAATTTGAAAGATATTTAAATTTTAATTAATACCGCTAACGATCCCTTCGTCTTATGTAAAAGGAATTCACAGAATGCTAGTAAGTATATAATGGAACATAATTTACCCCAAAATAAAGAGTTGTCTTAAAGTACTATATTTTTTTACTGTGTACTATATTTTTTTCATTTTTTTTTGGAAAATACTATAACTCCCCCAGAAATAGTTGGCAACCCTAGTTGTAACGGACACGCTTCGCTCGATCAATTACAACGGGTCTCTCGCGATATTTCTAGTTGACTGTCAGTGTCCGAAAGATTTGGATGATATTGCGAGCGCTGTGGTTTAAACACAGACAAAAAAAAACAACAATAAAGACAATAAATTAATTATTTCTACAGCCGAACAGATCGAGCGACATAATACTATTTATATAATACGGGTAAATAACACTGTATTAGATATTACGTGCACGTAGGTGCAACACACATTTTTCTGCAGCTAACTGTACCTTTACCGCCTCGGGCTTCTACCGAGATCTATTTATTATTCGCATTCAATATCTTAACAATAGCTCTACCCCTCGGGATGTGTGTACATAAGCTTTCGAATACCCGCACATTATGTTGCGGTTTTATCCACTCCGAGATACACTGTGTACACTAACTATCTAACCAAGCTATAGTGCTATAGCGTTTATGAAAAAACCTCTTTAGGCTCGGGACTCCATAGCCAAAACGAATGTATTTGCGGCCCTTTTAGAAAAAAGTTTGAGTATCGCTGATCTAACCGAAAGCCATTTGATGTTTAAATGTAGTACCTACTGCTAACATTTAATTCAGAAACTGTTTTCTTTTCTACAAAGGTATGAATTTATATACTTAACAATAGAATATTTCTTTATCGATACCTCATCCTGAGCGGGTATTTTTAACTCCCGACGTAGTAAAATAATTATAAATATAGGTACCTAAGTTCATCGCGTGTGTGTATGAAGCGTCGTATTTTGCGTCTTACAAGCTTTGCCCGAGTGGTTTATTTTTCTCTAGGACAATAAAACCATATCATTTAATTAAACTAGTGGCACTGTGAGCTGTATAGACCTTGCGAGATTTTTTGAGATTCTAATGTTAGCCCATAGCTCCGCCAAAAAAAAAAAGAAAAACAGATTCTACAAAAAACCGTTATACTTATCGAAACTACTCACGAAATTTCATGAGAATCGATTGAGTAATGTAGCCTGTATACGAGAACAGCCGGAAATCCGAACATCCAAACATCCGGATGTATACGAAACAAATTTTGGCGAAGATGAAACAAAAACACTTCGCTCGTTTCCCTCGCTTGGGCATCTAGCCGGCGGGCGCTGGTTCCCAACCGTATTCTTGCTAGATATTGACCACCCTTTGCAAACATCGTCTGGTTCATCATAGGCATACGAGTATCGATCTAAGTGAGATTCGATGCAAGGAAAATTTTCAGTTGTGCAAACACCAATTTCCTTCCCTTCGGGATGTGAAGCCCCCGCCTAGATTGGACAGTGTTTGCCTTACCAATGAGACCCTTGGCAAATAATTCGAACTGTGTCCTCACTTAAACGGCCTTAATATTCCCCTGGGATTAGATTGCATTCATAAGAAATTAATGATCCTCTACTAGATAGTGAGAGCGGGCGCTTAAAGTGATCTGTTTTAATTGTATTGATACCGGTTTTAACTAATGATACGTACATATATATGTACATTCTCGACATGTTATGTACATATTCATGTATGTCTTATTTATAACAAGTAGTTACTTACATTGCATTTAAAGATGTATTGTTAATTGATAATATAACTTAAGTATATCATATAACTATTTGTTGTATTGTACTACTTATGTTTCTCATTAATGATTATAATAATATACAGGTTGATCAATCCAAATGGGTCAGTAGGGAGAAAACGAAAACTATAAGAGACAGGGAAATCTGTTCTAGAACCATGGCGTTGATGTTAGATTTAATAGAAACTGCATTATTATTTTTTTATAAATCTCACACATATCCGGGAATTGAACCTGGTTAAAATTCGGTAAGTAATCGCATGTCGTCTTGTTACGTTTTTTACAGCGGTTTTGACCGGGTTATGTATGAAATAATGTATGAGTTTTTGAAAAAAATAATAATGGAGTTTTTATTAAATGTAAAATCGACGCCATGGTTCCTAAGAACACATTTCCCTGTCTCTTATAGTTTGTGACTTCTCCCTACTGACCCATTTGGATTGATCACCCGGTATAATCGTCGGAAAATTACGAACACTTTCATCTGCCTTCATAACCTATAAATTATTAAAATTTTCAATTTCGCAAAGGCGAGTTGGGTTTTCTAGTCATCCCGTCTAACGAAACATCTCAAAAATGCCAGCAAATACTTATTTACATCTATGAAATTGTCCGATAAACATTATCCTCTTAGTGTGTTTCTACAAATCGTGTTTCACTAACATTTAATTCTCTTACGCTATCGACGTAATTAGAAAAAGTAAATAATAGGTAGTAAATTAAGTTTTTTATTCTACTTAACTCTGTTTTATCAGGAGAAACCATGCCAATTTAAACCAAGTTTCCTTATAGGTAGGTAAATGGAACAAAAAACATCACACACAACTTCACACACAATCTGAAAAAGAAACGCCTAAAATTTCATGAAACAGACGCATTGGGGACCTCAGATAACTAGCACACGGGTCGTACGAACGTATAAAAATAACAATAAAAATTAATCTTTCAGAGGGGCAGTGTCAAGGTCGTTCCGCGTGTCTTTGTAATCATTGGCGCTTCGGGCGGGAAATGAGGGCCGCGGTAATGACATCCCGCTTCACCTGGGGCTATTCGACGTTTCTACATGACATTTGTCCGCGATATCGCTCTTACATGTCTCCTTTATTAATTTTTCAGAGGGACAGTGTCAAGGTCGTTCCGCGTGTCTTTGTAATCATAGCCGCTTCGGATGGGAATAAGGCTCACGTAACTCACGTTAATGATATCCCGCCCCGACCTGGGGCTATTTAACGTTTTCGAAAAACCAATTGTGCGAGATATCGTAATATTAGTTTATTTTATTTATTTTATTTTATTTTATTTATTTTAGGAGAACCAACAGCTAATACACTAAACATAGAAACTTAAATAGAAATACAGAGCCAATTACAGGAACTCACAAATAGTTGCTGCACATAAAACATAAACTTAAGTAAACAGCGCACATCGATGTACCGACGCGCACTTGCAGCAAATATATGTAAAAACTATGAACATTCGTTAATCTACAAACTTAAACTTATAAACCTTAACTTTTAGAGCCTTGATGGGCTGACAACCTAAGTACCTACCTAATACGTACACAATAACAATACTGCACAAGCATGTTATAAAAATCGCTCAATCAAAAAACACATTAGCTAAATTTCGCCTCACGGAAGGAATTACACAATTAAATATATCAATATCATGCTCTTTCGTCGTATTATTCAAATGGCGACTAGCGCGGTTAAGGAAACTATTCCGTCTGTAATTGGATGATGTACGCCTCAGTGAGATAGGGGGGAAGTGCCTTTTGGACCGAGAAGGAGTCACAAACGATAATTCCTTGAGCAGTTCGGGACAGTCAATGCCGCCAGTTGTGATTTTAAGCAAAAAGGTAATATCGGCTATTTCACGGCGCTTATATAACGGGATCAGATGGTGTTTTTTACAAATATTTAGGTAATTGGATGAATTATAAGGGAATTTTAGTTTGTAACTTAAGTACTTAACAAATTTTTTCTGAACACGTTCAATCCTGTCTATATAAGTAGCGTAACAGGGATTCCAAATTTGGGATGCATACTCCAGTTTACTCCGAACTAAGGAGCAAAACAGAATCTTAAGTGTTTTGGCCTGAGTAAAATGGACAGAACTACGCATTATAAAACCTAGTGTTTTTAAAGCAGAACCAACGATAGTGTCAATGTGGGTGTCAAATAAAAGTTTGGAATCATGTACCACCCCCAAGTCTCTCATAGATTGGACTTTGTTCAGAGGTTGACCTTTAAGTTTATAAATAGTCGGTATTAAATTCTGCTTTCTTGAGAATGTTAGAGAAAAGCATTTCAATGGATTCAAATCTAACTTATTTTTCTGACAATAATCATCAAGTCGCTCGAGATCTGACTGGATCAATAGTGAGTCACTGGTCGACTTTACCCTTCTAAAAACCTTCATATCGTCAGCAAAACAAAGTAGTTTGGAATGTATAAAGCATTTACTAATGTCGTTAATAAAAATATTGAAAAGCAATGGTCCGAGCAAAGAACCTTGGGGAACACCACTGGGGATAGTAACCCATCCCGAAATATAATTATTAACTACAACAGCTTGAGACCTATTGTCAATGTAGGAAGAAAACCATCTCAGCAAATCGCCGCAGATTCCGATGTCGTACAACTTGGAAAGTAAGATACCATGGTCAATTTGGTCAAATGCCTTACTATAATCAGTGTAGATTACATCAACCTGAGTGTCATTGTCCATAGCATCAGTGACATACTCATTAAGGAGAACGAGATTAGTTAGCAGTAGTACTTTATTAATCTTTCAATTGGGCAGTGTCAAGGTCGTTCCGCGTGTCTTTGTAATTATTGGCGAGGGCCGCGGTGATGACATCCCGGCACGACCTGGGTGCTAATTTGACCGAGCATGCATCATGCATGCATACATGAATATCAGCCACATTTGACATTTATAAATGGTATAAGATTTTAGCACCGCTGCTATGGCGTCGTGTCCATGGAACCCGATTCCCACCGGCCTATCCAAATTAAAAAATGTTTCCTATGGTTTTTAAAAAGTAAGCTTAATCTGTCCTGGCTAGCCCAAACAAATTGTGTCATGCCACGCCGCTGCAAATTAGCATTATTTCCTATTCGAAGTGACCGTAATATAAGTTTTTTCCCATTGATAATACAGTCTAATTTTGATAGGCGTACGAGTAAAATTCAATTAGTGACTCAATATCGCTAAAGTGAAAGAGCGCGAACGCGATTATTTTCGCCATTTACTTTAACATACTTTCATTAACGGAGAGTTAGGAGGTTAGAACCAAGGAAATACATTTTGATCCAATAAGAAATCCATCAGTAGGTGCTTTACTAGGGAGCGCATTTTTTCAAATAACGATTGACTGTTATAATGCATTGTCATAATGGTTAGTAGGGTGTTGCTTATTTTCTAACCTCGTACTCTCACCCCCTCATTCTGTTCTAGGACCCGAAAAAACGTCACTGATTTTTTATTTATTTTTTTAATTCAGTTTTAGGGGTCGTTTTTCAAAAAAGTGACGTGACGAACCGGATAACGATTTTTTTTACAACTCTGATTTAGAAATTTCTTTGCTTATTCAATACTTCATAACTTAAAATATATTATTTGAGAAAATGGCATGAAAATATAAAAAAATATCGACATTATAACTTCAGATTGTGGTGAAACTAGCTCCAGATAGTCACAAATATAAAATTCATTATAAATTGATTATAGCATTTTATGGACGAGTTTTAGTTTACACATTTAAAATAAAGACAATAAACTATTTAAAACAGGCTTAATTTAGAGAATTAATAGAACTAGCAAACTTTGAGGATAAAAGTAAAGTCCTTCAAGTGACTGCTAAAACATGTATTTTTTTGCATTAAAATACTACAAATCAACGCATACTATTTTTTTATACATTCTTTATAAGACTCAAGTTCGGTCGTGTGTTGAGTACTGCTCGCATCTTTGGGATGGCTCCGCCCAATATCTACTCGATGCGCTTGACAGATTGCAGCGTCGGGCGGTCCGCATCTGACGAGAAAAGTACCAGATTCCTCGAACCCCTTCAATTACGTAGGGACATTGGGTCGCTGAGCGTTTTCTATTGCCTATACCATGGCGAGTGTTCTGAAGAGTTATTTTCTCTTATCCCACCCTCACCTTTCCGTCATAGAACCACACGTGACAGCTTGCGATGTCATCGCCTCACCGTGGAGAATATTCCCACACGTACCAATAAGTTTGGCAATTCCTTTTATCTGCCGAACTATTAAAGTATGGAACTCCTTGCCGGCTCATGTGTTTCCTCCTTCTTATAACTTGGGACCCTTCAAACGAAGCGTGAAGAAGCATCTCTCGGGCCAGCATCGCAGTGTCAACTGACTTGGCACCGTTGGTTTCTCGTCAGTTGCCATTGCGACTTGGGCTCCCCTTTTTGCTTACCATCAGGCGAAGTGGAGCCACTATGTTGTGACGTTATAAAAAAAAAGGAATATTCATTTAGTAATATTAACGCTTAAATAGGTATGTGAATTGTTGCACTATGGCAGGCATAATTTTTTTTTCAACACTCCAAATCTTGGGACGTTGACCAAACGGAACGAGTGTTACGAACTTGAAACTGCAAGGAATAGTGTACACAGATTGAATATATTGAAAAAAAAATCACAAAAATAATGTGTTATGAATCGCATTTATGCGAGGGACTCAAAACGATATAATATACAGGCTGTAACCGACAGCGTACTGAAAACGAAAACTGTAGTTTTAGACCATAATCACGAACTGAAAACGAGTGTTAATTTTCTCGGAAAACTCAAGGATAAGATTTTCCAAAATAAATTATAAAACTCGACGCGCAATGTATTGCGTCCAATTTTCTCGGATGCAGACGCGCGGGGAGGGGAGCACGCGGCGAGCATCGACCGGTTCAGGCGCTCCCCACTCCACTCACGCGTCAGCGCCAAACATACCGTTACGCCAATGCGCATCGAATGACATGAATGAATGCAACCACAAAAATAACGCCACCACAGATCACAACTAGTGTACTACCTAACACCAATAACAACTGACCGATAAATTAAAACAGTCTAACAAGATTATTTTCATTCAAGCAAGTAAAGCAAATAAAATGTGCGGGTAGGTAAACATTAACTATGCGTCCGACCGCAACGGCCTGCGTGAGCGCACTGGCCTGGCGGATCAATGACCGGCCAGTACCGTTATCTGTCCCACTCCACGCGCTCTGTGTTGTACCGTAAAGCTTACATAATACTGTTTGTGATACATTGTGTGTTTTGCGGAAAATGCTATTTTAATGCGATTTTTCATGATAAATTGTTACCGGTAGAGTTCGATTAACGGAAAAATAAAGAAAAAATGAAAACTCGCGAGGAAAATTTGTGAATTTTCTTAAAGAAATTTCCACGATTTTCCAACCCAGAATAACGGTCTGAAGCCATGGTTTCAGTTTTCGGTAGTACACCGTCGGTTACACCCTGTATATTATTAATAGTTTATATTTTATATAACATTTTAATTTATTTTTTTATTTCTAGAGATTTAAATATATAATTGTTGTTTACCGAAACCTTCTCCAGAATGTAACAAATAATTTTCTGAAAACCGCATCAAAATCAGTCTGCCAAATGTGAGATAATCGCGGACAAACATCCATATGTATTACAAACACACGTATCAGGCTAAGAAACTCCTTTTTTTAGAAGTCAGTTTAAACATCGGTCAGATTTCGATTGTGTACTAAGCTTTATGGCTCCAATTAGTCACAATATCGTTCCGGTAGTATATCATGTCACTAATCGGACGTGACGTATTCTACCTCAACAATTTAAAATCAAGGTTTAAATTGTCTAAAACCAATTCAATGTGATTTTTGTTTACGTTCGGATACTATGATAGTTTTATTAAAACTTTCGTGAGACATATTTAATTATTGTATTAAGCGGTTTACACTCACGTGAAATTGTCAGGAACGGCCCGATATGTTTCGAACTCGTATGGAGCCCTTCATCAGGGACGGCTGCCCGTACACCGCCGCGGCACCCGGATCGCAGATTACCTTATGTCATTCATACATAATATAATTAGTTCTTGCTTTATTTCTGAAAAGATTATTCTTGCTTATATATGTTGAAAGAGAAGTAACAAACAATAAAAGTAGAAAGAAATCGAACGATAATAAGTATACCTACCTGGGATACATTTGATTCAGGGTGTTTATATCGTCCACAAAAGCCCATCCCATCATGAAACCCTGACTTAATTACTAAGGGACCAACTGGAAAGTACACCCTTTCAAACAAAAAAAAATCGAAATCGATTAGCTGTCCATACATAAAAAAAACCCGACAGACAAAGAAGCTCTACCTTTTTTGAACCGAGTTCAATTTAAACAAATTAGCACCTACACAAAAATCTAAGTTCATTTATGTAAGTTGGTAATGACCGTATTAACCACGTCTGCAGAGTCCCATTCATTTCTCCTCCGTCAATTTACTCGCGTGCGTCATTACTCTTTCAAAACGCGTCCCGAGGGCCTTATATTTTTACAACTTCGGACACGGTAATGAGGAAACTCAATTGGCAGGCTTATGGCTTGATTGCCAGGCTTACTTTTGAATTGTGGATGGTACGAGCTCGATCTATCGATATTTTGAATTTAGTTTTATGTTTTCTTTTTAATCATATTTTGGGATTACGATACGTATGTATGTACGAATAAAATGTTACCTACGGATTGCTTTATATTTTTAAATTCTATATGTAACATTAGATGGAAAAATATGATTATATTAAACATTAGATACCCTCAGGCCCTCATAAATTTAAACTAACTCACCGCTTTATTAATATTACTAAACAATTATGAACAGTGACCTATGAGTATGTACAATATATATGAATAATGTAGGTATACTTTTGTATCAATGATTTAAAAAAAAATAGTCATTTGGTGGACGGTCGTGTGACAGCATTCCAAATTGTGCGGAAATCAAATCGGTTGCGGTCAGTGACGAATTTGGTTCACTGGTGCTCGTGAAACGCGGATTCAATTGTGTTAGGATGATACTGATTGGAAACTGAAACTGTGCATGTGGAACAGCCATTACTAGAATAAATGCAGCTTGAAAGTAAGGCAAACCCGCAGTTCAACGTCGACGGGCATATGCGATTATTGTGAAACCACGGAAATATTAAAAAAATATACTGAAGGGCTCAAGCTTCAGACTGACGACTAATTGCAAACATGTACCTACGATACCTACCTATGCATGTTAATATAAGAAAACGAACCGCAATTTTGTGATATACAGCGTGAAACTATACGAAGGTCTGAAACAAGAATATCATTTATCTGATGTAAAATCTAAAATAATATTATTTTCACTTCTCTCGCTCTAAAAGTTCGACTTTATGCTGAGCGTAGGCGACATAAAGTCGCTTTTTATGCTCTAGAGCATAAAGTAAAATCGTCGTCGAAGACCAAGGCGATCGGTCCAACAGCCACACGAAAAAGGTTTTTAATAAACAGTTAAAAAAAAAACATAAAACTTCATACAATAAAACCCGTTCCAGACCTTCCGATCCAATCCGATTTATCGGGAGAAATCGGATAATGTGTAGTGTATAAGATCCTAACAATTGCACTACACATTATCCGATTCCTTCCGATAAATCGGATCGGTTCGGAAGGTCTGGAACGGGTTTTAACTCTTTATTTTATTTCGTTTTGTTAGTATTCTAAGACCAAGGCAAATATACCAACAGCCAAAGTACACAATAAAAGTTCTTGAAATAAACTTGTAACTTTTATGTACTTTCATTTATTACTTTTTAAACTATTACTTTAAATATTTCTCATCGCTATTAGAGCAATGAGAAATATTTAAAGTAACTTTAAATTTTAATTAAATTTGTTTTTAAGTAGGTATACATGATATGTGTATATATGTTATTTACATGATACAATTTCATTTCCTCGCAATCGAAGTGAAAAGTAGAGTGTGCAACTCGTCCATAAAACGCATTTTACACTCGACTTTATATTCATCCTCGCTCGCAAGCTCGCTCGGATGGTTAAACGTCTCGTGTAAAATGATGCGTTTTATGCACTTGTCGTACAATCTACTATTGTACAACCCTAATACGTCTACGGTTATTTAGAAATAATAGATGACATGTAGGTAAGTAAAGTCCGTGAGCTACAGATTGCAAATCCGGCTTGATTGAAAACCGACAGGTTCTTATCTGGATTGCGTATGAGCGAGCGAGACAGGCATAACACGAATCGCATTGACTGTGACAGCTCACGCACCATACCCACAATTATGTATATCTGTAAATAGGGATGAAACATGCAGTTCTTAGCATGTAAGTTTATCGAGCTATAATTTGAAAACGGTGATAGATATTAACATAGTTTATTTGGAGAAAATTATATGTCAAGGCTGTCCTAAAGTCGAGCAGTCCCTTCGCTGACTGTACCTGGAAACACAAAGAATACTTTCTCTTTCGAGTCAGTTTTACAAAAAATAAGTATTGTATTGTGATTTTGTTTAACCTAGTGGAAATATCACGAGCAAAATTGTAATATTTGACACTTCAATAGACACAATTTCCTCAGCGACAAGGAACGGATACACGGAACGGTATACCAGTGCTACTGCATATAATCGGTTTGTAGTAGGTAAAAACCCTTGGATGATCGATAGTATATTTTTGTGTTACCCAGGTTGTGTGTAACACAAAAATAAGTGTTGGTGAGTTAAAACCATTTAGCAATATATTTAGATCGTTTTGCTTAAATACTATATTTGAAGGGGAAAGTATTTTTTTTTTTTTCAAATGTCCCTGATCATTAGATTAACTCATTCTTCCAGCAGTTTTTTACGTATCATTACTTACCCTCCTTCCTCGCAGGAGCCGCGGTGCGGCACAGAATGGCACTCGCGGAGTGAGAACTTTGCCGTGTACCTATCTCACGCCCGGAGAACATTCAATTGACTGAGACGACTCAGGCTTCATATGAGGCAGTAAAAGTTTAATCTGGGTTAAAGGTGAACAAAATGGTCCTAAGAGTTTTTTTTTTATTGACTTTATTGCACATTACAAATATGTAAGTACCAATTAGGACTTAATGGCATGAGGCCTAACAAAGACGTTGGTACGGGAGTGAGGATTGGGAAAAAAATATACATATGCATAAAAATAAACATAATATGCATAAACTTTTATATATGTGTAAATATTTATTACAATAACAAGTCTTTAACTAGGGCGGATATTCAGTTCAGTTCAGTTCAAATATATTTATTTCTCTAAGATTATAAATCACATAAACGAGAAACATCCAATATTTTGATAAGTATAACAATTTTCATTATAACAATATTCTTATCTCTAGGCTCATATTATTGAAACTTTTTTAACTTGTACGCATGTCAAGCCACTAAGGATAGATTTATATTATGTATAGTGACGTATCAGGTAAAGGGCCTCGGCACAAAGTAAAAGATTGAGGCTCGAGGCTTACCCCATGGCCCCTACGAGCTAAGATGAGCTTGCGGATCCAGGGGGCAGGGACACTAGCCCGCCTAGCCCTTGAGTACCTACCTGCTAGGTTAATTATGATAAACTTATAATACCTACCCGCTATTTGAAAGAGTGAAAACGAAACTATTTTATGTTCCAAAATATAGGCATGAAATATTAACTTTCTAAAGACAATAGACATACACAAATCTTACAGCAGACTGAAATTTGGGTTGCCATCTGTCTGGGTTACCCCGGATTTGTCCTAGTTTAGGCGTCCGGGGAGCGTCCGGGCGGGGTTTTATTTGTAGTCTGGGTTTAACATTTTCACGCACAGTACGTCGAGAGACGTAAATTGGGTCGCTCGTGATACGGGACTACGTTTGTGGACGGCGACTTTTATCATCATGAAACTACCAATCCGTCTACAGCCGAACAAGACTTTAAGATGATAAACGACTTTCCTTCCTTCCTTCTTATTTCTATGAAGGTGGATTTTTTATTTTACTCAGTAAGTACTTAAAAATTATGGACATGTCCGCCTGTCCGGGTTCTGAGCTCCAAAATCCGGGGGTTTCACGTTTCTTGTCCTGGTAGCCAGGGTTTAGAGATGGCAACCCTTACTTAAATCATAGTGTTAATTTTGTTAAAAGCTTTTTTGAAGTGGATGTGCGCCGTCATTCGGCAAGTGACACTGATAAATGATGAGCCTCATAATTGCGTCACTTGAGTGATTTACTCATTTAAACTTATTACGTTATATACTTAAATGTAGTAAGGTAAACTTTATTTTAGACAACAGTTATTTGTAAGATATGGATCATTTGCTTTGCCACCACAATTTTAATTCCATCCATTTCTTAGTTAGTTAAAGTATATTTTAGCTTAATATGTAAAACTCACTAAAAAATAACAACTTATAACACTATCGCAACTTATAATCTATTCTTAAGTATGGCTCACATAAAATCTATTATACTCGTAGCCTTGATGATAAAAATAATCCCTACTAAACAGGTGCGTTACGAGAAAATGCCTCGTACGAATAAGCCGGGCGACTTGAAATCTTGAAATACTTTAACCGTCCGGAATCACTTAAAGTATTTAAATTTGTGCGATCAGAGCGGCAACCATTATGTTATATACGTTATATCACTCGAAAATTCCATAAAGATGATCTAAAAATGCCGTATAGGTACATACTGGAATCTAGGCATTTATTTTGGTATTTTTCATTCCTAAATACTTATTTACAATGAAAAGAGGAAATCAATTAGAGTTTGAGAAGCGGGACTAAATTAAATGGAAAGGAAACTATATAATATTTTTTACACAATTAAAAAAAATTGTAAGCGCCCAGCTACATCTATATTATATAAATGCAAGTGTTCTGACTGACTGACTGACTCATCAACGCAGAACCGAAACTACAAATGCTAGAGAGTTGAAATTTGCACAGTAGGTTTCATTTATAAAGTGTACAACAGATAAGAAGCGATTTTGAAAAATTCAACCCCCGAGGGGGTTAAAAAGGGGATGAAAGGTTGTATGGGGTACAAGTTTCTTTTTATGATAGGAACTTGAAACTTCGTAAAAATGTATTAAAATAAAATAGAAGAAAACTGATTTCAGCGTTTTTGAAAATTCATTCCCTAAAGTGGTAAAACAGGGGTTGAGAGTTTGTATGGAGATCAAATATTTTTTTGAGTGCGGGACTTGAATCTTTGTATAAAGGCATACTATTAGAATACGAGGAAAGTAATTTCAGCGTTTTCCAAAATTCATCCCCTAAAAGGGTTAAAAAGGCGTTGAAGGTTTAAATCCATTACAAATTCTTTGAAACTTCTTATAAAGGCATATATAAGAATAAAAAAATAATATTAATTGATCGTTATTAAAAATTCAACCTCTAAGGGGGGATAAAAAGGGGGATGAAAATTAGTCTTGGGGTTCAAATTTAATTTTAAGCTAGGAACTTGAAACTTCGTAAACGGGTATTAACATTTAATTTTAAGCTAGGAACTTGAAACTTCGTAAAAAGCTAATAAAATAAAATAAAATAAAACTAATTTCAGCGTTTTTAAATTACAAAATAATTGCAAATTAGCCGAAAAAAAAGTAAAAGCGGCCAAGAGCGAGTCGGACTCGCGTACGAAGGGTTCGTTACTATTTCGTAAAAAATTGCAAAAAAAGCACGTTTAGCAATTTCAACATTACTTAGATCTGAAAATAATAAAGATGTAAAATTTTCAAGATAAAGGTTCCACGCGGATGAAGTCGCGGGCAACAGCTAGTACTGAATACGTATAATTAAAAACAAACGAACCTGATCAGTTAGGCCAAATTTTCTAATCGCCTGAGAAATTATTTATTTATTTCCTCCTAAATCGTCTCGAGTCTGTTATTGTTAATTTTAAACAGTTAAGTATGATTATTTTATTACCTTGCATGTGTATACCTGTTAAGATTTTATGTGCCCCTGGTACTTTTAGTAACGACTCAAACAAGTTAAGGTTATTATTACCTGCTCCCACTCTTATTATTCGAAATTATATAATGTTATGTTATTACGCTGACAACAACCAATGTAACCAAACTAGTTACGATAAACGTTATAAGCCATGTTCTCCTGGTAGCTTGATCCCGAATTGTATCTCTGATGCTTATTGTCTATATATTTCTATAGTTAAAATTATATTTCTGGTGTACACGCACACAAACAAATATCACGCTTACCTAAATATTAATGTTTGCCAAAATTTTATACGATTATTTATGTTATGCTCCCCTGGTAACCTCAGGAAACACTTTAGGCAGCTAACATCGCTTAAAATTGCGCTAAGCCACCACAGCCACAACACTGCGACCCATGCTTCCCTGGTAATAAGCTGGTTAAACATAAGTAATTTTTTCCACACCCGCACCCTTTCGCTACTCATCCTAAATTGTTTTTTTAACCCGATTAATGAATAATCAACTCTCTACGCTTGATGACATCGATCGTACACAGGTTGTGAAATCCTTTGTGTGTGACATCCAGGATCTCTCCAAGCGCATACCTCATATAAATAACGACTTTACACTAAGAGTAATTTCACAAAACATACGCAGCATTTACAGTAACCTCAGCGACCTCCAGGCAACATTATCTCAACTAGACTTTAATATAGATATTTTGATGCTGACTGAATGCCGACTAAGTCCCTTAAAACCTATTCCCACTTTAACTGGCTATACATCTTTCGCAACGACTAATAATTATAACCAAAATGACGGGGTAGTCAGTTTCTCAAACAGTAGATTTAAATCCACTGCATGTGAAATAAAGCTGGCTGAGGCCTCGTGCGTACAAGTTAAAACTCATAATGCGTTAATTATCGGTATCTATCGTTCACCTTCTAATACTGATGCTTCAACATTTATTAACTCTCTCTCCGCGCACCTGGAAACTATAAAATCACATACAAACATAATTATAACTGGCGATATTAATATCAACCTTATTTCACGACCTCAGGAACCAACTTATGATAGAACAAATAGAAATAACTATCTGAACATGTTATCCTCTTATGGTTTCCTACCAGGTCACACTCTACCGACTAGAGAAAAAAATTGTTTAGATCACTTCATGATAAAGAGTAATATCAAAAAAATCACACCATATATTGCAGTTCTTAACACGTCCATAACTGATCACCTCATGATCTTCCTAGCTCTCACAAATAGCATTAATGAATTGAATACCGTAAATATCAAACGTTTTAACTACCCTGAAGCTCTCTTAAAACTATCAGGAAAAGATTGGAATCGACTCTTATTTAGTGAAAACCCCAACTTCATAATACACGAGTTAATAAATTACACTATTGAATCTCTAGAATATAGTACAAAAGTTAAACAAATGTCAAACAATCAACGTATAATTAAACCCTGGATTACTCCGGGGATACTTAGATGCATAAGAAATAGAGATCAAATGAAACTAAAAACACGCTCAGATCCAGACAATGAGATCCTTAAGGTCACATACAGGAGATATCGCAACTTCTGCAACAATCTGATTCGAAAATTAAAAATAAAGTATGAAAGAGAACAACTAGAAAGGTCAGCTAAAAATCCCAAAGCTATGTGGAATACCATAAAGAAAATTACACATTACAAACCTAAAGACAGTAACGCTACAGAATTACTTAATACTCAATCTTCTCCGTCTGTTGCTGTAAATTATGTAAATAACTTTTTTGCAAATGTAGGCAAAAATCTAGCTGAAGCTATCCCACCAAGCTGCTCCGTTGTCCAAAATAATATTTTGATTACCTTACCTTCTAGTAACCCCTCTTCTTTTGTCCTTCTTGAAACAGATCCTAGTGAAGTTGACCGCATCTTATCAAGTCTTAAAAGCGACAGTGCTCCTGGCTGGGACGGCATTCCCACAAAATTCTAAAAACTAGCTAGACATATTTTTGTTCCGATTATCAGTAGACTAATTAATCTTTGCTTTGCCAATGGAGTTTTTCCTGACCCACTTCAACAGGCAGTTGTTACACCGGTATACAAGGGTGGCGAGAGAGACGATGTCAACAACTACCGACCAATTTCTGTTCTACCGGCAATATCTAAAATAGTAGAGAAAATAATAAACATTCGTCTATTAAATTACCTCAATAAATATAACATTATCTCCGAAAAGCAATTCGGCTTTAGGCAGGGGAAATCCATGGAAGATGCTGTGCTAGCGCTCACTAAAGAAATCTCTGCACAAGTAGACAATGGCCGAAAATGTCTGGCAATCTTCCTGGATTTACGGAAGGCATTTGACACCGTCTCTCTCCCTATTCTTACTTGCAAACTCGAACGTTTGGGCATAAGGGGAAAACCGCTGGATCTCATCAAAAACTACCTTCAAAATCGTACCCAAATAGTAAGAATAGGTAGTCATACTAGCTGTGAACAACGTATTAACTACGGAGTACCCCAGGGTAGTGTTTTGGGACCAACGTTGTTTTTAACCTACATAAATGATCTGATTAATCTTGCTGGACATGGGGGTAGTGTGGTTTCATACGCTGATGACACAGCAATCGTCTTCAATGACAGTTCCTGGGAAGCAGTTTTTGACAAGGCAGAGAAAGGCTTAGGCTTGATCTCTATTTGGCTTAACCAAAATCTCCTAACACTAAATGCCTCAAAAACAAATTACTTATGCTTTTCAAAGTATGAGAGCACGCAACCTCCCTCGAATCTTAATATAAAATTGCATAACTGTAAACAACTAGATATTTGTGTAAACTGCAACTGTACAACTATTGGTAAGGTGTCTTCGACGAAGTACCTTGGAATAATTTTAGACCAAAGACTCTCGTGGTACGAGCATGTGGAACATCTAAATGGTCGCATTAGAAAATTAATCTGGATCTTCAAAATTCTGAAAAACGTAGCATCACATCAACTCCTCAAGCAACTCTACTCCGCATTAGCTCAGTCAATTATGTCTTACTGCATACCTGTCTGGGGCGGAGCCTCCAAAACAAAATTCCTGGAAGTCGAGAGAGCCCAGAGATGTTTGCTCAAGGTTATCTTCTCAAAACCATACATGTATCCTACCACTCAGCTTTACATAGACTGTGAGTTACTTTCTATGAGACAGCTCTATATTGTAAATACTATTGCACGGTTACACAAAAGTCTCACTTACCAGCCAACAAACGTTACCCGTCGGAGAAAAGACAAAGTTGCCCCTTTACCTACATGTAAATCTACATTTGCTTCGCGCCAGTTTGCCTCCCAATCAGCATACCTATACAACTTTGTAAATAGCAAAATTAGCATATATCCACTACAGTTCCATGCATGTAAAAAAGCAGTAATAACATGGATAAAAGAATTAAGCTATGACGAGACTGAACTACTCCTGTCTCGATTAAAGTAAATAGATATACATATTATTCACATACACAAAGACATGCACACACGGACATACATATATGTAATAAATGCTACATACTCTATTCTGCATTTATGAATCTACTACAAATTAATATTTTTTATAATAGTAAATAGAACAATAGAATATAGAACTTGTAAACTTTGTATAAAAATTTCATTAAACTAATAATTATAGTCATGTTTCTTTAGGCATATAATTAGTTTTAGTTCGTTAGTTTTAGTTTTAATGGTTTGTCACCAATTCTTGTTATGGAAGAGCGGTGTCTCCTGACACAAGCATAATTAAATGCTTAGTAGGAGGCTCCAACCTTGTCTATTTGTGAAACATTTACCTGAACCATAATAAACATTTTTCATTTTCATTTTTTTCATTTTTCATTTAATAACTCATTTTTTTGTTCCCGGCGAAGTGAAACACTCTACGTTACATTTAACACGAGTATAAAAGCCATAATAGCTTATTTTAGCCCCTTGTCAAGCAATGTATTATTAGCCTTCTTTTATCGATAAACATTTTCATTTCATAGATAATATATTATTTATCATCGAAAGCATATTTCTCTGAAACCATTAAGTATTTTGGATTGTTGGAAAACAAATCTAATATAATGTAAAAGACGATATTTTCAAGATTTATGAAAATATTATTACTTCAGGGTAACGTTTTATCTGATATGTAACATTCGATGAACTCTGTCTATAAGAGAAGGAGCTCCCTTAGACAATACAAATGCAAATCCTAGCCCTATAGGTTCCTCAGGAGTAAAACATAATAAAGTGCTTATAGAAATTTCACAAAAAGGCATACTTACCTATCCAAAATTAATAAATTATATCTGCGTGAGTATAGAAACTCTATACAATGACTTGTGCCTGCTACCTTTGCTCTCAAGTGTACATAAATATATATTTACACCAGCCATCTACTTAATCTTAATAATTAAATGACTTTAACGTTTTACAACCACAGGAATTATTATTAGTATAATTAATAAAACCTGAGAGCGATGAACCTTTAAAATGCCAACCGAGGCCCCTTGGGACCCTACATTAAATTCAAAGCTGAGATTTATATACCACATTTATTAAGGCAACATCATAGCGCCCTGACATTGATGCAACCCACATCATACTAAAAGTGTATTCATTATCCTTATAATTATGTAAATGGAATAGATGACAATAATTATTTAATTATATTTTTTCTCAAATACCTATTGTGTTCCTTTATTTCAGTATCAATCTTCCATTAAAAGAAACATAAGCCTTATGGCATTCGGCCACTACGCCAATAAAAAACAATAAGCAATGTTTGTAATTTAAATGACAAAAAAATACTTATAAAAAATTAAAGCCTTACTTTTAGGTAATGCACAACTTTATTAAGATACATAACTTTTTAATATTATAAAATTTTAAACTAAAGTACAGTTTTTTTTCTGAAAGATGTTTTGACATTTCTCTGATCTGATCAGATTGGACATCGGACGTCATATATAATTGCATATTATAGAAAATCACTATACATACCTCGGCGAAAAAAGGATTGTCAGCCGAGCAATGTGAGAAACGTAATTTTACGAATTAGTGAGAGGCAACCTGAAACATTAAAAGTTAATGACCTTTAGGTACTTTGGTTGCTTGTTCATATTACCTTCTTTATTTACTTTTTACTGGTGCAAAAACTCTATGCAAGCATTGAGGTATTATTTATAATAGAGCCACAGACCCGAACAAAATTGTCAAAAAAGTGGCACTGCTGTCATGTTCAAGTAGATGCTAATAACGCTTTTTTATGATTTACAACAACATAATTACTTCGTACAAAATAACTCTTTACTCAAACGTTTAAGTGTCAAATTGGCTTACGTACTTATTACCACAAACATTTTTCGTGTAAATTAACTTTTTTAGCGTATTCTGACTCATGTCTCTTGTCAAACTTGGAACATGGCACAAATGGAGCAGATTATAATAGTTTTACATACTAAACATATTTTCATTATTATTTTATTTAGGTATTAAAATATATTTGTTGTTTGAACTAAATAAACTCGTAAATTGTTAATAACAAATTAAGTTACCTTTTTATTTAACAACTGCATAAAAGGGTCCCGACACTGCACAGAAGGGAACAGTAATAATGACATTATGATTTCTCAACTCATCTTGTTCTAGTATGTGAAATGAGAGTAAGGCAAGTGCAAAATATTAACATTTTTAACCTTTTAAAGTTTGATGGCGTGGCGTGAAAGTCGGTGGCGTAGTATGCACGGCAGCACACGTTGTCTTTAGGTGTTCTTGGCGTTCAAAGGTTTAAACTGACAGTGTCTAGACTCTGAGACAAAATAAAACAATGACAACAGAGCAATTTTTGGACTCGGCCGGGTTAGGTTAGGTTGTTTTTTTTTTATATCCCTAAAAAGCGCTCCTTTTATTTTTTTATTTATTTTATATGCAATCTCCATTGAACAATTAGTGTAGGCCATTTTCAACTTTTTATCCGCTGTCATGTTTCCGCTTAATTAGTTAATTCAGTCGCCAAAACTCGATGCTAGTTTATATTGAAACAAAGCCGAAAATTGATTACTTAGCTGCTACTTTTTACTTTATACTAGTCTCCACAATTAGTCGCCAACTTATTATTTTTGCTACCCCCTTTAATTTTTTATAAATCCCTAAATCAGATTTTTTTGTCGCCGCGTTAAATACATGCCATTATTTATTGCACTCCTTTATTAATTTATAAAATATAAAACTATAGCGACTCCTTAGATTTTTGTTCTGTGATGAGGTGCATTTTGTAGGGACAAAGTTAATAATTCTAATCTAAAATATGCTATGATTTTACATAGGATTCGTTAATTAATCAATAGAATCTGCGTAAAAAAGAATATTCCGACCTTTTTATTTATTTTATAGCTGTTATTTCTGCAATTTTTCACTGAAAATTAAGTCATTTTTGAGACCCGTCACGTGTCATGGTCTAAACGAGACTGATCGCCCAACTAATGCGATTTGTGATTTTGCATTAGTTGGGAGGGTGCCATTTTTTCCGTCGGATTGTGTGTCCATGTAATTAATACGTCAATGTATGCAAGTAAATTATACCACCTTCCGAGCTAGTTCAACTTACCGCGACTTTGCTTTTCGCACGACCCGATAAACCGTCTTGCTCGCACGGTATTAAAAGGAGAGCGATCCGCAGTAAATATCGTGCGACAAAGAATCGAGTGTTATTAGTAGGGATTAGCACAGCATACAGTAGTTATGTGAATAAGCATAGCTCGAAATAACATGAAAAAATAAATGGGAATTTGAAATATAAGACTTCAAAGACACGCAAATTATAAGTTTTGTTTATGAACAAAAGTGTATAGCAACCATATACTTAAACGCACTTTTTCGTGGTGAAAATGGCAAATTACTTATTTTTCCCATACCTAGAAATAACGTCACGTCTCGGTAGCCAATGACTAAGAGCTTTTTCAGCGCTCCGTAAGAATGTCGAACTTTAATGGTAAGTTTTGGCTTTTGGAGCAGTGTAAGTGAAGTTAGTCACATACGTATATAGCCATTTAAACCAAAAAAAAAACGATTGACATCCTAAATTATTTTTGTCATATTGGGCTAGACTAGAAGTCCTGTCTTTACGTAACAACCAAATCGATTTTAGTTTTTAATTTTTATTTAAGGTTTTATGTTATTATTTACTATCAGTATTCTTATTGCCCTGTAATATCTCACATAAGTACAATGTTATTTGAATAGGTTTGTTGAGGATAATCACTCAACACTGCCTCTTCGGTAGCTCACGAGTGAGCACAGTGGACTGTATTATCGGCTCTCGGAATTCGTGGCTCCGGTTCGGTCGCCGTGGCTATCCCAGTCGTAGGCACGGCGGTTCAGACGCGGCACGTAGTTGCCACGTAGATGCTGCGTAACACGTAGCAAATCGTACGTTCGTAGCTCGTAGCTCGTAGTTCGGGTTCGGTTTCGTAGCTCCGGATCTGATGCGTAGCTGCACGACGTGAATGTCACGTAGATATCACGTAGGGCACGTAGACCGAAGTTCGGAGATCAACCAAACGAATGGGACCTCAGACGAACTTGGTTACGGCAGCAGGTCGACGCAGGTTCGATGCAGGTTCGAGTACGAGTTATAAAAACACTGGTTGACTTGTTCGTTCTTTAATTTTCTTCGGCAGTATGGTAAATAATCGAAAACAATAATTCCTTATAAGCTATTTCCTTAAGATCTAACAAGACTCAGGACTCGTAAGCAAACTACTGGCTCGCAGGCCAATAGGAGGCGTCGAACCGTACATTCTACGGCCGGCACGCCCCTTTCGTCAAGTGCGTTCTTTTCTAAGAGTCGTTGTATGGAAAAGTGAACTGGCTACGTGATTGGCCGTTCATTTTCCCATTTTTCAGCCCTAACGGCTTTTCTGGTCTACGGGATGAGCGGTTCGGGGAGGGTCGTGTCTACGTTTACGGTTCGATATCTACGTGAGATGTCTCATTCTGTAGCTTTCATTGCACCGCATTAAATGGCCTTACGTTTTATAAGATAAGAGTTACGGTTCGTTAGCTATTAAGTCGGATCGATCGATAAAGTTAATTTTACGTTGTGCTGGCAAGTCGCGGAAGGCTATAAAAGGTAAGTGCAATGAGTCCAGATGCATTTCTAAGTGTATTCTAAGCGATTAGGTCATAGTGAAGTTAATTTGAATTGTTAAAACGAAATTCCGATACGATTTCGTACTGAAAATGGGCTCTAATTGGACGGTTCATAATTCACGTTAATTTTACGTTAACGTGAATTGCGGCTGACCTAACTACTTTAGAAACATAATAAAAACGGATTCCTGATGGGATTATCCGTTGCTATCGCTTGGCACTATTGCGGAAGCGATAACAGGTGATGTAATATTATCATAACATTGCCACGTGGTTCGGCACCACGTGAATATCTTATGCAATATTCATCGCTATCGAATTGTGATTTTCGGATCGGGATTGGTTTGGGATTAGACCAGTTACATACATATGTCTCTTTTACGGACTGTTATATACATTTGGTACATAATAACTCGACTTATAGCGTCTTTTATGCGCAATAAAATAAATTAAATAAATTAACGTTATGTACATCAAATTTCGCTTATAAATTAACAGTTTTCGGCTTGTGTCCGTAACAATTCTCCCCCCGATCGCAGAGTCGATCCCTCGGTGATGGGCAGGACCACAAGCCGGCTCGTAGCTCGCCTGAAGACTCCTCCTCTTGTCCTGACGTCCACGTTCCGTACTGCGCCGTCAGGGCCGGGGTAGGTCGCCTCCACGATGCCGCGCGGCCACACGTTGCGGGGCGCGCTGGAGTCCGTGATGAGCACGTAGTCACCAACGGCGACCGTAGGCTCCCGTGACATTGAGGATTGTCGTGGGGCTAAGGTTGGCAGGTATTCTCGGATCCACCGGTTCCACCAGTGGTCGGCGAGAGCTTGACTTGCTTTCCATGATTTGCGATCTGCCTCGTCGCAGGGGCCGGTTAGTGGGACCCCCGCCGGGCCGCCCAATAAAAAGTGATTGGGCGTTATCGCTTCGCTCTCGTTCGGATCAACGCTCACGTGTGTTAGGGGACGTGAGTTGACCGAATATTCAACCTCAGCTAGAAGTGTAATCAAGATTTCTTCTTTCGGGCTTCGTGTGTTTAGTGTAGCGGCGAGTGCAGTCTTGACGCTTCGTATGAGGCGCTCCCAGGCGCCGCCCATGTTCGGTGCGCCGGGTGCGATGAAACGCCAACTCATTCGGTGTTGCACGCCGTGTTCTTGTAGCGCCGGTATCCAGTCGTGGTAGGCGGCGCGTAGCTCAGCATCCGTGCCCCTCAGATTTGTACCGTTATCACTCCACATAACGGTGGGCCATCCTCTGCGGGCGGCAAGGCGGCGTAGCGACATGACGGCGCTGCTCGTAGACAGGGAGTACACGAGCTCCATGTGTACAGTTCGGGTCGTGAGGCACGTGTAAAGCGCTACCCAGCGCTTCTCGTGCCGGCGGCCCACAGTGACTGTGAGCGGGCCGAACAGGTCCACCGCACAGTAAGTGAAGGGCCGTGCGTGCGGCTGCAAGCGATCAGAGGGCAGATCGCCTAAGGGCGGCACGCGTGGGCGCGTGCGGCGGAGCACGCAATGCATGCACGCTCGAGCCACACTGCGAACGGTTGGTCGCAGGTGCAGGATCCACAGTTGTTGCCTTAAATCATTCACAACTGTTTCGTTAGAACAATGATGCGCTCGCTTATGAGCGCGCAAAATTAAAAGTTTCGTAAATGGATTCCGCCCGTCCAATATGACGGGTTGCTTGTTTGTAGTCGTGGGCGCGGCGTCGATACGCCCGCGCATATGTATGAGGCCGTCGTCTTGCAGCTGCGGGTCTAGCTTGTACAGCCGACTGCTACGGGCAATGGCCTCCCCCCGTGAGAGAGCTCGGAGTTCCTCGGGAAAATCCCGCCGCTGGGCCCACTGCATCCACAGGTTTTCAGCTATTAAATAGTGACGTGTTTCTAACGGTACCTGTGTTTTCTTTTTCAGTCGCTCTATGAAAAGAAGTGCTCGGGCCGTCGCGCCGATCAAGCGATCGTAGTTGCTGAAACGCTCGATTTTCGGCAGCGGCGGGTCTACGTGATTCGTCACGTAACATCGTTCTGTCGGTACCTGCTCGGTTATTTCGATCGATGGCTCTGCTTGCGGTGCTCGAGTTTCTTGCGGCCATTCGGGTTCGGGTTGTCGCAGGAAATCAGGACCCACGTACCATCTATCGGTGCTCCTTACCACGCGATAGGGGTCCGGTCGAGTACCGTCGTCGGCCGGGTTCAGGTTTGTAGGGACCCAACGCCATTGTTCGGGTTCGGTGAGCTCCGCTATCTCGCCTAAGCGGTGGCTCACGAACGCGCTGTATCGGCGCGCGTTCTCGCGTACCCAGTGCAGTACGGTTCGGCTGTCGGTCCAGTAGACGATCTGCACGGGTTTCACGCGATGCTCGTTCTGTAATGTCTGCGCTAATCGGGCTCCTATTAAAGCGGCTTGAAGTTCGGCTCGCGGTATGGACAAGCGACGAACGGGAGTTACCTTAGATTTCGCTGCAGCTAAGTGTACTCGCGGCTCGTTTTCGCCCGTCTCCCCTTCCGTCCTCCAGTACGCGGTAGCGGCGAACGCTTGCTCTGACGCGTCCACAAACACGTGCAGTTGATGCCGCACGCCTGTACCTAGCTGGATACAGCGTCGCGGTAATCGCAGCTCGGCTACGTGTTTTATGTGCTCCAACCACGTAACGAAAGCGTTGTTTAACTCGCCTGGCAGCGGCGAGTCCCAGCTCGTTCTCAGGGCCCACACGTTCTGTAGCAGGACCTTTCCCGTCACGGTGTACTGCGCTAAGTACCCGAGCGGGTCGAACAGGCTCATCAAAGCGCTGAGGGCTTCGCGCTTCGTGGGGCCCCGCTGTAGTTCTCGTACCTCGGGCGGCACGCGAATCAGCGATGTATTGAAGCTCAACTCGTCGGTCCGAGCGTTCCAATATAATCCCAATACCTTTTGCTCTTTGTTGCCTAAGCTTGTGAGATCGTCGGCGGCTCGTTGCTCGGGCGGGATCTGCTCCATTAACCTCGTCGAATTCGAGGCCCAGCTTCGCAGGACGAAACCTCCCATAGCGTGTGAGGCTGCTACTTGCTTAGCGGCGTCGATCGCCTGCTGCTCCGTCTCGTATCCCGCCAAGAAATCATCCATATAATGATTCGTCTGGATATCGTAAACGGCGTCCGGATACAGCTCGGCGTTGTCCTGGGCGTTCCTGTTTCGCACGCTATGTGCTAAATATGGAGAAGACGTATTCCCGAATATCATTGATTTCATACGATATACTTGCGGCGGTCGCTCCCGGTTCATTCCCCTCCACAGGAATAGCTGCGCCATTTGATCGTCGGGTCTCATCTGGATCCGTAAAAACATCTCCTGTATGTCGGCGCTAACTGCGAACTCACCTTCGCGGAATCTGCACAGGATACCCGGGAGTGACTGCAGTAAATCCGGGCCCTCCAGCAGCTTGTCGTTCAGACTGACGTTCTGCGAGGTCGCCCTGGAATCGAATACTAACCTGATTTTATTGCCCTTGTTTTTGTTGCGTACAGCAAAGTGCGGCAAAAACCAGGTTTTATGACCGTCGTAATCGCCTATGTGTCGCACGGCGTACTCCTTGGTCAGCAAGTTATCTATTTGCGCGGTGTATTCCGCTGCAAATGTCGGATCCTTATCCATGCGTCGTTCGATGCCGCGCAACCTATTATACGCCATTGTATAACTGGGCGGCAAGCAGGGTTCGTCCTCACGCCACAGTTGTCCAACCTCGTAGCGCGGGCCGTCGATGCGTTTAACTGTCGCGTTAAATATGTCGATAGCGCGTTGATCCTGCGGGCTCCTTTTGTCGATCAACTTCACGCCTAGCGCTTCGACGTCGAAGTACCTTTTCAACGCCATGTTTATTTCTCGGTCTTCATCCGAGAAAGCGTGCATGACCACCTCTCGATCGCTCTGGTTTCGTAAGTAGCGTGGGGCCATACCGTATATTGTCCATCCGATTTTCGAACGGATCGCCACTGGGTCGCACTGCCTTCCCGTTCTCGTCTCTAGCGGCAGCGTCAGGTGCCAGTGGTCCGCGCCCAATAGTATTTTAGGCGCGGCATGCTCGTAGCAGGCTTCGTTCAAGTCGGCTAAATGTTCGAAGTTGAGTACCGCCCTACGCGGCATGTACTGCTCGCGTAGTCCAAGTTGCGGTACAGTGCGCAGCGTAAGCGAGTGTGACGGGCCTCCATTCGTAGCTCGGACGCTTACCTCTACGCGCTGACTCGGTTGCGTTAGGCATATCGAGCCTACGCCTTGTATGACGAGAGGTTTTTCAGGTCCCGTTGCTCCTAGTTGATCCGCCAGTCCCTGATCGATGAGAGATATCGTGCTCCCCTCATCGATCATACAGAATGTTTCGATGCTTCCGCATGGTCCGCTAACGACGATAGGCATTATCTTAAGCATTACCTTCGTGTTTGCGTCGACGGTATTGGCAGTTAGCTCCGCCGTAGTGTGCGCGTGCTCGCTCTGCACGGGCGTCTCGTCTCTACGCGCGGGGCCGGGCGCCGCTTGCGCTGTGCTACGCGTCGGGCGGGCTGGGCGGTCGAGTGCTACGTCGGGTGCTACGTGGGGCGCTACGTGGGGCGGCGCCTTACTCGTAGGCGGCGTCGTATCGTGTAGCAATTTGTGGTGCGAGTGTGGGCAGTTGGGCACGCCGCAACCTTTCGCCGTGCAGTTCTCGCGGCGGTGTCTTTTGTCGAGACACTTATAGCAGATGCGTGCGTCTCGAGCCCACTCCCATCTCGCTCCTATCGTCATACCTAATAACTTGCGGCAGTCCGTGGTTCGGTGTGTGTTGCCGCAACACAGACAGGCGTCCACTCGTTCTGTGGCGTATGTCTGGGCTCTTACGGGTGCGGGGCGTCGTATCGCAGCTCCGCTGTTCACAGGGTTCGGGCGTCGGGACGGCAGCGGCTGGTGATTCACGTTCGTAGCGGCTGGGCGTCGCGACGCCGGGGCTCGTGCGTGCGAGAATTGTAATTCGGCGTCGGATTCGTCGAGTAGGAATTCCGCTAGCATTACGATCTCGCACTCACCTGTTCGCATGTGTTCACGTGCGTGTGTGCACCATCTCGATCTCAGGTGCGGGCTCAGACGGTCGGTAATCTCTCGGATCAATAATGGATTACCTGCGTAGTGTGACTTATCTAAGTCCATGAGCGTCGCGACGATGTTCATTACTTTTATGGAAAAAGTGTTGAGGTCAGTCGCGCTCGGTCCTAGGGCGGGCAATCGTTTCAAGTCCTCCAGCGCCCTGTCGACGAGAATGTCGGTCCTACCGAAATTCTTTTTTAATATTCGGATGATTAAGTCCGGACTCGATCCCGACGCCAGCATGTGTTGGACGCATTCTCGCGCCTCACCTTTCAGCGCTGCGCGGAGTCGAGCCATGTTCTCGAAATTCGAGAACTTATACCGCTGCGTGCTCTCGGTGTACGAGTGGTAAAATGTCAACCACTCGTTCGGCAGTCCGGTATAGATCGGGAGTTCGTATACCTGTTTCGGCGGTGGACGAGTTATACTCTCGATGCGATCGGCAAGTCGGTCGATGTCCTCGTTGCGGCTCGCGGTTCGGCTTCGGCTCGGACGTAAGAGTTCGCCTCGTTCAGGCGTGACCGTGCGCTGCCTCATCGGCGTCGGTTTAGCAGGCGCGATCTTGGCTCCGTCACTCACCTCGGTTCGTTGAAACCACGCATCGATACGCTGCGTGGTTTCTTGGTCGGTTGGCGTCCGTCGACCCGCCTGTGAGCCGCCAGCCTGGGACCCCTCAGCCTCGATCTGTTGCAGCTCGGACTCGAGTCGCTTCCTGACGAGGTCCTCTTCGACTCGGAGTTGTTGGCGGCGCAGCTCTGCGATGCTTTCGGCTGCGGCGAGTTCGGCTTGCTTCCTGCGGGCCTCGGTGGTGCTGCTCGTCGCGGACGTGACCGTAGGCGCGCGGGTGTTGCCGATGTTGAAGCGTACTTGGTCGAAAGCACGTTCGCGATCGGCTCGTTCTCGGGAACGATCGGCGGTGCGGGTCGCGGCTTGAGTCGCAGGCGCGCGGGCCGCGGGTGATTCGATTTGCGCATGCGCGGCGAGGGGCGCATTAAACGCGTGGTGCGCGGAAAACGCGAAAGCCTCGGGGCCCTCGCGGTCGCGGTTGTGGCCGGGCGCTCGTGCTTCGGGGCGCGCCGGCAGGTGAGTCGTCGGTGTCGAAAAGCCGGCTGCGGGGTCGTCGCGTTGCCCCCGTAGGCTGGCTCGTCGCAGGTGCTCCTCCAGTTTCTGCCGCCATTGGGTCGTGTCCGTGGGCGGCGATTCCGGGTTCGATCTGCGGCTCGGTTCGTCCAGGGCGGCGTGTTGTGGCTCCCTGGTGTCCGACAGTCGTCGATGCGCTTCGTGCATCTTCGCAGACGTGGATTCCCCTCGGTTCGGTTCGCTGGGGGCTCGGCCGTCTCGTGATGCCTGGCGTCTCGTGTGGACCATCGTTGTCGGTTGGTGCGGCGGTTCTTCTGATCCGGCTCTCGAATGACCAAAATGTTGAGGATAATCACTCAACACTGCCTCTTCGGTAGCTCACGAGTGAGCACAGTGGACTGTATTATCGGCTCTCGGAATTCGTGGCTCCGGTTCGGTCGCCGTGGCTATCCCAGTCGTAGGCACGGCGGTTCAGACGCGGCACGTAGTTGCCACGTAGATGCTGCGTAACACGTAGCAAATCGTACGTTCGTAGCTCGTAGCTCGTAGTTCGGGTTCGGTTTCGTAGCTCCGGATCTGATGCGTAGCTGCACGACGTGAATGTCACGTAGATATCACGTAGGGCACGTAGACCGAAGTTCGGAGATCAACCAAACGAATGGGACCTCAGACGAACTTGGTTACGGCAGCAGGTCGACGCAGGTTCGATGCAGGTTCGAGTACGAGTTATAAAAACACTGGTTGACTTGTTCGTTCTTTAATTTTCTTCGGCAGTATGGTAAATAATCGAAAACAATAATTCCTTATAAGCTATTTCCTTAAGATCTAACAAGACTCAGGACTCGTAAGCAAACTACTGGCTCGCAGGCCAATAGGAGGCGTCGAACCGTACATTCTACGGCCGGCACGCCCCTTTCGTCAAGTGCGTTCTTTTCTAAGAGTCGTTGTATGGAAAAGTGAACTGGCTACGTGATTGGCCGTTCATTTTCCCATTTTTCAGCCCTAACGGCTTTTCTGGTCTACGGGATGAGCGGTTCGGGGAGGGTCGTGTCTACGTTTACGGTTCGATATCTACGTGAGATGTCTCATTCTGTAGCTTTCATTGCACCGCATTAAATGGCCTTACGTTTTATAAGATAAGAGTTACGGTTCGTTAGCTATTAAGTCGGATCGATCGATAAAGTTAATTTTACGTTGTGCTGGCAAGTCGCGGAAGGCTATAAAAGGTAAGTGCAATGAGTCCAGATGCATTTCTAAGTGTATTCTAAGCGATTAGGTCATAGTGAAGTTAATTTGAATTGTTAAAACGAAATTCCGATACGATTTCGTACTGAAAATGGGCTCTAATTGGACGGTTCATAATTCACGTTAATTTTACGTTAACGTGAATTGCGGCTGACCTAACTACTTTAGAAACATAATAAAAACGGATTCCTGATGGGATTATCCGTTGCTATCGCTTGGCACTATTGCGGAAGCGATAACAGGTGATGTAATATTATCATAACATTGCCACGTGGTTCGGCACCACGTGAATATCTTATGCAATATTCATCGCTATCGAATTGTGATTTTCGGATCGGGATTGGTTTGGGATTAGACCAGTTACATACATATGTCTCTTTTACGGACTGTTATATACATTTGGTACATAATAACTCGACTTATAGCGTCTTTTATGCGCAATAAAATAAATTAAATAAATTAACGTTATGTACATCAAATTTCGCTTATAAATTAACAGTTTTCGGCTTGTGTCCGTAACAAGGTTATTCCACTTATATTTTGGAAAATATCTTTAATGTTTAGTAGTAGTTTAATGTAGTTGTAATGTTACATTTCAATATTACAATTCTTACATAATAATGGTGCTAAATCGTCCTGAAGTGGACAAACCGGTGGGAATCAGGTTGTATCGACGTCAAGTTACCTTATGTCAGAAATCTGTAAATGTCGCAAACTACCTGGGAACAACGCAGACCGGATCCCTTGTGCCAGTAAAATGTTATTGCTGCACCATATAAAGCTCTCGACAGGTTCTCTAACAGAGCGCCAACTCAACGTAATGTGTAACCCAACACTTTGTTAGACGGTCCATGTTAAAAGAAAGATCGGCTTTCTTTAGAACAGTCAATGCGGTATTTTATTTGGCTAAAGTGAAAATTAATTGTAACATAGACATCACTAAACCCACACTCAAAAATACACGGAACCAAATAAAGTAGGTATAGCCTAACAAGTGTCGGTCCGGCCACAGATTATATAATACTATGTCCGGCCCAGGGATAGTGGCGCAACAAAACAGCTTTCATATGGCAATAATGAGCGTACGTCATACTTTTTGCATTATTAAACGTCACTAGCCATTTGACATTATAACCACATTCAAAACATTGTGTACCGGAATGCTTCTCAATCCTTCTTTCTTCTTGCGAAATAAATACTGAATCCTATTGAAAACAACTCGACTTTCATCACTGGATAGTTTTGGCATTATTGTACAAAAATTACATGAAATTTTCGGAATATTTAGTTGTGTTTCCTCTTTGTTTACATCAGTGACATCCGCTGATTTTTATCGTCAGTTAACATAAAATTGTCGTTGTCAGTAAAATAAAATTAGTACCTATCCATTAAACATCCGCAATATGGCATGGGTTGAAAACACCGTTGGGCTACACCTCTAACTTTTGGACATTATACTATTTTTAACTACACGTCGCAAGCCTTCATAGAAACTTCATACTCACAAATTGTTTTTGACATTTCATAAAGACTAGGTAACAGGATCACAAGCCCGTCGTCCTTATCTTATAATTCGTAATCAAGAGCACGGATTATTGCGAGGTCATAATGTTGTAGGGTGTAATAAATACCACAATTGTTCCGGTCGTTAATGACGTAGTGAAGAGACACCTGCCTCTCAAGAAAATCTGAGGCTGTACCCGAAGGATAGAGTCAGTGCGGAAAAAGGAGAGTCGTGGCAGAAACGGGAACTAACATTATGAATTTAACATGGCAATCGGCTGTCTAATAAAAAATAAACAAACTCCGGTCATTTATAATTATGTCATTTCATTGCGTTATATACAGAAACTGCAAGGCTTACTTATAAAATAATGTGCATAGGGGATAAAACCGCACATAGTTCCACAAGGGAAATTATATTTTAACCCTTTCAACGCCAAGAGCCATTAAAGTGGTCGTGTGCTGTCGTGCCTACCACGCCAGCGACTACTAAATTGGTAATGGCGGACGCTGTCAAAGCAATTTTCCCGCTGCCAGATAAGGTATACCTATTTTCGGTCTTTCTTCTTTCAACTATTGGCGTATAAGCCACATTTTGACATGGGAGGAAAAGCGTTCTAAAAGTTCATATTATTCGATTGTGTCCCCAAAATCGACTTACCAAAAGTCACAGAACGTGTGTCCGCGATGAGTCATACAACATAAATACCCATTTATGTTGTATTTAATATTAAATTATTATGTATCTAATAGTCCCTCTAAGTAATTAGATTCCGACACAAAATCGATAAGTATATTCATTCAAAATATATAAATTTACATAAATATCCAGGACATCAAAGACTGAAAGTGTTGTCAGCGTAGCAAAAATCCCACGACTCTTCTTTTTCCGCAGACTCTAGGGAATAATTTCAACTTAGAATAAAATACCACAGAAGCTGCTCTTGTCTGATGATCACAAAACCACAGACCGCTTGAGAGATAACGCTCGCTTGCCACAGCACCCGACACTCCAGCATTCATAAAACTAACGTGAAGGATATTTTATCCTTTATTTATCGTGCGAAAGGGCAAACGATATCAACTCGCCACAAGTTGTCATATGGTTACTCAAATATGCAATGATATAAAATAAAAAACATAAACAATTAAATAAAATCACAGCATGAAAAAAAACAATATATTTTTTAAATAAACACATCCTGTTTGCATATACAAATATTTTTCTTGAGACTTCTTGAAAGTCCCGCTAAAGACCAACCTTTTAAATTACGCTAGCAGAAAAAGCAGCCTCTTTCGTGTTTAAATGTGCCAAAAATAAATGAGAAAAAAACCGTACTTACTTATATTGCGTAAGTTCAAAAAACCGAATTCCCCGAAACACGCCAACTTTCTTTTAATTTTTACGAAACGTTGTTCCAACATTACTCAAAAGAGCTTTTGAGGCGAGTTATAAATCCATTAGGATTGCTCTTGGAGATATTAAAATTAATACGCATTTTGGCTCTGACCTTTGCCACCCACTGCCCGAGAAAAAGCACTTCAGTGATGTTTACTCAGTACAGATCGAGGACACAACAAATTATACAGGACTTATAAAAAGGAATTATATGTCACTTTAATACCTTCCCTGGGCTACCTATGAATTTTCTGTTTGACCACAACTAAAAAACAGAAATGATACATAATATAAGTTTAAGTAGGTACTCGTAACAGACTATTATCTGTGATAAGGTCTTCCTCTCTTTTTTCCACTCGTCCCTGTCTAGACTGACTCACATGAGCTGTTTTTTTGTTCAGGAACGGTTAAAGGGAATTGAAATTGGGTCGAATCAGAAATGAATAGATTCGCAGACGAACCAAGGTCTTTGACATAGCAAACCGTGAAACCGGGTAAGCAAGCTGAAGTGGCAATGGGCGGGGTACGTAGCTCGAGGAACCGATGGCCATTGGGGCAGAAAGGTTCTCGAGTGGAGACCACGTACCGGCAAACGCGGTGTAGGCCGTTCGTAAGGTGGTCGGACGACCTGGTTAGAGTTGCGGGGACTCGCTGGATGCGGGTAGCTGCTATCCGGCCCATGTGGAAGTCTATTGAGGAGGCCTCGGAAATGATGATGATGATGATATACCTCAAGACTTCAGAACTTGACAACCGGACTACTACGACTATTAATACTTACTGTGGCACTTTTTTTATTAAAATTCAATCAAGGCTAAGAACAGTCCATTTGTGAGTAGGTTTCTAATTAATAAAAAGGTACCTAATTTAGATCACCGGGTGATCAGCATAGATTTCATCCAAATTCGCATAAAAGTCGTCGTTCATAAATGCTGTTTTTATTTAAACACACCGCCCCCTTAGAATTGTAGTGACCTAATTCAAAATCTTGAAGTTTTAGAATTAGGTCTGTTTAATTTTAAATATATAGTTAAAAATTAAAGTGTCAACAATTTTGAATTAGGTCACTATAATTCTAAAGGTGCGACTCATCAAACATCCCTAATTCCCAACATCACTTGGAAAAAGCTTGTAAATAGATTATATGACTTACAAAAACAGATAGGTATTTTATCCGTCATCCCGCAAAATAACAAAAACAATGTGTCAATTAACACGTCCCTCGGCGGTTAAGCCCGGCTTTTTGTCCCGATTCTATTAAGGCCTCATTGTGTACCCACTGTGCTACCAGAGAATATAGATTGCAATAGAGCAGGTAAGCCACTTGATACAAAACTGGTTATTTTAAGAGAATAACTTGATGAAAGTTTTCAGACGGGAGCATGATGTTGTCCGACAATTTACAAAAAACATTAACAGTTGTACACCTTAACCTTCCTCAAGAATCACTCTATTGATAAATGGCAACCCCATGGAAATCCGGTCATAGTATTTGAATTTATCAGACGGGCGCAGCGGGTGTATTAGTTAGTTCGTCTCATTTTATTAACAGCTTTAATTGTTCTTTACGTAACGACTACGAGATATTCTTGTATATATCTTAAAGGCTACATTATGATTATATCACTGTAATAACTTCTATGTAGTAGTCAGAAATGCTTCTGGACAACAAGGTTAAAGATGTTTTATTTCAATTAGCAATAATAAACCACGAAAATGTGACAGCTACATCTATGCAGCATATTTTCCATGTTTAAACTTGATTTCACTTCTGTGGATAGAATAATCGGTTCAAAAATTAGATCGGTTAATTGCATTCCCTGACCATGACCCGCTGTATATTACTGTTATTTTAGCATCTGGGTGAAGCTAAGGCGAGTCGCTAGTGTTGAAAAAAAAAACATTTATTTACCATTTAAATTTGTACATACTATAACTTACCTGTGACCACCGCACTAGGCCAAGCCTGTCTTGTGGAGTCATTTTCGACTTACCAATTCCATGTTAAATTAACAACACGTTGCGAGTAGTTACAAAAGATAACCGTTCTAAGGTCTTAAAAGAGAAATAAAAAAAATTAATTAATTTGCTTATTATTTTATCATTAGACCCCGGACATTAGTCGAGGTGGTCACAATAGGGTAGTTTGGGGAGTAAACGGACCGGTGTTAATTAATATAATAAATTACATATATAAATTAATATTATTTAGTTAATATATGGGCATTTTTTTTTTAAATGCTACCAAAAAAAATTTTATGTGTTTTTTTGTTTTTTAAATAATCAGTGACTATTAGGGAGGTAAACTATTTTTAGTAGTCTTAGGTACCTGTATTGAGCAATGGTTTTGTAAAATATGCAGGAATTTGATAAATATTCCGTTTTTAATATAGGGTGGCCTCGATTTATGCTCCCTTTCGTTACCATAAACTTTTGTTGATATTAAATGTTACGAAGGTATAAGAGAAATAAATTATTGTATCGTTTTCTTACTATTTTAGTAAATTATCATAATTATTGATATTTATTCGGAAATATTTACAAATATACAAGAACAGATGTATATTTGATCCATTTCGTTACCAAATGGCAAAAACGTCTCACAATTTTCTCTTCTAAATAAAAACAACAAAGTTTATTGGCTTAATTTTTTTTACCGAAAACCTTAAATATTAAATTAAGTATTTCATAAATAAAATAAGAATATTTCTTAATTTGTGTTGAGATAAAAAATATAATATTACATTTTAAAATCGGACGGTAACGAAAAAGAGGTAACGAAATCATAAAACCGCGGTTATAAAGGTCATTAAAAAATTCAACCACGTAATCAATGTTAAAACGAACCGGAAGGTTAATAAGGCTAGCGTTGAAATATTAACACTAATCTACAATTTATATTACGAGACGTATAAGACGTTTAAGTTTTATAAAATAAATAAATTAAACTTGGAAAAAAAACCTGAATTCATACAAAGTGTAATAGTGGTCGCGGCTTTATGTTTCCCTTTCGTTACTTTTTCACGTTCCCCTTATACGTGACTATAAATGTGGTAACGAAAGGTAGGTAACGGAACGAATACTTTGCAGTTTAAAATGCAATTAGAAACACATTTTACCACTAATTACGTGGGTATTCAAGCGAAATCAAATTGTCACATAAATAATGATCAAGTTACTTTAAACCACAATAAAGAAAATCAGTTTTACCTTCATATCCTGTAACGGAAATGGGAGAAAGTTTTTTAGCCACCTCGACACACGCCTGACTTCGTGATTTTTAGCAAAACTGACCGTTTTGAGAAACCAAACTGTGTTGCTATATGAAAAGTGGTGTAGCTAGATCAAAATAAACGTATGATTTGGCATAAAAATTCGCCAATGTGTAAATATCGTGGTAACGGATAGGGGGATATTCCCCTTTTCTCGTTTTCACGGACACATTTAAATTGTAGGTATTTATATTTTTTTACTTTAAAACCACGAGAATAAGGTCGCTTTTAGAAAATTAAGATTTTGAACTATCCACAACAAATGTTGCCATCCACGAGAAACTTTTTTTAATCAGTTTAAATGGTGCTCAAAGTTTGCGTTTTGGTGATGGACAAGGTAAAATCAGGGATCTTTAAACACAAAAACTTAATTAGTAAATTTTATATTACTTGTTGATTTTATTGATTTTATATAAAACTTAAATAATTTATTTATCTAATAAAAATTATATCATCATCAATTTACCCGTATACAGTGTTTTATAGTGTGACAAAGTCACCGGACAGGTCAAAAAGCCAAGGTCAATTGTCAATTGATTTATTTATCGTCGTTGTAACGTTATTTCGTTAACTGACTCTCCGTAACAAATCAAATGTTTGGTTTGCATTAATATACCAAAAAATAATATTGATCAATTAATTATAAAATATTTGTCGTAAATTATTGCAATTTATAAACATATACAAAGACAAAAGCATCTAAAATATTATAGATTTTTAATTTTTATTGTTTATAATTTAATAACAAGTGAAGTGCAAGTGCAAGTGCAAGGGCAAGTACAAGTGCAATAAGTGTAAGTGTAAGTGTGTGTGTGTGTGTGTGTGTGTGTGTGTGTGTGTGTGTGTGTGTGTGTGTGTGTGTGTGTGTGTGTGTGTGTGCGCGTGTGTGCGTGTGTGTGTGTGTGTGTGTGTGTGTGTGTGTGTGTGTGTGTGTGTGTGTATGTGTGTGTGTGTGTGTGTGTGTGTGTGTGTGTGTGTGTGTGTGTGTGTGTGTGTGTGTGTGTGTGTGTGTGTGTGTGTGTGAGTGTGGCTGTGTGCCGCCCGAATAGTATGGGTGAATGTACAATTTAGGATCACAATATTGTATCCGTAAATAACAGAATAAGCAGATATAGCTGGTCCGTAACCGAATTATTTATTATGTTTGACTGATTTCAACGATTACCAATAACCGATCTGCATTTCTCCTAATACGTAGATTTCGTTTACGATAAAATTGTGGACACAAACAAACTAAGAAACTAAAACAAACTAGAACAGTGTCATAAAAATATGCAAACATACTTATTTTATATAATTTAATTAGGTACTTATCATATATTTGCTCCTTATAAATCAAAATTATTCTTCAAATAGGTAGTTCAAATTATTTGAATTAAAAATGCAAGGCCACCTTACTTGAGATGATGCAACTGGTTGAAGAATTCGATGCTTGAGCTATTCACTTCGATGGATCAATTGGACGAGCGCCTGTCTGGCCCGAAGAGCCGTGGAGACTTGGGTTTGAATCCCGTTCGAAGCATAGGTAACACTTTTCGCTTTAAAAATTTACTTGAGCTACCTACTTTTATTTTCCGTGAAGTTGACTACTCTGTAACTCGGGTCGGCATACTCTTTAGCGACACTACCTGGAGTATGTTGGCTTCATTGTTTCCTAGTGTGAGCACCTCATTTAAGAGGCCACGTAAATAAAAAACGTTGAAGTAATGAAATAATGAACTTTATTCTGCAAGTAGGCCACAAGGGCACTTTTACATGTCTGAGTCTACCGGCATTTCACAAGAGGAGACCACTGTTGAGAAGAAACGCCGAAAGAAACTCAACAGTCAGTCATTTTTTCAGAAAGCATAAGTACTTAACTATTACAATGATATGAACTTAACTATACGTAGTTCTACAAGAAAACATATTAAAAGTGTATTTTAAGACATAAGTGAGGAAAAATGTAAGAATAAAATAGAAACTACAAGAAAGCCTGACGGTTTATCACAATTTATGTACGTTTGATATGCTTTCTTATTAGAACTGTGTCCCTTAAACTAGTTAGGTACAATCTAAGAAGGAGTCAGCTACGCGGTTTCTGGTTCAGGCCATGCATTTTTGTCTGTCAGATAGTCCTCTACTGTATAATATGCTTTTGACATTAGAGATTTTTTTAAATAATTTTTGAGAGATGGAAAGGCTAATTTTAAAACATGATCAGGTAACTTGTTATAAAAATGAATACATTGGCCTAAAAATGATTTACTTACTTTACGAACACGAAACTTTCTAATAGCAATTTTATTTTTATTTCTAGTGTTAAAACTGTGGACATCGGAATTTTTTGTAAATGAATCTAGGTTTCTAATAACATACATAATACTCTCATAAATATATTGGGACGCTACAGTTAAGATGTTTATATCTTTGAAAATGTCTCTTAAGGAGTCACGAGAATTTAGGTTATATATAGAACGAATGGCTCTTTTTTGTAGCACAAATATAGTCTGAATGTCAGCTGCTTTGCCCCAAACCAGAATACCATATGACATGACACTATGAAAATAACTATGATAAACTAAGCGAGCTGTATCAACATTACTCAATTGTCTGATTTTCCTAACGGCGTACGCCGCTGAGTTTAATTTACCTGCAAGCACGTAATATGTAGACTCCACTGCAAATTACTGTCCAATGTTATACCTAAGAATAATGCCTAAGGGCGTGGCCACATGTCCACGACACGGCGTCGTAAACGTAAAACGACACGGTGTTGCGTCGGAGCGCGACACATTATCCACCGTGCGAATATACGTTGCCGCGTCGTGAAAACACACGACACGGCGTCGTAAACGTAAAACGACGCTGTGTCGCGTCGGAGCGCGACACATTATCCACCGTGCGAATATACGTTGCCGCGTCGTGAAAACACATGCTGCACCGGGCACAGCAGGTCGCGCCGCGCGCCGGGCAGATTAACTTTGCTGTGTTGAGTAGATGCACGGTGCGGTGCCACGTTCGATTACGACGCCGCAGCTTCTCGTACATGTTCAAAATATTTTGCGATCAGTTTTCAATTCGACATGGATCCTATCACACGTATTCTGCTCTTGTTGCTTTTAAGAAAGAAGCATGAAGAAAAAGCAGAAGAAACGAAAATGTTGGATAAATCCATATCTTTCTATTATGAACCATGATGGCAGTCATTTCAAAAGGAAGTACGAGACTTTAAAAATAAGTGATCACAAGTTTTATGATTATTTTAGAATGTCTGTGTCAAGTTTTGAAGAACTATTATGGAAAATATCGCCTCGTTTAAAAAGGCAAAATGTATTTAGGAAACCAGTTCGTCCTCTGGAGATGTTGGGATTGTCGTGTGTTTTCACGACGCGGCAACGTATATTCGCACGGTGGATAATGTGTCGCGCTCCGACGCGACACCGTGTCGTTTTACGTTTACGACGCCGTGTCGTGTGTTTTCACGACGCGGCAACGTATATTCGCACGGTGGATAATGTGTCGCGCTCCGACGCGACACCGTGTCGTTTTACGTTTACGACGCCGTGTCGTGGACATGTGGCCACGCCCTTATTCACTATTTCTAAACATTCACCATTTAGTAATATAGTAGAATCTACCGCCGTAACATTCGGTAAAGCAAATCTAACACATTTAGTCTTCTTGGCATTTAATAGAATATTATTATTAGTAAACCAGTTAAGTACTTTCTCTAGTGTGCCATTAATTTCCGCATAGTCGGTTGATTTCCGGTGAACCTTGAAAATTAATGATGTATCGTCAGCAAATAGTACTATATTACAAAGATTTTCTACTATAGATGGTAAGTCATTTATATAAACCAAAAATAGAAATGGACCTAAAATAGAGCCCTGTGGCACTCCTAGCTTAACTATAGCTCCATTGGACTGGGTTCCATTTACATCCACTGTTTGCATTCTATCACTGAGATATGAAGACATAAGGCTTAAAGCATTTGAAGACAGACCATAATGTTCTAATTTCAAAATGAGTGTTCCAGGATGAACGCAGTCGAAGGCCTTAGAAAGGTCGCAGAAGATCCCAATTGCATCACAAGATTCCTCCCAGCTGTCATAAATGTGTTTAATAAGTACAGATGCTGCATCAGTCGTGGAACGTCCCCTTGTGAAACCGAACTGTTTACTAGAGAGTAATTTATTTCTATTGAAGTGTCCTAGTAGATCTTTCAACATTAATTTTTCGAAAACTTTACTTAAAACAGGTAGTATAGATATCGGACGGAAATTAGTCAGATCACTCAAATCACCCGATTTAAAAAGAGGTATGACTTTACTAATTTTCATAAGATTTGGGAAAACTCCCTCTGCTATGCAACTATTGTAAATCAAAGCTAGGTAAGGCGCAATTGAATCTATGATATGATTAATTATTTTTACTGATGCTCCCCATAAATCCTTTGTTTTCTTTAAATTAAGTGATTTAAATGTTTTAATAACATCTACTGTATTTACTGGACTAAATTGAAACTCAACATCACATTTCTTACAATTAGCACAAAGTAAGGTATGGGCTTCGGACGCAGATGATTTTAAACATTTTGTGGTATTAACTGCAATGTTGGAAAAATAATCCTCGAATGCCGAGGCAACATCATGATTTGACATAGTCTGCCCGTTTTCTCTGACAATGTTGACTTGGCAATTGCGAGTTTTGGATTTACCAGTTTCTCTGTTAATAACATTCCAAATAGTTTTTACTTTGTTGTCCGACATTTTGACTTTAGAACTAATATAATTTGCTTTTGCGGCTATGCACACTTGCTTAAACAATTTTGAATAGTTCTTAACATAGTTTAAAAAATCTGCGTCCTTGTTCACTTCCTTCTCTGCATACAGTTCATAAAGCCTGGTTCTGCTTCTATGAATACCTACAGTAGCCCATTCACTAAACTTTGTTTTTGTAGTCGACCCAGAAATAGTTTTCTTTTTGAAATGTGTATTAAATTGATCCATTATTATGCCAAATAAATCTTTGTAAGTACTATTTAAGTCATTACATGAAAGAGGTAACATACAAAAATCATTATGAATTTCATTTTTGAATGATTCTTTTTATGTTTTTCTGCTCATTTATGTTGTTACCGAATACCCAATATAATTTGAGAAAATGTTGTCTCTTCATGTCATGAAAATATATATGACATAGAAGATGCCCTATACTTCGCCCCTGTTTTTTTCCGTATTCAAGTGAATAGTAATAATAATACCAAAATAACCTAATTTTACTAAATTAAATTTGGCAATTTACAAAGTTTAAATTATGGTCAATATATAGGAAAAAAATATAGAAACATATCAGACAATCAGGATTATTTAGATTTACAGTTGCGACACAAAGATTAAGGTCACCAGCTGTGGAAGCCCCATGCGCCCACTGCTTACATTCAGAACGTTGCATCTTCAGTCCTGCTATTTCGGTAGCTTTCCAGGCAAACGAGATAGAAGCAGTTTTGTTTCAATTGCCCCATCAACCTCAAAATCATCTGTAAATATTAAGTAAAAGGAATAGTGTGGGGGCACACGAACCATCAGTTTTGTACTGGAATACTTATAAATTATATTCGTTTAGTACAATGGATCATACTACCAAATGATGTCTGACGGACTTCTAGGTGTCCACTTCTTTTATTGAAAACACACTTCACCGACTGCTTCAGTTCTTAGAATTTTCATTTCATAGACAAACTTTTCCTCGGAAGTCATAAATCCTGAAAATGTCAACCTATGGATTAGGTTAGGTTTGTGTTATAACATTCCAAAATATTTTATGGTGTCAGAAAAAAACGCTTTCGATGAAACGTTTCTGTATAAAACAATGGTAAACCTGGACTTCTAATCGCGCCGCGTGACACACAGCTCGACAGGACCCCGACTCTTGGACCCTTGGGCCCCGCCGCTGCGACTATCGTCTTGGAGATATTTACCTTCAAATGACCCGCGTTTCAATTGGCCCCAGTCTCCCCTACGCAACAGATGCCCTTAAAACTTCTCAGTGATATAGTTTAGTATATTTACGATATTCATAGGCTACAATTTATAAGGATATTCATTCAGAAGAAGGCTAAATAGTCTTGAAAGTTTGAATACTTAGGCTAAGACGCGCAGCGAGCGTACAGCGTCTTTCCATATTATTTATATATTCATATTTATCATTAGTATGGAAAGACGCTGTACTTACGTAGTAACTATAATCTGTGGCTGTACGCTGCGCATAGCGTCGGATAGGAGACCTTAGCCTTCGGAACATTATTTTCATCCTTCTGCGCGAGCTAAGCCGCGGAGGAAAACTAGTCAATTATCTATTTTATATATCCATGATAGAATGTGAAAACCAATGTGCTGTAACGTAACGATATAATTATAACCCTCCCGATAAAACGGCGAGAGGAAACTTTTGAGGAAAATCGAGGAAATATTACTCGATTCGGCGAAGCGTTACGTTTGATCAACCAATTACGATCTTTCCTTAAAAAAAATCACGCCTGCTTAGATTTTTTTCAATGATCGCACACTTGATCCCGCCTGCCATTTTTACTTGTTGTATGCACTGGTTGTATGTTTTTTTGGCCATTTACTTTACTAGAGCCTTAATTCGTTTGATTTTGATATATCTATTACTCATGATTCCGCCACTATATTTCTACTTTAACGATATGCGTTATTTGACCGTTATCGTAACGATCTTTTCTTTCATATTGTATAAATGTACTTTACGTGACTTTACTTAAAGTGAATTGAGAACAGGGAGTCCCGCTTTTTCATAACGAAATACCTACAAGTTATTGAATTTTTAAATACAAGTATCGCCATTCTAGATGCAAGACGCAACATATCTTCAGTTACACTTTGAAAAATCGTTTTAAAGCAAAACAGAGTACTTTGAATTGACTGAAATAACTCTTTTCATATGTACATGTACCTACAGTTCATAGAAAATCATCACCACCACCACCACACCACATGTGAATATATCTCACATCTCCTGATCTCGAAAAGTTCTTATAAGATCTTATAAGTTCTATAAATTTGACATTCGACATTGAACATGAACTTGAATGATGAAGTCCAAGATTTCTGTTATTCGGAGGCATTAGCCGTCACTTGTGATACAAAACAACAGGTCGTGACGTCTCATTTGGAGGGTCGTGTCCCCGGCGGAATTGCTTTCGACTGCGTACGTTATTTTTGATATTAAGTGACGACGGTGTCGTTTGCGACAGTATTGTATTTTTCTTCTAAATTACTTTTGGAAAATGGAGGCAAATATTTATTCTGTTTCTTATTAAAACGATTCCAAGGAAACGAGAGGCAATGTTATACTCGTCTATTCCAAATATATTTACGATTATTATTTCTTGTACCTACTCGTTCTCAAGCATATAGTTATAGGTTATAAGTTCAATCATTCCCATACACGTTTGGGGCTCGCAATATAGCGTTGTGTGATATGAATATGGCGGAAATTGTTAATAAAACGGGCTTGAAATTATGTTAAGCTTATTTATGTTATTGTCTATAAAAGCTGGAAATTAGGACTAGTAAGTCCCAATGGTGCAGTAGTGTGGTTTAGGAATTTACATAAAACAGCTCCTGCCTCGTTCTTACGCGGCGGTACGTGAACTCGCGATACGATAACAGTAAAATTCATCTATCCTAAGTAATTCAATACCATACAGTCTGCATAAAAATATGCATATACAAATAGTGCGTAAGTTGTTAGAATGCAATTCACGTTTGATATGTCTCGCTCGCTCTTATGCGATCCAGATAAGAACTTCTGTGTTCACCCAAACTCGAATCGCAATCTGAGACTCACGAACTGCAACTACCCTTGAAATATTGCTTGGCCTGCAAGAAGAGCAAATTTGCAAGTCCATTGGGGGTAAACAAGACGTACCTACTTTGTTTTTTTGTGATAAAAACGATAAAAACAAAGGTCAATTCTCGGTTTCATCAAAATGTATAGTTAGCAGCAGAAGTTGCTACGCACGCCAGATGTTCAAAATTGGGTCCGTAATGTTTCATATAATGTCAGAAAATCTAACATACACATAACATACACTTGATGATCAATTGATATAAAGCTATTTCATATAATGTAACGTTTCATAATAACAGTTTTTTGCTATATTTTTCTTTATTCCAATTATCGATTGATATAATAAGCAAAATGACATAATTTACAATATGCATAATTATATTTTCGTATAACGCATTTATAACATAAAGATGTTTAACATACATATTATTTAAAATAATAGAGTTTTCATATAACAAAAAAATCTACATAAGTAAAGAGGTTTCTTAACAAGTTTTTAGATTAGGGTCGCAGTTCAACCTCTCTCCTCTCCTCGCTTTGCTCGTCGTCGTACCTAACCTAAGCCAAGTCGGACCTGCCTTAAGGTGATATAGGGGGTGTCAGGCTAATATATCTTGTCGGAACCACCTTTTTTGGTTATTGTAAAATCAACTTATATCTTCTGAAGTTTATAGCATTGACGAATTATCTCAAGTAGGGGAGACCGGGTATGGAAGTCACACGGGTTGGTTGTCACAGCGGCCATAACTGACAACTAAAGGCACGAATCAGTTTACCGACCGGTGTCCAAGGATCGCGAGAGCTAAACCCCCCTCCGTACTTTACCTCAGTCGGCTCCGGTATTTTGTGACGGAGCCACATTCGTTTACTTTTTTCCGCCAGTAAAAGTATTTTTTTGTGCATCTGTGTTAAATCTCGTAGGTACACTTTTATTTTGCATATTAATATGCTTCTTCGTGTATTGTTCAAGCTGAACTTGTGTATAATCATATAAGGTTTTTAGTGGAAACATTCATTTGAATTTATATTGTAAGATTATTTTCTAAAACGTGTTTTGGGGCAGGTTGTCTCAGGTCGCCGGGGGCTGGTAGTCACGTGTGACTACCTTATTAGCTGAAAGCGAATTTAGTTTTTGGGTGATTTTATTAATTATGAATACGTATTTAGTTACTTTCCTGGTCACAGTGACTTACATACATCATTTAAGTTTATATAAGTTAAGAGCTGAAAAAAAAAATTGTTTTTGAGATTTTTTTATTAATTACGAATATTTCGTTATTTTCCGTTACAGTAACTTACATAAAACATTTTTATCTGCAACAAGAAAAAAAGTTCGTTTGATATAAATGTGTGTATTATTGTATATCCCTCTTATTTTACTATGTGATTACGTACCCCAGCACCTGTGACAACCATCCCTGACACGGGGTTAAAAGTCACATTTCTCTTTTTTCATAAAAATAAAAAAATTTCCTCCGTACATAATGTTAGTGAAAAAGTATTGATATATTTTTAAACTCAAATAAATACACTGTCCATTAAATTATCTTTTATCATCCTCAACTAAAAACAATAGTACTAAAAATGCAAAAGAAATAAAATGTGACGTCCATACCCGGTCTCCCCTAAGTCATTATGATAAACACGTTTTATACCAAGTAATAAATATAGTAAATGTATATTATACTAAATGTAATTATAGCCTTAAATCATTATTTCACTTATTACATTAGATCATTCGGAAATGACCTAAAACAATATTATAACATTCGTTACATTATATAAAGCAATGGTATATCAAACCAAAATAGATTAAGTGGAATTATATAAAACGTCGCGCACCTTTCAAAATTATATACACACAGACTCTATATTATTATTATCTAAGATCATTGTAAGTGTGTCATTGTGCTTACCTACTTCTGCTGCTGGCTGTAGGTAACCCTGACGTAAATGTCATTGTGTTCTGTACTGCGTCAAACTGCTAAACCTATTGAAGCTCCTGAATCCTGCCTAATGATTTTGTGAGTATCGCAATCGCATTTACATAAGAATGCTTCTTCTCGCCTGATGCTTCATTTACTTACTATTCTTCATTGAACTGATTCTTTCTTACATAAAGTTGTATATTTAGTCAGGTTAAGACTTTAGATAGTAAAACAAGTCGTCGAATTTCTCCAGGGCCCTCAGAGAAGGGACAATATCATTGCCGCCGCGCCGATTGCGTGTTGTACCGAGGCGCACTGGGAGCACAGGATGACCTTTAAACAGTTTAGTATTTTTGTCATTCTACAGATTTTACTATTTTGTTTTGGTAAGAGTGCTAATCAGGGCCAAAATCACACATTTCTCTGCCAAACGAATCCTGACATACGTGGCCTTTCCAGGGTTCATCATCAGGTCGATTTTATGATAAGTATAGGGGAAAACGTATATTTGTATGCTCTCAAAAAAATGGTTTACATTTCACGGAAGAAATCAGTAAGCATTCGTACAAAAATACAATACAGACGAACATAGAACCTTCTCCTTTTTTGAAGTCGGTTAAAAAGATAAGCCGGCTATAATTTTAAAGGCTAAGGCTCTATAATCTTCGACAGTAATTTTTTAGAGATATTTAAAACGTCGGCTTAGAAAACTGCTGCACTAGCACTGTGCCAACCACGCCGTCACCACTGTTGCCAATATTGTCACCGACCGCAGTCTTCTTTTTCTTGCCCTTAGTGCATATAAACCTAATAATTCTGCAAACAAGCTCTAAGCAAAAAAGTTGTGTCCGTGACAAAAGTAATTTAGCCGAGGACGGTATTACGACAGAGCCAGAAAGAGTAGAATGTGATGGAAGTGACAATGTGGAGGCATTCGTTCGTTCAATCTTTTGTTGACCTTCCCTACTAAGAAAATTCCTTTAAGGTCAGTGCCTCTGGAATGGGAAGTTAGTTTATAGTAGTTTATGCAACTGATACATAATGAGAGGCATTAAAACACGAGTGTGGTTTTATGAAACGAGCGTTAGCGAGTTTCATAATAGGATCACACGAGTGTTTTAAGGCCTAATTATGTACAGTTGTATACACTGCTTTATCTACATACATATCATAAGTACTCTAAGATGGGTTCAGAAGCCATAAGGAAATGACCGGCACCACTAGTGCTACCTGTAAAATATCTAAAAACGACATATACTAATGCAGTAAGAAATAAATCTGAACAAATACATAAACAGATTATTTATTGTAATAGTTGTAATTTACATTTACATTGAAACAATATTTTCAACTAAAATGTGAATTACAATAAACTTATCACAATTATACTTTCGTAACAGCAAAGAACCAACAAACAAATGACAACAATAATGGCGGCAATTCGAACCTCCGTCAAGACGAATGTTTTTTTTTTCTAAATCATATACAAACGAATGTAAGTATCCATATTCTCATGTCACTCGAGATCAAAGGTCGTACGGTTTTCATAAAAAAACATACTGAATTGACGTTTCGTATCGGTAACAATTTTAATATCTATGGATACTAGAATAGAGACCTACTTTAGTTTTGACAGCTGTTCCAAATTTAAACTCATAACCTTACAAAAATTGATACTGCTATAACATTACAGTACAGATTTTACCTACTGCCACAGATAAGAAAGTTCTCATAGTAAAATTGGTTGTAGTAATGCTGGTCATTTCCTACGGTTTCTGAACGCATTTTAGAGCACTAATGATATGTGCGTAGATAAAAGCATTTAATTAGTCTTCTTATAACTATCGTGAGGCTTCTTTAATCACACTAAATAATAAATCAATACATACCTTACAATTCCATAAAAATAATATTTGGTCGCGTCGCGTAGCGTCGCTCCACAGTCGCTCTTCGGCCGCGTAGTTACGCCCAGTGCGGTACTTATAGTTGCGTCAATCTGAATCTTTCACCTTATCATTGTACTTGGATTTCACATTTACAGTGCTGCCACCCTGTATAGTTAGTTCGTGCACGTTCCCTATAGCGGGATGCCTAAAAATAGTTTTAGAAAAGGATCCAACTATCCCTGTCCAACTTTGTTGGTGTGATAAGGCCGTAAACATTTTACAACCGATAGATATGGCAATATAAAATATACCAAACAAAACAAGACGTACATCATGCTGTTAAGTTTATTTATTTTCTCGCAGTCATGCTCATGTAGTGGATGGAAATCTTCTTATTCTTAGGTTACCTACTTAAGTTTTTAAGTACAGGATCTGAGTATTTTGGTGAGCTGTGACTTTCAGATAAGCATGCAACGTCATCAAGGCCAGCCTCCTATGAAGTCATGCACTATTTCTTACCCCCGTGTTGCATTACCGTTGGAGATTAGCTGGTCTCAGATAAGTACAGAAGCACACCGGCATCAAGGTATTTGCATACAAACTTGCAGCGTCCTATGAAGGCATGCACTATTTATTATCCCCGTGTTGCATTACCGTTGGAGATTAGCTGGTCTCAGATAAGTACAGAAGCACACCGGCATCAAGGTATTTGCATACAAACTTGCAGCCTCCTATGAAGGCATGCACTATTTATTACCCCCGTGGTACATTACCGTTGGAGATTAGCTGGTCTCAGATAAGTACAGAAGCACACCGGCATCAAGGTATTTGCATACAAACTTGCAGCCTCCTATGAAGGCATGCACTATTTATTACCCCCGTGGTACATTACCGTTGGAGATTAGCTGGTCTCAGATAAGTACAGAAGCACACCGGCATCAAGGTATTTGCATACAAACTTGCAGCCTCCTATGAAGGCATGCACTATTTATTACCCCCGTGGTACATTACCGTTGGAGATTAGCTGGTCTCAGATAAGTACAGAAGCACACCGGCATCAAGGTATTTGCATACAAACTTGCAGCCTCCTATGAAGGCATGCACTATTTATTACCCCCGTGGTACATTACCGTTGGAGATTAGCTGGTCTCAGATAAGTACAGAAGCACACCGGCATCAAGGTATTTGCATACAAACTTGCAGCCTCCTATGAAGGCATGCACTATTTATTACCCCCGTGTTGTATTAACCGTTGGAGATTAGCTGGTCTCAGATAAGTACAGAAGCACACCGGCATCAAGGTATTTGCATACAAACTTGCAGCCTCCTATGAAGGCATGCACTATTTATTACCCCCGTGTTGTATTAACCGTTGGAGATTAGCTGGTCTCAGATAAGTACAGAAGCACACCGGCATCAAGGTATTTGCATACAAACTTGCAGCCTCCTATGAAGGCATGCACTATTTATTACCCCCGTGTTGTATTAACCGTTGGAGATTAGCTGGTCTCAGATAAGTACAGAAGCACACCGGCATCAAGGCATTTGCGTACAAACGCGCAGCCTCCTACGGCGGCACGCACTATTCCCCCCGTGTCGTATTACCGAGGTAATGAGGCGCGTGCCAAGGGCGCGCAGATAAAGGCTAATAGCGCCTCCACACCTACCCCATTTGTATGGATACGAACTTATTCCACAATTACAATTATAACATTCTCAAATTGTATGGAAAATAGAAAATCAGTCTTCTGTGGCGAGGCGTCAATGTTTCAGGCAAAACGGGCGGTTAAAGATGATCGTTGGCCATGGAATGTGGCTGCTACTAGATCAAATCCCGGAAGTTTATCTGTTTAGCGAGCTGGGCATCATTTGCAGTGTATGTTTCCTGACGAAAAACTATATTGCAATGTTGAATGCACCTTAATCTTAAATAATAAAATAATTCAGATACTCTCCATGTATCTATTATAAAACAGTCGAATGGTATTTATGTAAGCCTGTGACACGGACTCAGTAACGTTCAGTCGGTGTGAACCCTACTTACGGTATATCCATAATATGGACCCGCGAGCTCGTTTGAGTAAACCGAATTATTGTTCGCGTAATTCAGACGCCGCTGCCGCTGCGTAACCAAGTGGAGGTGTTTACACATTCAAAATTATAACGATAATTGTGCCAATTGCCCACAATTACGATGTTTCTCATTCATAACTAATTTAAATTAGGGATGTATAATATCTGAATGTCAAGTAGCCGATACGGTATTTGACAATACTAGTGAAATAGTAGATTGGTAAAGAAGGTATGAAAGGTAACCATTTCACTCGAAATATTTTCACGCTCGAGCGGAGTGCGAGCGTCAATAGTTCGATAGTGAATTGGTGCCTTTTATTCCCAGTTGAACATGAACATACTACTTTTCATTTTCGAATATGAGGAAAGTAATCAAAAATGATAGTAGAAAAAACTCATTTTTTTAAATACTCACTACACTACACGCGCAACTATGGTTGATGTAAAAAAAATATAATCCGTATTTACAATGAGCATACCTACGTGTGCCATTTGAACCAATCAAAATGCGTTGTTTAAATAAATGTCTTATTTTAGTTCTCTATGAACCTTCTAAGGAAGAAGGATTTTTTAATGCAATATTAGTCAATTTAAGAATATACATTTTTGCATTTAGGATCAAATTATTCAGCTTGTTTAAAATTAAAAAAACGGCAATTTAATATAAATTTTGAACCACGTTTAATAAAAATGTATTATCTCGTATACCATCCTACAAATATGACATTATCGGAAGATTGACTGGAAAATATTGCTTTTTGGCGATAAGACCCCTATTAATAGTATTTACCAGAAGCCAGTGCTTTAATTTTCCTCAAACCATTATTTACCTACCCACTAATAAGGTTATTAAGACAACAAAGGAATCTTCAGCATTTTTTTCACAGTTCGTTATTTCTTAATAGATACAAATGAAAACGCTAGTCGCCTCAACATCATTGGAGTTGGAGCTCAGCAAAATTTGAATCTTGTTACGTGACTAGCTAAAAATATAACGTTGCCATAATAGCCACTGTTTCATTAAAACATGTTTAATATTATGAGAGCTGGACCTACTTCAAAAGACACGGTCTTTACCACACTTTTACAGACTCAATTATTCAGGCAGCCTAAGAACACTCAGTTAATGGAACAAGGCATATAAACTATCTTTCGGGGTTCTTTCTCCTCGGTAAGCCTTATAGTAAACCGCTAGTAGATATTTTAAATAAAATAATAAATGCCCTTCTGGCACATATGTAAATTTGTCTTTACACATTAGGCCCATCTGGCATGTATGAACAGTGAACACTTTTATTTTAAATTAATATTTATAAAATGGGTACATTGAGGTATTAATACGTCAATGAATGGGTAGTTTGCACTAATGTAACTTTGACAGAGAAAAATTCTATTCTATTCTATTTTTTTAAAAATGGCAACCGGTCACAGTTAAGCGACCATTACTGCCAATGTCTCGTTGCCAATCGCACTAGGCGACTAGATAGAGGATTGATACCCCGTTGTACGGTGAGTTGAAAAAATCGTGCTTTTTGTAAAGTGATAGCGATTTACAAAAAACCACGCGGACTATCGGGCCTTGACTCAGGAAGGGCTATGAACGCTTCAAGTTGAATTCTTCATTAGCTATTCACTCCTACGTTAGATCACTGCACAATACGCTATCAATACTACACATTGAACAACGAAAATGAATAAATAATGAACAACGAAAGTTAAACGCATGCGGCCATCTTAAGTCACGAACCGGAAGCCTCCAGAGAAAAATTGTGTTTTTCTCAGTCAACCTTTGACAACGGTATCTGTAAAGGTATCGAAACGTCAGGGAGGCTCAAATCCGAAAAGCATGCGAATGCATAAATGCGAAAGTGTATCTGTCTGTCTGTCTGTTACCTCTTCACGCTTAAACCGCTGAATCGATTTTGATGAAATTTGGCATGGAGATAGTTTAAGATCCGAGGAAGGGCATAGGATAGTTTTCATCCTGGAAACTATCCCTAAAAAGATTGAAAAGTAAGTAAGTAATTCATGATGACATTGATGACCCTATAGAAAATGTAATTACTAGATCAAAAGCACAATTGCTATTACATTTGCTTAGGCGCTTTTATAATCCCTTTTAGTAATTAAGGTGATTAGGTGGATATGGATATATCTATCGTGTTGTACGGGGTTGCTTCCATACATCCAAGTTCCGCGCGGACGTAGTCGCGGGAAAAAGCTAGTAATTAATATACGCGATAGGTATACCTAATCCGTTTAAGTCGTTTTATTTAAATGTGTGATAGTCGCGGAAACCGAAGAAAATATTAAGGCATAAAGTAACTTCGGTCGAGCGGAGAGGATGGAATACCATAATATAGTACTTACATGTTTTATTTCATCTATCGCCCATCAAGTTTTTAGGGTTCCGTTGGTCCTGTACAAACTACATATTTCTGTTTAAACCAGTGGTTGACTAGTAGAGAATGCGTTAAGTCCGCCATTTGTATGTACTTTTTTTTATCGTGCAATATTTTTTTTTGGAGTTTACTCCTTAAGAATCGATTTTCATATATAAGCCCGGGATATGAAAAATATGGGGTGTAAAATCGAACGTATCTGCCGTGCTAATTTAAAAAGTCGTATCTCAGTATACGATCGGGGTAAAAATACGACTTCGTAATTTAGCAGGTTATGCGTTAAGCGTTATAGACTAAGATCCCGATATAAATAACCTTCACCGAGATGTTTATTTGATGAAATGTATTTTATATTTAATTTAATATGTCAATAATTATATTGCATATGGGTTGCCTAACAAATTTTAGTCCAGGGTATGTTTAATTAATAATAAAAAAAATTGTTTTAAACATTTCACCGGTTTGATTAATATTAGATAAATTCTATACCAATCGAAAGTATGAAGCCCATAGAATATGCAAACGTTAGGTTGCCTATTCTTTTCCCGTCACAACTATTGGGTAGCCAGGTATAAACAGGTAAATCTATACCTACTAGCATTTTGCAAAGGTCTGATTTTTGAATTGAAATTAAATAAAATTAAAGATTATTTAATTATGAATTTATCTAATAATCAAATCGGTGAAATGTAAAAAAAAAAGTGTGTGTGTCAGCTCCGACGCACGACTGGAGTTTACTCTTCAGGCCAGGCGCGCACCACTTTTTTGTCGCAGAAATAAGCGTACTTATGGGTTTATGAAAATCGTGGTGCGCGCACTCTCATATAAACCCATATCTTGCATTTATGCGACAAAATTATCGTGCGACTAAAATCTTGGTGCGCGCCTGGCCTTAAGAACGTTTATAAAATATATACTCAATACGTTTATTGCACATAATGATTATACAGGTGAAAGTAAATAGTTTAAGTATCACATTATGTACCCTGTTGGGCGCTGCAAACAAGAACGAAAAGGTAGGCACACTTTTTGTGCAACCTGAATTCGAGCGCTGCGAGGAATTCGTTTGACCACTGGAATTGAATGTTTAAGCTCACTGATTTTTTCAGAAAAAGGCCTGATCTGACTTGGTTGTGAATTGTTTGCCTGGTGGCGACGTAATTGCGCCAGCACGAATGCCATGGGTTCTACTGATGTGTATATTAAGCCCTTTCTGACCTTTAAAGAAACGAATCTGGGAGCAATGTGGGCACTGTACGGAATTCTCCAGCGACAGCGACACAGACCTGGAAGCGACATTCTGAGAGGAGCCCGTGCTATTAGGATTCATCAAGTAAACTATTAAAAAACGCAATAGATAAAAACTTACGGCTACGATAACAAATAAAGTATTTAAAAAAACCGCTCCAAGTTTCGGCATACAAATTGCCCCATAAAGTTCCTGGGGGAAGCGGTGGTTTATAATTGCACATATAACTAGATAGTACTCATGCACTGATAGCAATCACACTCATAACATGATAGAGATTCACGCAAAATATTAGCAAAAACTTGAAAACAAAAACACATTTCTCAGCTGTTGTAGATTGACAACTGTCAGTCAAGCTGCCCGATGCGCACTTGCGCAGCAACGCGCCGTGTAGGCCGCCGGCCGCCGCCGCAGTCTCCGCGGAGAAATTATGAATATGTTTCTTGTCTATGTTATTTGTTAAGCCTCTTGTGGTAATTAAAATAAATAAATGGCAGAGAACAATTAATATTAATTTTCTCTAACGGGAGCCATGTTTTCCCGTTGCTAAGTACATTTAAAATACATTTCATGAAATAAACATCTCGGTGAAGGTCATTTTATATAGGGATCTTAGTCTATAACGCTTAACGTAACGCATAACCTGCTAAATTAAGAAGTCGTATTTTTACCCCGATCGTATACTGAGATACGACTTTTTAAATTAGCACGGCAGATACGTTCGATTTTATACCCCATAATTTTCATACCCCGGGCTTATATATGAAAATCGATTCTTAAGGAGTAAACTCCAAAAAAAATTTTAATTTTAAACTAAACATACCCTGGACTAAAATTTGTTAGGCAACCCATATGCAATATATTTATTGACATTTTAAACTAAATATAAAATACATTTCATCAAATAAACATCTCTGTGAAGGTCATTCTATATCGGGAGGTTAGTCTATAACGCTTAACGCATAACCTGCTAAATTAAGAAGTCGTATTTTTACCCCGATCGTATACTGAGATACGACTTTTGAAATAAGCACGGCAGATACGTTCCAAAAATATAAGTATTGCGAGGATTGACGTTTGGTTGTCAAAGGCGACGATTGAAAATTTTATCAAATTTAATTTTATTTTATTTATAAGTTAATTCAGTTTTAGAGTCCTTTTCGCTGTTTTTGCGATGAGTGAGTCAAGTCGAGGTGTCGTGAGTGATACGTCACTTTTAGAATGTGGGCAGCGGGCAGCTCCGTCGTGGCTATCTGAAGTGGAGTTTGATAATAAGGCAGGGCCGAGTCAATCGGATATTGTATCGGACGCTGAGTCCATGTCGGATGTGCGGCATATAGCGGTGAAGCGTGCTTGTGGTCTGAGCGACGAAAGCTGTGGTTGTAGTGATAGTTTTATCACAATAGGCAGGAAACCTAAACGCTTGCGGGTTTTAGCAACCGCCAAAACGCAGCTGGAGCCGGACGGTGTGCCTGACAAGCTATTTGAAGTTTATATAGTGTCAAAAGAAGATTTACCGAAACAGATTGGTTTGGCAAAGTTGCTGCAATTTAAGGGTATAAAAGGAATTTTATCCGTCAAGTTTATGGGTCCACGTAAAGTTCGCATACAGGTTAACTCTAAGGATGATGCGGAGAAGCTTCTGGCTTCTCAGGAGTTTAACAATGAGACGAGACGTTCTTATTGGTCTAATATGGCATGCTGCACTTATGGAATTATAAGGCAGGTTGAGTTGGAGGTTGAGGAAGACGAATTTTTAAAGAATATTGAAGGGTCTGAAGACATTTTGTCAATATGTAGACTAAACCGTTTGGATCATGATGGGCGTTGGGTTAAGGCTGAAGCTATTCGTCTGTGTTTTAAGGGAACTTGTTTACCGCCATATGTTTATGCCTACGGTTGCCGATTTAAGGTAAATCAGTACACTTTCCCGGTTACCCAATATTCAATTTGTTGGAAGTTCGGCAATCTGAGCAGGTTTTGTCCTACTACTAAAGTTACTTGTCCGAAATGCGGCGGAGAGCATGCCAATTGCGAAACGACTATTTTTAGATACATTAATTGTAAAGGCAGCCATATGGCCTTAGATAAGTCGTGCCCGGTTTTTGTGAAGGAGAAAGAAATTCGCAGGATTATGTCTGCTGAGGGATGTATTTATAAACGGGCTTTTTGGTTGTATATGCAAAATAAGGAAAAAAAGGATACGGATGTTTGTAGTCAGGATGCGCCATCTGTTTTTGAGAATGACTTAAATTTTGGAAAGTCATATAGAGATGCTGTTTTGTCGAAGCCGTTACAATCTAAAGAGTCTGAAGATTCTGTCTGTTAGGCTGAGGGCCAGCGATCAGTAAGTCAGTACAGATTAGAGAGCGAGCCACAACAAGAGGTTCGTAAACCGCGGAAGTCAAAAAGAGTAACAGATGTGAAGAGGTCCGAGTGTCTATTGGTCAATCAGCCTACTATTGAGCGGGCTGATATGGAAGATCAAAGACAAAATAAGGACAAGAAGAAGAGACGTATTACTTTTGAAAGGCTGGTTGAGAAGTCGAAGGATATTTTGTTTTCTACCGAAAGTTGGGAGGAGAAGTACAAAACGCTGTTTGGAGTTGTTGTTAAGGAGATTTTGGATTTATTTAAGGATTTTTTTAAGGAAGGTGATTTTGTACGTTTGTTTTTGTCTAATGTAAATGGCTAGGTCTAATACCAGATCTTTCTTGAATGTAATGTTCAATTCAATATTGGCGGAACCCTTATCGGAATCGGCTAAATTTGTATACAGTTTTTTTTATGTAAATAGTGTATACAAATTTAGTTGTTTTCGTGTACATGTTATTTTTAAGTTTATACGGTTTATGTTTTATTCATCTATGTCTTTTAGATGAATGATGTTGTGTATAAGGCCTGCTGGAGCTGGCATGTTCATAAAAATGATCAAAATGATCAATTCTATGGACGTCGATCGAGCTTTCAAGGCTCAAAAAAAATGCATACGAACCCTATGTAGTGTCGGTTATAGGGAATCATGCAAGCCATTATTTAAAAAACTGCGTATTTTACCCCTTCCTTGCCTATATACAATATTGGACGTTTGTACTTTTGTTAAACAACACCCAGATATTTTTAAAACAAAATTTGAAATGTTTAATGCACGTACGAGAGGGGCACATAATTTGCATGTTCCAAAGGCGTCCTTATCGATATTTAAAAAGAATGCGTATTATTCTGCGATTTTAATTTATAATAAGCTACCCGACTATATTAGATTTTGTATTTTTTTTAGTTTTAAGAGACAACTTAATAATTATTTATTGGACAGATGTTTTTATTCTGTGAAAGAGTATCTTACATCAGATTAAGTGAGCAAGACATAGTGAGTTATTTTTACTGTAGTTTCTTTTTTTACTTACTTATGTAATTTGCCGTTGCTTAAATTGTAATGGGACATGATATGCATATTTATAAGACATGTAATGATTAATTGTAATACTGACTAATTATTTATTATTGTATGTAGCATTTAATTTAACATCATAATTGCAGATTAGCTTAGCTTTAGATAGGACATGTTTTTATTTATTTTAATTCTTATGATTGCAATATAGTTAATAGTATCGACGCCTGTGCATATTTACACGTCGCGCCAGCGGCATAATATGTGAAACTCTTATTATGTAACACCTGCTGTACCATATTTTATGTAAATAAATCATTCATTCATTCATCATTCATTCATTCATTCATTCATTCATTCATTCATTCATTCATTCATTCATTCATTCATTCAAAGCTCCTTAATTAATAAGGTCGTATCTTTGTATGGATTTCATAGTAAGATGCGGTTTTTTTTTCCGTAGCACTGCAGACTGTAGTAACTAAACTAGCCGCTCGAGGGCGCTTTACATCACGCTTCCTTATTTAGTTACTACTCATGATCTCTCCAATTTGTTAAAAATGAATCGGAAGTAAATTTTCCTTGTAAAATATTGTAATTTTGCTGTATATTATACTCGTATATTAATATTATGTAAGTGCCTACCTTCTCGTTCTTGTTTGCAGCACCCAACAGGGTACATAATGTGATACTTAAACTATTTACTAATCATTATGTGCAATAAACGTATTGAGTATTGAGTATATATTTTATAATCGTTCTTAAGGCCAGGCGCGCACCACGATTTTAGTCGCGCGATAATTTTGTCGCATAAATGCAAGATATGGGTTTATATGAGAGTGCGCGCACCACGATTTTCATAAACCCAGAAGTACGCTTATTTCTGCGACAAAATTATCGCGCGACTAAAAAAAAAATCTGAAGAGTAAACTCCAGTCGTGCGTCGGAGCTGACACACACACTTTTTTTTTTATACGTTCATAATGATGAACTTTGAAAGCTGATTCGACTTAAAATTCTATATAATCATTTAACCTGCTCCCAAATTTTCACAATTGGTTGAGAAATGCGGCATGCACGGCTGCCATCCGTCCAGGTTTCCCTGGAGTTGTCCTAGTTTAGGGGCCGCCCGGGGACCGTCCGGGGGGTTTTGAGAAAGTGTCCGTGAAAACGTGGACACTTTTTATGTGAATGAAAAATAAAGCGATTGTTTTTTAATTAAATTTATTTTCGGACACGTCCGGGGAAAAAATGCGAATTACGACAAATGACGGGTTTTCTAAGTCTTTGTTCGGGTTCGGTGAATTTAGAGATGGCAGCCGTAGCTATAAATCCGGACAAACGGACATACTAAATAATTTTGGCCAAGCTGAAACGGAGACTTCTTTTTGTCGTCGCTTCGCTCGCCCGACCGAAAATACAGTTCTATTAATGCTTTTGCGAAGATCAAAACGTGGAAGCGTCTGTAATGATTTTCCTTCATTTTCATATGTAAAATGAAAACTCAAGAGATAAATCGCAAAAGAAGTAGCGTAGCGGGAAAGTCACTAATTAGGCGTGTAAAATTGAACAATTCCTATAGACGCGAGGGTGGGGGGGATCCCCACCATTCGTCCTAATACCCTATGTCACGCGAAACAGCCGCGCGCCGCGCGTTAGTAACAATGCTGAACCAATCATTAACAGGGTTGCCAGACGTACGATAATTTTACCTTCGGGACGATGTACGATACAATATGTACTATCGTACGCAAAAGTACGAGAATTTGCAGGTCGCAGAAACTTGGGTTAAATTCTAGGGTGAAAAACGCACTCACTGGAGTGACCTTCGATGCAGAAACGATGATGAATCAAAACAGTGCGACGCACGCGCGTTGCAAATGTAAAAAAGAGAACTGTATGTGTATGTGACCTCCGTAGACCCTGTCGATGTCGATAGTATACCTCAGATAGTACCACGATTACTTAGTACACCTTTGAATTTATAATACAATATCATAATAACCCCTCTAATGCTTTGTGATCGATTTTGAGTCCTATCTCTATAAGGAAAATAAGTTTGAAGTCGGAATTCTTGGTAGCTGATCGTTCATGAGAAATTTGCCCCTCGCTCTTTACCAGAACTATATTAATTAAATATTCGAAACGCTATTCGGACAATACTAAAGACTGTATTTTAACGTTAAAATGTCTCTTTGAAATCTTACAAGAAAACGTTAATTTCTTTGATATTGAACGTTTATAAGCTATGTTTTTTTTAAACCATTAATACAAAGATCAAAGCTTAAAGAAATATTATCTCTCTTCCACCAGGTAGCTCCTTTTTAAATTTTTCTTTAAGCTTTGATCTTTGTATTAATAGTTTAAAATAAAATTGTGGTGTACCTACATTAAATAAAAAACCGGCCAAGAGCATGTCGGGCCACGCTCAGTGTAGGGTTCCGTAGTTGCTCATCCTTCACAATAAACTGCTGTTTTGAGCCCGAGGTTTAAGTTAGATTTTAAGCTCTATAAAAAGGTCGTAAACGCCCTAGAAACTTTAATCACTTTTTACCTTCTGGAAGTCAACTTACGTCATTTTAATGAAAAAATATGAAATTTGGCGATAACTCAAAAATGGCTCGACCGATTTTGTTCAATATAGTTTTCATTGAAAGTACTAATAAGGTCTCATTTACATGAATTTTTCCGAATTTTTTTGACCCGTGGTTGAAAAGTTAGAGGGGGGGACACTATTTTTTTTGTTTTCGGAGCGAATATTTACAAAACTGCTGACTTTATCAAAAAATAATGTTACAAGACCCCTATTATTTTTACAAGACCTATTCAACGACACTCCACACACCAGTGTTGAAAAGAAAAAAAAATTTCACCCCCACTTTAGGTGTTCGAGAGGTACCCGAAAATAATAAAAATTTTGAATTATTATTATACCGTTCTGTCGGCGTTATACATACACATACTTATACCAAATTTCAGCTTTCTAGTACTAATGATCACGGAGCTAAGCCGCGGACGGACGGACGGACGGACGGACAGACGGACAGACGGACATGGCGAAACTATAAGGGTTCCTAGTTGACTACGGAACCCTAAAAAATGAGACATTACATGTTTCATAAATTTACAGCGCCCTCTCGCTTGCTCGTTCACCGCTGTAAAGTGGTACGGTAAGATGTGAATATTAACGTATTCACATAGAAGTCGTTAAGATGAGAAAACTTTTCAAATAAACAATGCAAAGATCGACACACAAAGCATAGGGAAAAATTCGTCAGGTTTACCTGGAGCTAGGGTAGCGAAGTGGTTAACGCGCTGGACCGGTAATCCAGAGGTACCGGGTTCGATTCCCGGTCTCTTCCACCAGGTAGCTCCTTTTTCAATTTTTCTTTAAGCTTTGATCTTTTTGTATTAATGGATTAGAATAAAATTGTGGTGTACGTGGTGTACCTACCCACTTATATGTTTTTTTTTGTTTTCGGCCAAAAACTCATTTAAATAAAATAATTTAAACGGATTAGATTCATTTGAGATAGCAACTTGTCGAAAACTACTTCGCTTCATGCCTTTAAAAAGATTGGAGGAATTAACTAGTACAACATTTTTTAGTACCTACACAGGTTACTTAGTATTTTACCCCACAGAACCCACATACAATAAATATATTCATCATCATCATCATTTCAGCCAAAGGAAGTCCACTGCTGGACACAGGCCTCCTGAATAGACTTCTATCATGGGCGGGATAGCACCGTCCGCATCCAGCGAGTCCCCGCCCCCGCAACTCTAACCGTCCGACCACCAAGGGAGGGTTCCAAAGGTTTGGTACCTATGAAAGCATAAAATACTGAATACTAAAACCTTGGCTGGAAACCTTGTTAGTCTGACATAATGTAATGAATCAAATGGGGAGTTATAGCAATCCATAACTCCCGCAGGAACTATCTTATGACACAATGGCTCTGGCAACACTGTCTTTTATTTTTCATTAATATGGCGGCGAGTTGTCTCTATTGAGTCTGCTTTAAGTGCAAAGTTGCCTATAACTGTCGTATAACAACTCAATGAAGAGTAATTTAAAAACATGGCGAATGTTCTTAATAATTGTTAAAATATTATGTCAACAATATTTATGATATGTGATGCTTTTCAAGGGGCATTGTGAAATTAAACTATTTTTGGAAGACATTTACAATAAAAATGACTTCCCCGGCGAGTACACACACAATATTTTATAATAAAACCAATATACGATTTTCGTTTACGAAATAGAGTTTCATTAAAAAGAAATAGTAGGAATACTTAAGTGTAGATAATTTTTTATCACAATAAAACAAAACACATCAACCGGCCGATACAACGAAGAGATATTTTTATAAAAAGTACTTATAACTAATAACTAAGAACATTAGTAGTGCGTTATAAACAATATTACTCTAGTAATATACTTATGTCAGATACTAATAAGATTATTTGTGTTTAAAAATGTGTAGTCTCAGAACATTATAGAAGCAATTGCGTTTCTGCAAGTGTATTATAGGGCTTTCTGACATTCTGTGAGTTGATTATAAGAGCATTATAAGCAAATAATGCTCCTATAACTGCGCCCAAATCCCAGGCTTGTAGCAAATTACAAGTATCTTATAAAGTAGTCTTGAAGAATACAATAAGTACTGATTTTGCTAGTTGGGGTAGGTCATCACCGGTAATACGCACTGGTTGAAGACTTTCGTCTTCAAGCACTGAGGTATTTTGGACAAGAAGACACTCCGCAGTTTCCCGAACGCTGCTCCATCCGAGTTGAATTCCAACAATTGATCTCTTTCTCGAAGTTGGACCTGCCAACTGAATTGTTTGCCCCAGATGGTCGTACCTATTCGTCAACATACTTCGAGGACCGAGTTACCAACCATTGCTGCTCACAACCATCATAAATATATTATTAGATATTTACTACCTAGCTACGGATGAGCAAAAGAGGGTTATGATTTTTCTCTTCCTTGCGACAACGAAGTTCAATATTTGAGCGTTTGACGTCGTGGCGTCTGAGACTCGGCTTTCCGTCATCGCGATTTATCCGAGAAACACACTTTATCCAAGTTCACATAATAATACCGCAGTCCTGAATAATTTAAATAGTTCGGTCCTGATCAAATATGTATTAAACATTCCGCAAATAGCTTATAAACGGCCGAGTATGTCTTAACTAATTGAAATAAGCACGTGCGATTGTTTTATTATATTATTTAACTAATTATTAAACTATCCAAGCGGAATATAAAAATATATGAAAAGTATTAATTTAGGTTTAGTTATTAGATAATTAATTTAGGTATATTTATTAGTTTTATTGTTTAATTTATTTTTGTTATTTTGATGTGATATAATAAAACATCCACACAGTCAATTATTATTTTGAACAGGAACTATATACATCATTTATGATAATTATAAGATTTAGCTTCGTTCCTTAGTGTAGTGGTGTAGGTAACACATAATCATGTTTCTAAATATTAAATGTGGGTAAATTAACGGTAAATTTAAATTATAATTTGTGGAGTATAGATATAAATAAACATAGGTAAACACACAAAAAATAGTTTTTAAGACGTTTTATAACTCAAACGATTTATGTAAATCACTCACTGAGAAAACAATAATTGTGCTTAAATCTTTAAAGGAGAGATTGCATGCTACCCAGCATGCAAAAACGGTAGTTAGAATACTTAAGTAGGTACAAAGGCGCTTGGTAATGCTGTGCGTAGAGGCTAGTTAAACCGAGCTAACAATTTTTTTTTTTTACGTGACTTGAACTGTATCAGGCCTACTTAGCCAATTTAGCCCTCACTACCAGTGACTAGATACCCGAGTGATCACTGGGTAACTGGGTAAGTATAGGAATGCGTGGTTGAAATTGCACTCACCGCATGATCGGTAGACGTACTTATTTGGCGACATGCGCATTGCGCAACGGTATTTGTGCATAAACATAATTTAACTTACAACTGGAGTTGACCCCGCTTTGCATACATAACACGAGTAGGCAGCAAGCTGAAAATAAACATCAATTGCCCTGTGATAATTTAAACATAGGTACGTAATCTCCATGCCCAAAAGGGAAACCCAGCGTTGAAAGAGCATACTAATGCAGGGTAAAATCTGCGGACTTTGTTCACGCATCAACTTTGACAGATCCCAAAGATCACATACATACATAATATATATCACTGACATTTTCACGAAATATTTATTTATCCTACCGTATTAGGTAGGTACTCTAATTAAAATATGTTGAATCATGAACCCCTCATTAAAGGAGTAGGTATATTTAGTATAGAAAACGTGGGAAAACGTGGGGTAGTATAGAAGACGTACAAGATTTGAGCTTCAATATCGGCTGAAATCCTATCACTTGTTCCAATAAAAGCTGAATATCTTGGAGACGACTGCTTTTATATCCACTAAACATAGCTAAGAACTTTATTCGGCAGATAAGACGATCGTTTAAAAAACTATCAAATCGATCCATCCGTTTAGGAACTACGATGCCACAGATACAAATGTTAAACTAATCTATTTCGTCGGGGGTTAAAAATGTAATAATTATAAATGTGAAGAATAAGACTATGACAATAACTTCCCGTTATCAGTTACCAATTACCATGCAGAGACTGCAACGTATTTCAAACGAATTATTCAGGCGCTGTAATTTATCTTCCATAAAGTAAACATTGCAAAATTGCTATGAGTAAAGTGTTATAATGGAGAAACCGTCTCATTTCCATCCACTTTGCCGAGGCGTCCCGTTATGTTGAATAGAACAACGCAAACTTGGTTGCAAGTCACACCAAAGTTGCGAGTAGCAAGTTCCCAACAACTTCAGATTGCATCACGAGGACTTATACAGCGTTCAGCTATAACATCTCTTAGGTATTAGCTTTGCCCGGGCTGTCTTAGCATCTCAACGATCCAATTCAGGATATCCTATGGTTATACGTAGGTACCTACGCGAATACCTATTGCAAATTTGCATTTGATTCTTAAGTTTAAGTACCTACCATAAAATAACATTCGTTAATCGTAAAATAACTGCCCACTATAGTAAGACCATATTACGTTCCTGTAAATACTCCAATGTAATAATTGATTGTTAAGTTTATCCGAAACTGCAACCAATAATTCGCATTTGAATTAGTTTTTAAGTATCATCATAACCTCGTCATATATGTCTAACAATTATTACTATTACCATTGCGGATTTCTTTTATTTTCTCAATTTTCTCCCATACTTCTCCTACCCGTGTGAAGTCGGCGATCAGATTGAAGAGTTGAAGGTAATTGGAGCTCCGATTACGCTACAGTTTCCTTATGTACAAATTGAAAACGAAGCTCAATTATCTTAACGAAATTGACGACAGCAAACAGCTTATCTTGGTTAAAAAGAGCTGAAAGCTATGAAAAGACAGAGCTTCTTAAAGACATTTCTAATATTAGAAGATACAAATGGTCACGTGTCGAATTTAAAGATTAAAAGGAATTATTGTCCATTTACTAATGAAATGTATACGAGTACCTAGTAAGTATCCAGGCTTTTTAATGCCGAACGTCCAATGTCAAGACTTAGAACGAGTACGACGCAAAATTACGAAGGTACACAACTGGATTTTATTGTTCTCATATTTCCGATGCCGAAAGATATTAAATTCCTAAAATGTTTCGAAACGGAAATAAAGATATTTTTATCTTAACTGGGTCATCTTATGAAAGTCTTTTAAATTTATGATAACAACTCCGCGAGGAAATGCGTCACGTACCTACTTTATCAACTTTTCTGCCAAATTAATTTTTTATTTATATACCTTAAGCTTCTTAGTATGTACTTGGGTGTACAAATTTGGAAATGGAAATAGCGACGATTGTTGGTCGAACTGTTCAGTTCGCTAACTGCATTCAACACGTACACTGGTGCATCTACAATACTTACCTATCTAACCACATACGTCTTATACTTGATCAGTGGTCTGTTATTATCCATAGTATTAAATTAACATAGTAATGTAATAAATTAACATGCAAATCTGATACGGATTACCGGTGTCGTACGGACGGATTTGCATGCACTGATCAAATTAAGGCTCGGAACTCGTGACTCCGGAACTATGCATTTACTTCGTGCATCGAATTAAGTACTTAGAATAATTCAGTCTGGAATAATGTATGTTGCCCTGATATCAAAAGGCTGCTTGCTCATTGCTAGGAGAAATAAATCACTTAGCTATATTAATTATGAAAGCTAATATAAAATAGCTTAAATTCAGTTAATGGCTTTGTATGACATTTACTGTATACCCTGTGCCAGTTTAACTGTAACTCAGTAAACGACGAAATTATCCCAAAATAAGTTATGGCTCAGTCCAAATAAATCTTTAATGATGAGAAAGAACCAGCTCAGATATATTACTACATCATAGAACAGTGACGATCTTTATATCGAACAATTCAGTGCATAACTCAACGTGTGCATCTAATGGCTCACGCACAGACAACTTAACTCGAATCGTATACAGTGGCTAGTCTTTAACATACGAGTAGTAATGTAATAAATTAACATGCATACGGATTACTAAATATCTTACGGACAGATTTTCATGCACTGATCAAATAAAGGCTCAGAACTCGGAACTTCGCGGCATGCATTTGCTTCGTGCACCGTGCATCGAATTAAGTACTTAGAATCAATGCGGAATAATGGATTTTACCCTCATATCAAAAGGCTGGTAAGTGCTATGAGAAACAATGCACTTAGCGTTATTCTCCATTACAGGTCATTTAAAATGGCTTACATTAGGTTAATGGAAATACGTGAATATATTTCCTGTAACCAATGTCTATTCTATTCTATTCTAACCATAACTCAGTGAACGGGAAATGCAAAATGGGTATATCCCCAATAACTTATGGCAAAGTCCAAACCAATATGAACATTTTCGTATTATTTATCATTATTAGGTATAAATTAAAATTGGACAAGAATAGGGCTTAGGCTCATTATTGGCTGGAATTTATAAGGATATTCATTAAAAAGATGATTAAACAAAAGTTAAAAGTTTGTATCAGCACATTTCATCCTTCTGCGCGAGGGTGAATTTCAGGGCGTTTTAACCGCGCGGTTCTAGTTTCATTAGTGTCACATGCTTTTTACCAAAACGAAAGAGCAAGTCGCAATAAAAGAGTCCTTTTCAGATTCATACAAATTCAACTTTAACCATCATCTATTTTGTCAATATTTGCTGTGACACTAATGAAAAAAAAAAACGCCGTAAAAACGCTTGAAATTCACCCGCGAGCGAAGCCGCAAGGAAATGCTAGTAACATTATTGTGGTATATAGACATTTATAGATTATAAATGTACCCTCGATCCGCCAGCTACCGGTCATTACAGTGACAGACGTCACCGGTGGCGGACGCACTGCAGGTTTACTGAAAGCCCGATTAATGTGTTTATTGAAGTATCCCAATAGGAAACCCTAGTGAACACTACAATGGCGACGAGTATAAAGCAACGGAATAAAAGCGTGAGTTAAATTTGACTTAAAAATCATTGACGTAATTACCGACGTCCTTGACAGTATTTTCTTGGAAAATAAAAAGGGACGACAAGGGCATTGGAAAAGTAGATGCGGTTTCTTTGGGGGTGATAAGACTATTAACACAAGTTTTCGGTTGCTAAATGTAGGATCATTTTATTTTGGGTAGTGTATATTAGTCACGGAATTCATGCTGAGGCCTACCCACGACATGAGGCTGAGGCCTACCCACAAAGCACCACCTTGTGGAAAGTTGCTTAAATAAATAGGAACACAGGCGAAGTGTATTATTTTGAATATTAATTTGTAGTTGTGCACTCAAGGAATATAAATATTTAGCAGTTTAGCGTAATTCTCGAATTGGTCGTGTTACTAATCTTCGACTGCGCAGTGGCGCAGTGGATGACGAATCACAATATAATAATTATGAACAGATTGGGAAAACGATTGGACTGCTAGGCGTCTATTTAATTTATACGACTGTTCATTTGTGCGTGCGTACTTAATTGAATACGCTACTTAATACTGTCCTATGGAGTGGGCTTGATTGTTCTGAATTCCAAAATATATTGACGGGTTAAATATTATAGTGTGATAAGCTTACTTGTCTTCTGTTGAAAATGTTTTTGGAATAATTATCCAGAGTATCTTGTATAGTTGATAAACCGTATGAACATCCAGCTCAAGGGTCATGTATTATTACACATGAACATGACACACATAAGTGCATATGTCACATGTAATCAATTTGGTATAACAAAATCAGTAATTACATACCAGCAGATATTTTAATAGAATTACAGACCAGCGTCTTGTAAGGTATAGAACAACGAAATAATTATAAAGAAGCAAGAGAGCCATATATCTGTGGGAATTTCGTTGTAATGATAAGCTATTTGAGAGTGTTGAGCGATCATTATCATTATATACCTAGACGGATTAAAAGTGATATGGAAGACTTTTATTTGGAAAATCATTTTAAGTTAAATTATAAATGTAGTTATTCAGTAACACCGTAACCAGTATACAAACAGTTTAGTATCTCTTAAGTATTTAATACTTGTGCTAAGACGCAGCACTCTTCTACATGGTAAAGGTATTTGTATTATTGAGGAGTTTATTACTTTTAATTAAAATGTTACTGACTTAGTATACAGTGGAAGTCAATATGATAGGCTATGACTGGATTGTTATAGAAAATAGGTGTATCTATAAGGAAGGTCAATATGATAGACCAAGTTGAATTTAAAAGTGATATGGAAGACTTTTAAGTTGAAGGTCAATATGATAGACTATGACTGTATGGTTACGGAAAACGGAAGGCTTTATGAGAGGTCAATTTGATAGACCATGCTGAATTGCCAATATAATAGGCTAAGGCCGTATGAGAGGTCAATTTGATAGACCATGCTGAATTGCCAATAAAATAGGCTAAGGCCGTATGAGAGGTCAATTTGATAGACCATGCTGGATTGCCAATATGATAGGCTAAGGCCGTATGAGAGGTCAATTTGATAGACCATGCTGGATTGCCAATATGATAGGCTAAGGCCGTATGAGAGGTCAATTTGATAGACCATGCTGGATTGCCAATATGATAGGCTAAGGCCGTATGAGAGGTCAATTTGATAGACCATGCTGGATTGCCAATATGATAGGCTAAAACTGTATGAGAGGTCAATTTGATAGACCACGCTGGATTGCCAATATGATAGGCTAAGAGGATTGTATTAGTAAGCGAAATGCATTTGAAAAGTCTATTTAATAGACCACGGGAACCAAAGTATTCGTAAGAAAGATATCGTAAGGCTTAAAGGCGAAGCAAATATAATTGTATGGAAGGTAAATTTGATAGACCATAGAAATATTATAAGCGGTATGTAAAGTGCCGCGTTCGTGCTGGAAGCTCAATTTCAAATACCATATTATTAAATTTGAATACTATATGTATTAAAGCTTCTTTTGAATTGGGAAATATAATAGTAGTTATGAGACTTGAAATTCGAATTTGTAATGAATCTGAATCTAAAGTCTCAAAGCGTTCATAAACTGGAGTATGTGTTTTTGAGACTTCCATTAAAATTTGAAAATTGATGGCTTCGACGCGTCGATTAAATTGAAATATGCTGTGCTTTAAAACTTTCATTCAATTGAAAACGGCTGTTGTTTTAAGACTTTCATTAAATTGGAATATCTGAGGTATCAGAGGGTCCGTAACATGGGAATATGACTTGGTTTTGACTCCCATTCAATTGGGATACTAGAGATCTGAAAGCCTCCAGTGAATTGGAATTAATTGACAACCTTCATTGAATTAACAATAGTTTGGTACTTCAAATGAATGCCTGGATAAAACTATAATTGTTTAAGAACAATTTTAAATTGACAAAAGTTTGGCATTTAAAATTAATGCCTATATTAGGTTCGGATTGCTTAGCAATAACCTACATTATATTGACAAAAGTTAGTATTTAGAATAAGAACTTACATTAAGTTCGAATCGTTTGACAACGTTAATTAAATTGACAATAGTCCAGTTTTTCAAAAGAATGCCTATACCTATAACGTTGGAATTGTTTAACAACCTCCATTATAATGACAATAGTTTAGTATTTAGAATAAGAGCTTCCATTAAGTTTGAATCGTCTGAAAACATTAATTATATTGACAATAGTCCGGTATTTCAAACGAATGCCTCCATTAAATATAAATTGTTTATCAACCTTCAATTGAGAATGGTGGGTATTACAGATGAATGCCGGAATTAAATTGGAATTGGCATATCACTGTGATTTAAAACCTCGATCCAATTAGAAATGTTGCGGTTTCAAGATCTCAATTCAATTGGACTATAATTGCAATTTAGTTTAATATTTCAAATAAGTGCCTTCATTAAATAGGAATCGTTAGACAACATTAATTAAATTGTCAATAGTCCTACATTTCAAATTAATGGCTCCATTAAATTGGAATCGGTTATCAACCTTACATTGAGAATGGTCTGGTATTCTAAAGGAGTGCCGCAATTAAATTGGAATTTGTTTATCTGTGATTTAAAATCTAGATCCAATACGGAAAGACGCGGTTTCAACATCTCAATTCAATTGGACTTTAGTTGCAATTTCGAACATTTATTTGGATTCTCATATTCCTTTGAATGGTATATGGGAATTTCAGATGACAAATTATAAAAGATGGCCTTAGTAAGAATATTGAACGAGAGTACCCGATGACGTGTCAAGCAAGTTAGCTACTTTCAGTTTCAGTTTCATTTTAAATAATTGAAGATGGTAAAAGGGGGAAAAGAGCATCAAGCAATAGTCCTTAAGCGCTTGACAAGATGGTTGTTGTGAAATAATTATACAGATAAGGCTACACCTTTGTCACAATTCTTAAATTTATTGGAATCAAGTGTATACCTTTGTTTTTATAATTCATTTATTTTTCAAATAAGTTACACAATATTACAGTAATAAAACCTACATGCTTTGAAACTACAAAACTACATGCAGACCAAACTTAAAACTAGTTAAATTTAATTAAATAAGCGCCTTAATGGCTTAAGCGACGTAACGGCGTGGCTCCGTTGCGTTGTTTGACCCGCACCTCTGGCATAACTGTCATATTCATATGCGACTATTTCTCGCGCGATATATTTGCCTGTCTCTTGCTGTGCAGTAATGTGAGAGAGTGACGGTTAACGCTGTGTCGCGCGACAAGAGTCGCGAAGCATAGTTGTGCTAGACAGGCTGGCGTAGGATTAGACAGATAGTAGCAGCCTGTAGCGGCTGGGACACGCGTAGCTCAAACGAGCTGAATTGCACGTAGTGACAGGTCTGAAATGGTACACCTTCATGTCCTTGTTGGACACGGTGCAATCCCAAGAACTGAAATAACCGGCTCGCCTATGCCACATAGCCTTGCGGGGCACCATGCGCGCCTTGCCCTTCCTTTCCGCCAGTGTGACTCCCTCCCTATCCACGTTGGTATGGGAGAACTCTTCCTAATCGCGAACCCGTACGGGGACCGCCGGACCGGTTAGCTGCGACAGACTGTCCGGCGACTACACAGCATATTGCACGCAGACGCGACTTCGATACAGTATCCTTTGTGCATCCTCTATACCGTTATGTATGAAACAAGGTTCAGGGCAAGTTTATATTGCAGAACTAGTTCTAAAGGATTGTGTGTAAAACGAATTAAATTTTAAATTTGACTTGAATTCAGAATATTATTTTCAAGTATGTTCTCAGGAATGTTGTTTCAAGTCACTAATGTCGAGAACTATCATTGGTTTATCTCTATCCGTGAGATCCTGTAATTGGCTTCCCTGCTTTCTATTATATTTAAGTTTACTCAAAATTGTTAAAGCTGTTGGTTCTCCTAAATAAATAAAAAAAAATAAAAAAAAATAAAAATTTAGAATTATACATACTAACGGCACTTTACGATAAGGAAAGTAAGCTCGGAAAAGCATTCATTAAAATCTTTGAACTAATTTATATCTTTTGCTGACAGGCTTGATAGAAATAATGAAAAGGCAATCTGTGAGTTTTATTGAGGCGCTTCTTTCTCACAAGAAGCCATTGTAAATTTTCAAATATAAGTAGCTTTCTAACAAGCACATGAGTAAATACTTAATAAATATCTTAGAAACATTTTGTATGAGATGGGAAAAATATAAATTGACTAAACAGTAAATAAAAGTAACAAAAAAATTGAAATAAGTATTAAAAATAAACGCAAAAAAAAAAGTTGTCAACGGGATATGGAGGGTGGCATAGAAGTTTCCATTGGATATAGGAAAATAGTGGGTATGATTAAAATAAATAAGTATAGAAGACCAAATTGTTCATGTTGACTAATTGTATTAACTTAGGTAAATAGAGGATTATAAAATCATAATACAAAACAGCTTTGGTTGTTATCGAGACGTCGTAATCGACATAGTGTAAAGAGCGTTGTGTTGTTGGTCCTCGAGATCTTTGAGCGAGCATTTTGTGTGTTGGTGCTTGTCATAGCTGTCTGGTGTAGGGCGCCTGGAAGTGGTCCCTAAACAGAATTAGTTGGCACTTGGGCGAGGCAGTGAGTAAGTCTACTAAAGGCTTGTAATACTTGTAACTACCTAATTCCAAGCAATTCCTAATTGGTAAAAAAGGGAGAGATGTGGTATATAGACATTTATAGATTATAAATGTACCCTCGATCCGCCAGCTACCGGTCATTACAGTGACAGACGTCACCGGTGGCGGACGCACTGCAGGTTTACTGAAAGCCCGATTAATGTGTTTATTGAAGTATCCCAATAGGAAACCCTAGTGAACACTACAATTATAAATGCGACCATGTCTTTGATGGTTGGGTGGTTGCTGGGTCTGTCCATACCACACACACAAATCGAGGTCATGGTCATACTAGGTAGAGCACCGCTAGCCCGGCTTGGATACAGGCGCACGCTCTGCTGCCGCTCAATCTCATTAAGGTGGCCAGGCAGCTTCCGGCAGTTTGCTGACAATTAACTCAAAATGTTACGGCCTATATTATAGTTAGGTAAACTGCAGATTTGGATCGCCGTGTCCCTTTTATCATGTGATCAGTTTTTATGCCCTTTAATGCTATGAAGTAATCAAATAACAACCCAACAAACACAATTTTGCTCTCATATATTAAGTACAAGTGTAGATTCGCACATCAGTGCGTAAGTAAGTCAGTTCGGCCAAAATTTACCATTTTTACGACATTTTTGTAATCCGACTTGGAATGTGGTAAGCGAACGTGGTTTAATGAGAGTTCATTAACAAAAAAACAGTATGTAGGTAAGTAACTACTCACTACCCATCACGCACCAGTTGGACTCATCCATGCTAATGGCGTATGATACCAGAGTAAATGCATGCACGCTCTGCTGCCGCCAAATCCTGTTAAGTGGCCCGGCAGGTGCCGGCAGTTTACGGACTATTAGCTCAAAATACAAAATCATTTTCAAAGACATTGCTTTATTACCTAAGCACGTATAGAAACTTGGTGATCTAACGGTAAACTGACATTAATAGCTTAATCTTATCTTGCTTGATGAGGCTTATTTGATTTCGATGTTTAATATTGAATCAAAGTGTCGAAGGGAGCAATTAGTTAAGTAAACACAGAGATTGATGATGTAATTAGTAGTACGTAAGATCACCTCTACGCGTAAAAGCCCCGCAGCAATTGTTTTTAGGCAACAAAGCGGGCAGGTGGGTGAAGGTAGGGGCTAACTTCAGAGACGCGGACTTGAAGAGGGAGGTTGAAACATAGGTATCGCTCGCTTCACTTACAGATAGGAAAATCACGTGATGTGACGGCTTGTTAGAGTCCCAAATTTATGATATTTAAATAAATTATATAATACCTACGTTTATAATATGTAGACGTTTAGGATTAGTATTCAGAAAAGCTTTCTTAGTAGATACCTTTATCTTTGAAACATCTATCTCAGATTTCATCCTTCCACTTTAAAGGCTCAGGCAGAGTCTCATAGGCCAGTCTTAGAAATATTTTATATAGCGTATTTATAGATTACTTATAAGCTATCGAACGAAAGTCGTTAAGCAGCTGAGCACTGAGATTGTTGAACGTTTAAATCGCAGAATAAGATGTGTATTCAGGTGTGAAACGAGATACGAGGCGCGGTTCGCTCGGCCGAGAAATAACCCAGATGAGACGAGATGTTAACTTATCCGCTGTATACGCCTACCTATAGATATTTGTACTTACTAAGTATTATACATTTTGTACCTGTTGGATAGAAGAGGAATATAATATATTATAGGGCGGGTCACGTTTGTATGGGAAAAAAATTAATACTTTTATTTCTTTAGGCATAGCAAAAAAAATGTAACTCATAATAATATAAACTAAATACCAAAATTGCATTGTAATTGATGTTGATCTTTTGCATCCGGATCTATTTTTAAGTTAGTATAGAAATGCCCATATTAGATGAGCGTTATGAAGTCTGTTTTTATTATTTTAAATTTGGCCCAATATTTTAATGTATTTTTATTCTGAGTATAATAAGTAGGGCATCACAAACGAAATACAATAAAAAAAATATACAAGGCCACTTTTTTTTTAGTGCTCCATACATTTGGAACTTTTTTCTGGAGTAATCCGGAGGCAATAAAACGGAAATATAAAAATAAATAAAAATATGTATCCATTAATGGCACTAAATGGCACCTTTTTCAACTGTGCCCGTTAGAAAAAAAAATAAAAAATGACCCACCCTAATATAATATGAATCGATATCTGAATCACAGATGAATAATATATCTGAATATAGGTACTTTGTCTCATTTCTGGTCTCTTTTTAAATGTAGTAGTATTAAATAATAGAAATAAGCAATATCGCTTTATAACTAATAAGTCTTTGTAACATATAATGACGAAAACAACAAATATCGCTCTTCTGGCTACCTAAATGTATGTCTATATAAATACATACTTTATATTATTATTATCATAGCTAAGACTAATCATCGCAAAACAAAAATTAAGAGAAAAATTAATGGAAATACTAACAAACTTTTGGCAAATTTTGGCTTACGTTTATAAACATAATTTATATTTCCAAATACAACCCAAAATTGGTGAATAGTTTTCGAGTACCTATTTCCATTATATTTTTTCATAATTCTTGTATTGCGATGATTAGTCGGAGCTATGATTATTATTTCTCCCCATCCCTCCTCATCGAACAGGTTTTAAGTCCAACTCGTTTTCCATCCAAGTAAACTCCTATGGAATCCCTTTCCTCTCAAAATCAAGCCCCCAAAAAGTTCACTTTCAATAAATCTTTGCATGACCTATTTTACTAGCAGAATGTAGAACTGTTTGCATACCTATTCAAGTTAGTTGCACCGGCCACGATTAATCTTCCCATTGGCATTAAGTTCACCATTTGTATGGTTTGTTTTTCATTTATTTATTTATTTATTGATACAAAATCCACAGCAGCACCCACATCACATCCACATTTGTGCTGTGGATTTTGTATCAAAGAAGATTTAAAAAAAAAACGGAGCTACCGGAACGCTTGAAGAAACGCCGTTTCATAATCAATGTACCTTTTCAGCTTAGTTCCATTCTAGTAGTGGCCATTAAAGTTCTCGCTGGACTTACTTATTCCTCAGGCACTTTAAACGTGTTCGAGCGGAGTTTGCGAGGAGCCTGTAACTAAGACTCGCAGACGAGACGGATTAAACCGGCTAGCTTGATTTGTACTATTGTCTGCGGACTTGGCCTGCGCTGGGAGCTGACCTAAATAATGCGTTTTAAATTTATTGTCATGATTAACATATCAGCCAAAAATGTTCTTTACAAGGCATCTCTCTTTCAGTAAAGTTTCGAATAAATACTGTTGAAAGAATCAATTTTAAGTGCGATCAGAAAAGGAAAGAGGTGCCGTGCATTCTGTCATATAGGGTATGGTTATAATTCCAATTTTCATCAGACGTAAGTACTGGAGAGATAGTATACTATAGAAGATATACCAAAGATTTCCTTATGGATTACCCTTTCCTTTTGAATTTAAACCAGATCGGTGCACCTTGTCTGTTGGCACTCTACCTGTCAATATTATCATTGTACAGTTCTGTGTATCTGAGTAGATATGTTAAATTGTGATTTAGCTTGTTAAACGTATGGAGTTTCAAAGGCATTCAAATCAACCGCCTCCCGTGCTAGCAAACTCGTTCAAACGGCAATCAGCCCGACTTAAGTCCATTTAATTAGTTTAAACTTGGCGACAAACATCGGTTCTAGCCGTATAATATTGCGCAATTAATCATAATTCAAAGATTATAAAAGAAAGAAAGATAAGTATAGGAAATAATTATATCCTTAAAATTACTAAGGTATACTGGGAACTTTTAGAAATCAAAAATCTCTGTTAGTCTTTGTTCCATATTTTAAACAGATTTACTTTATATATTATCGCTGGAAAGCAATATTGCTGTAAGTTGGTAGTGCACTACCGTCGAATATAGCTTAATTTTCAATTTTTATTAAAAAAATAAATTGCGTTGGACTATGTCTCGTGCATCTACGGCGATTTTCACTACTTATTTGAACTTTGACGTTGTAACCCACAAAACATCCGGGGTTTATGTCGCTACAGGACTTACAGCAATATAATAGTACATTACGTAACAAGGGTGGTAAACGAGGAATTACAAACGAGTGTCTATTAGAAGCCCGAAGCCGAAGGCGAGGGCTTTAATGACACGAGTTAGGAATTCCTTTACCACCAGACTCATGTACGACGTTTTTCATCACACTTTGGAGGAAATAAAACAAAAGTAGTAGTAGTCAATACCAAAACTACTTACCGCCGTAGGGCGTTATATACGAATTACCGCCCTAGGGCGGTATATACGATGTACCGCCCGGTTTTCTAGCATGTAATCACTTAAAGTGTGATAAAAATTACTTACTGCCCTAGGGCGTAATTTACGACTTACCTACCGCCCGCTTTTCTAGCATGTAAGCCCTTGTTTACGAGCAAAGTGTGATGAAAAGTTACTTTTCTTCGCTCTGACACCACTTCAGTGTTTTTGCTTTCCAAATTTTTCAAGATATGTTAGTAACGCTATTTTTTAGCGTGTCCTTACTATTACTTCTGTGGATTACGATCAAAATAATCATTCATAATTATAATAAATTATTTACCTCCACTCTGGAAGAAGTCTTCAGGTCCCTAGACGTTGTTTGGCGCTAGAAGGGGATAGTCGGGGGCGATAGTTTCGCCGACGACATTCTTCAACAGCAATAGAACTAGCAGATGCTTCAAGATTTAAGTATAACGAGCCTTCAAGGTGGAGTCCAAATGAATTGCATAAAGACTCAAATTATGACCAAAACGTAGTAACTATGCACAAAACGCAGGGTCGAGGTAGATGAGCAGTCTATGCATTACGTCGACGAGTATATTTACTTGGGCCAGATAGAAAGACAAGATAAGGAAATCGAAAGACGAGTCGCAAACAGTTGGAAGAACATTAAGCGCAAACTTGTCGATATGTGCATTCCGCCTAGATCCTAACCTACGTTGCCCAGATATGGTCACTCACGAGAGTCGTAAGTCCAAGTTGAAGGTTTGCCAAAGCGCAATGGAGCGCAGTATCTTAGGTGTTAAAAGGATAGATCACGCCCGGAACACTAAACTGCGCTCCAAGACACAATTTTTAGTTCAAAAAAAGGTGATATAAAATTGTTATCAGAATCCTCATAATTCAACAAAACAATAATTGTATGTCAACCAATAAATACTAAACGCACTTTTTCACGGTCATAATTCACAGTACACATATTTCTAGTAAGAACCCATATTATTATTTCAAGTTTCAACCACCATTCCCAATATGACTATAAGTAATAACAAGAGTAGATACTCAAGTTACAATATAGCGCTAACTACGATAAACTCAGCGCGACCGATTCAACGAAATACTTACCCAGTTGTGAAATCTACAACCGTTACGTAAGTATTTTCCAAATCAAAAAGGTCGCTCCAGCAATGTGCCGTTTCATTTTACGTCATTTATCATGGCCTGCGAAAATTAATAACACGCGGGACAATGTGTTCACTCGCTGTGCGTACAACGGAACGCCTCGTCATGCAATAAATAATGCGGAACGCTCCTCGACAAAACGGCCGATGCTTTGACAAAATGGCGAATCGTGTGACGCATGAATTAAAAGAACTCCTCGTTTTAATGTAGGTACCTAGTCGATTTATCCGGGCATGTTTGTAAGATCCGAGGCTTAATGACCCGATTTATTTTAATGGCGCTGTCTCTACAAAAATCTGCTAAAGGAATTTGAATGCCTAAGTACATACCTACATCTAGCCCGGATGTAAATCTTAAAATAACATTGTTTTAAGGGCGAGCAATGATTAAGAAATACCTATATATATTTACATAAATGTATTGTCTATCAAAATACACGTACAAAAATCGATACAAAGCAAATTGATACAAAAGAATAATTATAGCCAACGTATCGTATAGGTAGTAGTCTTAGTTTGCAATTACATGATTAGTTTCACTTGGGCTCTGCCGAGGACGTCGCACCTCCATTAGATTTGGCCAAATCTAATTTCAATTTATTATTTTCGGCGACCAATGCCTCCACTTTTTGTTCATATTTCGATCGGAGTTCCTGTCAAAGAGAATAAATCAACTATTAAATTGCAGCACATTTATCATCGTGAAGGCAGACCATTAAAATTAAAAACGTGAACCAAGAGTCGTTCGCCGTAAAAATCAAATATTTCCGAAGCTATAAATATCTCGATGTTACGAAAAAAGAGGCTTATATTACAGTCACCTACATTAACCTATTGGCCGCCAAGCGGTCTAGCAATTTACCGTGCCACTGACGCCAGAGTAAAAAAAAAAAGATGTGCTCCAAAATCAACAGGGATTGAAAACTACTTATAGCGGTTAGAATTACAAAGTTTTTGATCAATGAAATTTGGACGGCTGTGGCCGACGTGGCGTCGGGGGCACGTTTTTTTGTTGACGGCCACAGCCGACTGTGGCGCTCAAAAGGTTAACGAGCCCGGTCGTATTTCGAATTAAATAGGTAGTAATGCAATGCCTTCGTATCTTTTATATCCACAGCTACTTCTTCATTTAGTTAGTTTTAATTACATAAATGTTGCAATTATTGCATACGCGTATAAATTTGGCTTTTTCCATTCAGATAAAAAGCAAAGCAAACGCGGCTGAACAGTTATGAGTTTTCTTTAAGTCAAAACACCATTATTCTCACATTAGCATTAGCGCAGTTTCCCGTAATATATTTCTATATCCAGGATAAGTTACAGAAGATACATTCACATTCACCATTAAAAGCTGTCTCAATAACTTATAACTACACCCCGTTATCTACTGCTCAGTTTGGGGGCAAATAGTGATGTTGCTTCACATTATTAGTCGATTCATATTTATCTATAAAAGGTTGTTTGTCAAAATAAAATTCTTATTTTGTGAATGCTCTAGACAGCGTCAGACGACTTATTAGCTACTAGGTGCCTATAGTGTTGTATAAACAGTTTAAGTTCAAGGGTTAAAAATTAGTAGCAGGTGTAGTAGTAGTAGTCCGTAAGCCCGCTCCAAGATTGCCTACGTAATATGACATCCCGATAAAATGCATGGCACACGGTCGACAAAGTTGTGCTGAGCGAGAATCAAACGATTATCGCACAGAAAATTGGCCGGAAGTTTGAGAAAATCCTTCACTTCCGGTCAAAATTTTAGGGGTGTACTTACGTCATGTGACATCATTACGTGACAGATGGCATCATGTAGCCCTTTAATCGTAGAGAGTGTGAACATAAGTCTGCCAGTTCTAAAATGGCCGGAAGTGCTTGGCAGACGGGGTCAAAGATGGTCATCGGGTACGTTTTCCTACGTTTTGTGGTATCTTGACGAAATTGATTATAAATGTTTTAAAGTAATAGTGTCTCTAAAAATAAATAAGTCTGCCAAGACATATCTGGCCGGAAGTCCTTCAAAAGTGATTTTTTGGGGTTCCGTAGTCAAACTAGGAACCCTTATAGATTTGCCATGTCCGACGTCCGTCGGTTCGTCTCTCCGTCCGCGGCTTAGTGCTAAGTGTCCATGTACTAGAAAGCTAAAATTTGGTATGAGTATGTGTATGTACGAGTATCACGACGACAAAACGGTAAAATAAAAACTAAAAAAAAATTTTTTTCGAGCAAGTAAGTACCTCTTGTATGTTTCTCGTACACCTAAAGTGGGGATGAATTTATTTTTCTTTCCAACACTAGTGTGCGGGGTGGCGTTGAATAGGTATTTTGAAGATAATAGGGGTCTCCAAACATTATTTTTTCATAAAGTCGGTAGTTTTGTAAATATTCGCTCCGAAAATCCAAAAATTAGCGTCTCCTACCCCCTCTAACTTTTTAACATTGAGTCAAAAGAAATATAGAAAAATTCATGAAAATATGACCGAGAAGTAATTTCAATCAAAACTATATTAAAAAAAAATGGTTGAGTCGTTTTTGAGTTATCGCAAAATTTCATAATATTCTTTAAAATGAAGTTAGTGCCGCGCGGTGTCCTTATACTTCGAACATTACACATATTAGTTAAGTGCCATACTGCATTAAAACATTCCGCTCAATCTGGCGCGTATAATCGACAACTTCCAGAAGGTAATAAGTAATTACAGTTACTATAGCGTTTACGACCTTTTTATAGAACTTGAAATCTTTCTCGTAATTTAAACCTCGGGATTTAAGCCCGTCTATTGTGAAGGATGGGTCCCTATTAAATGGCAGTATTTGCAAAGTAGTGCACGACCAAGTTCTAGGGGAACCAATTCGCATATTCTGGCCGAAAACTATCAGCAACGAAGAGCTTTGGAATCGATGCCACCAAATCCCGATCAAGCGAGAAATCGCTCAACGGGAGTGGAAGTGGATAGGGCACACCCTCCGAAGACCAGAGTACGACATCGACAAGGTTGCGTTTACGTGGAGGGGGCGCGGGAGCAGACGACAGGGCCGACCGGCGCACACGTGGCAGCGCAACGTCGACGCCGAGCTGCGGGCAGCCGGGCTGAGTTGGAGTGACGCGGAGCGCGAGGCACAGGACAGGAGCGGATGGCGACGTCTCACGAAGGCCGAGGTACCACTGGGGTACGATAGGACAGTAACAACATTGTGAAGGATGGGCTAGTACGGACCCTACACTGAGCGTGGCCCGACAACCTATTCAACGCCACCCCACAAACTAATGTTGGAAAGAAAAATAAATTCACCCCCGTTTTAGGTGTACGAGAAACATACAAGAGGTACCTTTTTTTTTATAGCCTTATTGGTGTGTCCCACTGCTGGGCAAAGGCTGTGGAAATCTAAGGGAGAGCCCTTAGATTTCCACAGGTCCCTGTTTGATGTCTCGTCCGACCAGTTGCTAAGGAATGCGTCCAAGTCATCCCGCCATCTCCGTCTCGGCCTGCCCCGTCTGCGTCGCCGATCTTGAGGCACCCACTTAGTTGTAATTTCGTCAAGATACCACAAAACGTAGGAAAACGTACCCGATGACCATCTTTGACCCCGTCTGCCAAGCACTTCCGGCCATTTTAGAACTGGCAGACTTATGTTTACACTCTCTACGATTAAAGGGCCACATGATGCCATCTGTCACGTAATGATGTCACATGACGTAAGTACACCCCTAAAATTTTGACCGGAAGTGAAGGATTTTCTCAAACTTCCGGCCAATTTTCTGTGCGATAATCGTTTGATTCTCGCTCAGCACAACTTTGTCGACCGTGTGCCATGCATTTTATCGGGATGTCATATTACGTAGGCAATCTTGGAGCGGGCTTACGGACTATAGCACTTTATTGTACATAAAACGAGTTACAACACAGTTGATACAGAAACAATGTACAAAGGCGGGCTTATCCCTATAAGGGATCTCTTCCACCACTTCACAGAGATTACTTCTTTTTCAGGGGAATATTAGTTAAAAATAATTTACAGGTACACGATCAAGTCCCGTTTCCTAGTAACAAAGAGCAGTAAGTTTCTTTAATTTTGTAAAGAAATAAGAAGTATTTTTCTTTAAAGTTATAAAACCTTTTTCGTGTCTAATATCGTGTCTGCTAATATTTTTCAAATCTACTTCTTTCATTTCAACAGATAATTTTGACAATCATTCATATTTACCTACGGTGAGAAAGCATGGCGAATCTTGTATTTGATATTGATGAGGGGTTCCCTTTTTCTTGCATAATATCGATTCTCCGAAATACATTTCGCATAGCAGCTATCACCGAAACATTTTTAGCCGAATGATTCTTTTGTATAATCATATATGTATCATAATTGTCAGTTAGCATACTATGAATTTCGCATAATTTTAAATGGCAGAACATTAGTATCACCGCCTTTTATTTCACATAATTTTATATGGCAGAACATTAATATCGCCGAATTTATTATGGCATAAAGACATAGTTTACGGAACAGACGAGTGCTAGGAAACTAGTTTAGGTTTTAGGTTAGATTAGGCGATTATTAACTAAACTGATACCAGTAAAATGGGTTAGGTTAGGCTAGAACTGCGACCACAACAGAACCAAACTGTTGCCAGTAAAGTGGGTTAGGTTAAAACCGAACTTAATGGGTTAGGTTAGAACTGCGACCACAACAGAACCGAACTGCTGCCAGTAAAGTAGGTTAGGTTAAAACCGAAGTTAATGGGTTAGGTTAGGTTAAAACCGAAGTTAATGGGTTAGGTTAGGTTAGAACTGTGACCACAACAGAACCGAACTGCTGCCAGTAAAGTAGGTTAGATTAGAACCGAACTTAATGGGTTAGGTTAGGTGGTTAGTACTGCGACCATAACAGAATCGAACTATAAATATTATGAGATATAAACTTCTTCGAAATAACTATTCGGACATGTAAATATTATGCTTACTCATATTCTGTCATATGAATGTTCTAATATAAAAAAAATATGTGAAATCACAATATAAGAAAAAAAATATGCAAAATAAAATTCGGAAAAATGATGTTTCTGTCGAAGGTTGTTATACAAAATGAATTTATGAGTAAGTATCAATTTTATGCAACATATTAGTGAACCATTGATGAGTATCGTCAATATTGCAGGGAAATGAACGCAAAAATTTAAATAATGAGAATTCGTCGTGGAGATGGTATGCTTTAAATCTGTAAATATTATAAATCACTTGTTAGAAAATAAGGAAGTTGAAATGGATAACCGCGTTGTAAACAAAAGTTGCATAGAGCATTACAAAAAACTACAGTTTTTGCCAGTTACATCTGTCGAGGTCGAAAAATCATTTTCTTTTTTGAAATGGATTTTCACAAGCAGGCGACGAAGTTTGACGTCATTCAATATGGAAAAAATATTGTTAATTTATTATGAAACGTATAATAAATAATAAATAAATAAAAGTTTTTTATTTCATAACAATTTAAAAAAAAACACTATAGCAGAGGTCTGTTAAGTATGAATCAGATCTATTTATATGTTATTAAGTGAGTAAATCAAATTAATTTTTTATCGATATTGATTATCGCGACTGCCCCGTCACTTGCCCCCAAACTGAGCAGTAGATAACGGGGTGTACTTATAACCTATGTATAAATAATGATAACCTGCTTCTACTGTGCGCCGTTTTCGCATCTATTTGAAGTTTTATCACTGCGAGTCATTCTATTGGAAAACTCTGCGAATATGCAGAGTAATTTCCTGGCACGTTTCTTTCTACCACGAAAGGAAATATTGGGCCAACGTCATCGCTATCCGAATTGGATTGCTTCGTTGAATTGTATTCTGGTTAAGTGGGAAAGAGATCTAACTTTAAGATTAGCTTATAGGTTTACTTTTTTATTTTTACTAAGCTATGTAGTCATTTATCTACTATCAGTTATGGCAGTGGCAACAGTATACCTACATTGGTGGGTGGAACCTAGAGTTAATAAATTGATACGAGGCCAAAAATGTATACGTAGTTTTTGGGTTAACGATTTTATACAACTACTCGTACCTAAAGTTGAGTCAGTATGTGCACCCCATGCCCGTTAGAAGTAAAAATATCTCAATCGTAGTATTGTCTGCCTTTATTCAGTAGTATGCATGCATTCTACAGAATGTATGTCCCACATCGCATGTAATATATTGCAATAACTTTAATAAATGTTTTGGGTGGTACAGATTAGTAAACGTCCGGTTGCTCTCCCCTGATACCGTTAGAGTGATGAATGTGATACAACGAGACCTAATCGCCGTCAAATGGTGAATGGCCCAAATGGAAAGAAAAAAGAAAAAGCCTGCCTTCTCTTGTGAAATTCTCTTTGCATACATGTATGTAATAGGCACTAAATAGTATAGCGGCGGAACACTTTAAAGGTCGATTTTAAAAGTATGTACCTTAAAGATCTTGAGCTGAGTCTCGTACTCCTTTTTTAGGTCATCGTTAATGTTGGAGCTGGTCTGTGCTCGCTCCATCACCAGTCCGTATCGCTCTTTCTCCGCCTTGTAGCGTGCATCCATAGTTTGAAGCTGATCCTGCAATAGTTTTTTTATGTGTTATGTCTCGCCAAATTTTCTTCATTTAACCCTTTGAACGCCATGAATACCTGAATCGTGTCGTGTGCTGTCGTGCCTACCACGCCACCATATAAGCGTTAATAAGATTAATATAAAAATAAAACAACTCTTTCCTTTCAAATAACTCAAATAAGATTTAATTTCACTCTCTTGTGATATAGCGTTTGGCGTGTGAGTGACACTTCTGTATTTGACGTAAAGCGTTCAAAGGATTAATGCGGTCATGATGGAAACGTGTGCCCTACAATGCTGCTGATGCGAGCGGAGCAGAATCAATAATACGGCCGTTCTTGGAAGAAATTACATGTTCGCTATGTCCAGCTGAAGACGTGGGCTAATTTAAATAATGTAGCTACCAGGTGGCATCAAGTTACAGGGAACGTATATTGAAATCTTCAGTCAAAATCTATAAATAAAAATATCCTTTTAAGAACAGATGTTTTGTATCACATGACATAAACTCATTACAATCAAGTGACATCTGGTGATCCCGTGGTCAAAGCGGGCTTCTCAATATTATCGTCTGCTGAACCTCAATGAACAATCACCAATGATTACGATTTAGACCATAAGTTTCATCAAACTACGATTTCTACCTACCTCCATAGCCTTAACTTCAGAGTTTCTGATCTCCAGCAAGTCCTTAGTGATCATGTTGATATCCTTGAGAGACTGCACCTGCGTGGTCAGAGCTTCTATCTGCAGCTCTTGGTTCTTCACTATCTTCGTCTTATCGAAGATCATGCCACGAGCCTTGCTGAGAAGCTGTAATATGAAAAAATATATAGTAGAAGAGGTTTTAATAAAACAACTTGATCTTCAAATAGCTTAAATTAACATCATTAATTAATCTTCACAGTTCAATGCGGAATATCTAGATGTTTTTTCTAATCTTGAATTTTTGTTTATAGGTAGGAATAACCACCGGCGTCCTATCGTTTGACCAAAAAACGTTTGACAAATGATCACTTGACCAAACAACGTTTCACCAAAAAAACGTTTCACCAATTGATCATTTTACAAAAAGTCATTTTACAAATGATTCACTTCACCAAATGATCAGATGTTAAATTTTCATTTTACAAATAATCATTTGACCAAATGATCATTTAGCAACTGAGTCATTTGACCAAACTTGAGGTGAATCAATTTCAGAGCAGATCCGACCCGGCCGGGTTAGGTTAGGTTAGTTTTTTTTTTATATCCATAAAACGTCTTATCTTATCTTACCTTATTTACGTTATAAAACGTAAATAAGGTAAGATAAGATAAGATAAGACAAGACATGAAATAACATTTTGTAAAATGATATTTTGTCAAGTGTAGTGTTTGTAAAATGATCATTTGTAAAGTGACTTTTTGTAATATGATACTTGTCAAATGACTCGTTTGCCTAATGAATATTTGGTGAAACGTTGTTTGGTCAAGTGATCATTTGTCAAACGTTTTTTGGTCAAACATTAGTGAACCATAACCACCATATCGCAGAAATAGTTACAGATTTTTCTGTACTTGAAAATAAAAAAGGCCAACATGTCTTCACACTTGCTTTATACGGGAATCGTACGGAAATGAAAACAGAGGTGCTAATTCTTTTGTATTGCCGTGCTGCTAGTTGAAAGTTAATGCAGTATTTTACTACGCTATGTTCTCTGTTCAAAATATTTTTTTCCTTAATTGTACTAAATAGGTAAGAAGCAGTCCCCCGCCAAGTCGAAAAAAATATCACCTTAGGTTTCCGTACGATGCCCGTACAGTACCTACAAGGCAAACATTTGCATCTTTTTCAAAGCTATAGAAAAAGCTGTATTTTTTTTCTATGAGTGAGGGGGGGGGGAGGGCTTAGTCCTTATACAAAATATTCAAGATGGTTATAAAAATTTAATCAATTCCCTATTGTGAAACCATCGTGCAATATTATCGCTGTTTCATAGTACAAGGCAATTTGACAGCCGCCTATGAATCTTTAGCATGGTTTTTAATTTATTATTAAACATTACATTTAGTATACATATATGATTTGTTTTTTTTTTACCAATATTGGGTGTGTTTAAAAAAAATGCAAAATAAAAGTAGACACACGTTGATCGCAATCATGTTGCCATGGTGATGTCCCTTGCCCTTGAGTGACTCTTCAAAACTACGATTTCGGTGGTTATGCTTCCCAAAGTGTTTGCAATTGGAACAGTTGTAATCAATGGTTGTAATCCATTCTTATGATTATGCCAATAGGTACCAGCACCACGTATAAACACTTCACTAAGAGGTTTAATCACTATTGCCCCCTGCGTCACGGGACAGAACCACAAGAAGATGTTGATATACCCAGTAGTGGTAACTGGCAATTTTTATAACAATACATCATGATCATCATCCATCATCCTTTGTACCTCTTCATGTTGTTGTTTAATGTTTTCAATCATCTCATGGTTCTTTGCACCTGGCTTAGAAAGAGCCGCTTGCAGTTCCGTCTCCAAATTTTTCACTCGAGCTTTCAGAAGATCGATTTCTTCCTCTCGTACCTGCAAAATAATAAAAAAAGTTTTAATATAATTTACAATTATAACATTGCAATAAATTCAATACGTTTAAGTTTATTAACTTAATGAATAAATGAATGAATAAATGAACTTGCATTAACGTTAAATTACCTTCAATTCCATCTTTAGAGTATCTTCACCTTTTTCATTTTTCAGTTTCTCCAATTCCTGAATTTTGATAAGTAGTGCCGCTTCCCTTTGTTGCCAGTCATTCTGCAAACATTTATAATCATAAATTAGCTGTAACATAGAAGAAAGGTAAGAGTGATTGTAGATGATATAATGTACAGTAAAGGAAACTGCGTAAGTACCTTTTTACCCATATTGTCATTGTGACAAGAGCGAATAAGGAATGTGTTGAAACTTACAGATATGCTGGCCGATCCGTTACTGAGTCCATCTTGATTACTTTCTGGTACTTTTTCTACCTTTGCCTCTTCTACTTTTGCTTCTTCCACTTTGTCTTCAGGTTTAACCTCAACTTTAGGGTCTTCTACTGGTACTATTGCTGGAATATTTTCTACTGCTTTTGATTCAGGTATGGGGGTTTTAGGAGAAGCATCTGATACAGCAGCAGACTGTTCCTTTTTGGCAGCAGGGTCGGCCTGAAATAAAAATGATTTATCTTCACTCAAATGGTCGATAGGAATTATTAGGGTTAAAACGGGGTAAAAACGGGACCCTATTACTGAGACTTCGCTGTCCGTCCGTCCGTCTGTCACCAGGCTGTATCTCAACAACGGTGATAGACAGTTGAAATTTTCACAGATGATGTATTTCTATTGCTGCTATGACAACAAATACTAAAAATAAAATAAAATAAATATTTAAGGGGGCTCCCATATAACAAACTTGTTATGGCACTGAACCCTTCATGTGCGAGTCGGACTCGCACTTGCCCATTTTTTTTTACTTACGAAAAAATGTGGGTATGCCATTAGGTATATATACATTATAGAGATTGGCGGTTTAATGCAATATCCTCAGGCGCAAATTCTTTAACTGTGTGTAGAAAAGTTTATGAATTCGTAACTGATACTAATACTAAAGTCACATTAAAAACATTATTTCAAATTGAATGAATTTAGTAAGTAAATTAGTTACAGGTTTAGCTTCCTGCGACAGTACTGGAGGCTGCCCCAACTGCTGCCCTTCGCCACCTCCGGACTCCTGGTTGCCAACAGAATCAGCCTGAAACCCAAAGGAAAGTACAATGATGTCGTTGAATCTTTGCGCTTTAGTTAACTATTTGTGAAGTACCAAATAAAATGTATCTTAAAATCTCTTTAGGCCAATATTATTAAATTGTGGCGTTTGTGGTAATTCCTGAAGTGTTGAATGAATAAATGCTTAAGACGTTCATGTCAAAGAAATACTTATCTACCTACTTATTATTAACTTTTAGGCGAACTCCAACCGTAATGAAAGCTTAGACAAATTTACTTCAAAAATAAAGTTTGTACAAACAAAATTAACTTGTTTGATGAAACTTGGTACGATTTAACACCTAACTTCGCATCAAATTTGTTACGCACACAGCGTCGCTCGTCAGTATTAAATTATCAAACCATCGCATATAAAATTGTCTTATATTTATATATAGACTAGCATCGTAAGTAGAACGGGTGGTCCTACAGCTCACAACCCAGTGTGGGCCCCGTAAAAATATTTCAAAACGTCCCACAATAGTCCATTCAAAGTTTATTAGGAATTTAAAAAAAAAATGCACATTATCTTTAACGCTTTATGTGAATTCTGCTATGTTCCGCTATCGTCTTACGAACTCTAAATTTCGAAGATACCTACCGTAAACCGGGGTTACTTTGAATCTTGGGGTTACATTGATAAAACTTAATTTTATTTTTAAACGCGAAAGACCATATCTCCGAACGCATCTGTACATTTTTTTATAGATGGCAATATCTATAGTAGCTGCCATTTATGATTTAGTTGCTCTGACGCAGTGAACAAGTATGGTCGTGGGCAGTGCGGATCACGTGTCAAAATGTAAGTATAATGTTTTGCTATTTTTCATGTTCAAATAACGTAGTGGGTATTAAAGTAAAAGGTTCACAGTAAATATTACCTTGCCAGAACTGCCAGAAGTGTGTTTAGGTATACCATTGTATTGAGTTTTGTGTCATAAATTCAAACTAGGTATTTTATTACTAATTATTTACTTAGTGCATGGGGTAATATTGATCACTGGTCAAAGAAGCCCCGTGAGTAGGCATCTTTTTGCTCTCAGCGTATTTTTCATGATTTTTGTGAATACAAAAAAGTATTATTGCTAAATTAATTTACCTAGTTCTTTTGTCAGAAAGATGTCTAGAAACTACGAAAAGCGATTGGGGTCACGACACTACAAAAACTATTCTGATAGTGTCCTAGAACGAGCAGTGTTTCTTATTTTAACTAAGCAAGTACTTACACATAGGTAGGTAGTTGATTATTGTGTGATTATGTCAAGGTACTTATTGAAGGTGATAATTATATAAGAACCTTTTGTTATAAATGTTAAGGCACCTCAAATAAAGTAGATTTTTCGAAGATGATAATTTTTATTTTTGATCAAAGTAACCAAAACAACATAAACAGTTGTAACTTTTGATCCTGCGAACCGACTTTTTTCTTTCCTTGAGATAAAATACTTCTGTAAGGGGTTACATTCGTTACATTCGATTACCCTTAAAAAACATAGGATGTCAAAGTAACCCCAATGTCAGTTTAAGTTTGATCACGTTTTTTTTTCTCCATACATTCTTATGTCAGCTTTCAACATTTTTAGCAGCGAGACTAAAAAAGTCGATGCCCCATTTTTTTTTACCTTATCGTGCGTATAAAGCGCACAGTATTTTAACCGACTTCAAAAAAAGAGTTCTTGGTTTGACCCGTTTGTAAGTATGTTTGCTCGCGATTATATAGAGTTCTTCACGAACAACTTTATAGTCTTGTATTACGTACCTAATCTTGAACCACTTTTTATTTAGCGTCTGATCTTCCGATGCTGATCGAGCTGATGATCAAAGGGCGGACAGTGAATGCAATATGGTGACAAAAGCAGGACATGGATAAGACTTTTGCTACATTTCGAGTAACATTTATGAAGGTATGCAGTTTTTGTAGTTTCTAAGATTTACAGAGGTTGCTTACAAAAACTTTTTTATACCTAACGCACACTTGATCCGTTAGACAATGTGCACACCTATTAGTACTCAATATAACTTTAGTGATAAAAAAAAAGTACAATAAGAATTATTTTAGTTTCAGGGCAATACCCTTCCCGTATCGGACTAATCAACCATTTAGATGAATGGCGGTTGTATAGGGGTAAATACTTAGGGTGATTGATGATATTTTATTTGGTATGATTTGATTAGAAGGGTTCGGTACCAAAGGCCTAAGTTGCATTTAGTCTTGGCATTCAAAACATCTTAGTAGTACACTGACCAAGTTTACAAAATGACTTTTTTGTATAATACCACCGTTACAAAATTGTCTTAGTTTCAGAAAGAATTACGTAGCAAAACGTCTAGGTCGTGAAAATAACCAATAAGCAGAATGACTCAATTGTGTAACGTTTTGATTGTATTAAGGACTATGTTATCAAATGATCTTGTTTGATAATTTGTCTTACCTATAAGTGCCTATAAAATGAGCCAGTGGTAGAAACGTCATGATTGCTAAACGACTTTATTGTATGAAAAATGACTAGGTACCTAACCGTAAATTCACATTTTGTGAAACCTATGCCAAAAATTGCGATATCTGATCATACTTAAAACATTCTCGATCATGGCAACTTTTAAAACATAACCGGAAGGGGTAGATTTATAAAAGAAAAAAATATAATATCATAAGAATTCAAATTATATTTCAATCAGCAAATATTAACAAAACTTAACGTAAGAACCTGCACTGGAAAGCAAAAAAAGTAAATTCATCCTGAACTCTATACTATCATGTTTTTATTCCCACATAAGGGCATTGTTTATTAGCATGTTTTTGACCATTGAAATTTTTGACGTCAATAGGCGTCGTTGGCGTCAGTGGCACGAATTCCCGATGACGTGATTTGCCGTCTTTGGCGGTCAAAGGGTTAAATATCAAGTGGCCTGTAATTAAATTTGAAGTACTAAGGAGGTGTTAATAAAATGAAGTATTGTCATTAGACAATCTGGACAAACTGCTACTAAGACATTTTTTATATTTTACGATATAACTACGTAGTCTTTATGCTATCAAGACATTCTATAATATTGGCCGCGAAGATTATCCAGACCATTTACCTATTAAGACATTACGACTTTAAGTCGTTTTACAGCCGAGCCATTCCGTTTACTAAGGCTTATAGCAATGAGGGCGTTTTACAGACCAAGACATTTTGCTACCCAGACAATTTACAACCTAAGATGTTTTGAATGCCAAGACTAAATGCAACTTAGGCCTTTGGTACCGAACCCGATTAGAACAGTACCTACACGCACTCGAGCTTCAATAAGCAAGTATTAAATATGTAGGTACCTACAGTGGCGTGGCCTCAAACAATAACTCAGGGCAAGCTGGGATAGATTTCAATTACTTTTTCTTCATTAAATACATATCAATAGATAATAATAACGCTCTATCGTCCTGAAGTGGGCAAGCCAGTGGAAATCGAGTTCTATGGACGCCACGCCCCTGGTACCTATAATAACTATCTACCTAATACTAACACATAGACTCTAAGTTTTATAGTTAGAAAATAGGGGCGTTTACCTAAATAAAATAAACTTTTAAGAAAAGTGCACTTATACGTATACAATGTACAAACGTTTAAAAAACATATGTATCACACAACGGATACTTTTCTGTTTTAGTGCGGATCAAAACCTTGCATCATATTCATAGCCCAAGTAGCACACAGGCTGCATAAGTGCTGATTCAGCCGTTATTCAGCTTAAACGGTAGCGGTAGTAAGCTTAGCGGTATATATAAGCGTAAAGAGCTACATTTAATGAATAACAAAGAAACGGGTACCCTGGCGGTATTGACACTCCACGCTCGAGTCCATAAGGACCTAATGTGGACCTCAACATCGCGTCTTTTCAATTCCTTCCTTTTAGCATCAGTTTCCATAGCCACCAGAACTATCCCTAAAACTTCATTTACTTATTTAGTATCAAACCGGTTTCAATATTCCCGAAACATCCCACACGTGAGATGACTTTGACAACAAAATGACGCGGCAATAATTTATTTTTATTTTTTAGACGACAGTGATAACTTACCGATAAGTTTAAAAGGAAAGAGGTTAACTTACCATTTCTAAATGTTATTTTCAAAACTGTATATTGAATTCACTGTAAAATAATTTGCTAACGGAATCGAACCACAAACAGGTCGGCCTGTAACAGAACAATATCTATTTCTGGAGAACAGACGTGGTGTATAAATAGAAAAAGTAACACGTAGTATTCTGAATTTTGCCGCCAGAATTTGAAACGACAATTTCATTGAAAGTTCATAAAGATGAGTCCAGACTAGTACTAGTAGAATAAAATAATAATTAGTCTTTGCACGTCATTCTGGCCGTTGCAATGCTCATAAGTCTTATATTTTTTTATTATAAAACGGAATCGCTAGCTGCGCCGCTGTTTGTATAGTAAATCGAAAATGCCAAAATTATTTTTTTACTAGACAGTATCTTGATTCTTCTAGATTACGTATGTAAAAAATTTACCTGTATACCTCATAGGCAAGGGTCCAGCGTGCCGCTCGGCTAGTTCGGATATAATAAATTATATAGCTTTATATTAAGTACTAAAAGCTTTAATTTTATTAAAACTTTCTTGAGACATATTTAATTATTGTATTAAGCGGTTTACACTCACGTGAAATTGTCAGGAACGGCCCGACATGTTTCGAACTCGTATGGAGCTCTTCGTCAGGGACGGCTACCCGTACACCGCCGTCCCGTCGTTCCGTTCCTGACAATTTCACGTGAGTGTAAACCGCTTAATACAATTACTAAAAGCTTTCGCTATTTCTGAGATATTATGTAGCATTATCATCCCTTTGCGCTTTTCTCCGTTTGTGACATGCAGCAGCAGCACGCTTTGTTGACCGTGACCCCAAATATACATTTGTTTTACACCTGGGCATTTTTATTTTTTTCTGTACCTTGGCTTTTCGACCTGTCCGGTGAATTTGTCACCCTATAAAACACTGTATACGGGTAAACTGTTGATGATATAATTTTTATTAGATAAATAAATTATTTAAGTTTTATATAATATCAATAAAATCAACAAGTAATGTAAAATTTACTAGTTTTTCTAAGTTTTTGTGTTTAAAGATCCCTGATTTTACCTTGTCCATCACCAAAACGCAAACTTCGAGCACCATTTAAACTGATTAAAAAAAGTTTCTCGTGGATGGCAACATTGGTTTTGGATAGTTCAAAATCTTAATTTTCTAAAAGCGACCTTATTCTCGTGGGTTTAAAGTAAAAAATTATAAATACCTACAATTTAAATGTGTCCGAGAAAACGACGAAAGGGAAATATCCCCCTATCCGTTACCAGGATATTTATACATCGGTGAATTTTTATGGTCAAATCACACGTTTATTTCGATCTAGCAACACCACTTTTCATATAGTAACACAGTTTGGTTTCTCAAAACGGTCAGTTTTGCTTAAAAACCGCGAAAAAGTTAGTGTGTTTGTGGTGGCTAAAAATCTTTCTCCTCGTCCGTTACCAGGATATAAAGGTAAAACTTTGATATTCTTTGTTGTGGTATTAAGTAACTTGATCATTATTTATGTGGCAATTTTATTTCGCTTGAATACCCACGTAATTAGTGGTAAAATGTGGTCCTAATCGCATTTTAAACTGCAAAGTGTTCATTCCTGTTCATTCCGTTACCTCCCTTCCGTTACTACATTTATAGTCACTTATAAGGGGAACTTGAAAAAGTAACGAAAGGGAAACATAAAGCCGCGACCACTATTAATTACACTTTGTATCCAGGTCTTTTTTCAAGTTTAATAAAACTTAAATTTTCATTAACAAAAATTCCTTTTGACTTTAAGTAAGGTATGTTCTAATGGACGACACCGACCGAGTGGATGACATTTTCGGCGCTTTTTTTAAAATAATAAGGAAACTGACTTCAATATAACCCATAAATCATACTAAGCATACTACTTATTTCATCTGTAATTTATGTTTAAAAGTTTTCATTAATACATTTAAAAGTTTTTAAATACGGGGTCATTTTTTACCAATAGGTGATCCGCGTTAGTTGTGTGTCCATAAATATTTGCATTATTCCCGCGGCTTTATGATTTCGTTACCATCTTTTTCGTTACTGTCCGATTTTAAAATGTTCTATTTTATTTTTTATCTCAACACTAATTAAGAAATTATCTTATTTTATTTGTGAAATACTTAGTTTATTAGTTTGGGTTTTTGGGTTGAAAAAAAAATAAGCTAATAAACTTCGTAGTTTTTATTTAGTAGAGAAAATTGTGAGACGTTTTTGCCATTTGGTAACGAAATGGATCAAATATACATCTGTTCTTGTATATTTGTAAATATTTCCGAATAAATATCAATAATTATGATAATTTACTATATTAGTAAGAAAACGATACAATAATTTATTTCTCTTATACCTTCGTAACATTTAATATCAACAAAAGTTTATGGTAACGAAAGGGAGCATAAATCGAGGCCACCCTATATTAAAAACGGAATATTTATCAAATTCCTGCATATTTTACAAAACCATTGCTCAATACAGGTACCTAAGACTAAAAATAAAAAAAATAATAAAAAAATAAATAATAATAATAATACTAAAAATTGTTTACCTCCCTAATAGTCACTGATTATTTAAAAAACAAAAAAAAACATAAAAAATTTTTTGGTAGCATTTAAAAAAAAAATGCCCACCTACGTGAGTAACCGGGGTAAGGTAGCAAACAAAATAGAGCTCAAAAGCTATTCGACGTCACATTTTTACCGACTCTTTTCAATTCTTCAATAATAATTTATCTATGGTTATAATGTCATGTAGACATGTGTCAGTGACAGTGACAGACAGTTGACAGTTCACAGTTGTGACATTTAGTATTCCTGGTCTCGCGTCGTTTTAGCGGAAATTACTTGTTTAGTGTATCTATCTTCGTATTTAAAATTGTAAGTCCTATTTGAATAAACTACTGTAGTGAGTTTTATGCATTTATGTGAAATTGAAAATCAGATTGCCGGCGAATGGCATTGTCAATTTTAGTTTCCTTCTTTCAGTTCAATATGACTTCAGAAAAAAATGCCCAAATAGCGCAAGCACAGGAAGCCTTCCAGATGATGCACCAGATATCCCAGCTTCTGTGTACGGGGCTTGACACCGAATCACTATCGATATGCATTCGGTTGTGCGAGCTGGGCGTGGACCCCGAAACACTCGCTCATGTTGTTCGAGAAATTCGGAATATGGGAGCAAACGCTGTACAGAATAAACCTGCACCTACAAATGTAATGTTATAAGTGTAGTTCTTCGGCTTATGCAAAATAATATTTCTCAAAAAGACGTTATATTGGATCCTGAACATAAACTTATTATGATTTTTTGCTTATATTATTGTAAGTGTATAATATTCCGATGTATATTCTCCTATGGAACAGTGACATAATGCCAAATATCTATATAAAGATTCATTAAAGTAACTCCATTTATTTTTTGTGTTCAAAGTAGTAACTTTCAATTATTTTAATATAAAAAAAATGTGTCATCTTTTGCTAAGCAAAAAAGGTACTATCCATATTTTCAATCCAGAAAATGCACTGGCTAATTTCCACAGTTATGGTTTAGTTTTCATGAGTAATTTTACTTTTTATGATTCATTTTTTTTCAGTGCAGTTTTATAATTTAACAGCCAAACTGCTGCTTTATAAATTATTATAGCTTATTACCAACATAAATCTATATAGGAGTAAAGATAGGTTGCTGCCTGTTGTATGTCTTGGGTGATTTTGGTTTTACTTTGTAACAATGTGAGGCACCTAACAATTGTTAGCAAAGCTTTTCTTAACTAAAATGCAACCACAACCATGCCATGCAATGAAAAATAACTGGTTTGGATGAGTAGCCTTGAATCTCATCAGTATAGTGTCCTTAACTGGCTGTTCATGGTACACTCAATTTTCAAAACTCATTCATAATAAATACTGTAAATATTAATTTAGGATAATGTGTCAATAAAATTTATAATAAAACTAATTATTTTAGAAAACCCATTTATTATTTTAATTATAATCAACCAAGATAAAAAAGTAGTTTATAGGATTGTTGCCTTTATTAAAATTATTTATGTGAATGCCAAATAGGAAGCCCGAAGAAAAGGAATAAATATATCTTCATGAGGCTGCCGAAGACAATTCACATGATCGCTGATGTATCAGAATGTGTGGTCACTATCAAATATATGGGAAACAAATAAAATATTTAAAGTGACTAAGACATCATCCTATAAAATACTTGTTACAATTTCAGGTGTTTAGAGCAAAAATGTCACAGGTAAAGTATGATCACTAGCACGACATTGGTCTAACAGTGATATTGATAAGTTCTCTGTTAAAATACAGCTACAATACCTAATATAATGCAGAGATTTAACTTTACCATTAACACTAGCTTCTAACTATAGTGAGAACATAAAAGCAATCAGTACTGGACTGCAAATATCACAGATGCTTCCTGTTCACATTTAATAAAAACTAAAACCTTTAATAGTCCTGCAAATTAAGAACTTACATTTGCTAACATAACAATTAGCAATATTCAATTTAAACTGTACAGTTCAAAAACAATATACGAAATATTAGAAGCAAAAGCTTAGCGTATCGTAAATACTACTGTTATAGATACAAAATGTTTACCACTGATAAACAACTCGAGAATTAAATTAGATGCATGTGTCAAACTCAAAAGTCAGTCAATACTCCAATTTGATTCCAAGAAGTTAGACATAAAGTTGATATGTTCAACCAATTATAGTAGTATACATGTCATCAATTTTCCATATTCATAAATAAAATACTGTATCTGTCTCTAGTAATAAATTTAGATAATATAAAAAATGTGCCATATTATGAAAACTGTACAGTAAAAATATTTGTTGCTATGAACACAAGGGGCTATGCTTCATAGTTGTATTTACAAGCATACAACCTTTAATGGTTATACTTGTAGCCAGTAATAGTCAGATGGGTAAGTCTACTGGAAGGACTGTCCCTGGCCCTGACTCTGGCCCAGCACAGACGGGTCTTCAAATACAGGTTGCTGAGGTTTAAACTGCTCTGCTGAGAGACGTGTGAACATGATGCCGATGCCTTCTATAAGAGCAAGGAGGATGCCACCAACGAGTGCACTTCCGGCCATCGCTGGTACACCTGAAAATTAGAATTATATTTTATTATTTAGTTCATAAATTGACCAAACCAGATTTTCAATAGTATTAATATGATAAATCAGATATGTCCATTTTAATAATTAAATCTTGTAGTTTAACTAAAACTTAGGCTTCTGATAAAACTAGGTAGGTATAGAATTTCAGGAAGACTTGTTTTATTGCAAAGTATGTAGATATCACTTTCTATCAACTTATACTTGCAACAATTAGATGAATTAGGGGCAGTTTTAACCGATTTTACTAATATGTACACCTATGCCATAAGAGACCCCAAATCAGAGACTATAAAGTATAGTAGTAAGTATAGTAGTGTGTGTCCAGCTAGACTTCTTCAGTATGTCCATAACATAATCTGTAAAAACAATTACAAACTAACCATTTCTTGCAGCAAGTATGCCACCAGTCAGTGCACCACTCATGATGGAGTTCCAGGGGTCCTCTTTCTGTCGCATGTACACCAGAGAGCAATCTATTGTGGAGAACATGCCACCCCATACTGCAAAGTTACCAGCAACTATGGGTGATCTCTCTTTGATTGCTGCTAAACTGCCAAGCTGCAAACAATTGAATAAGATATGTTATACCAGACAATATTTTTGCTATTCCCTTTGGAGAAAAATAATATATAAAAATAACTCACGTTATAATCGTATATAAACATGAAAAGATAAATAATGGCCACAAAAACTATTAAAACACTTAGCTGTCTATTGGTAACTTACAAATATAACTTATAAATATATTGTGCATGTAAAGCGCACATCCTAGGGTATGGCTAATGCGCATAAGCATTTCAAACATATATGATGCAGAGGGCGCCCCAGTAGCGTAACAAATTATGGGATAAAAGATTTGGTGTGATTGACGTAGCGATCTGATAGCTCAGTTGGAAGGGCAATGCGCCGGAAACGCAGAGGTCGCAGGTTCAAATCCTGCTTAGATTGTAGTAGATCGCATTCAATTTTTCGTTCTTAATTTACCTTTGTGTCATTATTTATAAAAATAAAAATATGGTATTTCCACATAAAAATATGAATCAATAAAAAGATTCTATACAAATATTTACAAATATAATTTATATCCTAAACGGGCTTAAACTTAAATGAGTACGTGAAATTCCAGATTGGTAAGTTTAGCATGCGAGCGACAATAATTATGGAAAAATATCTCATAATTACCATTTTTCGACTGAATCCAACTGGTGCATTTCTAAATCCTTTTATTGAATGAAATATTCCACCGCCGATAGCTCCCATAATAAAAGCGCCACCAGAGTCGTCCAAAATTCGCCATGGGCAGGGTTCTCTCGAATATTCATCCATTTTCTATCGATCTTGTCTGAAACGCAATGTTAGGTAAGATAACCTCACTCCACAATAGCGACCAATATAATTTTTTAACGACGACACTTAACTTACTTAATTATTTATATTGTAATTTTTAATAACAGTCCCTTATCGAAGTTTGACGTGTTTTGGTTTATGTATATAATTTTCAAAATCTCCGCACCATGATTCAATTCGAAAGATCACTGAAAGACAAATTTTTATGTATGACATGCTAAGTTGCCATCGTAGTGTTTATATTCTCTTTGGTTGCCATAACTTGCTTTGCATTTGCAAAACTGGGTAAAATTTTGATTGTAATGCCAGTAGTACATACTCGTTAAAGACAACTTATTGCGCTATTCCTCATATAATTTCATTCAAAGAATATTTGGCCACGCCGTGTTGCATCATCGCTCTGCCTGCTGTAGCATAGTGTGCCCCATAGATTAGAGTGTATTGTGTGCCCTCACATTAACTTAATTTTACCTCTCACACACTATCGCGAAGCCGGGTCAACTTAGCGAGTAGTGTTGAGCTAGGGTTATGCATCAGCTGTCATTGTCAAACTACACTACTTGCATAGATGAGTATGTATAACTCACTACTTGTAGCTATAAGCTCTCTTGTTTATTAAATATCGACTCGAAATTTGTATTTTTTTTTAGTTTGGCTAATATTTACGAAAGTGACTTATCATGACGATTCATAACTTATATATTTTCGATCGTTATGGAACCTTGCTTTATTACGGTGAATGGAACAGGTCGAAGCAATCTGGGATGTCGAGAGAGGAGGTATGTTCAGTGGATGTCACGTAGTGAAATTGTATATCATTTTTATAACAGTACAAAAAACGTTTTAAAAATACTAAATCGTATACTATATATAGAATATTAATAAATTGTAATTTCATTTCAGGAAGGAAAGCTAATGTATGGAATGTTGTTCTCAATCAAGTCTTTTGTGTCAAAGATCTCCCCATTGGATCCAAAAGACGGGTTCATGCACTACAAGACTTCAAAATACACGCTGCACTGTTTAGAAACTCCATCAGGACTCAAATTTGTCATGAACACAGATAACCAAGCACAGGGTGTGCGGGAACTGTTGAAAAAGATTTATGGAGAGATTTATGTTCAGTATGCTATTAGGAATCCTCTGTGTGGTATTGGTGAACCTATAACAAGTGAATTATTTAAGAGTAAACTTGATGCTTTTATTAAAAGTACTCCAATTCATGCTGTGCGGGCGTCTTGATAAAAAAGCACTAATTGTCAGAGATGGCTTCTGGGATGAATGTGTAACTAGGAAAATGCTTGTATATAGACAACATGTTATGTACCAATTATGAGACATGTTATCAATATAAAATATTATAAAATGTATTATCCAGGTTTTAGGGCTTCACAGTCAACAAGGAACCCTTATTTTTTGGTATGTGCAACCACAACCAACCTTTTTAAAGCTCTGGATCTATGCCTGATGATACTTTACATGGCAGCCTTCTGCCTACGGCGTCCACTTAGATAACTGCTGTTTGAAGTATTAAGGAAGAAATTACAGTGTTAAATATAATATTGTATGTCAAATCCGAGGCAATAACCCCAAGTTGTATAAAACTGTTACTTATTTATTTTGCTGCAATATTTTAGTCCATTTTACTGATATACATAAAAATGTGGTGGGAATGAATGTGCATTATGCAACCTTTTTTACCTTATTCCAGTAGCATGTAAAAAAATATTGTATTGAATTTTAGTTATATTCAACAACTTACACCACTACAGAAAAATGTTAAATGTATGTACCTCTACCATTATGGATAGTGTGTGATTATTGATTAATTATTCCAGCATTAAAAATATTTATATTGTAACTTGTCTATTATTAATATTATTGTGGATATTTTTATACTAACTGTATTGGACTGTAGTCAAAAGTATATTTTCCTTAATAGTATGTAATCAGTTGTAAAACTGATTATGATTAGGGACCTCTCCTTTACTAATTAGTCCATTGAATGAGTCCCTCCAAGGGGGGTCTAGAGTGCGTGAGTTAGTAACGTAAGATGTTTCTTCGGAAACATGTCAAGAGTCCCTAGGTAATAAACATACTAAAACCCCGGGACACTAGGAGGAGCCCCGGAGTGGGGGGAGGGGGGGAAAGGGTCCATTTTTTCATTTTTCGCTTAAATCTCAAAAACGGTACATGTTAGAGAAAAACTTTCAAGGAAAAGTTGAAAGGCCATAAAATTATCTACAAGTTGTATCTAAATATTTTTTTTCTATTCGCAGCCGTTTTCGAGCTACATCCCATGAAAGGTGAAAAATTCGAAAACTACCCTTATATAATATTTTGACAATCGATTCCTCCTAAAGGCTTCCATGGAGGAATGTGTTTTTTTTACCAATTATAGACCTAATTAAGAGCAATCTATCAGTACCGGTCACAAGTTGCACTTTTGAGCTTTTTGGAAGAAAAAAAATAAAAAGGTCAAGTTGCGTAACTACCCTAATATAATATTTTGACAATCAATTCCTCCTAAAGGCTTCCATGGAGGAATGTGTTTTTTTTACCAATTATAGACCTAATTAAGAGCAATCTATCAGTACCGGTCACAAGTTGCACTTTTGAGCTTTTTGGAAGAAAAAAAATAAAAAGTTCAAGTATCGTAACTACCCTAATAAAATTCAATTCCCCGTAAACGCCTCCGTGGTGGAATCTGGTATTTTTATCAATGATAGACCTAATTATGAGCAATCTATCTGTACCGGTCACAAGTTGCACTTTTGAGTTTTTTTGGAAGAAGAAATAAAAAGATCAAGTTCAGTAACTCAAACTACCCTAATATAATATTTTGACAATCGATTCCTCCTAAAGGCTTCCATGGAGGAATGTGTTTACTTTACCAATTATAGACCTAATTAAGAGCAATCTATCAGTACCGGTCACAAGTTGCACATTTGAGTTTTTTGGAAGAAAGAAATATTTTTTGATCGATTGATGTGATAAACATGGGTATGTAGTACGGGGAAATTGTTTGAGCCAAAATCATTTTTTACTGCGTGTAACTCAGAAACGGTAGGATATAGGAAAAAATTATTTAGGTACAACTTGTAGATAATTTTATGGCCTTTCAACTTTTCCTTGAAAGTTTTTCTCTAACATGTACCGTTTTTGAGATTTAAGCGAAAAATGAAAAAATGGACCCTTTCCCCCCCTCCCCCCACTCCGGGGCTCCTCCTAGTGTCCCGGGGTTTTAGTATGTTTATTACCTAGGGACTCTTGACATGTTTCCGAAGAAACATCTTACGTTACTAACTCACGCACTCTAGAACTTTTTATTCAATGGACTATAATTCACTTTGCAAATTTGTGTTCAAGGAGTTAGCGCATATACTGCCAAGGGGCGTGGCCTAGGAACGATGGACTAGGAGTGACGGAGAATCTATCGATACCTGTTACTAGCTTTTCGGAAAAAGTTGTTGCGACCAAGAAGAGTAGAAATTAAAAAGTGGCAATACTGTAGTGTCATCCCTGTTTTCTTATATTGATTGGAAAGGGAGGACACTACAGTATTGCCACTTTTTAATTTCTACTCTTTTTGGTCGGACTGTACGTGAGATTGGGTAGTTCGAATTCGAACAGCCAAATATTGATAGATCTCGATGTTTTAGGGAATGTGCTACTTTTAACCCTTATTTTGGTTTCGAGACCGTGAATAATGTAAATGTAGTTTGGGAACTAGTTGCGGCAGACTTAAAAATAATAGATGTTTTTTATTTAATTGCGCAATTATATTGTAGGTTTATGTGATGCCTAAAAAATTCGTTCAAAACGATTGTTTATGTTTTTTACATATGGCAATGGCATCGTAGCTTGTCAGATCAACTTTGTCAAGTTTTGTTGACTTGACAAGTGACAACAAACAAACGTATGGAAATGGAAGAAAACGGTTGGTTTGCCACCTGATTTTGATCTATTAAGCTTTAATTTTGACGTAATTTACTACAAGTGGTATAAACCAATATTTTTAAGAAGTTTGCTAAATGATGGCAGGACCTTTAAATACTAGGGCGTGGAAAAGAAGCTGCTGTGATGAGTGAGACCGACGATACGGATATTCTTTTGCTTATCCCACCGAATTTCTTTCTCGTGCCGAGTTCAGGCTCAGAGGGATCTCCTCTAGATTCTTCTAGAACGGTTGTGCACAAGCCCTCTTGTACTGCTCAAGTGTTAGACAAACTCGTGAACCAGGTGCACTCTCTCGAAAATAGGTTAGAAAGTTTGGAGTTAAGTACTAACGACAGCTTTTCGAGTCTTGGACGACGTAAAAGCTGTGACACAGAGAGTTTTGACAGCCGTAGCCTCGATCGTAAGTGCTCTACGTTCCCACGTAGGCGTCGCCGTAAAGTTTTAAGTAAAAAAGATCGTAAAAGAGACTGGTCCTTGACCAGTTTAGATTCAGCAAGCACGACGAATATACCACCGCTAAAATTCAAAGACCCAGACAAACCGTCCACAAATGTCACATTAAGCATGGACGGGGATATCAGCAGCATTGTATCTACACCAAGCAAGAAAAATGACAAATTGCTTTTACATGAAATTGATGAATTTTTGACTAAAGTAGAGTCCTATGAAATCCCTGAGTCAAAATTCAAGAATGATGAAGCATCTCTTAGTCCAGAGAACATCATCAAAGCTACAGGCGATTACTTGACACAGAAGATAGAGCAAAAAATGGGTGCTGATGACATAAAACTCCCAAGTGGTAGAATAGTATCTAGCAATATTTTAGATAAGTATATTTATTTGGTTAAAAATAATGCAGAAACAATAGACAAACCAACAACAAGCAATTTTAAATCACAGTATGTTGGCACAAATGAAAAATTGCCATTGGATACCCAGAAATCTGAGCCTGTTAAAAATCAAGAAACCAAATCTCCTTCAATAAGAAAATTAAACTTTACAGACTCTAAAGAGATACAAGTTACATCTACTCCTAAGAAACCACAATCTGCAACTTATTTCCGTCCCACTAGTAATAAGGTGTATGATAGAGCCTCAAAGGTGTTGGAAGAATATAAGTCTAATAACTTCAGGCGCAACGCTCAAAATTCTTTGGCAGACACAAGTTACTCCCTTTCTCCTAAAACTGAAGATTTTAAGCTGCCGCAAATGAGACCTTTTACAGAGGGTAGAGAGGGCCTGAAATTGAGTGAATTTCACAATAAGTATATTGATTCTATAGATACTGCTTTGTTGAGTTTGAGTGACATGTGGGGGGAGAAGGGAGACAAGGGAGAAAGGATAGATAATGCAAAGTTAGAAGAGGAAAAGCTGAAAAGGGAGGCACGTATTTACTTTAGAAATATCATTTATGTCAGTGATCTTTGTATGCTTGTACTAACCTTAGTCAAAGTTACTAACTCATATGGACAATTTATTCGTCTGAAATAAACAATTAATATTCATGTTTTTGGCTCATCTTACTTAGAATCATTTGTATATTTAATATAAATTTTCTGAATAAAAGTTAATGTTAACTTTTTGATAAACACCATTTTACTAGAATATTCAATTTTACAAAACTATTTTCATTTTAGCATTGTGAAGCCATGATCCAACAGCTTCAAAAGAAACTCCTAGAGCAGCAAGAGAAGCTGGCCGTAGCTATCAAAGTAGACCGCAGTAAGGATGAAGCCATCTCCAAGCTCAGGGAAGCTTGGCTGAAGCTCACTAGCAGCTTAGACCGGGTAGAGGAACGGCATAAAGCTGCATCGGACAAGATGGTCCGTGAGGTTGACAACTTTAAGGTTGTTGCTGATGAAGCACAGAAGGTGAGTTGATAGAGAAATTGAATAGATGAAGACTTGTAATTATTCTTACATGCATTGCTTGTGGCCAGTGATCAATATTTTTTTCAGTTTGAATTGGTCTTATTTGGCATGATTAACCTTCTAGCCCCTTAAGAAGATTTTAGAAACAAGAGCCATCTGCAAGTTTAGTTTAGGAGTTGAAACAAAACATACATTTTTGAGTAGACATAAAAAAAAATTATAAGGGTATCAGAAGCCCTTTCATGACATGAGCTGACAAAAATTTGGAAGGTTCACCCTGCTTAAGTAGACCTCTTGAACACCTTCCACTAGGCTTGGATCAATACTTAATCTTTAAATCGATATAAAAATAACTCATGCTCTTACTCATTATTGTTATTTAATTATACCTATTGGTTTTGAAAAATATGAAAAATGCGCCTCAAAATTGTTACAAAAGATGACATCACCGATTCAACCGTGCAATTCTGTGAGCTATGTCGGTTATCTTGGTTCATTTCTGATTCTATCACGCAAAGAAACTCCGAGCATAGATAGCCTATTCCATTGCACATTGCGTGACTCAAAAGTAACTAACCTACACACCTGTGGCGTGTGGCGCATAGCACTTTTTATCTTCCTTGGTATTAGACATGTAGGTAAAGTCTATCCGGAATTCTAAAATCAAATTATGTCAAACTGGCACAAGTGAAAAGACCTTAAATTTACATTTATACGGCTGTTTGTACCTTGTGCCAAAATGACTTCATTTAATCTTAGAGATCGGACAGAGTATACCTATATAAACTCAAATCAAGGTTAAATGTAAGAGATTTTAACTAATTAAAATATATAAGCACGCTTCTTATGCATAGTTACAAGTATTTTATGCATAGTAAATTTATGTATAACTAATAATACAATTATTAATTTGTAGAAAACCATGCACTTTGAATCAGAATTGTACAAAGCACTGGACCTGGCCCATGACTACCAGGACAAATGTAAACAGCTCACTTCCGAGATTAAAGAAGTGAGGGCCAGCACAGAACAGGCACTGGCCAGCAAAGACGAGCTCGTAGCCAGGAAGGATGAGGAAATCGCAGCGTTGAAAGAGAACTATGAGACTGTCATGCGGTTGAATAAACAGTCAACGGATTGTGTTAAGAATCTGGAGGACACCTTAGAAAAGGTTTGTATACTTGATGTTTCAGAGCTAAATATGACGGCGTTATATTAAGCAATACGTTTTTTGGCATTTGTTCACTAACTACAAGGTTCTAAATGTGTAGACCGTTATTGAATGATCAGCGCTAACGCCTTAGCCAGTAGGTGCTAACTGAAATAAAACGTAACGCCAACAGGCCTACGAATATAAGAGCCAAACTGCTGTTGTAAGACATCGGTCATACGCTCATTCTGGCGTCAGTTCAGTCTATCAGTCTGGTCAGATTGACGAGAGAATAATCGTGTAATCCCCGCTGAGTAGCGGTGCGAACTGAAAACAATTAATGAAAGACAGAAAACTGATGGATCAGACTTATGTACTGAACGGTCACCTTAATGAGCGTGTAACCGATGTCTTACATTTGCATTCTGTTGAAGAATAAGTTCTGGTCACTTACACATTACTCTGCCTTAGCTTTTAAAGACTTTTAATTGAAATGCGGTTCTAGGAAAAGTCAGACCACAACGAGACAATGCGAAAATTTAACGAACTTTCACGTCGGTTGGAATCGATAGACGACGAGACCGCCCTCGTACACCAGGAGAGGGACTTGCTGAGGGCCAAGGTGAATGAGGAGCGAGGTCGAAGCGCCGTGCTGGAGCGCCAACTGTGTGAGAAACAGAACCAGTGCAGCGACCTTCTAAACAAATGCGTAAGTAGATGGTGACAGCCTTTAACAATTATTGGCCTGATTGCGTAACTCTATACCAACGAACTGGCGTTGCTCTTAGGCATTTATTTACTGACACATTCGAACATAACTTATCGGACATTCCACGACTTCAGTGGCAAGCGGCGCGGCGCGCGGTTCAGCGAGAGATCCTAGCGCGGCGGATATACGAGTGAACGAGACACGTACCGCTCAGCGCTGCCGCTGCCTCGTAAAGTATGGCTGGACCATATTGCTCTAAAGAAGGCCACACTGATTGAATCGAATCCCAATCATATCGGGCTGCGCTGCATAGAATTAGATAGTGGGGAAATTGTATTAAGTCGCAATCCTCAGCCATGAACTTTAGGTTTTGTAAGTCATGCACATGAAGTGATTCAGATTTCTATCAAACGTGTCAAGGGTCCAGAGGTTCCGACCGGGATTTAAGACCCAGTTACGTTTTTAACTGATTCTAATGTGACTTATTTATTATACAGGACAACCTCGACACAGAAGTGAAGTCCCTTCGCAAACAACTGGAACTCCAGAAAAACGAGCTGAAGAGCCACTACCAGAAGCAGCTAGAAGATGCCGTGCTCGCCAAGCTGCACGAGTTCCAGCAACAACTGGAGCACGCGGAGCGGGACCTAGAGGAAGACGCGCGGAGTAAAGAGAACGCCATGTTAGACACCTTCAACAAGCAGGTCGCGAGGATCGAAGATCAGTGAGTTGCGACGTATATTTTACTAGCTGCGCAGCGCAGTGTTACTCGCTCATCCCACTGAAACACTACAGTTTTCGGGATAAAAGCCTATGTGTAGCCTATGTGTTAATCCAGGGTGTCAGCTAGCTTCATACCAAAATTTATCAAAATTGGCCCAGCTGTTTGATCTTGAAAAAGTAACAAACATACACATAAACACACTCACAAACTTTCGCTTTTATAATCTTAGTGATCACCCTTAGACGTAGTTAAAAGTAAAGCTACTGAACTAGCCCCTTGGCCAACGTATGAATGCTTTGCCCGAAAGAGACGGACAACATTTCAACTGCAAAATTGCGGTTTCAAGGCGGAGATGACGTAAATGCATCAGAATTGCCATTTTGCAGCTGAATTGCAGTTCAAACGCTCTCCGCCTGTTTCGGCCGTTCCACTTCGAACGAGTACATCACTTGTTTTTTTTTTCTCCAGGCACAAATTGGAGATTAAAGTTTTGGAGGAGAAGCAAAAGGAAGAGATAAAACTGTACCGACTACAGTTGGCTCAGGCCAGCGAAAGGATCAGCTTACTGGAGGTAAATTAAGGCTTCTATTCGACATTTAACAGTAACGTCACAGATTATACAGGGTGGCTCATTCAAATCGGTCAGTATGGGAAAGTCTGAAACTATAAGACATACGAAGATTTGTTCTTAGGAACCATGTCACCGATTTTGATAAAAAGAAAAACTGCATTCATACATTTGAAAAAAAAGTGTACCCAGCTGGGGAATCGAACCCGGTTGTTTTGAAAAAAAAAAACTTAGTTTTTCTGTTTAAATAACGATTGTGTAGGTCTTAAGCAGCAAATGTCTCTATGAAACACGATGTCTAAAATGAATAAAATGCATTGTTTTTACATACTTTAATTTATCATAGTAGGTGTTCGAAGTGACCACCACCGTTACAATATTCAACAAGTTCAGGCATGTAAAATTGTGTTTATGGTTGTTTTTACCTCTCTACTTGTTACATACACCGTTTAACATATCATATGGCATTGACATTGCATTAAACCTTTAAGGAAGTTTTGTTATCTACAGTCATATTATTATCTATTTATCAAAACACTAACAATCAATTGAAAAGCCCACTTAAAGTAAGTGTGTTGATATTGCAGAGATGTCAAACCTCATTTGAAAATGGAACGTCTAGGTGTGACTGGCCGAATAGCAATAAAAAAAGAAAAAAAAGAAAACTCGAGTGTCAAATATTTTGGCGGGAACTGAAAATTAATGCTTCGGTATTTTTGTGTTTATCGCTGTGTGGTTGGGAAAATGCGTTTTACAAACTCCGAGCACTTTGATTTATTGGAAGCCTACTTTAAAAACGACAGAAATTGCTCCCGTGCACTACATTGGTACCATATCAAATATCCAGCACGTATTTTACCTACACGTAAGATATTCATCAAAATTGTTCACAATTTGAAGACCCATGGAAGTTTTAAAAAGCCAAAAAAAGTAAAACCAAGAAAATGTGATGAAAACATGGAAATGAATATTTTAACCTATTTTGAAGCAACACCAGATGCCTCCACCCGTAATGCAAGTCATGATATTCCTGAAATTTCACGTCCGACTATTCATAGAACCCTAAAGAAATACAAATACAAGTGCTACAAGAATGGACATTGGGTGCAGGCCTTACATGCAGGAGATGATATTAGACGGCTGGAATTTTGCAATTGGATAAAAGAAAGAATGGGTCTGGACAGACATTTTTTAAAGTATGTAATATTTTCTGATGAAACTCAATTTTCCAACAATGGAATGTACAATCGTAAAAATCATCACTATTGGAGTCGAGAAAATCCCTTAAGAATACACGAAGGACGCCGTCAAGTTAGATTCTCGTTTAACTGCTGGGTCGGCCTACTCGTACTTCACAATAAGGTACTCCTGTTTAAAATTTATGATGGACATTTGGACCGATTCAAGTACCTTGAAATCTTAGAAGATCTTTTAGGGGCCGTAGGAGAAATGCCAGCAGAAGTAAGAGAACAAGTTTATTTTCAACAGGACGGAGCACCAGCCCACAATAGTCGTATAGCAAAAGACTTTTTAAATGAAAACTTTACGCGAAAATGGATTGGCACGTACGGCCCTATCAAATGGCCCGCGAGGTCGCCCGATTTAACTCCTCTAGACTATTTCTTGTGGGGTTACGTTAAGGATGAAGTGTACAAAACAAGCTATGACACCGTTGAAGACCTAAAAGCAGCCATAGAGTCCATTTTAACGCAAATTCACCACATGAAGATACAAAATGCTATAGTAAGATCGTTACCTAAACGTGTTGAATATTGTATTGAAAAAGACGGTGGTCACTTCGAACACCTACTATGATAAATTAAAGTACTTATGTAAAAACAATGCATTTTATTCATTTTAGACATCGTGTTTCATAGAGACATTTGCTGCTTAAGACCTTCACAATCGTTATTTAAACAGAAAAACTAAGTTTTTTTTTTCAAAACAACCGGGTTCGATTCCCCAGCTGGGTACACTTTTTTTTCAAATGTATTATGAATCCAGTTTTTCTTTTTATCAAAATCGGTGGCATGGTTCCTAAGAACAAATCTTCGTATGTCTTATAGTTTCAGACTTTCCCATACTGACCGATTTGAATGAGCCACCCTGTATACAAGTTACTACGTAACAGATACCCCACTTGTTTGGACGGCAGGCGTTGCCACCGCTATCGATGCCCCCTCCCGCGGGTGACGCAACGTCATTGGAATGTGCGCTAGGGTTGCCTCCGTTATGTAAACGCTAGCTTTTTCTCGTGCCTTCGCTCGTTTGGTCAACCAGTCTAGTCAGCAGAGGCGTGGCGTCCAGACAACCCGATTCCCACTGGGTTGCCCACTTCAGGACGATTAAACACCATTCTCTACACGGTTTGAACAGGGTCTTTTTCTTTAAAAAGACCATGTTCAAACCGTTTGGTTACCTTTGCATCCGACCGTTCCCTCTTTCCGCTTCTCTGCTTTCCGTTCTCCGCACGCCGCTCTCCGCACGCCGCACGCCGCTTTCCGCATGCCGCTCTCCGCTCTCCGCACGCCGCTCACCGCACGCCGCACTCCGCTTTCCGCACGCCGCTCTCCGCACGCCGCTCACCGCACGCCGCACTCCGCTCTCCGCACGCCGCTCACCGCACGCCGCTCTCCGCACGCCGCTCACCGCACGCCGCACTCCGCTTTCCGCACGCCGCTCTCCGCACGCCGCTCACCGCACGCCGCACTCCGCTCTCCGCACGCCGCTTTCCGCTCGCCGCTCTCCGCACGCCGCTCACCGCACGCCGCACTCCGCTCTCCGCACGCCGCTTTCCGCACGCCGCTCTCCGCACGCCGCTCACCGCACGCCGCACTCCGCTCTCCGCACGCCGCTTTCCGCACGCCGCACTCCGCTCTCCGCACTCCGCTCTCCGCACGCTGCTCTCCGCACGCCGCTTTCCGCACGCCTCTCTCCGCACGCTGCACTATATTCTCCACACGCCACTCTCCGCACGCCGCTCTCCGCTCTCCACACTCCGCTCTCCGCTCTCCGCACGCCGCTCTCCACTCTCCGCACGCCGCACTCTGCTTTTCGCACGCCGCCCTCCGCTCTCCGCTTTCCGCACGCCACTTTCCGCTCTCCGCACGCTTTTCTCCGCTCTCCGCTCTCTGCACTACGCTCTCCGCACGTCGCTCTCCGCTCTCCGCACGCCGCATTCCGCTCTCCGCACGCTGCTCTCCGCACGCTGCACTACGCTCTCCGCACGTCGCTCTCCGCTCTCCGCACGCCGCACTCCGCTCTCCGCACGCCGCTCTCCGCACGCTGCACTACGCTCTCCGCTCGCCACTCTCCACTCCGCACGTCGCTCTCCGCACACCGCTCTCCGCTCTCCGCACGCCGCACTCCGCTCTCCGCACGCCGCTCTCCGCTTTCCGCACGCCACTCTCCGCTCTCCGCACGCCTTTCTCTGCTCTCCGATCGCCGCTTTCCGCTCTTCCCTCTCCGCTCTTCCCTCTTGTTACAGTAATACCAGATGGTTTTTATAGTGCGGTACTCTAAGATGTTCTAGGCAGGGACTTACAAAAAGTCTTATCTTATTTTTCCTAATATTAATCGAGAGAAAGTGAATCGAATTAACTAATCGATTAAAAATTTAATCCCTAAAAATTAATCGACAATTAGGTAACTTAATCTTTCGAGATTAAATCAATCGGAACTCGTACGATTAGATTAACTAATCGTCAATTTTAATCGTTAATCGAGATTAAAAAAGTTAATCCTAATCGTTAATCGATTAACTTTTGCCCATCTCTGCTGGGAGCGCGGAAATCATGTTTTTTCGGTTTAATTATTAAAATAATACAGATTTTGAAAATGTAAGACGTATACATTATAGTTAACATCTCGTTATGTTATTATTAAAAAAACTGATAACTTTCCCTGCAGTATTTATGACATACTCTAAGGGTTTATGTTGCTTTTTTGAGGTAACATTAAAAAAAAAACTATCGAGGAAACTACAAGTAATCGTGTTTCTAAAACATAACGAATAATAGAGTGAATCTTTAAATATTTTACTTATTGATTGTATAACTAAACATTCAGTAATAACAACACAGCATGGAATCAAACCAACACAATTAATTCGAAAAAAAGCTAGGCGCCCCCATAAAGATTTTTAGAGAAATACCCAGACTTTAATAGTTACGCGTCAATAGTGCCCCAGTAAACGTTAATTCTTAAACAAAATCTTTTATTCCGGAGGGTTTAATGTGTTCTGGAACAAATGAAATCATTTTCAATCGTCTTTGTTGCCACAAAAACAATATGCCCGACTTTTATTTTTCGACATCGTACAGCACAGGTTGCGCGGGAAACGTTAACTGTACGCCGTCCGCTCGCCGCGAGGCGTGGCAGCCCACTGGCATTTTGTCGCGCTGGGTAGCCACTTAGAGATTGGAATGTTTCGCGCGGCCGAAACGCGTGGGGATAGCCTGGTAACGTTCATCAGTGATCAAGCGACTTTAAACTTTTACGATAATGTTACATTTCTCGTTGAGTTTAATTGCATAACTCTCAACTCCGATAATGCTGCAGCTACACCGGGTCAGTATCGTAATTATTATTTTTTGATCACATGAGAAACTTTTGAATGCAACGCACTTATTATTTGGCCACGTTCTACGTTGTTTTATTTCACTCTTAAAATTTGCATTAAAGTACTCCTCTTAGATATGAGTTTGAAATAGGCAGTCTATTCCATACGCCATGTGTTCCATAATGTTCAGGGCAAGTTGGAATCCCATCGGCGACGGCGGGGACAAATAGCGAGCCAACTGCACGGCGTGATGCAGCAGCAATGGAGGCAGGCGGTCAAGATCCTCACCAGCGGGCAGGAACCCTCACTTGAAGTCACCAGGGACTCTGGTAAGCTACTGATATGTACCCCTTATAAGAAAATTTGCGAGACGATTTTTGCGCCGCGCAGTTACATATAGTCTGCATACCACCACCAATATAGCCAAATATACAGTATATTTGTTTGCATAGGAGTCAGGATGTGTTACGATATATTTGGCCTCTGACTGTTACTGGGGATTTTTAGTCGTACTTATTTTTTATTTTACTGGCAACTTACGCTACTTTATTGGTAACTTACGTTGAAAGTCAGTGAATGTCACTGATGTAAACAAAGAGATAACAGGCCTAAATATTCCACAAATTTTCAAGTATTTTTTGCATATAGAAATAATCCTTTTGCTTGAGCGAATCCACTTAGCTGTGTACCCGATGAACAATACTCATTATCTGTATTGTTAGCTGTGGCCACAACTGCCACTTCAAAATGTAAGGCGTTATAAGTGAAAATTACTTTTACACTAAATTAGTCTTTAAGTCAAACGAAATAAGGTTTACTCTTAAACAAAGAGAACAGAGATGTAGGTCACTTCATTGTCATTATAAGCATCGATAGGAACTTCACTGCTTCACTTACGAAGTGACCAACATCTGTGTTCTCTTTGTTTAAGAGTAAACCTTATTTCGTTTGACTTAAAGACTAATTTAGTGTAAAAGTAATTTGCACTTATAACGCCTTACATTTCGAAGTGGCAGCTGTGGCCACAGCTAACAATACAGATAATGAGTATTGTTCATCGGGTACAAAGCTAATGGGATTCGCTTAAGAAATGGGCTTCGAACTATACATATAATAAAGCTTTTTCAATATTTATTTTGCAAGAAGAACGAAGGATTGAGCAGCATTCTGGTAAACGTTGTTTAATTTGGCTGATGACAAATCCTTGACAAATCTCTACTGACGTTTAATAATGCAAATACATGACGTGTGCAAATGATTGCCATATGAAAAGTGTTTTTCATCTCTCCTGTTCGGAAAGTGTCATTTTCATGAGTAGATAGCCGGGTGGAAAATAGCTTTTCCATCCCTAGGGTGGAAAGTAATTTTTTTTTAATTGCCACGGAGTCAAAGGCTATTGCCACCTAGATGCACGTCGTGACCAACTCAATTAGGTACAATCTAGCCGGCCGTGGTAAGTGGCCATTAAAAAAAATCTCCAAAGGTTAGATATATTTATTTATATCCAATTATTATTAAATATAAATATGTATGTATTATTATATTTATAATACGTACATATAATTCTGTCCCTCATTTTATTGATAGAATCATACATTTATATAAAAAACAAAATTGAAACCATTGGAAGTGTTTTTTTTTTTTAATATTGGCGGTACGTATATTTTAACTTTTTTTTCTATTAAGAATAATTATAATTAATGAAAGTTTGCAATAGAAAAAGCGGGAACACGAGATTAAATATAAACACCATGTTTTTTATTGATTATTGGTTAAAAATAACATGGACATTAATTTAACTCACTCATGACATGTGAGTGTAGTATTTTATTTTCCTCGCAGTCGAAATGAAAAGTAGAGTGTTTAACTCGGGTGAAATTACCCATTTCACCCTCGAACTATTGGCGCTCTCACTTCGTTCGAGCGCCAGAAATATCTCGGGTGCAATGGGTAACTTTCTACCCTTGGTTAACAATCTACTATTTAGCGCCACTATCCCTGGGCAGGACTAACACTTGTCAGGCTATAACTATATGATATGATGCCAACCGTAGGTACCGGTGGCCTCAATCAGTTTGGGATAAATTGACCCGAATGATAAATGTTCACTTTTTGTATATAATGCTTTTAGTGTAGGTCTGCAGCTAACATTGGTCTTGTTATGGGGCTTCTAAACGGGCCATATTTTACTGCAATTTGTGGCCGGCAACTATGGCGGTCCCTTTCTGAAACCCTACGTTAGAGGCAGATGCAAATAATGCCCGGCCACAAATTGCAGCAAAACATGGCCCGTTTAGAGGCCCCTTTACTAACCACCATATTTGCTCGAAGTATAGTAGTACAGCAAATAGTGGTATATTTGTCTACTTTAGCGTGCGTCCTTTAAATATCATATTGCGTGTCATTTCATACAGCATGATACCACAACGATGTAAGCTCAAATGGCTTTCTATCAATGTTGTCCGAATAAGGTCAAACAAGATCTTCATCCGGTGTGGCTTGGCTTTTAGGCCGCTGTTCCGTGCACATCTATAAAATATATATAAAAATTACTCTTTGTCTTTTCGTCACGCTTAACCGGCTGGAACGATATCCTTTTTTTAGAGCCACCTGCGCATCCTCAGATTGTTATAGACCGACTACGGAGAAGTGAAAAAGAGGGTCACGCGGACGAAGTTCGTGGTCACCTAGTATGTGGACACTACTAGTACTTATGAAATCTTTGTCGCAATGAAAATCGCCTAAACTGCTGAGCTGATTTTAATATTTTTTGGTATACGGGTAGCTGCGCATCCCCAGATGGTTATAAAAGTATACACTTTTTACCCCACAACGGAAAGGCAAAATAGAGGGTTATGACTTTTTCTCCCACGCGGACATAGTAGTTCGCGGCCATCTAGTTACGGATAAAACACAAAGTTTACTATTGCAGCTTCAACTCCCGCGCATGAGTACGGGCTGAAAGTCCCGCCGCTGTCGCTGCCGCCGCGCCACTCCCGCGACGCGCTCAACTTCGAGGGGCTCTCGGACCACGAGCTACAACAATACGTTAAACTGGTTAGTGTTAATTGTTCACGTTGTCTAATTCTCCCTGCAATTAGAATGGAACTAGAGGGATCTAGGAGAATTTTAAATCGGGCCAAAATAGACGAAAACATTCCGATGTTTTAAGAAATGCTCAAGAAAAAACATATACGTATACAACAGAAAAAAACTTTTTTAATTTGATTAAATAAATAGGGTTTATTTAGGCGAAGAAGCGTCAGTAAATAACCTTCCTGAACTAACCTAAGCAATAGGCTAGTTGACCCCTTTACTGGAATATATTTGAAACTGTTAATGAGCATTTCTCAAAAAGTTTGTACACAATTAAGACAGAAAATTAAAGTCCAGTATAATTCTCCTATTTTGTTACCAATTTTCTTTGTGATTTCCAATACATTGGTATCAGATTATGTATAATTAAAAAAGTATAAGCATAACAGAACCTTAATAATCGAACATAGCCATAACATTGATATAAAATTACTAAAATAATTGGTAACAAAATAGGAAAATTATATTGACTTTAATTTTCTGCCTTAATTGTGTACAAACTTTTTGAGAAAAGCTCTAATAATGATCTTACTAGCTCTAAAAATGTATTGTGTTTTTGTGAGAGCTAAAAAGCTAGATTGTATTAATTGAAAATAGAAATTTCATGATCAGACTAAACGCCGTCCGCCATTTTTGCCTTTTTCTTATCTGTGGCGTGACGTAGTATACCGAGTAATTAGACAGAAGGGCCACTCCGATGTTCGAAATTAGACCGTCAATAGTGCCGTCCCGCTCACTCAAATATACTGTTTCAAGAGATCGAGAGGGACAGCACTATTCCGAGTCGTCGAAGTACCTATAGCCATTCGGTTTTCTTTACGAGACCGGTGACGGACACTATCATGAGCGAAAATAGCGGACAGCGTTTTTAATTCGGTGAATAGAGACTAAAGTACTATGTGTGACCTTACAAACGGTCCGGTAGTTTTGAATTTTTGATATGTTGTCTAGGATGGTTAGTCAGTGCTTAAAATGCAAAATGCACAATTCCCCCCCCTCCGCGCCCGCCGCCATTTTGAAAAAAACCGGCACTCTCTTCATATTTTTGCTCATATCTTCCTTTATGAGCATTTTAGCTAGAAGAAAGCTTCGACAATGTTATAGAGAGTTAAATTTACTACATTCTCCGTTTTATATTTTTTTTCTAGAACAGATAGTTACGGAGATATCCACATTTAAAAAAACGTAAAAAATCGCAATTTCCTACTGAAAAACAAACTTCTGGATTATATCTTCGTTTAGGAGCAGTTTAGCTACAACAAAGCTTGGGCAATGTTGTAGAGAATTAAATTTACTATAATTTACACTTCAAATTTTGTTTCAAGGACGGTTAGTTACGGGAGAATTGTGCATTTTGCATTTTAAGCACTGACTAACCATACTAGACAACATATCAAAAATTCAAAACTACCGGACCCTTTATAAGGTCAAAATCCTTTATTCACTGAATTATTGAAGCATTTCAAAATAAATACAAAATAAAAAATATATTTTCAAATTCAATTTTTGCAGCCATCTTCTACTTTTATGAACTGAAAAATATATATTTAGGTTGTTTACGCTAAATACTATACGAAATAAACATTACTGTAAGGGTTGATTGCAAAAAAACTGTACCTATACAGAGGGCTGTAATTGAAACAAAACTTAATTGATTCCTTTGTGTGACGAAAGTTCCCCATACATTTTGTATGACTAACTTTCGTCACACAAAGGAATCAATTAAGTTTTGTGATCGTGATGTTTGTTAACTAAGCTTTTAACTATGTACCTACAGTTTGAAATCGACCCATACAATTTAACACGAGTCATCTAGCCTATTGAAACAAATAAAACGTGACTAAAACCTCATTTACTGTTCGATTGCAGCTGTTGACGAAGCCGCCAACGCTCGAGAGCCTGGACGAGCGCTCGCCGTCGCCGCGCGACGAGCCCACCAGCGACCGGCCGGCGCCGGAGCGCAAGCGCCGCAGCCTCAGCCACAGCGGCGCCAAACCGCCCTGGAAGGCCTGACGCTCCCGCTTAATCACAGACCACCCCCACTAGACGGAGCATGTAAGGCGACCCGCGCGCACCGACGATATGGTACGGCAGAACATTAAAGTACCAACACGGCGGCCACCGTTTAGTTGCGTCGGTTTTACGGGCGAAGGAAGATTTTACGTGACAACGTCTTATTCTCGGTAGAATATTTATTCCCTCTTCCCCCTTCCCTCTTCCCTCTTCCGCCCTCTTCCCTCTTGTTACAGTAATGCTCGATGAATGAAAATAAGAATTGCACAAATTTTAACTATAGAAATATATTTTGTCTCTCTCTCTCATCAGACGTGAGCGGGCGTTACACTTTTTCATGAGTGACTCCGAGCCGCAACCTAATTTAAGACGTTGTCACGTCAAAAGGACCACATGCTACACTAAAATCCGAATTCTATCTTTATGAAATGAATTACGTCGTTAAATTACTGCTGTACGGCTGTAAAGTATAGCATTAAAACAACAAGCACACTGCATTTATATAATGTCAAGAGACTTGGTTGTGGCAGTACAATAATCATAAAAGCTCCGTTCTCATTGTATTAGTTTTTTTACATTGTATAGGCTGAACCGTTCATGTTCTTTGTTAGACAAAGAATTATTAAACACAGCTATAATACACGTCGGTTGAATATTTAATACCTAAATATCTTAGAAGGAGAGCAGATTAAGATGGATCTCTCTAGTTTAGAAACAGATGCTTGAATGAAATTGAACCACAATGAAATGAAAAAATATAGTATTTTTTTATGTAAAGTCTATTGCGATTAATCTATGGACACGCAACTCTATATAGTTTTAATGGTATTAAGAAAGTATAGGCCGTTGTCAGCGATAATATTAACAGAACCAACTAATATTTCCTGGCTACTTACTATGGTAAAGATATGTGGGTTAAATATATTCGGTATTAATAACTGCGTTATTATACCCTTGTCGGATTATTTCTACTATGTATGATACTTATTTAATCTTAATTCTAGAATTTTAATATGGTTGAGGTTGAGACTCAGTTGCATTTAAAAATGGTCCTTAGAATACAAATAATAGTCATACATACAAAAATGCAACCACCTGTAGTGGCGGGGTAGTTCTGTAATAACAAAATCAAAATAGTTTATTGTGTACTACGGGTAATTGATACAGGTGTTACAATGATCATAGTGTCTCCGTAATATGTCGTTTCGACGCAATGAATATACTTAGCGCACATTCCTCATGCAATAATATTATGTAATTATGTTATGGTACAAATTAATGTTCTTCAATTGCATTATATTACTCTCTGGTTAAGACATCACCCTTTACAAGTCGCCATTTGTTATTAGCGTTTGTGCAACTGAGTCAGTATGAATATTTACTCAAATGAATTTCATATTTGTTATGATTAATACTAAGCGATTTTTAAAATAGATGACATTCCATCCTGTAATTTTATACTGTTGATATAAAAAGGTAATTGTATACTAAATTTGTTTTATTTCATCTATACTATTATAAAATTCTAGATTTTTATTAAAAATCAGTTTTATATGGAGAGGGGTCATGATTTCAGGAAAAATCTTAATAGCGTGATGCAGGATCGTCATTTGTTTTGTATCCCTGTCATCGGGCCATCTGTTGGTTATAAATTCCATTGTCCTCACATCACGCCGAAGCGGCTGGACGAATTTTATCAAATTTTGGTATAGGGATAGGTGCACATCCAAGGATGGTTATAGGATACTTTTCACCCGTCTAGGGTAAAGAAAAAAAATACGCGGACGAAGTTGCGGGCGTCTGCTAGAAAGAGTACAGTCAAAAGGAACGTTCCGGTGAGGCCCTAAATCATTACGCCGGCCCCGCCCCTTTTACTACCTGCTTGTAGGGATGCGTGTTGCAATCTTTGCAGATTATCGATGGTGTTACATATTTATAATAATTATTGGTAATGTTAATTTTGCACTTATAGTTAGGAAAAAAAAACACAAATACAGATTATGAAAATATTATACTAACGCAAAATAAATATAAGACAAGGTTTTAACATAATATTTTATTTATTCTCATTCTTCCACTTATCCCGATGTTGGGTCTAGAGTTGAGTGAGGTAAGTAATGATGTTTTATTCGAGCAGCATTTTATAATATAAAAATACCACGATAATATTTTACTAATTATCAAGCATAGCATGCTATAATAATTAGTTATCTATTAAGTACTAATTTAATAACTCACATTAAATAATTAGGTCATTCCTTAATTATTTTAATTCTAACATTTTAATACTTAAACCTGTACTGTATATAAAATACTGTTTCATCGAGCAACCGTAATGCATCGACAAGCCATATCGACTTTAGGTGCATCCTTGTTGACAGCTCGGTTTATTACCCGAACGGAACGTTCCTTTTGACTGTACTCTAGTTAGGAATATAATAATAACAAGGGAAATAAAAAAATGAATAAATAACGATTATTTATTGAGGTAAACGCTAGTTACAAATATATGATAATCTTTCATATGACATTACAATGGCATCGCGATCTATAAAATACTAAATAATAAATTTACACTTACTATAATCACATGGTTTTACTCTTTAAGGCAAGAACTTATTCAAAATATAAGACGACATAATTCTCCCACAGTAGCATTACAAGCATTTTATTCTATTGTCTTTGAATGTACTTGTACGCATGTAAACTGTCTATAGCGTGCGATGGACGTGCGAGTAAATAGCTTGGGAGCGAGAGATCCGAGCGTAGTGTTTCGCTTTCTCTAATGGCTACCGCTATCCTAGGAAATCAGAGCTTCAGTACAGTAAACGGCGATAAAGTTTGCACATCGATCTTTGGAAAGAGGCAATCGGCTAATTTCGACTTCGTATAGTCGCACACACCATGACGTTTGTTTTGTCAGTCGTGGTTCAAATGCGAGAGTGCAGTCGCATATCCAAGTCAATATATATATAGAGTTGCTAAAACTTACACAAAATTAAATTTGTACTATGGCATCTATAGGGAAAAAAGGTAAGCCGTTACTTTGCCAGTCACGCGAAATTATCTACAATGTTTATAAATATTTTGTAACTGAAGCCGACCAATTAAAAAAAAACATGAGAATGTTAATGTAAGTAATTACACTTTTTGTCGATCTTTAAACCCACATTTAAGTATCCTAGTAGTATAACATCAGTTGCTAATGCTCAGTCAACCCCTTTTAGGAATGTGGGCCTGAATATATATATATATATGTATATTATTTTTCCCCAACAAGAACATTATAGCAATAACTATATATAATTACATCGAGTTTTACAGCTCTATATATTCCACGTGAAATCAAAACAAAACAACAATAAAGTACTTAGTTCTAAATTCAAATTCTGATGAACGATTAATCTAATACTAATAATTGATGTACATGGAAATTAGCATTCGTTTGTATTCGGTAATGCGATGATTGCCGATGTGCATTCTTTATCGCCGTTTACTGTACGCGAAATCGTGGCTCGACGACCTTTTCCGCTCGTGTCACGCTTGTGTTTACTTACTCGCACGTCTATCTAGAACTTATGCCAATCAAAATAATGACGATGGCATTTTCAATTCCTCAAAGACCCAATCAAATGTCTATAGTGATGAGAATCAAAACGTAATATAAAACCTATTCATGTATAGGTGGATGATAATAGGCGTTTTTTCCCTTATATTATCATTACCATTACCTACGCACTTTTATGGCTATGAATAAAAATTACAATTTATAAACTAAAAAGGAGCTATAGTTTTATCTAAAAAGCTTCGATTAAAAAAAAGGATTCTCCGAAACTCTGAAGTTATCCTATCGTGCTGTCCTTCTCGAAGTCGTGACAAAAAATATTTGAATTAAGGGGTCGGATAGATACGAAATTAGAAATTAACCCTCCTGAACGCGAAGTTGTTTGTCGTCTTTTCTCAACAAACAATTGAGTAAAGCTTCCAAAATAAGACTTTCAAGATACGTGAGAATTAATTTGCCGGCTATTTATCCACTTAATTGCTTCGAATTTTGAGTTGGACTCTATTTATATAATAAAATAAGAGCGGTGACAGGTAGCCGTAGTTACCAAAAGCAAATTGAGTGGTTATTCGTCTATCGCTACAAAACTTAGCATAATGTATAAAAATATACTCATTCAAAAACTTAAAATTATGCAATAAATAAAGATACAACCGTATTATCGCATATGAAATTCATTAGATGAATATTTGGGATCATTATATTTTTAATAAACGGGTCATATAACAGCTATACAATTGGTGTACAAAATTTAGTCGCCTTTGATTGAGTTACATTACTCATTTAAAAATAGATATTTTAATCTTACGACGCAATCCTTGTTAACGTATTCCTTTTATTTCCTCATAAATAATAAAATTATAATTAAAAATGTTAATGATATGACTATTCAATAATATTGCAAGTAGCATTTATGTATATTGTAGTATAAATAAATGTATTTGTATAGATAAGATTTAGTCTAATATAACCTAAAAGTGTCATAAACTCTACAACATACTTAATGCTTTGTCCGAAATACTTTGATACCCAAAGCCAGTATTTGCAGATGACTCGTATTTTTGTGATTCATTAATATCTTTTGATTTCAGGTAGGAACGCAGATAAAAATTAGAAAAGTAACTCATCTAAAATATTTGCGAGATAAACACATTTTGAATATCTACATTAAAGTGGAACCGAATAAATCAGCGCATGCATAATCAAATGAAATATTACGGAATACCTAATACCGAGATATATTTTTAGCATATACATATCTCACTTCATGGAAACCAAAAAAGGCTATTTAAGTCTCGTTCCTTATCCTCCTGAGTAATAAATACCCATATAATACATAAACTTCAATAAATAGTTAAGTTTGTCTTTTTGACTAGACTTAACTTTTTGAACGCCAAGGAATGAAATAATCCACTGTGCCGCTGACGCCACAGCAAAAAAAACAAAGAATTTCTCCAAAATTAACACGGACCGTAAATAACTTGTAGCAGTTTGAATCACGAAGTTTTTCAGCATTGAAATTTGGACGTCATTTGACGACGTTGGCGTCGGGGGCACACTTTTCCGTCGACGTGATTTCTTTGGCGCTGAAAAACAATCAGCTTGTAGCCTATATCAATCCAGCATTGTATACCATACATAGTGAAGTCAGGGATATTCGGCCGAGTATTCATAACGTGCATGTTTGTGACGAATGTCAGACTGCTTAGCCGGGGCGTGAACTTACGTAGGTACTAGTTTCATTCCATTGCTACCGACGCGACGTACGAAGTCTTTCAATGTTCGAGCTAACCCCGCAAGGTAATTTAAAGTCAGGGTCAGGTTGTCTAGCTTTTTTAGCGACAAGACCGCCTGTTGTCGTTATTTAAAAAGTTGTATCTGTTGTGAAATTTTATTGGTGTACAATAAAGTATTGTATTGTAATTAAACTAGCATGCGATTTCACGCTCCGTCTAAATGGGCCTTTGATAAGGCTCGTACCGCCTTGTGAGCCCTCTGCCGTCACAACAAACATCTCCACGCAATCATTCCTATCGAGTTATGTTTAGAGATTTTCTCAAAGGCGTGGAAATAATACAACATGACATGCAAGTTCAATGCACGATGAGAATAAATTTGATTGCTCTACATTTCGAAATGCTCAACGAGTGCTTGCAATGCGAACCAATATAATAATTACCGCAGTTAGATTTCAGTTTAGACATAACATAGTTTCCGATAAGCACTTCTAAGTTCGAAACCGGAATGACGCGCACGTTTGAGAATACTTCCTTCGGCCATTACCGCCTGAATACCGGGGCGTGCGCTACGCGAGCGCGGAGGCGGGCAGCGACGAGTGTTTGGGCTTGGCCTTGTGCACGAACACGCGGATGCAGCCGTTGAAATCCGTGCTCACGAGCACGTGGCCCGTCTGCGATGACGACACCATGCCCTCGCCCTTCTGGAAACAGAAACATATCTTAAAATAAGTTTCTGTCAAAAATGACATTTTAGTGGGAAGCTTTTATAGCCGACTGTACTTTTCTTTGGATGTCATCAAATGCTCACTGAGACGATTCTAAAGAGCCCAAGCTCGGTAGGATTGCTTTTTCTTTTATAGTTCCTATGGCCACCTTCCGGCTCCATCATCAGATCAGCCCCATGGTACCATATTATTATATTGTCATCAAAGTTAAGTAAGTATGCAAAATTTCAGCTCAATCGGTTGACGATATCTGCTTCAAAATTGAATTGCAAGATTTCATCCGAACAAACATACTTTAAACATACCATGCAAAGGTAAATTAAGAAAGAAAAATTGAATGCGATCTACTACAATCGAAGCGGGGTAGTAGATCGCATTCAATTTTTCTTTCTTAATTTACCTTTGTGTCATTATTTATAAAAATAAAAATGTGGTATTACCACATAAAAAATATAGAATCGATAAAAAGATTCTATACAAATATTCATACCATGCAAGCTAAATAAAAGCTTGTAAAAATAAAATAACATTTCAAAGGTTTTAATGGAAAACGACATTGAATGTTTACTCCACTACAATGTCGTGACAGTTTTACAAAGAAAAAGTAACAATCGCTTTTTATTCCAATTGATCGGTCGTCGATCGCCGATATCGGGCGACTGTTTTGGCTGATTTGGCTATCGAGCATCGATCGACATCGACTAATCCATTTCACCATCGATTGAAGGCATCTATCAACGATCCACCGGTTGGTAACACCTTTAGATGGAAGATATTGCGGAAAAAAGCCGGTGAAATGACTAGCATAGAGGCATTCTATCTTCGTCCTCCGGGTAGGCAAGCACTTATTGTGACTCCTCTGGTGTTGCAGGTGTTTATGGGCGACGGTAATCGCTTTCGATCAGGCGATACGTTTGCTCGTTTGCCCCCTATGACATAAAAAAAAAAAGGTAATTGTACAGTTAATTATTTTTCTCCAACTTGCTTGGAAATGTTCCCATTAATGTAGTAAAACTGGACCGCGAAATTGTTCGTTATATTTAGAAGGCGTTAATGAAAATTAAAAAATATATATATTATTGGCCTTAGCCGGGAAATCAATATTATTTAAATAAGACGATTAAGTAAAAAACACACCTTCCGTTTATAACGTCTCATACAAATGAGGGTAATCTTAATTCGGCCGGTTACTGCATTTTTACTTTTAATTTTTTCAAAGACTTTGATAATTCACCATACAGCCAATTGTCCACTAAATTTAAAAAATAAAAACTATTGTAAACTTTTTAATTGTTCTCTGCGTTTAGTTCTTGCACTGAACATTTTTTTGCTCTGCTACTGTCAATGTATTTGAAATGTCGACAAATTTCGAATAACGGACAAACAATTTAAATAATAATCTTATTATGCGGTTAATTTATTTTCATGATTCTTCGTTATTTATTAGAGATTTCTCACGAAAGTTTTAATTTTAATAGTGAGTGAGTTGAAAATTAATAAGTGTACCAAACGTAAACAAATAAAAAATAAAACAGAAATGATTGTGTCCAAATCAATATAAAAGTTATTTTGAACTTATGATCTTCTCCGAATGATAAATATGATATGGTTTCTAAAAAAAAAACAGTGTGTGTAGAAGTTGTTAATTTAACTAAAATTTATAATTACCTATGTGCATATTTTTTGTTATTGTGTTTTCATATATATTTAATTCTTATTCATATATTTTGTTTTAAATCAAACATATGATTCGGACCCGAAATTTTATTCCTATTCCTAAAAAAAAATAAGTACCAAATGAACTTCATGGTACTGATATATTAAATTAAAATGTAGATTGGTGATTATTTCCAAGCATATTTGGAGAAAAGCACTATACAAGCCTCGGCGGGAATGTCAGTTCGCAGATTCGTATTATTGAAGGACTCGGCTACGCCTCGTCCTTCAAAATCATACTCATCCACGAACTGACTTTTCCCGGCCTCGGCAGTAATATACTAAATCTCACCGGTTCCTCCTTGTCGTCGATGCCTTTGCTGGCCTTTTCCTCGTCCTCCCTCTCCGCGATCATGCGGATCATATGATCCGGGTTAGGCGCGAACACTGCACAGGTCACCACCGCGTTATGAGCCTTGATACCCTCCCAAAAGTCATTCCTGTCCCGCCTTACAGACGTGAACTTGGAGTAGTCGTGATACGTTTTCCAAATGTAAATACACTGATTCTCTGAGCCGCTCACTATGTATTTTCCGTCGTGTGAGAATGACGCCTTGATTTGACTGGAAACATTAACGTATCCTTTATATTTGCAGGACAGATTCAAGTCTCTGAGATCGTACAGTCTTATTCTGCTATCATTCGAGGTTACTAGGATTTTGTCATCGTTGGGCATGGGCTCTATGCCGCTTATCTTTCTTCCCGTGGAGTTCTTTCCTCTGGTGGACCGCACGTCGATCTGCGTGTGGTACTTGAGTTGGTCGGTGGTGTAGAAAATGCAGCGGCCGTCGTAGGTGCCGACGACGGCGAATTTGCCGTTTTGGCAGAAGTTTGCGGCCGTAATTAGATTTGTTTTGCCGTCAACTTCGTTCCAAACTGCAACCTGAAAGCCAAGTCTATAGTTGAAAATAAATTCACATACCTATCACGTCAAAACTACGATAAGGACACTAACTAATATGATACAAATAATTATAGGTAAGATTTTTAACGCCATAGTTTTAATAAGAAAGATTTAAAAATGTCTATACTATACAAAGTCGGTCTACGGACTCGTTACAGACCGCACCACCTACAGTTTGGTAGAATATGACTTTGCATGGATAGTCATTAGCAGTCTTCCTCAATTATTAGTTTTAATACAGTGACGGCACTAGTGAAGTATTGATAAGGTAAAAAAAAACATTATCGGCACCAGTCGGCAGCACCTTCGTTGTGCACATTTTCTATTATCAACTGACCTTTTTATCAGGAATGTCCCACAGCCTCAGCTTGCCGTCCAGACTGCCCGACAGGAAGTACCGATCGTCCCGCGGGTGGAACACGATGGCGGTCACGAAGTCTATGTGCTGGAAGCAGCACAGGCACTCGCCCCGCGATATGTGCCACAGCCTAACCGTCTTGTCCATAGAACTCGACAGTATGAAGTAGTTCTTCGACCACGACACGTCTAACAAGTCTGACGTGTGGCCCGAGTAGGTGCAGAAGGGTTTGGGGTGGAAGGGCGCTGAGGCGCCGAGGGGAGCGTCCTCGGGGCTGGGGGGGGGCACGGAGAGCGACGCGAGGGATTCTTGGGAGGGGGTGGGGGAGGATTTCTGTTCCGCGTTGTATTTTGTGCGCATGTCCTGTGGAACGAGAGTTTGTTTAGTATATGGCGATTTTTTTTTACGGTAAACTACGACTAAGAGGCATTGTTATATTGGCTTAGGCGAACCAAATTATCACATAGGGTTACAACGCTTGTCAAATAAATATAAGAGCGTGTAACAACCGTTTACCTTGTGAGTTATTCAACTAAGTATACTTTTTCTCACGCCGTTCGTATCATTATACAGCTTGAGAATAGGAAAAGGTCAGGGGAACAAAACATTATATAGGTATTATTATAATTATATGATAGACTAGCTTCGATATTTTCAGTGTAACTGAAAAGAAACAGATTTTGACGACGCGGTTGGCTTAGTTTGTAGAGACCTGCCTACTGAGCCGGCGGTCCCGGGTTCGAATCCCGGCCAGGGCAAATATTTGTGTGATGAACTCGAATATTTGTGCTTGGGTCATGGTTGTTCTATGTATTTAAGTATATATTTATGTATATCGTCGTCTAGTACCCATAACACAAGGCTTCTTGAGCTTAATTTGGGACTAGATCGATTTGTGTGAGGTTGTCTGATATTTATTATTATATTTATTATTAAACTTGTATATCGCACGGTGAGTGTAGTTACCTGGAAGACGGCGTAGGCGTCCCGCGCGACCCACACGCGCAGCAGCTTGTCCTGGCCGGCGGTGGCCAGCAGGCGGCCGCACACGCTGAACTTGTATATCGCACGGTGAGTGTAGTTACCTGGAAGACGGCGTAGGCGTCCCGCGCGACCCACACGCGCAGCAGCTTGTCCTGGCCGGCGGTGGCCAGCAGGCGGCCGCACACGCTGAACTTGTATATCGCACGGTGAGTGTAGTTACCTGGAAGACGGCGTAGGCGTCCCGCGCGACCCACACGCGCAGCAGCTTGTCCTGGCCGGCGGTGGCCAGCAGGCGGCCGCACACGCTGAACTTGTATATCGCACGGTGAGTGTAGTTACCTGGAAGACGGCGTAGGCGTCCCGCGCGACCCACACGCGCAGCAGCTTGTCCTGGCCGGCGGTGGCCAGCAGGCGGCCGCACACGCTGAACTTGTATATCGCACGGTGAGTGTAGTTACCTGGAAGACGGCGTAGGCGTCCCGCGCGACCCACACGCGCAGCAGCTTGTCCTGGCCGGCGGTGGCCAGCAGGCGGCCGCACACGCTGAACTTGTATATCGCACGGTGAGTGTAGTTACCTGGAAGACGGCGTAGGCGTCCCGCGCGACCCACACGCGCAGCAGCTTGTCCTGGCCGGCGGTGGCCAGCAGGCGGCCGCACACGCTGAACTTGTATATCGCACGGTGAGTGTAGTTACCTGGAAGACGGCGTAGGCGTCCCGCGCGACCCACACGCGCAGCAGCTTGTCCTGGCCGGCGGTGGCCAGCAGGCGGCCGCACACGCTGAACTTGTATATCGCACGGTGAGTGTAGTTACCTGGAAGACGGCGTAGGCGTCCCGCGCGACCCACACGCGCAGCAGCTTGTCCTGGCCGGCGGTGGCCAGCAGGCGGCCGCACACGCTGAACTTGTATATCGCACGGTGAGTGTAGTTACCTGGAAGACGGCGTAGGCGTCCCGCGCGACCCACACGCGCAGCAGCTTGTCCTGGCCGGCGGTGGCCAGCAGGCGGCCGCACACGCTGAACTTGTATATCGCACGGTGAGTGTAGTTACCTGGAAGACGGCGTAGGCGTCCCGCGCGACCCACACGCGCAGCAGCTTGTCCTGGCCGGCGGTGGCCAGCAGGCGGCCGCACACGCTGAACTTGTATATCGCACGGTGAGTGTAGTTACCTGGAAGACGGCGTAGGCGTCCCGCGCGACCCACACGCGCAGCAGCTTGTCCTGGCCGGCGGTGGCCAGCAGGCGGCCGCACACGCTGAACTTGTATATCGCACGGTGAGTGTAGTTACCTGGAAGACGGCGTAGGCGTCCCGCGCGACCCACACGCGCAGCAGCTTGTCCTGGCCGGCGGTGGCCAGCAGGCGGCCGCACACGCTGAACTTGTATATCGCACGGTGAGTGTAGTTACCTGGAAGACGGCGTAGGCGTCCCGCGCGACCCACACGCGCAGCAGCTTGTCCTGGCCGGCGGTGGCCAGCAGGCGGCCGCACACGCTGAACTTGTATATCGCACGGTGAGTGTAGTTACCTGGAAGACGGCGTAGGCGTCCCGCGCGACCCACACGCGCAGCAGCTTGTCCTGGCCGGCGGTGGCCAGCAGGCGGCCGCACACGCTGAACTTGTATATCGCACGGTGAGTGTAGTTACCTGGAAGACGGCGTAGGCGTCCCGCGCGACCCACACGCGCAGCAGCTTGTCCTGGCCGGCGGTGGCCAGCAGGCGGCCGCACACGCTGAACTTGTATATCGCACGGTGAGTGTAGTTACCTGGAAGACGGCGTAGGCGTCCCGCGCGACCCACACGCGCAGCAGCTTGTCCTGGCCGGCGGTGGCCAGCAGGCGGCCGCACACGCTGAACTTGTATATCGCACGGTGAGTGTAGTTACCTGGAAGACGGCGTAGGCGTCCCGCGCGACCCACACGCGCAGCAGCTTGTCCTGGCCGGCGGTGGCCAGCAGGCGGCCGCACACGCTGAACTTGTATATCGCACGGTGAGTGTAGTTACCTGGAAGACGGCGTAGGCGTCCCGCGCGACCCACACGCGCAGCAGCTTGTCCTGGCCGGCGGTGGCCAGCAGGCGGCCGCACACGCTGAACTTGTATATCGCACGGTGAGTGTAGTTACCTGGAAGACGGCGTAGGCGTCCCGCGCGACCCACACGCGCAGCAGCTTGTCCTGGCCGGCGGTGGCCAGCAGGCGGCCGCACACGCTGAACTTGTATATCGCACGGTGAGTGTAGTTACCTGGAAGACGGCGTAGGCGTCCCGCGCGACCCACACGCGCAGCAGCTTGTCCTGGCCGGCGGTGGCCAGCAGGCGGCCGCACACGCTGAACTTGTATATCGCACGGTGAGTGTAGTTACCTGGAAGACGGCGTAGGCGTCCCGCGCGACCCACACGCGCAGCAGCTTGTCCTGGCCGGCGGTGGCCAGCAGGCGGCCGCACACGCTGAACTTGTATATCGCACGGTGAGTGTAGTTACCTGGAAGACGGCGTAGGCGTCCCGCGCGACCCACACGCGCAGCAGCTTGTCCTGGCCGGCGGTGGCCAGCAGGCGGCCGCACACGCTGAACTTGTATATCGCACGGTGAGTGTAGTTACCTGGAAGACGGCGTAGGCGTCCCGCGCGACCCACACGCGCAGCAGCTTGTCCTGGCCGGCGGTGGCCAGCAGGCGGCCGCACACGCTGAACTTGTATATCGCACGGTGAGTGTAGTTACCTGGAAGACGGCGTAGGCGTCCCGCGCGACCCACACGCGCAGCAGCTTGTCCTGGCCGGCGGTGTCCAGCAGGCGGCCGCACACGCTGAACTTGTATATCGCACGGTGAGTGTAGTTACCTGGAAGACGGCGTAGGCGTCCCGCGCGACCCACACGCGCAGCAGCTTGTCCTGGCCGGCGGTGGCCAGCAGGCGGCCGCACACGCTGAACTTGTATATCGCACGGTGAGTGTAGTTACCTGGAAGACGGCGTAGGCGTCCCGCGCGACCCACACGCGCAGCAGCTTGTCCTGGCCGGCGGTGGCCAGCAGGCGGCCGCACACGCTGAACTTGTATATCGCACGGTGAGTGTAGTTACCTGGAAGACGGCGTAGGCGTCCCGCGCGACCCACACGCGCAGCAGCTTGTCCTGGCCGGCGGTGGCCAGCAGGCGGCCGCACACGCTGAACTTGTATATCGCACGGTGAGTGTAGTTACCTGGAAGACGGCGTAGGCGTCCCGCGCGACCCACACGCGCAGCAGCTTGTCCTGGCCGGCGGTGGCCAGCAGGCGGCCGCACACGCTGAACTTGTATATCGCACGGTGAGTGTAGTTACCTGGAAGACGGCGTAGGCGTCCCGCGCGACCCACACGCGCAGCAGCTTGTCCTGGCCGGCGGTGGCCAGCAGGCGGCCGCACACGCTGAACTTGTATATCGCACGGTGAGTGTAGTTACCTGGAAGACGGCGTAGGCGTCCCGCGCGACCCACACGCGCAGCAGCTTGTCCTGGCCGGCGGTGGCCAGCAGGCGGCCGCACACGCTGAACTTGTATATCGCACGGTGAGTGTAGTTACCTGGAAGACGGCGTAGGCGTCCCGCGCGACCCACACGCGCAGCAGCTTGTCCTGGCCGGCGGTGGCCAGCAGGCGGCCGCACACGCTGAACTTGTATATCGCACGGTGAGTGTAGTTACCTGGAAGACGGCGTAGGCGTCCCGCGCGACCCACACGCGCAGCAGCTTGTCCTGGCCGGCGGTGGCCAGCAGGCGGCCGCACACGCTGAACTTGTATATCGCACGGTGAGTGTAGTTACCTGGAAGACGGCGTAGGCGTCCCGCGCGACCCACACGCGCAGCAGCTTGTCCTGGCCGGCGGTGGCCAGCAGGCGGCCGCACACGCTGAACTTGTATATCGCACGGTGAGTGTAGTTACCTGGAAGACGGCGTAGGCGTCCCGCGCGACCCACACGCGCAGCAGCTTGTCCTGGCCGGCGGTGGCCAGCAGGCGGCCGCACACGCTGAACTTGTATATCGCACGGTGAGTGTAGTTACCTGGAAGACGGCGTAGGCGTCCCGCGCGACCCACACGCGCAGCAGCTTGTCCTGGCCGGCGGTGGCCAGCAGGCGGCCGCACACGCTGAACTTGTATATCGCACGGTGAGTGTAGTTACCTGGAAGACGGCGTAGGCGTCCCGCGCGACCCACACGCGCAGCAGCTTGTCCTGGCCGGCGGTGGCCAGCAGGCGGCCGCACACGCTGAACTTGTATATCGCACGGTGAGTGTAGTTACCTGGAAGACGGCGTAGGCGTCCCGCGCGACCCACACGCGCAGCAGCTTGTCCTGGCCGGCGGTGGCCAGCAGGCGGCCGCACACGCTGAACTTGTATATCGCACGGTGAGTGTAGTTACCTGGAAGACGGCGTAGGCGTCCCGCGCGACCCACACGCGCATCAGCTTGTCCTGGCCGGCGGTGGCCAGCAGGCGGCCGCACACGCTGAACTTGTATATCGCACGGTGAGTGTAGTTACCTGGAAGACGGCGTAGGCGTCCCGCGCGACCCACACGCGCAGCAGCTTGTCCTGGCCGGCGGTGGCCAGCAGGCGGCCGCACACGCTGAACTTGTATATCGCACGGTGAGTGTAGTTACCTGGAAGACGGCGTAGGCGTCCCGCGCGACCCACACGCGCAGCAGCTTGTCCTGGCCGGCGGTGGCCAGCAGGCGGCCGCACACGCTGAACTTGTATATCGCACGGTGAGTGTAGTTACCTGGAAGACGGCGTAGGCGTCCCGCGCGACCCACACGCGCAGCAGCTTGTCCTGGCCGGCGGTGGCCAGCAGGCGGCCGCACACGCTGAACTTGTATATCGCACGGTGAGTGTAGTTACCTGGAAGACGGCGTAGGCGTCCCGCGCGACCCACACGCGCAGCAGCTTGTCCTGGCCGGCGGTGGCCAGCAGGCGGCCGCACACGCTGAACTTGTATATCGCACGGTGAGTGTAGTTACCTGGAAGACGGCGTAGGCGTCCCGCGCGACCCACACGCGCAGCAGCTTGTCCTGGCCGGCGGTGGCCAGCAGGCGGCCGCACACGCTGAACTTGTATATCGCACGGTGAGTGTAGTTACCTGGAAGACGGCGTAGGCGTCCCGCGCGACCCACACGCGCAGCAGCTTGTCCTGGCCGGCGGTGGCCAGCAGGCGGCCGCACACGCTGAACTTGTATATCGCACGGTGAGTGTAGTTACCTGGAAGACGGCGTAGGCGTCCCGCGCGACCCACACGCGCAGCAGCTTGTCCTGGCCGGCGGTGGCCAGCAGGCGGCCGCACACGCTGAACTTGTATATCGCACGGTGAGTGTAGTTACCTGGAAGACGGCGTAGGCGTCCCGCGCGACCCACACGCGCAGCAGCTTGTCCTGGCCGGCGGTGGCCAGCAGGCGGCCGCACACGCTGAACTTGTATATCGCACGGTGAGTGTAGTTACCTGGAAGACGGCGTAGGCGTCCCGCGCGACCCACACGCGCAGCAGCTTGTCCTGGCCGGCGGTGGCCAGCAGGCGGCCGCACACGCTGAACTTGTATATCGCACGGTGAGTGTAGTTACCTGGAAGACGGCGTAGGCGTCCCGCGCGACCCACACGCGCAGCAGCTTGTCCTGGCCGGCGGTGGCCAGCAGGCGGCCGCACACGCTGAACTTGTATATCGCACGGTGAGTGTAGTTACCTGGAAGACGGCGTAGGCGTCCCGCGCGACCCACACGCGCAGCAGCTTGTCCTGGCCGGCGGTGGCCAGCAGGCGGCCGCACACGCTGAACTTGCAGCACCACACCGCGCCCGAGTGCCCGCTGCCCATCTCCTGCACAAACCACTCATTTATAACTCATCCCCTGTTGATGACAGCCAAAACTTACTTGTTAGTTATTCTCCAATAAATAAAATCCCCAACGTTTTTAAAAATAATATGTAAATTACAAATATGTATTTTTTAGGGCGGCATACCTTGCAAAGTGTCGCGGCCCTAGCATGATCTACAGGGGAAGCGGGGGCGAGACGGGCCTAACCAGTTTAGATAACCCTTCCACGGCCGCTGCCGCGCCGCCACCGCCGAGCTCCCTTCTCTTGCTTCTCCGACCGCGCATGCGACACACGCTGCGCACATACGGCTCGCGCATACCATTTTTTATTATTTAAATTAACCAACTATTGTGGAACCTTGAATTACAACAAAGTATCGAACATCACGCCTTCTTTATTTTTCTACTGAGACCCCGAGTCTTAACATGGTGACCCCGACGTGATAAACGTGATCTTACGGAATTCGCCGCCATTGTCCACGCCGCGAGCCACACCTTCGAGAACGTCGAAGAAGAGGTCAGAAGAGAGCCATTGCCACGTGCCTTCATAAGAGCAGCCATCCTGTCTTCAAGCCGCCGGCCATCATCACGCCGCAGCCACAGCTTAGCCAGGGGAGTGTACCTTTTTCCATTTATTTCCTTTCTTTCCAAAAATCGCTCCGCTCTACTTGACTATTAAGCCTTGCCAGTTATTCTCTACTTCCATTTGCACAAGCTTTAGTCTAAATTATTTGCACGTGTCATTTTGCATCCAAACCTTAAAATTTTAACCTTGAAATTCACTTCAAGCATTCTTTTCCAAGCTGCAATTGTCCAATTAATGTATGCGCTTAACTATCTGTCCGATATTCTCCTTACGCTCAAGCTTACTTCATTTATTGCGCTAATCATTTCAAGCAGTTAAGCTACATTAAATCATTATATTATCCGCGACTGCTTTTAATCAATCTATTAAATAGAATTCGAACCACGATTAGCTTCCCATCTTTTTTATAACCTTTCGAACGTTCATTTAACTATTTTAAAGGCTTCCCATAGTCCTCATAAGTATTTTACAACCTAATTGACCGTGCTATTGTTGTTTTTGCGTAGTACCATAAACCGGCCCAGGTGCGCTCCACGTGGCCGCCGCTTATCGCTGCACTTTGCCCCGGCTGTTGCTGTGCGCTCGTTGCTAGCCGCCTGCATCCATCTAACGCATCCTGCGACCACTGGACTGGGGACTTAAGCCGAACTAATATACGTAACATTTTTGTTTATTTGAATTTAATTGTTCATCCACTTGTTTCGAGTGCTTTCGCTTAGTCATGGCAAATTTGATAAATTCGAGAAGTTCGATTAAAGGTCGCGTGACCAAATTTCGGAACTTTTTAGAGAAGCTAAAGAGGGCCGAATTTGTTTCACAGAAAGAAGTGGATGAATGCTCGATGAGGTTGGATCGTGCACGCATTTTATTAACACAGTTCGATGAACTGCAGAATCAAATCGAGATAGCCGCCGATCCCACCGCATTGGACTCGGAACTTGATGTGAGAGAGGAGATGGAGAAGGAGTTCTTTACGCTCATATCGGATGCTCAACAAATAATCGAATCCTCAACCGAAAAATCCGAAGTCGCAAGCGTCAAGTCGGAAGTTCATAGTCATTGCAATCATGAAACGAATTAAACTTCAGACTGCCTTTAATAAAAATCGCTAACTTCGACGGTTCTTACTTTAAGTGGTTAGAGTTCCGAGAATCTTTTGATTCGCTTATCAATAAAATCGAACGCATTAAGCCGATTCACAAATTCCATTACCTTAATTCTTATTTAGAAGGTGAAGCGGCACAGGTTATAAGTAATTTGGAAGTCACCGAGGCTAATTATGCCGAAGCTTGGCGTCTCCTCTGCGAGAGATACGACAATAAGAAGCAGCTGATTAATAATCATTTAATTTCTTTGTTCAACCTTCAGCCCATAGGTCGCGAGTCGGCCAAGGTTCTGCGCTTTTTGGTGGACCACGTGTCCAAAAACTTGCGAGCCTTAGAAACGCTGGGTTGCCCCACTTCGAAGTGGGATGTTTTGATTATTCATATGGTATCTGCCAAACTCGACAGTAATACCAGTTTAAAATGGGAAGAATATAAAAATAATAATTTTAATGACGACTTGCCTTCCTTGGCCGACTTCAATCGGTTTTTAAAGGGTCGCGCCGATGTTTTAGAATCGGTACAGCGAAATAGGTCTGAGAAACCGCTCATTAATAATAAACGTGAACCCCATTTCCCTCATAGTAGGCAAGATAAATATAACGTGCAAACTTTCACAATTTCAGCCACTCCCGGCACTTCGTCACCTGCTTCGCCTCCTTCGTGCGTCTTCTGTCACGGGAGCCATCGTATCTACGACTGCTCGTCCTTCCTGGCACTGTCCGTTGAAGATCGCATTTCTGGAGCAGCTAAGTTGAAACTCTGTCTCAATTGTTTGCGTAAGGGACATACTTCGCACCGTTGCAGAGTAGTTCCATGTTTCACTTGCAAGAAGCGCCACAATACGTTGTTGCATAGGGAGGTTCCTCAGGCTGTAAGTCCGCCGCCCGGCGAACCGGTTCATGCGCCGCCGCCTGCACTCGCGTGCAATAATATGACTGTCGCGCGTTCCGATAACGTTTTATAGTCCACAGCGCTCATCGATGTTTACAATCCGGGTACTAATGAATATGTTACCGCTCGCGCGATCTTAGGCTGCGGTAGTATGGCGAGTTTAATTACGGATAATTTAAAACAAAAGTTAAATTTAACGCCATTGCCGAATACGGTTAGTGTGGTAGGAGTAGGCAATGTACCTTTGTCCGGCACGCCAGATCGTTGCGTTATACAGATACGTTCAAAACACGACAGTAAAATGCAGTTAGATGTATCGTGTTTAGTGCTGCCTATTATCTCTAGTAACTTGCCGCATAAGTACATCGATGTCTAGCGCTTATCGCTGCCTAGAAATATTAAATTAGCTGATCCCGCTTTTAATGAGCCCGCGCCCGTCGATGTTTTGCTCGGCGCTGATGTTTTTTGGCACTTGATCGGATCTGAGCAAATTGATTTAGGTAAAGATATGCCAGTGATGCGTAAATCTAAATTAGGTTATTTACTTGCTGGACCCATGAGCGTTTCATTAAGGTCAAATGACGCTTCATTTAATTCGGTTGTTCAATGTAACCATCTGTCCACCTGCGACAATAGGTTAGACGAATCTTTGACCAAATTTTGGGAACTGGAGCAGATTCCTCAACCCACTAAGCCCTTCAGCGACTTAGAAATCGAATGCGAGCAACATTTTGTGACTCATACTTATCGCGACGAAGATGGTAGATTTTTTGTACGATTACCGTTAATCACCGAACCTGATTGTTTAGGTAAATCATTTCGCTTAGCGAAAAATCGGTTTCTTGCGCTAGAGAGACGGTTTAAAAAGAATCCTGAACTTAAATCATTGTATCAGAAATTTATTAATGAGTATTCGGAATTAGGCCACCTTTCTGTGTCTGACGTTGCTATTCCGGACCCGTCGTATTTTGTACCCCATCATGCCGTTTTGAAACCCACTAGTGAATCCACGAAATTGAGGGTTGTATTCAACGCTAGTTTGGTTACCTCATCGGGATATTCTATAAATGATTTGCAGATGGTGGGACCCACCATTCAGGACTCACTGTTCAATATTTTGTTGCGATTTCGTACTTACAAATACGTTCTGACTGGTGATTGCGAAAATATTAATTCAAAAATTGTGGGTGTCGAAAACTGGTTGGGACGTACCTTTGCCCGAAGATATTAAAATTTCGTGGCAAAGATTTGTTAATAGTTTATCGCATTTAACGTCACTTCAAATACCGCGTCATGTATTATGTAATTTGCCCAATAACATTGAGATGCATTGTTTTGCCGACGCTAGTCAATCAGCATACGCCACGTGTATTTATTTAAAATCAGTTAATGATAACGGAGAGGTTGTCGTTAGGCTTCTGTGTGCCAAGGCCAGGGTTTGTCCGGTCAAGGCCCTTACAATACCCCGTGCCGAGTTATCTGCATGTGTGTTAGGCGCGCAGCTCGCATCAGCTGTTTCTAAGACGCTGCGTTGCCAGATCGCGCGCACTGTTTACTGGACTGATTCGTCAATTGTTTTGGCGTGGCTAAAAACAAATTATAATAAGCTTCAAACGTTTGTTTCTAATCGGGTTGCTATTATTTTAGAGTTGACCGAAGGCAGCGAGTGGCGCCACGTTCCCACGTCCCTCAACCCATCTGATTTTGCGTCACGTGGGGTTGATGTTTCCGCGTTAAGTAACTTAGATATGTGGTGGAACGGGCCATCCTTTTTATATGAGCCTGAATATAACTGGCCGCAGTTTGCCGCGAATGTAGGTGTCGACGTTTTACCCGAATTAAAAGTTAATGTTAATTTAACAAATGCGACAAACGAGGAAAATTTTATTGATTTCGACAGGTACTCGAAGCTAAAAACGTTACAGCGCTCATTAGCGTACGTGCTTAGGTTTATATATAATTGTTTACATACGAACGATAAGCGCGTAGGTATTTTGCAGCCTGAGGAGCTAGAACGGTCGTTTAAAGGGTTAGTTCGACTGTCACAACAAGACAGCTTCCCTCACGAGTTAATGATACTTCGTGACAAGCGATCGCTTTCTTCTAAAAATAAAATTATTTCTTTAAACCCATTTCTCGACGATGAAGGGCTAATGCGTGTAGGCGGAAGACTTACCTCGTCTTTTTATGCGTTTGAAAAACGCCACCCTTTGATTTTGCACGCTAAACACAGACTCACGATTTTATTGTTTCGGCAGGAGCATATACGTCTTCTCCACGCTCCTCCTCAACTGCTACACGGTTCGATCAGAGAGTTTGTATGGGCTGTGCGCGGACGCGACCTTGCTCGCACGGTGGCTCAGCAGTGCGTCACGTGTCGTCGCGCCGCTGGCAATACTTCCGCTCCAATGATGGGTCTTCTGCCTCCTGAGCGTGTTACGCCAGATTATCCTTTTGTTGTAACCGCCGTCGATTTTGCGGGTCCCTTTTTTATAACTGATAGACATGGGAGGGGATGTAAAATCACTAAGTGTTATTTAGCCGTGTTTGTTTGCACTCGCTACAAATGTTTGCATTTAGAGGCCGTAAGTCAGCTGTCTACCGATTCCTTTATATTGTCGCTACGCCGTTTTATCGCTCGTAGAGGAAGACCACGCGAAATTTGGTCGGATAACGGTCGAAATTTTACGGGCGCGGCTAAGGAACTTAGCGCTTTATTAAAGGCGGATTCTGATCACATCTCCAATTTCACATCTGACGAGTATATTAAATTCAAATTTCAGCCGGCTTATGCTCCCCATTTCGGTGGCTTGGTCGAAAGTTGCGTAAAGTCAGCCAAATTTCATTTGAAGCGCATTTTAGGAAATTCGCATTTAACTTTCGAGGAGCTGGCAACCTTATTTAGTCAGGTGGAGGCTATCCTAAATAGCCGACCCTTATGTCCTTTGTCTTCCTCCCCTAACGATTTCCAACCTCTTACTCCAGGTCACTTCATCATCGGCAGAGCGTTGACGTCATTGCCATCGCCCAGTTTGCCTGACATAACGCAAAACCGCTTAGACAGGTTTCAGAGGCTTGAGGCGCTGAGGCAGCATTTTTGGAAGAGATGGCAACTCGAATACATCTCCGAGCTCCAGCAGCGGACGAAGTGGCGCGTTCCTGGCAGATCCATGCAGCTGGGCGACCTGGTGCTGATCAAGGAGGAAAACGCTCCTCCTCTTCACTGGCGGATGGGGCGAATTACCAAACTATTCCCTGGCAAAGATGGGATTTCCCGCGTGGCTGATGTTGCCACTTCTACAGGCACCTACCGAAGAGGTGTCGCTTATCTTTGCCCTTTACTGGACGAGACCAACGAGCTCTTGAAGACTGCAGTCTCCAAGGGCCCCCAGGATGTCGCGGCCCTAGCATGATCTACAGGGGAAGCGGGGGCGAGACGGGCCTAACCAGTTTAGATAACCCTTCCACGGCCGCTGCCGCGCCGCCACCGCCGAGCTCCCTTCTCTTGCTTCTCCGACCGCGCATGCGACACACGCTGCGCACATACGGCTCGCGCATACCATTTTTTATTATTTAAATTAACCAACTATTGTGGAACCTTGAATTACAACAAAGTATCGAACATCACGCCTTCTTTATTTTTCTACTGAGACTCCGAGTCTTAACACAAACCAAAACTGCTATGACATTATTCTTAACTTGGACGTTTCAATTTGAGCTTGATGTTATATATTAGATTTCTGATTCTTCTTTCTTTTGAAAGCTTGCGACATTAAAAAAAACTCATTGATCACATGCCTATTTATGCCGCGCGTGAGAACCCTTTGAGTCAGCGATTTGGCCGCGTCTCTGTCTTTAGAGCAGGCTAAGAAACATTTTGATTGAATCGTACGTGGACACGCCTAACGCATCTGTCGAAGTCATATACGGCCCCTATGCCACGCGTGCGCTGTCTTTCGGGCCAGCGATTGACTGACAGCTGCCTTTTTGAGTGCGAGCTAGGAAACGTTTCTACCAGATCATACCTGGACATGTCGGACACAGCCATCGAAGTCGTAGGGCCCCTTGTGCGAGTTGGAGGCCTTGAGTTTGATATTGTGGTCGCCGCGCACGTCGTCGGCGATGTCCGCGACGTCCTCTTTATGCCGCGCGTGCGACACTTCCTGCGCCAACGACTTGGCGGCATCTACTGTTTTCTTCACAGTGCTGCCGAGGAACCGTTTTAGTCTGGAGGGAAAAGCAATGGAATTTGTTTAATGTTAACGCTCACTATTCTTGTAAAATCGTTCCGTAGTTCGTCTTTGTAAAATCGTTTAGTAGTTTTGAACTTAAAGGCAGTGTTACACTTATCATTCCTACCGCAGTTAGTGAAATTCCTTATTTTCGTTTCTTACGGGGTGCCCTGGAATATTCAGTTTGTTCGGAGAAATTTGATAATCGGAATACTGCCTTTGTATACCTAATCATGTCTGATATTCACAACTTTAGTGTTTATTCAAAATGTGTTATGATAATTAGGCTTGTTAAGGGATAGGACTGATGACCGTGACCAACGAGCGATAACAATGATGTAGGGAGTCTCAAAAGCAGCTTGTAATTTTACGGGTTTACTATTATTTAACGGTGATAACTCTACAAATTCAAACGACTCATTCCTTCAATATGGAAAATTACCGAGAATATTTGTCGAAAGTATCAAAATCGTCGCTCAGATTTAATAATGACAATGACTTACCGAAGGCTCCAAATTTGTATATTATAAAAGTAAAAATGCTATATACACATGTTACTAAAAACGAAATTGTGTTTAAAATGTAATTTTTACTTGGATTTAGGCGATAAACACACACAAACTCAGTTAGTATCACACCGTCACCTGTTTTGATTGACTTCGGGAACGATTTTCATATTAATGCTGTCTTGAGAGTGGCTTTTCACTAACAGAGGGGGGGTTGTCCTAAAGTCACAATATAATTCAGTAAATTGTTCATAATCATAAATATCTTTGAACTGAAATTTCAACTACCTCAAATTTTATAAATTTTCAATACTTGAGCAATTACAAAGGAATTACATCCAGGAAGGATATATTTCTGGCCAAATAAACAAACAACTTAAACTATTTTTAATGAAACAACAACCAAAGAGAGAATTAGAGGATGATATTAGACCACTGAATTATCCACAAATAAATTTCCCTACAAAATTCACATTAAATTATCTTATGTACAAATTGGAAAAAAAAGGAAAGTCGTATGCTGAAGTTTCAAGTGAATGGGAAGTTTACTTTCATGTATCGGGGGTAGGACTCACTTTTCAGTCTTCTTGCGTATAGTGTTCTTGTTGTCGGCGGCCTGCTTAGCCTCCTTGGAGTCGTCGTCGGCGCCGCCCGCGCATACGCTCTCGCTCTCTTCATCCGTGTCCCTGGGGTAATACAGTTTTTAGTCACAAGTCATGGAACACAACCAACCCGTACCGACAACGATGCCTTGACACGCACAAACAACAATAGACAAACATATACACGAACACGCTCGAAACAATCGTCTATCTCGGACCGAATTTCAAGTTATTTAAAATAATACTAATGTATTTTTTTTTTATACAGAAACGGCCAAAAATCTATAATTTTCAAACATTTTCATTTTAAGATTAATAGTATCTAGTAATATAAGATCCAAACTTTTTTTTTATTGTAATAATAATTAATAGGTCATTCGGTTACTGGCCTACAATAGGCATGTTGACTAATTTTTTTTGAGGATGTTAATCGATTCTATTTTTTATTGTGATCAAATGTCTATATGGGACTGACTACATTTAAACTGCTCTAAAAGTCAGAAATGACCGTCAAAGTTCAACATTCCTACGTAGCGCTAAAAACGCTCCATACAAAACGCGTCAGGCTAGTGACGTCACAGGCCGGTATAGGTACCAATAATTGTATGGAAAAATTAAGAAATTTGTCATTTTCACCGTGAAAAAGTGCGTTTAAGTTCATAGTTGCCATACAATTATTGTTTCGTAAAATTATGAGGATTCTGAAAACATTTTAAAATTTTATTTTGGATTTAAAAAATATACAGGGTGTTTGGTGGCTAGATGCAAAGGTTTAAGGAGGTGATAGAGGAGGTATTTTTAAACATTTCTAGCCATATATGTCGTAGACGAAATTTGATATTTTTTTTTTTAATTGAAATTTTAAGAATTTTTGAAAAATACCCAGAATTTGGTAGAAACGAGTTTATAGTGCCCGAATACGCGTTATTTTGTAAACAATTTCTTTTGTTTCTGATAGTTTAATGTATGTCGGACGAAATAAAGCTACTTTTAAGTGTATTTATGGCCTCTAAAACTAAATGAAGGCATACGAAACTTTAAAAAAAATTGTAGGTTGACACGAGCATAATTTTGATGTGCCGTAAAAAAAATAAAAAAAAATCTTTTGAATTGTTCAAACACCTTTAAAAACATGCCTATTTATTGTTCTTTCTTTAGAGGTATCAGTCATTCAAATCGCTTGCCAAATCTCTGAGTTAAGGGCTAAATACCAAAGTTAGGGAGCACTTCCTAAGAATTCCAAATCCCCGTACTAGTCTTGAAATTTTACTTTAAGTAGGTACCTAGCTAATAAATAACGTGTAAAAAATAAAACAAAAAAGTTTGTAGTAATTAATTCATTGTAAGTTAATTATTTTTTATAAATTAAATAAAAATGAATAAATAGCAAGTACCATTTTCCACAATACACCAAAGTCCGAGGAGGATTATAAAAAAGCTCTACACTGCTTTAAATTTGGAACACGTTATTTTAAGAATAAGAATTTTCACATTTGGAATGTTTTGAATTGCCTTTGTTTTAAGGTTTGACGATAGCCAATTGCAAATTTAGTTCTTCTATGAAAATTGAATAAACGGTTGAAGCGGTTTTTCATTTTGTAATTAAACATTATGAACATCGATGGTTTTAGCAACGAAGATTATGCTAACATTATCTTAATGTACGGAAGGGCAGACGGTAATGGAGCATTGGCACGGCGAATGTATCAGGAGCATTATCCAAATCGCAGATTACCCAATGTCAGGATGTTTTTGAACACGTTTCGTCGTCTATCTTAGCGAAAATGGGATCCATCGTCCGGCTACTAGAGTGAATCCTGAAAGATACGATGTGGATACCGAGGAAGAAATTAGTCACGCATTTGAAGCTGATCCTACGACAAGCATCCGAACAGAAGCTCAAAACCTTAACATATCGACATGGAAGGTTTGGAACACGATGCATAAGGAGAAAAAATATCCTTTTCGAGGGGTGGGGGTGCAGGGTTTAGAAGAAGGAGATCCCGTGCGACGAATACATTTCTGGAGATTCTTATTAAACAGCGACATTGACGAAGTGTCATTTTTAAAATCTATCATTTGGACAGATGAGTCAAAGTTTTCAAGAGAGGGGATCACAAACTTTCATAACCTTCATGAATGGGCTGACAAGGACGCAAATCCTCAATGGATGAAGCAGGTCTCCTTTCAAAAGAAGTTTTCAGTTAACGTGTGGGCTGGAGTTATTGGCAGAACTTTGATCGGGCCACATTTTCTGCTCGATATTTTGACCGGACCCAATTATCTCCAGTTTTTACAAAACGATTTTCCTATCCTCCTAGAGTAACCCGAAGTACCATTAGAAGCGGAAAGAGAAATCATCTTTCAGCAAGACGGCTGCCCGGCACACTGGACTTTGGCTGTGAGAGAATACCTTAACAACTGTTTTCCGGAGTGCTGGATCGGTAGAGATGGACCCATTCCTTGGCCCGCTCGATCCCCTGACTTAACTCCTTTGGACTTTTTTGTTTGGGGACGGGCCAAAGGACTTGTGTACAACACCTCAGCAATCGCAACAAAAGAGGAGTTAATTACAAGGATTCGCGAAGCTTTTGTTATCATGAGGGAGGAGATGCAACTAAAAATAACTACCACAGAAGTGCGGAAAAGGGCCCGTTCCTGTATAAGAAATCGTGGTTTACATTTTGAACATGTGATTTAAGTTTTTACTTTGATTTTGTTACTAAAGTTTTAAAATTAAAGTTCACGTTGTTTTATTAAAGGTGCTCCCTAACTTTAGTATTTAGCCCTTAACTCAGAGATTTGGCAAGCGATGTGAATGACTGATACCTCTAAAGAAAGAACAATAAATAAGCATGTTTTTAAAAGTGTTTGAACAATTCAAAAGATTTTTTTTTATTTTTTTTACGGCACATCAAAATTATGCTCGTGTCAACCTACGATTTTTTTTAAAGTTTCGTATGCCTCCATTTGGTTTTAGAGGCCACAAATACACTTAAAAGTAGCTTTATTTCGTCCGACATACATTAAACTATCAGAAACAAAAGAAATTGTTTACAAAATAACGCGTATTCGGGCACTATAAACTCGTTTCTACCAAATTCTGGGTATTTTTCAAAAATTCTTAAAATTTCAATTTAAAAAAAAAATATCAAATTTCGTCTACGACATATATGGCTAGAAATGTTTAAAAATACCTCCTCTATCACCTCCTTAAACCTTTGCATCTAGCCACCAAACACCCTGTATCATAAAATTTGCGTACCTTTGAAGTCACACATTTCCAAAAAAGATATATGTTTCTGGATTTTTTTTCTTTGTTTCGTGAAATATTTAGCTAATTTTATTCATATAACTACAGTACGCTGTAGAATTCAACTTCAGTCAAATAGCCTATTTTGTAGGATGATATGATATCTGACTAGAAGTCTTTACACTTCAGGAGACTCTGGATGTAGGGACTTAGTTTAATTGCACAAATATTCATTTCATCAATTTAAATACGTTCTTTTACAAAATGCCAGTTACTGGGGGGTGGCAAATAATACGCAATTTACTCTAGTACTAAATATGAGAAAAAATGTAGCTAATTATTCGTTGTAAGAAATAATGTCATCAAACTGTATATTCAAACACCACACCACTCGTGATATATTCTTTTAAACAGCTACAAAAACTTAACCGATACCGATACTCGTATGAACACATTAGCACACTAACAAAAACATAATTCACATCATTGACGCACTATAATGCATATACGATAGATGAAGGTTATACGGCTAAGAAAACCAAAACAACACCAACCAACAAAATGTTTTAATTAAATAGTTTGAATGAAATAAAGCCAGTCGGGACAAGTACGCCATCGGGACAAGCGCACTATTTGAGGAGCTAACAAATTAGGTGCCAATACTTCCAGAGCTGATAGCACTCGATTTGGGAGTATACTCAAGTATAAATCATTTAAAAGGGGCCATCCATAAATTACGTCACACGTTAAGGGGGAGGGAGGGGGTCGACGAAGTGTGACATTGTGTGGCAAGGGGGTGGGAGGGGTCCTACATTTCGTGACGTCACATTTCAAAATATATTATAAGTGTTAAAACACGAACTTTAAACTATTAATTTACGAAAACCTCAAACACATACACAACTATATCTGTATAAATATAAGATACCAAATGTTTTGTCAACCACTCGATCTACTATCATCGTTTTTTGTTTTGTTAATTGTTTGATTTGATGTTAATTTTATAAAAAAAAAAATATTTAAATGGAAATAAAACCGATTTCGGAACCGCTGTTTTTATTCAATAATTTCTAAATGTAAATTTGCAACATATGTGACGTCACAGTAGGGAGGGGGGGAGTCTCCCAAATGTGACCAGCTGTGACAAGGACGGGGGGAGGGGCAAAAAATCATGAAATTCGTGTGACGTAATTTATGGATGACCCCAAAGTGTATGTTATTATTTAGAGAAAACTAGGGAAAAATTACTTTGGTTAAGCCTGACCAGAAATACATGAGGATTGTCAAGATGGCGCTATTTATAAGATTTATATGGCAACAATTTTGCAACCAATCGCAACCCACTAAAATGACATTAGTTTAAATACCTGTCAGTTTCACTATGTTAACCTAATAATAATATCATTTAATGAAATGCACTCTTTTCCTGGCTGTTTTTCGTGTAGTAAACACGTGTACACTTTATAAATAATCTTACGTTCGTAATTGTGAATGCTTTTCGGTATTTTCTTTGGATAATTTTAAATATTTGTCTTTTAAACAAACCACCACAGATGACGTTGACATTGTTGACAAACCATTATAAAATCATTGCCAGTGTAAGAAATTAGTTTCAGTGAAATTCCGCAATATGGCGCATCCTCATATATTTCTGGTCAGGCTTTACGTAAAGACACCCTGTTTATAAGTTGTTTAATAGTCTGTAATTAATTAGACCTCTTTGATTTGAAACCTAAACCTCTTGTTTGTTACGTTACTGGCTAATTCACTTAAATAAAAAGACGGTTGTCATTTTGGATAATGATAATCCTTGTGAATAATCATTTAGGTTTAATAAAAGTGAGTTTGCATTCACACCTACTAACAGTCTTCCCGCCATTTTATGGCATTCAAAAATGATAACCACCTTATCAGTTAAATGCACCGGCGATTATGTTTGGGCAGAATTTTAATTCAATTATTTTGTTTGGAAAATTAAACGAAAATTTAACATAAAAAGTTTTCATAATTCCTATTTAAAGTAAATTATATTGATGTAAATTAACTTCTCTTAAAGTATTGGCATCCAATTTGTTATAGCACCTTCTTACTCTTACGAACTTATTATAGTTGCGTAGGCTAGTAGACTCATGTCAAATGGTAATAAACTAATGTTTATTCCGTATAGTATTTAGCAAAGGAAACCTAAAATATATATTTTTCAATTCATAAAAGTGAAAGATGGCTAAAAAAATTAATTTGAAAATATGTATTTTGAAATGCTAAGACCCAGAGCTATTTTTGTGTTTTTGAAATTCTTGGAACATTCTGTTATTCAATAAAAGTTTAAATCTAAATTTGAATTTGTACATAATTATGTACGCGGGGTCTTCGGAGGTTAAAACGCTGTCCGCCATTTTCGCTTATGATAGTGACGTCATCGGCCATGTAAACAAAACTGAAAGTCTACTTTGGCGACTTCGAATAGTGCCATCCCTCTCGATCTCCTGTCAAAGTATATTGGAGTGAGCGGACTGGCACTATACGACGGTCGAATTTCGAATATTTACGGGTAATTCTACGTCACGCCACAGATTAGCAAAAGGCAAAAATGGTGGACGGCGTTTTTGACTGATCATGAAATTTCTAATTTTCAATTGATAAAATTTAGCTTTCTAGCTTTCACAAAAATACAAAACTTTTTAGAACTAGTAAGATCATTATTAACCATTTGAAATATACATCAAAACTGGGTCTAACTAGCCTATTGTAAGATGGCGTTAGTCACATAACATCTGTACTTTTCGATATTTTAATATGTTGGGCGCGCTTGCCCCGCCGGCGCGCATGACTGACTTTATTCACAGTGAAGGCTAGAAACTTCGCACAGTCACCCATTGCGAGTACTTCAGTCTATTCTAAAATTCGCGCTACATTTCGCTCTGTAACTTTACACAAGCAAATATAGCGCTTAGCAAAATAAATGAAAAGAAAAATGAAAAATGACATAGAAAAAAAATAAACCTAATATTAATACTGAGGTCAGAGTCCATGGGTTGCATTCCCAAGTCTTCGAGCGGGGTGAGGGACCTCCGCGAGAACACAGACAGTCGTTTGCGCCACGAACTCTTATGTATCACTTCCATGCTGAAAATGTTAGTGTATCAGCTAAACTAGTTGATAGCCAAATAAGCAATCTCGGCTATATATCGATAAAATTGCCTCTCCTGTTATTAAATTGCGATGTTTAATCGAGCTGATAACATTTCAGATTTGTATTGAAAGTCAGTTTTCTATGGTGAGGGGTCATGATTTCAGGAAAAAACCTTAATAGCGCGATACTGGATCGCTTTTGTTTTGTATTGGCGCGCGGCGCCATACCATGTTTGACAGAATTTCTTGCAGAGGCCGAAACGGCTGGACGGATTTTAACCAATTTTGGTACATGGATACCTGGACAATAAAAGATGGTGATAGGATACTTTTTATCCGACTGTCGTGAACAAAAATACGCGGACGAAGTTATTACCTAACGTTTTCGTCGTCGTTGGCCCGGCCGATGTACTCGGAGGTGAGGCGCATGATGTGCAGGCTGAGGGGGTTGATGCACTGCGGCAGTTTGTGCTCCGCAACACTTAATGGCACTCTTTCTCCTGTAACGTCATATGCGATTTGACCAAATTGTCTTAGATATATTGTAAATGTCCTATGATAGTGAGTCCCAACATATATTGTGTTTTAAAGGGCCTCCAAAACGGGCCATGTTTTGCTGAAATTGGTGGCCCGGCCATTATTTGCATCTTGCTCTTGCGTAGGGTGTTAGAGAGGGACGGCCATAGTTGCCGGCCACAAATTGCAGCAAAACATGGCCCGTTTAAAAGCCCCTTTAAACAATAAATATGCTCAAAGACAAAATTAGAGGAATGTTTACAATACATTCGTTTTCTGAAAATGTTCGTTACCTGCACCTCTAGCAGAATTATATTTATTTATCTCTTTCCGTGCAATACAGTGAGAGAGTGACACGTGACGCTTTGCTCCGCGACAAGAGTCGCGAAGTTGTGCTAGGCGGGCTGTCGTAGTTTTTGTAACTCATTATCAATATCATCAACCAAAAGACGAGCACCGCTCAACATAGGTGTCCCGTAGCGACTTCCACGGTAGCTGTAACCTATCAATCTTCGTGATAACATCTTATAAATCAATGAACGCCGGCTGCACGCACGAAAAAGCATGACTCGTTGTCACGTTCCGCCTGAGCCGAGCGTGCAAGCGAGAGCGTTCAGCTTGTGACGCATCTATCTCTCTTCCACTCCATCGGCATCACGTAAAATGATCGTCCGTAAACCGACTTTACAGACAACCAATTGTTATTTTTACAAGCTCCACGACGGTAATAATTTAGGATAAACTGACCAGTGTCCAAGTTAAGCACGGTGACTTGCTCGAGTATCTGCATGTCGGTGAGCCGCTGGCCCGAGGTGGAGCGAGTCCGCAGCGCCAGTCCGAGCTGCTCGTCGCCCGCCGATCGCCGCCGCCCGTTGCCGAGCGATTCCGAGTTGCTCCTTCTACCAATGACATGTTACGTTAAGAGACCTTATTCCTTTTAAAATGCTTATTGTTTAGACATTTTTTCTCTATGATCAAACATGTTTCTTAACATATTATTGATGTTACTACCTAGAGCAGGGCTATTGGGATTTATTGGTATATATTTGAAACGACGACGCGTTTGGCTCGGTTGGTAGACACCTGCCTACTGAGTCGGCGGTCCCGGGTTCGAATCCCGGCCGGGGCAAATATTTGTGCAAAATATTTGTACTTGGGTCATGGATGTTATCTATATATGTATTTATATATTATGTATATCGTCGTCTAGTACCCATAGTACAAGCTTTGCTTAGTTTGGGACTAGGTCGATTTGTGTATGATTGTCCCTTAATATTTATTTATTTATTTTATTTATTTAAACCTACAGTTTGAATTTTTCATTGATAATTTTTGTTCGAAAAACTACTCGAAATTGACAAAATTCACGTGGAAAATTCGTTTTTTCAACTTATTTTCGACTGCACGCAATGAAAGCATGAAATAGCTACGTTACTACCTAGAACTCGGGAAAAAGTATTATTCACTTCATAAAGTTGGTTGAAATGTTCAATATATTCGTCATAATATGAAAAAAATAATTTTAAAAGGAATAAGGCCTCTTAAATACAATAAGTTTTTGAGTATCAATCAGCAGCAATATTCAAAGTCAAAAATCAAAATAAAATGTTTATTCTGTAAGTAGGCCACAAGGGCACTTTTACATGTCTGAATCTGAGTCTACCGGCATTTCACAAGAGGAGACCGCTTATTTATTAGCTTCTGAGAAGACAGCCGAAAGAAACAGCGAGTAATGTTTTCGTGAATTATACCTACAATTATATTGTAACTAGGTAATTGACACAGAGATGTACGTATGTAATAATAAATTTGATCATATTTCTATTGGCATGATATATGTCTATATGGAACCAACTGCAATTAGAGTCAGTAGCGGCGTTAGGGTAGGGTCGGTAGGGCGACCGCCCAGGATATAAAGGGGCGTCTCCTCTCGCTCATTGAGCGAGTACTTCTTACTCGTGAATTCCGAAAATTTTGCGAAAACCTCGTTATGTTTAGGGGGCGCCGTAGAAATCTCGCCCAGCACGCTAGTCGTCAAACAGTTTGAACGTCAGAAATAATAGTAAAATTTTGATGTTTTGTCCGAGTGCTGAAAACAATCTACTTTCAGTAATAGCTTCTTTAGTAATAGCTACTAAGTGACACTTGCCTGGTGTTGCCGCCGAGGCTGGAGTGTCCGGTGGGCAGCTGCGAGCGGCCCTCGCTGTGCGTGCGCGAGCCGCAGCGCTGCTCGTCGTCCGCCGGCCGCACCACGTACTCGCCTGTTACACAATATCTATACTGTGATACAGTGACACTTGCCTGGTGTTGCCGCCGAGGCTGGAGTGTCCGGTGGGCAGCTGCGAGCGGCCCTCGCTGTGCGTGCGCGAGCCGCAGCGCTGCTCGTCGTCCGCCGGCCGCACCACGTACTCGCCTGTTACACAATATCTATACTGTGATACAGTGACACTTGCCTGGTGTTGCCGCCGAGGCTGGAGTGTCCGGTGGGCAGCTGCGAGCGGCCCTCGCTGTGCGTGCGCGAGCCGCAGCGCTGCTCGTCGTCCGCCGGCCGCACCACGTACTCGCCTGTTACACAATATCTATACTGTGATACAGTGACACTTGCCTGGTGTTGCCGCCGAGGCTGGAGTGTCCGGTGGGCAGCTGCGAGCGGCCCTCGCTGTGCGTGCGCGAGCCGCAGCGCTGCTCGTCGTCCGCCGGCCGCACCACGTACTCGCCTGTTACACAATATCTATACTGTGATACAGTGACACTTGCCTGGTGTTGCCGCCGAGGCTGGAGTGTCCGGTGGGCAGCTGCGAGCGGCCCTCGCTGTGCGTGCGCGAGCCGCAGCGCTGCTCGTCGTCCGCCGGCCGCACCACGTACTCGCCTGTTACACAATATCTATACTGTGATACAGTGACACTTGCCTGGTGTTGCCGCCGAGGCTGGAGTGTCCGGTGGGCAGCTGCGAGCGGCCCTCGCTGTGCGTGCGCGAGCCGCAGCGCTGCTCGTCGTCCGCCGGCCGCACCACGTACTCGCCTGTTACACAATATCTATACTGTGATACAGTGACACTTGCCTGGTGTTGCCGCCGAGGCTGGAGTGTCCGGTGGGCAGCTGCGAGCGGCCCTCGCTGTGCGTGCGCGAGCCGCAGCGCTGCTCGTCGTCCGCCGGCCGCACCACGTACTCGCCTGTTACACAATATCTATACTGTGATGCAGTGACACTTGCCTGGTGTTGCCGCCGAGGCTGGAGTGTCCGGTGGGCAGCTGCGAGCGGCCCTCGCTGTGCGTGCGCGAGCCGCAGCGCTGCTCGTCGTCCGCCGGCCGCACCACGTACTCGCCTGTTACACAATATCTATACTGTGATACAGTGACACTTGCCTGGTGTTGCCGCCGAGGCTGGAGTGTCCGGTGGGCAGCTGCGAGCGGCCCTCGCTGTGCGTGCGCGAGCCGCAGCGCTGCTCGTCGTCCGCCGGCCGCACCACGTACTCGCCTGTTACACAATATCTATACTGTGATACAGTGACACTTGCCTGGTGTTGCCGCCGAGGCTGGAGTGTCCGGTGGGCAGCTGCGAGCGGCCCTCGCTGTGCGTGCGCGAGCCGCAGCGCTGCTCGTCGTCCGCCGGCCGCACCACGTACTCGCCTGTTACACAATATCTATACTGTGATACAGTGACACTTGCCTGGTGTTGCCGCCGAGGCTGGAGTGTCCGGTGGGCAGCTGCGAGCGGCCCTCGCTGTGCGTGCGCGAGCCGCAGCGCTGCTCGTCGTCCGCCGGCCGCACCACGTACTCGCCTGTTACACAATATCTATACTGTGATACAGTGACACTTGCCTGGTGTTGCCGCCGAGGCTGGAGTGTCCGGTGGGCAGCTGCGAGCGGCCCTCGCTGTGCGTGCGCGAGCCGCAGCGCTGCTCGTCGTCCGCCGGCCGCACCACGTACTCGCCTGTTACACAATATCTATACTGTGATACAGTGACACTTGCCTGGTGTTGCCGCCGAGGCTGGAGTGTCCGGTGGGCAGCTGCGAGCGGCCCTCGCTGTGCGTGCGCGAGCCGCAGCGCTGCTCGTCGTCCGCCGGCCGCACCACGTACTCGCCTGTTACACAATATCTATACTGTGATACAGTGACACTTGCCTGGTGTTGCCGCCGAGGCTGGAGTGTCCGGTGGGCAGCTGCGAGCGGCCCTCGCTGTGCGTGCGCGAGCCGCAGCGCTGCTCGTCGTCCGCCGGCCGCACCACGTACTCGCCTGTTACACAATATCTATACTGTGATGCAGTGACACTTGCCTGGTGTTGCCGCCGAGGCTGGAGTGTCCGGTGGGCAGCTGCGAGCGGCCCTCGCTGTGCGTGCGCGAGCCGCAGCGCTGCTCGTCGTCCGCCGGCCGCACCACGTACTCGCCTGTTACACAATATCTATACTGTGATACAGTGACACTTGCCTGGTGTTGCCGCCGAGGCTGGAGTGTCCGGTGGGCAGCTGCGAGCGGCCCTCGCTGTGCGTGCGCGAGCCGCAGCGCTGCTCGTCGTCCGCCGGCCGCACCACGTACTCGCCTGTTACACAATATCTATACTGTGATACAGTGACACTTGCCTGGTGTTGCCGCCGAGGCTGGAGTGTCCGGTGGGCAGCTGCGAGCGGCCCTCGCTGTGCGTGCGCGAGCCGCAGCGCTGCTCGTCGTCCGCCGGCCGCACCACGTACTCGCCTGTTACACAATATCTATACTGTGATACAGTGACACTTGCCTGGTGTTGCCGCCGAGGCTGGAGTGTCCGGTGGGCAGCTGCGAGCGGCCCTCGCTGTGCGTGCGCGAGCCGCAGCGCTGCTCGTCGTCCGCCGGCCGCACCACGTACTCGCCTGTTACACAATATCTATACTGTGATACAGTGACACTTGCCTGGTGTTGCCGCCGAGGCTGGAGTGTCCGGTGGGCAGCTGCGAGCGGCCCTCGCTGTGCGTGCGCGAGCCGCAGCGCTGCTCGTCGTCCGCCGGCCGCACCACGTACTCGCCTGTTACACAATATCTATACTGTGATACAGTGACACTTGCCTGGTGTTGCCGCCGAGGCTGGAGTGTCCGGTGGGCAGCTGCGAGCGGCCCTCGCTGTGCGTGCGCGAGCCGCAGCGCTGCTCGTCGTCCGCCGGCCGCACCACGTACTCGCCTGTTACACAATATCTATACTGTGATACAGTGACACTTGCCTGGTGTTGCCGCCGAGGCTGGAGTGTCCGGTGGGCAGCTGCGAGCGGCCCTCGCTGTGCGTGCGCGAGCCGCAGCGCTGCTCGTCGTCCGCCGGCCGCACCACGTACTCGCCTGTTACACAATATCTATACTGTGATACAGTGACACTTGCCTGGTGTTGCCGCCGAGGCTGGAGTGTCCGGTGGGCAGCTGCGAGCGGCCCTCGCTGTGCGTGCGCGAGCCGCAGCGCTGCTCGTCGTCCGCCGGCCGCACCACGTACTCGCCTGTTACACAATATCTATACTGTGATACAGTGACACTTGCCTGGTGTTGCCGCCGAGGCTGGAGTGTCCGGTGGGCAGCTGCGAGCGGCCCTCGCTGTGCGTGCGCGAGCCGCAGCGCTGCTCGTCGTCCGCCGGCCGCACCACGTACTCGCCTGTTACACAATATCTATACTGTGATACAGTGACACTTGCCTGGTGTTGCCGCCGAGGCTGGAGTGTCCGGTGGGCAGCTGCGAGCGGCCCTCGCTGTGCGTGCGCGAGCCGCAGCGCTGCTCGTCGTCCGCCGGCCGCACCACGTACTCGCCTGTTACAACAATATCTATACTATAAATTGATGAAACATGTAATGTCTCATTTTTTCATGTAGGTACACACCACTATTTTTATATTGCCAAATCCTGTGCCAGATCAGACGACGCAACGGAGCTGTTACGTCGCCTAAACCAAACTAGATTTAAGTTTTTTTTTTTAATGTAATTTTGTAGTCCAGTGTGCCCTGTTTTAATTACTGTAATGCTGTGTAACTAATTAGAATGAATAAATATTAAACTATTGCAACAATTTTGAAATTACCGAATTAAAACTCTGAAAGAGGTACCGGGTTCGATTCCCGGTCTCTCACCAGGTAAAACATTTAAATTTTTCTTTGAGCTTTGATATATCTATACTACGATAAAATTCTAGATTTGTATTGAACATCAGTTTTCTATGAAGGGGTCATAGTTTCAGAAAGAATTTTTCACCTCACTCGCTCGGAAAACCTCCGTTTATAGGGCGAAATCTGCATGCAAAAGTCTATTTAATCCGGTAGCGTGCAAAAGTCATTTGAATTTCGAACACGACGATTTTGATTATCTGTGGTGCATGTAACTTTTTTATATTTAAGACTCCTTCAACGCGTGACTGATTTCATCAGTCGATAAATCTTCGAATAACCAATCAACGCACGCTAATAAAGGGCGATCTGATCTGGCTGGCTAAAATAATATCTGTACGTTTGAATACTTCTTAAAAAAAAATACACCTATAATATCACGTCCAGAAACCTGGTTTGTGGTAACAGATTTTTAAGTTTTTATTTTTTCTACACTTTATTTTATGTTGAATATGTTTATATATATTAATAGTAAGTATTTCAGTTTCATTTAAATATTTTGACTTGTAAATATATTAAATACATCATATATTTTTAATGTGTGCTTCTCTCGTATTTATTTGGTTTGGATTTGTGTGTGTTAATGTTTTAAATTTGATGTGTTAAATAGAAGGCAAAATTAAATATGATTATTTTTATGTTTTAATTGTTTTTCTTGAACTTCCATTTTCCTCGCTGTAGTGAGGTGAAAAGTTGTGTGTTCCGCATGGCTGCAAAATTATTTAGCTTCTCGTGTCTTGAAAGCTTCGCTACGCTCAGGAATCTATCTTTGAACCATTCGCTTCGCTCATGGTTCAATCTTAGATTCCTTCGCTTGCTCAGCAGAGTTCAATTTCAACACTCGCGCCAAATAACAACTTTGCAGCCTTGCATAACAATAGTATATTACTGCCGAGGCCGGGAAAAGTCAGTTCGTGGATGAGTATGACGAGGCGTAGCCGAGTCCTTCAATAATACGAATCTGCGAACTGACATTCCCGCCGAGGCTTGTATAGTGCTTTTCTCCAAATATGCTTGGAAATAATCACCAATCTACATTTTAATTTAATATATCAGTACCATGAAGTTCATTTGGTACTTATTTTTTTTAGGAATAGGAATATGATTTCGGGTCCGAATCATAGGTTTGATTTAAAACAAAATATATGAATAAGAATTAAATATATATGAAAACACAATAACAAAAAATATGCACATAGGTAAATATAAATTTTAGTTAAATTAACAACTTCTAAACACGCTGTTTTTTTTAGAAACCATACCATATTTATCATTCGGAGAAGATCATAAGTTCAAAACAACTTTTATATTGATTTGGACACAATCATTTCTGTTTTATTTTTTATTTGTTTACGTTTGGTACACTTATTAATTTTCCACTCACTCATTAAATATCATCATATTATTAAAATTCAAACTTTCGTGAGAAATCTCTAATAAATAACTAAGAATCATGAAAACAAATTAACCGCATAATAAGATTATTATTTAAATTGTTTGTCCGTTATTCGAAATTTGTCGACATTTCAAATACATTGACAGTAGCAGAGCAAAAAAATGTTCAGTGCAAGAACTAAACGCAGAGAACAATTAAAAAGTTTACAATAGTTTTTATTTTTTAAATTTAGTGGACCATTGGCTGTATGGTGAATTATCAAATTGAAAGTAAAAATGCAGTAACCGGCCAAATTAAGATTACCCTCATTTGTATGAGACGTTATAAACGGAAGGTGTGTTCTTTACTAAATCGTCTTATTTAAATAATATTGATTTCCCGGCTAAGGCCAATAATATATATTTTTTTAATTTTCATTAACGCCTTCTAAATATAACGAACGAATTCGCGGTCCAGTTTTACTACATTAATGGCAACATTTCCAAGCAAGTTGGAGAAAATAACTATTAATAGCGCCACGCAGGATCCGGCCGGCTCCTCTGGTGTTGAAGGTGTTTATGGGCGACGGTAATCGCTTTCCATCAGGCGATACTTTTTTTGGCGGCGTTTTTTGTTTTGTATGGACGCGCCTTCTAGCGCAGTCAGACATCATCTGTTGGACATAATTTTTTTGGCCTCTCATCACGATGAAACTCCTAGAAGAATTTTAACCAATTTTGATACAGGGATAGCTGGACATCCAAAGATGGTTATTATAGGACACTTTTTACCCGACTATGGTAAAGAATAACATTGGCGGACGAAGTTGCGGGCTCCTTCTAATACGTTGTAATACGAGGTTTGTCTTAGAATATAAACCCGATTTACTTTCATACTTGGGTCAATCAACTTTTTTCTTTCGCTTATTGCCATGTCTGGTGTTTTAAAGAGTGACCCAGGGACATCACCCCTGGGTCACTCTTTAAAACTACGATTTTCGGCGGCAATATTCAACAAAAAAATTGTAATTGCAGCAGTATAAGCCCATTCTTATTCAGACTATCTCTTGAAAAAAAAACAATATTATAAATTATCAACACTTTTCTAAGGAGTTTAATCATAATCACCATTGTCTCCTGGGTGACAGGACAGAATAACAACAAGAAAAAATTTATCGTTTGTCGACCCACGTACACCCGTGGGGGATAGTGAAAGTTAAGGGTAACGTCGGGTTTACCCTTGTTTTATAGAGAAACGTTTCATCAAATTTTCATTTCATAGAAATATCATTTCATCGAAAGCTTTTTTTTTTCTGAAACCATAAAATATTTTGGAATCTTAGAACACAAACCTAACCTAATCTATAGGTTGACATTTTCAAGATTTCTGAAAAATGTATGACTTCCGAGGAAAAATTTGTCTATAAAATGAAAATTCTATGAACTGAAGCATTCGGTAATGTGTTTTTCTATAAAAGAAGTGGGTACCTATACCGGGTAACGTGGACACCGTTTCACATCTATACTATACGTCCTCGTATAGTTAGGTCCATCAGAGCTGCCTGAGGACGTGTAGTCAAAAATTGGCTTTTGTGAAGCCTATTTTGTCTAGTCTATGACTACTACATATAAAGTTGATAATAAATAAATAAATATTAAGGGACAATCATACACAAATCGACCTAGTCCCAAACTAAGCAAAGCTTGTACTATGGGTACTAGACGACGATATACACAATATATAAATACATATATAGATAACATCCATGACCCAAGAACAAATATGTGCCCCGGCCGGGATTCGAACCCGGGACCGCCGACTCAGTAGGCAGGTGTCTACAAACCGAGCCAAACGCGTCGTCTAATACTCATAAGGAAGGGCTTACATACCTTTGACGACCTCTTTGATATCAAGCGCGCTGTCCGGGGGCCGCTGCTTGGCCGAAGTGCCGGTGCTACTGCGAGATGATGTACGGGACTCGTGACTCATCGACGACTTGTCATGTGCTGGAAACAAGAAATCACAAGGATTATGGTGTTTCAAGTGTGTGCACCTGTTGCTACGTAAACAGGTATAGTTAAAGCTATAACACAAAATGCCATTAATAGTCGTTTAAAAAGGGTCTTTTAACTTCTAATAATAAAGAGATCTATTATCAGAACCATTACTACATGCATTTCTCTTAATAGTAAATAGCGATGTTTTGTTAATTATAGGCTATTAAGGGCTTAAGTGCTATAAAAGGAGTATGGGGTATTTATTATCATACGTTACTTAATGAGGTGATTATGTTGAATATATGGTTCCTATAAATAAGATTGGGCATAGCTCAATAGGTACCATTACTACTCCAGATTTCATAAAGCAATCATACATTATACAATTACAATTTGTTTTTTATCATGGATCAAAGTTCTGAACAACGCGTCGTAAGTGCCTTTTTTGTGTGTGAAGATAGTATAGACCGCGAATTGGTTGATGCGTGTCTCGAAATCGAGGATATAGAATTCATAAATAGTACTACCCAAAGATTCTGGGAGCTGTGTGAATTTGGAAAAAATAATCGAAATTGGTATGTTTTTATATTTATTATCGGGTTCAATATACATGTAAAAAAATCGTACTTGTACTTTAGTAAACAACATTATAACCTCAAGATCTGAGTACTTATTTTCTTTGCTCAAGATTGTCATTTAATAACAAAAAGCCGTTGGCAGCGTAATTTTTAACATATTAACATTACTCAGGGTATTTCGCTAACAAAAAGAGAAACATAATTTGAGGTTCAAATCTAGTTTACTAAATTAGGCAAGTAGGTGGATGAACATACTGTAATTTAACCATTATTTTATTTCATTCTAGTACGGCGGTGCAATCCGGAAGAGGACTCGAAAGAAAGGCTGTAGATATCGACGAAGCGGGATTTTCAAATACAGTTAAGAGAAACGAGAAAAATGAAGAAGACAAAATCCTTTGTGCATCATGTAAAATTTGGGTAGCACGACTGTATTTCCCAAACCATTTAATGAGCAATTTACATAAAAACAATCTTATAACACCAAATTTAAAATGAGTTATGTAACGTTAGCTAATAATAATCTTCTTAATTTTCTTCAAATACCCATTCCTTCAATTGCTCAAAGGTTAACTGGAAGAGATCCCTAATAGGGATAAGTTCGCCTGTACAATGTTTCAATTGTTATCAATGTATTTATAACCAGTTGTTGTGTACAGTAAAGTGTTTACATACATACATACATACAATAATCATAGATTTCTAGTCTATTCGGATTTCTAAGATCAAATTATGTCAAACTGGCACAAGTGAAGAACGACCTTAAATTTACACTTGTACGGTTGTTTGCACCTTGTGCCAAAGTGACTTCATTTGATCTTAGACATCGGACAGACTATACTAAAATAAAAAGGCTGTAATTAAAGTAAAAAACAATGTCTCAAATGGCCTTTACTTTTTCTTGTAACGGTTGTCTTGTATATCCAGTATATCATACCACTAGATTAAAATACTCCAGATATAATTATGATTGCACTCATGACGTCATAGAGCTGCCTAATAGTAAATAAGTTTTATAGCCGACTGTAGTTTTCGTTGGAAATCCATCTACTATTTGTTAGGGTTGCCTTATCTATTACAGAATTTCTACAACGAAGAAATTATGAATTACATTGGTAATTGTATATAACATGCTATTGTATTGTATAAAGTAACTTTTGTTAATGTAAATGATTAAGATAAGTTTAAGTTAGTTAAATTATGTAGTATATCTATACAAATATAACCATGATTCTAATTTAGTCTATAGTGTATGATTTTAATTTTAAATGTGTAGGTATACACCTTAAGCATGTGTAGTCACTAGTATATTTCTGCAATGTCATAATAAAAGGCATCGTTTTCTAAAAAAGACTAACTAGCAAAAAATCTGTAATTTTCCAGAAAACGGAACTACCGTCCTCTGTGACGGTAGAACCAGAATCCACTAAGCGCTACTACTATCATAAATAATTTATTACATGGTTAAGCTAGGTGAGGTTAAGGCCTTTGCAACCTACCTATGTTTTTAAACGAACTGGTGACGCGCGTTGAACGCTATTAGGACGCCCAGTAAACGCAAGATAGTCGGAAGTTGTGATAAAATTAATGTAAATATTATATGACATATTATCCAATGAATAATGAGATGTTATACATGTAACTCACCATATTTAGAATTGGATAGTTCCAGCGAATCCTGAAACTCTCGGGTCAGCGATTCTATGGTGCTGGCTGGGCTGGGCAGGGCCATACACTGGCTCACATAGTTCGGGGATGGAGGCTGAAAAAATAATCATTTTATAAAGTCTTGATAGGGCGGTACTTTCTTTACCGCTTGAGTTGGGAGCTCCTGTATTCTGACGTAGTCGGTAATAATACGACATTGCGGGCGCATAAATTAATTTCGAACAAAAATTAGTTATCGTTAAGATGAAAAGAATATAATTTCTATTCTTAGTTTGCATAATATTCATATCATATACGTGCCAGATACTTATCTCAGCTTGGGAAGTAGCTTGACTTAACTTAATTTCATAGGACATTATGTCCCCTGGATGGGGCAAAGGGCGGCCACAGTACGTCGCCATCCCGAACGGCCTTGGGCTTTACTTCGCTCCAAGTCATTTCCATCATCTTCGCTTCTGCAGTGATCGTCCACCGCCAGGATTACCAACTTGGCTTCGGGATTCCAGTTTAGGGCTTGCCTCGGTATGTGATCGGGGTCCAATCGAATCGCGTGGCCAATTCAGTTCCACTTGCGTTCGTGCTGCTGGACGATCGGAGTCTCACCGTGGAATATCTTGAATTTTTAGTGGATAGCTGTATAGGTTATAACCTAAATTACCTCGACGATTAAGTTCTCGAGTGGCTTCTCCGGCTTTCTCCTCTCGTAGCGGTAGTCGTCCGTGTCCGTGGTGCATATGCTGAGGTTGTCGCCGTCCGTCGTGGACAGAGACTGCGACCCGTGTAACTTGTCTGCAACAACGTATATTTCAAAGTGATTAATTATGCTCAGAGTATAGCAATACGCCTTAATGGTGATCACATTATAGCAGACTGATGCGAATGACATTTTAACATACTTTTATGTAGGGGTACTGTCCTTTCAATTTATGATTTGTCTCTTGGAAAACGCCATGTTTTACTGGATTGAGAGCCTGGTGATCTGTAATACAGTCTCACGCCTAGTTCAGACCAGTCTCTCACAAAGGACTACACAATCATTAAACTTAGTATTGTAACTGTGAGATTGAAAGAATTGTGAGAAACATGCAATGAAATATTGTCTTTACGTTCCTTATAATAGGCTCGGAAGTATCGCTTTTTGGGCGCAACAACTCGAGAGGACTGTAAAGGGATTTCATACTGCTTTTCAGGCCTAGGCCTGCAAAGTAACTTTTTTTTGGTTTCAACAACAAGGTCATTTACACAGCTGGCTGGTTTGACAAAAAGCAGGTTTTGTTTTTAAAGGTTGGTTGTTAGACTAAAATGTCCTATTTGTCAATTAATAAAATGTTGTTCTTTGAAGTATATTTTTTTATTTCATTGTATGTTTGTGAAAAGCACTATACATGCCTCGTCGTGAAAACGGATTCCCGGCCTCGTATCACTATCCGTATATACCTACTTGGCCGGAAATCCTCATTTTCCCGGCCTCTGATGTAATGTACTATTGTTATTATTATAATTCACATTTAAATTTCCTATAGTTTTAATGAGAAAGTTGGTGGCCCTATAAAATGGTCTAAAGTGCAGCCCGCTGCCTTCACTGCTCGTGCTTTGAGGCGGTACTGACCTGATCAAATCGTTTTTGACCGTGTAGACGTCAACACTCTTCAGACGAGCGAGTTGATGTCAAGGACAGGTCACCGCCGATGGAATTTATACGTTTGGAATGTCATGCGATCCACAAACGAAATTGACCGTGTATACAACTATTGTAGCGATGCATGATGTGCCAGTGATACCCAATACGTTTCTTGGCGGCGAAAGCGAGCAGCGAAGTAAGCGGGCAGCGCAGCGTCGTGACCGGCTCTACTTCGCTGCTCGCTTTTGTACAGTATGGTGCTAGCATTAAGGAAAGTTGGCCGATCTGATCAGCTCTGATGAGCATTGGTCGGCATGGACGGTGCAACACCACGAGTTTCCTATATATTTTTATATGGAAATAATTATAATCACACGATCTTATTCGTTTTTTTTCTAATAATTTAAGAAATGTTAGTCGATCTGATCAGGTCGGCCGATGAAATTGACGTGTACTAGCTATTGTTGCGGCTAAGTGTCGGTACTCACTACGTTTCTTGCGGCGCGGCGGCGGCTGCGGACCGGGCGCGGTCATAACGCTGCCCGCTTGCTTCACGGTGCTTGCTTTCGTGCTCGCAATCACGTCGGGTTCGGCCAACACTGACACAGGGTTAATACGTTAGCATGACATATTGGCCTCATTCACGGATATGATTATGTTATTTGTTTTATAAGAAAAATATTTATATTTATCTTTAAGCCCATAGGAATAGCCCATATTTTTCTTATTGCCCACCCCTTAATTTCGTAGCAACAACTAGTTGCATTGAATTGTATCTCATTGTGATACTTTTGCCAAAATCTATACAAGAAGGTCGCGTTCTGCTAGGCTATTATAAATGACACTACTTATATATTTAGCGGCTTTCTCTAGTGTGTTATAAAGAGGTCCAAGTGGCAACGGCATGTGTGGGACATCTCGACACAGGTTGTGCCGGACCACAGGCCGATAGAACGCCGCCTTTGGATGGACATGGACATTTTTTTATTATTATTTGTCCATGCTTTTAGCAAAGGAGTTACCATAGAGCATATTTTTACATATAAAGCATGAAGCCAAGAACGATTGACGTATTTTACTAAATTGATACTATGGTAAGTACTTAATTAATTATTTTCATTGACATTGCCACCACCGAAATGCAAGCTAATCCCCCTTTGGTGTGGTAAGAAGTGGTAAGAAGTATCAAAACCGTATTAAAACATATTGTCACAAGTTGACAAAAACCCTTGCCTTTGCCTTTTTTTTCTTTACTCATACCACGCCAAAGAGGCAATGAACAGATTAATAGTGTTAAAGCACGAATAAATGAGAAATAAGTGTTTATTTTAAAGAAAAGAACATATAGACCATATTTGCTATTCAGTCAACTAATAATTTTCACAATAATTACAATACCACTAAGGCTAATGCTCACTCATGATAGGGATATGGAATTATGTGGGGTGATTGGTTTCGCTCCATTTGTATTAAATTTGCTCAATGTTTGTGAGGCTGAAATAGCATTCTTGATCTGTTCCAGGGCAATGAGGATACAGAAAAAAACGGTTTACCTGTTTTCCTGTCCACTGGCCCAGGGTCGTCAGATATGTTAGAAGGCTCGCGCGTCGACGCCGAAGACTGCGCCACCTCGCGAATGTTCGCTGAAATTATGTTTTGGCTTAAGCATTATTTAGTAACTTCAAACTTTTCATTATGTCGACTATTTTAAGATCCGTTGTCACAATTGACAATACACATTATGATTTAAGTTGTTATCAAGTCTATGAAAACTTTTACACTCTCTGGGTAGTCCAACTGAGAAGACTGAGATTTGTTGAAAGAGAATAAACTGTAGTTTGCTATGAAAATTTAAGACACGTATTTTCAAGTTATGTCTATATAACAATTAATTATGTGTACAATATCGTAACGCCGAGTATCGCAAACGCGTTTACGCGACTGATATTGTAGATGTCTTCAGATTAAAATTATGATCATGTAAATTTGTGGGTAGTTACTCGTAGGTGTGGAACGATTAATGATGTTATCACAGATTCTATGACTCACAGTGTGAATCCGACGCGCCGCTGAGGATCCTTCCAATGCGGCCCAGAGATGTCATGCTTTGAAGGCTCATCGTGTCGTGTGATATCACCCTGCAATCGACAAAAGCCCACTTGAAAAGAGGCATAGTTCTACATAGGGAATCCTTCTAGTTCGGTGAATATAGACTTAAGGACTAGGGGTGACCTTACAAACGGTCCGGTAGTTTTGAATGTTTATATGTTGTCTAGGATGGTTAGCGAGTGTTTGAAATGCAAAATGCACAATTCCCCTCCTCCGCGCCCGTCGCCATATTGAAAAAACCGGCAATTTCTGCAGATTTTTGCTTATACCTTCGTTTAGGAGCATTTTAGCTGGAAAAGAGCTTAGACAATGTTGTAGACAATCAAATTTACTATAACTTACATTTTTAACTTTGTTTCAAGGACAGATAGTTACGGAGATATGCACATCAAAAAAATGTAATGTATTAAATTCGCAATTTCCAGTAATGTACCTATCAAACTTCTGGCTTATATCTTTGTTTAGGAGCCCCTAAACGTAAAACCCCTTTATTTATTGGATAATTATTGATATTATGACAAATATTTAAATTACCAACTACCACAGAGATTTTCATAAAAAAATTCGAAGGAACCAGAAAACGCCCGCAACTTCGACCGTGTAACGCTTTTTTTTTGCCGTAGAGAAGTAAAATACTGGCTATCCCTGTTTAAAAATTGGTTAACGTTAACACCCATGAATGTTGATACGAAACAAAACCAGTGCTGCTAAGATTTTTCCTAAATTCAATACAATATTGGATTTTATTTGTTAGGTGTTCCCAAACCTTACTTGATGGGCTGCTCTTGAGGTAAGAGTGGTGGTCAGCGGCTTGATCTATGGTCTCGCCGTTTTCTTCAGTCTGCATGCAACGTCGCAGCTCTTGGAGCCTAGCACCACCTGGAACAGCTGTAACAGTGTCCTCACTTGAAGGGTTGTTCGAGGTTGAAGGAGTGGTGGTCGGCGGCCGCATCGATGGTCTCGTCGTCTTCGTCGGTCTGCATGCAGCGTCGCAGCTCTTGGAACCGCCGACGACCTTGCACCACCTGGAATTGCGGAAAAATTGCTGGAAATAAAATGTCATCAAAATAATTTTCCTTGCCATGAGACAATGATTTCTTAAGTCATGTCATAGACAGGCTTTAGCCTATATAGCACGGTAGCCTGATAGGACCGTTAAAATTCTCAAGTTAAAATGACTAAGATAATAAAGGATAATGGATCCCCAGATCTATCTTTAGATACTTGACAGATCTGTGATTCACACACATTTTGCACTATTTCAAAATAATACTTGTTCAAAAATAAAAATAAAATATCCCTAGTGACTTTTCTATAGAATTCCTAGATTCTGCAGAACCCACTTTAGGAATTGCTGATGTGCAAGTAGTACGTCCTTAATAACAGCTGCATCTTGCAGACATTAGAATTTTCTGGGATCCACCAATCAGAAAATTAGTGCTAGAATTCTCACTTCTCTGGTCTTTTATGATTAGGACATACTGAATAAATTTCATTACTAGAAAGCAATAAACTCATACAGAGTTAAAACATAGAGGCTTCTCTGTTTTTAAACTAATACATGGTGATGCTATGAAATACTAAAGAAAGTAGACCAAGGTGGGCTTACATGGACCAAATCAAGGAGAGGTCTCAAGAAAGGCAGAGAATGGGAATGGATTCACAAACAAAAATTTATGATGATGACTGGTAAGTAAAAACTTCCTGATCAACATAGGGCAATCAAGACGTCCAGCCAGCATGCTCAGGATGCCGTTACTGCTATTCCTCACGCGTCTTAGCATCGAGGCGATTCTTTTTCGATGAATAGCATCAAAGCCGTCAGTCTGTGCCTCCTCAAACCTATACCTGTGCTATAAAACCTAGCATAGAACAATGTTCAACTGATTACAGCAAGGGTATTTACGCTTTTAACTGTAGTCCGGTCATCTTCCACAGGAGGTGCTTCTACAGCAGCTTGGCTGGGAGCTATACTTGGCGCTTCCACAATAACTGAGTCAGTCTTTACGGCTGCTTTATCCTTGTCCTTATCTACTTTGGAACTATCTGTTAGGCTTACGTTTCTACATAGAGATGATCTTCTGGAACAATAAAATTTCACAAGTTTAGATATACATATTTATACATTTAATAAAATTTTAATAATTAAACCTTTGTCCTTTCATCACTCCTAAACGGCTGGACCAATTAAATTTTTTTGGCATACGGGTAGCTGCGCATCCCCAGATGGTTAAAGTATATGTTTTACCTGATTACACACAGCAAAAATGTATGATATGAACAAAGTTCACAGGCAATTTCTAGTTTTAGAATGAAGTTATAACTATATTTGCTGTAAATTTTATGCTAAGTACAGTCAGGTTTGTGTATAGCTCGCTCACTGTTGTTCTTAGTGTTAACACACTCAGCAAATACATAACTTTCAAATTTCTAATTGATAAAATGAATTATGATCGTAGACACTTGTAATTCTTATGAATTATAGGTACCTATACAACTTGTTGTATTACTACCACTTTGAGAGTGATGCTGTTTGTTGACAAATACATCTTGACTACACTGATATTTACTATCATTTCACTATTCCCTTTACCATATGGCTTATCACACTTTTACTGGCACTCAATGTTTTGTATAAGTACCTAAACATAATATTAGGAATTCCTAAACTCAGTGCAATTTTTTTTTATTAATGCTTGACCTGAAAATGTGACCTAATACTAGCATCATTAGTTTACAATAGAATGTTAATGAGTTACGCATCATTGCTTCGTCTGTCAACAGTCGCCTGATCAACCAAGGACGACTCATATCGTTCCTGGAAACATCTGGTAAGTACTCGTTATCCACTATCATAAAAGGATCATATGGAAAAGAAATAAATTTATGAATATGGTCTGTCTTGGAGAATGTATAATAAGCTAACTTTCAAGATACTATCAGGTAAATTTCAGTTCCAGGAGAGAAGATTGTGTAAACAATTTACTTACTTAGAACCTTTAATGGGTGTGAGTTCTTCGGCATCATAGAACTCTTCGGAATCGCTGCTGTCGCCCATTGTAAATAAATAAACGGGAAGCAACAGACACTATCTTAGACCTTGCAAAACAATATTCACATCATCAGGCTTCTAAAAGCAGATTTTAACGAAAAAAAGAAAGTTGAAAACGACTCTAACATTGGCGTTGTAGACAGGCTGTCAGTTTGACGTTTCACAGCTGTGAAACATTGGTCCGTATTACACAAACAATTTTACAAAAATCTCAATTTAAATAAAGATTTTTGATATGTATTATTATTATGTAATAAATAACATATTCAAAGTGTAATATAACTATAACGAAATGTCCTTTAACGAAAAGCAAATAGAAATAATCTTATCATAATTTTAAATCCGTAAGGGATAATTAAAACGATCAATGCAATTGACAATCCCAATAGTTGACACCAACATAATATATATACAAGTATTTAGGCGGAAAAAAATTGAACTAACTTGTCTTTATGAAAAATACGTCTTAACACGTTGATGCTAGCGCCAATATTGGCTGAAAAATAAATTGTAACCAGATAAAACCCATGAATTTTATCTCATCTCTTTGTATAGTTTGATGTTTGACTGAGTTTATGTGTTAGTTTCAGTTAGTATTATCACTCATATTACGTACAATGTTGGTTGTTTTGTAATCTGCACTCCGTTTATTTAATAAAACCACATAAAAGTTAGTTGGTTGAGTAGGTAAGAACGTACCACTTAGATAGATAGTTTTTTATTGCTTTATATATATATATATATCTAGTGTGTGTAGGTACAGTTGATACTGCATATATATGTACTTATTATTATTTATCTACTTATATCAGGGTGATTCTACAAAAAATGGGTAACTCGATGTCATAGGGCAATAAAATAATGTTTCGTTAGCCTTTGTTTATATTTTTAATTTTATTTGAATACTACTAAAAGCCTTTTATTTGGTCACCCAATTTCAGCTATTCATTTTAAATATAAATTTGTGAAATTCCACAATTTATCCTTAAAACGTCAGTACTTTGGCATGTCACAACCTCAAAAGTGGGCAATCAAATGGCTGTGTATTAAATATTACCTCTAATGTAAGAACACTTACTGTTTCAATACACTCTATGATGTATTTAATAATGTATATCACTACTTTCATAATATAATATTCTCGCTGTTGTTGTAAAAAATATAAGAAACTTTGTGTTCAGTTTTATTCGTCAGTCCGCTGTCTGTTGTTCGAATTGGAATTTCGCGCTAAATATCGGCGACTCAAATTCAAATCCGCGTTAAATTGCAAGGTTGATAGTAAAGTTAGCTGCAGGTCGAGCCATTTTACGGCCACTATTACTGAGCCAGTACCAGAGTTGTGGTTGTCATGTGAACACGTGCCGATCCAGTCAAAAAGTCAGTCCTATGGTAAATCGTTATTTCCTTGTAAATCTGTGTTATACTTGAATTTATACACAGTCAACTTTGTTTTGTTAAAATGTAGCTAGTTGATGTTCGAAAATATCAAATTAAATGTTGATTCTAAAGATAACCCCAAATTCATGTCTTTTTCATCAGTCCGTTGGCGTCAGTCCTTTGTGTGATATTGCACCAAAGGACTGACGGGTTTCCAGGGTACTGACATTTGTAGCGTGTTGAAGCGGTATGTTTTTACTTATTTCAGTTTAAACCATCGTGCCGCCTCTTAAAAAAAGAAGGAACAGGGGTAAAGACATTTGTTAAGGAAATAACACCTTGGGAACAACGTTTAGCCACAAAAAAAAAGAAAAAAATCATCTGAGTACACGCAAAAAAAAAACAACTTCTGAATCATACTACTTATATCTTTGTTCGCCAGAACTACTGACCACGAAGCATAATCAATAGATGGTGAACAAATGACCTATTATAAACGATGACCAAAGAGCAAATGAAGCGAAAGACAGAAAAAGTCCAGAAATAGGCAATTAAAAAATATTGAACCAAGCAATGGTTTCAAAATTGAGAACTAGACTGAAAAATCATCGACCAAAATATACGAGAGTCAAAAAGCAGTCTAAGTAAGTTGTAAAATCTGTGGAAGAAACTCCATAAACCAGAATTGGAGAAATGAGTGAAGATATTGCAAAAAAAAGGAAGGAAACAGTGAAGAAGGGCCTTTTCGGAAGTATTATTTAAATTAAATTAAAAGAAACTACATAAAGAGATACAAAAAGTTTGAACAAGCTACAACAAATACAAATTATAGAGAATACAAAAAATAGCCGTGACTTATAAAAAAACAGGGATGCTTAATTAGAAAATTTATACTGTTAACCCTTTACCGCATATAGAAAAAAAATAGTTGTTTGAATTTGAACCTTGATCTGTGCCAATAAGGTCCAAGTTCATATCTGCCATATATGGCTTCGTATGCGGTAAAGGTTTAAACTACCTCAAAGTAGTAAAGCCAATTAAAAAGCTGTTTGAATGGTGGAGATAGATCTTTCTCACAGTATTACACGTTAAACAGTTTTTTCAATTGTTACTTCAGTGAATGAAGACTAAGAATAAGACTAAAAACATAAGAATTAGACTAAAATAGTTTCTATCGTCTGCAAATCGAAGGTGGGTGAGGTACTCGCTGTTAATGTTGATGCCAAGTCCGATCCAATCCAGTAGCTTGAAGGCATATTCCAGTGTAGCAGTAAACAGTTTTGGAGAAATTACGTCTCCCTGTCTTACTCCTCGCTGCAGTTGGATAGACTCTGGTCTTGGATTCGGACTGACATGGTGGTGTTTCTGTACAAACACTTCAGCACTTCGATGTATCGATAGTCGATACGGCACCGCTGGAGAGATTGAAGCACAGCCCATGTCTCGATCGAATCAAAGGCTTTTTCATAGTTCACAAACGCTAAACATAGTGGCCGGTTATACTCCTTTCTCTTCTGTACAACCTGCCGCAGCGTATGAATTTGGTCTATGGTGCTAAAGCTTTTCAGAATCCGGATTGTTCGGAAGGTTGGAAATCGTCTGTGCGCGAGACGATTGGTAATGACTCTGGAGAACAGCTGATAAACATGGCTCAGCAGTGAGATGGGCCTGTAGTTCTTCAATAAAGGCTATGCTCGAAGTTTCTGTACGCGATTGAATCAGAAATGAGGATATCCGCAGTAGAACCAGGGTAACCGACACAGCTCACAGGATTGCACGGTTGAAATGGCAATGCTCAGGCCATGTAAAACAGTCAGTGGCAAATGTGATAGACATTTTCTCTTGCTGCCTGAACGAATTCACAAGGGTAACGCTATATGTCTTGTGTTATGCTGGGTTGTAATATTTTTATATTCAGTTGTTTTGTATAAATTTTTGAATTAAGTATATAATTTAATGAATTATGTATATTACATGTACTCGTAAGTCCCTAGTTGTAAGAATCCCGCACTGTCGCATTAGGTAAACCTGTAATGATAGTTGTGTGATGTAGCCCGGTAAATGAACGGAAGTTGGAGCAGCAAAGTCGTAGAGTGGCGACCACGTATAGGAAAACGCAGCGTGGGAAGGCCCCCGACTAGATGGACGGATGACCTCCTGAGGGTAGCGGGGAATCAATGGATGCGGTCTGCACGGGATCGCACTTTGTGGCGAGTCATGAGGGAGGCCTATGTTCAGCAGTGGACGTCTGTGGCTAATAGATAGATTAATTCCTAAGAGATTTATTACTAAATTTTAATAAATATCAAGCATATGTTATGAAGTTGTGTATTTTGTCAGTACTTTGTCAGCCTCGTCAGTCCCCTGGCAGTCAAATTCAGAAAAACCGAAATTTCTCCGGTTCCACTTAAAAAAGTGACTGGCCCAATCTCGAGCAATATATTCATTACATTACCTATCTTATATACCCGAATTTGTAGCATTTTGATTAAAAAACTATCATAAACAAAATATCCCGAAAAGTTACCCAACTTTTGTATATTCGCCCATCACTTATTTACTTAGGTGAACATTCGGCATTTTTTGCGTCATTCTTATCCCAGCAAATGTTATTTTATCACAATAGAGGATCGCTAAAGTTGACCTTTTATGAAACTCCCGAGTGTGATCACAGTACTTAATTATATCAACATGCACTTTCGTTTTCACAAAATGTGATAAAATAATAACGCTAGAACCGTACAAGTTTTAATAAAGCAATAAAAAGCATGTAATAATGTATAGGATCTCTATCGTTGCCCTGTCGGGTTGCTGTCTGAGGCAATGAAATAAGAAAATGCCCAGAAGATGGTTAAGGTAATGGCTTAGGTAATAATTGTAGCCTCTTGTCAGTCACTCACTCTAGACTACTTATTATTATCTGCAGCACGACTATACGTACATATTGTATTGTAGGACAATATCCGTACGTCAATATATAAATATAGGGATATTGTGAAATTGAACACTGGCTCATTAGGATTCTTGATTCGTGATTAGGGACGGACAAACAATTATTTGTAATCTATATCACAGATGAATAATATGTATCTATATCAAAAACCAACCCCTAAAAGTTTCTAATCGCGCCGTGTCCGTCTGTTCGCTATTAACTCAGAAAATAGTAAACTATTTTTTGCAATTTCCACTCGTTAGGTACCTAGTAGTAATGGTCGATTTCCTAAAAAAAGGTTTAGTAGATAAGCATCACCATCCTCAGCCACTGCTGGATATAGGTTTCTACTAAACTGCCTGCCAAGGTATCCGCCGGCCGCTGCCAGTTCGCGCTTCGCTGTCTCCACTCCAGAATTCGTGTACCAAAACGGTTATCGGTTTTGCGATAAATATGTCCATTTACACAAGACACAGGGAACAGTCTGGGTCGACATCCGTACTTGGTTGCCAATTATACTACCACTTGGGTATTATTAACCCAGGATGTGTCCCCCAGGGTTGGTACAATTCCCAGTTGTTTGATGGTTTACTCGTTGTTGAACAATGAACAAAATCTTAATATCTATCCAAACATCATCATCGTCGATTTGTGTTTTGATTGTCCCATGATATTTATTTATTTGTTATTTATTTATCATCAGATCATCACAGAATATTAGCAGGCCTTAATGATTATTATTAGGACGTTACAGCCATGGACTTGTACTATACTGCGGGCTCAGCACCATGCCGCGTGGTGCTGTTGGTAGCCGCGGCGCTGAACATCGAGCTGAACCTTAAGGAACTCAACCTTCGCGCCGGCGAGCACCTGTCGCAAGAGTTCCTGCAGGTTTGATACAATACAATACAACGCCACCTAGCGCCATTTTACAGTGACGTGAGCTGCTGCTGCATGATGTCAAGATATTCATTATAAATGCCTACGTCAAGGAAGTCTCGAAGAAATTTTGTCAAAGTGGTTGTTCAACTATCTCCAGCCCTGCACCTCTAGCAACTATGCTTCGCGACTCTTGCTCTTCGACATAGCGCTACCCTAACCCTACTATCTCACATTACTGCAAAAAGAGAGACGGGTAATTATCTCGCGCGCGAAATAGTCGCTTATGACAGTTATGCTAGAGGTGCTGATCAGTGAAGCGAAGTTATATTGATCAACCTGAGACTAATCCTCAATTTTCGTGCCGCCTTAATACGATCCGGGCAAATGTCAAATATTTGATCTTCTCGGGTGTTAATATGTATGATTTGATAAATACTTGTTTGTTTTCAGCTGAATCCCCAACACACAGTGCCTACACTAGTGGATGACGGCTTTTCACTCTGGGAGTCTCGCGCTATAAGTCGGTATCTGATCAACAAGTATAACAATAAGGAGCTATATCCAGAGGACATAAAGTCCAGGTAACTTTTATACCAGGAACTCATTCAGGCAGATCAATAATTTATAAATATATATACCAATCATGCAAAAGTAAAAATGTTGGTTGTAACTTATTTTGATTTGTATACGTACCTTATCTATTCATGTTAAGTATATGAGTTAAGTGAAATTACATTTAACGATAAGGATTTTTATGTTTGTGTGTCACCAGGGCATTGATTGACCAGCGGTTGGACTTCGACTTGGGAACGCTTTATCCAAGATTCGCTAACTTCTTTGTAAGTCCTACTTAAAGTAATCAGGACATTTTGCTTTAGGACATACGAGTTCATAAAATAGGTCATTTATAATGTGAGTGCAGAGTTTGTCGGCGATTCGTGCTTTTGATAAAAGTCATGACAACACAATATAATGTAATGAAATGCGTCAGTTGTGGCTCTTAAAAAGAAAGTAGGTACCTGTATGTTTTCACTTCTGCTTCCTGTTCTAACATACATACTAACTCGTAGAGTAGGTAGACACGACTGCATTCTAATATTAAAGTCATGTTTTTTAGTACCCGCAGGTCTTCGCTGGGAAACCTGCCGATGAGGAACTCTTCAACAAATTAAAAGAGGCCCTGGATTTCTTAAACTCCTTCCTAAAAGGTCACAAGTACGCTGTTGGAGACACCCTCACGCTCGCTGACCTTAGTCTGGTGGCTACTGTTTCCACGATTGACGCAGCAGGCGTTGGATTGGATCCTTATCCCAGAGTTTATGCGTAAATAGAGTATTATAATTATCATTTTCGTAAGAACCTATTTGTAAGTGTTTGAGGTGTTTTAACATGTGAAAGAAGAAAGTATGTTTTGTACCTATACAACAAGGAAGGCGAATATATTTTTTCTTCATGCCAATTTTTCTTAAGAGTTAGTAGCATGTGGTGCTATTTTGAATTTATAAATTTTATCAGAAAGCTAATTTCTCGTGCCTGATTCTTTATTTCATCATTGTTCTAGTTGGTTCCAACTGGTGACGGCTACTGCACCGGGGTACGAAGAGGCCAACGAGAAGGGCATAAAGAATTTCAAGGCCCTTATTGCTAACTTGAACGGAGTTAAAACGGAGTTATAAAATAAATAAAACCTTTATCAAACTATTGAATTATCTATAATAAATCCTGATCAGCCACGGACCAATACTAGAAACAGGGATATGGGATGGAGTTTATTAATTAAAACAAATAAGACATTTTACGAGTTTTAATTCTGTGTATTAAAATTATACCACTAGTTACTTACTAGTTATTTATTACTGTATTCCGGTAACAACCGTGATCCAGGACACAAAGTGAGCGACGTTTGTGAAAAACCCAACTGTACACAAACGGCAATCTCTGTTTGGTATGAAGGACGCTAGGCCTACGAGAGTGTTGTTCCGAACGAGAGGGCTGCCAGAATCACCCTGAGGAATGACAAAAGTCAAAAACATAAAAGACATTCAACCGACTTCATCTTCGTAAAGTCAACGGATTTATTTTTAATTATTATAAACTGTCTTAACTCCGTTAAATTGGTTTGAACTAGTATGGAGCTCTTCATCAAGGAGAGCTGTAGTCTATAGACCATGACGCTGTACGGTTGTACACCTCGCGTTCAGCAAATCACTATTTTTAAACTTCGCTAAAAAGTTTTACGTCGCCCTAATTCGTAAGTGCGATTTTCTGTCCACTACGCGGGGAGTAAATCGCACTTATAATTTTAGACAAGCCACGTGCGGTAAGTAATTCGTAAATCTCTACATCGCATACTTTTATCCCTCACCTTCGGTTCGGACAACAAACACTTCCCAACTGACTAAAACTTAACGTGTACTACTTAGCAAAGAAACCCACTTGTAGTTTGGAACTTTGGATAAATGTTGTTTGATTTTGATGATAAAGTTGAAGGTTTTACCATGCCATGTAACGTTTCGCCAAATTTTCATTTGTCTGAAAGTTTATTTTTCCTGAAACTCGTAATACTTTCAGGATTTAATAAACATCGTTTTATAGAGTTGGTTAAATTAGATTAAGTAGGTTGTTTTAAAATTATTATGAAAATTCAACACTTGAAAAAAAATGGCTTTCGGACAAATGAAAATTCGGCGAAACGTGAAACAGGTGGGAAACAAAAATATGTCGGCCAAGAGCATGTCGGGCCACGCTGTTTAGAGTTCCGTAGTTGCCTATCCTTCTCAATAGACCTCCTTCACAATATACCTCGAGCTTAAAACCGCGGTTTTAAGCCCGAAGTTTAATTTACGAGAAAGATTTGAAGCTCTATAAAAAGGTCGTAAACGCCAAAGTAAATGTAATTACTTATTACCTTCTGGAAGTTATCGATTATACGCGCCAGATTGAGCGGAATGTTTTAATGCAGTATGGGACTTATCTAATACCTATGTATAACGTTCGAAGTACAAGGACACCGCACGGCACTTTCGTCATTTTAAAGAAAATTATGAAATTTGGCGGTAACTCCAAAACGGCTCGACCGATTTTATTCAATATAGTTTTCATTGAAAGTACATAAGGCCTCATTTTCATGCATTTTCCCTATTTTTTTTATTTTCGGAGCTAATATTTAGAAAACTGCTGACTTTATCAAGAAACAATGTTTGAAGACCCCAATTATTTTTAAAAGACCTATTCAACGACACCCCTTTCACTAGTGTTGAAGCAAAAAAAAAAAACCGGCCAAGCGTGAGTCGGACTCGCGCACCGAGGGTTCCGTACAAACACTTTCCATCCCTAAGTGGTTAAGTTAAGTTTGCACCTGGTATGTATAGCGCCCCATATAAATTAGGTGCAAAGTTAGATATTAAAATATTAAAAAAAAACTACTTACTAGATCTCGTTCAAAATAATTTTCGTTGGTAGTTTTTATAATAATGTACATCATATGTTTTTTTTAGATTTTTCTATTTCTTATTTTAGAAGTTAGAGGGGGGGGACCAACTTTTTTCCACTTTGGAAGCGTCTGTCACGCAAACTATTCGGCTTAGAAAAAAAATATTTTAGAAACCTCGATATCATTTTTGAAGACCTATCCATAGATACCCCACACGTATGTGTTTGATGAAAAAAAAAATTTTGAGTTTCAGTTCTAAGTATGGGGAGCCCCCAATATTTATTATTATTTTTTTATTTTTGCATCAAAATCTTAATGCGGTTCACAGAATACATCTACCTACCAAGTTTCAATAGTATAGCTGTTATAGTTTCGGAAAAAAATGGCTGTGACATACGGACGGACAGACGGACAGACAGACAGACATGACGAATCTATAAGGGTTCCGTTTTTTGCCATTTGGCTACGGAACCCTAAAAAAGCTCACCCCCACTTTAGGTGTTCGAGAGGTAACCGAATTCTTTTTTATTTAGTTTTTATTTTATTGTTCTGTCGGCGTAATACATACACATAACTACTTATACCAATTTTCAACTTTTTAGTACTAATGATCACGGAGCTAAGCCGCAGACGGACGGACATGGCGAAACTATAAAAGGGTTCCTAGTTGACTACGGAACGCTAAAAATTGGGCAAGTGCGAGTCCGACTCGAGCATGAAGGGTTCCGTACCATAATCTATAACAAGTTTGTTGTATCGGAGCCCCCCTTAAATTTTTATTTTATTTTATTTTTAGTATTTGTTGTTATAGCGGCATCGGCAATAGAAATACATCATCTGTGAAAATTTCAACTGCCTGGTGACAGACGGACAGATGGACAGCGAAGTCTCAGTAATGGGTCCCGTTTTTACACTTTGGGTACGGAACCCTAAAAATTGTGTTTCAGATCGGTAACCGCACAGGGACTTCGTGATCATTTGAATTAGGGTTGTACGTAGAGATCATTGTGCATGTGCGCTTCTTTTTTTTACTTACCTCAGTATCATCCTAGTGAGATCCATTCCTTAGCGGTTCGCATTAGAAATGATGAAGCAAATCGCTTCATGCGAATAAGTGGTAAACTGATGACAACATAAGGGTGAAATCGCTCCCCTCTCCTGATTGTCTGATGGTGAAACGTTGCAATTCCTGCGCTACACTGACAAGCTAGTTCGCAACTTTGTGGCGATGTTCGAGGCTTTGGAAGATGGCCCCAGCCGGCAAAACATCACCTATGAGTCTTAAACCCGCTCCAAACCTTCCGATCCGATCCGATTTATCGGAAGCAATCGGATGATTTGTGTAGTGCAATTGTCCGATTTATCGGAAGAAATCGGATAATGTGTTGTGTAGTGCAATTGTTAAGACATTTCTTCCGATAAATCGGATCGGATCGGAAGGTCTGGAGCGGGTTTTAGGGCTCGACGTTCTTATTAGTCTCCTGCTGAGCATGCTTATTTTTAGATCTGTTAAATCTCAATGACATTGAGTCAATGCGGAGCAGAGCAGCCTATACTTACATAACATAATCCAGGTAGATGTTGAATCCGTTTTGCGCAGAAGGCGACTTGTTTAAGCTGGTTTAAATGGGGACGCAATATTTGTTGCTCCAATTTGGGTATCCGCATATGAGTTAAACACTCATCTGCTCCTACAGTGTAAAGATCTACTTTCATCAGTTGTTTGGGGTTACTTAAGTTCTGAAATCAAATTTGGTAATTCTACTTAAAAATATATTATGTAGCTATTTTTTTTATACCGTTATTCTTCTTCCTACATCTCGTTTGTAATATCAAAAATCTCTCGTTTGAAAAATGCTTGGTGATTAAATAAATATATGTGAAACAAAACAATTAAAAAGACGGCCCCGAGCCCCGAAGGGTTCTTTCCACTCCTAAGAGGATATTTTTGTAAATAGCGGGCTGAAAGGAATACCTTTTGAGTGATTGATTATAGGTAAGTCCAAAAAAAGAGAAAGCGGCACTTCAATTTTAACGATTATTATGTATCTGGACTTCGGTCTGCATCAAACTAGTGTACAATTTAACAGCTGGAGTAAGTCAAATTACATACTAAAATTGACAGCTACTTTTGATGCTGGCTGTACCTAATTTCAGTGTATGTAGACATCCTAATTAGATTACCTCATCTAATCCCCGCCCCGCGAAGTAGTGAACAGCATTTAGCTTATACTCCTCCCGTGGGAGTGTTACTGCTTTGACAGTATTGCTAAATTTCAACGGTCGGCTCAGTCTCAAGAGCGCGATGTCATTAACTGGGGTTCCGGGTAGAACAGTGGATATGTCGTATTTTGGGTGAATTACCACTTTATCGAAGTCATAACGTTGGCTAGTGAGTAAATCTTCCCCTCCCACCCATACTTTGTGGTCAACTACGACTATACCACGGCTCCTGAAAATAAGTATAAATATTTGTCAAACAGGACTCATAGAACAGAAACGCGACATGGCAATTTCAGCACTAGCATTCAAGAGATAATAGGTTGTTTCGTACAAATTCTTGCTTTTGATTACATTGAATTGGTAACTACGAGTGTTTCATCTCGCATCTCGTTATCGTACAAAAAATTCAAAAGCGGCTGACAACAATTTCACAATTACATAGGTATATTTGGGCAAATTTTTATTTTGTTGTCGATTTCGTTTTTTTCTCAAATTTCAATAACACTTGGTGGATTCGTAAAGTTGCTTATTCTGAACGAGGTAAGCCCAATTTCACGATGTCCTACAAAATTTTCCATTGGGTTACAAAAAAATTTTTTTTTTTTTTACTAAATTTCCTATTTTAGTACAAACTTTAGTACATAATTAGGAAATCGAAAAGAAAAATAAATATTTCGACAATAAAATAAAAACTGGCCAAATGTCGGGCCACGCTCAGTGTAGGGTTCCGTAGTTGCCCATCCTTCACAATAGACAAAAATTACGAGAAAGATTTAAATTACGAGAAAGATTTCAAGCTCTATAAAAAGGTCGTAAACGCCAAAGTAACAGTTATTACTTATTACCTTCTGGAAGTTATCGATTATACGCGCCAGATTGAGCAAAATGTTTTAATATAGTATGGCACTTAACCAATATGTGTAAAGTGTAGGGACACCGCGCGGCACTTACGTCATTTTAAAGAAAATTATGAATTTTTGCGATAACTCACCGACGACCGATTTTATTCTTTATAGTTTTCATTGAAAGTACCTATAAGCCCTCATTTTCATGAATTTTTCCATAATTTTTTGACCCGTGGTTGAAAAGTTAGAGGGGGACACTATTTTTTTTATTTTCGGGGCGAATATTTACAAAACTGCTGACTTTATCAAAAAATAATGTTCGAAGACCCCTATTATTTTTAAAAGACCCATTCAACGACACCCCACACACTAGTCTTGGAACAAAAAAAAATCACCCCTACTTTAGGAGGTACCCGAAAAAAAATTTTTTTTAGTTTATATTTTACCGTTTTGTCGGCGTGATACATACACATACTGATACCAAATTTCAGCTTCTAGTACTAATGATCACGGAGCTAAGCCGCGGACGGACGGACAGACAGACAGACAGACAGAGACAGGCAGACGGACAGACGGACATGGCGAAATTATAAGGGTTCCTAGTTGACTACGGAACCCTAAAAAATTGGCGCATGGGCCAATTTCTGTAATACATTTTGTGTAACTCAATCGAGAAAATTTTGTAGGAAATTGGGTTTACCATGGTCAGAAGAAGCAACTTTACCAATTCACCAAATTTTATAGAAATCTGAGAAAAAAATAAATCGACAGCAAAATAAAAACTTGCCCATTTATTATCCACTGATGTAAAACCTACCATAGAGAATATTACGTTTTGATGGTTTTGATATTGCAATTTAAAATAGCAGAGCCTCTAATGCTATGACAATAATTTTCGCGTAGATAGTCATCAACACTGTGATGAGCTTGGGGTGAGACATTCTTTGACTTACACAACGCAGTGAGCTGCGGTGACCAACCACCGCTCTGAGATGATGGCAGCTCCACATGTAGAAAGGCCGGCAAAGTATGGATAGTCCTTTATATTAGCCTTCGTCCCGTACAAAATACGGGAGGACAAGTCACTACCTGCAAGAACAATATTTTATAGGAACCTACAGGGAACGTAGGTACATAACGACTGTGCTGCCGAAGAATAGTCCCTCTAAGTTTCCCATAACAATCCGTTCATCTTGTTCAAATGAATGCAATAGATTGCTTAGGAAATCCAAAAGGACCCGTGCTACTCGATCGATTTGTGTAAGGACAATCTTACACAAATCGATCTAGCCCCAAACTAAGCAATAATTGCCTAGTATTTATTTAATTTAAATTTGGTTATTCTCACCTATTTTATTGACTTCTTGTGCGTATATTGCATTGAATACACTAACGCAAATAATTGAAAGCAGCAACATCTTGATGTAGAATGATCAATATTCGCGACTGAACCATATTAATAGGTATAGGAAGTACAAGACACGTGGAGTCAGAAATAAAAGTACCTAAGTAATATTAACACGTTCAGAGCGTACAGTAAGAAACGGACCGCGTGAATTTCATAAATTATAAGAACAGCGCCCTCTCTCTCGTTTAATCGTTCAGTGATGTAAAGTAAAAGCAATTTAATTTTCCCTTGAGTGTTGATTTTTTTATAAAGCAAGAAAATAGTAGATTGTTAACCAAGGGTAGAAAGTGACCCATTGCACCCGAGATATTTCTGGCGCTCGAACGAAGTGAGAGCGCCAATAGTTCGAGGGTGAAATGGGTAATTTCACCCGAGTTAAACACTCTACTTTTCATTTCGACTGCGAGGAAAATAAAATACTACACGCACATGTCATGAGTGTGTTAAATTAATGTCCATGTCATTTTTAACCAATAATTAATAAAAGACACGGTATTTATATTTAATCTCGTTTTCATGCTTTTTATGTATAGGACCTGGTAGTCATCTCATTACCATTGTAAGACTGCTATCCAACTTTAGGTCGTACAAGTCAAGACTTATACGACGTATTTGTTTGTTGGGATGTCATGAGTGTGTTAAATTAATGTCCATGTAATTTTTAACCAATAATTAATAAAAGACACGGTATTTATATTTAATCTCGTTTTCATGCTTTTTCTATTGCAAACTTTCATCATTATTATTTTTAATAGAAAAAAAATTCAATATACGTACCGCCAACATTTAAAAAAAACAAATCCAATGGTTTCTATTTTGTTTTTTATCTAAATGTACGATTCTATCAATAAATCAGGGACAGAATTATATGTATGTATTATGAATGTAATGCATATTTATATTTAATAATTAGATGTAAATAAATTAAGCTTGCATATATCTAACTTTTGCAGACAATTTTTAATGGCCACTTACCACGGCCGACTAGATTGTACCTAATTTAGTTGGTCACGACGTGCATCTAGATGGCAATTATCTTTGACTCCGTGGCAATTAAAAAAAAATTATTTTCCACCCTAGGGATGGAAAAGCTATTTTCCACCCGGCTATCTACTCATGAAAATGACACTTTCCGAACAGGAGAGATGAAAAATATATAGAGACCGTTTCTCTTCGCAAAGAAAGTGTTAAACATTCCACGACTACCTATGTGAAGTCGTAGGTGCACGTATTATTTATTTAATGACCCATGCGGTATTTGAATGTTTTATTTTATACCTACTCCGCTTTTTAATGGCTTTTACATTCCGTTTTTAGGAAAAACAACTAGTAAAAACATTGAGAACATTCATCGGTACTTATTTCGGCTGGTTGGTTGCCGGAAAGCTGAGGATACCGAAAATTTATTAAAATAACTATTTTATTTTGTTTTTGTGAATGGATTTGGCCTTCGCGGAGGGGACTTTTTGTCATCTATCTTTGGCAGTTTTAGACAATTATTGTACCTAATGTTTTTTTAAAACTTCTACTTAAAATTAATAAATAATGAATTCTACATGAATTTGTAGTATGTACTTAGTTCAAATCATTTAGAGTGCGTCTCCACTGAAGTGAAGAATCTACCAATCACAAAAGTGACGCGGAGTTGAGATACAGATTTCAACTCAGCTGATTGGTCTATTCCGCACGTCTCCGCTTCTGCCTCGCTTCAATGAGACGCAACCTTAGTCCTTAGTTCAAATCCTTTAGTCCTTAGTTGAAATCCTTTAGTCCTTAGTTCAAATCCTTTAGTCCCATTTCGTTGTCAGTTTTGGTAGAAATTTGGCTTCAAGATGGGTAAATCATCCCCGTTTCATACTGGCTACAGGATATATTCACATTTTCGATTTTGAAAATAACTAGTTGTCCTCCATAGAACTCAAAGCAACATCGACGCCGACACCAAAGTTTAATTAATTAAATAAAAGCACCTGAGTCCTGAATCTCCGAACCCTGCTTATGACTCACTTGAATAACGGCGAATTATATAGTAATAAACAAATAATACGAATGTCCTGTAACGAATGTTATCAATAAATTGTTCATTTTCATTTTTATTTTCATTTGTTTTATTATCATTTTATTTTCATTTTCATAATTTTTATTATTTTGTTACTATTATGTAGGTACATAAGCGCTGTGAGATGAGTTAGCTCACTTATAGAATCTTTATAGGGCAGATATTGTATTTGAATGTCTCAAGTACTGTGGCCCTAGTGAAAAGGGGCATAAGTCAGATTTAATCTAGGAGCAAAGGAGCTTAAGTCGCACAATAAAGATCGTTATTGACTTATGCCCTTTTATTTCTGGTTATTATTCGACTTATACCCCTTTTCCCAACGGCTACAGTATTATTTTCTTACTTATCTTCTTACTATTATAATAGTATCAAAAGTGGATAAAGGGATAAAAAGTAGCCTATATGTTGTCAGCTCCATACCAAATTTTATCAAAATTGGTCCAGCCGTTTAAGCATGAAGAAGTAGCAAACATACAAACACACAAACACACCCACAAACTTTAGCCTTTATAATATTATAGTGTGATTTCAATGTTTGGGAAAAGCACTATACAATACTTGGATTTGTTTTAGCAGTCTATCCCACGTCTATCCCAAACTCGTCCAGCAATCCCTTAATTGGTGACCTCTCCTCTGCACTTCCTCATCTGCACTAATGTATACTTTAATACGTGCCCGAATTATTTACTTAATCATATCACAGATCACAGAAGTCATCAGATCAGTCAAATGCAATGTTGAGGAAATGTGAATGGCCTTTTATACGTCTTAAGTTTTTTTCTGTATCTCAATCGGCAAACACGGAACCCTTATAGGTAGACTTTTTTGTCCGCCTGCCTGTCTGTCTATCTATCAAAACCTTTTCCCCAGGAAAGCGGTGGAGGCATCAAGATCAAATTAAAATCAAAGAAATCCTTGACCCCTTGGAGCAGTGAAAAAAAAATTACCTAACAAACTTAACAAACATAAGGCCGTATGCTGCATTTATGGCGTAAGGTAAGGTGGGGGAAGATGAAAATAGGGGAAAGATAAAAAGTGTCACATAATTCCCTACATTTTTTATTTTTTTTAATGCTGGTATCATCAATTAAACCGCCATTTTATTAGGATCCGCCAGTCAGTCGCCCGAGACCGCTCGGAGTGCGTAGACGCGTGTTATGTGTTATTTTGTGAAGGTCAGCATTTCGTGCTCAATTCGTCGATTTTCAATCTTACCCCGTGTTTCATAACTTGACTAATAGGGTGTGAATAAAAGTTCTGACTGAATATTTATGTATTATTTTAGATTTTATATTTATTTACTAGTGCAAGGTGTAGCTATTACTCTTATATTGTGATTTACGAGTAACTTCAATCTTTCCCCAGTCAATTTCAAAGGGGTAACATTGAAATAGTAATGTTTCAATCTTCCCCCGTTTTGGAAAGTCATAGAAAAACAGACAGATTCTCAAACTTTGGACTTAAAAAAATTATTAACGTTCACATTTTTTTTTACTGGCCTCATGATAAGGTAAATATGTAGTAATTATGAAGTATAATTAAACATATTGTGAGTCTTAAACTTATACTTATAAAAACAATATTTCCTTAGTTTGTGACTAAGTCGATTTGAGTGAAATCGTCAGATGAAAGAGACGTACCCACTCATTGTTCAATAAATATGTAATTTATAATTTGTTGTTTTTGTCATATTTTAAAGATTTAGATAACTCTATTAAGCTTTCGTTTGGGAACACTACTTTCCATTTGAGTAATTCTTTTATATTTATATATCTGTTATTTCATTTAGTTACGAGTAGATTTGCCTTTATGATACATACTTGTTTTGCGCGTTGAGTTTAATTCAATTCAACAATTAAAGCTGCCTCATACAAATACTTTTGTTGAGTCGTGACCTCTGGATAATCAATAATATTTTTTTGTTCCCAAAGACGTTTGTTATTTTAAATGTAAGCACCTAAGAATCTGACTTAATTTGCTACGCGGATTTTAAATGTCCTACTGTTCATTTCCTAATATTTTACATGTATCCGACTTAATTTGTAACAAAATTAATCATGCTGCAAGAAAACACCCAGTTTTTGTATTACTTGATTTCTTAAACCGTTATTTTGATTCCAAAATTGATCTTCTTAATATAAAAAAAGTGTTTAGTTTTTATGTGTCCAATTAAAAGTTTGAGAATCACTGTCCTTTTTCCTATATAGCGGGGTAAGAGTGAAATACTTTTTTTTTCTACTGTCGTTTTCTCGTTACCTATCAGGAATATTCACGCAACAATCAGCTGTATCTGTTCAGCGTAAGAAACTCTATAGAATAACGAGCAACAGCCACCGTTTGCATTCATTTAAAAGCATTTAGAAACTATGTCAATCTTACCCCTCCACCATTCCATCTTGACCCATCTATTTTTTAGGCAAAAGTGTATTTTATTTTATTATTTTTATATATTAGAATAGGCATAGCCGAGTTTTATCAACAGAATACAAAAATATAATCCTTGCCCATCGCTTCCAATTAATACAATTGAAGGGATATAAATAGTTTTTTATTTTATAAGGGTTTTAACACAACACTGTCTATCTCGACAAAAAACCATTCAATCTTCCCCCACCTTACCTTATATTATGACGTCTACAAGGAAATTAAACCCCATGAGGGACTTCCTGTAGACCTAGAATTGTGAAATGCAGCGTGTAGCACACGTAAAGGAAATCATTCGAAAGTCGTAAAGTCCAAAATGCCGTAACATCACTCATTAATTACTTTTTGCCATCATAAAGTTATTGGCAGTTGGTATGGTAAACCAACCGCGACCTACTCATATCTCGATTCAAATGTGAAATGCGAATCGACTTTATACTTTCGTTAGAACAATTCTACGAAACCTTCGGTGCGCGAGTCCAACCCGCACTCGACCGTTTTTAGGGTTCCGTAGTCAACTAGGAACCCTTATAGTTTCGCCATGTCCTTCTGTCCGTCCGTCCGTCCGCGGCTTAGCTCCGTGATAATTAGTACTAGAAAGCTTAAATTTGGTATGAGTATGTGTATGTATAACGCCGACAGAATGGTAAAATAAAATTAAAAAAAAAATTTTTTTTCGGTTACCCCTCGAACACCTAAAGTGGGGGTGATTTTTTTTTCTTTTCAACACTGGTGTGTGGGGTGTCGTTGAATAGGTCTTGTAAAAATAATAGGGGTCTTCTAACATTGTTTTTTGATAAAGTCTGCAGTTTTGTAAATATTCGCTCCAAAAACAAAAAAAATAGTGTCCCCCCCCTCTAACTTTTCAACCACGGGTCGAAAAAAATCGGAAAAATTCATGTTAATGAGGCCTTATAAGTACTTTCAACGAAAACTATATTGAACAAAATCCGTTGAGCCGTTTTTGAGTTATCGCCAAATTTCATATTTTTTCTTTAAAAGGTCGTAACTTGACCACAGATTATATACAAGTTACTTGACTTCCAGAAGGTAATAAGTGATTACAGTTTCTAGGGCGTTTACGACCTTTTTATCGAGCTTAAAATCTTTCTTAACTTAAACCTCGGGCTTAAAACAGCAGTTTATTGTGAAGGATGAGCAACTACGGAACCCTACACTGAGCGTGGCCCGACATGCTCTTGGCCGGTTTTTTATGATTGTTCTAGATGGTTTCAATTGGTGGAGGCTACCGCACCACCGGGCTACAAAGAGGCCAACGAGAAGGACATAGATAATTTCAAAGTCCTTGTGGCTAATTTGAAAACTAAAACGTAGTTGTAAGATAAGTAAAACCTTTATGACACTGTTAAATTCCTTCTTGTTCAGATCCAGAAACCAATACTAGAGTCAAACCACGTTGACAGTTCATTTGCTTGGAAGAGATAACGTGGTTTGACTCTAGACCAGCGAATGATGATGATGATGATTGTATTAAAACAAATAATAAATGTAACGAGTTTTTAATTCGGTATATTAGATTTTAAAGCGGTGTAAGTATAGCTGAAAATTTTTACCTCTGAATTCTGCTTGAAAGCTTATCTTGTAAACTTGAGCCCACAAAGCCATCTTTATTGGGACAAATGGAAGCAGTGTACAAAAAACGCAAACATACATTTTCTTGTTTCGAATGTCTTTTTTAAGTCGCGAGTTTGAAATTGCTATTTCCTATCCTAACTCATTGGAATAAGATAATTTGGATAAGCCATTCGGAGAATTAGCTTTCTTGAAGACAATTGCCGGAGCGTGAAGGTATCTTCAGTAAACTTATTTCTACGCAGACTAAATTTGACGCCTGTCCGGTTGAAAGGACCTCTTCCGAAGTTTTGACCACGCCCATCACCTAAATTTTAAATTCGAGTATCGTTGTTACCTGTATTGAAGCCATTTAAATAAATGAGAAATAGATACACTTTTAGTCTTTATAAAATAACGAAAGTATGGCAGTAGTGGGCTCTTGCTCTTATGTAGTATGGCCAGACCGATACGAAGATTTAATGTTTTTTATTTGTATTTGATAATTGTTCTCACTGGTTCCAGCTGGCAAAGTCTACTACACGGGGCTCCGGAGATGAATTTGAGGGTCCTTGTTGATAACTTGAAGGCTAGGGAAACCTTCTAACTGTTAATATCTGAAAGAAATGGAGTTGCAAAAATAAAACCTATATTAAACCGTTGAATTAATTAATAAGTCCTGCTCAGTCAGATCTGGAGGCCTGAGGGATGGAAAATTATTGTACTGAAAAAAAATATTGTATTTTTGTGGACATCTTTAATTGGCTTTTGTTGTAGCACTATATTGTTAATTATTACAAATTGTAGGGTCGGGTTGCCAACAGTGGCTCGGTCGGGTACACTGACTCGCGGCTATATTTCCTAGATAGAGCAACAATATCTATCTGTCTCCTTCATTAGCCGACAGCGTTCGACACCCAAACACGTACAAACCAGTTATTCGCCCGCTCCCGCGCAGTTTACATGTGTAGGAAAGTGTTTCGTGTGGCCGAGGGTGCAAAATTACATTTTAAGGTAAGTTACACTTGTTTTTATGTAGAGAAATTTGAGCATTAAGACAAGTATTGTTGTTTTGATGCAAAGTGACGTTATTATGCTAGACAATGACATAGATTCGCATGTCCTTCGGCAAGCCACGTGATAGTTATGCGCCGGTGAATTCAAAATGGCTGCGGCGTGGTCAGTGGCTCAAATTTAAGAAGTACACAGTGACTCGTGAGTCACTATGTACTTTCTTGAGCCACTGTGTACCTACTTATATATTATTTCTATTCGATAATGTTATGTTATGCTACTGTTTAATGCCAACTAATTAATAAAATAAAATAAAAAAAACATAAAAACAAAACTGTATTTTTTTTTATAAGAATAAACCTATATGCATGAAACACTTTTGCACTCGAGTGTAACCTATGCTAGTGTAGAACCTACTTTTTTTTGGTTATTTTTCTGGATTTTTTATCCTTTTAATGTATCTTGATAACTGTTATGTTATTTGCTTGGACTAAGAATAAAAATTAAACACGTTTTTAATTTTTAGATCTCTAACGACAAAGAAACAAAGTCAGAAAAGAGGTTGATCTCAAATATCCTAAGAGATTTGATTTTATAATTTTTATGTGTCTGATATTGATAGATATGAGGCTTAGAGTATATTTCTATTCAAACAAATAAATGAAACTGAATGTAAATTATAGTTTTAGTTAAATATTATATACTTGAGCCACTGTATACTGTTTGAGTCTCTGTGTACTACAGGGGCGAGTCACAATAGCCCAGTACCCGTACACAGTGGCTCATTTCCCATTTTTTTTAAAACATTGTCTGACTGTTTATTGTTGCCTTGATTGAAAAACTGATAATTCTGGGAAAAAGTTTAATAACCAAAGCACGTTGAGTGTGAATTTCAGCCCGCTACCACGACTTTTTCTTCACAATTTGAGCGTTCGAAAAAATCCGAGCCACTGTTGGCGACCCGACCCTATTGCTGTTGATGCCCCAAATAAAAAAAATAAAAAAAGGTAAACCATGAATACAAAGATCAAAGCTTAAAGAAAAATCGAAAAAGGAGCTACCTGGTGGAAGGGACCGGGAATCGAACCCGGTACCTCTGGATTACCGGTCCAGCGCGTTAGCCACTTCGCTACCCTCGCTCCCCGTAGACCTGACGAATTTTTCCTTATGCTTTGTGTGTCGATCTTTGCATTGCTTATTTGAAAGGTTTTTACCCCCACCACCAAGTAGCTCCTTTTTCAATTTTTCTTTAAGCTTTGATCTTTGTATTCATGGTTTGAATAAAAATTGTGGTGTACCCACATTAAAAAAATTAGACATTAGGTACATGTTTCATAAATTTATAATAAAAAAAGGTGTTAATTTTTGGGAATTCTATTTACACTATTAGGAACATTAATAAGTACCTGTTACTTGATTCCGGTTATATTCGTGATCCAGGGAACAAAGTGAGCGACGTTTGTAAAAAACCCAACTCGATTCAAATGGCACTCATTGAGTGGTCCGAAGGATGTAAGGCCGACAAGAGTATTGTTCAGAACGAGAGGACTGCCAGAATCGCCCTATGGAATGAAGAAAAATTAAGCAGGGGCGGATTTCCCTATAGGCCGGTAGCCCCGGGCCTAGGGCGGCAAAATTTAGAGGGCGGCAAAATATGGTCGTTTTTGTTTCCTGCTCAGAAAGCCAGGCAAAAGACAATGTGTGAATAACGATTCATTGTTACAAACAAATAGAAATGGTAAGAATCAGCATCTGAAATACTATCGTTTTTTTTTTCATTTTAATTTAATTTCTATATTTTATTTAATTTTTCATGCTTTACAGCACATAAGGGGGGCGGCAATCTTTCGTAGGCCTAGGGCAGCCAACGTATCAAATCCGCCCCTATATAAGCATTTCATATACCAAGCCCCGATTTCACTTGAGACTACTCAAAGAGAACTATAATGTTTATATATCTTTTGTTGGCTAATTACTTTCTGATCTCAACTTTTCAAATCTGACTGTGTTTATTACTTACACTTTTAAAAAAACGCCAACAAAATGAGCTGCTCCGTCTAATTGATTGTATATATTATATATTAAAATAAACTTAATTTAAGATTTGATGTAATAGAAACACTTACGTAACATGTTCCAGGTATGTAATAATCACTTCGTCTTGTGCATATGGCGACTTGTTTAAGCATGTTTAATTGGTCAGTTTGCAACTCTTTTTGTTCGGGCAAATCGAGAACCGATGTATGAGATAGACATTCATCTAGTCCTATAGGCTCGAGATCTACTCTCATCAGCTGTTTGGTGGGATTTTCCGTCTGAAATAAAATTTTAGAATTCTACTAATTTTTTCTTCTTGTCTCGAAATCCTAAAACAATTGCAAGTCGGACTCACGCACTAAAAGGGTTCCGTAGCAATATCGAGCAGAAAACACGTTCTTTGTATGGGGCCTCCCTATAATTTTTACTTATTTTTATTATTTGATCCTATAGCCGCAACAGAAATTCATCATCTGTGAAAATTTCAACTGTCTAGCTATCACGGTTCAACACGATATAGCCTGGTGACAGACGGCCGGACGGACAGGGTGTTTAGCTTAACCGGCCAGTTAAGATGGGATAAGTGTTTGTACGGAACCCTCGGTGCGCGAGTCTGACACGCACTTGGCCGGTTTTTTATGTTTGTTATTTATAAGCCAATTCGGAAAATTACTAAGTAACACCGATTAACTAGTAGGTACTTAATATTTATATTTCGCTCAATAGGCAAATGAATTAAATTTATAAAATGGCATAGCAACGTTATATGAAAGAGTTTAGATATAAATTTTACATTTTTAGAAAGAACATATAATATTCTTTACTTTTGTCATGACATATTTTTGCGGTAAAGTGTGAAGTTTTTGAGAGAACTAACCTTTTAGCAGAAACAAAAGATTAATTATTAAAAACGTTAGTATTTGATAACAGATTGCGCAGAATTTATAATTGATATCGCTTTTGTGTGCATTAAAGATTTATAGTAAATTTATCAAGGATTATTTTGTTTCTACACACTTTGTATGTATCATTCACGGTTTTCTTAAAAAAAAAAAATAACGCGCTCCGGGACACATTCAATGGCCGCGGGAGAGGGGGGAGAGTAGATAACATTTAATTTTGCTCTATAACCTACATATCCTGATAGATAAAAGTTGTCCATTAATTTTTCCAAATTTTCCATACATTTGAATCAATTTTTTTTTAACTATAGGTATAGCGATTTCGATTAATCGTTCAGCTATTCCCGGAAATACGATTTTTCTCGTTGAAGTTGGTTATTTTAGGTAGGTACTCGAATACGCCTGGACCGATTAGTTTTTTTGTTTTGAAAGGGTACATAAGCGTGATAAATAATTGACAAAGCATCCGTCACGTTTTGACATAATATTTTTACAAAAAAGAACCGACTCCAAAAAAAACTGTACGGGAATCTTCGATAACTATAGGAGCGAGGATAAAAAATTAGGCAAGTGCGAGTCCGACTCGCGCATGAAGGGTTCCGTACCTATATATATACATATATATATAATCTATAACTAGTTTGTTGTATCGGAGCCCCCCTTAAATATTTATTTTATTTTATTTTTAGTATTTGTTGTTATAGCGGCAATAGAAATACATCATCTGTGAAAATTTCAACTGTCTAGCTATCACCGTTCTTGAGATACAGCCTGGTGACAGACGGACGGACAGCGAAGTCTCAGTAATAGGGTCCCGTTTGTACCCTTTGGGTACGGAACCCTAAAAAGGAGCAGCTTGACACATGAATATAATACTCACAAGGAGAAGAACGGTAACTACGTACAAAGAAATTGCCTATCCTTTTTTTTTAATATGTACTACTAGCGCCAACGTAGTATAGCTGTGAACTAAGTGACAGTTACCTTCTGGAAGTTATCGATTATACGCGCAGATTATTGCAAACCCGACAACGAACGACGACCTCCGATGGCGTGAAGCCTACGGCACTTTGCGGAACCATTACGAGCAGAGGAAGACCCGGTCTTTTTCTCGGTCAGTAAGGTGCAGAAAACCCTCCAACGATGCGACCCAAAGAAAGCCCCGGGCGCCGATGCGATCCCTAACTCAGCACTCCGTCACTTGCCACAGTACACCATCGTGGCAGTGATGCACCTCTACAATGCGATCCTGCACTCGGGCCACTTTCCTCAGACATGGAAGCTTGGACGGGTAGTCACGCTTTCCAAACCTGGCAAAGACCGAAAAAGACCGGAGAGTTATAGGATGATAACTATGCTTAGCACCCTCTTCAAGGCCCCACATGGGGAAACTCCTTCCACACATAGAGCCTGAGTCAGAACAGTTCGGGTTCGAACGACGCTTCAGCTCACGCGCGTCCTGCACTTCATGGCCGACTCAATAAACAGAAAGGAGCGCAGTGGCCGTCATACTGGACATGGAGAAGGCGTTTGACAGAGTATGGCACGAGGGGCTGCTGTACAAACTGTCAAACGCCACCGCCCCCCGCCATATAATAGAAGCCGTCCGGTCGTTCCTGCTAGAGCCCCGATTCCAGGTTGCAGTGGAACAAGCTGTCTCCGCTAAACGCCCTATCCGCGCGGGAGTTCCCCAAGGTTGCTGCCTCTCACCTGCCTGCTATGCAGTCTACACCGACGACATCCCTGTCGTCGGAGACGTCAAGTTGGGTCTGTTCGCAAACGACGCTTACTACACCTCATCCATCAGCCCGGCCCATGCTGTGTGGAAAATGCAGGCCCAACTTGACGCCTTCCCAAAAGGGCTGAATAACTGGAGACTGTCGGTGAATATCGCCAGAACCCAGGTGATAATCACCGGGAAGAAGAAGACGCCGCAGCCACTACGCATGTCCGGCCAGGAGGTGCAGTGGCAACACACAGTGAGGTACCTGGGCGTCACCATCGACAGGAACCTCACTATGAAACAACACGTGGCGGAAGTGGCCACCAAAGCCAAGACCGCCCGAACACTCCTGAGGCCAGTACTCACGAGCAGCCTGCCAATCCGCATCCGCACGAAGCTGGGGATTTACAAAACGTACGTGAGGTCCAGGCTCACGTACGCAGCTCTGGCGTGGTACGCCCTAGTGGCTGCCACCAACAAGGACCAAATCCGAGCGCAAGAAAACCTGGCACTTAGAATAACTAAATCCCCACAGTGCGGAACGACCATCTCCGTAGGGCACTGGGATTGGAAAACATAGATAAAGTCATCAGACGACTGGCAATCAGGATGTTCTGCCAGGCCGATGAATCCCGCCACGTGCTGCTCCGAGGTATAGCGCCACTGCATGAACACACGCCCGCGGCCACTCCCAAGAGAATTGCTGCCACAGACTTAACAAGACGTCTCAAGACAAGCTGCGGAGAGACCAGCTGCAAGATGCAATGCAAACAAGAAAAACATAAAAAACAGACAAGGCCTTCGAGCAGTCAACTGACGCCACAAATCGACTACCAAAGCCCAGCCCGTCATTACGGGCTGCGATAAATGTAGTCTCATTGCGTGACACACAGAAAAGGCACCCCCACACTCCAGAATGGAGAGTGTGTGATGAAACGTAGTATCGAACGGCTGATGATAACTCGTTCATATTCTCACATATTTTTTATTAAACTAGCGTATCCTCGTTTTCCTATGAAATTGCATCCACAGAAATATAAACAGGTAAGTACACGGTAGATTGAGTAAATACTGTAAATTTAGGTATGTATGGTATTTACCTACCGGCCATTTCTAGACCCTGGAGACCATTCTAGACCAGAGGTACTTGTCAAAACATTCAAAGAACCCGAACACGATGGGATTCTGTTAAATAATTGAGATTTTTTTTCTCAATCAAGTACCGCGAAGAGAGTGAAATTGAACTAACAAGATTTGATACTAGGCATACTGACAAGCATACAGCCTAATTCTCATAAAAACATGAAGTTAGTGGTGATAATAGCTATTTTGTAACATTTCTATACACCCCTAATTCAATATTTTCAATAAATAGAGTACAAATAGTTTATACCCACCAAATCGGGTAGAAACGGGTAAATACCCGGTAGATTGGGTAAATACCGGGTAAATACCCGATAAATACCTTGGGTATTTACCCACCGCCCATCTCTGTTTTTGACCCGTGGTTGAAAAGTTAGAGGGGGGGGACGCTATTTTATGGATTTCTGCTGACTTTATCAAAAAATGATGTTTGAAGACCCATATTATTTTTAAAAGACCTATTCAACGACACCCCTAACACTAGTGTTGGAATGAAAAATAAAATCACCCCCACTTTAGGTGTACGGGAGGTACCCGAAAAAAGTTTTTTTTTACTTTTATTTTACCGTTTTGTCGGCGTGATACGGCGTGATACTCATACCAAATTTCAGCTTTCTAGTACTAATGATCACGGAGCTAAGCCGCGGACGGACAGACAGACAGACAGACAGACGGACAGACGGACATGGCGAAACTGAGGAGACGGATAAGGGTTCCTACTTGACTACGGAACCCTAAAAAAAAATCATCAAAATCGGTCGAACCCAGTCGAAGGTTCTGAGGTAACAAACATAAAAAAAAAACAGTCGAATTGAGAACCCTTCCTCTTTTTTTGAAGTCGGGTCTGTGAGTGACAGATGCTTTGTCACTTATTTATCACGTGATAAACGCAAGTTGTTGCACTATAATCCAATGAATAAAGGGGTTTTACCTTACAAACGGTCCGATAGTTTTGAATTTTTGATATGTTGTCTAGGATGGCTAGTGAGTGTTTAAAATGCAAAATGCACAATTCCCCCTCCTCCGCGCCCGACGCCATATTGAAAAAACCGGCACTTTCTGCAGATTTTTGCTTATCCCTTCGTTTAGGAGCATTTTAGGTAGAAAAAAGCTTAGACAATGTTGTAGACAATTAAATTTACTATAACATACATTTTAAATTTTGTTTCAATGACAGATAGTTACGGAGATATGCACATTAAAAAAAAATCAAAATTCGCTATTGCCAGTAATGTATCAAACTTCTGGCTTATATCTTTGTTTAGGAGCATTTTAGCTAGAAAAACAGCTTAGGCAATGTTGTAGAAAATTAAATTTATTATAATTTACATTTCATATTTTGTTTCTAGGACAGATAATTACGGAGATATGTAAAAAATCAAGTCACATTTTCCGAAAATGTAAGTAAAAAATGTACATGCGTTTTATAAGCAATAAAATTTCCTAATAGTTTTATTCCGATAGGTACTTGTTTTCCTAGACTAGTTCGTAACTGAATTACAGCGTTCTAGCCTAAGCCAGAACTTTGACAAATTTCCGGAAAATGCGACTTTAAAGGTTTTTAAAATGTGCATATCTCCGTAACTAACCGTCCTTGAAACAAAATTTGATATGTTAATTATAGTAAAGAAGAATGGGCAAAAATATATGGAACCTGGGACCACACTCCAATAGCAACGAAATATATATCGTTGGAAAGGTATTTTCAATTGGAACAACAATTGTTATGGCAGCTTTGTTGTAACAACTGTCCGTTCGGAGTTATAAGACTAATAAGTCTGAAAAAAAAAACAAAAGAAAAATATTATACGAGTACTAAGTATTCTCAAACTCATGTAAGTACTTTGGTCTTCTCGTATATACATTGTTACACTAAGAATACGTTCACTCACTGGCGACGGTGAACTACCCTCATTTTCACGCACATTGTCAAAATGTCGTGTTGCACACAACACTCACTACGTCACTTGCTAAGGTCTTGTCGCACAACACAGTTATGATGAGCTTCCATCACAATTACCCGATCGAAATGCAATTCAAAAGTCCAGTTAAGTGGGCAACCCGAATTCGTTAAAAGAGCAAAAGTTCAATAACAGACGGAGTAAAATATCAGTGTCCAAGTGAAAACAAGTGAAACAAACGATAACTCACGCACAAAACCAACGCACGACTTACGACAAGACCTTAGCAAGTGACGTAGTGAGTGTTGTGTGCAACACGACATTTTGACAATGTGCGTGAAAATGAGGGTAGTTCACCGTCGCCAGTGAGTGAACGTATTCTTAGTGTAACAATGTATATACGAGAAGACCAAAGTACTTACATGAGTTTGAGAATAATTAGTATAATATTTTTCTTTTTTTTTTTCAGACTTATTAGTCTTATAACTCCGAACGGACAGTTGTAACAACAAAGCTGCCATAAAAATTATTGTTCCAATTGAAAATACCTTTCCAACGATATATATATTGTTGCTATTGGAGGGTGGTCCCAGTCTGCCCATTCTCCTTTAATTCTCTACAACATTGCTCAAGGTCTTTTCTAGTTAAAATGCACCTCAACAAAGATATAAGCCAGAAGTTTGATACATTACTGGAAATTGCGTATTTTTAAATGGCATGTATTTAAATCAATATCTGTATATTCCCTTTTTTCGATCAAAATATTTGAAAGTTTCACCAAAAATACTGACTTGCACACTAATTATGCACACTAAATAATGCGAATTCAATATACTATTTAAAGGTATTTGCAAAACTGTTTTACTGGATATAAAAAAAAACTAACCTAACCTAACCTGGCCGAGTCGGATCTTAGTGTGCAGTGCGAGGATAATTAGTGTGCAAGTCAGTATTTTTGGTGAAACTTTCAAATATATCCGATATACGAACCATATTTTTGGTGTGAATTCGGTTAAAAAGGTCATATCGTTTTGTATGATGTTTAAGTTTTTTTTGTAGGACATGTTCAGTTAATCAATTGTTTTTTTTGCACAGCATTAGTTTTTCTGGTATGCATTCAGTTAATTAGTGGAGTTACCTAGTGAACTGAAAAATTATACAGATGTGCATTGAAATATATCCCTTTTTAAATGTGCATATATCCGTAACTACCTATCTGTTTTTGAAACAAAATTTGAAATGTAAGTTATAGTAAAATTAATGGTCTACAACATTGTGTAAGCTCTTTTCTAGCTAAAATGGTCCTAAACGAAGGTATACGCAAAAATCTGAAGAAAGTGCCGGTTTTTAGGGTTCCGTAGCCAAATGGCAAAAAACGGAACCCTTATAGATTCGTCATGTCTGTCTGTCTGTCCGTCTGTCCGTCCGTATGTCACAGCCATTTTTTTCCGAAACTATAAGAGCTATACTGTTGAAACTTGGTAGGTAGATGTATTCTGTGAACCGCATTAAGATTTTGATGCAAAAATAAAAAAATAATAATAAATATTGGGGGCTCCCCATACTTAGAACTGAAACTCAAAATTTTTTTTTTCATCAAACACGTACGTGTGGTGTATCTATGGATAGGTCTTCAAAAATGATATCGAGGTTTCTAAAATATTTTTTTTCTAAACCGAATAGTTTGCGTGACAGACGCTTCCAAAGTGGAAAAAAGTTGGTCCCCCCCCTCTAACTTCTAAAATAAGAAAATGGAAAATCTAAAAAAAACATATGATGTACATTACTATAAAAACTACCAACGAAAATTGTTTTGAACGAGATCTAGTAAGTAGTTTTTTTTAATACCTAACTTTGCAAGTTTGCACCTAATTTATATGGGGCGCTATACATACCAGGTGCAAACTTAACTTAAACACTTAGGGATGGAAAGTGTTTGTACGGAACCCTCGGTGCGCGAGTCCGACTCGCACTTGGCCGGTTTTTTTACAATATGGCGGCGGGCGCGGAGGGAGGGGAATTGTGCATTTTGCATTTTAAACACTCACTAACCATCTTAGACAACATATCAAAAATTCAAAACTACCGGACCGTTTGTAAGGTCAACCCTAGAACTTCAGTCTATATTCACCGAACTACTAGACATACCTACTGGATAAATCGATGGAATTCTTCAAATAATTTGAACACATACCGTGATTCAGGTATTTTTTAGCTGTTCCCGGAAATACGAGTCAGGTACTTTTCGTTGAAGTAACTTAATATATTTTTTACTCGCGTACTTTTATATGTCAATTATAATTTCACAGACAAAATCACAATAACGCACTTTTTAATCCTGTACCAAAATTCTATAAGTACTCTATGGTACCCGTTACAGAACTTTAATATTCATAAGACGATTAAAGTAAAAAAATATTTTCTGTGTTTTGCTCATATAATAAGTATTGTATGCAATAGTTACACAATTAGGTCTTAAAATCTCGTACCTTACTTAGGCCACTCGGCAAGCCTCGTGACGTTTGCGTGGTACTCGACTTTAAGAACCTTCATTCTGCAACGATTGCATAAAATACTATTAGCTATTGTCGTTTCGCTTTTAACTGCCGATAGTTTTAACATGCATTTTAGTATTATATTCTAAATCACCTCATCTTGTCCTCGTCCAGCGAAGTGATGAACAGTATTTTCCTCATATTCCTTTTGTGGGAGTGTTAATGCTTTGACAGTATCCCCAAATTTCAATGGTTCTGTGAGTTTAAAGACCGCTATGTCGTGCAATACGGCCACGTTCGGGAATACAATATAAGATATGAAAAAATCTGGGTGAACTTTCACATCATCATATTTATAAAGTTGACTCGTTTCAAAATTGTCCCCTCCCACCCATACTTTGTTGTCAGGAACAGAAGGGGGCCTGAAAATACAAAAAGTCGGTCGGACTTTTGGTTATAAACCACACGTATTTAAATAATAATAAAGAGTTTCGCATAAATCATATTGCTTTTTATTAGGTACATTGCATTTGTGTTTGCCCCGGCAACTGTTTGGACGTAGGTAGTAGGTATTATCTGGAGATTGGACGTAACGGACGGTCTGTTTGTTTATATCAATTTTTACTATTTTTAAAATGCGCAAATTAAAAGTAACTTTCTATTCAAAAACTTATTGACAGGTTACTGCGCCATTGTTTTGGAATCAGCCCCGGAAGGCGTATTTTGACTTACGACATGCAGTGAGCTGCCGTGGCCAACCACTGGTCTGAGATGATGGCAGCTCCACAATTGGACAGCTGAGCGTAGTACGGATAGTCCTTTATATCAGCCTTTAAACCGTACAAAATACGAAATGAAATGTCACTATCTGCAAGAACAATAGTTATATTAATTTCAGATTGCAGCAAGATATCATCCATCCATTATCCATATCATACCATCCATTATATTATACCGATATCCATTGCATTACATCTTGTTTGAATGAATGTCACGAACTGTTGGTGAATATAATTATTGGACATAATACTTAACACATTTTTTATCAATTGCATAACATATCGTGATATCTGTAAGTCCATAACAACAATATGAACACTAGGCGATTCTTTGATTTGTTGTCTTTAAATTAATTTAGGCATTTTTTTCTGTAGATTATGACCATCACAAATATCACGAACGTTATGAACCAGCCGCAAAAATGTCTTTCAGCGCTATCTCTGAATGCTTAAAAAAATATTTTACAAGTTGGAATTACTTATAAAGACTGTTGTTCTTACCTGTTATAATAGTGACTTCTTGTGCGTTTATTACACATAACACACTAACCCAAATTATCGGAAGCAGCAACATCTTTTACATCATTCTCGGTGAAGCCGGAATGATCAACATTCACGATCGAATCATGTTAATATACCTAGTGAGAAGCACGTATATAGGTAGTGTCACAAATGAGTAATGTTATCACGTTCAGGGTGCATAGTGAGAAAAAGCACGTGTGTGACGGTATAATAATTAATTACGGATGGTTAGGTACGGTCACAAAAACGGAGGAATAAGGGTAACGGACACGGTTTTTCGCTTTTGTTTATTAGGTAACCTCGGCGCGCGTTTATCGCAATCGCCCCACAGAGAAAAATAAATAATAGTAGTACGTGATTTTTTTTTGAAACAGTAACGTCTGCTGGCCTAAACTAAATGTTTATATTATAGAAGCAAAAAATGGAACAAAAGTTCTTTGAGCGGTATTTATCACTATTTATTTGAACCCACGTCCCAACGGCTTTCCGGGTCACTAAATTATTTATTACACATAATTTAAGTCGATGGTGCCGAACATAAAGACTTAATATTTACGGTAGATGGCGCTGCGATGCCGCCCTAATGCATGTAGAAAATGACTGCAGGTGGTTTGCACTCTTACAAGCATAACATCATTTGTTACTCCGCGAATTTGACATAATTTGTTCTTAGAATTTTTGATAAACTATTAGGTCTATAGGTACCGAAAAATATTTAAGTTTCTGCTGTTCTCGCAGCACAGAATTTTGTGATGGAACTTTCCAAAAAGTTTTCCACAACTTCACAACTCACGCTACGTTGTCCGGACCTTGACGATCCAGACATTATGGGCAAGCGGCCATATTATTGGAGAGAGAGCTACCACTCGCCCCCGAACCGACCCTGTGGCATATAACGCCGTGACCACTATTCGGCTGCCTCATTCTGCAAGAAATATACCCTGCATTTCCTGCAACCTGCTCACTGCATCTTCGGCAATTCTTCAGGTGGAGCAGGAATCTTCGTAAAATTTGATAGGGTTGCTAAAAGATTTTACGCATGTCTAAGAGTGATTCGTTTTATTAGATATTAAAACATAATAATTCTTCAAGTTAACACGTAACATTTGTAAAAATAATTGATGGTCTAAGACTTATTAAAAAAAACTTTTTTTTTTAATATCTCGCTGAGAATGGGTGACATATTATTCTATCCTTTTTTCACAAAGTAAAGTTGAAATTAATATGCTCGGCCTGGTCTTGGCGAGAGTCTGAGTTTACATGGCGCAAAAAACTTACGCAGACGCGTTTTTCGCCTTAAAATCTTCTATGAATTTTTTCAACAGTTCGACGCCCTCTTCGCATATCTTGTAACCTGGTAGACTGGTCTTTGCCCTCTCGTACCATCTAGAATGAAGCATTTATTAATTGTATATTGTAAACAACTGTACGGTTTCTATGTATTGTACGGTATATTGTTATAACAAAAACGTATAGAAATATACAGTACTAACGTCTTAATATTTGGGTATTTGTATATGTCCAAATGTAGAGTGCCAAAGTTAGATACGCTTGCCATGATGGCGAAGTCGGCCACAGTGCATTTGGCACCAGCCACCCACTGGTTGCCTTCCAGGAAGGTATTCAAGAACTCGAGAGCCTCCTCCACTCTCTGCACCTTGGCTTCGTCGACTGGCTGGTTGCCGAAAAGCTGAGGATACTGAAAAGTAAGGACACAGTTAATGCTAAGAATTATAGAGGGAAGTTTGTCTTTTTCTTCCATCTTTACCAATTTGTAAAGACTTTTTGCAAGTAGCTCCGGCCCGTGCTTCATAGTCAAATAAAATAAAGGTTTACTTTTAAATTATTAATAAGAATTTTAAACTGCACCTTAGTGAGTTAGTGACAACTGCATCAAAACCTGCAAAAAATCCTTGAATTATCCGTGCAAGAGAGACGGAAAGGGATATGTCACGTGACAAATTATGTTTTGGCCTGTTATAATTAGGCAGGCTGCAATTGATTTTGCTTTATATTATAATACATATAACTTATATTGATATATAGAAATCCTGATCCGCCCAACCCTGCTCTGTCTTGTCTGCAAGCATCTGAAGATGCAGTAATGGCCGCTACCATGGCGTTCAAGAACAGGTCTTCTGGTGGTTTGGGCGGCCAGCATCTCAAAGACCTGATTTTTGGTGTAGCAGGAACAACAACCAACTATAGAAATGATATAAACTCACCATAACCTCGGAGAATCTCTGATACAGGGTGCCCATGTCGAAGTAAAGTCGCTGGTCGACCACGGCTCTCGCTTGAGGATCCTCGGGGTACAGAGAGCTGCCTTTGCCGTACTTGTTGACCAGGTAGGTGAGGATCGCGCGAGACTCCCATATAGCGAAACCATTATCCACTAGAGTAGGTATGCAGTGTTGGGGGTTCATCTGTACACAATTGAACGACACACATAAAACACATCATTAAAAAAAAAACGAGATAAACACAAGTCATCACTTCAAATTATCTATCTTGCTACGTACCTACCTACAGATCGAGAGATAGCGACATACTTAAGTCCTATCTATCACTCTATAATACGCTAAAAGTACTTAAATTTGTTTTTCTTATACAAGTGAGGCGATTAGATTAACCTGACGTCAGCCATGTTTGGTCTAAAAACTTTTGTCTAGATAAATAATAAATAATTGATTCTTCATTTAAACCTCGGGCTTAAAACCGCTGTTTTAAGCCCGTCTATTGTGAAGGATGGGCAACTACGGAACCCTACACTGGCCCGATATGCTTTAGGCCGGTTTTTAGTTTATCGAAAACTACCCAGCATATGACATTGCTCGAATGATGTACCATCGCTCAAACAGACCTATCCGGGTGCCTTTCTATATATCAGTATATGTAGATCTTAAACTATAGCTTCCACCAAGACATGTAGGTAATTTATCTGATACCCGCATGTTATTTACCTTGATGAATTCTGGTGCAAGATGCTCCTTAGCCGAGGTGTTGACCTCCTTCAGGTTCAGTTCGACGTTGAGCGCCTTGGCCACCATCAGGACGGAGAGGCACGGCGGGGAGAAGGGCGCGTAGTAGAAGTCGATAGTCATTGTAAATTCTGTACAATAACAGTGAAACAATTTTATTCTTAGCCACTACTAGAGTGGGCTAAAAGGACGAATTTTAATTCTGATGTCGATTTTTAACCCTCCGACAGAAAAGAGTGGTGTTATGTTTTACACACAGACAACCGTTTTACATCTGTATCTGTGTGTCTATCTGTGGCATCGTAGCCCTCGAACGGGGGGACTAATTTGAGTGCGGTTTTTAGGGTTCCGTACCCAAATGGTAAAGACGGGACCCTATTACTGAGACTTCGCTGTCCGTCCGTCCGTCCGTCTGTCGTCACCAGGCTGTATCTCAAGAACGGTGATAGCTAAACAGTTGAAATCTTCACAGATGATGTATTTCTATTGCCGCTATAATAACAAATACTAAAAATAAAATAAAATAAATATTTAATGGGGGATCCCATACAACAAACTTGTTTTATGGTAAGGAACCCTTCATGCGCGAGTCGGACTCGCACTTGCCTATTTTTTTTTAATCGAAAGTCTTGCCCGTCGCGATGGTTCTTAGCAAATCGCATATTTCTCTAATTTAGGTACCATAAAATGGGATATTCGCAATGGATTAGAAAAGAAAAATATTTAAGAATAAATGCCTCCAGGTGTAATTTTTTATATTTTTTCACTCATATAAAATGAAAAAATAAAACCGACCGCAAAATAAAAAATTGTTAAATGTCTCATAGAGCGCATAGAGCGAATATTTGCTTTCAAAAAAACTAATCAAATAACACTTCAATTTGCACAAACTTGGAGTTTTCGATTGACTTCTATATGAACATGAATTTGAATATAATTATTATTCCAACTTACCTTAATGAAATATATCACAAAAATAAACTAATACTTACCTATCACAAATTCTAAAACACGTTTCAGTTTCAGGCGCAGCGCGAGTTAGCCGACTGTTCTACAATCTAGACACATTTAGGTGTAGTGGCTTTCGCTGATAAACTCATAGGTACTCAGTCCCAAAATTATCCTGTTTTATTTTAACCTACTTGTGTTAAGGGTAGGAGGTTATCATTGAGTATTTAGTTGTAAAGATGATTTTGTTGTAGTCCTATAAAAAGGATAAAAAATAGATATGGACCTCTTATGCTCTGGATCTGGGCGCAATTTTGACAATGGATATTTTACGAACCACTTCGGAGGGGATTTGATGATCATGAATAAACTAAGCGATTTCTTACTATTATTAACACGTATAAACATGATTTGATAATTCCATGGACCTAGTAAATACTATAGTATACCTGCACTGCTCATTGCTTCGTTCGAACGAGCCAAGTAAGAAAGCCGCCAAGGGGGCAGTTTGTCCCACTCTGCTGGGGTAACCAAATATTTAGCAATAAAGAGGGACTCATCCTTACTCCATTTTATTACAAGTTTGGCTCGGTTTGTAGACACCTGCCTACTGAGCCGGCGGTCCCGGGTTCGACTCCCGGCCGGGGCAAATATTTGTATGATGAACTCGAATATTTGTGCTTGGGTGATGGTTGTTCTATCTATGTATTTAAGTATATATTTATCTATATAAGTACGTATATCGTCGTCTAGTATAACACAAGCCTTCTTGAGCTTAATTTGGGACTAGATTGATTTGTGTGAGGTTGTCCGATATTTATAAAAAAAAAAATGAAAAAAATTAAAGTCCAAAAATGTATATTGGCTGGCACTGTAGCTAGAATTTATTTTATATATACTGCTGCAAAACGCTACTACATATCACTTAAAAATAAATAAGGCGTAGTTTTTACGTTAAAATTTTATTTTTATAATAAGCCGAATATGTTTAAATTAGTTGACAAAAAGTATAGTCCTATTCCCATTTTTTAAGCGAATCCCATTGGCTTTGTACCCGATGAACAATACACATTATCTGTATTGTTAGCTGTGGCCACAACTGCCACTTCAAAATGTAAGGCGTTATAAGTGCAAATTACTTTTACACTAAATTAGTCTTTAAATCAAACAAAATAAGGTTTACTCTTAAACAAAGAGAACACAAATGTTGGTCACTTCGTAAGTGAAAGAGCAGTGAAGCTCGTTTCGATGCTTATAAAGACAATGAAGTGACCAACATCTCTGTTCTCTTTGTTTAAGAGTAAACCTTATTTCGTTTGACTTAAAGACTAATTTAGTGTAAAAGTAGTTTGCACTTATAATGCCTTACATTTTGAAGTGGCAGTTGTGGCCACAGCTAACAATACAGATAATGTGTATTGTTCATCGGGTACAAAGCTAAGTGGATTCGCTCAACCAAAAGAATTATTTCTATAACACCGATAATAACAAGTTCACAACGACAAAGCACGGGCCTGCTAAGGGCAGGTCAAAATATAAAAAAAAGTTTATTCGCACAGGCTAAATTATATTGTAACCGGTATAGTCAGATTTGTAGGACGCAGTTTGCATAGACGTGATTATTGTTGAAAAGAAAGATTTTAAGTGGTTCCAGATCCAAGTGGAAACTCCGTACTTATCTACACCTTCATATAATCGGCATAGGTCACTAAAAGGTGGTGAGGCGTGGTGAAATGAGATGAAAATGGGTGAGCTTAGCCGAAAAATGAACGTTTAAAAAGATAATTCACCCGACATAGAGGTAGCTTTGGAATTTGGAGGAAATTTCCAACAATAAAAGTCAAACCTGCACGTTAAGTTATCAGAAAGTAAACTATACACTATTATGCTCCTAGCCTTAAATGCTATAAACGTTACGTATGGCGTTCCACGCGTAAATAATCCATGAATGTGACCCACGAATGTCCCGAAGGTTGGTCGCAGCCGTTGGTATCTGTCTTCAACCAAGCCGTGAGTTGCGCGCGGTAATAGAGCCGCTGGCAACAGCCTTCAGGCCAGCCGAACACCGCATTCAGAGTTGCTCGCCGAAATAGGGCGCAGGGCCTGAGATGACCAGCCCGTAACCGGATGCTATGGAATATTTAAGAAGGTAAATACTAGTCCTTACAAGCAAACTGTTACGCCACTAAAGAACCAAATAGAATAATATGAAACTTACCCAGTCCAGGAGAGTGAACTGGCTTTAACAATCCGAAATCCTTTTTAGAGAAAAGTTGGAATCTAAAAAGAAATCACAAAATTTAAAATATAGGCCTACGTAAACGAATCACGCAAAAAGGAATTGGAAGCGCAGTAGACGGCACAACTCACCTGAACACATCATCACAAGATATAGCATCTCCGGGTGGATATCAAAAATTACAAGTACATATTCCTCGCACAAACAACAGACGCTCATCAGCGCAACCACAGAATTAATAAACAGACCACTACACAGTCCAGAAACACTTGATATTTAGCTCTTCAGGAGTAAACACACCATTTCACCATGAATCCAGAAACAGAATTGACGTCGTCAAAATTATCGATCCAAAATAAAACACGCTCACAATATGAATTTTAAATAATAAAAAGAAAACCGCTGAACAAAAAGGTTATAAAAAAACTTCTTGCATATCATCAGCTTATGCAACAGCAAGCCATGAGGGTTAATAACAACACCACCTGCACATCGTAGCCGAAACTGCCAAGCGTGATATTAGCTCGTAGCAAAACCATTATCTAGACCTCAAAAGACGTCAACACTTGCACAAGATAATACCGATAAAATTGGCCAGATGGCGGTATAAGTAATAACGGCTAGCTACAATAGTTTAGAATAAAAATGTAGCGATTTTTAACGCTACAATACCTATGGAAACTCATAAATAAATATAGTGAATGTTAGCTACTATGCCAGCAATAACACACTTTTGGCTCCTGTTATTTTAACAGAACGCAGCAATCCCGTAACTGTTAATTTGATTTGATAAATGACAAACTTCGTTAAGTCATACTTAAAAACAAAACAAACAAAAAACATATTCTGATGTACGTGGACATGAACTCATTTATGAGGATATAAAAAAAGTGGTTATTTGTAGGGTACCATAAATTAATTAGGGAGGTAAAACTGTAAGTATACCGTTATTTTATAAACTACCTGTATAACTCTGTTTTACCAATGCCAGACTACGCAATACTTTTTATTACTGTACTAACGGTTACTAAGTATATGGCGAAATAAAAAGCAAAAAAAAAAACCGACTTCAAAAAAAACTAAAAAGCTAAAAATAACCCATTTAAGTACAGATTACGTTTGAATCACGTTTTGAAGACGATGCCAAACCACTCATTTATTATATTTTTATATTATATAAGTATATTTTTTTGTTTTTAGTGATTCATATAAAATACTTATGGCGGGGTGATCTGGGAGGTCTTAAAGGCATACATCTCGTTGACTTATCTCCTAACTTCGGTTCTACGATTGCTACTACTACTACGATTACTTAGGCGGGTAGCAATGTTCTAGGTGGGTTCGCCCTGCGGGCCCTTGGGCTCGCGCGCTACGCCGTCTCTGGGACGCTCCGCACCTTTGGTGCTACACGGAGCTCGGCCTGCGGCCTCGTGGGGGGACGTTCGCCCTTAAGCCTGCGGCCCTCGGTCGAACTAAAATATTAAAGTTTGTTGTCCGATATTTTCTGAGACCGATTTTTTTAAATTCGATGATTCCGACTCGGGGGCCCCAAAAACTGCCTGATACCGAATTTCAGCCCCCTCGGACCAATATGAAATTTTCTCCATACAAATCTTGTTTTTCCGATATTTTCCGAATTTGACCGAATTTTCGGACACCGATTCCAGATTCATATTTGTGAGCCTCAAATGCCCCCCGAATTCGAGTTTCAGCCCCCTAGCACCAACTTGAAATTTAGAAAAAAAAGTCGCCATTTCGATTTTTTTTTTCACGACTGTACTCGGGTAGAGGCCCCCTATGACATTTGGTCGAGCACCTCCCACCTGAGCCAACCGTTTACGAGATACGGGCCTCTTAAAAAAAATCCCATACATTTTTTTTTATGAGAAAAAAAACTTTTTTGGAACCAGGGGGCCCAAAGCCCCCTACATACCAAATTTCAGCTCGCTACGACCATTTTGAAATTTCGACGCCTATTAACCACCCTTAGATAGCGAAGGATTATCGTAGTATAGTTAAAACGACATTACTGCAATAGTACAATGCTCAGATTGTTTTTAGTACGAATAATATTTTCGAAGTAAAACATAGATCGGAATTATCCGGTAATTTTGTAAATTCATTGTCACTCTTTTAGTACTTTATCAAAGTTTGACATGCTTTCATATTAATATATGATACCATATATTACCTGAAAAAATATACTATAGCCACCAAAAGATTTCCTTTTGCAACCTTTAATTCCAGTTACCAGGATGCAATTACAAGTATGTAATTTTTTAAATAATCAGAAAAGATACCATTAAGCACTGTCAAAAATGCTGACAGTTTACAATTATATTAATAAGATTTCAAATTTAAAGGTTTTATCCTGCCCTAACATAAAATTATTTTTATATAAAAATAAATAAATAAAATAAATAAATATTAAGGGACAATCATACACAAATCGACCTAGTCCCAAACTAAGCAAAGCTTGTACTATGGGTACTAGACGACGATATACATAATATATAAATACATATATAGATAACATCCATGACCCAAGAACAAATATTTGCACAAATATTTGCCCCGGCCGGGATTCGAACCCGGGACCGCCGACTCAGTAGGCAGGTGTCTACCAACCGAGCCAAACGCGTCGTCACTAACGGATTGTATAACTTTCATAATTTTTTCCGTTAGTTTCTTTGGTGACGCGTAAGAAAGTTTAGCGAATAAAATATTTAATTATTTGAAGTGAATAGTGTTAATTTAAAGAAAAGTATAAACTACTAATAACTAACATTTTATTTGAAAACTACTAATTATTACTATTTTTTGTGACTGGCAATATTAGAAAGGGACACACTACCCATCTGCGAGCTGTCTTTGTCTTCCCGTGACCCCTTCACCCGTAAAATATACCTTATGTATCTATACTAAGATTTAATTTTGTGTGAACACTTATTCTGAGTTCGCACTCCTGTTGTCTTAACTATAAGCTCCTTGGATAATTCATATCTCTTGTGATGCCATTATAATCAAGTATTTTTAATTTGAAGTCGGTCATCATAAATTAGGTCTTGCCCAGAGTTGTTTTCCCAACGGATGGCATGGCTAAGGTACATAATATAATTATGTAGTAGGTAAGTATTACAAATTAATGAATTCTATTCTATTCTAGTATAATATACCAGCACCAATAAATGTTTAGTTGCGTTCGAACAATTCTTGTAGTACTTACCACGTAGTACTAAGGTAAGTATGCGATGGATGACAGTTTTTAGCGATAGCGATGGCAATTCATGTGCTTAAGTATACTCGGCGCCACGTAAAACGGGCGGGTGTGTAATGGTACGTATAACAACGTTACATATAATTTCACTAGATATAACAATGGTTCATTTGATATAACAACAATAAGTGTAATTTCATTGGGTATAATTACAATTAGTATAAAAGACATTTGATATAACGTTTATAGTCGCAAGGTTACCTAACACTCCTCCTCGCTTCGCTCGTCGTCCTACCTCACCATGTCTCTTATGTACACTTTTACTTTTTTGCTTAAGCAGTTTGGGTCAATTCAATTCAATTCAATTCAATTTATTCAGTAACAATATACATTGTGTTTGAAAAACTTACTAGCTAAGATATTACACTTAAATTTTTATAGTTTTAACATGTTAACTATTCCCAGTTTTGACAATATATTTTTATCATATCTTATTTAAATAAAAACGATGTGCTTAAATAATGCTAACTACATTTTTATTTTATAAAAACTATACATTAATTATCAATTTAACTATGTCACGATGAAAGAATTCTTCTATACTATAAAAGCTATTTGCAAAAGAAAATGTCTAATTTTATTTTTAATTATATTAGGACTAGAAACACATTTGAGATCTGTTGGCAGCTTGTTAAAAACTTTTACAGCTTCGAAGTCTGCACAGTATTCTGCTAACTTAAGTCTAGGACAGAAAGGAAGGTTGAGGTTTTTTTTTAGTCCTTGTGGCAAGCCGTGTATTTCTAGCAGTCTCCGTTTCGTTATGTATGTTTTCGGTATGTATTGAGCCTTTAAACGTATTATAAGAAATGATCATTATACCATATGAAATAAATAATTAAATAATGAACTTTATTCTGCAAGTAGGGGGTCGTCCACATATTACGTCACGCAAAATGACGACTTTGTGAACCCCTCCCCCCCCCTATGTCACGCTTTTTAGGGTTCCGTACCCAAAGGGTAAAAACGGGACCCTATTACTGAGACTTCGCTGTCCGTCCGTCCGTCCGTCCGTCTGTCACCAGGCTGTATCTCAAGAACGGTGATAGGTAGACAGTTGAAATTTTCACAGATGATGTATTTCTATTGCCGCTATAACAACAAATACTAAAAATAAAATAAAATAAATATTTAAGGGGGGCTCCCATACAACAAACTTGTTATAGATTATATATATATATGTATATGTACGGAACCCTTCATGCGCGAGTCGAACTCGCACTTATCCATTTTTTTTGCTATACCTTTAACATGTACTGTCACGTTTGGTATGACCCCCCCCCCCCCCCCCCCCTCCCCCTTACGGTGTTACGTAATATGTGGATGATCCCTAGGTCACAAAGGCACTTTTACATGTCTGAGTCTACCGCCATTTCACAAGAGGAGACCACTGTTGAGAAGAAACGCCGAAAGAAACTCAACAGACAGTCATTTTTTCATAAAGGATAAGTACTTAACTATTACAGTAATATGAACTTAACTATACGTAGTTCTCGAAGAAAACATATTAAAAGTGTATTCTAAGACATAAATGAGGACTAGTGTAAGAATAAAATATAGAAACTACAAGAAAGTATGACGGTTTAACACAATTTATTAATCACCCCCTCGTCTAAACCCAAACGATTATGAAAAGAAAAGCAAAAATTTCGGACCGGACTTTAAACCAACGACCTGGCTACTCAAAAACGGCTAACGAATTTAACTTATGTACATGGAACTTAAGAACACTGTACAGACCCACGGGCCTTCAACTTTTGTGTCAACAACTTGCAAATCACAGATAACAGCTGTTCAGGAACTTATGTGGTTGGGACAGGGCGTTATTGATAAACCAGATTTCACCATATATTATAGTTGTAATGATAAGCATCATACCTTTGGAACAGGTTTCGTCGTGAGCAAACGCTTTAAACATCTGATAATCGACTTTCAACCAATTAATGAACGTATGTGTAAAATCAGACTTAAAGGTAAATTCCAAAATTACACAGTCATTAATGTGCACGCTCCGACGGAAGATACAGATGCGGAAGAGAAGGAAAGATGGTATTCCAGTGTGGAAAGCTTATACTCTAAATCCCCTACAGGTGACATCAAAATTATAATTGGAGATATGAATGCAAAGGTAGGAAGAGAAGACAGACACCGACCGACAATAGGCTCCCACAGCCTACATGAAACATCTAACGATAACGGCACACGCCTCATTGATTTGGCAACCTCCCTAGGAATGGTCGTTGGTAGTACACGCTTTCCACACAAGAATATACATAAGATAACATGGGTCTCCGTGGATAACGTGACCCGAAACCAAATTGACCATATTCTGATAGACGGGAGACACTGCTCTAATCTTTTGGATGTCAGGAGCCGTAGAGGAGCAAACATTGACTCCGATCATCATCTAGTTGTATGCAAAATAAGAGCGCGCATATAATACGTAAGCTGTGAGAAATTACAATAAGTCACTTACAAAAACTATTTACACTTGAAAAATTATCGTAAGTCGCTTACGTAAGTGACTTCCGTAAGTAAAACTTACAGGTGTAAAGGCGGCCTTAGACTTAAGAGGGCGCCGAGCGTTTAATTGCGACTGAACCATAGAGCGCGGGGAATGCGTATTTAAATCGGCGCGCGGCCGCCATAGTAAAAATGTATGGAGAATTAAAAGCACTTTTTGATAAATCTGGACCTTAAATACCAAACAATAATTGAAATATTTGATGCGGACAAATTGTAATGTAAACATTCATCTTTTTTTTGAACTGAAAATCAGAATAGATTTCCATTGTTAAAGTATAAAAAAACACTTAACGCCTGCTTACGATTTTACAATTTTCGTCCAACTTTACTTAATTCTCTAGGGTAAAATATTAATAATCTTATAATTTTTCCACGGAGAAGTTGTTAACACGTTCTTCGAAATGCTAAATATATAGTTTAAAAATGGATTAAACAATTAGTGTTGACGTTATCTACTTAACGGCAACTGCCTATTTTTTCACATTTCGCTCGGTGCAGTCTTAAGGCAGTAACTGAAATAACGGTTCGAGAATCATAAAATCCATTAGACCAATGCACAAGGCGATCGATGATGGAATAAATCTCAATATGCTCATAATAACTTTACCAAGAACTTTGAGGTTTTTTATAGCCCAGTATTTTTTACACTAATAAAGGGTATGATTCTGCACAGTAAATGTTGCTCTGCCTGGGTCAGCGATTCAATAACGTCTGGTACTCGTATAGAACCTGGATCCAGATTATTCCAGAAAGCATTTGATGGTGCTATTGTTTTATTACTGGTGTTAAAGTAACGTTGATATTTAAGATAACTCTGCAGGTATCTTAATTCGCCAGTATTGTACTATACTGTATGTACTTGATTAGGATACGAGTGGCAACGCTTGGTGCACATTTTACAAACGTGACTGAACAAAGTATTAATAGCATTTTCGAACATTTGCAGATGATTCCCGATGATTCAGATGATTGCAGGGTACGCTCCCTTTGGTTATTTTACCCGACTTTGCGTTGCTCAGGTGTTTCGGACGCTACCAGTTCTCTTTGTCTCTCACGTTGGCCTGTTATCCTGGCCTCATATTGCTCAGGTGTTTTGGACGCTACCAGTTCTCTTTGTCTCTCACGTTGGCCTGTTATCCTGACCTCATATTGTTTGTATTGATTATAGTTGCTTCATCATTCATATTACTGTTAAGTATTGACTGCTCTAAACTCTACGATCCACTATGCAGCTTTCGACTTGCCCTTTCATTTGATATCCATCACCCATATTGAAACAATATGCTAGTTGACTGATATCAAATTGCAATAAGCTAATGTTTATTTCGTATAGTATTTAGCATAGGAAACCTAAATATATATTTTTCAATTCATAAAAGTGAAAGATGGCTGAAAAAATTGAATTTGAAATTATGGTTTTTAATCTGTATTTTGAAATGCTTAAAACGCAGTCCGGCATTTTCGCTTATGATAGTGACATCATCGGTCATGTAAACAATACTGAAAGTCTAGTTTGACGACTTCCAATAGTGCCGTCCCTCTCGATCTCCTGTCAAAGTATATTGGAGTGAGCGTAATGGCACTATACGACGGTCGAATTTCGAATATTTACAGGTAATTCTACGTCACGCCACAGATTAGCAAAAGGCAAAAATGGCGGAAGGCGTTTTTGACTGTTCATGAAATTTCTAATTTTCAATTGAATAAATTTAGCTTTCACAAAAATACAAGACATTTTATTTGAGCTAGTAAGATCATTATTAACCATTTGAAATATATTTCAAAACTGGGTCTACTAGCCTATTAATTAATCTGACATTTCCGGCGGCCATCTTAGGTTTTAAATTTGTCAAACCATATAAAAGTATTCTATTACTCAAGCTCTTCCTTTTAATACCTATATTGAAGCAGTCATGAAAAAAAATCTCCGCCATCTTGTTGGCGGCCATAATGGATTTTCATTTATTTTTCAAATCTCAATTACTAGATTTGACTCAAATAAATAAATAAACAAACGGGGCAAGCTAAATAAAAACGTTTAAATAATAAAAATGTTTAAAAAACATTGAGAACCCGTCAACCAGCCGACATAGGTACCTATGTCGGCTGGTTGGTTGCCGGAAAGCTGAAGATACCGATAATAATATATATATAAATAAATTTGTTGTTGTGAATTGATATGGCCTTCGCGGAGGTGACTTTTAGTCATGTATCTTTGGCAGCTTTCCGGACCTTGACGATCCAGACATAAGGGACAAGAGGCCATATTATAGGAGAGAGAGCTGCCACTCGCCTCCGACACGACCCCTGTGCAAGCAATGTATCCAGCAGCCTGTTCACTGCATCCTCAGGGATTCTTCGGGCTATATCCTATAACAACTACCTATTTCGATGGCAGAACAGGAACTTTCCTATAACTTGATAGGGTTGGTAAAAAAAACATGCAATTCTTTACGGGTGTCTAGTGTGTTTCTTTTTATTAGAAATTAAAAAATAATAATTCTTCAAGCTAACACGTAACATTCAAAAAATTAATTGATCGTGTTATCCTTAACAATCTTACACCATTATTTATTTTTAGTAACTTAATTTTTTTAATATTACTTTGGTAATCGGCTGTTCATGCTCACTGAGATAGAGCGATACATTCCATTTTTTTACACAATGTGAAATTGAAATTAATATACTCGACCCCGTCTTGGCAAGTATATAATTATTTACATCTGAGTTTACGTATCGCAAAAAACTTAGGCAGACGCATTTTTCGCCTTTATTTCTTCTATTAATGTCTTCATCAGTGCGGCGCCCTCTTCGCATATCTTGTAACCTGGTAGACTGGTCTTTGCCCTCTCGTACCACCTAGAATTAAACATTTATTAATTGTTAATTGCAGACAAATGTACGGCTTCTATAACTACGTTCCCTAGAGATATTTTTCTGCTAATGAAAACAAGACAGTGAAACAATAACACAGTCAAAAATTAGTGAGTTCGATTCAAAGTGATAAAATTATCTTAGTCAAATCACAATAATAAATGTCTCTTAAAGTGTACTTAATTTGTCTCGATTTGCTAGAAGATTATAGAGTTTAATAAAAGCGTATAGAAATAGACAGTACTAACGCTTCAATATTTGGGTATTTGAATATGTCCAAATGTAGAGTGCCAAAGTTAGATACACTAGCCATGATGGCGAAGTCGGCCACAGTGTAGTTGGCACCAGCCACCCACTGGTTGCCTTCTAGGAAGGTATTCAAGAACTCGAGAGCCTCCTCAACTCTCTGAACCTTGGCTTCGTCGACTGGCTGGTTGCTTAAAAGCTGAGGATACTGAAAAGTAAGGACACAGTTAATGCTAAGAATTACAGAGGGAAGGTTTTCTTTTTTCTTCCATCTTTACCAATTTGTACAGACTTTTTGCAAGTAACTCCGGCCCGTGCTTCAGACGGATTGCCATAAAAATAGTCTAATAAAATAAATAAAGGTTTATTTTTAAATTATCAATAAGAAATTTAAACCGCACCTTAGTGAGTTAGTGACAACTGCATCAAAACCTGCAAAAAATCCTCTAATCATCCGTGCCAGAGACGGAAAGGGATATGTCACGTGACAAATTATGTTTCGGCCTGTTATAATTAGGCAGGGTACAATAGGCTAGTAGACCCAGTTTTGAACTATATTTCAAATGGTTAATAATGATCTTATTATTATCTTATTAGCTCTAGAAAAAAATGTCTTGTATTTTTGTGAAAGCTAGGAAGCTAAATTTTATCACTATTCGAAGTCGTCAAAGTAGACTTTCAGTTTTGTTTATGGTGCTCCCACACAGGCTGTTACAAGTGTTATATAACATTATAAAACACGATAACATTGTTAAACACTTTATAACTTTTGTTACAACTTGTTAGATGTTGTAAACGCTCCCACATTGATATAAAAATGTTATATAAGTTATAAACAATGTTATAAAACAAAAAAATGTTTTATAACAATGTTATATTACTTTATAACAAATGTAATGAATGTTACAATGTTGTTGTTACCAAAAATCTCCAATTGGTGTCCTGTTTTGCAATTTTTTTCCCAACTAAATTGAGCAGTAACTCAAATTGTGAACTGTTTACTCTCAAAAAATCGGTTAAACAGCCATCAATCCCCAAATCCACCAGATATTCCGTCATGCTGTACTTTTCTCTTGCTTTTAGAGAAAGACGCATCCAACAAGAGCGCTTTTTCTTTTTTCGCAAAAACAGAAAATAAAGAGCGAACCCAATGACCAAATCCTCGTCCATGTCTACTCGAGTCGGAAACCTCACTTGCACTGACGTATTTACGGTATTTGGGAGCTTTCATAACATATAACATCTAACAAGTTATAGTGACACAATGTAATACTAGTGTGGGAGCACCTGCAACTTGTTAACTTGTTGCAATTTGTTCTAAAACATTTTATCTTATATATATATAAAAGAAGAAGTCCTGACTGACTCATCAACGCACAGCCGAAACTACCAATGTTAGAGAGTTGATTTTTGCACAGTAGGTTACTTTTATAACGTGGGCTAGAGATAAGAAGCGATTTTGAAAAATTCAATCCCTAAGGGTGTTAAAAAGGGGTGCAAAGTTTGTATGGGATACAAGTTTTTTTTAAAGCTAGGAACTTGAAACTTTGTTAAAAGATATTAAAATAAAATAAAAGAAAACTAATTTCAGCGTTTTCAAAAATTCGTCCCCTAAAAGGGTTAAAAAGGGGTTGAAAGTTTGTATGGAGATCAAACCTTTTTCTGAGCGCGGGAGTTTAAACTTTATAGTAGTGCATATAATTAAAATACAAGAAAAGTAATTTCAGCGTTTTCAAAAATTCGACCCCTAAAAGGGTAAAAAAGGGGCTTAAAGTTTGTTTGGAGATCAATCATTTTTTTGAGCGCGGGACTTGAAACTTTGTATAAAATCATATAATTAGAAATCAAAAAAGTAATTTCAGCGTTTTTGAAAATTCAACCCCTGAGGCGGTAAAAAGGAGGTTGATAGTTTGTATTGAGATCAAACATTTTTTTGAGCGCGGGACTTGAAACTTTGTATAAGGGCATATCTATTATCAGAATACAAGAAAAGTGAATTCGTTTTTGAAAATTCAGCCCAGAAGGTGGTGAAAAAGGGGTTGAAAATTTGTTTGAAGATCAAATATTTATTTTGAGTGCGAGACTTGAATCCTGAGTTCATAATGATTCCGCGTAATTAGAGCAATTTAGCCGAAAAAGAAACTAAAAAGAGGCCAAGAGCGAGTCGAACTCGCGTACGAAGTTCGATACCATTACGTATTTGTTTGAATGGCAAAAAAAAAAAACACGTTTGTTGTATGGGAGCAGCACTTCAATATTTATTATTATTTATTTTTTGTTGAATTACAGTAACCAACATCCAAAACATCAACTTACTAAAAAAGAAAAGTAATTTCAACATTGTTTAGATCTGAAAATAAAATAATAAAGATGTACTGTTCAAGATAAGATTCCACGCGGACGAAGTCGCGGGCAACAGCTAGTCTATATATATAAAAGAAGAAGTCCTGACTGACTCATCAACGCACAGCCGAAACTACCAATGTTAGAGAGTTGATTTTTGCACAGTAGGTTACTTTTATAACGTGGGCTAGAGATAAGAAGCGATTTTTAAAAATTCAATCCCTAAGGTGTTGAAAAGGGGTGCAAAATTTGTATGGGATACAAGTTTTTTTTAAAGATAGGAACTTGAAACTTTTTTAGAAGATATTAAAATAAAATAAAAGAAAACTAATTTCAGCGTTTTTGAAAATTCATCCCCTAAGGTGGTAAAAAAGGGGTTGAAAGTTTGTATAGAGATCAAGTATTTTTTTGAGCGCGGGACTTGAATCTTTGTGTAAAAGCATACTATTAGAATGCAAGAAAAGTCATTTCAGCGTTTTCAAAAATTCGACCCCTAAAAGTGTAAAAAAGGGGTTTAAAGTTTGTATGGAGATCAAGTATTTTTTTGAGCGCGGGACTTGAATCTTTGTGTAAAGGCATATTATTAGAATACAAGAAAAATTGTTTCAGCGTTTTCAAAAATTCGTCCGCTAAAAGGGTTAAAAAGGGGTTGAAAGTGTGAATCCATTACAAATTCCTTGAAACTTCTTATTAAGGCATATACAATAATAACAAAATAACATTAATTTAACGTCATCAAAGATTCAACCTCTAAGGGGGTTAAAAGGGGGATGAAAGTTCGTCTTGGGGTTCAAATTTAATTTTAAGCTAGGAACTTTAAACTTCGTAAAAAGTTATGCAAATAAAATGGAACAAAAGTGATTTCAGCGTTTTTGAAAATTCATCCTCTTAGGTGGTAAAAAGGGGGTTGAAAATTTGTATGGAGATCAAACCTTTTCTTGAGCGTGGGACTTTAAACTTTGTATAAAGGCATATAAGTAAAATACAAGGAAAGTAATTTCAGCGTTTTCAATCATTCGTCCCCTACAATGGTTAAAAAGGGTTGAAAGTTTGATTCCATTACAAATCCTTGACTAAGGCATATATAATAATAACAAAATAACATTAATTTAACGTCATTATAAATTCAACCTCTAAGAGGGTTAAAAGGGGGATGAAAGTTTGTCTCGGGGTCAATTTTAATTTTAAGCTAGGAACTTGAAACTTTGTAAATAGGTATTAAAATAAAATAAAAGAAAACTGATTTAAATGTTTTTGAAAATTCATCCCTGAAACTGGTAAATAAGGGGTTGAAACTTTGAATGGAGATCAAACCTTTTTCTGAGCGCGGGACTTAAAACTTTGTATTAGTGCATATAATTAGAATACAAGAAAAGGAATTTCAGCGTTTTTGAAAATTCAGCCCTGAAGGTGGTGAAAAGGGGTTGAAAGTTTGTATGAAGATTAAAAATTTTTTTGAGTGTGGGACTTGAAACTTTAAATAGAGGCGTATTATTAGAATACAAAAATGTGATTCAGCGTTTTTGAAAATATATGTAGCCCTGAAGATGGTGAAAAATTGGGCAAGTGCGAGTCCGACTCGCGCATGAAGGGTTCCGTACCTATATATATATCTATAACAAGTTTGTTGTATGGGAGCCCCCCTTAAATATTTATTTTATTTTATTTTTAGTATTTGTTGTTATAGCGGCAATAGAAATACATCATCTGTGAAAAATTCAACTGTCTAGCTATCACCGTTCTTGAGATATAGCCTGGTGACAGACGGACGGACGGACGGACGGACGGACAGCGAAGTCTCAGTAATAGGGTCCCGTTTTTACCCTTTGGGTACGGAACCCTAAAAAGGGGTTGAATGTTTGGAATGGAATGGAGATCAAACCTTTTTTTGAGCGCCGGACTTGAAACTTTGTATAAATGCATATATGTAATTAGAAATCAAAAAAAGTAATTTCAGCGTTTTTGAAAATTCAACCCCTGAGGCGGTAAAAAGGAGGTTGATAGTTTGTATTGAGATCAAACATTTTTTTGAGCGCAGGACTTGAAACTTTGTATAAGGGCATATTATCAGAATACAAGAAAAGTGAATTCGTTTTTGAAAATTCAGCCCAGAAGGTGGTGAAAAAGGGGTTGAAAATTTGTTTGAAGATCAAATATTTATTTTGAGTGCGGGACTTGAAACCTGAGTTCATAATGATTCCGCGTAATTAGAGCAATTTAGCCGAAAAAATAACTAAAAAGAGGCCAAGAGCGAGTCGAACTCGCGTACGAAGTTCGGTACCATTACGTATAAAATGGCAAAAAAAAACAATTTATTGTAGGTATGGGAGCAGCACTTCAATATTTATTATTATTTATTTTTTGTTGAATTACAGTAACCAACATCAAAATCATCAACTTGCAAAAAAAGAAAAGTAATTTTAACATTGTTTAGATCTGAAAATAATATAATAAAGATGTAAACTGTTCAAGATAAGATTCCACGCGGACGAAGTCGCGGGCAACAGCTAGTCTATATATATAAAAGAAGAAGTCCTGACTGACTCATCAACGTACAGCCGAAACTACTAATGTTATAGAGTTGATTTTTGCACAGTTGGTTACTTTTATAACGTGGGCTAGAGATAAGAAGCGATTTTGAAAAATTCAATCCCTAAGGGTGTTAAAAAGGGGTGCAAAGTTTGTATGGGGGAAACTTTTTTTTTTGAGATAGAGACTTGAAACTTTGTAAAAAAGTATTAAAATAAAATCAAAGAAAACTAATTTCAGCGTTTTTGAAAATTCACCCCCTAAGGTGGTAAAAAATGGGTTAAAAGTTTGTATGGAGATTAAGTATTTTGTTGAGCGCGGGACTTGAATTTTTGTTTAAAGGTACACTATTAGAATACAAGAAAAGTAATTTCAGCGTTTTCAAAAATACGTCCTTTAAAAGGGTTAAAAAGGGGTTAAAAGTTTGTATGGGGGGGAACTTTTTTTTTCAGCTAAAGACTTGAAACTTTGTAGAAAGATTACTTATTAAAAAACACAAAAAGTACTTTCAGCGTTTTAGAAAATTCCATCCCTTAAGGGGTTAAATAGGGGTGGAATGTTTATATGGGAGAAACTTTATTTATTGAAGTAGAGAGTTGAAACTTTGTAGAACGCTTACTTAATCAAATACAAAAAAGTGATTTCAGCGTTTTGAAAAATTCTGCCCCTAAGGGGGTGAATTAACTAAGAATAAAATTCCTTACCTACCTATTTTAATATCTTTGTCATCATCAAAAATCTACGCGGACGAAGTCGCGGGCGGCCGCTAGTCTATATATATAAAAGAAGAAGTCCTGACTGACTCATCAACGCACAGCCGAAACTACTAATGTTAGAGAGTTGATTTTTGCACAGTAGGTTACTTTTATAACTTGGGCTAGAGATAAGAAGGGATTTTTGGAAATACCTCCCCTAAGAGGGTTAAATAGGGGTGCAAAGTTTGTATGGGGTAAACTTTTTTTTTGGAGTTAGAGACTTGAAACTTTGTAGAATGATTACTTATTCAAAAACATGAAAAGTACTTTCAGCGTTTTAGAAAATTTCACCCCTAAGGGGGTTAAAAAGGGGTGCAATGTTTATATGGGAGAAACTTTATTTTTTGAACTAGAGACTTGAAACTTTGTAGGTAGCTTACTTAATCAAATAAAAAAAAAGTGATTTCAGCGTTTTGGAAAATTTAACCTCTAAGGGGGTTAAAAAGGGGTGCAAAGTTTGTATGGGGAACACCGCTAATGTTGTTTATAAAGAAGTGTTACGCTAACGTTATCAGTTTATATATTTTTTATTTCCTGTCTACTACCCAGTGACTACGTCCTTTTTTTAAAACGAACTTGCACCCCCTTTTCTATGGTTGAATGTTGAATTTTCTTAGTGCTGTCTCTTATTTATTGTGTTCCAAACTTTATATGTTCCTATATTTAGTGAGTTGTCTATCAGAACATGAATAATTTATACTTTATATACCTATTCTTACTTTATTTAGCTTCTTGAGAGATATAGAGAACTATTAGCACCAGAATATATTGAATCACTCTTCAAGCAATACTACTAGCCTGTAGACCAAAATAGTAATCGCATCATTAAATTCGCTTATGTGCATTTAGTTTTTAATGGTCACATTTCAGCATTATCTTTAAACACTAGCCTTTTTAATAACTGGGGTACCTGCTAGACCATTTAGAAACATTTTGGCCCCCCTCGGGAACTCAGCCACACCACTCTTTTCGTTTAATAGCCAGGCCGGCGTGTACAAATACCAGTGCTGCCTTCTTATGAACAGAGGTCATTATTTATTATTGTTTTGAAATAAAGTTTATTATTTATTATTATTCAAAGAGATACTCTTCATTAAACTGCCTCCATCTCTCGATTTCCAGTGCTGAGTTTAAGATTGTTTTAACAGCCTTATTAACATTTTTTTTAAATCTCACTCATAATAACTAAGATCCCCATTCTCTAACTCCAAATCCATGCGTCGCTCTATATCTTGCAGTCATTTTTGCCAAAGATTAAAAGCATCAGGTAACTGACGGAATAAATATTAAGCATCCTGCAAACAATTTCCGTAATCTAATTGGAAAATCTTCAAAAATTCTTTAACAATTGCATTGTCTAGACCATTTTAACTAAGAATAAAATTCATTTACCTATTTTAATATCTTTGTCATCATCAAAAATCTACGCGGACGAAGTCGCGGGCGGCCGCTAGTATGTTATATAACACGATAACAATGTATAACATTTGTTATACAATGTTATATAACAAATGTTTTATAATGTTATATAACACTTGTAACAGTCTGTGTGGGAGCACCACATGACCGATGACGTCACTATCATAAGCAAAAATGGCGGACAGCGTTTTAAGCATTTCAAAATACAGATTAAAAGCCATATTTTCAAATTAAATTTTTTCAGCCATCTTTCACTTTCATGAATTGAAAATATATATTTAGGTTTCCTTTGCTAACGGAATAAACATTAGTTTATTACAATTTGACATGAGTCAACTAGCCTATTGATTTTGCTTTATATTATAATATAACTCATATTGATATATTATAGAAATCCTGATCCGCCCAACCCTGCTCTGTCTTGTCTGCAAGCATCTGAAGATGCAGTAATGGCCGCTACCATGGCGTTCAAGAACAGGTCTTCTGGTGGTTTGGGCAGTTTAATTTCCCAGATTCTCAAAGTCCTGATTTTTGGTGTTCCTGGTAGCAGGAACAACGACCTACTAGAAATGATATAAACTCACCATAACCTCGGTGAATCTCTGATACAGGGTGCCCATGTCGAAGTAAAGTCGCTGGTCGACCACGGCTCTCGCTTGAGGATCCTCGGGGTACAGAGAGCTGCCCTTGCCGTACTTGGTGACCAGGTAAGTGAGGATCGCACGAGACTCCCAAATAGCGAAACCATTATCCACTAGAGTTGGGATGCAGTGTTGGGGGTTCATCTGTACACAATTGAACGACACACATCAGTAAAAAAAAAAAAGAGAAAAACACCAGTCATCACTTCAAATTATCTATCGTGACACACACCTACAGATCGAGAGATAGCGACATACTTAAGTCCTATCTATCACTCTATAATACGCAAAGTACTTATATTCGTTATTCTTATACAAGTGAGGCGATTAGATTAACCTGATGATATTCGGTTTGCCTAATATTCATATACCTATTCAAAAGATACTTTGCACAATGATTATTTGGCAGAATCTTGTTTTGTCTAATTCATAGTGCCTAATTTTTGTATTGGTACTTATAATATAATTTCATTTTATCTGGGGGCACGGTAGTGCCCCCGCCAAGACGAAAAAAAAGAGGCGAGGCACTACCTACCTTTTCTCGAACCGTTTCGTCTCATTTTCAAACCCTCATAGTTTCGTCCCAGTCCCGTCCAGAGCGCCCAAATTCACAGGTTAAGATGCAGTTAGGGAACATATGAAATGTACTAAATTTCATTAATCTAGCTTTTATACTTTAGGTTTTATTGGTACCTAAAATACGCCGATTTTGCCACTCACTCACTGACGTATCAAAACCTCTGGGGTACTTCCCGATGACCTAGAAAGCTGAAATTTGGTATGTAAGCTAGTATTAGTACACAAACAACAAAATAATTCTAAAACTTGGAACTTTTACCCCCCAACCCCTTAAACTAGGGGATGGAAGTTTGTATGAGACTTCTGCAAATTTTGATACTAGAGGTCTGAAAATTGATATAGGGACTCCTTTATTATTTATAAATAATAAAATACATATTCTAGGATTTTAAAAAAATCACCCCCCACCCTTTAAATAAGGGGATGAAAGTTTTTATGGGTTTTCCATAATGGGCGATAAAAGTAGTATATATCGGGCTAAACGTAAGTATTTCTTATACACAATTATTACTACTTCCATATCTACACTTCGACTTCGTATTTTAAATATCTGGGGGCACGGTAGTGCCCCCGCCAAGACGAACAAAAAAGAAGGGGGCACTACCTACCTTTTGTCGAACCATTTCGTCTCATATTCAAACCCTCATAGTTTCGTCCCAGTTAACACTAGAGTGCCCAAATTCTCAGGTTAAAATGCAGTTAGCAAACATATAAAATGCACAAAATTTAATTGATCTAACTTTTATACTTTAGGTTTTATAGGTACCTAAAATACGCCGATTTTGCCACTCACTCACTGACGTATCAAAACCTCTGGGGTACTTCCCGATGACCTAGAAAGCTGAAATTTGGTATGTAAGCTAGTATTAGTACACAAACAACAAAATAATTCTAAAACTTGGAACTTTTACCCCCCAACCCCTTAAACTAGGGGATGGAAGTTTGTATGAAACTTCCGCAAATTTTGATACTAGAGGTCTGAAAATTGAAACCTATAGGGACTCATTGTTATAAATCAAATACATATTGTAGGACTTTTAAAAAATCACCCCCCACCCTTTAAATAAGGGGATGGAAGTTTGTACCTATGGGTTTCCCATAATAGGGGATAAAAGTGTATATATATATATGGGGCTAAACTTAAGTATTTCTTAAATACACAATTGTCTACTTCAGTTGACGCTCAAGAAACCCTACAGCCCAAAAAAAATAAAAAAACTAAAGCACCTTACAAAAAGAAATGAGATCCCACCAAAAACATTTCATGTAAAATTGACGGCCAAGACTCATATTCTCATAACGCTTTCGCTGTAAAAAAGTTATCAGATCCCAGGAAAAGCCAAGCCCCTAAGCCCCGACTTTACTAACCCCACCACATTGGTTTAAAAAGTATGGCATCAACTGGCTTCAAGCCCCTAAACCCGGAGTTTACTAACCCTACACCTTTGTTTCAAAAGTATGGCTTGGCCGTGCCATAGACTACCGTAAATAAGTCTAGCGGACTGTCCGGCCTATATCGTAAGGAATTAAGTTTATAAGTATATATTATCAAAGACATAAACTTAGTTTCTTGATACCATATGGGCCAGACGGTCCGTTGGACTTATTTACGGTACTCTATGAAACGGCCAAGCCATACTTTTGAAACAAAGGTGTAGGGTTAGTAAACTCCGGGTTTAGGGGCTTGAAGCCAGTTGATGCCATACTTTTTAAACCAAGGTGGTGGGGTTAGTAAAGTCGGGGCTTAGGGGCTTGGCTTTTCCTGGGATCGCCAAGACGAAAAAAAAGAGGCGAGGCACTACCTACCTTTTCTCGAACCGTTTCGTCTCATTTTCAAACCCTCATAGTTTCGTCCCAGTCCCGTCCAGAGCGCCCAAATTCACAGGTTAAGATGCAGTTAGGGAACATATGAAATGTACTAAATTTCATTAATCTAGCTTTTATACTTTAGGTTTTATTGGTACCTAAAATACGCCGATTTTGCCACTCACTCACTGACGTATCAAAACCTCTGGGGTACTTCCCGATGACCTAGAAAGCTGAAATTTGGTATGTAAGCTAGTATTAGTACACAAACAACAAAATAATTCTAAAACTTGGAACTTTTACCCCCCAACCCCTTAAACTAGGGGATGGAAGTTTGTATGAGACTTCTGCAAATTTTGATACTAGAGGTCTGAAAATTGATATAGGGACTCCTTTATTATTTATAAATAATAAAATACATATTCTAGGATTTTAAAAAAATCACCCCCCACCCTTTAAATAAGGGGATGAAAGTTTTTATGGGTTTTCCATAATGGGCGATAAAAGTAGTATATATCGGGCTAAACGTAAGTATTTCTTATACACAATTATTACTACTTCCATATCTACACTTCGACTTCGTATTTTAAATATTTCTTTATCTGGGGGCACGGTAGTGCCCCCGCCAAGACGAGCAAAAAAGTAGCGGGGCACTACCTACCTTTTCTCGAACCGTTTCGTCTAATTTTCAAACCCTCATAGCTTCGTCCCAGTTAACACCAGAGCGCCCAAATTCACAGGTTAAGATGCAGTTAGAGAACATATGAAATGTACTTAATTTAATTGATCTAGCTTTTATACTTTAGGTTTTATTGGTACCTAAAATACGCCGATTTTGCCACTCACTCACTGACGTATCAAAACCTCTGGGGTATTGAAACCTTATAATGACAGCGTTTGTGATTTTGAATTTAGAACGACGCGACCCCCGCGTGGCTCTTACGTGTACAAAAACTAAAAAGTATGAATTCGACATAATACCTCCGCGCGGCCCACCGGTATTAACAATAAGGTTAAGGTTGTTTGAGGCGTTGAGTTACGGAAACCGTCTTAGTTAGATAGAAAAGATGGCGCCAATTATCGACCAACACCACAGACGAAAATATGAGTGCAATGTTCGTTATAAATTGGCTCATGCTCAAAAAAAAACATACATTTCTTTAAATGTTTACAAATGAAGCGAAAATTGAAAAAAAAATAAGCATTTCTTTAAAAACACAATTTGCAACCATAGGAACTAATTAATGCTCTTTTATTGAATATGCAATTATATTCTTCTGTAGTTTGTAAGTATTGACCATAAAAAAGCCCGGAGACGCAATAATAAATGTTAATGAATAAAAAAGATTTTTTAATGCCATTTTATCGAGTGTAATTGAAATAGAAGTATTTCGAATGAATTTAAGTTAATTAAATACATTTTTAAATATGTTTTACCAACCAACATTTAGAACATTAGGCGCAAATTTTTGTATTGTTTGTGTTTGGCCTAACTTACTTCAGGAAAAATATTGATAGCGTGATGCAGCTTGATTGTTGTTTTGTATGGACACGCGTCGCCGTGCCAACCTGGCGCCATCTGTTTTCATAAAATCCTTTGTCCTCCAATCACGCCGAAATGGCTGGACGGATTTTAACCATTTTTGGTACAGGGATAGCTGGACATCCGAAAAAAGTACCGTAAATAAGTCCAACGGACCGTCTGGCCCATACGATATCAAGAAGTTAAGTTTATATCTCCATGATAATATATATAAACTTAATTCCTTACCATACAGGCCGGACAGTCCATTAGACTTATTTACGGTACTTTATGAAACGGCCAAGCCATACCTTTGAAGCCAAGGTGTAGGATTAGTAAACTCAGGGCTTAGGGGCTTGGTTTTTCGAGGGATCTGATAACTTTTTTACAGCCAGACCATATGAGTCTTGGCCGCCATTTTTACATGAAATGTTTTTGGTGGGATCTATTATTCAACTAGTATAATTTTATTTCCTATAAATACTAGCGAAATGAAGCGAAAGATGTATGTCAGGACCGTAGCAAGTGGAAAGATGTGGTCTCTGCCTACCCCGTTGGGAAAAAGGCGTGATTGTATGTATGTATAAATACTAGTTTGGCTACATTTTTTTTATATAATTTCAGTTCACCTAATCTGGTCCGTATATTAGGTAGGTATTCCTCTGCTCCGGCGCTGCGGGAAGTGCAGCCCTATTGCCCTTGCGTATAACTGTAAATAGTGGGCACTCACTCCCCTCCCGTGCTCCGGCTCACAGGCACAGGTACAGTTGCCATCAAATATATCGTAGCATAAGGTATACATAAATATCTGAACACGACTCTTATTGATTGGGCGTTACAGTACATGTTCACATATTTATGAACGCCTTTATGCTGCGATATATCTGATGGCGACTGTACCACGTGAAATCGGGGTTCGGCCACTAGATATTGTGCCACTTTTGTATATTTCTATGAACCCTTGATCATGATCGTGCTGTTGATAATAATGGCTGCTTTAGTAATAATTTGACTAAACTTTCAAACATATATTTTTTTATCGTTCCAGTTCCACTTGAGTAAATATTGGCTTTTTCACTTCTTTTTAGGGTTCCTTAGTAAACTAGGAACCCTTATAGTTTCGCCATGTCCGTCTGTCCGTCCGTCCGTCCATCCGTCCGTCCGCGGCTGAGCTACGTGATCATTAGTACTACTAGAAAGCTGAAACTTGGTATGAGTAGGTATATGTATGTATCGCACCGACAAAACGGTAAAATAAAAACTAAAACAAAAAACCGGCCAAGTGCGAGTCGGACTCGCGCACCGAGGGTTCCGTACAAACACTTTCCATCCCTAAGTGGTTAAGTTAAGTTTGCACCTGGTATGAATAGCGCCCCATATAAATTAGGTGCAAAGTTAGGTATTAAAAAAAAATTTATGGTTTTCGTAATTATTCCTTTATCTATGCTATAAGACGTTGCTTCGTACCAAATTTCAAGATTCTGAGTTCACGGGAAGCACCCTGTAGGTTTTGATTCCCTTGCAAGTGTCGAAAATTTGCGGCATAAACGGCTGTATCTTTTGATTGCGTTGGCTTAGAAGTTTGATTTTTTCACAGCTTCAAGGGACAGTAGACCTGAGTAATTGATATAAATTTCAGCTTCATACCTCCACGCGTTCCTGAGAAAAAGTGTCTTGACAGACGGACGGACGGACGGACAGACGGACAAAAAAAGTGATCCTATAAGGGTTCCGTTTATTCCTTTTGAGGTACGGAACCCTAAAAAGAACTTTTTTTTGGGTAGGTACTTAAAGTGGGGTAATATTTTTTTTCGTTTCAGCACTAGTATGTAGGGTGTCGTTGAATAGGTCTTTTATAAATAATAGGGGTCTCCAAACATTATTTTTTGATAAAGTCATCAGTTTTGTAAATATTCGCTGCGAAAATAAAAAAGTAGCGTCCCCCCGTCCCCCCTCTAACTTTTCAACCACGGCTCAAAAAATTATGGAAAAATTCATGAAAATGAGGTAAGTACTAAGTACCTTATAAGTAGTTTATGAGTTATCGCAAAATTTTATAATTTTCTTTAAAATGACGTAAGTGCCGCGCGGTGTTCTTATACTTCGAACGTGACACATATTAGTTAAGTGCCATACTGCATTAAAACATTCCGCTCAATCTGGCGCGTATAATCGATAACTTCCAGAAGGTAATAAGTAATTACAGTTACTTTGGCGTGTACGACCTTATTATAGAGCTTGAAATCTTTCTCTTCATTTAAATCTCGGGCTTAAAACCGCTGTTAGAAGCCCGTCTATTGTGAAGGATGGGCAACTGCCAACTACGGAACCCTACACTGGCCCGATATGCTTTAGGCCGGTTTTTTCGTTTATCGAAAACTACCCAGCATAGGTATACATTGCTCCAATTATTTACCATCGCTCAAACAGACTTATCTGGGTGCCTCTCTATATATCAGTAGACCTTAAACATAGCTTCCACCAAGACATGTAGGTAATTTATCTGATACCCGCATGCAATTTACCTTGATGAATTCTGGTGCAAGATGCTCCTTAGCCAAGGTGTTGACCACCTTCAGATTCAGCTCGACGTTGAGCGCCTTGGCCACCATCAGGACGGAGAGGCACGGCGGGGAGAAGGGCGCGTAGTAGAAGTCGATAGTCATTGTAAATTCTGTACAATAACAGTGAAACAATTTTATTCTTAGCCACTACTAGAGTGGGCTAAAAGGACGAATTTTAATTCTGATGTCGATTTTTAACCCTCCGACAGAAAAGAGGGGTGTTATGTTTTACACACAGACAACAGTTTTACATCTGTATCTGTGTGTCTATCTGTGGCATCGTAGCCCTCGAACGGGGGGACTAGTTTGAGTGCGGTTTTTAGGGTTCCGTACCCAAATGGTAAAGACGGGACCCTATTACTGAGACTTCGCTGTCCGTCCGTCCGTCCGTCTGTCACCAGGCTGTATCTCAAGAACGGTAATAGCTAAACAGTTGAAATCTTCACAGATGATGTATTTCTATTGCCGCTATAATAACAAATACTAAAAATAAAATAAAATAAATATTTAAGGGGGGCTCCCATACAACAAACTTGTTTTATGGTAAGGAACCCTTCATGCGCGAGTCGGACTCGCACTTGCCTATTTTTTTTTAATCGAAAGTCTTGTCCGTCGCCATGGTTCTTAGCAAATCGCATATTTCTCTAATTTAGGTACCATAAAATGGGATATTCGAAATGGATTAGAAAAGAAAAATATTTAAGAATAAATGCCTCCAGATGTATTTTTTTATATTTTTTCACTCATATAAAATGAAAAAATAAAACCGACCGCAAAATAAAAAAATTGTTAAATGTCTCATAGAGCGAATATTTGCTTTCAAAAAAACTAATCAAATAACACTTCAATTTGCACAAACTTGGAGTTTTCGATTGACTTCTATATGAACATGAATTTGAATATAATTATTATTCCAACTTACCTTAATGAAAATATATCACAAAAATAAACTAATACTTATCACAAATTCTAAAACACGTTTCAGTTTCAGGCGCAGCGCGAGTTAGCCGACTGATCCAGTGATACCACTCTTATCTATATAATGGTTCTACAATCTAGACACATTTAGGTGTAGTGGCTTTCGCTGATAAACTCATAGGTACTCAGTCCCAAAATTATCCTGTTTTATTTTAACCTACTTGTGTTAAGGGTAGGAGGTTATCATTGAGTATTTAGTTGTAAAGATGATTTTGTTGTAGTCCTATAAAAAGGATAAAAAAATAGATATGGACCTCTTATGCTCTGGATCTGGGCGCAATTTTGACAATGGATATTTTACGAACCACTTCGGAGGGGATTTGATGATCATGAATAAACTAAGCGATTTCTTACTATTATTAACACGTATAAACATGATTTGATAATTCCATGGACCTAGTAAATACTATAGTATACCTGGACTGCTCATTGCTTCGTTCGAACGAGCCAAGTAAGAAAGCCGCCAAGGGGGCAGTTTGTCCCACTCTGCTGGGGTAACCAAATATTTAGCAATAAAGAGGGACTCATCCTTACTCCATTTTATTACAAGTTTGGCTCGGTTTGTAGACACCTGCCTACTGAACCGGCGGTCCCGGGTTCGACTCCCGGCCGGGGCAAATATTTGTATGATGAACTCGAATATTTGTGCTTGGGTGATGGTTGTTCTATCTATGTATTTAAGTATATATTTATCTATATAAGTACGTATATCGTCGTCTAGTATAACACAAGCCTTCTTGAGCTTAATTTGGGACTAGATTGATTTGTGTGAGGTTGTCCGATATTTATAAAAAAAAAAATGAAAAAAATTAAAGTCCAAAAATGTATATTGGCTGGCACTGTAGCTAGAATTTATTTTATATATACTGCTGCAAAACGCTACTACATATCACTTAAAAATAAATAAGGCGTAGTTTTTACGTTAAAATTTTATTTTTATAATAAGCCGAATATGTTTAAATTAGTTGACAAAAAGTCAAAACAAAATAAGGTTTACTCTTAAACAAAGAGAACACAAATGTTGGTCACTTCGTAAGTGAAAGAGCAGTGAAGCTCGTTTCGATGCTTATAAAGACAATGAAGTGACCAACATCTCTGTTCTCTTTGTTTAAGAGTAAACCTTATTTCGTTTGACTTAAAGACTAATTTAGTGTAAAAGTAGTTTGCACTTATAACGCCTTACATTTTGAAGTGGCAGTTGTGGCCACAGCTAACAATACAGATAATGTGTATTGTTCATCGGGTACAAAGCTAAGTGGATTCGCTCAACCAAAAGAATTATTTCTATAACACCGATAATAACAAGTTCACAACGACAAAGCACGGGCCTGCTAAGGGCAGGTCAAAATATAAAAAAAAGTTTATTCGCACAGGCTAAATTATATTGTAACCGGTATAGTCAGATCTGTAGGACGCAGTTTGCATAGACGTGATTATTGTTGAAAAGAAAGATTTTAAGTGGTTCCAGATCCAAGTGGAAACTCCGTACTTATCTACACCTTCATATAATCGGCATAGGTCACTAAAAGGTGGTGAGGCGTGGTGAAATGAGATGAAAATGGGTGAGCTTAGCCGAAAAATGAACGTTTAAAAAGATAATTCACCCGACATAGAGGTAGCTTTGGAATTTGGAGGAAATTTCCAACAATAAAAGTCAAACCTGCACGTTAAGTTATCAGAAAGTAAACTATACACTATTATGCTCCTAGCCTTAAATGCTATAAACGTTACGTATGGCGTTCCACGCGTAAATAATCCATGAATGTGACCCACGAATGTCCCGAAGGTTGGTCGCAGCCGTTGGTAGATACCAACACGGCTTGGTTGAAGACAGATGTCTTCAACCAAGCCGTGAGTTGCGCGCGGTAATAGAGCCGCTGGCAACAGCCTTCAGGCCAGCCGAACACCGCATTCAGAGTTGCTCGCCGAAATAGGGCGCAGGGCCTGAGATGACCAGCCCGTAACCGGATGCTATGGAATATTTAAGAAGGTAAATACTAGTCCTTACAAGCAAACTCTTACGCCACTAAAGAACCAAATAGAATAATATGAAACTTACCCAGTCCAGGAGAGTGAACTGGCTTTAACAATCCGAAATCCTTTTTAGAGAAAAGTTGGAATCTAAAAAGAAATCACAAAATTTAAAATATAGGCCTACGTAAACGAATCACGCAAAAAGGAATTGGAAGCGCAGTAGACGGCACAACTCACCTGAACACATCATCACAAGATATAGCATCTCCGGGTGGATATCAAAAATTACAAGTACATATTCCTCGCACAAACAACAGACGCTCATCAGCGCAACCACAGAATTAATAAACAGACCACTACACAGTCCAGAAACACTTGATATTTAGCTCTTCAGGAGTAAACACACCATTTCACCATGAATCCAGAAACAGAATTGACGTCGTCAAAATTATCGATCCAAAATAAAACACGCTCACAATATGAATTTTAAATAATAAAAAGAAAACCGCTGAACAAAAAGGTTATAAAAAAACTTCTTGCATATCATCAGCTTTGCAACAGCAAGCCATGAGGGTTAATAACAACACCACCTGCACATCGTAGCCGAAACTGCCAAGCGTGATATTAGCTCGTAGCAAAACCATTATCTAGACCTCAAAAGACGTCAACACTTGCACAAGATAATACCGATAAAATTGGCCAGATGGCGGTATAAGTAATAACGGCTAGCTACAATAGTTTAGAATAAAAATGTAGCGATTTTTAACGCTACAATACCTATGGAAACTCATAAATAAATATAGTGAATGTTAGCTACTATGCCAGCAATAACACACTTTTGGCTCCTGTTATTTTAACAGAACGCAGCAATCCCGTAACTGTTAATTTGATTTGATAAATGACAAACTTCGTTAAGTCATACTTAAAAACAAAACAAACAAAAAACATATTCTGATGTACGTGGACATGAGCTCATTTATGAGGATATAAAAAAAAGTGGTTATTTGTAGGGTACCATAAATTAATTAGGGAGGTAAAACTGTAAGTATACCGTTATTTTATAAACTACCTGTGTAACTCTGTTTTACCAATGCAAGACTACGCAATACTTTTTATTACTGTACTAACGGTTACTAAGTATATGGCGAAATAAAAAGAAAAAAAAAACGACTTCAAAAAAAACTAAAAAGCTAAAAATAACCCATTTAAGTACAGATTACGTTTGAATCACGTTTTGAAGACGATGCCAAACCACTCATTTATTATATTTTTATATTATATAAGTATATTTTTTTGTTTTTAGTGATTCATATAAAATACTTATGGCGGGGTGATCTGGGAGGTCTTAAAGGCATACATCTCGTTGACTTATCTCCTAACTTCGGTTCTTAGGCGGGTAGCAATGTTCTAGGTGGGTTCGCCCTGCGGGCCCTTGGGCTCGCGCGCTACGCCGTCTCTGGGACGCTCCGCACCTTTGGTGCTACACGGAGCTCGGCCTGCGGCCTCGTGGGGGGACGTTCGCCCTTAAGCCTGCGGCCCCTCAGTGCGTTGTAGGCCGCTTAGTTTTAGGATCACTGTCTTTTGGTTGGCCTTGTTGCACCAGACAGCGGAGGCATAAGTTATTATGGGCCTCACGACTGCTGTGTATAGCCACATAGCAATGTTGGGTCTTACGCCCCATCTTGCTCCTGCCATTCGACAGCATGTCCACAGTGCCATTTTCGCTTTTTGGATTATATTGTTCAAATGCGTGTTCCAAGTTAGCCTTTGGTCAAAGGTGACCCCTAGATACTTGGCTTCATTTGAAAGTGGTATAGTTTGGCCGTTTAGCTTTAAAGTATTGAGCTTGTCGAGTTTCCTTTTATTTGTGAAGGGCACTATAATGGTTTTGTTTGCATTGATAGACAATTCATTTTCTCTGCACCATATACAGATAGTGTTGAGAGCTCCTTGCATAATGTTCGAGATTGTGTTAAGGCAAGGTCCTTTGATTATGACTACGATATCGTCGGCATATCCTTGTACGTCATAATCGTTGGCCGCCATTCGAACAAGGAGTTGGTCAACCGCTAGAGTCCACAGAAGTGGTGATAGAACCCCTCCCTGTGGACATCCTCTTGTGGTGTGAAATTCATGCGTGGTGGCATTTAGGGTCAGTATTACTGTTCTATTGGAGAGCATACTCCGAACCCAACTTTTTGTGGTGCCGTCTACACTTTTTGATTCCATCCCTTTAATGATGGTATCTGTGGGTGTGTTGTCGAAGGCCCCTTCTACATCTAAAAACGCGCATAGAGCTGTTTGCTTGTCCTCTAGGGTTTTCTGCACCTTGTCGACCAGATCTAGCAGGGCAGTTTCTGTTGATTTCCCCTTTTGGTAGGCATGCTGGCAGGGACTGAGTGGCCTTGTTACCAGATATTTAGCTCGTACGTGTTGGTCAATTACCCTTTCCATGGTCTTTAGTAGGAAAGAGGTTAGACTGATGGGTCTGAAGGATTTAGGTTGTGAATAGTCCTTTTTCCCTGCTTTTGGTATGAAGCGTACCTTGACCTTAGTCCATTGTTCTGGTATCACGCTCAGGGCGAAGCTCGCCCTAAATATTTTTACCAGAAGCGGGAGGAGAAAATCGCGTCCCTCCTGTAGTAAGGCAGGGAATATTCCATCATCTCCCGCAGATTTAAATGGTTTGAATTTTTCCAAGGCCCATTTAATTTGGTTTGGTCTGAAAATATTTGCAGCCAAGTTCCAGTCGGTATTATGTGCCCTGTGAGGTTGGTGTCTCTTGTGGGCGCATCGTTGTGTATCGCTGGTGGAATACGAGCCGGGGAAATGTGTGTCCCTGAGGAGTCCTAGCGTCTCCTCTTCAGTGGTCGTAAAGGTATTATCTGGTTTCTTCAGGAGTCCGAGATAATTATTTGGTGTCTTGGCTAGTATTCTGTGAATTCTCGCTCCTTTATGGGTCTGGGCAATCTCTTCACAGAATCTTTTCCATGACGCTCTCTTGGCTTTTCTGATCTCTTTATTATATTCTGTTAGCGCTCTTTTGTACCTTTCCCATTCGCTAGGTTTGGTAGAGTGATTGAATATGCGGCGCGTGGAGACCCGGAGCCTTTCCAGCTTTTTGTTCCACCACGTCGTCGTGTTTTTGTTGTTCGATTCCTTCAGTGGACAGCTCCTTTCGTAGGCCTTGTTTATGCCTTCTGTCAGGAGCTCCACGGCTGTGTTGAGAGAATCTGGTGTTTTGATGTGTTTTGGGGTTTCCTTTAGGTACTCTTTCAGCAGGGCACCGTATGTGTCCCAGGCGGTATCTTTTGGATTCCTGCGCTTTTCTTGTTCAGCGATATCTAATCCTTTAACATCAAAAAGAATATGTTTATGGTCCGACATCGAGTTTTCGCTACTGACATGCCAGTTGGCGAGGCATTTGGCTGCCTTTTCAGTTGCAAATGTTATATCGAGTACCTCCTGTCTGGCCCTAGTAACGAACGTCGGCGTGTTGCCGTTATTCAACAGATGCAGACAGTTAGTAAAGATAAAGTTAGAGAGTAACTCACCTCTATTATTGATTCCTGTGCTCCCCCAGATGGTGTGGTGAGCGTTGGCGTCACAACCCACTATCAGTTCCGACTTTTGTTCTTTGGCATATTCCAGAACTTTAGTCAGCTCTTCAGTGGGATCTACTTTCTCTCCGGGCAGATATGCAGAGCAGATTAACACTTTTTGACTGCCCCGCCCCTTGAGATCGACGTATGCGACGGCTAAGTCGTCGCTACATAATTCTGAAACAGGGAGAAAGTTAATATTTTTGTTAAACACGATGCAGGCCCTTGGTTTGGTTCCATTTTCGTGTACTAAAATTTTACCTGCATTACTCAGTCCCGCGATCTTGGAGTCGCGGTTCAACCATGGTTCTTGTATGAGGGCGATGTCCCGGCCATTATCGCTGAAGATTTTTTCCACGACCGCTGAGGCCGCGATAGCGTGGTGCAGGTTGGCCTGAAGGAACTTCGCTCCCCTGGATGTTGCGTCTGGCTTCTTACGGCCGTTGGGCACTGCCGCGCCCTCGCCGTCCTCCCCTATTGTTGGTCGTGCCCCTTCCCCTGGGGTGGTTCGCGCCCCTGTGGGATCCCCTGCCTGGGGGAAACCGCCCTGATGTGCCCGTGGTGTGATGGTGTTGGGAGGGGACCGCCCGTTTTGGTCCAGGGACCTTCCGCGCAGGTGTTGAGTGCTGGGACTGCTTGGTGACGATAGTGGGAGGCCCCGATGGTCCTGGGAGGACCTGTGGGTCTGAGGGGGGTGGTTTTGAGGCTGGCGGTGGTGGGGTTGGGGTTACCTCAGTTGCAGACTGTTGGGCCCTAGCTGGGCCCTTTAGTCGGAACTGGACTTCCCGGAAGCCAAGGCTAACCTTTAGCTCCCTTTTCTTGAGGGTCTCCACTGATTGGTCGTCTAAGGACACGGTTAGCATAACCCCGCCTTTTTCAACCTTTGTGTGGATGACCTTCCAGAACTCCGTGTGCAGCCCCTTATTTTGCGCACGGAGGAGAGATAGCGAGCGCCCGACCTTCGTCGCATCTATCTCGGGGATAAACACCATCCCTATGTTTGGCCTGGGGAGCTCATTTTCGGGTATTATACCGAGGTTGGCTGTTGGCCATGGTTTTAGGGATGGTGTAGTTTGCTCGAGCCATCTCTTGGACTGCTGGTCGCTACAGGTGACGAGCAGCCAGCCGGGCTTATATGAGTAGCCTTTGAAAGTAGGTCCCTCTCCAGGTTCCATGGTCGCGATTCTCTGCAGGATGGTGTTGCAGAGGGACTCCAGTTGTGCGTCCGTCATGGGACTGGAGTCCTTGATGCCGACCCGGATCTGGCTAAGGACCTCGCTATAGGCCTGTGTAGGCGGAGGTTTAGTTGGGGGGGTCTCACTCACCCTTGGGGCTTTGGAAGCATTCCCCTGTGGCGATTCCTCCTCCGAGCGTGGCCGTTTTACCGGCTTTTGCCCAGGTTTGGACTGTGAGGCCCCAAACTTGTACCCCATGGCCTTTAGTTCCGCAAAGCTCTTTGCGGAAAGTTGTGTCGCATCAGCGTGCGGCACACCTATTCCTATAAGAGCTCTATAGCGGCCTTTGGCGGAGCCTCCCAATTTCTTGGTAGGTCGCTGTTGGGTGGTGGGGGGATCACCGGTTGGCAGGTTTGGTCCGCAGACGGCCCTTTCCACCATGCTGGTGCTCCCTCCCACCTCCATAGGTTGCTCCAACGTCTGGGCAGATTGCTCCGCGCCTACCGTTAGGGGCAGTAGTTCCTGGCATAGGTCTTCCAGGGTACCTTCAATATTGGTTTTTGTAGTATTAGACGTTTTGAACCCACGAGAAGCTAGGGAAACATATGGTCCACTCCTGCATTGCCCCGCTTACAGGAGTAAGGCAAAGACTACCCCTCGATTTTGCCCGGTTTCGAGGGTATGCCGTTAACGACTGAGCTCCCCCTCAGCCATGCATCTCTCGGCACGGTACGTTTGACACCTTAGATTGGGGGGTTTTTTTTTTTTTTTTTTTTTTTTTTTTTTTTTTTTTTTTTTTTTTTTTTAATTACGCTACCTCCAACGGAATCGGAGCCTATGTTAACATTTTTAAATTTGACGCTTTCATTCTAGTTCTCGCATGTATTCTTCTCGTACTTTCATTCTTCATACTGGATCTTTCTTTTATACATCAGCTTTCTCTCTGAGGTCGGGACAGACCATCTAGCCTCTGTTTGCTACTATCTATCTACTTCTTTATTTATTTTATGTATAAGGGTGGGGTTTAATGACATTGCACAATTTTCCTTTATTTGTCATTTTTACATTTCTACGTTTTCCTTACATACTACATTTTTATTTTTACATATTGTTACTTATTCTATTTTGCATTACATTTATAGTTAATCTATGTATTCTTATGTCTATATATTTTAACAATATATTATAAAGATACTTTTGCTTAAGCTGTCTTATTTCTATTTCTTACAATATCCACAATTTTTCTACAATATGTTAAAAACAAATTTCTCTTTTCCTTATTATTTATTATGCTGTAGAGTGTTTCCCTTTCTAATTTTATGTCAATTGTTTGTTCTAAGTTATACCTACGGTACTCAAAGACAGGGCATTCGAGAATAAGATGCTCAATGGACTCGTTTGTCTCAGGTTCGCACGCGCATGATGGACTCTCCTTACACTTGAAACGATTCAAGTATGAGGAGAACCCACCATGCCCAGTGAAAAGTTGTGTCATTGTGCTGTCCATTTTCAGCTTTCTGACCGTTCTGTACGCAGCAACAGCGTCCGGAAAGAAGATCTTTGTGACCGATGCAGTTTCCTCTTCCTGGTATCTTTCTCCCCAAACGCGAAGGGTCTTTTCCCGAATGGTGCGTTTCGCGTGTGAAACAGGACATCGGTCGTAATCCGGTTTCTTTTTTGACTTCAGAGCAGCCTCTTTGGCAAGGTAGTCTGCTCTCTCGTTTCCCTCTAACCCAATATGTGCTTTGATCCAGAACAAGGATACTTCCTTGTTCTGGAGTTTGCATCCCCGAAGGTTTTCACGTGTTTTCACTGCTAGAGGGTGAGGAGAGTTGAAGTTCGTCACTGTCTCCAAGGCCGCTCTGGAGTCACTGTATATACCGAGCGTGGTCTCGTTCCGCTGTAATGCGATCTCTGTCGCTTTACATAGGGCTAGAAGTTCGGCCTGGTATACGGTACAATACGGCGACAGTACTAGTTTGTGGGCTTTGGTCTCTGCGGCATTTTTCCAAACGGACACTGCCGCTCCGACCTTGCCCTCGATCTTGCTGCCGTCTGTGAATAGGCGCGCTGCATAGTTGCTATGCCTTGAGTACTGTTCTTCATCCGCCAGTCTGCCGAATTCCAGCCCTACCTGGTTCGCGGGATGTGGGGCTCGTATCTTCCGTGTCATCTTCTCCATTTCTATACCTCTCAACTCTTGTGTGGGTGCTCCCTTCTTGGCCTCATATAGAGAGGCCACCTCACGAACTCGGAGGTCGAGAGGGAGTAAACCTGTGAGAAGTAGAGCGGAGTTTAGTGACACGGTCCGATACGCCTTACACATTTTCTGAGCGAAGCCTCTTTGGACCACGCTCAGTTGCTTCCGGATCCCCAACTTATTTGCCGCTGGTGCCCACGCTGCTGCTGCGTACAGGATGATTGGCTCCACCGCTGCCACATAGATAGTCCTAATGATTTCTGGGTTTATACCCCAGTTTACTCGAGCGGCTCTGCAGAGCATCTTGTAAATACCAATGGCCTTTCTACAGGTATTCGAGACGTGGCTGTTGAAGGTCAGTTTTGCGTCTATGGTTAGCCCGAGGATCTTCACTTCGTTTACCATTTCGATGCTGACGCCCCCCATGCTCAGGCGTGGCGTGTCGTACTTCAGCTTGTTTGTTATCACCATTGCATTGGTCTTGTGTGGTGCAAACCTAAGCTTATTCTCGACACCCCACTCCCGAACACGTTCGAGGACGGCATTTGCCTGTTCTTCGATCTCCCGGGCTGCCGTGCCATCGAACACCAGGACTACGTCATCTGCAAAGGCCTGGCAGTATACTTCCAGATCCTCCAACCGTCTCAAGAGGGGGTCTAGCAGTAGATTCCATAGGATTGGCCCACCTATAGATCCTTGGACGCATCCTTTTTCGGTCTCTCTCTTGTATGCCTCCCCTGCATACCTGACCTCCACGGATCTGTCGCTGAGGTAGCTGCAGATGACCCGTCTCAAGTTTGTTGGACACCTTTCTTCTGCCAGTCTGGCTTTTATCGCCGGCCACCAGGCGCTGTCGAAGGCGCCCTCGATGTCTAGCGATACGAGTGTGACTAGTTTCTTATCAGCTAGTTTTGCCCGTATGCGCTGCATGAGCGCAACGAGGGCGTCTTCGGTGCTCTTCTGCGGCATAAAGCCATACTGGTTTGCACTCATTCTGGGTAAGATGTGAAACTTGAGACGGTTCACCAGCATTTTCTCATAGATCTTCCCCAGCACAGGCAAAAGTCCGATAGGTCGGTAGGATTTGGGAGCGACGTATGAGTCTTTGCCCGGCTTTCTTAGTACGACCACTACTGCCTCCTTCCATACTTTCGGGAAGTAGTGGTACGCCAGGCATTTATTTAGGAGAGCCAAGAAGTAATCGGGTGCTGCTCTTATCGCATGAGTGCATATATCCGCGGTGAAACCCTCCACACCGGGTGCCTTTTTCGGGTTAAAGGAATTTGCTGCAGCATTTAGTTCCTCGCGTGTAAACGGTGGGTCATGTCTGTCACCATGTCCCTCTCCGTTTTCCGCTTCGGCAGCTATTCTAATTTTGTGATGCTCAGCATTTTCTCCCTCTCTCTCGTCCTCAGGGTAGAAGGTCTCGGCCAGATACTTTGCGGAATCAGTCGCGCTCAGTGTTTCTCCCTCTTTTATTAGCGGAAGATCCTCCTCCCTTTTGGTGGTCCGTTTTATCACCCTGTAGATTCCCTCCCACATTCCTTCCCTGTCTTGCCTTTCACAGAACCCCTTCCAACTTTCCGTTATCGCTTCCGTTACAGCTAGCTCATATTTTTCTTTTTGTTCTAGGTAGGTTTTTACCACCATCGGTCTTCGGTGTGGAGCTGCGTTTCGGATTCTTCGCTTTTTGGTGGCGACTTCCTTCTTCAGGGCTGCCAACTGCTCGGACCACCACGGCATGGTAAGTGTGTGTTTTTTCTTTATTAGTGGAATTGTCTGTGTACATGTGTTTGTGATGATTGTGTTTAGTTTTACTATGGTGTTTTCAAGTTTTGTGTTGTTGTTTATTTCTGTTAATTTGTCTTCTGTAATATTTTCCTCCAGCATGAGCTGGGGCAATTTCTCATGAAATTGCTCCCAGTTTGCTTTTTTTGTGTTATAAATTCTAGTGGTTCGTTCTATTTTACATCCTGTTGATTTTTGAAGATTTATGTTGAAAATTATGCCGTTGTGGTCCGAGCTCGTTAGTCCCTCTTCCACCCGCCAGATTGGGGGGGTTGGGCCTCTCATACTTGGCTACCTTAGGTCCGGGGTAGATGGTAAATAAAGCGACGCCCGATTCGACCTTTGGTATTACCGGGGTGTACGACCCGAAATGAGGCGGGTTCGCCCCAGTTCCGTTCGGCGGCAGATCCTGGGGCGACGAGGACGTGTATGAGACACCACTTGGAGGGGTGTGCCAATAGCCTAGCGTCGCATACCTAGGCGTACTCACCCCTCCCTACACCCCCACTAACGGATTGTATAACTTTCATAATTTTTTCCGTTAGTTTCTTTGGTGACGCGTAAGAAAGTTTAGCGAATAAAATATTTAATTATTTGAAGTGAATAGTGTTCATTTAAAGAAAAGTATAAACTACTAATAACTACCATTTTATTTGAAAACTACTAATTATTACTATTTTTTGTGACTGGCAATATTAGAAAGGGACACACTACCCATCTGCGAGCTGTCTTTGTCTTCCCGTGACCCCTTCACCCGTAAAATATACCTTATGTATCTATACTAAGATTTAATTTTGTGTGAACACTTATTCTGAGTTCGCACTCCTGTTGTCTTAACTATAAGCTCCTTGGATAATTCATATCTCTTGTGATGCCATTATAATCAAGTATTTTTAATTTGAAGTCGGTCATCATAAATTAGGTCTTGCCCAGAGTTGTTTTCCCAACGGATGGCATGGCTAAGGTACATAATATAATTATGTAGTAGGTAAGTATTACAAATTAATGAATTCTATTCTATTCTAGTATAATATACCAGCACCAATAAATGTTTAGTTGCGTTCGAACAATTCTTGTAGTACTTACCACGTAGTACTAAGGTAAGTATGCGATGGATGACAGTTTTTAGCGATAGCGATGGCAATTCATGTGCTTAAGTATACTCGGCGCCACTTAAAACGGGCGGGTGTGTAATGGTACGTATAACAACGTTACATATAATTTCACTAGATATAACAATGGTTCATTTGATATAACAACAATAAGTGTAATTTCATTGGGTATAATTACAATTAGTATAAAAGACATTTGATATAACGTTTATAGTCGCAAGGTTACCTAACACTCCTCCTCGCTTCGCTCGTCGTCCTACCTCACCATGTCTCTTATGTACACTTTTACTTTTTTGCTTAAGCAGTTTGGGTCAATTCAATTCAATTCAATTCAATTTATTCAGTAACAATATACATTGTGTTTGAAAAACTTACTAGCTAAGATATTACACTTAAATTATTATAGTTTTAACATGTTAACTATTACCAGTTTTGACAATATATTTTTATCATATCTTATTTAAATAAAAACGATGTGCTTAAATAATGCTAACTACATTTTTATTTTATAAAAACTATACATTAATTATCAATTTAACTATGTCACGATGAAAGAATTCTTCTATACTATAAAAGCTATTTGCAAAAGAAAATGTCTAATTTTATTTTTAATTATATTAGGACTAGAAACACATTTGAGATCTGTTGGCAGCTTGTTAAAAACTTTTACAGCTTGGAAGTCTGCACAGTATTCTGCTAACTTAAGTCTAGGACAGAAAGGAAGGTTGAGGTTTTTTTTTAGTCCTTGTGGCAAGCCGTGTATTTCTAGCAGTCTCCGTTTCGTTATGTATGTTTTCGGTATGTATTGAGCCTTTAAACGTATTATAAGAAATGATCATTATACCATATGAAATAAATAATTAAATAATGAACTTTATTCTGCAAGTAGGGGGTCGTCCACATATTACGTCACGCAAAATGACGACTTTGTGAACCCCTCCCCCCCCCTATGTCACGCTTTTTAGGGTTCCGTACCCAAAGGGTAAAAACGGGACCCTATTACTGAGACTTCGCTGTCCGTCCGTCCGTCCGTCCGTCTGTCACCAGGCTGTATCTCAAGAACGGTGATAGGTAGACAGTTGAAATTTTCACAGATGATGTATTTCTATTGCCGCTATAACAACAAATACTAAAAATAAAATAAAATAAATATTTAAGGGGGGCTCCCATACAACAAACTTGTTATAGATTATATATATATATATGTATATGTACGGAACCCTTCATGCGCGAGTCGAACTCGCACTTATCCATTTTTTTTGCTATACCTTTAACATGTACTGTCACGTTTGGTATGACCCCCCCCCCCCCCCCCCCCCTCCCCCTTACGGTGTTACGTAATATGTGGATGATCCCTAGGTCACAAAGGCACTTTTACATGTCTGAGTCTACCGCCATTTCACAAGAGGAGACCACTGTTGAGAAGAAACGCCGAAAGAAACTCAACAGTCAGTCATTTTTTCATAAAGGATAAGTACTTAACTATTACAGTAATATGAACTTAAATATACGTAGTTCTCGAAGAAAACATATTAAAAGTGTATTCTAAGACATAAATGAGGACTAGTGTAAGAATAAAATATAGAAACTACAAGAAAGTATGACGGTTTAACACAATTTATTAATCACCCCCTCGTCTAAACCCAAACGATTATGAAAAGAAAAGCAAAAATTTCGGACCGGACTTTAAACCAACGACCTGGCTACTCAAAAACGGCTAACGAATTTAACTTATGTACATGGAACTTAAGAACACTGTACAGACCCACGGGCCTTCAACTTTTGTGTCAACAACTTGCAAATCACAGATAACAGCTGTTCAGGAACTTATGTGGTTGGGACAGGGCGTTATTGATAAACCAGATTTCACCATATATTATAGTTGTAATGATAAGCATCATACCTTTGGAACAGGTTTCGTCGTGAGCAAACGCTTTAAACATCTGATAATCGACTTTCAACCAATTAATGAACGTATGTGTAAAATCAGACTTAAAGGTAAATTCCAAAATTACACAGTCATTAATGTGCACGCTCCGACGGAAGATACAGATGCGGAAGAGTAGGAAAGATGGTATTCCAGTGTGGAAAGCTTATACTCTAAATCCCCTACAGGTGACATCAAAATTATAATTGGAGATATGAATGCAAAGGTAGGAAGAGAAGACAGACACCGACCGACAATAGGCTCCCACAGCCTACATGAAACATCTAACGATAACGGCACACGCCTCATTGATTTGGCAACCTCCCTAGGAATGGTCGTTGGTAGTACACGCTTTCCACACAAGAATATACATAAGATAACATGGGTCTCCGTGGATAACGTGACCCGAAACCAAATTGACCATATTCTGATAGACGGGAGACACTGCTCTAATCTTTTGGATGTCAGGAGCCGTAGAGGAGCAAACATTGACTCCGATCATCATCTAGTTGTATGCAAAATAAGAGCGCGCATATAATACGTAAGCTGTGAGAAATTACAATAAGTCACTTACAAAAACTATTTACACTTGAAAAATTATCGTAAGTCGCTTACGTAAGTGACTTCCGTAAGTAAAACTTACAGGTGTAAAGGCGGTCTTAGACTTAAGAGGGCGCCGAGCGTTTGCGACTGAACCATAGAGCGCGGGGAATGCGTATTTAAATTAAATCGGCGCGCGGCCGCCATAGTAAAAATGTATGGAGAATTAAAAGCACTTTTTGATAAATCTGGACCTTAAATACCAAACAATAATTGAAATATTTGATGCGGACAAATTGTAATGTAAACATTCATCTTTTTTTTGAACTGAAAATCAGAATAGATATCCATTGTTAAAGTATAAAAAAACACTTAACGCCTGCTTACGATTTTACAATTTTCGTCCAACTTTACTTAATTCTCTAGGGTAAAATATTAATAATCTTATAATTTTTCCACGGAGAAGTTGTTAACACGTTCTTCGAAATGCTAAATATATAGTTTAAAAATGGATTAAACAATTAGTGTTGACGTTATCTACTTAACGGCAACTCCCTATTTTTTCACATTTCGCTCGGTGCAGTCTTAAGGCAGTAACTGAAATAACGGTTCGAGAATCATAAAATCCATTAGACCAATGCACAAGGCGATCGATGATGGAATAAATCTCAATATGCTCATAATAACTTTACCAAGAACTTTGAGGTTTTTTATAGCCCAGTATTTTTTACACTAATAAAGGGTATGATTCTGCACAGTAAATGTTGCTCTGCCTGGGTCAGCGATTCAATAACGTCTGGTACTCGTATAGAACCTGGATCCAGATTATTCCAGAAAGCATTTGATGGTGCTATTGTTTTATTACTGGTGTTAAAGTAACGTTGATATTTAAGATAACTCTGCAGGTATCTTAATTCGCCAGTATTGTACTATACTGTATGTACTTGATTAGGATACGAGTGGCAACGCTTGGTGCACATTTTACAAACGTGACTGAACAAAGTATTAATAGCATTTTCGAACATTTGCAGATGATTCCCGATGATTCAGATGATTGCAGGGTACGCTCCCTTTGGTTATTTTACCCGACTTTGCGTTGCTCAGGTGTTTCGGACGCTACCAGTTCTCTTTGTCTCTCACGTTGGCCTGTTATCCTGGCCTCATATTGCTCAGGTGTTTTGGACGCTACCAGTTCTCTTTGTCTCTCACGTTGGCCTGTTATCCTGACCTCATATTGTTTGTATTGATTATAGTTGCTTCATCATTCATATTACTGTTAAGTATTGACTGCTCTAAACTCTACGATCCACTATGCAGCTTTCGACTTGCCCTTTCATTTGATATCCATCACCCATATTGAAACAATATGCTAGTTGACTGATATCAATTTTTAATCTGTATTTTGAAATGCTTAAAACGCAGTCCGGCATTTTCGCTTATGATAGTGACATCATCGGTCATGTAAACAATACTGAAAGTCTAGTTTGACGACTTCCAATAGTGCCGTCCCTCTCGATCTCCTGTCAAAGTATATTGGAGTGAGCGTAATGGCACTATACGACGGTCGAATTTCGAATATTTACAGGTAATTCTACGTCACGCCACAGATTAGCAAAAGGCAAAAATGGCGGAAGGCGTTTTTGACTGTTCATGAAATTTCTAATTTTCAATTGAATAAATTTAGCTTTCACAAAAATACAAGACATTTTATTTGAGCTAGTAAGATCATTATTAACCATTTGAAATATATTTCAAAACTGGGTCTACTAGCCTATTAATTAATCTGACATTTCCGGCGGCCATCTTAGGTTTTAAATTTGTCAAACCATATAAAAGTATTCTATTACTCAAGCTCTTCCTTTTAATACCTATATTGAAGGAGTCATGAAAAAAAATCTCCGCCATCTTGTTGGCGGCCATAATGGATTTTCATTTATTTTTCAAATCTCAATTACTAGATTTGACTCAAATAAATAAATAAACAAACGGGGCAAGCTAAATAAAAACGTTTAAATAATAAAAATGTTTAAAAAACATTGAGAACCCGTCAACCAGCCGACATAGGTACCTATGTCGGCTGGTTGGTTGCCGGAAAGCTGAAGATACCGATAATAATATATATATAAATAAATTTGTTGTTGTGAATTGATATGGCCTTCGCGGAGGTGACTTTTAGTCATCTATCTTTGGCAGCTTTCCGGACCTTGACGATCCAGACATAAGGGACAAGAGGCCATATTATATTACCCTGTGCAAGCAATGTATCTAGCAGCCTGTTCACTGCATCCTCAGGGATTCTTCGGGCTATATCCTATAACAACTACCTATTTCGATGGCAGAACAGGAACTTTCCTATAACTTGATAGGGTTGGTAAAAAAAACATGCAATTCTTTACGGGTGTCTAGTGTGTTTCTTTTTATTAGATATTAAAAAATAATAATTCTTCAAGCTAACACGTAACATTCAAAAAATTAATTGATCGTGTTATCCTTAACAATCTTACACCATTATTTATTTTTAGTAACTTAATTTTTTTAATATTACTTTGGTAATCGGCTGTTCATGCTCACTGAGATAGAGCGATACATTCCATTTTTTTACACAATGTGAAATTGAAATTAAGATACTCGACCCGGTCTTGGCAAGTATATAATTATTTACATCTGAGTTTACGTATCGCAAAAAACTTAGGCAGACGCATTTTTCGCCTTTATTTCTTCTATTAATGTCTTCATCAGTGCGGCGCCCTCTTCGCATATCTTGTAACCTGGTAGACTGGTCTTTGCCCTCTCGTACCACCTAGAATTAAACATTTATTAATTGTTAATTGCAGACAAATGTACGGCTTCTATAACTACGTTCCCTAGAGATATTTTTCTGCTAATGAAAACAAGACAGTGAAACAATAACACAGTCCAAAATTAGTGAGTTCGATTCAAAGTGATAAAATTATCTTAGTCAAATCACAATAATAAATGTCTCTTAAAGTGTACTTAATTTGTCTCGATTTGCTAGAAGATTATAGAGTTTAATAAAAGCGTATAGAAATAGACAGTACTAACGCTTCAATATTTGGGTATTTGAATATGTCCAAATGTAGAGTGCCAAAGTTAGATACACTAGCCATGATGGCGAAGTCGGCCACAGTGTAGTTGGCACCAGCCACCCACTGGTTGCCTTCTAGGAAGGTATTCAAGAACTCGAGAGCCTCCTCAACTCTCTGAACCTTGGCTTCGTCGACTGGCTGGTTGCTTAAAAGCTGAGGATACTGAAAAGTAAGGACACAGTTAATGCTAAGAATTACAGAGGGAAGGTTTTCTTTTTTCTTCCATCTTTACCAATTTGTACAGACTTTTTGCAAGTAACTCCGGCCCGTGCTTCAGACGGATTGCCATAAAAATAGTCTAATAAAATAAATAAAGGTTTATTTTTAAATTATCAATAAGAAATTTAAACCACACCTTAGTGAGTTAGTGACAACTGCATCAAAACCTGCAAAAAATCCTCTAATCATCCGTGCCAGAGACGGAAAGGGATATGTCACGTGACAAATTATGTTTCGGCCTGTTATAATTAGGCAGGGTACAATAGGCTAGTAGACCCAGTTTTGAACTATATTTCAAATGGTTAATAATGATCTTATTATTATCTTATTAGCTCTAGAAAAAAATGTCTTGTATTTTTGTGAAAGCTAGGAAGCTAAATTTTATCACTATTCGAAGTCGTCAAAGTAGACTTTCAGTTTTGTTTACATGACCGATGACGTCACTATCATAAGCAAAAATGGCGGACAGCGTTTTAAGCATTTCAAAATACAGATTAAAAGCCATATTTTCAAATTAATTTTTTTCAGCCATCTTTCACTTTCATGAATTGAAAATATATATTTAGGTTTCCTTTGCTAACGGAATAAACATTAGTTTATTACAATTTGACATGAGTCAACTAGCCTATTGATTTTGCTTTATATTATAATATAACTCATATTGATATATTATAGAAATCCTGATCCGCCCAACCCTGCTCTGTCTTGTCTGCAAGCATCTGAAGATGCAGTAATGGCCGCTACCATGGCGTTCAAGAACAGGTCTTCTGGTGGTTTGGGCAGTTTAATTTCCCAGATTCTCAAAGTCCTGATTTTTGGTGTTCCTGGTAGCAGGAACAACGACCTACTAGAAATGATATAAACTCACCATAACCTCGGTGAATCTCTGATACAGGGTGCCCATGTCGAAGTAAAGTCGCTGGTCGACCACGGCTCTCGCTTGAGGATCCTCGGGGTACAGAGAGCTGCCCTTGCCGTACTTGGTGACCAGGTAAGTGAGGATCGCACGAGACTCCCAAATAGCGAAACCATTATCCACTAGAGTTGGGATGCAGTGTTGGGGGTTCATCTGTACACAATTGAACGACACACATCAGTAAAAAAAAAAAAGAGAAAAACACCAGTCATCACTTCAAATTATCTATCGTGACACACACCTACAGATCGAGAGATAGCGACATACTTAAGTCCTATCTATCACTCTATAATACGCAAAGTACTTATATTCGTTATTCTTATACAAGTGAGGCGATTAGATTAACCTGATGATATTCGGTTTGCCTAATATTCATATACCTATTCAAAAGATACTTTGCACAATGATTATTTGGCAGAATCTTGTTTTGTCTAATTCATAGTGCCTAATTTTTGTATTGGTACTTATAATATAATTTCATTTTATCTATTATTCAACTAGTATAATTTTATTTCCTATAAATACTAGCGAAATGAAGCGAAAGATGTATGTCAGGACCGTAGCAAGTGGAAAGATGTGGTCTCTGCCTACCCCGTTGGGAAAAAGGCGTGATTGTATGTATGTATGTATGTATAAATACTAGTTTGGCTACATTTTTTTTATATAATTTCAGTTCACCTAATCTGGTCCGTATATTAGGTAGGTATTCCTCTGCTCCGGCGCTGCGGGAAGTGCAGCCCTATTGCCCTTGCGTATAACTGTAAATAGTGGGCACTCACTCCCCTCCCGTGCTCCGGCTCACAGGCACAGGTACAGTTGCCATCAAATATATCGTAGCATAAGGTATACATAAATATCTGAACACGACTCTTATTGATTGGGCGTTACAGTACATGTTCACATATTTATGAACGCCTTTATGCTGCGATATATCTGATGGCGACTGTACCACGTGAAATCGGGGTTCGGCCACTAGATATTGTGCCACTTTTGTATATTTCTATGAACCCTTGATCATGATCGTGCTGTTGATAATAATGGCTGCTTTAGTAATAATTTGACTAAACTTTCAAACATATATTTTTTTATCGTTCCAGTTCCACTTGAGTAAATATTGGCTTTTTCACTTCTTTTTAGGGTTCCTTAGTAAACTAGGAACCCTTATAGTTTCGCCATGTCCGTCTGTCCGTCCGTCCGTCCATCCGTCCGTCCGCGGCTTAGCTACGTGATCATTAGTAGTACTAGAAAGCTGAAACTTGGTATGAGTAGGTATATGTATGTATCGCACCGACAAAACGGTAAAATAAAAACTAAAACAAAAAACCGGCCAAGTGCGAGTCGGACTCGCGCACCGAGGGTTCCGTACAAACACTTTCCATCCCTAAGTGGTTAAGTTAAGTTTGCACCTGGTATGAATAGCGCCCCATATAAATTAGGTGCAAAGTTAGGTATTAAAAAAAAAATTTATGGTTTTCGTAATTATTCCTTTATCTATGCTATAAGACGTTGCTTCGTACCAAATTTCAAGATTCTGAGTTCACGGGAAGCACCCTGTAGGTTTTGATTCCCTTGCAAGTGTCGAAAATTTGCGGCATAAACGGCTGTATCTTTTGATTGCGTTGGCTTAGAAGTTTGATTTTTTCACAGCTTCAAGGGACAGTAGACCTGAGTAATTGATATAAATTTCAGCTTCATACCTCCACGCGTTCCTGAGAAAAAGGGTCTTGACAGACGGACGGACGGACGGACAGACGGACAAAAAAAGTGATCCTATAAGGGTTCCGTTTTTTCCTTTTGAGGTACGGAACCCTAAAAAGAACTTTTTTTTGGGTAGGTACTTAAAGTGGGGTAATATTTTTTTTCGTTTCAGCACTAGTATGTAGGGTGTCGTTGAATAGGTCTTTTATAAATAATAGGGGTCTCCAAACATTATTTTTTGATAAAGTCATCAGTTTTGTAAATATTCGCTGCGAAAATAAAAAAGTAGCGTCCCCCCGTCCCCCCCTCTAACTTTTCAACCACGGCTCAAAAAATTATGGAAAAATTCATGAAAATGAGGTAAGTACTAAGTACCTTATAACCTTATAAGTAGTTTATGAGTTATCGCAAAATTTCATAATTTTCTTTAAAATGACGTAAGTGCCGCGCGGTGTTCTTATACTTCGAACGTGACACATATTAGTTAAGTGCCATACTGCATTAAAACATTCCGCTCAATCTGGCGCGTATAATCGATAACTTCCAGAAGGTAATAAGTAATTACAGTTACTTTGGCGTGTACGACCTTATTATAGAGCTTGAAATCTTTCTCTTCATTTAAATCTCGGGCTTAAAACCGCTGTTAGAAGCCCGTCTATTGTGAAGGATGGGCAACTAAACTACGGAACCCTACACTGGCCCGATATGCTTTAGGCCGGTTTTTTCGTTTATCGAAAACTACCCAGCATAGGTATACATTGCTCCAATTAATTACCATCGCTCAAACAGACTTATCTGGGTGCCTCTCTATATATCAGTAGACCTTAAACATAGCTTCCACCAAGACATGTAGGTAATTTATCTGATACCCGCATGCAATTTACCTTGATGAATTCTGGTGCAAGATGCTCCTTAGCCAAGGTGTTGACCACCTTCAGATTCAGCTCGACGTTGAGCGCCTTGGCCACCATCAGGATGGGGTGGCACGGTGGGGAGAAGGGCGCGTAGTAGAAGTCGATAGTCATTGTAAATTCTGTACAATAACAGTGAAACAATTTTATTCTTAGCCACTACTAGAGTGGGCTAAAAGGACGAATTTTAATTCTGATGTCGATTTTTAACCCTCCGACAGAAAAGAGGGGTGTTATGTTTTACACACAGACAACAGTTTTACATCTGTATCTGTGTGTCTATCTGTGGCATCGTAGCCCTCGAACGGGGGGACTAGTTTGAGTGCGGTTTTTAGGGTTCCGTACCCAAAGGGTAAAGACGGGACCCTATTACTGAGACTTCGCTGTCCGTCCGTCCGTCCGTCTGTCACCAGGCTGTATCTCAAGAACGGTGATAGCTAAACAGTTGAAATTATCACAGATGATGTATTTCTATTGCCGCTATAACAACAAATACTAAAAATAAAATAAAATAAATATTTAAGGGGGGCTCCCATACAACAAACTTGTTTTATGGTAAGGAACCCTTCATGCGCGAGACGAACTCGCACTTGCCTAATTTTTTTTAATCGAATGTCTTGTCCGTCGAGATGGTTCTTAGCAAATCGCATATTTTTCTAATTTAGGTACCATAAAATGGGATATTCGCAATGGATTAGACAAGAAAAATATTTTAGAATAATGCCTTCAGGTGTATTTTTTTATATTTTTTCACTCATATAAAAAGAAAAAATAAAACCGACCGCAAAATAAAAAATTGTTAAATGTCTCATAGAGCGAATATTTGCTTAAAAAAAACGAATCAAATAACACTTCAATTTGCACAAACTTGGAGTTTTTGATTGACTTCTATATGAACATAATATTATATTGAATATAATATGTAGTATTATTCCAACTTACCTTAAAGAAAATATATCACAAAAATAAACTAATATCACAAATTCTAAAACACGTTTCAGTTTCACGGCGCGAGTTAGCCGACTGATCCAGTGATACCACTCTTAACTATATAATGGTTCTACAATCTAGACACATTTAGGTGTAGTGGCTTTCGCTGATAAAGGTCCATGATCAGACCAGAGCACCAGTCATCATTACTGACAAAACTAGAATGAGGTCATCTACGTGGCTAAAGTTAAAACAGAGTGATTACATACTTTGGCTAAAGTCACCATTACTAACCAAAAAAGTTTCTGTGTCACAAAAATTATGACGATAATTGTTTTTTTGACCGCCTTCCAAAAAAGGAGGAGGTTCTATGTTCGACTGTATGTATTTCTTTTATGTATCACCGATTACTACGCCAATTGTGGACCGATTTAAAAAAATATTTTTTATTTGAAAGAGTCTACTCCTGTGGTGGTCCCATTATAACCGAGTTGGGATCTGATGATGGGTTCCCGGGGAAATCGAGGCCAACCCTCAAATTTTGTAGGCACTCGTAATGTTTTTCATATATTTACCTACTAAAGTTATTTAAGTATTTGCATAATGGTAGTCAATCATCTTCCTAGGCTCAGCTGATGATGGAAGGTATAACCTTAACGGTTAGGAGTTAGGGGGTAATTCAAACGAGATGCATGCAAACAAGACCTCCCCGATCACCCCGCCGTCGCCATAAGTATTTTATTTGAATATTTGTATAGAATCTTTTTATCGATTCATATTTTTTTTTATGTGGTAATACCACATTTTTATTTCATAAATATTGACACAAAGGTAAATTAAGAAAGAAAAATTTAATGCGATCTACTACAACTCTCTACCCCGCTTCGATTGTAGTAGATCGCATTAAATTTTTCTTTCTTAATTTACCTTTGTGTCATTATTTATTTTATTTGAATCAATGAGAGCAAAAAAATAATTTTGACAAAAAATAACCAACTTCAAAGAATCTGAAAAGCCAAAAATAACTCGTTCATGAACAGATTACATTTGAATCACTTTTTGAAGTCGATGCCAAACCTCACGTAAACTATAATATAAATATCGAACAAAAATACTCGTAAATACCTACCAAATGGTAATCATTAAAGGCTTTATGGAGATGGCATCTTTTTTTCATAGTAATAATTGAGTGGTTTGGCACAGACTTCAAAAAGTGATTCAAATGTAATCTGTTCATGATCGGGTTATTCTTGGCTGTCCATTTTTAGGGTTCCGTAGCCAAATGGCAAAAAATGGAACCCTAATCTATATTCGTCATGTCTTTCTGTCCGTTTGTCCGTCTGTCTGTCCGTCTGTCCGTCCGTATGTCACAGCCATTTTTTTTCCGAAACTATAAGAGCTATACTGTTGAAACTTGGTAGGTAGATGTATTCTGTGAACCGCATTAAAATTTTGATGCAAAAATAAAAAAATAATAATAAATATTGGGGGCTCCCCATACTTAGAACTGAAACTCAAATTTTTTTTTTTCATCAATCACATACGTGTGGGTTATCTATGGATAGGTGTTCAAAAATGATATCGAGGTTTCTAAAATATTTTTTTTCTAAACCGAATAGTTTGCGTGACAGACGCTTCCAAAGTGGAAAAAAGTTGCCCCCCCCGTTGTAGTAATTCAGTTTCTTTTAAGAGATATTTAACCGTGATGTGTCGCTGAGTGCCTCCGTACCTAAACACTGTGCTACTATGTATTTTTGTTAATTGAACCTAATAAAGTTGTAATCTGTTTCCTTTTTAACCCTAGCTTCTATCCTTCTGCTAACTTGGTTCTTTATACATATTATATTTTCAACTTAACTTAATGTTATCTATCCTCAAAATATAAATGTAATGTTTCCTGTGTAGTCTAGCCTTAAAAAAATCTACAGTTCTTATAGCATGATTCAGTATGGGATATTCTACTCTTATTAAATATTATTTATATTATTTCTATATGAAATATAAACTCATTCAGTGCACAAGTAAGTAATAGATATATTAGATTACTCTATGTAACAATAAAGATAAATATATGAATCAAAACCAAATATTATTAGAATTCTAAGATGAAAGATAATTTAGACTGTTTTCTTGGAATTGCATGTCTGTTCCAGGAATGTTTAGTAGACAAGTAATTTTGTACTTTATGAAACTACACTTAATAACTTATCTATAAATAGATTGAAGTTACTGAAACTATAAGATTCTATTACAAATTTAATGAATATTAAGTTTTCATGTTCGACCAAATTAAATAATTTTAGTATGATAAATTAATATGGAATAATGGTATGGATTTCATACTTTTAGTAAGTTCCAGTATGATATTCTAAAGAAGATTCTAGGTCTAAACAAGAAGTAATTGGTTGGTGAATAGAATTCTGAGTTTTATTGAAATCCTTCGTCCGCTTACAAAATATTATCATTTGACTGTGTTATACTAGTAATGCTATCATCTCATTCTCCCAAAAATATTTAGTTTTGTTAAAAGAATGGCGGCTACCAGACGTGAGCAATCGGATAAGAACATGGTTACTTCACATATAAATTGGGGAAATACCGTTCTTTGAAAATTAGAACAATCATCTTTTGTATTTGTTCGGTGTGTTATTTTAAATATCACCAAATCCCATGTCCCTGGATGCCGTATGATTGCTAATTATAATCTTTTAATGGCCTTCGGACTCTTTTAGAGAAAAAGATCTCTCTCAGATCTATTCTGAGACTATGAAACTTTACCATGTATATTTGTTATTAAACAACACGATTTCCCTTCACTCGTGGACTAAATGAATTCCCATTCCATTCATTATAAGCAAATGAGTTGTAGAACTTGGTTTTTCGTTTGATCATACTCGTAAATGTCATACATCCTTGAAATTATGAAGACTATTGTGTCCAACCGAAGTATCTTTCAACTCCCGACTGACTTATTTTGACAAGGAACCTCCTCTCATCCTCTGTGATATAAATTAATTAAGTTCTGAGATCTGAGGTGTAAACACAAGAACAAACAACTTTCATTATTGTTGTTTTAAAAGTCCTTGGCCATTCTTAGCAGTTAACACTTCAGACACCAGATCCAGCAAAAGGAATGATTTGTATGGATAAAACGAAATGAAATTCATTTCATTTTTCATGTGATTTAACTAGTAACAGCAATGACTTTTCTCGCTTTAGTGTTGCCATCTCAACACAACAGCTGTAAGTAATATAAGAGCTTTACTTTACCAAAACTTAAATCATAATCGATAAAAATAAATTTAACTAAATGTTTCTACAAATCTCGATGTAAAATTAACGGTTCTAAATATTTGTTTGGTCTAAATAACAGGTTGCTCTATTCCCATTCTTTATAAACTGTTACAAGATTTTGTTTTTACTACTGACACCCCGAGTCATAGACACTAATAATACAAGAAGTCAGCTGTTTGTATTTATTATAGCAGACGAGATTAAAATAATTTCAGTAGACAAAGTGGACAAAGTGGACAAAGTGGACATTCTCACAATTTTGATCCTTACGCAGTATAAATAAAGCTCAATTCTTCCGTTGGTAATTTTTGTGAACAGTAATTTGCTATTTTAAAAAGGATGCTTAGTTATTGGAATATTTTTACTTGCTTTCGTAAACATTCATACTGTTACTTCTATTAGGCATTTGTATTGTATTATAATTATTAAGTGATGATTTTAGTATTAGATGGCGAAATATGATGCCAATGTGTTGGGAACCTGATGATGACAATGATGATGTGAGTCTTACGATGGCGAGCACATGACGAGAACATGTGAATCGCTACAGCTGGCACTGTAGCAGTGATGAAAACAATGTTATAGGATCAATTTACACTATAAAAGTACTTTGTACAAGCATTACGTAACGTTATGGCTTCTTAAAAGCTTTCTCAACATCGCTATGGGGCTAGTTCTGTAAAAGTGATGAACACTTTTCTATAGCACTAATTAGTACTATAGCGACTCCTTGTGCAGTTGCTAAATAACTTAAATTCTAAATAGCCCTTTAAGTGAATTTCTGTTACTGCTACGGGACTAAAACGTGACATAAAATAGTTAAAATTATGAATTAATGGACTAATTAGATCTGTAGCAGTTTTTTATTATCAATTATATCACTAGTAAAAATATGGCCGCTGTTTACGCCATGATAGCACATATTAGGAGATGGCTGGAGCCAATGCGTACTATAGCAGCCATAGTCTTAATTTTATTGATTTTAATTTAATTAAAACAAGATTATTATCAGGGCGCATTGTCAAATTTGAAATCAGCATAATGGATTTATCAATACATTTTTTTTCGCAAGTGCTCATATTCTTCTGATTACACGTTACGGTAAGTAACAATGGAGCATAAATAACTTATCGATATTTATTTCTTTCAATACCAAGATGGCATGACACATCAAAAGAATAAAATGGCAAACAGTTTTGACGACAAAACACTGGAATCTCAGACCAGAGACTGGAATCGATTACAGTGCAGAGCAGCACTATAAACATGTTTACTTTTATAGTGCAAATTCGTGACATAATAGTTCCTGACAGCACTATGTTAGTACTAAAAAGCGTTTCACGACACTTTTATACTTCAACAACAGAGCTGATTTATTACCGCGCGAGTCTTTATGTAATGTTTATAGAATTGTAGGTGATTGACGTTGTCTCCATAGAAACAGCGAGATTGACGCCTGAGCGTTTGCTCTGAAAAGAGCTGGTTGTATTGTCTCGAAAAAGACAGTTGTTTAAATATATCTTCGGCCAGCATTGCCTTCTCTCTTCGATCTTCAGAACTTCAAGCTTCGAGTCTTCAAGCACAGGAGACACGCTGCTGGGACGAGTAAACACGGCGAGAGCTGGCGACCAAAAGGGCTCGCGCTATTGCTCACATCAATTTATAGGCGCGCGATCGCGCGCACACAAGCTCAGAGTGTTACGTAACCGCATCAGTTTACGACACGTATACACTCTCTCCATCGAAGCGTCATTTTGTATCCCCACCAAGTAGAATCATGCTGGGTGCTACCTACTCTAATTCTAATGTAAATATTGTATATAAAATAAACCAAAATTGTGTAAATAAATCATCTAAAATCACACTACAAACGGAGTTTCTCTACAACCAACTCTCTTCCCTAAAGAATTAATCAGTGATAAAACTAGGGCCTCTTTGGGGTTCTGTGAACATTTACAACACCATTATAGTGCTAATCATGAACACTATTTGGCACATCCAAAAACGTTCCCAAGACTTTTATAGTAGGTACCAAATTTTGTTACTTGGGGAACCCTCGGTGCGCGAGTCCGACTCGCACTTGGCCGGTTTTTTTTAAGATGACAACCGATCCAATTTTTTTCAAGTGCGTATTGTATGTATGGAAATCGTTGTATTCTTTGTATGTTTGTATTATGTAAACACTACACAAACACAAGAAAGTTCGAGATTCCTACGGAGCGCTGAATAAGTTCCTTAGCAATGTTTACAATAGAAATAGATATGGCTAATATGACTATGAGTGTCGTCATGTCAATGAGTGGCTAATAATCGTGTGTACGGAAAAACAACAGTAGGTACTTACGTTTAAGTACATGGTTGTCGCACAATTATTGTTTTAATGGATTATGAATTACTAGCTTTTATTTAACTTGCAATGGAATATGTTCCTTCGGGTGGAATTTTGCAACTCAATTTTGAAGCAGATATCTTCAACCAACTGAGCTGAAATTTTGCATACATACTTAACTTCAATGACAATACAATAATATCGAACCAAGAAGCTGGTCATCAACTCATATTTTTTTTTGACAAAATCTTATCTCTGTTCAAAAACTGCACGCCAATCTGAGGTGAAGAAAACCAGATACTACAAGCTTTTATTTACTTTCACCTGTCCCGTTGTAATGGAATTTTGCAAGTTTTTGACCCACTTTCCGGTTTCCGATTGAGCTGAAATTTTGCACGAATATACAAATCGCGTGACAATGCATTATTATGATGACGTAGAGCTGATCTGATGATGGAGCTGAGGTGGCCATAGGAAATCCGTAATAAATAAAGCAAGTTTGGGCTCTTTAGAATCGTCTCTGTGAGCAATTGATGGCTGTTCAAAGAAAAGTACTGTCGGCTATAAAAGCTTGTCACGACAATGACATTTTTGACAGAAACTTATGCTTTTAGTAGCTTTTATAAAATAAATGAAAAAACATGAAAAATATTTATAATTTATTTTGTGCCTTAGAATATCTTATAAATACAAAGCGCAATTCTCATGAACGCGTGAGTGAACGAAAACGTCGGTGTGTGAATGGCGAGGAGTTTACTTCTTCATCATGCTGTTGACGAGGTTCTTGAAGGCCTCCAGACCCTTCTCGTTAGCTTCTTGGTAGCCGGGGGCTGTGGATTTTACGGTCTCGTACCATCTGAAAGTAATAAATACATATGTTTAAATATGCATATATAATTTTTCGTCTTTTTGTTCTCAGTTGTGATTATTAAGAATGCTTGAAGGTTGATGGGATTGAATGCTTGAAGGTTGAAGGTTCTAAGTAATTGACAATCTGGTTAGTTCAGCTCACCAGTTTGGTTTATATTTTAAAATATATTTTAGGTACCTACAGCGAAACGTTTCCTTTTGATAAAGTTTTGTATCCAAAGGCGTGTACCAGCACTATATTAAGTATTTCCATCGACGTAGAGCAGACCTTGATTTGACCAATGCTAGGTAGTGTTTCGACCTCGATTTAAATCATCACTAATACGCGTCACTTTCACGCTGACTAAATTCATGGTGAAGCCATACGGGCGTAATTTCTTCAGTTTTGTGTCGCGTAATTTTCGTCGCGCCATACTTAGTGTGACGTCATCACATGACATGATGTATGGCGCAACCGAAATTACGCGACGCAGAACTCACAAAATGACCCTCGTCTGGCACCGCCCTTAGTCAATTAAAAAGTGATTTAGAAGAGCGATTTACCTCTTAACATTAGAGTATTTCTTGAAGTCGATGTCGGTGACCTCGAAGCTGGACACGCTGGCGATGAGGCTCAGGTCCGCGAGGGTCAGGTTGGGCCCGGCCACGTACTTCTGGCCCTCCAGGAACGTGTCCAGGAACTTCAGCGCTTCGTCCACCTTGGCCAACTTGCCCTGGTCTGCTGGCGCGTTGGCGAACAGCTGTGGGTACTGGAGAAAAAAGATAATAATCATGCACCGATTTTTTGCAGTTATAAATACTTAACTATGAGTAAAAGTATATAGCTATGTACCTATACTGAGTTTCGGAATATTAATACAATATTTTAACCTAAAACCTACCGATATGTCTAAAAAGTTGCAGAGAATTGTGTCGCGACAAATTATACGCCTTATACAGGTTCTTGATGTGCGGTACTTAGTGGAATTATGATCAACTTGTAATTGAAATAGATAAATGCATCACACTTCATTATAATGCTCAAGGATCTTGCACAGAATGAAACGCGTTGCGTTGCAAACAGATCTAGGTTGTACTAGATACTAGATCATTAATTCCTTGTGCGAATTCCTTAATGTGCATGTGCGATTAGCATTCCGAAGACTCAGATCTAAAGGTATCGTGTACCTTCTATGAATTGCACACATGCATGGACAATTGATGAATAAATCCATTCATAAATACATAGGCCATGCAATTTCGCAGATCATAGTAGGTACGTTGTGTGCATAGCAAAAAGTTAAGAGGCTCAATAATATATACAGCGTGCTACTTTTAATGTACTTCGAGAGTAGGTATTAGAAGGAATAGGTACTTACGAAGTAGTCTGCGAATCTCTGGTACAGCGTGCCGATGTCAAAGTACAGGCGCTGGTCGACCAGGGCCCTCGCTCGGGGTTCCTCAGGGTACAGAGTGGAGCCCTTGCCGTATTTGTTGGCCAGGTAGGTGATGATGGCGCGAGATTCCCACAGGGACAGCCCGTCGTCCACCAGCGTGGGGACCGTGTGTTGAGGGTTCAGCTGTTGACAAATATAGGTTCGTTAGAGTTATCAATGTTATACATGTGAAAGTGGTTCATTCTCGTTTCTATATCGCAGTGAAGTACAGTCTGACTGTAGGTCCATACTGTGGACATACTGTGGAATGAAATCAGTGCTATGTATTAGAATTTTTGCATAGGAAAATTAATATAAATGTATTTGAGTTAGTTGAAATAAAAGATATAATGGCTACAAGCGAAATATATCTTTAATTATATTACATGAAGTCGAAATAAGTAAAACATAACGAAAAATCTTTCATGGGCGAAGTTTCATACCTACATGATAAGTAAGTACCTACCTACTTTCGAAGAAAGTATTTTCGATATGGCAAAGGGTTCTCCACAATCGGCAAGCCCCATTGTTGTTTACGACCAAAATTACATACTACTTAGATAATGCCTCAGACTTATTTTGAACACGCATTATTATAATTGTGTAATAGCCCGTACCGACTGCAGTGAATTGGGTTGCGTGCGTAAGCGCACCGACCCGTGGAACCAATTAAGTTTCGTAACCAGTTCAAGGCGGTTCGGGGCCAAAAGGAAGTACCGTGCTTGCTATAGTGCCCTAGAATGTACTCGTACTGCCATTCTACAAGTCCCAGTTTGCTAGGAAAAGTATGACAAACGCTTCTCTGCGATTAATGAAGAACGCTTTTAAGCACTCGAAACTTTAAGAACTATTTAGAGACTCTGAAACTGGCTCGACAAATAAAATCGATGTACCTAATTAATGAGCCTACTCACAAAATATCATGAGAATCGGTTGATAAATGTGACCTGTAAGCGAGAACAGCCGAACATCGGGACTTAGGAAATAAATTTGAACAAACTGAAACGCAGACGCGTCGCTCGCTCGGTCAATATAATGGCGCTTTTGGTTTATTTATTTTTTATTTTAATAAGTGATAATCGAGGAAACCTAATTAAATTCAGTCTGCAAAATCGGTCATCTATTATTTATTGACTAGTTTGTACTAAGATGTATCAGAGTATCGGCATCGACGAAAAAATAAATACTAAGAGCCAGTTCCTATTTTGAAGTCCGTTAAAGAGCAAAGAAGTCGTATGCAAGGAAAGTCACGTAATAACTACTTCCATCATCATTATCTTTTATCACAATGGTGTCGTAATCACAGTAAATACCGTCCTCGTAACAGTTCGTTGAACCATTCCCTTTGTATCAATTTTTGCAGTGCTATATCTGGCCTCCAACTATTGACTCTGTATTGTAAATGTAAAGTTGGTTGCATTAAAGTCTTCTTTGGGTTGGAGTGCCGATTGTAATAGGTGTACCTATACCATAATAGCATTGTAACATTTGGTGTGCACATGCATGGGGACCCACACAGGAGTTGTCATTACCAATTAGAACAACCGCATATGTTATCATACATTTACAATGATCTTTTGTAGATAGGTCACTGAGAGCCAATTGTAGTTTTTCGCTATGGCTGGGAAAAGGACTGAGTGACTGGGAAGTAGATATTGCAGCTGTCATGCGTTAGTGTCTAACGTAGTTTCTTATAAAAACATCAATGAGTAGCTGTCAAAATGCTCTGTACCGTAGTTACTTATGTAAATGTATAGGTACAGTCTGCATCAAAAGTAGCTAAAAATTCTAGTAAAGTGCATGCACATATGAGATAAGTATTTCCTCAATGACCAAACATGTTTTATATCCCGCGCGGCATAACGATGATCCCTAATGACACCTGTCATCTCAGTACATTTTTCCGATTATAGGTTATAAAATGTACTGAGATGACAGGTGTCATAGGAATCGAGTAAAAGGGTTCACAACATTGACCATATTTTACCTACTCAATTAATAATAGGGCTTCCGGTTCGTGACTTAAGATGGCCGCATGCGTTTAAGTTTCGTTGTTCATTATTTATTCATTTTCGTTGTTCAATGTGTAGTATTGATAGCGTATTGTGCAGTGATCTAACGTAGGAGTGAATAGCTAATGAAGAATTCAACTTGAAGCGTTCATAGCCCTTCCTGGGTCAGGGCCCGATAGTCCGCGTGTTTTTTTGTAAATCGCTATCACTTTACAAAAAGCAAAACCTCACCGAACAACGGCATGCTCTACGAGCAAACTCGAAATTGGCGAAATCATCATTAACTATGATGGAAGCCATATTTTAAAATTAGAATTAGAATTAATAATACTATCGGATGTATTGTGTTTCCATTATTATTTATATACTTAGGTAACATGCAATTACGTATGTAATTAGATACTGGTAGGTAAGTTATGATTGTAAATATTATTGTTTTCCTGTTTTTCTTACAATTTTAAGGATAAATCTGCCATAATACCAGGTATACATTGTTCTAATTATGCTTCCAACTTTTAACCGTCGAATGCTTCTTAAATTTAAAGCTTGCGCCACGTGAATTACCATCAGCAATTAAAATATGATTGCTATTGCAAGTCACAAGAAGAAGTGTCTCGGTATAGGTGAAGCTGATTGATTTGTTTGTATATGTATAACTTTAGCTGCAATATAATTAACCTTAGTTGAGAAACTAAGTCCACGATTTGTCATTTAACTTGTGCAAATAAAAGGTAAATAACCTAATAAGTAAGTAAATCTAATGGTCAGTTTGGTTAATATTAGAAAATGTCGCATAGTTGCCAGCTTCAAGCAAACTATTCGAAACTGAACCGGTTGGCCTCCGAATTCTTGCGATCGTCGAGTTTATTCACCCGCAGATATGCATCAAAGCTACTACGCTGTATTTCATTTTGAGGCTCATAACTGACCGAGTTTTCATACTGTAAGCAGCAGAAGTTGCTACGCCAAGTGCTCGAAATGGTATCTATCCCCACGGACTCTATTGTCTAGAGGATAAGGGTTGTACAGATCATTGCGAGCGTGTTATTAATATTATGCTTTAACATAAGCTGCAGACTGTACATTTGATAAACTCACCAAATTAAATTAATATTACAATGTTTTCATGGTGAAAATACGCATTAGGATATATCAGTTACCGTGACTCTCCTGTGGATTTTATCATGTCTGGATTCGCGGTGGAATAGAATAGAATACCTATGGATAGAATGGAATATAATGTTTTTATTTGACCAGAATACGTAGGGTACAAGATGACACAAGATGTTTAAATGTATCAGTGTTGAGTCGTAGACACGACATGCAAATCATTCGGAAGTTAAAAATTCCACAATACAATATTAATAATTAATAGGTTATAACTATAATGTAGGTACGCCGTACGTAATAACTAATGGTTTAAATAAATTATAATTTAACATGTCACGACTTACGAGTATGAGTCGTTCGGGGTAACAGCACGCGGTGGGTAACAGTACGCAGTGGCCCGATCTCCGAAACGGGTGGAGGGTCTGAGGTCTGTGTTTGTAAAACTGAGTGACGCTAATGTCGCCATTTAGGAGCCACAAACTCAGGCTCAAACTTCATATTCATATAGTTATCTATATATATAAAAGAAGAAGTCCTGACTGACTCATCATCGCACAGCCGAAACTACTAATGTTAGAGAGTTGATTTTTGCACAGTAGGTTACTTTTATAACGTGGGCTAGAGATAAGAAGGGATTTTTGGAAATACCTCCCCTAAGAGGGTTAAATAGGGGTGCAAAGTTTGTATGGGGTAAACTTTTTTTTTGGAGTTAGAGACTTGAAACTTTGTAGAATGATTACTTATTCAAAAACATAAAAAGTACTTTCAGCGTTTTAGAAAATTTCACCCCTAAGGGGGTTAAAAAGGGGTGCAATATTTATATGGGAGAAACTTTATTTTTTGAACTAGAGACTTGGAACTTTGTAGATAGCTTAATTAATCAAATACAAAAAAAGTGATTTCAGCGTTTTGGAAAATTTCACCTCTAAGGAGGTTAAACAGGGGTGCAAAGTTTGTATGGGGAACACCGCTAATGTTGTTTATAAAGAATTGTTACGCGAATCTATCTTCTTATCTATCTTCTATCTATATATATAAAAGAAGAAGTCCTGACTGACTCATCAACGCACAGCCGAAAGTACTAATGTTAGAGAAATGATTTTTGCACAGTAGGTTACTTTTATAACGTGGGCTAGGGATAAGAAGGGATTTTTGGAAAAACTTGCCCTAAGAGGGTTAAATAGGGGTGCAAAGTTTGTATGGGGGAAACTTTTTTTTGGAGCTAGACTTGAAACTTGGTAGAAAGATTACTTATTCAAAAACAAAAAAAGTAATTTCAGCGTTTTGGAAAATTTCACCTGTAATGGGGTTAAAAAGGGGTGCAAAGTTTGTATCGGGAACACCGCTAATGTTGTTTATAAAGAAGTGTTACGCTAAGGTTATCAGTTTATATTTTTTTTATTTCCTGTCTTCTACCCAGTGACCACGTACGTTGTACGTTTTTTTTAAAACAAACTTGCACCCCCTTTTCTATTGTTGACTGTCAACAATATTTTCTTAGTGCTGTCTCTTATTAATTGTGTTCCAAACTTTATGTGTTCCCATATTTAGTGAGTTGTCTATCAGCACATGAATAATCTATAATTTATATACCTATTCTTACTTTATTTAGTTTCTTGAGAAATATAGAGAACTGTAGCACCAGAATATGTATATTGAATCACTCTTCAAACAATACTACTAGCCTGTAGACCAAAATAGTACCTAATCGCATCATTAAATTCGCTTTTGTGCATTTAGTTTTTTAATGGTCACATTTCAGCATTTTCTTTAAACACTAGCCTTTTTAATAACTGGGGTACCTGCTAGGCCATTTAGAAACATTTTGGCCAGCCTCGGGAACTCAGCCACACCACTCTTTTCGTTTAATAGCCAGGCCGGCGTGTACAAATACCAGTGCTGCCTTCTTATGAAAAGAGGTCATTATTTATTATTGTTTTGAAATAAAGTTTATTATTTATTATTATTAAAAGAGATACTCTTCATTAAACTGCCTCCATCTCTCGATTTCCAGTGTTTTTTAAATTTCGCTCATAATAACAGATCCCCATTCTCTAACTCCAAATCCATGTGTCGCTCTATATTTTGCAGTCATTTTTGCCAAAGATTAAAAGCATCAGGTAACTGACGGAATAAATATTAAGCACCCTGCAAACAATTCCCGTAATCTAATTGGAAAATCTTCAAAAATTCTTTAACGATTGCATTGTCTAGACCATTTTAACTAAGAATAAAATTAATTTACCTATTTTAATATCTTTGTCATCATCAAAAATCTACGCGGACGAAGTCGCGGGCGGCCGCTAGTCTATATATATAAAAGAAGAAGTCCTGACTGACTCATCAACGCACAGCCGAAACTACTAATGTTAGAGAGTTGATTTTTGCACAGTAGGTTACTTTTATAACGTGGGCTAGAGATAAGAAGCGATTTTAAAAAATTCAATCCCTAAGGGTGTTAAAAAGGGGTGCAAAGTTTGTATGGGATACAAGTTTTTTTTAAAGCTAGGAACTTGAAACTTTGTTAGAAGATATTAAAATAAAATAAAAGAAAACTAATTTCAGCGTTTTTGAAAATTCATCCCCTAAGGTGGTAAAAAAGGGGTTGAAAGTTTGTATGGAGATCAAGTATTTTTTTGAGCGCGGGACTTGAATCTTTGTGTGAAAGCATACTATTAGAATACAAGAAAAGTCATTTCAGCGTTTTTAAAAATTCGACCCCTAAAAGGGTAAACAAGGGGTTTAAAGTTTGTATGGAGATCAAGTATTTTTTTGAGCGCGGGACTTGAATCTTTGTGTAAAGGCATACTAGTAGAATACAAGAAAAGTTATTTCAGCGTTTTCAAAAATTCGTCCGCTAAAAGGGTTAAAAAGGGGTTGAAAGTGTGAATCCATTACAAATTCCTTGAAACTTCTTATTAAGGCATATACAATAATAACGAAATAACATTAATTTAACGTCATCAAAGATTCAACCTCTAAGGGCGTTAAAAGGGGGATGAAAGTTTGTCTCGGGGTTCAATTTTAAGCTAGGAACTTGAAACTTTGTAAATAGGTATTAAAATAAAATAAAAGAAAACTGATTTAAGTGTTTTTGAAAATTCATCCCTGAAACTGGTAAATAAGGGGTTGAAACTTTGAATGGAGATCAAACCTTTTTCTGAGCGCGGGACTTTAAACTTTGTATTAGTGCATATAATTAGAATACAAGAAAATAAATTTCAGCGTTTTTGAAAATTCAGCCCTGAAGGTGGTGAAAAGGGGTTGAAAGTTTGTATGCAGATTAAAAATATTTTTGAGTGTGGGACTTGAAACTTTAAATAGAGGCGTATTATTAGAATACAAAAAAAGTGATTCAGCGTTTTTGAAAATATATGTAGCCCTGAAGATGGTGAAAAATTGGGCAAGTGCGAGTCCGACTCGCGCATGAAGGGTTCCGTACCTATATATATATCTATAATAACAAGTTTGTTGTATGGGAGCCCCCCTTAAATATTTATTTTATTTTATTTTTAGTATTTGTTGTTATAGCGGCAATAGAAATACATCATCTGTGAAAATTTCAACTGTCTAGCTATCACCGTTCTTGAGATACAGCCTGGTGACAGACGGACGGACGGACGGACGGACAGCAAAGTCTCAGTAATAGGGTCCCGTTTTTACCCTTTGGGTACGGAACCCTAAAAAGGGGTTGAATGTTTGGAATGGAATGGAGATCATACCTTTTTTTAAGCGCCGGACTTGAAACTTTGTATAAAGGCATATATATTAGAAATCAAAAAAAGTAATTTCAGCGTTTTTGAATATTCAACCCCTGAGGCGGTAAAAAGGAGGTTGATAGTTTGTATTGAGATCAAACATTTTTGAGAGCGCAGGACTTGAAACTTTGTATAAGGGCATATTATCAGAATACAAGAAAAGTGAATTCGTTTTTGAAAATTCAGCCCAGAAGGTGGTGAAAAAGGGGTTGAAAATTTGTTTGAAGATCAAATATTTATTTTGAGTGCGGGACTTGAAACCTGAGTTCATAATGATTCCGCGTAATTAGAGCAATTTAGCCGAAAAAAAAACTAAAAAGAGGCCAAGAGCCAGTCGAACTCGCGTACGAAGTTCGGTACCATTCCGTATAAAATGGCAAAAAAAAAACACGTTTATTGTATGGGAGCAGAACTTCAATATTTATTATTATTTATTTTTTGTTGAATTACAGTAACCAACATCAAAATCATCAACTTGCAAAAAAAGAAAAGTAATTTCAACATTGTTTAGATCTGAAAATAATATAATAAAGATGTAAACTGTTCAAGATAAGATTCCACGCGGACGAAGTCGCGGGCAACAGCTAGTAATACATATAATACAAAGAGTTTTAACTTTGCTAATGTTATTGTTTTTTCTATGTTATCCACAAGATTTTATAAATGTTGTTTACTGCCAACCTTTATTTTATTCTCTTAGAAATCTGAATGCGTACGCTTACCCCGCGTGCGTAACTTTACCCTAAGACTTGCGTAATTTTACCCACACGACGGGTCAAGAGTCCGCATTGGGAAAATTTTCAGTTAAACATACGTGGGGCTAAAACTAATTAACCTTGATGGTAAATTTTCTAAAATAGTGAAAGTTTATTAAATATTCTACTGATTCAATATCATAACATGCCAATTATCCCATTCTTTATAGGTCTTAGAGGCCATCAAAAAAAAAGTGCGTGCTCTTGACCCGAACGACTCCAATAAAGATAAAAGCGAAAAAAAAAAGAACCGACTTCAATAAAACTAAAAAGCTAAAAATAACCCGTTCAAGTACAGATCACATTTGAATCACCTTTTGAAGTCGGTGCCAAACCACTCAATTATTATATTTGTATATTATTGTTTACGTGAGGCTTGACACCGACTTCAAAAGGTGATTCAAATGTAATCTGTACTTGAACGGGTTATTTTTGGCTTTTCAGTTTTTTTTTTTGAAGTCGGTTCTTTTTTTGTAAATTTTTTTTTAGATGACAATCTAACCAATTTTTTTCAAGTACGAGTATGTTTATTTTTTTGTAAAAAAGGTTATCTTGAATTAAATAACACTGCACTGGTGTCCTCAGTACTAACTGGTGGCTTGTGTCTCCATTATGAGTTTCTCTTCACCAAATGGAGATTTTCGAGTGTAGGTAAATGCTTGAACTATTGCAATAAATACCGAAATCGCCATAGATGTGCCCTAAAATATTTCAGGAATTCCTTCGATTCCTCATGGATCTCGTCATCAGATCTTCACCAAAATTTTAAGGACCAATTTAGAGATGTCTACTCATGATCCAAAAAATATTTTTCCAAATCGACTCATAAATGACGGGATTCTGAGGCAACAAATATTAAAAATTATAATAAAGAAATGACAACCTAATTGAGAACCCCCTCCTTTTTAAAGTCTGTTAAAAACTAAAATTTACGAGTTACAATAAAATTCACATTATGGAGATCACAAAATGGATGTCGTGCATTTTTTGACATATTTATAAAGTTAATTAAATGTCTAGTAAGAATGAAAATACTTATGCTACGGTTTTAAATTTTATTTGCTCATAATTTTGTAATTAAATAATCCCTTACACTGTAAAAACTATTTTCAGACAGCCATTTGTGTAACCTTTTTGCTAAATTGGCTACTTCTAACCTTCTAACTCATCATCAGGAAGGCTGTTGAATAAAACTATACACATATTACACGCATTCCTCTCAGGAACTCTGAGCATAATAACCATATTAGCCATGCAACATTGCTCTTTTAGGCATAACCACGCCACGCCAGGGAGCCACGCCATTATGTCGCCTAAGTTTAACTAGTTTTGACGACGCGTTTGGCTCGGTTGGTAGACTTGGTAGACACCTGCCTACTGAGTCGGCGGTCCCGGGTTCGAATCCCGGCCGGGGCAAATATTTGTTCTTGGGTCATGGATGTTATCTATGTATGTATTTATATATTACTAGCGACCCGCCCCGGCTTCGCACGGGTGCAATGTTGATAAATTATGCTTGTATTATACATATAAAATATAAACCTTCCTCTTGAATCACTCTATCTATTAAAAAAAACCGCATCCAAATCTGTTGCGTAGTTTTAAAGATTTAAGCATACAAAGGGACATAAGGACAGAGAAAGCGACTTTGTTTTATACTATGTAGTGATGTACAAGCTTTGCTTAGTTTGGGACTAGGTCGATTTGTGTAAGATTGTCCCTTAATATTTATTTATTTATTTAGTTTTCAGTCTTTGTTTATATCTATTTTTGTAGTTCACAGTGCCCTGGTTTTTACTGTAATGCTGTGTAACTTATTTGAATAATAAATAAATAACCTAGGTACGTACCTTCAAGTACTCAGGCTTGAGCTGTTCGCCGTGGTGCAGGTCTACCAGCTTGAGGTTCAGCGTAACGTTGAGGGCCTTGGCCGCGAGGAGCACCGCCCTGCAGGGCGCCGAGCCGGGAACGTAGTAAAGGTCTGGCATATTGCTGTGAACAAAATTTAAATAAGAACTTGTAACTGGTGGAAAATTCTCGACGTGATAATAATTGATTGCTTTTTTTATGTAGGCATTGTTAGCAATGTTAAAAGAATGGTGTCATCATGTAAACGACATGGTGATTGGTGGAAATTATGTGGAAATGATGAAATTGCCTTTAACATTGATACATTTGAATGTGATGGATCTACCTACATAGTAATACTCAAAGAAAGCGATTTAAAGCAAGGTAAGGTAAGCTACAGGGATTCACGAACCTGTTAAATTTATACATTAATCAATACATTCAAAAGCCTTTGTTTGGTTTTCAATACACATTTACACGGTGGAAACCAAATAAAGCTGTTGTAACCATAAATATATTTCACTATAATAAAGTTTCAACCTTGGTTTCTTTTCATAAAACATTCCATTCGTACTTATCGAGCATCAAACGTGTAGACTTTAAAGGCTTAATTGTCTGTAGCATGACATGGCATGATGTAAAGAACGAATTTAAATGTTCTGAACTGTGAAGCATGAGCTAGACAGCGAAGGATTTAAAAAGCCCCTGAGCGAGTACTATTAAGTATGTCTATCCATTGCATGATGTTGAAGATGTTTTAAAGCATTTTCCAAAAAACATCATTTATGATTTGCCTCTATCCATTCGTCTAAACAATCCGTAATCCGTAGATATCAGAGATATCCGTGTTAAAAGGGTCCGAAAGTGCTTAATTTTTCAGTGTAGCCACGTGTACCTAGCATGTAACCCGCACTTATTGTAACACTGTCACAAAAGTGCCGGTTATACCTGCTTAATTGGTTGACACTATCCACGCACATCAAATCTGCAAATTATCGTTTTTGTCTACTTATCATATTATTTACAGCACTGACCTTGATGGTAGGTAAATTCAGAGTATTAATTAAATCCGATCCAAAATATAGTCATGGCATAATGTCATAGCTACTTCCTGCTCCTAACAAAGTTGTAGGTAAACAGTTTTTGTGGCCGAAATTGTTGCGTGTTGTTGCTCACTTCACTTAAGCAGCGGCCTTGGCATTGAATTGTACAAATTACTCGTACCACTCGTTTCGCTATCAACACTAATGTTATAGGTATTGTAATAATGAAAAGGAGTAAATCGAAACCGATCCTCAACTATTTACATTCACATATATTATCACATTGTAAAACCATCTAAGCAAACAATATTAATTTAAATTAAGTACTTACTTATTCACGTTTTTTTTTCAGTATCTGAAAATGATAATCGACATAATAGGTACCTAACCTGACGGAAACATATAAATTGAAAGGGGTGGATTTTTAACTCCTGGACGTGGGCGGTGTGGCGCCCATATGTAGAAAACTAGTTAGGTACAAGGTACAAGTTATGGTTATGGCACACTGCCAAGGCGGAATAAGCAGCGTACCTACGGAGGATTTCTTATTTCATCGACACCATGAAAGTTGTTTAATTGTAGCTATAAAAGGTGACTCTTAATCGTTGACTTAGGCCTTGCCATCAAGATCTCCCAGGATAGAAGCAAGTGGAAAAGCATGCTGCATCAAGTGACGAACATTAAGTAGTATTTCAAGTTAGACACGACCTTCAGCAATGAAGATGGCGACCAAGAAGATAGTCTAGCTGAGGAAAACATTGTAAAACCAACTCGAGCTTATCTATAGACGTTTCTGACTAATGTTTGTCCTGTCGTAATGCAGGTACTTAGTTCGTACTTTATAACTTCCATGACGGGACACATTCTGTATCTGGAAAACTAATGAATTACGCATAGGTACCTAGTGTTTGTTTGTATTGATGACCTGCATTCGCTATTTAGCCTTCCCAAGATACTTCACGGAAACATTGCAGCTTAGTTAAGGTTTCATTTTGTATGGTAAGGTATTTTTTTCATAAATCGTGTGTTATTTAGTTAAGAATTTACTTCTGAATCACTAATACTTCACATAACTAAGTGTAACAAATTGTAAAGCATCTTGTTTTATTTAAATTACCCAAACCCTTAGTTTGTGTGTAAAGTGAAACAACTTTAGCCCAAAAATAGCCTAATGATAGGAAAATATTTGGTCACGCAAAGGCTATGCATCGTGCTTCGTGCAGCTATTCATTGTAGGTTAACCTGTCTATTGGTGGAGGAAATCAATAAAATGCTATGCTATCTATGAAGTATGAATAACCGTTAGCAGTAAAATTATGGACATTAATTACTAGTTAGAGTTACTTCATCGATAAGTAATTAATCACGTTTAAATTATTTTATTCCGTGCCCGCTTACGTGTCTTTGGTCCGTTGGTCCATGATTACATCAATTAAATAATATGAAACCGGTTTGCCGAGACGCCGGCCGGCTTCGGCCAAACTACTTTTTTACTCGTGTATTTTAACCCAACACCGAATCTTGTGGAAGATAAAGAGTAATGGTTTAATTGTACCAGTGGAATAATATTAAGTATTTGAACCGCGAAAAGGTTCAGCTTTTATAATGGAACAGTCTTGATGTTTGTTTTCCTGTGTTTTTGTTTCAAATTGTTTATGAATACAGAAACAAAGTACAAGGTATCTATAAGTTGTTCGTAGCTGCATAATATTAGCTTAATGCTAATTTCGCGGCTAGATTCTAGGAATTTCTAATAAATAATCGATGTTTCCAAGAATCGAATAACAACCTAATTCCTAATTTAAATAATCATCTTTTGCTATGAAATAAAGTTGAAATTGCCAACTATTAAACAATGTCGACCACTTAAAGTTTATTTACGGAATATTCGCCTTCATCTGTGAATTTCGACGTTTATATAAATAGGTATAAATACTTAGCAGGGGGTTTAGACATAATTATAATTATATGTAAGTAGTATGGCATATGCGAAAGTACGAGTCACTTATTAGCAAGTCCATATTTGGAGAAATTAGTCTACTTCTGACGTTAGCGTGGGAAGTCAGTGAAATGGTTAAACTAATGATAAGTAAACTGGAGTAACAGACAGCCATGCCTTTCACTTCGATATACATCCCATTGTAAGTCTGTCCATGTCGAAATCAACTGCTTTTTGCATTTTGTGCATGATTTTGGTAATTCTGTTAGCCGTTCAACAAACTACGATATGAACCGTATATTTACCTGGCTGACAATACGTTACATACTTATATGACATAGATAGATTAGATAGAATACTCTTTATAGCACACCTCAACAAGAAACAAACAAGATACAAACACTTAGCATTACATGCGTACCTACCTACATTATATGATTATATACACAAAAAACGGATTTATGCTCATTATACGTTACACTTCAAATTTTCATTTTATTCCACTCACTTCCAATTTTCCGGAAAACTGCCAAATAAGTTAAATTGTGATTCTTACGCAAACTGCTAGTTAAAGTTATATTATTTATTATATTAAATTAACGTTGAATGGAAACTTACGTTAGTGTGGCACGCGAGCAGTCCGAATTGCACTGTACGTGGCGGGAGGGAGGGGCCGCTTATATAGCTAACCCAGCCGGCGACCGCTCGTTCAGTTCAGAGAGATTGCCATTCACAAGCTGACTCGTCTACCTACGTCTACGCAAATACGTTTCGTTTACTCCATAATTGATAAAATCGTATGTTCTATCCTATATTCAGGAACTAGGAACTAATTGCTCTCATGCAAATGGCAGTCTTCTGTTTCTTATACCTAGAAAAATCTTAACTCGAATGAGGCAATTTGTGCCTCTCGGTATATTGTATGTTTGATGTGTAACATGGTTAAGATGTGATAAGATTAGGTAACTGACAATATTTTATGCTAAGCCCATAGCCACGTTAATGCATACCTATACAAAATATGATCTAAAGCGGTTCTACTTCAGCAGGCCAAGGGGTCCGCTGGGCGTATCCTAAGTTTTCTGTAACTCCACGCCGCGGCCTGCCAAAATAAAAAGTTAAGAAATCGCGGGCGTACCCCATGGTCTCCTGATGAAAAAGGTTGAAAGCGAAATACAATTAGGGAACACTTAATAAAACAAAAAATAATATTATATTATATACGTGCTATTATCATAAGTTGTAAGTAACAAATGGCAACATTATAAAATGTTCAGCAACGTAAAAAATCCTTAACAGTATTTGTTTTGTGGTTTACCATTTTGGCTGACGCCTGCCATCGACCGGTGACGCAGTCTTTCGAAGTAGTCCAGAAAATTGTCGTAGTTCGTAAGTGAGCTCGATTATGTCTTAATTTCTCCCCCGGAATCGTAATAATTTTCCTTAAATTAAGCTGTCAGCACTAGCCCAACATATTTTATCTCTTTACTAGAGCAGTTGCTATTCCGGGCCAAGAACATCGTCTTTTTTATTCCTTCAGTTTATAGCCCAGCGTCTAATGTAAAAGGCGTGAATTACATCCGTAGTCCGCGGTTTGTATATACATCCAGCCAGATAGACGCCGGTTGTCTCTAGGCCTCTTAATGATAACGTGAGAATCTGCATTGTTTGTTGACCGCAACGAATAAGAAAAGAACTTTACCTACAAGAAGAAACCTACCTGTAAGAAGAGTACCTACAAGGGCACAGGCAATAGTACATTACTGCAGAGGCCGCGAAATAGGGAATTGTTGGCCGAGTAGTAATAGATGGCCGAGTGATAACGAGGCCTTCTAGAGATACGAGGCCGACAATCCCTGTTCGCGCCGAGGCTTGTATAGTGCTTTTCTCAAATAAATCCAAGGAAATAATACAAATGTTCAACTTATATATTCATATATTTTTAGTATACTACCGGCCATCTTTTTACTTTTTTCAAAAAAAAAAATTTAAGCTGTTCGGGTTAATGTTTTTGCCATCAAATGTTAAGATGATTCTATTTATTAAAAACTAACAACACCTTATTAATAAGATATTGTTATATTTTTTAACAATAAACGTGATTCCTTGTTTATTTTATTAAATATCTGTTTTAATCTAATTGAATAATCTAGTTAAATATAAGATACAAAACGTAAATATACATGCACAAACTACGTTTTTCTTTTATTGGCAGCATGCCATAGATTATCAATAAAAGAAATAAACCCCACTGAAACAAAAGACAATCTCTTTGTTGGCCTCTGCCAATAATGTTGTATGGAATTCCTTTATTGACCTCTAATTTGAAATTAGAACGAATCTTCAACAATTGCTATACAAAGACGTATTTCGCGTTCTATTAACACGATCATAAGAACGACATTTCCTTGGATGTTTGAGAAAAAATACATAATAAATGCAGAGATTATGATGTCAGTCAACAAATGATTATTCATTCAAAACATCGGTTTTTTTTTAAATGTAATTTTCCAGAATTTACTTGACTAATTTTAACTGGAGCTCTGTGAGCTGTAGACCACGCGGGTTTGTTTCGAACAAAAATTTGTATTTTTATAGGGTTCTGTAGTCAACTAGGAACCCTTATAGTTTCGCCATGTCCGTCTGTCTGTCTGTCCGTCCGCGGGTTAGCTCCGTGATCATTAGTACTAGAAAGCTGAAATTTGGTATGAGTATGTGTATGTATCACGCTGACAAAACGGAAAAACAAAAAAAAACTTTTTTTTGGGTACCTCTCGTACACCTAAAGTGGGGGTGAGTTTTTTTTGTTCTAACAAGTGTGTGGGGTGTAATTGCCGCGCGGTGTCCTGATGCTTCGAACGTTACACATATTAGTTAAGTGCCATACTACATTAAAACATTCCGCTCAATCTGGCGCATGTAATCGATAACTTCCAGAAGGTAATAAGTAATTACAGTTACTTTGGCGTTTACGAAATTTTTATAGAGCTTGAAATCTTTCTCGTAATTAAAAAACCTCGGGCTTAAAACCGCTGGTTTTCCTTAAAATGGTGAAGGATATGCAACTACGGAACCCTACACTGAGCGTGGCCCGACATGCTTTTGGCCGGTTTTTTAAATTTTCAATCCCCATATCTCCACCATTTTGATTAATTTCGATAAACTGAATCGACAAAATAAATCTATATACCTACCTAATTAACGAACTTACTCACAAAATTCAAGATTCGATTGAGAAATCGATTCTTCAACCTCTAGGCGAGAACAGCTGGATATCCGGACAAACGGACATATTATTATAACAAAACGGGACTAAGTACATCGCGTTCAACTGCAACGCGAATAAGTATGGGCACGTATGGGGCTAGTCTGAACTGAGGCTAAGATACCATAGCCAACTGCCCGACTCCGATTTCATTAATTTTGATATAATGTTATAGTCTAAAATAGCAAATTTTTTTAGCTGCCCAAATTCAACCTGGTAGAAAAAATTATAACACTTTCTGGTAGGAGAAATTGTCCTTCAAAGTACTTATTGAAAATTGACCAAAGTCTCTAACTTAGACATATTGTTCAAGAAAATTGATAATGAATTACTTGTTTCATTATATGTTGGAGCTTAAACTCATATTTTATATTTAAAAACAATGATCACCTCATTCATATTTTATATAAAAAAAATATTTTTTCGGTTGATACGACAAAACACGTGTCTATTATTTTTTCATGTTCTCCAACACAAAGTTTGGTCAATTTTCAGTAGGTATTTTGAAGGATAATTTCTCCTAACAGTTTGAATTTGGGTAGCTAAAAAATACGTGTCTGCTATTTTAGAGTACTCTATAACGAGTCGGACAGTTGGATACCCTTCCTTGTAGTACCATTACACTAAGTATTAAGTAGGAAAGCGTTCAGCTTTGGGACGTTTACCTTAATAATACCCTAACCTAATAATTTAGATCAACTGAAGCTCGGTGTTTAATGACGAGATCATCATCCTCCTAGCCTTTGTCCCATTTTTGAGAATGAATTCTCAATCGGGGTCGGCTACCTAAATCCCAAGATGTGGCGTAGGCACTAGTTTTTACGCAAGCGACTCTGACCTTCCAACCCAGAGGGGAAACTAGGCCTTATTGGGCTTAGGTGTCGTCGTTTCCTCACGATGTTTTCCTTCACCGAAAAGCGAGTGGTAAATATCAAATGACATTCCGTACATAAGTTCCGAAAAACTCATTGGTACGGGCCGGGTTCGAACCCGCGACCTCCGGATTGAAAGTCGCATGCCCTAACCACTTAGGCTACCACCGCTTCGTTTAATGACGAGATGTTACAGTATAAAAATAAGATTTGCAAGCAGTTATATAAATACGAAAATTACTGAATGGTGCTGCAACAAAACAAGTAAGATCGATGGATTTTGGACTGCAATTTGATTTGGCATGTTACACTTTGACCTGCTGGGTACCAGTTAGTCAGTGGAAATCCTCAGCACACCCCCCGCCCCCGAGGACTTTTAGTATGTTCAAATTGTATTAAAATGAGTAGAACGAAGCTTGTATATTACTGTTTATTAAATTATTTTACAAATTCATTGGAATTAATATAAAATATGTAACAGAACAAAACAAATCTTTATGACAATTTCTTAGTCTTCTTCTAGTGTCAAAATCATAATTCTTGAATAAAAATACATAGACGTCACACGTTCAAGCCAGTAAGCTAAGAAGCCGCAACAATCTCCCCCCCCCTCGAGGAAGTACATCCTCCTCGAGAGTCAAAGGTCCGTGGTTCAGGCAAAGCACAGAGTCCATGAACAGCTCGCCGCAGTAAGCCTCGTGTTGTCGTGACGTCCGCTACTCTGGAGACCCCATCACACCAGAAGGTAACTATTTCAAATGACTTATTTCCCCTGATTATCCACATTCGGCTTAATTTGCTCGACCTATGTGTGATATTTTTCAATTTTATACTCAGATAAAGTGGCAAGATAGAGCTTATGTAAAAGATTAATTATTTATGGCATTTAGATAGTTAGACCTAAAACGCGCGATAATAACAGGAGTGAAAGCACTCCAATTAGAATACCCCGCGGCTCAACACGCCTACCTACAATAACCTAACCCAATTGACGACTTACTTAGGTACTCTACTTTTGTTTTTCACGTATCGAAAATTTGATTAACACTATCATTTGTTTGTGCGAAACTGACTTACTTTGCTGCCTTTGCTGATGGCAGTGCACGAATGATTTGACGCCTACCGTCGGCCTAGTGTTTCGTTCACCGAAAACCACGGAGTTTGGTAATGGACTAAGAATGTAGATTAGGTAATAGGTATGTAGGTACATGTGTGATAGAGATATTTAACCACAAAACTAACTAAGTGAGCGCAACGACCCAAAGTGGATCTTGGCCTCCGACACCAGATCACGCCACGTCACGATCCTGAGCCAGCTCTCCAGTTAAGGATGCCTAGGTCCCTGAAATCTTTTTGGACGTATAGAGATTTAATAACAGATTTTTAATATACAACCAGAAGAAATGGCACCCAATTAAAAGCACTGATGAAACTTATTAACTGATGCAACCGACGTACGGAGCGAGCTTCCCGATAGATGCATGTGCAAAATGTCCTTATTTCCTGATTGAAATCCTTACTCAACTCAGGCAGGGAATCCGCTATGACTGTGGATGATAGCCTCCAGTGTAAGCACATTACTGCAGACGCCGTGAAATAAGGGCTAGCCGGGTGAGTAGGGTATAGAGTTATAGACGGATAGTGATACGAAGTCGGCAAGCTCTTTTCACGGCTAAGGAATATTATATAGTGCGTTTCTCAAACATAATATATGTAATGATAAGGAAATACAAAATACACAACTGGAAATAAACAAAATTCAGCTGTTTAGCCTGTTCATGAACACAGACGCCATACTTAAAAAAATACTTCCCGGCCTAGACCTTCAATTTTGTGTGAAATTTCTTCCGAAACGTGATACTTCGAAGCCTGTTATAACGCACGTTATGACGATAGTTCATTGCATGTTTGATATAAAGTAATTTTATAGGTGCTTTAGGTAGTTATAGAAATGCAATGGTGGAGAGTGAGAGCATGATGTCAGCCCATGTAGTTCCAAAGAGCGCCCCCGTAGGGTAAAGTAGGTATAAGAAACCTCTTCCAGTTAACCACTATAAGTACTGGCACCAAAATGTTATCGGTAGTGGCAAGGTAGAGTGGCTGTCGAAGGTCGCTGGCACGGAAATGTAAGAAAGCTATTATTGAATCGATAATACTTACTTGCGAATAATTGAAAACTCGTTGTGTCGTTCGTTATGCATTGACTGTTGTGTAGATAGTTGATAAATTGATAAGGTCTACTTATATCTATCTTGACCTACCTACTACTTCAGTAGAGCAAACATTTCTCGGTATTAAAAGGGTGCCCTAATCATTTTTAAACATGAAACCTAAGTATTACCAGACAATTTCACTTAGAGGCCCATATAGTAACTAAGTTAGAGTTAGCCTGAGTCAATAAATAAATTAAAATACACAGACACACACATGCACACAAACTTAACTTTAAGATAACGTTAGGTCCGCCAAAAGACAAATTGAGACATTAAAGCGTTTAACGATGGCATAGGACAAACATTACCCTGTCGATCTATTGTTTCTTTGTTTGTGGCATGATATTAATAGGCAGACAAACCGTACTTTCGAATTTAAGGTTAAAGAGTTAAAGGATATACATCAAATGCTACTCTAGATGTCCCTGTATCTTAGCAAGACGTTGACCCTCCGTCTTCACCTCGGCCAATGTCTTCAGGTTCTCATGTGTCACACAACCAAGGATGGCGGCTCAGGGACCATGACGGCCCATTGTCAGCACAACGGGTTCTGTCTGAAAAGGTATTTGGCCTTTGTTTCTAAAACTGCTATTAAATTTAGGATAGAGGCGTAAAGTAATTCTATACTGGAGCAATGAAAATAGAGCATGCGTAGTTCTATGGTGCAATCACCGGATACGTGTATGAGACTGTAGGTACATACGTACACTACTGAATGTAAAATATAGAGGTAGGTACTTACCTATTTAAATTTAAATAATAATTACTAAATAAAGATGAATAAAGAAAGTATTAAACATATATTACGATGTATATTGTATTAACAGATGACTCCTGCAATGAAAATAGAGCATGCGTTGTTATATGGTGCAATCACCGGATGCGTGATGTATGAAACTGTACGTATACGACTGAATGTAGAATATGGATGTAGGTAAGTATTTTAATTTAAATAATAATTAATTAATAAAGATGAATATAGGAAATATTAAATATAATCGCGATGCGCAGCAGATGACAAAGGCCTCATCCCTCTATGCTTGGCAAACGAGAACTGGTGCAGACCATGAGACAGGGAATGCCAGTTCTCGAGAATGGTCGTGCTACGCTCTATTGGGGTCCATCTATCATCATGGACAGGACAATTGTAGCCATTAAGCCTGATATCGTGTTGGTAAATCGATTTAAACGTCAAGCAGTGCTCGTCGACATCTACGTCCCGCACTGCCATGCTAAGCTAAAAGGCGACTTTTTTATATGGGGCTCCATAGCAAAAGGTCGCCTTTTACCTTAGCACGGCAGCGCATGACGAGAACCTCGTGAAGGCCGAGGAGGACACCCTCAGCAAGTAGGTACCTACTTTGACTTGGCTCACGAAGTGACCTGACTGCCATATGTGGGATGTTGATTCGATGATCACTGTTCCGATAACCATTTCGACAAATGGTGTTATAGCGAAGTTTCGACACACGCCTTAAGAGACCCTCGCTAGATGGCTGGATCAAGGATCAGATTCAGGACTCATCATGATAATATATCATATCGCCTATTACCTGTGTAATAGGTACCTATTACGTTCCATCTTTATGCAGATGACCTGCAGATCTATGCGGCGGCTAGTATTGAGGATCTGCCATCGCTTATTGATCAAATCAATGCAGATTTAGAATACATTCACAGCTGGGCTAATAATTTTGGTTTAAACGTAAACGCACAAAAATCGCAAGCGATTGTCATCGGTAGTCCTCACTTTGTGAACAAGCTGGCGGAAATGGTGGTGCCTGATATTCTTTTTGGTGGGATTCCTATCCCTTTTTCCTCTACTGTTAGGAATTTAGGTATCACCATGGACCAGACATTGTCTTGGTCTCCGCATATCTCGGAGGTCAGCCGGAAGCTCTTCGCATCTCTTCAGTCACTTAGGCGCCTGCAGAACTTCCTTCCAATGTCCACCAAGCTTACTCTTGCCAGATCACTCTTGCTGCCCCTTCTGGATTATGGTGACATTGCTATGACGAATCTCAAAGAGGAACTGCTTGACAAGCTCGAGCGCTTACAAAATGTGTGCATAAAATATGTTTTCGGACTGCGCAAATACGATCACGTGTCCGCCTTTAGAGCGCAGCTGGGTTGGCTGCCAATACGTCAGCGTAGAGACCTGCATGTCCTGTCATTGCTTTTTAATGTTCTCTACAACCCTGCTTCACCTCCTTACCTCAGTGAAAGGTTTAAATATATGGCCGATGGGAGTGGTCACCGCTTGCGGTCGTCTGCCAATCTCACTCTGGCTGTACCGTCAAACAAGACGCGTACGTACGCTAAATCTTTCACAGTGAGCGCTGTGAAGTTGTGGAACGAATTGCCACTGTCCCTTAGGAAGTCTCCATCTGTAGCATCGCTCAAGACGAATCTTAAGAAGTTATGGCTTTCCAATGACTTGTGAATTGGATCTACAATGTATTTATATTTATGTGTATATTTGTATTACATTATATATATATATGTATGTATGTGTATGTATTCATAGTTTATATGTGTAATTATTAGTAGTCTTATTATTTTTAATACCTTTTTGTACACGGTGTTAGTTTGTCTATCTTCTTCTCGTACTCACTCAATTGCTCAAAGGTTAACTGGAAGAGATCCCTTATAGGGATAAGTTCGCCTTTGTACCTATATGTTATTTGTAATAGATGTATTTTGTAACTGTTTTTGTTTACAATAAAGTGTTTACTTACTTACTTACTTACCTATGTACCTACAGACTGTTCATACCTGTGGTTCATACAGTAGGGCTACATATAAGTCTCTCTGCTATGTTAGTCTTACAGCGAAACTTTTCTGAATATCGTAATTTAATATTCTTAGCCTGGATTTAATCAAACTTTTACTAAAAATAACGCAAGGAGCTTTTATGGAATAACGCTAATAAGGTACCTACCTACTTTCATAAATGTTAATATCAAAATCCCATAATGATTAGTTTGGCGTTGGCGTTACTCCTGGGCCTGTATTCAACTCTTATTTTGAGTGATGTTGCTATACGACTACGTTACTACTAGATACGACTTGCGAAAAACGTCAAATCACGTCATATTTAGCGAGAATTACCTAATAATACACAACGTAACGATTTATTAAGTCTGTTAAAACGTTATAACTTCAGGCATCTTATTGATGACATCACCTTCAGAAGAAACGATTCTGAGTCTTGCATCGACAACTTCATAACAAATTTACCCGCGAAGTCCATTGTGTCCACAAAAGTTGATCACAACGGTCTAGCTGACGGACACGCTGCTATTTTTTGTGAAGTGGTTACTGATGATGATAAGAATAATAAACTCGAAGAACATTTTGTAATTAAGGACAAAATAATGGTTAGTGATAAGGTAAGCCTTCAGTCTTTCAGGTGTAAATTGCAATCTATTGACTGGTATAACCTAGGCATTAATGAATTTCTTGAGAAAACCTTACAATCATTCCGTGAAAGCTTTAGGAAGACTAAGAAAAAAATCAATTTAAGAAAAAAATCTAAAATTAAATGGATTACAAAGGGCATAAAAGTAGCAAGCAAAATGAAGCGCGTCTTGACTAATTTAAGTAAGGAAACGTGTGATAAATCTGTTCTAGACTACAGTACGAAATATATAAATATCTTTAGAAGAGTTGTTAGATACGCAAAACGGACTGCAGTTCAATCAGAAATAAGTAACGCTAAAGGGTCTTCTAAAGCCATATGGAATAAGTATTGACAACAAACATCGTAACAAACCACCCAAAAGTCAACTTGGTAAACTTATCCTGAAGGTAGATAATGAGGTTCTTGATAATCCCCAAGAGGTAGCTAACTTATTTTCAAAAGGTTTTAGTAATCAGTAATAATAATCAGTAATAATCATTTATTGTGTGAGGAATTCAGGTCAAGTACAAGATGAGTAAAATACAATTTCATAATAATAGTTCCATTAAATCCTACCTTTTCAGGTGTACACACATTAATCTTACAATCTATTCTAGCAATTTATAATACAGTAACTATTCATATAACATGTCAGATTAATTATACAAATTAGACGTCAGAAACATTATATTTAAATATCAATTTGTTCATTATCAGCATTGAAATAATCATTTAAAGAATAAAAACCTTTCTCTGTTAGCCATTTCTTTGCTCTTTTTTTAAATATACATAAATCATAGTCTTTAAGTGCATCAGGAAGCTTATTATAGATTTCTATACACATTATATAAGCATTCCTGGAATTCAGAGCAAGTTTGACAGGCGGCTTATATAATTTGTTTTTGTATTGTGAACGAACCCTGTGATTGCATAAATCCTGTTTCTGTACAAAAAGATGTTTATGTTTGTATACAAAAGCACCAACCTCCAGAATGTACAAGCATGTCACAGTAAGAATTTTGTGTTCTAGGAAATATGGGCGGCAGGATTCATACTGCTTTATATTGAATATGGCTCGAATACAGCGCTTTTGGACTAAAAACAATTTTTCTCGGTCTGCGCTGTTTCCCCAGATAACTATACCATAGCGAAGCACAGAATCAACATACCCGTTATAAGCGATTAAGGCGGCCTGAGTAGATACTGTCTGATTGATTCTCCTCAAGGCATATACAAATCGGTTTATTTTAGAGCAGACAATATCTACTTGGCTCTTCCAGTTAAGGTGACAGTCAATCGTCACTCCCAAAAAGTTTATTTGACGCAATTCTTCCACTAGTTTATTATTAAAACTTACAGTTAACGATTGCGAGTTACCCTTACATGTATAGAACTGTACATACTTGGTTTTTTCCACATTTACCTTCAAGTTATTCATCTCTAACCATTGTAAGTTGTTAAATCATGACCTTTAATAATAATAGAAGTGTCATCGGCAAATAAAATACACTGATGATCAAGGCTATTAGGTAAATCGTTCACGTACATTAGAAACATCAGTGGGCCTAAAATGCTGCCTTGGGGTACCTACGCCGAAACTGTTTATGGCATAGGGTGATCTATAAGTTTTTAATAATTTTGAACGGTTGCAGTATCTCACGGTCTCTACACATTGTGTTCGGTTAAAGAGATATGTTTTTATCCAATCTAGTGCTGGCCCTCTTATACCGTATCGTGACAGCTTAACAATAAGACGTTTATGGCAGACAAAATCGAAGGCCTTACTGATATCCATGAAAAGCACAGTCACGGGGTCTTTGTTTTCAATGCACTCTATCACACCTTTTATTAGTTTAAACATTGCTAATGAAGTGCTACGAGACTTTCTAAAGCCATGTTGTTCTTCATTTATAATATTGTTGCTTTCAAAGAAGCTAATCAGTCTAGAGTACATTGCTCTTTCATATATTTTTGAAAATATAGGTATGAGAGTTACTGGTCGGTAGTTACCAAGATTGCCCTTTTCCCCCTTTTTGTGAAGCGGCTTTACCACTGACATTTTTAGCAAATCAGGAAAACTTCCCTGCATCAAAGAGAGATTCAAGACATGTGCAATAGGGCGTGCTAAAATAAACCTACACTTCTTCAAGACATCCGTACGAATATCATCGTAGCCGACAGAATTCGAGTTATTGAGTGAATTTATTATTTTTACGATTTCATTTTCACTTACCGGATTCAGAAAGATGCTAGTAGGGTGGTTTTCAATGTCAATATCATCGGTCGTGATGTTTGTCGAATTGGTTTTTACTATTTCAATGAAATACTCATTGAAACACTCGGCAATTTGCTGAGGATCGCTAATACTTTTACTATCTACGACTAAGTTGTTTATAGATTTTAAATCAACATTACTATTGGTGCACTGTTTAATTAAACGCCATACCGCCTTACATTTATTTTTAGTCTTTTTTATATATTTCAGATTTTCTGACCTTTGATGCAGGTGTACACAACGTTTCAATGAGTGAGAATATTTCTTATAAAGTGTTTTATAATGTGGCCTTTTCCGACTCATCAAGTAAAGTTCTCTTTTTTTACGACAACAATTCCGAATTCCACTGGTTAAGTTACACGCTTTGTTTGATAGCTTTATTTTAATTTTTGGGAAACACAAATCATAAAATAGTAAAAATAAATCATAGAACATTTTGAAAGCCGCATTTGCATCATTTTCATTAAGGATATCAGAAAAAGAAAGACCCGACAAACACTGCAAAAATTTGCGTTGATTATCTTCGCAAAAATCTCTTCTGTATTCGTACCACCAATTCACGGGAGCTGGGTAGCGTCTCTTGATGTTGATTGCGTATGACTGGGCGGTATGATCTGACAGACCCAGATCGAGTACTCTTGCTCCACCGCCTTCAGCATTAGTAGCGATATGATCGATACAGGTTTGAGTATGCGTTGTGAGTCTAGTGGGCTCCTTATTTACTAGATGAAGTCCGTAAATCTCCAGTATGCGTATGAGCTCTTTTGATATGCTCGATGTTTTCATGGTGTCTATATTAAAGTCGCCACATAAAACGATCTTCTTCTTATGACGTTGACTCATTAATCGTAGAAGGTCATTTAATTTCTGAAAGAAAACCGACGATTGTGATGATGGTGTCCTATTAGTATAAACGCATATGATGATTAAATTATATTGTGTCACAGTAACTGCACAACATTCAAATACAAGCGTCTGAGATAACGTTTCGGCTTCCTTTATTGGGGTGAAATCCATGCCATCTCGAAGAAGAATTGCTACTCCACCCCTTCTGCAATTTTTCCGAGAAAAGGCCGCTACTACTTGGAAGTTCCCCATTTTTAAGTTACACTCTGTTCCCTTCATCATGTTTGTTTCACTCAGGCATACGATGTCGATATATGTTCCTGATTTACTAAGATCACTAATAGCGAAGGTCAGTAATATTTGTTTGTTTAGTGCCCCGGAGATGTTCTGATGCAATATATATAAGGAATTTTCACATTGAGTAGCGACGAAAAAACTTATTTTCTTCTGATGAATGCACTAAAGGTAATGGTATTGTTGGTTTATCAGAGACCAATGACGATTCAGTTCTTTTACAATTTTTCTTATATTGCTGTAATTGATCCTGTAGCCAAAAGTTGTATAATTTGCATGCAATTTGATGAAATATTGTCTTTGCTAGAGCGTCCAAAAACTTGTTTTTATTTGTATGTACCCAATTTTCGTAATTGCAGTGCATAAATTCACTATGATGAAATTGCTTAGCCAGTAATCTTAACATATTATTTAAAGGACGTTCATTTAAATGTTTCGATTGAGGGACTTCGGATATCAAGATGTTTGTATTGTTAGAGTTCTCAATAGCATAGTATAGGTTTGCAAATACCTCGTTGGGGTTACTTTTTTCTTCTTTGTTCTGGGTGCCCGGAATAGTATAATTTTCTAACGGTAGTTTATTTGATAGACTACTGTTCTCCTGTAATAAGTTTTCGATTTCTTGTTCAGCGTGCCGTAACTTTTCTTTAAGTGTTAGTATTTTATTAGTCATCACTTCTAATTTATAACTGTTGTTTAAGCGTAGGTCGTTGCAGCTTCTATTAAGTTCACATTTTGGAGTTGATGTCAAAGACGAACCATCCGTGTCGTCGTCCTCTGGTAGAGACTCAAATGAATTCTCAGTGCGAACATTTATATTATAGCGTTTACGGTGCGTTATGTTGTCCTCAGCATTGAGTAGCGACGTGGAAGTTGCTTTTGGATGGTACCCCTCTTGGGTCTGATTCTCCCGTGATCTGGTGCTGTTGTCAAGTTGGGATATTTGAGATACAGGCAAAGGAGATGTGGTTTCCGTGATGTCATTATTGCTTTGGTTTTTACTTATTTGATCACAGTAGTGACCCAAATACGGGTGATTTACATTCCTCTATAAATGTCCTTGTACAATCTGACAAAAGGAAATTCAATGACATATCTTTAAAAACAATTACTTCAACTGAAATTGTGAAAATAGTTCAAAGTATGGAAAACAAAAAATCTTGTGGTTTTGACGAAATGCCGATTTCGGTTATCAAAGATTGTATAGACTTGCTGGCGGGACCTTTAGCGTTTTTCTTTAACAAATGTATTAATTTTGCAGTTTTTCCTGAACAGTTAAAAGTGGCTAAGATCCTACCCATTCATAAAAAGGGTTTAAAAACTGACCTAAAGAATTACCGGCCGATTTCGCTACTACCAGTCCTCTCTAAAATCTTTGAGAAACTCATAAAGTCACGGCTTCTAGACCATTTCGTAGCGTACGATATCATCAGTCCTCGGCAATACGGTTTTCAAAAAAATATAGGGACCACTGATGCTATTGACTGTCTTGTAAATGATATAGTGAGCGAACTTAATAAAGGCAAAAGAGTGGCGAGTCTTTTTATTGACTTAGGCTCTGCTTTCGATACTGTGGACCATGCGATTCTTATGAAAAAGCTCGAATTTTATGGAATCAGAGGCAATGCATACCAGCTTTTGCTGAATTATCTTCAAAACAGAAAACAATTCGTGGAAATTAGGAACGTTCAAGCTTGTTACGAAAAATGTATAACTTCTAATGTTGTTGATGTCAAAAGAGGCGTCCCTCAGGGTTCAATCTTGGGTCCTTTACTATTTCTTGTTTTTACGAACGACCTATAGTACACTTCACTAATAATAAAATAAAAAATTGTAAGTTGACAGTATATGCAGATGATACAAATGCGACTGTTTCTGCTGATAGTATTGATGAGTTAAATAAAACTACGAATGATACAGTCTCAATTTTCAGTGAGTGGTTCTCCATAAATAATTTACGTGTCAACACGGACAAGACTAAATTAATTTTGTTTAAATATAACTCTAAGAAGTCAGACAAACTTGAAGTGTTAATGAATGGAGCTGTCATTGATGTAGTGGACCACGTAAAATGTCTTGGTGTGCATATCGATTCCCATCTAAATTGGAAACATGAGCTGGAAGTTGTCGAGAGCTCTATTGCGTCGGCATGCTATGCTTTACGGTGTCTTAGAGAGGTCATGGGAATCGAACAGCTCAAGACAGTTTATTATGCTTTGATCGAATCTAAATTGAGATACAGTATCAAGCTTTGGGGAAACAGCTTCCGATATAATATTAATAGAGCGCTTATAATTCAAAAAAGAGCAATTCGTACTATGTTTCGCTTACCTCCATGGGTTTCATGTAGACATTATTTCAAAGAACTAAATATTCTCACGGTACCCAGTTTATATGTCTTAGTGCTGCTCACAAAATTCCTCAAAAATGAGACTAGTGAAGAGCAATGTGAACGCTTACTAACGCGTACTAAAAACAGGAGATTTCCTCTTTGTCCTAGACTCAAGGTCGTAGCACATTCTGCTAGTCACCAAGCCGTAATACTTTTTAACAGACTGCCTATGGAACTAAAAATCATTACGAACGACTCGCTGTTTCATAGGGAATTGAAAACATTTTTGTTGAGAGGTTGCTTTTACAGTGTTGATGAAATATATATAGACGATAAGTAAACGTGTAAATGTGTTAGATGGGCTGAGTATTTTTATATTTTAATTTTGTCACCTAAAATATTGCTTTATCATGTTAATTTTAATTTAAAACTGTATCATGTTAATTTTAATTTAAAACTGTATTATTACGTTAATTTTAATTTAAAACTGTATTTCAAACACAATACCTGTATTGTTTATGAATAAAATACTATGACTAATACCCAAAGAGCATATTAATCTGTTAATACCATTCAAATGATACACTTGGCACACTCGAATGCCGATACTAATGATTAATGAATTATATTAAATTACCTTCATTACCTATGTTATTTTATGGACAGAGTGTAATCGCTACCCTAGCTGGAATAAAAAGTTTAGTTAAATTCAGTCTTAAGTCTCCTTAGCGGCATTTCAATGAACTCATCAAATGGGAAAACCTAATGATTTCATACAAATTTCCCACCAAAACGTCAAAATCAAAATATACGTCGCACAATGATAATGCATTTAATTAAACGTAGGTAGTATGACCTATAGTCGGTATCCTAATTACGAAGCGTAGGTTTGATTAGTCACTACTATTAGTTACCGTCATTAAGCATTATTTTCCTGATCAACTTTCTAAGAACCAATAGTGACCGCATCTGCAACATGAACCTTAATAAGTAGAACGTGATAGTAACTTAAAAGTAAAATGTTGCATAATAGAGATGGGTAAATAGTACACAAGAGGGACGATGCCCATGCCCGTACGAAGTCATCGCTTTCCAGTTTCAACGAAAATACCTGTTGCAGACGACGCTACTTTAGTGAGGTCTCTGTCCTATACTTTTAGTTTTGTGCTAAGTGCTAACCTATGATTAGTACACACACCCACCATCTATCGTATCGTAAATCATGGGCGTCATGGCTTACTCGGTAGCCTACAGCTGTAACCGACATCGTGTTACTACGCTGTAGGCTGGCGCACTGCCCCAGCCAGCGCCTAGCGCGTGTGTGGTGTGTGAACTTGACGCCATATATAAGAAAGTATGGGACAGGGACAGACACCTCTCGACCACCACACTTTAGCAACACGCTTCGATGCTGTTGCGGATATCGGTTGAGTTGAGAATAGCTGTAGCTACCAATTCTTAATGCTAAAACAGGCCTTTGACTGAATCTAATACTTAGGACTTTTTAGCACAGGAAAAATAACATATTTTGGCGGCAAAACAGGCACATCAATGAAACTTTGTTTTGTTACCTTGGTACAGTCGCCAAAGTCGCCATCAGATATATAAGGCGTTCATAAATATCTCAACATGGCGCCCAGTCAATAAGAGTAGGTAGGTACTAGAAATGAGGATCTGCAGAGTCCTGCATGGGGCATATTTTGGCGAGTGAAGAGTGATTTTGTATGTAATTTGTCATGCTGAATCAAATGAGAGCATGCCCACACCAGCAGTTAGGTACCTACTCAAAACAACGAAAACCCTTCATAGTTATAGCGTAAAATATTGATCATAATATTCTTAAGTATGTGCATGGTCTCATTCGATTCACTATTCAGGGTGAGAAATCACATAGAAATTGACACATGAGTTAAAACAAAATCAAATAATCATCAGGAGTTCCACGTCTGACTGCTGAGTACAAATCCACGTTGGACATAATGTCTTTAGGATGTCTCTGCCAAATAGTCAAAGTTTGTCTATAAGGAAAAATTACGAGGTATAAAAACCAGTCAAGTGCGAGTCAGACTCGCGCGCCGCGGGTTCCGTACAAACACTTTCCATCTGGTATGTATAGCGCTCCATACAAATGAGGTGCAAAGTTAACGCAAAGGACGAAAAAATCGTAAGCTAGTGGCTAGGGTACGGATACGAGGCGCAAGCGCGGGAACTGCAAGTCGACCGCGCACCGCACCGCGGTTCGTGAGCTTGTCCCGAGGTGAGGCGATTACGTTACGATTCCGATTAGTCTGCGTTGCAGTAGGGAGTTTCATACAAATGATACTGAACGGCTCGAGTTGATAGGGTGACGATTCCTTTCCGAGTTAATATGTGTGCTGTGACCTTTATTGTCAACTAGCGACCCGCCCCGGCTTCGCACGGGTGCATTGCTGATAAATTATGCATGTATTATACATATAAACATAGCTGGGCACCGTTAATCAAATAGTTAACTTCGTTAATCGTTAATCCGTTAATATGTGTAAAATTGCATTTTTATATCTTTGCGTTAGTGAAACGTTAGTTTGCCCTAGCCGGTATTCGAACCCGGGACCGCCGGCTCAGTAGGCAAGCGCTTACAAACTGAGCCAACCGCGTCGTCAAATGCTTACAGGAAAAAGTATTTGCTGGCCCGATCTGGATACAAATTCCACATACTCAGTCAACTGTGGGGTGTCCCCTTGTTTCGCAGACAGAAATCTCACAGAATTTCGTTTCGCAGAAAATGTTTCAATGAATATGTGGTTCATGTATTTTCAGTTAGAATATTATTGTTTTAAAGACTATTTACTTGAAAGAAACATATTTCACAGAAACAAATCAATGAATTTTACTATCTCTTTTTTTTAATTAACAGACTCATCAACTAGTAGACATATTTTTATGTATTCTTGATTCGCTGATAGATTTTTTATAAAATTTTGTTTCACGGAAACTGTTTCATATAATATTTAGTCCCAGTATTTTTCTTTCGAATAATTTTGTTTCAGCACCGCTTTACTACTTAGCACTTATAGCACTTATTTCGAGGAAACGTAAATCAAATAAAAAGGAGGCGTTAGTAGGTTAGGTTAAAGACTGTAAAGCGAGCGGAGCGTCACAATGCTTAAACATTGTGTATAAATACAAAATTCTAATATTAAAATGTCTAAGTAAGTTTTCTGTTAATTGACTATTCTATGAAACGATAATGAGATTTTTAAATTATTAGAAACACAATTCTATAAATAAGTAGTCTAGGTAATAAGTTTTACATGAACTGAATATTATAAATAAATAAATAAATGATAATAAATATCAGACAACCTCACACAAATCGATCTAGTCCCAAATTAAGCTCAAGAAGGCTTGTGTTATGGGTACTAGACGACGATATATTATACTTATATAGATAAATATATACTTAAATACATAGGAACAACCATGACCCAAGCACAAATATTCGAGTTCATCACACAAATATTTGCCCTGGCCGGGATTCGAACCCGGGACCGCTGCTCAGTAGGCAAGTGCTTGCAAACTGAGCCAACCGCGTCGTCAAACGTATAAGGATTAATAATATATGATGTGAAATTCTATGACACAAATATCGAAAAAAAAAAATCCTTTGCAATAAAAATTTACGATTTAATTTTCTAAAGTGTGAGTAATCTGCGGTTTGACCATTCTATGAAATGATAACATGAGAAACATTTTATTTGAAACAAAATTCTATAAAACTGTAGTATATGAAACAACGTACAACCCAAATGTGGCCATGGATTCTCATCAGGACCGCCGGAATCCGATTCCATGTCTTCCATGATATGTCCACAGTACACTTTTTCTATCTAACTAAATTACACTGCACTATTCTTTATCAACACGCAAATGATCACTGACAGTCATTTATTATAACAAGAAACAAAACACTCGTCACTCTAAGCACCGGCGCTAAGTAATGAAATGATCAAACGAAACAAATCTCTTCACAGTTTCCTCACTCGCACGCGCCGGCAAAATATATCTAGTTTTGTTTTTGTTTCACTCGCTGCCACGCGCCGCCCGGCACCTGTCTGAACCTGTTTTTCGCGCCGCGCCCCGGTGCCGTGCGGTAAATAGTAGGCATTGGATTAACGATTAACGGACTTCTGCATATTAACGGAAGTTAACGTGTCCGTTAACATTTTTAAAAGTTAACTTAAAAGTTAATCCGACAATCAAAATGTTAACTTCGTTAATTAACGATTAACGGATTAACGAGTTAATGCCCAGCTATGCATATAAACCTTCCTCTTGAATCACTCTATTATTAAAAAAACCGCATCAAAATCCGTTGCGTAGTTTTAAAGATTTAAGCATACAAAGGGACATAGGGACAGAGAAAGTGACTTTGTTTTATACTATGTAGTGATAAATAAAAATTACCGAAAGTATAAATGACGAAGTATAAAAATGACGAGATGTAATAAAGTCTAACTGATAACCTACATATCCTGATAGATAAAACTTGTCCTTTAATTTTGCCAAATTTTCCATACATTTCAATCTAATTTTCTTTAACTACAGGGGCACGGCGAATTGCTATACCACTTGGCGTTAAAAAGGTTAAAATTACGTGACCCTTTTTTTTAGCAGTAGGTAGGTGTATGTTAACACTATATTTTAAAATTACCCATAATAATTTATCCTTTACACTTAGCTGTGGGTATTTCCTTAAAATAAAATCAAACTCCAACTTTACATTATATTTTATTATCTTTGTCTTTAATAAAGTAATTACAGATAGGCACTAAAAAAATAACCATGCATATGTAAAGACCATAATACAATTATATATTTCTTAATACGAACACCGCATATTTATGTGTCGAAAATAATCCAAGCCACAAATGGCAGAGCAGAGCCCAAAGCCGTGGGGTGTCGACGGGTCACTCCATCTAACCCGAACTCGCTATTGTTAACGAGTCAGATAAACATTTAATAATATCAAGTGTCCATTTACGCAGTCGGTGCAGGCCTATCGACCTTCAAATAACAATAAGTCGACTACGGCTGCTTCAAAGTACTTAGCCAAGGTGTGATCAAGAGATTGCTAAGGGCGTAAATTTTAACATACTTCTATGGCATGTGATTTTAGCGACAAGTTTTAGGCTAACTAGTAAAAAGCCTACAAGAGATGATGTAGTGGTCCGCCGACATGGACGTCTGAAATGCACCAGCGGCCTGCATATGGCACGGTGGCCGCCGGCTGAGTATTGCATCGCCCTCACGGCTCGGTATTGCAACTCCCTGTTATATGAGAACATACACGGAGACATCAACATTCGTGGGGTGTTGGCAATTCACATCCAAAGCTTGTTTTGCGTCGGTTTCTAATCTGGAACTGTTACGTTTGCAAAAGCAATTGAAGTAATTAATAAACTATTCACCATCATCCTCCGGTTACTTAAGTTTCATCAGATTTGCTTTCTATCCATTCTAGAATGTTGCGTTTATTGCCGGGGTCTCCCGAGAGAAGACTAGCTTTTAATATCACTGAAATTATTCTCTTGTATATGATATCGGGTTGAATGTCTCCGTGTATGGTCTGTGCGACCCGCCACCCGGTCCTGTCCAGAACAAGGGCGAAAACAATTAAAAGCTTTAATAAAATGTACATGACCAGCCATGTCCAAGGCACGTAATATCCATAAACAAAAGTCCCTTTAAAAAAGCTATTTCGTTACTTACTCGACACTACCGCTAGTGTTATACGAAAACAATAAGACGTTTTAAATATCAAGCTATTTATTTGTGTGCTATTTAATTAACAGTTACTCTTTTAAAATATTAATTATAAACTTCGTTCACCCAAATTTATTGCTCTGTTCATAATTATAAAGGGAAATGTCAATATATCTAGTAGCATGACGCCAACTAAATCTTTTTGAGATATCTATGCATTAATTTACTAAATAAATAGATATAACATGAACTATCAACTAAGTCGAAAGAAAAACGTTGCTTCTTAAATAAACATTAAATCCAATAGTAGAGGTAAATCACTTGTTAAGAGCGCCAAAACATTCAGTGCGAACTGAAGCTCTAGTTCATTGAAGTCTGTAACAATTATTTATTTACCTTTATTCGTTCGGACACTAGATACCGATAATTATACAAGCTATCTACATGCGCCACTCGTATGCAGTTGTTAGTGTTGCTTCACAAATATCTCGCTAAACGAAAGCTCTACACTATGGCCACAATACAAGTTATTCTAGCAGAATATTGAATTTATGAACACTGAATCGATACAACGGTATAAACGGAGCATCGTGTACAGCTGTAAACCAGTCAATAAACGACTACAATAACTTCTATTGTGATATGGCTGCACGAAGAGAAAAATAGGCCACTTCTCAACTAAAAAGGAACTGCGGTTTAATCGGGACACGATGACATTAGATAGTCGATACAGATACTGATTCTGGCGTAAGATGAACGAAAACGCTCTATCCGATATTGATATTACGTTCATTCGTCCACGAGCAATTTGATTGTGACCCACCTTGGAAATTTAAAAAATCTTTATATCATGAACAATTAATTAGTACCAGCTATTTATTCTTAATGGGTCAACAATAGAATTGCCCGGTTGTACGAAGGCGGCCTATTTTCCTTCTCAATGCTGAGGCACAGTGTGCCGTTGTGATGATTCGAGCGGCAACTGTTAGTCGTTAGACCACCGTCTGGGAATGATTCATAATGTTTGCGTTCAGTGTTTCCAACTGTTTTCTCTCCGGCTTTTCTATATTGACTGGACATTCTGTAACAAAGAAAAAGTTAATATTAAAGCATCAGTGTGTTTATGTTAATAATATTGACACAAAATAATCTGGTTAACGTTGCTGATATGGCGTCGTAACGCAGCTGCTTTTTGTCAATTGGCTGATGTCTGATAGGGCTGTCACCATATCAGTAACGTTAACCAGATTCTTATATAGTAGGCAGTTTGAACGTTACAGATTACTTGATGCTAACTGCGCCTGTAGTACAACTACAATCTATGTCTTTGTCTGTTAGTCTTGTGATAAATATGTCGGATAATTGATCAGACCCAGTATCACCTTGTTTTCTCGCACTTTATTCAACAAAAAGGATAGCCAATATATGTCTATAGAGCTCTTCACGTGCCGTGATCTATTCCTACTTATTGAAGACACTAACACCTGTCGTCGCGGTAAACCAGCGTCCACTGCGACATTATCCTGTTTTATACCTAGTACAAACACGGTCTCCTGTAGAGCTCTGCCCATAATGTATCTAGCAGCACTAAGCACTAGTGTGTCACACGCTGCCGGTGCGGTGTTCCACCCCCTTATCCCGCTCCTGTAGAGCCACAGACCACCCCCACTAGACGGAGCATGTAAGGCGACGCGCGCGCACCAACGATATGGTACGGCAGAACATTAAAGTACCAACACGGCGGCCACCGTTTAGTTGCGTCCATGTTTATGAGGTCTCTCTACACCACTTAACACTACAAATTACCACGTTATTTATTTAATTTCTTTTTTCGTTGACGTACGCATGGATCATAAACAAGGACGTAACTAAACGGTGGCCGCCGTGTTCATACTTTAATGTTCTGCCTGTATCAGCCCTGGTATGTACCTGTCTACTGGAAATACTAGTGGCACACGCTGCCGGTGCGATGTTCTATCCTCTGACCCCTCATTGCTGCAATACGATCCTGTAGACCTCGCTTTCCTATGACGTGTACATATCTAGGACAACACAACTGATGGATGCTGCCTCTGATTCCTGTGGACCTCTGCCCGTGCCACGATTCATGAGCATTGATGTATGTGATGTATATAATTGTTAATTGTACATATTGTGTTACCAAATGGGATATTTTAACCGTAAATGAGAACGCCAATACTGTTGCATGTTAATTTTAATTTAATTTTATTTCTTCTTTTTTGTTTTCTCTTTTTGGTTGTTGTTCCTTGTAAGATTTTGTTGTTTATCCTATGCAGAAGTTTAGTCTAGTGTAGTAAGTATTAAAATGTTCATGTTGTGTGTGCTCAGTGAGAGCGTTTTAGGAAGTAAGTGCATGCCTATATGTATACTTTAAACCATGATTGTTTTTGTTACACATTTACTTCTGTTGTTTCTCCAATAAATAAATAAATTAATAAATAAATTAATAAATAAATAATTAAAGTAATTAATAAATAAAGAAATAAATTAATAAATAAATTAATAAATAAATACCTGTCTACTGGCAGCACTGGCGGCGCACGCTGTCGGACGCGGTGTGCTCGGCGGGCTCGGCGTCGGCGCGGATCACCGCGCCGTCGCCCTCGGGCGGGTCCCGCATTTGCTTCTGCGACACGATCCTGTAGATCTCTGCAAATCCAAACGGTCAGTTACTTTTCCGCACCGAGATTTACTCGGCCATCTTACAAAAATTTCCGATATTCACAAATACAAAATCAAGGTCAATGTTATTGTAATAATATCTATCTAAATCAAAAACAGAGAAAACCTATCAAAAATGTGGAAAATTAGAAAATTTCAACGAATTTTACATCGCCAATTTTAATATTTCTACGAAACAGAAAAACGATCTAAATTAATTGTGCTTCAAGAGAAAAATAAATATATATACCTACCTTCACTAATCATGATAAAATATGGCGTGTGAGTGGCGGGGTATTTACATATGACGGAAATTTAATGTTAAAAATACTGTAGGGCTCTTTTAAGAAGTAACCAAATCTCAATGTTTTATATAAAAAAAACTAGTACATTTGTACTTCTACAAATTCAATTTGGAAATAAATTACGTATAAATTGTAAAAATACAAATGAGAAAATTACAAAGTACAGTATTTAATCAATTGCATGAATATATTGCAATTAATTATAATTGCATTGGCAGGTGTAATGCCATTGTGGCAGGTGATAGGTAAATTGAGAATTTTATTTTACTAAACGTACCGGTTAAAATATTCTGGAATGCAGGCTCCACATTAGTAGAATCCAGAGCGGATGTTTCAATAAAACTAAGCCCGTTCTTTTCCGCAAACGCCTTCGCCTCTTCTGTTGGGATGGATCTGGAAATTAAAAAGGTTAGGTTATTTAATTTATTTTCATTCGCTATACTTTATCAAAATATTACACTGTTTTATAAAAGTTTCCTTATTAGATCATGATGATGTCGTTACAGGAAAAGAAGATGATGTCTGCAGTTACCAGTATGAGATCATTATTTTTCTATACCCAATATTATATGTATTGAATAGTATGATCAGTTGGCAGCTCACACAATATAAGGCTCTCCTTCTCTCCTCTACCTTCTCCTCCACGCGTGGAGCCGTTTTGCCGCCCAAAGCGTCGCAGGAGGTACGGTCAAGGTAATTGAAACACGTACCGTTTATACCCTTGTTGTCATTGTGACAAGAGCGAAAAAGGTACGCGTTTCAAATTCCTGACTGTACATACGTACAGGTTGCTATACAGTCACATCTTGCAAGGTAAAACTGTCAGTGCTCACCTAAGATGCCTGAGATCGCTCTTGTTCCCGACCAACATGATCAGGATGTTCTGGTCGGCGTGGTCGCGCAGCTCGCGCAGCCATCTCTCCACGTTCTCATAAGACAGGTGCTTCGCTATGTCATACACCAGCAGCGCGCCGACCGCCCCGCGGTAGTACGCCGATGTGATCGCGCGGTAACGCTCCTGCCCGGCCGTGTCCCATATCTGAGCCTTTATGGTTTTGCCATCCACCTGAAGACGATCATTTTACAGATTAAGTCATGATTGGTAGGTATGTTCAGAAAATATTACTATGAGTAGGATGAGTGTACCTTTAATAGCTATGCGAAATGTAAGAGAACACTCCAGGAAGCACTACAAATTACGTCATACGAAGATACAGAGAATTTACTGATTGTTTCCAGTTGATTCTTATGCATTCATTCAGATTTAATATTATTGTATCCGATATATTGTTTAACAAACTATATAACAAGAACTGAATTATTGTATAATGTGTTTATGATTATTTATTTAAGAAATCTATATACATATATGAAAGAAAGTCGTGTTAGTTACACTATTTATAACTCAAGAACGGGTGAACTGATTTAGCTGAAAATTGGTGGAGGTAGGTAGCTTAGAACCAGGAGAAGGACATAGGATACTTTTTATCTTTTTTTTTCATTTATCGACTTTCAGGCGGTACAAAGTTCGCCAGGTCAGCTAGTTAAATAAAATAAAAATAAATATTAAGGGACAATCATACAAAAATCGACCTAGTCCAAAACTAAGCAAAGCTTGTACTATGGGTACTAGACGACGATATACATAATATATAAATATAGTTGTTAATAAATTAGTCCTCTCTATGCCTGAAACACTCCTAGTTCAGGCGCGCGTCATAATTTGTCAAGTAGAATGTTACTGTTATTGTAAAATAAGTTATTATTCAATATACTTATACCTTATCTTATCTAATTGATTATTTGAGTAGAATGTCTTAGTCTATAGGTTATTGTTACTGTAAAATAAGTCATTATTCAATATATCTTATTTATCTTATCCTATCCATTTGTTAATTGTCAATTGTTGATACCTATTACTGTAAATAAGATCCTATCAAAAACATATATGTGAAAATATGCCAAGTTCGTAAAAGTGACCCCGTTTTATTAAAAGTGGGATCTAACTGACAACCAAGTTCTTTCAAAACTCCTTAGATCACAGCTCCTGTCATGCATAACGTTCTTCAATTGCTTAAAACGATTTGTTATGTTATTTAAGTATGTTCAGTTGTTAGTTCAAGAAGTAACTAGACAGAATATGTCTATAAGTGAGTAAGTAAAACTTCTGGCTCAGTTTCATTGTTCGATAACTCGTTCGATATACGGCATGCGGGGACTCCCCGCAGACGGTATATAACAACCAGTGAAACTCGCAAGTCCATAGCTCGGTCGACATACGGCGTTATTGAAATCTACCGCACCCCGCATGCGAGCCCTATCGACCAATGAATACAATTCCCGCATGCGGGCCCTATGGCATGCGTTCTGGAAATCTACCATACCCCGCATGCGACCAATAAAACTGAGCCATTCGCAAGACACAGCTCAGAAAAAAAGGCAGCTTGCACATAGTATACCTACCTGATCTATTGTTTGTTACTGATTGCGTAGGTGCACCTTATCAAAACCAATACAATTTTTCTAGTGAATCAGAGAATGACAAACTTAATAAGACATTTTGGCAATTTGAATGTTATCCAAATAGTATTTATCTCTTCTAAACTGGAACTAAAATATTTATATTCATTACTGTCTCTGTATAAGAGTAGACAATAACATTCCAAATGATAACTAGACAATGGTCTGAATCAGAGTTGTTAGTATGCCACAAAGATATGAACAACCAGAAGAATTAAAGAAATGTAAAAGATACCTATGGGAAGACAAACCAAAGTCAAGTCAATATTTATCGCAGACATTATATTTACATGTATTTAATCTTATATGAGGGAACCACCGCCCTACACGACAAATCTTTAATTAGTAAAATTCCAACTTAAGGAATACTAAAAAAAGGAATATAATATTGAATAAGAGTTTGTTTTTTTTTTATTTGCCAGCCACTATTTTATTAAGTTTATAACGAAATTTTTACCTTCAACTTCTAATTTAATCCAAAACTGTAGGTAAACTACAAAATTAATGGTTAGTCAAATTTCCTGTAACGCTGACTAATAAAATCAACATATAAAGTGGATCAATCAAAAATATCTTATTTTGTTATTTACTAATGTCAGTGAAACTACGTAGGACGATTTCATGTTGGTACAAATTATTAAACCTAAGCACATACCCACTCAAAAACTGATAAGAAATGAACAGGTGCTTGTCAGAATTGTTAAAATTATATACAAACAATTGATAACGTTTTATACATATATGACGTCTTGGTAGGTATTAATAAATATTTTCTTAAACTTTAATAATAATAAGTATGGATCTCAGGAGGTATTAAAAACATTGTATCAAAAAAATCGATTTCGATACAAGTTTTTATTACCTACAGACTGTTTTATTGCACAAACGTCACTTATCAATTCATAAAGAATCGAACTAGCAAAAAGTGGAAGGTGTTGTGTAGTTTTAATGAATCACCTCCTGTTACCATTATCAGATCAGCTTCAGGTCATAAATAATAAGATTGTAGTCATCTAATTGTCATATAGGTAATTATGTTTATACTAGAAGGTGGGCAGCTTCGTACGCGTAATTTGTTTTTATACTGTAGGCGGGTAAATTTATCCTATAACCATTTTTGGATGTGCAGCTATCCCTGTACCAAAATTGGTTAAAATTTGTCCAGCCGTTTCGGCGTGATGCGAGGACAAAGGAAATTATGAAAACTGATGGCGCCAGGTTGGCACAACGCCGCGCGCCCATACAAAACAAATGACGATCCCGCATCAGGCTATTAAGATTTTTTCTGAAATCATGAATGACCCTTCTCCATAGAAAAAATATTTTCAATAGAAATCTAGAACTTTTATAATAGTTTAGATATATTAGAGATGGGCTGACTATGAACTTTGCTGATTAGCCACCTAATGGGTCTTTGAATTGCCTATTAGTCGGACGACTATTCTATTCGCCGGCTGTTAATATCGCAGACATATTCCTATAAGAGAATGTATTTTGTCAACTATCCAACTAATCGGTTTTGGCTGCCGATTAGTCAGCGACTAGTCGGCCCATCTGTAATATATAGGTATGCAAAATTTCAGTTAAATTGGAAGAGGATCTAATTCAATTTGCAACATTTGGCTACAGACGGAAGCTAAAGCTACAGAAAGAAAAATTATTTCTATTCCATGACACTGAAAGTAGCTAAAATTAGGTAATAAATGTATCAAGCTTCATATTGGCCCAGTAATTTTCGAGTTTATCGCCATTAGAAAAACAGACGCCACACTAACACATAGGCGCAACCAAAGACGCAAAACAGACGTAGAAACTGTATTAAATATGATAAAAATGTAGATAATGAGGTTAAAAGGTTAAGCTATATTTGGGTATTAGTTATCCAACTGGCATACATACTTCATTATTTATTTTTTGTTATTACTTATAATGTGAATTCACTTCACCCATCCCCCACCTTTTCATGTAAATCTAAATCAAAACTTCCAAAACTGAGAAAAAGAAATACCTAACTTGTGTAAAATTATATGCTTACTCAGTTTACATTTGGCTTTGTTAAGTAAGTATATGAAATGTATTACTGTTAATTAAAATATCTGCCTAACTTTCTAATTTAAGTAAAATCTCAATATGGTAGGTAACATGAATAAAAATTATAGTAACACATTTCTTATGTTAGCTAATAATACATAATATATTTAAATAAAAGAAGCATAATATGAATTTATGAATATTCAACTATACAGGAAAAAATTTGAACTAGACTGAAGACACGTAATTTAACACTTATGTCATTGGTTGGCTAAAGTAGATATTCTATTTATTTTTTATTTTTGGCATACTTTTTGGTGTAAACATGCATCAGTGCCAATACCAAGCTATATTTTTTTTCAACCTACCTATGAAATCTTCATTAGTAGAAAGCAACAATATATTAAATGTCAAATGTGAGTAATACAAAAAATTCCCAGCTTGGTGCCATTGCCATGCTTATATAGGTGTTAAATGCGTCATGAATCATATTTTTTGTGACACTTCCCATGGTTGTGATATTGTTCACTCACAATGGTGAATAAGAGCATTTCTCTGTGCAAACAATGCATGCTTATAGTTTATGGACCTGTTTAGTTGTAAAACTGGCTAATTAGTAGATAAAAGCCCCTCCAAATGATAAATAAAATTAGGATTTACCATATAGCTATGCCATAGGGGCCTATTGTAGCACACTTAAAATGAATAGCATGATTGACCTAAAAACCAACTTATTAAATCATTGATGTGAATAAGGAATATTAACAGTTATTAAGAGTAGCAGTACTTTATATTGGATTTATAATATATGTAGATACTTTTTGTATATTGTAATGTGGTTTTTTTTATTTTATAGTTTTATATCAATAAGATAATGCCTAACTGCTAATTTACATGTTAACATACCTAACTTTAAATAGTGCATGCCTAGGAAATGCCAACCAGTAAATTTTTGTATGGATATTGAAGATTATAGAATTATTTCAGAAACAAACGGTTTTCTGATATTAGTCATGTACCTATTTAACACCAAGCAGTTCTATAATTATTGAATCTATTTACAATATAGGTTTAATTAGTATTTTGCCCTGTACTATACCATATGCCAAATATGTTTGTGAAATAATCAGTGAACTTGAAACATCAAATTTGGCTTAACTAAATATTGCTCAATTAATTTATACAAGATTTTTGTTACACAGTATACACAAAGCACTAAACCACTCTCTCAAATTTAAGATGTATAAGGGAAATAATATGGTATTTGATGACAGCTCAAATCAGCTACTCTTTATGAAATGTCAAAAACGATCTGTTAGTATGAAGCTTCTATGATGATACAGGCATGTGACGTCGTAAAAAGCAGTAGTCAAAACACGTCTTCTTTTTAGTTAGTGTACAATTAAAAATAGTATAACATCCAAAAGTTAGTGATAGTTTATTTGGTTCTGCATATTTTTTAATGTGTTTAGTGGTTTCAATGCCACGATTTATATTCACTATAGTCAAACACTGTATTATCATGCTGCATGAGTCACAAATTATTAATAAATGATACCTGGTATATGCTAGGAAAAAAGTTAACATTACAATACATAACTATGTCAGTAATCATTATAATAAAACTATGATTTAATATTATTATTAGTACTTTAATATATATAAAGTAAATATATTATACCGGGTGGAACGAAGCGATGTTCATTCCTGAAACTATAATGCTATGTATTTCATGTAGAATCGACCTGCAATAGTTAAATTCTTTTAATAATAAAAAAACGAAAATCGATTAAAATTGTATTTTTTAATGTATGTACAACCCTAGTTTTTTTAAACTATTATTTGACGTTTGGGAGTATTTACAATTACCTACATTTACATCCGGTGTTCGAAAGTACCGCCGTGGCGTACGATACACGCCGCTGCTCGTGCCCGCGTGTGGCGATGCACCCTCGACAAGATGTTGTGTCGGTTATTTCTTCTGCGAAGACTTTCAAAGGCCACCCTTAGCCTTTCCCTCATCTCTTCAGCCGTCTCACACTCAGTCTTGTAAACGGTGTCCTTTACGGTGCCCCACAGAAAAAAATCCAAGGGTGTGAGATCTGGAGACCTAGGAGGCCAACGGTGCGGCCCATATCGGCCGATCCAGCGATCCTCAAACACATTATTCAGTGTTTCACGTACTTCGACTACTGAATGAGCTGGTGCTCCATCTTGTTGGAACCAAGTGCGTCTTCTTTCTGCCAGCGTCAACTCATCCAGATAGTCGTCGAGCTCTATCCTCAACAGAGCCATGTATCCGTGTCTGTTTAAAGTCTGAGGCAGAAATACAGGGCCTATTATTGTATCCCCGTGTATCGCCGCCCAAACATTAACAGACCAACGATACTGGTGTCCCGTATAACGGTAGGCAAACGGATTTTCTTCGGCATACACGTGTTCGTTATGCCTGTTCCACATACCGTTCCGTGTGAACAAGCTTTCATCACTCCATATTACGTGTTTGATGAAGTCTCGGTCTTCTAACACCTTTTGCAGTAGCCACCGGCAATAGGCTTCGCGAACGGGGCAATCTCTTGGTAGTAATGCCTGGACTCTTTGTATTTTGTAAGGGTGACGGCCCTCACGTTTTAGTATTCTGAGTATTTTCGTATAAGTCATACGAAAATGTCGGCCCGCTTGTCTTGAACTTGACCTCGGATAATCTTCGAAGTACTGCAGCACTCTCTCTTCCAATCTGACATCATGTTGAATAACGCGTCCTCCGCGCTGGTCATCCTGACCCGTTCGTGGCACAATAGGACGATTGTTACCAACACGGTCAAGAGCGCGTAATATCGTACTAGAGTGTGTTGGGTGAGGAGGAGGATACCTGTTCCGGTATTGGCGCAAAGTCTCTCCAGTATTGTAATCGAACTCCGCGTACAAAAGAAGCAAATTCAAATAGCCTCTAGCGTTTAATTCCGGCATTTTTGCACACAGCATACGATACAAAAAGTCAATGTACCTAACGTCTATCAATCATGTCAACTAAAAAGTCTAAAAACAATCTTAAGGGTATTTTCAAAGGTTTTTAAACCGATAAGAAATGGCTAGGCAATTTGTAAAAAGTTTGTTTACAAAAGTTAACTGTGTTATGAAGAGGTCATTGCACTCTAAAATAGGGTTGTACACACACACTTTTTCGTATGAAAGTTTAACATGCTATAACTGGAAAACGGTGAGAGATATTAATAAAGTTTATTTGGAGAAAATAATATTCTAAGCCTGTATAATGCCACAGTTAAAGGAAATAACGTCGTTTCGTTCCACCCTGTATAAATTAGGTACATTAAATTAATCATGTAAACTTCCAAAGCCACTAATCAATAACAACAGTTCTTTTGTAGTGGGTGAAAATATTCCTTAAAAATGTATATATCATAGCATTAAAAGTTTTGGGTGTATGAGGTAGCCAATAATTTCAAGAGTAAAATAATGAATATCCATTGTTTTGTCTTTATTATAATGGTATTAATTGAATGGGGGAACAGCTCTGTAAACAATTATAATTTGAATGACATCAAGCTAAAGTAAATCATACAGAAAGCAGTCAAGCTGACATAAAAACGGAATAATAAAACTATTACATTTATTACAATAAAGATGTACCCTGTCACACTCACACAAAGGAATATTTTCACTCAACAACAATAGTTGTGTTATCATAGAATTAGCTTAAAGGCCTTAGAAACTGATTCGATGCAAAACCACTCACCTCTATACTTCTTGTCGCGAATTCCACGCCTATTGTTGATTTGGACTCTAAATTGAATTCATTTCTAGTGAAACGCGAGAGAAGACTGGATTTGCCCACACCCGAGTCTCCTATTAGGACAACTGGAACAAAAGCACACAATTTCCGTTCTAGATTTAGTCATTTCAACGTAAATTGGTCAGTATAGCCCATAAAGACTGTTCTGAAGGTGACTCATTTCAATAATTTACGTGAAATCGATTGTTGTCGCCCAAATCAGCTGATATCTTGATTGCATTCTCACGGGTAATTACGCCCTAATAAATTGAATTATCACTTACAGTTACTCACACAAGTTTTAGAAATATGTTAGCATAAAATACAAAGATATTTCTTCCATCCTTTATGATTATTTCCTACGTCAGTGAGAGGACAATGAGTTTGGAGGAACTTTTTTTAAACCTAGTCTGTGCAAATGTATTATTTATCCTACTAATATTACGTCAATAATTACTTTATACGTGAAAAGTTGAAAACTTACCTTTGAACAAATAATCGTATTCGTCCTCTCTTGTGCCCATTTTGATTATCTAGAGCTCTATACGACGACAAAATCGGTCAGCTATAAAACGTCAAGATGAAAGTAAACAAAAATAACTGGAGACACAAATATCACAGCTTCTCAAAACACTGCACAGCCTCCGAATTATCACTTTTATACAAGGATTAATTATATTCACACAGGTTTAAAATAATTATAAATCTAAATTTTCTCAGGGACAAAATGGCGGATACTTTACGCCCCCCTTACATTTACATGCTCACGATCACGACCAGTGACCAAAGGCGTTTTAGGACAGTTATTCGACAATACCGACATCTACAAATATTTTAACGTAACAGCCAATACTGTCAAAGTTTTGATTTTCACACTACTCTATGATTGGTTAGTTTGGGCTATGTTGTAAAGGAAACAGCAGAAAAAGTCTTCTGATAGAATGAGTACGTTCGAAATCTAGTTTACATTACCCGAAATTGTGGAACTTTCTCATATAAACTTGTCAAAATTATTTTAATGATAAAAATAAATAAAAATCAAGTTTTTAAATTAGTTGTGGTAGTGTCATGAGTTAAAATTAATTATTTTTTAAGATTATATAATACACAATTAGCTATTTGCGTGCAAGATTTTGTGATATTTGATCGTACTTTTGACAGCGCACGCGTTGACGTATTTCAAATATTGATATCAGATGCGTTCAAGAATTAAGAATTGTAATGAAGTCATCTGTTTTTTTTTTTTTTTTTGACTTGCACACCTGTTTCATCATCACTGGCCTCGCTACTATTCTATAAATTAATATTTCAACAGGGTCAAATATCTAAGTAAGTCCTAATTCCAAGTATGAATCTTTTAATAACTCAAGCCGTATGTGTAAGCGTTTTATGATATTTTTTTAATAAAGATTAATAAGGAAAAACAAACAACTTTAGAGTTTATAGTCTATATATTATACATAATCAATCCTAAGCTCTACACGCACGATAAACAAATCACTGGGCTGCCGCCACCGCCTCGTCCTCGTCGTCGCTGTCGTCCCGCACCTCTTGAGCCAATGTCCGATCAACGTGTACGAACGGATCTATTTTGAGTTTCTCTGTTGATGGAGGACTACTGATAAGACACCTGAAAATAATATTATATTGAAATTAATTTTGTTACTTTATTTCACAACCAGGTCTTAAAAATATTCTAAGCAAGCCAGCGCATATTTAACTTAGTTTTGCTTTAAGAACAACAGGTATCTGTTTGTGTACTCATGCTTGTCATAGGCAAACCAGTGGGAATTGGGCACTATGAACGTCACGCCATGATGTGTATGCTGTGGCCTGTGGCTAATCTCTTTAAGGCATTTTTAAAAGTTAATTATTATCTTTTGGATTTTTACTGTTTTTGGTACCAGGGCAGGTGACCGATAAATAATAGTTATATAAACCTCTGAAATTATAGCCCGACAAGTTGCTTTTGGACCTTTCGCCATGTTACCATTTTATCATACATAGGTATGCATGACACATGCATATTTTAAAGCCATATTTAAACCGTTCATAGCCCCACTGTCCTAGGGTCCAACCGCAACTTGTAAGTTAGTAACTTATAAGGCTATAATAGGTGCTGCTCAACTAAGCTGAATTCCACTATTTCTGAAATACAACCTTTTAATATTTTTATACCATTCAATAGCAATCAATATTTTTTTTGGTAACATATTTATTATTATTTATATACTTACTTAGTCTGCATTCAACCAAGCTTTTATTCCAAGAGCAACGCTTACGCTCGGATGGTAATCCCAAATGCCATATTTAGTTAGTTTGACATTATCACATTACTATCCCAGAATAAGCATTTTCAGAATAAAAATCTGGTGGAATCCAGCCTTAGCAGAACAGAATTAACCTATTAACATCACCAACCCTTTCATAATACACTTATGTCCGGTTAAAACCGATGCTCTACATTGCTCGCTAGTGTACTCCTTATATAACTGTCAAGTACTTGAAGAGAAAATTCGTAACTACACCTACCTAGTAATAAAAAGTCCGTCCCTCTTTGGTCTCGCCGCCTGTATGTCCTTTAACAGTGCTGCAATATTCTCAGCTACTTGTTTTACATCCATATTTAACTGAAACAAACAAACAAGACATTTTATAACACAGCTTTAGGAAGAAACAAAAAAAGAAAAATATTGGCTAGACACTCAAAAGTGACTTCATGTTTGATCTGGCCTTCACCATTGCAGATGAGTCTGAGGAACACTTCTTGATGAGATAAAACCACATTATTATTGTAATATATTTTTCTCAAACATGCAATGAAATATTGTCTTTGCGTTCCTTATAATAGGCTCGGAAGTATCGGTTTTTGGGCGCAACAACTCGAGAGGACTGTAAAGGGATTTCATACTGCTTTTCAGGCCTAGGCCTGCAAAGTAACTTTTTTTTTTGTTTCAACAACAAGGTCATTCACACAGCTGGCTGGTTTGACAAAAAGCAGGTTTTGTTTTTAAAGGTTGGTTGTTAGACACTTGTGGGAAAAAAAATTCAAGATGGCGACTTTTTTTTTTCAAAATTTCACATTGGTGCTAGGCGGCTAAAACTCGGTATCGGGGGGCTCTCGGGGCTCAAAAATATGAATCTGAAATCTTGTCCGAAAATTCGGTCAAATTCGGAAAATATCGAAAAAAAAAAACGATTTGTATGGAGAAAATTTCAAATTGGTCCTAGGAGGCTGACATTCGGTATCCGGGGGTTTTTGGGGCTCCTGAGTCAGAATCTGAAATCGGATTTTTTAAATTCGGTCAAATTCGGTATCGGGGGGCTCTCGGGGCTCAAAAATATGAATCTGAAATCTTGTCCGAAAATTCGGTCAAATTCGGAAAATGTCGAAAAAAAACGATTTGTATGGAGAAAATTTCAAATTGGTCCTAGGAGGCTGAAATTCGGTATCCGGGGGTTTTTGGGGCTCCTGAGTCAGAATCTGAAATCGGATTTTTTAAATTCGGTCAAATTCGGTATCGGGGGGCTGTCGGGGCTCAAAAATATGAATCTGAAATCTTGTCCGAAAATTCGGTCAAATTCGGAAAATATCGAAAAAAAAACGATTTGTATGGAGAAAATTTCAAATTGGTCCTAGGAGGCTGAAATTCGGTATCCGGGGGTTTTGGGGCTCCTGAGTCAGAATCTGAAATCGGATTTTTAAAATTCGGTCAAATTCGGAAAATATCGGACAAACAATATTAAGTGTTATTCTTTGAAGTATATTTTTTTTATTTCATTGTATGTTTGAGAAAAGCACTATACATGCCTCGTCGTGAAAACGGATTCCCGGCCTTGTATCACTATCCGGCCTCGCTCGCACGCTCGCTCGGCCGTATATACCTACTTGGCCGGAAATCCTCATTTTCCCGGCCTCTGATGTAATGTACTATTAAAGCTATTGATATGTTTAATTCTCCGTAAAAAAATTTGGGAAGTGATAATTTGGCAAACATATTTTGGTAAAACATAGGTACTTAACCCTATATAGCTATGTGATATTAAAGAAGAGATATTAAGGACGTAATTCCCTTCCAAACGCCGGGCGTGTACAGTCAGCAGCAAAAGTAGCTAAGCATTTATTTGCTTAGACCCTTATTCTCAAGACCACAGAGTCCGTGTGCATATAAGTTTGAATACCATGCGTGCGTAGCAACTTCTGCTGCTGACTGTACAACCCTTACCCTTACCCGTCCAATAGGCACTTCACAGCTGCCATAATTCTGTTGGTATTCGTCCCTCACTACACGGTACTGGACGCCAGCAGCGAATTTCCGCACCATATCCACCAAGTTAACGTCCACGGTGCCAGCTCGAACGTTCGGGAACTTGCGCTTCATCAGCCCTCGGATGGGCACCAGGTCGGTGAGGATGTTGGGGTGCGCTATCACGAAGTCGTACTCGGCCACTTTAATGGCGCCTTCCTGAAATTACAAGTTTGATTATTTGTGTGAGATGGCATTTTTCAATGAAAATATGATATCGTACTGGTTTCTTGGCTCCCCTTTTTGCTTATCATCATGCAAAGTGGAGACACTTAGACATTGTGTTGTGGCAATATAAAAAATATGGTAATATTCAATTTTTTTGATGTGATAAATCCTACTTCGAGTGATACATGGATTTTGTCAGTAAATTTATATTTTATTTTATTAATTATGGTAGGCTCATATCAAACAGTGCTCTTGAGAGCCCTAAGTTACATAGTATAGGTCTAATCTGACAAGTAAGAATATTTTTATGACTTAAGTCAGGTCAGGATGACCACGGCAATTGGGCATACCTGCACAGGTATTCTGCACAGGCTCTAGCTATTAAAAACCCCAGCAGCATAGTTTGTGTGCACATAGCATAGGTTAGATACCAGTAGCAAATCCAAGATTTTGGTCGGAAGTATAAGAGCTAGCTGCTGGGGTTTTTAATAGTTAGAAGTAATAAGAAATTCACCTGAATCTTCTTGATCAAATCAGTCCCGCCCACCGTGGTGGCGCCGGCCTCGCTGGCTTGCTTGACTATCTCGGGAGTCTTGCTGAAGGCGAGGATGGTGCGCTCCTCGTCGCGCGGGAATCGGTGCGGCAGCAGGGCAAGTCGCACGAACGGATCCACAAAGCGATTCTGTTAAAGTAATGTTATAGTCGCCTAAAAACGCACTGCGCACTTTAAGGTACCCCAGGTATACACACTCGCCAAGAGCAGGCGAGATATTCGTGTTGTACTCTTCGGACGGTATAATTAAGAAATATACGGCAAACAAATGTTGCCTGGTCTTGGACAGTGTGTAGAGTAATATAAAAATTTGTTAAGTAAGTAACTTGGAATTCATAGTATTCAGAGACGATAAAGCACATACCCATGGCTTTGTGTGATATTATAAATATTAAATTAAATTGGAAGTAAGTATTTATTTCTAAACAAAACTAGTGCATTGACATGGAACAAAGATTAACACTGTAGGAACACCCCTAAGCCAAGCATCCATCACAATGGTGCATCATGCACCCATTAGAAAAGGTTATGGATTTTTGGTTGAGAACATTTTCCATAGACAATGAAGAATATATTCAAGAATTGCACAACTCTTCACTCTTTTTTCATCAAGAGTAAAGCAGAAAAAATATCTCAAATAAATATGATATTTTTATATAATCTTTTTTATCCATTCAATTTTTTTTGTGGAAATACCATAAATAAAAATAAATATCATATTTAAAATAGATATGATTTGATTTATTTAAAATAAATATTATAGTAATTTCAATTACTTTGAATTAATTTATCTATTTAATATTGCCATCAAACTACCTTCTTTGCTGCCTCCATGTTCAACTCTACTTTAGCATACACAAATGCCTTAGGCTCATTGTACATAGTGGCATGGTGAGTTTCCTGGTGAGCCCTTACAGCATCTTCCGCTGAGTACACTACCCACTGGTAGTACTTCATCGGGAATACATCATCTTTGGATATTGGTTTCAGGGTATCATCTACATGTTTAGGTGTGTGAATCTTAGCTGCCCTGTAATTTATAACAATATTGTTAAAATAATATATCAGTTATATGACATCTGCTGTTAGCATTTCAGTTTTGCACTACCAATGCCTGTGAAAGGAAAACTTCACATTATTCATTCAATTTAAGTATGAAGTGGATTATTTTATCTCATAGTTTGTGAGATGTGAACTATGTATAACTGAAGTTGGCTTCTTTTATAGTAAATTTAGTTATGACTTACTTATTACTTCCTCTCTGGTTATGTGGAATAAAACCAACTTTAGTGATTTCAACTTTGACTTTCTTGGCACGGGCCTTAGCTCTGGTACCTTTACGAGCAGCATAGAAGACAGTTGAAGTGTGAATGGCACGCTGAAAATTTTTGTTCGGTTAAAAAGATGTACCAATTCATTTCAAACATAAAAATATAATTGTTATTGAACTGTCTCGAGTTTTGACTTAAATTAGATAAACAAAAACAATAATACATATATCCAAATTACTAAATAAATGATCAATACACATTCATAAAGTGTTACCAATTTTATAAGGTAGGTATGTTTGAAAAATTTTAATGTGTTAATGCTTACCAAATTAGATGAATTTGCCTTATAAGCTGACAATGTTGTGTTTAGAACGGAACCTGAAACGATTCACAAATATTTATATTATAATAAATAAACAAAGGCAACTATTCTATGTGTAAAGAGCATGAATATGGGTGCCTAGGTTTTGAATGTTTTCTGTGTATTTTAGTACACACTTGTGCATACATAAGTCCGTATATCATCATCTGTCCAATAATTGCTTAAGTTGTAGACGAGGTTTAAGGACGATTTGCGTAAGATTGGGCACTGATCTTCAAGTATGTTATTTATTGAAAGAAAACCTTCCGATAATTAAGTAATTTTTTCTATAACGCTTTTGTTATTTAATTCACTTACGGAACAGCGTTCCAGCCATTATTTAAACTTATTTTGCTTAGTTCCAACCGGACTTTTGTCCAATGCGAATAATAAATATCTATTTTTTTTAGGTTAGCTAAATCTCATTATTTAATTTTGACATTGACATTAAAATTGACAGTTAAGGTGAGATTAAGTTCATGTACACGCGTGTTAATCTATATCTCAAACGGCGCGTTTTAAAGGTACGTTACACTGTGCCACGTAGTCAGTGCAGTCAATGACAAATAAAGACTGGCGAGTAAGGTAAAACGTAGTATGTAACGTGGCCAGTATTATATGTGGCGTTATCTGGGGAAAGGGACCTTATTGTCGGTTCTAGTTGCCGAGATAATCGCGTTTAAAGTAAAATGTCGAAAAAAAACAATTTTTCTTTTTTTACTCTATATTTATAAGCAGAATCTAAAATTTAATCTGACAAAGACACAACTTTTTAAATCGATTTTTTAAGACTTAGAACAGCCCTTAATGTTTAGTGAAAAAGGGACCTTATTGTCGGTGCCCCTCTTGTATGCTTTCTGTGAGCTCGGTATCGGCTTGAGAGACGTGTCGGTACTTGTCGGCGCGTCAAAGGATAATTATTGATTATTAGGAAGTATCCTTGCTCATCTCTCACACTTCTTGGGAGTGTGGGGGGAGGGCCTTATCTGTACATGTACACTTAGGCTACTTCTGTCGCGGCCCGTTACTACGGGCCGGTCTTTCTGGTGACGCGTGGTTGCGACGGCGGTTTCTTAGTTGGTTGGGCCTTCGTGATGTTCCATGAGTCCTCGAGGCCCGGGTGGAGCTTTATCTCCTCTTCTTATTTCCCACTGTTGGTGGTGGTGGTGGTGGTGTCGCTGTATCTGCAGCTCGTAGCAGCTCGTGGCGGGATTCATCAGCTTTCCGGAACATTGTGCTGGCCAGTCTGCTGATCTAGGCGTCTAAGGGTTTCCATTTCAGTGCCCTCTGTATATGGTCACTCCGCACGAAGCGTGGGCAATCTGTAATGTTTCTCAGTGCCAGGTTTTCTTGGGCTCTCATTTTGTTTCGGTTTGTGGTAGCCACTAGGGCGTACCACGCCGGCGCCGCGTATGTGAGCCTGGATCTCACATACGTTTTGTAGATCCCCAGCTTCGTGCGGATCGGCAGGTTGCTCCTTAGGACTGGTCTCAGCGTAGTTCACGCTGGTCTGGTTCTTGAAACCACTTCCGCCACGTGCTGCTTCAAGGTGAGGCCCCGGTCTATGGTGACACCCAGGTACCTCACCGTGTGCTTCCATTCCACGTCTTGACCAAACATGCGGAGTGGAGGTGAAGTCTGTTTTCTTCCGGTCATGAAGGCCTGAGTCTTGGTGACGTTGACAATAAGCCTCCAGTCCTCAATCCATCTTGGTAGGGCGTCTAACTGGGTCTGCATCTTCCTGACGGCATGGGTGGGGCTGACGGATGCGGTGTAAAAGGCCGCGTCATCCGCGAACAGCCCCAGCTTGACGTCGCCTCCTACCACTGGGGTCATCGGTGAAGGTTGCGTAGCAAGCTGGTGTAAGGCAGCTTCCCTGAGGGACTCCTGCTAGGATTGGGCGCTCCGAGGACAGTGCCTGTTCCACTGCCACTTGGAACTTGCATCCGCGCAGGAAGGACTTTATCACCGTTATGATGCTGCGTGGGGCCGTGGTGTGCAACAGTTTGTACAGCAGCCCCTCGTGCCATACCCAGTCGAACGCTTTTTCCATGTCGAGCATGACAGCCACAACATGCTCTTTCTTGTTGCTTGCATTGGCCATAAAGTGAAGCACGCGAGTGAGCTGTAGCGTTGCCTGAATCCGAACTGTTCCGAACGGGGCTCGACGTGGGGGAGAAGTTTCCCCAACAGGAGCCTCGAACACCTTGGAGAGGGTGCTGAGCAGAGTTATTGGCCTACAGCTCTCCGGTCTTCGGCAGTCTTTGCCAGGTTTAGGCAGCATAACTGGGTAGACTGGGAGGGTTCCCAGTCTTCCAAGTTTGGGGAAAGTGACCCGAGCGCACGATCCCGTTGAACAGGCGCGTCACTGCCACAATGGGGATCGAATCGGCACCCGGGGCTTTCTTGGGGTCGCAACGTTGGAGGGCTCGCTGCATCTGGTTGGGGGAGAAGAAGACCGCGTCTTCCTCTGCTCTTGCTGGTGCCTCCGAAGTACCTCTCCAGGTGTTCTGTGATGCTCTGCTGGTGTTCTGCATTGTGCATCGGGTTGGGCCTAAATTGTCCCTCCAGGTACTCGGCGAAGATCTCTGCGCGATCCTCAGCCTTGTAGCGTGAAGTGTTGTCTACAGGGTCGTAGAGTGGTCTTATTGCCTCAGGTTTTGTCACTAGCTGTCTGCAGATACGGTGAATGAAGGGGCCATCACCCTCTGCAGACGCTAGGTGGCTCTCCCAACTCTCGGCCCTGTGTTCTGTGAGCGCCTTCTTGGTTTTTATGATCATGGCGTTGAGCTCTGCCTTGATCGTCGGGCATCTTGTAGCCTGCCATTTTCTGCGCAGGCGGCGCTGCTCCTCGATCATGCTCCTAATCCTCGCCGGGAGGGGCGTGTGTCTCTCTGTGGTGTGGATGGTGTGGGAGGCTGTTGATAGCGCCGCCTGTAGTCCAGCTGTGACCAGGTCTTCCGCTTTTTCCACTTCGTCAGCTGTGGAGACCGGAGTAGTGTGGCATGTGGTGGTCTCTTCTAGTTGTTGTGTGAATGTCTCCCAGCTGATTCGGTGTTTGGGTCTCCTAATTCCCATTAATGGATCCATTTCGATACACATGAGGTGTCGCGGCGTTAATAAATAAGGATGTAATACACGACAATAATATTATAGCTTGAGTATCTACAATTATGATTCGGTTTCGGGACTCAGCTTTGTATTCAAAGTATCTTTCTTACAGAAGTCTTGTGTGAGAAACTACGGACCCGTTTATTGTTATTCGTCTCGAGTGACCCGTGGCTTCTGCACGGCTACGGTCTTGCCTCGTCGTAACGAGCAAATGACATCACGGAGATCGCCACAACCTATGTGGTTGTAGAGACGAGTAGCAACTACTACATGCAAACTGCCTGTATACAATCTCCTGCTCGAGACATTGTGGGGGAGCCCTAGGCTCCCCGTAAGACCTCCATTGCCAACCCCCTATAGTCTTACCCTTGCCTCACATTGGTTCCGTACGAGTCTCTTACTTGTATTGTATTGAACGTAACTCTTGGACGAGTTATAATTGAATTGTCTCACAACCGGCGGTTGTAGACTTGTGACTGACTCATACACCGTAGGTACTATGATTGTTTGTGGACTTTGATAAAAACCGAAGCTGTGTCCCGCAACCGACCACTATTGAGAATCAAAGGTAGAAAATAGCAAGCACTCACCAGCACCCACGTTCTCCTTTTTTCCATTCCACGTCAAGTCACTCACTCCTCTTTGCCGCCATTTTTACTCACTTTTTTCTTTTATTAACCTATAGACTAAAATATAGGTTATTGTGTTGCCAGTTAGTAAAAAGACATAATTTATAATTCATTCAATTAAATTGGTGCAACTCACCGACTGCTAAGGATTCGCGATGTTCCGCGACACTCCCGACGGCAAAAAACCAGACTATTGCAACAGGATCGTCAAGTTGCGAGTCCATTCAGCGATCCTTTCTCGTGCTCGAATGGCCGCTTGTCTCCCTGGTCTTGGACTATATGCCAACGCACCCTCGTCGGCTGGGCTATCTGGGGCATTATCTGAATTTTGCAAAGCGGGTGGTGATATTTCCTCGATGTCAAACTCGCTTGTTGTTGTGTGTCCTTGTTCAAGTAAGTCGGCACTGTCAAGTTGCTGTGCATATGGATTGTAGGTATTTTGCGGAGGCTCGGCATCTATAGTCACAGGCATAGGATCTATGGGATTTTCAATGGGATCATTATTGCGCATTGTTGTCGGCGTTTCTGGGCTTATCACTTCAGGCGCTTGCGTTTCTTCTTCGTCATTTTCAATCTCTAGGGGATACAGGTGTCCAAGAGATCGAATGAACTCCGAATTACCAACTTTTACCTTTGCTACACGATGTTGTCCATCTTGTCCTGTTATTAAGGAGGTTATCTTGCCAACTTTCCAATTACTTCTATTTTTTGATTCCTCTTTTATTTGAACTAAGTCGCCAATTTTTGGTATTCTGTCTGACGTCACCCGAGGTTGTTTAACAGAATATCTGTGCTTCTCACGTAGGCTGGGTAGATATTGTTCCTGGAACATCCTTTTAAATTCTGTTAAAACTATATGACCTCTTCTCCATCCTTGTATAAGGTCGATTTTTGTAGCTGTACCATCCACACAAGTCATTTTGTCTGAGGGAGTCAACTCCAGACATTCACCTAGTGTCAGGAAGTCCACTGGCCTCAAAACGTATTCTAATTCTGCTCCTACGCTCGTCAAAGGCCTTGTATTCACGACTGTTTCGACTTCTTTGATGACTGTAGATAGTTGGCTATCGTTCAACAAATGTTTGTCCAGTGTCCTCCTTAGGCAATGCTTTACGATTCCCACCAGCCTTTCATAGAAGCCACCGTGCCACGGGGCTAATTGAGGAATAAATTTCCACCTCATTTTGTTCTCCGTGCAGTACGCGTTGATTAATATTTCAGAGGTCAGTTTAAATTGTAAAGCATTGTCTGAAATTACGGCTGCTGGTGTGCCTCTGGCCGCTACAAATCTCCTTATTGCAAGGAGACATTCCGTTGCAGTCAAATCCTTGACCACTTCCAAATGGACGGCGCGAACTGCCAAGCACGTGAACAGACAGATCCACCTTTTTTCCCTATTACCGCTCAAGGTACTGACATACATCGGCCCAAAGTAATCTATTCCTGTGAACGTAAATGGAGAGCTGTAATTAACCCGTTCCGGAGGTAATGCTGGAGTTTGAGGTAATTTATACGGTCCTCCACTTTGTTTTAGGCATTTTTCACACTTTCTTATGACCTTTGTTACTTGGATTTTTCCTTGCGGGATCCAGTATTGTTCACGTATGATATTCAGAATGTGTGAAGGGCCAACATGGTAATTCTTGTCATGGGCTTCTTGTATGACTTTAGTGGTAAATTCAGATATTTTTGGGATAAGTATTGGATGCTTCTTATCATATGACCAGTTAGCATTTTTCATACGACCACCACATCTTAGAATTCCATCTATATCGAGAAACAGATCTAAGTTTCTCATCAGATGCGTCTTTTTACCATTTATTTCATCAGGGAAATGTTTCTTTTGTAATTTTCTCAAAACTTCTGTGGTACTGGTTTCAGCTTCTGTGTTACCAATCATTTCTGGTACGCCTTGGGGACCCATCTCTTGGTCTTCTTCTGTTAGATAGTCAGGTGGTTCTATTTCATATCCTTTCATTACCATCTCTGGACCTTCTATGATGTCCAGGGCCTCCCCGACCGAAAAAAGAGTCTGTACATTTAAATATCTACTGCTTGGCCAAGATTTGGATTCTTTTAAGAGGAAAGAAGGGCCCGAAAACCACAAAGACTTTTTTTCTTGCCACAATTCTGGGCGCGTACCTATGTCAGCAGGGTTTTCGTTTGTGCTTACGTAACAAAACTCAACATCCTTGAGTTGATTTATTTCATCGACACGTCGCTTCACAAATGGTGGTAATAAGTTATTGGTTTTAAGCCAATGAAGTACGACTTGGCTATCAGTCCATAAGTATTGCTTCTTGATGGTCAGATTAAGATTATTTTTCAAATACTTCAGCAATCTGCTTCCAATCAAGTAACCTAGTAGTTCCAAGCGAGGAATTTTCAAATTGTCTTTATCTTCAGCCGGTGTTACACGCGATTTGGACATTAGGAATGCAGTCTGAATCCTTTTTCCACACAGGATGCGTAAATAAGCAACAGCGGAATATGCATTCATAGACGAATCGGTAAATACATGGAGCTCATACTGCTTTGGTCCTACTTGCATATTATTTCCTACATGTCTCGGTATGGTAATATCTTTTGCAGATCTTAATTTTTCTTTAATGGATTTCCACCTTTGCACAATTTCATCCGGTAAAGGAGAATCCCATTTAAACTTTAAGATACATAGTTCTTGAAATAGCAATTTAGCTGGTAGAACCAGAGGCGAGACAAATCCACACGGATCATAGACACGAGCAAGGGCTCTAAGGACGTCTTTCTTGGTCAACTTATCTTTGACTTGAGCATCAAGTGCTTTGTCTTCGACTCTAAGCTGCAGTGTGTCTTCTTTTAGGTTCCAATTTAATCCTAAAATCTTTATTTTGTCTTCAGGTTTTCCTCTTTTTATTTCAGGGATCATCTTCAAAAATTCTTCATCGTTTGATACCCAGTCTCTGATATTCTGAGAGAGCTCGTTGAATACTGTTTCAGTTTCATCATATAACTGTAACGCTTTGTCAAGGGATTCAAGGGAGGTGACCAAGTTATCAACGTAACACTTGTCTGCAATTTTTGTTAGAAGGGGCTCATTTGTTTTAGTTATATGGTAACGAATTGTCGCTGTCAGTAGGAATGGACTGGAAATTACACCGAAGGGTACTCTGCAGAACCTGAAATGACGTATATTATCTTCAGTTGGCTCCTTTGTCGGGTCCTTTATCCAGAGAAATCTCGTTACATCCCTGTCTTCTTTTTGCAGCCCGACTTGTAAAAACGCCTTTTCCACGTCAGCAGTAATCCCTACCTTTCCAGTTCTAAACTTCAGCAGTAATGATGTTAGATCTTCTAGTAATGAGGGGCCTCGGTACATGCATTCATTAAGACTATTGCAATTTTTAACTTTTGCTGAAGCATCATAGACAATGCGACCACTTCTTCCTGTTTGTTTTATCATGTGATGAGGTAGATAGTGTACCGGAGGATTTACTTGGAAAATTGGTATTGTCTGAGGTTCTATCTCTTCTATGATACCTGCATCTAACTGTTCTTTTAAAGTCCGATTGTATTCATTAAGGGTAATTTCATCTGATCGCCGTAACAAACTTCTTAATCTGCCAAAGGATAGGCTGTAGTTCGTTGGTAGATCAGGTGGGTATTCTATCCATGGCCACTTAACCTCATACCTGCCATTATTATAAACCACCGTATCATTAAAACATTTGACCGCTTCTTCTTCTCTAGTTGTCTTGGGAGAATCTGTAATACCGATACTTTCTAAGCTCCACAGGAATTTCATGTCTACGCTTCTCAGTTGTAGGTCAGGTTCAGTGAAGTAGCGGTGGTTGTTATCATAACACTGGCAGTAATAAGTTATAAATGATAAGGAATTTTGTTCTGTCTGATCTGCATTGCCCGAAGTAATCCATCCGAAATCAGTATTTACAAAAATTAAATCATTTAGTTGAGTACGCTCATTCTTGATAAAAGAAAAGTAATAATCATTTCCTATAAGTAAATCAATCTCTTCTCCTTCAGAGTCGTCATCAGCCAGGAAATCCACTTCCTTATTAATATCAATATTTACAATCGGTATTTTATCTGCTATATGAGGTACTAGATTTACTCTAATTTCTTTGGAAATACCCCTTTTTGTTTTTATATTTATTTCAGCTGACGGACTATGTATCGTTTTTGGAGAGCTGGATCCGAACGTATACATAGTAAGAAAATCATCTCTGTCTGGAGTAATACTTAACTTACTGGCTAATCTGGTGGTGACATAGCTGCGTTGAGACCCACTATCCATAATCAGCCTGCAGGTCAGTTGTTTATTGTTGTTTTGGATTGTCACCACCGCCGTCTGTAAAAATGATTTTTCTTTAATAGGGTTGCTCAAAGTATTGACAGTTTCACGACCCATGTCATTGGTTTTCTCTATCAATATAGTGTTATTAACAAATGGTGGCTTACCAGTTTCTATGGTTTTGTCTTGGCCTTGTTTATTTTTCATTTCCTTAAAGCACAGGGCACTATTGTGGGCACCTTTACAAAAGAAACAGGTTTTCTTGATTTTACATGCCTTTGCATTATGTCCAATTTTAAAACAAAGGAAGCATCTACCACGAAGTTTCTCTCTTCTTTCTTTCAAGCTTGATACTTTTTGACACTGATTACTATAATGTGTGTCATTACAAAAGATACACTGCTTTCTAACCTTCTTTAGTGGAGCTATGCCTTTACTTTGTCTGTTAGAAAAAGGAATCTTGCGTTTTTGACCTTGTTTTGACATTGACATGCCCACCTGCAATGAAGCTGTTGATGTCGAAGGCACTGAATCTTCCAATGGTCGAACTACTGTTGCACCGTCAGGTCCAGAGCGCTCCATTGCTGTTATTACTTGACCTATACTTAGCCGCAATTTGTCAACACTATGGTCACCAGATGAAAGAAGATGCACCTGGTTCATTACCTTCTCGGGAAACTTATTGCTCAGCAGGACTCGGAGATGACTATTATTTGTATTTTCTCCCAGGTTTTGCAGGACACGCAAGTGTTTGTCAATGACATTGATTGTCAACCGGCAACTTTGTACATCACTGCTACATTTATTTATATTGAGCAGCGCATTATAGTGTGCATCGATTACTTTTTCCTTTGAACCAAAACGCTCCTTCAATGTATCTACTGCAACCTTATAATTGGCGTTTGTGATACATAACCCCTCTACTGTCTCCAATGCTGCACCTTGCAGGGACGCAAGAAGGTATGACAGTTTGTCCACATCCTTGAGGTTTCGGGAATCCACATTACTCTCAAATTGATCCCAAAACTCAGTAAATTTAAGGATATCTCCGTTGTATTTTATAAGATCCAATTTTGGCAGTCTTGCAGATTGTTGGTTATTTCCTTTGTCGGATTCGGAGCTCATCTCATGTAAGCATTCCAAGCGAGATAGAATTTCTTCAGCTTTTGTCTGTTCTATCATACATTGAGACGAAATATCTGTACTCCCACACTTCTCTATATACTTATAAGTCTCTCTCTCTAGGGCGCCAATAGCTAATTTAAGATGTATCCGCATTTGTGTTAAATTTGCCAGCCGTATCTCCTCTCCCCTAAGCACAACCTTAGCCTTAGCCATTAGATCCAGAATTTGTTTTTGTCGTAGCATTAATCGTGATTGCAAGGCTTCATCCATCTTGATACTGATTGATTGTTCCCAATTCTGTTTTTATGGAAGAAAACCTTGTCTCCTTCGCCGAAAACGGGATCCACCGTGCATCTTTGTCGCTATTATATACTTAAGTCCGACACAAATAACAACGATCCTTGTTTTCAATAAAAACGAATACTGCAATAGTATATTCTATTATTTTTGATAACAATACATAGTTCCCAATTCTCATTCAAACTTAAAAACAACAAAACTTGCGAAACACAAAATTTTCACTTTGACAGTTCAAACTCCGAATGCGCGGTAACTTGCGTTCGGAAACACTAGTTCCAGTAAAAATAAAACTTGTAGTGACACTTTTACACTCTCGGCGTGTGACATACTATCGAATTTCCGATTCCTAGTAAGTACGTTTCTCATTTACTTAATATTAAGCGGAAAACCGAGGCAAGGTAAAATAGATGATACCACAATTTTATTGTCTATTAGAATATAATTTTATACTAAAATAAAACAAAGTAGTTTTTCCATATATTTATTAATAGTCAACATACATTAGGAAACTTACCGTGTCAAATGTATCCGAATGTTGTTTTTTTTTTTTTTTTATTAAGGGGTTAACACACTGTTCGATTTTAGTCGAGTTAACCTTGACGCTGGCAGAATTGTCTCAATCGACAGTAGCCATCAAGTTGAAAAATTAAATTGAATTGGTAAATAGACGTTACGACAGTAAAATCTAAACATAAATAAATCCGTTTCTTCATACTGGGTAACCTTGCACCACCGAGCAGGAATTATTGTGTAACCCAAAAAAGGTTTCCTTACTTGTCTAACTGGCTCCACGAATTTATAAACGGCCTCTACTTTGGCCAACGGGACTTCCGTCTTGATATGGCTGACATACAGCCTTCAGTGTAGTGCCACGAGATAGTCTGTTTTACAGCCGGTACTGGGCAACGGGGCACTACTACGGTCACTATCAGCGTGACCACAAGCTCTTATCGTGGAATCAGTTTACGTTTACTACTGGTGAGGTAACTGGAAACATGTCCGGCTCCCACCTCGTATTTCCTACTCAGTAATTGCAAAAGGATCCCAGCACAACTCCACCATTTTATTGTCGCGGCGTTAATAAATAAGGATGTAATACACGACAATAATATTATAGCTTGAGTATCTACAATTATGATTCGGTTTCGGGACTCAGCTTTGTATTCAAAGTATCTTTCTTACAGAAGTCTTGTGTGAGAAACTACGGACCCGTTTATTGTTATTCGTCTCGAGTGACCCGTGGCTTCTGCACGGCTACGGTCTTGCCTCGTCGTAACGAGCAAATGACATCACGGAGATCGCCACAACCTATGTGGTTGTAGAGACGAGTAGCAACTACTACATGCAAACTGCCTGTATACAATCTCCTGCTCGAGACATTGTGGGGGAGCCCTAGGCTCCCCGTAAGACCTCCATTGCCAACCCCCTATAGTCTTACCCTTGCCTCACATTGGTTCCGTACGAGTCTCTTACTTGTATTGTATTGAACGTAACTCTTGGACGAGTTATAATTGAATTGTCTCACAACCGGCGGTTGTAGACTTGTGACTGACTCATACACCGTAGGTACTATGATTGTTTGTGGACTTTGATAAAAACCGAAGCTGTGTCCCGCAACCGACCACTATTGAGAATCAAAGGTAGAAAATAGCAAGCACTCACCAGCACCCACGTTCTCCTTTTTTCCATTCCACGTCAAGTCACTCACTCCTCTTTGCCGCCATTTTTACTCACTTTTTTCTTTTATTAACCTATAGACTAAAATATAGGTTATTGTGTTGCCAGTTAGTAAAAAGACATAATTTATAATTCATTCAATTAAATTGGTGCAACTCACCGACTGCTAAGGATTCGCGATGTTCCGCGACATGAGGATTGTCCGGTGATCGGATGGTAGGTCCGGCAATGCCTCATGTGTAAATCTGGCGTCAATTTGGCTGGCGACGCAGCAAAATACAAATTAAAAGTATTTTTCAAGACTTATACTTAACTATGTCACTAAACATTTTACGTCCGACACTAAGGTCCCTTTTCAAATACGTTAATCATTTAGTGTTTGCCGAACCAAAATTATAGGTTTTTGGTAAGAGTTTAATACTAAAGTGCTCTAAAAATTAAGGCTATTAAAATTAAACATAAATTTATAGTCGATATCAGATGATATCACTAAATATTTTACCACCGACGATAAGGTCCCTTTTAGAAAATATAAAGTGGTTGTACCAACTTTTTACTAAACTTTATCTTGAATTTATTTTTTTTTAATTTGTTCTGTTAATTTGATCTCATTTGGCTATGTTTTAGCGTAGTAAATGTATATGTTTGTTGATTTTGACTGTTTAATTAGATTTATAAACACAAAGCTATTTTTGTTAAAATAAATATTTTTTATAATAAACAACGTTGATTCAAATCGAAGTAGCTCTTATTGAGTGTCTAATTACATATTATATTTATTCCTTCTATAATATCTAACGGAAATACACTATAAATGGGAATTTAAGTAAAAAAATCCATCAATTTTTTTTTTTACTTCATGCACTTTGGCAAGGTAAACTATACAAAAACAGATATACAATTACAAAATTGTACTTGAAACATGAAAGCCTATACAATCTACTTCTCAAATAGCATGTTATCTATGTAACTTCCAACAATAACATACTTTAATGGGGTGTAGAAGTTTGAATTCAATTTTCTCATAATCACCTTTTCTGACTTTTGAGTTTCAATTATTTTTCAAAAAATATCTATTAAACCTACATGCATGTTTTTTACATGGTTCGATAGCTCAATGTATGTAGATTATGGGGATATACATAACTCAATACCGACAGTAAGGTCCCTTTACCCAGATAACGCCACATATACAAAACTAAAACTAAGCAAATCTTAAATTTGAAAAAGGTGATTCTAAGTTTCATCACGTATAATATAAATTAATGACTTGAACTGACGTGATTGATAGTCTCATTTATGCCCGAGTATGTCTGACAGTGCAGCACGTATTTAAAAGTTATAGTTTGGAGTTTACAAACATTGACGTATTAATTACATGGACACACAATCCGACGGAAAAAATGGCACCCTCCCAACTAATGCAAAATCACAAATCGCATTAGTTGGGCGATCAGTCTCGTTTAGACCATGACACGTGACGGGTCTCAAAAATGACTTAATTTTCAGTGAAAAATTGCAGAAATAACAGCTATAAAATAAAGAAAAAGGTCGGAATATTCTTTTTTACGCAGATTCTATTGATTAATTAACGAATCCTATGTAAAATCATAGCATATTTTAGATTAGAAATATAACTTTGTCCCTACCGTCCCTACAAAATGCACCTCATCACAGAACAAAAATCTAAGGAGTCGCTATAGTTATATATTTTATTAATTAATAAAGGAGTGCAATAAATAATTATCCTATTTTTTTATTAAAATTCCCACGCGATCTAAAACAACGTGAAAAATTGAGGTCACGTTTAGTAAGAGACAGACGTCAAGAATAATTTCAGCTAAATAATTCGTCTCTTGTGTGTTCGTTCGGCATAATCATATACATATTTTTTTTATGTTTAATAAAAATAAGCGTAAAAGTCTTTCACTCAACACAGCTTTATTATCTCAATAAAAACGTAAAAAAATGTCAATATATACAAAATAAGCGTAAAATGGTTATGTAGTGTTTGTGGTAGTAGGTATCTATACATAAATAGATATACACTGTCTCAGGCGCACGTCACATAGGATGCTGCGTTTAGTTACACGCGAGTTTAAAGCGAGAGTGGACGCATGACATTGCTATGTGTGCGGCGGCGAGTGAGCCAGTGTTATGAACATATGCCTTTTACAGTCAGATCCTACAGGTTACATTAATAAATTAATAAAAAAATTGCTCTGTTGTCATTGTTTTATTTTGTCTCAGTGTCTAGACACTGTCAGTTTAAACCTTTGAACGCCAAGAACACCTAAAGACAATGTGTGCTGCCGTGCATACTACGCCACCGACTTTCACGCCACGCCATCAAACTTTAAAGGGTTGAAAATGTTGATATTTTGCACTTGCCTTACTCTCATTTCACATACTAGAACAAGATGAGTTGAGAAATCATGTCATTATTACTGATCCCTTCTATGCAGTGTTGGGACCCTTTTATGCAGTTGTTAAATAAAAACTTAATTTGTTATTAACAATTTACGAGATTATTTAGTTCAAACAACAGATATATTTTAATACCTAAATAAAGTAATAATGAAAATATTTTTAGTATGTAAAACAATGAAAATCTGCTCCATTCGTGCCATGTTCCAAGTTTGACAAGAGACATGAGTCAGAATACGCTAAAAAAGTTAATTTACAGGAAAAATATTTGTGGTAATAAGTACGTAAGCCAATTTGACACTTAAATGTTTGAGTAAAGAGTTATTTTGTACCAAGTAATTATGTTGGTGTAAATTATAAATAAGCGTTATTGGCATCTACTTGAACATGACAGCAGTGCCACTTTCTTCGACAACTTTGTTCGGGTCTGTGGCTCTATTATAAATAATACCTCAATGTTTACAAACGACTTGTTTTTGAAATTTGACACTAAGCGTGTTTTCCAATACTTCGAAGAAACTGGCATTTAGTTTTAGACTGTGGTTACGGGCAAGGGTGCTCAACTGAAGAACTAATAACGTTGACCAAGGTTTTTTGTTAGTGTGAGTCTGGGACTATATAGAGCTTGGTCTATATGTATGAAACCATAAACACGAAGTAGAAAAATGACGAAGTTTAAAAGACATATGATTTTAATTGTATAAATAAGTAATTATTGATTTTACTTGCCTTTTATAATTATTTATTTATTTTATTTTTCATATCAAAATGTTGAATAAAGTGTGATAAGTACTTAAGATTTTTTTTCCTCTATGGCTGTCACTTCTAGCTGCGTAATCTATGCTAGATATTTAAACATCAACGGAAATGTCAACGCAACCTGTCAGAGTACTCTCTTGTAAAAATCTTGAATTATACGTTGATACTACTGTTACGGTAAAATCCAAAATTTTCGAAAATGTCTGTTGATAAATACCGCAAGTGCTCTAAATATGGAATTACTCCACATATGGACAACCGAAAAGTATTTCATCGGTTTCCCAAACCGGGCAAAACCAACATCTTAAGGTAAGATACCATTCATGTATGTACTTATTTTTCATAATGACATAATTCTAAATTAATATTATAAGATAAGATCGTGCCCTCAGAATAAATATACAGCATTAATCTTATTAATACTCATAATATTGAGAAAAAAATACTGCTTACACACGCAAAAAATGTTAGGAACGGAATGTTTCGTGTGGTGTTCGTCCTCAGGGTTCCTTCCTGGCATTTTTTACGTGCGTTTAAGCAGCTTTGCTCAATTTTACGCAATTATTGATGTTATGTGTCGTTCCAAAAGTATTTTACGGAATTTTTGTTTTAGGTTTAAACCATATATACTGTTGGCCAGAACAGAAATCCTGGTCAATAGTCTCTTATGAAGTTGCATTCCAGTCACAAAGTTTTGTGCTGGAGACACTTCGGGGACTCCTGTTTTGTTGACTCCGCTAAAAGTTACTCCGCTAGAAGTTGCACCATGCATTCTATTCCGGGAAAGAGGGAATATGTCATCAAATTGATGAAGGGAGATGAAAAGTCACGCTGATGAAATTGAAAAGGTAACCATCGCATTCTTTTCAGACATTAAATTATTTTGTCTGTAGAGAGCTCACTGTATACCTATTAATGATTGTCCTATTCTACTTTAATATTATACATGAGAAAGTGTGTGGCAATTTTTGGATGTTTGTTATTGTTAGACGATTTTTATGACAGAACTCATCCCTTTGGGGAAATGGAGGGGTTAAATTTGAATTTACTGTGTCAGCGCGGTCACTTCTCTTGGTTGAAGTATTATTATATTTTCTAATTGACTATTTGCTATTAAATTTTATTAGGTATTTAATTAGTCCCTTATGGCGACTAACGAGTATGACGCGAACATATTTATGAGTAAAAGCAAATTATATATTATTTGAACAAAAACATACTTACATATTTACGATATGAAATTGTATTTCTGATATCAGCTGAACGAGTTACTGAAAAACCCAAATCACGATATGTATGCTTATAAAATATTTAAAAAGTTCCCTCGAGATCTTCTTAATGTCAGGATTGGATGCTCACATGCTGGCAATCGGCACAATTAAACAAACAAACCCAATCGGTCCATTCATTTCCAAACAAAACCAAAACACATCTTCAACTAGAACTAAGAACTTCCTGCATTTCGTAGCGATTAAACATTATAAAATTGTTTAAATTATAGAGTATCGACAATCTGGATGACGCCCATGAAACGACACAAGTGCTACCACCAGAGCAAGTTCCATCGTCTTCTAAGCATCAGGTGAGCATTTATACTCGTTATTTATATAAATGGACATTATTAAGAACAATCATTTACCGAACAGACATCCTCCTCAATTTGTTATCGATTAAAAATGCATTTTTTTTCCTAATTACAGAGTATAGGGTAACTGGTTGACGCCATGGACACTTCACAGGCGCCACGGCCACGACTGGAGCAAGTTCCATCGACTTCTGAGCATCAGGTTAGATAATTAAATTAAGTCTATAATTTTTCAAGCTTTTATTTAACTTGCATTGTATGTATGTATGTATGTAAGTATGTTTGTTCGGGTGGAATCTTGCAACTCTATTTTGAAGCAGATATCGTCAACCGATTGAGCTGAAATTTTGCATACTTACTTAACTTTGATGACAATACGATAATATGATACCATGGGGCTGATTTGATGATGGAGCCGGAAGGTGGCCATAGGAACTCAATAATAGAAAAAGCAATCCTACCGAGTTTGGGCTCTTTAGAATCATCTAAGTGAGCATTTGATGGATATCCAAGATAGATGAGAAAAGTACAGTCGGCTATAAAAGCTTGTCACTAAAATGAAATTTTTGATAGAAACTTATTACATTACTGTATGTATCTATCGATCTCTAAATTTTGCTTAGTTGTCTATGATCCAAGAAATGTGATCATTGATCATACATGCTCGATAATTTATATTACTTCGTTTTTAAAGTTTTTTAGCCATAGTCCTTTTTCTGCCTTGTATGGGCATTGTACGGTAACCTAACCGCAGGTTCGAATCCTGTCCGAACCATGAAATTTTTCAATTTTCGCTTCATTTGTAAACATTTAGTTTACGTTAGCAGACGTTACTGCTTTAATTAAAATAAGTGTTCGGAGAGCATCTAAGATACAAGTGAATACATGACTGTATCCATACTAATATTGTAAATGCGAAAGTGTGTCTGTCTGTCTGTCTGTCCGTCTGTCTGTCTGTCTGCCTGTCTGTCTGTCTGTCTGTCTGTCTGTCTGTCTGTTACCTCTTCACGCTTAAACCGCTGAACCGATTTAGATGAAATTTGGTATATAGATAGTTTCAGTCCCGGGGAAGGAAATAGGATACTTTTCATCCCGTATAAATGTAGTGTTCCCGTGGGATGAGCGGGTAACACCGCGGGGCACAGCTAGTATTATATAACTTAACTACCATACGAGTAAATACAATGATACATATATTTATATACTATACGACGTATATCCATATTAATACTCGTATTATAAATGCGAAAGTGTGTCTGTATGTCTGTTACCTCTTCACGCTTAAACTGCTGAACCGACTTAGATGAAATTTGGTATGGAGATAGTTTGAGACCCGGGAAAGGACATAGGATACTTTTCATCCCGAATAAATTTAGTGTTCCCGGGGCTGAGCGGGTAACACCGCGGGGCACAGCTAGTTATATATAATATTCATATAATAATAAATACGATGAAATGTCTACTGCATTTATTGAATTTTATTTTATAATGTGTTTTAAATTACATTACAGATGAACTTCCATCCGAAGCCCATGCTACGTCTAACCATGCTCAATAAATTTGATGCGTTATTTGACTCCCTAAATGCTGACAGCCCAGACCTGCGTGGAGGAAAGAAGTACTCCACTTACATGTCGCAGCCCACATTTAGATTTATTTAAGCGAATGAAAGAGTTTGTTCGGGGACTTAAATTTAAAGGAATACGGTCACCTCCGCCATCACCAGCAGGTTGGATACGCACAATGAATGCGGTAGAGAGACTGTGGAATAATGTAAACGCAATGGGCGTTAGCAGCATTTCTATAATATCAAACATTGATCATATAAAAAAACTGTTTTTACATAGTGGTCAAGCGATATATTGCCCTTAAGAATAGAGAATTTGCTGGAGAATATCGCGAAAAATCATTGCAGAAGAAAATGACTATTAAAAAAAAATATTAGGTGTTGTTTATGTGTGTCAAAACCAGTATTTGTAATAGGATAATATAATAATTATAATTGTTATAATTATTTGTGCAACAAGAGAGCAAATTTGTTTTTTGTTGCGGGTGCTGGTTTTGAGTCCTTAGTAAGAATCCTTAGTGTAACCATGTGTAACGACTAACGAGGGACTCAACAGCACAAGATGCAAAAAACTTTGCTCTCGTGTAGCACACACAACCTCATCGCCTCAACAGCGAGAACAAATTCGTTTTTTTTGGACTTGTACTTTCAACCATTAAAGTGTAGGTATGATTATAGTCTTTGTTGCTGATTTCAATGATATTATAAATAAAAAAATAGATAAATGCTAATAAAAAGGAATACCAATATAATATAATTGAAATTATACATTCCAACACTGCCGTACCAGTCTCTCACAACCACCACGGTTGTCATTAGGAATTAGATCAAAATAATAATAATTTTGGCCGGGTGTATTGGAACGTGTTCTTATTCGAGATTGGATTCGAAACATGAATATCGAATTGATTTATGTTTTTATCACTCTCTTTTATATATAAAAATGAGTGCTGTGAAGTTAGAATGATTAGAATTTTATAATTAACCTAAGGCTGAGAAAAGACAATTCGTGGCCAAATATTGAAAAAGAAAAGTTACTTTATGCTCTCGCTCGACACAAAATCGCATTTCGTTTACTGTTATCTCGGAGCAAAATCATAATGTTTGCTGATGTGCTGGTAAATTTATTTTAACTCGTGATAAAATTTTCGGAAACGAGGAATAATTATTAGAGATTTCTCACGAAACGTTTAATGAAATTATTGGGACAATATACAGGTATATTGTCCCAATAATTTCATTAAAGGGAGAGGGTCGATTGCAAAAAAAAAATGTACATAGTTAAGGGCTTTAATCAAAATAAAACTTAATTGATTCCTTTATGTGACGAAAGTTACCCATACATTTTCTATGACTAACTTTCGTCACACAAAGGAAGCGACCGTGATTTTTTGTTAACTTAGTTTTTAACTATGTACAATTTTTTGCAATCGACCCGTAAATAGATTCATCATCAAATGTAGAAGTGCACAATATCCTAAAAAGCGTTAGATACTCAGCAAATAATGTTACATGGAAGGGATCGCTAGTCGATAATACCGCCTGTTGTTTACCTCTGTAGGGCTAGCATATCTTGCTGCGACTTCGCTTGTCGATCTCGCACGGTATCGAAAGGAAAATTACAGATAGTATTTGTCGCGCGACAAAAGAGTCGCGTGTCCAAGTTATGCTGGACGTTTTGCTTGTTATTTTATTGTTTCTCATGATGTATATTATTTTATTCTGTATTCAAGGTGTGCAATCGGAATTTATAATCTGCAATACCTCATATTATTCTTCTTTCTTTGAGTAAAGAATGTAGATTTCATCTTGATTTAGTTTTATTTCACATACAAATGAATGATTACAATTAACGTTAATTCCAGAGTTGTGAGGGAAACCTGCAGTTCCAAATACTTAACTTACTGATGTTAAGTATGACATTATTATTATTAACAATGGTTTCTTGACATATCAGTTAAGTATTTGGACAAATAAGGCGTTACTTTGCGTAAATCCATATTAATTAAAACAATAATATTGCTTTGCTAATCCGCGATATAATAACATGTACATGTCGATTAGTGCCAACTTACTTGTTTGCGTATTTTTTCATGCAATCATGCATTTAATGGTCCCACCATTATGCATTAAAATACACAAATAAGTATATAAAGGTAAGCACGAATTGACTGGCACGTTATTATATCGCGGATTAACAAAGCAATATTATTGTTTTGATTATTCAAGTTTCCCGCGTATATTGAACTGTCACTTTCTGACTGATGACACCTATTTCCGGTTCCGGTTTTGAGTTTTTACTGGGCTGACGTTGAGGCGCTGTAGGACTCATATACGTGTACGGGTGTGCGTGTGTGAGTATGTCGCATTTGCTTGTATGGCAGTTAGCGTTCTTCTCCTTGTGAGTATTATATTCCTTGGTTACGGGTTATAGACAGTTAAGCAGCTTCATAGCAGCTTGTTTAGTTCTACGTTTTATACAAAAGTTTTGAATTATATGTAACTAGTTTATTAAGGAAAATGTGTTAATAAATTAGCTGAAGTAAGTGTACAAGTAGCAATGGAGAAAATAAACTGCACTTTGCTAGTCATATCCCTGTGCGCTTTGTTATGGGGTGTGGCCGGCCAATACGAGTGGCAATTGAGAGATGCTTTCGATGAAATTCGAGGCAGAATGGACAGAGTATCCGCTGATACTTGCTACATTACACATCTGGACGATTTGTTCCTTCCTCCAGACTCTGTTTCGCATCATCCCGATGTTAAAGAGATAAACATCAACCCTGTATTTCCTAACCGAACTGCGATGCTTCATTTGCACAACATGGCAATGAATCGAGCGTTTTTTTGGAGCTATATCCTTCAGTCTAGATTCATTCGGCCGGCTATCAATGATACCTACGATCCCGGCATGATGTATTACTTTCTCTCATCAGTGGCTGATGTTTCCGCTAACCCATACATAAACGCGAGTTCTATTTACTTTTCACCGAATATGTCCTACACGTCTTCATACAGAGGGTTCTTCAACAAAACTATGGCCAGATTCGCTCCTAGAGCATACAGAGCTGATGATTTCAATGATCCTGTACATCTACAGAAGATTTCCACTTTGAATACGTTTATTGCGGAAGATTTGGGTGCATTTGACCCAGAGAGCTTGTCCAAGGACTATACATCTGACTTTTATCGTACAAATGAATGGTATAGCAAGTGGCTACCTGACAGGGTTGGGGACCGCCATGACACAAAGACAACCTATCAGGTTGAGATAAGATACGCTAATAATACCAATGAAACCTTTACTTTCCACGGACCACCAGGAAATGATGAGGTTAGTATTGGGTTTTTTTTGTTTTTCATAATAATGTAACATTTCTGACAGTTGCTGTATGCCTATTGATCTATAAGATTTCCTAAATCAGTCACTTTTATTTCTTAATTGTTTGTGGGGACCATCTGTAAATAAATTACCCTTCTCTGGTAGATGCAAGTGATGTATTACCCCCAAATTTGAAATCCCTCATGGACAATATTGTAACTCCTGTACTGTAGTGGTTGGGAAATAGTCCCAGATAGAAGGAGATCCCATAATATGGATGTATTAGTGGAATTTGAATTATTGAAATAAATCCTATTTGAACTTGACTAACAAGAATCTAATTACATGCTGTTATTATATTATACCTACACATCTGTTGCGGTAATACCAGCACCTTTAACCTATAAACTGCTCAAAATTGATAACAATTACACACCTAACAAAATGAGATCATTTATTTGCATAAACATGAGTATAAATAATATTACAAGGATGTTATAGTCAATAAATAATGTCTGTCATGTTTTACCTTTCGGTTTACAAATTGTTATTTACATTATAATACTCCCATGTCTTTGATTAAAATACAGACGAAAAAAATAATACAGCACACTTGCCAAGCTTCAGGACGCAGTTGTATGTTAGAGTGAGCCCGATGTAATTCCGTCTAACTGTCACAAATAACTGCATCCTGTAGGCATGCTTTTTTCTCTTATCTCTCTTTAATTTGAATTGACAAGCAATTCATTTTTGTGCTAGAAAATATGTCAGCAATAAATATTTGATTTGTAAATCTTATTAACTAAGCTTTGATTATGAACCAGGTTCCAGGCCCTGTGAACTGGACGCGTCCTTACTTCGACTGTGGCAGACTGAACAAGTGGCTAGTAGCAGCTGTGTCACCAGTAGCAGATATCTTCCCTCGACACACACAGTTCAGACACATTGAATATCCCAAGTAAGTGGACAGTAACAATTTTTGTAACTGTAAGTATCAGAGGCGTGGTGTCCATAGCATCCCACTAGCTTGACTCTTTTAAAAGATGTTTCCTGTTGTTGTGTCCTGGCTTGCTCAGATTTTTTTTCATTCCACGCCAGAAATAAGTACCAATAAAAAGTCTCGCAAACTTTACAATCCGTCTAACTCTGCTTGCATGTCTTGAAATGTATATAATATATAAATATTTAACTAACATTTTTGTTTCTTATTGCACAGATATACAGCGGCTGTGGTGATGGAAATGGATTTCGACAGGATAGACATAAATCAATGTCCCGAGAGTCAGGGTAATGACAAACCAAATAGATTTAAAGCAACAGCAAGATGTAAAAATGAAACTACAGAGGTAACTTCTTACATATTTATATGACTGAACGAGCGACGTCTCTGCTTCAGTTTGGCCAAAATTTATTTTGTACAGTCAGCAGCAAAAGTAGCTAGGCATAATAACATGCTCACAATGATCTGTACAAAACTTTTCCTCTATGTAGGTAATAGAGTCCATGTGCATGTCTTTTTGAGCACCTGGCGTGTGCAGCAACTTCTTTATGTCAAAAAGTCGACAATTTCTGAAACGATTCTTGTGAAATTAAATAATTATATAGAATTCCTTTGTCGAGTCCGTTTTTTCAAAATGGCGGTGATTTGGAAATCGTAAAAAAGTCATATTCCAGCCATTTCGAAATATGATCGCGAGTCAGCTCACAGAACTCACAGAGCCACTAGTATTACAAAAGCTGAAACCATTTTGATAAATTTCGAAAAACTGACTCGACAAAGAATTCTATATAATCATTGAATTTCACGAGAATCGGTTGAAAAATTGTCGACAAACGGACATACAGTCAGCAGCAGAAGTTGCTACGTACGCCAAACATACAAATAATTTTTGGCCAAGCTGAACCGAAGACCCATCGCTCGCTCAATCAATAACTTTAGAGATCAATCATCAATTTAAGTTCTCAATCGAATAGGAAAACCTTGCGATATCTAGGCATCGGATAATCGGATGCTATTATACCTAAACTTTGGCGGCGGCTTTGTTGTTCAGTTGTAGGTATAGGCGGCCTTGTTTGAGGTATGAGTGAGATAGCAATAGGACTTTGTCAAATTTAGGTAAATATTCAACTGAATTTGCGATCCCTAGATATCAGCTATAATATTACCTACATGAAAAGAAAAGTTGCTCAGAGACATCTTAATTCTGACAAGATTATTAGAATTCTGAAATGTCGTCCTGGTGATGTGACTATCGCCCAGTGCCGTGTTTACCCCATCCATAAGGCCAGTCTAGGGGCCCCAGTATCAGAACCAGGACTTGCACCATAATAGTGTTCTCCTTATTATCACTTAAAATACCATTTAATTTGCTGAAAACCGTTTCGAGATAGGGGCCCCAAATGCCAAGTACCTAAGAGCCCTGGCCCTCTATCAGTGCCTGCTAGCGCCATTTAGATATTGTACAATTTACGTTGGCAGTCGGTTAGTTGTTGACGGTAGTTGTTTACGGTAGTTAGTTGGTAGGTACACGTGTGCTGTTACTTTATGAATTTGGTTATTTTTGTAGTGCGAGCCTCTTCATGGTTGGGGCTTCCGCCGCGGCGGCTACCAGTGCCGCTGCAAACCCGGCTCCCGTCTGCCCAGCATCGTGCGTCGCCCCTACCTCGGGGAAATCGTCGAGCGAGCAACTTCTGACCAATACTTCAACAACTTCGACTGCCTGCCCATAGGATGTGAGTACAATATTGATATAATAATTATATCGACGTTTACGTCATACGTTATCAACATGTTACCACCCCTACGGTAACTGACGTGTGTTGCCTGACTCGCCAATTGGTTTTGCGGATAGTATAGGATTGAGATTTAGGGCCTTATCGCACTTGCGAGTTGCGAGTCTATACAAATAGCAGTCGCGGCGAACTCGCTGCGTGATCGCCTTCATACAAAATTCGCTCGCAAATCGCAAGTGTGATAAGGCCCTTATTGTAAACATCTGAATAACTTAATATAACCTCCGTTTGAGGTCAGTCGCTTCATCCAATTGATTATAAATAAATAAATATAGGAATCCAGCAAATCCATTGTTGCATTGCTGTTTCGCGACTAAAATATGCAGCTACTCAGGATGCCTGTACTAAAACCATGACCTTCCACTATTTCCACTAAGAAGAAATATTAAAGCACCTGTGTATCAGCATCACTGCTGTCGAATACGTGAACCATTTCACATGCGGATTCTTTTATTGTATAGCTAGTGTAGCACTGGTTCTCAATCTCAACTATGCTTGAAGATTTCTTATATAACAGAAGTGGCAAACAAGCGTACGTCCCGCTGGATTGTAAGCGGTTACCGTAGCCTATAGACGCTTGTAACTCCAGACGATTCACACGCGTGTTGCCGACTGTTTAAAAATCTGTACACTCCTTGAAGAACTCTATACTGTAGTCCCGTCCCCCTGGGAAAACCTCTGATAGATATTTTTTTTTTATATTTGTCTTTCTGCAATCAGCCATACAGGCCATAATCAGAACTGTGGATGTGTAATGAGTACATGATAGATAAGTGAAATTTGTTAAACGTGTGTGTGTTGTGGACAGGGATACAACGTCTGCCGGTGAAATGGGAGCGTTCTCTGCCGTTCCTGCGCGCGATGTACCTGGACAAGTATTATGAATACGTGAATGCCAGCGAGGGTCCCGCGGCGCTGCACACGGAGCGCCCCAATGTCTACGAGGTCCTCAACTTCATTCGCGGCGTGCAGCCCAACAACTGTTCATTGTAAGTAACATTGGCGTATCTAAGATTATTTTTCAGGCGGGGCCTGGGTGGGGCCTGGCCATGGTCTATGAGATGAAGTCCTGAATTTCTATGGGTTACCCAAAATCCTGGGGTGGGCACTAGACCATATTGGGGTGGGCACAGCCCACCCGGCCACCCCCCTAAATACTCCAATGGTAAGTAACATTCTGTACACCGCTAAACTCAAATTTGGATGATGGCGCTCGAGCGTCTCATAAGGTGAGAGTCAGAATGGCGGGTGTACCATCACGGATTTGTAAAACAATTATACCAAAAAAATGTACTCAAAATGTACTATTTTGTACCAACTTTAAAAAAAATTGTACCTCTCCGTACAAAAAGTTATTACAATGTTTAGGTACACCCGCCATTCTGACTGTCAGGATGGCGGGTGTATCGCAGTTTACCATGAAGCCCTTGTTTATTGAGAAATGTTATTACTCTAAAAAAATGTACCAAAATTGTACTCTAACATACAGTTAAAATATTAGAAATCGGATGTGTAACTTGCGAGTTATACACAAATTAAATTTTGTTCGTAGTAAGTGAAGGGCCAAGGGGAAGAACTGGGTAAGTCACATTTAGCAAAATTTTACAGTACTGAAGATTGATGTTGGCTAATCCTTTGATGGCTGTATGGCTTCAGTAATACCGGCCAAGTGCGAGTCTGTGGCTTCAGTAATACCGGCCAAGTGCGAGTCTGACTCGCGAACCGAGGGTTCCGTACAAACACTTATCTTAACTGGCCGGTTAAGTTTGCGCCGGATACAAATGAGGTGCAAAGTTAAGGCAACTGAGTTCTCCAAATATGATTTTCGAAAAGGATAATATTTTTTATGATTTACCTACAAATGAATAGTTTTCTGAGCTTTCCCTATACTTGTAGTATAAGCACTATAACTTGTAAATTTCAGTTCTAGATCAACGAAAAATACCCTATAAATTTTGAATAGGTAGGTACCTTGAGAGTATGTCGAAATAAACGGTTATGCCAGGACAGGAAGTACCAAGCACCAGTCTATATCCACTAAGTATGGCAATATAACGAATTATAATGGCATATTTTTTGAAGCCCAGCAACAGAAGACGACGGACGTCGGCTGCGAAGTGCGGACCGACTCCTTTACTGTAGTACCATTGGACAGTAGCATCAATTGAACTACTGACACACTTGTATATTGCTAGTTCCATCGATGGATCTAGACACACATGTTGGTTTGAGTAACCCCTTTATTACTGTAGTGCCATTGGATAGTACCATCAATGGAACTAAATAGTAAGACATTTGTATATTGCTACTTTAATTACTAGACATGTTGGTTTTAGTAACATTGACCGATATTACTACGTCATGCTCCCTGGAAACCCCACTGTCTGTTTTGTGATTTATTACTGATGTACACAATATGTACTGAATTAGTACAGACTTAAAAAAAAATGTACCTCTATAGATCGAGAGTACAATAAACTGAATTCGGAGTTGCTGTAGAGCATCTCCCCAGCAACCCCAAAATTTTATTGAAAAGAAATCACGTAAATACCGACTTTTTCTAGGTCCAAAAAAATTGTACTATAGTTTTTACCGTTGAATGAGTTAGCTATGGCTACTTAAATTACTTAATTGTGACCAGGATGCGAGTGCCTCCAGGCGATAATATTTATATTGTTTCTTCCTTCCGTGCTATTTCTTATTTCTAGCTAGGAGTTCAAGTGATTGTTAACATTACTTCTGCCCTGCCACCTAACACCCCTACAAGGTAATTTAACTAGTGTAAAACCGTAGTACAATTTTTTTGGGCCTCTTATTTCCATAGACAGTCCGTATTTACGTGCATTTTACAATTTTAGGGTTGGTCTGCAGCAACTCCGAATTTTGTTTATTGTACTCTCGATCTAATGAGGTACATTTTTTTTTAAGTATATACTAATTCAGTAAATATAGTGTACATCAGTAATAAATCACAAAACAGACAGTGGGGTTTCCAGGGAGCATGACGTAGTAATATCGGTCAATGTTACTAAAACCAACATGTCTAGTAATTAAAGTAGCAATATACAAATGTCTTACTAGTTCCATTGATGGTACTATCCAATGGCACTACAGTAATAAAGGGGTTACTCAAACCAACATGTGTCTCTAGATCCATCGATGGAACTAGCAATATACAAGTGTGTCAGTAGTTCAATTGATGCTACTGTCCAATGGTACTACAGTAAAGGAGTCGGTCCGCACTTCGCAGCCGACGTCCGTCGTCTTCTGTTGCTGGGCTTCAAAAAATATGCCATTATAATTCGTTATATTGCCATACTTAGTGGATATAGACTGGTGCTTGGTACTTCCTGTCCTGGCATAACCGTTTATTTCGACACACTCTCAAGGTACCTACCTATTCAAAATTTATAGGGTATTTTTCGTTGATCTAGAACTGAAATTTACAAGTTATAGTGCTTATACTACAAGTATAGGGAAAGCTCAGAAAACTATTCATTTGTAGGTAAATCATAAAAAATATTATCCTTTTCGAAAATCATATTTGGAGAACTCAGTTGCCTTAACTTTGCACCTCATTTGTATCCGGCGCAAACTTAACCGGCCAGTTAAGATAAGTGTTTGTACGGAACCCTCGGTTCGCGAGTCAGACTCGCACTTGGCCGGTATTACTGAAGCCACAGACTCGCACTTGGCCGGTATTACTGAAGCCATACAGCCATCAAAGGATTAGCCAACATCAATCTTCAGTACTGTAAAATTTTGCTAAATGTGACTTACCCAGTTCTTCCCCTTGGCCCTTCACTTACTACGAACAAAATTTAATTTGTGTATAACTCGCAAGTTACACATCCGATTTCTAATATTTTAACTGTATGTTAGAGTACAATTTTGGTACATTTTTTTAGAGTAATAACATTTCTCAATAAACAAGGGCTTCATGGTAAACTGCGATACACCCGCCATCCTGACAGTCAGAATGGCGGGTGTACCTAAACATTGTAATAACTTTTTGTACGGAGAGGTACAATTTTTTTTAAAGTTGGTACAAAATAGTACATTTTGAGTACATTTTTTTGGTATAATTGTTTTACAAATCCGTGATGGTACACCCGCCATTCTGACTCTCACCTCATAAGCCATTGGACAAAACATATCAGTCTGTTTTAACTATCAGTAAACATTTGTGTAGTACTTAGTCGCTAGCCGATTATATAGTTATTTGTCGTCATTTTGACTGTTCCTAGGCACGACGTTGTAAAAAGATATTTTGCTCAAGCAGTACTCACACTCACGTTACAAAAAACCTGAGTCGCTGTTAACCGCTTATTCATAAAAACAGAATTACAATGTTATGGTATTGACTAACAACTGACTCACGGCGTGTTCAGTGGAAGTCATTCTTTAAGTGCCAGCAGGTGTAGCTCAGATTATTTCTTACAGATACAACCCCTCTGACCTCGTCCTGAACGGCGACATCGCCTTCGGTGCCGAGGACCAGTTCGCCAACCAGGCCAAGATGGCGGTGCGCATGGCCAACTTCATCAGCGCCTTCCTGCAGATCTCCGACCCGCAGGAAGTGTTCTCTGGCACCAGGCTCGCGGACAAACCTCTCACTGAGGACCAGATGATTGGAGAGACTCTGGCCCTCATTCTTGGGGATTCGAAAATTTGGTCTGCTGGTAAGTTTCAGCTCTACTCGTATTTTATTCGATAAATCTCTGCTACCAAACTCGCGGACAATGAGTTATTCATTGAGGACCAGATTGGAGAAATTTTGACCCTCATTCTTGGGCATTCTAAGATTTGTTCTGGTAAGAGCCAACACATTTGCCAGCGGCTTTCATGCAGGTTGCCGATCTACTGCAGGTGTTGGCTGATACCGGGGTAGTGGTGAAACCTCTCACTGAAAACCAGATAATTGAAGAGACTAAAATTTGGTCTGCTGGTAAGTTTTGTCAAAATCGTCTATGTTTTGTAAGGACCGATAACACTTTTTAATTATGCGATATTAACGACTGTACAAACTAACAGAGCATTATAAGGTTGTGCCTTTCTATTGTAGTTTATTAATGGAAACCGATTCAATCAATTTCTGATATTCTAAATAAACTTTCAAAATCGTTTTTTTGTGTATTCATTCCTTCAACGTAGGAGTTCCGGAAAATGCATTTGATCCAACCATCTGTTACTAAAAAAAAAAATAAGTAAGGAAATTTGGGGGTTAGAGTATCATTACATTAATGAATTGATCAGTTCAAATCAAATCCAGCCCACAGTTAGGGTGGCGAAATGTTTAATGCGCTGGATCGGCAATCCAGAGGTACCGGGTTCGATACCCGGTCTCTTCCACAAGGTAACTCATTTAAATTTTCTTCAAGCTTTGATCAATAGTTCAAATCCAGCCATTAGAATTACATAGTAGTCATTTACAAATTTCAGGTATATTCTGGGACAGAAATAAGTTCACCAACCGTACGTTCTTCGCGCCATTTGCCTACAAGACTGAGCTGAACACCAGGAAGTACAAGCTCGAAGATCTTGCTAGATTGAACACCACTGGTAAGTCCTTGCTTTTTACATTAAAACTTTACTACAGGTCCCTCCCAAGGTATTGAAGGTATAGCCATCAATATTGGAAATTGCATTTTGCAAGATTTTCTGCATATTCTTTTGAACATATCGACGGCTTTCAGTTCTTTTTACTCAGACTTAACCGAATTCAGTGAGTGAGAGTCAGATATAGATTCTAATAAAATATATTTTTTTGACAATGCGGTAGGAAGGAGGCTGCTGCCTATTGAGCCGACGGTCCTGGGTTCGATTCCCGGCAAGGGCAAATATTAGTGTGATGAACTCGAATATTAATTAGTATCTATTCGTATTAGTAGTATTCTATTAGACCGGGAGATAGTGACACAATTTACTTAATCATTTGTAAAAGTATGGCATGGTGATTTTCGTAAATGGCTACACGACGATAATTAACTGTGCAAAAATTAGTCTGGTACAAATGGTTGAATTTTTTTATTTTTAATTAACGCATTCGCGTCGGTATGGCGGGCTGTAAGTCACACCGGAGAAGTATGGCATGACACTACCGCCTACATGTTTTTTATGGGCTATCGGAAAATATTAAATTTTTTGTGGTACAAATCGTTTGACACTCGTAATTTATCCGACGAGTTCGACTAACGCCCACGCGATTAGGCCGCCGGTACCAGGGCTATGACCATCATTTTTCTTTTTGTCATTGCGTACTAAGACCCCTGAAGAACCGCCATACTGTTACAAATGACCAAGTAAATTGTGTCACTATCTCCCGGTCTATATGTATGTATATCGTCGTCTAGTGCCTATAACGCAAGCCTACTAGAGCTGACTGAAGGACCAGATTGATTAAGATCGAGATAAATTAATTTTTGTGTGATATTTAGTTATTTATATTTGAGTGCAGTATTAACATGTTATCTTCCCGAAAATTCCAGAGGAACTCTACACAAACAAACCGTGGTTCCAATTCCTCAAGCAACGCTGGTCGACCAACTTCGACAATTTAGAGAAATTCTACCTAAAGATGAAGATTCGTGATGGCGAATTCGGAAAGTACTTGAAGCGGTACGAGAGATACCCTACGTACTACATGGCGGCAAATCTGAATCATGGTCACTGGACAACGCCTTATTTTGATTGCAAAGGACACCTGAAGCAATGGGTGACTACCTACGCGGCTCCGTTCTTTGGGTGGGACAGCGTTAAAGTGAAGTTGGAGTTCAAGTGAGTAATGTTTAGTTGATGAAAAATTAACCTTGTCCTATTTAATAAGTCTAGTTTTCAAGGCGCAATTTGACCCTTTTTTGAACCAAAACTGCCATATGTTATTGCGCAAGCTCAATTGATATCTGACAATGGTTAGATATAACGGCTACTGTACTCGACGAATCGGCATCAATACGGTTCAGACCATATTTCTTGCAAACCTCACGTATGTAGCATAAACCTGAAAATCTCAGCCTATAAGCGCGACTAAAAGCTGCCTTTTACAGAATCAAGTACCATAGAGATCACCATTATGGCGACGCGGTTGGCGCAGTGGTAAAGCAGCTGCCTACTGAGCGGCGGTCCTGGGTTTGAATCCCGGCAAGGGCAAATATTTGAGTGATGAACTCGAATATTTGAGCCTGGGTCATGGATGTTCTTTGTATTTAAGAATGTATTTATCTATATACGTATGTTTATCGTCGTCTAATGTCCATAACGCAAGCCAGAGCTCACTGTGGGGCTAGATCGATGTGTGTGAGGTTGTCCGATATTTATTTATTATTGGGCATTTACACACTTCCACTTGTTTCTATAAACGCATGAGGCTTCAAGTATTCAAATAAATAAAAATAAAAGCAATGAAATTTCCAGGGGTGTAGTAGCAGTGACGATGCAGCTGATGTCATTGGACATCAACCAGTGCCCCGACAAGTACTACGTGCCCAACGCATTCAAAGGAACCGATAAATGCGACCGGTTATCTTCTTATGTAAGTCTCATAATAGCAACTTTTCAAACAATTGGGGGACCGTGTACGTGATAAATCAGAGTTAGATCAATACTTAGCAACCCGCGAGAAGTTGGGTGCATTTTCTTATATTATAAATATTGCGATATATCTTTCAAATTAATTGCTTAGCCCGAAAGTTTGTGAATGTGTTTGTACGTTTGTTACTTTTTCACACTCAAATGGCTGGACCAACTATGATAAAATTCGGTATAGAGGTAGCCGAAGCTGACACCCTGCATTAACACATAGGCTCCTTTTTAGGGTTCCGTAGCCAAATGGCAAAAAACCGGACCCTTATAGATTGTTCATGTCTGTCTGTCTGTCTGTCTGTCTGTCTGTCTGTCTGTCTGTCTGTCTGTCTGTCTGTCTGTCTGTCTGTCTGTCCGTCCGTCTGTCCGTCCTGTGACATAACAGCCATTTTTTTCCGAAACTAAGAGCTATACTGTTGAAACTTGGTATGTAGATGTATTCTGTGAACCGCATTAAGATTTTGATGCAAAAATAAAAAAAAATAATAAATATTGGGGGCTCCCCATACTTAGAACTGAAACTCAAAATTTTTTTTTTCATCAAACAAATACGTGTATCTATGGATAGGTCTTCAAAAATGATATCGAGGTTTCTAAAATATTTTTTTTTCTAAACCGAATAGTTTGCGTGACAGACGCTTCCAAAGTGGAAAAATGTTGGTCCCCCCCCTCTAACTTCTAAAATAAGAAAATGACAAATCTAAAAAAAACATATGATGTACATTACTATAAAAACTACCAACGAAAATTGTTTTGAATGAGATCTAGTAAGTAGTTTTTTTTAATACCTATTAATACCTAACTTTGAAAAAAAAAAATATATATATATATATATGTTTTTTTTTTATCATAATACATTTTATGTACAATACATTTAAAAACAATAGTTTGAAGCTACTATAATAACAATTAAAACAAATTTTAATTGTCATTGTATTGATCGTTAGATTACCTTACATTATTAACCTACACGTAACATATTACCAATGTAAAAAAAAAAAACGGTAGAAAATATATTCACAACTTTTATATTGTGCCTAAACTTGTACTTAAATATCTGCTATAATGCCGCATCCATTCGGTGCCATCAACATACTCCTGGGGCAACTGTTATCTACGGCCGGCCGGTTATTGTACTATTACTTGATTGAGTAAAGTTTGCACCCGGTATGCATGGCTTAGCATGGACACTGGGTGCAAAATTAAGTCAACCGACGATGCAACTTTGTAATACTATGAAGCCAAGCGCAAAACAAAGTAATTTGTATACTCGTTTGACTTAATACTACCCACATTTGTAAATTATTTGTAATTTAATTATCTAAGTTATTGTAAAATAGGTACTGCACGCTAAGTATAGATTGGAAATTTTGTAATGATTCTCATGTAAGCGAATTTTTTGTAATTCTTATGAGAATAAAGATTCTTTAAACCGAACTTTGCACCTAATTTATATGGGGCGCTATACATACCAGGTGCAAACTTAACTTAACCACTTAGGGATGGAAAGTGTTTGTACGGATCCCTCGGTGCGCGAGTCCGACTCGCACTTGGCCGGTTTTTCAATTTTTATCTTATAAACCGCGGGTAACACCGCGGGGCACAGCTAGGACCCGAAGTCGTAGGCATTACAAACAACTGTACGTTTCATATTTTCTAGTGTGTCCCAATCCTGGGTCGTGGCTTCGAAGCCGGCGGCTACAAGTGCGAGTGCCTCCAAGGCTACGAGTACCCGTTCGAGGATGAGATAACATACTACGACGGGCAGATCATGGAAGCAGAGTTCCAGAACATCATCTCGGACAAGCAGACGCGTATCGACATGTTCAAATGCCGGCTCGCGGGCGCCGCGGCCATTCAGAGCAGCCTCGGTATCGTGCTAGGAGTTTTGTACTTAGTATATCAGCTTAGATAAACACATATTAAAATACTTAAACGGGTTTACTCACGTCGTAGAACACCGAACAGTTATCGAACAGTGTTCGATTGGCCGCCGCCGCGACTGATCGTCTCTCCTGATGATGAATCGCGTACCGATTCGAAACATGTCGAGCGTTATTCGACTTCTACGACGTGAGTAAACCCGTTTAAGTATTTTAATATGTCTGAGACAAACGATAGTTTTCTATGTAAATTAGATAAACACACTTGTGATTTCACTTGACAGTGTTACTGGGGCCCAATATTGAACTAGATTTACCTGAAATCTTGAAATGCTTATAAAGCAGTGATTGTACACGCTTATATTTCTCGAATCTCAAATATTTTTAATGTATAATAGTCGCCCTTAGATTGGCGAATTAACTTCTAAATTACACAAATCTGCCCATAACTCTTTAGACTTCACTGTAAAATTATACCTTTGGCTTTTCTGTGTTTACATTTGTGGCTTACGTTAAAACGTGTAATGTTCCAACAGTTAATCTTAATAAACAGACAATGTGTATATTGAAAGCCTAATTCTTGGTAACTCCAGTGACATTTTGAATTTTTGAGTAAGTAACGCCAAAGACTTGGTTGATTCGCTCAGATTGGGTCTTTATTTTTGGGAATTAAATCTCAACCAGAAAGTGCCTTATGCACATTACGTTATTTACGTACTTTGTACTAGTTTGATCGTTTTCAATTTCACCAGTAGATTATATTTATGACAAAATACCTGATACTTTTACTTAATGTGTTTTCTATAAACTTTTTTCTGTAATTTTTTATATTCTAGACTTTTACAATAACTATTTTATGTTGATTCACTTTATTGCTTATGATTTATATTTTTTACATTATCAATTTACCTTCTTATATATTTTCTATGTTATTTAGATATTATTTAATTACTTATTTGTGCCGTCCGTATTAGAGACTGAAGTAGTTGTTGAATCTCATGTAAGTACCTAGTTTAATTGTATTGTATGTATGAATGAAAGTCGAAGTTTAATCGACTTCCAAAGTGAGACAAATATTATTATTCAAATTGGCAAGCAATATTAGAAGAAGGAAAATAAACGTTCTTACCAAGGACATAAAAAATATTATGCACTTATATTTAAAAGTAAACATGTCAATGTAAATGCTAAAAACCATGCGTATAGAATGTAATTAATGTGAAAAGATACAAATACTACATTAGCATATTAACCTTTGAGTTTGTAAGTAGGTAGAGCAACAATCCAAAATATGGATGGGATCCTAACTGATTGATGTCCACACAAATTATTTCAATCACTTGTATTCCAAAATTTGGACTCCTACAGAAAGTCTGAAGCTCTATGTTTATTTTAAAGATGTTAAATGTTCATATCGTTCCGTCTATTCCTTTCGTAAAGGAAAATGTATTATTTGTATGTATTAACGACTTAGTATTTGTTCCAAGATAGGTGCACGGTTTATGTCAATTTTGTCAATTATGATAGTTATTGCAGCTGTGAACTATGCTTTTGATATAAATAAGAACAAGTAGTGGCAAGCTATTCATTTATTATATAACACTATGAACATCGGTTGTTATGTTAAGGTTGCATTAAAAGCATGAATGATTTTGTATGCAAATAGTTTAAAAATAGCAATAATGAATACATAAAACTTATATTACTTAAAGCAGTAGATGTAGTGCAAAATATTGTCGAAAAGTATCAGTGAACACTTTAGCTTTAAGTTGTCTTTATATGCACAGGAAAAAAAACTAAATTAGTAGCTTAAAATATTGTTCCATATATAATATTTTCTTATTCCATCCAGGACTTAAGAAATATTATACATTTCATATCCAATGTTATCTTGAATTGTGTACGAAATATAATTTGGCCTACATAACCTAGGTACTTTTATGTAAGGGTGCTCCTGACTACGAGCATTCACTTGTAATGTAACAAAGAAAACAATAAATGTTCATATCGTTTCTTGTTACATTACAAGCAAATGCTCGCGGACCACCCTAACAATGCTGTAAAGAGTTATGTTTCCAGAGCTCTAGTGCCGTCCATTTTAGAGTGCTTTTACAATTTGGTAATAAATATATTTTTTAATTGAAATGTCGTTTCTATTGTTGTAGGTATATTTCTTCTGGGGGACTGAAAAAAAGTTTATAGTTTCGTTTTAGTTTGTTTCTAATCGAAACGTATTCTCCTTTTGCGAGAGCATTAGACGCGGGGCTAGTCAGTTATCAATCAAGGATGAATGGAGCCAGGTGCTGGCGGGACGAATCGCTCAAAGCACGATAGCCAACAAGACGCTACGCTTGCTCTTCTTTCTACAAATAAGCATATTCGTATTTTTTAGTAATAATAATTTCCAAGAAAACGGTGGATTTCTTCTCTAGTTAACAAAGTTAAGAATTAAAAAAATTCTAGCTAAACTATAGTATGATCAATTGATCATTTTTTATACACACATTTGACGCATCACAGGACCCGTATAACGTAAATCTGCACGACTTATTGAATTTCATAAAAAAAACAAGCAATGTCAAAGTGGTTTTTCTAGTGTATCTATAACCGTTTTTAGGGTTCCGTACCCAAAGGGTAAAAGCGGGACCCTATTACTGAGACTTCGCTGTCCGTCCGTCCGTCTGTCACCAGGCTGTATCTCAAGAATGGTGATAGCTAGACAGTTAAAGTTTTCACAGATGATGTATTTCTGTTGCCGCTATAGCAACAAATACTATTCATGATAAAATAATAATAATTAAGGGGGGCTCCCATACAAAAATAGGGCTTTTTGCATGATATTTCGTGCAACGGGCATTTTCTCATGAACCGTTATAGGTAGACAGTTGAATTTTTCACAGAATGTTTATTTTTGTTACCGCTATAACAACCAAAAATAAAAATAAGTAAAAATTAAAGGATTGAACAAAAAACACGTTCTTTGTATGGGGTCCCATATACAAAGAACGTGTTTTTTGTTCAATATTGGTAAGGAACCCTTCGTGCGCGAGTCCGACGCACTTGGCCGGTTTTATTACTTTCTATTTGACAGAATTGGGTTCATGTTATATTTTTTCTTATCACGGTGTTAAAGTATTTAACGATACTAAATCATACATAAACAGTTACGTACTGCGTGCTTTTTTTAGGGTTCCCTAGTTAACTATAGTTTCGCTATGTCTGTCTGTCTGTCCGTCCGCGGCTTAACTTCGTGATCATTAGAAATATAAAGCTGAAATTTGCTATGAGTATGTGTATGTATCACGCCGACAAAACGGTAAAATAGAAACTAAAAAAAACTTTTTTCGGGTACCTCCCGTACACCTAAAGTGGGGGTGTTTTTTTTTGTTCCAACACTAGTGTGTGGGGTGTCGTTGAATAGGTCGTTTAAAAATAATAGGGGTCTACAAACATTATTTTTCGATAAAGTCAGCAGTTTTGTAAATATTCTCTCCAGAAATCCAAAAAATAGTTTCGCCCCTCTAACTATTCAACCACGTGTCAAAAAATTATGGAAAAATTCATAAAAACGAGGCCTTATAAGCACTTTCAATGAAAACGATATTGAATAAAATCGGTTGAGCCGTTTTTGAGTTATCGCAAAAAATCTTAATCTTCTTTAAATTGACGTAAGTGCCGCGCGGTATCCTTATAGGTACTTCGAACGTTACACATTTTAGTTAAGTGCCATACTGTATTCAAACATTTCGCTCAATTTGGCGCGTATAATCGATAACTTCCAGAAGGTAATAAGTAATTACAGTTAATTTTTTTATAGAGCTTGAAATCTTTCTCGTAATTTAAACCTCGGGCTTGAAACCGCTGTTTTAAGCCCGTCTACGTCTATTGTGAAGGATGGGCAACTACGGGACCCTGCACTAAGCGTGGCCCGACTGCTCTTGGCAGGTTTTTTAAAAGCTGTGTTGTTACCAAATCTTGCGTTTTGATTCATGTGCTATTTCTGTAAAATGGTAGAAATCGATAAATTGATAACCTAAGAAAGAACAATAGAACAAATTACTATTTTAGATAGAACGCTCCAGTGAGTCCGAAGGCTCGTAACTCAAAAAATATTGGTTTACACAAAATAAACAAAAATATCGATTCGATCGACCATTCATTATCGTTAGATTTGGCAAACAATATGTCTTTGCTACATCACTATTCAATAAATTAAAGCCATATGTAGAATCCAGCCTGGGAGAGTATCAGTGTGGGTTTCGTCCAAACAGGTCCACAATAGACCAAATCTTCTCGCATAGGCAGACCGTGGAAAAGACGCTTGAATTCAACATTAACACACACCATCTTTTCGTTGACTTCAAGGCTGCTTATGACAATGTGCACAGAGGTTTCCTATACCAGGCTATGATAGAGATTGGCATCCCAACAAAGCTCGTGCGCTTGACTGAGATGACTCTAAGAAACTCTCAGAGTAACACTGTTGTCAGAGATCAAACAACACTATCGGAACCGTTCAGAACCAACGACGGCTTAAGACAAGGGGATGCGCTTTCGTGCCTACTGTTTAACATCGCTCTCGACAAATGTATCCGCGACTCAAAGATCGAGACAAAAGGTACTATATACCACAAATCCGTCCAAATTCTGGGGTATGCGGATGACCTCGACGTGATTGGTAGGTCCCTACCTGCAATGGAGAGTGCATACCTTGCTCTTGAAAAATCAGCTGCGGAGGCCGGTCTCCAAGTTAATTATGGCCAAGACGAAGTACCTGAAAGCGTCAAAAGACCAGCAAGCTCTACTACAAGGCATTCACATTAGCAGTAACACCTTTGCTAGCGTCAAAGAGTTTATATACCTTGGGTCCTTAGTAACCGATAGCAACGATGTGTCTTCAGAAATAAGCAGGAGAATAATGGCTGCTAACAAGTGCTACTTCGGCCTGCTAAGATACTTTCGCGCGAAACTTCTTTCAAGAAGCATAAAACTTCTTCTGTACAAAACATTACTAAGGCCCATACTCACCTACTGTTCCGAGTGTTGGGTACTTAGCAAAAAAGACGAAAATTCCTTGTTAGTCTTTGAGCGTAAAATATTAAGGCGCATTTTCGGAGCTGTGATGGAAGATGAAGGATGGCGAATGCGTTATAACCACGAGCTATACCAAATGTACCATGAGCCAAACGTTATTAAGACCATAAAGATCGGACGCCTGCGATGGGCAGGGCACTGATGCGAATGGACGAGGCCAGAGTACCCAAACGCCTTCTAGAAGGCCGACCGGAGGGTCGCAGAAGTCGAGGCAGACCCAAGCTCAGGTGGTTGGACGGCGTCGAACAGGATAGCAAGATCTTAGGAGTGATAAGTTGGAGAAGGAAAGCCATGAATAGAGCGGACGGGAGAGATTTGCTTGACCAGGCTAAGGCCCACCCGCGGCTATAACGCCTCAGATGATGATGACATCACTACAGACATCAACAGAGAACTGTCAAATGTGTGTTTAAAAAACAATCACACTATAATGTAGTTCATTTACCTTGCGAAAGTTGCGAATTCGTTCTGCATCACACAACTTCTGATATAAACGAGGGCTCCTACAACGCCTAAATAAATGGTAATGTAGACGGTTATGTAGATTATAACCAGATAGCGGAGCCACCCCATCATTTATATGGCTTCATGGGGGTGCTTTATTTTCAATCCATTTTAGCTGAAATTAATTTTGGTTACATTGATTTGATATTTAGCTTGCTGCTGATTTTTGTACTTTTTGGAATAACGGCTATCTGTCATTCATTCGAACGCTCATCGTGCGTATCGCACACTATTTATTTGGAACGAATATCGTAAACAGGGCTCAAATATTCTTGTGAGAACAGTATTCAAATAGCGATAAAAACAATAAAAATAAATAGTAAATTAAGCATTGAATTAAAAAAAATATCTAAAATAACGCAATCCCTATATTCCTTATATTAATTTTATTTACTATCAATTTCGTTTCAATAAAGTCTTGCGTGAAACGTATTGTTTTAGTTTTTTTTCTATGTTGTTCTTTGATGTTGTTTTGTTGTTATCAATGGTTCATTTTTATCAGTAGTACTTTGACGTGACAGTGACATTGATTTGACTGTTCCTGTTGTGAGTGTTGTGTCGTCTACAGTTGGATTGGAAGGAAGGGCAAAATCACGGACCCCGGAAACCAAAATTATTTTTAATTTAACCTTAACAAGAATCAGGTAAGTTAATCCTTAATAGTTCGTTATAAATATGAATATCTTAATTCATAGTTTTCGTTAAATGACATTCTATAGAATATAGCCTTGACATGTTTTAAAATAATGGAATACGTAATTATTTCAATGAGATTTATCATAACGATGCCTATGTTACTTGGAATACTTGGATATTTATATATCTAACCTGTTATGCAAGATCAACGCTTTAAGTATCTCATCTCTCAATGTCGATACATAAAAATGTGCTGCGAATTGAGACATACATTCAGATAGATTGCATAGACATATTCGCTGAAGAAAATAAATTTACAATTAGTTACAAAAACAACAACAACAAATCCACTTTATTGCACACCTCAAATACACAGGGATACAAAACATGAGAGATATACAGTAAAAAAATTGACAGAGGTTAACAACAGGCAGTCTTAGTTACTTTTAATGTTTCTTTTTATATTCCTTGTGTTGCGCAGGTACCAATTTATTTTTATTGAAATTTATTTGTGTGTTTCAGTAAACATGGCGAAATTATTAGCGTCATTAAAAAGCAAAGAATTCAGGGATTATCTGATGAGGTATGGTTAAATAATATTTGCTTATTTTTTTGTTATTTTATATAAGTCTCCCACTGCTGGGCAAAGCCTCTCTCATTGATTTGCACAACCTTCGGATAGATGTGTCCTCTGACCAGCAGTTGAGTCTGGAATAAGGAATATGTTCATATTTTTGGATGGTTAGAAATTCTTAAAAATGTGGACCTTTGTGGCTTTCTTCTGCTGGTAAAACAAAATATGCTAGGGTCTAGAATCAAGTCACAAAGCAAAGCAATGCTAAGCACTGCCAATAAACATTAAATGGTTTTACACCCACTAGTTACAGAGAACAGATAATTACAATAATCAAATTAAATTGGGTCCACCTCCATAAAACTCAAGGCTGACACCAAAGTTTAGGTATAAAAGCATCCGAATATCCGAAGCCTGTTTATAAAACATTGATTTATATGACAACACTGAAATAGGTCATAGTATATTAAAGTTTTTGTACTCGACACTCATTACCACTTTCGCTACCAAGAACCCGCCTGGTAGGCACTCGTAATCATTGCTCAGATGCCGGTCACGTATTTTTGCTTAAAGAGCTACCCACCTAGCGGGCTCTCGGTTTCTGGGGTAGGGTTAAATTTTATATCTGGTTGTGAAAGTGTTAAACTATTTTATTGTCATTTTCAGCACACATTTCTGGGGTCCAGTAGCCAATTGGGGTATTCCTTTAGCAGCCATTGCAGACATACGGAAAGATCCCAGTTTTATCAGTGGCAAAATGACATTTGGTAAGTTTGTGAAATTGCTTGTCGGCAACCAAAACTCTAAGTAACAAATACCTTTCTATTTAAAATAACTTGTCTAGAGATGGGGGTGTCTTTCTGCATGCACATGTCAACTTGTGTCTCAGTATTAAATCATGAACAAATGTTGAAGAAGAAGAAGTGTTGTACAGTTTTTATAGTTTTTTATGCAAACATATTCCATTTTCATAATTACATTTAAATTTAAGTGACATTTTTATTCTCATATTTTACATATTTGATTATTACACTGTTCTGCTACTTAAGATTACAAGTTATTTATAGTCTCTCTAATCAAATCACTACTGATTGTGCAATAAAATCTCAAGTGTTGTGCAAGCATTAAATAATAGTTATAGTGATAAAGTAAACAGTAGATTAGGCTGAGGCTGACACTTGACCTGAGCTACATTTTAGACCCTTGATTGCTGCATTCTCACTATTTCACACATCTCTGACCGACTATGTCCATTGATTCTCGAATAGAATAACATAAAATAGAATAGAATACGTTATTTCGTCAAACATAGGTAGATAAGGTGACAATGACAGTAAATAGTACAGCTACGTCTTGCCGCATGGCGTAGGTACGAAAATATACACACGAATAAAAATAAAATAAGAACAAAGCAAATCAGACAATATTATACCTAAATTCTAATAGAAATAGAGTTAAAAACCATCAAATAACATAGTATATGTCCAGTATTTAAAATTAATCATTTATGTTATCAATTATTTAAATTTAAGTAAATATTATCTTCAAAATAATCCTTAATAACATTTGTCAATTAATATATTAAACAGCTGATGTTTGAACCTCTTTATTGTTTTTAATTGGAGTACCTCTGGAAGTTTATTATTATTTTTGGAGCCATTATTGATTTACGGTATAATAATATTATTTATTTTGTTCTATGGCAGATTATTAACCCCCGTTTCTTGGTGGCCATACTAATTTGTCATATCGGTATGACCATGAGGATATACATGTCCTCCTAGTCACTGGAAAATCCTGTTTTTTTTTTACCTTATTGGTACTATTTTATACAATTATGAGAATTAGCGTAATTAGTTCAGTGGGGTGTGTAATGATTGTCATAAACACAATTAGCGAATTTTCATTTTGCATTAATGTATAGAAATAATTATTGAATACAACTGTACAAATAGCCTGGGTCAGCTGTTGAAAGTTCCGTCCAGAAAGAATTCCTCTATATTCTGCATCAGTCTTCGCCCTTCTTCAGAACAGAATACCATTATTCGACAGTGTGCGTCACAATAGTCCTCAAGAACAAAATTTTCAAAATTCTTAGGAAATGCTACGTCACGACGACGTATCTTTAAAATGAGTTTTTCCTTTTTGTGCATATAAAGATTTTGCACTATTCAACGGAGGAAGGTCTGTGACGAATTCTTCAAATTCTTCATTCCCATTCCCAGTTTGTAGATTTGAGGAATTGGGGTGTCTATGAGTCGGGCCTATTCCTTCATATTATCAACGGGCAACGGCTATATCGATATCATTTTTGGCAAAGTCGGTTTTACACGTATGGCTTACGGATTTTGATAATTTGGTTACCCTAACAACAAAAATGAATTAATTCAAGTTTAACACTTTCGACACCAACAACCCGGAGGCCGGGCGCTCGTAAACTTTGTTCAGATGCCGGCCAACCCGGTAGCCGGGGTTGATGCTATAAAAGTCGGCTTGGCCGGTTTCTGGGATATGTCTTACTTTTTTGTCTGGTTGCAAAAGTGTTAAATCAAACCAGGAACCCAGTATAAATAATTTAAAAGAGACCCTTTATAAGTAATGTGATTACAGACGGACTCTGGATTGACTATAGGTAATTATACCTAATATTTAACCGATCTGAACCCTACTCAACTACTCATACAAGACTCATACACAAAAAAGTATATTAAGATCGGATGAATCTAAAAACCCTTGGAACATAAACTCATACTCAAAACGTACCTATACCACTTACAAGTTACCTGGATATAGGGTTACCATACGTCCGGATTTGTCCGGACATGTCCGGACTTTTCGACTCTTGTCCGGACTTTGTCCGGCCCTTTAATTTGTCCGGCTTTTTTCAAATAAGTTGGAATAATGAGAAAACCCCGCCCGCACCCCGCACCTACCCCCTCGCAAATCTCGCAATGCGAGCGTCTACCTACTACCATGCCTACCTATTTTGGTGACTAAAAAGTCCGGACTTTTTTCGATTCGTCCGGCTTTTTGCCAGGACTTTTCAAATTCCTAAATGGTAACCCTACCTGGATAGTAACCGATCCCCGGCACTTCTCCTTTCTAACACGGCTGCAGTTCCAAATTGTGCTCCCGTTCTTGTAACACTGTTTTTTTTAAATACTGGTGGCCTTTTAATAAATAGTAATTCATCCATTTTAAAATAAAATAATATTTCCGTATTAGCTATCGTAAACTGATTGACTATTCTGATATATTATTAAGGCAAATGACAGAAAAGTATTTATACATACAGGAGGAAGGAAAAACCTTTTTTCTAAATATATGGTGTTACAGTATGACTATATAGGAGGACATGTATATCCTCGTGGTCATACTGATATGACAAATTAGTGTGACCACCAGGAAATGGGGTTATTAACTCTTCGTAGGATCCATATGGGAAATTTCAACTTTACGTTAAAATATCAGTTGGTTTCAAATCGATGAGCATATTTTTGATATTTGTAGACGTGAGTTAATTTTACTTTTGAAAGACACACTATTATGTATTTATTCATGAATGCTATGAATCAAACAAATTAATCTTTAACTATCACACCTGGAAGTGTTAAGTCATAACGGGTGATAACAAAAAAATGAGAATAACTTTCTATGGACCTCAAAACAAGACTATTCACTTAGACAAAAAACTTTGTTTATGAAGTTGTTACTACTTCTTTTGAGGTTCTTAAACTTCATTTGATTTTGTTTTTCAAGCATTAATATTTGTCAAAATGGTGTCGAAACAAGAAACGCTGCGAAAACGGTTGAACATTTTCATAATTCAAACTATAACTGGGGGAAAAAGTCTACTGTAGATCATTTTAGTAAAGAATATGTACTTAGTCTCCATTATTTATAGAATTCTTGCATCCTTGACGATAGATCCCAAAAGTGGTAGCGGGCGACCAGCGAAGATAATGACCAAGAGAAGGATGAACCTACTCCATAGCACTTTTAACGATAATAATCCTATGAGCCAACGGGATGCCGCGAGAAAAAATAACGTGTTCCCAACCGTGCACTTGTTCGTTCTTGAAAAAGATAGGTCTGTAATGCCGCAAGAAGGTGAGAGCACCGGAATGCACTGAACAGCAAAACCTGACTATTATATCACAGTGTCGCTGGGTGATCCGAAATTACAAAGGAAAATCATTCATTTTGGACGATGAAAGTTATTTTCCTTTGAGTAAAACACATATACCTGGAAATGACCGATACCACACCAGCAATAATTTTACAACACCAGACGATATAAAACACAAGTATAAGCACAAGTTTGAGCAGAAAGTTATGCTTTATGTGGCTATATCCGACATAGGTCTTTCGAAACTGTCGTTCAAACCGAGTGGTTTAGCGGTCTACCAAAAAGTATATGAGAGCGAATGCTTGAAAAAAATACTGATAGCATTTATTCGCAAACATAACACAGATGGAGAATATGTTCTGGTCGGATAAAGCATCGTCGCATTATGCCAAAAAAACGACGCGTTTCCTAGACGCTAATAATATACCATTTGTACCGAAAATCCGAAACCCCATAAACCTTGCACAATGTCGGCCGATTGAAGATTTCTTCGGTTATTTGAGCAGTTTAGTAAACAAAAATAATTGGAGACCTGAAAATTGTACCCAACTGATATAAAGAATTAAAACATGTGTGCGGAAAATGGACAAGAATTCCGTCCAAGAGTCTTGTTCCAACGTCATGTCTATACTGAGTGGAACAGCTGACCACGAGTCCTATTCTAATGTGCATTGATGATTTTGTAAATGGTTTCTATGTACATATTTTCCAATAATATCAAATTGTGCTAAAAAGATACACGAGTATTTTTTTACACCTCTGAACGAATTCTCATTTTTTTGTTATCACCCGTTAGCAATAACATGCTGTAATTTCTTGAGATGCACAATAAAAGAGAGACAGATAACATTTATGACTATTATCTGCTTAGGACAATAACTAATATCAGCTATAGCTCGCATCTCACGGCACTATCGACTCATAAACAGACTTGAACCTAATCTAATAAAGTTTAATTATGCGCTCATGCTTCTGCTACAAACACTATTTTATTAGCTGTCTGTTTTCTGTAGTAAAGATATAACTAATTTTACTAAATTGTTTGCAGAAAGATATAGATAGTGTGTCAAATAATCCGATCTTCTTTCGCTGAAATGAAACACTAAATTGTCGTCTAAAAGATGTGTAATATTATTAAAGATTTCAATAATATAAATATACATCATAGCTTTGAAACTGATTATAATCTTATAGGTATCCATTTTGAATAACCTATTATTTTGTAAATATCGTTACCTTAGAGCACAATCATACTAAGTTTTCGGGAGTAGTTGTAATTAGTATGTTAGTCCAGAAAAGTTAGTTTTCAGTTTGGTAAAAATTTCACTGACAAAATAGTTGCAATAAGTACGAGTGTGAAGTAAGGTAACGATATTACGTTTTGTTAATTATTCATACTTATTGATTAACTAGTGCGAATCCTTGGGAGGAAACAATGATTTAACAGGAAACCCAATAAAAGATAATTTTATTAGTCATGCACATTGTATTGTACCTTATCATGTACATGTTCAAGAAAAAATAAGTAACTTATTTTTGTATGCAATTTTTGCTCTATTTATAAAACACAAGATAAGTTATCTTCTAGCTATTCGTAAACAGCATTGTGGTTATTTTTTTGGCATATATCTATATTTTACTCCACGAACGGCGAGACCAATTGTGACTGCACCATTTAGATTAGGCCCGTTTAAATAAGTATTGTGAAAATGTCGCAAGTCATAACACAGACGAAAGTCCCCGAAAATGTATCGTGGAACCCCCGTAACATTGAGCCAGCGACATGTAAAGAGGGCATTTCGCTGGTTTAATATTACAGGGTTCTATGTTTCAGTTTTTAGGTATTGAAATTTGAACATAGTTATAAGTAGTCTAATTTTAATTAGCTTGAAAATGTAACATAGAACCCTGTATTATCGAGCTAGTGATTTGAGATGTGTACCAACGTGTAACGTTTTGCCCACAGCACTGACGCTCTACTCGATTATGTTTATGCGCTTCGCCTGGCGCGTGAAGCCGCGCAATATGCTCCTCTTCGCGTGCCACGTAACCAACGAATGCGCGCAGCTCACACAAGGCGCACGATTCATCAATCACCACTACCTCAGCGATAAGAAGACAGAGACCAGTGGAAAAAAATAATAAACTATAATATCGACGCTTAAGAATCAATATTGTCTAAGCAACAAAAATACAATTTTACAGGAAGCGTAAAAAACGATTTAAAAATTTGAATTTCAAATTGTTTTTTTTTTTTAAACGATAAAACTGTAATAAAACTATTGTTATACGAGGCACCTCTGTAACATTGCCCTGAACAAAGATATTGTAAGAAGTATTTATACAAATAACAAGTCTTTGCAAAATATTTTGAAATACCGTTAATGGCACAATAGGTGTAGCATTGCCCTAAACAAAGTTTTTGTAAGTTAGACAGTATTGGCTTCAATATTTGTACTTGTATGTATTTTAATTTTAATGAAAAGATAACCTGGATTAAATCAAACAATTGAATGAAATATAAATATAGACCTCAGGCCTCGGTACAAACAGTTCAACATTTCTACTGCAACAAAATTACCAAAAATATAACTAAATTAAGCCGTTTGATTACAAATTGTATGTAGGTAATATTGTCAGAATTTCACTAAGTGTTTATCACGGTTCTTTTGGAAAGATTGTCTACCTATCTCAATTTTCAAATATACCTAACGGCTACTTTTTTGTAGAAATACACGAAATTAAGAAATATAATCATGCGTTAATTTTAAAATACACCAAAACATACCTTGTACGGCTTAAGTAGTCACAAAAAATTATGAATTTATCACATTTTACTATTTTTTCACTAGAAAATTAACGTTACGCACTTGCAAAAACTTGAAATACTAATAACACTGGCGTCGTCACGGGATAGCTGAGCCGCGCTCTATTGGTCTCTTTCACACGCGCACAGTACCCGCTGACCGCAGCGCCAATGTTTCGGCATTTTCGGCACCGCTCGCGGTGGCAGTCGCACACTTCAATCGCGGGCGAGCAACAGCGGAGTATAGACGTTCGTCAGAGCACATAGATGGTATTGGCAGAAAAGTAAACGCGTTTAATAGTTAGATGATATTTCCATAGCGGATTGCTCATCCATTTCGTAAAATAAAATTTAAACGATTTTGGCATGCTATTCGTTTTTTTTTTCTGAACCTAACTGTATTAAGTGAAAAACGTCAAAATGTTAGTTAGCCGGTATTGATTCTTAAGCGTCGATATAAAAATAAACGAGCACATTTTTAAATTTGGAATCATTGGGTGGTTTCTGAACGCGTCATAGAACGCGTTTTAGAGTGCTTCAGATCCTCCATCAAAGAATGATATTGTGGTTAAGCAGGACTCGACAGTAGCAGAGCGCAGTACTCAAGATAATTAATTCACGTACCGCACTCAGGGTAACAAGCGAGTGATATAAGCTTTGAGTGTTGCCTTGAGACTGCCTTTGAGTCTTGATGACGAATTACCCAAAATTCTGATAAAAATGTGGTCCGTTTTTTATTTCCTCAATGAGAACATTGAGGACACACGTTAGCTTCGACAACTCTGGTTAGCCGTGAGCAACGTGTTTTAGATACAAGCGTTACCGTTTCTTAGCCGAATTGTACACATTTTGTGCCAGTTCCATTTTAATATTCGCGAAATTTACCTTAGCTATCATGTAAGTTAACTGGCTCAAATTTTGCATAGATGATTATCAAAACGATCGCTGGTAGCAGTTATTATGGAGTATTTACAGCTCCTGGGCAATTTACATCAAATGTTTTTCTTAGAGCAAGCTGTGATTTTTATTAGTGTTTTTTTTTCATTCTCTACTGTAGATAAGTAACTCAAATTAATCAACTTAGACATGTTCATTGTTTAAATATGATTTTATAATAAGCCTTTTGGTCTATAGATACAGCTCGTCTAGCACAACTAGGCTTCGCGACTCTAGTCGCAGGACATAACATCGTTTCTCTCTTACAGTACTGCAAAGAAAGAGATAGGTAATATTTCTCGCGCGAGAAAGAGTCGCGTGTCACAGTTGTGCTAGAGGAGCAGGCTTCGACATGATTCTCGAAGCATGCCCAAAACTCACAAAAGTAATATTTTCACATACGTACCTACCTATACGTAAAACATGCTCTTGTTCCGATTCTTGAAGAAATACGTTGTCCATGGAATAACCGTAATTCTTATGGTAGGTATAGTTTTCAAATCAAAACTAACAGGATTTAGAAAATCGTACTGAAGGAACTCATTGATATAACAATCACTTTTTGAAAATTGTGTTTCCATTATTATAATGTACCTATAAGTGTAAGCTCCATAATTGAGAAATTGTAAATATTTTTGTATTCATGACTTCTTTATGTTTTTATTTTTTTGCTTGTTTTGACTATTACGTGATAATTAGGGTAAATAGTGTTCGTTAGGAAACTTGACACATCATCCATATTTATACGTAGCTTGAATAGTGTTTACGTTTGTAAAGAAGGATATATTTTTTGACTATTTATTGAAATATCGAATACTAGATTATTATTGTTGATCTGTTGAAGTGTGTTTTATTCCCCTGACCTGTCATTGCTAGTCAAAGTTCACGGGATTATAGTGTCCCTGACCTTTGGGAGGCGTGTACGGAGCCAAATTAAAGCCAACGTGCAGAGGCCCTTTCGTCAATTTAATGAAATGTGTGGAGTACATCGCTCGGATGCTGCTCCTGCTTGTGTCAAGAGACGTGGTTCACGAAGACAACTCGCTAGATGCAAGAACTATTATGGATTAAATTAAATCGAAAGTTAGACATAAACCATGCTATTGAGGTTGAAATGCGATGGACTTACTGGTACTTGTAGGCTATTACTTGAAACAAACGGTGGTCTACCAGTTCTACATCTCGTGGCCAGAATGGCACTTAAACGAATTGATAGGCTTGACTTGACTTCTAGTCAAAGGTCCATCGATATGGCTGTGGAATGCTAAGAGATGTGCTGCGCTTTTTCCGAAGGTACTCGCGGCGTTATGTCTTTTGACGCTCTCTGGAGCTCTTGCGACTCCACGACTGACCAGCCGGTTTAGGCATGCCAGTACCTACAGTAGGGCACCCTGGTCTGACACAGTTCCCCAACATCGTGCCACGAGCTGCCCTGAGCTGACTGACTGACTGTGCTGGTAACATCAATTGGCAATGGGATAGTCACATCCAAGTCACATCCCTACGCCAATCAGCAGTGATTATTATATTTCAGTGATCGTCGCTTTTGGAGCGGGCCAATGTGGCCCTCTGTGGAATCCATATAGGTACTTATTGGTCTCCGAGAGCAACTACACGAGACAAAATGCCCATATGACATTTTTATTTGTATTTGTAAATTTTCCTCGATATTTATCAGGGCCCCATTATCAGATCGTGACGTAGACTATGCTTGTTTGCCACCGTCGTTGTATAAAAAAAAACTAATTTGCAATATTTCACTGTTCGGCAACTTAGCCTTTGCCTCACGTGTGTTGACAAATACCATACGCTATTATCGTACGCTCATTTGTTTTGGTTATTTCATTATCGCACGAAGCTGGCGAGGACCGTATAAACGTAGAATCCTCGTATCATAATGTATTATAGTTTTTTTAATGCAAGGTCCCTCTTATACTTAGTCATCAAATACCCCGGGGCGGGGTTTCCTGTGCACTCGAATGATTTAACACTATGCCTCGGCCGACAGTAGGGCCTACTGAGTAGGCGTCAAATCATTCAGTGCACCGAAAACCACGGAGTTTGGTCATCAAGTTGCGACTCAATGTTGCGTAGGTAGGTACTAATGTTAGCGAAATCTTATTATGTTATAATATGGGTAATGGCATGTGAAATCTGAAGCCATTCTGTTGTAAAGAGCACACAATATCCGTACCTTTCCCAGCAAAAAGACGAAGTAAAATGCTTTCACCGCTCTCGACCACAATCGAGAATTAAATTTCCCCGTGAATTTGTAACACAATTACCTACGGTTGCAACGAAATGGGAATGTTTTTTACAAGTTTTGAACTTTTGAGACCTACCTGTTGTTTCTTTTTTGTGACAAGTAGGTACTTACCTACTGACACGAAGGCACGGTCAAATGTGCGTGATGGACATTTTCCCGGACATTAACGTCATACATGCGTATAGGTATACCTACCTAGGCATTGCCAATTGTTAACTCATGCTTTAATAGATTATATATTGAAGTAGGTAGGTACCGTAAAATGGGGTAACTTTAAAATGCAGGGACTACTTTGGAAAAGTGTTTTTACGCCATATCCTTTTTTTTTGACCATCTGTGGCAATGGAATATCGGAAGGTGAAGAATGAACTAACCTGTTACTTCATTTGCTCAATCGAACTATGAATATGTGCGTTTTTACAACCATTTTAAATCTATCAAAGTAGCCCCAAACTTTCCTAAAGTAACCCCATTTTACGTTATTTATTACAGTAACGTTTGCTAGCGTAAACCAAATTAAAAAAAAGCTTTGAGAGGGATTTGACTGCCGGGCCAGACTGGTGAACTGCCAATTAATGTTCTATCAAAGCCAAAGCTACTAGTTAAAAGCTAAAGCATCGAATTTAACAATCAGTTGCTTCATTTATTACATGCCTTAGGGGTGGCATCGTAGCGCGTAGGACAGTAGGCATTAGGTATCATTTAGTTACTTCGATGTCGCTGTACGGTTTCACTTTGGTTTTTTACACATCTGATGGATCAGCTGGTTGACTGACTGATCGACTCGTCAACGTCCAGAAATCCTTGGACTCAGAATGCTGTCTATGGGTTTAAGGGTAGAGTAAGGTCACATACGCCCTTAGAGAAATAAAATAAATACAGATTTAAAGACTGCAATTTGTGCGTACCATGCGTTTGCTCAAGCATGGCTACAATACGGAATAATATTGTGGGGCAATAGTGTAAACGTTAAGGAATTGTTTCTATTACAGAAGAGATGCATTAGAGTACTATAGTAAACATAAAAAATGACGAGAGCTGTAGGCCACACTTCTCAAAGTTAAAAATCCTTACTCTTACATCATTATATATATTAGAAAGCTGCAAGTTTGTTCGAAAACATAAATGAACCTACAATAAACCTCAAACTTTGAACTCCCAATCACTTGCGCCCCCGCAATAAACTGCTTCTACCAGCCCCTGCCAAGCTTCAAATGACAAGCAAAGGCCCCCATCCCCCATGCAATGTCAATTAAAATCTTTAATAAAATTCCCCAAGACATTTCGAAAATAGAAAATTATAGCCCATATGTAACTAAGCTTAAAACTTATAAATAAATGTCCGTATTCAGTAGCAGAGTTCATGGAATATTCGTATATATTTCTAAGTAGGTACTCATATCAGATATATAATTGTATAGAAATAGTTTAGAATAAGTCTATTATTGTTGCTATACCCTAGTAGGGTCCATGTTTGTATACTTCCACAATAACAACATCTGTAATACCATGGTTTCGCAAGAAAGAATCTGAATCTGAAGGTAAAAATAAGGAAGGGTAACCCTTGGCCTTGGTCATAGATCAGTTTATGTCTTTAATATTGTGATAATATTATTAATCTTGATTCATATCCCTGAAACGGCCAAACAATACTTTTTAAACCAAGGTGTAGGTTTAGTAAAGTCAGGGCTTAGAGGATTAGCTTTTCCTGGGATCTGATAACTTTTTTACAGCGAAAGCGTGAAAAAGCGTGAAAGCGTTGAGCAGGTGAGTCTTGGCCGCCAATTTAACATGTAATTTTATTTTTGGTGGGATAAAACATTACAGAAGATTCTCCCTTTCGATCTGTGCAAAAACCGCCTGAGAATTGTATTTTGTTTATTGTTTGTGTAAAATGCGATGCAGTTGGTCTTGAAGTATGGTGACGTGATGTATGTCCCGCTGCAAGTGGCTACAAAAGCGGCCAAAGCGTGCGATCTAAAGTGGAAGGCAGAGCCAAGTACTAACCGTGGTGCGCGCCTCGGTGGGTAGTGGTTATTAGTTAGGCTCGCGGTGCGTTTTCTGGGTAAATAAGAATCTACTTAATGAAATATAATGAAATACCTCAGTGCGAAAGAATAATTACTTTCATTAGCACGGCCGAAGCACTAGTTTAATGTCGGCGGTGGCCATAATGAAGGCTAACACAAAGAGGTAGTTTTAATTAAACTCAAACTATCCGGCTTTCCCTGTGTGCTGCGCGTATTTCACCCACGTTTTATTGTGCGGGAAATCTTCATTTCATTTGTGCAATTTAAATAGTAATTCACTGATTTAATCTGAATTCCAGCCGTATTATAAACAAGGAAGTACCTAAATTGGTGTAAAGTTAAAGTGAATGTTTGTTAGTCTGCGGTTGCCGATATCTTGCAGGTGCGGACAGCGCCGGGCCAAACAGGAGCCCGGCGAGTCATTTACGTATTCGGTGCTGCTCTAGCCCTAGAAAAACGCCCTTTAGCAGCTAGCGTCCTGTGCGGCCGCCCGTCGAGCCCCCCCTAATTTGCCATTGGGCACGGAACCACTGAAGTGGGTAATGTGGGTATGTCCAACACCTTAATAGCTCCTGGGGCTGATATATGTAAGTAGGTAATAGGTACTACTAGCACCTCTGCGGCCCGACTCAAACTTGACAGTTTTTTTGTAAGGGTGCCACAACCTTATCCGCGCCTGATATTTTAATATAGGACGGTTGTTTGTGATGTTTTTTTATGTTGGATCGACCTTAATAAAACAATATTAGTTTCTAACCCACTCGCAACCGTTTGTAGACAAAATAGTGATAATACGATCTAAATTATTTACTGCTTTATTGGGGCCTGAAGATTTTTATTTAAGAAATTATTTTGACACCAGTACCTAAATATTACCTATCCATTGATCCTTATCACTTGAGAGAAACGGGGTATGTTCTAGCAACGCTTTAGCCGATTTTTAACACGACACAAGTATAAAGTAGGTAGGTATTTGAATACAACAAGGCTTAGAGCCAAAAGAAACAAAGTGACTTGGCATGGCTGAGCTAATGTGTGCATATTAGGTACTTGGTAATGGTCAAACACTACTACGATCACAGTGTCGAGTATTTCAGCCCTGGATTACTCAACAGGATCACCCAACGTTCTAAATGCCTATTCTGTAAGATGTTTTGCAACGTTGTATATTGCGAAAATGTTATTCATCGGCGCGTCACAGCGAAAATCACGTCCATACCCATTTAATAAGGAATAGCTCAACTGTTCACATTTATTAGACAAACTACCCCCGCGGTCCACCCTGCTTATATATTCCGAAAACAAACATATTAAGGGCGAACATTACCGATCCCTATATTTCTCTAATATAGTTTTTCCCGCCTATCAAAGTTGTCACTCGTGAACGGGCGAGTAAGACTGTGCAATATCTTTCAAAACTATTTTACCTTATATAGGTATAGTTGTAAATAAAATAGTTGTACCTACTTTGCTATATTGGTTACATCTGCATAAAAGCAAATAATTCATAACGTTGTTTGGGTGCATGTTTTAGCCTAGGTATTTCGTTTTTAGGGTTCTGTAACTCAAAAGGAAAAAAAACGGAAACCTCATCATGAAATGAAATGAAATGGAATGAAATTAAGAAAGTGGACGGCGTGTCGTATCAGGACATCAAAAAGAAAGTTGAAGATAGAGAAACATGGAAGTTGCTCCACCGACAAGAGCTAAGCTCTTAAATTTCTGATGATGATGAAATGAAATGAAATGATTATTTATTTGCGGAATATGGGTTAGGTACATAAGCTGGTATAATTTACACATACTCTACTCAAGAAAGCATGCAAATATTAAATCTAAATTTTGTTACCGTGACAGATAAACAAAATAGAGATACCTTAAGCTAGATGTACTTAAATAGAAATTAATTACTTATCACTAGATTTAAAATTTAAACTAAGAAATTCGTTAACGGAGTACACGCATAATTCACACAGCCATAAGTGCAGTTTCTTTTTAAAGTGTGTTAAGGGGAGACATTTTATTTCATTTGGAATTTTATTGAATATCTTAACACACATAAAATAAGGACTTCGAGTGGTTTATCTTATTCGTGCTCGAGGTAGAGACAATAGTTATTTGTTATACAAGGGGGGAAAGTTGTATTTTACCCGCGAGTGTTTAAATACACGAGACGTAAAATAACTTTTCGCCCGTGTATAACACAAAACTTTTCACCTCACTACAGCGAGGAAAAAAGAATAAGGATTTGTACTATATCTTTGAAAAACATCTGCAATAATCAACCAATTTGCCATTTATTAAAACTAAGGTCTAATTAGCTTTCATGTAGGTATTTTAAACGGGATTTTTCAGAAAATAAGCTCATGTCAAATTTTACTTTAGCTGCGTTGAAACGTCAAAATTCTTTCTCCACGTGTGGATAAAAAGCGATTTTCTCAATAGATATCAAACAAACAAACTGGGCTTTCCGGGCTAGTGAGGTGAAAAAAGTATTTTTGCCTTGGTACCCGGTTATTATAAGTAATTATATCACAATTTTTCTTAAAATACTGCTGGTTCCCACGGACAAATATAGCTATCTCATATATGCATAATGATGGTAGAGTCAAAAGCTTATAATATCTAAAAACTGGTTTACACGAGTCAAGGGGTTTTAACAAGAATATTGCTCTTACACATTTTTTTTGTTTAACAAATGCCTTAGGCAAATCTACTGAGTTTCCCCATACAATTAAACCATAGCGGAGAGTCGACAGAATATACCCATGATATGCTACTAGGGCCGCTTCTTGCGAAACAGTTTCGCGTAGCCTTCGTAGTGGAAAAACAAATGTGTTTAATTTATTACAAACATACTCTACATGCATTTTGAAGTCACAGAATTTGTCCATAATTATTCCTAAAAAATTTACATTAGTGTCTTGGTCAACAGAATCTCCTTTATAATTAATTTCTAGTTCTTAGCACTTACCTCTACGTGTCAAGAATTGTACATGTTTAGTTTTACTTATATTTATTGACAGGTTATTACATTCTAGCCATGGGATCGTCTTGTGTAATGTTTCATTTATTTCGTGCTCGTATTATTGGCCGTTTGTCATCATCAGTTTGTTGTCCGTTCGTCCGTGAAGACGCTTTATCTCGGGAACGAAAATATCGAGTTGAAATTAAAACTATACACTCAGATCTACCGTCCCTTGAAACTGTGAAAAAAATCAACTTATATTGATAAAAAAAAAGATACGGCCGTTTATGTCGGAAAAAACGTATCTACATTTTGACACTCTCAAGGGACTTACAATTTATAGAGTATTTTCCGAAGAACTAAAAAATTTGGCGAGTAATACCTTCTTATTCTACAAGTAAGTATAGGGATAAATCTGAAAATTACTTAAATACATTTGTAATTAAATCATAAAAAATATAGTCTTTATTTAAAGTAGGTACGTAAAACAGTTTTTCAACGGCAAAGTTAGGTTTGTCTCAAATTTTTAGTTTTTGATGGAGCAATATGCAGTGCTTTCATAGTTTGGAACGGAACAGAACCCTCGGGGCACGAGTCCGACCCGCATTTGACCGGCTTTTTTTTAATAAATGGACTATGATCGGCGTTACGTTGCGGTGCCGATGCTGTGTGTGGTATAATATGTTACTTATCACGTAATTTTAGTAAATATAAAATTGCATTAAGAACACGAATAATCCGTTGTAGAGTAACTTCTTTCTTACTATTTCTTGTGATCGGACAGGATTGACTAATTCAATAGGTACGTTTACGTTTCAATACGTTTGCTCATTTGCCCCCTATGACATAAAAAAAAGACCTGGAAGATATTATTTTTGCACACAACATAACATAAGAGGGTGGAAAAAAGCCGACATGAAGAATAAACCTTGTTATACGTTCGATCGGATTTTTGCCGATTTTCTGAGACATTTATTTAAGCAGTATACGATTATGTCGTGTAGGTTCGCGTTCACACATTCACGCTCGATTGCGCGTCAAGTGCTCACCGGCGCCGGGCCGGCGCCGTCCGGCGCTGGGCTTTGTGCCCGCCCGAAAGCCCGGGTCATGTCCACAACTAGACAGAGTGAGAAGTCAATGGGCAAAAACTTTCAAGAAAACAAGTCAAGAAACTTTTGGAGATAGTGAATGTAGCTTAAAAAATATATTTTGTTAGTATGGGTCTTATGAATCTTAGGGCAGTCGTTCAACGTGTTTGACTACGGTAAAGGCACGTAATACCCTAAACTCACAAAAACTGCGCAACAACAGCAAGCGCCGGATACATAATGAGCAGGCTAGCGGCGTTTATCACCTACGCAATGTGCATCAGACACAGACAGAAAATCTGACCTACAAGCAGACAAATACATAGACATAGACACACGGACGTGACGAAACTACTCGCTCCACTACGGAACGCTAAAAATGAAGACATTGAATAGAAAACATACAAGACATGACATATTACAGGCAACCCAACCCACCCTAAAGTCGCAAACAGCGTAACAACAACAAGCGCAGGAAGCAGCCGCGCAGGCTGGCGCGTTTATCACCTCGCAAATGTGCTCAGATAAATAACTCAAAATTCACCGGACGACGACAAATAAGCTGTAATGGGGCTGTTTTGTGACTTCCGTTCTTTGTGGATCTCTATGGTCCAAGTTTTTTTTAAGTTATCTATCGAAAAATTTGTTGCGTGGGGAAATGGAAATATTTCGAAAACTAGTAAGTAAATAAATTGTTTGTGATTATTTCACACAAAACAAATGAAGCACTTTTCGTGTTTTTGAGTTAGAACCTCTCTGTTATTCTATAAAATTATTATGGAAAATGTCGTAATATAGGACATAAGTTAGGCATTATAAGTTTATTGCAAATACTGGACTAATTTATCTATGATAAAATAAATAATAATGACAAGCACGAAGGAAAATCAAATTAAAGCTGTGTTCTGTGTATCTAGGATAGTGTGTAGGTAGGTTTCTTAGATTAATCTTGTAACAAAGGCAAATGTATGGCAAAGATAACTTAATATAACCGCATATTATTCCCATATCGTTTTACATATACTGTACAAATAAAATTAATTGTCGCGCAGTTACACAAGCGGGCTCTGATGAAATTTATCTGCGGCGTGTACGTGAGTTGGTTTCTATGAAGAGTGATTGACACCCTTCACATGCCATACATATCTTTTACAGATAAGAGAAGGTGGTCCACGCGTGTGAAATACAAAATAAAGCTCGTTTTTGCATAAATTAGTACCTAAAGTCAATCTACGTGATGTAAATAACATGTGTGGTCTGTTAAAAAAGGCCGGTTAGTTACAAGTTGGACTCGCGCATCGAGGGTTCCCTACAAACTATAAAAGCAATGAATTTTGCTCTGACCATGTTCTGACGATAAGTTAAACTGGTTAGTGTGCACAAATTTAACTTTGTCGTTAGAAATCTGTTGTTCACACGTCGACATAGGTCGCGGTTTGTTTACCAACTGCAAATAAGTTAGTAATCACAGATATTTTGAATGTAATTTACTTAACTAACTACAAAATTACTTGTGCCGTATAATATTGCCATTGCCAAATTTCATGATTCCAGGTCAACGGGAAGTAGTAGGTACTCACCCTATAGGTTTTGACTCCCTTGTCAGCGTCAACAAATGCAGCATAAACGCTTGATCTTTTGATTGCGTTGACTTAGAAGTTTCAGAAGTTTGATTTTTTCACGGCTCCATCCAAGGGGTAGCGGACCTGAGTGTTTGATATTAATTTCAGCTTGATATACCACCACGCGTTTCTGAGTAAATGGTATTTACAGACATACATTCGGACAGCAAAGTGAAGTGGTATATCCCGATTGAAAAGTGTCTAAATCCAAATCGAAGGACCACATTAACGGGCATAAATAAATAAATATCAGACAACCTCACACAAATCGATCTAGTCCCAAATTAAGCTCAAGAAGGCCTGTGTTATGGGTTCTAGACGACGATATACATACTTATATACATAAATATATACTTAAAATACACACGAGCTCGTCTTTTAAGACCTCTCATTGCTTAACTACTATTCTCGAATCCCTAACCATCTGTAACCCAAACCTATAAACCCTGTTATTATAGCTAACTATATGTACATAACTTACATAAGACAACGATCATACAAACTGTCTACTTATACAATAAATAAAACAATAAAACTCCGGGGCAGCTGAAACTTCCTACTGAATTATTAAAATTCCGTTCCCGCCGCGTCGTCACTAATCTGTCTTGTCAGAGCTAGCGACAGGGATTTTGAAATAAAATAAAACTTTTTGTTGCGAAGGTGAAATGGCTTTGTTTTATTGTATTTACGAATCTGTTATAATTTAGGCGCGTTGAGGGCTGAGGGTACTTAAATTTGTGAAGTTGTTGTAAAATTTATTATATTAGAACGAAAATATAAACAAAGACGTTATTACTCTACGTTCTTTAGCACATTATTCCGCCCTCAAAGAATTCGCAGTCTAGACATTAATCAGTAATAATGATGTTACCAATTATTATTATTAACAGTATAGTGATCGCAGAAATGACGGTAAATACGTAAGTAAAGTACCTATGTCATTATAATAACAACAGGACAATGGCTTCCGGTTCGTGACTCAAGATGGCCGCATGCGTTTAAGTTTCGTTGTTCATTATTTATTCATTTTTGTTGTTCAATGTGTAGTATTGATAGCTTATTGTGCAGTGAACTAACGTATTAGTGAATGGTTAATGAAGAATTCAACTTGAAGCGTACATAGCCCTTCTCGGATCAAGGCCCGATAGACTACATAGCCCTTCTCGGATCAAGGCCCGATAGACCGCGTGGTTTTTTGTAAATCGCTATCACTTTACAAAAAGCACACCTCACCGTACAACGTGATATTAATCCTCAATCTTGTCGCCGTGTGCGATTCGAAACGAGTCATTGGCGAAATACCACTTGCTCAGCAAGAAGGTGAAAGCCACGATAAAAAAAAAAAAAAAAAAAAAAAAAAAACAGGACAATGAATCACGTGTGATTCTAATTTATTTAATCACTTCGATGTTTTGGATGTCTCATCATCCTCTTGACGTTTGAGACATTTGAGAACTTTCTTTGAAGTTATTAATAAAAGATAATAATTAAGCCACTACGATCGTAGTTCTACATTCGCTGAGTCGCAGACACAGGCAGTTTAGCGAGCGGCTATCACAAGCAATTAGTGAGTCGGGGAGTCTACTCGAACGCATTGATGAACGTCCTAGATTAGAGACTGAACGATTGCAGCCTTCGTCCGTTCGCGTCGACGAGCAAAATAGCAGTCGCTCAAAAGGCGGGAAAACAGAAAAGTCAAACATGGAATTGCCCTGCCCGTCCTTTGATCATACGTCACTTTATTATTATTGTGTTATGCTTTCAGTTATTTTTCAAGCGTTTTTGAAGTCATCTGCAGTTTAATTACATATACGTAGCATTGTATTGTAACCAATCATCTAAGTTATTTGAAGTTGTCGTGTGAATTTAAATACGTTTGTTAAGTTTTTAACACCTCTGTCTTGGTCGTGGGTTAGGTAGGTTAGGTCGTGGTTAGGTCTACGTAGTAGAGTTGCTAAGCCGCGAAATTGTGCGCATCGGGTTACAAGCATGAAATTTCTACCACACATAGAGCGTTCCACGGTGATTATTTTCAGATGTGGAGGGAAGTCAGATTCGTCCCCTGTGTGGTGGGAGAGCGGGGTGAAGAGGACCAAGTACTGTTCTTTTTCTTTTTTTTATTACTGATCAGTTAAGGCTATTAGGGCTTGTGCGACATCGTTTTCGTGTAAAATAGATATCAGCTATTAATTTTTTATGTTATTTAAGAATAGTTTCTTATTAAAATTTGGGTTTATTGCCGAAAAGGTAAAAATCACAACAAGTTTTTTTTATTCAGAACGATAAATTTGTTAACTATTCTGAATATTTACAATTTAAAAAAATATTACTAAACAGCAAATTTAATCTTGTTTTTAAAAATGTATACATATCAGGCACATCTAATACAAAAAGTACGTTGAAAAAAATGTTGATGTTAAGCTTAGCCAGCGTGTTCTAGTACATTTTGCTAAGTCGCGAAATTGTCTACATCGGGATACAACCACGAAATTTCTACCACAGATAGAGTATTCTGCGGTGATTATTTTCAGATGTGGAGGGAAGTCAGATTCGTCCCCTGTGCGGCGGGAAAGCGGGGTGAATAGGACAAAGGAGTCCTCTTTTTCTTTTTATATTACTGATCAGATAACGCTAGTAGGACTTGTGTGGTATCGTTTTCGTGTAAAACAGATATCAGGAATTCATTTTTCATGTTATTTATTCATAGTACCATATAAAAATATGGGTGTATTTCCGAAATTGTAAAAATCACAACAAGTTTTTTTTACAAAAATACAAAAATAACATAAAAAATGAATTTCTGATATTTGTTTTACACGGAAACGATACCAAACACGTCCTGGTAGACTTAACTGACCAGCAATAAAGAAAGAAAAGAGGGATACTTGGCCGTATTCACTCCGCTCTCCCGCCTCACAGGGGACGAATCTGACTTCCCTCCACATCTGAAAATAATCACCGTAGAACCCCCTATCTGTGGTAGAAATTTCATGCTTGTACTCGTAACCCGATGCGCACAATTATGTTAGAAAACAGCGGACTAACAACTCTACTAACGGTACACTTCGATTTAGTTTAACAGGTTATACCTATTAATTTTAATATGAACCCTATTTCAGCACAATAATGTTGGGTATTAGGTAACTGAATTTTGAGAATTGAGAATTTAGAAGAATGAAACTTCAAGTTTTTGTAAAAAAAATATTTATTTTAATACCTAACTGATATATATAATTTAATAATTACGGATGCTGACCTTAATTTAGGTATTATATTATACATTAGGTATATATAGGAGAATCGGACCCGTGGTCAAATTACTCGGCGCACAGATTCTAGTGGAAATGCTGAGAGAAGTTCCGCAGTAGTAATATTTACCAGTGGATAATTTGAGGATGTACCGAAACCAGTATTAGTTGGAGCTGGTAAAATGGCAGACTATCTCGAAGTTTCACTATGACTATTCGAAAAGTGGTACTTCTCAACTTCGTGTTCCAGAATAAAACGTAATATTATAAAAGAGCAGTAGAGTAAATTTTACTTAAAATATGCGTGCTAGTCCCTTCGAGACTATGAACGTAACATCACGTTATAAGCGTCGATCTAATTAAATACACACTTTTTGACCGCGATAAAGTCCCGTTTTGTTATAATAATATATCTTGAATTACTTTAACAAAACATGATGAGCTCAAATAAAATAAGTGCCACGACATGATGTAAAGGACTTCTCGGGTCTGAACTAATTTTTGTTTTATGAAAACAATAAGCAATCGATCAGTTAAAAATATCATAGAAGTGACATAAATCTCGTAGAACCATTTGAAATCCTGAAGTTCCAATACTGCACAGACCATAACTGGCAGAATAGCGGACGATGGTGTGGAACAGCGTTAAAATAAAGTTATTAAATACACAAGTGCTTAACGAACATACACATGGTAAATAGAAAGTGTAAAGTATGAAACCCGTAAGAAAACAAGCGTTTATCCGTCCGTTACATCTTACAGGGCAAAACCTGTAGTTACTTCCAATACTGTACAAATCGCTCGTTCCTGGGAATGGCGGACAATAGCGCGACACAGCGTTAAGCGGTTTAAAGCGATAATCGCCGCGGAGCGTAATTGCCGCTGCACTTCAGGTCTATCGGGACTCACGTTGGCTAAATTTGTAGTTGTAGATGAAGGGAAATACAATATAACACATGCTCTGTTAGTTACTAATGACTGATCTCTGTTAGTTATTTTTATTAAAGCAGTAACTTCTGCTAACGTACCCCAATTGTAGGTATACAATGAAGCGAAAAATTTAAAAATTTAACGGTTCAGGCAGGGTTCAAACCTGCGTCTTCCACGACTTTTCGGACCAACACGGGCGTCCTACCAATTGGACCACCGAACCTGATGCGAGAGCCATTGAATTTTTCAACCAGTTGCTTCTACATGCCTTAGGGTGGCATTGTAGCGCCATCTACCGTAAAGATTCAGAGTTTATAGCACCATCATCTCAAATTCTGTTGAGAATCGATAGTAAGTAGTAGTATTTTTCGCATCACTATAAACGATCTCTGTTAGTATTTAATTGTATGTTATTATGAATTTATATAATAATGATACAGAAGCGTTTGACTATCGGTTTAATCTCGTAGGACTAATTCAAATTCTGCAGTTCCAATACTGCAGATACGGTTCCTGTCAGAATAATGGACAATGGCGCGAGGCAGCGTTAATAGCGGTTTAAAGCGATAATCACGGCGCAGCGTAATTGCCGCTGTACTCCGGTCGGCCGTTGCCGGTCTATCGGAGCTCACATTGACTAAATAAATACTCATAGCTCGGGACAGTCGCTGGAATTGAGAGTGTTTGGTTTTTTACGTACCTACCTACGGTACGGTTACGGTATGTCATACCAGAGAGGTTTAGGTTTTCCATCATGGCGTAATGGTGTCCGACGGTAAAAGAAAAAAGTAAAAAGCATTAATCCTCTAAGACATTAGAGAAGTGTTTTTCTATCGATTAGATCTCATAGGAGCACTGCAGCTACAATACTGCAGATACCGTAGCTGTCAGAATAACGGACGATTGCGAGACAGCGTTGATAGCGGTTTAAAGCGATAATCGCGGCGAAGCGCTATTGCCGCTGCGCTGCAAGCCCGGTCTATCGGAGATCACATTGGCTAAATAGTTCGTAACAATCGCCAAGAATTGAGAGGGTTAATATTTACTGTGTGTTCTTTTTGATGATCTTTATTGTATACCTGACCTGATGGGATCTGACAAAGCATAGAAAGAGATCCAGGTGAGACTTAAGGTGAATGTCCTAGTTCTTGACAGTGTCTCAATAGGTTGCATCAGCCACTTTAATTCATAAAATAGGGTTAAGAGTCAACTATTGGAATTAGCGCTTATGTAGGAGATTATTTGTAAAAGAGTCCAGCGCTAAGCTGTAAATAAATAGTTCCAATGCCGTCCGAAATAGCGCTATCTATTTTAGAAGGAGTGAACTGTGTCGAATTGAAAAAAATTTTTTTTTGTTGTGCAGAGTATTTCGTACTTAGTTATTTTAAGTATATAAAAGAAAAACGCATAATTTTGTTTACGATGGCTTTTATTAAAAAATTACAACAAACGTTGCTATGTAAAGTAACTAATTTTAGCCACAAGAGGGCCACCAATTTAACACCCTTTCAGCGGGCACATTTGTATATATATGTATAAAGATATCGCTCGTTCTTTTTACCCTCCATACAGCTCTAACTTTAATTCATATGACAGTGCGTCAAGGTCAACTATTCTAATTAGTACGTTAAATATTAGGACATTTACCTTATTCTTTCAGGTCTAGGATAAATCATTTTTATTAACTGGCTTCAAAAACGAAGCAGGCTCTATGTTTCACTTTGTATACCTACATATAATATTTTTACATTGTCCATTGAAATGTCACATATTACAACATACTCATTCATCCTTACAATATTCGTACTATTGGCTTGTTTCAGCTGAAAAAATACTACTTTATTTGGCTGTACGATTACTAGAGATACGACCGATGTTTCAGGTCCACCAACTCTATCGCTGGCGACTCAAGCCTTGTGACTTTGTCATAAAGTTTGTTATCGCGCGATTTTTACTCTATATGAAATGGTAGTTCCATGGAATCAGAAATAGATGTATCGACAAAATCTATAACGAGTTAACGATGACTCAATTTGGCGGACCGCGTAGCTAATTGTCTCCCGTAGGATTACCCGGGTTACATCCTTTTAAACGAGTTGGAAATAGTTAAAAACTGACCAACTAATTTCATACTGGTCTCAGGTGTATCTGAAAAATATACGAAAGATTTTTCTATAAAACTAGCTGTTACCTACTAGTTTGATTTCATGTTTTCTAAACCCATTTAATACTATATTGACTAACAAACACACTTACGAGTAAGTAGATATCCAATGATACATGATGTTTAAATCGTAATTAAATGTCAGTACTTACATCTAAACTACAGACTAACCCTATGAAAAAATATGTATATTAAATAGTACGTGTAATCAATAATTTAGAGGTCACTGAACCGATTTATTTTGTCTAATACAGTGAAACTTGTATAAGTGGGACCTGGATAAGTGAGAAACCTCCATAGCTGGAACTCATCTGCTGTCCCCACACTTTACCACTGAATTACCTCTGTTAGTGGGACAAAACAGACCTCTATAACTGGGATTCGTTTTTTCGATTATGTCTTCATAATTACCTCCATTAACTGAGACAGCGGGCGTATTTAACCTCTATTATTGAGACTAAATTTTAAGTTAAATACTTTTAATAAATGGTTATCTTTGAATTTAAAGATTTCGACCTCTCTAACTGCGATAATGTCAATCCATTACCTCTCTAACTGGGACTTCATTTTATTTCAAAACGCGAGACAGTAAAAGCACTATTCTTTTGCACACCAATGTTGAAATATCAACATTATACCTAAGATTAAATTTATCATCCTCCTAGCCTTTGTCCCATTTTTTGAGAATGAATTCTCAATCGGGGTCGGCTACCTAAATCCCAAGATGTGGCGTAGGCACTAGTTTTTACGAAAGCGACTGCCATCTGACCTTCCAACCCAGAGGGGAAACTAGGCCTTATTGGGCTTAGGTGGTTTCCTCACGATGTTTTCCTTCACCGAAAAGCGAGTGGTAAATATCAAATGACATTCCGTACATAAGTTCCGAAAAACTCATTGGTACGGGCCGGGTTCGAACCCGCGACCTCCGGATTGAAAGTCGCATGCGCTAACCACTAGGCTACCACCGCTTCCCTAACCACTAGGCTACCACCGCTTCCCTAACCACTAGGCTACCACCGCTTCCAAATTAAATTAAATTATAAAATTAAATTTATATTAATTAAAAATAATATCTTAATAGCTGACCCCTAAAAAAGGACAATATAAAATGTCAGATTTATTTAATTTGTATTTTTGTACTGTTTATAAAAAGTGTTAATATTTCTTGTTTATGAGGTACCTTTTTATTTCTGCCAACGATTATAATTCATGTATAATCATTATGAAATACACCACCTACCTACCTATTTTATTTAATAATCGCACCTCTATAACTGGAATATCCTCTTTTTTACCTCTATTAATGGAACCCTATCTAAATGGGACAGACATTAATCTATACCTGTATATCTGAGACACTGGGTAAGTGGAATACCTCTTTCAGTGAGACAAATTTGCTGGTCCCTTCAAGTCCCAGTTATCCAGGTTTCACTGTATCTGTATGCTAAAAGGTGGGCAACTTCATCCACATAAAACATTTTTTCTTTATCTTAGTCGGGTAAAACGTATCCTATAAGCATCTTTGGATATCCAGCTATCCCTGTACCAAAATTTGTTAAAAACCGTCCAGCCATTTCGGCGTGATAATAAGACAAAAAGGTTTTTACCAACAGATGGTGCTGAACGACGGCTGACGTCGCGCACATATGAAAATCTAGTTTCGCGCTGTTAACATTTCTCCTGCAGTAATGATCCCTCTCCATAGAAAACTGATTTTCAATACAATTATAGAATTTTATAATAGTATAGATGTCTTAGCAGCGTTATCGCGCTAAATCGGCTGAACCATGGTCTCGGAGTATATTATTATACCATGGGCTGAACGAATATCCAAATGTCCATTATTTTAGATATAGGTACTAATTCTATATACCAATTTTACTTGCTTCTCTCCTGTACACTCAAGAACAAACAAAAACATCGCAATATCTCCACTGTATAGATTTGTCGCGTGTATAAGCGTTACGTACCTACAGTACAGGCAATGCATGCGCCATTAGGGTTGATCCCGCTGCTAGAGTCAATAAAAAACCGGCCAAGTGCGAGTCGGACTCGCGCACCGAGGGTTCCGTACAAACACTTTCCATCCCTAGGTGGTTAAGTTAAGTTTGCACCTGGTATGTATAGCGCCCCATATAAATTAGGTGCAAAGTTAGGTATTAAAAAAACTACTTACTAGATCTCGTTCAAAACAATTTTCGTTGGTAGTTTTTATAGTAATGTACATCATGTTTTTTTAGATTTTTAATTTTCTTATTTTAGAAGTTAGAGGGGGGGGGGGCAACTTTTTTCCACTTTGGAAGCGTCTGTCACGCAAACTATTCGGTTTAGAAAAAAAATATTTTAGAAACCTCGATATCATTTTTAAACACCTATCCATAGATACCCCACACGTATGTGTTTGATGAAAAAAAAACTTCTACTTCTAAGTATGGGGAGCCTCCAATATTTATTATTATTTTTTTATTTTTGCATCAAAATCTTAATGCGGTTCACAGAATACATCTACCTACCAAGTTTCAACAGTATAAGCTCTTATAGTTTCGGAAATAAATGGCTGTGACATACGGACGGACAGACGGACAGACAGACAGACATAGACGAATCTATAAGGGTTCCGTTTTTTGCCATTTGGCTACGGAACCCTAAAAACCACGCTAACTCTTCCAAGCAAACTAACTGTCAAAACATACAAAGTTAGTCAGTTTGTATGGTTTGACTTGACAGTTCATTTGCTTGGAAGAGTTACCGTGGTTTGGCTCTAAAAACGGCTTTACTTCAACCTTACTTCGCTGTGATTAAAGCTGTAAACTGACCAAAGCCTTTCTTCTAATGGCTGATAATGAATCTAGAATTCGGGATCAGATCACCAGTGACCCGACCCTACTATAAGAAATGAAGCAGCTATCAATTACAAACGTTGCCACAGTTCATCGTGATGTTTATAATAATAAAAAGATATTCAAAAGCCAAATATATTTATGGATTTCTATTTCTACACCGATTTGAACTGTGTTGACTAGGCATTCGTATTCGAACATGCACTGTATAAACAAATCGTAATTGGCAACATGGACGGGTTGCCCGCAGCAAACATCCAGTACCGAATTATTCGAATTATTGAGACTACTCGATACTACACTAGTAGATAGCCGCCGGGAACAGTCGTAAAAATTTATCTTCTGTACCTAAGGAGCTTCCTTAGTAAATAACTACACTGACACAATCAAACCTTCAGTGCATATCGCTAAATAGAAATATTTTAGCGAGGTCGTTTGTTTGTTTGAGATTATGGGATCCTAATATGCATGTGTTAGACTATCAATCGTCAAATTGAGGGTCTGATGCCACAAACCCATACGGACGATCATATTATATAAAATCATCATCATTCATGATTGGAAATTCCGGTAACATCTTACGATAGCACTAGAATTTTATTCAGAGCGGTAAAATATTAAAGGAAAAGTAAATATAATTTGTCGCTCCTTGAATCGTCACATCCAACGCCGAGGCTGAATATTCGACTCAGAAAGCTCTCTCAAATTTATCTTTTTATGACAAATTCTACTCAAAATACATGGCTGTAGAGTACAAATTACTTTGGACAGTTAAGCAGTTTTGCCGGCAACCAGATTCCATTCAGCCTATGAAAGTTCGTTTACATAATTAATACGTTAATATTTTGATTACAGATGCTTAGTGTTAAAGTGGCGCAGCCGTGCTTATCATAAATCAATTTCGGAATTTGCATGTCATAAATTATGTATTTCTGTGTCTACTTGATTTAGTTTTGTCTCGTAGTTATTAGCAAATTAATTGCAGGGGTTTACGTACTCCTTGTTAAAATTGATGGCGGTGCAAACTATGACATTTATTTTGATAATTAACAAAGTACCTAGATAGATATTCTCTTTATTGCAAATCACAACAAGAAAGAAATACAAACAGATAAGGATAACACATAGCATTAGAGGTATAATAGAGGTAAGAAGGTAAGCCGCTTACCGTTTTCCTTAAGAATTCGCTAACCGAAAGCGATCTCTTCCAGACAACACTTAGCAGATTAAACAATTTTTCATGGCCAAAATGGCAAATTAGTGTTTTTCTTTACAGATACCTTTACTCGACGATGATGTCACGGTTAGGACGCCATTTGTATGGAGCGTTTTCAGCGTTCCGTAAGAATATTCGAACTTTAACGGTAATTTCTGTCTTTCGGAGCAGTCTATAGGTGTAGTCCCATACATAAATATGATCCCATTAAATTCACAAAAAAAAAACAGGAAATCATTTGGAATAAAAGAAATAGTAAAATTAATTCCTCCTTTTATTTGCTTGACAAAATGAAGTATTATTCTTACCTACTAATTGCTCGCTAAAATTTAATTAATCGTGGGTCGCTCTAATTATGCTGCTCAAATATTTAATTTGCTGGCCAAAATAATTTACAGTAGGTACTATTTTATTGGGCGGCAGGAGGTTAAGAGAACAACCCGAGGTTTGCGGTTAAGTCATTGCCATTGTAACTTGACTTAATAATAGTCATAAACTGTAAGAATAAAATATGTTAAGAGAGACAATTTAAATATAATCTGTCTGTGGTCATTTGCCAAGCACTGCCCTGTACACCTATGATCGCTACTATTCTCTAGTCATAACAATAATTCACAGTAGTTATTATCCGAAATGAGCAATATAAGAATTTGAACCCCAATAAACGGCGTGATTAGAGAACTAAGCAAAAGTCACGTGCCTTGATCACACGTACCGAGCAAACGGGCGAGACAGTAAAATGTTTCTCGGCCGAGACAGTGATATAAGTGAGTAGCTGTTTACACATGTTTTGAAATCAGCACAGTCAGCTCAGTTCTATTAAGACTTTCGGACACGATGGATCTTAAAAAAATCGCCGAGTGGCGAGACAGTGCACGTTCAGACCTGCCGAGTGAGCGAGCGAGACAGTGCGGGGTAGCGGGAGGGTAGACACTCGGCCTAGTAGATAGAACGGGAGCCGAGCTACTGTCTCGCCGCTTCGTTCGGCCGAGCGCTCGGCCGAGCACTCGGCGCTATGTTTATACGCACCGAGTACTCGGCCGAGAGCACTGTCTCGCCCGTTTGCTCGGTACGTGTGATCAAGGCATAACGAACTCGATTGACGTTTTCATCAGCGCAGCGGAAATGAACCCGGCGAGTGATTGGATTCAAATGCATTGTCTGCTCTGTTCTGGAAGTTTCTAGACTAAAAATAGAGTGAATGGGCATCATTCGAGATTGGCTTTACAACGAGTCTGAACCACCATTTAACATGAATATGTGACAATTTTGATAATTTTGTGCGATGTTTTGTGACAATGCAATGCATACAGTAATATTTCCACTGATAGTGGTGCCGTTTCCTAAGAGTTATACTTACTTACTAACAAATCTCTAGATTTAAAATAAAGTAACTAGTCATGAAATTCCCAAACTTACTTATACGTAGTATACTGCTTTGCGTGAGAGGATGAGACGCTGATTTCTGATCACGAATTCTAGATAAATCATGTAAGCTAATATTTGTCTCTGTCCTAATTTGTAGGTATTTTTTCTAGGTTTTTAGGCATAGGCAGTTCTTAATCACAGTTGCTAGAGCCAGCTCCGTTATTACTTTTTTTAATTATGAGCGACTGGAAGCTGGCTTGGGTCGGTTTAACAGCTTTAACCGCAGTAAGGTTAAAGTAAAGCTGCTGATAGCAGCAGGATCAACCCTAATGTCACTAACATTGCTTCTATTTAAAATGCGACAATGTTATATAGCGGAGATATTGCTATGCGCCTACTTGTTCCGTGTGAGGATGAAAGCAGTAGGTATATATAATCCGTCCAGCCAATGTGGCGCACTGAAGCCGCAAAAGTAGATAAGCAAAAGGAATCGGCTGCGTTTGTATCGAAATAGCCAATTAGGTACCTACACTACACTTACTTTTTGGAAAATACATTTATTTATAGTTTTATACAGGCTACACAGGGGGTAGCCACACGTGGTAGATTATAAATTAGAGCCAAAAGAGATGTAATCCCTTTTTTATACTTGTTTGTTCAGTCACCTTTTTAATTATTTAAAACAATTCTCAAAGGAAAAGGAAACATTATTGAATGTCCGAACTATAGAAAGTTGCGAACTTAATACATTTTTTAGCAAAGCTATTTGCGAAACGGCTAAGTTAAAAGTAACCATTCATTTTAATAATACATTTACGTTTTTACCGTTAAAATTGGGTCTCCCTCGGTGTAACAGACAAGCGGCGGCGGCAGTGATTTTCCCCGAAAAGTCTACCTTTTTTCCTTTGCTTTTGAGTATGTCCCACAGTTTGGCAAAAAGCTATTGCGCCACTCGTTTTTATGCCCCCTAAACTGGTTATGGAATGCACCCGAGTCATCTCATCGTGACGCTTTCTTTACAAAATGTCTTAATTATACAAAATCTCCGATAGCAATTCTCCGACACAGTATGGGAATTTTACAGCAGTGAACAAACTTTAATGCTTGTATTGTATTAGATTGATTACATTTCTTTCGTCTCAAAACATTATTTTTGATAAAGTCAGCAGTTTTGTAAATATATTCGCTCCGAAAATAAAAAAAATAGCGCCCCCCAAAAAATTATGGGAAAATTCATGAAAATGTGGCCTTAAAAGCACTTACCATGAAAACTATATTGAATAAAATCGGTCGAGCCGTTTTTGAGTTATCGCAAAATTTCATAACTTTCTTTAAATTGACGTAAGTGCCGCGCGGTGTCCTATGTACTTCGAACGTTACACATATTAGTTAAGTACCATACTGCATTAAAATATTCCGCTCAATGTGTCGCGTATAATCGATAACTTCTAGAAGGTAATAAGTAATTACAGTTACTTCGGCGTTCACGACCTTTTTTATAGAACTTGAGACCCTTCTCGTAATTTAAACCTCGGGCTTAAAACCTCTGTACTACCGCTGCCCACCTATTGTGAAGGATGGGCAACTACGGAACCCTACACTGAGCGTGGCCCGACATGCTCTTGGCCGGTTTTTTTTTTCAATCTTTGCTCAAACAAGATAAGGTTTTTTCAACTTTTACTGTAAATATAAGAACAGTTTATAATTTCACCAAGTTATTATAGATGCAGTTGCAATATGTACTTTTTTGATCAAACCATAAACAAAATCTCGTTTAAGTAATAATAAATAAACACTACTGCAAAATTTTCCAATTTGATAACATAATGACAACCGTGGTGGTAGTGAGGGACTGGTACAGGATTGGAAGTATAATTTCAATAAAATGATATTGTTATTCCGTTTTAGGTAAGCAGCAGGTATATTGTATTTTCTAATGAATAAACAGAATAAAATAATTGAGATCAGCAACAAAGACTGTAAACGTACCTGCACTTAAATGGTTGGAGGGACAAGTCTTAAAAATCGAATATGTCCTCATTGTTGTGTGAACACGAGATCAACGTTTTTTACATCTCGTGCTCTTGAATCTCTCGCTACACTCAGGATTCGAATTTAGAATCATGAATCTCGCTATGCTCGGAATTCAAAATCAGCACTCGCCACTCGCAACAAATAACAACTTTGCTCTCATGTTGTACAAATAACTAATACCGCTCTAAAGGTTCAGTTTTATTGAATTCAAAATGCAATATTTCCGCGGAATTATAGTACAGTAGTAGTATTATTAATTAGCTTTAACACGAGATAAATGATATCTGGGTGTCCCAGAAGTATTGAATATCTAGTTACTTCTTAACTGCTTACATGATAATTATTTATATATTTTGGTGACTCGTTTTTTTCTTGGGTTTTTGTAATCCACCTAACCTGCTAACCTGCAACCTGCTAAACCTAAGAATTTTAACGTAAAGATATACCTACCTATCAAAGTTTAGGTCACCCAATGTTAATATAGGTTAAATTATTGGAAACTGGTATGGTACATTGGTAGATAATGTAGTCAAGAAAACCTTTTATAAAAAGCGGTGTATTGCACTGAAAACTGGAACATACTACGAATCTGAAAAGAGAAAAGAAATTAAAAGGCTCCTGTAGGAAATGTTTGCCTACCATTTTTATTTCCGCTTAATTTGCTTTTCCTTCCCTTTCCAATGACTTGTTTAAATTTAAATTAACCTAATTAATGACCTGTGAAGCTTATTTCGCTTCTCACCACGGTGTGCCTTATTCAAAGAGGATTATTTAATATTGCGTGATGAATATTTCCACGAAGACCAAGGTAAATTACGTAATAGTTTCCGACAGTTGCAATCGGATTAAGATATCAAGTTTTGTAAGTAGCTCTTGAAAAACTCATTGGAAACCTCTGAGTATGACTTCTTAGCTTTGTGACCTTACGAGTAGACTGTATCAGCGTTGTTTGTCTCTTGATCATGGGGTACTTTTACACCAGTGGGCTTATGATATGATATATCACGCTATAAGTTATGTGCACACGTCATAAACAGTTGGCAAAATGTCGCCGTTGAAGGACATTCACTTTTTGGCAAGTAAGTGAGTGTCAGAGTTATGAAAGCGTTGTTATTTAAGGCGTGATAAAAGCCTGGATACCATTAATTCTTATTAAAACACTATCGACGTGGAAAATATTTATTAACATTACGTCCGTATGCAAATTTAAATACCTTTGTAAGTTAATTACACTTTTCACGGTGTGTAAATAATCTTATGGCTTGCGCGAGTGGAGGCGGTTTTCGTTGCCATTCGGAGCCCATTACGCGCGGGCATGGTGGCAGGAGCGCGTCGAACACGGCAGACGAACGGTTTGACCGCTGGAAGACTTTCCTACCACCAACTCTAGCACAAATTTGACACGCGGCTCTTTCTCGCGCGAGATATGCTACCTATCCCTTTCTGTGCAGTATCATGAGAGCGTGACGACTGATGCTATGTTGTGTTAGGCGGGCAGGATAGTGTGATGGTTTGCTCTAGTGGAGGCTGCATTCACTGCCATTAGTATTACTCCAGGGATCGTTGACATCGTCAGATAAGGGGTCATCCATAAATTACGTCACACGTTAAGGGGGAGGGGGGGGGTCATACCAAACGTGACAGTACATGTTAAAGGTATAGCAAAAAAGCGTGACATAGGGGGGGGGGAGGGGTTCAAAAAGTCGACATTTTGTGTGACGTAATTTGTGGATGACCCCTAATCGGTTAAGCCGCGGGCAAACCAAACTTTTCCATAAACGTTCCCATTGATGTGATTTTCATACGGTCATATTCGTATACCTCTTTTAAGGGCGGAAAGTATAAGGCGATGATTTTAATAAAGACAGATTTAACATTGAAAGATAATGTCGTTTCTCACCACCAGTACCCTGGTAGGCTTGGTCGTTTGTTCTGATCACGTAAAGACCACATACTGTCAGAGTTTTATACAGAAATCATTCAGTAATACCCTGAAAGTTTCATATAATAATAATGGTGTCCCGATGTTGTTGTTCCAAAAAAAACCTAGCGCTTAACACAATATGTGCCACACAGCAGTCAAATATTGAAATTTGGGTGTCAGAGTTTGTAACGTTTACCTTTTTGTATATGTCGTTGTCACCGCCCGTCCATTCCGCCCAACAACCGCCCGTAAACGCAAACTTTTTCAATAATTCGCTCCGTTCAGCGTCGTAGGCACAATTAAAGTCGAAACGGAAAGAAACAATAGCGGCGCGAACAGCCAGAAAATTAAAAGATTAGAAAATTTAAAATTCATTCCTTGTTCGGGATTTGCATTAAGCTGGCCAGTAAAAGTTGTTTACTTTTTACGGAGAACGGTATGATCTTTAATTCTGCGCTTTTATGCCGACGCTAAAAGAACTCGCTGTGTCTAGTGTCCGGGTATTGTTTGTTTTCATTATTTATTAATTGTATTAAGTATAACGGTAATTAACTTATTATATAATTAACATCGGAGAAAATAAAAGAACAGACAAGCACTGTTTAGAAAACGAGTAGATTGCTTAACCAAGCACGGTAAATTTTCCTTGGTCCCTCAGTTTCACAATTTTGAAAACTGCCTTAACGACAGCTTTCTAAGTCCAAGGGTTTAGCTTAGATAAATTATAATGTAATAAATAAATAAAAATAAAATAAATAAATAAATATCAGACAACCTCACACAAATCAACCTAATCCCAAATTAAGCTCAAGAAGTCTTGTGTTATGGGTAATAGACGACGATATACATACTTATATAGATAAATATATACTTAAATAGATAGAACAACCATGAACCAAGCACAAAAATTCCAGTTCATCACACAAATATTTGCCCTGGCCTGGCCTGGATTCAAACCCGGGACCGCCGGCTCAGTAGGTAGGTTAGGTCTCTACAAACTGAGTCAACCGCGTCGTTAAAATCAATCACTCAATCAATCAATCAATCGTCAATGCTCATCACTTGAGTTTTCAGAATTATGTAAGTATTGACATTTCATACGTCGCTAGTCTGCTATTTATAAAGATTAATTAAACATATATATCTGATTAGTATTAGGGTATTCAATTGCCAATGTTTCAGGCGAAAAAGATTTTTTCAGTTTCTATACTCGAAAATAACCTACAAACAGGGCAAGCATAAGAATCTAGCCGCAAATTTAGGACAAATCATCACCTTTTTGTTGGTACTTATTTGTGTAAGTAACAGTGACGTGGCATGAAACAAAGCTCTTTTTTTATTCAAAATGCATTTAACCTCGCTTACACCTGATGTTAAGTGACAATAAGGCCTAAGATGGAGCATGCATGGCTAGAAGATGCCTATTCACTCTCGACTTGAAGAGATCCAAGTTATATTTTTCAGGGAACAGGTGCGCAGGAAGAGAGTTCCATTCCTTAGCTGTCCTCATAAGGAAAGTAGACGCAAAGCTCTGGTCAAGCAAGCCGGGACCGATTTTCTATGGTCTGAGGATTTACCTTACTTTTATCCAAAAACAATATGCAACATTTTCTACATTGGTCAAGCCGGTGGAAATCGAGTTCTATGGTCGCCACGCTAAACATTTATGGTCATTGATACGAATTAGCTACTGTGTCATCGGATATAATAATTACAAATTAAACACGTAAATCTGAATGAATATGGGCGAATTCGATTATACATAGATTAGTAATATCCTACCACAAACCATGTAAAGTTAAATAATGGTTCGTAGTAAACCTGCATTAAATGCTCAACGTAGTCGTTAGATGGTACTTTCTCCGTTATCTCTACCATCGAATTACTTAGCAAGTAGATTAAAGCAAAGAAAAGATTAAAGCAAACTACTTACCTGAGCCATTCAGAACAAGTCTTGGGAGTTACCGGTTCATAATTGTTTTTTAATGCAACTTGGATAGCGGTCTTGTGCAAATGTGGAAAGTATTCAGTTTATTATGTCTGCAGTATCAGTAAGAAAGTGCTAGTGCTGAGACACCGCAATGTCGGCTCTTGTTAAATTTTATTATGTGAATACAACGCCTTTTGTACGATAAGTTTTCTTCTGTGCGATAAAGATTAAATAAATAAATAAATAAATACATTACCGGGTTTATAGTAGGTATTATATTATTTAGAAAAGATGAGGTAAAGTAACTTCCGTTCAATAAAACAAAAAAATATCTATAACATTATTATGCGAACATCAACGTCAATTTTGAGTACCTACGAGTAAACCACTTCTTCTTATGATTATGAGTGATAATTATTTCATAATCTTTTATACAATAAAAAAAACCTGTGATACATCTATTTCTAAAACTCCCATGAGACAACTCAAACATATTAAAATATATACGATTATTCGAATTATTCACGTCATAGACTCCGAAAATCGCTCGACATGTTTCGAATTGGAGTGCGATTCATTATCTGCACCTCTAGCACAACTGTGTCATGCGACTCTTTCTCGCGCGGGATATATTAACTATCTCTTACTTCGCAGTACTGTGCGAGAGTGACGGGCGATCCTATGATTCGCGACAAGAGTCGCAAAGCCTAGCTGTGCGATCAGTCGCGCCGAATCGTGTCCGGGTATATTCAACTTCTACGACGTGAGTGAACCCGTTTCGTACCTATATGTACCTATTTTAATTATTTAATCGTTACCGAAATTCTTCTTCAATTTAATAAAAGTTTTAAGTTTTACTTAACCCTCAACCATAAACAATGACCGCTAAAGTAATGTAACTTGTCTATGGCTGAGCATTAACAGCGTTTAAAAATGTTCCCCAAACACGACTACTAAAACGAAAGTACGCAAAATTCTTCAGTCGTGACGTCCCAAACTCCCAAGTTTCGTCCACAAATATAATTAAAACATTATTACTGTTCCAAAGTCTCCAAACCAAGCCACGCAAAATATATTTTATTATTCATCGGGTCCCCAAGATTCGGGGAAAGTGAGAAAGTGTTAATTTTTAAGCGGGGAGGTCAAATCTGGCGAAATGGCGATGGCGGGCGGTTTTTTGCAGGTTCTCCGATTAGACATAAATGCAAAGAGAGGGATGGCAACAGTATTCAACGTATTCCAAGTAGTGACGCTGTAGTCTAAAAAGACCTTTTTTTAAATATAAAGAATAAACTGTATTGCTATTGAGGCTCCAGTTTGACCTAAATATTTATCGTTAGCATGAAATAGGTAAAAACAGCTAGGATGCCCTAAGGAATGTAAAAAATTAATCAACTGGTTGAAAAATGTAATGGCTCTTGCATCGGTTTAGCGGTCCAATAAGTAAGACGCCCATGTTGGCCAGGAAAACCGTTGGAAACGCGGGTTCAAACCCCGCCTGAACCATTTTTTTTTTGCTTCTATATTGTAACGCGGCAAACCTTCATTTCATGGTGCTGCAGCACTGGCCCATTACAAACGCCCAAATATAAAAAAAATAGACGTTCGGCGCATTGACTAATTACCTGGGTTTACATTATTTTTGTGTACCTATTGTATTGTATCAAAGTTAAATTATCACCATAATAGTGCTCTGTAATTGAATTAATGTAGGTACATAGGCTTTTTGCTTTTTGCCTTAATTCTGTGATATTGGTGACGACGACGAAAATGCACTTAAAACCGAAGACTGAACGGTCAATATTAAACAGTAAATCAATTATAGGTATACCATATTATCATTTCTTTAATGAGGCAGAATCAAATGTCGTAACAAAATAACCATCCGTCCAATTCAATTAATTTCCCAGCATGAAACCATAGTTCACGTAATACTATTAGGTATAATGGCACCAATTATTCGTTTCTACATCAATACTCGTACTCGTACAAAATACGGTATTTTCAGATGCAGGAGTTAATTTTTAAAACAAATATCATTTCGACGAACCTGTAACGAGATTTACTCCCTGCTGGCTTGTTTCAGCGCTGTTCATAATGGTGAAGTGCGAACTAGTTTTGCTATAACGAGTTCCTTTGCCAACACGGGTTTGTCAAGTCCTAATTGCCCCAAAGTTAAACCGGGTGCTAAGAAATGTATGACAACAGCTGTTAATTGGATTTGGTGCTGTGGAGAGCTGTTCGCGACCTTTATTTAGAAGTGCTGATGCACTAAGTACCATCACCGGTGTTTGTCAAGCAATGGTTGATGAAAAATAAATTGACACCAAACGTTGTGGATATAGACTTACTTACTAACACTGAAAATGTTTATGAAAATGAAGTACACCTGCATTGTTCGTAAGTTTCGACTGTCTTAGAGGACTCTATTGGATCCGAGCATGACCACTAGGCACTGGGCTAGTTTACATGGTAATTCGTGAAACAGCGTATTGGTTAGGTATGACAGTAACTTGTGTTCTTTTGTGTATATTTTCATGTAGTCTTTACCCATTATAGACTAGCGGTACCGTATGGGACCATTTATTTACGTGATTTAATTGCAGCGTGATTGACCAAATTGCGGCGCGTAAGTTGGGCTCTCATTGGTTAAAGTTGATCTAGGAGACTGTCGCCACCATATTGTTTACCTAAAACAGTTCTTATTGATATCAGTTGCGTGTGATTGAAGGTCAAAGTTGGTGCATCGCAAATTTTGCGGAAAAATGTTTCCGCCGTTCAAGTAAGTTATGATATTTTGTTGGCTAACAGATAAATAACCAATTTTATTGCAAAAACGTTTAACTTAGTAATGTGGCTTTAGTTTTATTTATTTAAAATAGCGGCGGTAGGTATAAATATTACAGCTACCCTGCGTTAAAGTTGCTGGTACCGTACGGGATCGCTAGGCGGTTCCCGTGCGGTTTTTAAATAAAGTTTATGTTAAGTACTATTTGTTTTTAAGTAATATGCAAAAGTGATTTAACATAATATCGAAAGATTATAACGAAATATTATTTAAAAATATTATTTTATCGTATTAATGAAGTTTTGGAGCATTTTAGATGTAGTGTAGGTACATGAGACATTGGCAATTTTATTGTCCTCTATAATTGCCAATGCCTCGTGTACCTACACTGCATCTTCTCAATCGCTCATGAGGACCTTGAACCTGAAAAATATGATATTGGCAAAAATGATGCTGGTGCTTTAATAAGTAAATAATGTAAGTGGCAAATAACTCAACTCCCCATGAGAAGTTGTATTACGTGAATCCTAACGACTGCCTCGGTCAAGCCGCAATAAAAATACCGAATCTAGCCAAGATACTTTGTAGATACCGCTATTTGTAATTCTTGGGTCTTATTAAGAAAGGTAGTCAATTGGTCTTCCGCCGGCGCATAGCACAAACGTATCAAAAACTACCTCTTACTGGAGGATGTCCGCAATACTCGAAATATTCCCGAACTGACAGACGTGTAAGTGACTCCATAAGGTATGATAGTCCACCACACCATCTTCTCAAAACCACCTTCTCATACTTTCTCAAAGCGACGAAGATGTGCGTACGAGAACTGCCAGGCTCGGTCAAGATTGGAATGCTCGAAATAATATTGATGGGGGATTATGTGCTGCATGCAATGCAACTACCAATTTCATGTAAAGTAAATAAAAAAAAATGTTGCTACATCCCGGAGGCTCATTTTATTAAATTAATTTAGTCAAACAAATGTTCTATATATATTATGTTGCAACTCTGGAGGCTGATTTATTAAATTAATAATACTACCCATATTTGTAGCACGTTATTCATTTCATAGTATTTCCAAATCTACCTCAGTACGAGGCTAGCGGTCCCATATGGTACAGTCGAGTTCATTTACATCTACACACTTACGAGAACAAAAATATCTGAACACGACTTTATGCTCCTGACAATAGGGCCGTGTTCAGATATTTTTGTTCTCGTAAGTGTGTAGATGTATAGAAATAATCCTTTTGCTTGAGCGAATCCACTTAGCTTTGTACCCGATGAACAATACTCATTATCTGTATTGTTCGCTGTGGCCACAACTGCCACTTCAAAATGTAAGGCGTTATATGTGCAAATTACTTTTACACTAAATTAGTCTTTAAGTCAAGCGAAATAAGGTTTACTCTTAAACAAAGAGAACAGAGATGTTGGTCACTTCATTGTCATTATAAGCATCGATAGAAACTTCACTGCTCTTTCACTTACGAAGTGACCAACATCTGTGTTCTCTTTGTTTAAGAGTAAACCTTATTTCGCTTGACTTAAAGACTAATTTAGTGTAAAAGTAATTTGCACTTATAACGCCTTACATTTCGAAGTGGCAGCTGTGGCCACAGTTAACAATAGAGATAATGAGTATTGTTCATCGGGTACAAAGCTAATGGGATTCGCTTAAGAAATGGGCTTCGAACTATAAATGAACTCGACTGTACAGTCAACCAAAAATGTGGTCTACCACTTTTCGACTCTATTTTACATGTAATAGAGTCCAAAAGTGGTAGACCACTTTTTTTGCTGACTGTACCAGCGTTTTTTTCAAAAACCAAAGATTATAAAAAGTTTTCATTGCTCAAATTTCGTTACGTATACTCTAATAAACATATAAAAAAAATATAAAAATTGGACACCTCAAGAAAACTCAGTCTATAATGGGTTAAATAAATATTCTATTGTAAACTTTATTACTTATTTACTGTGCTGAATTGAGTGGATAGTAAATTCAGTAACACCTGACTCCATTAATTACTTGCAAAAATAATAGGGAATAATATGTCCGTACCTACAGGGAATCTGCCGGAGAACAATACAATACAATACAATACAACAATTCTTTATTGCACACCAACAAGAAAAATATAACATGAGAAATCATAAATTAAATAATGGTAGACAATAGGCGGTCTTATCGCTAAAGAGCGATCTCTTCCAGACAACCTTTGGGTGGCGGAGAAAACAAAATTAAACAGAAAATAGTAGGTGGTGAGATAAGAACTTTAAGTAATTTGAGAAATAATAAATAAACGACAAACAAAATATTAAAGACAGATAAGACATACACAACCCTACCCTAGAACCCTAGGAATTGACGCGCAGTTGAAAGTTTTTCTTGCGCACCGCAACATTTTTGCCGTAATTACAACCTGCATAATTGCAATTTTCTCAGATGCTTCCTACGTCAGCTGCTAATTAAATTTGTTTTCGTTGAGGCAGTTTCTTTATTGCTGATTAAATTTTTTAACAAAGTTTATTTGTATTTGTATAGAATCTTTTTATCGATTCATATTTTTTATGTGGTAATAATACCACATTTTTATTTTTATAAATAATGACACAAAGGTAAATTAAGAAAGAAAAATTGAATGCGATCTACTATCCCGCTTCGATTGCAGTAGATCGCATTCAATTTTTCTTTCTTAATTTACCTTTGTGTCATTATTTATAAAGTTTATATGGCTTGAAAAGAATAAGTAAAAGTGTAACTGATACTCATATCATATTTAAATATTGAGACGCCATTGATTACGTTTTTACGACTGGCTACGAACGCGCGCCGCACTGCCCAAACAAAAGTGGAAGGCGAAGCCTGGCACCATGTTGCATGTAGACGTGTTGGTTATTGTGTAATAGGGACTGCTGAACAAAGTGACTCCCTGTAAGTCAACAGACATGTTAAAACTCAATTCGCCAGGGTCACTGAGATAAAACGTTTTGCGTGGCACCTGTTTCTTTTGCGCAGCGTGTCAATATAAATTGACACTGAATTATTATTAGCTTATGAGGAAAATCGCTAATTAGAAAAAATCGCGTACCTAATCTGCAATAATTAGCGCAAATTATGCTAAATTGCACCTGCGCCTGAGATATTGACCGACTCTGCGACGCGTATTAAGATTTTTTCCTCTCTGGATTAGTGGGAATTAACTTCACTGCTGTGTTCTGTGTTCTGCTCTGGTTGTATGAATGAAATGTTTGTATGTTTACGTTTGTAATGTAGGTATACATTACAATTGAGGCTATGCTGGCCAGGAAATAATGATCTATCATAAAATGCGAAATAACTAATAAGCATCATTAACTTGTAGGTACATAAGTAATTTGCCTTTGTTTCCAAAATTTTATTGTAAATTCTAATTCTAAATACTTGATTGTATTCATGAACATACTTATCGTGTTCAATATTATCAATAAAATATTACGTATATTATAAATAAAACATCACATAATATATTATATTAAGTTGTGATATACGTACTACTTACAGAAGGTTTTTATAAATAATGACACAAAGGTAAATTAAGAAAGAAAAATTGAATGCGATCCACTAACAATCGAAGCGGGATTCGAACCCGCAACCTCTGCGTTTCCGGCGCATTGCTCTTCCAACTGAGCTATCCGATCGCTCATATCGAAAAATATGAATCGATAAAAAGATTCTATACAAAAATTTACAGAAGGTTTTACCTATAGAAAGCCACCTGAAAATTGTACCTATTCTATTGGTTCTTTGTGCGTGGAATGCGACGCAACTTGTCGCGGGTCGTGGGCCGAATTAGCGCGAGCAAAGGCGGACGGCGGAGCAGGGCACTCTGGTGCGTAGGCTATTCAGCGTGGATCACGGCAGTCTCTCCTGTCCTGCATGCTAGAATAATGAAATAATGAACTTTATTCTGTAAGCGGCATTTTTAAATGTCTGAGTCTTTCGGCATTTCACATGAGGAGATCACTGTTAAGAAGGGGTCCATATTGGCTCTCATAAAATTTTTATTCCTATTTTTTATTTTACTACCGATTTTTCTTCCTAACAATCACTCTTCATAATTTTTTTCCTCATACTTTTTTCTTCATACTTTTATTTTACTACCATCGGAACTCATAACAGTCAGTTATCATACTTTTTTTCTTAATAATATCATTACTAAGAAATGTTAAAACTCATAATTTTTCTTTTCAGAACTGTTTTACTTCATAACAGACAATTTATCATAATTTTCCTATTCATAATGGCATTCATTAGAAAATATTTGAACTCAAAATATTGTTTTTCATAATAGTAACATTATGAAAAGCATATTTTTTTAAGGTAGTTTTGGACCAAAAATAAAAATATATAAAAAAAAGTTTATTTTTGTACCTTTATTATGAAACAAACCTAATCTAATCTATTACTTTCCTGGAAGTGGTTGGGTGGATTGTTCTTGTATGTAAATAGTATGAATACAAGCAAGTCTTTTTTTCGGGACGCAAAAAAAAAATAACCTCGAAGGCCAGGCGGGAGCTCGCTACGCTTCGCTCCCGCCTGACCTTCTAACCTAACCCGGCCACGTCGGATCTGCTCTAAAAGGTTTTGTTCGCTCGCTCGCTCGTTCAAATTTAGTAATCCAATCTATTTTCCTGGTAGTGGTTCGGTGGGTTGTTCTTGTATGTAAACAGTATGAATATAAGCAAGCCTTTTTTCGGGACGCAAAAAAAAATAACCTCGAAGGCCAGGCGGGAGCGAAGCGTAGCGAGCCTTCTAAACTAACCTGACCTGACCTTCTAACCTAACCCGGCCGCGTCGGATCTGCTCTGAAAGGTTTTGCTCGCTCGCTTCGCTCGCTCGCTCGTTCAAATTTTGTAATCCAATCTATTTTCCTGGTTCGGTGGGTTGTTCTTGTATGTAAACAGTATGAATATAAGCAAGCCTTTTTTTCGGGACGCAAAAAAAAATAACCTCGAAGGCCAGGCGGGAGCTCGCTACGCTTCGCTCCCGCCTGACCTTCTAACCTAACCCGGCCACGTCGGATCTGCTCTGAAAGGTTTTGCTCGCTCGCTCGTTCAAATTTTGTAATCCAATCTATTTTCCTGGTAGTGGTTCAAATATTAGTATGAACAAGGTGTATGAGTGTTGATTTTATGAGTTTTGATGATTATGAATTCTGATGATTATTATGAGTTAGATTAGTAGTGTAAGAAAATATATGAAAAAAAATATTAGTATAAACAAGTTGTATGATTAGTGATCTTATGAGTTCTGATGATTATGAGTTCCGATCGTTAGTATTAAAAAAAATTATGAAGAGTGACCATTATGATATAAAATAGTATGAGAAATATTTTCGGACTTCAGATAATAGGACTTAAAAAGTTATGTGAGAAAATACGCACCCGTTAAGAAGAAATGCCAAAAGCTGCGAAAAATGAAAATTTAAACACAAAAATGAATATAAATTCATCTGGCATAATGAAGTGTCTTCAGTTATTTCTGATTGGCCCGAATGAGTGAGTTACTCAAGGAAATAAGAATTAAACGATGACCCGGTCCGTGCCTGCTAAAAGGCTTAAAATTTGGGCATTTGCAGAAACACGCACTTGAATTTTTGGTTTTAATGGATTTAAAATTAAAAGTACCTAATTGACTTGGATTTGACTAAAATATAAGTATTTTTGCAAAGTATGACATGATAAAATGTCGAAAAGTTTTCTTTGAATCAGCTGTATGATTTTGTATTTTTGTTGTAATTTAATTAACTCTGGTAACCAAAGGAAACGAATAAGACAAATAAATCAGCCAACACTGTAATAGACAAGACCTGTCGTTAGCAAATTGTACCCACTACTTATTTCCGAGTTTCCCGATGTTGTATCATTATGCCAAGTTCGTAATTTAATAACATACTATCATTGTATGCCGCACACGCTCACGGGGCAACGGCGTTCCCGACATTTAGGAGGCGTGCACGGAGCCGCATCCAACGTATAGAGGCCCTTTTGACAACTTAATGAAATGTTAGAACCCCGTGTGTTCTTACCCGAGTCATGGAATGCCCGACAGGTACAGAACCCGCTAGATGCAAGAACATGCATTGATGACAAATACACTCATCACAGTTTTTAGTTTCCTGCACCTTAATCGGTAAAACCGAAACCTAACTCATTTCAAACTCTATGCAAGGAAGGTAGTTTAAATTAAACATTATTATCTAATTAAATGACTCCTCTTATGAGGCAGATTGCCCCGGTAGACTTTGCGTTTATTCACTACATCTGTGCCTCCGCCGGGTCTCGTCGCAGGTGGTGGGTTAAATATAATTCGTGCTAATTATTTCAGATTATGTGGATTTTTCCAACAAGCCCGCCACTGGTGCTCGCATGGAAGTAACATTTTGTTTTTTCCCCGGATTATTTCTAGCTTATGTAGCGTGTCGTAGAGTTTATGACGGTTTTAGAACTGGAATTGCTTTTTGAGACCTTGTTAGATTAAATAAAGGGGCGAGAAATTGCTATTTGAATATAGATAGCTCGAACACTATATTGTTTATTTAAGTTTTAGCACAGTTCATGCAGGATCTTCATCCATTCGCGACCATGGCGCATGAAACTGCGTTGAAATATCTTAGATTCAAAATATAGGTACAACGAGAAATTACATTTGCTCAAAAACAGGAGGCGGTAGTGTTTCTATTTCAATCATTAATTTCGTTTCGGACTTATTTCAGTTTGCAGGTTAAATAAAAGTAAGCTATGAGTAGGTTATTAGCATGAGCTAAGTGTTGGCCTCAGACCTATGTCTTTGTAAGTAGCTGACTGCTCACAGAATATATAGATACACTAGGTAGTAATAACGCAGTATAAAGTAGCGGCTTACAGGAAATTCAATTTTTGACGTTGATTGACTACGAGCGGGTCGCGCTTTTACACGAACACCGAAGCCGTATTGAAAATTAAGTTGCTCTATTAAGAAAATGTAGGTACACACAATTTTAAGCAGCTGTGTAAAGTGTGTGAGTGCAAAGAGACAAAATACATTCCCAGACAATTTTAAAAATATTATTTCCCTCGCACACAGGACCTACGGAGTAGCATTTCTGGTTTTCAATTCAAATCAACCAGGCAATTAAACGCAGGTCAATTAACATTTTCGCAACCACAGATCGCGAGAAAGAGAAGATGGGTTTGTAGCTAAAAATGCTAGTGCCCGCTTGGCAGGTTGTTGGCCCTGAAAGTGTAAAAGAACGAATAATTTACTCCTTATTTCTATTAAAAATTATTTCGCAGTTTTTAATCCTCTGCAGTATGCATTTTTTCATAATTCTTGCAAATATCAACCTATTGATTAGATTAGGTTAAGTTTGTTTTGTAGCAATCTCAAATATTTTACGGTTGCAAAGAATAAAGCTTTCTACAAAATGTTTTTTGAGCAAAATGAAACATTCGACGAAAAATAATTCTAGGAGTCAATATAGTATAGACCAATAATTGAGACGTAAATATAATACCGTTGTTATTTCTCTGTATTCATACACTTTTCACAATTCTTGCAAATATCATCCTATTGATTAGATATGGATAACTTTGTTTTCTAACAATCTCAAATATTTTACGGTTGCAAAGAATAAAGCTTTCTACAAAATGTTTTTTCGGCGAAATGGAGCATTCGACGAAAAATTATTCTAAGAGTCAATATAGACCAATAATTTAGATTTAAAAATACTTAATACCGTTTTTCTGTAGCTTACATTGGTATTCAGTACTCTTTTCCAAATGTTTCATGAGACTTGGTAGATCACATAATGAAGTTAGAGTTACAAATACCCGGCCACAACTCACAAATGTTTTCCTTACGATCAAATCTTAAGGCAAAAACAATACATTTGGAAGTTTGCGCTGCCTCATACATATTCAACGTTGTCGGATAAAAAGCGGGTAGAAAGTGCTTTCGCGCAAACTTTGCGTATTTTATTATATTGACTCTGTTTTGGTTCTTTAGATCTCGCGGGCGATGTGGGGGTATTATGAATGCAATTTACCTACTTATACTGGAGCTACGGCACGAAGGGGGAACAGTAGGGGAGAGCACATCAGTAATGCAAGGGTATTTAAAGCGGGGCATGTAAGGCAATTCGGAACTTTATAAACACGGTAAGTATATGACGCAGGCTACGTATAAAGCACTCAAATAACGTATCTAACGTTATTTCAGTTTTACCTAAGTTCAAAATATAGGTTCTATTTCAAATAGACCTTAAATCCGCTGCAAAAAGGATGTAAGGAAGAGATCGCTCTTTAGAGATTAGATCAGCTGTTTACCGCTATAGGTATAGTGTAATGCTACGCTACGTGTCATCTGTGTTTATATTTCTTTTTTGTTGAGGTGTGCAATAAAGAATATTCTATCTAATTCCTAGAAGTGATATTCCTTGATATGTACTTATATCTTATTATATTGCTGTTTGGTACAAGTTTACTATGAATAAGTGAGAAGGGGTAGTTTCTTGGCTCATTTGTTGCTTTCGCTACATCTAGACTATGTTTATGTTATGGGGTGGATAACGATAAACAAAGCGGAGGTGCTAGCCAAAATTTAACTTTGCCAAGGATTGCTCTAATTTCTTCAAGACAAAGCTGACATCAGATAATCTTCGGCAAGTCTTTGGTGTAGGTACCTGCGGTATTAGGACATTTGTATGAAACTTATATTATAAAAGTGTTTTGAAGGAGATCACCTTTTGAATGTTACCTGTATAATAAAGTGCCCATTAGCGCCAGGCTACCTGCGCTTGTGACAAACAAAATCGTACATTCCAAGAATTCTAATTTAGGTTAGGTTATTTAAAAAAATATATATAAATATCCGTATTATATTGGGAGCCTCCACCTTATTAAAGTCAGTCAATATTCTTATTCTTAAATATCTTATGTATGAAGCTTTGATATTAAGCCTATAAAAAGAACTTCAACGTTTTCTCTTATAATTTCGTTCCGGCCCATTTCCACGTTCTATTAAAGGCCCAACCTAATAACAAACTTACTTATTTCAGAAGCAATTGAGGTCGCAAAGTCGCAATCCGAATAAAAAGAGCGATATTGGCCAACTTTACTCATATTTTGTCGTTTTCATAAGGGCTCACGCCGTTGGTGTGTTTAAAGGATGGCGAGGGTTTCGTAATAAAGTGAAATCATAAGGAAATGTGAGAGATAATGTTGATTGTTGGACCGTTTAGTATAACACCTTCATACAATTAGCCATATTTAGTGAAGATCCTGTAGTTATAAATTATTATGTTTTGTGAAATATATTTTATCGGTAATAATGTAGAAGCCTCTAAAGTGAAATTATTAATATATATATGTATATATGTATTTCTATGACCTATCATAGGTGTAGAGTTTGGGGTTCGTTCAACTATGAAAAAATAGCCAAATTTCGCGAAAAGTTGTATTTTAGAATTAGGTCGGTACATAGACAAAAATATAAGCTGAAGGAGCGTGCGGCGAGTGCAATAGCTCATATCGACTGACTTTTAAATTCGCAACAATGGGGTAAACTATAACGGGTCACGGACACACCGCCCGCGCACCTCGCTCACCCCGCGCACTCCTTAGCTTCTGACAAACGATTTTCGAAGGTTATAAATCTAAACGGTAAGTATTTTTAATTACGTCGCTCACAATAAGTTAAGTATTATAGGTTAATGTGGGCTGGTTTTTGGCAACTTAGACGTCATAGTCATACGAAGCGCCTATTTTGCATAAAGGTTTTCATACTTTAGGATTTTTAGAGCATCATAGGTAATGTTATCATTATATTTTCAAGGTAAGTAGTACGTCAGTCTTGAGGCTTTTATTACCTACGTTAAGTATAATGTAAAAGTGAAAAATTATCAGGGGTTGGTAACAGTGAAGTTGGTAAGTTAGGTTTTTTCCGACCTCTGACCTATTACATGCTAACTGAAATATTAGATGACCCTCAGCAATGTGGAATACGACACAAAAAGAGAAGATAAAATGTGTAATCAATTAAAACTCACAAGCAAAGGTTTACGAGATTTTAACAGTTTATAATAGAAATGTTTAAGAAGATAAAATATATAAGGCTTCTGACCTTTTATTTAATTAGCAATCCAATTGCTTATATATATGTTTTTATTAAACTTGCTGTAACCTCCTCGGGTAAAAAAATGTACGTAATGTGTTTGTCAAGCAAAATGCCCTGCTTGTATCTAACGTTATCATTTAGCAAATTGGCATCTCTCGTATAACAGCCGAATTTTATTGGTAAGATAAAATATAAGATGGCTAAGTTACTATCATAACGTTACGATTATGGTTCCGGGAGAGATTTAGGGAGCTGAGTATACTTAGATTGTGTTGGGATGAGGTTACGAGTAACTTCTATCTACAGAGGTGTTCGTATCAATCAGAAAATTTGATTAATTAATATACCTATATTTAATTTTTTTTTTAATTGTACATACCTTATTTACGTTTAAACCTGGGATTAAATTAATTGATTGTACCTTATTGCGTCGTGACACTTAGAAATTTTATATATCTCTATTCATTGCTTTGGAGAATCTCTATCTAACTTACATGACTGTATCAATGTAATTATTTATAACGAATGTAATTTTGTGAAACATGTAATAATTATTTTTTATGTAGAAACACCACATTTTTTTAATTAACCTGCTAGCTAAAAGTAAAACAAAAAATAGTGGCGGAAGAGACCAGGACCCAGTAGATACTTCTGGATTACCGGTCCAATGTGTCGGCCACTCCGCCGCCACGACGCCAAGTGATCTTTCGATTTTTTCCTTATGCTTTAATATACATTGCATCTTTGCATTGTTTTTTTGAAAGGCTTTACATCCAAGCTGAACACGTACAATATTTACATCGTTAATATACCCCTCTTTTACGGCAGTGAACGGGTAAGCGAGAGCGGATGCTGCTTTTATAAATTTGTGAAACAGGTATGTTTCATTATTTTTTTATGTGGAAACACCACAAGCCTTACTTATTTAGTTTACTTTGTTTACATTTTAATGATTTTTATGACGGACTTCCGGTCCGTGACTTAAGATAGCCGCATGTGTTTAGGTTTTGTTGTTCGTTATTAAATAACGTAATAAATTTTATTCATTTTTGTCGTTCAATGTGTAGTATTGATAGCGTATTGTGCAGTGATCAAACGAATGTGTGAATAGCTAATGAAGAATTCAACTTGAAGCGTACATAGCCCTTCCTGGGTCAAGGCCCGATAGTCCGTGTGGTTTTTTGTAAATCGCTATCACTTTACAAAAAGCACGATTTTATCAACTCACCGTACAACGTGGTATCAATCCTCTATCTAGTCGCCGAGTGCGATTGGCAACGAGACATTGGCAGTAATGGTCGCTTAACTGTGACCGGTTGCCATTTTTAAAAAAATAGAATAGAATAGATTTTTATGACATCGGTCCGAACACTTGGAAACTCTCAAATATTTACTGAGCCAGCGGTCCCGGGTTCGAATCCCGGCCGGGGCAAATATTTGTGCGATGAAATCAAATATTATTTGTGCATGAAAATTATTTGTTAATATTTGTGCTTGGGGCATGGTTGTTCTATGTATTTTAAATATATATTTATTTATATATAAGTACGTAGGTATATCATCGTCTAGTCCCCATAACACAAGCCTTCTTGAGCTTAATTTGGGGCTAGATCGATTTGTGCAAGGTTGTCCGATATTTATTTTATTTATTCATATTTATTGATTTAGTTACTACATAGAACCGGACCATTGCGATTTTTAGGTACATGTTTGAAACTTACAGTTTCAAGTTTTCATTAATAATTTTTGTTTCAAAAACTCCTTGAAATTGACAAAATTGACACACAAGACTTGTTTTTTCAACTTATTTTCGATTGCACGCAATGAAACATGGTTCTTTCTTCCATGCAATGAAAGCATGAAATAGCAAATATGATACTATCTAGCTCAGGGAAAAGTGTTAGTATTCACTTCAAAAAGTTGGTCGAAATTATGAATATATTTGCCGTAATATGAAAAAAAAAATTACAAGAAATAAGGTACTTAAGATATAACTACAAAACCCTGAAGATCCACAATGATTTTCTAGATGAAAACCATGCGGACATAAGTACGCAAATTAAAAAATAATATCACTGATACAACCTTCTCACTTTTTACCCATAGAAATAAACGAAATCTGTTTAAAAAGAAAAACACCCAGTGCTCCAGCGAATAAGCGGTAAATAACTCCCTGTGTGAATGCTTTGAAAGGAAGCAGCGGTTGCATTCTGCTTCGTATGCGAGACGCAGGAACACGCCAGGAGGAAACTCCAACCCTCAACGACATCTTACCTCACCCCAAATTATTACCCCTACAACTCTTGGTGATAGGAATAAGGTTTAAGTTACATACGCGTGAATATTTGATAGGAGCTTGTGGAAGTAACCAGGAGAGGGAATGAGGCGCATTCGAGCTTGCGTGAATTCAGTTTTGATGTTTGTTTTACAAAGAAAGTGTGTTGCTTTGTTTGTTCTTTGAGGTTCAGGTTTAGTGTTAGCTGTGCACTGATTATGTTAAAAGGTACACTGGCGTACCTTTGTAACTATTATGAACATTAAAGAATGAAATAATATTTAAGTGTCCTAAACTGGACGTAGTCAAAAAATTATGGCATGACAATCTACGTATTCTAAAATACGAAATGAATACTCAGATTTGATCAAGATTTTCTGTGATTAATTGGATGAGGTAGGTATCCCGGCAAAGAATATAATAAATAATCGAATAAAGGAACGGTGTTGGCATGACATGTTTTCATCATTCAGCAACGGATTGCTAAAGGCAAATATTAAGAACCCCACTTTGAACTGGGCAGTTCAAACCCTCTTTAACACTTCCATGGATAGTACGTCGAGAGACAAAAATTAGGAGTCTCGTGATACGGCACCACTTGTGAAGTGGCTGTGGTATAAAAGCAAATGCATTGTGACTTCTTTTGATATAACTTTTTTGGATGAGTTTTGTCTGTGCCACAGCATGCAATTTTCAAGATGGTCCTGTGTTCGTGAATGTGTTAACAAACAAACGAATTCTATGGGCGAACGCAAGCCCTGAAACGGAACTGATATTCGCGACCACATAAAGAAGTGAAGGGATCACACAGACTTCTGAGGTAGGTTGAACCAATTCAACTTGACTTATTCCGTAGGAGAGTTAAGATGGATTAGATTCGAGGACTGTGTTGTTTTAGAATGTGATTTTGTGACGTAATCGTTTCCATCGCGCCGCGAGTCCGACGCCGGACCTGCTCCGCGGTCAATTTAGGATCCAATTACGCCTAGCTTAGTGGGAAAAATTCTCGCGTAATCCCGGCCTTAAGATATGGGACACATTGTGGACGAATGGCGTTTCCTCATGCAATTTATTTGAGTCCACTGATGTTTAGTGTAGATTGATCGACCGCGTTAGCTACTCTTACATCCTTATGCTAAACAAAAATAACAGATGCTTTGTCATTTATCTATCGCGTCGTTTGGTCGTTTCCCCAAATTCGTAAACTCTGCATTTTTCCCCAAATATTTTTTTACTCAAACGGCCATCTTCAAAGTAGCTATTTTTATGGAGACCGCATAAATTCGGAATAGTTTTTGTACTCAAAATACATGGACTAGGAACCTTCATCGTTCATTTGCACTAAATCGATGAGACACAAAATCCCCTCCCTCCCTTGACGAACCTAAATTACGAACAAAGTACATACCTACCATTGTTTTAATAGAATCTTTTTATCGATTCTGTCTTTAATGTGGAAATACATACATACTTAATTATCATAATTTGTCGTTTTGTTCGTAAAATCACAAGGCCAAACAAGCCCCGTTCCTTAACGAAATCCGCTGCCTGCCATGGCCTGCACCCGGCGTAGATTAGAGCGGGCATCAAAACACAATTGTGTCGCGAGATTACGAGCTCTGCCGCGCCGTACTTATTGATTGGTTTCACCGAATTCGTTTAATTAATTAATCCCCTTGTGAAATCGGAACAAAGCTGTTCCGAGATGTACTCATAATAGGGTTTTAAGTTTTCTGCTTTGATGGATTGAAGTCGGTTTACGTCTTATGTTTACCTAGGTACTTATATCATATCTATGTATTCTAAAATACGAAATGAATACTTAGATTTGATCAAGATTTGCTCTGATTAATTGGAATTAATTAATTTACTGTAGAACAGTAACAATAAAATTGACGGTACAAATATTTTACAAAATATAGGAGAAGTAGGTTATTTGGAGGCCATTGAAATACTTTTTATTTCTATTTATGTAAGTATGTGTCTTGGCAGTCTCATCACGCGATAACGGCTGGCCAGATTACAAGATACAAGTAAATGGAGATTATAGGATTTTTTTTCTTACCACGCGTGAAGAAGTTGTGATCTTCGAAAATTACCTACAAATCCTACAATAATGTTGCTATCTTTTCTCAGAATTCAGATTCCGGCTTAAAAGAGTGATGGCTTAAATGATGATGATTGCTTCAAGGAACTTCATAATTAGGATATACATTATATTAAGTCAATGACCGCCGGTGTTGATACAGCTCATTGCTTATTGCCCTAATAATCAGTGGTCATGTCATTTGACATTGTTAATTAAATAGCGTTATCACATTTGATCTATTCTACTCAATCAAAGGATCAATGACAGCTCTACAGTACTAATCCTAAACTTTAATTATGTTATGCTTGAGAGAATTTGATTCATTTGGGGATGAGCACTTCATTACTATCGTGCGCTCCGTGTTACCATTATGTAAGTACTTAGTTGTATTCAATGTGATGAAACTATATAAATCTAGAAAATAGAAATAGTAGTTATCTTCGAAGTCCAATAATCAATTTAGTGCAAATCCTTCATTAAGCCGGATCCGTCAGACTTAATTGCTTGGAGGAGAGCCAGCGCCTTGCACCGCTGAGCCCGGCTTAAAAAACGCCAGCTAAATAATAAATAGACTACCTACTCGAAAACAGCGCTTTAAAGCGTAATCTTTTTAACCGACTTCAAAAAAGGAGGAGGTTCTCAATTCGAACTAATTTTTTTTTTTTTTTTTTTTTTTTTTTTTCTATGTATGTTACTCGATATCTCCGAGAATCGTGAACCGATTTTCAATTTTTTTTTTTTAATCGAAAGGGTATAACTCCGAGTTGGTCCCGTTGGCACTAAGTCGGGATCTGATGATGGAATCTTGGAGAAATCGAGGGAACTCTTCAAATGTTATAGGGACATGTACGGCGCTTTCGGTAATTTATTGATAAAGTCAAGAATTTACATTCAGTAAATAGGATTTGGCCACTAGAACTTTTATATGAATCACTAAAAAGCAAAAAAAAAAAAATTTTTTAACAAAAAAAAGAACCGACTTCAGTAAAACTAAAAAACCAAAAATAACCCGTTCAAGTACAGATTACATTTGACTCACCCTTCGAAGTCGGTGCCAAACCTCGCATAAACTATAATATAAATATAAGAACTGAGTGGTTTGGGATCGACTTCGAAGGGTGAGTCAAATGTAATCTGTACTTGAACGGGTTATTTTTGGTTTTTTAGTTTTACTGAAGTCGGTTCTTTTTTTTTGTTTATGGGTATTTGAGAGTCATTGTTGTCGATTTGCGAAATTTCAATCGATTATTTTTATTAAAGCAGTAACGTCTGCTGACTTAAACCAAATCTTTACAATGAAGCGAAAAATTAATAGTTTTGGCAGGATTCGAACCTGCGTCTCCAACGGCTTTCCCGGCCAACACGGGCAAACTACCTATTGGACCACTGAACCTTGCCTGAACCATATTTTTTTCATTTTCCTCGATCGATTGAAATAAGAAGGTGGTTAGCATAAAATTAAAAATAACTATAATTATGATATAAGAGCCTAACTTAATCCGAGGAGAATTATCGTTTCGGGGACACCGAGGTGAGTTGAAGCAAAATCAATTTTCGGTATCTATATCCGTAAGCGAAGCAAGGACGCACACTGAAGTGTCCAGGACGGTGGGGTGGGTGCAGCTAAACAGCGTTGTTGAGAACTCGCTAACGGATATAGATTCCGAGAAACTTCCTTACTTAACTTACCTTTGTGAAATATCAAAAGACCAAGACTACATGTTATGCATGAAATGTAATATCGCCAGGTTCATAAAATGTTATATTAAATTAGGGCTGGCACTTCACTTAGTCGTACTTTCAGAATGTTTTCGCTGAAGACAGCCAACATGATATACATTCCCCGCATGTGTATTTTCATAGACTTGCGAAAGCGGTTTTTTAAGTCCCAGTTATATTTCATTAGCTTTTGTCTACGGCTTCGCTTGCGATAAAACATATGCACAGAGGATTATTATTTCCGGAAAAAAAATAACAGCGATGCGTCGCCAGCTGTATATATACAGCGCCATATTTTGGTAATAACTAATAGTACATTACGGCAGAGACCAGTAAGTAAGCCATACTGGCCGAGTAGGAATTCCGATTGTCTCAGAAAGATTGTTGAAATATTCTGACCTTATCACACATTATCTAACCAATTATTAACTTGATTTTCTTCCTTCCATTTAATGAATCTCTTGTATTTTTTTATACCTCCTTGGATTTAGTCGGATGTAAATTATTTTAGCTAACTCTGCCTCCGCTTTTAAGTATGGAGGAGTGCCGTCTATTCGGAATCAGACTCGTCTGAACTAATTTTTGCTGAATTATTGTAATAGATCACACAAACAGAAATTTTTCTCTTTTAATTTAAATCTCGCCTTAATTTCTTTTTTTATAAATACTGCGTTTAATTATTTGCACTGTCTTACAAATTTAAGTTTTAAAGATAAAATTTAATTATTGTTATACATTGTTGTATTTTATAACAAATTTTCATATCATAATGCTTACCTTCAATTTTAACTCCGAGGTTTTTTCTAAACGACACAAAAAAGGAAGGAATTCCGAAATATCATTGTCATTTTACACAGCACAATTATGAACTAAACGCTGCATACAAACTTCCGCACTAAACCTTGTCGCTACTTTTTTAGGGTTCCGTACCCAAAGGGTAAAAACGGGACCCTATTACTGAGACTTCGCTGCCCGCCGTCCGTCCGTCCGTCCGTCTGTCACCAGGCTGTATCTCAAGAACGGTGATAGCTAGACAGTTGAAATTTTCACAGATGATGTATTTATTTCTATTGCCGCTATGACAACAAATAGTAAAAATAAAATAAAATAAATATTTAAGGGGGGCTCCCATACAACAAACGGGATTGGTTGCGTTAACTTTGCACCTCATTTGTATGGAGCGCTATACATACCAGGTGCAAACTTAACTTAACCACTTAAGGATGGAAAGTGTTTGTACGGAACCCTCGGTGCACGAGTCCGACTCGCCCTTGACCGGTTTTTTTTAAGGGGCTCCCTAGAGAAATCAGCCAATTTGATGATTTTTACATCGTATCTAGTTTGTGGATTATAGAGTTATAATGTCCTATTTAATATATATTGTAGTATGGTCTATGCTTAACACTTTGTAGTGACCCGAATTTTGATTTAACGACTGTGTATTTTATAAAAAAAATATTCGGTGAAGGACCAAAAATACACTAATCTCGTTTCTACTTTTATCCCCGGTGTATATGTAGAAAATATCTTACATTTTATTGTTCTAAACCATATTCCACAAAATTTGTTGTGAAGCTTTTTCTATTTTTCTCAATACTTTTCGAGAAAAACGCAAAAAACCGTTTCCACAACTTTTTCCCCGAAAAAATCGTAAACTTTGACGGCCTGTATCTCAAAGTCAGTGACATGTGAAAGGTATACGGTATTTTGTTGTGGAAAAACTATGTTATTATGATTAGCTATTTATAATATGGAAAAATCTATCGCAACAGATCGAAGGTCATTGAGAGCGGGGAGCCCCTTAAATATGCATCGAGTTACGTTTATACTGCCAATAGTGCTTAACCTCTTTTTATTTTACATTTGCTCTTAGTGTAAATTGCAAGTGTTTACTGTAATGTCGTCTCTTTTTATTTAATCTATGAAAAAGGGACGCCACTTTTTAATTTCTACAATTTGCTGTCGCACTGTACTTATAATTAAAACAATTTGTGGAATGCATCCTTTTTACATTTATGTACGACCTCATCGCCTTCACATCCTTAGTTTTTTTATAGGTCGGTGACGATGTAAATCGTATTTCGATATTCAAATATCTTGATACATAATAGGAATTACATACTTACTTACTGGATAAATATTGATTCCAAATTTAAAATCTCGCTGTTAACTGGACACTTCTAAAAAGTCTTCGGTATGTTCCACTTACTGTAGTCTATCTAGCGATGGTAAGGCAACATTACTATGCAATTTTTGAGAAAATTATTTATCCGCCCATCAAGCCGAAACGGCTAGACGGATTAACGGAGTTGTCTTCTAGTTCAAAATAAAAAAATAAAAACTTGAATTAGGGTTTCAATTACAATATAATTATTAACACTGCACGACATTTTCACTCAAAATAATTATTAAACTGAGCCCCTTTCCCTTACACAAGGGCTGGGTCTTAGTGCTCAAGCGGACCGGCATTTTCTGCCTCTGGTTTTTGCAGCATATGTTGCATTTATGGCGCGATACAATCAAAAGAAGTTATGTTAAATGATAAGGCACCAACTAGAAAATATTCTCAGAGTTTTCCCTATAAGTACTTGTAATTATAAGACGGTACCTATTACTAACCGAATTTTATAGTTCTAGATTAACAGACAATTTTGATTCCTTTGAGTGTCGTTTTTGACGTGACAACGTCTTATAAATTGGTTTGCCGGGTGACACTTCAAGAAACTGCGTTACGCTCCGCTCACGTTATGCGCTCACAATGAGAGCGAGTGAGAGGGAGAGAGTGAGAGAGATAGGCATACACACCGGTTCATGTCTTGCGCTTCTATTTCGCTTAGGCGCCTGCATACAAGTTTACACGTTGCCAGTTAATTGTAAAACGATTGTGTAGTGTGTATAAATAAATGTTTTAAATTGTTACTATTATTTCATCCTTCTTCCTACTATACGAATGAATATTCACATTAAAATTATTTTACCACTCAAAGTCGTTGTCACGTAAAACTTTCGCCCGTATACCGACTTTACAGGCAACCAATTTTTTTTCGGCATAAACCTTCGTGTCTTTTTTTAAAGTTAATTTAGAGGTTCAAGAACGCCTCGTTGTTCAAGGGAGAGTGGAAGGTGTCAGAGCTAGAGGAAGATCGTCGATGAGATGGACCGACCAGATCGAAGCCAGTGTGTCGGCTACCGTCAATGAATGCTCACGGAAAGCGGTCCTACGGGACGAATGGCGACGTGTCGTCAAACGGGTCACTCAGAACTCCACACATGCATAATGGCCACGACAACTCTGTAAAGAGTGTAACGAAGAAGAAGAAAAGAGATAATTTAGAGGTTATATTTTTTTAAAGCTTCAAGGGACTGTAGACCTGAATATAATGGTTTTAATTTTAACTGGATATTACGCGTTCCCGAGATAAAGGTTCTTTACAGACAGACCGATGTACGACAAAGTGATTCTATAATGGTTCCATTTTTTCCTTTTCAGGTACGGAACCCTAAATAAAAGTAGGTACACCTCGACGTACTGAGATCCTGCTCCGTGTTTTTGACGCTGGTTATAAATTATCACTTTCGCAAATTTCACAATCACAATATTCGTCGGAAGGAGATGGGTGCTTTGTAATTTAGCAATCGTGCGATTAACGCGACTACCTACTATGAATAACATAGGCCCGATTATCTCTCAGGCGATGTTCCTGCAGTTCTTCGAATACGTAAGAACAAACTTATTATTTATCGTAAGTAGGTATAGGGATACAAAACGTAACATATTTTCTAATGTGTAATTATTTTAAACATTAATAGCTTAATGTACTTAAATACACTTGAAAATAGAAATGTGATGACACTCCTGCTTCTCGCTCGACTCGAATAATTAATTTATCTTGTTGTGGCTTACTGCGTGTCGTGTGAAGTGACATCTTAATTTACATCTGTGGAATTACTTATATCTAGAAAATGTGGCTTTATTGTTTTAAAAGACGTAAATAATTAAGTATTTTGAGAAAATATATTGAATACTCTGAAAGGGATATGAATATTGTAAAAAACCCTGAATCAATACTTCTCACAACCTTTTTTTAAAGACAGGTTATCGCACACTAAAATATTTTTTTCTACTCCAGTAGGTACTTTTTTTCTGTCATTTATATAGTTACTAACTCTAATATAAAGACATAAATTATGAAAGTCTGTAAAAGTCTATACTCTACTGCCCAAAAAAACACTGCTAAACGATGTTATAATGTCGCCAAAAAAACATCACTTAGTACCACAGATTACAAGATAAACAGCTGCATTCACACAATTTGCAATTAAAAAAAACTTATTGTACTAAGGCATTGCTGCCAACTTAAAAAAAAAAGTTTTATCTTCAGTGCATGGATGTTTAGTATATTGAACGTATACCTTTATGTATAAGTTCATATTTTTTTGACAGATGTTTAGTATAGTGAACGTATACCTTTATGTATAAGTTAATATTTTTTTGACATATGGACGTCAATAAAAAAAAGTTTAACAGACTATTTTTTATTTTTATTTTGTTGATTTCGAGCGGGAACATGTAATTATTTTCTTTGTTGTTTATTTGCATTTTATTTATGAAATGTCGAGTCTTAGAAAAAGTATTGTACTTATGCACCGTTGTATAAGTAGGTCAAAAGACGCTCGTGGCATCTTCCTTACAATGTTCGCTACGCTCACATCGTAACCCATGCCACTCGCGATTTTTGCCCCCTCTTATACAACTGTTGCATAAAATACTATATTTAAACTGTCTGAGTGACGGTTTGGTTCTAAATTCAAAACAGTAATACTTTAAATCTTATTTATGAATTATAACTATTTTATAAACTAAATACATATATAGTTCAGTCAGCAACCTCAGCATACACGTCCTTAGGCGGTGTGGCGAAAAGGTGCAGGTTCACCAACCTTAACTCATATGACACTTTATATTCTCGCGGTTTGTAAACACAATTAACGCAAATGATAACGGGTCTATCGCGATATTCCTGCACATCTGGGACCACGGCGTGTGCAACCCCCCAGAAACGTTAGATTATGAAGGTAAATAAGTCATATCGTGATAGGTCCCTTATAATTTGTTTTAATCATGCTTTATTCGTGTATCGCTAAAATTTCGTTTTTACCGCTCGACGCTCACCCCTGCCGCTGGTCGCGCGTTGCCGGGCCGTTACGGTGCCGAGCGGTTAGGTGTGCGATCACCTTTATCCAACTATGTACCACGATATGGGATAGATGGAGAAACAGAAACTCATCTCCATATTCACTTTACGTGGAGATGCACAATTATTTTTGGATTACTAACAGACTAAGCTAAGTCGTGTACGGGCAGACCAACAGATGATCGGACAGGAGCATGACGAAACTATAAGGACTCACGCGCTTGGATCCCGCGGGAGATTGAAATTAAGTATACATACCTGTAGGTATACATCAAATCCAATGCTGCTTGTTTTCTAAACATCAAACGTTCAATAATTCGCTATGATAACGACATATAGTTCTACTGTTCGCCGGTTTAGTTCGTTCGCAGACTTGCCAAATTACCCCGCCTCACGGTGGATAATGAATATTTGATACAACCGCTGTATTGGAGGCTTGTCGCGCTCCTGAAGCTACTGGATTTGGAGAAGCTATCTGCTGTTAATCTTTAAACATATTCATATGAACCGTGTCATAAATAGTTGCAAGTAGGTACGCACCGTCGTGAAGAAAGACTGAGAGAAAGAGAGACAGAAACTTACCGCGCACCGCTACCTGTTAATGTATAAAAAATCAATGTGTTGAACAACCAGTCTATCTAAGTTGGTCTATTATAGGTACTTACCTATATGTACTCATTCTTTATCCAAGTACCTAAAAGAATATTAGATTTGCTTGGCGAATAAAATGTTAACCTGTGAATAAGATTAAAGTTGTCATTTAATAATTCGAAAATCTGGTATGGCAAATTAACAAAATATCAATTATTTTTGCAGCCAAGTCGTTGGCCTAGTTAATGTGTGAACGTTGGTGCACCGGTAGAGTGCATCATTAGCCTAATGAGGCTCGCTGGCGTGACACACATCATTAACCTGCCGCCCTGCGCGTGGCGTGACGGCTATTCCCTGGTTTACGGGCCATTGCCTTATACGGAACTAAATCAAAACGCACCACTGAGATAACGGTATAGTAAACAAACAATCCTTCATGAAAAAATAGGTCTATATTGTAGAAAAAAAAATCGATGTACAGGTTTTTGTTGATTACAGTATTTTTGTAAAATTATAACTGTCATTTTGGGTCATAACGAGAAGATGATAATCAGTTATGAGGACTATATAAAAATCATATTTTGAAAAACATATTGCAACGTGAACTTTGGTGCACCGGTAGAGTGCATCATTAGCCTGATAACGCTCGCCGGCGTGACACACATCATTAACCTGCCGCGATGTTGCTTGGCGTGACGGCTATTCCCTGGTCTACGAACTATGGCTTGTACGTAATGAAATCATAACGTACGTACCTCCGAAATAATTGTGTTAAGTAAGAGTAAAAACATGTTGTTGTTATCATTTACGAAAAAATTACTGGCGTTTCCTCTCAACAATAGTCTACCCTTGTCAAATGCCCGTAGACTCAGACACGTAAGAGTGCCCTTACAGTGTTGCCAGATGACATCTTTAAGAAACAGTAGAAATTAAAAAATAAAATCAGTAGATTGAGAAAAAAATCAGTAGACTCCTAAAAGTTTATATTTCTAATATTAAAAGTCGTTACGTTAGTCATTTCATGCATTAGAAACACACAAACACCATAGTTACCAACCTGGGGCACAATTCCGAAAAACGAAATTCGAAAATTTCGTTGTCAAATGCTATTCCCATCTCTTTCACCATATATTAGAGAGAAAGAGACGGGTATACCGTTTGACAGCCAAATTTTCGAATTTTGTTTTTCGAAACGCCCCTGACATGATTACGCATTGCATTTCACAGATTACTAATATTTGACGGTAAGGTGACAGATTAACATTCATAAAGTCCTACACACGCAACTGAACGATTACGTCGGTCGATTAAATCTATGGGATATATCAACACCGCCGCCGGAGAACCAATGGCCGATTGCCTATCAATAATTATATTATGATGCTTGACCTGATCAGATCGGCCAGCATTTCTGGTCGTCTGGCAGATATTTTTAGAAATAGCGCTGATAAAAAGGACTTGTAAATACTTGACATAGAAAATCAGATAGATTTTCTGAATTGTTAAAAATAATTCAGTAGATCAGTAGATGGCCACAAAATCAGGTAGATCTATTGCCCCTTAACACCTAGAACGTTATAGATTAAATTATAATTACATTATTACTATTTAATAAATATAAACACAACATTTTACCCAAATGTAAGACAAAATTAAAGATTTAAGTTAAGTATTTGTTAATGTAAATACTTAATAATCGTAACAAACTTAAGCTCCGAAGCTCGTATCAACAGATTTTGCGAATCGGTTTGCAATTAAACCATCATTTTTGGACGATCGAAGTAGACTCAATCATCGTTTTCAATAAGTATGTAACGACAAACTTGATGATGATGTACCTTGTACTACTACCTTGTAAGTATGTAGTGCTTATTTTCTTAGCTGTTTGAGTTATTTGTGATTAAGAAGCAGACAAATGTGAAAATATTACCGCATCCATTGCGACTACACATGCTTTAAAAATGAACGTTTGGTTTACGTAAGTAATTATTTTGGACACATGCCAAATAATATCGCAATCCGCGGCCCGGTATTTGGCAGTGCTACATATTACGATCTTCGGGTGAAATGGAAAACGATTCGTCCTAATTGGTTTCAAGTTGGGGTTAACTCGAATAGTTTTAAAATATGACTTTATTTATAACTCCAATAAGACGCGATTTATTTGATTGCATGGTTCTCGCTATTTTGTTTCCTATATTCATTCGTATACTGAATTGACTGTAATTATTGCGTTAATCGTCGTGAAAGTGCCCCGTTAGCACCACAACGTTAGCTGAAATGCGCCAGCGATCCCTCTAAGCCCAAGCTGACTCGGCCGTCAGTCCCTCCGTAACTCCTCCGAGGCTCCCAACACAATATTGGCTATTATTCCTGCAGCAGAGACAGCGTAAAACATGGAGAGCAGGTCGTTCCGCTTGCAACTGTTTGATATAATTATAAATCGTATAATTTTTACGTTACCTACGTTTACTTGGAATAATTTCCTTGAAAAATTTGTAGAAACAATATTTTTAGGGAGTCATTAACGCTGCTAAGAGAGTTTGGCAGTTGTATGTATATTGTGTATAATATAAGCATCATTTTGTTGGTCTGCTTGAAATGTATTTCCAAGATGAGGGTCAATATTTTTTTATTGTATATTTTTTTCTTGCAGCGCTGCATTACTTTGTGTAATGACTAATGAAGTTTCGCGTGGTAATTACGGTGATATAGGTAGTCATATTAGCGCCAGAATTAGGTACTTGATTAATTAATCTAACAATCAAGGGCAAGCTGCGTGATACCACTCTGACCTATGAAATAATCTCTGCTCAAAAGTGGTACCTACCCATGATACGATTATGGACTGTGTAGTAGGTATAAAGTTAAATACATTAGTATTTATTCTTGATTAAATTGTCATAAAGACAGCCGTCGCTATAAACATTAAAATCACGAAAGTGAGTTGTACATGAAACGCTGAAAAATGTACGTAGGAAATATAAATCTTTTTAAACGGTCGGCTGACTCGGAAACAAAATATACCGTCATGGAATTGTACGAAACAATCCCTATTGTAGTTTGCATTTAACCAGCTTCAGTGCGTCACACACACTGAACAAAAACATCAACAGCGGAAATCTCTAAAACTTTGTAACTTTTGGAGGGCATAAAATTATATTTCGCTATTGTCTTAACGAGAATAGCCCTTCCAATTGAGGGTCACGAGTGGCAATAACCGCGCTAACTTTACTAGTGGAAGCAACAATAAGTAAGGCTATATTCCGAGGGGAATGACGTCACAAATCCGGCGGGACAGGCATAATCGTAAAGCTCAGGCTTGCCTACGAATTCGTTTCTTAGTTTTGGGAGTTCCTTATGTTAGAGTGGGTTATGCCGGGGAATAATTACGAGACATGGCATTTGGAGAGATGGTCTTATTTTAAGACGAACAAGGTTGTAATGTGATGGTAATTAGTTTCATGTAAGCCGAGGCCGTTTTTTGGGAACAAAACAATTAGATTCATGTTTTTGTTAGCTATGTGACCTGGCTTGTCACTTGTTCCAAAGAAACTTATTTTTTTAATATTAATTACTTAGATATTAAAGTTTAAAAAAAACAGTAATGTCACTTTTCCAGTTATTTTCGCTTCATGACGCTATTCCAGTTTGTTTACTTTGATGGCATTAAGAGAAAAAATGACACTTTATCAGTTAATTATGAATTATCTCTGAAATAATCAGAAATTTTAATGAGTAAATGCAAATAAAACTACCTTATTAAAGTAAATCAATGTTTATTTAACGTTTGTACTTGTTCAATCACAATTTTTGCCCATTAATTGTAAGAAATACAATAAAAGTCCAACCAAAAATTTACAAATTTCAATATTTTCCGTGTATGTAAGTGATCCTATATAGGACAGTTCAATGAAATATTAAGGTAATACCATAATAACTCGAAACTAAAAAACATAGGTCTCAAAACACAAACAAATTACAAATCTTTTTTCTTTCTAAAAATCTGTCACAACAAAGCGCTATATAGTAGCAATTTTTTCTTAACTTAATAAAAGGTAATGACTATCAGTATTCATGAAAACATTCAAAAAACAATCAACGAGATAATAAACATTTATTTTAGCCCTAATGTGACTATAACTTTAGTTTAACTTTTTCTTATTTTATAATTAAGTTTAAAATCACTGAAGTTGCATTTATCAGTCTTAATCTCAAATTAATTAAGTACCTACTTCCAACACAGCTTAATTCACTGAATTCAAAGTATTTGCGAATATTAATGTTATACTAATCATGAGATCATCGATTAAAATAAATGGCCACAAATAATATTTTACGAAAAATAGAATAAGTACTTGTCAAAATCATCAAAGTCAAGAGCTTTTGGTAGGCGATTCGGTAAATATCTTGGCTCCTCAATCTATAATTCTGCTGTAAAAAAACATAATAAGATTCCTCATAGTTCTGTTCATGAAGCCAAAAAGCTTCTCTATAACTGGCTCACTACTCTGGATTATTCCGACACCGAGGCTCTCCTTGTCAAGAGAGTCTAGAAACATATTTTTAGTTATTAGTTTGATTTATTAAATTCGTTATTTAGTAAATTAATGTTGTATTGGTTGATCTCGTATTGTAAAATAATTAACTTGTTACATGACATTAAATTGTAATTCTGGTTCCCCGCGATACAGGCATGGCCTAGTGCGGAGTCCACTGTCAATTTATGTATTATGTAAACACAGTTCCGTATTGCATGCAATTGTTGCCTTATAAATGTAATGTTTGTTGTTAATTGTGTAATAAATGATTCTTTCATCTTTATCTTTAAGAGCAATCAAAAGATGCCTACAGTTTTGTACACAAATACTTAATTTGTTTAAAAAAAAAAAGTATTTAGTATGGCAAGGTCGCTTGCAGATGAAGATTGAAGGATCTTCTCTCCGTCAGGGTTTCGAGTTCCAAAACCATAACCGCCATGCCATCGTGTATAGTCGTCATGGTACTCTCCGACGTGACCGTTTAGATCTGCGCCCAAGTGTATGATTTCTTGCGCAGGAATGCCATTTATAAGATTTAGAAGATCATCCCAGAAAGCCTCCTTTTCGTCGTCTATGCAGTTGGTTTGGGGGGCATACGCTGATATAATATTGATACAGTTTTTGTTCTCCAGTGCAAGTTTGACCATCATTAGTCGGTCGCTGATGCGATTTACTTCTACTAGTCTTCTACTTAGTACGCTTGATATAATCACGCCCACACCGTTCTTAGCTTCGACGCCATGGTAAAGTAGTTTGTAACCGTTACCTATGAGTTTTGCCTTTGACCCCCGCCACTTGGTCAGGGGCGTAGCGAGGTAAAATGGCGCCCAGGGCAAACGTTCAAACGGCGCCCCTTTGTAAATTATTTTACCTAAAAACAAACCCTACACAGTTATTTTTATTTTATATTTTATCTTTAGACATGACTTAAACTATATTATATAACCCACGGTCTACTTCCCGGTCACTATTTACCTACGAGAGATAAGACATGTTTGGATCATTTTATGCTCAGGTTGGATCCGAATTATTCGAAACCAGACGTACTAGTATTAGATACAACCATAACAGATCATGCGATGATATTGCTTAGACTTGGAAACCAGTGCAATCCAACATTGTAAAGTAACTAAAACAAATATTAACTTTAAAAATGCACTGAGTATCCTCGCTAAGGAAAATTTAGGACATCTATTTACAATTACTGACCCTAACGTACTTACTGAAATGTTCATTAAAACAATCAAAAGATGTCTATTCGAAAGCACTATTACCACCCTAGTCCCCAGAAGTAATCGCATAATAAAACCTTGGATCACACCGGGTGTGTTGCGCTGTATAAGAAACAGAAATAATATGCAAAAAACTGTTAGATCTAATCCAGATAATATCGTATTAAAAATAACCTACAATAGATATAGGAATTATTGTAACAACTTGATTAAAAAACTAAAACGGAAATATGAACAGGAACTACTAACTAAAGCAAGTAAAAATCCTAAAAAACTATGGAGTGCAATAAATACTATAACTAACAGAAAACAAGATAAAGCTGAACATAACGAATTACTAAGCATAAATAATACTCCTTTAGAGTCTGTAAATGCCATAAATCAACATTTTTCTAACGTTGGAAAAACCCTTGCCGAAGTTATCACATTGCGCAATTCTCAAACCTTAAATAACACCTTAAGTAATAAGTTGCCTACTGCTACTATAAACTCGTTTGTTTTATTCGAGACTGACATAGATGAAGTGGCCACAGTACTATCAAATCTTAAATCTAATAGCGCCCCAGGATGGGATAACATCCCAACACAGTTCCTTAAATTTGCCAGTGACATTGTAGTCCCTGTTATATCGTATTTAACAAATCTGTGTTTTAGTCAAGGTGTATTTCCTGATACCCTAAAACAAGCAATAATTACACCCGTGTACAAGAGTGGGAGCAGAGATGACGTCTCCAATTATAGACCTATTTCAGTGTTACCTTCTATCTCTAAAATTCTGGAAAAAATTTTGAATAGCAGGCTAATTAAATATTTAGATAAGTTTAATTTGTTATCAAATGCACAGTATGGCTTCAGGCATGGTATTTCGACAGAGGATGCTGTTTCTTCACTAACTTCTCTGATTGTTGAAAAAGTAGACAAAAACAAAAAATGTCTGTCCGTGTTCTTAGATCTTAAAAAAGCATTCGACACCGTCTCTGTTCCCATTCTTGTTAACACTCTGGATAATATTGGTGTAAGAGGTGTCCCTCTGCGTCTTTTCACCAGTTACCTTGAAAATCGTACACAAAAAGTTAAGTTACTTGATAATATTAGTGAAGCGTGCACCATATCCTACGGAGTGCCACAAGGTAGTGTCCTCGGTCCAACCCTATTCTTAATTTACATTAATCAGCTATGTAACATGCAAATAGATAGAGGACAAATTTTCACATATGCCGACGACACTGCCATCGTATTCTCTGGAGACACCTGGGAGGAGGTGCACACTGTCGCAGAACGTGGACTCTCACTAATATATAGATGGCTAGAAGGAAATTTACTTACCTTAAACACAGATAAAACTAATTATATTTGTTTTACAAACTACATTCGAACACAACCAGAACCAAATTTCTTAATCAGGATCCACAACTGTGACACTACTGTACAAACCGTCTGCTCCTGCCCGATCATAAACAAGGTGGAAAAAACCAAATACTTAGGTGTTACTTTGGACCAACGCTTAACCTGGCATGCCCATACAGAAAGTATAATGTCCAGAGTACGGAAACTAATCTGGGTTTTTAAGAATTTGAGATATGTAGCCAGTAAGTCCTTGTTAATGCAAGTATATACTTCTCTAGTGCAATCAGTACTCACGTACTGTATTCCGATTTGGGGAGGAGCCACAAAAACTAAGTTCCTTGAACTTGAGAGAGTGCAAAGAGCGCTACTTAAAGTCATGTACTTAAAACCTTATAGATTCCCCACAAGCGAGCTATATATAACTGCTGATGTACTAACTGTTAGGAAACTCTACATATTAATGATAACACTAAAAACACACAAAAAAACTGTCTTTAAAGCACCGGCTACACATAGGCGTAGAAATAAGACCAAAATAATGAATCCTCCACTTATGAAAACAGCTTTTGGGAGAAGGCAACAAACATCACAATCCGCTATGTTGTATAACAAAATAAACAAGTATATCAATATATACCACTGTTCAAGCCATGACTGCAAGGTGAAGCTGACAGACTGGTTAAAAACAATAGACTATAATGACACAGAAAACTTACTATCAAATAACAAGTAAAACATAACACACACACAAATACACACACACACACACACACACACACACACACACACAAAAACACACACACACACACACACACACACACACACACACACACACACACACACACACACACACACACACACACACACACACACACACACACACACACACTCACACACACACACACACGCGGCAGACTATTGTTAGTCCTATTGTTGTGTCGCATAACGTCTTTTGTCCGAATAACGTAATGTCATAAACTTTGTTCGACATATTTTTGATTTGCCGAAATTGTTCCTCCTATTATCGTTAGTCCTAAATATTATTTGTCCTATCGTTTGTTGTGCCTAAGATTCAACTGTCGAATGATTAATGTGTATACCTTTTTAGATTTATATATATAGTTACACCAAGTGGAAGAGCGGTGTTTCTTAACACAAGCATAATTTAATGCTTAAAAAGAAGCACCAACTCATATACTCTGTAATAGTTGTAAGTTAATGAATAAATATTTTTGAATTTTGAATTTTTTTTTTTTGAATATTAAACCTGGTTAGATCTCACTACCACAGAACGTACTATCAATGGGTATATAAACCCACTAACGAGAATTAGTGAGTGAGTATTTGACGCGACCGTACTAGCCATATGTAGGTACCTACTGTGTGCAAAAAGGGAGGGCGAGTAAAAGAGGCAGTACTGAAATTCTTCGCACGTCAGATAAACCCACCTCTCAGCAATTATTATGTAGTGCATCCACGGTGTGTATCAGGAGCTAGATGAAGGTAGTTCCTAATAAGTAAGTAAAGGTACAAGGTACAAAATGGTGGGAGGATTCATTTCATTTCATTTCGAAAGAATGATTAGACGCTTTTTTGAAAAAGTTTGTAAAGCGTTAACTTTTTTCTAAGTGACATGTTAATCATTGGATTTAGCCTGGTCATATTGAAGTCGCGAGCGTAGCGAGCGCGAAAAAATTTCGGGGGTGTGGGGGGTCATAATACAACCAGATGAAAACACGACGTAGCGAGTGCGAAATTTGTAAGTAAATTGAGTCGATAATTTTTTTTCTGTATTACCTTAGCCATAATAAAGAATCGGCTGCCTCATTTATCATCAATTCATCAGACGAGTAGGTCTAACTCTATGATATAAAAATACGTAAATAAATTATCACTACATAGTACAAAACAAAGTCGCTTTCTGCTGTCTGTCTTTCTGTTCCTATGCATAATATAGTACAGAAACACTGATCATTTTAGAGGTTTCTAATGTGATGTCGTAAATAAACTAATTTTTTGCGCTTACATTACAAACGCCGCTGGCTGAACCCTACGAGATAGTTCAGAATAATGTACTACAGTATTGTACACCTTCAAAAGGTCTACGATAAAGTCCGCGATGGTTATTTTGGCTACCCACCCAAAGTAACCATTTTTTATCCTTTACTTTTTACGAGAAATAATGGCTCATTTACGAAGCGATTTTATTTTAAATTAGGTAACACAGCATGAATCCTTATCCAATTCAGTACCTTAAATAAATTATGCATGAATATTTTAAAAGATATTAGATATAAAGGGACATAGTGGTTGCGGGTTGCCGGCGCCGGCGCGTGCGCATTAGTATTCTAAAATCAACGTGACCGTAAACACTTAAATTTCATTACTTTACTTTGGACATCCCTGTTTGGGTCACAGACCTGCATATAAGTATGTCCCAAATTTCAACTTGATCTGTCCAGCTGATTCCAAGCAAATGGCTGTGACAGACGGACAGACATACCGACAACCGAGCGATCCCAGGAGGGTTCCGTTTTTCATTCGGAGGTACGAAACCCTAAAAAGCTATGCTTATATTAGCGTTTTCGTTTACGTTTTCGTTCGTCTTCGTTTTGTACCGAGGAGTTGGGTGATCCAAACGATTCAACGGGAGAACACTGATTTATTTTTCGGCGCGGCGCTCATCTCATGATATTTCCCCTAGAGAATTTCAATGGTTTGATAGAGGTTTAGTTTTTTTTACCACAAAGTTGATATAGTTTTTCTTACCAGAAATAATTAACTAATTAAGATAAAATTTAATGTTTACTCATTTTAATGTGTAAACATTGCGTTTTTCAAATATTTGGAACGTTAAGAATTGTGTGAGACGATAATAGCAGGGCAGCGAAGCGGGCGGCCGTCCGGGGCGCTGCTGACTCCTCAAATTCAAATTCAAACTCATAAGGCTGGCCCTGACTATAAATAACATCCACATTCAGTTCTAGCAGAAATGTACCTATATTAATTAAAAAAACCTTTTTTATTTCTATTTTTGCACTAATTTTTTCAATTGGTATTTAGTATAATTAATTTTTTGCGCCCCCCGTTGAATGGCGCCCAGGGCGCGTGCCCTAGCTGCCATACCCTCGCTACGCTACTGCACTTGGTCTCCTGTACACAGCATGCATCTATTCAACGCCGTTTGAGGACGTCACTCAATTCGGCACTTCTGCCCGTCATGGAGCCCACATTCCACGTTGCTAATCGTAGTGCACCTGTATCGCATTGACCGTCGCTTGAGGGGGACGCCCTAGCATTTAACCTCTTTTTGTTGCTTGTGTACCTGTATTTCCAAGATGAGGGTCGATAAATTTTTTATTGTATTTTTTTTCATGCAGCGCTGCATAGCTTTGTGTAATGACTGAAGTTTCGCGTGGTAATTACCTACGGTGATATAGGTAGTCATATTAGCGCCAGAATTAGGTACCTACTTGATTAATTAATCTAACAATCAAGGGCAAGCTGCGTGATACCACTCTGACCTATGAAATAATCTCTGCACAAAAGTGGTATACCTACCCATGATACGATTCTATTTAACTATGGACTGTGTAGTAGGTATAAAGTTAAACACATTAGTGTTTATTCTTGATTAAATTGTCATAAAGACAGCCGTCGCTATTAACATTAAAATCACGAAAGTGAGTTGTAGGTACATGAAACGCTGAAAAATATAAGTAGGAAATATAAATCTTTTTAAAACGGTCGGCTGACTCGAAAACAAAATATACCGTCATGGAATTGTACGAAACAATCCCTATTGTAGTTTGCATTTAAACCTGCTTCAGTGCTTCACACACACTGAACAAAAACATCAACAGCGGAAATCTCTTAAACTTTGTAACTTTTGGAGGGCATAAAATTATATTTCGCTATTGTCTTAACGAGAATAGCCCTTTCAATTGAGGGTCACGAGTGGCAATAACCGCGCTAACTTTACTAGTGGAAGCAACAATAAGTAAGGCTATATTCCGAGGGGAATGACGTCACAAATCCGGCGGGACAGGCATAATCGTAAAGCTCAGGCTTGCCTACGAATTCGTTTCTTAGTTTTGGGAGTTCCTTATGTTAGAGTGGGTTATGCTGAGGAACAATTACGAGACATGGCATTTGGAGAGATGGTCTTATTTTAAGACGAACAAGGTTTTAATGTGATGGTAATTAGTTTGATGTAAGCCGAGGCCGTTTTTTGGGAACAAAACAATTAGATTCATGTTTTTTGAGGAAAAAGGAGTAGGTATTGTAAGTTTGCCGTGTATTTGATATTGACGCCTAGACCTCCATTAAGGGGAATCTTTACAAGTGGATAGTTTTCTGGACTATCGAAGCGACATATCGGTCCAAGTGTCGTGCTTAGAAAATACGATTATGTATGACATACTTTTTGCTATTCGAACTCCATAGTAAAAGGTCTACAGTGACCATATTTAGGACATCCTTCGTAGAAATGTCAAACTAAGACCCTGCTATGACTTAAAGTGAATCATAGTTTCAATATTAACATTGAGTAACATAAAGATAAGATATGGTCACCTTGTCGAGGTGGTGTCTCTTTGGACGCACTCCATTTACATGTTTCATTTTACAGAAGTCTTTAAGTTATATTTTCCTTCTTCTGAGCTACATGTATACAATTCAATGAAATACAATGCAAAAAAAAACATAATTTACATGTGTATGCAATTTAAGACAATATACATAATATAGTCTAAAATAAAATTAAGTTTATACTCAAACGGTCAAAAGAGTCTATATATGAGTATGTAGACTAGTATGGCATTTTTCATCACAATTGCTCGTAAATCAAGGGTTTACATGCTAGAAAACTGGTCGGTAAGTCGCATTTTACGACGCCCTAGGGCGGTAAGTAATTTTGCTATTGACTACTTTTTCTTACTTTTGTTTTATTTCCTCCAAAGTGTGATGAAAAACGTCGTACGTCACTCGCCTTCGGCTTCGGGTTTCTAATAGACCCTCGTTTGTAATTCCTCGTTTACCACCCTTGTTACGTAATGTAGGTACTATTATACACATAACATTAAATGCAGCAATATCAATGAAATACTAAATCCATAGTGAAATCATCAGGTGAAATGAAAATAAATGCATAGGTAATCGTCATAGACACAGTATCTACAACCATTACCTATTACTTATATAAACCAACGCGTCATTGGTTTCATCAGTATTCTACCTACACGAATTACAGAATAGTAATAGATCAAGAAGCCGTATTTAACATGGTTGGTTTTTTTAAAATAAGTGTGCCCTGGATTAGTATGTGGGTCGTACGTAAAAATTATTCTAAGTAAGAAAAGCGCAAACACTGTTCTTTTGAAAAAGTTGGTTCACAGATTTTATTTAAACGTCCAAATCTAATAAGTAAAATGTAACCATAAGCTGCACACATATAACAAAACAGGATTATAAAAAAGACACCAACACAAGGGTCACACATATAAAGTTTGTAAAGATAACCCAACGGGCATACGGTTAGTATATACTTACATTAGAAATTGCTTTTAACGTACAAATTGAAAAATACAGGATGTAATCTCTTTGGTTGGCAAACAAGGTCTTTTATATGGAGACAATCGGGCGAGTCAATTTCACGGCGCACCGGCTATAAAGAGCCGGATATACCTGCCCGGATCAAACGATGAAGGCTGAACAACCTCGATCGCCACAAATTGACTGCTGCGAAATAATGTATAGAATCTGCAAATAAGATAAAGGTTCGCCCTTCTCAAGACGGGATTTTATGCGCGAGTTTACTTAATAGGAGTTTAGGGTGTTACTAATGACATGTGTCCGAAATCGCGTCATTGTATCTACTTTAGCGATGTGCTGTAGAATATAGTAAGTAGGTAACTATATATGACTGAGCTGAAAATATTCAATTTTGATAGGCGGCAAATTTAACGAATCACATCGCCAAAGTACAAAAGGCAGGCGCGAACAATAATGTATCTAATTTATTATAATCTATCAAAAATTTACTATATTTGCGCTTACAATTTCAACTGAAAATCACTTAATGCGATATTGAAATTCGACATTATTGGACGTTAGCCGTGACGTGAGTGGTCTTAAAATATACAATATTACGCTGAGATATTTCTAAATTGGGGATATTGCAGTCACACTATAATCAATTAATCACTAATATTATAAAGACGAAAGTTTGTGTGTTTATGTTTATGACTTCTTCACGCTCAAACGGCTTGATAATTTTTAGGGTTCCGTGGTCAACTAGGAACCCTTATAATTTCGCCATGTCCGTCTGTCCGTCTGTCCGTCCGCGGCTTAGCTCAGTAATCATAAGTGCTAGAAAGCTGAAATTTGGTATGAGTATGTGTATGTATCACGCCGACATAACGGTAAAATAAAAACTAAAAAAAAATTTTTTTTTCGGGTACCTCCCGTACACCTAAAGTGGGGGTGAATTTTTTTTTCGTTCCAACACTAGCGTGTGGGGTGTCATTGAATAGGTCTTTTAAAAACAGTAGGGGTCTTTAAACACCATTTTTTGATAAAGTCAGCAGTTTTGTAATATTCGCTCGGGAAATCCAAAAAATAGTGTCCCCCCCCCTCTAACTTCTCAACCACGGGTCAAAACATTATGGAAAAAATCATGAATATAAGGCCTTATTAGTACTTTCAATAAAAACTATATTGAATAAAATCGGTTGAGCCGTTTTTGAGTTATCGCAAAATTTCATAATTTTCTTTAAAATGACGTAAGTGCCGCGCGGTGTTCTTATACTTCGAACGTTACACATATTAGTTAAATGCCATACTGCATTAAAACATATCGCTCAATCTGGTGTGTATAATCGATACATTCCAGAAGGTAATAAGTAGTTACAGTTCCTTTGGCGTTTACGACCTTTTTATAGAGCTTGAAATCTTTCTCGTAATTTAAATTTCATTTTTTTGTCTATTGTGAAGGTTGGGCAACTACGGAACCCTACACTGAGCGTGGCCCGACATGCTCTTGGCCGGTTTTTTATCAGTATGATGGTAGCTGACACTGTTAACACATAGGCTATATTTTATACCGATGGGATGAGCGGGTAACACCGCGCGGGCGTAGCTCGTATTAAATAAATGACAGTATTCGAAATGATAAAACTGCGGTTATTAAGACTGGAACTAGTCGGGAAATAATTAAAATATTTGCATTTAAATACGGCGGTGACGGACTATTAATTATTACCTACGTACTTATATATAAAAGCGCAAGTAAGGCAAAAGCAATTAAATAATGTTCCGAGTTTTCCTGGTATTTATTTATAAACTGCTGCCCGTTCGAATTGTAGCGAAATGGGTAATTTTTTTTGGATATTTTACCGTGAAATTGGTAGTAATACCGGTATTATCTGCATGTTTCATCGCATTCGAATGAACCTATTAAAGCTGCACAAAATGATAAGAACACATGAATTACATAAATACTTACGTTCATTACTAATAAAAAAAATACATTTTGTTGTTGAGGATGACCCTTTTTAAGTCTAGACAAGAAAAATACCTAATGCTCTAAAATAAATAAACAATACCTACGAGTATAAACTGGTATCGGTTAATTTGACAGGAACGAGATGACTTATTGTTTTTAATATTATTTATTGGTACATGTACATCTAATAATAAGAACTTATAATACCGGCTGATCAATCCAAATGGCTCAGTAGGGAGAAGTCAGAAAATATAAGAGATAGGGAAATCGGTTCTTAGGAATTTAATGACGTTGATTTTAGATTTAATAAAAACCACATTTTTTTTTTATAAATCTCATACATTACCCGGTCATTACCGCTGTAAAGAATGTTACAATACGACATGTGATTAGTTACAGAATTTTAACCAGGTTCAATTCCCGGTTATGTATGAGAAAAAATAGTTTATATTAAATCTAAAACCGACGACATGGTTCCTAAGAATAGATTGCCTTATCTCTTGTAGTTTTCTTTTTCTCCCTACTGACTCATTGATACAAATAAGTAAGCCAAACGGTTAGTTAATTAGGTAGTATATACAAGTAGGTAACTAAGGTAACTTGTTATATTCATATGTACGAGTATTTACTGGGCAAATATTGATCCTTTTGAAATCTCTGATAAGTCGTGGATAGATTCCACTATCTGTAAGCATTGTTTATAGCGATTTTACGGCAAAATCATATGACGTTCTTAAGAAAAAAACCCATTATTTATATATTTTTTTGTTATAATTGACTTAATCTGGCAATTCAACAGTAACCCAGCTCAAAAACTTAATTTGACAGCCATTTTAAGACGCACCGTCGAAGTAATAACAAATTGCAGTCCTCTGTGTCAGGCCAATAAGGCAAGAACCGGAGTTAAAGTTTTAATGAGCCAGGTTCCAGAGCAGGGTTGACGTGTTAAACTTTAAACTTCTTTCCTTCGCTGGAGTCATGCGCCACTTGCAATCTCAGGTAATTTTGGGAACTTTCTTTAAGATGTTTTTACGGTTTTAGGTGGCTAACACTGGAAAAGTTACAGTAAGAGGCTACAATCCATCTTACTGTAAGAAAAAACACAACATCAATTTACTGAATGTTATTCAAAAGTTACTTGATGAAATCAAAAATATAAGGAGAATATTAATCATATAACATATACATACAAGTTTTATAATCAAATATTTTATTAAGAATAAAAATTAATTAAAAAAAAGTCGACTTGCTGCCAATTATTAATAGACATATCGTATGGGACGGGCAAGTACCAAAACAAGATTGTGCATTTTAATTGATTAAGTACATCGAAAACTTGCATAGGTACTCACGACTAAACAATTTCTGCATTGTTGTATCTGCTAATTAGCTGCATGTCTCACTTTCAACAACAGGTAAGTAATCACTTCTTTCTCACAAATTACTCGCTAATTCACAATCTCATAATTCAGAATAATGCTCTACAGTAGCCTAATCTATCTCTCCTATATCCAATCGGGCATTGATACGGTATGGCCATGATAAACTTTGAAGTCTTCGAGTCCACGCAGTTTCCTTTTCCATCATTAACCAAGTCATCAGGACACTCTGCTCTTTCATCAACATCAAAGTTTTCCGTCGCATTTTCTAAACGTCCATGATATTTCGGTGATACTTCTTCTACATCGTCTTTTGGGTTCAAATTTTCATCAACTATAAGTTTATCTTCATTTTTGTCACCAATGTATCTATCGCTTGCTTTGTAAAACAACTTGTCGTAAAGACCGATGACCTGGCTTACGAATTTCGTAACAGCGTACGGTTTTTCTTCTATATCGTTGTCAGGTAGTTTGTTGAACATTATTCTTATTTTGTTCACCAACACATTTGCGAGTATCTCGTTCCACATCAAGGCTTTCTCCGTCGGATTGTTTTGTTGTAAACTCAGCAATTTCCTTAAAAGTAACTTTTGTTCGCCATTATGTTGCTCCCTCTTCACGATTGCGAAGTTTTCTGTTATTTTCAGAGAGATTATTAGAAGGACCAGGATAGAAACGCGCATTTTTGTTATGTTTTAGTACAATGGCGGCACAATACTGCCGGTAACCGTAGATTGCGCTAGTTGATAATTCTGATAACGCGCGCAGTTAATATGTACAATCGGGCACAATAACATTTCATTTCACTAATTACTAAGGCACCATTACTGATATTGTAATGGATTTTATGGGTTAGGTTTTGGTATCGTAAAATATTACTGAGCTATCTATGTACCAATTTTATTGATTGCTGTTATTGAAACAGTTTGGAAAATATATTTTTGTGACTTATAAAAACACAATTTATTCGGTTCTAATTTAAGTTTCTGGTTCAACAACTAAAACACTAGGTAAGTTTTAAAATTGGCCTTTTTATTAACTGATGTGAAAAACGGAACAGGTTTTTTTGTATATACAGGGCTCCTGATATCCGTGTTACACGCCGCAACGTAGCCCCGTATCCTTAACACCGGTGGTACTAAGATCACGAATAACACGGACACGCCGAGATATGTATAATTAAGTAAGTATACGTATAGTATTAAAGCCGTGTCTGCGTTCGAGTCCGTATACACGGAGCTTCGGTTCCGTTCGGGTATAGAATACCTACTCGTCCGGTTAGAGTTAGGCGGTTGTCACACTGCCGCCGCGTCTCGTTGCGAGACGCGGAGCTACGGACTCGCATGCGGAGACAACGCACCAACGTCCGAGTTTTCTCAGCATCTCCGTCCGGAGCTGCAATGCACGACGTCCCGCGTTACTTCCGTCTCGCGTTTATTTCACATTCGAACGTTAAGGTGAAAACAGTTGCTATTTGTCGATAAAATGGAAACGGAACTTATTCAGAACGCTGCGGTGATACTTTCAGCTTGGTTTTTGTACAATCGAGTCAAAAATTCTGGGTACATTCCTATTTACAAACCAGACCGATAAATGGGTCTTTTGCTAGAGATTACGAAGGTTTAAAGTATCGCGAAGAAACATTTTTTAATTGCACCCGCATGTCAACTGCGTTAATTTATTTGCTAAGCAAAATTGGAGTGATTATTACTGGCGCGGACACAAATCGACGTTCTATTACAGCCGAAGAAAAGCTTAAGCTTACACTCAAGTACTTAAGTAATAATCTACTATGTACTTCAATCTTCAATTATACTTTTATATGAATTCCCTATATTTTGATTATGATTAAAACCGATACTTACTACAAAACTAAATAAATTTGGAATTAAATAAAAACAATATTTCGAATAAGTTACTCAGCCTTTAATATTTTTAATAACTATTCACTAATTGAGCATAAATCACAGATCATATATTTACTCTAAATAATAATAATAATAGCCCTTTATTCAGACGATATAAAAGTATAAAATTACAGTTTTTCTTAGTTCCTATTCATACATGTTTGTTTTTCTCCACTTTTGTATGTCTGTTTGCCAATTGGCAAAGGCCTCCTCCAATCTTCTCCACTCTGGCCTATCGATGGCCACTCTACCCCATGTTGTTCCTGCTACCTGTCTGATGTCATCATCCCACCTTTTATATGGCCTTCCCCTTCTCCTTTTCCCTTCTCTTGGGTACCATTGTGTGACTATTTTGCTCCATTTTTCTCGCCCCCTTATCATATGGCCGGCCCATTTCCATTTCTGCCTCCTTATTTTTAGGGTTATGTCCTGAACCCTAGTCTTTTTCCTGATAATACTGTTTCTTGTCCTTTCTTTTATTTTCAATCCTGTCATGCTTCTTTCCATACTGTGCTGGCATATGGTAAGATTACTAACTGTATTTTTTGTTAACGACCATGTTTCGCTTCCATATACCAAGACTGGTAGAATGCTGGTGTTGAACAGTTTGCCCTTTGTACGTAGATGTGTGGAGATGTTTGTCCTTCAATTACTTCTTTCAGGCTCCAGTATCTCTTCCACCCGCTCGCTATTCTTCTTTCAATTTCCTTACTTATGTTGTTATTGGGTGCCATCAGCTGCCCAAGATATATGTATTCGTCTACATAATTGATGTGTGATTCACCTATCAGTATCGGGTTTTTAATGCCATTTGTCATTATTTTAGTTTTTTCTGGGTTGAGCTTTAACCCAACCTTCTCACTCTCTGATGCTAGTTCGTTTACCATCTTACATAGGTCTTTTGACGTTTTTGCAAATAATACAATATCATCAGCGAAGCGTAAGTGAGATAAGGTTCGGCCATCTATGTTAAGACCTAGGTTTCCCCAATCTAGGTTTCTGAAGATCATTTCTAGGACTGCCAGAAAAAGTTTTGGGGAGAGGGGGTCTCCTTGTCTCACTCCTTTTTGAATTTTGAACATCTCGCCTTTCTTTTCCAATTGAATACAGGCTGAGCTGTGTCTATAAATATTTCTTACTATCCTTATATAGTTGTGTTCTATCCCTTGTTGTTCTAGTGCTTCCCAAATCTTCGTGTGTATTAGTGAATCAAAGGCTTTACTGTAGTCAATAAATGCTATATAGTATGTGAGGTGATATTCGGCATATTTTTCTAAGATCTGCCTTACTACATGAATGTGGTCCAGTACTGAGTAATCTTTGCGAAAGCCTCCTTGCTCTATTGGCTGTTGTTCTTCTAATTTTTTTTCCATTCGCCTTAATAAGATCTTTGCAAAGATTTTATATATGTTTGACATTAAGCTGATAGGACGATAATTTGAAATATCCCAATGGTTACCTTTTTTGAACAGCAGGATTATATTAGATTGTGTCCATTGTGTTGGAATTGTTTCGGTATCAATTACTTCATTAAACAATTCTGTTAGAATAGGTACCATTACAGACTTTGTTTGCTTTAGGATTTCGTTGCTTATACTGTCTGGTCCAGGAGCTTTGTCTTTTCTTTGTGTTTGTATGGCCAATTCAATTTCTTCCTGCATGATGGTTGGTATTTTTGTGCGCCCTGCCAAATCTGGTTCACATTCAGCACCGTCGTTTTCGTATAACTTGGCATAGTATGATGTAGCTATTTTTAATATTTCTTGCCTATTATGTTTTACTCTTCCACTTTTATCTTCCATCTTTACAATCCAGTCCTTCTTGTTGGTAAGCTCTTTATATGCTTTCTTAATTCCACCTGTCCGTTTTATATGCTTTTCTATTGTTTCCATTCTTTGTTGTCTTCTGTCTTTCCGTATACTTTCTTTTATTTCTTTGCTCACTTTTGATATTTGTATTCTTCTGTTGTTTGTAGCTTTTGAGTTTATTAAGGTGGCTCTTTGCTTAAATAAGTCAATGGTTTTAGCTGTCATCCATTTATTGGCATTTTCTTTGTTATTTTTACAGTGTTTAGAACAAATATTCTTGATTGTATTTTCTAGCCAGTCATATTTTCCCTGGATAACAATGTTTGCTGCCTTTTCTTTGTACTGTGTGAGCTCCACCTTTAAAGAGTCGACTATTTGTTCTGTTTCCCACATGGTTAGTGGTCTATTCTTTATCCTTTCCTTGGGCCTTGTCTGTTTAGGTGGTGCTGATTTTAATTCCGCTCTAACCATTCGATGGTTGGTATTGAAATTTAGACAGTTGATGACACTTACGTTTGTGAAACATTTTGCTTTATTGGACATTATGAAATCAATTTCGTTTTTTGATTTGCCATCTGGTGATGTCCATGTCCACATCCTGTTCCTCTTTTTCTTGAATAATGTGTTCAGTAATTTTAAGTTATTTTCCATGGCAAAATTTATAAGTTTCTTTCCATTTCTACTTCTAGGTTTTGTGCTATAGGTGAACGGTCCTATCACTGCATCTTCCTCTAGTTGCCGTTCTCCAATTTGCCCATTGAAGTCGCCCATCAGTATTATATTTTTATGTGCATGTGATCGTAATGTTTTGCCCAAATCCTGGTAAAATTTGTCGATAGTTTTCATGTCTGCTTGTTCTGTAGGTGAGTAAATTTGTGCAATGGTCCATGAGTCTTTGTATTCTGGTAACTTTAAATTTAACAATGCAATGCGTTCTGAGACACCGTGGAACCCTTCTATATACTTTGTCAGATGATCTCTAACCATAAATCCAACTCCATATTGTCCTGGGGTCTCTCCGATATGGTAGAGTACAAAATCTGGGTATGCTATAATTTTCTCTCCCATTCTTCGCACTTCGCTTAAGCCAAGTATGTCCCATTTGACCATCTTCAGTGCATGTGTTAATTCGTTAAGGCTGTCTTCTGATAGTAGTGTAAGTACATTTAAGGTGGCTATAAATATTCTAGAGCTTTGATGACTTTGTTCCTCTAGATGGGTTTCTTTGTTAGAGTTATTTTCCAATTCAGGTAGAGTTGCTTGTGTTTTCTTGTTTTGTATGTTATCATTGTGTTGTCTATTTATTGGAGGGTGTCGGTCTGATGTCCCACGGGGACCAGCCGGGTTGGGACCTTTGGTTTTTATAAGTTGTTTCTTGTATTCATGTGTTTTTTTCCTACCAGTTAAACGTTGCATATTAGTTAAGATATGTGTTTTTTTCGCACAGAGAATAGGACCTCTCTCGCATGACTTGAAATGCATCTTTCCTTCTATTCTTTACTTCGGTGATATTTTTATTTGAGCTAGTAGGTGTTGTAGCACTAGCTTCTTCCATGTTTCTTGATATGTCTTCTGCTTTGTGAATTTTGGCAGCTTGAGATGAAGAGCCTTGTTCTGGCGAGGTGGGTTCCGACCTTCTCCTTTTGTCATTGTTCTCCTTATCTTTAATGACTACCCTATTGTTCTTTATCATGGCATGGTGACCTGCCTCCTTAGCTTGTTTAAGTTCCTCTTGTAACAGTTTTCTTTTCTCTAGGATTTCTTTAGTATAGTCCTCCGTTATGTAAGTGTCATTGCTCATTTTCTTCTTGTTTTTCAAAATTTCGTGTTTTTTAAAAGAAGTAGTTGTAGTTATAAGAATTGGTCTTGGTTTTCCCTCTACACTTTTCTTTCCTAGTCTGTAAATTTTATCTACATCATTTGGCGTTATCTTCGCACCAATGTTTTTTAGCATTTGTACGGTATTATTAAGTAGATCCATGATATTTTGCTCGTTTTCTTTGACACCGTGAATTAATATGTTGTTTCTTCTATTCTGTACTTCGAGGATATTCATTTTAGCGTTTAATTTTTCTATTTCTTGTTTCAGGAGCTTGTTCTCTTCTATTACTGGATTAATTCTGTCATCAACGCTCTGTAAAATATTTCGTGACACATTATTTGTTATTATTTCGGTCTGATTAACCATTTCTTCTCTCAGCTTGACAAACAGTAGCGCCATCTCAGGTGACATTTCCGAAACCATCTTCGAAGCAATAACAAAACGCAAAATTTTATTAGTTTCCGAACGGTTTTCGTCCTTGTTATTGTATGTTGGTACTTTGATCTCAGTTTATGTTGTTTATGATTCTATTACTGTCAGATCAAATCACATAACCTATAAAATTCCTGGGCACTGTTTTCTTATGTTTTCTGATCACTTTTACCGTAATACGATATGTTTATTTAGTCACTTGGTAGTTTTCACTCCCGAGTTGCCGTTTTTTACAACGATCTTGCGAATTCTTCCGAATGTTATAAGATATTCAATTAAATTAAAGGAGCACTTGACAGTACGTATTCTCTTGCGAGGCACCGGAAACGGATTTACTCTAAATACTTAATAAAAATATTTGTTTACAAAATTACTATAATCTTGTTTTATACTTTCTTAAATACGTCCTTCTTGCACTAAAATCCGTATGGCACTGCGGAGCTCGGTGTGACATACCCTGCGGCACGCACCGCGTCTCCGACCGAGCGCGCGAGTCGTCGTGCGTCTCGCTACTCCGCGCGTCGACGCGGAGCCAGTGTGTCGTACGTGGTCGTACCATGCGATTTTTCTATACAAAATCAAGATTCAACATACAAAGTTAAAAAACGCATCAACGGACGCCGCTGCGAGATGCGGAGCAGTGTGACAACCGCCTTAAAACAAATAAGGACTATTATTGAGTATGGGACGAACGGGGTTTATTTATTGTTATTTGGATCAAACTTGAGTTATTTACTTATTTTTGCATTGATTTGAGTAATAATGGTTCTATTTAACTGATAAATGACATTATTCTTTTTTATACATATATAACCAGCGATTGTGGTTTTAGACAAAATTAGCGACCCGGCCGTGCATTGCACTAATCTATTGCCGAAATCATATCAACAGATGCGGTTGATTTCATATGAATTTCTGAATGCACCGCTATGAGCATTTGACAACCAAGTGACAAATCCTGTTGAGGAATTGTAAATTTAAATTATGTGAAAACGCAATAATCCGAACGTTGTGTATATATGATCTCGATTCAAAACCCTTATTTAATGTGTTACATCATAATTATCGTGAATTTGAGTCGGTCGAAGTTTATATCGACGGGACGAATGTCACATGTTTGTCAGCTAAGATCTTATCGTAAGTTTGTATGAGAAAATTAAATTCTGGTTTTTCGTATATTTCCTAGCATATTTTCCATTATTCTCACCTTTTAAACCTTCCGTGGACCTTCACGAATATTTCAAGACCAAAATTAGCCAAATCGGTTCAGCCGTTCTTGAGTTTTAAACAGACTAACGAACAGCAAATTATTTCCAAATTTAAGTAACTACGCTTTGCAAAAAAAATTCTTCAATTGCACCCCCCCATTTTCTAAAATGCGCAATGCGTACTATTGCGTACCCATCTGGTTACGCTGGTATGAATTACCAATTTTTGGGGGCTTTAACTTGGGGCGAACTCAAATTTTTAAACGTATATTGTATGTAAACGTAATATTGTATTTCTGAACGCACCCAGCCCAACACAACAACCAAGAAGTGTCATTAATCATTATTTTACATGTTTTAAATACAAATATGTGATAATCCGACTAATTCTCGTTTTTCTCATTTTTTTTTTAAACGTGTTGCCGAAATCATATCAACAGATGCGGTTGATTTCATATGAATTTCTGAACGCACCGCTATGAGCATTTGACAACCAAGTGACAAATCCTGTTGAGGAATTGTAAATTTAAATTATGTGAAAACGCAATAATCCGAACGTTGTGTATATATGATCTCGATTCAAAACCCTTATTTAATGTGTTACATCATAATTATCGTGAATTTGAGTCGGTCGAAGTTTATATCGACGGGACGAATGTCACATGTTTGACAGCTAGATCTTATCGTAAGTTTGTATGAGAAAATTAAATTCTGGTTTTTCGTATATTTCCTAGCATATTTTCCATTATTCTCACCTTTTAAACCTTCCCTGGACCTTCACGAATATTTCAAGACCAAAATTAGCCAAATCGGTTCAGCCGTTCTCGAGTTTTAAACAGACTAACGAACAGCAATTCATTTTTATTTATATAGATAGATAGAGTCTAATTAGTAGAATACGCTTTGAAACGTCTGAACGATTAGTAACTATGAAATTAGTACTTAATATTTTCTTCGGTTACCGCCCCGTCTAAATATAAATTATTGCTAATATTACCTATTGTAACATAATGTTTGGTATAAAAATAAAATGAAATTTTAAAACTGTTCATTTCATTAAGGATCACAGCTTAATTATTTAATTGCTACATTTTGTTAGTATTTACGACTTACAAGACAAATTAAGAAGCACGAGTCTCACTCACTATACATTTCCATTCGTAGCTCTTAGAGACGATCGCAACGAATCTTTACTAAACGTCGGGGCGGATCGGATCCACGTGTAATTAAGATACGTGTACCCGTGTTACACGGATACACGTATCTTAATTACACGTGCCGAACGGAGCAGAAAACCGTTGCCGTGTAATACGAACACGGAGATCCGGCTACGGGTACACGAAACACGGACTCGACCGCGAGCCCTAGACTATATATACCTCAATTACTCAAAAACGGCTGAAACGATTTGTAAAATTATTATTGTTGTTTAGTTGGTTCCAGTATCATAAAACATAACTTCGTTTCGTTGACGTCCACGTCAATATTTTTTTTTGTTAAAAACTGATTATTTGTAGTTTGAAGTACCAATGTTTAGTTTATGTCATAATACAAATTAAAAAAAACATGAAAATAGCTGTAGGTAATAAACGCTTCTTGCCTACGTACATTTAGAAAAGTATATACGCTTTTATTGTTAACGGTACTTGTTGATACGCCACCGATAATGATAACTAGAGTAAACATTAAATGACGTAGTCAACGTAAACAGAGTTGCTGCCGTAGTTCTTCAGCAATGTTTTTATCGATATAGTTAAAAACGAGATCGCACCAAGGACAATTGATAAGATTGCAGTTTTTATCACGGTTTCTGTATGGTGTCAAATGGTAGGTTTAGGTCACAGTGAAGTACTATACTGATTGAGTCTCATCTCAGTTCACAACAATAACCAATAAAATACCTACATTCCTTATGTGGTTTTAGATCAATAGAAAGACATTGCTAGTTGGAGCGGAGCGAGCGAAGCGAGCGAAGCTCCCATGGATCGACTCGAATGGACTTTGTAACAATGCGCAGATCTCAGCGAGTTCTCAACCGATTTTAGAAATTTTTGTTTTAAAATGCACAAATTAAATTTCGCTAGGTCGTGACGAAGCGAAAATTTCGAAAAAAAAAACTCCGCTCCAATCTATGGTGCAAGCTTAGCCGGTGGCTGACTTTGCATCGACCTAGGTCGAATAGAAAGACATTGCTAGTATTTTATTCTGTGTATATCTATAGTTGTCTAAAAATAACTCACATCTCTTACGATGGGAATACCAAAACAGGTCGCAATACTTATTTATAATATGCTCCAGTCCTGTCCGGTGATCAATTTGTATTGAACGTATAGCGTATCCAATTTCACGGGCCGGGCCGTCCTCCTTTGATTCGGCGAATGTCTGCGACTTATAGTGGCTCTTCCCGTAAAACCGATGGAGGGATTTTCAGTGGCTGGATTGGTAGTTATCAATCAATCAATCAATCAATATCATTTATTTTCAGGCAACTGTGGCCCATAGATAAATACCTTAAAACTAACATACATATAAAATAACAAAATAATATAAAATAATCATAAACACGTTAGTTCGGCGACGTGCGACGTAACTTCTGGGTGTCGGGTAACCGTCCGCGGTAACGCCGGAACACGACACCTTTCGGCCAGAATTCCTCCTGCAGGAAGGTCAACAGCTTGATAGTAGGCACCCTCACCACAAATGAAGCGAAGTTCACATTGTGACGAGACTCTAACTGTTCGACCCTCAGGGTGAAGTTGGTCTTTACTCGCAAATACTCGACGATGCTATCTGCTTTCGTCGTGTAGTGCAGTCTGGACACATACAACAGTGTCGTCGGGGCCGCAGGCTGGAGTAGATGTTGCGATCCAGTCACTGCAGTTCCACACTGGTTGCGACGAGCCGGCTTCTTCTTTTTCTCCACCAAGGTGAAGCCATCACTATCGGAACTCTTCGGTTTAGACGATTGCTGCGATAACCGAGGAGCGATCGGTGGTTTCGCAGCTGCAGCAGCGTAGGCACGACAGGGTGTCGACACCTTAGCGCATGACGTCACGCCTACTGGAGCAGGCGGGGGGCCGGCAGGGCGCGGTGTAGATGCCTGCCGTGCGGCAGCGGTCGCAGAGTCAGCACTTTGTGACGCATCGCGGTTCGCTGACCCAAAACTGCACACCGATGCACCACGCACATCACGTTCGCGACACGGGGTCACGTTAGATGCCACATGTGACCTACTCACGGAGACGGTATCACGCAGCGACGCCATCTCAGCACGTAGCTCACTTACGGTGTTATTCGAGGCCTCTAACTTGGCCTGCATTTCTGCCAGACTCGCCTTCAGGAAAGTTATGTCCTTGAGCAGTCTGGTTACGTCGACATGATCAAAAGTTACGGGCGGCAGCTGATCCAGTCGCTTCGCAACAAAAGCAGGCACGTCGTCCGGGTCGGTCTCCTTCAAGAGTTTGATGATATCTTGGAGACTCTTGATACCTCCATCCCTCCGTCGAGATGGCATCTGATCGGCTTTTCCAAGCTTCTCGAAAAGTAGCGCCTTGCCACTGCAAATGTCGTCTTCACTAAAACTCGATTTGCAGATCTGCTTGATGCTGACTTCATCCATGACATTTATGGCATACTGAACGAATGCCAGTAACTCATTCGCAACTAACTGAGCCATTACGAAAACACAAGGCAGTGACTAGGTACGTCACGCCAATCGCGAATAAATGTTATTCGATACTATGCAGAGCTAAGCATTTCGTTATATCTATTGATGCAGCGGTTGTGGTAGTTGTTGTTGTTAGTTTGTATTTTTTTATTAAATGTGTATTAAATTCGTGTGTGGCGTTCTAGTTTCGTAAAACGCATAACATAAGTAGATATCCAAGTAGCAAACAAGCTTATACAGCCATTATAACTCTAAATAAGGCTGTATATAAAGGCTGCTTACGTCTTATGCATCCTGTGTGCGACAATGTTTGTATTTGTACTCAGTAGAAGATTTCGGTAGGACAAATGTATGATTATTTATTATAGTTTTGTTTGACATAGTTTTTATTGAAATGTAGGTAGTTTTTAAATTGTTTTTGAATGACATTATATAATGCACAGTATGTATAATTCTAATTTTAACAATGGGACATTGGAAGAATATGTTTTTACTTTTTATTTTTGTGTACCTTAATGAAAATGAAAATGAAAATGAAAAATGAAAAAATATTTATTTGAAAAAATATTTATTTTCCTTAATGAACAATATACAGGTCCAGCAGTGGTTGGGGCTTCCTTTTAGGTAGATCCTGTGTTAGGATGCCCCGCTCTTCCATTACAGAGAGGTAAGTTAAGGAAAAAAGAAAAAATAAAAAGAAAAGAAAAACTAAGTGTTCACATACAGCTTAGTTTAAATATCGTTGTCTTAAGATAATTATTTTTCATTTTTTATACTAGGTTTAATTATACTAGGTACTTAAATATTAGTGCTAATTTATACGGGAAATGCAAATTTAAGTTGTGAGCGGGTTTATGTTTCTACGTGCGCGTGCGTCTGTGTGTGTGTGTGTGTGTGTGTGTGTGTGTGTGTGTGTGTGTGTGTGTGTGTGTGTGTGTACATGTGTGTGTGTGTGTGTGTGTGTTCGTGTGTGTGTGTGGATATTATGCATTTTGATTTTAGTTAATAATTTGCACTATGCAACAATAGCTCCGTATCATCATAGCTCAGATGTTTTAGCCATTCAGTTACTTCCTTTTTACAATTGTATAGCAGGAGGTGATATATGTTGATTGAATCGTTGACTTTATTATAAATATGTGCCGATTGTGCTTTAAATTGCCTTTTAGCAAACAAAGATTTAGAGGTTGGCTTAGGGACTGCTGGTATTTTACGCCGACGTGTCTCTAACGGTGGGTGGTAACCAAGGGTTTTGTGCAGCCTGAGTGTTGTACTCAAAACATACAGTTTCCTCATTGTTAGCTGGCCACTAAATTCATATAATTCATTAGTCGGGAACCTGTATGGTTTTGAGTACATCACCTTAAGCAAGCATCGTTGCCCTCTCTCAACCTCCAAGAATCTGGTTTTGGCTGCTCCGCCCCATACAGTTATACAGTAGCTCATGACTGGTTGGCCAGTTCCTTAGTGGTAATATGTCTAAATATTTTAAAAATCCAGTTAAGCTTTCTAATTCTATGGTTCACATTTTCAAGTTGCATGTCCCACGATAGACGCTGATCAAGAATTACCCCTAAGTATTTAGTAGATATGACTTTGTCTATTTCAGTGCATTTACAAAACAGGGGGTTAGGCTGGTTGCAGGTATGTATTTTGAGTTTTAGTTGATCATGGGGTTGTGTTGAGTCATACTTAGAAAAACAGATGTAATTTGTTTTTTTGACATTTAGCGTTAGTAGATTATTCCTAAGCCATGTAGTGACCTTGCATAGGCCAGCTTCTGCAGTTTTGAACACTGATTCCCAGGATTCACCATCGAACACAATTGCAGTGTCATCGGCATACGAGCAAACGCGCCCACGCTGTATGTTGAGATTCGTCAGATCATTGATATATAACAGAAACAGCGTGGGCCCCAGCACGCTGCCCTGGGGGACACCTTAATGAATGTAAATAAGTTGTAATTAATGTACTTAGTATTATTTTTAATCGTGTTCTTTCTCAAATGTTGTAACTATTGTAATACTTATATTTCAAACACAATGTACATTGTTTATGAATAAATAACTATCAACTATCAACTTGGGTAGATACATTATTTGTAAGTAGTTACTTATATTATTATATTTACTACATTAAACATATAAGACACCTGTTTAGCCCATTTATGAATGCATATACTTATACATTTGCTGGCGGTCCTGGGTATTAATCCCGGCAATGGTAAATATTTGTGTGAATCTTTGTTCCTGTATAATGGATGTTTCTAAGTATTTAAGTAGGAACTTATGTATATAAGTATCTATATCGTCGTTTAATACCCATAACATTTGCTTAAGAGCTTACTTTGCGACTAGATACAATTGACTAATGTGTATATATACTTAATTGGCCACTAAGATTTTTGAAAATTGTATCCTCTAAGGTGTAGGATTCTATGGAAATTCTATCGGGAAAACGGTTTGTTAAGCCTAAAATAAATTATAATCTTATCCTTACATTTTGAAAACTGATAAAAAATTACCCTAATGAGCACCCTACTAACGAGAGCTCAGGTCGAAAGTCATAATTAATACCAGCCAAATAATTTAGGAAGGCAATAATTAAGAAACTTAGCGCTCGTTTAGCCGGGTTGTTCCAGGATTAAATTTACAGAGGCATAAATTTCCAGTTTAAAAAATAGCTGGTAAAATTCCGTGTCTATTCGCAGGTGGCCGAATATATGTTGGAGGTCAGATGTTGGTGGAGATTACTTTTAATTAAGCAATGCTTCATTAACTTAATGTTACTCGAGAATATAAATAATTATAATTAACACTTTGCACGCCGTAAGTTATAATCGGTACCACGCTCCAACAGCTGAGCACCACTCGTGATGCTCTTTTTCCCAAGAACGCCGCGCATTTTTTAAGGCGCCACCTATGGTTCGCCGGCGATTTTCGGTGATATTGTTAGATTTATAAAATAATAATTAGCGTAGATACAGGAATAATTTATTTTTTATTTAGTATTTTATAATGATAAAAATAAAACAATGTGTTTATAATATTTATTTTATTTTAAAACTGTCGCCGAAAAGAAAAACTCTAACATGGATTTGTTAGGTAACCCGCGCAGCGCACTGACGAGGCAGCGCGGGCGACGCATCGTCATGCCGTTCCCCCAACCCTCACGTTAATAAATTGTATGTGTGTGGGTAGCTTAAACGTTCTTCTACACGTTGCTATTAAGCGGATCATGAACTGTGTTCGATATTTAAGGCGCTCTTTTCCCAGTAGACGCCGAACTTACTCATTTTGGAATGAGTCGTAAACATATTAAGCAGTGTTTGAAGATTATGAAAAACATATATATCATACTTAAGGATCTTGCGATTATAAAATCGTTTTCACCAACATGATTGGATAAATTTCGCTCGATAGAAAAGAATCCCAAAGTTACCTCTATTAGTAATATTTTTTCAGTGGCAAGGCTAAAATACGAAGTTTTTTTACCCGTTTTTTGCTTAAATGTATGGATACTAATATTATCTAGGTAAATTCGCTAGGATTGTCTCGATACAATTATTTATTTAATCACTAGAACTAAAAACCTGCTAAAAATCGTCTCGCGTCACCGCTTGAAGAGCGTCAATTAGTTCCGCGCGACCACGGCCGGACAATATCGCCTTAAACAAAAATAATACAAACAGTATGAAATCTGATCACGAGTACTATTCGTTATCCGCGACTCTAAGAAAGAAGGTGTCACGAGTGGTTCTCGTGATCGGCGTGCAAAGTGTTAAGTACACTAGATCGATTTACTATGTATAACCTGCTAATGCCTAAAAATACTTTTTGGAATACGGCTAAATGGCGGTATCTGAGGTCGTACAACCTTATTAAATCTCGCGAATTATACTACAGTTCATTTTTTTAAACACATATTTGACACTTGTCTGTTGATGTTTGTAGTGATGTAGCTAGGTCATATCGTATGCCAAATCTAACGATTATTAATCATGAACGATTGATGGAACGATATTCTTTTTATATAACCTGCTTATGTTTGACGGCGCATCGAAGGAATTAGCTCGTTGGCGCTAGTATTGCCTCTTAATTTTTGAATGACCGAACTTTTTAGTAATTTATACCAAACTCTAAGGGGGTGACCTTATAGGACGGAATTGATTTTAATATGTCTGTGACTCACCAGAGTTCAAATAGTCATTCGTTTTATGGTTCTTCCTTTAGGTAAGCTTTAGGTAACGATTATGTATATTTACGTTATATGGGTGCTATCATTATGTCAAATATGTGTAAAAAAAAAATCTACTGTAGTTGTTTTGTGAGCTATAGACGCTCACAGAACCACTTGTGGGCAGTTCTGGCACCTATACACATTTAGCACAATGATTATAATTATAATACAAATCCTCTGTCTAGATATAGCAAATCGCTTAAGAGCGAGAGCGCGCGGCTTGTTTGCCGATAACATTGAAAATGCAACAGCCGATTGAATCTTCTTTTTCACTCCACTGAAGCGGCGGTAGGGTTGACGATTATCTTTCCACAAATACAGATATTTATTTATTTATTTATTAGACACACCAACAAAACACAGGCTTATACAATCAAAAAATAAAATTATAAAACACAGGTAGCACGTTTAGCTTGTGCCTAAATTACAGGCGTGCAACAGCATTCTCAAGTAGACGGCTAGTTTACTGAACTACGGATATAAAGGGGTGTCAATTTTAAAAATAAGATTTCTATTACAAAATTTAAAACATAGAATAACTAGGTCGATGCAAAGTCAGCCACCGGCTAAGCTTGCACCATAGATTGGAGCGGAGTTTTTTTTTTCGAAATTTTCGCTTCGTCACGACCTAGCGAAATTTAATTTGTGCATTTAAAAACAAAAATTTCTAAAATCGGTTGAGAACTCGCTGAGATCTGCGCATTGTTACAAAGTCCATTCGAGTCGATCCATGGGAGCTTCGCTCGCTTCGCTCGCTCCGCTCCAATAAAAATAAAAACATAAAAGTTAAACTAAGCATTATTTCAGCATAAGAAAATAAAAGAACTAACTAAACTATTTATTTATGACTATTTTGCTAGATGACAGCATCCTACGCCTCCAACTGGCCAGCTCATTAGAGTACATGTCCAAATCATGCGATTTCTGGTATTGGTTGTACAGCGTCTGGAATCTATGCAAGGCAGAAAACTTATCCAAGTTTGACTTGGATAGTTTAGGTCGGAAAGTGGTGATGCGAGAAAATCTTACGTTACTCGTAGTTTTAGGGACGACAAAATTTAATCTCTCCAGAATACGACTCTCATGAAGTTTCCCGTTGACCAACTTATGCAATAGAGCGAGATCCAGGTAATCTCTCCTTACCCGGAGAGGCCGCATCTCGAAATATGTAAGCCTTTGTTCGTATCTACTACGTTTACCGATACCTCTAGCGCGTGCTCTGAAGGCCAAAAATCTGGTAAAGGAACGTTGAACTCTTTCCAGACGGTCGATGTGTACTTGATACCTGACCACAGTATTCGAGCCGCGAACGTGTTGTAAAGCGTCTTGATTGTCCTAATGCGCTTAAAATTCCGACCAACCCTCTTGATGAAACCCAACATTTTAAAACCATCACGAACTACACTTTCCATGTGACTGATAAAGTTAAGTTTGTTATCTAGAATAACACCTAGGTCTCTGATAGTGTGCACTTCCTCAAGAATAACGTCTCCAAGTGCATAGCTACTCGGAGTAATGTTCAGATAGTCTAAAGTAATTAAATATATCAAACATACAGCCCGAAATTAATAGTCGATCGAGCAAGCAAAGCGTGCTCGTTTTAGCTAGGTCAAATTTTTTTTCGCATACCTAATCCAAATTCTGAATTTTCACTTTATTCTAGCCTACATGCCGCATTTCTCAAATGATTCTTGTTTATTTTTGTGAGCAGGTTTGATAAATATAGGTAGGTACTTATATATTTCTCGGGGCTTGAAATTTTTTTTATGCCGTGTGGTTATGGGGGTTATAAATGTATTTCATCCACACAATAAAAATATTCATAGATTTATTACCGCAATTGATTTGCTTTATAAAGTTGAGTGTTATTAATTCAAATCATTATTCACTTTCAACCCGCTACGCGCTATTTAGATAAACAATTATCTACTTTTAGTATATGAGAATGCTAAAGTTTAACTAAAGTTGGACTTGTAAAAGGGCTTCCCGACGCTGCTGGAAATTGTGATCGATCAGATCTAAAAATTAACCCTATAAAAATATTAGGTTAGGTTAGGTGTAGGTACTTGGCTTTCAAGAACAAATTTAATGGATTGTAACGAACACAAATATTATAAAACACTTACATAAAAGCGCTCAGAGTGCTAGTGGAATAAAGTTTAATTGTATAAGAACTTACTTTGTCGTGTTACCCGGTCCTCCGAGGAGTCGAAGGACAGGATAACAGACGTGAAAGAGACAGAAAGATAAGGTAGAAAAGAAGAAGAAAGAGAAAAACAGTAAATTCAGGGTTAGGGTTCTTTATTTTCACTCAGTCACCAAGGCAGTGTGATAACGGAGTAAAGGGGAGGTTGTTAGTCCTAGGTCCAAGCGGTTGCTGATGAGGCGATGTCCGTGCAGCCTGATATCAGTCCGTAGCAGGTGGGTTGCAGATGAGGCGATGTCCGTATAGCCTGGTATCAGTCCGTAGCAGGTGGTCACACAGGTGGTCGTAGGAAGGCGTATGTGCAGTGACAGCAGGGGGCGTTTACGCAGTGGCAGCACTGGAGGGCGTATACGCAACAGCAGCAGGAGGGCGTATACGCAACAGTAGCAGGAGGGCGTATACGCAACAGCAGCAGGAGGGCGTATAGTCAGTCGCATACACAGCGGTAGCAGATACGCAGTGGCAGCAGGTGGGCGTATTCGTGGTGTCAGCAGATGGACGAAAATGCAGTTCTAACAGGCAAGGCCTTTCAGCGTCCGAGCGAGTCAGTAGTCTTGTTTGGGGATAGCCAAAGGGGAAAAGGGTCTCTCTTGAGTGCAGGGCCAAGCTTTGGCCCTGCACAGACCAATTTCGAGTTCCTCCTTAGTTGAGAGGCACGAGAAGACTGAATTTTCAGCTGATGGCAGCGCTTTTATATTAGGCTCGCTGACAAAATGTTCCAGAATAGATAAAAATATGAATTTTGAATTTTATGAAGTACTAGGGAACCAGCCAAACGATAAAGTTAATACGACCTATCTCAAATATATCCAACCTCACCGCTTTGGAAGTAAAATTACGTGAAATGGAGAATTTATAAGACAAGACGTTGCTATGACATTTTTTCTAACAGAAATGTCGTAACAAAGCTAAATTGTGAATTAGTAATTTTATACAACAAATCGCCACTATAATAATAAGAAAAAGGAGGAGAGAAAAATAATGTAAGTAGCAGCCTGCGTCAAATCGATTTTCAGTGAGTTAGAGTTAATATTGTTTATCGTTTCAGTCAATACATCGAAGCAAGCGAATATACCGAACGAACAACGTGCTAGAGAGATAAACAGAGTATTGGATATTATACGGGAACCCCGAATTTCATCGCTTAAAGGAATTACCAAGGTAAGAGAACACTACATTACCCCAAAAACCCAGGAAAAAAAAAAAAACTTTTTCGTAGTCTTATGTGAGGAAAAGTTTTTTTTTTTTGTGTCAAAGATCTAAATTAAAAGAAAAGTTAATAATAAGTTTAATGAAATGAAATGGTTGGTGAGATACGAAAATGATTGAAGAACTTCCGGACCTAACATTCATCTCTGTCCTAGTCACGCAGTCATTCATCTCTTACAAAGGAAGGGGATGTGGTTCACGTTCAATGACGCACACTCCTACGGAAGTCCTCCCTATGACCTAAGGCTTCTTTTTTAGGAGTAGTCAGCCGCTCCATTTTATGAGAAAAATTTGACCTAGGGCTTATTTACCGAGTTGTCAGCCGCTCGATGAAGGGATATACACTATTTACAAGCCTAGTAGATTAGAGCCCACTAGGGAAGTTGATTCTAGAGCCAACTTTTAGTAAAAGTAGAGGTACTTGTGTTTGGGGTAGACCAAGCAAAACACAAGCACAAGTTTAAAGAAAGTTTTGTCCATTAGGCTTATTTTTTTCCAGAGTTGGACGACCGCTCTAGTTTAGGGAAAGAGAAGAAGGAAGAACAAGATATAATACAAGTAAACATTATTGGAGTACTGCAAAGCGGGCCACTAGTCTGAAACCGCACACAGTACTACCAAGTAAAAAGAAAAATGGAGATGGCATAGTGAAAGTGAAATGTGATACTATTATATACACAAATATACATATGTACAAGCTACTGTAATGAATATTTTAGTTACTTAAGTAATTCCTTTTAAATTAAGATTTAGATGACGAGAATGAAAAATTAAACCAAAGGTTTCGCGACCGAAGACTAGAAATGAGGGGGTAAAGCCAGTAACCACGTTTACAGAGTTATTCATGGCTGACTGTATTAGTGGTAGATGAATGTTCCAAGATCGGTGGTCGTTTTGTTGAGATGGATATACTTGATCGGCCGAGCCATGGTGACTATTGTGGCCAAAGTTAACCGAAAAAAGTTGTGCGCTAGTGCAAGCGTTTTTTAGAATTTAGAAAAGTGAGTGAAAATAAAAAGAGTTGGGCGCCAAACTGTCGTGTTACCCGGTCCTCCGAGGAGTCGAAGGACAGGATAACAGACGTGAAAGAGACAGAAAGATAAGGTAGAAAAGAAGAAGAAAGAGAAAAACAGTAAATTCAGGGTTAGGGTTCTTTATTTTCACTCAGTCACCAAGGCAGTGTGATAACGGAGTAAAGGGGAGGTTGTTAGTCCTAGGTCCAAGCGGTTGCTGATGAGGCGATGTCCGTGCAGCCTGATATCAGTCCGTAGCAGGTGGGTTGCAGATGAGGCGATGTCCGTATAGCCTGGTATCAGTCCGTAGCAGGTGGTCACACAGGTGGTCGTAGGAAGGCGTATGTGCAGTGACAGCAGGGGGCGTTTACGCAGTGGCAGCACTGGAGGGCGTATACGCAACAGCAGCAGGAGGGCGTATACGCAACGGTAGCAGGAGGGCGTATACGCAACAGCAGCAGGAGGGCGTATAGTCAGTCGCATACACAGCGGTAGCAGATACGCAGTGGCAGCAGGTGGGCGTATTCGTGGTGTCAGCAGATGGACGAAAATGCAGTTCTAACAGGCAAGGCCTTTCAGCGTCCGAGCGAGTCAGTAGTCTTGTTTGGGGATAGCCAAAGGGGAAAAGGGTCTCTCTTGAGTGCAGGGCCAAGCTTTGGCCCTGCACAGACCAATTTCGAGTTCCTCCTTAGTTGAGAGGCACGAGAAGACTGAATTTTCAGCTGATGGCAGCGCTTTTATATTAGGCTCGCTGACAAAATGTTCCAGAATAGATAAAAATATGAATTTTGAATTTTATGAAGTACTAGGGAACCAGCCAAACGATAAAGTTAATACGACCTATCTCAAATATATCCAACCAACCTCACCGCTTTGGAAGTAAAATTACGTGAAATGGAGAATTTATAAGACAAGACGTTGCTATGACATTTTTTCTAACAGAAATGTCATAACAAAGCTAAATTGTGAATTAGTAATTTTATACAACAAATCGCCACTATAATAATAAGAAAAAGGAGGAGAGAAAAATAATGTAAGTAGCAGCCTGCGTCAAATCGATTTTCAGTGAGTTAGAGTTAATATTGTTTATCGTTTCAGTCAATACATCGAAGCAAGCGAATATACCGAACGAACAACGTGCTAGAGAGATAAACAGAGTATTGGATATTATACGGGAACCCCGAATTTCATCGCTTAAAGGAATTACCAAGGTAAGAGAACACTACAACTTGAAAATAACTGAGTTCTTGTTAAAGGCAGCCCTACGCCCGACGAGGGAGCGCTAACGCTCCTACATTATGCACTAACTCGAATTCTGATTTGATTAGATTTACAAACTCGGTGTAAATATTGGTAGTTACATACTAGACTTGGTTATGTCATAAATTTTATAAACACACGTTATGGATTTAAACGGGAATTTATTATTATTATTCGTATGGCATGTTATTTCAGACAACAAAAGAAACAATTCATTTATCAATAATTACAAATCCAATTTCAGTGACATCAGCCATTTTCTAGCCATCGCTGCGGATGGGTAGACTCCCCTCGATGTACCTGTGGTGCTGAGGTGCAATTAGTAAACGGGAATCTGCAACGCCAACGCGACCATTTGTTATCAAGACGTGTGGAAGGAACGGGTAGGTATTTGATATGTGGTCGCTGATCTATCCTTCGTCCACTCTTGTATCGTTTCACCATCGCATATTTAGTACCGCGTGAGTACAAGTTAATTTTTTTATGAGAATGTAATTTTTTTATGAGAGTCTCTTCTGTTTGGCTTGTGCGTAGTACCATTGCTGGAATAAGAATTGGGATTTCGAGGTAGGATAGTAAGCGTAAGCGTAAGCAGACAACACCAACACTCAAAAATCTAAATCACGGATGAAACAATCACGCTACGCTTAACCATAATAAAGAAGTAGACTTTGGCATTTGAAAATATTTACTCAGCAATTTATCACAGAAAAATATTTAAACTAGAAATAAGTCCGTGCGCTGCGTTGAAGGCGAGTAAAGAAGTTCCTTAAAGCGCTCATAGATTAATAGGTAGTCCGTCTGGTCGATCAAAATAATTATATTATAGGAACGATAAATTCACGTCTTGTCTACCTGCAGGTTAAATCGGCTGAGTCTTAGGTTAGGTACATTTATACAAAGGAGTGATGGCTGAAGTCCATTCAATCCCATTATCCCGACGGATATCTGAAATTCTGAAGAGCCTTTGAGGTAGCTTACCAATAATATATATACACGTACTTCTTCGTGACTACATATTACACAATAAAATACCGAAGAATATAATTTAAGGAAATTAATTCTCATGCTTCACCCAATTTAAACAAAAGTATTTTATGTTCAATAAGTTTTATATTTTTTTTATTTAAAACTGTATGAATTTAGTGATTTGTTACGTAAGTTGGTGATATAAACGTTTGTTTATCAGGACAGCAAAAGAGAGGAACTCTTTTCCTGCGTACTTTTTCCCTGAAAAATATAACTTGGATCTCTTCAAGTTGAGAGTCAATAGGAATTTTCTAGGTAAGCATGCTTCACCATATTGTCACTTAATACCAGGTGCAATCAAGGCTATTTGGCCTAGGGCAAATACTAGATTAATATTGCCATAATAATGTCAAGATATTGCTTAATTTGAAGATACTCGTATTACAAGCTCAGTGAATAAGTACCAACTGTCCATCTTACAGTCATGCGGACGTTTTCAAAGTTTCCATTTCAGTATTCGAAGTCTGAAAATGGATTCCCCTTCCAGGCCATCGGAACTATTTTTCCCCGTCAAGTCATCGCTTAACGGTCGTTAGCGCGGCGCGTCCCGCTAACTGACAGTTGCGGCGGCGGTAATTAGTGGACGGTTAACAATACTGCTACACCGGCCCCGGTTTGTTTCCAATTTCATATTTACTACTATTCTATAAATTAATCTTGAGATGTCATGCTATCTCTGTACCCAAATTGATTTAAGAGCATTTCCTAGCTGCAATTTTACTTACAACTGTTTTCTAAAAACCAAGGCCGACAGGAGATGTACCTGTCATTTTTTTATCTTCTAAAAAATAAATATGTTCTTCTAAAACACTAATCAAATGCACAGATTTTAATTCCATTTTACAAGCCTAACAGTTTAATAAAAAAAAGTTATACGAAAATTAAAAATAAAGGGCATAAGGTCAAACTTTTACATGAATTTTGATACTAAGTAAGAATATTTAAATCGGGTCAGTTTTGGAGCAGAAATCAGGGAAAAGTTTTTGTAGGTAAAATCGGACTAAGCTGCAGTCGTCTGATTGCACTTTGGTTGAAGACGCAATTATTTGTTCAAATACTTAGGTACCTATTTCACAAATCCCTCATAGACCGATCACGCTCTTAAATCCGTCTCGTTGTTTTGGTGTGATGAGACCACAAAGGTATTCCCACCGATAAATTGCATTTATAAAAAAATCGAGAATGCTCGATTTTTGATGAGAATTCAAACTCGAAAAATCAGAAAGACGTCTCATAGCCCTAATGTAAGCCACATCTCGCTGTCACACGTCGTATGTAAGAGGCATACTTTCCCAGAGATATATTTTTTCCCGAAAGATACCCTTGCAAGTATGATAATATATAGTCTCATACATTACAGTGCATTGAAGTAGCTCAAGCTAAGTATGTATGTACTTATAGTTCACGATATGAGACACTTTTTATCCAGAAAAAAAAACAGGTTCTTGAGAATACTTCTCTTCTCCTACGTGAGTAAAGCCGCAGCACACTTACATAAAATTGTAAAAAATCTCATAAATGTAGTTTGGCTGTTAATCGCTAAAATTCAGTATCACGTCTCATAAGTCTTAATGCATTCCTCGCCACATCTGCGCTGGAGCTAGGGTTGTCACACGACGTAGGGACGGAATAATTTCCCAGCGGCCCGCCGCGCGTAATTATAGTACGATAAGACGCGACCATGTTTTGACAAGACTTGGCCATGTTGATGACGTTGATCGCTTATAGTGCCGATGGAAAAATATGTTCTTCTGAACATATGACTTGATATTTCTCCTTCCTTACGTCAGTTTGTTTTGCTATATCGGAGCACTGCCTGTCGGTGCTCGATCAATGTGATTTTAGGATAGCCCCTCAGCTGTGGGAGATTATTATGGCCGCTCCCCCTCATCTGTGGCAGCCTGTGGGGTCTGCTCCACAGACAGGGTTCCCAGGTGCAGATGCAAGTGGAAAATTACGATTTATTCAGTTTTTTACAGTGACACAGTCTATAGTTTGTTATTTTTATGCCCTTTATTTAATTATCTAACTGCTACTTAAAATTAAGACCATAAAACAAGCATGAAATAACAGTACCACTGGTTTCAATTTAAGGGTACCGAAATTCAACTTCTATTTTCGAATGAAATTTAAAAATTAACAGTTTTAAGGATTATATTTTGCTTTAATTATATACATAATGTAATCATATACACTAAATAATCATAAAATATCAGGCTCATCAATTAAATACATAATATACACCACTTGAAAATTTCATTGAAATTATGTCTGCCCTAGAAATGGCGTGCGAAGTGGGTTCCGAATTACATGCATTGTGGAGTGCTACTAAACCCTAGGTATTCAATTCACACATAAACAAGAAATTGAAATCGTAAACTATTGGTTGACAAAGTAATACGATCGCAAGTGCAGTATTTATAAGGTAAGAGATGTATAAAAAATGCTTCTGTTTATTCATGCAAAATGGATAGCCCACAAAAAGTGGCAAAATCACAGTAACTAGCAGACTTTATCCAAAGAAATACCGTTTCTCAGGATATTAAAAAGACAAACTTAAAGGTAAAAGATTGAAAGTTCTTAATAAACAAAAATACACCTAAAAACTTGACCTGAAAGCAAGGCAATTCAAGACTAAATCACACTTTAAGGTTTGATTACTATGGACGTACCTAGACCGTAAGAGCAATAAAGGGATATTTCCAAATGTGTGGAGAGTAACACATTCAGAATATTTTTTTTAGTTCTTTCATCTTAACACGTGTCACATCTTGAAAATACGTTAAAAAACTATGAATATTCGGCGATAAGATTTTTAGTTAGTAAGTGGAATGTCCATGCTAAGCAAACGGGCGTTAGTGACATGACAGTGCCGTCTGTGGCGACAGCCTGGCAGGTTCTCGTCCAGTCTGTGGCGACAGCCCAAGAGGTTATGTGCCGACTGTTATTTAGTTTGTGGGCTATTTTTCACTTTAAACAGATTTACAACTAATTTCAGTGTATTTAATAGAACCTATATAGACTACGACATGTAATTATTGTTTTGAAACATAGTAAAACTGATGAAAATAAGAACAAACCGAGCATGAAAGTTCCAACTATGACTTGGCATGTTGTTTTCTTCACACGTTTAGCACAGATATTAGTCAAAAACACACTCAAACATAAAAATAACATAAGCTTACTTATATTTCCTTAGATTTTTAAAGGTTTTACCGTATAAATCCACAATTTCACTCTTAATACACACAACATCTCACTCGTCACAGTGGCTCTTTTTGACTGACAAAAGTTAACGTTTTTTCCACCATTGAAGATTCAAATGTTCGCTTGCTAGCTGTCTTGCTTCATTCACTACACGATGAAATGCGTTAGAGCGAAATAAACATACGTTTCACTGATATTTTGCAACAAGTTTAGGCGCGAATAAAGCGAACCTGGCAGGTCGAGCCACAGATCCGCCGACATTTTTATGACCGCCTGAAAGGCGCTCCCACAGTTGAGGGGATAGGGAAGGAATTATGGCCTAAAAAGTTATATAAGCTACTTTTCAACCTACAAAATGTAGAGTCCCCGAAAGATACTTACTTTGCCATTCATCCGCGGGTAAAGCTGCAGCTTTTCAATCGTGTTACCAATTTTATTAAAGAACACGCATACAGTTTCTCATACCTAAAATTGTAGAAAACCTGTTAGTTTGGCGGCTGTAAGCACTAAAATTCAGAATCACATATCGTAAATACTGATCCTGATGCACTCCTCACCATATCTGCGCTGGAGTTAGGGTTGTCTCACGTCTAGGGACGGGAATAATTTCCCAGTGTGTAATTACAATATGATGCAACTATTTTGCGATGAATAGTGGCTGTGTTGATATTATCACGTGTTCTTCTTGATACTTGTTGGTTTGTCCTGCTATAGCTGAGTGATGGTGGGTGCATTGACTGCGGGCGTGATTTTAGCATAACGATAAAACATGGGTTGCAGTCATAAATAGACGAAATTAACTAAAAAAAAAACGGTTTCCTAATGATATCTTGGCTACGGAACTACGGCACGTGAGCTTTGGCGAGCTATCTACTATTTTTTCGCACAAGAAACGAACACAGAATATAGATTCTGTGTCAGTAAAAGAGCCACATGAGTATTTTAATAGTTTATCGCTAGGCTAGGCGGCTAGCTGTTCACTCTGACGGCGAGTATAACTTTCTCGGTCAGAGCTCACGCCGAGACAACAACGTATGCCCCGCCGCCCCGCTAGATCGAGTGATGCGAGTCTCACTCGCGCGCCGCACTCGAACACTCGCTTATAGCCTAGCGACAAAACTATCCAAACTACACTCTCGATCTCTCACTGCTCGCCAATTAGTTTCTTGTTTTTAGCTCTTATCGCTACTCGCTCATCGTCAGCGGTGGGACAACAGCTTGCAATAGCGAAAACGAAGTTATAAATTAAAAGGAAACACACAAATAACTCATACAGTAAATTATAGCGAACGCCATAGTACCTATGTATGTATAGTTTGGTCGTTCTCACTAAAATTTAGAATCACATTTCATAAGTCCTAATGCATTCCGAGTTACTCGCTACATCTGCGCCGGAATCAGGGATGTCACACGTCGTGTAGGGATGGGAATGATTTCCCAGCGGCCCGCTGCAAGTAATTACAGTAAGAGACCCATTTTATCGCGAGATTACTGGGATATTTGTTGGTTTTCCGCTATAAGGAAGCAATTTTAGCATAGCAATGGGCTTCCTTTTGTCTTCGCGTGTTGTCGTCGCTGGGCTGCCGGTCTACATAGCACAAATGGCTGCGAAGTTCCTTGTCGTGCGACACAGACGACAGTGAGCAACTTCACTTGATTGTATTTCATTGGTTGTTTGTGTAAACGACGCGTATATGGTTATAGGCATCAGCCCCTGGCACCCTGGTATACGCGCTGCTGAATTGGTAATTTGGTATTGGCGTGGTTTGCGGCTCATAGTGAGCCTGTTCTGTTAGCGCTATTCTTTCCTTTAGTACCTATCTTGCTGGTTCTTAGTGGCCATGGTTTTGTCGGTCCACTGCATTGTAACTATGTAGGTAGTCCCATTGTCAGCAGATCATGATCTGAGTAGGCTGTTAATGTGGCTGCTGACGGCACGCAGTAAGCTCGTCTTAACTCAAGTGCAGGGGGGAGGGGGATTCTATTGCGGCTATGACCGTTGGGTCGGTCCACTTCAATGTAACTATATATAGGCAACATATAAACATGTTTCAGGCCCCAAGGTTACCCACCTCGAAACTATACGCTCGAGTTTATTTCATTCTAAAACAGCGTTTTACGACGGCTCGTTTACGTGCCGTTGAACGCATTACGGACTCTTTCCTTTACATCGCTTTCTCAAGAACATCACAAACTCGCACTTGTATGCCGATACTGACTCTAGTAAGTACGCGTCTATTCAAGGACAGTGCAAATATAAAAAAGAACCTTGTAATTGTATTTACTTACTTTCAGGATTTGACCAGCAGACGACGTAGCGATCTTACACACGCAATGAAATGGTAGGTTAATTGCATTTGCACTTTCGTGCAATTAATTGCCCAAAACTTTTGGCTCATATTCTATCTCTGTACTAATAGTATATCGTAAGAACGTTTATGGTGATTATCCCATCGTAATATCTGCTTGTAACAGTAATGATAAAAGAAAACAGCAAAATAGGGTTGTTTTATACCACTGTGGTGGCAGCCAAGGGCCCAACTGATGGCAACCAGTCACGGGTGCCTATGGGCGCATGCAACACCAGGGGATTCGCATGCCTGTTGCCGCGACCCTTTAAAATCTGTGCACTCCTTTTTGAACTCTGCGTACTTTAGTCCCCCGGGAAAACCTCGGAATATTATGGATGTAAACGTCGTCGTTTCAACCGCGTGGTGCATCAAGTGCTTACCTATAGCCCCTACGGCAATTCTATGCGACATTAACACTCGCGGTGTGCAGATTCCCTGTCACTGCAGCTATAAATATAATCGTTTATGGTTAACGTGTTTTGCTTGTCCTCTGGGAATCTTAAAGTTTCGGCGTGTTCGTCTGTCTGTCTGAGACCGTGGTTTGGCTCCGAAAGCACTCTCTTGGTAGGTAATAGTAGGCAGTTGGCAACCGTGTATTTTTCGAGAAAGTTAGTATCTTTCTCTCTCTCTCTATCTTTCTCTCTCACTCTCTCTCTACATCCTGTATAATAATACTGCTTACCTATATATACTGTTTTATTGCTTGAAAGACGCAAAAGCTAATAAACCTACAAAGACACTTTCGCATTTTATTATTATACGGGTAAAAAACTTTACTATACGTTATTTGTTTTAACTTTGTCCTTTTATATCCAACTTTTAAGACAAGCTACAAAACTCTCCGAGTAAATTTAAAACTTGTGATGCGTCGTAGAAACTTTGATGGCCTGTCAAATATCCGCCCATCGGCAACCTTCGGCCCATAAAACTACCTTGTAAAAATAACTGCCGAGTTTACGACCCCTGCTAAACTGTTGCGTCGATAAAACTTTATCTTCAATCCATATCGTCTAACGACAAAGGGAAAGGGTTCGCATCAACTTTTTTATGTCGTACGTGAGTGAAAACCTCGCAAGTGTATGTTTTCTTGAGTACCATATTATTTATGTAAATTCTTTAGGACACTGCTTGCGCTCAATGTACAAACGCATAGTTTACATTGAGCAGGCAAACGTTACCCTTACTCATACAGTAAGCCAGTTGAAACTAGATATTACTGCTCACGAAGAACCGATGATCTGTGGGGTAAAGTACTAAATGGAGAGCATCATGAATCGGAAGACACGCTACGTGAGTCGGGACACTCAGCACCCTTTTAAGCGGTTTTATTAATATGATAAAAAAATCGGGAAGGTAATACCTTCCCGATTTGCAAAACGAACGCCTTTAAAACTTCCTCTTTTATGTCGGATTATAAGTGAACTACAAATCAGTACCAATGGCAATCCATGCTCACGAATTTAATTGCGAGTATAAACACCATAGATAATTGAACTTTCATTGTCAATTCACCCACTTCTTTTCACCTCCTTGTCCTTCCCCGGAACCTAAACTATCGCTATACTAAATTTCATCTAAACCCTTTCAGTCATGTTCCTTGATTGAGTAATAAACATCCAAATATCTCCACAAACTTTCTTTTTTATTTAATGTGAGTAGGTTAGGATAGGATTTATTATCTTCATACTTTCTACTCAGGGAACACACAAACTACTTGCTTGAACCTTTGAACAGTCGAATAGCCTCCAGCTCACTTGAGAGCGTTGCGGTACAGTCGTGATCACTGTTTGACATTCAGCGCTTGTCGCTCGCCGTACTTTGTGTGCATAGAAAATATTCACACATGTGCCCGCGACGGTACCTGATGTAAGAAACACCGGAGGGATTTATCAAACGACATTCTATCGTGATATTGGATATAAAACTTGTTGTTTATAAGGATGACTATGATATACTGGCACTAAGAACAGTAATTTAGAACATGTTGTTTTTCGAATTTTGATTAGCAACACATTAACAACAACTGTTTACAAACTTACTGTTAAAATGTAATAACAAATTACATTTTAACAGTAAGTTTGTAAACATGAGGATTAATAATAAAATCCTCATTAATAACTACGTAACGTGGTTCTTATCACGCTAACCTCACTATAAAAATTTACCCCCCCACAAAGTATACCTACATACTCGTATAATATATTTACCATAATTTATTCGTGCTTATCATAATATGGGCTAAGTGTTTCTTGCTAGTGATTTTATTTTTAAAGCATGTTTAGTTAGTATTTCTTGCTAGTAACATTTTCCGTAGTCTGGTCACTTATAATATTAAATAATTATCCTATGAGGAACAAGAAAAGGCTCAGGTTACTCAAATCACAATTGAGTGAACCATAGATTAGAGTGAACGATCGCAGTTTCCTTGCGATATCGAATTACAAATGAGGAAATCTTTGACTAAAAAATAATTGGATTTTCAACATTAAAACTTATATTATAATAATAAAATTATCTAATAACAGTAGATACAAAACGTTCGCAAAAATTGTGAACGCAATTTTATCATCGACGCTGGAATGACTAATTGACTAACGAGCCATTTTTGGGCAAATGGGGTTATATACACCGTTGAAATCAGCGAATTTTTCTGCGTCTAATGAGCCGGGTTTGAGCTCGATCGGAGGACTTTTTTGGCTTGTTAGCAATTCAGAAAAAGTAGATTTACTAAAAACCTTTTGCCTAAAGAGCCAGCATTTTGTCGAGATTTAAAAAAAATGCCCGTTAGTTAAAACGTAAAATATTTTTTTGCCTTTAGCGGTTTTTGTTTTCGGAAATTTCATTCCCGTTGGCTAAATAGCCATTTTGCTGGGGTCAAAAAAATGCTTTTAGTGGAGGTTAGACCTTTTTCTAAAATCGTGATACATGGGTATTGCACGTTAGCTGTTTATCCCAACTGGTGAAGCACAAGTTTATGGTATTTACGCTAATAGTCTAGAAAATTATAATGTTACATCCGAAGTTTAACCGTTTCATTCTGGGCTCCATAAAAACAAAATACTGCGGGTAAGCCTAAAAATTTTCAAGAACTTAGGAGAGGTCCGGCTCGTTAGTCGTCGGTCAAAGCTACTCGAGGAAGGATGTGTCGACTTTCGTGCCAAATTTTGCTGATCGAGAGTCCATTTTACTTTTCGTGAATATCGGGTTAGTTTTAAATAGTGTTATTTACATTAAACTGTTTTGACTGCTTGAATTAACGAAGACACTCTTAAGTTTAAATACATGTTTATTATGATATTTATTCACGAAATAGGTAAATAATTGGCAAGCCGCCTTTTTGTAAATATTATTTTTAACAAACGAACCGTGCACAAGCACATGTGAGTAGGCAGTATTGAGTTTTATTAACGCGTCCGATGGTCGTTATTTCTGCGCGTGCATGTTGCGGGGGTGTAAGTCCCTACCGTCTTACTTGTGCAAATGTAGGGATGTAATTAATAAAGTTTTGCCACTTATTCACTCATTTCACATTTCTTTGGACAGGTTTTTCATACAACAATTGTACAAATGGTATATTAAATATAAAAAGTTATTTTACTTTTATATATTTATACCAAAGTAAAATATACAAAATAAATGACAAATATACTTTATATTAACCTAGGGTGCCGCTAGCAGCGGGGCAAAGCCCAAGTGGTTCTCGTCATGCGGGATGGTGATGTCGACGAGTACTGTCTGGTGCTTGGATCGATCTACCAACACGATATCAGGCTTATTGGCTACAATATAGTCCTGTCTGTGGTGATAGATCGTTCCCACAAGAGCGTGGCACGACCTGTCTCGAGAACTGCCATCGGTGCATACTTGTAGTATGGCACCTCAGACTCCACAAGACCGTAACGAAGAGCAAATTGCTGGTAAATGATCCTGGCTACTTGGTTATGTCTGTGCAAGCATTCGCCGTTAGCAAGATGTGACAGCGGGATGCCCGACAAATGTCGACCGTACCGTCCTTCAGGATATATCTCCGGTAGTTGTTCATCATCATTACTTCGTCCGCAATTGCACAGACAAAACCTTCGGTTTCCCAGTAGAAATCAGCCGAACCAAAGCGTAGCCAGTTCATTGACGCGAGCGGATCTACACCGGGCCCCGGTCCTTGTAGAACCATCCGTGTAGCTCTCCCTGCTCTTCCATACATACCTGCAGTCATCGATGTGAAGCACCTTTGATCTGCGCCAGTTTTCGTTTGTCAAGGAGAGAGCGGTGAGGCGTTTGTCAACTGCTACTACATCGCGATAAATTGCACACTCGTTGTTTAGGAAATACTTCCTAAGACTGTACACCTGGCAGTTATCCTTGGCGTTTAAAAAGCCACGGCATCCACACTTACGTAAGATGTACAGTCTCATCAACTGGTGAGCGTGGCTGCCCCATGCGATGTGTAGTGAGCATCTGACGGACCCTCGGATTCAGAGCGTCTCGTTCGGTCTGAGTCCACCTTAGTACGCCAAAGGAGTAAGTGAGGAGGGGTATCACAAGTGCACGCCTGATTGCCACCGGACAAAATACTGTTAAATACTTTTGTCAAGCGACCAAAAAAACGGTCCTTTAACGCCTGCCTAATGTTTCCGCCCGCAATACCCAATGTCTGTGTCATACCAAGGTATTTGTAGGTTCCAGCTTCGGAGATAGGTCTGTTCCGATCCGTTCCGATGGCGCCATTCCGTTCCGTTTGAGGGCGCGACTGAAGGTTTCAGTTACTTCCAGTAGTTCCACCATATTGTGGTGTTTTGGTGCATAGTTACAGCTTGAGGTCGTCCATTTACAGCAGATGAGAAATGACCTCACCCCCTCTTAAAAGCCGGGAATTCCCGGCTTCTAAGAGGGGGTTAACCTAGTCCTGAATACTTGAGCAGAGTGATGAGCTGAATCAGGGCTAGACAGAACCACTGAGGACTTAATTTGTCAACTTGGAAAATACCTCTCTCAATCCTTATCAAATCCTGCAGACCAGGAATACTGTTCTTATCTGTTGGCTAGGGCGATCAAGTACATATGGTACCAGCTTCTCCCTCTAGACCGCATTCAACGGAGAGTGACTCGTATCGACGGCTACCAGTGAATTTCAGATCGCCTTGACTCCTTGGCGCTGCGTAGAGATGTAGCCTCTCTCTGCATCTTTTATCACTTCCATATACATATAACTCTCACCACTTAGATAGTTAGCAGTCCACAACTGTGCGTTTTACTAGAAGTTTCTTGACTCGCACGACTGCATTGTGAAATGAAATGTCGTTTGCGGTATTTCCGGGCGATATGACCTTCAAGAAAAGAGCGTACTCCCACTTGAAAGTGCTGGCAGCGCGCTTGTAACTCCTCTGGTGTTGCAGGTGGGCGATGGGCGATGGACGACCGTTATAGCTTTCCATCAGGCGATCCGTTTGCACGTTTGCTCCCTATGACATAGAAAAGGAGGGCCATCCCCGCCACCTGATGGACTTATTATTATTTTTTAGTGTCAAGATAATTTATTGGCAATGTCTGGACATAGCAAAAATATGCCTGTCTTTCGTACTAACCGAAATAAAATTATCAAGATCATGCTTAATACTTTGATAGGAGATGAACTTGTGCACGAAAATTTCAATGTGCACCTCAGAAGAACATAAAACTGGTGCAGCCCTCCCCCAAGTTTTTATTTAAATTGGCTCCATTTCTCTTTGCTCCATATTATTCTGTTACATAATTATAGCCATTCTGGCTAAGTAATGTTATTATAAGATTTTCTTATAACATAAACTTTGTCAATAACGGCCCGACATATATTTCGAACTAGCAAGGAGATATCCATACGGGATCATAGTAAATTATTTTTTTATATGAGTTTAAGCCCTTTAAAATAATCCTACACGTCTATATTGAAGCCATGTTCTATTATTAAGCGAATTTTAATCTTAAGTGGAAGATTTGCAGAAATTAAACTCAATTCAAGACTCCATATCGGAAATTTAACAATTAATTCTAATTTGCATTATGGCACAAAAACTAAAGAAAGGATTTACTTTAGTGCAAGTGTTTCTTAAGATATTATACATGACTTGCTTAATGGAGCAAATGTTCAGTAATGCCTTTTATTCGGTTACAGTTTTGTAATACTAGCCTAGTTATGCATTTTTATGGTTTAATGTTTGAAGTTAACACTCACGTTAGTCAACTACCCGTAGCCGTACTGAAAGCAATACTAAAAATGGCAGTTAAGCCTTTTTCCCGCTTCGCAATTAGAGGCCGTTTGGCTAACGTGCAATTTATTTCTAAAATACACGTTATTTCGAAAAATAGCAATCATAGTTAAATTTTCATCGCAATTATCTTCTACTCGTCAATACATCATTTTATCGTATAACAAAAAGAAAAAAAGTTATCATTTTTTTTTTCCGAAAAAATACTTTGTTTTTGTTCTACTGTAAAGTTTCATAAATGCACGTTAGTCAATTAGTCGTTCCAGCGTCGATTTGTACGAAAAATAATTGCGATTTTTGATTATACACTTTTTCTAATTATTTTTTATCCTAAACGTACACCTACGCCAGACGCCATATATTATTCCTATCCAGACCCTGTTTTCTTGTATGTTTCGTAGCTCCAAGCCGCGCCTTTGAGAGCACACACCGCGTTTCGCGAAACAAAATATTCGCAGATTAAGCGCGTCAAATATCTGCACAGGAAGATGTTCCGACAACTGTCCACCTGAATATATTTGATCTGAGCCGAGCGTTTGGATTCCTAATAAGGGTTCAAATAAGGCGGTTGTCTTATTTCGCGAACCTAAGAATACTTCAAACTGAATTCTGCATTTTCTTTGAAATTCTAGATCAGCGGGAATACCTACATTTTAAAATCTTTTGACATGTGGGGATGGGATGTGAGCCCTGCCCTGCACATATTGATAGCACACGTTACAACCTATTAAAAACAATCTCTTGCTACTTTTTGTCGTGAACTATCAAATACATAAAACTATTACATTCTGGAGAACGTTATACACAAAGATAATCGTTTGGTGCCTTCTATGTATTTTTTGAGCATCAAGACAACTGTGATTTTGAACAAACGAGAATTTAGCCAAGCGTTGACTTTTATGTTTCAAAGTTTATGTACAGTCCATGATACCCACAATGTGTTTGATCCGTCTATGCAGGGTAACATATGTAAATACACGTTTAAAATGCAACTTGAAACATAATATTACACTAAGGCTTCATGATTATGAACTATTTACTAGGCTTGACGACAAAAACTTCACTTGTTAAAGTCACTTAACGCAGGTCGAAAAGCAAAAGTTGATATGTTGCCGATATAATGCTGTTATATATATATATATATATTGCATAAATTGAAGATGTCCATACTAATATTATAAATGCGAAAGTGTGTCTGTCTGTCGCCGTTCTGTCTGTCGCCGTGTGACGCTTAAGCCGCTGAATCGATTTTGATGAAATTTGGCATAGAGATAGTTTAAGATCCGAGGAAGGACATAGAATAGTTTTCATCCTGAACATTATACCTAAAAAGATTGGAAAGTGAGTGAACATTTGTGTTGGGGTGCGGTGACCCTGTAGGAAATGAATTATTAGACCAAAAGCACAAATGCAAAAATCCCTTTTATCAAGTTCCACGCGTACGTAGTCGCGGGTAAAAGCTATTAGATTATAAATTTGGTGTCGTAGCATGCAGAGCGAAATCGCTCTATTCCAAACTACTCTGTTGTGCATTCGTACATAACGGTATCCAGGCTATTCCAGGCCACTAATTTCACGGCTGTCTCAAGTCGGCGTGTCCACGCATAATATCGGCGTGTTACAGCTGCTAGCTGCCACTCGGCTTAGTGCCAATGTTTAGTGCTCAGCTGTATAGGGCTGCAATTGAGGAGCACACGGTGATAACGTCGTTGTGTACGAAATATAAGTAATAGGTAGTCTACTAAGATTATGGTGATATAAAAAAGAAACGCCAATTTTGAATATCACATGTGAACTTCAATACTAATATGATTAGTGAGACTATAGCTCGACCAATTGCAGGCTGTTAAATAGCTGTAATCCCTCTGCTCGGAATTAGGTACTTTGACGTACATAGCTGTTTACAGGCCACTAATTCCAGGGCTGTCTCAAGTCGGCGTGTTCACGCATAATATGGGCGTGTTACGGCTCCTCAGACTGGCTGCCACTCTGCTTCGTGCAAGCATTTAATGCATAGCTTTATAGGGCTACAATTGAGGAACAAAATGTGATAATATACGTAGTGATCTGCTAAGATTCTAGCGATATAAAAATTAAACGCCAATTTTGAATAGGTATCATACGTGGACGCTAAGGGCCCTTTCAGACGAACGGCACTAGTACAACTGCAGCCGTCGCCACCTGTTGACGGCTGCCGTCGCCACTTGTCGACGGCAGTCGCCACCTCTCGACGGCTGCCGTCGACGCGTCGATGGCAGCCGTCAACAGGTGGCGACGACTACAGTTGTACTAGTGCCGTTCGTCTGTAAGGAAAGTGCCGTTCGTCTGAAAGGGCCCTAAAACGAGTATGACTAACGCGTCCGTGGCTTAACCAAGTGCTGGCTGTTAGCCTGCAATCCGTCTAGTCCGTATTACTATGACGTACATAGCAGATAACGGTATACAGTTCACTAATTCCAGGGCTGTCTCAAGTCGGCGTGTCCACGCATAATATCAGCGTGTTTTGGGTGCCACTCCGCTTAGTGCCACCGTTTAGTGCTCAGCTGTAGGTATAGACCTGCAATTGAGGAATACATGTAAAAATCGTATGTCAAAAAATATCTAGCAGCCAAGTAAGGCATGTTTTAAGGCAACTTATGTAAATGCCGATATCAATTAAATAAGAAATACCATTTTCTAATATTGTAAAATATAATCACTTAGCAGTTAGTTGTGCCATTGCTTGGTGTTAATGGGAATGATCTACAAGTATATACTTATAATTAAAGGCTTAATTTTCTTTGTAGTCAACTGTACTGATGTATTTTTTTTGGTTTGAAAACCGATGAGAAGCGAACCTATCGCAATTAAAGTTACAAACGTGCCTAAATTCGAAATTCGATGCTTTATAAATGACTGTAAATATGTAGCTGGAATAGAAGATATACATACCTATAAGCCGTTAGGGGAAGTTAATTCGCGTACCGTCGTTTGTTTATACCGTCGTAAAACCCTGTCACAATATGACAAGCCACCGTCCGTCTCTCTAACTCGAGGTCACGTCATTGCGATAGGGTTCTTTTATGATATCGATGATACACCAATCAAGCTCTCAGTTCGACATTTATTAGTAGCAAGTCTACCAATTACTCGAGATCTTGACCAATCATCATCATCATCATTTCAGCCATAGTACGTCCACTGCTGGACACAGGCCTCCTCAATTGACTTCCACATGGGCCTGATAGAAGCGTCCCGCATCCAGCGATTCCCCGCAACCTGACCAGGTCGTCCGACCACCTTGCCAGGACGGCCACCCGGCCGTCCTACGCTGTGCTTGCCGGTACGTGGTCTCCACGGTCGTGGTTTTGACCAATACTGCAATGATATTTTCTTTCTCATCGAGATGATCTCATGCATCTGAGCATCCCCCCCTCCAGCCCAAAATTTAATTCGAAATGACGAGTCATATTGCTAAAGTAGGTACCTACAATAATGTGTAATTAAACAACATCTCCTTCCATATTATGATAATTTGTATATGTATTTCCGATGTAGTTTCGAGATACAGTTGAGGTATTGCATAATTTAAGATATCGCATAGCTCCGTCGAACTAGCACCTAATTTTCTCCCATTCAAACATGAACTAGAGACGTTTTTTATTTATTCATGATACACTGTTGTATACCTACATATGTATTACCTGTTCATTGATGTAAATGAACTCCCTAGCCACCTTTTCTCTTTATCAAGCGCCAATAACGCGGCAAACTCGTAAATTTATAACGGCAATTTTGGACCCTACAATTTCATAACTCCTTTTACGGTTATGGAATAAATATTGGCCAAATGTGTTTTTCAGCCGCAACGGTATCCAAAAACAAATAACAGAGGTACCTGATACCGTTTAACATACTTTCCCGCATTTTTACGATGTGAAACTTTTTTTACGTCTTCATTGGGTATTTTATAGTACACCCGACTCCGCCGGGAGTGCTCGCGGCCGGTCAGTGAATTTGAATCTCAAACGACACGGATGTTATTCGCATGGTAGATTTACGCGTTCTTTATTTAAATATTATTATTGTTTTGGGTGTTTTTACGTCGGACTTCTGGGCTAGATAGTAAAAAAGTTTTGTAGTTGGCCATGGTTTTTGTGATATATTTTCTGTATTAACATAAGTTTCTATGGTTAGGTACACACGCACAATTTATTAAAAATTGCGGCTCGGAATGAAAAATATTTCACTATCTAATAGCGTCCGAATGAAACGGGATTTGGTTTATATGTATTATATTGGTAGTTAAAATAATTTAATCAATTATATAGTCACTTATGTTATGCCATTGACACCCGTGATGTAAATGAAGTTAGTTTAAATAAATGTACGGTAAACTTGATATAAATATCATCCTATAAATGAAATTATTATTGAAGGAACAAAAGGAACATAACAAAAAATATTTATCCCTGTGCCAATTTCCACATTTAAAATCTATTCGTTCTCTGGTATGAAATTAATTTACTTAATAATTTATTTAATTAAAAAAACGAGCATTGTTGTTTTCAATATGACACACGGATTGATACCGAGTTTCTACTGGAAGATTAATGAAAATGCCTCCAGGGTTCAAAGTAGTTTAGTTTCAATTCATTTTAAATAGTATATTTTTTTCTAGGTTTAACGAAATTTTAACCAGTTTATAATTAAGAGGATGACGTAGAAATAAATTGTAACTGGGCAAGGCTCAAAATCGTTTTGAAAGCTCCTTGACTTATGTAATGTTTTCACAAATAATTAATATTATTTTTGCGAAAAAAAACAGCGTTAATTGGTGACCTCATAACAGAGCGCGGAACGAGCAGTTGAAATGCTGCTGAGCCTTTTACCTAATTACAGTTAAAACAACCTATTGAAAAACAACTGATGGATGCCCCGCTCGAAACAATATTCAATTAAATTGAAAATTGAATGTTAGAGCCTACTTCAGACCTTTTGGCCTATATTCGCATTGGCATAATCGAATGTCCGGTGTGGTTTTAGCCTACGGTCACACCGACACTGGCCTAAATGTTTGCCCATTATGAACTGTCGGGATTGGCAGAGATTGATCTTTGGTTTACCGAGTAAGTAATTACTTGAGGTATTTTCGCGGAGCAGTAACCCCTGGTAGCCAAGCTACAGTTAAGGATCACCAATTCAAAACGTTATTAAAGTTTAGTACACTCGCTAGCGGCCCTCAAAGTTAACGCCCTTTGGCCTTAAGAATTGCACAAGGAGATACATTTCTGGATGATTCGTCAGTTTCAGTCGTCAGACAGCTCGGTCAATACCAAAATTGGTCAATCCGTTTGAGCGTGACGAAGTAATAAACATACACACAAACACACTCACAAACTTTCGCCTTTATAATATTAGTGTGATAATACTATCATGTTTTGATCATTCAAGAAACCCAGGAGAATGTTGTCCTAAAGATCCCCTTGTAGTCATGTTATCCGACTTTCATGTCATGTGACATGTTATTCACAAACCCAGGAGAATGTTGTCCTAAAGATCCTCTTGTAGTCATGTTATCCGACTTTCTTTTAAGAGCTCTTCTAGAGCATTCTATAACTAGATCCTTGGGGGTCCTTAACTTCTCAAAGATACGGTAATGAGCGCCCCCATTGACGCGGCAGATTACCTGATAAGCTCTCTTTATACAAAGATATAAATATTTACTGAAAGTAAAGCGCTTAAGTAATTTCAACCCAAATCTTGCTACCGTTAAATTAATTCTAAAAGTAACTTAAAAGCATATTTTTATGCTGTTGTATTTGGTTTTCCAATCTGAATTTTATTATAACTTAAATTAGATATACATAATATCTTATAAAATAAGTGTTTTTAGGGTTCCGTAGCCAAATGGCAAGAAACGGAATCCTTATAGATTCGTCATGTCTGTCTGTCCGTCTGTCTGTCCGTCTGTCCGTCCGTATGTCACAGCCATTTTTTTCCGAAACTATAAGAGCTATACTGTTGAAACTTAGTAGGTAGATGTATTCTGTGAACCGCATTAAGATTTCGATGCAAAAATAATAAAATAATAATAAATATTGGGGGCTTAGAACTGAAACTCAATTTTTTTTTTCATCAAACACATACGTGTGGGATATCTATGGATAGGTCTTCAAAAATGATATCGAGGTTTCTAAAATATTTTTTTTCTAAACCGAATAGTTTGCGTGACAGACACTTCTAAAGTGGAAAAAGTTGGTCCCCCCTCTAACTTCTAAAATAAGAAAATCTAAAAAAAACATATGATGTACATTACTATAAAAACTACCAACGAAAGTTGTTTTGAACGAGATCTAGTAAGTAGCTTTTTTTTAATACCTACGACGATATACATAATATATAAATACATATATAGATAACATCCATGACCCAAGAACAAATATTTTGCACAAATATTTGCCCCGGCCGGGATTCGAACCCGGGACCGCCGACTCAGTAGGCAGGTGTCTACAAACCGAGCCAAACGCGTCGTCAAAACGCGCGTCGCGTGTTTGTACGGAACCCTCGGTGCGCGAGTCCGACTCGCACTTGGCCGGTTTTTTGTAATAGTCACAAGTACCGAAAATAAAATGTTCATGTAAGAGGTAAGTAAAATTTTGCTGAAAATTGGAGGAAAACTAAATCGACATTATCAGCCAAATTATTAGCTCTTAAATGATACTTTAATCATCATGATATTGTGAAAGTAAAAGTTTGCGAAGGTATCCGGTACTTACCATGGTTTAAAACATTGGCAAGGTATTTAAATCTCGGTAACGCGAGCAAAACTGGAGGTAAATAATAGTTTGATGGTGATAATTGTATTCAAAACTATGAGGATAATGTAAGAGCAGTATTTTTGACTTTACCCTTCCATCTGTGGATATACCGTAACCCTGTGAGAAAATGTACAAGATCCATTTAGACAACAAGACGACAACGGCTTAGACATACAAAATAAATAAAAAGGCTATTCAGTGGCCTTCGAGTAGCCTATTTCAATATATATTAAATTTTCAGACGACAGTCCATTGCTACAGTGGGCCTATGATATGATAGGCATGTATATGTATATCACACGTCAAACAAGTGATAAAGTATTATGACGCTCTTGTACTCACTTGTCAAAAAGTAACAAGTACTTTGTCCTTTATTTATCCCGTGATTAACTCCACCACCATGGGTTTATAATAGTGTAGATAAATATAGCATGAAAGCATAATTCTCAGAACACGAGCTTAAATTTCATCAGAGTTCAAAATGAAAATCTTTTAATGTAAAGATCTTTACGCGCGAGGAACCGCGCACGGGCCTTGTTTATGGAGAATAAAAAGCAAACTTCGTGTTTGGAGCTCTCCAGAACTTCATCAAAGTTTTCTTACATTCATTTCCATTTTTGAAACGGAACAAGGTTAAGTAAGGATGCGGGCGGGCTCAAGTAATGGAGTGGCAGCAAAGCGAGTACAATAAGCTATTATTTTGCAGGTATCTGTTGTTAGTTGGATTTTTTTAATATGCCACAGACAACAGTTAATAAATAATTGTCAGGTAGGGTAGAGGGCCTAGGCTAAAATTAAGTTTTAGTAGGCTACTAGTGACATATATATTTATGCAAACGAAACATCACCCAGGAACAAAGTGAGTTCACACAAACATTTGAGCTTTTCGAATTTCGAACCCAGGATCGCCGACTCCATACTCCATAGGTAGGTACGGGCTAAAAAAGCGGGGGTATCGCTTTCACCGAATCTATTCGTGACGAATTCGCGCTTCCTTCAGACTACACGTAAGTAACCGATTTTAAGTCACTGCGTGGATACGCTGTGACGCATTCGCTAGCGAGTGCGATCATTTTATACTCATGGCAGCGCTACAGTAGATCATCACTTTGTGGGAATTCTAAGTTGCGTTGTCTAGTACATAGCCGTATTCCAGAGTTCGACTACAACATAGTTATTAATATATCTAAAACGTATCTATATACGCTGTTAACGGCGATTATTAAATTGGCTTGAGTAATTCCAGTAAATACCTACTTAATTATGAAATTTAAAAAAAATTACAAAAAAGAACCGACTTCAAAATATAAACTAAAAAGCCAAAAATAACCAGTTCGTGTGTATAGATTACATTTGAATCACCTTTTGAAGTTGGTGCCTCCCTTTTGATCTTCTGCAGCTGTATTTAATTGTTTTTCGTGTAAGATGCAATCTAATGGTCATGGGGCGTAGACATTTATTTATTTATTTATTTATTTATTTATTTAGAATGAATCATTATTTGTAACATTACAGTTTTGACCATTGCGCTACATCGATTCTTAATCTAGAGTAATACAAATCTATAAATCTAATACAATAATTAACAATAATACAGAATTAATAATACAAAATAAATACAATCCTTTCTAACTTCTCATGACATGCGGCAGGGCGACTACGTAGCAAAGTCCATCAAGGCTACGTGTGCTACGCCGCGGCGTAGCCCGTAGCAGGAAAAGGCAGAGACAAAAAGTATGTTCTGCGTCCTCGACAGCACAACGTGCCGCAACTACGATTGTCGCTCGACTCAGCATGACCTTTCTTGCTCGCACGATAGTATAAAGAAAGAGATAGGCAATATTTGTCACTCGGCTAAGAGTCGAGTGTCACAGCTGTGCTAAAACTGCAGTTTACGGTACGCAAATGTACCTATAAACTGGCGAATCAACGTGAGTTCGCAAAATCTAATACGAGTATAATTTGATTAAATTAATTTTGTATTGCACGGTGAAATTACAAACAACAGCAATTAGCCCAACTAACGCTGTCCTGTACACGAGCCGAATCTAGACGTTGATTCGACGGAGCTTTGCAATAACTATGATCTTCAAATACAAACGAGTACACAGAGCGTATCTTACAAATTTTGCGCCAATACTTTAAAGCTAATAATAGCTACTCACTTCTGGGACTAGCTAGCTTAAGTAAAATTTATATATAAGTGCATGTAATCTTTTTTACGCTTATCAAAATTACGGTAACGGCCGAATAGTGCATATCGCTAAAGTGGAAATCAATGAGGATATCTCGGACCGATATATGCTAACATCTATCCACTCTAAAGTCAAGCGTTGAATTGAGGTTCTATTGATTGATTTAAGTAACTACATATCTAAGATTGTTCAACATTTAAGGTTCATAAAATGATTGAAACTATCAGTACCTACACTTCACAAAATCATCGCATTCGCCAATAGGCACTAGAATAGCATTTTTGACAAGCAGATCACCTTCGTATTTCAAAAGTTGACTTTTCCTTAAAATAGGTATCGACTTATGTTCGAATAGCATGAAATTACCCATCTATATTGGCGGATCTGAAACCTAGGAATCTTGTCATCGATTTTATGGACAAGATAACTGTAAAATAAAAAAACTTAATATTTAGTTCGGGGATCGGGCACCTATTTGGTGAATAAAAATCATTACAATTACCTCGATTAACAAAATCCAAAGTGTACATATGACAGCAATATGTATATCGGATATTATATCGGCGATATGTCATTAAGACACGTCGAATTAACTCCCCGGTGTACAGTCAACTGCGACAGCGAATCACGCCGCTGTTTGTTCGTCGCGGTCCATATGCGCAGCAAACATGTATGTTTTATTGCGACCCTACTTTACGGTTGTTTCGTCAGATCAGAGTAATGGTTGGGTACAGACTGACACCAGATTCAATGCATATTTTATGAAATTTTTTAACACTTAAATTATGACTAAAAGTAACCATCATTTCGTTTTACTTTTGTAGGTATAAAGGTTTTTCAATTCTCGTAACTGAATTTTTTTTTGTACAAAATAAAATATAACGCATTGTTCATGGGGCGTGTCGACACGAACATGATTGGTTGAACCGTTGAATTGTTTGACCATTAGCGCTTCGCGTGCCGATTTTGTCAGAACAAAAGCGGAAGGCGGGCGGCAGCCATTCGCAGCGTGCGGTGCGGTGGGTCGCATTGTACACTCGACCAATAAAATAGTTTTCACGAAGCTTCCAAAGAGAAAACATACTCTAGAGTAAACCATTGATACAAAGATCAAAGGTCAAAGAAAAATTTAAATGCGTAACCTGGTGGAAGATACCGGCAATCCAGAGGTACCGGGTTTGATTCCCGCGGTCTCTTCCAACAGGTTACGCATTTCAAATGGTTTAATATAAAAATTGTGGTGTGTACCCGCATAAAAAAATAAAGACATCGAATTTCTTATAAATGCCTATACTCCACAGTTCTATTTTGTGATTTAGAGAAAAAATAACTGTACACGAAATTTCATGGAAATTGGGCCTTTTCGTTTGTTAAATGATCATAGTTCAAACATAGAAAAGTCCAAGATTATATAGATAGAAAAACATTCCCGAATGTTTTCATATTACCGCCAACTGGCAAGCCCCACGGTAAACTTTGTGTGTGAAATGATTTTGTTTTTTCCGTCGAGAGCGACGCTGAATGGCGTTCGCATCTCATTAGGAGTTTCAACAACCATAGTTCTATTTGAGTTGATAGTTTTATTTTCGAACTAGAAGGTGCCCGCGACCTTGTTCGCGGGGAAAAGTGATAACCTCTTTTCTTCTTCTCAGTAGTTGGGAAATTCTATAACCATCTGGGGATGTGCAGCGTTACACCCAATATAATTGAAATCAGTCCAGCCAATTGCGGCGCAGTGGACCCAAAGAGACCAAAATCCAGACATAGGTACGAGTACAAAGCATCAAAATACGCCTAAGAAGCAGTGTATTTGTATTGATTTAGGTACATAGTTGGGAAAAGACTCGGGCACCTGGCTGGTGAAAAGGTTGAAGAAGTGTCTAGGAACCTAATCCGAACCCGCTGCATATCCAGGTTACTGATATCAATACGTTGGGAGGGTACCCGCCGAAGAATTTCCTCTAGGAGAATCGATATCCAGCAAAGATATCGCCAAATAAAGCGATCTACGAATAAAAACGGATAATGATCGTTTTTAAACAATGTGGGCTATATCCATATTGTTAGAATAAACTTACCGAAATGTTTTGTAGTGATATTGTGCGCGTGCGCTTACTGAGCTGTCGCTAGCGCCGCATACTGATCCAGAGTGCAGAGTAGCGCCGTACAGAGACGTTCTCTGATTCACACATGTCTTTCTTTATTGCCATTCGATTTTTATTAGTGCCCGTGCGTCAAGCAAAGAAGGTTGCATAATATTTGTCTCAATCCGTTTTTCATTAAACAAACGTATATATTTGTATGAGTAATATTATTAAGGAGAACATGTAGTAGAGTATAACATGTAGGTTTGACTTGTGAAAATCTTCCACGACACGCGACTTTTCCGAGATTATACGCAACAGATCGTCGCCGCTTATGCGGATACTGAATGGTAGTAGCAATAGTATCCTGAGAACGTTGGCAGGTAAGTTAGATGCTCCATTGTTCAAGCACTAGAATAGCCTACATGCTGCAGCGACATACGAGTATGTTGAGAAATAATGCATCTAGAATACATACTTTTATTCTCATTTGCAATGTATGTCACTAACCTTAATTTAAAATTTTCACTGTATTTTAGGTCCTAACAATCTATGGATCATTAATCCGAAATAATTTATTTAATTTGAATTGAATTTGACATAAGCACGTGGCTTAGGCTGCGTTTCCACTAGAAATGTAAAGCGAGGGATGTGTTTTTGTTAACCAATGGAATGGAATAACTTAATTTACTTATCCTCGCTCAGCGCAGCTGAATTCTATTGGTTAACAAAAACACATCCCTCGCCATACATCTCTGGTGGAAACGCAGCCTAATGGGTCTGTCATTTCCAATGTCATCTCTTGTCTTGACCTCTTTATGTGTAACGGTTCGACGGCCATTCAGAGAGAAATCAGAAGTTAATGGTAACAGGAATTACGGTCGATTTGAGTCGAATTTTCAAGTAATATATCTTATCGGTAGGGGATCTTGTTCCTTTTCTACAGTCTAATATCTATTAGAGTGACAGATGTTGTCTAATCGTGCTATAAATGCGGTCATAACTAATAAGTTTACTGATAGCTTTACTTTATACACCATTTTATTAGCCAAAAAATAGAGTACGTTTTAACAATTCCACTTAATCTCACACACCTTGAGCCTGGTATTGAATCACAAATCAGCAAATTTTATGGGTGCCGGGGATCTCTGAGAATTTCGTACTCTGCGGATAAATCGAAAGCTTTCGCCCTGTGTTCTAAAGCCGGGTCTGATGCAAGACACGTCCAACTCGAATTTACAGGCAATTCATTCGATATTGGATTATTAGGCACTGATCTTTTTAAAATTTCCGACTTAGATGCTTTTCTCGGCCGGCCGCCTGTCCCCAATTCTCCGCGGAATGGAAAAGTAATGTAAATTGATCAGATTACGTGGACAGAAAATATAATTCGTGCCATTTATGATCGACTGAGGCGCCTTTTCCTTTCTTCACCTGGTTCATGCAATCAACAAAACCATTTTCCTCTACGTGGGCATTTATAAAGCATACACTTCCTAAATGCCGTACTTTAAAAAAAATGGTTGCCTGTAAAGTCGGTTTTACGGGCGAAGGAAGATTTTACGTGACAACGTCTTATTCTCGGTAGAATATTTATTGATATGAATATTATTAAATTGCACAATAGGAACAAGGAATTGAATGAAAATAAGAATTGCACAAATTTTAACTATAGAAATATGTTTTGTTTACTAAAACATTGTACATGTAAACTTAAACTTAACTAATCCTATTTGAGTGATTTTGTTGAGGATAGGACGATGATAGGAGAAATATGAAATGAAAGGAAGTGTTTCTGCTGTAATGTGTCTTGCGAAAGTCAAGTCGATGGTTGTTCCTTTTAGCGTAGAACGTAATTTGCTTATATAGAAAAAATTATAATCCCTCTTCCCTCTTCCCTCTCCCCTCTCCCCTCTCCCCTCTCCCCTCTCCCCTCTCCCCTCTCCCCTCTCCCTCTCCCCTCTCCCCTCTCCCTCTCCCCTCTCCCCTCTCCCCTCTCCCCTCTCCCCTCTTCCCTCTTCCCTCTTCCCTCTTCCCTCTTCCCTCTTCCCTCTTCCCTCTTCCCTCTTCCCTCTTCCCTCTTCCCTCTTCCCTCTTCCCTCTTCCCTCTTCCCTCTTCCCTCTTCCCTCTTCCCTCTTCCCTCTTCCCTCTTCCCTCTTCCCTCTTCCCTCTTCCCTCTTCCCTCTTCCCTCTTCCCTCTTCCCTCTTCCTCTTCCCTCTTCCCTCTTCCCTCTTCCCTCTTCCCTCTTCCCTCTTCCCTCTTCCCTCTTCCCTCTTCCCTCTTCCCTCTTCCCTCTTCCCTCTTCCCTCTTCCCTCTTCCCTCTTCCCTCTTCCCTCTTCCCTCTTCCCTCTTCCCTCTTCCCTCTTCCCTCTTCCCCCTTCCCACATTTTAAAGTTTGAGAATCTGTGAACAGCATGATGACGTAGGCTTGTGTCAGTCACGTGGTTCCCCTTCCCTTCCACGGCGCTACAAAGTATGGCTACAATGACGTCATCTTAAGGTATTGCTACAATTACGTCATCTTTTTTCGTATGCGCGGCCGGCGTTCTTCAATTTATTAGACGTTGTCACGTCAAAAAAGATACGAGTCACGGTAAAGCGCGAATGTGATGCTGGCTTAGAGTTCATAAGGAATTAAACTTCCGGGCCTACGTAGTGTTGCTGGGTTCCGACACTACGGAACGCTATAAAGGATTTTTGTGAATATTAGCTTATCTTCAGTTGTCTCAATTATCGCCGGTAGTGGCCTATTAATCAACTTAACTAGTAAAATACTTTTCATTTTAAAGCTTGATATTTCGCAAACGGATCCGTTCATTGATAAATGGTATATATTACAATATTTTTAAATGACCTATCCAACGGCACCCACGGCCTTATGGAATAGTTATAAAAAGAATGTGTTTAGCCGTAGAGTGTCGATAATTAAATTAATGACGCTTCAATTTCCCACCTTGTCGTGGCATTGCCAGGTTAATTGCAGTATGGCACTAAGGTAATAGTAGTGGTTAAAATGGATCGAACTTTTCAAAGGATAAACTAGACAGCTGCGCTTTTCAATTATTTTTAAAATGTTTGGATGAAGCATGAAATATAAATACAACTGCATCCGCACCGAAATAAAATAGACAATGAAAACATAAATAAATGTAGGTATATTTACCCAATTAACCGTTTGTTTGGAAATGTTGTTTGGGCTTAACAAACATATTTTGATATTTCCCTGTTTATATTATTAAAGCACTTGGAATTGATTAAGTTTCAGCGAATGATTTAAAGCGCTTACTGAAATTATTCTTCACATTTACATTCGGTTTTTCTTAAAAGCTATTTACCAGAAATGACATTCTGTTTGCAAAACTGTTTTGTTAGTTTCAGCTATAATATTATTCTACTGTAACTTGTACATAAAGGACGCAGTCGTTGTGTTCGCGAGTTACGACAAGACTTCATTAATACGGCGAAATATGAATTAATTCTTAAACGCGTCCCGCGCACATGTGGGCCTAAGTCGGGCGGAGGGTGTGTCGATACACGGCGAATATTATTATATCGAAATTAAATGATTGATTACACTGTTATTTTTAAGTATATAGGTACCTAATGCTATAAACGACTTGAATCTATTTGAAGCATTGATAGTTTGTGAAGTGCTTAAAATTTATAATGTTCTTTAATAATGTTATTTATCATTTAAATAAAACAATTAAAACCGATTATTTATTTATTTATTTATAGCAACCATGGTATTACAGGTGTTACAATTATATATATAAGGTACATCATGGACCCTGTTAGGGTATAGCTCATTTAACTTAATCTAAGGGAACAACACATGCAATGTTTGACATTTGTTAATGTAACTATAAACATACACATATCACAATAATATTATTAAAATGGTTATTTACAATTTTAAAATTAAAATTTTACATTTATCTTAATACTTATTAATTATTTCAATGTCAAAAGTGTTCAATTCAAAATTATTATCATTAAAAAAGTCCCCTATCGAATATTAACATTTCTTAATTAATATTGACTTTAATTTATTTACGAGCTGGGCTTCGTCTTCAGTCTGTAAGATGTTTGCTGGAATTTTATTGTAAACTTGTACACATCGACAATAAGGGCTGTTTTTAAATACTACAAGTTTAGACTTTGGCATTTGGAGCAGATTTTTGGATCTTGTATTATATTGGTAATGTCCTTCTTTTGTGGGAATAAATGGATGTGTTTCCGTACAAATATAATAGCTTCGAGAATGTATGTATGCAGGGTAGTGTGAGAAGCCTATGCTTTACGAAGTGCGGTTTACAGCTTTCACGTCCACGAATATTGACTAAAATTCGAATGCATTTTTTTGTATTACAAACAGACCATGCACTTCCGTGCTAGCACCCCATAAGAACAGGCCATAGCGGAGCCATGAATAGGCATTGGCATAATATGCTGACAATGCTGTTTCGAAATTTGTATTGAAATTGAGGACGCTGAGGGCATATGTGAATCGCGATAGTTTCGTTTTGATGTTCTGGATGTGCATTTTCCAATTTATGTTAGTGTCTATGGTAATACCTAGGAGGTTGAAATGGCTGACTTCCTCTATTATGTGGTTTTTTATATGTAAGTTTATGTCTAAGGATTTTTTTTGATATGGTTTGAATTGCAAGACTTTGGTTTTTCGTAGATTTATCTCTAAAATGTGGTCTTGTAGCCAATTTAAAATAGTTTGTGAATATTGGGATAGTCTAGTGTTGCACTCGTCACTATTTTTTTGCAGCTGAGTAATATCGAGATGTTCTGCAAACATTATACATGTCGTATCCAGTATACTTGGTAGGTCATTAATGTAGGCAAGAAATAAGACACAACCGGTTACGCTCCCTTGTGGGATTGATGACGTAACATGACGCGATTTCGATAGCACTGTTTGAACTTCTCTTCTCAGAAGATTATATCGCGTATATTAATTATTTCAGCCTCCCTGACGTTTCGTCTTTACAGATACCGTTGTCAAAGGTTGACTGAGAAAAATTGGGCAAGTGCGAGTCCGACTCGCGCATGAAGAGTTCCGTACCATAAACTATAACAAGTTTGTTGTATGGGAGCCCCCCTAAAATATTAATTTTATGTTATTTTTAGTATTTGTTGTTATAGCGGCAATAGAAATACATCATATGTGAAAATCATCTATCACCGTTCTTGAGATACAGCCTGGTGACAGACGGACGGATGGACGGACGGACGGACGGACAGTGAAGTCTCAGTAATAGGGTCCCGTTTTTACCCTTTGGGTACGGAACTAAAAACACAATTTTCCTCTGTCAAAGTTACATTTGTGAAAACTACCTTCTTTAACTGTTACTGTCTTAATTAAAGAAAAAATAAATACGCAAATATATATAACAAACCACCACCAAAATTAACACAAGTTACTCGTCACGTGCTTCGTCTCTCTACGAGGTATCATCAGGAGATGTCGACGGTCTGGAGTTCGACACTAGGGGTGGCCAGATCATATAATTATTTGGCCGACCAGTCTGGGAGATAAAAAAACAATCATTGCCAAAAATACAATGTCTTATCGACGGTATTTTCCATACGACACGAATTTCGATGCACGTCCCATCCCTATTCTAACAATAAATTTCCTTACGAATAGAATTAGTAGATATTTAATTAAAAGTTGTGTCGGTCGTTCCGCAATTTGCGGTTGACTCGAGTTGAGCCTACACGTGCTCGAAATAAGTACAATTGTTAAAAACACTAGAATTAGAATGATTGAGATGCTGCTTCGGCATCTTAAGTTATTTTAAGTTTAATTTCAAATATACGTTATTCTCAGATGTACTAAGTAGGTTGGGCGCTGGACCTGTTTAATAGTTAAAACGTTATTGACTTTGTTTCTTGACAGTCGGCTTTACAAGGGGCAAAGGGTAAAGACGGGATCCTATTACTAAGACTTCACTGTCTGTCCGTCTGTCTGTCCGTCTATCACCAGGCTGTATCTGACGAACAGATGATGTATTTCTGTTGCCGCTATAACAACAAATACTACAAACGGGATAAAATATTATAAAATATACATAAATATTATAAAAGATACAGGATGAAATAAATATTTAAGTGCGGCTCCCATACCACAAACGTGATCGGTTGCATTAACTTTGCACCTCATTTGTATCCGGCGCCATACATAGCAGGGGCAATCTCAATTTAACCCGGCCTGTTAAGATGGGATAAGTATTTGTACGAAACCCTCGGTGCGCGAGTCAGTCTCGCACTTGACCAGTTTTTTAACCAGGTCCAGGGCCACAATGCTACATAATGAATGACTCGCCCAAGGCACCTGCAGCCCGGCTTCTGGATATGCTGGATTGAAGTAATATGGTGTTGGTATACCAAGAGAAAAGGAAAAACCTTCTGTAGTATTTTAATCTGTGTTTATTGAAAAAGGTAACATTGATGTTGGTTGTTTGCACCGTTAAAGAGGAACAATCCATTGAACACACTTTCATATTTATACAAAGGGTTTTATTTACGTATAGTTTCTATTCCAAGGGGTCAACATATTAATATTTACAAGCTACAAATACTAAGCCGTGCATCGTAAAATCACAAAAAGGGGAGATTCAGGAAAAGGAAATGCGTAGATAGGGGAGCCGAATTTACATTTTCACACCATGAATAAATTGTAGTTGCCGAAACAGTGAACAATAAAATATAGGAGCATCCTGTCATTTTTTGCAATCATTCTATCGTCGATCCAGTTTGTTCATGGGGTAGCTGTGGTCATTCATTTTTAAACAGCCGTAAACGGGGAAAATTCAGTGCAATTCTGGGTTACTTTAATAGATTAAGAAAATGGCTGTAGAATAATTTTTCCTAGTTAGTTGATGCAGATAAGTACAACCTTTGGTCTGTTACAGATCACGTAAAAAGATGGCGTAAAATTGTCCTTTCATAGTAACCCTTGCATTTTTAAGTGACGGTATTTCTAAACGGGTCCATGGCCTTTCGCCTTGTCAATAAACATAGAGTCATAAGACTTAATAATTGAGTTTTATCAGAGGGAAAAGAAGAAAAAAGAGTTAGTAGGAGCACAATCTTATTGACAGGCAAAAGGCGAGAGACATAAGTCTATATAAAAATACATGAGTACAAATGACAGTGTTCTTATTACAAATCACAATAACCATAAAGGTTTTACACCCCCCTGTAATATGAACACCCTGTATAAAAGTATAAAGTGACATATCAAAGTAAACTATACACACAAAATAAAATATTAGCACAAAAAATATTACACCCTGTATATACACCAACCTATCACTAACTATACACACCCTTTACCTACTATGAACACCTTAACCTAACCTAAGCCTAACGAATTTGTACATTTGCAATGTTTAATTTTAGCTAAAGGTTTGGTAAGAACGTCGGCGATCATATCGTGAGTAGGTATGAATTTGACATGAAGATCATGGTGTGCAAGTGCGTCTCGAATGAAATGGTGCTTGATATCGATATGTTTAGTGCGGGCGTGATATGTGCTGTTGTGTGAAAGTTTGATGGAACTTTGATTGTCGGAATGAATGATTTTACTTCCAAATCGGTCGTGGCTGGCGGTGCACCAGTATTTAGTGAATGGGCTACTGCGGACTTACACAAACGCAGACAAGCACTGTACGCCTTGTACGAGGAGCGGCGGTTTAATACGAGTGATGAATTTAAAGAACACGTAAAACAGTATTCGAAGCAATTCAAAATTGATTGTCATATTGCTAAACGCAATTATTTATCCCAGAAAATCAAGACTAGTTCTGATATTATCAAAACCACCTGGAAAGTAATTAATATGGAAACTGGTAAATCGAGGCATGCTATTAGTGATCCTAAATTAAATATTGATGGTAAAATTATAGATTCTAGTTTAGATGTAGCAACAGAATTTGAAAACTTTTTCACCGATATACCAGTGTCCACTACAAAGTTTTTAAACTCATCACCCTCATCAGCCGTTACTTTGTTAAAAGATAACGTCCCAGAATGTAGTAGAGACCTTAGTTTTGAACATATCAGTACCTCAGATGTAGTAAAGGCGTTTAAATCGATTAATGTCAAAAAAACTAGTGACCTCTGGGGGGTCTTCGTCCATGCTGTCAAATCCCTTATTGATATCATAGCGCCTGACTTAGTAGTTATATTCAATAACAGTGTAGATTGCGGTGAGTTTCATGATCTGATGAAACATAGTAAAATAACTCCTTTATTTAAATCAGGTAGTACTTCTGACCCCAATAACTTTAGACCAATATCTGTACTACCAACATTTAGTTAAATTTTTGAAAAGTTAATTCTGTCTCAATTATTAAGACACTTTAATTTGAACAATTTAATGCATAACAAGCAATTTGGTTTTACGCGGGGTCGCTCGACATCCGACGCTGGAGTCGAGCTAGTAAAATGTATTTTCGATGCCTGGGAGGAATCACGAGATGCTTTAGGTATCTTTTGTGATTTATCTAAGGCCTTCGACTGCGTTAATCATGAGACACTGATCAGGAAACTACACCACTATGGAGTTAGAGGATCGGCACTGAAATTGTTAGAATCTTATTTAAATGGTAGAATACAGAGGGTTGATGTGAATGGAAAGCGATCACCTGGGTCATTAGTCTCTATGGGTGTGCCGCAAGGATCAATATTGGGACCCTTCTTGTTCCTTATCTACATTCACGACTTGCCACAGCTCATAAAGACCCACCATGATATAGTTTTGTTTGCGGATGATACTTCACTTATTTTCAAAGTCGCACGAAACCAACAATCTTATAATGACGTAAACAATGCTATATGTAAAGTAGTGAATTGGTTTAATGTAAATAATTTATTGTTAAATGAGAAAAAGACTAAATGTGTTAAGTTTGTCACGAGTAACGTTATACACGAGCAAGCAAGTGTTATTGTTAAAGATGAGGAACTGGAACTAGTTGATAGCACAGTTTTTCTCGGTATTACATTAGATTCTAAGCTCCAATGGGGTCCCCATATTTCTAATCTCTCGAATAGACTAAGTTCTGCAGCTTTTGCAGTTAGTAAGATCCGTCAATTAACAGACGTGAAAACAGCTCGATTAGTATATTTTAGTTATTTCCATAGCATTATGTCGTATTGCATATTACTTTGGGGCAGTGCGTCAGATATTAATATAATTTTTGTTCTCCAGAAACGGGCTATTCGTGCGATATATAAAATGCACCATAGAGACTCGCTTAGAGATAAGTTTAAGGACATTAATATAATGACAGTGCATTGTCAATACATTTATGAGAATCTTATGTATGTACATAAGAACATTGCCAATTTTAAGAAGAACTGTGATATACATAATAAGCTCGCAGTGCCTGCCACTAGGCTCCATAAAATAAGAAAATCATTCATGGGTAACTGTGTAAGATTTTATAATAAACTTCCTAGAAGCGTAACTGACTTGTCTGTTGGTAAATTCAAGAACTATGTAAAACGTAAACTTATTTCTAAAGCTTAAGTTTTCTAGGCACTCAAGACTACATGAATGATAACGTGTCGTGGGATTAGTGAAAATCAAGCAATGTAATGTGTAATTATTGTACCGAGTACCTACCTATCAGGGTACTGATATTTTAATTTTAATAATTCTTATTATAATTTTTGACATTTAGAATTTTATTCTAGAAATATTCTAGCCTCTAGTTTTTTATTTATATACTTTTTTTATGTGTTGACGATCCTTTTTAGGATTTTTCTTTTATTTCTATAATGTTGTTTTTTATGTTTTTTTATTTTATTTTTAGTATAAGTTTATCAACAAATTGCTCTGCTCTCTGTAACTGACGATTCGAAAGTGCTTGTAGCTAGGCCTACTTGAATAAAGAATATTTTGACTTTGACTTTGACTTTGACTTTGACTTTGATTATGGGATGAGTGACTGCGAATACTTCCGAGATTAGGGCTTTTAAGTAAATGGCCTCCTTACAGGCTTCTGCAAGTGCCATATACTCTGCCTCAGTGGTAGAGAGCGCGACTGTGCGCTGCTTGCGCGCTTCCCACGAAACAGGTCCACCGCTCATCATAAATACGTATCCCGTGAAGGATCTTCGGTCGATGATGCTGTTGCCGAAGTCCGCGTCAGCATATCCCGTTGGAACAGGTTGGCCTTTACGGAATTGAAGTTTCAGTTCCTTAGTTCCTTTCAGGTATCGGAGAACTCGTTTTGCCGCCTTCCAGTGTACCCCCCCGTAATGTGCTGCGAATTGGGATAAGTACGACACTGTATGGGCAATATCGGGTCTCGTCCCAATAGCAAGGTACATTAGGGAGCCAATGAGTTCTCTGTATGGAACTTCAACTTGATCTTCCTTTTCGGGTAGTGATAGCTTCAGGCCAGGTTCCATAGGTGTAGTGACAGATATGGCATCTGTCATGTTATATTGTTCGATGAGTTTTTCTATGTAGTTGGTCTGGTCAAGAGTTACGCGACCTTGGCTTTGAGTAACTCTCATACCGAGACAATCCTTAACAGGTCCTAGATCTTTGACATTAAATATCTTCTTGAGTTGATTTTTGAATTCAGATTTCAAAGTGTTGCTGTTTGACAAGACAAAAAAGTCGTCAACAAAGACTGCTACAACAAGTAAATCGTTGTTCTTCCTTTTATAATAAATGCAGTGCTCTGTTGAAGCTTGAGTTAAAGATAATGCGGCCATTGCTTCGCATACCTTTTTATTCCACTGGCGTGGAGCTTGCTTCAAGCCATAGAGTGACTTTTTTAATAAGCACACTTTGTTCTTAGGATCGGTCGAGAATCCTTCCGGTTGCTCCATGTAGATCTCCTCTTCTAAATCTCCATTGAGGAAGGTTGTTTCCACGTCGAGGTGGTCAATCTGACAGTTCAGCTCTGCTGCAAATGCCATTAAAAGTCGGACTGATGATAGCCTCGCCACGGGAGCGAATGTCTCCTCGTAGTCGACTCCAGCTACTTGGGTAAACCCTTTCGCTACTAGTCTAGCTTTGTATTTGACTACGTGTCCACTGGTGTCCTTTTTTAGTTTGAATACCCACTTGCATTTCGTTGTCTTCCGATCTTTGGGTCTATCAACGATGATCCATGTTCCATGAGTTTGAAGTGATTCATATTCCGCCTGCATGGCTTTAAGCCATTCATCCTTTTCGGGATGGTCAGAAAGCTCTTTGAAAGTGTCCGGTTCCCGATCTGAAGTTAAATGTACCGCACAGACTTGAACGAATCGTTCAGGAGGACGTCTGTCTCTGCTGGGATACCTTCGTTCAGGTGCTTGTTCAGGAACGGGTTCTGGGATGACTTCAGCTTCAGGGATTACGTCAGGTTCCGGTGATCCTTCTGCAACTACAGGTTGAGGTTGGTCTGACGTTTCAGGCTGAAAGTCAAGTCGCATTTCAAATTGCGGCAATGGAACAGGTTCTTGTATGACGGGTGGTTGGACATGAGGTGGTGGGATAGGATGAGGAGGAATTGGGGTGGAATCTACCTGTATTTTATCTTCAATGAAGACAACGTCTCTTGCGACTATAATCGCACGAGGATTCTGCGGATTCACAAGGCGATAGCCTTTGCTGTCCGTCGCGTAGCCTACGAAGATACACGTTTGAGTTTTGGCGTCCAGCTTTGTACGCTTCTCTTTTGGTATGAGTACATGAGCTTCACAACCAAATACTCTTAAGTGTGAAAGGTTTACCTTTTTTCCAGACCACACTTCCTCTGGGATTCGGTTCTTCAGTGCTTGAGTAGGCACGTGATTTTTCAGGTAGATAGCTGTATTGACGGCTTCTCCCCAATACGCTCTTGATAGCTGCGAGTCTTGGAGCATAGACCGCGCTTTTTCAATTATTGTGCGATTAGCACGTTCGGAGACTCCGTTTTGCTCCGGTGTGTACGGTATAGTAGTCTGGTGAACTATACCGTTTTCTTTTAGAAATGTGGACATATTTCGGTTGACATATTCACCACCGTTATCAGTTCGCAGGACTTTAATCTTTCTGTCCGTCTGATTTTCCACAAAATGCTTGAACTCCACGAATTTATTAAAAACTTCATCCTTCGATTTTAAAAGGTACCCAAAAGTCTTGCGGCTGTAGTCATCTGTAAAAGTAAGCAGATATAGAGCTCCGCCAAACTTGTGCGTACTCATAGGTCCGCATAGATCCGAATGAATTAGTTGCAGAATACAACTGGATCTACTCGTCGACTTCGGAAAAGGTTTTCGTGAAAGTTTTCCCTCGAGACAGGGAATGCATTTAGCATTTAAACTTTTGTCGAAGTTTATGCCGACGTTTTTATTTTTTAAAACGTTAAGTGATTGGGCATTTAAATGACCAAGACGTCTATGCCACAACATAGCACAGACTCTTTGCTAGTTGTACACATGGCTTGCGTACTCGAACTTACGTCTAACCTATACATACCTTTATGTACAGAGCCTGTGGCAATGACAGGGTTTGTCACTTGACATCCACCGTTTGGAAAGATGCTCGCGCCTTCCGATGTAAACAAAACATCGTATCCATTTTTAACTAATTTATGTACAGAAATCAAATTAGTCGCTAGTCCAGGGATATATAATACGTCACTTATTTTATTTACACGATCGGATATATACATATTAACATTACCTCTGCCGTGGCTCAGCAATTGTTCCTTATTCGCAACAGTTATTGGCATCACATGGGGAACCATATCCGAGAACCAATCTCGTCTGTTGCTCATGTGGGAAGTTGGGCCAGAATCTATGTACCACTCCTGTTGTCCTGTGGGAGGAAGATTAGCGAAACAAGATGAAAGTGTGAATTCGGATGTATTATGAGATTGTATGACCGCCAAACTATTCGTGTTTTGCCTAACTTTTCTACACATTGACACTACATGCCCTAACTTTTTCCAATATTTACAATACATTTTGTTTTTTGAAGTGTTGGCTTGTAGTTGTAGTGCGTTGTCCATTCCAGGATGGTAGTTGGCTGCACGGTGTTGGGTAGACGTGGAGGAGACAGCTCGCGAATCTTCCTTAAGAAGAGCTGTCACCACGTTTTCCGATGTGATTTTGACGTTTGCGTGTTCCAGCGTCATGACGAGTGACTTGAATTTTTCTGGCAATCCAGCAAGCATGATGATAGCCAGAAACTGGTCGTCCACTGCGGCTCCTATGCCCTGCAGTTCTTGTTGCGTAGCAAGGGACTGGTTGACATACACTTACATATTCCCAGTGTATTTGTTTGACAAGAGCTTCTGCATGAGGCTTAGCCTCCTTGTCAAACCGCTGTCGGCGAACGCTTTCTTCAAGCAGTTGAGGGTTTCGTAAGCCGTTTTCGCCGACCGTATGACAGGATACATGGACTCGTCGCAAGTCAAACATAATTTGGCTCGCGCTCGCGCATCCTTCTTGACATCTTCGGGATTTGTAATGTCAACTGCTTTGGTGCAGACCTCCCAAAGGTCGAGGTCTGTCAGCATGCATTCTATGCTGAACACCCAGTTATTGAAATTGTTACCCGTTAGCTTGGTGAAGGAAGCCATCGCGTGACTTGATGTCGCCATGGAGCTCGTCACAGAACTCGTAGATCGTGGTACCACCGACGAAGTCGGAGGTGAATCCATAGCACTAAATAGCACTTATACTCTTATATAGTCTTCTCTGCGTTACATAGGGACCATAACCACTTAATAATTGAGTTTTATCAGAGGGAAAAGAAGAAAAAAGAGTTAGTAGGAGCACAATGTTTTTTTTTTTTTATGGCAATTGTCTATTGACATTTTTGCCAGCGTCACGTCAATATAGAGCATTATAACAGTACGAGTTCACGGGAATAAGTGCAAAACAGATCAGAGCAATTACACAATAATAATAAAAAAAAAACACACACACAATAATTATACAGTTTACAAATACAAAAAAAAAAAAGTAGAACAATACAGTTAGTGAGCAGATAGATAAGGATAAAGTTAAGTTTAAAAAAGAACTACAATTTCAACTTATTAATTCTCAAAAAATTTGCAAGAAATCTAAAAATAACAGCATCAAATGCTAGAAGAGTCATCATATGAGTAGGAAGCGGAATTTTTTGAAAAGTCAATCCAAAATATAAATTAGAATGGTTAAGAAGTGGGCAGGCTAAAAATATGTGATTCAAATCTCCCTCATCATTACCACATTCACAGATCGAGGAATCTCGTATCCTGAGTTTAGCCAAGTGGGCAGGACAGCAACAATGACCAATTCTCATACGGATTATAGATGATGTTATCATTTTGCTTAGACTGGTTTTAGAGAACCATACTTTTCTAGCACAATCTTATTGACAGGCAAAAGGCGAGAGACATAAGTCTATATAAAAATACATGAATACAAATGACAGTGTTCTTATTACAAATCACAATAACCATAAAGGTTTAACAATAAGTATATTTTGAACTTGTTTAAAAATGAATGATAAACGTTACCCTGTGTTTACCAAAGAACTCCAGTCTGCCGGTACCTACGTATGAATTCGCTACCTCTTTAATCAAAGTTCCGACATCAAACTTGCCGTTACAGATACGGATTCTTGGAAATAAAATAATTTTCAATAAACATATAACGAAAATCATTAACTAATAATCGTAACTTTCTAATATAAACATCACAAGTTTTGTTGTGTATAGGAATGTCGAATATTGTTATGGAATAAACCGAATTGATCTATGAACTGATATCGTTGTAAAGTTCTATATTTGATCAATAATAACCATTAGTAACTCTTGGTAAGTAGATAGTTAAATTAACTATTAAGTTAATTCCAATAAAAAATATTTTCAGAATAATGGCGTCACTAAGTCACTGAAGTAAGTATTTACCAGTGACGTCGCGTCAAATATATCGTTGGTAAAGCCGGACTATGTTTGACATATTTTTTCTTCTATATCAGTAGAATATAATGCTCAAATTCTTTAAAATAAGGCAAGCGAGTGGCAACCGAGTTATATACCATGTGGGCCCTGTAACAGGAGCAAAAAATTAAAACATAATCTATGTTACTCCTCAAACTGAACAACATTTGTTCTGAAACTTTATTTTTAAATACTGTTTTCATATGTTTATTATTTCAAACAAAGTAAATAGCATTTTCAATGTACGCCGTCCAACATTGACATCGCCTTAGCAATCTTAGCATTGACATGGCTGTCACTTTACTAAATATCAAATGCTTCGCAATACTTTGCTTCTTTGAATAAACTTTATTTTATAGGTTTACATTATAAATAAGTTATTTTTAAAAGTAGTTTAATAAATGTTGTTCAGTTTGAGGGGTAGAATCTTTGTTTTAAATTATTGCTCCTGTTACAGGGCCCACCTGGTATAGAAGGTACGATTAGTACGTACCTGAGTAATATTAAAAAAAATATGTATAAAGGAAATTATCTTTAAGATGTTCTCAGATTAGACGAAGAATAAAAGAAAGATGATCAAAAAGCTACTTAAAAAGAGTTATGAAGGCGGCTAAGTAAGTTTAAATCTTACGGCACTATTTGCAAGCATTTAATATTCCGTAATCCGAAACCGAGGCATAATTCCGTTCCATTTCGTTATCATTTCCTTTTTTGTCGCATCCACAAAAAGGCAGACATCAAAGGTTACAGTAATGTAACAGAATATTTGGCGTGGACGGCCAAAGAGAATCCCTAATGTGGTTTGTGCTACCATAATAGGAATATTATATTGGGTATGTACACAGTTTATGAATGCTTTTCTGGCCCCGGGCTCCGAGTTACGGAATAAATTAACTTAACAATGATTCGGACCCAGTGTTTTTGAACAATTTACTTAATTGAATATTTTACGCTCTTTTAAATTTGAGCGGTATCTATCTTCCGTGGATCGAGTTTGCTGTTCGTCACTAAAAATACAAAATGTCATGAATATTGCGTCTTGTCATTGTCAACAAAACGAACAATAACTTCCATTATACAATTGGAATCTTTCAAAAGGGAATGAAATATGGAAAAAGCAATCGTGACTCTTTGAATATTTTATACCTACCTAGTCGTGTTTAAAACCTCAAGAAATATTTATTTGGTCTCAATATAGTAGGTATTTATTATATTTACTTATTGGAAGTCAGATTTAGATACTGATACATAATATTTTATTCGGTTTCGGCGACTTACTAATACGACTTTCCTTATAACGAAATTTGGACATGATAATAATATCGAAACATGTCTAAATCTGCTTATAATATACCATTTTACCATTGATTTATTCTTAGTAACTTATTCTCCTCAAAAATGTATAGGGCCCGCGTAACTTTTGATGTCTACTTATTCAACACGGACATCTGTACTTTGTAAGTAAAAGGTATACATACATTTCAAGTGGCCCGTAATTCATAGAATGATAGAAAAGAAGAGCCACTCGAAATGTGTGTATATCTTTTAATTACAAATTACAGTTGTCCGTGTACAGGTGTCAATTTTATAGAATGTATAGAAAATTATTACTTAGCTTTTTAACACCCCAACTCGTAGGTAACTGACGTATGATACGTTGCCGAAGAAGGATGAGCCCAGAAAATGCGTGTTTTGCTCAATACCAGATAAAACTATAAATATGCTAAAATGCAATGACTGAAGATATTTGAAATTTTTGTTCGTGTACGAAACTAAACACCACTTTTGATAAGTCCTTAAACAGGACTAAAGGCTTACTTGAACTTATATAAATACGCCTACGTTATCACAACAAAGTATTTAGCGCACAAACAAATCTAAAACACTCGGAAATAATGAAATGAAGGTGTTTATTTATTAGAGGGAACAAAGCGTCAGCAGCCAGTAAGCCGCGCCCTGTTTACGCAGGGACAATTAAAATGCTAATTATTTGCCAACTCCAGATTTTCAGAGCTCGAAAAGCGTGGGAATTTGTTAATAAACGTCACGTCTAATTAAAAAACTATATTTGTCGTAATCTTAATAAAAATTTCGTGAGACAGTTTAAATTAATGTATTAAGCAGTTCAGTTTACACTTACGACTGGTGAAATGCCTGCGGCGCGCGTTATCTAGGCGGCCTCTAGATCGCAGCCAGTGCCCAAGTTACCACTAGACTGTACGGGCACACGGGTAGCAGTTCATTTCGTCATCGATATGATATTTTTCTCAGCTGAGTAGTTATTTCGCGCGAAATAATATAATTAGCACGGAGCAGTTCGGTTTTCGTAAGGGGCTCTCTACAGAAGACGCCATTGCCGCATTTATTAAACATGTACATAATGGTTTAGAAAATAAGCTGAAGTGTATGGGTATATTTTGTGATCTGTCAAAGGCCTCTGACATGGTGGATCATGGTATCTTATTGGATAAATTGTCTTTTTATGGTGTTGCAGATACTAGTCTTAAAATAATTCGATCATATCTATCCGACAGAGAGCAAACAGTACAAATAAATCAGGCCAGATCACAATAAATAAATAAATAAATATTAAGGGACAATCATACACAAATCGACCTAGTCCCAAACTAAGCAAAGCTTGTACTATGGGTACTAGACGACGATATACATAATATATAAATACATATATAGATAACATCCATGACCCAAGAACAAATATTTGCCCCGGCCGGGATTCGAACCCGGGACCGCCGACTCAGCCCGTCTGTCACCAGGCTGTATCTCAAGAACGGTGATAGCTAGACAGTTGAGATTTTCACAGATAGACAGAGAACAACAAATACTAAAAATAAAATAAAATAACTATTTAAGGGGCCCATAGAACAAACTTGTTATAGATTATGGTACGGAACCCTTCATGCGCAAGTTGGACTCGCACTTGCCCAATTTTTAGGGTTCCGTACCCAAAGGGTAAAAACGGGACCCTATTACTGAGACTTCGCTGTCCGTCCGTCCGTCCATCCGTCCGTCCGTCCGTCCGTCCGTCCGTCCGTCTGTCACCAGGCTGTATCTCAAGAACGGTGATAGCTAGACAGTTGAAATTTTCACAGATGATGTATTTATATTGCCGCTATAACAACAAATACTAAAAATAAAATAAAATAAATATTTAAGGGGGGCTCACATACAACAAAGTTGTTATAGATTATATATATATATATATATAAAGATAGGTACGGAACCCTTCATGCGCGAGTCGGACTCGCACTTGCCCAATTTTTTTAACTGTTTTGTTCGCTTCCAGCAGCTTCCAGTAGAATTGAGGAGTGCGGAATATCCAGCGATCTTTAAAAATGAAATAAATGAATAAGCCTATCTCTCGATAAGCCTATTCGTGTAATGTATGACACTGCTTTCGTTACGTTTGCTTCTACGTAATTTGTGTTTCTTATCTGTCTTGTACGTAGTGCGTCAGTTCAAAGTGCGTACATGTATATGTATGTATATGTAGGTTTATGTTTACTCGCTTATATGCTAGTATTTATTTTGTACCCATTTCATTATTATTTGTAAATATGTATTACCTATGTAAATAATCATTATCATTTCAATAGGGGTGTAGACTGATGATGTTGAATTATACAACTTACAAAAAGATCAATATTAAATAAAAATATAAAAAAAAGGTTCGCAATTTTATTGATGTTTTTATAAGTCAAAAGTCATTTTAAAACCGTCACCAGAGATGGACAGAATCCTCATAAATCAACAAAACAATAATTGTATGATAAACATGTTCATAAACACCCTTTTTTATAGTCACAATAGCAAATTAGTTATGTTTAAATTGGGGACGACGACATTACGGCACGCTTGCTATTTATATGAGGCGTTTTCAGCGCTCCGTAGTCTTACTCCGTAGGAATGTCGAACTTTAGACAGTAATTTCTGGCTCTTAGAGAGTCAGAAGAAAGACAGAGAGAGTCAGAAATTACTGTTCGAGAGATCGACCGATCCACATCTTTAAAAAAAATATTACTCGCCTATTGGTCACAATAGAAGAGAGAAAAGATGTAGACTGAGATGGCAAATGGTCTGAAAATGCCTACTCCATTCTCATCGTAGCTTCTCGGATTGCTGACTCCAATGTTTGCGAGTTTTGGGCACGTTGATAAATTAATTGCTTTATTTGCTCGCAATTATACAAAATATTAATTATTCCAGCTCGATAATTAATATATATTGTTCGTTCTTCATTGACTTAGTTCCTACGTTAATAAATTTGTGGTTAGAATAAGTATCAAAATATATAACTTCAACTTTAGGGTTCCGTACCTCGAAAACAAAAATCGGAGCCCTTATTTATAGGATCGCTTTGCAGTCCGTCCATCCGGCTGTCTGTCAATATCAATATCCTTTATTTCGGAAATGCGTGGAAGTATCGAGTTGAAATTAAAACCACATAGGTACTTAAGTTTACTACAGGCCTTCGAAGCTGTAAAAAAAGCACAGCCGTTTATGCCACAAAGAATGTACGTTATATTTCGGAGCTCTCAAGGGAATCAAAATGTATGGGGTATTTTCCGTTGACCTAGCACTGACATTTGGCAAGTAATACCGTCTTATATTACTAGTAAAGGAAACAATCTGAAAACTGTACAATTGTGATTATAAAAAAATTAAACTTTATTTAAAATACGAAAAACAGTTTTCCATCGGTAAAGTTAAGGCTATCGTACAGTAAGTACATGCAGTTTCTCTTCATTAGAGCAATATGCATTATGTAGTGCTTTCATAGTTCGTAACTATACTTAAAAAAAAACTTTTAAAGCCATATTTTTGCTTTCCATTCATATGAGAAATAGTTTAATGTCTTTATATATGGTTTAGTTTGATTATATGGCCAAATCAAGCTAGCTAGCCACATTTTTTTTCTAAAGACCCCTACCGCTGGTAATATGATTTTAATATTTTAGAATATTCATAGCGTATGCAATAACAAAAGCTCAGGTATATTTAAGTTTTGAAGTTGCGATCATAATACCGGGGAGCAGGACGCCAGGGACCCATGCGTCATTCCGCGCAAAAAATATTGCCGCTTTATGTCACGCGAGTCTATGGTTTCGATGAAAATGATTTATGGTCCAAAATTAAAAATAAAAAGTATCCCACCCTCCTTGAGATAGCGATCAACACAACAATTATAATAAGTACGTTTAGATACAGCTGCTGGCAAACTTTTAGAGCATAACCTTGACTGCGCAGTAGCCGATTTACGTACAAATGTACATGCGCAGATCCGCCATTTTTGTTCTAAAAGTTTGCCGGCATCTATACGGTAGATGATTTTATTAGAAATTTTAGGTTACCCATGTATATAAATATTTATCTTGATCTTTAATGAATAAAAACAATAGGTCATCAAAAATGTTACATAGACCCGGCACGTTCAAGTTCGGGTACAAGGGTATGAGTATCGGAAAGGAAGTTGGGCTAATTGGCCTATATAACCAATAAAGACAAGCGATATGTCACTGAATATCTTATTCTAAGTTCTAAAACGTTTACAATGACAGGAAGTACATAAAGTTATCGCTGCATGAAAGAAGTTTGAGTTTAAACGTTATTATGTAGGGTTTTTCGATACTAAGTTCCTGTACATCGCTTTTTTACATTGAGGTATTATTTATAATAGAGCCACAGACCCGAACAAAATTGTCGAAAAAAGTGGCACTGCTGTCATGTTCAAGTAGATGCCAATAACGCTTATTTATAATTTACAACAACATAATTACTTCGTACAAAATAACTCTTTACTCAAACGTTTAAGTGTCAAATTGGCTTACGTACTTATTACCACAAATATTTTTCGTGAAAATTAACTTTTTTAGTGTATTCTGACTCATGTCTCTTGTCAAACTTGGAACATGGCACGAATGGAGCAGATTTTAATAGTTTTACATACAAAGTTTTACAGTATAAATTGATTGAAGTATTTTTTGGACCAGTTTTAGTTTACACATTTAAAATACAGACAATAAACTATTTAAAACGGGTTTAATTTATAGAATTAATGGAACGAGCAAGCTTTGAGGATAAAATAAAGGTCCAGTTCGTCACAATCGCCACCAAATGACTGCTAAAACATGTATTTTTTGCATTAAAATGCGACAAATCAACGAATAATATTTTTTATTACATTAAGGAATATTCATTTAGTAACGTTAACGCTTAAATATGTGAATTGTTGCACTGCAGCAGCCAGAAATGATTATTTTTAACATCCCAAATCTTGGGACAGTAACTAAACGGAATCTCATGTGACTAACTGGAAAATGTAAGGAATAGTGTACATAGATTGAATATATTGAAATAAAATCACAAAAATATTATGTCATGAATCGTATTTATTGCAACGGAATCAAAATGGTATAATATATATTGTTACTAGTTTATATATGTAATAATAAAACATGTATTAAACTAGTAATAATAAATAAATTAAGTTACGTTTTTATTTAACAACTGCATAAAAGGATCCCGACACTGCATAGAAGGGATCAGTAATAATGACATTATGATTTCTCAACTCATCTTGTTCTAGTATGTGAAATGAGAGTAATGCAAGTGCAAAATATTAACATTTTTAACCCTTTAAAGTTTGATGGCGTGGCGTGAAAGTCGGTGGCGTAGTATGCACGGCAGCACACATTGTCTTAAGGTGTTCTTGGCGTTCAAAGGTTTAAGGTTAAAGGTTACTGACAGTGTCTAGACTCTGAGACAAAATGAAACAACGACAACAAAGCATTTTTTTTATTAATTTATATATGTAACCTGTAGGATCTGCCTGTAAAAGGCATATGTTCATAACACTGGCTCACTCGCCGCCGCACAGATAGCAATGTCATGCGTCCACTCTCGCCCTCGGCCCGCGTGTAACTAAACGCAGCATCCTATCCTATGTGACGTGCGCCTGAGACAGTGTATATCTATTTACGTATAGATACCTACTACCACAAACACTACATAACCATTTTACGCTTCTTTTGTATACATTGTCATTTTTTTACGTTTTTATTGAGATATTAAAGCTGTGTTGAGTGAAAGACTTAAAAGCTTCTTTTGATTAAACATAAAAAAAAAACAAATATGATTATGCCGAACGAACACACGAGAGACGAATTATTTGGCTGAAATTATTCTTGACGTCTGTCTCTTACTACAGTGCGACCAAAAAGAGTAGAAATTAAAAAGTGGCAATACTGTAGTGTCGTCCCTGTTTTCTTATATTGATTAGAAAGGGAGGACACTACAGTATTGCTACTTTTTAATTTCTACTCTTTTTGGTCGGACTGTAAACGTGACCTAAATTTTTCACGTTGTTTAGGATCGCGTGGGAATCTTTAATAAAAAAATAGGATAATTATTTATTGCACTCCTTTATTAATTAAAAAAATATAAAACTATAGCGACTCCTTAGATTTTTGTTCTGCGATAAGGTGCATTTTTTATGTACAAAGTCAATAATTCTAATCTAAAATATGCTATGATTTTACATAGGATTCGTTAATTAATCAATAGAATCTGCGTAAAAAAGAATATTCCGACCTTTTTCTTTATTTTATAGCTGTTATTTATGCAATTTTTCACTGAAAATTAAGTCATTTTTGAGACCCGTCACGTGTCATGGTCTAAACGAGACTGATCGCCCAACTAATGCGATTTGTGATTTTGCATTAGTTGGGAGGGTGCCATTTTTTCCGTCGGATTGTGTGTCCATGTAATTAAATACGTCAATGCTTTTTTATTAACTTTTTTACTCAGGGATTCGAGATTTCTCGCCATACAAAAAGTTGTTGAATATAAAAAAAAAAACCTTTCTAATGATATATGGCTTGTCTATACAAATCTGCCCATTCTCCATACCCGAACTAACAAATCGCACGTTCTTAAAAAAAACAAAAATTTTAACATTTTAATGTAACGGAGATAAAAAGAAGAAGTTAATTTCAAATTAACTCATTGCATTGAAAGTCTCAATGCAACTAACTGTCGGTACCTACCTCGTAACGTTTAACGTAATTATATCCTATACAGCAAGTTGGAGAAGTTTCTATCTTAGGGTTGTCTTTTTCGCCGCAGAAATAAAAAACTTGTACTTTATTAGAAAAATAAATGTCAAAAAGTATGTATAAGTATAATTATATGACATATAATATATATAATTACATCAGATCACAACAGCCTGCAGAATACCAGCCCATGAAATCAATGCCTACGCATATTACAGGAACATAAGTCTATTAGGAGACTAATATGCTAGAGGGCTTTGCTAGAGACATAAAAAGAGCCAATTTTATGAAGTACGTACAATCACAGTACGTACAACGCAATCGCTAGACTTATTTTGTATGTATAAATTACTTGAAGTTATTATCTCACCACCTACTATTTTCTGTTTAATTTTGTTTTCTCCGCTACCCAAAGGTTGTCTGGAAGAGATCGCTTTTTAGCGATAAGACCGCCTATTGTCTACAATTGTTTAATTTAAGATTTCTCATGTAATATTTTTCTTGTTGGTGTGCAATAAAGTGTTGTTGTATTGTATTGTAACAGCCGTTGATAAACCTTTTACCTTTTATTCTTCGTAAAATACTTACATGTTTTTTTTTGTTTGCATAGTTTTTATGATTTTCAGTTACATTTAAACACGGCTGCATTGTATTACTAAACTAATTTTAACTGCCTCATTATTAAGAAAAGGGTTTTATGAGATAGTGCTGAGCTTACACTCCGAACCTCTTCGTTCAAAATTCACACTGTGTTGTCCCGCATACTCAAATGATGAAAAACAGGAGAGTGAGAGGGATGAAACGAAACTACGAATTTCGAAATTCAGAGTAGATCCCACTGGCTACTTCGCAGCGCTTTGGACAATAATAATGTCAATAGAATTGTTCAACGAAGATCAGCCGTCCTACCCTTTGTTTATGTGGAATGCACCCCATACAATTAAGTTCCGTAACTTTGCTGTGATGTGCTTTCTCTGACGTCTAGCGATTGCGTTGTACATACTTTGATTGTATTTCATGAAATTGGCTCTTTTTATGTCTCTCTAGCAAAGCCCTCTAGCATATTAGTCTCCTAATAGATTTATGTTCCTGTAATATGCGTAGGCATTGATTTCATGGGCTGGTATTCTGCAAGCTCGCCTGTGTTTCCCAGCTCGCCAGAGTCCCAGCTCTAAACAGAACCCAAGTTTTTCCCAAGTTTCACTTCTGTATTTGTCAAAAGCGTTTGGACGCTGTAGAGAGTAATAGTGATTTTTTATGTCATAGCGTCATAGAAATTTTCGCGAGTCCTAATCCACACAAATCCCCATGGATTTTTTCTGTCCTCATCAAATAAATGTAGCAAATATAAACTAACAAGTTTGAATGCGTACTACTCAAAATTCTGCCATTGTGTTTATTAGTTGGTTACAAACTATTTGTCACAACCTAAACTGTGGAAACAAGCTGCGATATTATAATATTTAAATCGCTTTCAAAAACTATGGCCACAATACGAATAAGTGCCAAACTTTCATAGTTCCATTCAAAGCGAGTGTCCACTCGTGACTAATGTTAACAATACGTTTCATACTACAACGGCAAGCGCAGGGCGCGAACTTTTAATGGTCCCTGAGGGCATACACTTTTGTGCATTTTGGACCAAATCCAACAATTAGTTACAGAGTAAGCGTTTGGAAAAGTAGAGTTCACTTCCATCGCTGAGCAGCCGCAGCGCCTTCGGAATACTAGACAGCACAATCCCGCAGTGTACTTTGAAATTATTTTTAAACGCTAGCGTAATTGTATTATGAGAGTTTGCGTTGAATTTGGTAGTAAACGGGCCTTACGCCCATCCATAATTTTGCATTTCAACATGGCTAGTTTTATGTGCTTGTGTAACAATTACTCTACGGTCAAAACACTGCATTGCTGGTGGGAAATGCGTTGATTTGTGGACTGTTATTTATGTGGTGAAGGCATAAAATAAAATAGGCCTTTGTTTTGTCAAAAACGCGTGAAATGAGTGAATTTTAAAGTGTTTGCGGAAAAGAGTAAAATAAATTTGTGAGGTGAGCAATGAAATAAAAAAGCACTCTATTTTATAGCATAATGGTCGTAGGTGAATTAAAATAGAAGATACAAGTTCTATTTTAGAAATTAACATATTTACTAGACTTCGGAATTCTCATAGCACGGTATGGCGTCAGAGAGCTATCGAGCCCACACAAACATTAAAATGTAATTCATACTCATATTCATAAGTGACTGTATGGTTATTGTGATAAATTATTCAAGTATTAAGTGACTAAAATAAAATCTATATAACATTACTCGTATATTTAACTATGCGAATGAATCCTCAAATTCCTCAATGCTCGCGTCAGTACCGCACTTATCCGATGTTATTATTAAATGGATTAATTGCCTTTACCTACACGTATACAGAAAAAGTTCCTAGGAAATTTATCTGTACACTTGAACACTGACTTGAAAACATTATAAAATTGATACAAACGTCCGTTAAAAAGTAATAGCTACCTATTCTGCAGATCACTGTCAGTCGTGGATTCCTCGCAATAACTCAGTCATCTGAGTTGCAATAAAGCTGACGTTTTACGGTGAGACGAAGATTGTAAAAGTAAGATTGGAGCGGACGCGTGCTGGGTCAAGATATAAGAGCAAGCGGAGTAACTTTGTTTGATCTTTACTATTTTAACCATTCCATTAATTTAAAAATGTTTCAAATATTCTATTAAAAATCATCTCATTAGTTAAAACAAAATTCTCACCTATAGTTCAAGTTAGATACCTTAAGTTTGCAATAATGGGTAACATAAAAACTTATAAATATATTTTTGTTAATTCATGAATGTTTAAAATGTAAGTATAGTGTGTGTTAATTGAAGTGTGCATGGTAAAATTTGGGACAGCCTAACTATATTCTTTTGTCTTAAAGATAATTTTATTTCTTCGCCAAAATAAAAGAAAAAACAAATCTGCGGATGCTCTGTAAATTCATCATCATCATCATGGTGATTATTATCAGCCAAAAGGCGTCCACTGATGGACAGACCTTCGTAAAAGAAAACGAAGACACACTGGGCACTTTATAAAAGTTAAATTATGAAAATAAAATCATAGCAATTTTATCCAACGGATTTTCTAGAATCTGAATATTTATCTAAATAAATAAATTGTTTTGAAAATAAGTTTTCTATGGAAAGGGGTCATTATTTCTGGAACCCTTACCGTGCAGGATTTGTACGGTCCAGCTTTACAGTCCTTTCATCACGCCGAAGTGGCTGGACGATTTTAACCATTATTGGTAGGTATAGGGACATCCAAAGATGTTAATAGGATACTTTTTACCCGACTACGGTAAAGAAAACAATTTTTGGAGACGATGTTGCCTTTTAGTAATTATAATTTATAACAATGAAATAGTTTTTCACGATATTAACTTTTTATTGACTACCGCCTCTGACTTACACCGCCTTGCGGTCTGAAACGTGAACACAATATAATGAGCGGAGCATCAGAGAGCGAACTTTTGGCGAACTTAAAGTGCTCCAAGTAATTTTTCGTGACCGGTCCAACGCTATTCTATGAACTGGCAAGAGTTCTTTTCTATGTAAAATCAGAGTAAGATACCGAAACGAAAATTTTCGTTATTGTATAGATGAACGTCTTGGTCTGTATGCAGGTATAAAACTGCACTTTAACTTTGCAGTGCTTTCATAATTCTTACGGAACCCTCCGTGCACGAGTTCGACTAGCACTTGACCGGCTTTTTACAAATGCTTGCGATGAAGACCAAGGAATACTTCATGTTGAGCATTCATGTGTGCATTTCTGCAGGAATTGAAGAAGTGTTCAACATTGTTGGTTTATATTGTTGATTTAGGTTATTATTGGTTATATAATTTAAGGTGCCGCAGCTGGTAGGTTTTATTTAGAGATTTACTAATTTTAATGAAAACTTTGCCAGTTTTCCGTGAAGACTTTAGAGAAAAATGCAGTGTATTAGAGATAAATAGAATATGACCCGTATAATGTTATGTACATATCGCGTTTCACAAAAGTTCACGATTCATTAAAAATTAACAAAAAATCTAATCGCTGATAATATAATAAATAGCTGGTAATTAAAATATTTCTCGTCTCACTCTTCCTTCTAAATGGAAATTACTTCCCCTTAAAGCACTTTAAAAACGAAGTCTTATTCATTGAAAATAAACTGGCCAAGTTTTTAAAGCATAATAATGAGTGTGCAATAGACGCTTAGCGGTGAAGTTTGTCGCTGACACAGGAGATAGATTAAAAGAGTAGGATCTATACCGACTGATCAGACTAACATGGTGGGTATTTTTTTTTTCAAATAAATAAAATAAATAAATAAATATTAAGGGACAATCATACACAAATCGACCTATTCCCAAACTAAGCAAAGCTTGTACTATGGGTACTAGACGACGATTTACATAATATATAAATATGTACATATATAGATCACATCCATGACCCAAGAACAAATATTTTGCACAAATATTTGCTCCGGCCGGGATTCGAACCCGGGACCGCCGACTCAGTAGGCAGGTGTCTACCAACCGAGCCAAACGCGTCGACACAAAATCGCGTCGTAAAATAACAGGTTGACTTATTTATGAACCGTTTATAGTGAAAACGTATACACGATGACCAAAGTCTGTTCCGAATACGTTAATATTCACATCTTACCGCACTACTTTACAGCAGTGAACGAGCAAGCGAGAGAGGGCGGTGTTTATACATTTATGAAACATGTAATGTCTCATTTTTTGAACACTTATTTTCTTGTACGAGGATCGAATGCAAAAACCATTTTGAGTAAGAACAACCAGATACAAGAATAAAAAGGTGGGATCACTACCAGTTTTAAAGAGGCTTTATCTACTGCTATTATTAATAGGTTTTGTATAATTATACTTTGCATTGCCTGTACAATATTGGCCAATGGTAATGTGGCAACAGAGGCAGAACAGAGTGAAGTATTGATCGACCGGTACCTAATCGAATCAACTAAATTATTTAATTCACGAATGAGTAAAAAATATTAAAAAATATTTCTTCGCAATTCGTTCAATTCGCGCCACGTAAGGTAGGTTTGAACCCTTTCCTCCGCACGTATACTCATAATATGAGCAAATTGAATCTCACGAAAGCGCTGTGATTTTAAGCCGCCATAGGAGCATAAAGCACCACGGTATTCTCGTGAAGTGAAGAGAAGTTACGACCGTTAATAACTAGTTACACTACGTTAAACTTAACTATAATCCAAGCTTTAGCTTAGAAATACGAATTCTTTAACGTTCATTGCAGATGAAGAAAGACTGTTTTACTTCTGGCCATAAATGAAGCCTTACCAGGGAACCAACCGAAGCAATATGAAATAAATAGGTACTCTAGTACCTATGCCATTTCTAGAGAGTCAACTTTGAGGAGGCGGTGAGTTTCAGGTTTCGAAGATCGAGTGGTAATCGTAAGAAAAGCATTAGCTGACCGCGCACTATTGTCGCTTATCATTACGGGGTTACTTTGGAAAGGCCTTTATCCTGCAGTGGATGTCATTCGGCAATGATAAGCGTAAATAAAGTGAGATCATTATGGCAATCACCATTAAATGTCATCTTTACTGATTCTGTGTGAGAGGTCCCTGAGTTACCAATCTCTCGTAATTTGGATTTTTTTCATAAATAGAAAAACCGGCCAAGTGCGAGTCGGACTCGCGCACCGAGGGTTCCGTACAAACACTTTCCATCCCTAAGTGGTTAAGTTAAGTTTGCACCTGGTATGTATAGCGCCCCATATAAATTAGGTGCAAAGTTAGGTATTAAAAAAAAAAATTATGGTTTTCGTAATTATTCCTTTATCTATGCTATAAGACGTTGCTTCGTACCAAATTTCAAGATTCTGAGTTCACGGGAAGCACCCTGTAGGTTTTGATTCACTTGCAAGTGTCGAAAATTTGCAAATTAGGTGCAAAGTTAGGTATTAAAAAAAAAATTATGGTTTTCGTAATTATTCCTTTATCTATGCTATAAGACGTTGCTTCGTACCAAATTTCAAGATTCTGAGTTCACGGGAAGCACCCTGTAGGTTTTGATTCCCTTGCAAGTGTCGAAAATTTGCGGCATAAACGGCTGTATCTTTTGATTGCGTTGGCTTAGAAGTTTGATTTTTTCACAGCTTCAAGGGACAGTAGACCTGAGTAATTGATATAAATTTCAGCTTCATACGTCCACGCGTTCCTGAGAAAAAGGGTCTTGACAGACGGACGGACAGACGGACAACAAAGTGATCCTATAAGGGTTCCGTTTTTTCCTTTTGAGGTACGGAACCCTAAAAAGTAATAGTAAGGTTCGTCCAATCGGTTTTATAAGTCAGGATAGAAAAACAGAGTTCCAAGTTATGTTTTAAACAAGAAATGTCGTGTTTATGTGAATAAATATTGCCAGTTGTAAAACATGGAGTCGTAAAGTAGATAAGTCGATCAAATCAATAGCGCTCGACGAATGCTTACAATAGGGTTGCCAATGATATGATAAGTTTAATTTCTTACACGTTCTTTGGTTTTAATACAGCTAAGATGGGCTTACTGCCAATCGAAAAGATTTTCATATCATTATTGTAATTTTTTTTGGTGTTTAACTGTCTACAAAAACATAAACTAAATTCTCCGACACAACGAGTTGAATATCTTGGAGACTACTGATATTTTTTTTACCAAACATACCTAAGAACCATCTCAACAGGCAACTTTCGATTGATGTAAATTAAAAACGCACTCAAATATGATCGTTCGTTTGGTCACTACGATGCCGCAGACAGAGAAACAGTTATACACACGTTAATCTTATAACATCCCTAAACCATTGATACAAAGATCAAAGCTCAAAGAAAAATTGAAATGCGTAACCTAGTGGAAGAGACTGGGAACCCGGTATCAAAATTGTGGTGTGTACCCGTAAAAAAAAAGTAAGAAATTATATTAATAAATTCATAACATCCCTGTTTTTCGTCAGGGCACAGATTATATACAAGTTACTACGTAACAGATACCCCACTTGTTTGGACGGCAGGCGTTGCCACCGCTATCGATGCCCCCTCCCGCGGAAGACGCAACGTCATTGGAATGTGCGCTAGGGTTGCCTCCGTTATGTAAACGCTAGCTTTTTTTCGTGCCTTCGCTCGTTTGGTCAACCAGTCTAGTCAGCAGAGGCGTGGCGTCCAGACAACCCGATTCCCACTGGGTTGCCCACTTCAGGACGATTGAACACCATTCTCTACGTTCGGTTACCTTTGCATCCGACCGTTCCCTCTTTCCGCTTCTCTGCTTTCCGTTCTCCGCACGCCGCTCTCCGCACGCCGCTCTTCGCACGCCGCTTTCCGCACGCCGCTCTCCGCTCACCGCAAGCCATTCTCTGTTTTCCGCACGCCGCTCTCCGCTCTTCGCATGCCTCTCTCCGCACGCCACCCTCCGCTCTCCGCTCTCCACTTTCTTTCAGCTAACGAGTATTACGAGATTTCAATTGCGATTTCATGTTGCCCTCTTTGTTCGACTAACAATAGGTAGGTATGTTTTAAAGCACTCTTACTCCGTTATGTAAATACAAAACAATATATGATATGGTTGCGGTTTTTAAACGTTAAAGATGTCAGTAATAGCCATCGATTCGACAGAGTGTAGTACCTAATGTAAGTGATATTAAAAATAAAACAAATATGGCGATAGGCGGGTAGTTTCAGCCGCTATCACTTTCATGCTGCGTATATGAAAAAAAAAACTAAATTAGCCGCGAGAATTTGATAAAACTACATAGGTACTGAGGTTGCATAGGCATGACTTGTATTTTTTTCTATTATATTGGCACATTTCTCCAGTATAATAAAATTATGCGTCAGGAAAGTGCGCTTTGAAATGCTAAGACTAAGAATTATCCACGCATCGAAAAAGAAGAAAATACATCATACGAAGAGGTTTACGTGGCCTGCATCCACTCGACAATTAGTACAATGCACATACTATTCTAATAAGATATCCCCTGTTGGATCAAAAGGCGGCCGGAGTAGAACGCTCCGACGTAATTGCGCAATGAGTTTAATCACAAGGTACGCTGGTACTGCGCTATACGTATGTATCTTGCATATATATAATATATGTTATATGAGTATATGGTATTGAAATCCGTATGAATGCACCTCAGTTTTTTTTACATGTTTTAGGCGTTTTTAAGTTTATCAAAAACGTTGATTATTAGTGCCACGAATAGCAGCCGCAGCTCAACGCTAACGTTTCATCGAACGATGCATTTGTAATTATTGTTTGTTCGCTAACGTTTCATCGAACGATGCATTTGTAATTATTGTTTGTTCGCTAACGTTTCATCGAACGATGCATTTGTAATTATTGTTTGTTCGCTAACGTTTCATCGGACGATGCATTTGTAATTATTGTTTGTTCGCTAACGTTTCATCGAACGATGCATTTGTAATTATTGTTTGTTCGCTAACGTTTCATCGATCGATGCATTTGTAATTATTGTTTGTTTCTGTCCACAGCCTACCGATCCTACTTTTAACTCAAATACCTACTTAAAGTACTTCATTTCATTAGTCCTTATCCTTTGAGTAAATGATGGCTTAGTCACAACGCAAGATACCTACAATGTGACCTTTTTGTTCTTAAGAAGAGTGTTGGTTGACTTTGCTAAACTCTCGGAGCAAGTTCTTGGAAATTCGCATGACTGCCAGAGAGTTAGTTCGATTTTTTATTGAAGGAAACAGTTAAAAGTTCCCTCGAGTTTACAAAGATAACTCCGAGTCTGTAGAGGCGATAAATTTTCTGAGAAAATATTTTGAAGTTAAAGCGCGTGAAGTGAGAAAGATTTTGATGTCCAATGGCAGACTAGCAATAGAAGCCCACTTTATGTTTTCGTATAAGTTTCGTTGATTGCAAGCGGGTGTCGGTACTGTCGGTAGATTAATTTTATTCGCATGTTTTTGCTGTGGTTTAGGGGAACCTATAATGTGGTTGATGGGCGCATAGGTGTATTGTGTGGCTATTCGGATTGTTAATTGAATATTGGATTTAGAGAAAATATATTATTTCAAGTGGTAGTATTTTTCTAGGGTATTTTTGGGGTGTGTGGGTGGGAGTGTCGCATTGCTGGACAACTCGAGGAACACCCGCCTCCTGAACAAGCTGGTTTCCATCCCGCACTTTCCACCACTGATACAATACAACTAATACAACAAACCTATATTTGCAAATAGGTTGCCGTTAAAACTCTAATTTAAGCTGTATAAGGGATATAAGTGGAGTTGTGTGCTACTTGTGATGATTATTATTTGTACTTTCATTTGTGGTTATATTTTCAGGGTAATCAGTACCTTCGAAGCGGGAGAATACTTTTATAAATACATGTACATAAGTAGCACGTGCGGCGGCAATATCGCACCGGCACCCTATAGTAAAATCTTCAATAACTTTGGAACTGTACAAGTTCTTGATATGCGGTTTTTTATTAATCGATCAATTAATAGTGTTATAATATACATAAGTAAAATAAAGCCATACATTCATACATTTTTTTGTATGAAATTACATAAAACCCCCAAAAAACTGCATTTTTTTTCAAAATGTATGTTTTTTTTGTATTTATTATTACTTTTTGCCTATTTTAATTTTAATTTTATTTTTTGAAACTAATTTAAGTAATTATCTGTCGATTAGCACCTTAATTATCAAAATCGGAATATCCGTTGATGTTTAAGATTTTTTGTAAGATTTTTTGACCCAGCGGCGCCATGTCTGTATTCTTCAATAACTTTGAAACTATACGGGCTAATGATATGCGGTTTTTTTCGTAAATGTAAAATTAGTTGTATGTAAATAAAAAAAGTACCATGTACATACATTTTTACGAGTAAAATTCCAAAAAATCACAAATTTTAAATAGTTTTTTCAGAAATTACATTTAAACTAAACAGACACTACCACGGGTCAAAAAAAATCGGAAAAATTCATGTTAATGAGGCTTTATAAGTACTTTCAATGAAAACTATATTGAACAAAATCGGTCGAGCCGTTTTTGAGTTATCGCCAAATTTCATATTTTTCTTTAAAAGGTCGTAAGTTGACTTCCAGAAGGTAATAAGTGATTATAGTTTCTAGGGCGTTTACGACCTTTTTATATAGCTTAAAATCTTTCTTCACGTAAACTTCGGGCTTAAAACAGCAGTTTATTGTCAAGAATGAGCAACTACGGAACCCTACACTGAGCGTGGCCCGACATGCTCTTAGCCGGTTTTTTTCATAACAAATAGAACTATTAGCATTTCGACTTCGCTTCACTTTTATGATTGGACGGTTCCGCTCGTCTCCGTCCGCCGTTTCAGCGGAACCGCAGCCTTAATCAAAACATTGAACCCACTACTTACATGAGTCTCATCAACGCCATTTACAACAATAGGTAGTACAAATACGGGTGTAGATAAAAACAGTTATTCTCTTTTGCAATAAGACCGCCGCCTGTTGTTTACCTCTAATGGCAATTTCTTGCATTGTAGATATTTCTCCTGTATATTTTATGAGGTGTGCATTAAAGAATACTTGTATTGTACTTGTATTGTATTGTTATTGTGCACGACGTTTATGAGCTGACTTTAGTTAATAATTAAAGTTCTATCAGGCGGGGCGCACTCCGCGATTAACGTTTCCCGCTACAAGTACATGCCGGTCGCCTCATGCATGCGGACTATTCAGTGGCTGACACGCTCTGTCTCGGAACGCACGTACCTACACAATTTTCGCGCGCGTCTCACTCACGATTTACGTCGCAAGTGAACGTTCCGCATTCATCTGTTGATACCAGTGTTATATTATAATAGTGTTTAAATGAGTAAAAAGACAGCGAAAAGATATTGTATCACAGCGGGTTGTAGGAACAATGATCGAAATTGGAATCACGCGTTTTTCGCTCTCCCAACATGTCCGAAGGATGCCGAAAGGTAAGAAAATGAACATAATATATAATAATTAGTTACTGAATAATAATAAAAAACATATTGCAGGTGTATCTACTTCCATATTTAACACTGGTAATACTCAGAACAATTTTAATTGTTAAGTAGGTACTTATGTAATGCTGAATTGATTATTTGCTGCTATTTGTCAATTTAAATTGTAGTAAAATAAGTATGTCTACTAATAAATCAACAATCAAAGAGGTTTTTATAATAATATTTGAAATGTATTGGAAGAGATCCCTAATAGGGATAAGTTCGCCTTTGTACATATTTTACTTGTTACTAGCGACCCGCCCCGGCTTCGCACGGTGCGTCCGTGCGTATTTTTAAAGATCTAAGCATACATAGGGGCCGACAGACAGCAAGAAACGATTTTGTTTTATACTAAGTATGTAGTGATGAATATATATGAATAAATAAATAAATATCGGACAACTAAGCAAAAACAAAATAAAGCTCAAGAATTTAATTGCATGTTAAAGTAACGCATTCGTTGCATTATTTTAAATTATATTATACGTATTAAAATGTTTAAAAATAAAGCTAAAATGTTTTGCGGCCTGGTGGTGGATTCAATTCGTCCAAATTCTGAGATTGATTATTTTATAGTTAAATAATGAAATAATAAATATAATTTATGAAGAATATAAATATATTGCTCTCTATATTGAATGCAAGAAATGAATGGGAAATACATTTTTATTTTTAGTCGTTGACAGCCCTCGCTCTCGGCGACGCGGCAAGCGAGCCAATTCATTTTCACCGTTGGCACGCAGCTTTAACGTTCCGTTTGGCTTGCGCTGGGGACGACGACTTTAGAAGGGCCATAAATCATATTATTGGCTAAAAAAAAGCGGCTTTTGTAAAGATCAAAGTAGTGTGCCTTCTGTACTTGTACTATTATCTATTCTGTGGTTCTATCTCGATAATCCCGCTATAGTCACTTCTAATACGGGAGGCCCACTGAACTGGAGCGGCGAAAATTAATATTTTCCGCATTGTTCGTCGGGTACGCCGCAGTCACAGCGGGTGTAGTGTTATTTATATATGGTTAAACCTGACTTATGTTGCCACGCATACATATTTATGTATCACTAAGTGTACTGCGTCGCGAATATTATGTCAAAATTATTACTTAGTCAACCTTTCTTTTGCGTTATTTTAGGAAAAAGTGGTGATCGTTAATGAAAGTCATAATCATCCACATAATGAACTTGTATAATCTAGTCGCTTATTGCGTAACACGTGCACAAATACTGAAGCTGTACGATGTAATTACGTAATTTTTTTTGGATATACAGATAAATGCTCATCATTTAGTTCATCATCATGTTTAATTTATTGCTGACGGTGGCTCTGCACTGTTGTTTGGATTGGATTAAATAGGTACGCTGGTAAAATTCCACGTTGAGAGCAGTATGCAGGTTTGTACCTGCAGTCATTTATCCCGGCAGGATGCTTTATTTTATATTTGACGCGGTTGGCTCGCTTTGTAATGCAGCTGCCTACTGAGTCAGCGGTCCTGGGTTCGAATCCCGGCCAGGGCAAATATTTGATTGATGAACTCGAATATTTGTTCCTGGGTCATGGATGTTATCTGTATATGTATTTTATATATTATGTACATATATCGTCGCCTAGTACCTACCCATAGTACAAGCTTGCTCCCTGATAAGATATGGCATTCTCCTTTGGGGTAACTCTTGTCACGCTAAGCGAGTGCTGGTAGCACAAAAACAGTGCATCCGAGCCATATCAAATGTTGATATCCTGACGTCCTGTAGACCCTTATTCCAGGAGTTGAATTTGTTAACCGTACCAAGTATGTATATCTACGAAGTTTGTCAATTTGTTAAAATGCATCCTGAATTGTATAAAACAAATAAAACTAATTGTAAATTTCTAACAAGGTACCCAGATCGTCTCGTTTTTCTAGCAATGAAGACAAAACTGTATGGCAGCAGCACCTACTGCATGTCAATACGTATTTACAATCGTTTGCACAATGACATAAAAGAATTGCCAATTAACTTGTTTAGAAAGGAACTGAAAAACTGGCTAGTGCAAAAATGTTTTTATTCGGTGGATGAATGTTTCCAATATTATAAGAAGTAAATGACACCATAAATTGAACAATCAAATGATATTATATATTTTTTTAATAAGGAGTTATTTAGTATGCACCAAGTATGCACTGACATTTGCTTAATATTTTATAATCATAAATATGTTTAGATGTGAATTCTGTTATGGATTATGGTATAATTGCATTATTAGTTATAGACGCTTTATTATATATTAGTGTCGTATTTTAAAATTCTTGTTTTGCATGCCAGTTGCCGGCAAAATGTGTGTGTCTGTATTTATTTGAAATGTACTATCCTTGATACCACATTTTACGGCCTAGTCCCAAACTAAGCAAATACAGATATCTTTAAATAAAGATATTTGTATTTGTATTTGCTTAGTTTGGGACTAGGCCGATTTGTGTAATATTGTCCCTTAATATTTATTTATCTTTACAAAAATATCACTATTCGCTGTCAGTGGGCCCCATCCAACTGCAGAGCGTCTAGTCTTGTAGCTGCAGATTCGATTACTAGCTATGTATACACACAAAAATCGCTGTCAGAGGGGCCCACGCACAGTGTTCCAAAGACCCTTCGGACCGGACATTTTTAACTGACCCCGCAGATTGACGTATTTAGTTATACTGAGCAATTGTCTAGAAGTAACCCCTATTCAAATATGGATAGTTTTTGAGAAAAAAATACTTAAATATCGCTGTTCCGGAGGGACCAAAAAATGAAAAATATTTTATATTTACTTTGTTATTGTTTTTTTACAACTATTTATTTCTATTATGAATGTGTCATTTAATTGCGAGCTCTTAAGGCTTTTTAGAAAATAAAAATCGGTAACAGTTTAGAAGATATTCAAAGAAATTAGATTTTCGGTTTTGATTTTTTTTTTCGAAAAGTATGCAGTTTGCGCACGAACTATTTCATGCTGATAATACTTCAGCTTTATAACTACCTAAGAAAAAAAAAAACAGCTCAGGATCTTGCGGATAAATTGAGATATTCGCGATTTTAATTTTGTGTAAAAGTTCCTGCAATAGTGGTCATAGCAAAGTTGCATTGAAAATTTTGCTTTACAGTTTCTATTAGATTCTGATAGTTATTATCATCATCGTGTTCTCGCTATCGTCGTGTCAGCCTGGTTTCCACTGCTAGAGTGCGATGCCCACAATTAACTGTTTCAGTTTCCTGTTCTAATTGCTGGGACCTTCTCATCGCGTTTAGGACCCCCTTGATAAGGTAACGCCATTTATCAAACATACACGAGTATAATGTTATGGGTAGTGACCAAAATAATTAAAGTACACAATTACAATAATGTAATAAGACAGTTCGTTTGAATGTTGGTAAGTACGAGCGTGGGCTTCATTCTGAATTGTGTTCCCAAACTTTCAGCATTCCTGGCTATCCCGGAATTCAAGACTCGTCCCATTTTTAGATCAAAGAGGCCTTTGAATGCAACTCGGAAAGGTTGTTCAAATAGTAGTTCGAATTCCATGGTTCTTTAAAGTTTTCAAGATCACCTGTAGAAACAGTTAAGTGCATAATTATGTAAGAAGGTAGTTTTTTTCTTTCTATATAGTTCCTGATAACTGCTGAAGCTGTCTATGCCTAGACTGCTTCCATCGACTCTACCCAGACCCAGTCCCGGGCTATCCGGCACTGCACTTTCCTATACGTGGTCGCTATTTTGGGACTTTTCTGTCTCGGCGATAAATCCCCATTCGATTTGTATTTTTTTTTTTAATTAAATGACTGCACATGATGCGTATGTCAAGGAAATACATTACATAAGTGTTAACTGAGATAACATTACTTATGTCACGGTGGTTTACCGCTAATTTATACAAACACCAAAAACCCAATGAGTGTGAAGTGGAGAAGTCTAAATAACTTAATAAGAAATTGAATCTCTTTCGTCTAGACTTTTAATGATTCCGACGTGACCTGGAAGACATCTGTCGTCGACCTGCCTACATATTATCAAGTCGTAAACAATGTTGAGGACTATTTCGAGTTCATCGCTGCTTTACAAAGGGATTTTTTCCTGTAGTTGAGAATATAAGCAGTGTTACGTCGATGTAAGGAGAGAGTCTCACTTGTTCTTCCGTGTTAATAGGGTTTCGTGGTACAGGTTCCTAATGGAAGGGGGTAGCAGTAGTCACGATGGCGCAATTAGATCGACGCGAGCTAAGGAACCCTTTACTGATAATTTTATGTAGTTAGCACGTCTGACACAAAGGACCTGCACTACTGCGCCGAGTTTCAGACAAGTTTAACGCTTCTTAAGTTCTGTTATTGGGTATTAAATACCTCGGTGATAGATGCAAAATGTAGATCAGGCACGTTAGATATATAAAGATTCCACTGCAAACTGCGTCTACCTGTTTTTGTAATTAAATGAGGTTTAAGTCTAGTTATAGGTAACTCTGCACTTACGACCAATGTAACTAATCGTTAACGGTCTATGACATTGTTCGACATAGAACTATTTAATTATTGTTTTAATTTTAATAACTTATTAGCGTAATCATTAAAAAATAAATTATACAAATAATATTCGCGACAAGCTTCGTCAACATAACCCATAGGAACAAAATAATATCCGCAACACGCTTCGTCGCTCACTATTTAATATATTTTATTATTAAATAAATATTACGAAATCCCGGCGTATTTATTCTTACTAACACACAAGGTCTTTAGCTTATACAGGCACTAGTTATATGGTATCCAATTAAACCGTAGGGGCTAAGACAACCACCTTAGACCCGCTAATATTTTTGAAGACTGCAAATAGGCTATTTGGAAAATCCCACCGGCTGCTTCACCAGCTTTACTGAGAATGAAGTAAATGTTAATTTTCATGTCCCAATCTACGAGTGTGTCAAGACTCATCTAAATTCGTTAACGTTAACGCTAACTATATAACAAATGCATGTATTTAAATCGATATCTGTATAGGTATTCCCTTTTTTCGATCAAAATATTTGAAAGTTTCACCAAAAATACTGACTTGCACACTAATTATGCACACTAAATAATGCGAATTCAATATACTATTTAAAGGTATTTGCAAAACTGTAATACTGGATATAAAAAAGAAAAACTAACCTAACACGTACGCCTTAAAGAAATGATTTGTTTTGCGGCGCCCTGGGCACCGTGTAGCTAGTACCGACCACAGAAGTGGTGGGGATACACGATACTTCAAACTGCGTGTTGTCCTCGACCCTCGACGTTGCGGTTTAGGTATATTGTTTTTGACTCTGCGCCGCTTCTACACGCTGGATTTAGCATAAGTAGGAGAAGGATAACAATACTGCCACATGCCTGGCAGACTCACCCAGCCAATACGTTTAAGATAAAAGAATGAAATGAAGTAAAATTTCATTATTCGGAATATTAGCGTACCTAAGACATTGTCATGAGCAATGAGGAAATATGGAACACAAAATTGAGTGCAAATATATTAATGTTGCTCTAACCAGCTACTGGTCGTGTGCATTATCGCAATGGCGGCTGTTACTGCAAGGATCCTCACCACCCTGGTACTAGTGACGCTGCTGCTGATGAGCCCGGCGTGGGCGTTTGTCGAGAACTCTGGCGACCAGATTGCAGCAAATCGGCGACCGACAATATCCGTCAGAACCACAAGCGTGACTTACAGAGTCGCATCAACAGTTTACGCAACTTCACAATACGGGGACGACATATTAGTGTTCTGCTCTAGTGACGACATCACAAATTTGAGGATCAGCAACGGCGACTACGCAGAAATCCAGGTACTCAATGCGACTACGATTCGTTCTGTTTTACGGAACATAGACGTTGGAATCCATACGTATAGTTGCACGGACCGAGCTAACAACGAAACTTTGGTCATCCGTGTAACACCCGCTTTGTCCGTGAGGTCACGACGCACGCATCACACTTGGACTGGCGCCAGAGAGCAAATATACTTCGTGCCTCTCGGAGAAGACTTCGAGGTTTTTTGCAGAGGAAATGACATTGCATCACTTCACATCAAAGATTTCGGGACTGGTAGGTGGCTAAAGACGGATATCGTCAATAAAACGGCGGTCCGACACACTACCCGGGTTAATAAAATCGAAGTTTTAGATTGCAAGTGTTACTCTGGAGACTCCGTGACTGACCTACTCCGTATTATGGTGGACCACTACACCGAGGCTCAAAATTTTCAGTGCATTGCACATACTCATCGTAAATTTGAGTGTTCGTGGAGCGCAAATAGTATGGACCATTCGTTCAAATTGTTTTACGTACATAAGGATTCCCAAGACCTATCCGTGCTCTGTCCCTTCAATCCGGGTGAAATGATTCTGGTCTGTAGTTGGCATAATACTGTAGAATCTTTAAACTCTGTATATATACATGGGGGTGATTTTTCATTACTCTTGCAAACTTGCAACCATATATTTTGTGATAATCAAACATTTATATTCAACCGCGAGGCGATCACAAAATTAAATCCTCCTTCTGACTTGAAACTGTTGAACACAAGTTCTAGCAACGCTGCTGTCGCTTGGCGTCTCGGCGGTCTGCCCTATGGTATTGGTTGCGAATATCGACTGGAGTACAGAATGCTGGGGATGGACTGGCGGCGAATGAACACGTCGTTGGTGCAATGTGATTACCATAAGAAGATTTATGAATACCAACTCAAACTCCCGTGCCCGGACAGCCACTACGAAGTGAGGGTCTACGTTCGGCTTAAGGAAGCTACAGAAGAGAGATTCTGGTCTAAACCTGCTTCTGTATTTTTTTACACGGACGACCAGAGCACAGACGTCGCGACTAATCTCAAGTGTAACGTGGAATTCAATGAACAAGAACCGCCCCCGTCTGCAGCAGTCGTCTTGCATAAGGTTCGAATGCTGATAAGTTACGAACGCAAAGATAACTTCGCGTTGAAGAAGATGATGAAGGAATTGAAGCGGAAACGTGCAAAAGTCAATAAGTTTATTGAGGCAGTAGCAGCGTCCGACGCAAGAGTGAGTGGTTCACTAATTTGAAAGGTTGCGAGACGAGCTTTTGTTTTTGAGCGGATGCCATCCTTTTGAGTTTTTTTTTTTGCTGTAGCTCCTAAACGGATGATCCAATATTGTTTTTTTTTTAAGAATCGTACTTCAAAAGGAAATAACGGAACCCTTATAGGATCACTCTGTTGTCACCGCGTCTGTCTGTCAAGACCCTTTTATCTCAGGAACGCGTGGAGGTATTGAGTTGAAATGAAAACCATAGACTACTCAAGTCTACTATTCCTTGAAGGTGTGATAACATCAAACTTTTAATCTAACATAAAAAAAGATAAGGCCGTTTATGTCGCCAATAACGTAACTATTTTACAAATATTTCGACACTCTCAAGGGAATCGCAATTTATAGGGTAAGTATTTTCTGTTGAACTATGTGGCAAGTAAATATAAATACCGTCTTAGTAAAGGGAAAATCTGTTTATTTAAAGTACTAATCATCGAAGCAAAAGTATAAATGTGTACGGAACCCTCGGTGGGCGAGTCCGACGCGCACTTGTCCGGTTTTGTAAATATGGCTTGATCGAGAGTGAAGCTATGAATTCAGAAAAACAATGTTTGAAGAACATTCGCTTTTATCTCGATGTGTCGGGTTTTTTTTTATCGTTTCAACCATTACTAATTTAAGAGTTAGGATATGGAAGTTGGCATTAAGTAAGTAATTAGACAATAACGGAAAAAAAACTAATCTAATTTCATTTATAGGTAAAACATGTTTAGTTGAATTGTTCCTAACATGCGTCATAACAAATGATCTGTTTTATTTAACCTTTTCCTTAACGCTAAGCATATTTTAACCGCACAGCTTTGTCTGGAATAGCGTTAGCGCTAAGACTGCTTCTTGTTAGGGTTCCGTAGTCAACTAGGAACCCTTATAGTTTCGCCATGTCCATCTGTCCGTCTGTCTGTTCGCGGCTTAGCTCTGTAATCATTAGTACTAGAACGATGATTTGGTATGAGATGAAATTTGCGTGATACATACACATAATGTATCACGCCGACAAAACGGTAAAATAAAAACTATTTTTTTTTTCGGGTACCTCTCGAACACCCTAAAGTGGGGGTGATTTTTTTTTCGTTTCAACACTAGTGCGTGGGGTGTCGTCGAATAGGTCTTTTAAAAATAAAAGAGGTCTTCTAACATTATTTTCTGATAAAGTCAGCAGTTTTGTAAATAATCGCTCCGAAAAAAAACGTCCCCCTCCCTCTAACATTTCGACCACGGGTCACAAAATTATCGAAAAAATCATGAAAAGCTTTAAAATGACGTAAGTGCCACGCGGTGTCCTTATACTTCGAACGTTACACATATTAGTTATGTGCCATACTGTATTAAAACATTCCGCTCAATCTGGCGCGTATTATCGATAACTTCCAGAAGGTAATAAGTAATTACAATTACTTTGGCGTTTACGACCTTTTTATAAAGCTTGAAATCTTTCTCGTAATTTTAAACCTCCGCTCATCCTTCACAATAGATGGACATATTGAGATATTGTGAAGGATGGGCAACTACGGAACCCTACACTGAGCGTGGCCCGACTTGCTCTTGGCCGGTTTTTTTCCTCTATTTGTGGTTTTATTAATTTTCATCTCACAACTGTATTCGAAATATTGTTCCACAAACAATATTCAATTTGCATACGTTCCAGCCCTTTTCTTAGCAAAATAAATGAAAAGTCCGCATTTCAAGCCTCGTTGTTATTGAGCAATTCAAACAATAAGAAGGAAAAAGAAATACAAAAAGATAACTTCGTTAAATGTATGTTATATATATTATGATATATTGCCAAGAAAAGGGTTAGGTAGTCAGGACATTTAGATTAATGCCATTACCTAAATGTGACTTATCAAAATGTCTTATGCTCGTAACTTGTAACTTTTATTTTTTAATATATTATATATTTTTCCTGTTTATAGGTGGTGAATGTTACGTGTAATCTGTATTTGTTTGTATTTATTTCCCGCTGAAGTGTACAATAAAGAATATTCTATTCTATTCTAAGTTTTGAAAATACTTCACATGATAGTTCTAATTTATATGTTACATCTGAGCATTGTTTATGTTTCACGGTACCTACAATGATCACAGATAAAATTACAAAATAATAAATCTCGAGAAAAAACCTCAAGGATAGTGGACGTCTGTAACCGCTAGGAACAGAAATGATAATTTGGAACTCAAATCTATTTGTAGCCCACCCTTGCAAGGCGACTTGAGTTAAGTACTAAATCCAATACAAACCATCGCCTGACGTGGCCAAGAGGAATCCAATTGCCTGCAAACGAATAATTGGGCACAATCATGGCAACATGAAGCACTGAAAATGTTGCGGTATACGAATCATACTGGCATTGTTATACGGACCTGGGACAAATTCGACGCTTCTCATCACATCATCAGAGTTGCAGAGCAACTTGAAGTTCTTTGGCCACATCGCCCGAAATAAGAACCCTATGGAAAGATTAGTAGTCCAGGGCCAGATAGAAGAGGGGATAAGGGGAAGAGCAAGAGAGGATAAGGCCGATCACCAACTCGCTGGACCGACCTTATTAAAAAGACCTCATGGAGCACCATGGTGCAGTGCACTCGCCCCGCAGGCAACCGAGTGAAATGGATATGCATCGCGAGACCTGCTGTCTGCCAGGGTCACCATTGCCGTAATCACTGCTCTGCCAAGAGTGAACGACTGATGATGAATGACGTCGTCGGAGATACGCCACTACGTACTTCAGAAAGGTGCATGAACATATTGAACATGATTTACGATACTTTCTTTCTCACTAAATATGAATATACAAATACATGTAAATTTTCTAAAATTGTCTTCAAAATCAGTGTGCTCTATAGAAAGGGCTCTTATTTCAGGATAAAATGTTGACGGCGCGGTGCGAGGCAGGATTTCACATGCCGTCACGACGAAACTTATGGACGGATTTTAACCTATTTTAGTGCAGGGATTAATTAGGTGGACATCCAAAGATGGTTAACTATAGGATACCTTTTACCCGACTACGTTGAAGTAAAAAGTTTTAAGCGAACAAAGGTGCGGGAAACCTAAAATTCCAGAAGGAGAGTGTCGCTCAGTTTTCAAAGCCTATGCGAGCAATAGGTACCTATATCGAATGATATTGTTGATAATTATATTGAACTGAAATATTTTTCACTTAATAAAATACAATACGAAAAATCAATATAATTGATCGTTATCTGATCGTGATAAACCCGAGATACTAAATAATATAAATAAATAAATAAATATTAAGGGACAATCATACACAAATCGACCTAGTCCCAAACTAAGCAAAGCTTGTACTATGGGTTCTAGACGACGATATACATAATACGTTATATAGATAACATCCATGACCCAAGAACAAGTAATTTGCACAAATATTTGCCCAGGCCGGGATTCGAACCTGGACCCGCCGACTCAGTAGGCAGGTGTCTACAAACGGAGCCAAACGCGTTGTCAATATTGCAAAATTGCAATATCGCAAACCCTCGTCGAATGAGAGCCCCGGCATTGTTAGACGAACCTGGAGGTAGAAAGCCTAATTGCACTAACGAAACATACACCTCGTCGCTAAATCAACAGTACCAGGGCTACATGGCTCGCTAAGAGAAATAGACGCAAATCCCGCGTAACACGGTCACAATTCAATCGGAGTTGGACCGCGGTCGCCCACTAATGACTGGGCCAACGGGGCCAATCGTGATTTATTCGCCACGAGCTACGCTCCTACTAGGTGGCTTAAGCTATGAGAAGTGGCTGAGCCTTATGGCGGGCTTCATCAATACCTATTTCTCAATAGTGTCTGATGTCAAGTGGCAATTACTACGATTTCACGTAGTGATAGACGCTGCACTTTTCGGTGTCAGTAAAAAAGAATCAGTAAAGAAGGTAAAAGTGGCAGGTCTTTAGTACATCACCCCACACAATTTAAAAATATTTTTAAGACCTACATTTTGGGACATCCTCCTTATATGGGATTGCATTTTATTATATAAACCATATCTTGTTTATATTCTCTATCACTTTTCAAACTGACTTATAATCTGCTTATAATATAATGAAATATAATAGCAAAAATCTATATTTAAAAATCTATACAATATCAATTTTTTGTAATAGCTAATCGTAGATTCTAAAACCAAATAAGGTATACTACTCGTATCGGGAAAAAATATAATGTGTATAACGCTGAAAATGTTAATGTTTCCAATTCGATCGAAGTTCTCATATTCTGGTGGGTTTAAGGCTCCTACTTATATCTCAATGGTGTTGAGTGTCTCTGTATGTCATGAATGGAAACTACGATTACACGTGCATTGCGAATTTGCGAAGCTATTATGAAGTCCGAACATGTATGAATTTGGTATATATGATTAGGTCATCATGAACGTCAAGTTTGTCGATACAGTTGAACGAAATTGATTAAGGATTCAATGAGGTTAACGTAAAAAATAAATAATTTAAACATTTTAGTGATAGTCTTGCTAAAACTATCACCAATGGAAAGGATTTATTGTTTTTGACGAAAACGTTCCGTCATAATTAGAGCTCGAGTTTGTTTTCTTCATGGTATAAGGCCTACTGAGCCGGCGGTCCCGGGTTTGAATCCCGGCCGGGGCAAAGATTTGTTTGATGAACTCGAATATTTGTACTTGGGTAATGGTTGTTCTATGTATTTAAGTATATATTTATCTATATAAGTACGTATATCGTCGTCTAGTACCTATACATTGCACAAGCCTTCTTGAGCTTAATTTGGGACTAGATCGATTTGTGTGAGGTTGTCCGATATTAATTATTTATTTATTTATTTATAAGAAAACAAGGTAGGTATGGCACTCCGGCGAGTCAACCTTCGACGTCACTGACTAGTTGCCGCTTTATGGTAACAAAATAATTATAAGGAAAAAAATGTTCGCCGCCAGTCGTACAAAAATAGTTATTTGTGCAACAAGAGAGCAAAGTTGTTTTTTGTTGCGAGTGCTGATTTTGAGTCCCGAGCAAGCGAAGGAGTCTATGTTTGAATCACAAGCGTAGCGTAGCTAAGTTAGAATCCTGAGTGTAGCGAGGGACTCAAAAGCACGAGATGCAAAAAACTTTGCTCTCGTGTAGCACACATAACTTTTCACCTCGACAGCGAGAAAATAGGTTCGACTTTTTGTACTTATTCTTCCAACCATTCAGGTGTAGGTATGTGTATTGTCTTTGTTGCTGATTTCAATGACATTATTAATAAGAAAATAGATACCCGCTGCTTGAAATGAAATAAAAATCTAAATAAATTAAAATAATACGTTCCAACACTGTACCAGTCCCTCACGACCACCATGGTTGTCATTATTTGATCAAATTGGAAGATTGAGCAGATACATTAGAGATTTTGTTTATAGTTTAATTAATATTTTTACTCGTAAAGCACTAAATAAAATGAATACAAAATAAAATAATAATTTGAACTCAATATTTTTTAAAATATGATTCTTAGCTGCGTCTATGATAAATTGGTGAAGTCATAAATTACTTGTACAGGTGTTTACAGTATAAAGTTGAAAAATCTTAACTTATTTAAACAATAGGTAATCTGTTTTGGTTTATATAAAAGATATAATTATTACCGAAGTCCTGCGACGAGCCCGTGTTGGTGGCATAGAGGCCTACTTAATGCGTCGACAGCTTCGGTGGTGCGGTCACGTGTCACGTATGGCGGACGAGAGAATAGCTAAGCGTATCTTCTACTCGGAGTTGGAGGAAGGAAAGCGGAAGCCTGGCGGGCAACTTCTCCGGTACAAGGATGTCCTAATGCGACATATGAGGAGTTGCAATATAGATCCGTCTCAGTGGGAACGTTTGGCAGCGCAACGGCCAGAATGGCGTAGGATTGTTGATGGGCGAGTTAGGGAGTTCGAGGATAACCGCAAGGCTGTCCTCGATGCTAATCGCGATAAGTTGAAGGCCCGTCCACTTGCTGCCATAATATACAATTATGTAGACGGTGAACTTACGTTCCGACATTGTGCGCGTAAATTTATCGCGAAGATCGGCTACATAAGCCATCTTCGGGCACATGAGCGCCAAATAAATTAGGAGTGGAAGTGGTCGCCATGGCCGAAATCGGTCGGAGTTATTGATTTTGATTGATATTGTAATAAAAACTTCTTCGGGTATTTGTTTTTAATTTTTTTGGTACAACGCGTCGATCGGAACGTGTTCTTATTCGAAAATCGAATTTCCAATCGATACGTCTATATCACTCTCTTTATCATATAGATACGAAAGAGACAGAGTACATCAAAATTCGAATGATTCAAATTTAATAATTAACCTGTGGCTGAGAAATGACAATTCGTAGTCAAAAATTTAAAAAAATAAAAAGCTACTTTCTACTCACGCTCGAAACAAAATCGCATTTTGTTCACTGTTATCCCGCAGCAAAGCCGCCATGTTTGAGCTGGTGAGGTGAAAAATATATTTCTGCATTACAATTGTCATGTTCCTTGAATAAATGTTATTTTGTCGTAATAATTGATTTTAAACACTCAAGATTTTATGAAACTCATACAGGTAACAAGGGAATCGGGGAATATTACCCCCTGGCAACACAGAAACGGATTGACAGAACCGTCCAACCAATCATAGCGTGAGTTTCGCCTGTCATTCCGGATTGCCATACCTTTATTTTCTTATACCATGGTTGTCTTCAGGAATAAGAACCCCATACGAATCCACGCACGAGGTAACACAGGTTTTAGTCGGTGTGTTTTACATAAATAACTCAAGTTTTTAAAATTTCGCAATCCTAATATACAATTACACGGAGATGTAAGTATAACAGATTAGATTAACCCACTGAACAAATTAGGCGCTCTAGTACTATTTGAAAATCTTCAAGCATGTTAAGAAAAGGTACCTCCAAATGTGTACCATGTACGCAAAATATTTTTCAGATTCCAACTATATATTTTGGTACTAGTCACGTCTGCTAGCGTGAACGAAATGTTTATATTATTAATGCGAAGAATTGAAAAATCCACATCTCCACGGCATTCCGGATCAGACTGGCGAACTTCCATTGTTTCATTCCAAAGATGCCTTAGGTGGGTTTGAAGCCCACCATTTTTAAAATGTTCACTTGAAATTCTGAGTCATTAAAGCATTATAATTATAGGATACCACTTACAAATTCAATACGCGACTGCGGTCGGCGTCAATTTTTGTAATTAAATAAGTAAATCGATCCTGCCAGGTACACATGCGCCCGACCGTAGAGCTGTCAGCCGCTGGCTCCCGTGCCTTGGTCGCCGACCGTTACGTACACCTGCTGCGAACTTTCGATATTCGAACGCGAAAACGATAATTGGTTTCGATTCGCCAGTTGTTTGCGTGAAACGGCGCCAATTAAATTTTGTTTGAATAAGACTCGTTTTAAGGGAAGTTGACTAAATGTTTTTCGCTACAGAATTGTAAGAAAAATTGGCTTATGGCACTAATTTAAATTTTGAAAGTATTACCGAATCGGTCCACTGAATTAAGGTCCGAGTCTTTTTACGCCTTTTCCGTTTTTATTGGAAAAGCATTAAGTATCGTAAACTTTCTTGATTGCTGAGAATCCTATTTATCTTAATAAACACTCTATCATCATAGGTATAAAACGAAATATCGCATTGTAATTCGTAACTTTTTATAGCAATATGTCTTTGTCATTTAGAAAATATTTGTGTTAAGGCAGTAAAGGTAGATACCTACAGTCCGTGAGCTCTGGGACTGCGATTCGGGTTCGGATGTAAGCTGAGAGGAAGGTAATTAAACTCGAATTCCATTCTCTAAGTTCACGCACTGTACCTCTTTTAAATATCCTTTTTAATAAAATCTCAGGCAAGTGTGTAAAAACACTTGGCTATGTAACTTCGAAGCTTAATTTCACAGTTGGTTTGAATAAGATACTTAAACCTGAACGTCTCATTTTGAAACGGATGCCAAACTGAGACTATGCCCACAACATGTTTGGCAAAGCACCAGTATTTCTAATGAGCACAATGCTCTCCATCTATTTACTCTGTTTCTTTTATATTTTATTATTACAAGGTTGTGAAATAATATGCTGTTTTCGGAGTAGTAGGGCCTCGTGCAGGTCCGTCCGGATTGTTACTACCGTCTTGCCTGCTAACCCACTGCCAAACAGCAATGTTCGCATTGTTGTGTTCCGGTGTGGGGGTAAGGTAGCCGGTGAAATTACTAGCATAGAGGCATTCTATCTTCGTCCTCCGGGTAGGCAAGCACTTGTCACTCCTCTGGTGTTGCAGGTGTTTATGGGCGACGGTAATCGCTTTCCATCAGGCGATACGTTTGCTCGTTTGCCCCCTATGGCATAAAACGAAAAACCACCAGGTATAAAAAAATAACTCACTTCACTTTTTCTTTAAGCTTTGATATTTGTATCAATGGTTTAATATAAAAATTGTGGTGTATACCCACATTAAAAAAATTAGACATTACATGTTTCACAAATTTATAAATTAACAGCGCCCTCTCTCGTTTGCTCGTTCAGTGCTGTAAAGTAGTGCGGTAAGATGTGAATATTAACATATTCACATGGAGGGCGCTAAGGTGTAAAGCCTTTCCAATAAACAATGTAAAGATCGACATATAAGGAAAAATTCGATTGGTGGCTCGGAAGTTAGGGTGGTAATGTGCTGGACCGGCAATCCAGAGGTACCGGGTTCGATTCCCGATCTCTTTCACCAGGTATCTCATTTAAATTTTTCTTTAAGCTTTGATCTTTGTGTCAATGGTTTAAAATTAAACACAGTTTTGTTTGTTTACAAATGAAACGAAAATTGAAAAATTTAATGATTCGGACAGGATCATTAAATTTTTCAATTTTCGCTTCATTTGTAAACATTTAATTTACGTTAGCAGATGTTACTGCTTTAATAAAAATACAGTTTTGTTTTTTCATTTACACGACATAGATTTCCAAATCATGGCAATGTAACCTATTACAACACATCGTCCCGTTCCTAAGGTCACCTTAGATAATGGTGACTATAGAGGCAAATGCGTTTTTTGGTGATATCATAGAAATGAATGGATCGTCTTAAAATGTTACACTTCTATGACATCAAAAGACGCATTTGCACCCACAGTAATAAAAAAAAATAGTACAAATTGGATGACCATGACCATATTATTCGAACTGTGAAGTGTGCTGAGCAAATGCTCGTATTAATGTCTAAATTGCATATTACAAGGTCATAATAGAAAACAAGCCCTGCAAGCTATCGAGTTCGAAACGAGAAACGGAAAGCTTGCTGTGCAGGAATATCGTGTGTTTGATTTTGTCGAACAAAGCCGAAATTAAGCTGTCAATCTTATTAAACAACAGCAACGTATCGGTTGGAGCAGACAGACTGAAATGTTAGACCGCTGGATTTCTGTTCTAGCGTAGCTGCCGTGATTATTACATTACACTAATATTATAAAGGCGAAAATTTGTAAGTGTGTGTGTATATGTTTGTTACTTCTTCGTGCTCAAACGGCTAGACAAATGGTAAAAATCGGTATGAATATGTAGTGTTCCCAAACGGCATGACCGATTTTGTTGAAGTTTTATGTGGTGTATATGTTCACCGATTTATTGATTTCTGACCGGTAATCCGGAAGTACCGGGTTCGAAACCCGGTCAATTTCGCCAGTTTACGCATTTCAATTATTCTTTGTGTTTTGTAAATGGTTCATTAAAGTGAGGTGTATCGAAATTTAAAAAATAACGAGACATTACATGTTTCACTTATTTGAAAATGTTTTAATCAATATAATGAATGAAACCACAATCGGCAAAGAAGCGTGTCTAAAAAAATATATATTTTGACAAAAACATAAATGCAAATGTTTAATTTGCAAATTAAATGCAACCAGAAGATGCAAATGACAGCTTCTGACCTGACAATAGATATCTTGGAAATCTGAGTGCGGAAATTGTGTCCGCTGTCGAGTGCGGCGTTAAAGTGGCAAAGGGATTTTCAAAATGTCCTGTTAGCTATTGTAGAGGAAGGCGACACGGCGGACACAGCTTAGAAAAAGCTGAATCTCGGACGCCAGTGTAAATGTGTGCGTGTAAGACAAACAGGGCTGCCACAGACCTACTGCAACTAGTTGGTAGTTTAGTTGGACACACATGATAATATTATCATAACCACAGGCAACACAACGCTAGTGGTGGTGCCGTTAGTGGTAATGGTGACAGACGGTGGTAGTGGTGGTGCTGGTTGCGGTGGATATGGTGCTGATGACGGTGGTCTTGCTTGTTGTGGTGGTGGTGGTGATGATTGTCCTGATCATGGTAATTATGGCAGTAATGGTGGAAGTGATAATCATCATCATGGCCCTATGGTTGACTGGTAGAGAATGCCATTTGGCATTAAGTTCGCCATTTGTACTGACTTTTGTTTTGTGCAATATAGTTTAAATCACTACATAGTATAAAACAAAGTCGCTTATTTCTGCTGTCTGTCTGTCTGTCTGTTTGTCCCTATGTATGTCTTAGCTTTTTAAAACTACGCAACGGATTTTGATGCGGTCTTTTTAAATAGATAGAGTGATTCAAGAGGAAGGTTTATAATGTATGTGCGAAGCCGGGGCGGGTCGCTAGTAAATAAATAAATGATGGTAATCATCATCATAATTATCAGCAGATGCACAGTCCACACCCCCTCTCACAATCACCTACGGATAAATTTTGAATACAAACACATATTTATTTGTTTTTAAAATGCGTGGCTTGTGCCCGCCCTATTAACATTAACTTCTGCAGTTAATATTTTCTTTGGTTTCCGCAATTGTGACACATTTAAATAAATCAGTTGATGGATTATTTATATGTTCAATATTTGAGACGCCCGGCCTTAACATTTCAACAACATTCCATTAATAAACTAAATTTTTCTAAACTGACATTAAGAAACGTAATGAAAAAGCACAAATACGATTATGTAAGGTAAAAAGCATGCATGTATAGCACAGTTACTAACAGTCATGAAAAGATATAAACAAGGGTCGGTCTAAGTGCAAGCGTGTTGAGAACTAATGTTTTTTTTAATATTACTGGCAGACGTACTCTCAATAAAACTTTAGTGGATTTAATAAAAGAATGTCTAGTGGACAGGAAGAAAAATGACCGCGTGATAACGAGCTTGGCTTTATATCTAGCACTGGGTTCCGAGCTTGCCGGTCGAGTACTTATTGTGTCATTTTATAAGTTAGTGCAATTTTAGTTATAAATCATTATTTAACAATACTGTATTTGACTTGTTAAGAGGGACTTATAAAAAAAAGTGTGTGTGTCAGCTCCGACGCACGACTGGAGTTTACTCTTCAGGCCAGGCGCGCACCACTTTTTTGTCGCAGAAATAAGCGTACTTATGGGTCTATGAAAATCGTGGTGCGCGCACTCTCATATAAACCCATATCTTGCATTTATGCGACAAAATTATCGTGCGACTAAAATCGTGGTGCGCGCCTGGCCTTAAGAACGTTTATAAAATATACTCGTATACTCAATACTCAATACGTTTATTGCACATAATGATTATACAGGTGAAAGTAAATAGTTTAAGTATCACATTATGTACCCTGTTGGGCGCTGCAAACAAGAACGAAAAGGTAGGCACACTTTTTGTGCAACCTGAATTCGAGCGCTGTGCGAGGAATTCGTTTGACCACTGGAATTGAATGTTTAAGCTCACTGATTTTTTCAGAAAAAGGCCTGATCTGACTTGGTTGTGAATTGTTTGCCTGGTGGCGACGTAATTGCGCCAGCACGAATGCCATGGGTTCTACTGATGTGTATATTAAGTCCTTTCTGACCTTTAAAGAAACGAATCTGGGAGCAATGTGGGCACTGTACGGAATTCTCCAGCGACAGCGACACAGACCTGGAAGCGACATTCTGAGAGGAGCCCGTGCTATTAGGATTCATCAAGTAAACTATTAAAAAACGCAATAGATAAAAACTTACGGCTACGATAACAAATAAAGTATTTAAAAAAACCGCTCCAAGTTTCGGCATACAAATTGCCCCATAAAGTTCCTGGGGGAAGCGGTGGTTTATAATTGCACATATAACTAGATTGTACTCATGCACTGATAGCAATCACACTCGTAACATGATAGATTCACGCAAAATATTAGCAAAAACTTGAAAACAAAAACACATTTCTCAGCTGTTGTAGTTTGACAACTGTCAGTCAAGCTGCCCGATGCGCACTTGCGCAGCAACGCGCCGTGTAGGCCGCCGGCCGCCGCCGCAGTCTCCGCGGAGAAATTATGAATATGTTTCTTGTTTATGTTATTTGTTAAGCCTCTTGTGGGAATTTAAAATAAATAAATGGCAGAGAACAATTAATATTAATTTTCTCTAACGGGAGCCATGTTTTCCCGTTGCTAAGTACATTTAAAATACATTTCATGAAATAAACATCTCGGTGAAGGTCATTTTATATAGGGATCTTAGTCTATAACGCTTAACGTAACGCATAACCTGCTAAATTAAGAAGTCGTATTTTTACCCCGATCGTATACTGAGATACGACTTTTTAAATTAGCACGGCAGATACGTTCGATTTTATACCCCATAATTTTCATACCCCGGGCTTATATACTCGTATGAAAATCGATTCTTAAGGAGTAAACTCCAAAAAATATTCTCAGACTTTCCAACCAATATAAAAGGTGAGGTAAATATTGATGTTGGGAAGAAGTATACATACGCCTTGCTAGATACTAGCTAACTGGTACTATTTCCTCCGATTGACACAAAGGTAAATTACGAAAGAACAATTAATGTGATCTTCTACAATGTAAGCAGAACTCAAACCTGCGACCCTACGTCGTCAGCGTAGTGCATATATATATATATATATATATAATATATGTACGTATACTTGCGAGTATGTCATACCTACTATAATAATTTTGGAATTGACCAATATAACCCCAATTTGATGTGATAATTAATTTGATATGATTTAATAATGGATTTCCGCAAAGTAACGCCTGCTCCAATTAATTACGTGGTATTTATTTGTGATATTTGATAATTGTGACATTTACTACCTACGTAGCACCAAATTATTATAGTTAAGCCTAACCACAACATTCGCAAACCAAGGAATTTAACGTCACTAGAGGTTCTGAAAGCGGGCTTATGGTGATATTATGCATTAAATAGCCAGCGTTTATTGTACGGCGCTTAAGGGTGACCCTCTTCACATCATAGTATGCGAGACAATTAACCGAAGACAATAGCAGACTTATCCAGCAAAGCGCACTTCACGGCGCACGTTTTGGACGTATACCAAAGCAATTAAACCGTTTCAGACGCCATGCCGCGTAGATTACACTAAGGCTAGCGATTCGGATTGGGCTCACGGTTGGAGCTAAATGCGCTGACAGAATCTCACGTTACATAGGTAGAAAATGGTGGCTATAACTAGTTCATGTATGTGATCATAGCTAGATGTAGTATATCTTTCTTGAATAGATATTGAAGCAAAACGTTTCAATCAACCTCCATTATTATCGATTAAGTCAAAGTCAGTTAGTAAGCCGCGACGAAGTATATTTTTTCTAATTATTGTGAACTTATTTTTCAGAATGCTATATAACGTGAACTGGGATTACTATAATTCCTAATAAGTTAATTTTGATAAAACCTTAACCACAGATTATATACAAGCCTTAATTTCATTGGCTACCACAAAATAATTTTCGAACGTACCTAATGTACGAAACCTGATTTAATTACGGCTGGCAACATTTGAACGTCACTATCAAGGGTGCTCAACTGAAGAACTAATAACGTTGACCAAGGTTTTTTGTTAGTGTGAGTCTGGGACTATATAGAGCTTGGTCTATATGTATGAAACCATAAACACGAAGTAGAAAAATGACGAAGTTTAAAAGACATATGATTTTAATTGTATAAATAAGTAATTATTGATTTTACTTGCCTTTTATAATTATTTATTTATTTTATTTTTCATATCAAAATGTTGAATAAAGTGTGATAAGTACTTAAGATTTTTTTTCCTCTATGGCTGTCACTTCTAGCTGCGTAATCTATGCTAGATATTTAAACATCAACGGAAATGTCAACGCAACCTGTCAGAGTACTCTCTTGTAAAAATCTTGAATTATACGTTGATACTACTGTTACGGTAAAATCCAAAATTTTCGAAAATGTCTGTTGATAAATACCGCAAGTGCTCTAAATATGGAATTACTCCACATATGGACAACCGAAAAGTATTTCATCGGTTTCCCAAACCGGGCAAAACCAACATCTTAAGGTAAGATACCATTCATGTATGTACTTATTTTTCATAATGACATAATTCTAAATTAATATTATAAGATAAGATCGTGCCCTCAGAATAAATATACAGCATTAATCTTATTAATACTCATAATATTGAGAAAAAAATACTGCTTACACACGCAAAAAATGTTAGGAACGGAATGTTTCGTGTGGTGTTCGTCCTCAGGGTTCCTTCCTGGCATTTTTTACGTGCGTTTAAGCAGCTTTGCTCAATTTTACGCAATTATTGATGTTATGTGTCGTTCCAAAAGTATTTTACGGAATTTTTGTTTTAGGTTTAAACCATATATACTGTTGGCCAGAACAGAAATCCTGGTCAATAGTCTCTTATGAAGTTGCATTCCAGTCACAAAGTTTTGTGCTGGAGACACTTCGGGGACTCCTGTTTTGTTGACTCCGCTAAAAGTTACTCCGCTAGAAGTTGCACCATGCATTCTATTCCGGGAAAGAGGGAATATGTCATCAAATTGATGAAGGGAGATGAAAAGTCACGCTGATGAAATTGAAAAGGTAACCATCGCATTCTTTTCAGACATTAAATTATTTTGTCTGTAGAGAGCTCACTGTATACCTATTAATGATTGTCCTATTCTACTTTAATATTATACATGAGAAAGTGTGTGGCAATTTTTGGATGTTTGTTATTGTTAGACGATTTTTATGACAGAACTCATCCCTTTGGGGAAATGGAGGGGTTAAATTTGAATTTACTGTGTCAGCGCGGTCACTTCTCTTGGTTGAAGTATTATTATATTTTCTAATTGACTATTTGCTATTAAATTTTATTAGGTATTTAATTAGTCCCTTATGGCGACTAACGAGTATGACGCGAACATATTTATGAGTAAAAGCAAATTATATATTATTTGAACAAAAACATACTTACATATTTACGATATGAAATTGTATTTCTGATATCAGCTGAACGAGTTACTGAAAAACCCAAATCACGATATGTATGCTTATAAAATATTTAAAAAGTTCCCTCGAGATCTTCTTAATGTCAGGATTGGATGCTCACATGCTGGCAATCGGCACAATTAAACAAACAAACCCAATCGGTCCATTCATTTCCAAACAAAACCAAAACACATCTTCAACTAGAACTAAGAACTTCCTGCATTTCGTAGCGATTAAACATTATAAAATTGTTTAAATTATAGAGTATCGACAATCTGGATGACGCCCATGAAACGACACAAGTGCTACCACCAGAGCAAGTTCCATCGTCTTCTAAGCATCAGGTGAGCATTTATACTCGTTATTTATATAAATGGACATTATTAAGAACAATCATTTACCGAACAGACATCCTCCTCAATTTGTTATCGATTAAAAATGCATTTTTTTTCCTAATTACAGAGTATAGGGTAACTGGTTGACGCCATGGACACTTCACAGGCGCCACGGCCACGACTGGAGCAAGTTCCATCGACTTCTGAGCATCAGGTTAGATAATTAAATTAAGTCTATAATTTTTCAAGCTTTTATTTAACTTGCATTGTATGTATGTATGTATGTAAGTATGTTTGTTCGGGTGGAATCTTGCAACTCTATTTTGAAGCAGATATCGTCAACCGATTGAGCTGAAATTTTGCATACTTACTTAACTTTGATGACAATACGATAATATGATACCATGGGGCTGATTTGATGATGGAGCCGGAAGGTGGCCATAGGAACTCAATAATAGAAAAAGCAATCCTACCGAGTTTGGGCTCTTTAGAATCATCTAAGTGAGCATTTGATGGATATCCAAGATAGATGAGAAAAGTACAGTCGGCTATAAAAGCTTGTCACTAAAATGAAATTTTTGATAGAAACTTATTACATTACTGTATGTATCTATCGATCTCTAAATTTTGCTTAGTTGTCTATGATCCAAGAAATGTGATCATTGATCATACATGCTCGATAATTTATATTACTTCGTTTTTAAAGTTTTTTAGCCATAGTCCTTTTTCTGCCTTGTATGGGCATTGTACGGTAACCTAACCGCAGGTTCGAATCCTGTCCGAACCATGAAATTTTTCAATTTTCGCTTCATTTGTAAACATTTAGTTTACGTTAGCAGACGTTACTGCTTTAATTAAAATAAGTGTTCGGAGAGCATCTAAGATACAAGTGAATACATGACTGTATCCATACTAATATTGTAAATGCGAAAGTGTGTCTGTCTGTCTGTCTGTCCGTCTGTCTGTCTGTCTGCCTGTCTGTCTGTCTGTCTGTCTGTCTGTCTGTCTGTTACCTCTTCACGCTTAAACCGCTGAACCGATTTAGATGAAATTTGGTATATAGATAGTTTCAGTCCCGGGGAAGGAAATAGGATACTTTTCATCCCGTATAAATGTAGTGTTCCCGTGGGATGAGCGGGTAACACCGCGGGGCACAGCTAGTATTATATAACTTAACTACCATACGAGTAAATACAATGATACATATATTTATATACTATACGACGTATATCCATATTAATACTCGTATTATAAATGCGAAAGTGTGTCTGTATGTCTGTTACCTCTTCACGCTTAAACTGCTGAACCGACTTAGATGAAATTTGGTATGGAGATAGTTTGAGACCCGGGAAAGGACATAGGATACTTTTCATCCCGAATAAATTTAGTGTTCCCGGGGCTGAGCGGGTAACACCGCGGGGCACAGCTAGTTATATATAATATTCATATAATAATAAATACGATGAAATGTCTACTGCATTTATTGAATTTTATTTTATAATGTGTTTTAAATTACATTACAGATGAACTTCCATCCGAAGCCCATGCTACGTCTAACCATGCTCAATAAATTTGATGCGTTATTTGACTCCCTAAATGCTGACAGCCCAGACCTGCGTGGAGGAAAGAAGTACTCCACTTACATGTCGCAGCCCACATTTAGATTTATTTAAGCGAATGAAAGAGTTTGTTCGGGGACTTAAATTTAAAGGAATACGGTCACCTCCGCCATCACCAGCAGGTTGGATACGCACAATGAATGCGGTAGAGAGACTGTGGAATAATGTAAACGCAATGGGCGTTAGCAGCATTTCTATAATATCAAACATTGATCATATAAAAAAACTGTTTTTACATAGTGGTCAAGCGATATATTGCCCTTAAGAATAGAGAATTTGCTGGAGAATATCGCGAAAAATCATTGCAGAAGAAAATGACTATTAAAAAAAAATATTAGGTGTTGTTTATGTGTGTCAAAACCAGTATTTGTAATAGGATAATATAATAATTATAATTGTTATAATTATTTGTGCAACAAGAGAGCAAATTTGTTTTTTGTTGCGGGTGCTGGTTTTGAGTCCTTAGTAAGAATCCTTAGTGTAACCATGTGTAACGACTAACGAGGGACTCAACAGCACAAGATGCAAAAAACTTTGCTCTCGTGTAGCACACACAACCTCATCGCCTCAACAGCGAGAACAAATTCGTTTTTTTTGGACTTGTACTTTCAACCATTAAAGTGTAGGTATGATTATAGTCTTTGTTGCTGATTTCAATGATATTATAAATAAAAAAATAGATAAATGCTAATAAAAAGGAATACCAATATAATATAATTGAAATTATACATTCCAACACTGCCGTACCAGTCTCTCACAACCACCACGGTTGTCATTAGGAATTAGATCAAAATAATAATAATTTTGGCCGGGTGTATTGGAACGTGTTCTTATTCGAGATTGGATTCGAAACATGAATATCGAATTGATTTATGTTTTTATCACTCTCTTTTATATATAAAAATGAGTGCTGTGAAGTTAGAATGATTAGAATTTTATAATTAACCTAAGGCTGAGAAAAGACAATTCGTGGCCAAATATTGAAAAAGAAAAGTTACTTTATGCTCTCGCTCGACACAAAATCGCATTTCGTTTACTGTTATCTCGGAGCAAAATCATAATGTTTGCTGATGTGCTGGTAAATTTATTTTAACTCGTGATAAAATTTTCGGAAACGAGGAATAATTATTAGAGATTTCTCACGAAACGTTTAATGAAATTATTGGGACAATATACAGGTATATTGTCCCAATAATTTCATTAAAGGGAGAGGGTCGATTGCAAAAAAAAAATGTACATAGTTAAGGGCTTTAATCAAAATAAAACTTAATTGATTCCTTTATGTGACGAAAGTTACCCATACATTTTCTATGACTAACTTTCGTCACACAAAGGAAGCGACCGTGATTTTTTGTTAACTTAGTTTTTAACTATGTACAATTTTTTGCAATCGACCCGTAAATAGATTCATCATCAAATGTAGAAGTGCACAATATCCTAAAAAGCGTTAGATACTCAGCAAATAATGTTACATGGAAGGGATCGCTAGTCGATAATACCGCCTGTTGTTTACCTCTGTAGGGCTAGCATATCTTGCTGCGACTTCGCTTGTCGATCTCGCACGGCATCGAAAGGAAAATTACAGATAGTATTTGTCGCGCGACAAAAGAGTCGCGTGTCCAAGTTATGCTGGACGTTTTGCTTGTTATTTTATTGTTTCTCATGATGTATATTATTTTATTCTGTATTCAAGGTGTGCAATCGGAATTTATAATCTGCAATACCTCATATTATTCTTCTTTCTTTGAGTAAAGAATGTAGATTTCATCTTGATTTAGTTTTATTTCACATACAAATGAATGATTACAATTAACGTTAATTCCAGAGTTGTGAGGGAAACCTGCAGTTCCAAATACTTAACTTACTGATGTTAAGTATGACATTATTATTATTAACAATGGTTTCTTGACATATCAGTTAAGTATTTGGACAAATAAGGCGTTACTTTGCGTAAATCCATATTAATTAAAACAATAATATTGCTTTGCTAATCCGCGATATAATAACATGTACATGTCGATTAGTGCCAACTTACTTGTTTGCGTATTTTTTCATGCAATCATGCATTTAATGGTCCCACCATTATGCATTAAAATACACAAATAAGTATATAAAGGTAAGCACGAATTGACTGGCACGTTATTATATCGCGGATTAACAAAGCAATATTATTGTTTTGATTATTCAAGTTTCCCGCGTATATTGAACTGTCACTTTCTGACTGATGACACCTATTTCCGGTTCCGGTTTTGAGTTTTTACTGGGCTGACGTTGAGGCGCTGTAGGACTCATATACGTGTACGGGTGTGCGTGTGTGAGTATGTCGCATTTGCTTGTATGGCAGTTAGCGTTCTTCTCCTTGTGAGTATTATATTCCTTGGATCAGTGTATTTTATAAGTGGCTGTGGGATCGCTTGATCGACGCACGATGAATAGGGTATAAAACCTAAAAGCACATAAGTAACTACTAATTCGAATTGTGCTGGTAAATTTTCTAATTTTTAGTGTGATAATTTTTATTCAATCTAGAATCAGGCCAATTGCGCCTTTAAATTTAATCATAACCTTATCCGCCAGTTTTTGTTTTATTCAGTTTTTGTATGCAATACAACAACGCGCCGCGAGCCGAATGACCGAGGCGAGCCTGCCGCAGCAGCGCTCGGCGAGGCACCAAACAGACTTGCTACCACTTGCTACCAAGTAAAGTAGGTTAGACCTGCATCTTAGAGATTTATCCTGGTCGATCCTGCGCTGCCAGTATCCATGGAGTCTAGCGACCTTAAGGTCATTCAATCCACCTTATGGGGGATACTCACCCATGCTGCGTAAGTGCATACATTTTGAAGATAAACGCTTTCAAATTTTTTACTGAACCAACGCCATTAAATTTGTTCACTTGGTTTTCTTTACAGTAAATAGGCTAGCTTGTATTAACCTACTTAGGTATTTACATTTCTGTGCTTTTCTAGCATTAGGTACACAGCGGTATTCAAAGCAGAACCTACTCCATCAGACTGAAAGATTTCGAGAAATGTACTCTTTCCTCAAAGCAGCTGTAGTACTGTGCTGAAAAGAGAGTACTTTTCTAATTGCGGTCTTAAACGCGGCGTATGCCAATTATGCATGCCACTTACTGACCGCTTTTACACCGAGACGGTATAGTCTTACATAATTTTTCTCAGTATTTTCCGTTGCTTCATTTAACAAATTTACAGATCAGGAACCCGAAGACAGCGTGGGTCGGCATATATTATGTCGAGTCTGCGACTGGTGATATAGGCTCTGGTCTGCCTGTTAGGGTATCTACTATCTAGTATATTTTAAAGTAAAGGTAGTGTCTTTATTCTGTGGTAAAAGTGTCAAATTACTTCGATCTAAATGGAATTATTATTGAGCAAGTGCAAATCACAAAAACAATTATTATTATTTTTTATTGAAGGAGTAACGTCTGCTAGCGTAAGCCAAATGTTTACAATGTATGATAAATATTGGGTATACGCTGGTAGATGTTACTGTTTTAATAAAATATTATGAGTTTGGGTGTAGCACATCGTTACTATCGATTCTTAACATAATTTGAGACGATGGTGCCGATCATGAAGTCTGAACCTTTACGGTCGATGGCGCTACGATGCCAGCAAGGAGGCAAGAAGCTACTGGTTGAATAATTCCACGGTTCTCGCATCAGGTTCAGTGCTCCAATAGGTAAGACGCCCGTGTTGGCCCGTATAGCCGTTGGAGATGCAGGTTCGAACCTTGCCTGAAACATTAAATTAAATTTTTCGCTTCATTGTAAACATATAATTATCATTATAACAATAATAATAATAAAGTCTTTATTTCAGAATTTGAATTCCATAGTTTGTTAGTAACAGCCTTATGGCTATGTTAGTACCTATTACTAAAATTTAATATTTCAGCAATTATATTTAGGATTCTGTTGCTACTATTCCTTAATCTGCCTGATGACTGCTGGAAATCCGTCCGTGCGGGCCTCACAGAACATGCCCGAGGCACTTTAACTACATCTGCTGAGTAGGCGCAACAGCATTCTAAATATATTGTTATACAGCACTCTCAGGGCATTGTAGGCTCGCTTTGTATACCGAACCCACAGGCTGCTCGAATAAACGCTCTGGCAGTACGCCTTGAATTTCCCCGAACCGCCAGCGCCCTGCGTTCCCTGTCTATATCCTAGTCATCACTTAGATCACTAGTAATAATGTGACCAAGATATTTAAATTTTTCCATAGACTTTAGTGGTACACCATTGAGTATAATAGGCGCCTTGAACACCATCACCTCACTTTTATTTACATTATACTCAAGGCCATGAGAGTTAGCATATGCCTCACAGATGCCCAACAGCTGTGTAAGAGCACTGACAGCTGGCGCCAGCAGCATCATATCATCAGCATAGCTGATGTCATTGACACTAACACCATATAACATCCTGCATGCGTGCTGCTGAGACCAGCTATCAGCTCATCCACGTACACGTACAGGTTGAACAGTCTGGGAGACGTAATACCGCCCTGTCTCACACCACACTCGAGCTTATATTCAGACGACAGATTAACTGCCCATCTCACTTGATTCGTTTGGTTCAAATACCAGTACTCAAGGATTTTAACACATTCATCCGGCATGCCTGTCTTACTCAGTTTCCGCCATAGAATGTCATAATTGACGCGGTCAAAAGCCTTGGATAAATCGAGAAAACAGGCATACACGGGTGTTTTCCTTGCAGTATATAATACCCGACAGTATGTTTTTTGACAGTCCTGCCCTAAAGCCAAACTGCGCGTCATGTAACTTCAGGTGCTTTTCTAAAAGAGAATTCAATATACTGTCGAGGATTTTTGCAGTAGTCGTCGCAAGTGAGATGGGTCGATAGTTACTCTTATCAGAGAGGTCGCCCGTCCTATTTTTTACTATAGGAATAACGACTGTCTTCATCAACGATACGGGTAAGTGCGAGTGGCACAGACATAGATTAAGAAACTTATAAGCATAAGAATTTTAAGACAAGACAACGAGACGGGAGTGTCAGGTGAAACAAAGTCACAGTGATTTTTTGGAACGAGTCACAAAACGATTGTAATGCAACACTTTATCCATTTCTATACTTCTACTGCTTATGACGTCGATGTGAGTGCCAGCCGCACGGGAAAGGTAAACATCTCCATGCGCACCATACTCACAATTTTAAATCGTACTTGCACTGCACGGTCCACGTAGCGCGTATGAATTTCATGAAATGGTTTTAATTCTGGACGGCTTCGCCTCAAACGCTTGGTTTTTTAAAATCACAAACGAATATAATTATTTTAACGAGTGAAATGGGTGCAATCGAGCAAGGAATGTCGGTGCGCACATGGTTTTTAATTGTCACCGCAGTTATTTGCTTTATCCAATCTGCTGGCTTCGTATTATCTCTGTGAAATGGATGAAATGACATGACCTCAATTCGATTTTTGACACGACATCTATTCAAGCGATTTATTTTAGCAGTCGTACGCTATTCGGCCGTTGGCGTAATTAATAATTTTTTTGTTGTAATTTAGATGAACATTGACTATTTTAATGGGAAAAGAAAGGGGGAAGGAATAATCATTTTAAGATCCAATTTTTTTACTTTTTCTAGGAATAGATAGGAGGGTAGGTAGGTATTCATACGTAAAAAATTCAAGCATTTTGAAAATTGTATCCATTACCCATTCATAATGATGATTTATATCGCTAAAGTACAAATGTCAAGACTGCACAATATGTCTAATAGCAAAAAAATATAATAATAATTGGCTAAATTGAAGATATCAGATATCACTAAGGTTCATCGATAAACGCCCTGCAACTACAAGCAGGGCAGGGGTTTTGACATAATTATATTAAAACTCTTTGCATAACCTTCGTACCTATAGTCTGAATGATTGATTACCTCACCAATAACGCGTACAGTCCGCCAAGAAAGTGTTCTACCACTCTTCAAAAAGTGCTAGACAATTTGTTTGGCTTACTGTACCTACACAGTCATTGAAACGACACGAGCTACAAAATGTTCTCACGAATAGAAAATCAAATGTTTATTATAGAAGCGAAGAATTTAAAAATTGTTTGCTAGCAGACGTTACTGCTTTAATAAAAATTGATTAGAAAAACAAATCACATACATTATTTATAGTCATCGAGTTGTCGTGAGATTTTCATATAATATTCTAGAAAGTTGTATCGGGGTAAGTTATAAGCCACGGCGGGTGCCTGTAGATTGGCGATGGCCTTTGGGCTGTTTGCATTTTAATTTAACTAAAAAAAAGTCGTCGAAGACGACTCACACGACGCTGCCAGGCTCTTAACACCTTCTTCAAGTGAGCTAGTGAATAGCGGATCACCTTATTTGACACCTCTTTGTATTTGGAACGACACAAACACTGGAGTTTGATGGCTGCTGTGATATTATTGTAAACGGCGTTGATGAGATTTATGTAAGTGGGTTCAATGTTTTGATTACGGAGGGCGGTTCCTATGGCGGGGTGTGACATGCTGTCGAATGCTGGCGAGATGTATTTGTTGTATTTTTCAATTATTTGATTCAATGTGTGAAGGAAACCAGCTGGTTTAGCAGGCTGGTGTTGATCGAGAACTTAATGCGTTCTTCAATTACGTTTGTGAAGGTTTTGTATATGTGTGAGACTAGATTAATAGGTCGAAACTTGCCCAAATCACTTTTATCGCCCTTTTTACGCAGAATAATTATCTCAAAATGAACTAAATGTGAAGGGACGTGCCCTGTTTTTATAACAGAATTAAAAAGGTTGGTACGAGGGAATAGCAAATTCAGTTTCCTTATATGAGGACTTCTGTTGACTATTGTTTAAAATTTTCCTAACGTTTAACTAGAAGAAATTCTTTGTCATCTTCGTTTATACTTATTGTTTTCCGTCTTTGCTATATTATATTTTTATGTGCAATTGTCTATTAACGCACATATTTTCATGCCCCCCGGTATTTGCCTAGTTAAAACGGTTTTATTTTATTACAATAGGTATCCAGTAAGTAGGTACCTACTACGAGTCCGAAACCGCTCTATCCTCCAAATTGACACACAACCCCATACAACCCTCGAGCAAATATTAATAAAAAACTTTTTATGTGAATAAATAATACGGGAATTTTACGCTGAGAGGCAGACCGAGATTGTTTTAACCTAAAAGCAAATTTTCTACTCATCTATAAATCGTTAAATTCTGTGTGCCTTATACCGGGTGTGGCATGTAACAGGAGCAGTAAATTAAAGCATATTATACTATAAAAAATTGAACAACATTAAAAGTTATCTGAAAACTATATATTTTTATAATTGGTGAACAAATGTGTTTCAAACTATTGATACAAAGATATCAAAGCTCAAAGAAAAATTTAAATGAGTTACCTGGGGGACGAGACTGGGAATCGAAATGTGTTTCACTTTGAAGAGTAAATTATATGTTTAAATTAATTGCTTCTATTGCTGGCCACACTTGGTAAAATCAAGTTCACGTATTCCTGTCTCTTTTGTAGCTTGACACGTTTTTTAAACAGTTCTTCTTAAAAGAACAAATACTAGGTGAACAATACTGTGTATTGACGTATTAAAGTGTTGTTTCTTAATAGCATTTTACTAAAATACATGGCTGTTTATATTTTAAGTTATCCAGTTCCAAATGAAATACAAATACAATTACATATTTGTTCTTAGTTAAACACTTAATTCTAATCTAATTTAATTTAGTCTAATTTGTAAGTTATTGCTATGCCCTAACAGGGCCCAAACAAGTGTAACATCTTTGTAAACAACCATGGTGCAATGAATAAATGAAATGAAATGACTAAAAACGAATCTAAAATAGTAAATAAAATTAAACATCAACAAAAACTTGTAGTAATTTCCTATTTGAAATCTTTGATTGGCTATTTACGTATCATACGATGCAGAAATCGGAAATAATACAAAATAACTCAGTATTGTATTTTGCATTGCAAAGTAAAGGTTCAAAACCACTTTTAATCTAATAGGCGAACTTCTTGTGACGGTTAGTAGGGTTTAGAACTGATATTATTTTATTTTTACAAGCTTTTTATTTAAGTAGGTACTTCCACCTGTCGCGGTGTCTGTTATTAAATCTTGCAAGTAAGATTTGAACCAATTTCCGGTGGGGCGGTGACATTTGGTGCCCCTACGTAACTTCGATGAGAATACTATAATATGACACCACGAAGCTAGTCTGATGACGGAGACGAAAGCAAATAATATGAGTAAATAGAAGCTTAGAAGATCTTTAAGTGTCGTATTCTTCCTATAGTCACCAAGCCACGTGCAACGTTCTGGTTACACATGGCTTACATTTTCCTGAACATTATTAAAAAAATATTCACGCTATTTATTTTTCATTACTATTGAATTTGCCGTACGCCAGCGTTATAAAACAATAAACAAAAGGCCTAAAAAGAGGCTACCGATATGTTAGCCGGGGTCACGCCGGCTGCACCGGGTGCGCCGCACGTGCCTCACCGATATTGCCTGCCAATAATCGCCTACAGAAATGGAATCTACGACGGGAGCTGGGAACGTATGGAGAATCCTCTACGTGTCCAGTAGGTATTATAGGTACAGCACATGTATAATATGGTTCACATCGTCAGCTTGTCATATTGCGAATATAAGTAAATATTTCATGTCGAGGAACGATCACGCCAGGTCACGGTAGTCAAGAGTACCATTGACAAAAGTGGAATGATGATGATGATGGGGCAACAACGCTAAGCCGCAGGCTAAGTTTCCCTGTAGTACCGAATGTGCGGAGCGTCACCGTGTGGCTCCGACCTACGAGAGCCCAAGGGCCCCAAGTGCTAGCATGGCGACCCAACCAGAACATTACCACCCCCCTAATTAACGTTAGCTCAACAGAGGGCCGCAGGCTTGATGCTTGCACCTCGCGCACCACTGAAGTACTAGTTTTGATTAATTAAATAGTCTCCTGATATTCATATTATTGATCTCATGTTCTCGAGTTGCCAACTTCCACAAGGCGTTCGAAGTGAATATTTGTACAGTACCGCAACATACACACAACAGAACGTCACTTTGATCTGTTTATACCATGGTAGATATATAACAAAAGATATGCCGTCACGCTTTCCTAGAATTTCTGTGTAGGAGTGTCAAACTTCGAAAATGTATTTCTAGATTTATTTATTGCGCTCTTATTGCAGTTGGTTGCTTAGTTTAGTCCTACAGTATACATATTTGATCCCTGTAAAAATAACATTGATCGACATTTATCAAACAAAAGCCAATTGTTGACCTCAATAAACAAAACGAAAAGAGTTTGTTCAACACAACGACGGAACGGTAGCGATAATCAGAGTGCAAACATTTTTCTAAAGTCCGCCGTGGGTTTGTTTTCTGCAGCGTCTAATTAAAGTTATGGCGAGCTCTCTGAATTCACGTCTTGGAATCGTCTGCCCAATCCAAACGCGTGAAGCGAACTGACAAAATATTTTTTTTGTTTATAATTTAATCATTACCTATTTAAGTGTACCAAGTAGGTATTTGGCTTGCTTGGTCGCCTGTTGGTAAGTAACGATGAAGTCAACAATGGAACTTTGCTTACCCAGTCACTAGTCAATGCCTACTACTACCTAATTGTAAGGGAAATAGAACAAAGGTTTTCCTGACGAGAGTTCCACTCTAGCCATTCTAATGAATGGGAACAAGGGCAAATCAACAAAAACGTCTTTGTTATAAATATCTAATGAATATATGTAGTTGAGAAGTTTAGTAAAAATTGTGAAATCTCAATTCATTGATATCACGATTAAGTATAATGGACATCCGCTACAGTTTTTTATGGAATGTAAGTAACGTATTCACTGCCCTATCACACTTGTACGTCACCGTCATGAACGCTTATGTGTATGTGTCGCTGGCAGTGAATGCGTTAAAGGTAGCAAAAATTACTTATAAGAGGAAGATAATATTCAAATAATAATAAGGACCCGAATACTTAGAGTCATTAGTATTTGGGTTCAGGTGTAATCAAAGAGGTTATCGACCACATAAGAGCGAGCGAGATAGTTATAAACATGAAGACCAAAGTTTTTGGCTCTGCCTTCCGATTGTGTACAGCCAAAATCAGTGTGCGTTTGTAGCCATTCGTAGCGGGCAGTTCGTGCTTACCATTACTACCAAATGCATTGCGTCTTATTTTACACGAAGAAACAATTAAATGCCGTTCTCAGGCAGTTTTACGAATAGAAAGAAGTCAACCTTCTCAAGTGTTTTATTCTGTGACTATTTCTAAAGTTTGTGAAGCGAGCGTTTCACTTGTACCACGCGTCAGTCCCAAGGTTTTATTTGGCAGGAGGAATGATAAATCGTGTTTCATTAGCGTCTTCGCCGCGAATGTTCCAGCTTACCCACCTTCAATTATATTTATTTTCTATTATTCCGAGTGCTAAATTCGTATATTTAATTTAATTTCTATTTAAAGTCTAATGTAGACTATTTTTTCATTTTAATTTATGACGAAAATACATTAATCGATGAATTGTAAAGCCAACGGCCAAACAAAGAATCTTAGATAGATATATGACGAATAGTCTAGCCTCAAAGTTCAGACACACACAGTAAAGTACGTCAATTGTTAATAAATGGTACCTACTTACCAAATATATATTGTATGCGATCACAAATATTATAAATGCTTTGAAATATTTCAAGTCAGTAAAGTACAAGATTTCAAAGAGCTACCTATTTATAAGGAAAATAATCTCTTCAAAGTAACCTACTTCTACCTACAAATCGTAAGCAAAAACCAAATGCTTGAACACAGATCGCAACGCCTCACTGATCGAAACCCTCCCAAACAAAATACATAAAGTGGCAATAAATAGATCACATAACGACGCACATAAAGCCGGCGGCCCTCGGCCAAATGAGAAATGACTAAACAATAGTGGCGTATAAAAATAAACTACTCCCTAGCTTCCTTCAAATAAGTTTTTGTGAGTTCATCGGAAGATCTTTAGAATGAGTTCTTCTTCGGTAGCGTCCGCAGATACGGTATTTATTAGGAATCGTAATTAATTATATATAATCCATTTTAATACTATTCATTATTATACTAGGTATATTCATTGTGTATTGAAGTAGGTAAATATTTAAGCAACGTTGCGCGCTATACAAAGTGTCATTGTATTCCGGTTACAATTATGTGGGTGTAGTGAAATGGGCTCATATTTTGACCAGGAACAAAAGGGCATAACTCTATTGTGCAACTTAAGCTCTTTTGCTTCTAGATTAGATCTGACTTATACCCCTTTTAGCCACAGAATTACAAACACGAGAATCTAAACGTTTGATGAATGAAATTTCGAAATAACGTTGACATTTACGTTACATGCAATGCAATATAAAATGTTACGGGGACTTTTTGGCAATAAAAATTGTTGCTGACACGTACTGATATCCAGTTTCCTGCTGAAATGTAGGATGTGTACTTTTTTATATATAAATATAGTAGGAATATTTTTTGAAGCTGAATTCACTGCGCTTTGTCCTAACAAACAATGACCCCAATTGGTATTGTGAGCATTATGAACTGCAAATAACATGAGCGAGCAATATTGTCTAATACTACGACGTCTGCTTTTAAATACCAACTTAGACTTACTAATGCCAGTCAATGCTACTCGAATAGAAGAAAAATAATAAAACGTTTCAAGATAATGTCGTGATAAAGCTGACCCAGCAGCGCTGCGTATCTCCAAACTTCCATTTCCGGGCAAATCAGTGATCGATTTTTCAGCAATACGGTTATTTTTGGTAAATTATGTTAAACTATATCTACATTATTACTTTTCACGTCACTGCTCGAAAATGTGGTTATAGATTACCTAAATCCAGTACACAAAACTGCTTATATATATATTATGTTAATTTGTAATCTGTATTATCTATGTTAGCTCTCAACACGACATCAATGTAGCACCTTAGCAACACATGAATTTCATAGTAAGATACGACGTTTTAGAAAACATTTTAGAGTAATTTTCTCGGCCGGCTTAAACGACAATTTAACCAATCAAAGCTTAATCATCAGCTGCTGCATGTCAAATTAAATTGACCAATGAGAATGCGTCATTTATTAGGTGTATTTTTCTGTTAAAGTTATAGCTACCCGCAAACGAGTTTATTTTCTTAACCCTTAACCACCTACCTCCCGTCTCACAGACTCTTTCAAACCTTAAATTGTTTACGTACCTATGTGCGAGCATCCTACAAACGCTTGTGTCCTTGTACCTTCTCCCCTCTTGCCTCAGTGCCGCGTCGTCGATCGACAAGGTCGGTCGTGTACGCATTTAATTTTGGTGAGCATATTACTGTCTCCGACCGTCTCTGAGACGGGTGGTAGGTGGATACGTATTTTTTCTTAATGGTCTCGGAGACGGCTGGTAGGTGGTTACGTGACTATGCATACATTTTTTCTTTACTTAGCCGACCGCTTAGTCAGTTTGGTAGTGATTGGAAGTACGAAAAACCTGTTCTACTTGTGACCCGAAGAAAAATCGGGAACCAGTACGTATGTTTCTAATGGAAAAAAACGATTTGCCTAGAATGTGCAAACAAACTTATATTCACTGCCGCGAACAAATCGAATAAATTAGGGGTCTGCAATTTTATAAAAATATTACCTTTATTTTGACGAAATTTATTGATTTATTATTGTTAATTATTGAATAATTAGAAATAATTACTTAGATCTGTACCAAAAGTCAAAATTTTTGTTGATCTCACCTTCCAAAGGATATATAGTTCCTAAAGTAGAAATAAGGACTGTTGCCATATGTTTACAGCAAAAAAATGTTTTGTTAACCTGTGGCGTAAAGCCGTTAGCGGACTGTAGGTAACGAAGGGAGGATCCTGGTGTGGAGTCAGGAAAAATACTCTATACTGATCCAAGAATAAATATCAAGGACTTACCGTTGCTGATGTGCCCGTTCTGTTTCGGAGGCCTCCGTCAGCTTCCTTTTTGATCACACGGTTTAAATAAATAATGTTTAGCTGTAATTCTTGTTGTTTTCGCAGACACTATTTTGACACTGAAGTCTAGTTACATTTTTATACAGAGGGCAGCAAAGCGGCCAGTGTCCCCGCCATTTATAAATGAATCAGTATAAAGGTTAATACTAAACACCCCCCACCGAAAGCACTATGTGGCTTTCATAAAATATAGGGAAAAGGAATAAAACGAAAAATGCGCTCACTGAGGCGCTAGAAAATAAAATCTTCATAATTGAAGAAAGAGGAAGGGAATTTAGTAAGTGTAAGGAAGAGGACACAGTTTGTTAACTGGTCTTGATAAAGAGTTATTAGCTCTTGTACGCAGGGTAACCTTGCGCACAATGCCGTCCAAACCGGGATGTGTCTGTTCGACAATTGCAAGTGGCCAACTGCATGGAGAAACCCGATCATCCTTCACCAATACTAAGTCTCCTACTTTGATTTTGGGAGGCGAGGTGAACCATTTTGACCTTTGCTGTAAGGTGTTTAAATAATCTTGGCTCCATTTCTTCCAAAACAGTTGGGAGCAATTTTGTAAATATTGCCAACGCGTTAAATGGTTTACGGGTACGGACTGTAAATCATACTCTGGTACAGTTGTCAGACTCTTGCCTACTAAGAAGTGTCCTGGTGTTAACACATTAAACTCATGAGGATTATCACTAGCCGGTAGAGCGCATAATGGCCTTGAATTCATTATGGCTTCTATTTTACAGAAAACTGTTGACAATTCCTCAAAAGTCAAAGCTTTGTCACCGACAGTACGCACAAGATGATATTTCGCAATTCGAACGCAGCTCTCCCATAAACCGCCCATATGAGGAGCACTAGGAGGGTTGAACTGCCAGTTAATTAAGCGCTGAGCGCAGCCGTTCAAAATATCCTGCCGGGTGCTGTTGTCAAACATGAATTTCTGAACATCAGCAAGATGTTTACTGGCTGCTATGAAATTCGTTCCACAGCCCGAATAAAAACATGCCGAGAGACCACGACGGGATACGAATCTATCAAGGGTAGCCAGAAAGCAATCCGCAGATAGAGAAGAAAGTGTTTCCAAATGCACGGCTTTTGTGGAAAAACACACGAAGACCGCTAAATAAGCCTTCTCTATCTTTGCATTACGCCGTAAACTTTCCTTTATGTAGAAAGGTCCGGCTAGGTCTACACCTACATTCTCGAACACTTTATTAGGCATCAGCCGAGTTGAGGGAAAATCACCCATTTTAGGCTGAAGCAGCGTCGGCTTACATTTGAAGCAGTTCTTACATTTCCCGTGAATTGATCGAATGAGGCTACGAGCCGACAAGATCCAATATCTTTGGTTGATAATAGTTTGCAAGGTTTGCGGACCTGTGTGCAAATATTTCTTATGAAAATATTCGACCAAGAGCTTTGTAAACCTACTCTGCTTCGGCAACAATAAGGGATGCTTTGCATTGTATGGCAAATCAGAGTGCGGGATACGACCCCCCACCCTGAGGAAGCCACGAGCATCAAGAAAGGGTGCAAGTTTCCTTAACGAAGGAATGTACGTCTCGCCCCTCTTCAGTGTTTCAATTTGCTCTTTAAAATATGCAGCTTGCACTAGCTTTATAAGACTATCGTGGGCTGCGTTCAAGTCTTCAGTCGTTAAGACTTGGTGGCGAATTGAACCGTCATCGCGGAATCGTCGTAGTAAACGTAAAATCCAGGCGATGCTTCTTTGCATTCTTGAAAAAGAAGAGAACCGGTTACAGACTCGCTCAACAAACTCTAGTTTATCTTCTTCTTCCGTCTTTCGAGATATCAAACTGAACGTATTAGAGTTTGATTTCATCTCAAGAATTTGAGTTTCACTTTTATTTGTGTACGTTGATACAGGCCATGTTTCACGATCTTCGTACATCCAGGTAGGACCCTCAAACCACTGAGAGCTATCAAGCTTGAATTGCGACGGAGATACACCTCGGGAAGCTACATCTGCCATATTGTACTCGCTTTTAACATGACGCCATGCATGGGGTGGTATTGACTCTATTATTTGTGTAACACGGTTACACACAAATGTCTTCAATTTATAAGCGTCAGTTTGCAGCCACGCTAAAACTATTGACGAGTCTGTTAGCGCTGTAATTCTAGTCACATCCACTCGAGTTATGCACTCGCATGCGTACTTCATAAGTTTTCCAAGAAGAGCCGCGGCCATAAGTTCCATTCTAGGGATCGTCTGAGCCTTGACAGGTGCGACCTTCGATTTCGCCATTAGCAATCTGTACTTTACATTCGACTGACTCCGAGATATGACGTAAATGCAGGCAGCGTACCCACGAGATGATGCATCACTAAATCCAACCAGCTCGCATTCTGTTACATCTGGAAGCAATATGTGCCGTTGGATTTGCAACTCAGATAGGCGAGGTAGTTCGGTGATGAATGTCAACCACTGCTCACACACTTCTTGAGGCAGAGGATCATCCCAACCGAGACCCACCTTCCAAAGATCCTGAAGGATGCACTTTGCAACAAATGTGCAAGGAGAAATATATCCAACGGGATCATAAATAGATGCTAGATTCTTTAGTACAGATCTCTTGGTATTGACGGTATCTTGCTTGTTCAAAGAGAAGCTGAACGCGTCAAACACCGGAGACCATTTCAAGCCCAGAAGCTTAATCGAAACGTCATCCCGATCCTTTTGAAAAGTGACAGTAGTTTTACGATGTTCAACTGGAACGCGCTCGAATAATTCTTCACAGTTGCTAGACCACTTCTTTAGCACAAGTCCTCCGCACTGTAGCATATTAATTAACTCGTCCTGCAATGCACAGGCTTGGGAGAAGGTTACGCATGACCATAGAATGTCATCCATATAGATACCTTGTCGCACGACATTAGCAGCTGAAGGGAAACGTTCACCTTCATCATTGGCTAATTGTAGCAAAGTACGCATGGCCAGAAATGGACTCGAACTTACGCCGTATGTAATCGTTTTTAATTCATAGACTTTTATCGGCTCGTCTACGGACGACCGATATAATATGTGTTGATATTTTCTATCACATTCACGCACAAGGATTGCACGATACATCTTGCAAATATCACTTGCGAAACAGTATTCGAATAATCGAAAATTGGTTATAATGGAACCTATATCACGGTACAGGTTTGGTCCTGTCAACTGAGTATCGTTGAGAGAGATGTTTGTAGACGTTTTCGCACTAGCATCGAATACGACGCGCAAGGGTGTTGACGTACTGCTCGGCCTTAAAATGCTGTGATGTGGAATCAGATACTTGCTTGACTCGCTACCAGTGTACAATTCCATGTGGTCAAGTTTCTCATACTCGAGCATGAAGTCGTTGTATGCTTGCTGCAGCACTGGTGAACGCGCAAGTTTGCGCTCTGTTGCCAGCAATCGTCTTTCGGCGGCAACTCGAGAGTCTCCAAGTGTCGGCGTATCAGTCACAAAAGGCAGCGGCACGATGTATCTCCCCCCCTCATCACGGGAGTGATCACGCACGAATATATCTTCAGCCAGCTGATCTTGAGGGCTGAGTACAGGTTTGCACGGCAATTCCTCTACTTCCCAGAAGTCACGCAGCGTTTTGTCCAAAGTCTTCTCTTCAGAAATCGACAGATGTAAATTTAATGACAGTTGATTGCTTTCGTTGTATAATCTTCCACTTACGACATAACCGAAAACCGTCTCAATCACCTTGGGTATGTTCGGCTTGACATTAGTCGGCTTGTCCAACATCAAATCAGACACGACACCGTTGTCCAACAGAATATCTACCGACGACTTTTCGTAGAACAATGGGTCAGCCAAATCGAAATTCTTGTATTCTTCCACGACTTCCGGTGGAAACGAAACATTTGGCATTTCGGATGAAACTTTCTCTACTACGACCAGTTCTAGCCGGAAACTCGGAACGTCCGATTTACACGGCTTTAAGTCGCATGTCACCATGCCAAAGTTTTTAACTAGTTCACCTCCTAGCCCTGATACCGTGTAAGGGCATTTGTTGCGAGGTAAGCCCAAACGTTGAGCACAGTTCAAAGTAATGAATGAGCTTTGAGCTCCAGAATCAAGAACGGCACGGCAGTTCTGATATTGACCAGTGATGTCAACGACTAGAGTCCTCGTAGTCCCCAGTACTATACCGTAAGAACTGGAATTTTCAGTCACGGAATGAAGATTCTCAGTAACGGTTGGATCGGGTGTCACAGCCACACTCACGGAGCGCGGTAGTGAAGGCCCCGCTGCATGCACGGCAGCACGGGGCGTCTGCGGCGTCGGCACGGCCGTTGCCTGCAGAACACTTGCATCCCGATGTAGTAAATAGTGGTGAGGCCGAGAGCAAACTCCACAAGTCATGTTGCTCTTACAACTTGACGTTTCATGACCACTTTTTAAACAGTTGGTGCATAGTTTCAAGGCATTGACACGGTCAATCCTGTCTTGAACTAACAGTTTACGAAACTGTTCGCAACGATAAATTAGATGATTTGAGTTGCAATGCACGCAAGTCAGTTTGTTTTGGTTCGAATTATTTTGAGTATCAAAACGCGAAACAGCTAATCCAACCTTTTGTGAAGACGAAGTTGCGTTCGAATATTTGAAATTGGCCGGTTTATGACTCGGTTGTGCGAAGTTGACAGATGACTTCACTTTGACTTGTTGATTGTTTATAGTCCGGGAGCCGGCACTAGGAAATGTATGTTCCAAAACTTTAATTTGTTTGTTCACGAAATTTATTAAATCCGCGAAAATCGGTAATTTATTTTGATCGCGGCTTTCTTCAAACAATTTCCGAGTATGACTGTCTAACCCACGTAATGCCAAATGACAAAATAGATAGTCGTCCAAGTTCTCAATCTGCAAGGCGTGAATCGCTTTCAACGAATGATCAAAAGTCTCCACGAACGAGGTTAAATTCGCTACGCTGTCTTTTGTCAAAGGCGAAAAGTTCAGCATTTTGTCCAGATATCTGCCGGTCAACGCCCTAACGTCTTGGTATTTATCAAGTAAGCTTTGCCAAACAAGTGGGTAATTGAATGACGTGATCGGAAGACTTCTGACAATGCTCAGTGCTGGACCTTTGACGCAAGATAGGAGATAATGAAATTTATCTATGTTCTCGAACTTGCGATTGTGAACCAAAGACACGAAGGTATCATGGAATGTAGCCCAGTTCTCTACCTGCCCGTCAAATTCAAATAACGTTAGCTTCGGTAAGACCGGCCTAGCTAGACAATCATCCTTGGTTGCAGTTGAATATTTTTCGGTTGGCTCCTGGACTATACGCGTGCAGTACAAAGCTACCTTTTTGCAAACATAATATAATTCGTCGAAGCTTTCTAACGCGCTTGTTGAAGGTTTAGCCTTGGGGTTTGACTGCATTTCAAGCATGATAATTTCCATGACATTTTTTTCGAAATCGCTACGAGCGTCATCAAGTTCTGAAAACTGTACCATGTAATTCTGTACCGAGTCTAGACTATCCAATTTAACAGTTTTGGATACATCATACGCCTTTTGTAATTTATTGAACAAATATTCTTTTTTAATTGTCAAAGTGCTAATTTGCAATAAAGATTGCACCTCGCCTTCCGCCATTTTTGTCACGGACAAAAATATGACGAATTGGTTGAATTATATTTTTGGAAATCTGTGAGAACAGGGAATAGCTTTATAGCGAATACGATTCGCGACGGAAGCAACGGTTATATTATATAGATTTTAATTTGGGGAATTAAACAAAAATAGGTAGGTTCAAAATTTTGAAAATGCGGTTCGAAGACCAGAAAATGTGGCGTAAAGCCGTTAGCGGACTGTAGGTAACGAAGGGAGGATCCTGGTGTGGAGTCAGGAAAAATACTCTATACTGATCCAAGAATAAATATCAAGGACTTACCGTTGCTGATGTGCCCGTTCTGTTTCGGAGGCCTCCGTCAGCTTCCTTTTTGATCACACGGTTTAAATAAATAATGTTTAGCTGTAATTCTTGTTGTTTTCGCAGACACTATTTTGACACTGAAGTCTAGTTACATTTTTATACAGAGGGCAGCAAAGCGGCCAGTGTCCCCGCCATTTATAAATGAATCAGTATAAAGGTTAATACTAAACATAACCCTTAACCACCTACCTCCCGTCTCACAGACTCTTTCAAACCTTAAATTGTTTACGTACCTATGTGCGAGCATCCTACAAACGCTTGTGTCCTTGTACCTTCTCCCCTCTTGCCTCAGTGCCGCGTCGTCGATCGACAAGGTCGGTCGTGTACGCATTTAATTTTGGTGAGCATATTACTGTCTCCGACCGTCTCTGAGACGGGTGGTAGGCGGATACGTATTTTTTCTTAAGGGTCTCGGAGACGGGTGGTAGGTGGTTACGTGACTATGGATACTTTTTTTCTTTACTTAGCCGACCGCTTAGTCAGATTGGTAGTGATTGGAAGTACGGAAAACCTGTTCTACTTGTGACCCGAAGAAAAAACGGGACCCAGTACGTATGTTTCTAATGCAACAAATCTATTTGCCTAGCATGTGCAAACAAACTTACATTCACAGCCGCGAACAAATTCAATAAATTAGTAGTCTGCAATTTTATAAAAAGATTACCTTTATTTTAAAGAAACTTATTGATTTAGCATTAATAATTATTGAATAATTAGAAATAATTACTTCGATCTTTATATAAAGTCAAAATTTTTGTTTATCTGACCTTCCAAAGGATATAAGTTCCTAAAGTAGAAATAAGGACTGCTGCCATATGTTTACAGTAAAAAATTGTTTTTTATTGATATTTCCAGAATGATTATAAGTTTAAAAAATATTTTAATATGTCTTTATTGCCATTATTGTTTAAAATTTCCCATCCGATTTATAAAATTTTATATATAAGGCCGACATTATGTATCCGTCCTGGGGACGGGAGGTAGGTGTTTGTGTGACTAAAAAAGCAGGTAGGTAGTTAAGGGTTAATGTTTTCAGAATGATTAATAGCTTAATAAATATTTTAATATGTCTATATTGCCATTATTATTTTAAATTTCCCATCTGATCTATAAAATTTAACATATAAGGCCGACATTATGTATCCGTCCTGGAGACGGGAGGTAGGTGTTTGTGTGACTAAAGAAGCAGGTAGGTAGTTAAGGGTTAAGTAAGATAATAGTCTCAGGTTTACTTTTAAAAATGTTTTCGTTAAGGTTTTACCCTGAAAATCATGAACATTTATATTTTAAACTTAGTTATGGGGCGTAAAACAATTTCCTAATTTCTACAATTACTTATTTTTCAACAAATACATAGTTTTCAACAAACAATCACTTTAAATTATATATAAATATATATTGAGTTGATAATAGATCTTTTAATTCGGCTGAAAAGCCATGACTCCATTGCGTGAGATGCGCGCATGCGCTACGCGGCAGCCCGCCATTTAATAAAAAAATAAAATGCATTGTTTAGTAAATATTACCTAAATATTAATTTTGTTATGTGATTAATTTAATAATCTTCACATTGACTCATGAAATAAATAATATTAGGAAATAACGTATGTTAATATTACGTACCGTTACAATGACCCTTCAGGGTAAAATGTATCATAGGGTTGTTTACCAGAGTGTAACCTGGACTAAATGTTTAAATGTCAAAATTTAGTTGAAAGTGAGGTTGGTTTGAATATTTTTGTTATTTCTTCATAACTGGGTTGAAAATCGTCGTTATATGTCGTCTGAATCTGAGGGCACGATCAGCTTTATGTATATAATAGCCCTCATTTTTACAACAATGAGGCTGCAACAAGGCATCGTTTAGTTACCAATATGAAAAACTCGTATTATAATATATTTCCCCGTGTCGTGAAAAGCACTATGTTTAGTCTCGGCTGAAAGTGCAATAGATGAACTCGTATTATCGAAATTTACTCGTTCATCTATTGCTTACTTTACAGCCTCTACAACAATGTGCTATACCTAGTTCTAAATGGCTTTGTTTTATTTGAATCTTATTTTCTGTTCTATGGGTTTAATAATTTGGATATTGATACAGATGTTAATTATAAAGCCAAAATTTTATGAAATCCATTGGTATAACCACAAAAAATACGATCAAAATATTATTAAATTTAGAAAACATGTAATGTCTAATTTTATTAATGTGGGTAAACACCACAATCTGTATATTAAGCCGTTGATACAAAGATCAAAGCTCAAAGAAAAAATGAAATGCGTAACCTAATGGGATGAGTAGAGTCTGGTGGAAAGAGAGGCATTTAAATCTTTCTTTGAGCTTTTTGTCAATGATTTAAGTACATAATTCTCCTGGTCACACTTAAAGATTGCACCCGTATATGGACCATTGATGCCTGAATTAAATGCTTTGTGTTTTTGAAGGTTTTTAAATAGTATTTCTGTTCTGCTGCCCCTACGCCCGTATCCGCAGGGGGTGGGCGGTTGATATCCGGCGCGGCGCCGCCGCGTCGCGCTCTTCATAACTTCTGCAGTCAACTCAATTACACCATTACGGCCGACAAGTGTCCGTGTTGTTCTAAAACACACCGATTCATTGCTATGCTTGTTTACAATACAATGTACGCAGTTATCTTTACAGCCAGTTTAATTTACAGGCAAAATTCGGAGCAATTAGGATGAAAAAATGTTAGTGGAGTAACCGTGTTTCTTTGGTGGTAATAGAAAATAGACGTAATAGATAATAAAATACAACGATTTTTACAGCCTCCTATGTCTTTAATAGTAAGAGAAAATTAGAGATCACGTGTCCTGATGTGATGTGTGATTCCACATTATTTATTATTGTTATGTGGATAGGTACAAAGGATAAATAGAAGCCAAAATTGTATGCAATCTATTGAAGTCCAAGTGTGACCTGAACACGTCCATAAGAAAGAATGTAGACCTCGCGAATTGATTTCGAAATGGCTGACATTTGTAATTGTTTTACGTTTTCAACCTCCTTACCTCCGACATTTTGAAAAATTTAGAAAAACAGAATCGACCTAGAAATTATACTTATCGAAACTTACTCACAAAATTTGATGACAATTATTTGTGAAATGTGGCCTGTAGGCGGGAAATCCGGATATCCAAACAACACGTGCGACAGAAATTTTGGCGAAGCTGAAGCAGTCGCTTCGTCAAAAATACCTACATGTGCCTCATGCAGTGGCGTAGCTAGGCGACCAAGGGCCCCGGAGCAAAATAAAAGGTAGGTAAGGGCCCCGTGTCAGTTTGAGTGGTTCGCGGGGCACGGCCCGCCTCGCCTAGTCGTATGGTAGCTACGCTACTGGTCATATGCCTGGGCATATATTTCGTATATTAAACAAAAAAAACGCTTGTGACGTTTAATCGGTATCTCCCTCTCAAATGCACAAGAGACACGGAATACATGGAAAAGTAACAAATTTTAAGTACATAGGTACTTATAACTTTTTCTTTTGCTTACAGAATAAAGTTTATTATTTTATAAAAATATCAATAAATTAGTACAATTTTCGAAATGTGATGACTTTATCTTATCATTTGTGTGATATACCGGACTACAATCACAGATTAATATAATAGTTCTTCGAACTACTACTAAACAAACATTAGGATTATTCTTCCTTCTTTCGTCACCAACGAGCACTCCCCATGATTCTTCTTGATATATTCTATCTTCTAATGAGATATAAATGTATGAAACAAGTGAATATTCATAACTGTATAACTGGCTGTGGGCAAATTGCATCCCCTCGTTCTGATTTGTGGCGCATATAGTGTTGTGTCAATGGGAAACTCCCGTTACCGGAAAATGCACGCAATCCGGAAATTCCCATTTTGGAATATTCCCAGTAATACCATTGTTACTGAGAATTTGTTAAAATCAATCATTTTTTTCATTAAGGTTTTACTGCGAGAATTGCGATTGTTTGATTCATAATACAAGGACAGTTTTGGGTGCAAAATGGATAACCCGCTTTATTAAAATACACAATGAAAAAAAAACGATATCTTTCACTCGTCACTTAGTCTTAAAATATGGCTCTTTCGTTTTTTTTTGTCAAATGAAGTCACTTGCGCTGGTACACTGACTTCGATTCTCAATTTAATTCAGAAAGATTTCATGTCTTTTGGTTCAGTAAAAACCGTACATTTTAAAGTAGAAAAAATTGTTTGTAATCACTAATCAGACAAGTAAAGAGAAAAAGCCCGACTATAAAATTTTAAAATTCTCTAATATTTTCAATTCTTAACTGTTACTGGGAATATTCTCACTTTGGGAATATTCCCGAGAACGGTACATCACTAGGCGCATCCCTCAGGAACTCGTCTGCCGGGAGTGCGTCGGGGGGCGCCAAAGAGATAATGCTTATTTTCTATAGGGACTGCGATAACGTCTCTGAGTCATTATTTCGTGTCTCGACTTTGTATTATTTCATTTTTTATTATCAGGGCTAGAAATTGACATATTAAGTTGAGACGGGATGGGCTCAGTCGTAGAGTCAACGGTATTAATATAACACTTTACAGTGTATGTAAGTAGGTAAATACACGGCCCATAAAATGTTTATTAAGGGCTTCCATATTTTACCATGATGAATGGCACAGGGTGATTAAAAATCGTATGCTATTTATGTAGATAGTTTCATCAACCAGATTTAAATAGGTAATCGGCGCAGTGTCCATGTTCAATCAATCAATAGAATCAATTAATTTTTCACTTCTCATGCTCTTAAAATGTTACTTTAGTCTCTGCATATCGGGACTAAAGCTCCTTATTAATCTCGAGGGACTAAAGTAAAATTGTTTTAATTTACTTTGAAAAACCCCTGAACAGCCAATCACGACGTTTGTGAATGGAGGTTTATATCCATTTTCAGTGATAGGTATACAAACTTTTTGGTGCGTGAAAATAACCTCAAAATTACAACTGCTCAAAAAAAGTAAAATTGTTTTAATTTACTTTGATAAACCCCTAAACAGCCAATCACGACGTTTGTGAATGGAGGTTTATAGCCATTTTCAGTGATAGGTATACAAACTTTTTGGTGCGTGAAAATAACCTCAAAATTACAACCGCTCAAAAATTCAAGATTTTATTTAATGAAACACGATTAATTATTACGAATACGAATGTAATTTTATCATGCATGGTCCATAAGTCCATATTAGTCTTAAATAAAATAGTTTTCAAGTTTGAATTTGTTGGCTAAATATGCAAGCATTTAAAGCGTCACTACAAAAAAAAATAAAAAAACACGGAACATTTTTTTTTTATTAGAATTTTGAATGGAATGAGTAGATGTCCATTACTTGTATTAAGCTTGAATTGTAATCACCAATTAGACCAATTAACTGGGTCACTTTATAAATTACGGACAAAATATGTAATCATCATCTTCCAATGAAGAAGAATAAAGCTGAAGGCTATATAGAGGAGTCAATCCAAAATAAACACAGTATCTATCGAAGGCTATATTATATTGAAGGAATTAAAATATCCTCAAAGCAAAAATCACAACCAACATTTGACCCACGCCCATCAACATCGCGGGTTGAGAATGAGCCTAATGAAATGACCATCGGCAACCTTTTTGAGAAAAGGTCTACGTCTCTACTATACCTACTCTCCATTCTCTCCAAATTTTACTTCGACTTCGAGTGAAAATATTGAACATACTTCTCAATTAAAAACCACGCCGACCCAGCTTAGTTTACAGGGGAAAACCATACATTTAAATGTAAAGAATTGTACAAATTGCCCTTTTTATATTTTTCTGAGTTTAGATTAACGGCTGTACGTAATTGTAAGAAACTTTGTTATAATAAATATCGTAATTTTATATTTAAATTCGTTTATTTTCCTCGCATTCAAAGTGAAAAGTAGAGTGTTTAACGCGAGACTAAACAACCATAATGACACTCGAACTATTAGCCACCCTCGCTTAGCTCGGGTGGCTAAAACATCTCGTGTCATTATGGCTTGTTTTAGTCCCTTGTTGAACAATCTACTATTACATCGCAGACGCAGGTAGTTGGAATGAGGTATTCTTCCCTTTTCAGAGGGCGTCATCCTTCGTTTCTAGAAAAATTAATGTGTCAAAAATATTTTTTTTAAGCTGCGAAATCAACATGTATGATGTATGTATGTATGTATGTAAGATGTAGAATGACCATAATTGTGTTTAAGAGCGCGTCTCAATCTACGTCATTGTGGATCCTATAGATCTAGATGCCCGCATTCTACCTAAATATGTCTGTAAAAACATCTAAGAAAATGTAATTTGTACTTTTTCTGACATCACAAATAGTATTTGCAAAGTTCTATTCAAAGCCAGTCCGTAACTACAAAAAGTACACATGTTCGCAAAACCCATAAAAAACAAAAAAGTTTGTAACTAAGTGCAAACTCGCGTCAAACCGCTGATCGTATACGCTCATAAATAAGGAGTTGTCGACGAGCTCTGGCTACATCGGCATATGATTCGCGGCCGAGTAAGCAATCAAAACTTGTTTTGCAACGAATAAAATATGGGGAAATATTGCACTGGCGCGAAAAACCGCCGAACGAAACAACATTTATTTGTTTATTTAATAAGGTTTACCATCAATTGTTTACACCAATACAGTGTATTAAATTCTATGCGAGACCAAATATTCTGTAGTGTAACAATTGCTTAAGGCGACTCCGTACGTGGAATGGTGATTTTTGAAGTCCTAAGGCTCGTAATCTAGCCAACGGAAAAATCTGAAAAAAATATATGTTATTTTTGACTATTTCTTCTAAAAAATTATAGTTGGATTTTTTTTTAAAGCAATAATTAGTATGGAAAAAATAATGTTGAAATAGGGTCGTTTTCAATTTTCAATTCCCTAAGGCTTCTAAACTACAAGTGATATTTACACGGCTCTTTCGCAAGAACATTGACAATTCATTGATCTTTAATCGTATTGTTTAAAAGTTAGTAAAATGGAAATTCGGTCTAATAAAGCATCAAAAAAACTGAATTTCCGCGAGCGCGGCCGTGCCCGTGCTGCGAGCTCAGTGTAAATCTAACAGTCGAAGGGGAAGGCTGTGTCACTTGCTCTCGCGATCCATCTAGTTTCGGAAAATTGTTATAGTACCGGATCCCGCTGAGGTTCGATCTGTTTTCGTGCGTTTGAAGTGTATTTTAAGAGTGTACTTAGTTCGTTTTTTCACACGACTACGCTATGCGACATAACAAAAAGCACTCATGCTCATATAGGATTAAATTCAACTGTTTTTTTTCGTATTTAGGTATCTATTAATTTTAAGCACTTATAAAAAAAAATTAGCATTCCCGGACACATTTGGATACTTAGATATTCTCAGTCATGAGCCCACACCAGACAGAATTCCCAGAAAATAACACTTTTGGTGTGGGTTTTAGGGCCCTTCTCTGTGTAATATTAGAGTACCTTAGGTATTTCGGTTAGTAAAAAATCTGATAATACAGATATTTAAGTATGATAACGTCTAATGATCTTTATTAATTCAACCCTAAGAGATATTCTAAGATACGGGGTTATTATTTGGGGAAACTCAACTGCTGTCAATCAAGTACTCGTTGCACAGAAAAAATGCATTCGTGCAATTTGTGGTTGGCCCGATGGAATCTTGTAGACCACTATTTAAAAAACTCGGTATTCTCACAGTAACCTGTTTATATATCTATGAACATGCCAAGTTTGTACGAAATAATCCCCAGTTATTTGAAAAGCCAGTCCAACAGCCAAGATTGCGAAAAAGAGATTTGCTTCTGATTAAACAGCCTATTTCTAAGACAGCTCAGTGTAACAAAAACTGTTTAATGATGTCTGGAAAAATATATAACAGGATCCCTTTAGATTTAAGAGCTTTGCCACTCAAATTATTCCTGGTAAAACTTAGGCATTGGCTTAAAGACCAAGAAGAGTTAACGTAAAAAAAAGGTAAGGCTCTTTATGCCGCAAAAAAACGTATCTACGCTGGAAAGGAAAATTATCCAAGAGACACGGAGCTAACTTTACAGGAGATCTAAAAAACTACGAACTTTTTCAAAAAATAAAAAGTTATAAAATATTCTGTGGACCTACTTTTTAAATGAAGCATTTTATAATTATAAACAACTAAACTAGCTTAACAGGAGATCTAAAAAACTACGAACTTTTTCAAAAAATAAAAAGTTATAAAATATTCTGTGGACCTACTTTTTAAATGAAGCATTTTATAATTATAAACAACATCATGTTCTCTACATGTCGCTTTTGTTATTTTGTCTATTAATGGAATAATTTAAAATATAGCATCGCTTACGCAAAATGGCTGTCAAAATAGAATTAGGTAAAATTATCTAAACGACACGTTTCCCGAGATTTTAGTCAGGTAAAATAGTATAATCTACATTTTACACAACAATCAACACAGTAAACATTTGTATGTGCATACGATGCTCATTTTATATAAACAATATCATGTTTTTTACATGTTGCTTTTGTTATTTTGTCTATTAATGGTATTATTTTAGGATTTAGCATCGCTTACGCAAAATGGCCGTCAAAATAGAATTAGGTAAAATTATCTAAACGACACGTTTCCCGAGAAATTTGTCAGGTAAAATAGTATAATCTATTACACAACAATCAACACAGTTAACAATATATATGTGCATGCTCATTTTATAGTCAGGTAAATATATAAATGTGCATAAATCAGCATGAAATAAATCAAGAAAAATTATCTAATCGCCTTTGTAGGAAATATTTCAGACATGAAAAGCTATTTATCGTACAATAAAACCTCACGATTAATGTTTTAATTAGAGGAAAATATTTATTTTCAAACATTAAAATTAATGAAGTGACATTTAAAGTTCTCTAAGACAAAAACTTATGGTCCAACTACGCAAATACAAAAAAATGGTTTAGAAATGTTAAAGATTTATTCATCAGATATCACGTGAAATTTCAATTTTATCAATTTTTATGTGTGATCTGCTGAAAGATTTCCAGTAGTTCTAGACCAATGTATGGTAGCAAACGATAGCTATGACTAATGAGAACAGCACAAGGGTTCTGCAAGGGACTGCAGTCACTCGGTACTCATTAAGGAATTTTAAATCACGAGCTACGTGAAATTTCAAGTTTTACAATTGCAATGAGATAATATCCTATCCTAACAAGAATAACAAAACTACCTACAACTCTGTGTGGTATAAGTGACGTCTCGTAAGACACTGTTTGAGTGAGATGGCGTTTGGGTCCATCAAGCGAGTCCAAAGTAATCCATTTTGCTAAATAAACCTCAAAAATCAAGTCGTTTAGTAGAAAAAAAAGTAGAGATTCTCTAAATCACCGACGGGATAAGCGACACAAAAGTCGTCAGACAGATGTATACGAGACCCAACCCATTCGTTGCAGAAAAATCTGCCGATCCCCACAGTGTGTATAACTCAATATCCCCAAAAATGTCGCTTAGATAAGTTCTCCTTTCCAGCATCGGCATATTTTGACACTCAAGTAAATTAACATTTATAGGGTATCCATTGACCTTGAACATTGAAATTAGCCAAAAAATTCGTCTAGTAAAATATCGTCAATATCATAGGGGGGGAAAATCTGAGAACATTATTAATGTAGTCATAAAAAACTATCACTGTTTATAAGTAGGTAAAGGACGTAAATTCGTTTTCCAACGGTAAAGTTCAGTTTGTCGCTCTATTATTTATAGTTTATCTTTTCATTAGAGCAGCATGACCCGGTGGATAAAGCTGTGCCTCCACTACTATGTTAAAATATCGGTTCATCCGCTGGGTTCACGATATGATTTATTTATTAAAAAAACCGGCCAAGAGCATGTCGGGCCACGCTCAGTGTAGGGTTCCGTAGTTGCTCATTCTTCACTATAGACTTAAGTTATGAGAAAGATTTCAAGCTTTATAAAAAGGTCGTTAACGCCAAAGTAACTGTAGTTACTTATTACCTTCTGAAAGTCAACTTACGTCCTTTTAAAAAAATTATGAAATTTTGCGATAACTCAAATACGGCTTAACCGATTTTGTTCAATATAGTTTTCATTGAAAGTTCGTATAAAGCCTCATGTTCATGAAATTTTTCATAATTTTTTGACCCATGGTTGAAAAGTTAGAGGGGGGGACACTATTTTTTTTATTTTCGAAGCGAATATTTACGAAACTGCTGACTTTATCAAAAAATTATGTTCGGAGACCCCTATTATTTTTAAAATACCTATTCAACGATACCCAACACACGTGTGTTAAGACGAAAAAAAAAATTCACCCTCACTTTAGGTGGTCGAGAGGTACCCCAAAAAAAATTTTTTTTTTAGTTTCTATTCTACCGTTCTGTCGGCGTGATACATACACATACTCGTACCAAATTTCAGCTTTCTAGTACTAATGATCACGGAGCTAAGCCGCGGACGGACAGACGGACAGACGGACAGACGGACATGGCGAAACTATAAGGGTTCCTAGTTGACTACGGAACCCTAAAAACGATATTTTTTATTTCTGCATGATTTTACACGTATAATCAAGAATCGTGTCGGCATTTTAACTATTTTTGGTAGGTACCTACACATACAAAAGAAACTAAAAAGTATTTTTCGATGCGAGACTTCCAAATGGCCAATTTCACTTATTTTTTTGGAAAATAGCTTTAATACATTTTATTTTTAATATTCTACTGTAGTGGGTAAATAGATATTTAGTAATCCGCAATAATTATATCATTGTTTAAATGATTTATTTTACTTCGAGATTTTTCAATGCCTTTAAATATTATAAGGTTTGTTGATGTTCAACTCTCGCTCGGACTATGCGAGTGTATGAAGCTGCTTGGACGCCACTCAACGAGATTATGAACGAAGTAATGTTCCGGGGGCGCACGGTCGGCGGGGGGAATAACGTTAGGCTCCGCCCAGATCCTCAAGGACGTTGGGATTAGGAGTCGCCTTAAAGGTAAATACGGCATGCAACTGATTGTGAGAATGAAAACTTAACCAAAAATAAAAAATAAGCTAAAACTGAAACTAAAGAATTGCTTATATTATACTATGTACTAATCAAAATATAACGAACACTTCAGGAATGTATTGAAATTTAAATTGGCGTTAACATTAGTCCATGGGAAAATTGAATGTGATCCTGTCAAGAAAAAAATATCGATGAGTAAGTTTATCTATATGAACTCATTGTCGTTTGCTTTTGCCCGAAAAAATCCAGGTCTGTTTATCGCATTATTAGGTTTTAAGTATTTAACAGAACAACTTGCAGACAAAATGAGTTAAGTACATTATAATGGTGTTTTATTTTTTTTAACTTAAGTAATTATTTTTAACTGTTCTTTTGTGTAACTATAAACAAGCATGATGCCTTAAGTTGATGACCGGTTTTTTCTTTGTTTTTCTTATTATGCTAAATAAAAAATGTATTTAATATTTTGATTTACAGTAAAAGTGTAATTTACAGTAAATTCGAAAACTCTGTCGAGTGACAACTTTGCTTTTGCATTGAAATAAAACCCCGCGGAATTTGTACTTGTTCTTAAAACCGAGTGTCAAACAAATTACGACCAAGTATTTGCCATCCGATCTACTTCACACCTCAAACAGTTAACACCTTTGTACCCAAATTACGAGTCAATTGCCTCACTGGCTGGAAGCAAGATGCATATCCGAATAGGAGTTACAACTGGGGATTTGCAGTAGAGACCTTGAGTGCGGGCGTTTAAGATACAGAGGAAGCGTATTTGGTTACCGTTGTCAAGGACGGGATAAGGATGGTTACCGATACAAGACGTAGACACGCAGGCACGGGAATGCTGCGCTACGACGGAGCATTGTACATAATGTGAGAGCGGCGATCGAGTGTTTGATATCACGGTGTTTGGTTTGAATCTAGGACTATACTTAGGTGGATTGGAGTAGTTGAGGCTAAATATAGTTGACCCTATCTGAAGTTTCGCTTTATTAAGCAACATCGTCTCCTCGTCTTACAAGCTAAATCCAAAATTGCTTCTGCAAATAAAGAAAATAATATTTTTTTATAAAAAAGAATCTTACGTTCTTTCCTAAAAGTCCAGAATTCTGCCGTCATATCGAAATAGGGCGCTTCTACATAAACTTGAAAACGGAGAAAAAAAATATTTTATAAATTTTGTAAATTAAAAAATTCGCTGCGTGAACGAATATAAAAAATGTGATACTTTTTTAATGCAAAAACGTGTAGAAGCATTTGGGCTATAGGGATTGATATGCAAAATCCAATTTGGATAACATTTAATAATAAATAAATGATATTTTATCTTTTTTCTTAGTAAAAAAAATACAAATAAATACTTTTATACTACAGTAAAAAGACGTGTCTGGCTAGAAACGTCTTTTCAGCGTAGTTGTTTATTAAAACTTCTTTTTTACTTAGTAATAATACGCATAGCGCATTTTAGTTAATGAAATAAAAAGGACGCATATAGCCATTAAATGCTTTTTAACGTAGGTTGTAAGTAAAACATCGACCTACTTAAAAAGAAAAAAGCAGATACGTCTGTAACGCATTTTGATTTTTGATTTTTGACCAGCCCTAATACTTGGTACATTATTGTTGAAGTGAAGGAAGTAGGCAATTGCTTTTTTTTTAGTTACGTTACCTACACATAAGTTTTAGTTTTATCGCTTTATAAATGTCAAAACGGAATTCTTGCATTGACAACTTTTTATTTGTTTTAATGAAAAGTACAAGTGTATGTTTTTTCCGAAAACGTCAAAAGCTATTTGAAGCAACTGATTTTAGCTTATGAATGAATGTACCTGTCTCCTTTGAAGAAAATGTTTATTTTAACACGACAACCCTTTAAATTTAAAGAAAAGCAAACTAATATATTTATGTTATATTTATTACAGTAGACTCAAAATATACACCAGACATCAAAGCAAAAATAGGTTTAGCAAACGTGGCTGTTAAAAATAAAAATAATTTAATGACCGCAAATATATCCCAGAAAATAAAAAATAACAAACGAAATTTTTTTATGGGGTGCATAGTTTTCTATGGGTGTGAAAATCGATCATAACCTTTGCGTTATGATCGATTTTCACACCCAGGGAACTTAAGGGAAGGTACGGAAAACCTTCGAAATGTGGTGTTGGTGAAGCATTTAACAGTAAATGGTTGAACACCATAAGTCCGGTCCGGTCCAGGGATAGTGGCGCTACAAACAGCTTTCATATGGCAATAATGTGCATACGTTATACGTATTATTAAAAACGTGAGTAGCGATTTATCACAGACCAAACTGAAAACATTTTTTACCGGAATGCTGCTCAACCCTTCGTTCTTCTTGCGAAATAATTACTGAATTCTATTGAAAAAACTTGACTTTTATCACTGTGAACTGTTTTGGCTTAATTATGAAAAAAAAAACTAAAATGGAATATGTAAAAAGTCTTGTTTCCTCTTTGTTTACTTACATCAGTGACATTCACTGACTTTCAACGTTAGTTACCAAAAATGTGTCGTTGTCAGTAAAGTAGTACCTCTAAAGAACCGCATTATGGCGTGGGTTGAAAAACACCCTGTTAGAGTATACATACTAGGTATATCAGCTACACCGACAGGAGTTTGAGTCTTAAATTTATGATGATAATTTAAAGAAAACCTTAAAATTTCCTTCAACTGCCTGGACGCATCTGATTGAATTGATATCCAACCGCGAGCCCCCTTTACCCCGCACGCTTAACTTTACTACGTAGAAAAGACGGTACTGACACTTGCGCCGGACTTATTGTGACTTAAATGGTGATTTCATTAAGATGAAAAGGCGCAACTACGCAGAACCGTCTTTTCTTCATATTATCGTGTAGAAGCGCCATTTATTTTTATGAAAATGTCCATATTTTTCTAAAATAATAAAACGCTTTTGCTTAGATGGGTCTTTTTATTTTAGCTTAAATCAGAAATGCCTTTTCTCATTCGTTGTATACGCTGTATCCCGCAGATACGTCCTTTTTGGTTGTAGGTTTCACAGGGTTCTGTTAATTTTTAGTCAAATTTAAAAATACTGGTAGATCCGTCTTTTTTGCTGATTCCGAATATGTATAGAACTCATTTTTGACAAAAATGTTAGATGCGCCCTTTTTCGATATGACGGCAGAATTATGTAATATGGTACTTATATAAAGTTCATATGCTCACCATCATTAAACCAGCTTCATCGTTGCTTCATTATTGCATTGTCATCGAAGTTAAATTTAATATTCTCTATATTACGTTTCAGCTCAATCGATGCCAAAAAAAAGGAAAGTGGTTCAAATCTTCCTTGCAAGATTTTACCCAAGCATAATATAAAACGGGTGTTTACAAAAATTAATAAGTAAAAAACCTCGATCCGTTCAGAAGTTGTAAATTTTAGGTCCATCCTGTTCAGAAACGATTGTATTTTCGGTGTGAATAAGAAATTGTCCTAAATATTTAATTCCATTACGTCACGTTTGAATATGAACTGTTGAATAAGAGCGTTGCGTAATGGAAACTAATATTCTCACACACAATGGGAATATTACACAATTTCAAAGCACTTATTTTTATGATTATGTACTGTCGTATTATTATTACCTACATGTGTCGTTTTTGAATAGGATCAACCGAAAAACGTCAAGATCTGGAAGAAACTGAGATTGCTGTTTTTTTTGAAAAACGCCCACAAACATAGAAAGTTGAATAAAAACTTAATATATTTGCGCGGTTATCTACGCCAATGGAAAACAGGAATTCGTTCAATGTTCTCTAACAATAAAACGGCATCTCCAGTAGAAAAAAAAACGTTACTTACAGTTGTCATGCAAAAAGTCAGTTGTCGTACCGGGAGCTATCGAGATGCGGGAAGTTCGTAGTTTCTCGAATTCTCTCGTTGTTTATTCTTTGTATGTGGAAAAAGTTTGATTAGGTACTTTCGAGAAACATATATTTACCTACAGATGTAGATGCGACCAGAAAATCCTGTAGGTTTTTGTCAAACATTTTGTAGTCATTTTAAGAAATCGACAGTTGTTGGAACCCGGGCGCTAATTCGACTACTTTGAATTATCGCAAAAAAGGGATGATTTCAGAATTTTCAGATATATCTCAAGTATATCGCCTTTAAAAGTTATTAAACTGCGATATGTTTGCGATTCGATTTTGATTTTGATCTATTGCGTCGCATATAAATGAGGCACAAACTTAATGCGAACGGGTTGGCGAAGTGGCAGTGTCGCTTTGACTTTGGGGATCTCTCCGAGATAAATATGATTTCCAGGCAGCACCCATACACCTTGTAATTTGAAATTAATATTATGTTAAAATAAAAGTGAAGTAAAAAAGAATATAATGTTTTTTAGACAAATTGAATACATTTTAGAGAAAAGTATTAAAAGTTCGAAGAAGAACACAAAGGAAACGAAAAACAAAATAATGGGATTTTTTACAAGCTTTTATTTAACTTGCAATGTATGTATCTAAGTATGTTTGTTCGGGTGAAGTCTTGTAACTCAATTTTGAAGCAGATATCGTCAACCGATTGAGCTAAAATTTTGCATACTTAACTTACTTAACTTTGATGACAATACAATAATATGATACCATGGGGCTAATCTGATGATGGAGCCGGAAGGTGGCCATAGGAACTCTATAATAGAAAAAGCAATCCTACCGAGTTTAGGCTCTTTAGAATCGTCTCAGTGAGCATTTGATGGATATTCAAAGAAAAGTACAGTCGGCTATAAAAGCTTGTCACTAAAATGATTTTTTTGACAGATACTTATTTGTTTGTTGTTTTTGTGTCTTTGCGGCTTTATCATGCACGCCCAAACAGATTGATAGATTTCAATTATTTTTGGCATAGGAGTTGCTGGGACTAAAGATTATAGGGTACTTTAGATGGGTAGGGTAATTTATACCCGACTACGGCGGAGCAAAAGAGAAAGTTATGATTGTTATCTTATCTCCTTCGTGGACGAAGTAGTCGTTGTAAATTACACGAATAGACTAGTGGGTGCAGTTAGTTTTCAATACATGACTACTAATGACAGTGATTCAATGGACATAGCACTTAAATTTAAATAACTGGCGTTAGTTGGTCACAAAATTGTAGGTTTCGATGGTAACTGCTGTTTGCGGCGCGCGCGCTTTGTGTGGTGACGTCATTAAATTTAACTATTAGTGTCCGCGTATTTGGCAATAATGGTCAATTATATTCATACTTTAATTCATAAAATCTTATGCTCTCGTGTTGTTAAATGGAATAAAAATGATAAATGTTGTCAAAAACCCGTTTTTTGTGACGACGTGTGAAAGTGGTATCTAGACACGCGGCAGCGTGTCCAGCCAAGTTCACCGCAGGAACTGGCGAGCAGCAGCCGTGTGTTATATTACACGAACCGTTTGGAGCCACTTTTGACCCCCCAATAACTCCAAATCTATTTAACATAAAAAAATGAAATTTGGCTTATGTATTAAGATCCTTTAGAACAAGTAGAACCCCAAATTTCATTAATATAGGTTAAATAGTTATTGAGATATTAAAGTCCAAAAAACGGTATTTTTAGCACTGACTGACTGACTGACTGACTGACTGACTGACTGACTAGTAATCAAAAACCTAACCCACTTCCAGGTGACCTAGAAAGGTGAAATTTGGCATCCAGCTTAGTGATTGTGTGTGTATACATATAAAAATCTAAAACAGTGATTTTTTTATGTTTTTTTATTATTATTATTATTGATGGTTGTTGCCTCAGAACTCTGTCATTTATAAACCGATTTGGAAAATTCTTTTTTTGTTTGAAAGATATACTAGAATAGCATATACACTCACACGCACACACTTACACATACATGCACAAAAAATCCAATACGTACTAACCGTTTTGGTAAATTCTTTGTTTGTTCAAAACTTTCAAAAGATGTACTAGATTAGCACACAGAGCTAATTAACAAATAATAATTAAGTAATTTACACATCATAATAATTTCTGTACAAAAAGTAATGATATCCCATCAAAAACATAAATGTAAAATGAGAGCCAAGTTCAATATCGCGTGCACTTCGCCGACAAAAGAATTGAGATCTGCAAGAGCGCCAAGTTCTTTGCCCTAAAATTTTTAGATACAAGGACATGCTACATACTCAATGCATTTATTTTACTTGGGGTGTAATTCAATATCAAGACGTGACTTGGCTAGTTTTAAAATATAAATTTATATTATAAATCAAAATCAATCAAATCATTAACCTATTTTCGTAAAGGTAAGTACGCAAGTTAGTTTACGTCTTGTTACTTATACTGTTAGCTTGATAATGAACTATGACTATGACTATGTTACTTTTATAAAATTTAGTTATTTTGTGAAAACTAGCCAAGTCAAATCTTGATATTGAATTACTCCCCAAGTAAAATAAATGCATTGAGTATGTAGCATGTCCTTGTATCTAAAAATTTTAGGGCAAAGAACTTGGCGCTCTTGCAGATCTCAATTCTTTTGTCGGCGAAGTGCACGCGATATTGAACTTGGCTCTCATTTTACATTTATGTTTTTGATGGGATAAGTTTAACTCGAGATTTAGGTATGAATAGGCCAAATAACCATTGTTTTTTTTTCCTGGAACTCCTCCAATGAGGTACATGTGCCTCATTATTGACATTCTGAGCTCGGAGCCAATACATTATTCCACATTCACTATAATATAACTACAACTTGGTTTCATATTGGGTTACATAAATACCTATATATAAACCATAATGTCGGTGTGCATAACCACTTTTGTCATAATAATACTTTGCGCGTAAAGTGTCTTAGTCATTAATTGGTCCGTATTCATTGATCTATTATGCGAAGAGTCATTTATGACAAAAAAACGTAACACGAATGCCATTATGCGAAATGAATTATGACCGTATACATTATGACAAGTATTTTTATTCCATTTGAGGTGATCTCTCCTACAACTTGCCTTCTCGGAATTTCAAACCAAGCAGTTGGCGCCTTGACAAACCGCAATATGGGATACTTACTTGAAAGTAAAAAAAAAAACCATTAAACAAATATTTAGGCATCTAAATAGTTTCTCTTGAACGGTGAATTGAAGTGTAAGTATACTTCAATAACAATGTACTTCTGTAATTCTGTAGGAAATCTAATATTGTAAATCCTGTGGGGGGAACAATAAAGGGCCAAGGAGGCGTTAGTTCCCGGGCCTTTAGAATTTAATTTGACTTTTACTACTTACAAGTAAAAAACAAAACCATTAAACAAATATTTAGGCATCTAAATAGTTTCTCTTGAACGGTGAATTGAAGTGTAAGTATACTTCAATAACAATGTACTTCTGTAATTCTGTAGGAAATCTAATATTGTAAATCCTGTGGGGGAACAATAAAGGGCCAAGGAGGCGTTAGTTCCCGGGCCTTTAGAATTTAATTTGACTTTTACTACTTACAAGTAAAAAAAAAAACCATTAAACAAATATTTAGGCATCTAAATAGTTTCTCTTGAACGGTGAATTGAAGTGTAAGTATACTTCAATAACAATGTACTTCTGTAATTCTGTAGGAAATCTAATATTGTAAATCCTGTGGGGGAACAATAAAGGGCCAAGGAGGCGTTAGTTCCCGGGCCTTTAGAATTTAATTTGACTTTTCAGCCTAAATCTCGAGAATTAACGACGGCTGCCATATCGCCCTCGATTACTTTTACCTTCCACCTTCTCTTCTAAATTCCAAATTTCATTTCACTCCGATTTTATTGGAAAAGTTAAGCTATCTCTTGGTGGATACGGCTGTGGCGTTTGTAGTACGAAGATACTGGACGCTAATTCGAGTGTACTTAGAGATATTGCCAAAGAAGCCACTCAGGTATATCGGCTTTATAACTGTCATTAAAACGCAATGTTAGCGATAAGAGCTGTACAAATACAAAGTGACATTTTATGTTACTACCTGGTCCTGTTAAGTTAGCGCCCGATATGTATTATTATTATTACGTGTATAAATGAGGTGCAAACTTAACTAGATATATCGCCACTTCAGAGATCTCTCAGAGATATCATTAGGGGTCTGGTTAATGGTTATTTAGGAATACCAAGTCTCGCGGAGGTCTTGGTGTTGGCGAATAATCTCTTTGATAGCAGCTTACGTTTTAATTGTTGCTGAGGCTCTCCAACAACATGATTGATTTTTAAATCACTTTGAAATAAAACCATATCCAATTCATTTCATATTTCGGCGACCAAGTAGTGATGTGAAGAGAGAATGAACTATCTGGTTGATCCTGCCATCCCCATCCAATCATATGATGCTTAACGGGGCCCGTGAAGATGACATTAAAACACATAATAAGTGTGACTTAATCTGTATAAAGTTACGTCATTTTTGTTCAGCGACAAATTGTTATATTTATATTATATCCACTCATAGCCCATGCTGTATTGTAAATAATAAAAAGCAATCCGGTTGAAAGAAAGTTGGACCATTAATCGTCGCCAAATGCTCCATAATCTTGCTGGCCGTGTGTTTTGAGCGTTAAAACAGAGAGCTCAAACTCTACTCGCCTGTCGCGTTTCTTTTATTGACCCCTGAAGTTTATTAGTGAAATTTCACCTGGAGCATTTGGACATTATTTGGTCAGCGGAACAGATTGCAAGAGCCGGCGGTGGCGAAGGCGTAAAAAAAACAGGCCAAAACCGTTAACTGTTTTGTAGGCATGATATGTAACATGTCCGTCTGTCCGTCTGTCAGACGGACATGGCGAAACTATAAGGCCACTAGTTTCGAAGTTGCGTCAGCGTGCTTATGCTGACGTCGCCGCGCCGGACAGTCTGTCGCAGCTAACCGGGCCTCAGTACGGGTTCCTGATAAGAAAAAGTCCTCCCGCACCAATGTGGATAAGGAGGGATTCACACTGGTGGAAAGGAAGAGCAAGGCGCGTAGGGTGCCCCGCAAGACTCTGAGTGGCACTGCCGAGCCGGTGTGTTCTGGTCTTCGGATTGCGACACCGAGTAAGGCGCTCTATGTGTCGCGCTTGCATCACTCCGCCGTGGCTGACGATGTGGTGGAGTACGTCCGCCGGAAGACTGGCTTCTCGCTGAGGGTGCACCAGCTGCAGTCCCGCCACTACGTGCACTTCAGCTCGTTTGTGGTGCGCGTGCCGCGGCCTTTGCAGGGCACCATCGCAAGTGCAGACTTCTGGCCGAAGAGTGTTGTGTTTCGGCAGTTCCGGGGCAATCTGCCGAATCCTGCGCCAGATCAGACGACGCAACGGAGCCATGCTGTTACGTCGCCTAAATCAAACTAGATTTAAGTTCTGTTTTATGTTTATGTTTTTAATTTGGTTGCTGATAATATTGTACTAATAATGTAAGTTTCATGACGCATTAGTTAAGAAACTGTAAAGTCATGTAAACGTGATTAAAAAAAATAAAAAAAATAAGAGTTCCTAGTTGACTACGGAACCCTAAAAAACTAGTATTCAGGTATGGCCGCGGAGTGTTTCAATAGCCCGTTCCCACACGTTACCCAAATATTCATATATACAATACGATAATAAATGTAGTTGGTTATTGTTATTTTTCACTTGTTTTTCGGTTAACAAATAAACTTATGAGGAATAATAATAATATTAGTGGATCTCCTTATTATCATTTAAATTGAAAGAATTTAAAATCGTATAAGTACATGAATATTTTGATAACGTACAGGAAAGGGCGGTTAAAACGCTCGGCGGCCATGCTCATTCTTTAGTAAAGTTTGGTAAAGAATCTTTACCAAACTTAGCCAACACCTCACCCTACTACGTCAGCTAGTTACGGGACAAGTCTTTATTTTGCAAGGAGTAGGCCGGGTTCTAATTTCATTGATATTGACATAAAGCCAATTTAATGACATTTGACTGGCATTGGTAGATAGAACACACCGTAAAAATAGAGGTATAAAAGTCAATATCTTGGAGGGATTTGTTGAGAAACGTCCAATATAGCTCCTACATATCAAGCCTCTCTATCAACATAGTAAAAACAAAATGTCATTAGTAAAAGTCATTTAAATTAAATGTTATTAAATATCTTAAGGACTCATGTATAACGCATAATATTTCGAACAGTTTGATCAACATGAGCGATAGCGAGATATACGCCGCGCACCCTAAGATTATGAACTATTCAGTAGGTAATCTGTGGTTATGCCAGAGCTATATTTGCAGGTCTCGCACTAAAACGCCTCCGCGTGTCCCCGGACCCGCGTACCGTAATTGTTTTCCGACGCACAAGTTGCGCCGTAACGTGACTGATTGGCTCTAATAACGCGGGTTGCGTAAAAACTTGATTGGTTTCATCAATGACTACCTTTATTGGGGCGAAATGTGTCAAGGATTTTTACCTTCTCCCGATTTTGGGTTTAATTGACACTTTTAACTCGAAATACATGAACGCAATTGACTATTGCACATAGTTTTTTTTGTGACACTGTCCAGCAAATAATTAGGATACCTATTTGAAGCCGAGGACATGTTGATTGTTGATATTGCTGATGTCAGCAATAATAAAAACTAAGTATAATTAGTAGGTGCATAACTACTAATTTTAATAACGTAATTGAGTCCCCATGGCTAATTATAGATCTAGAAAAATAATTCGAAATAATACTAGTCCATCTATTGCACTTTCAGCTGAAACATTAAACACATAGCACTGTTCACCATTCATATTAGGAAATAAAAATAAATGAATTAGGTACACAAAATTACAAGATTAACGTTGCATCCCTCCCGCCTATTTTTATTTTTTATATTTTATTGTGCCAATCTTTAAGTAAAGAAGGCGCAGGTACGTAGATTTACGCGTAATTTTTACGCTTCTTATAACGTGAAAAGACGCACTTGCCTCAATAAACGCAAATCGCAATTGTCGTAACGTATTTGACGACGCGTTTGGCTCGGTTTGTAGATACCTGCCTACTGAGCGGCGGTCCCGGGTTCGAATCCCGGCCAGGGCAAATATTTGTGTGATGAACTCGAATATTTTGTTATTTTTAACTTATTTTATTGTATTGACTTTGATACCATTTTGAAAATTGATTACTTTATTAATTTTAACTGTGTTAAACCTAATGATGTTTTTATATGCATTTCATACACAACTCTGTTGTTTATGAGTAAACGATTGAATTGAATTGAATCCCATCAAAAACATAAATGTAAAATGAGAGCCAAGTTCAATATCGCGTGCACTTCGCCGACAAAAGAATTGAGATCTGCAAGGGCGCCAAGTTCTTTGCCCTAAAATTTTTAGATACAAGGACATGCGACATACTAAATGCATTTATTTTACTTGGGGTGTAATTCAATATCAAGATTTGACTTGGCTAGTTTTCACAAACTAACTAAATTTTATAAAAGTAACATAGTCATAGTCATAGTTCATTATAAAGCTAACAGTATAAGTAACAAGACGTACACTAACTTGCGTACTTACCTTTACGAAAATAGGTTAATGATTTGATTGATTTTGATTTATAATATAAATTTATATTTTAAAACTAGCCAAGTCAAGTCTTGATATTGAATTACACCCCAAGTAAAATAAATGCATTTAGTATGTCGCATGTCCTTGTATCTAAAAATTTTAGGGCAAAGAACTTGGCGCCCTTGCAGATCTCAATTCTTTTGTCGGCGAAGTGCACGCGATATTGAACTTGGCTCTCATTTTACATTTATGTTTTTGATGGGATATCATTACTTTTTGTACAGAAATTATTATGATGTGTAAATTACTTAATTATTATTTGTTAATTAGTTCTGTGTGCTATTCTAGTACATCTTTTGAAAGTTTCGAATAAACAAAGAATTTTCCAAAACGGTTAGTACGTATTGGATTTTTATATGCATGTATGTGTAAGTGTGTGCGTGTGAGTGTATATGCTATTCTAGTATATCTTTCAAACAAAAAAGAATTTTCCAAATCGGTTTATAAATGACAGAGTTCTGAGGCAACAACCATCAATAATAATAATAATAAAAAAAAACAAAAAAATCACTGTTTTCGATTTTTATATGTATACACACACAATTACTAAGCTGGATGCCAAATTTCACCTTTCTAGGTCACCTGGAAGTGGGTTAGGTTTTTGATTACTAGTCAGTCAGTCAGTCAGTCAGTCAGTCAGTCAGTCAGTCAGTGATAAAAATACTGTTTTTTGGACTTTAATATCTCAATAACTATTTAACCTATATTAATGAAATTTGGGGTTCTACTTGTTCCAAAGGATCTTAATACATAAGCCAAATTTCATTTTTTTATGTTAAATAGATTTGGAGTTATTGGGGGGTCAAAAGTGGCTCCAAACGGTTCGTGTAATATAACACACGGCTGCTGCTCGCCAGTTCCTGCGGTGAACTTGGCTGGACACGCTGCCGCGTGTCTAGATTTGTGCTTGGATCATGGTTGTTCTATGTATTAAGTATATAATATTATATTTATCTATATAAGTACGTATATCGTCGTCTAGTACCCATAACACAAGCCTTCTTGAGCTTAATTTGGGACTAGATCGGTTTGTGTGAGGTTGTCCGATATTATTATTATTATTATTTTTTATATTCATTTAATTTCTTAGGTTAAGTTTTTTTACAATAAGTTTATATAAAAAGTAAAATACAACAAAATAATTACAAAATATAAATACTATTAAAACACGTTGGATATTCGCAACAAACTGTCATTTATTTCAATAGAACAATGGTATATATATACATTGTTGTTAGTAACAATCTTAACACTAGATGGCGTTAGTAGTAGTTAGCAGAGACTATAATTTTATTTTGATACATATACTAACAAATACATTATAAAAAAACCTAACCTAGGATGCCGCCGGCAGCGGGGCGGGGCCCAGGCTACCGGTGGTTAGGGCTGCAGAGAGAGGAACCTCCTGACGATGCGCGCCGTGTCCAGGAGTACCGCCTTCTGTATCTGGCCCTTGATCCAGCTATCTAGCGAGAGTCTCTTAAGATGTTTGTCGAGACTCTTCGCTATAAGACCGTTCGCCGAAACGACTATCGGGACAATGATCGTCGAGTCACCATCCCACATGGCGGTCACCTCGTGAGCCAAGTCAAGGTTGCTGAGTTTATCCTTCTCGGCCTTCACGAGGTTCTCGTCATGGGGGATGGTGATGTCGACGAGCACTGCCTGGCGCTTGGATTATTATTATTCCTGTATGTCGCACCCGCTCACGGGACAATAGTGTCCCGGACCTTTGGGAGGCGTGCACGGAGCCGAAGCCAACGCGTAGAGGCCCTTTCGATAATTTAATGAAATGCAAGGTGTACATCGAGCGGATGCTGTCCCTATCCGTGTCATGGGACGCACACAGAGACAGCGCCCGCTAGGTGCAAGAACTATTGATGGAGACATGGAATCTAAATACAAATTGGGCTATGGGGTGAAATGGAGGACTGGCTAATTGGGCTATGGGTTGAGACTATCGGGCGTCTACGTCTATTATTATTATTATCGTTTTTAAACACGGTGTAAATAACACTGAACATTTATTTCAGTATCTCGCAATTATTCCTCTTCCCGCAATTAATTTCAGTTTCGCATCGCATGCAAACTCGCGTGTGCTGCAAGCTGTTCGCACTGTGCATGCTTTGCTAGCTAAATAACGATCGTTACCTAAACCACGCGGTGTTAGATTCAGCGAGGTCACTGTTAGGAATAAATAGGGTTTTCGTAGTAGGATCGTAAACTATTTGATAAGGGGCTAAAACGAGCCGTCTATATCACGAAGAGACGTTGTGCGACTCATTTGCTCTGTTAGCACATTCAAACAAACAATCACATGATCGTGTTGACCCTGTTACAAGCTCTGCTACAACCTATATCCCGTTATTCCTTTCACAATCTCTGTTACAGTGTCAAAATTGTTGCGTTTTCATTTTCATCTACCTAGTGCTAGGAGTGACTAGTGTCGCGTCGCATGCACCTAAACAACGCTGTGTTGCAACAACAGCAAGGTCACTTGACACCCTAGGTTAATAGGTTTGTTTTATAATAAGCCAAAATGTTTTATGGTATAAGAGAAAAAATGCATCATACGTCTATGAAATGTTTGTACATAGAACCTTTTTCTTTTTTACGTCGGTTAAAAAGAAAAGTAAATCTTTTTTATTATCATTTCAGCTGCCTCGTCACGAACATGGTCTTGAAACGTTCCAAGCCCATGGCTGTGAGCTGATTTTTAGTCAAAGTGACTAGACTGTTTTTTGTTTCCTCGTGTTTCAGCAAGAAGCTATAGATAGGTTCGAGTTAACCAAGTTTGCGTATAAATCACGCGCAGCGGACAGCTTCGGAAAAACTAAAAGTTTTACGGACTTGGCGTTTTTGTAAACACAAAAAACAAGCTTCCATGCTCTACTAACTTGTTAATATCTTTATGATAGTTTACTTAATTGAACAAACGTCGCGAAGTAAAAGAGAATCTGATTACTCTGGCTGTTTAAGTTTCGTTTATTGATGCTTTATAGCATGTAGTCCGAACAACATTATTAACAACAGGAAATTTATTCTACAAGTCATTTGCAAAACCAAATTAAATTTGTTTGCAATCATAACATAGATTTATCATTGAGAAGCCAATTCAAAAAACGTCTTTAACCTTTTACTTATATTCAAAGAAATCAGTTTTTCAAGATGAATTGCTTCCCGATAATATTTCTCGAAATACAATTAAAAACATCACCTGAGCACTCAAAGTAATTTATACCCAGAAGAAGCTAAGTTACGAAAACTTTTTCGTATTCCACTCGACCTGTTTCGATGGCAAAGAAGCCTCAAACAACATTACGACTTCATCTCATTCTCAATGGATGCCGTACACAATATGCGAGTTAAATGAGTTTGTTCTTAGTTTATTTGTTAGGAAACAATCAGAGAAGTCGTATGAAGGCGGGTCATACGTCTCAGTTGGAATCGGGTCACAGAAATAAGGATCTTTAGGAAATATTCAAAGAGTTCGGTTTCACGCGTATAATTGCTATAGAAATAAGAAATTAGTCTTATAATTGCTGTGGAAACAAGCGATTCAAGATTTTCAAACGTGATTTTTTATTACTGCATTTCATTTATTTTAAATAAGAAATATACCAGATATTTAAGCTCAAGAAAGGGTTGTGTTATGGGAACTAGGCGACGATATTATGTACCTACATACATACATACATACGTATAGATACATACATGTTTTATTATTATTAGCAATTGGGCCTTTGGTGTGCCACATCGACCATAATTGATCTATTGTGGCAGCCCTGTCTTAAAGCTCACTGCTGAGACCCGTTGAGTCCAGGAATTCCCAGATTCTTTGGGCAGTGAGATATTGTATCTCCTCTGGGGGCACAAGGTGTTGCCCTAAGTGGATACTTCTTTTGTGCATAAGTGGTCCACAGAAGCAGAGGATATGCATAGCTGTCTCCTCTGACTCTTGGCAGAACCTGCACGTTGCGTCCTGTTCCATACCCATTAGGAACAAGTGTTTTTTCAGCTTGCAGTGACCGGTCAGAGTTCTAGTCACCGCACAGACTTTTGACCTTTTGAGCTGTAGTAACTCTTTAGATAACTTTTGAACAAAGCCTTTTATAAGGGCTTTCGAGTGATTTTGTCCTTTCACAGCCACCCACATCTCGATCGCCTTAGATTTGTCTATCTCGCTGAGCAGAGAGTAAGCCTGGCGTTTTGTGATTCCACAGAACGGTTCTGGGCCGACAAGGGGCTTGTCCGCGCCATCTCTCGCGAGTTTATCTGCTCTTTCATTACCGTCAATATCGGAGTGACCTGGTACCCATCTAAGAGTGACTTTGTTGCTTTCGCCTAGGGCATTTAAGTTGTTTTTGCATAGTTGGACTAGTCTAGATTTGACCTCTAGTGATTCCAGTGCCAACAGGGCAGCTTGGCTGTCCGAGTTGATGTATATGTGGCAGTGTCTTATGTTCTTGTCAAGGTTTATCTCTGCGCATTTGTTTATGGCAAAGATCTCCGCTTGGAAGATTGAGGCCTCTGTGCCCATGCTGACGCTTGCATTGAGCTTTGGTCTCTGTCCATAGACCCCACATCCTACATCTTTTCCTTTTTTGGAACCATCCGTATACCAGATGTGGCAGCCCTCTTTGAGAGACATTTGGTCGTTTAGCCATTCGTCTCTGGAGGGTAGTTCCACTGAGTAGTATTGCGTAAAGATACATTCAGTGAGCATGTCGTCAGAGGGCATGCACAGAAGTTTGTTTTCGAACACTGAAGCCTTTAGTTTGTTCAGTGCTTGTGAGCGCCATTTTGTCTTGGACAGAGTGCAGAGCCTGTAGATGCACTGCTCGGCCTCTTTCCGCACCTGTAGGTGCAGAGGTGTTAGGTCGAGCAGTGCGTCCAGGGCTGCGCCCGGCGTCGAAGACAGGGCTCCTGTTGCAATAATGCAGGCAGTGCGTTGTAGGCCGCTTAGTTTTAGGATCACTGTCTTTTGGTTGGCCTTATTGCACCAGACAGCGGAGAGGCATAAGTTATTATAGGTCTCACGACTGCTGTGTATAGCCACATAGCAATGGTGGGTCTTACGCCCCATCTTGCTGCTGCCATTCGACAGCATGTCCACAGTGCCATTTTCGCTTTTTGGATTATATTGTTCAAATGCGTGTTCCAAGTTAGCCTTTGGTCGAAGGTGACCCCTAGATACTTCCCTTCATTTGAAAGTGGTATAGTTTGTCCGTTTAGCTTTAAAGTATTGAGCTAGTCGAGTTTCCTTTTATTTGTGAAGGGCACTATAATGGTTTTGTTTGCATTGATAGACAATTCGTTTTCTCTGCACCATATACAGATAGTGTTGAGAGCTCCTTGCATGATGTTCGAGATTGTGTTAAGGCAAGGTCCTTTGATTATGACTACGATATCGTCGGCATATCCTTGTACGTCATAATCGTTGGCCGCCATTCGAACAAGGAGTTGGTCAACCGCTAGAGTCCACAGAAGTGGTGATAACACCCCTCCCTGTGGACATCCTCTTGTGGTGTGAAATTCATGCGTGGTGGCATTTAGGGTTAGTATTGCTGTTCTGTTGGAGAGCTTACTCCGAACCCATCTTTTTGTGGTGCCGTCCACACCTTTTGATTCCATACCCTTAATGATGGTATCTGTGGGTGTGTTGTCGAAGGCCCCTTCTACATCTAAGAACGCGCATAGAGCTGTTTGCTTGTCCTCTAGGGTTTTCTGCACCTTGTCGACCAGATCTAGCAGGGCAGTTTCTGTGGATTTCCCCGTTTGGTAGGCATGCTGGCAAGGACTGAGTGGCCTTGTTACCAGATATTTAGCTCGTATGTGTTGGTCAATTACCCTTTCCATGGAGTAGGAAGGAGGTTAGACTGATGGGTCTGAAGGATTTAGGTTGTGAATAGTCCTTTTTCCCTGCTTTTGGTATGAAGCGTACCTTGACCTTAGTCCATTGTTCTGGTATCACGCTCAGGGCGAAGCTCGCCCTAAATATTTTTACCAGAAACGGGAGGAGAAAATCGCGGCCTTCCTGTAGTAAGGCAGGGAATATTCCGTCATCTCCCGCGGATTTAAATGGTTTGAATTTTCCCAGGGCCCATTTAATTTGGTTTGGTCTGAAAATATTTGCAGCCAAGTTCCAGTCAGTGTTGTGTGCCCTATGAGGTTGGTGTCTCTTGTGGGCGCATCGTTGTGTATCGCTGGTGGAATACGAGCCGGGGAAGTGTGTGTCCCTGAGGAGTTCTAGCGTCTCCTCTTCTGTGGTCGTAAAGGTATTATCTGGTTTCTTCAGGAGTCCGAGATAATTTTTTGGTGTCTTGGCTAGTATTCTGTGAATTCTCGCTCCTTTATGGGTCTGGGCAATCTCTTCACAGAATCTTTTCCATGACGCTCTCTTGGCTTTTCTGATCTCTTTATTATATTCTGTCAGCGCTCTTTTGTACCTTTCCCATTCGCTAGGTTTGGTTGAGTGATTGAATATGCGGCGCGTGGAGACCCGGAGCCTTTCCAGCTTTTTGTTCCACCACGTCGTCGTGTTTTTGTTGTTCGATTCCTTCAGTGGACAGCTCCTTTCGTAGGCCTTGTTTATGCCTTCTGTCAGGAGCTCCACGGCTGTGTTGAGAGAATCTGGTGTTTTGATGTGTTTTGGGGTTTTCTTTAGGTACTCTTTCAGCAGGGCACCGTATGTGTCCCAGGCGGTCTCTTTAGGATTCCTGCGGTTTTCTTGCTCGGCAATTTCTAATCCTTTAACATCAAAAAGAATATGTTTATGGTCTGACATCGAGTTTTCACTACTGACATGCCAGTCGGCGAGGCATTTGGCTGCCTTTTCAGTTGCAAATGTTATATCGAGTACCTCCTGTCTGGCCCTAGTAACGAAGGTCGGCGTGTTGCCGTTATTCAACAGATGCAGACAGTTAGTAAAGATAAAGTTAGAGAGTAACTCACCTCTATTATTGATTCCTGTGCTCCCCCAGATGGTATGGTGAGCGTTGGCGTCACAACCCACTATCAGTTCCGACTTTTGTTCCTTGGCATATTCCAGAACTTTAGTCAGCTCTTCAGTGGGATCAACTTTCTCTCCGGGCAGATATGCAGAGCAGATTAACACCTTTTGATTGCCCCGCCCCTTGAGATCGACGTATGCGACGGCTATGTCGTCGCTACATAATTTTGAAACAGGGAGAACGTTAATATTTTTGTTAAACACGATGCAGGCCCTTGGTTTGGTTCCATTTTCGTGAACTACAATTTTACCTGCATTACTCAGTCCCGCAATCTTGGAGTCGCGGTTTAACCATGGTTCTTGTATGAGGGCGATGTCCCGGCCATTGTCGCTAAAGTTTTTTTCCACGACCGCTGAGGCCGCGATGGCGTGGTGCAGGTTGGCCTGTAGGAACTTCGCTCCCCTGGGTGCTGCGTCTGGCTTCTTACGGCCGTTGGGCACTGCCGCGCCCTCGCCGTCCTCCCCTGTTGTTGGTAGTGCCCCTTCCCCTGGGGTGGTTCGCGCCCCTGTGGGTTCCCCTGCCTGGGGGAAACCGCCCTGATGTGCCCGTGGTGTGAGGGTGTTGGGACCGCCCGTTTTGGTCCAGGGACCTTCCGCGCAGGTGTTGACTGCTGGGTGATGATAGTGGGCGGCCCTGATGGTCCTGGGAGGACCTGTGGGTCTGCGGGGGGTGGGTTCGAGGCTGGCGGTGGTGGGGTTGGGGTTACCTCAGTTGCAGACTGTTGGGCCCTAGCCGGGCCCTTTAGTCGGAACTGGACTTCCCGGAAGCCAAGGCTAACCTTTAGCTCCCTTGTCTTGAGGGTCTCCACTGATTGGTCGTCTAAGGACACGTCGGTTAGCATAACCCCGCCTTTTTCAACCTTTGTGTGGATGACCTTCCAGAACTCCGTGTGCAGCCCCTTGTTTTGCGCACGGAGGAGAGATAGCGACCGCCCGACCTTCGTCGCATCTATCTCTGGGATGTACGCCATCCCTATGTTTGGCCTGGGGAGCTCATTTTCGGGTATTATACCGAGGTTGGCTGTTGGCCATGGTTTTAGGGAAGGTGTAGTTTTCTCGAGCCAGCTCTTGAACTGCTGGTCGCTAAATGTGACGAGCAGCCAGCCGGGCTTGTACGAGTAGCCCTTGAAAGTAGGTCCCTCTCCAGGTTCCATGGTCGCAATTCTCTGCAAGATGGTGTTGCAGAGGGACTCCAGCTGTGCGTCCGTCATGGGACTGGAGTCCTTGATGCCGACTCGGATCTGGCTAAGGACCTCGCTATAAGCCTGTGTAGGCGGAGGTTTAGTTGGGGGGGTCTCACTCACCCTTGGGGCTTTAGATGCATTCCCCTGTGGCGATTCCTCCGCCGAGCGTGGCCGTTTTAACGGCTTTTGCCCAGGTTTGGATTGTGAGGCCCCAAACTTATACCCCATGGCCTTTAGTTCCGCAAAGCTCTTTGCGGAGAGTTGTCATGCGGCACTCCTATTCCTATGAGAGCTCTATAGCGGCCTTTGGCGGAGCCTCCCAATTTCTTGGCAGGTCGCTGGTGGGTGGTGGGGGGATCACCGGTTGGCGGGTTTGGTCCGCAGACGGCCCTTTCCACCATGCTGGTGCTCCTTCCCCCCTCCATACGTTCCAACGTCTGGGCAGATTGCTCCGCGCCTACCGTTAGGGGCAGTAGTTCCTGGCATAGGTCTTCCAGGGTACCTTCAATATCGTTTTTTGTATTAGACTCCGTTTTTCAACCCACGAGAAGCTAGGGAAACATTTGGTCCACTCCTGCATTGCCCCGCTTACAGGAGTAAGGCAAAGACTACCCCTCGATTTTGCCCGGTTTCGAGGGTACACCGTTAACGGCTGAGCTCCCCCTCAGCCATGCATCTCTCGGCACGGTACGTTTGACACCTTAGATTGGGGGGGTTGGGCCTCTCATACTTGGCTACCTTAGGTCCGGGGTAGATGGTAAATAAAGCGACGCCCGATTCGACCTTTGGTATTACCGGGGTGTACGACCCGAAATGAGGCGGGTTCGCCCCAGTTCCGTTCGGCGGCAGATCCTTGGGCGACGAGGACGTGTATGAGACACCACTTGGAGGGGTGTGCCAATAGCCTAGCGTCGCATACCTAAGCGTACTCACCCCTCCCTACACCCCTACATACATGTTACCTAGATCAATAAATACTTAAATTTCTAGAACATCACGCGGGCACAAATATGTGCTCCTCACACAAATATTTTCGGGATTCGAACTCAGGACTGCCGCTCAGAAGGCAGCCGTTTTTTACCACTGCGCTAATCGCGCCGTCAAACTTTTTAATACAGCAAAACGGAAACATTTTTAAAACACACTACACTGCTAAATGCTAACAATCTTCAAACTATCCTTTTTCCATCTTTAAAATAACAGATCCAGCTAAAAAGACGAATCTATAAAAACAAAAGAACGTGCCATTTTACTCGGAGAATTGGAACGCTGCAATCTAAAATCAGTTACCTAATATTCGATTTAAAAAATGGTTCCATTTTTAAGATAATGCCGCGTTTACATTGGGCGAGCACGTATTGGACGCCAATCTAATCAACCTCTATGTTTGTAGTGCATAAGCGGTGGGCGTCGTTCAAACTATTATTAGTTGTTTAAGGACTACTTTAAGGACAACAAATGTGAGCCCAATGACATTGCTGAACTCTTTAGGGAACATTTCGAGGTCAAGTCGCTTCTAGGCGCTGGTTCTTGTGCTGCAGACAATACTGAGACGGTCGCGGCTGGGAGAAGTTTTAGTTTCACGGCAAAGATGACGGCTGCTGCCATTAATAAAATGCAGAGAGGAAAGTCGCCCGGCCACGACGGTCTCAGTATCGAGCATTTTAAGTATGCAGGTATGCACTTACCGAGAGTATTAGCCATGCTTTTTAATTTCTGTCTTTGTCACTCATACTTACCGAACCAGTTAATGAAAACAGTAATTGTTCCAATTGTGAAGAATAAAACAGGTGACCTCTCGGATAAGGCTAATTATCGGCCGATCTCACTTGCGACGACAGCTGCGAAAGTGCTCGATAGTATGCTTGACTCTCTTCTTGAGAAGCACCTAAATATCCATGACGCGCAGTTCGGTTTTAGGGCGGGGCTGTCGACCGAGAGTGCAATACTTAGTCTGAAGCATACTGTCGGGTACTACACAGCCAGAAAAACGCCTGTTTATGCCTGTTTTCTTGATTTATCCAAGGCGTTCGATCGCGTGGACTATAATATTCTTTGGAGGAAACTCGGGAAAACAGGCATGCCCGGTGAGTGTGTAAATATACTCAAATACTGGTACACAAATCAGTCTAATCAGGTGAGATGGGCCGATGCACTATCTAGTGAATATCGGCTGGAGTGTGGTGTTAGGCAGGGTGGGCTAACGTCTCCCAAACTGTTCAACTTGTATGTGAACGAGCTAATAGTTGGCCTTAGCAGCATCCATGCGGGATGCTATATAGACGGCATGGCTGTCAATAACATAAGCTATGCCGACGACATGGTGCTGCTGGCGCCATCTGTTGGCGCGCTTACGAAACTGTTGAGCCTTTGTGAGACGTATGCCCGGTCCCATGGCCTACAGTATAATGCCAAGAAGAGTGAGGTGATGGTGTTTAGTGCTGGGAAAATTAAGCCTTACCACGTTCCACCTATTTCGCTGGATGGTGAGCCGTTGACGCGAGTAGAAAAATTTAAGTATCTAGGTCACATTATTACGAGTGACTTAAATGATGACCTAGATATTGAACGAGAACGAAGAGCGCTGTCGGTTCGTAGTAACATGCTGGCCCGGAGGTTTGCTCGTTGCTCTACGGAAGTGAAAGTCACTCTATTTAAGGCATACTGCCAATCCTTTTACTCGAGTAGCCTATGGACCAGGTACACGAAGCGAGCCTACAGCGCCCTCAGAGTTCAGTACAACAATGCATTCAGAATGTTGCTGGGCCTGCCACGCAGGTGTAGTGCGTCCGGCATGTTCTGCGAGATGCGCACTGACGGCTTCCAGGCCATCATGCGCAAGAAGATTGTGTCTCTCCTAGGACGGGTAAGGCAGAGCTCCAACAGTATTCTGAATGCAATTGCTGACAAATATGATTGCCCAATATTAATATACTGGATAGGGCAAGTCAAACCGGTGGCTCGCACTATCTATTGATTCTCAATTTAATTTAATTATACAATTTTAATTTTACTATTTTAATCTGTTTATACAATTTTAATTTGACAATTTTATTTTATTTCCTTCATTTCATTTTATTAGATTTAAAATTAATTACTTATTTTGTTCTTATGTTTGTAATGTGACATTTTATTTTAATTGGAATATTGAAGGAATTTTATTGAAAATTTGTTTTAATGTATTAACTTATTTTATTAATTCTCAATTTATTTAGTTATACAATTTTAATTTTACAATTTTAATCTTTTTATACAATTTTAGTTTGTCAATTTTATATTAATTTCTTTATTTCATTTTATTAGGTTTTAAAATTTATTACTTATCTTGTCGTTGTTTTTTGTAATCAGACATTTTATTTTAATTGGGATTTTGATGGAATTTTATTGGAAATTTGTTTTTAATGTATTAACGTATTTATTATTATTTTTAAACTAACATAGGTATAAGTATTTTACTAAAAAATAATGTATGGATCATAGTTATCTGAAAATAAAGACTTATTATTATTATTATTATTATGTATTTAGTTATATAATGGCAATTTCTCGCTTTTATTTAGGGGATTCGTAACTTCCATAAACTTAAATGAAATAATATTTTCTTCTGGAGTTCAGAGGATGGCACCCTTACGGAGTCACATACATCACGCTCTTGTAAGGGTCTCGCACCCTCGCGCAACAACCCAAGTAAAAATAATTACTTTCAATTCGCGTAAATTTCGTAAGGGACAAGAGCCTCACCAAGATCTACCTCAAGGAACCGAGCATTAAATAAGGCTGTTTCTGCTAAAGTTACCGGTTATTTGGCTCTTGAATTTAGAAAGCCTGAAGAACGAGAAAGCGAGACTCGAGCTAGGAGCGGTTCCTACTATAATATTAGAATAGCTAAATACTATAAGTCCACAATTTTCTGAAATTAGGCTAACTAGACTAGCGCGTGACTAAACTTTAATACTACAAAATACATAAAGAATTAAATATTCGTTCAGGATAAAATGTGGGCTGTGTTTGACCTATTTCTAGTTTAAAAATCTCACATGGATCAAGTGTCAAATTTTTTTAATAAACATACACCGGCGGCCTTACTTTCGATACTCAGCATGAATATTATTACGCACGTTATTTTGATCTGTATGATCTAATATATCTGTTTGCCAAGTTTCGTGTACTCGTATATCCGTTCGATGAATAGGATAAATGGCTAAGGCTATCGAAACGTAAGCGATGGCCGCTTATACCTTGCAGCCAGCTCCAATTTCGCTGGACAACCTCCAAGTGCTTACTATATGCTGCCTGGAGTTTAACGTATATAAAATAGTTGTATACACGCCTGATTGCGACTGCGATCGCTAACATAGTAATACAATTACGGGAGTTCGAGCTGTGGTCAGACGCAAGCTGATATTTTGTAAAATCGTGTATTTTATATTCAGGTTCAGTGAAATAACAATGACTTGCGTTCGTATATTCAATGTTATTGCTATCGCTGCCACTATTAAGTTTTCTTTGTATGCAAAATGTACTTATTTTATCAAGAAAAAAAAATTTTTTGTGTCGTAATAATTGAAGTTTTAGTTGTCTACGAGTTGTCAAATTACTTCAACTAACCTGAATAATAGCCACCAACTTAAAATCTGTGGACTGAAGGGTGTCGCCACAAAACGTTTCAGTGTTGCTAAGTCGGAAATGCACAAAAACCGGGAACATTCAGCAATTGATGCAATAATTTAAAACAGCGACACCACAGTATACAGTGGAGATAATAGTGCAGCTATATCCACGTATTCAGTTCCCGGAATTAGAAGGCAGCTGCGGTCACTTTGACGCATATTAGTCAAAGCGGAGGCAGCCTGAATGGAATATGGAATCGGGCAGTGTTGCCTCGCAGCAGCTTGGATCGTAAGCGTCCCAATACGCCGGCTTGGCTATGAAAGGGACAATACCTTCCATGCCACGAGGTATCGACTGGGATATGGAACAGAATCCGATATGAGAATCTCCTAGTATAGGGAATTTAAAACAATAAAGTTGGACTGACGTTGAAAACGGGCATCGGAAACTCCTAATCATGCATAGTGGGTATTCAACGGTGTGTTGATATTATGTTCCTATAATAATGTAATGACCCAATTGCCTGCTAGATGCCGTTGTTACTTTGGTAAAATCGGCTGCATCACGCCGTTAAGATTTTCCCCGAGTTAATGACGCTAGATCGGTACATTCGATTATTTTTTACGTAGATCGTTTGCAAATATATTGTTTATATACCAAGCAGCCGTGTATCATTTACTCGGAGCCAGTTGTTTAGTGGGTTACTGAGTCTTTAATAGACATGGAATTGAAAATTATTATATAATACATAATTTACCGGTATGTTACACAAAAATCATATACATAGGTAAATACTTCCAGCAAGATACAAAAAAGTTTCGAGTTCCGTTACTCAGTTTTCAGAAATCTAAAGAAATAAAACAACGACCGCAAAATAAAAACCCATTTTTCTGTTGAGATGTTGACTTTTATCTTACATTTATTGACACCACTGACGTGAAGATTGTGACTGTCAAAATAAGACACTTAAAATAGAGATAGGGCAGACCATAAAAAATATGGGAGCGATCATCCAAAACCTGGGGAAGAATATTAAAGCATGGATCACATTGGAAGCAGTTAGAGGAGGCCTATGTCGATAACCAAAATAAATAAATAAAAATATACAGGACATCGCCAAAAGCACTCCAAACACTTCACATATTTCAAAATTATTACGTTACGTAATCCTCGACTAACTTTACACTAAACTTATTTCCCCATAAAGCTCCTAAACAATAGAATTTAAACTGCTTGGCATTTCAGTAAATAAAGCAGGTGGGATTAGGCGTAAGTGCGGACCCTGCTTAACCCTTCCGTTCCCGGGTTCCAAGTTAACGAAATTTATTTTTATTTGCTATGCCTATAGGAACTGTGTCGTGGGACAAGAATCTGTTTTGATCTCGTAATGGCGGTGTCTCGTACATAACTTGTATTTTAGTACAAAATTATTAATAAATACAAGTATTGGAATCTGGCTTCAAATGAAGCAATATTCGGCGCTAATTCGAGTTTACATTGAGATATCGCCAAATCAGCCATGTCTCAGGTAAGTATATCTCAAGCGCCTTTAACTATGTATCTTTAAAACGCGATTTGAGCTGCACAAAATGACATTTCACGTAATTACCCGCTGAAATTAAGTTAGCGCCTGATATCTATGGCGTCACATATAACTGAAGCGCAAAATTTACGCGACCGAGTTGGCGAAGTGGCGATATACTAGGTATCACACATCAGAGATCGCGCCGTGATATCCCGTCGTGGTATTAGGGCCCTGGCAACTGCAACACCAATTGCTATACTACTAGACACCATAATGTAGCCCAAGCTAACTAAATAAAATGTTAGCATTTGCGGGGATTCCAACCCGCTAGCTTCGTAGGAAGATCGGCTAACACGGCTAATACGTTTATGGAGTAAAAAACCGGCCAAGTGCGAGTCTGACTCGCGCACCGAGGGTTCCGTACAAACTTTCACTTATCCCATCGACCAAGTTCTCCAAATATGACGTTTGAAAAGGACTGTATTTTTATGATTTTATTACAAATGTATAGTTTTTAGATTTTTATAAGTAAGTAGGTATTTGTAGTATGTGACGATATTACTAGCTAAATTTCATAGTTCTAGGTCATCGGGAAGTAGGTACCCTATCATTTTGATTCCCTTGAGAGTGTCGAAATTTACGTTTTTTGCGACAATTATTTATTATTTATTTGTTTATTGAAAAACAGGTTACATAACATTACAGTTTACACCAATGCGCCATGAACCGAACAATGTTTATTTTGACGGCGAAACGGCGTGGCCCCGTTGTTCCGACATCTCGGGTGTTGGATTTGGTAGGTTGCCCCGGAACCGACGAAACACGACACCTTTCGGCCAGAAATCAGCACACGCGATGGTCTCCTGGAGCGGCCGCGGTACGCGCACTACAAACGATTTGAAGTACACGTAGTGGCGCGAATGCAACTGGAACACCCTCAGCGAGTAGGTTTTCTGGCGAACATACTGCGTCACTTCTTCAGCGGTGGCAGTGTGATGCAAGCGCGACACGTACAGCGCCTTGCTCGGTGTAGAGACCCGCAGACCACAACCAACCGGTTCTGCAGTACCACACTTACTCTTGCGTGTCTTGCGCTTTCTTGACACCGTTGTGAAACCCTCCTTGTCCACACTGGTGCGAGGGGTTTCCTCTTTTGGAGGATCCCGAGCTTCACGCGCTTTTGAGGGCGCGACTTTCCGCGGGCTGGAACAGGCTCACCAGCAGAAACGACGTCAGCAAAACGACGACGTAGTTTCGATGAAGCGTTGACGGGGGGCCCCGCGAGGAGGGGGCAGGAGGGCCGTGGATCGGCATGCACAGTGACATCGCTTTGCGCAGTGTCAGCCACACGCGAATTGACCGAGTTGGCATTTGACGCCCAGTCATTATTCTTGAAATTTGACGCCGTCAGTGACCGCGTTTCTAGGGCACCGTCGCGCAAACGGATGATTTCTTTGCGCAATACGTCAATAACGGCCTGTGATTTGTCAAATTTCTTTACAATTTCTGCCATGCCTGCTTTAAGAGCCACAATTTCTTTCAGCAGACAGCTCACGTCGACATGGTCTGGCGTATTGGATGGCAATCTGGAGCCCTCCGTCGTCGCCACGAACTCAGGCATGTTGCGTTCGTTCTCCCTCAGGACTTCATAAACGGCCGTATCTCTTCTTTCACGTTAACGTAGAAGTTTGATTTTTTCACAGCTTCAAGGGACCGTAGACTTAGATGCTTTTTCGAGATAAAGGGTCTTGACAGACAGACAGACGGACGGACGGGCAACAAAGTGATCCTATAAGGGTTCCGTTTTTTTTCGATTGAGGTACGGAATCCCAAAAACGCTAAAAAACACCCATCACACAGGATTACAGACCAAGATTATAATTTTGTTATTCTCATGACAACCAAAGATCGCTTCTCAATATAGTTTTAAATTCTGATAAATGTGTATAATAGTACAGATGAACTTATTATAAATGTATTTTAAGGCCCAAGTGCTAGAGCAAAATACGAGCACCAAAAGGGTTTCTTTAAAGCCTGTAATCTCGTTTCTCGGAGTTACGAACGTAATTAAATAAATCAAGCGATTACCGTGGTCCATCGGTCCGTCTTGTAATTTAGTAATCTTTAATGTCTCGGATCTGCTCAATTAATTAAATATGCTAATGGATCGGGGTTTAAAGGTGATTTTTAAAGTAAAATTTGTTTCGTAATTTCGTACAAAAAAGATGCTATTTCTAAATGGCGATGAAGCTTAGCAGCTAATTTGGGTCCGTGAATATATTTTAATACTTTTACGTTCGTAAATACTTTCTTGATAGATTTACTAATGAAATAGCCAAAATCACAGCCAAAATGTAGCAAATTAGACACAAACGAATGCATCACAGCATCCAGTAACATTATGTTTTATATCACCTAAAAATGTCACCCTGTATAGTGACATTGTCTCAAAAGGCGATTCCACAAGGAAAACGCAGGGGGCACAGCGCCAGCGTACCTTAACAAATACTTAATTACCCTATCTGATTTTATGTACCTAATCATATAATTATTTAATGTTTTTATATCGTGTGAATGAAACCGCGGAATACTTAAAGCAAGTTTACTATGGCATGTATTTAAATCGATATCTGTATATTCCCTTTTTTCGATCAAAATATTTGAAAGTTTCACCAAAAAACTGACTTGCACACTAATTATGCACACTAAATAATGCGAATTCAATATACTATCTAAAGGTATTTGCAAAACTGTTTTACTGGATATAAAAAAAAAAACTAACCTAACCTAACCCGGCCGAGTCGGATCTTAGTGAGCAGTGCGAGGATAATTAGTGCGCAAGTCAGTATTTTTGGTGAAACTTTCAAATATATCTGATGTACAAACCATATTTTTGGTGTGAATTCGGTTAAAAAGGTCATCTCGTTTTGTATGATGTTTAAGTTTTTTTTGTAGGACATGTTCAGTTAATCAATTGTTTTTTTTGCACAGCATAAGTTATTTTGGTATGCATTCAGTTAATTAGTGGAGTTACCTAGTGTACTGAAAAATTATACAGATGTGCATTTAAATATATCCCGTTTAGTATTAGTAGTAGGGTGTTTCATCTTTGTATGGAAAAAAGTAAACTGTGTATTTTTTTTAAGACTTCGCTTGGGGATCGAGTCTCTATAATAAAATAAAATATTAGTTCCAAATTTCGAGAAAATTTGAGGACGTTTAGAGGTTGAACTAACCACTTTTACAACAAATGTTAAAATTCGTAATAGTTCTAAAGTACTGATTTTATATTTTATAAGATGTTAATCATAAATATCTCTGTTTGGAAGTAAAGAGTATTACCCGTAGATAAGTTTAAATGTAAGTAATTAAACTATTGTTCAATTTCTATAAAGTCAGAGCCTTCAAGAGAAACGTGTAATTTTACCATTTAAAGAAAAAAGGAAAATAATACAGCAAACGCTTTCTAGAGCAGATACATCAGCGTTTTCGATATCACTTAGAATATAGAAGAAGTCTAGTATTTCTTATACGACGAGAGATAATTAACATCATATTTTACAAAAATATAGAATAAAATAACATACAAAAAAGCAAAATCGTAGAGTTTTGGAGCTCTGAACCTATACACAAAAAATAAAAAGTTAAGGTGGTTGCAGAGATGTCACTTTCATACAAATCGTTTGATCAATACACACTTAGGCAGTTATGGCTTTAGGTTATTAAACATTCTTAAAAAAATCTTTAAGCGATCTTATACTCGCCAAGGAAATGAGTTTTGCTATAAATCATACAATTACAAAGTTATTAAAGCTTTAAAACCCGTTGAAATATTGTCCATATATGTATGTGTGCGTTGCTTTTACACAACATACAAACGTAAGCGCACGTAAAGCTATTCATGAACAGTGCGTTCTGAAATATAATACTACTTAACTTATGATTTAGGATAATAAATTTAAATTGATGTTTCGATATGAATGCATAACAGTTTATTTTTAAATGATTACAGCTTTCATTAAACATGTAACAAATAATTGGAAACATTTGGATTTTAAAGATACCTATTGTGTTTATTTGCTCATAACAATAAAGTGGAACAGATTTCGAACGCACTAAATCTTGTGAATGAAATAATAAATTATGTCAATACTGTCATGTCAATTGTGGAAATTCGTATAAAATGAATCATGTTTGGTTTACAACTTTACATATTTTTTGTTTCGTGAGTTTTTACTTTATGCAGTGTGAATAATGAAACGTGCATATAATAATAATAAACATGTGTACTCAGGACATAGTGATCCCCAAACGATATTGCGATATCATGGGTCAGAAATTGCGGGGAAAGTATTGTGTTTGAAAACATGACAAATCGAAGCGTCCTGCCGTGAAAGAGGTGTCTCGCGCTATTTTCTTTTTAGACGAAGACAAGCATGGCGTGATGACAACCGTAACCAACCACAAAAACTGAACGCAATCGCTCGCTTTGGGTGATGAAAAAAAAACAATGCTGTTCATAGTGGGTTCATATAGGTAGTTTCTTCTCTCTGACTGAATTGATACCAAGACCTACCCATGTTTTTCAATAGGTGTGGGAAACCAAATCCTTTTGGGAATTATCGATTCAGTGACTAAGTTTCCTCCTTGAAGGATACCTGTAATATCACTAATTACCGTAACTCCCTGTAAGATAGGACATGCATACAGCCGTTTCCATTGCCGGCACTTTTGTGGCGTAATAAATAATTTCATTACAGATTCAAGGCCAGCTTAGAGCTTCATCAAAAGGGATCACTGCAAGATGATTTCCTTCATTGAATTATCCACAAAAATAATGTCAATTAAAGTTCAAACAGATGAAGGCTTCATCCAAGAAAAGCTGCAGAAACTTATAATTTTCTACAAAACATGCGTGTTGCCTAAAATAATATTACAACGTATACACCATTTCGAATTAAAGCGACGTCTACAACTCACGCAAACACTAGTATTATAATAAAACCTACACGTAACAAAAATTGTTTTATTTTATTTAGTGGTTGGTGGTTCTAAAATCCATATATGTACATAATAACAATATATTGTCATATATTTTTATATGGCGCGAGCTAGCTCGGGGTCGTGGCGCAAACAACTGGTGCTGCGCTCAGTTAGTAGTAGTTCTAGTAGTTATATATTTTTAGACTGGACATTTTTACAATTAGAGACTCCATGGAACCACGATTTAGAACCACGAAAATCCCAACCCTAATCAGTACCAACTATACTTGATGTCGTTTTTTTGTATTTCAGGTCAGAGTATAGCAAAAAGGGCCCGATCTTGTCATTAAGTAATAAAAAACAGAGGTATACTTGTGTTTTTTTTTCATCATAAATTTCTAAGTCCCAGCACAGAATGGATGATAGTACAAGTAGTCCCCGGCTACGTAGTAATTCTATGTTAATTTAGGACCACTCTAGTTCTTAAACGGGCAAGTTAATCAAACAATTGTAATTTATAAAAGATACTTATTTTAATGTATTCTTTAGTTCTAATCAAATAGTAACAGAAAAACTTAGGACAAACTCAATAACATCACAAATCAGAATCACAATATATCAGAACAGAAACCCAACAAATATACTCATTTAATTTCACCACATACTTAAAAAATATAGAACTGCCAAAGATTTGTAATTTCTTCGTATTATTTATTTTGACAATCCAGCCCGTCTAATTCAACTAGGCTTCACGATTCTTGTCACGCGACATAGCATCGCCCGTCAGTCTCCTACAGTACCGCAAAGAAAGAGATAGGAAATATTTTTCGCGCGAGAAAGAGTTGCGAGTCACAGTTGTGCTAGAGTTGCATCTTTACTTCATCGTCAAAATCAAATATCATGCCTGCTTATTTATTCAGCGCTTACTATCAAACTGACAGATGATACGCGACCCTTTAATGAATGAATCACCCGCACACAGTCACAATTAGTGTCTATTAGTGTGAGTACTTGCTGATTTTTCACAAATTGCCAACACATGGGAGAATAAGACAATTTATGACGTGCTACTAATACTACATGAATAAAAGACAAATACGCGGACTCGCCAAGATACAAATTTTACTTCAAACTAAAGTAACATACGAAATAATACACAAAAACTACAAATCTTGCTTTTCAGCGCCATCTAGCGTGGAATGTCTAGTTTTGTTTCCTCTGCAACCACCTTAAGAACCCTGAAAATTATGTTTTTGTATAATTTGCTATTGTTTATCAATATGTAATGCATATCAGTATAGCATACTATACAAAAATAACATTTTTCATGTCGCCAAAGTGATAATGGCTCTATACTCGTATTATGCGGAAACCGCGTATCGTACTGGCACTCAAAAAATATTCTGAAAAATGTACTTTTGTGTTTTTCTTTCTATACAGGTATATTGCACATCTTCTCTACTTTAAGTTCTTAGCAGATGTTGACATATAATTGTATGATATTATTTTTATTAATTTTTTTGTCATAATGAATATATACTAAAACTATACTTTTCTTTGAAAGAGCCTATGTTTATAGAAATTCATTAGAAGAAGCTTTACTGAAAGTTGAATATGATGTACGTTACTGTTTTTTTATGCCAGATAAGTTTTTTTAATTTAGTAACCCAAAAATGGTGATATTCGTATTTGAATAATGCTCAAGAATTTACGTATTTGTTGCAAATTCCACAATTTCGCGCAACCGTTAATGTTCAATTAAGCTGAAATTTGGCACAGAGGCGTTTTGGGTAAGTGCGATCAAGGATTTGAGCAAAGTCACATGAAAATCAAACTTTTTGAAATATGAAACACCCTAATTAGTAGGTACAAGTACAACCATAATATTATAATGTATCTGGTTGAGACCAGCTAAAACAGACAGGATTTAAAAATCCGAAAGCACATGGATTGAACAGCTGATGTCTCGGCGAAACCAAGTTTGCGTGACTTGGCTGGTTCGGCCGTGTAGCGATATGGAAGAGAGTGAATGACGAACTAAACTCGTTTGAATAACGAAGTGCGATTGGGCACCAATGGATCGATGGAATGCAGAAAAAACCATGCCCGCTTGAAGAAGCCGATCTCAATTCAAGCTAACGAAACCGAGCAGGTTGGCGTGGTTCCGAATCGGAGACCAAGATGTCCAAAATCCATCTCGGGTCACTGAGCCGGCGCAATAACTTATATTCAGGTTGAGTTGTCTAATCTTGCACGACCCGTATGTGAATAAACTATTTAGGGCATGTTAGCTTACAGATTCACGGGTAAGGTACGTTTTAGAACAACATTGTTGCCAACTGTATACATCAAACGCAGAGCACAAGTGATACACAGTAAAGGTAGAAATTAACGTTTGGAATATAGTTCGAACTTATTTAGTTTTGAAACAATATGACAGTAGTAATTGAAATGTAACTTTCTTGAAGTCCCATTCTGACGCCTTTTATATTCGTTTGAACTTAAGTGTCAAGATGACTTTAGTGCCTTTATTTATTGAGACCACTCTTTCTTAACAATCTGAATGATTGATGCATTTTAGCAAAATTAATTCAAAGTATTCGCTTCAGCAGTCCTTAAATAATCAATAACTAACAAACTAACTTGCGATGTGTTGCACGACCTTGTAGTGTAAGTCCGCTAAGTTGATCGCGGAAACATAACAGGACTCCTGAAACAAACCGAAACAGGACTCCCTTCGGCCAAAGTTTCTCCGTTGCGAAAGTCCTTAGCTGTTCTATTGGAACGCTCACCTTTCTAAGGAATTACTCCTCACAGCCCTAGGACGAAACCGGTTTGCACTAGTATAAACTCTACGATATCATCAGCCTTCGTAAATCGTAAAGCAAACAGAACGCATGTTATCTATACTGTTTGTTTTGTAGGAGTACTGTGGCAGCTTTAAGCGGTATCTCCCATCCGAGTAACCCTGGCCGGGCTCCAAATAATTACGCGGCCCGCGTTTTGCGGTTGCACCAGCTTCTGTAATCGTCTGCGACTCTATGAAGACCGTATTGTTTCCACTTAAATTTAAAGCGTATGCCCGCTTAACTGAGAACAAACTAGCATAGTTTTTGGTAGCACAGTTTCAGTTAAAGAGTTTTGTACGAATTCTATTCGTCTAATATGGTACTCGTATGCGGTACACCCGCGTGGAAAATGTTTTTTTTTTATCTTTCTGCAGTCTGCATTATATCTATGCAAATAATCGCATTTGTATATTGGTAGCAAGTTCTGTTATTATGTGCAAGAGGGATTACATAAGAGGTCAACAAACTCACCCACAAAAAGAGTGTACGTACCTATACAAACTGTCACTCTTTGACCTCCTAAACAAAGGTTCACTCCGAAGCCATAAATCATTATCTAACAAACTAACCACAAAGTAACGTTTTACTCGAGGGATAGATAGGCTATTCGACTTGGCTCGCAGCCAGCGGATCATCAAAATATTTACGTTCCAAAGATTACAGTCTCCGATTATGATGTCGAAACCGATGGGAATGGGGTGAAGATGAAGATAACTGCCTAGAAATTATTATTCTGTGACCTGATTGTAGTGATTGCTCTGTTTTCTGAGTTTTACTCATACAGGGATATAATTATGAGGCATGGTGAGGTAAGAATTCGAAGTAGATAGGTAGTGTATAATAGTGTAGATACAGAGGATAAATAAGAAGCCGATGTATATAAAAAATAACTGACGGAAAAGTTAAGACGGAAAGGTTGTCTCTCAATTCAGTTTATCTTTTCGTTATAGCAATATTAGGTGCTTACATTGTTTGGTACAGAATTTTCAGTGCGCGAGTCATAACCAACATCTTTTACTGCAATGCCTGATGTGAAATTAAACATGATAAAAAGTAATCCCTAATCTATATAGGTTTTTATGTTATCTACCTATCTATACGAGTACGATAAGATTGTGTTCAAAACTTTGCAGAGAGGCTGGGACAAGAGCAATAGTAGATGAGTGGACGTTGTCCGTGCTCTTTTGGCACACACCAAGATCTTACTGGGTATTAGAAGCGAAGATAATTATCAAAAAAGTCTCATGTTAGGTTATGTCAATCGGGTAAACGTCAGAAGATGCAATGACATACCTCCTGCTAGATAGCCCCTATAAAAAGCAAAGTGGGTATAATAGGGTCAGACTTGACTTTAAACCGTATCTAAATAACCCTTTATTTTATGTTTCCACGTCCATTTTTCAGCGCGCTGCAAATCTGTACTAGCACTCTGACTACCCGTAAGCCAAGCTAGGGGCAGGAGCCGAATCGAGTTTTATCTCCTCGACAGGGCATTCAGTAGCTCTTAAGTACATGGAGATGCTGACTTCTCAATTGTCAGCTTTGGGCAATATGGTCATTACCTCCTAAGCTCCTATGATAACCTATTACTGTTGCTATTAATTACAGTCCAATCATGTCTGATGTTTAATAATAATAATTATCATCGTCATCTGCGGCTCCACAGCCCTGGGTGGGCCTCGGCCTGGTCGAGTATCTTCCTTCATTCCAGTCTATTCTGTGCTTTTTCTCTCCAGCCGGTAATACCTATAATTTTAAGGTCTTTTTTGACGCCATGCAACCATCTAAGCTTGGGCCTACCGTGGCGTGGGTGCGACAACCGTCCGGTTTGCCAGTGATGTTCGGTGACACGAACGAACCTGAAAGGTACTGTAGGGATGTAGGCCGGTAATGAAGAAGTATTTGGTTTAAATAAAGATTATGTCACTGTCAGGTGAACGACATATTAAAAATAATAGATGATTCCTCTACGAGTCGCCACCAAACAACCTTATTAATTATTGTATTTCGGTCTAAAATATATTCTAAATTAACAAGTAGTGTTTCCCTGAGCCACCACCCCACATATGGTGGAGGTGCGGGGTGCAGGGGTTTAGGCCTAAATCCCTACAGTACCTACTGTTTAGACTCTGGGGCCCAATTCGAGAATGCCGATGGAGATATCGCCAAACGTCACATCTCCGTTAGATAACAGTTATATCGCCGTTGAACTGTCATTAAAATGTGATGAGAAGGCGATGAGCTTCAAGTGACATATCTCATCTCAGTTTTGGAAATACGAAGGCGATAATGATTGTCAAAAATGATATTCCTACAACTGATCGTGATTGACATTTAATTTTATGTTATGACAGTCAGTTTGATGTGTCACTGCTATGGAAATTGTTGAGATATTTTGCTTAATTTATAATTATTGGGATAAAGAGTCAGTAATGTGCTTAGTGTGTAGTGAAAAAACACAAGAAAACTTTCATTGAGTGGTGCGAAGTACTATATATTAGCGAACAATGGTTGTCACTGTTTGCGATTTTGGAAGCAGAAATTATCTATTTATAATTGAAGAATAACTGCTGCTAAATCCAATATTTGAACCAAAAATGTACGTGGGAGAATTCTCTGCCAAGCGCAAATATCATAACACGGTATTCCGATGTAAAGTATTAAGAAAAATAAACTATCTAAATTCTCGACTTGTCTATTTGTTCACATTGGCCTGGCTGTAAGTAAAGTTTTGCGAAACATCTTATGCACTCAGCCAAAAAGGGTAGCATTTAGTAAAGTATTTAACTGAAATGACGCCTTGCTCACCGTAGAAGCTGCCTATTGTTGATAGGCATTTCATCTATATCAGAAATAGCCCATCATCCTCCTAGCCTTTGTCCCATATCTTTGTAGAGAGTGAATTCTCGATCGGGGTCGGCTACCTAAATCCCAAGATGTGGCGTAGGCACTAAGTGTTTACGCAAGCGACTGCAATCTGACCTTCCAACCCAGAGGGGAAACTAGGCCTTATTGGTAGGTGGTATATCAGAAATAGCTAAATGGGTAAATTTCCAGTACCTACCAATAGAAAAATGCTATACTGAAAAGTGGTATTATTCACAGTATACTATATTCATATTTCAAACCACTTGGCGTTACCATAATAGCGACAAGTCCCACTACCAAATTCAATGTTTTGTTTAGTCATTTAATACCCGTTTGTTTGGACTGCAATATCAATATCTTGATACAGTTTGTTTAAAGTATATCAAAGAGCTGAAATTATCAATCACGGAGCTCCGGGTTACACATGAACATGGTAGGAAAAACAGGCGTTTTTCCTGGGGACATTATAATAGGATTAGGCTTTAAAGCTTTAGAACCTAATTTTCTTGCTAGACATGTATTTATCAGGTTTCTATTCATCGAGAACTGAGTAGGTAATATAACTATATTATGTAAATATAACCAAATCGTTACTAATGCATTGTCCACAAGAAAGACGCCCAGTGTCCCACTCCCACCCTTGTGCGCTTTTGAGAAGGGAAAAGTAAAAGTAAGCTATTTGTATGACACAAGTTTTATTAAGAAACAAATAATACAATATTGCACACTGCTATTTTATTATTTTTCAGATTAAAAAAGGCAACATCAATATGAAAATTGGGTGTTGGATTGAAATGGTTTCGTCGTCTTTACAATAGAAGTTTCCTTTATTATTGCGTTCACTTCATTTGTGAATCTGTAGCTGCTGGCACCTTAGAGCGCGCACTGTAAAAAGCTTATGTCATTATGTCATGTCTATTGTTGACTTAGAAATAAAATATCGTAAACATATTAAATGGTTTTAATGTTTTAACTTGAGGCCCTAAAGTGGTGACCCCGCATTCAGAGCAGCACCTAATCTGTAGGAATCATGGCTTCAGACGACGAGTCATTCCAACCTGCAGTAGATAACCCGAATCAAGAAATCTCAGGTATTGCAACAAATTTTCGAATTCCACCATTATGGCGCGACAGAATACGACTTTGGTTCATACAATTCGAAGCTATAGTTGCGCCACTTAAAAAAAGTGACCAACAAATATACGAACTGCTAATAGCGCAACTGGAACGGCAGGATGTTGACGAGATAAGTGACATTTTGCTTGAACCACCAACAACAAAAAAGTTTGAAGCGTTGAAAAATAGATTGATCTCCGTCTACGAAGAATCGAAAGACCGCAATCTGCAGCGGCTTTTGTCTGAAATAGAACTCGGCGATATGAAACCATCGCAGTTGTTGCGCCGTATGAAGACTCTCGCTGCGGACAACATCTCCGAAGCAGCACTGCGAATCTTGTGGTCCAACCGCTTACCTTCTTCCGTTCGAGCCGTCGTAGCAGCGAGCGATACTATTATGAAGGACGTAGCTTTGCACGACATAGCATTGATGGCTGACAAAATTCTAGAGCAAACTCGTGCAGAATTATCCGCCATTTCGACGCCAACTCCGGAGCAATCTTCATCCTCGACAATGAATTGTAAAGTATCTTCTCAATCGTCATTAGAAGACAAATTAGACAATCTTGTTCGAGAAGTCGCCGAGTTGAAAGTTCAGCATAAACAGTACCGCCGTAGTCAGCGTCCATCCGCGGGATTCGTTACACCGTTCGTACGCTCCTATTCTCGCCCACGCGCGCGGACAGTAAGCAGTCGTGGGTTTCCATCAGATGGTATTTGTTATTACCACAGACGTTTTGGAGATTCTGCTTTCAAGTGCACCATTCCATGCAATTACAAGAGGGAAGAGAAAAGGGAAAACCAATTCCTGCGTTAGCTGAGGCGGTAACTAACGAGTGGGAGAACTCACACCGCCTATTTGTTACTGACAAATATACCAAATCTAGATTTCTCATAGACACCGGTGCAAATATTTCTGTCATACCAAAACCAAGAGGGTTCTACTCACAACCAACGACTTTCAATCTTTACGCAGCGAATAATACCACAATTATCTACTTTTGGCGAGAAGACATTGGAGCTAGACTTTAATTTAAAACGACCATTTAGATGGAAATTTATTATCGCTGCAGTCAGTAAACCCATCATTGGCGCCGATTTCCTTAAATATCACGAATTACTCGTTGATCTTTCTGGACGATGTCTCATTGACAAAAAAACCAACTTGGCTATTAGAACACCAGTGTGTAAATCCACCGAGCCAACCGTTCGCACCATTGATCTGGAGCAGAAATACCATAATATCCTCAACGAGTTTCCTGACGTTATACGTCCATCCTCAACCAAAAACTCTCCGAAACACAGCGTCGAGCATTTTATAGAAACCAGTAGACCTCCTGTATACGCGCGACCGCGACCTCTGCCGCCTCACCGGTACCTCGCGGTTAAGAAGGAGTTCGACCATATGATGGAGCAACAGCTGTGCAGGCCTAGCAAGAGCCCATGGGCAAGCCCGCTCCACGTCGTACCAAAGAAAAACGGTGACATACGTGTCTGTGGAGACTATCGACGGTTGAACGCGGTCACAAAACCCGATCGTTACCCAGTGCCTCGTCTAAGAGATTTTACGTATCAACTCCACGGCATGAACATTTTCAGCACCATTGACTTAAACCGAGCATATCAACAGATACCCATGAATGGAAATCACATTGAAAAAACTGCCATCATTACTCCATTTGGGCTTTTTGAGTTTCCCAGGATGAGAGAGGGGCTCAAAAACGCTGGTCAAACATTTCAAAGATTCATTCATCAAGTCCTTGCTGGTTTAGATTATGTTTTTCCATTCATCGACGACATAATCATTGCATCTAAGGATGAAGAAACACACGAAAAACATCTTCGGACAGTCTTACAACGATTGAACGAATACGGTATTACCATTAATCCCTCGAAATGTGTTTTGGGCCAGGATTGTGTGAAGTTTCTCGGGTATACCGTGACACCTGAAGGCATTAAACCACCTGATGACAAGATACAAATTATTAGTAACTTTCCAAAACCTGAAACCGTAGAACAATTAAGAAGGTTCCTTGGGATTGTAAATTTCTATCATGATAGTATTCCCAACGCAGCCCAAATTCAAGCACCCTTAAATTCATTCTTACACAATTGCAAGAAACGCGATAAAACTGCCATAGTATGGAATAATGAAGCAGACAACGCATTTGAAATGTGTAAGAAAAGCATGAGAGACGCGGTAATGCTTGCACATCCTTCTCACAGCGCGCCTATACTGCCCTCACAATCAGAAAAACCATAAGTGACATTTTTGTCAAAATTTAGTTATTACCAGCCTCGTAATCAGGAAAAAAAATATGATATTTCCACCTTTAATTTTTTGGATAAGCCTTATTAGTTCATGATTTAGACAACCACAAGTACATGAAATTTTGGGAAAACTGCATGCTGTTTGAGAAAGAAAAGACATAACTATACATTCATAGGCAGAAAAATGCTAAGTAACCACTTCTGGTTTTTATATTTTTGTCTTGGACTTGACCTCAAAATTTTTATCATAAGCAGAAACAGCACATTTACATTTTTTTTCAAATTTATGATGTAAAAAACACATAAGTTGATAAAAGTGTTGTTTCTAGTTAGGTTAAGAATTTATGAGTCGCAAATGTCGGATACTGAAAAACCACAAGTGGCCAGTTATGTTTTTTCTCCTTTGTATAGTTGTTACTTGTGATTTTACTACCTAGTATCAGTTTCAAACATGAGTAACTTGTGGTATATTTTTTAAAATGTTGTTGCTACTTATGCTTTATTAGGTTAGTACAGTCCCCACTCCGACCGCTCAAGAACGACAGCCAGCTCGCTCGGCGCGCACGGCTGTTTGCTCAGTCGAGCCAGCCAGGTTACTTTTATACGTAGGTGTTTGCGCGCGCACATGAAAATACGTTATTTACTTTGCGAAGTTACTTAAATATTTCCAAGGGTTAAGCTGCAAATGTGCCGGTAGTAAATAATTGTAAGTATAATAAATACCAATATTACAATCTTCACAATCGCACATATTCTAGAATGTATTTCTGTTATGTGTATGCGATACTTAATATTTTACGACAGCGTGCATTGCATCTACGGAAAGGCTGCGTATGCTTGCTTTTTGGCTGTTTGTTTTTTCAATACCCCGTGTCACATCAGGTTACTGTACCCGAAACTTACGAACCCCCTATGGAGTATGAAAGTTCATATGAGTATCTGAAAACTGGTGATTCAATGCATTAAAGACTAACTTATGTCCCAGACCTCAATCTTATTTAGGCGACTATGACAAGGAACATGATATGCCTGACAATTCAGATGACTCCGTCAAAGATAAAGACTATGTTCCATTTTGATGAACCTTTATCGACCTCAGATAATGACTCCGAAGAGATTTCAGAGTTAATGACAGAATGTCAGCTTTATACTTTACAACACAGTAGGTATGCCCCTAGCAAGTTCACTCATTGCATCCCAATTGTCTACTTCACAAGTTATGATGTCAGTGAATTCAGTTATTGAACCACGCTCAAGTTATTTCCGCTAGTTCTAACACCGACTCACAACCATCTACTTCGCAAACTGCGGATGTACAAAATTTGGGAGTTAATAAATCAGGTAAACCTAGAAAACTAAAGGAAGCCGCAATGACATTAAAAGAACGGGCAGCAAAGGACCTTATTGATACTAAAAGATCCAAACAACCGGTAATTTTTACCGAGGACCATAAATGTAAAAAGCGCTGCCCTGAAATTATATCAGTACCTGATCAGCAAATTATTAATCAAGTGTTTTGGGACATGAACTGGCGCGAACAGATTTTTTTTATCGCTCAACGTACAACTTGGGACATAATCAATATTTTTTTTTGGTATAATAAAGTAATTTGATTTTTATGAGCATGTTGATTAAATATTATAAAATAGGTAGTAAATAAAAAAAATAATGACATGATTAAAACTTGCATAATAATGTCTGAAAATTACTGATTTGTTTAATTAATAAAGTAATTTGATTATTAATTGTGTTTTTATGATACCTACCCTATTTTAAAAGAAACCATAAATTATACTATGTAAATAAAACACAAGTACCCACTAATGCTTTTTCAGTTTCCTGGTTGATCCGGAAAAGCTAGCATATGTGTCCACTTGAGGTTTTTTTTGTTAGAAACCTAGATGGAAAACGTGCACAAAAAACACAAGAGCGCACTTATGTTGTTTATTCTTAGTAACACAAGTTTTTCATTATTTATTTTACGAAGCAGAAACAGTTTTTTGAAAATATCTATTTTAAATAAATAGATACCTGAAAAAAATGCATTCGATAAAAATTCTATAATAGTTCTTAATTAAATTCCTAAAAAAGTGACTATGATTTATGTATTTAATAAAATTTAACACATGCGCAAAGTTTTTTGGATTTATCTCGAAACTATCTTCTTGTCACTTATGGTTTTTCTGATTGTGAGGGCAGTATAGCTCTTTTTGCGATGCTAGTGAGCAGAGCGCGGGTAGCGTACTCCAGCAGCGTGTCAATAACAAATGGCAGCCGTTGGGATACTTCTCCAAAACATTTTCAACAACACAACAGAAATACAGCACTTTTGACAGAGAACTTTTGTCCATCTATATGTCTGTTAAACATTTCAGAAAATTGTTTGAGGGCCGTGAGTTGATTATTTATACGGATCATAAGCCGCTGACATACGCTCTTATGAAAACGTCATCAGAAACCGAAACTCCCCGTCGCACCAGACAGCTTATTTTTATCAGCGAGTTCACAAACGACATTCGTCATATCAGTGGACACGACAATGTCGTTGCAGACGCTTTGTCACGAATTGAAACCATTGCCACGCCCACATTATTTGACAATGACAAGCTTGCAAAAGCTCAAAAAGCCGATGCAAGTATCACTTCTTTATTGCTTAAGAAAAACATTCAACTAAAGAAAATTATAATGCCAAATTCGCTACAGCCCATTTATTGTGAAGTATCAACGTCTGCCATAAGCTTACATACCTGCGGAATTTCGTCGTGAAGCATTCGATGCTATCCATAATATGAGCCATCCGGGTATAAGGACAACAAGAAAAATGATTCAAGCTCGGTATTTCTGGCCATCTATGAATAAAGATGTCGGTGTTTGGGCTAAAACTTGTATACAATGTCAACAATCGAAGGTCCAGCGTCATACGTCAAGTAATATCGGGACGTTTACGCCTAGAGCACGTTTCGAACACATCCATACAGACCTTGTTGGACCTCTCAGTGTTTCACCAGAAGGCCATCGGTATTTATTGACAATTATTGACAGAACAACGCGTTGGCCCGAGGCGATTCCAATACAGGATATAACAGCCGAAACCGTAGCCAAAAATATTTACGAAGGATGGGTTGTGCGATTTGGATGCCCGGTTACTATAACCACTGACCAAGGCCGTCAGTTCGAAAGTGAGCTTTTTTCGTCAATATCGAAATTATTAGGAATGGATAGAGTTCGCACTACTGCATATCATCCAGAAAGCAACGGAATCATCGAACGCTGGCACCGGTCTTTAAAAGCGGCACTCACAGCCCGGCTCAGCAACCGAGAGAAGTGGGTCGAAGAATTACCTACTGTGCTATTGGGACTACGCTCGGCGTTACGCAGCGACTCCGGTGTTAGTGCGGCTCAACTCATATATGGCTGTTCATTACGATTACCGGGTGATTTTATGGTTTCATCTGCTCAGATGAAAGAACCCATCATGAACTACAATTATGTTGAGCAGCTACGCAAAATTATCATAGACTACAAGCCTGCAGAGAAGGTGCACAGCAGCAACAGAAGCATTTTTGTACATCCTGATTTGTTGACGTGCGAGAATGTTTTCATACGAGAAGATGCTGTGTGAAAACCGCTACAAGCCCCATATAAAGGACCTTATCCAGTCTTGAAGCGCACTGACAAAGTGTTTGACATACAATTGCCAGGACGAGTTGTCGCAGTGACTATTGACCGTCTCAAGCCTGCCTACACTTTAAATTTAAATGTATCTCAAGATGAGCCTCTTAGTTTAGGACTTTATAGGACAACACCAATATTTTTGTCATTAAAGCATGAGCCTCGGCACACTTGTTACTTAGGTGGACTAGAGTTGAAAACGCCCGGGAGACGAGCGCGGACGCCCCGCTGGTGGGGAGGGGGAGGGGGGGAAGTTACGTTCCGCCGCGCGTTCTTCGGTCCTCCTATCATCGTATTTATAGAGACTATGGCATGTTTCGTATCGTTTTCGAATAAATTGAGGATGGCCAATCATTTTCTGGGACATTAATAACATGTTTTCATAGAAAAAAATAGAAATAAAGGCATAAGTCAGAAATTACTTAGTTAAAAAAAATCCTTTCTGCACCGATTACGTGAAAATGAGCAACGATATGGGCATGAAAAAAATATTATTATAAAGCCACATTCATGTACATTCAAAAAACATATAATTTATTAGAACTATTATAAATAACAAGTACTAAAGAAAAATATTTTTGAACAACAGACTCCTCAAAATTTTACTTTATAAAAATAAGGACCCAACAAGAAATTTTGTAAATGTTGAAATATGTGACGTAAGTAGCTTATAATTGTATATTACGTAGTTTATAGCTGTATTTACGTTTGTTAGCATGTGTATTATATTTTAAATTGCGAATAATATAACCGTTTTATGACTTCAATTGACTGGTTCAAAATAAAACTAACAAGTCACAGATCCGATTATATATTATGGTTAATCTGTATATAAATACTTAAATTCATGCATATATTTATGTGTAACATGCTCCATCACATGCACACAACTCGGTGCACTTGAATTTTTGTTGGATACACCTGCATCTAGCAGCGCATTTCTTTTTGCTGCACCTGATCATTTCCATGCAGGCTTTGGGCTCGAAACCTACTGGCAAGCTATTCCATGTAGGTTCCCATCTTTCATCAACTTTTGTACATCCCCAATCAGATGGTCTAGGAATATTTTGGATCGTTTATATTTGACCCCATAATTGAACTGCTTGAAAAAGTGCCCCCAGGAAAAGCTGGTACAATGTAGCATTCGTTGGTGGAATATTCAATTGGCGGTTTTTTTCGTAAATAACTGCTTTCGGCAATCGTTTACAGCCGCTGAAACTGAGCTGTATCTAAATCTAAAATGTTAAATATGCACACTTACCATAAATTATTCATAGTTTTATGTCTACAATATTTTTTTCCGCAGTCTCCCTTGCATCTTGAATTCTGCCGGTCCTTGGCCGCCTTGAACGCGTCGTGAAAGATGGAGTCAAGTGCAGTGCGGATTTGGTCGGACCAACGCATCGGCTGCGGCCCCAAGGCCTCTTCCCCTGGTCTTTTGCGGTGACCAATAGTTTTTCCAGATTATCATTTTCTCTTCTGGAAATGTGCCCAAAGAAATCCAGCACTCTTTGTGAGACGATGGTCGATAATCTGGTAGTCAATTTTAGTTTCTTAAGAATGGAAGCATTGGTCTTGTGCGCAGTCCAGGGGATGCGAAAAATCTTTTTCCAGCACCACATCTCGAAAGTGTCAACACGCTAACGGTCCGCTGCTCTGAGGATCCACATTTCATCGTCCATATAGGAAGATGGAGAATATCAGTGTGCCCACAAGCCTTGTCTTCGTTCGCAGCGTGATTCTCCGATTTCACCATATCTTGTGCAACTGAGTTATGGCATCTTTGGATATCCCGATACGTCGCCGAATCTCCATTTGGCAAGAGCCGTTGTCAGCTATAAGGGAGCCTAGGTAGTTGAAAGTCTGGGCCGCGTCAACATTTAATCTCCCAATGAGTTTCAATTTCTGACTTCGGTTCACTACCATTATTTTGGTCTTCGACCTGTTTATGAAGAGACCAAGCCTGTTGCTAATCCGCTCCATTCTTGCCAAGAAGTTTATCATTTCAGCTGCGATTGCCGCTATAATGGTGGTGTTGCCGGCATACCGCAGATTAGTGAGCTTCACTCCTCCTGCTGACGCCTCCCTCCCATTGGTCACATGTTTGCCGTATGATGCATTCTCCGTAGGCATAAAAGAGAATAGGGGATAGAATGCAGCCCTGCCTCACCCCTTTTTGATAAATTAAAGGCGCAGATAGCGTATCCTCAACTCGAACAACTTCCTGACTGCCATAGTATAAACTCTGCACAAGCGCTGTCAAGAGGGCGGACACGCCACGACAAGCATTTCTAGTCAACACAGTCCAAGGCCTTGTTGTAATCTATGAAGCACATAGGCGTGTCTTTGTAAGCCTTCTCAATCAGTTGTCTAACATTAAGGATTTGCTCACGAGTGCTTTTATCTTTAACAAAACCTGCCTGTTCCTGTGGAATTTGCCAATCCAGGAAAGGCCGGATGCGACGGTTGACTATGTGGGGCAGTATCTTGCTAGCATGTGAGAGTAGCGCGAGTGTGCGGTAGTTATCACATTTGACCGTCGATCCCTTTTCATAAAGAGGCAGAACGACAGAATGCGTCCAATCTTTGGGCCACTCTACAGTACGCCAGATGTTATTGCATATCATGTGTAATGCGTCTATGCCATTGTCACACAATGACTTAAACACTTCTGCCGTTATTTGATCGGGTCCAGGGGCTTTTTTGACCTTAAGTGATCTTAGAGCGGAGCTTTCGATCGGATTATGTCCGGTTCCTAATCAAGTAGTTGCCAGTCGCCGGTGGGCAGGTCTCCGAGGTGGGTTTTGTGTACCCCTTCACATGTCGTGACAGTTTCTATCTTTAACGGAAATGGAAAAAAAGAGTGCCTTCGAAGCCTCAAATGCAGTCCCTAATGCCACAGAAAGTTTCCTGACACCATACGACGGCAGAATTAAAGATGCAATGGCGATCGTGGAAAAGTATGTATTTACTTTATTCATAAAACAATGAGTCACTTAAAGGGTAATAGTGCATATTTAACATTTTTGTTTTAGATCCAGCTCAGTTTCTGACTGATTGCTGATTGAATGAAATGATTGCAGAAAGCAGTTGTTTACGAAAAAATACCGCCAGTTGGAAATATTCCACCAACGAATGCTGCATTCCACCAGCATTTCCTGCGGGCACTTTTTAAAGCAGTTCATGTATGGGGTCAAAAATGTTACCGTTCCAAAATATTCCTAGTCCATCTGATTGGGGATGTATAAAAGTTGATGAGATATGGGAACCTACATGGACTAGCTTGCCAGTAGGTTTCGAGCCCCAAAGCCTGCATGGAAATAATCAGGTGCTGCAAAAAGAAATGCGCTGCTAGATGCAGGTGTATCCAACAAAAATTCAAGTGCACCGAGTTGTGTGCATGTGATGGAGCATATTACACATAAATATATGCATGAATTTAAGTATTTATATACAGGTTAACAATAATATATAATCGGATCTGTGACTTGTTAGTTTTATTTTGAACCAGTCAATTGAAGTCATAAAACGGTTATATTATTCGCAATTTAAAATATAATACACATGCTAACAAACGTAAATACAGCTATAAACTACGTAATATACAATTATAAGCTACTTACGTTACATATTCCAACATTTATAAAATTTCTTGTTGGGTCCTTATTTTTATAAAGTAAAATTTTGAGGAGTCTGTTGTTCAAAAATATTTTTCTTTAGTACTTGTTATTTATAATAGTTCTAATAAATTATATGTTTTTTGAATTTACATGAATGTGGCTTTAAAATAATATTTTTTTCATGCCCATATCGTTGCTCATTTTCACGTAATCGGTACAGAAATGATTTTTTTTAACTAAGTAATTTCTGACTTTTGCCTTTATTTCTATTTTTTTCTATGAAAACATGTTATTAATGTCCCATAAAATGATTGGCCATCCTCAATTTATCCGAAAACGATACCAAACATGCCATAGTCTCTATTAATACGATGATAGGAGGACCGAAAGAACGCGCGGCGGAACGTAACTTCCCCCCCTCCCCCTCCCCACCAGCGGGGCGTCCGCGCTCGTCTCCCGGGTGTTTTCAATTCTAGTCCACCTAAGTAGCAAGTGTGCCAAGGCTCATGCTTTAATGACAAAAATATTGGTTCCCATATATTGATGTCCTATAAAGTCCTAACTATCTTGCAAGAAGTACTAGGTCAGGCCGAACCATCAGACGACCAGTACGCTTTGCTTGAGGGGGAGCCCTGTAGCTGCTGGCACCTTAGAGCGCGCACTGTAAAAAGCTTATGTCATTATGTCATGTCTATTGTTGACTTAGAAATAAAATATCGTAAACATATTAAATGGTTTTAATGTTTTAACTTGAGGCCCTAAAAATCAATCCACCACCGCATTTTGTGGGTGCTACCAGGTCTCCCCTTAACCAGCCTCTTGAGTTGACGATGATTTGTTGTAAATAGTTGTCTAAGATTGATCTTGATACTAATGAGTTTTTTGGAAATTCTCACTTATCAAAGCTTGAATCGGGCTTAACGTTAGAACGTCGGATTTATCGTGCCGTTTCAGATTTATTTCACTCATGATAATTAAACATCATTAAAATGTGTTTCAACTCATATTTCAACTGCGTTTTTGTTATAAAATATGATAGAATTTATATATGTCAATAATGTTTGACGTGTGAGTATTATATTCCTTGGTTTGACGCGTGTTTGACGATTAAATTCACTCTTATCTATGATTAAATTATCCTAGAGCACCAATAACTATGGAGTGTAAAAGGGAGGAGCAGCATCTTCATATATCCAAAAATTCCCGCTGAAAGGTGAAATTAAATTAAAACTAAATTGGTGGCGCACAGTTTTTTAAAAATCCCGTTTTTGTCTCACGCTCTTATGTATCGTAAATTTGAAAAAAAAGCGGCGTGAGACAAAAACGAGGTTTTTAAAAGACTGTGGCGTTACTGTGGCGTAAAGTCGTTTCGTTAGTTAGCAACGAACGGTTCGTTTATAATTTATTAATACAATATAATTATGTTTTTTTTTTGTGTAATATACTTAAAGAAACTAAGTAGGAATTACTCTGGTCAAGTTCACTCTGTCTAAAACTTGCAATATTTTCATGCTGACTAGCGCTATTGGCCGGCATGGAACTGTTATTTACTGCTTACCGCTGGGCATTTTTTCAAATATTTTCCTATGAGAGATTCTGCTCCATCCTTTTACACTCCATAGCTTATTCATAATTATTTACGACAACATAATTATTTTATACGTATGTACACATTCCTCAACCATTTAAGCGCCAAATTCACTTACGTGCTTATGACCTCAAATATTAGTCGTCAGAATAAACCATTTTACTATGAAGGGTATAAGGGAGGAGCGCAATGTTCATATATCCAAGTGTGTTTTAAAAGGCCGCCAACTACTCACCGAGACAGTTTGTTTATTACTGAATTCCTATGGCCGTCTTTCGGCTTATCATCAGATCAGTTCCATGGTGCCATATTATGGCATTGATAATCGAAGTTAAGTAGGTACCTAAAGCTTTCAACTCAATGATAATCAAATTAAGTTTGCCAGATTTGATTTCAAACAGACATACAAACTGAAAGCGGGATAAGTGGTTCCAATGCAGGGGGCTCCGCCCCAAAAGTATCTTAACACTTTGCACGCCGATCACGAGAACCACTCGGTACGCATTTTTTCTCTAATTCGCCGGCCATTTTAATAACTGCCATGTCTAGCTCGCCGATGACGAGTACCACTCGTGACACTTTTTTTCTTAGAGTCGCGGATAACGAATAGTACTCGTGATCAAATTTCATACTGTTTGTATTAAAATATCGAACACAGTTCGTGATCCGCTTAATAGCAACGTGTAGAAGAACGTTTAAGCTACCCGCACACATACAATTTATTAACGTGAGGGTTGGGGGAACGGCATGACGAGCCGTCGCCCGCGCTGCCTCGTCAGTGCGCTGCACGGGCTACCTAACAAATCCATGTTAGAGTTTTTATTTTTTCATAAAACGAGTTCTTTTCAGCGACAGTTTTAAAATAAAATTAATATTATAAACACATTGTTTTATTTTTATCATTATAAAATACTAAAACACCTCTTAAATAAAAAATAAATTATTCCTGTATCTACGCTAATTATTATTTTATAAATCTTACAATATCACCGAAAATCGCCGGCGAACCAGAGGTGGCGCCTTAAAAAAATTTTAACAAAAAAAAGAACCGACTTCGGTAAAACTAAAAAACACCAAAAATAACCCATTCAAGTACAGATTACATTTGACTCACCCTTCGAAGTCGATCCCAAACCACTCATTTCTTATATTTATAGTTATATTATAGTTTACGCGAGGTTTGGCACCGACTTCGAAGGCTGAGTCAAATGTAATCTGTACTTGAATGGGTTATTTTTGGTGTTTTTTAGTTTTACTGAAGTCGGTTCTTTTTTTTGTTAAAATTTTTTTTTTTTTTGCTTTTTAGTGGTTCTAGTGGCCATCTGTGGTGTTCATCATCAGTTTACTTACATCAAATCCTATTTACTGAATGTAAATTCTTGACTTTATCAATAAATTACCGAAAGCGCCGTACATGTCCCTATAACATTTGAAGAGTTCCCTCGATTTCTCCAAGATTCCACCATCAGATCCCGACTTAGTGCCAACGGGACCAACTCGGAGTTATACCCTTTCGATTAAAAAAAAAAAAATTGAAAATCGGTTCACGGTTCTCGGAGATATCGAGTAACATACACACAAAAAAAAAAAAAAAAATTAGTTCGAATAGAGAACCTCCTCCTTTTTTTGAAGTCGGTTAAAAAATGCGCGGCGTTCTTGGGAAAAAGAGCATCACGAATGGTAATCGTGATCAGCTGTTGGAGCGCGGTACCGATTATAACTTACAGCGTGCAAAGTGTTAAATAGTCATCGTCACAAAAAACCAAAATAAATTATAAATATAAATCATTTATTTTTCATAAGTTTTTAAATATTATACCTACCTACTTAAGGATTTTTCGACCTTTCTAAAAACTTCATCTTATAATATATTTTATGTAAACACTTATAAAGTCGACTACCTTTTAGTCATATTTGTTATTTTGAAGTGTGCGTGAGTTATTACTGTGACGATTTAAATAGGCGAGTTTAGAAATATATATGAATTAATTTTAAATGGTCAATAATGATGATCTTACTAGCTAAAAAAAACTATTTTTGTGAGAGCTAGAAAGCTAAATATCATTAATTGAATATTGAAATGTCATGAACAGACAAAAACGCCGTCCGCTATTTTTGCCTTTAGCTTATCTGTGCCGTTGAATACCGAGTATTATATACTCCGATGTTTGAAATTCAACCGTCGTATAGTGCCGTCCCGCTCACTCAAATCTACTTTAACGGAAGACCGAAAGGGACGGCACTATTCGGAGTCGTCGAAATAGCCCTTTAGTTTTCTTTACGGGACCGGTTACGTCACTGTGTGTCACCATCATGAGCGATTTTTTTTTCGTTAACTTTGTGAAGCCGGAAGCCTAATATGGCTGCATCCGAATGTCTTTATTTAGCAGGGGGCGACCATCATGAGCGATAATGGTGGACGGCGTTTTAAGCCTTTCAAAATACAGAATAAAATCCATGCGTTCAAATTATTATTTTTCAGCCATCTTCTACTTTTATCTAACTACTGAAAAATATATATTTATGTTTCCTATGCTAAATACTATACGATTTAAACATTAGTTTAATGGAATTTGGCATGAGTCAACTAGCCTATTGGTGTTTTAGAGTGCGTAGTAATGAGAGTTTTGCATTTGTGTGCAGTTTTTTTTTATATGTGTGTTATCTCGTCCCCATCAGGTTTTGGCAGACATTTTTGTTTGAAAATATACAGGGAAATAGCCGCGTCCACACTGGGCGAGGTCTGTGTGTAGGCGCCTCGCCCGCGGCGCCCGCACGCTTTGCCTCGGCCGAGCGCTGCCGCGGCCGAGCCGCGCGCTGTCGGTTTTTGTCCGTGCTCAAAGGTGCCTCGGTCGTTTGCCGCGCGCAGTGTGGACGTACATGTTTTTGCTTCGGTCAAATTATGACAGATGAAAACAAAATGGCGTGCGACACTTACGTATTACGCGAAACGGAATAACCGTAACTACATATTATGTGCTATTTGTTTGATTTAAACTTAAAAAATATATGGAATTAACTTTTTTTGGATAATTCTTTGTATGAACGTAGCAACAAGTCAAAAGTCAAAAGCTGATTGCGTGCGGCGGCGCCATATTGTTTTATCTGTCAAATGGGCGAAAAAGACGGCTCGGGCTTGCTTTTCGGTGAGCGTAATTTCATCCAATGCCCGAGGCATGCGCCGAATGCCGCGCGCGGCAATTGCCTCGCGAGGCTGCTCGCCCTGTGTGGACCCGGCTAATGAGAGTCCTTTAGTTTTAATTAAACAGGCGAACATCCGAATTGAGAAGCACCCTAATAGGCTGACTTAAAATAATTCATTACTTACATACAACCTTTTTTTAAATATACATTTTCTTAACGTGTATGTCATTTTAATTAATGTCATAACGAATGAATGTCACCAAGAAATAAACAAATACCACATAGATTTCATAATAACAAAATTTAAAAGAAAGTAATATAAATGCTAGTTGATACAGTTTTTGATACAGAAAATTTAACAAAACTAACAACAATGAAATCGTGCACTCGGCTAATTCCGAAAATCGGGCTATTCCGAAAATGACCATTATCTACTAAACGCGGCTATATTATTTGCTCTGGCTACACTCCCTATGAAGTTCAAGTATCTCCCTTGCCGCATCAGTTAGCTTGAGACGCTAGCGACAAAACTACGCGCGTGGCGCATCAGATTAGTGAGCGAGTGAAAAATTCCCGCCTTTTTGATATTCGGAATTAGACGACCATCGCTAACTCTGTAATTTGGTGAGTAAATGAATTGACTGCTTTTGTGTTTAAGAGATTTTCGTTTTTTAGCCATTTTAAATAGAGTTAATCTATTGTAGCTTGTATTTTATAAAATTTTCAGATTTACCCGAAGTGGGGAATTCCGTGGCCGGAATTATCCGACCTTGTTTTTCAATGTGACAGCCAGTGGTTCTCAAACAATCAAAATTAAGTTATTGACGCGATGTGTAAGTATAACCAGGTGGGGCGCACTCCGCGATTAACGTTTCCCGCTACAAGTACATGCCGGTCCCCAGACCAGTGTGGCATATTCAGTGGCTGCCACGCTCTGCCTCGGAACGCACGTACACGTACACGATACTAGCGCCCACGCTCTACCGATTTACGTCGCAAGTGAACGTGCCGCATTTGTCTTTTTATACTAGTAGTGAAATTAATAAAAAGATAGCTAAAAACATTTGCATCGTAGCGGGATCAAGAATTTGCTCGAATTACCATATACCACTATTATATTTAACAGCCACCAATTTTAACCATTTGTAATGTGTCATGTACCTACTTAATTATAACTATATTATAGCGCGTTATTAATTTATTACTTATCGTCCTTTGTAAACGAAATCAGTATTTATTTTTATTACTCTATCGCTCCACCACGCCGTACTATCGCTATTTTTAGGGTTCCGTAGCCAAATGGCAAAAAACGGAACCCTTATAGATTCGTCATCTCTGTCTGTCCGTCCGTCTGTCCGTCCGTATGTCACAGCCATTTTTTTCCGAAACTATAGGAGCTATACTGTTAAAACTTGGTAGGTAAATGTATTCTGTGAACCGCATTAAGATTTTGATGCAAAACTAAAATAATAATAATAAATATTGGGGGCTCCCCATACTTAGAACTGAAACTCAAAAATTTTTTTTTCATCAAACACATACGTGTGGGGTATCTATGGATAGGTCTTCAAAAATGATATCGAGGTTTCTAAAATATTTTTTTTCTAAACCGAATAGTTTGCGTGACAGACGCTTCCAAAGTGGAAAAAAGTTGGTCCCCCCCCTCTAACTTCTAAAATAAGAAAATGAAAAATCTAAAAAAACATATGATGTACATTACTATAAAAACTACCAACGAAAATTGTTTTGAACGAGATCTAGTAAGTAGTTTTTTTTTTAATATTTTAATACCTTACTTTGCACCTAATTTATATGGGGCGCTATACATACCAGGTGCAAACTTAACTTAACTACTTAGGGATGGAAAGTGTTTGTACGGAACCCTCGGTGCGCGAGTCCGACTCGCACTTGGCCGGTTTTTGTATTTGTAACGTTGCATTATTCTTTTTAATACGTATTGTATTGTTGAAAAAAAAAAACAAGATTTTGTATTGCAGTGGTTCGCAGCAATGCCAATAAAATGTGGCATGGTGGTGTATTCAATTTGTGTAAATTTAGAAATGTATCATTTTACATTTAAATAAATAGTGAAATAATATACCGGGTGATCAATCCAAATGAGTCAGTAGGGAGAAAACGAAAACTATAAGAGATAGGGAAATCTGTTCTTAGGAACCATGGCTTCGATTTTAGATTTATCAAAAACTGCATTCAATTTTTTTCGTATATCTCATGCATATTATTAATTTGTACTCGCATGATTAATAATTTGTACTCGCAAGACCCTGATACGGATATTTTTAATGACAGCCTTGGAGTTTTTCTTAGGCGCGTGAGGCTGTGTCTTGACAATTACGGTGCAATATTGTAATAATATTTTATTTAAGGTAATTTAATCATAATTTGTATTGACACTGACTGTATATTTAATGTAATATTTATAGTTTATGTTCATTATCATTATGCTGTGCTGTATATGGAATTTTACTTTATTAATAATGTGTAAGTGTTTTGGTGTGCAACTGTTAACTTACATGTGTTTGACATTAAATAAATAAATAACTCGGATTCGAACCCGGTTGAAATTGAGTAGAGAAAAAAATAATAATTAAGATGTCAATCGATCCTATTTTTTATTGAGAACAAATGTCTGTAGGGGTTTACATACATTTAGAGTGCTCTAAGAATCAGAAATTGCTGCAAAAGAGTGACATTCCTATAAGGTACGAACATTTGACTTTTTTTTTATCCAAAAGCAAATATGAATTTGTTTCCAATATCCTCATAATTCAACAAAACAATTATTGTATGACAACTATAAACATAAACGGGAATTATTATGGTCAAAATGGAAAAAGTTATTTTTCCATACCTAGACAGCACGATATTTTTATGAAGCGTTTTCAGCTTTAACAGCAATTTCTGACTCTTAGAGCACTCTAAATGTATGTACACTTGTACAGATATTTGTTGCTAATAAAAAATAGGATCGATTGACATCTTTTTTTTTCTTTTTATCCTCTTCAATTTTAACCGTGTTCGATTCCCAGTTATGCATGAGATATACGAAAAAAAATTGAATGCATTTTTTAATAAATCTAAAATCGACGCCTTCATTTATTTATTTATTTATTTATTTAAACTTTATTGCACACAATACACAAGTAAAAGTACAAATGGCGGACTTAATGCCATAAGGCATTCTCTACCAGTCAACCATAGGACTAAACAGAAACATTTGTTTGGTGCAGGGTCTTTTATGTAATCTGTTACATGAAACAATTAAATAACACATAAGTAATATACCTCGTATGCAAATATATATATATAACATAAACGTACATAAATATGACATACCTACAATATACTTACTTATATAATAAATGTACCTTGTGTGAATCATTATGCTGACAGTTCGTCACATAGCTTATCGGAGAAATGCTTGCGCAACATGTGCTTGAAGGTTAGCTTGCTTTGCGCTTGCCTGATGGGAAGCGGTAGATCATTCCAAAGCCGAACTGCTTCAGCTGTGAAAGAGTGCGTCATGAAACTAGTGCGGTGAAGGGGGACATTGAGTTTGAGATTCCGTGAGGTGCGAAGATTACCGCCTGGTCGGGCAATTACAAAAGAAAATTTGGATCTGAGGTAGTCGGGCGCAGCTGGATCGAATAAGATAGAATATAGTGTGGACAAGACTCGTAATGACCTACGTTCACGAATTGGAAGCCAGTTCAGTTGACGGCGAAAAGCAGAAATATGGTCATATTTACGAAGTCCGAAAATAAATCTTATGCAGTTGTTAAGAAGACGATCCAGTCTGCTCAATGAAGTCTGAGTAAGATTAGTGGTACACACATCAGCATAGTCGACTATAGGTAGCACGAGGGCCTGTATAAGAAGAGTCTTAGTACTGATGGGGAGCAAGTGCTTAAACCGGTAAAGCGACCTCAGCGTGTTGGTGACTCTGCGACAAAGGTCCGAGACCTGAGGCTCCCACGAGAGACCACTATCCAGGATCAGACCCAGGTTTTTTACTTGCGATACCAATGGTATTTGTACGTCTTCGAACTGGACTGGCGCTAGGCACGTCAGGTCTGCTGTAGAGAGTAATCGGGGACTCCCGAGCACGATGGCCTGACATTTAGACGGGTTCACGGCGATCCCAAAATTGCGTGACCACGCTGAAATGTGGTTCAAGTCTTTATTGATATCGGCGACTGCACGATCCAAATCACAAATTTTAGCTTGAGTGTACAGCTGCAGATCATCAGCATACAAATGGTAAGAGCAGACGATGTGAGACGCGATTAAATTTATAAAAATTGAGAAAAGGAGTGGAGATAGAATGCCGCCTTGTGGAACACCAGAAGTGAGTTCACACCAGTCCGAAAAAGTAGATCGATCAGCGCGTACCATCTGACGGCGTTCTTGAAGGTAGGAGGCAAACCAATCAGCCACTGGTGACGAGATATTTAATTTATCAAGTGTAGCTAGTAAAAGGTCATGATTAACCGCATTAAATGCGTTTGAAAAATCAATCAAGACCAACACTGTCACTCGAGTTGATTCCATACCTTGCCGCACATCTTCAACAACTTTAAGCAAAGCGGTTGTTGTACTGTGGCCAGGACGAAAACCAGATTGGTATGGAGAAAGCACGTGGTTAGAGTAGATGTGGGCAGATAACTGTTTGTGGACGACTGCTTCTAAGACTTTAGACAAGAAAGGGAGAATAGAGATAGGACGAAAATCTTTTAGTAAACTGGGGTTGGAAACTTTTTGCAAAGGGATAACATAGGCATTACGCCATAAAGAAGGAAAAACCCCAGAAGACAGAGAAAGGTTAATAACATGGGTAATAACCGGGACAATACATTCCAAAATGCATACTATCATGACTCTGCTCAGCTCATCATGACCAACAGCGTTAGACTTGATCGACAGTATTATTTTATGGATCTCATCATCAGTGGCTAAGGTAAAAGTGAAAGGCGTTTTGGACGGACTTGGTAGCGCTGAAATTTGTGAAATACACAGGGCTTTGGTGGCAGTGTCTAAAGAAGTAGACTTGGCAAAATGGGAATTCAAATCATTCAACGATATTGAGGATAACATGCTACAGTCCTTTTTAGGTTTACCAATCCCGAGCGTATTTAAAAATTTCCATGTTTCGGCTGGTGATGCAGAAACAATGTTATCATGGATATATTTATGTTTCGCTGCTCTCACCATTTGATTACACCGGTTCCGTGCAGCTTTAAAGATACACCAGTTTTCGTCATTTCTTCATGGTTCCTAAGAGCAGATTTCCCTATCTCTTATAGTTTTCGTTTTCTCCCTACTGACCCATTATGATTGATCACCCTGTATATAATGTATAAATTTTCAGACTTTAAGGGTTAAAGTTTGAGTACCACAGATTCCTGATCGGGTAATTCCGAAATAAAAGCTTGACAAACACACGTATATGTACTTCTATAAGCCTAATCGAGTAAAAAGAGCAGGGAGGGTAATTCCAATCAAAAAAGGAATATGTCCCTTATGCAAGAAGCGCATAAAACTCATTTTCAAGTGTATTCGGATTTACCCGAACCAATTCGGAATTGCCCGTTGGCAACGAAAAAAAAAACTAGATTTGAAATGCTTGTATTTTAAAAAACTTACATTACTTATGAAAAATTCTGTAATCGATTGTTAAGCTATATCATCTAGTAAGTAAGTTATTCACTATTTCCGTCTTAAAACCTTGCTATACTGACTGGTTCATGGAGACACTTACACCTTACCAACTAGTGCAAAAAGCATTCGGAATTACCCGAGTGCACCTTACTTTGTTATGAGTATGAGGATCAAACGCACCATGTTCTTCAGAGTGTTGTTCAGTTTTCACTTACTCATTATTACTGTAATAATGTAATTACTTGGATTTTATGGACGATGGATCTATAAACATAGGGCGTTTAATATGTCGTCTGTTTCATGCTGCACTGCGCTGACCTGGAAAACAATGTATTTTTTTTAATATTATGGTGTTTTTTACTCAGATTAAAACACTTACGAATATAAGTATTGTGTTTCACTGAGTTTACGTATTAATTTTGATTTAACAAAAAAGACACATAATAATTGTTGGTCAAATGGTCATCTATCTGTACTTATACATATAATTTTTGCAATTATAAAATAGTATATTTTATAATTGCAAAAATAAAATAACTGTACAGTCAACCAATTTGTTTCCTATGCCACTATAGAACTGTGGAACATTAACGACGATAATTACAACGTCAGTGCGTGCGGTTCTAAACAATTATCAACTTACATTGAAGATATTTTTTAAAATACGTGAAATAGGAATTTGGCGGTCACTGAGTCAATTCTATTTTAATATGTCTGTAGAGAGTAATATTATTAAAACTAATAGTGAGGGATCTTTAATAATTATAAAAACGGTTTGCCAGGAACGGTCCGACATGTTTCGAACTCATATGTAGCTCTTCATCGGGGTCAGCTATTTGTGCTGCTACGTGACTCCCGGCCCACTTCACTGGTTTCCGCTCTCCTCACTACCAAGCTGTCCCTGAATAAGAACTCCATATGAGTTCGAAACTACGAAACACGTCGGGCCGTTCTGTACAGTGTGTTTGTGCGTTTATCACGCCTTAACGGCGGGACTGGTTTCAATAAATTTTGGTACCTACACTACACTGGCTGAGTTTTTCAGATAGTTGTAGGATACTTTGAGTCCGATAATGACAAAAAAGGGTGCTTTTTGACACACCGACAATGTTTGTTACCACCTTCCATTCCAGTGCAATTAAACAATTTATTAAAATACTAAGACTCCAGACTTAAGATTACAGGCTATACAATGTTGCACTTAGGTATAATTGTCAGCTAGAACGTGTCATTGTTACAAAATAGAATGCAGAGATGAAACAGGAAGAATAATTTAAACACAATATTTTGTCTGAATCTCGAAAACTTACCCGTTCTTTTTGATATATTTCTTCTAAATAAAAAACGTCTTGTTTGTTGATTATAGACGATGCGGTTGGCTCAGTTTGTAGTACAGTTGCATACTGAGCCGGTGGTCCTGTGTTCGAATCCCAGCAAGGGCACATATTTGTGTGATTAACTGTAATATTTGTTCCTGGGTCATGGACGTTCTATATTATATATTTTCATATATTGTGTATGTCGTCGTCCAGGAGTATTACCCATACAAGGATACAAGCATTGCTTAGTTTGGGACTAGGTCGATTTATATAAGATTTCCTCTTAATATTTATTTACCTATTTGGCAGTAATTCATTACCTTATATTTTCGTGTATTTAACTTATTTTTCATTATATTTTATAATATTATTCATTTTGACAATAATCAACAATCAGACGAGACATTAGTCAAAAATGCAACATGAATGAAGTTTGATATCTCGGCAGTTAAGATAAAATAGGGTCATTGTACACGGGGGTAATTGGCATCTAGCCTAATAAATACTTTGTATGGATATGAATTTCTGCTTAGAACGAAACGTAACTGTCTAATTTCACGTACTACCCGGACAAGTTAAGTATGCGCCTGTTATCTACGCCGTCACATACAAAGGAGACACAAATTTAATTCAACCGGATTGACGAAGTCGCGATGTTCTAGAGATATCGCCACTTGTCAAGTTGGGAGACGTCAAAAGTGACGGATGGCGTTCTCACGGAGAGATCTCCAATATGGACTTCCGGTTCTTGTCTCAAGATGGCCGCATGCGTTTAGGTTTAGTCGTTCATTATTTTATTCATTTTAGTTGTTCAATGTGTAGTATTGATAGCGTATTGTGCAGTGATCTAACGTATAAGTGAATAGCTAATGAATAATTCAACTTGAAGCGTTCATAGCCCTTCCTGGGTCAAGGCCCGATAGTCCGCGTGGTTTTTTGTTAATCGCTATCACTTTACAAAAAGCACGATTTTACAACTCACCGTACAACGTGGTATCAATCCTCTATCTAGTCGCCTAGTGCGATTGGCAACGAGACATTGGCAGTAATGGTCGCTTAACTGTGACCGGTTGCCATTTAAAAAAAAAATAGAATAGAATAGATCTCCATTATATCTCTTTAGTTGGTGGAATTGCCCCCCTATCCTAAAATTATCATTAGTGGGAAATACTTAGTAGGCAGGGAATTCGACATATCGGCCGCAAGATTAATTAATTTATTTATTAGGTTACACAGTATTACAGTCTTAAAACTAATTCACTGTGAAACTTAAAGTAACATAAATTGTAACTAACTAAATAACAATATGTTCAACAATAACTACGTAACATCAAACATTTTTAACATTAAAACATCATGCGAATATACTGCTACTACGAATATACTATTAATGTGAACTAAATGCGAATATTAAGCCCTAGATGCGAATGGTGTGGTCGATTAGATTATATTTCAGCAGTTTATAGATATGATTTTCAAAACTAAAGCCCACTGTCAGAATTCCAGGTGTAACCCCACAATAGGTGTCATGTCCTGCATATTAACCGTCGAGGTGAAACGGGTCCGGCGGAATTATTCGTCGAAACTATGTGTTGAATACGAATCAACTTAATGATCCCAACAGTTTGGATTCTATTGTCAGGAGATTGGGTTCAAATAGGGGTTGGCCGGGATTTGATGCGTGTGTCATGACGCCCCTGACTGAAGGTGTCATGGAGGGTTATTGCGAATTATTATGCCAGTATTTGATATCCCTAAATGATTACTGCTTAAAGTTTTAGGTATTATGATTACGGCATTAAGTAGAATTTATACCTATTCAAGTATTCATTATTAAAAAACTATGTACAAGGTGTTGTCTGCTACTTCTGTAAATGGGGAGGATACAATTAATGTTATTTGTGAAGGGTTATCAAAAAGCGTATTTTATGTAAGTATCTCCGTTTGTATAAAAACATACTCGTATAATATACTGTACCGTTGGTTGACCGTTCAAATTTTTTACATAGCGACCGCGCGCTCCGCAATGAGCTAGTAGGAAAACCGCCTTAAGCCACAGCTTAAGCTTCAAGAAAAGCCCATAGTTTAAAATATTTTCTAGATGAAATATAATAACTATCCATACTAATATTATAAATGCGAAAGTGTGTCTGTCTGTCTGTCTGTCTGTTACCTCTTCACGCTTAAACCGCTGAACCGATTTAGATGAAATTTGGTATATATAGATAGTGTCAGTCCCGGGGAAGGACATAGGATACTTTTCATCCCGAATAAATTTAGTGTTCCCGTGGGATGAGCGGGTAACACCGCGGGGCACAACTAGTTACTTATAATAACTTTTAAGTCTTCTTATTGGGGATAATAATGTTGTACATACAACTAGCAACAAAAAGATAAATATTTTCCCATGTATGAAAGCTGTTATTTTACCCTCCGATCACAAAATATACTATAATGCTCCGTAATTTTAGCCAATAGAATGAGGAATCTTATAAAAATATGACATAAATTACCCCCACTGTGTTATGAGGGAAAAATACATAAAATGTAATACCGAGTCTTGTGGAGCGATACAGATAATTTCGGTACAGAAAAGGCCAGTCCTCTGGGAGGCGGGCACTTAAAATGGTGCTTTAGTAAATAGTACTTCAGCGTACCCTGTTATCTAAACGATGTTTTTACTTAGCGTCCTTTTGTGGTTGAGATTTCTGCAGTTTTCTGCGAGTTAAATTTCTAAGTGAGATTTTTGAAATTAAAGCGAGTTAAGTAAGTGATTAAATTAATTTGATAGTGTGTTATTCATATCTGTTTTTTAAGCTTTTCTTTATTTTTGAGATAATGATACAAAGATTAACCATAAAGGATAAAAACTAAATTGTACTCACCCGTCGTGGTGCAGAGCAGGATTTTCACTTTAGCAACTCAAATATGCTGCTTTTGATGCGTGACAACAGTGATCAAAAATCGATTTTGGTTCGACCATGAGTCAAAGTAACTTTTTAATATTTTCAATTCAGAGTGCCATGAACTGTCATTTCTTAGCCAAATGTTAACTATATAATTGAGTATGATAGAGAAACATTCGAACTTCACTACATTCTGTCTCTTTTACGTAATAATTATATAAAAAGGAGAGTGACAAAAACATGCGAGGTTAGATTTTCGAATTCAATCATTTTTGTAAAGAGTATTTTTGTACGTATATAGACTGTAAAAGGCATAACTTATGGCGTAGCATCTGCTGTCATTACTCATACATTTTGTTTGAGTCCTTGGCAGATTCAGTCGTTACTTCGCAGAATAGCCAAGGAATTATTATCCAGTAAATTTCATTTTGAGTATATCATATTTTTTTTTTTTTTCATAGAATATGAACAACCCCAGCACCCCTCTATAGGGTGGACTGTCAATCCGGTCAGTATCGGCCGCCGTTGGATGAGGACGGGGCACAAGCGGTCGTTGCGGAAAATCTTGAGGCAGGCCTTTATCCAGAAGTGGACGTCTTTCAGCTGATGATGATGAAGTTAAGACTCGTGCTGCTTAAGGTTAGGGTGGCCGCCCAAGCGCCAGGACCTAGCCTAAGCAAAGGCACTAAGACTAGATAGATCGGCAGCGTGCGAATTCCCAGAGTGGGGACGGCGTGTTGACATAGGGTTTGCAGCAAGGCTTCCACTTTTTTCATAAGAATGAGATCCACGCGCTGTCCCTCTCCCGCCGGCGGTAGTTACTAGCACGCCGTTCGTTCACTTGACGTCAGCACGGTGGCGGCCCGTTGTCCACGCTCGGTTAGCGGATCCCGAGGCGGGGCGATGATGTTACGGATTTGGTGTGCTTTGCAGTTTGAAATATCATAAAAATAATAATGGAGGCTCGACTTGAGGCGGTCCCGATCCGGTGCCGGGCTGTTAGATGTGTGATAACTGATAATCCTATAAATGAAATATTTTTCCACCGAACTGCCCAGCGTCATTTTACCGACCCTACACGAATTACATGTGACGTAGTTAGCGAGTACCGTAATTGAGAGGAGCGTCGCGCGGCGGCATACTAATATAAAGCTGAACTGTACAGGCCGTCATTAATAACGGGACATTGTTACAGCCATGATAGAGACACTTTTCTCGGGCTAAGTAAAAGATTAATTGAAAAACGAAAAGACAAGGCTATTTGAGCAGAGGTAAACGGAAAAAGCAGACTTGATTGCATTCAATAACAAGTAGAGACACTATGTGTGTGTGTTAATCTCTCTCTTGCCTTTCCACCCAATAAGTCGCGCACATATAGTAAATCTTTGAAGTTGTGGAACTCGTTACCGGTGTCAGTGAGGCAATCACAATCCGTGGCATCATTTAAGGAAAATTTGAAAAAGTTATGGCTTTTCAATCCTTGATGTCGTCTATTAATATTATAGTTAAATGAAGACTGAATACTTATTGTTATTATATTATTTATTAGTTTATGTTTAATACAGTATATACGTTTGTAATTATTTGTATATTTATTTATCTTAAGGTTATAATTATTTACATTTAGTATATTTGCACGTTTTAGTTTGTTCGTTTGTCTATCACTTCAATGTTTAGTTTTCTGTCTCATTTGCTCAAAGGTTAACTGGAAGAAATCCCTTACAGGGATAAGATCGCCCTTGTACACATGTATTGTTTTTGAGTTTTTGTCAATATTGTTTTATGTGCAATAAAGTGTTTACATACATACATACATACTATGCAGTTAGTAGGTCTATAGACAAGGCCGCCATTAATAACAAGACAATGTTACAGCCACGATAGAGACACTTCAAATATTCGGCTATGTCAAAATAGTAGTTTTTGATGCAAGTGTGGAAAGTATTTATCACTTATTTATTTATCACTTCCACACGTGTACCAAACAACGTTTTTTAATACATTTGTGGAACATTGCAATAATACAATTTAAAAACAGTAATTGAAAGGGGCAATTATATTAATTTCTGTCTGATAAAAATTAAGAGTACCTACCTACATTTTTAGCGCAATTGTGAAGGGTCGCATTTAAGGCCTTTGCTGGTAAGTTTAAAGTTTTATTCAAGTTGTTAATAATTCTCTTTTTCTCGTTTCCAGCCAATAAAATGTTCATAGACGGCAATGTAATTTTTCTTTCGATTTTGCGGGTAATATACTCTCATTTGCAATTTTTGCCTTGGCTCGTATAGTTATAGGGCGGTGTTAAATCTATTCTCGTAACATCAGAATCCATCATTTTCTATCAAAAACTCTTATTTTATAAATCTTACGTGTCATTTACACATAATTAAAACAATCTTGAATGAAAAAAAAAGTTATATTAGTAATAGTAATATATTTTTTCAAGAAGTTCTGCGAAAAATGTCGAGTCGCTACCTATATGAATTAGGGTTCCGTTAGCACCCTTTGGGTACGGAACCCTAAAAACAAGGCTACCTTAGCAGAGGCAGACTGACAAGGAAAAAGAGCGGGATGGGAGTCTAGAGATCATGTAACCAATAGAAACGAGCGGCGCCACAAAGAGTGGGATTTTAGCCAGCAGCAGTGGGGCAAACAAAAAAGCTGGTCAATTGCGAGTCGGACTCGCGCACCGAGGGTTCCATACGAACTATGAGAGAACTGCATATTGCTCTAACGAAAAAATAAATTCGACTGAGCAACATACTTAAGTTTACCGAAGGAAGACTGTTTAACGTACTTTAAATAATAACTTTTTTTTCATCACATTTGCTCGTAAAAGATGGTATTACATGCGGGTGTACTGAAGGACAAAGGCCTATATAGTTCCCGTGGGAGTTATTGCTATAACTGCCTCGGGAGTTATGGTTTTAGTTTTAAATATATAGTACGCACGCAGATTATTTCAGACTAAGGAGGTTTCAATCCAGAAAAGGTTTTTTGTTGTATCAACAAAACTTGCCTACCAGCAAATTTTATTGTGTATTGAATTAAAACGGTATATGTAACTGCATTAATATTTACAATTATTTATGTGTATTTTGCAATAATTTTATTAAATTAAATTTTGAATTATCGTTACAATCTGGCCTGTCAAGTTTCTAAACGAAACGCAGTTCTTAGCATAATCTGTGGTAGACGACACAAAAAAAAGGAAAAAAGTTATAAAATTATTGGTTAGGAACTATTTAGTTTTGTAACAAACTTACTGATCATATTTAAGTTTTATAATATTACGGTGTTAATTATTGCTGCATAATATTGTGAATTGTTATTTGTTTCATAATAGATGGTAATATTCCGTGTATATTTGTTTTCTGTCTTATGCTGATGGCCGTTTTGCCAGTGCTTATAGTAAATTAAAAAAATATATACAGAAAAAAGTTGGCTGTCAATCGTTATCATTTAATGTTTATTTTTGGCTTGTGTTTAAACGCCTACCAAATATGATTAAACGCCTACCAAATATGTTGATAAATTACTACCTATAAATTCTTAATGCTTGCCAAAACGGATGAATGCTCACCAAATAGTGTATCCCAAACTATTCTATAAATAAAGCAAATAATTATTTTTCTTACATGCTATAAAAATATATGAACACCGTTAAAGTTAATTTCAGACCAAATAATCTATATTATTGTCAAATGGATGTCACCAATATTTTATATTATTACTTCCATTTTAGTCATTTTTGTTGAGGCAAAATGGCTTTTTTCACCAAAATTTCAAATTGGTGCTAGGCGGCTAAAACTCGGTATCGGGGGGCTCTCGGGGCTCAAAAATATGAATCTGAAATCTTGTCCGAAAATTCGGTCAAATTCGGAAAATATCGAAAAAAAACGATTCAAAATTTCAAATTAGTGCTAGGCGGCTAAAACTCGGTATCGGGGGGCTCTCGGGGCTCAAAAATATGAATCTGAAATCTTGTCCGAAAATTCGGTCAAATTCGGAAAATATAAAAAAAAATGACATAGCATAGCTAATAATGACTACCTACCGCACATTATGGAGCGTTTTTTAGGGATATAAAAAAAAAACTAACCTAACCTAACCCGGCCGAGTCGGTTCTGCTCTGAAAGGTGATCAGGATTAGATGGCTTCCTAGCTGAAACACTAATTTACGAAAACAATATTTGGTGAGCAAAAAATCCATTTTGGGAAGCAAAAAGATATTTTTGGTAATAATTTTGATGTTTTATGAAAACAATATTTGGTGAGCAAAAAATCCATTCTGGGTAGCAAAAAGATATACTGACTAAACATAAAATTATTCTGGTGTAATGTATATCGATTTTGGAATACAAAATGATTTAATTTGGGGAGCACTGTATAGAGTGGGTTTAATTTAAATGGAGGCAATTCATTTTATTTGGAATTTAGTTTTGGGGTATAAAAGCCATTTTGGTGAGCGTTTAAATTATTCCCTTTATTTTTGGCTTATTTGTTTGCTATTTACTCCGCAATGTGATGAAAAATATTGTGTGTAAGGCGGGTAGTAAGGGGATTACAAACTTAAGACATTAAAAGCCCTCCGCCTTCGGATCCCCTACTTACTACCCTTATGACACAATACATATACTATTTCAAGCAAACAAAAACTAAAAAGAAGACGTGTTTTGACTACTGATTTTGCAACGTCACAAGCCAGTATTTTCATTAAAACTTCATACTCTAACCTAACATATGGAGTGTAAAAGGGAGGAGTGGCATCTTCATATATTGAAAAGTGTCCGCTGAAAGGTGTTAAATTGATGGTGCTACTGTGGCTGAAATTAGTTGCGTTACTCAGCAACGGTTTATCAATAAACTATGAGGGAATCGCTGTTACTCCGTCTAAAACTGTGAAATGTTTCATACTTTCTTGCTACTCTAGCGCTATTGCGGACGGCACTGGAACTATTATTTACAGCTTACCACACTTGGACACTTTTTCAATTATTCTCTTATGAAATATGTTTCCCGTTCTCCATACTCACTTTTCGACGCTTCAAAAAGTCACCTATTTGAACTGTCATCAAATACAGTATTGCGAGATTAATAATGGGACATTGTCACAGTGACGTTAGAGACACTTCTGCCTGTCTAAGATATAGGTAACAAAAGAATAAGATATAACAAAAAACAAAACATGGCGTCTGGAGCAGAGGCAGATAAGGATATGACGGGGTGACTTGGATGCATACAATAACGACAGGAGCATACAGCTAACGAGTGGCGCCAAAGAGGGGATGCCTTTGCCCAGCAGCCTTTGCACATTGCACATTACCGCATTACCTAGGATTTTTGCCACGGCTAAAGTTTCATTTTAACGGCAATAAAATGGCTACATAATGGCAGTACCTACAGTAAATCAACCAACCGTGTTGAGAATCGACTCAAGTTCCATTATGGCCAGATTATCTGCTATTACGCGGATTAGCGCAGTTATTAACCGAGTGGAGTACATTTTTACTCGATAGAGCTAAAGGGGATAACGTTGGAGTAATGCAGGGTTTAATATCGCTTACAGTGCTTATTACTAGCGAATAAAACATACAGCAACGAAAGATACGGTTTTAAAAACTGTTGACGTGTCTTGGTGAGTTAAATATAATTATTATGACTACACATGGCCTGAATGCGATGGGCCGTGATATGTCCAAAGCGGTATGGATGATATACAAGAAACATTGTTTTTTTTTATAGGCATAGAATTAAGCCCCACCATTCATTAAATAAGGCTAGATTTTTTCCGTAGTTAAAATAATCACAACAGGTGACGGTTACGGTTACGGTTACATCAAAGCCGTAATACAAATATAAATTACGATTACAAAGCTACCACTTGACTTGGAAGGGGTGCTGCCGTGCTCTATTATAGGTATCTATTTAGGTATTACAATTAAATTAAGGAACAATATACAGTGTGTTACCGCCAAGTAGGCTTTTCTTGAAGTAGAGTAAAATAACATAGATATTTAACGTATTTAATTAACTTAAATTCAGCCTTTATTAACTTTCTAACAAAATTTTAATTGCAGTAATGTACAGTAAAGTAAATTGACAAGTGAGTGTTAAATGACAGCGTGATATGAGTAACGACAATCACGCTGTACACCCACTACATTGAATGTGCGGATTTAAGAAATTTAATTGTGCAGTTAATGTACATAATTATGATTAGCTAACACATGCAAACAATTACTAATGGATCATATTATTATCAGTTTTAATAAATGCCCGCATGCCGGTAACAGGCTGTATGAACAGTAAAAGTAGCTTCGTTATCGCAATTTATCACTGTAAGGTATCCATATACGGTCGGAACAAAGCGGGCGAAAAAAAAAATCTTGTTTATTTCTTTGCTACGGAAATATCAGTAACTGTTTTCTTAGCAAGAAATCATGTCAAGAAAAAAGTTGGTTTATTTATTTCTATAATAAAAAAGTTCAAGTTCTTACAAGCTTTTATTAGCTTTTTTTACTTTCACCAGTCCCGTTGTCTGTAATGGAATTTTGCAAGTTAAATTTGACCCACTTTCCAGTTTCCGATTGAGCTGAAATTTTGCACGAATATGCAAATCGCGTGAAAATACAATATATTATGATGACGTGAAGCTGATGGATCTGGAAGGTGGCCATAGAAACTCCATAATAAGACCACACATAACCCCATCGAGTTTGGGCCCGTTTGATTTGTCTTGATGAGTAGTTTGTCTTCAGATAGTTTCCAGGGTCTTATGACGGAGCCGGAAGGTGGCCCTAGGAACAGAAGCCTGTAATAGTGCAAATCTACCGAGTTTGGGCCTTTTGGGATCGTATCAGTAAGCAATTGATGGATGTTCGTGGAAAAGTACAGTCAGCTATAAAAGCTTGTCACAAAAATGATTTTTTTGACAAAATCTTTTTTAAAAGTACTATCCATTCGCCATTTCACAATATTTCGGCACTATCGTGGCCATACGAAGGATACATCACAAATTGACTAAGTACGTATAATTATAACTATGATGTAAACGTCAATTGACAGAGCCTGGAATAATTCATAAATACTAATAAAGCAGTGAATTTCAGTAATATTTTTTTGCAATTTTGGTGTTATTAGGTATGCATAAAGGGAAACTATTGAATAGACATAGAGTACGCTTTAATAATGGTTGTAGTTTAACTTATATGCATAATTTATGGTCAGTCAACGTCACAGGGGGTACCTAAGCGCACCTAACATAAAAATATCGAACAGCAACAGATGTTATATTTACTACTAACGCCATCTTACAACCATGCAACTAACAGTTGCTCCTACTGACCTTATCCTAAACGAGATGTCCTCTATACTTACTCCACTACGTAGGTACTTATTTATGAACAACACTTTCCTGCACCATATTACTAACTATTGGGTAGAACTTGAATTTACTACATTCCTGTTTTTTTTTAATGAAAACTAGTTGCATTTGATTCGAATACAACTAGTTTCCATAAACAATCTGAAATGTAACATCACGTAGTCTACTTTTCTCCCTAGGCCGAGAAACTAATTACTTTCCTTTGTGCTAAGGGAAAAACAATAAGAATTGTTAATGAATGTTGGCCACTCCCGTTTCGTTTTTTATCATTCTTTATCGTTTTAGGGTACCCGACAAAAAGAACCTCGTAATTATGATTTTTGGATTTAATTATCTCAAATATCTATATATTATCTATTTCAAAACTATTATTTATATTAATTGATCAAGCAAAAGTTTGAATCGACCACGAAAATAATGTGTATTGCAAGTGATGACATACGGCGCTGAGACGTGAGCGCTCACGTGGGGCTTCAGAAGAAGGCAGAAGTTACTCAAAGGGCAATTGAGCGAGCTCTGCTCGGAGTCTCCCTGCGTGATCAAGTTGTAGATATAGCTCAGACAGGCGCCAAACTGAATTGGTAGTGTGCGGGGCACATTACTCGTAGAACCGATGACCGTTGGGGCAGAAAGGCTTTTGAGCGCCAATCGCGCACTGACAGGCGCAGCGTGGGAAGGCACCCAACAAGGTGGACCGACGACCTAGTGAGGATCGCGGGAAGCAATTGGATGAGGATGGCGCACGACCGATCGTTGTGGAGAACTTTGGGGAACTCCTTTGTCAGTGGACGTCTATATAGTTAGGTTGATATCATGATGATGAAGGTAAAGTAGCGAGGTGTAAGCTTATTATAGGCATTAAGTAATAAGTACATTTTGCTACTTCACTTAGATCTTAGCTTAGGATCAAATATGTGGCATCAAAAACATATATTTTTAGTATTTTCATTATTATAACGGAACCAACGTAACGTCCAATATTAACTGAACATTAATTTTGCTACTGCGTATTCATTTTGAAATCTTGGCGTTCTTGGCACAGGGAAGTAGATATTCAATGAATTGCGTATTGTTAGCTTTTAGATTGAGAACGAAATTAACTACCGCTCTTTCCATTTGGTTGTAAAGTGCTTAAAATAATAATAGGGGAAAAATAAAATTAAATGGAAATCCCACCAAAAACATTTCATGTAAAATTAGCGGCCAAGACTCACATGCCCTTAACGTTTTTGCTATTATTACTACTTACTTACAGACGCTATGGCCCAAATAAATAAAAAAAAACTAGGGCACCTTACAAAAATAAATGAGATCCCACCAAAAACATTTCATGTAAAATTGGTGGCCAAGACTCACACGCTCATAACGCTTTCGCTGTAAAAAAGTAATCAGATCCCTGGAAAAGCCAAGCCCCTAAGCCCTGAGTTCACTAATCCTACACCTTGGCTTCAAAGGTATGGCTTGGCCGTTTCATAAAGTAACGTAAATAAGTCCAATGGACTGGCCCATACGATATCAAGAAGTTAAGTTTATGTCTTCATGATAGTTTATATATAAACTTAATTTCTTACCATATAGGCTGGACAGTCCAATAGACTTACTCTCTAAGTAAGTAGTAATAATTGTGTATTTAAGAAATACTTACGTTTAGCCCCATATATATACACTTTTATCCCCCATTACAGAAAACCCATACAAACTTTCATCCCCTTATTTAAAGGGTGGGGGTGATTTTCTAAAAATCCTAGAATATGAATTTTATTATTTATAACAAGGAGTCCCTATATACATTTTCAGACCTCTAGTATCAAAATTTGCAGAAGTCTCATACAAACTTCCATCCCCTAGTTTAAGGGGTTGGGGGGTAAAAGTTCCAAGTTTCAGAATTATTCTATTGTTTGTGTACTAAACCTAGCTTACATACCAAATTTCAGCTTTCTAGGTCATCGGGAAGTACCCCAGAGGTTTTGATACGTCAGTGTATAAGTGAGTGGCAAAATCGGCGTATTTTAGGTACCAATAAAACCTAAAATATAGAAGCTAGATCAATTAAATTCAGTAAATTTTATATGTTTCCTAACAGCATCTTAACCTGTGAATTTGGGCGCTCTGGTGTTAACTGGGACGAAGCTATGAGGGTTTGAAAATTAGACGAAACGGTTCGAGAAAAGGTAGGTAGTGCCCCGCTTCTTTTTTGCTCGTCTTGGCGGGGGCACTACCGTGCCCCCAGATGTAGCGATAAAAGACAAACCTTAAAATATTTTATGCAGTTAATAGGTATTAAGTCAACATTTACATTTTATGTTGTTTGTGTAATTTATTATTGGTAACAGCCATGCAAGTTATTTTGTTGGATTTATGATACTTAAATGCAATTCAAAATATGCAATTATCATGCTAGGTTTGAGTTAGGTATAATAAATTATGAATTTATCATGATTTAATTGTCTCCTTTCATAATTGTACGAGGATAGTGGGGGCCCAAAATAAAATAGATCTCAAGTAAATAGGTTGTGACAGATAGACAGACAGACAGGTAGACACCCCAGTGATTCTATAAAGCTTCCGTTTTTCATTCGAAGGTACGGAACCCTAAAAAGGTGGTAGATGTAAACTCTGTCTCATGTTTCTAATCCTTAATGAAGATGAAAACAAAACACGAGTCATGTTACATTTTCAAATCTTGAGAATGAATGAGAAATTCGAGTGATAAGGTGCTTTGGGGTATATTCGACATATTTTTAGGCGAGTGTAGAGTATGTTAGGGTTTGGGCTCGTAAGTAAGAACCTAAGAAGTATTCCTTCCAAGTAATGAGATCTTTACGAAATTGGATATATTCATTAACCCTTAAATTGGCAAGACATAAAAATTTAAAAATATGGTTTTATATATATATTTAACAAACTTTATTATCGTATCAGAGACATTAGAAAAATATTAAAAAAAATCTAGAGTTGTCAGTTTTTTGGAAAAACTATGTACACCACAAAGTACACTGCCAATTTATCAACAGCAATGGCCTCTTTGAAAGTGTACACTGCGGTTAACGTTGCCAAAGGATTAATGAAAAACAAGTTATGAAAAAATAAGCAATTTGTTATTAAAACTATCGTGAGACATCTTTAATAATTATAGAAAACAGTTTAAACTCACGTAAAAATTGTCAGGAACGGCCCGACATGTTTCGAACTCATTTGGAGCTCTTAACACGGATAGCTACGCCTGATGAAGACGTTGCTGACAATTTTTACGTGAGTTTAAACCGTTTTTTATAATTATTAATAAGCAATTTATTAAAAAAAAAAAACATTATTTTGTGTGAAATTGACGAAAGCAGTTTCTTTTTTTTTTCACAAAGCAGGTGGTTGCAGAAAGTTAGGTTCATCTTCTGAGGCAGACCCAATCCGAACATGCATTTAATGTTGGTACCAAAGCCAGGATTTTGCGAGAACGTGTTTGTTTTAAGCACTGCACAAAAATAAACAAGAATACGATATAACAAAACATAAAAAACACAAAAAGACAATAATTGCATCCCATAAAACAAAAAAAACCATTGCTATGAAATTGGCAATGTACACTGTGGTTACCGTTTACTATTGAGGTAAATTTATTGTTGAATTGGCAACGGTAGCCACAGTGTACATAATGATTTATAAGCCTTTAATATTTTAATTCCTAAAAGTACATACTTAAAAAACTAATTGATTCCATTCTTTGGATTATCAGAATAAATATAAACACTCAAAATGCATTCCTTACATAATAAAATATAGCAAAATATTATTAAAATTTACCCGAGGTGGCGACAAGCGTTTCCGCGTCGATCTCATTTTGACATTGACAAGTTTCTAAAGGTGTTGCTAGTATAAATTATTTTTTCTGCCAATCACAGTAAACAATGTTACTGATTTTTGTTATTAGTTGCTTGAATATTATCCTGTACCGATGTCAGTATTTTTCATAAGTGAGTGTACACTGTAGCTACCGTGGTCAATTTAAGGGTTAACGCTTTGTGAAAATAGCGTTGTAATATGTTGCTTGAATTTGGAAATTAATGTAAATAAAAAAATAAAATATTTTGAATACCATTTTTAAGGAGTGGGTAATTTCGTTTTTATGCAATATGAGTTTAAGAATCATGTTTCTTTTTAGTTCTAATTTACCCCCTCAAAAAATCCCGCTGATTCATGGTAAAGAACATTTTTTTTGTTCAAATCATAAATTATTTTCGAATTTCCCCCACGCTGTGATCAGTCATCGTCATCATTGTATTTTTATAAAATAATGTTCCTTTTATATGTTTAATAATCTAGAAATTTGCATTTAGAGAATTCAATAACTCATTTATGAAGAAAACATTAGTCTATCTGATAATGGTCTGGAAAACCTAGTTTGGGGTTATTTCGAAAGTAAATTTTTTTGAATTTCACCCGTGGGATAAATTCGATTGCTTTTTTTAAACTACAGATAGACCGTTATGCTGTACTCATTATTACGACAAAAATGACAATGTAACGTAAAAACAAACGAACAATGATTTAACTTAGCAGGTTCCCGAGTTATGTTGAAGCATTTAAAGGTTGGGCGTGGAAAATAAACACCCAAATGCCTTCAAAAAAAAATATTATAAAAAAAAAACTAGCAAGGGGTCGTGGTCGTAAATAAAAATATAGGCCTGTCTGGTTCGCTGACGCAGGTGGGTACTCCCCTGACGAGTGCGCGGTGGTGGTGCAGGTCCTGAGTGGAGTGGCCGGGAGCGACCCGGGGGACCGTCGGGGACAGCTGGTGCTTGAGCTTGCAGTGGAGGGACTCTCTGGTGCTGCGGTTTCTCTGTGGCCGGCCGGTATCACAGGCTGGGCCACATCCGCCGGGAATAAGCCGTAAACTTGCACCCCTTTATTAGGGGAGCAAGACGGTACGTAAGCACGTTCGATGCGCACTTGTTAGTTTACCACATAATCTTTCCAAATTTAAAATATGATTATTATTTTAAAAACTTAAATTTCGCCAGCGCGTGAGACGACACGGCCCAAGGCCTGTGAACGCAGCCGGCAGGTAAAGTACGTGCGACCGACGAGACGGTCTGAACGAAGGTCAGGCGCGGTGGGGCGCGCCCGCGCATATGAATATTCTAAGCGAAGCAAAACTGCTGACGCGGTTGCTGCGCCGCAAGTACAGTTGCGCGCAGTAAAGTGTTTGCAATAATCGTTTTAATGTTGTTACTTGCATAGTAAATTATTAACATCTAATTATTTTATTTATAATAATACTAACATTAACCTTACTATTAAGTTAATATTTTATTTAATACTTTAATTTATTTTTCTTTTACTTTTACAACAACAGTAACGTATGCATCGTTACATTACCCCGCGCGCCACCGAAGGATTTTATCGGCCTATAAAGATAAAATCCGCACTAACTGAAAACGTATTCGCATTATCCTTTTAAAAAAACTTACATACTTCACGCGTACAAATAAGCGAAATATAAACATTTTGAATTATATTCGCATTCTTGCATTTGGTAAGGTGGCATGTCTATAATATCAGAACAAATCACCCATACGAATACTAAGTGCTACAGATGGGAAAATGTGGCTATAAGGGTAACAACATGACACTTAGTCAATTACCTAAACATTATTACACATAAGTTTTATATCTTTGATGTGCCAAGTCCCCAGATTCTTGCCCGACATATCGGCTAAGACATACACCAAAGGTGACTTCTTTTCTATGACACGACATTTTATGAATTTTGGTGCGAGTTTTTTACTGAAAAACTTATCCTTGTCACTTAGGACATACGCACGCTTCATTACTACGTCCCCGACATTGAACTCTGATGGTCTACGACGCAGATTGTAGTGAGACGTATTCTTAGCGTGAGCGTGCCATAGTTTAGCTTGCACCTCATTGAAAATATCGCTAAGGCAACCAAGATTCTCAGCGTAGACGTCACGCGGTAAGAACAAAACCTCGTCGCCTAACTCATTATCTAGGTATTGCGTGCCACAAATGACGAGTTCCCTACCGAAAACCAAAAAAGATGGAGAGTAACCGGTCACCTCACATCTTGAGTTGTTAACTGCAAACTGCACCTTAGGAATAAACGTATCCCAACTGCGATGATCGTTATTCACGAAAGTTGAGAGACACGTAATTATTGTCCTATTATGGCGTTCAACTAGGTTGACCTGTGGTGTATATTTCGGCGTAAAGAAAACATTTGGCACCTTGTACTTTTGGAAAAGCGACTCAGTGATTCTACTAATGAACTGGCTTCCATTGTCTAAAAATATGGTTTGAGGTACACCGTGGACCAGAAACACAGACTTCTAAAATTTTAGTAACTGCGCTAGCAGTTGCGCTACGAAGTGGGAATATCAAGCAGAACTTGGTGAAACAACATGTGACAACGAAGATAAAACTATTTTGCTTCCTAGTAACAGGCAGAGGGCCCATTAGGTCAATGGATAACATCTGAAATGGTCTGGAGCATTGTTTGGGGCGACCCATTTCACCCAAGGTCTGGTGATTTTGAGCTTTATATGCTAGACATTTATCGCAAGCTGCTATGAATTTCGCGACGTCACGGTACATACCCGGCCAAAAATAGCGCAACGCAAGACGATGGTACGTCTTGTAAACACCGAGATGTCCAGCCGTGGGTTCAGCATGATTTTTGTGTTAATGATCTGGTCGCGTAGCTCGGAAGGTACAACTTCTTTCCACGAGAACTCTGAAGAAAGTGGGTGATTGGACTTAGCACGCCTAAACAACCTACCATCCTTAATGATGAAATTCGAGAAAGATTGCGGCTTACTTTGACAGGAGTTAAATATGTTTTTGTACCAAGAATCCGCCGTGACTAAGTTAGACCCAGATGTGCTTAATGCTGACACGGGAAGAGCTCTAGAAAGGGCATCGGGAATAACATTGTCTACGCCTCTACGATGCTTAAATTCCAAGTTAAATGAGGACAATCTAACCCCCTCAGCGAGCTAACCTACCGGTTGGGTTTTTTAGAGACAGAAACCATTTCAGCGCACTGTGGTCTGTATATACAGTGAATGGCTTCCCGTTCTCCAAATAACACCTCCAGTGTTCCAATGCGATGACCACAGCCAGAGTTTCACGCTCCGTAATGCTGTAGTTCTTCTCTGCTGCAGACAACGACTTGCTCATAAAAGCAATAGGGTGCTCCTTACCATCTATAGTCTGTGTCAGCATCGCACCTACGCCGTAGTTGCTGGCATCTGTGTGCACATCGAATGGCTTGTCGTAATCTGGGCAAGAGAGAACAGGAGCGGAAACTAGACACTCCTTTAATTTCTTAAAAGCAGCATCAGCCTCAGCAGACCAGTGAAAAGGAGGTCCACCTTTCTTACTCGAAGTCAGCTTATTCAGTGGCCCGCTATCGTACTAAAATTGGGGACGAACCTACGATACCATGTAGCGGTCCCGAGAAAGCGCTTGATGTCCTTCCGACAAGAAGGTGTCGGGTAATTGAGAATTGCCTGAACTTTCTCAGGATCGGTACGTAGTCCACAACTATCCACAACATAGCCGAGGTACTTGAGCTGACTACGAAAGAACTGGCACTTCTCCAAATTAATGGTAAGGTTGGCCTGTTTCAGCTTACCTAAGACTCGTAGTAGCAGTGACACGTGGGAATTGAAGTCATTCGAGACGATAATGATGTCGTCGAGATAAGCGAAGACTTTGAGGTCAAATTCCCTAAATAATAGGTCTACTAACCTCTGCTGGGTGGCTGGTGCGTTGGTCAATCCGAAAGCGGTACTTTTAAAGCAAAATGTACCCCGGTTAGGAACGTAAAACGCGGTCTTCTCACGATCTTCCGGAACTATCGGAATCTGCCAAAACGCTTTAGATAAGTCAATGCTAGTTAAATAACGAGCATCGCGAAGATTATCCAGAATTTCGGAGATGTACGGAAGATTATAGGCATCCTTTTTCGTGACAGAGTTGAGCTTGCGGCTGTCAAGACAAAAACGTGGTTCGCCATTCTTTTTGGTAACAATAAGAACGGGCGAAGACCAGGCACTTTCGCATTTCTCAACCACGTCCAAAGCCAACATCTCGTCGACCTGCTCCGCCAGAATCCGCTGCTTCTCCGGGGACAACCTGTAGTACCTTTGACGAATAGGCTCAGAATCTCCGGTATCTATGCGATGAGAGACCACACCAGTTTTACCCAAACCCCGGTGTTCAGCAGATATGTCGGCAAATTGCGAAATGACGTCATCAGCCACCAATTTTTCTGATCCGGTTAGGTTATCATAAGCTTGAATGAACGCAGGACGAACCTCGCTAAGACTAGCATTTAGAATGGCGGCATTAGAAAACGTAATGCACGTTAAATGCTTAGGAAAAATGTTAAAATCGTGCCAAAAATCTATTCCTAAGACGAGGTCAATATTGATGTCTGGCACAACAAATGCTTTAATCATGTGAAAGTCATTCTCGAAATGTATAGGTAAATGCATATAGCCAATGCTGGTCATTAATTGACCGCCCGCAGCAGTTACCGTAATCTTGTCATCTACATGTAATTGCACACCTTCCTCTAAAAATCTGCGATATAATGCAGAACCTAAAATACTCACAGCAGAGCCGGAGTCGAGAAGACCGTAAACTTTAAAATTATCTATTTGGACACAAGCATAAGGCCTTGCGTCACACACAGGTTTGTTCAGCAGGATTGTACTAATTTTGTATGAATTGAAAAAGAATTCGACTGTATGGAGCCACTTTTGCCAATCCTCATTATCAAACTTAGATGATGATTGTTGATTACTGTTACAATCCTGCTGGTAAATTAGTTTTTTGGCATGACCGGTTTATTTTTACCACACTTGGGACAATCTGGGGCCTTGACACCATCTTCGCCACACTTAAAACAAAAGACCTTATCCTTGTTTGCTCTACACTGACGAAGGTTATGAGTGTTATTACGACATCTTGGACAATAAACTGTTTTCTGTTCTAAGCGCTGCATTGCATGAACATAATTGTTACCTCCAGAGCCAGCATTACCATCCGAATTGAAACTCCGTTTATTCCTATTATAGAAACTATTATCGTTATTGATACTGTAACCTCTATTCTTGAAATTATGATTACCATTACCGCTATATTTATTGGTTGACTGACCAGCATACGCAAACTCAGGTGCTAATGTGCCTGTGCAAACCTTGGGAGGTTCATGGAAACCTACCATACGAGCTTGGATACTCTCATAATTACGACAGAGGGTACGCAATGTGTCAACATCAGTAATTTTTGGCGCAGATGCCAATGTGCTCGCGTAACAAGGACGGATGTTGTGCAAAAGTGTCTCTAATTTATCCTCTTCAGGCATGCGCTTAGACAACCGCGAAAATAACCCCGCCATAATGGACAGATAAACGGTAATATTTTCCGACTCACCCTGAGTTCTCGCCCTAATCTCGTTTATAAGCCTATAATCGTAATCTTCCTGAGAAAAATCAGTCTTAAGGCGGGAAACTAAATCCTCCCAACTAGACACCTGGTCCTGAATGGCACGGTACCAATGTAAAGCGACACCAGTAAAAATTTCCGTAGAGTACGACAGCAGTTTTGCCCCACTTATATTCCTAGCCTTAGCAAAATCGGTGATACGTTGAATGAAAGAGCGCACGCACGACTTTCCATCAAACTTATGCTTCGTAAGCTCACCAGCCACGCTGCGTTCACAAGTAACGTTAACACTAAGAGGTGAGATTACCGATTGTGGTTCACTAGATGAAGAGGCAAGGAAGTCAGTGCCGGAATCCTTAATAACGCTATAACGGTCCGAAAGAGCCTTAAATTCGGATACGCATGAATCGTAAGCCTGCTGAATTGAACTGTCGCAAGTGATCCGATTAAGTCGGTGATAAAGATGACATATTAGATTTTGTGCACGCAGCAACGCATTTTTGTCGTTGGGTGATTCTATAAGTGCCCTGAGCTTAGTTAAGGCATCGCTGACTCCCTTCAAATCATCACTAACAGTGAGCGCGCTCTCAAGGATGTCTTCAGAAGGAAATAAAGGACCTAGCTTAACTATTTGCTCGCGCAGTTTTTGAACAGTGGCGGCAGGAGTGGCACCTCGAATCGTAACCTCGTACTCTAATTCCGCCTTTTGCAACGACAAAAACTTTACCCGGTAAGCCATTATAAATAAAAAAAAAAATTAAATGCGCTAAAACTGAATCACGAAATTCACAAACTAAGCAACCGTGAAGGGGTAAGTGTCGAGCGATACAAACTTAAAACTACTCCGTTCTGTCACAAAAATCATACAAACGGGTAACGTTATGGTTGTTATAATTGAATGAAAATTAATGATAGGCTTAGTAAAGAAGCAAATTAAAAGCAACGCCACCAAAAGAAAAGAAAGAAGCAGCGCAACAGAATAAAAATAAAATGCAACTTGTGTGTACTTACAGTAAAAAAACAAACACAAATAAAAAATAAAAAATTAAAATAAAAAAAAACAAAATCAATAATTCAAATAATAATAATAATTGTGACTAGAAGAATAAATTGTGACTAAAAATTGCGTGCGTGACTCGACTGAACTAGAGTTCTACAGCTAAAATTCATTAAAATTACAATAATTAAAACATTAAAAAAAAAAAATAAAAAAAATAATATCGCCTGCGTGACTCAACTGGACTAGAGTTCTACAGCAAATATAGTTAAAATTCCAATTATAATATTAAAATAAATATATCACAGACAAAATAATCACTTTCTACACCACTTGTGTTGGTCGATAGTACATTCGGCACAAATCACATAGAGTATCGAACGACACAGAGTGATGCAACAAAACACGTAATGCGAACCGAGTTATTAAAAACGAATTAAAATAAAATTGAGTACACACTAGTTGCTGCAACCAAAAAACATAAAAAAGCAAACGTTTCACAAACATAAAAAAAACAACACAAACACCAACTACTTCTACGCAGCGAAACCAGACTTTGACCACGTTAAAGGGCGCCAATGAAGCATATAAAGGTTGGGCGTGGAAAATAAACACCCAAATGCCTTCAAAAAAATTTATTATAAAAAAAAAACTAGCAGGGGGTCATGGTCGTAAATAAAAATATAGGCCTGTCTGGTTCGCTGACGCAGGTGGGTACTCCCCTGACGAGTGCGCGGTGGTGGTGCAGGTCCTGAGTGTCCGGGGGACCGTCGGGGACAGCTGGTGCTTGAGCTTGCAGTGGAGGGACTCTCTGGTGCTGCGGTTTCTCTGTGGCCGGCCGGTATCACAGGCTGGGCCACATCCGCCGGGAATAAGCCGTAAACTTGCACCCCTTTATTAGGGGAGCAAGACGGTACGTAAGCACGTTCGATGCGCACTTGTTAGTTTACCACATAATCTTTCCAAATTTAAAATATGATTATTATTTTAAAAACTTAAATTTCGCCAGCGCGTGAGACGACACGGCCCAAGGCCTGTGAACGCAGCCGGCAGGTAAAGTACGTGCGACCGACGAGACGGTCTGAACGAGAGTCAGGCGCGGTGGGGCGCGCCCGCGCATATGAATATTCTAAGCGAAGCAAAACTGCTGACGCGGTCCTTGCTGCGCCGCAAGTACAGTTGCGCGCAGTAAAGTGTATGCAATAGTGGTATGGGGTACTTTCAAAAGTCCTCATAAGGCACTAAATCGCACTATTTTTATTTAATCGACCGCAACACACAGTGCGCTCACGACTAGCGACACGAAGTGAACTGAAGCAGGGGAGCAGATAAACATGGCATCTTGACAAGCGTTACAAGCGTAGTAATTGTTCCCAGTTTAGTAGATATGTGTGACTTTCGACTCATCCCCATTTTCGACTTTATCCCAAAGCACCTTACCTACTGTCTAAGAAAGATTCATACCCTGAAAATACAGGGTAACGTACGCTTGACGACGGTATCGATGGCTAGATGGCTAGTGTTGTAGTGATTCTGAGGACACAATGATTTTTAGCCAATGTATACCATTTCTTTCATACCCTTAGCTGATATTTTATTAAGGTACATACTACCTCAATGGGTACATAATGCTTACTCTTACTGAAGAATAGACTATCATAGCCTTCGACACAAAAGCCATTCTTCTCTATATTATGGTTTAGGTTTTTTAAAGGCCTTTAATAGTCCTTATCTCTTAAAAATGGTGTTTTTTTTAGACATTTTTCTCTATGATCAAAGAGTTTTCTTAACATATTATCAGTGTTAATACCTAGAACAGGGCCATTGCGATTTATTGGTATATATTAGAAACCTTCAGTTTAAATTTTTCATTGTAAGTTTTTGTTTCGAAAACTAGGTAGGTAGACTAGGTTACTTACTACTTACTTAATGTCCTATGTCCCCTGGATGGGGCAGAGGGCGTCCACAGTACGTCGCCATCCCGAACGGTCTTGGGCTTCGCGCTTCACTTCGCTCCAGGTCATTCCTATCGCCTTCGCTTCTGCAGTGATCGTCCGCCGCCAGGTTTGTTTAGGGCGACCACGTTTCCGCTTTCCTTGGGGATTCCAGTCTAGGGCTTGCCTTGGAATGTGATCAGGGTCCCTTCGGAGCGTGTGGCCGATCCAGTTCCACTTGCGGCGTTTGATTTGCTGGTCGATCGGAGTCTCACCACAGCGTTCCCACAGGTCTACGTTGGGGATTTTCTCGGGCCAGTATACACCGAGAATTCGGCGAAGACAGCGGTTGATGAAGACCTGGAACCGGTGCGTGATGTCTTTAGTGACCTTCCACGTCTCACATCCGTACAGCAACACGGTTTTCACGTTGGACCGGAATATCTTGAGCTTAACTCTCCTAGTCAGTTTCCGCGATTGCCAGACAGGACGGAGCTGTGCGAAGGTTGCCTTCCCCTTGGCGATTCTCGAAGCGGTGTCCTCTTCGGTCCCTCCTGTTTCCGACACTACACTACCGAGGTAAGTAAATTTGTGGACTCTCTCCACCCCCTCTGTGCCGATGAGCAACGGCAAAGAGCTTGTCGCTCCGCACCTCATTTCCTGGGTCTTCCGGGTGTTAATTTTAAGTCCCGTCTCCAGAGCCTCTCGTCGTAGGTCGTCCAGTTTGGCTTGCATGTCTGCGCGCGTGTGGCTCAATAGGCATAGGTCATCGGCATAGTCCAAATCTTCCAAGACGTTGGACAGTCCCCACTCTATGCCGCGGCGCTTGTGTTGGTGGTGTTATTCATGATGCCATCCAGGACGACAAGGAAAAGGAGAGGTGAAAGAAGGCACCCCTGGCGTACACCCGCATGGACCGGTATGTCCTCCGAGACGAGGCCGTCGTGAGTTACTCTACAAGAATACATCCCGTAGATGGCCTTAATTATGTTAATGATCTTCTCGGGGACTCCAATTTCACGTAGCCGATCCCAGATACAGCTCCATCTCAGCGTGTCGAAAGCTTTTTCGAAGTCCACAAAGGTCAGGTACATTTCCCTCTGCCATTCTGATGCCTGTTCGAGAATTATGCGCAAGGTGTTGATCTGGTCCGTGCACGATCGATTGGGTCGGAAGCCAGCTTGCTCTCTGCGAAGAAGAGGTTCAACGGCCCCCGACAGCCTATCTAGGATGATCCTGCAGAGCACCCTAGAAGGAATCGAGAGCAAGGTGATGCCTCTCCAATTGCCACATTCACTGAGGTCTCCTTTTTTGGGTACGGTGATAAGAAGGCCTTTGTTCCAGTCGTCGGGCAGCTCTTCGGCTGACCAGATGTTCCTCAAAAGGGGCGTCAGCGCGTTCGCAGCGGTGGGGATGTCAGCTTTTAGCATTTCCGCTGCGATGAGGTCGACTCCTGGGGCTTTCCCGTTCTTCAATGATTTGATGGCCTTCACTACTTCTTCTCCTGTAGGGGGAGACACATCAATGTCCAGGCTTTGTGCGGGCAGGTTGGCAGCAGTTGTAGCCGTAGCAACGGGGTCGTTGGGGACTCGGAAGATCTCCTCAAAGTGCTCCCGCCAGCGCTGAAGCTGTCCCTCCGATGTCACAATCAGCTGGCCTCTCTTGTCTTTCAAGGGCTTCTTCTTCCTCTGGTTCCGGTTTCCGGCCAAGACCTTCGTCGCCTTGTACATCTCCCTGAGATTGCCGGAGTTGGCAGCGCGTTGGGCGCAATCCGCAACACTATCAGCCCATACTCGACGGTCATGACGGGTGCTGCGGTAGATTTTTCTGCGAATCTGTCTGTATTGCAGCTTCCGGTCTTCGCGCACTGCCACGTCACTGGGTGCAAGGAGTTGAAGATGGAGCTGGCGCCTTTCTTCAATGAGGTTCCACGTTGTCTGTGACATCCAGTCTTCACGTGTGGATGACTTGTGTCCAAGGACGACGGAGCTGGTCTCTGTATAGGCCATTTTGATGTGGTTCCACTCCGCGTCAACAGAATTGGTAGAGTCCATTTCGAGTGCGGAGAAACGATTTCGCAACTCGAGTCTAAAGGCGTTGCCTACGTCTGGATCCTGCAGTTTGTTGACCTCAAATCGTTTGCATATCCTGGTGGTCGCACTGGATGCTCGAGCTACAGCTACTTTGAGCCGCACCTCAGCTACGACTAGGTGGTGGTCACTGTCGATATCCGCGCCTCGACGGTTGCGGACGTCAAGCAGTGATGAGCGCCATTTGGAGCTGATAGCAAGGTGGTCGATTTGGTTCTTGGTGCCTCCATCGGGTGAGGTCCATGTGCACTTGTGGTGGTCTCCATGTATGAATAAAGTGCCTCCGATGGTAAGGTCGTTGTCCTGGCAGAACTCCAAAAATCTCTCTCCGTTCTCGTTCCGGACTCCAAGCCCGTGTGTGCCCATGTGTCTTTGACAACCGTCGTTGTCCGTGCCGACCTTGGCATTCAGGTCCCCCATGACGATAACTATATCCTGCTTGCGGATGTTCTTTAGGGTCAGGTTGAGTGCACTATAGAAATCGTCCTTGTCTTCCTCTGATGCCAGATTTGTGGGCGCGTAGCACTGAACGACGGTTATCTTGCGGGCTTTGCTGTTAAACCGGGCTGTAATGATTCGCTCTGAGATGGGTTTCCAGTCCAGCAGGCTCTTCTTCGCAGCGTCAGAAAGGAGGAATCCTACGCCGTTTTCACGCACGTCGTCTTCATCTTCCTTCCCGGAGTAAAGAAACGTAAGGCCCCTGGACGTTCTCAGTTCCCCGAATCCATTTCTGCGCACTTCACTGAGACCGATTATTTGCAGCTTGTATCGTAGCATTTCTGCTTCTGCTTGGGCTAGTCGGCTATCCTCGCTCAGTGTTCGCACGTTCCAACAAGCAATTCGTGTCCGTGTTTTCATGCCAAAGGTTGTCGTAGTGTGATCGGTCCGGTTTCGTACTATATCAGTTTCAAAAATCTGTTTGGGGTTCAGGTAAGCGAGTGATTAGCCCACTATACCCTAGCCCACTGGCGGGGCTGCCACCTTGGAGCCTGTGGGCGTGCTCGGTTTTGTTCGGGTATCCTCCCTAGTGAGGTTGATTCTGTTTTGAGGCGCAGAAGATTCGCCTTTCGCCCTGCACCCTCAGCTCAGCTGCACGTCGAGGTGGCGGCCGCATGGTTGCGCGGTTGCAGCAGTTCCCAGGAGGGACGACGGGGACGTGAGGTGACTCGGACTGGCCAGGGCTCTGCTTAAATACGGTGTTCCGCCACTAACACAGCAGATGGTTTCTTGGCATTTCGTAGGCAATGCTGTTCTCACTTACAGCGATTCCCACCAAGACCATGCCCTGGCTTCCCCCCCCCGTACTAGACTAGGTAGGTACTCGAAATTGTCAAAATTCAGAAAACTAGTTTTTTCAACTTATTTTCGACTGCACTTAATAAAAGCAGTAAATAGCTACATTACTTTCTAGAACTCAGGGAAAACTATTATTCACATCAAAAAATTGGTTGAAATTATAATTATATTTTTTGTCATAATATGAAAGAATAAATTTTAAAAGGAATAAGGCCTCTTTAAACTTTTACCTTCTTTTTCCGTACTGTATGAATTTGAAAGACTGGCGTGGCATGAAAGCATAAAGTGAGACGGTTTATTATTAAGCTTTAATTAATAATAAACCGTCTTTTTTATGCTTTCATGCCAGTCCTCAATGACGCTCTTTGTCGAAGCGTCTGTAAATTTTTGTGTAATTTCAAACTAAGATAAATGTCCTGGATTTCTAAGAAGTATTTTCAACACCAATAATAACTGGTCTTACGCGATATTTCTTTATCTAACGTTTCGCCGTAGTCGCGGTAGACCCGTCCTTTGCGTTAATTATATTATTTTCTTATAAAGTTTTATATTCTAAGAAATTGTTTCTAAGTAATTCCATTAAAAACTTTAGCTTTCCACAGAAACGTACAATAGTGACGCCGGAATACTGACTCGATCTAGCGGTAACTGAGATTAACCTATTTACGAAGGCCCAAATCAAAACGTTATCTTACACTAAACAACATTTCATGTTGTAAAGACTTCAACTGGAAGGAGCCAAAGGAGCAAGGGTCAGTCACCTTACCGGATTCCATACCAGAATTCAGTAATTGATATAGTAATTAGATTATGTTTTGGCCTTAATTAATAATAGATTGTGATCATGTCTAGTGGGTTAAAGGATCCAGTTGTGTGTTATAATAACCAGATTCTCTGCGGTAAGGATACAAATCAGACGACATTAGCAGTTTATTTAGGACAAGTCAATATTATTTAATAATTATTAGCAGAAGCAATAATGAAGGTTAATGAATCTAAATATACATCTTGGACGAGAAGTAGTGTTAGTTATTTAATTAATAAACAAATAATAAATAAAGGTTGAAATATTTATTGATGCAATGACTCTGTTCTAACATTTTTCCAAATGACCCAGTAGGAATGTGGATAGTGTATGGCTGTTTAGTGTTCGATATAATACATAAATATATAACTAAAGGGGTTTTTTGTTTAGGAAAGGACAGCCCCACCCCGCTGTCCGGATATCAGATTCGACCAACAATTAATCCGTCCTTGACAGGATAAAGGGAAGACACATATTTGGAACGCTATAATAAAACAGCTAATTCCATCATAAGTTATTGATAGAGATTTCTCACCACCAAGCTATGTCAATTTAATGGTTAATAAACCAAAATAAATATATTCTGCTAAATGGTCATATGTTGATGCAATATTAAATATTGCTAGTGTCTCTTTCAGTTATTAAATATATAGATAGATAATCTGTCCCAGGAGACATGCAACTGATACATGACACTAAAAGTAGCACAAGACCAAGCAGTGAATTACACAACCTGACAGCTGAGTTGAATAAGTAAAACAGGGGATGGACTCAGCCATATCCTCATGTTAATATCTAGCCACCAAGTTATGTCAATATAAATGGCTAATAACCAAATAAATATATTCTGCCATAATGGTCGCTTGTAAATGCAGTATGAAAATACTGGTAGTGTCTGTTTCAGCTATTTTATTAGGTATATAGACAGATCATCCATCTCATAAGAGAACCACAACTGAGAAATGACACTTAAGTAATACCAGACCATAGCAATGTATTAACACAACATGGTTGGGTGATGATGATAGTTGATATAACAATGAAACCAGCCGTTTCTCTTATGATAAAAATATCAGACTGTGTCAGGAGAGTCAGAAGGAAGGGTAGGATATTTTACCTTTGTAAAACCTTTACCTATACCAGACTCTTCCCATCAGCATTTCTAAATATTAGAAGTCATATTCAACTTGGATCAAATATGGGTTTAGTCGTCGCCCCGAATTAAGACTTATAGTCGATTGACAAAGGGTCTCTGCAAAGTCGATAGTCGCCAACCTTCTCCCTCGTCAGAGAAAACTCCAAGTCTTTAGTAGATGGTTTTAGACACCACAGTGCACAGCCCGAGCCTTCCTAGTATTAAAGCTTATAGCCGATCTCCGGAATTGCTCTATAGAGGACTCCTTTGACCAGCAATACGCTTCGATGCTGGTACTATGTATGACAAAAGGTCTTTGCAAACCAGTCGCCATATCAGATGAGCCTCTAATGTCAATCTGGAACAGACAACCAAACGACTACCAAGGTAGTATATTTCACCAAGTTGAATCATTCTGTTCATTGACATTGCTTCGAAGGAGAGAGTGTACCACATACCTTATACCTTCAAGACAGACCTGCCTCTGTAGCTATTTTTAAACAAAGACAAATCTGTGTACCCATATCGATATTAAAATAGGTGTGTTAAACGTGTAGTCAGTATAGTGTGAAGGAAATGTAATTAATAACACAGCTATTTCTGGGGATAATTTATCTATCCACAATTACATAAGATATACATGTTTGGTACCTACTTGTCTAAATTACAAGCTGAAACACAGTGCGGATAACTCGGCCACTTAGCAACAGAAGTGCATAGGGCCCGTATCTTAACACTCTCGTCATGAGGGCTTTATTGAACCGTAAAATGAATCATGGAAATGCATCTAGTGTTAAAGGAGGCCTGGCCGGAAAAGACATTTCTGTGGAAATAAACAACAGCGCTTACCTCTCTCGCAATAAGGATTATTGCAAGCAAACAATCCGACATAATAACACTCCACACCACATCCCACATGACCATCAACCTCTTCCGAAACCCAGAACAGCTGATTTTCGATACTTATCCGTCAGAGTTTTTTCTTACACCTCTCGATCCAGCCCCAAGAACACCAGTCCTTCCGCACTTCCTTCCATCTCCATCGTTTTTCTTCCCCCGAGCCCCCATCTCGAACCTTCTCGATCAAAATCCCTCCCAATCTCCATAAGCGCCACCGCGTCGGATAGCGGAACTAAATTTGTGTACATGTGTTTTATGTTTCAATGAATTCCCAGTTCCTCATTGGTTGGTATTATCTACAACTCACACAAATAAAGATATCTATAGGCTTATGTGTAGGTAACTTTAGTTCCGCTACTCGCCGTTAGTCGCTACTGTAGCCAATGATATTGGCGGCAAATTAAACCAAATTAAAATTTATCTTTATTATTATAGATTAATTATTAATCCCAACATAGCTGTCTTTAAAATTCGGTCCGTTTTAAAAGTTCCCAATGCCTGTAAGATAATAAGAACGTGACTTAAACGCAATTTCTCCCAAAACGTCACTGACATTTCTATTACACTCGACAAAACCACATCAACAAACCTCCTAGAAACACCAACGCATATCATATAATTAACAACAACTGAGTTTCCCAGCACAATTACAAGCATTGAGACCAATACAGCATGCGGCCTTTAAATTATATTAAAATATTTAATAAACACATCCTTGTTTTATGCTTGTCTATCACAACGCCCCCTAGGGGCCATCCATAAATTACGTCACACGTTAAGGGGGAGGGAGGGGGTCGACGAAGTGTGACATTGTGTGACAAGGGGGTGGGAGGGGTCCTAAATTTCGTGACGTCACATTTCAAAATCTATTATAAGTGTTAAAACACGAACTTTAAACTATTAATTTACGAAAACCTCAAACACATACACAACTATATCTGTGTCTATAAGATACCAATTGTTTTGTCGACCACTCGCACTACTATCATCGTTTTTTGTTTTGTTAATTGTTTGATTTGATGTTAATTTAATAAAAAGAAATGGAAATAAAACCGATTTCGGAACCGCTGTTTTCATTCAATAATTTCTCAATGTAAATTTGCAACATATGTGACGTCACACTATGGAGGGGGGGGTCTCCCAAATGTGACCAGCTGTGACAAGGACGGGGGGAGGGGCAAAAAATCATGAAATTCGTGTGACGTAATTTATGGATGACCCCCTAGTGTGAAAGATTTAAACTTAATCCACGCTCCAGCAACCCTATCAATATTTAATTCATCAATGAATTACGAGATGGCATTGTAAGGTAAGACAGCGTAGATGCTGACCCTCTACAATAGACTCCCAATAAAACACTAGATGGCGCTTCACGTCATAAAACCATTGGCTAAAACTCACTGGAGCATAGTTCCGTTACATCCGCCCCGCAGAACTTAATGGCGTTTATCAGAATTAAGTTCTAGAAAAAAGAAAGGGAACCCAGAGCAAACAAAGAAGAAGAAAATAAAGATAACCAAAATACTACAACTAAGAGCAGAAGAATAATAAATAAACAAATAAAAAGAAAAGAAAAAAAAACAAGCCTTCCTACCACAAGGTGCCCTAAATATATATATATATATATGCACCATAGATTGATCAATGCACTTTAAGAGAAAATTATACTCTTTTAATCCTACCCCACCGCATTTATAACTTATAACCTGCTTTCGCGCATGATAAAGTGTCTATATACATACACACCTAGTATAAACAAAATAAAAATATATAGAATACTAAGAGGCGTTCACGACCCCACCCACGCATTTTCCCTACCAAATAAAGCATCCTACAACTGTTATATTAAACTACAAATATAATGAAACACATGGAAATAAAATTAAAATGGGATTTATTATTTATGTGAAATGTAATGTTTCTTAACCCTAACATGCTTCATCAATGGAGACTAGTTCTGTTCCTTGGATGTGCTGCCCCATGGACTTGCCTATACATATAAACTTTCCTGCATTACTCGATACGCTTCATCTTTTCTTGAATCACTCACTAAAACATCTGAATCACTTCACCACACATCCACTTTAACCAACACTCATTAAAATCACTTGTTATTATTATCAACACACAGCACCGAGACATGGAGTTGACATCCCGGTCTACAAAAGAAGCACTGCTATGCTCCTACTTGTGAATACAAGCTATAGTAAATTATACATGATTAAATAAATAACAAAATTAAATTATAAAAATGATCAAACAACTAGTCTTCAGAAGCAAAAGGTCGGCTTACTAAGAATAAAGGAAAACAAAAGTACTGACAGACCATATAAACCCGATTACCCCGTACAACAGTTTAGCAGAAGATGCGGAGGAATATACATATCTTGGACAAATAATATCACCAACAAAGAAATTAATATCAGGATGATTATCATTTGGAATGGAATTCAATTGGACGCTAAAAGAAAGAATTTGATACTAACATTCTACCGAATATGATTTACAAATAACAAAGCTCTACAACGTATAAACACAGTATGAAGAGAAGTATTCTAGCTATTAAGTTACAAGACAAGTTTTCACTTGCACAAAATAATGCGATAAGAATACAAGTTACCAACATAATAAAATGTATCAAAGCTAAAATAGGACTGGACAAGCCATCTTAAAGAACTAATAGGGAAAATGAGCTAAGGATGTGATGGAATTGTGTCCTAGGTACAGCAAAACAAACAAGGTGACTTGGAAAACCTTAGGGAGGCCTATGCTGAAAAGCAGCACAGTTAATGACTATTCAGAAAGGCTTTAGAATAATAAATATGTCCTAAAGGTAAAATAAAAATAAGATGCCAATCTATCTTATATAAATTAAAATAGAATACATAAATAAACACAACCGGACAACCTCCACAGCCGACTATTAAAATAATTATTGATTTCATGGTTATTCCTAATTATTTTCAATGTATTTATTCACCATCATTTACAACCGCTAACTGACAGATGATATATCCAATATTAGACATAATTTCAACTGGAAGCTACCCAAAACCTCTTTTCACCAAGACCAGTAAGACTTAACAATAATTAATAAGTCCTACCTTCTGATATATGATATTCATGATTATAAAAAAAAAACAACTATTTTTTTTTTTTTCATTCAAATATATGCACATACAACTAATACTTAATCTATACGTATAACAATTACTTAATAAGACCTAAAGTTAAAAGGGGACAAGGTTCTTTATAACTAAAATAAATATTACGAATTTATAATGCCTAAAACAAAACTCCATTTTTCATAAGAACTAAGGCGTAAACAGAATTTAGGCAAAGCACGCTTAGCAATAATAAATATCAGATATAAGATATGTACGATATTTCGCATAGCTGGGTTAAGTCACATTTCTCGACGTCTAATATTCACAACTTTAAAAGTAGTTCGCCTCAGAACAAAACTTACCCGAACTTGGTACAAAACCACCTAAAATACACAGTTCACGTGATATATAACACTCATAGTACATTGTTCACCACACAACACTACTCTTATTTATTTCACGTAATGTAGACACAATTTAATAGCCGAGTTTACATGAATACCGACTTGTATTCAAACAAAATTACTTGCATTCCATATTATCAATTGACACTCACTTGACATTTTCGTCCAGAAATTCATAACCTTTTCTCTAAGTAATCCGATACGCCCCGCACACACTTTCATCCTTCAGCATTATCCCTGTTTGACATTTATTATTTTATTGCCTGATTGACACTGCTTACAGTGCAACCGCACCTTATTTATTTATTGTAATGGAAAACAACCAGTTTACAATCACAAATATAGTTTACAAAAATAGATTATACAGAAACTAAAACATTTGAAAAATATTACGGTGAACTGGCATGGTATTCGAACGCGACTTTGTCCTAATGTTGCCAGGCTGGCATAAAATCCAGCAAATTATGAAGTAAAATATCAAGTAAATTAATTAAAATTTAAAATTAAATGCATAATAATTTACATAGATAGAAGCATAAAATACCGCAAGTAGCGCGATAAATAAAATACGTATCATGGAAATAAGTGTGGACTAATTAGTGGTCCATAATTAATGTCGATAATTTTTATTGCACGTTATATAATATACAATATATATATATTCCCTATGTACAGTAACCTAACTACCATGTGATTACGATAGATAACTATATTTGCAAGAATTTTATAGATCAGAAGAATTATCCAAGTAAACATTAAAATCAACGTAGGATATTGCAGGGCTTAAACTACATGCACAATGATTATCATTCACTGTATCTGTTCCAACCATACTTATTTATTTCATCCTGATAAGATAGCTCTTTAGTAACTATACAGTAAATAGTTTGTAACGGACCTAAAAATAAATCTAAACTTGTTTGGTATTCTATAACTATTCCTGTGGCAACCCCAAAAATCACCCACCATTTGACAAATGCCAATTTAATAACCTTAAATATTTACCTAAAGTGAAATTTATTTGAACAAAATTATGGAAAATAATAAGAAAATGTCAATTCCGGCCCAGTAAACCATAATTACAGAATTGAAGAACAATAAACTCAGTGAAACACGTCTATTATTCAACAAAAAAGGAACAATCGGAGCGTTTTATGCTTTTGTTCGTCTGATGACTATTTGGAGGCTTCTCAGTTCTCACCGCCGCGGCGGCGGATATGTCTACGCCCCGCAGACTCAAGTAACTCCACCGCCACCTTAAGACCACAAGGCTGCCGCAGGACGCAGTAATACACAATGCATCTTCATGCTCGGCGAAATTGGTTGAGGTAGCATGATTGCTTTTTCCAATTGTGTTTCTTCTTTCTTCTTTAACTGGTTTCTGGCTATATTAACCTCTCATTTCTTCTTTTTAGGTACCTGCAAGCCCTATTTTGCCACATTGGATGGGAGTGAAAGACAATCGTGATATAGAATAATTTATTTCTGACAATAATATACAAGCATGGATTTTGGAAGTCAAATATAGTGTTGTATTTGTTTATTGTTATGTGTGTGTGCAAGTGTAATATGTGGAATTAATGTGTTCATTTTTGTTATGAGTGTGTGCAAATGTAATATGTGGAATAAATGTGTTCATGGCTTATTTTTAATAACTAATGTCCTATAATATAATAAAATCTCAATCGTCTGAAATGTAACCTTTTTGAAACCACAGTTCCATTCACAGAACCAATTGTGCCAATTTGGCATTAAATAGGTATATAGATCCTGGGAACGGCCTTGGCATCAATTGTAAAGACTTCAACTGGAAGGAGCCAAAGGAGCAAGGGTCAGTCACCTTACCGGATTCCATACCAGAATTCAGTAATTGATATAGTAATTAGATTATGTTTTGGCCTTAATTAATAATAGATTGTGATCATGTTTAGTGGGTTAAAGGATCCAGTTGTGTGTTATAATAACCAGATTCTCTGCGGTAAGGATACAAATCAGACGACATTAGCAGTTTATTTAGGACAAGTCAATATTATTTAATAATTATTAGCAGAAGCAATAATGAAGGTTAATGAATCTAAATATTCATCTTGGACGAGAAGTAGTGTTAGTTATTTAATTAATAAACAAATAATAAATAAAGGTTGAAATATTTATTGATGCAATGTCTCTGTTCTAACATTTTTCCAAATGACCCAGTAGGAATGTGGATAGTGTATGGCTGTTTAGTGTTCGATATAATACATAAATATATAACTAAAGGGGTTTTTTGTTCAGGAAAGGACAGCCCCACCCCGCTGTCCGGATATCAGATTCGACCAACAATTAATCCGTCCTTGACAGGATAAAGGGAAGACACATATTTGGAACGCTATAATAAAACAGCTAATTCCATCATAAGTTATTGATAGAGATTTCTCACCACCAAGCTATGTCAATTTAATGGTTAATAAACCAAAATAAATATATTCTGCTAAATGGTCATATGTTGATGCAATATTAAATATTGCTAGTGTCTCTTTCAGTTATTAAATATATAGATAGATAATCTGTCCCAGGAGACATGCAACTGATACATGACACTAAAAGTAGCACAAGACCAAGCAGTGAATTACACAACCTGACAGCTGAGTTGAATAAGTAAAACAGGGGATGGACTCAGCCATATCCTCATGTTAATATCTAGCCACCAAGTTATGTCAATATAAATGGCTAATAACCAAATAAATATATTCTGCCATAATGGTCGCTTGTAAATGCAGTATGAAAATACTGGTAGTGTCTGTTTCAGCTATTTTATTAGGTATATAGACAGATCATCCATCTCATAAGAGAACCACAACTGAGAAATGACACTTAAGTAATACCAGACCATAGCAATGTATTAACACAACATGGTTGGGTGATGATGATAGTTGATATAACAATGAAACCAGCCGTTTCTCTTATGATAAAAATATCAGACTGTGTCAGGAGAGTCAGAAGGAAGGGTAGGATATTTTACCTTTGTAAAACCTTTACCTATACCAGACTCTTCCCATCAGCATTTCTAAATATTAGAAGTCATATTCAACTTGGATCAAATATGGGTTTAGTCGTCGCCCCGAATTAAGACTTATAGTCGATTGACAAAGGGTCTCTGCAAAGTCGATAGTCGCCAACCTTCTCCCTCGTCAGAGAAAACTCCAAGTCTTTAGTAGATGGTTTTAGACACCACAGTGCACAGCCCGAGCCTTCCTAGTATTAAAGCTTATAGCCGATCTCCGGAATTGCTCTATAGAGGACTCCTTTGACCAGCAATACGCTTCGATGCTGGTACTATGTATGACAAAAGGTCTTTGCAAACCAGTCGCCATATCAGATGAGCCTCTAATGTCAATCTGGAGCAGACAACCAAACGACTACCAAGGTAGTATATTTCACCAAGTTGAATCATTCTGTTCATTGACATTGCTTCGAAGGAGAGAGTGTACCACATACCTTATACCTTCAAGACAGACCTGCCTCTGTAGCTATTTTTAAACAAAGACAAATCTGTGTACCCATACCGATATTAAAATAGGTGTGTTAAACGTGTAGTCAGTATAGTGTGAAGGAAATGTAATTAATAACACAGCTATTTCTGGGGATAATTTATCTATCCACAATTACATAAGATATACATGTTTGGTACCTACTTGTCTAAATTACAAGCTGAAACACAGTGCGGATAACTCGGCCACTTAGCAACAGAAGTGCATAGGGCCCGTATCTTAACACTCTCGTCATGAGGGCTTTATTGAACCGTAAAATGAATCATGGAAATGCATCTAGTGTTAAAGGAGGCCTGGCCGGAAAAGACATTTCTGTGGAAATAAACAACAGCGCTCCCTACCTCTCTCGCAATAAGGATTATTGCAAGCAAACAATCCGACATAATAACACTCCACACCACATCCCACATGACCATCAACCTCTTCCGAAACCCAGAACAGCTGATTTTCGATACTTATCCGTCAGAGTTTTTTCTTACACCTCTCGATCCAGCCCCAAGAACACCAGTCCTTCCGCACTTCCTTCCATCTCCATCGTTTTTCTTCCCCCGAGCCCCCATCTCGAACCTTCTCGATCAAAATCCCTCCCAATCTCCATAAGCGCCACCGCGTCGGATAGCGGAACTCAATTTGTGTACATGTGTTTTATGTTTCAATGAATTCCCAGTTCCTCATTGGTTGGTATTATCTACAACTCACACAAATAAAGATATCTATAGGCTTATGTGTAGGTAACTTTAGTTCCGCTACTCGCCGTTAGTCGCTACTGTAGCCAATGATATTGGCGGCAAATTAAACCAAATTAAAATTTATCTTTATTATTATAGATTAATTATTAATCCCAACATAGCTGTCTTTAAAATTCGGTCCGTTTTAAAAGTTCCCAATGCCTGTAAGATAATAAGAACGTGACTTAAACGCAATTTCTCCCAAAACGTCACTGACATTTCTATTACACTCGACAAAACCACATCAACAAACCTCCTAGAAACACCAACGCATATCATATAATTAACAACAACTGAGTTTCCCAGCACAATTACAAGCATTGAGACCAATACAGCATGCGGCCTTTAAATTATATTAAAATATTTAATAAACACATCCTTGTTTTATGCTTGTCTATCACAACGCCCCCTAGTGTGAAAGATTTAAACTTAATCCACGCTCCAGCAACCCTATCAATATTTAATTCATCAATGAATTACGAGATGGCGTTGTAAGACAGCGTAGATGCTGACCCTCTACAATAGACTCCCAATAAAACACTAGATGGCGCTTCACGTCATAAAACCATTGGCTAAAACTCACTGGAGCATAGTTCCGTTACAATGTCACGCAAACTAATCTCATATTATTATAAACAAGCGGGTGCAGTAGCATGGTAATTTCGCAATTTAATTACCCATAGACGTACATCGTGCTAGTTTAAAGGTTTTCGTGAAGTTATGTTGCTATAACTCAAATTTGAAGCGATTCAAACCCGCTTAATAGGGTGCGCATCTAACTCGCAAACTTAATAAGAACTCGCAGTCGGTGGTACAGTAGCTGTGGTGGGTTTATTAACTGTAGTTTAAGGAGTGATTGCAGTAGATATTTATCTGTTTTGTTAGTAGTTAGCAATAGGTATAGTCAAACGTGTAATTGGACTAGCCGATGCTAATTTGATTTAGTTTTTCTTCGAGAGCCTCCTTTCGCGAGTTTCCTTTGAGCCTTGTAATAGACAAAACAGTTGGAATCAGGTTGTATAGGCACAAAGCCAGTACACGCCTAGAATAACATCTTTCTATCGCATTTCAGACATGCCTTTTTAAGCCATTGAACGCCAAGAGATAAATCAATTCACCGTGCCATAACGCCACCACAGCAAAAATAAAAATAAAAAAGTGCTTTAAAATTATCATTCATCAGGGATTGAAAAATACTTGTAGCGGTTTAAATAACGAAGTTTTTGAGCATTGAAATTTGGACGTCATTTGACGATGTTGGCGTCGTACCCCCGAGTATTCCGTCGACGTGATTTGCCGTCTTTGGCGCTCAAAGGGTTAAATATGTATCCAGTGCCATCGTTCAGATTATTATGAATTTCTTCAAACCCTATGTATGTGTAGAGTTTTGTATGTATATAAAATTAACCGAACGATTATGTGGCTTCTAAAAATCACCCTACACATTAACTGTCAGTTAGAAGTAGTTGTAAGTCAACCGGCCCCAGCAACCAAGCGCAGTCGTTAAGGTGGTCTGAAGTTGCGAGCTCGCTAAACTTGCGAGCATCGCCAGTTATGTACCGTGTAGGCGATTTAAGATAACTAACATCATTTATTATGGGTACCAGTACAAGCGATTACCCACAGCCTCACCCTTCGCCAAGTTTTGGGATGATTACTAATTTTGGTTTTGAAGATAACAATCGATCCTATTTTATGCAGCCGTTGCATTTGTATAATAATATTGTGATATACAAATCAAGTTGAAAGTCAGAAATTACGGTTGGATTTCGACATTCTCATATACGTAGCTAGCTAGACGCATACACTGTACTGTACTATTGGCTATTTTTGGTAATACACGGCAATAAAAACATATATTAATAAATATGAAGTATGTATATTAGTGGTAGCAAATTCCATCCATTATAACACCCAGATTTTTTGATACTTCGACGGTGAGAAACAATCATGCGGCCTGCCTGATGGTAGTTACCGCTGCCTATGGACGCTAGCGACGCCAGCCCCTCTAGCACAATCAATGCTTCTCGACTCTTGTCGCGCAACTTAGCGTCACCCGTCACTCTCTCACATTAATACATAGAAAGAGATAAGTTATATACCTCGCGCGAAAAAGAGTCACAGTTGTGCTAAAGGTGCAGGAACACGACACGACAGCGTCGACAGTTGAAGATGTATGTCAAATGTCAATGACGTTTTACAGAAAACTGACATTCACAAATACGTCATAATTTTGCAAAAGAACCAAATTCAACAAAAACAAAGTAATAATGCAACAATAATCTCTTTAAAAACTCTTCGGGATTTTTATTAATCAGCCCCGAAGGTCGGCAACAAAAACTTTTTCCATCATAAAACCTATTAAATGGAAATTTCCGAGTAAAGAATAGGAAAGATTCTGATTGAAATGGATGATTCTTTACCAGGTACCTACGTTAATGAAACCCTACTTGGACAAACCTGTTGTTTAAGGCAAAAAACTCAATTCGTATAGGGTTTAACTCCTTTTCCTTAAACAATATGAATCATATCGATTGAGCATTCCCTTGTAATGCAAAATAAAATATATGAAAATAATGATAACCTAAACTAAAAATTTAAAATACCACAACCACAAGTAGCTGTGCATCATGAGATCCTCATTCAAAGAGTGATATAGAAAATGCTACTAAAACTGAACATAACTACAAAATTTGGAATGAAGCTACGATGTCACACAGACACGCATGTTAAACTTATAACACCCCTCTGTTTTCATCCAGGGCACATGACATAACAGGCGAATGTTTGCGGTGAGAACACTCCAGGGTTCAGATTAAAAGATTAGTGCCATGGTAGTAGTTAAATATGATAACAAATTATGATCAAAAATAACGGGATCTATTGGTGTGTCATTGTTCTGTTATAGTAGAAATCGTCTTGAAAATGTTAAATAGCATTTTATTCTTGTCTAGAGCCCTTATCATGTTGCCTTTAAAACAATTGCCTGAATAAATACTTAAGAAGATTGTTAGCATATAAAAGGCAACGAATACATTTTTCATTATTTCGTTCTCTTCCGAGTGTAATTATTAATATTCCGTTTGTGTCCGAAGTCGAGAAAGATCTTGTATTTAACATCAAATTTTATGTTTCATTCGCTCGGAAAAAGGCATAGAATGCACAAAGAATGATTGAAATAAGCTTTGTTCTGGCTAGAATGAATATTACTTGCTCCTTTTTATTGTTTTCCCCGAAAACGTATAGCGGGAATAATACTTGAACGATTATTAAAAACATAAAACCTTTTACTACGATATATATAGTGAATATTTTTCAAGTCGGGAATGGTTCTTTTTTAACAAAAATGATTTAAGGCACCGGTAATATTTCATTTTGGTACGTAAGTTAATACGATTCTCCCTTATTATTTACTCTTTGTTTGCTACGAGTATATAATGTCTCTTAATTATACCCATCATAGTTGGACGATGTCCTCTATCGGGTGTTGCTTATAATAGAAGCAATAAAATAAAACGTAGATTCTACCCTACAAACTGAACAAGATTTGTTAAGTAACTTCTGAAAATAACCTGTATCAAATGATAATTTGAAAAATAATGTTTATTCAAAGAAGCAATGTATTGCGATATGTGTGATAAGTGATAAGCTATGTCAATGCTAAGGGCATGTCAATGCTGGAAGGCGTACATTAACAATAATATGTAATCTGTTTAAAATAATAATATTTTTAACTTCCTGACTTTTTTTTATGTTCCTGAACAAATGTTGTTCAGTTTGAATAGCAGAATCCATGTTTTTATTTATTGCTCCTATTACAGGCAACACCCTGTATTTACCATTTAAATCTCACTAGTCAATGTAATTCTATGCGGCTCTAATGGCACAAATTAATCTAAGTATACGTACTATATAATTTGTACATCCGCCCCGTGATTATGATCGATACGTCGCAATGTTAATCGAAACTGGCCCCAGGTTTTAGTTAGAAGGAATTTGATTTAATTTAATAAGCGGTACCTATACATACATAATACAAAATCTGTAATTCAAATGTGACAACGTGACATACGTCACTCTATATTTCAGGATAGTTATGGAAATAGCTAATAATATCTCACCAGTCAATATAAGAAGTATTTTTTACAGCAAAAGCGTTGCGAGTAGGTACCTACTTGCATCGAACTTGCTACGGGCGAAGTTATCAACGTCAGGACATTTAAACTTTTCTCATTACAAGGGCGTTTAAGAGAAATAATTTAAAGAAAGGTAGCAAGGTGAGAAAGAAGCATGTAGACAGGGATAAAAATAAAGGCGCTGCGAATAAGTAAAAAAATCTGGGCGTTCCGTACAAACACAAAATGTGTGAGATTCCATATTTCCGCCATTTGGTATTTTTATTGTTTTTTGCCTTTCGGGTAAAAGTAAAAATAAGTATTGGGCTGAATATTATTAAAAATTAAACAGGTCGAGGAAGTGCGGCCAAATAAGTAAAAAAACCAGCAGCGTCAGAAAGGCCATTTAGTTTTCCACTTATTTCAGTTGTGAGTGACTGCGTGATTTGTGAGTTTATTCCATGTGAGGAGACATATTGGTAAGCATAAGCCTGTTATCGAATCGAAATAGAATTGACTATTTATTCCGTTACAATTACATGTGTTTTGTTACAAAACTTCCAGTTCTTACTATGATTCTTGTATCTACTACCTCACAAAAGAGATTTCTAGACCTGTATACCTGCAGGACTAACATAATTGTTTTATTTTTTTTTCCATGTAAGCTTGCGGGTCCAACGGACCCTTTGCACTGCTGTTGCCAGACGTGCTACTCCGCCTGGAGAAGCACCGGAGTTTGCCTAACCTAACTTATCTAAACTAAAACTAAATTAATCTAATAGATCTCTGGAGAGATCTTTGGCTAAATGGTGGTTCATACCTACTAAGGAGAGAAACTATGGGAAAAATAACTAGAAACTTTGTTTAGTTGAATGTAGTTCTAGTTCGCTCCCAGTGGGGGCGCCTACTGAAATAATACTGCCCTGGTTGCTAATACCGAGGGGTGCTTATTCTGACTGATAACAGGGTTGATACTACGTTTGGTATTGCTCCGCCATCTACTAGCATAATTGTGTCACTTTTCTTTCAACACCGTGCGAGCAAGACAGGTGACAGTGAGTCGCGCCACAAGCGAAGTCGTGGCAAGATTATGCTAGCAAGTCATGGGCGCTAATTCTAGTTTAGTTTGGCATATCGCCAAATAAGCGATGTCTCAAGTAAATAATAGTAATTATCGCCTTTAGATTCGAGTTGCAAAAAAATACATTTCAGTTACTACCCGGTCAAGTTAAGTTCGGAGATCTCTCTCTCACGAGTTGAAATTTGAAAGGAGAACGCACTTTTTAACCCTGTACCAAAATTCTATACTCTATGGTACCCGTTACAGAACTTTAATATTCATAAGACATGTCTCTACTCAACTCTAAAAATTTCAAAAAAGAACATCAGCATATTTGATAAAAAAAACAAAACGGTACTGTTCACTGATTGGTAAAAATTACTTTTCAAAAAATTAACCAATCACGAGACACCCGCCTTGACTATCGCGATCATATAAAAAAAAATGGGGAATGCCGATTAAAGTAAAACATGTTTTTCTGTGTTTTGCTCGTATAGAAATTGTATGCAATAGTTACACAATTAGGTCTAAAAACTCGTACCTTACTTAGGCCACTCGGCAAGCCTCATGTCCTAAACGCGGTACTCGACTTTTAGAACCTTCATTGTGCAACGATTGCATGAAATACTATTATAATTCGGTAACTACGGAACCCTTTAAAAGCTAGGTGCTTAAAAGAATAAAATGGAAAACACGTCAAGAGGATCTAATTAAAAAGATGTTGAGATGTATCTACGTTATATTTCTTCCAGAGACGTTTAAATAGGTAACGTTTAACTTAACTTAAATTCAACGTAGGTAGCTACAGTCAGCAGCAAAAGTAAGTAAGTATAACTCGCTTACAATGATCTGTACAACCATTGTTCTCTAGATAATAGAGTCCGTGTACATATCATTTCGCATACCTGGCGTGTGTAGTTTCTACCGCTGGCTGTACATGCACATCTAGCACAACTGTGACACGCGACTTTCTCGCGAGAGTAATACGACCTGACTCTTTCTTCACAGTACTGTAAGAGTGTAACGGACGATGCTATGACGCGTGGCATGACTCGCGAAGCCAAGTTGTGCTACGGTCAGGACTTATTGACAATAAAGTGTCCATTTCGGTTACAAAGCGCTGCGGTAGTTTTCGAAACGAATGATTCATTTATTTATTTAACACTTATGTATAACGCTTGGAGGAGACGCAGGTGTAACTCTAGCTCTAGACCTCGTCGCGTTAACTTACGTCCTAGAGATAAGGTAATTAATTATAAGGTTTAGGAAGCACGTTCTCCGGTTTTCATTTTGCGTTATTTATTTGTTGACAGGTTCACATAATAAGCTTGGGATGAGTGTAATGTATGTTATGTCCATTCAGTAATAAACAGTTGTTGAGTACGCAAGTCGTTACGACGTATGGTCACGGAGGTATATGGTCATGGAGGTGGAGGTACGCTGGCCTAAGTGAAGTGCAAAATTCCAATGTTTATGTATACATATTATCCGTCTGTGGTTTAGGTCACGGTCACCTACTAATTTGGTAATGGAGGCCCGATGATTCGGTCAGGATTGCAGGAAGCAATTGTACGGGTGCCCATCAGTGGACGTCTTTGTCTGATATGAATGGCACACGCCTTATTTCGAATTTCAGCACTTTCACCGATAGATATAGTTCATTTACCAAAGCCCGATTACATTTGAGACACAATGAAAACCGTAATAATTACCCTTGGTAAATGAAATGAACTTTACTACATATATTAACCTGAAAATTATACACCAAGTGGTCACTAGGGTGTAAGTACATTTGAGAAGACCATAACAACTTTTGTCCCTGTTTTCAAAATACGTACTAAAGTCCTCGGGTCTTAATTGATTAATGCAGATATAAGCTAGTCATAAGCCATTAACAACGATGTTGGCCGTGCCACGGATGGGGCGTGATATTTGCTTGTGTATTTAAGACCTTCGTAATTTTGAGCTGTGGTTAGAATAAAGTAGGTATAATGCCTAACTATACGTTATCACTGTTATCAGCACTTGTGTATCTGGAAAAAATGGCAATTAAAGCAGCAGCAATTATAGCTTGGGTTATTTTTAAACTGTTTAACATAACATAATATATCCCACCAAAAACATTCTGTAAAAAACTAGCCAAGTCTCGATGGAGCTGCTTGTTTATCTCTAAAAAGTAATGAAATCTAGACAAAGTCATACCAAGTCTAAAGTTCCTTACTGCGATTTCTTTATTATTATAGTTAATGCTGTGTGACTAGGCCGTTGAAGGGTACACCAGTATGGGCTATTATCTCGCTGAACAAACATAGGTAGTTACAACAGATATAACATTACGTGTAAACAAAATTGACTTATAGCGGTTCTGGCCACAGATTGGTGCAATGGTGTCATGGAGCACCTGGTTTTGTACCCTTGTGTACCCTTCAACGGCCAAGTCACACAACATTAACTATATAATAAAGAAATCGCAGTAAGGAACTTTAGACTTGGTATGACTTTGTCTAGATTTCATTACTTTTTAGAGATAAACAAGCAGCTCCATCGAGACTTGGCTAGTTTTTTACAGAATGTTTTTGGTGGGATTTCACTTCTTTTTGTAGAAACGTGGGCATATTGTTTTATAACAACCTGCTAATTAACTTTAGCAAACCTCACGAAATAATAAGCGAAATCAACGAAATGCAAATAATCCCTCCTAATCCCTAGCAAACGTTTCCAAGTGCAGTAGAAGAATGTCGTAAACGACTGTAACGCGGCCGGTTGCCACTTCGCCATGTAAGATTATCGGAAAAACAAACGACGGCGCGTTTTAAAATACAGTCAGCGCCATCTAGCGACGTGTGCGGGTATCACCGCCACTCTTAGTCCAATGCATTATATTTTGACCAAATTTTGAGCGAAATTAATATTTTGGTGTAATTTGTCTATTTAATTTGTGTAATGTTCGAGTCAGAATAAAGTTAATCGTTTGACTATTTCTTTTTGTAAACTTGTAAGTATAGGTAAGTATAAAAGCCACTCTAGTCTTGTCCAGAGTTTTCCTTTAATTTTATTTATATGCGTATTAAAAGCAGAAGGGGAGGCATTCGCCCAGCGGGTGCGTATTACAATGCCGAAGTTCAAAATACCGAATATCATAAGACCTATGGACGGAAGGCCGAAAATTAAAATGTCGAATGTTTATTTGACCGAAAGTTTAAAATCCCGAAAGAACGTTTGATCGAAAGGATGAACTATCGAATATTATAATCCCGAAGACTGTAATCCCGAAGAATGTAATCCCGAAGACGGTAATCCCGAAGATTATAATCCCGAAGACTATGATCCTGCCTGAAGGTTGTAATCCGGAATATTATTTAAACTCTCGAGAATTATCTCGTATTTCTGTAGTCTTACAGATTCTAATGTTTATTTTATACAAAGAATATTAACCTAAATTACGTAACCTACTTGCCTACTACTATACTTACTATTTATAAGTGAACTCTTCTGTGGAACCGATCTGCTCCGGCGCTGTGGGACGTGCAGCCCCTCCGCCCTAGTACGTTAGTACTCTTTATTATACTGTGGCCCTAGCGTAAGTGCGGGCATCAAGCGAGTCGCAGCGGCTGAGGCTGGTCGCCGAAGGTGACTAAAAAGCCGAAGCTGCGGAGGCGAGCGTTGACAGCTTCGGTTCCAGACAAGTTCGGTTCGGTTGGCAGTCCATGACAGAATATTTTATCATAATATCGAATATTTAGTGTCATACTTAATTTCCCACTTTCCCGGACTCTTTCCTTTTCTTAATCGACTTGCCACAGAACCGAAGCTGTCAACCCCGATTCCACGTGGTCTTGTCTACCCCTAGAATGTATATAAAAGCCCGGAGGCGCGAAGGGAGGGTAGCCCCCGGCCTTCGGTTTTTTGGTCACCTTCGGCGACCAGCCTCAGCCGCTGCGCCTCGCTTGATGCCCGCACTTTCTTACGCTAGGGCGGAGGGGCTGAACATCCCGCAGCACCGGAGCAGATCGGTTCCACGGAAAAGTCAGATTAGTTTAGTGTCCTGACCTGACACTTTTAAAGTGCTCATTGACTTTCGGGATTATAAAATTTCGGGATTATGAAATTTCGAGATTTTCAACTTTCGATTTTCTGAAAATAGGTAATTTGGGCTTCGGTTTATCGAATATCGGCTTTTTAAACTTTCGGTATTTCAACTGTAGGTATTATGAACTTTCGGGATTTTAATACGTAACCCGCCCAGCTGTGGGACGCTATAGGCTAGATTAAATTAGATGTATCCCACTACGCTGGATTTTTGCAATGACAGACGATTTTTTTATGTACCAATAGTAGAAGGGGGCATTACCACATCTCTAATACAGCTGAGACCAGCTGAGGGTTCTTCATCAAATAAATAATAAATAAATAAATATCGGACAACCTCACACAAATCGATCTAGTCCCAAATAAAATTAAGCTCTAGAAGGCTTGTGTTATGGGTACTAGACGACGATATACATACTTATATAGATAAATATATACTTAAATGCATAGAACAACCATGACCCAAGCACAAATATTCGAGTTCATCACACAAATATTTGCCCTGGCTGGGACTCGAACCCGGGACCGCCGGCTCAGTAGGCAGGTGTTTACAAACCGAGCCAAACGCGTCGTCAAAATACTTCAGACCTTGGATTTTTGACATCAAATGAAGCAACCCACCAAGTTGAATATTAAAATACTTAAACGGGTTTACTCACGTCGTAGAAATCGAATAACGCTCGACATGTTTCGAATCGGTACGCGATCCATCATCAGGAGAGACGATCAGTCGCGACGGCGGCCAACCGAACACAACAAGTTGAATAGTTTTTGTAAAGGCGGTATGTCGATCTCTAATAGTTTGGTTGGGCTCTTTTGTTTTCTAATCAGAGTACTCCAGATCTTCGATTATCCTAGTTTTTAGGGTTCCGTACCCAAAGGGTAAAAACGAGACCCTATTACTGAGACTTCGCTGTCCGTCCGTCCGTCCGTCCGTCTGTCCGTCCGTCCGTCCGTCTGTCACCAGGCTGTATATCAAGAACGGTGATAGCTAAACAGTTGAAATTTTCACAGATGATCTATTTCTATTGCCGCTATAACAAATAATACTAAAAATAAAATAAATTAAACATTTAAGGGCTCCCATACAACAAACTTGTTTTATGGTACGGAACCCTTCATGCGCGAGTCGGACTCGCACTTGGCCAATTTTTATAGTTTTCGCTTTATGTGGCCATTAAACCCTAACTCTGTACCAAATTTTAGCTCTCTGAATTTATGGGAAGTACTACTTCTTTACTGATGATCATGAGTGAGTGAGTGTCGTAAATGCGAAACTTTGCTTTCGCTTAACTTCGGAACTAAATGACCTACAGACTTGAAATTTTGGATTTTAAGTATGTGATTATAGCTTACTGGATGACGAAAATTTCTGCGTTCTGGTCTTACCCAGAGGTGCTCAAATAGGGGCCTGAAAATGCGGCGAAATGGTTCCAGTAAAGGATGGTACGGCAGTGTTTGCTTCGCGCTCGACTTGGCGGGGGCACTGCCGTGCCCCCCGATTTTATTTTGCAAACGTCATTACTGCTGCGGCGACTGCCAGGCTTTTGCTAAATATGCGTGTGTTCCGCAGCATACAAATAACTTAACAACAAAACAACAACGAAGCGACCAATTTACGTCACCAATTTAGAATATCCATCAAAATAATGAATATGCATGCGATACAACGAAACGCGTATATCAAAAAGCGGATATCTCACGTTTTCGTGTTTTTCTTTTTTTGCAATTTTTCTGTGTAAGCCTGTGGTAACCAATTCATTAATATTCCGCCCGCGGCCGCTCACATATCCGTCGCTTGTTGCGAAAGCAGACAAATCAAAAAGTTTCCAGTTTTTGGGTTATGCAGTTTCGTTTTGCTACGTGTTGTGTTTTTACGGAGTCAGCTGGCTTTTGTATTTTAGACTAAAACGCGCATGTTGCAGAACTATACTGCTATTGCTTAACCGATTTTGAACTACTTAGTTACAACTTGGTGCCTGCAGATGTCTATAGCAGGATTTTGGTAAGACCTAACTTTACAGCCCTGTCGGACGCTGATGCAGCGTTCGCATTATGGATCTTTTAATATTATTGTTATACTTACATAAAATGCAGCTTACCTAATGAAAGTCAAAAAGCGTATCTGCAAAACGTACCTTAATTCATTACGTTATCTAGGTCTATTTAAAATTACACTGGCGACCTTACTCTCCACGGAACATAGCTGTAGGTATACATTACTTCCCAAGTCCACCGTAGTGAGACAATACGCAGCTCGCAGACGGCTTCACTCGTTGCCTCAAAATGCTAGCATCGTTTAAAGCCCCGGCTTTTAACCTGTGCCATAAAATCCACATTTTTTCTACATTCAACCATTGGATTTCCCTGCCGTTTTGATCTGAGATTGCTAGAAATTGCGCTACATTGAAAATAAAGCCGACTTTTCATCCAAACGAAAAAATATCCTGTTCCAACGATCATGAGTTGAAATTTCCTTGATTCACAGTTTTTTTCCTCTTTAAACCTTGAGATCTAAATCAGAGTTGAAAATGGTGGGTCTTCTTTCGAAATTTTTTCATGACGATGTTTAAGGAAATACTTACATTTTTATTACAATTGAGGTTGTTCCCGCGATGCTATCGTGGCTAACGAATATTATTGTGAAATATTTCTCCCAACTTTTCCTTAATGTTGGCTTCAATCTTGTTGATTTTTTGTATAATTTCCTTTTGTGTAAGCGATGGACTAGAACAAACGGGCGGGGGTGCTTGATTAGCAAGATTCACAAGGTTTTTAGGGTCCTGTACCTAAAGGGTGCTAACAGGACCCTTTGGGTATTAGGCTTCCGGTTGTCTGCCCGTCGGCAAAAAATAAAACTTGTCTGAAACCACCTACCTTACACACTTGCACCTATCATAAATAACTATACCACTCGGAATTTGCCGAAAAAAAAACCTACAATTTATCCAACTTCTAATAATTATAAAATTTCAGTTGCGTAATATTATTATAATTTAATAATTGCAGTTGCGACAACGGGGACGTCTCATTTAAAGATGAACATAACAACATCTTCCCGCGTTCATATCTTTATGAAGTATCCAAGATCACAAAATACCTATTCTAATATTCAGTTCAATCCATAGCCTTGGAACGTCAAAGCTGCTCTTTAAAAGCTTAACAATTAAATATTGAAGATGCTTTGTTCCGAAATATGTAATTAGGTGTCGGATCTTCTGCTTCATTGGACTGACAGATAATATTACTGGCGAGGTCGTTTCAATTTCAATAATGGAACAGTCGATTTATTGAGCTTCTGAGATTTTTTTAACAAATATTATGAACACGACTTTTATTGTTAACGACGTAGAGGTGTGGTAGACATAATTAAAAACATTAATACCTAAATGTTCAATTTTGTAACCAACTTAAAGTACTTAGCAACAAAGTGAGAATGAGAATATTGTTAGGTAATAATATGGCATAATTTTGTCTAAAATGTCATACTTATAATTCTGTCTATTTTGTCTATTTTGCTACTAACTTTTTCAATTGGCTTGCAATTCTGAGAGCCCGTGTAACAAACATAACCAAGGCAATTTACATTCTACGAGACGTCTATAGCGGGAGTTTGGGTAGGCTACGTTTCGCCATTCATTTGAATGACGTCACTATCAAAAGCCTAGTTAGTTAATAGTTAATACTATCTTATTAACCAGATTTAAGACACCTGTACCGTCTTCTCGCGAAGGGTCAGAATGTATATAATTCTCTGCCTGCTGCGTAAGTAGTTACAATAATTTATTATCAGAATTTTATCGATTTTTTCATTTAATCGAAAGTATTCTTCTCTAATTCCTTTAAATATCATGCATTGTTACAAAACAAACCTAACCTAGTCCCACCTAATCTCTAGGAAGTTTATTTCAAGAATTTGAAAAAATATATGACTACAAAGAAAAAAATCTCATAAGAGGATCCCTAACTTAATTTGTTGAATATTGAATATTAGACAATTAATGACGCTTAGGCACCCCTAAGCGTCATCACCGTGACTAATAAATATAGTATAATAATATTTTAACACATATTTATTAGCTTTTATTAAGTAACTAACAATGTAATCAACAACCATATTATTTTACAAAAGCCGTTAATTTCGAGTTGTTATTAAGAATTAAGGTATATTTGAAATTCCCGAGATAATCAATCGGAATAAGGATACTTAAAAAAACGTTACTTGAGACAACGCTTATCTGGAAAAATAGGGATGCTGATTAAAGTCCCACGAATCCCTCAATAATATCAGTAATATGTTATATAGGAACTAAAGTGTATATCTTGTAAAACACGAATGCAATGTTTTAAATTACCCATGATTGATCTTGCTTCTTGCACAATAATGAATAGGGTGATGTCTTCGGTGGCTGATTTGTATTCCCCCCGCGCGCCTTACATCCCAATTGGGGATGAAAGGGCTGTCAGTTGAGCATTAACCGCTCAATTTCAGGCAACAATGTCATAATACAACATATTTACGGGAATACAAATAGCTCGAAGGTTACCTATGTTGAAAACGTTATCAAATTGAAGATTACACTATAACGTCAGGACCAGAGTACAGTACTTTTGTAAAAATCTAGAATTGTGTGGCGGTGTTATGAATTTAGGTATGAACAGTAGGGTACGTTGCTTTTATTTCTCATTTTTTGAAATTTTCTAATCTAATTATTTATGGCCCCAGTTTTTCCAAACGTTTTCCAAAGCCAGCTAAAATGCTCTTAACAAGCAAAGCGGTTTTAAAAGGCTCTGTGTATATATTTTGTCACGCTTTTGAGCACTGTTCAAGGCAAAAAAAAAACTGGCTTTTATATATTGATATTTTATGTCTATATTTCCACGGAAGTGTTAGGATATTCAGTTTTATAAATTGAGGTCCACAGGATTCTCTTGGCGGAATTCCACATAAAGAACGTACCTACACACTTTTCTGTCCTTTTAAAACAAATTATCGGTCCGTAGAGTTGCCCCAAAATGCCCCAAACGCTCAAGACACAAACGCGAAAAAACTGTCGCAACCATGATAGTCAAACAATAACATTGGTTAATAATGTACTTTGTCATATGAAATTCAGCAGCAAGGCTTGTCTGTCAAATGACGTCTCTTATCTAGCGGTGATGCCTCGAGGCAGCGTCTGAAATATGATGGCGATTAATTCACAGGCAAGCATTTCAGCTTGTTATGTTGACCTCAATCGAATGAAATAATATATTTATTATACATATTTTATATGTACAGTTAAGTATTACGGGAAGACAGAAAACAATACTTCATTAGTGTTTGAGAAAACGATCAGAAATACAAGCTTTATTAAAACTTTCATGAAATGTCTATAAGTATTATATATTATGAGATACTAAAATTGTATGAAATATCACTTTGTATGGGCCATTATTTTAGGAAAAACTTAAAAGCGCGATGCAGGATTGGTATGGGTGTGCGGCGCCTGCTGTACAGCATCATCTGTTGGTAAAAATTTATTCGTCCACTTCACGCCGAAACAGCCAAACGGATTTTGACCAATTTTGGTATAGGGATAGCTGAACATCCAAAGATGGTCCTATAGGATACTTTTTACCCAAATACGGCGAATAAAAAAGTTACGCGGACGAAGTTGCACCTTCTAGTGTCTAATAATATTGAACGGTTGCTATGCCTACACATGTTGATTTTACGTCACATTTTTTAATTTCATAATCAGTGATATTTACATACATCTACCGAAATATTATTACTTGTATGTATAGCTATCGAATATGACGGTAAAGTACATAACGTCTACGGAACAATTTCACGGCGCTGCTCTGATACGGATTGATGATCTTGGTTCAAGGGTCAGATATTCGATTTTGCTTTAGCTAAATCATTTTTACTATGGTGAGAAAACATGACAGCCAATGCGGTAGTAAATTTTGTGTTTAGAAGGAAACTTGCCGTTTTAGATTTGTTACCTATCAAAATTTTGAAAGGTAAATATTGTCTTGAAAATGGTGTACTGCCTTTTTGCCGAATTATGTTTCGACTGAGTGACATTGATAAATGAATTTCATGTTTCAACGTAAATACACACAAGCAACTTCCCTTTGAAACGTCGGTTTTTTTTTCTTATTTTTCTCAGCGTTCCATTGTTTTGTTATAATTACAAAATGTATATAATTATAGCGGCAAAGGATCGTTTAGAATCCTACTTAAGCTGGGAGCTAAGTCGTGTAGATAGCTTATATACCTATATATAACATTTATACACGATTACTATAGGTAAATATATTGTTAAGAAATTGTAAGCTACTTTTGATGCTGACCATTTACCAATATCAAAAAGTAAATGATGACAACATCAATGATAGATACAATACAAATAAATACCAACGGTTAAATTGGGAAAAATCTAAATAATGATTCGAGTCGATTTACTTTCCTTATTGGAAGGAATTTACGTATTTGTTCAGCGGAATCCCCCCAGGGCCATTGTCCGTCCCAATCATATTCGAACCTTATTTCAACGGTATAAAATCGGATTTATAATACCAGCACATATATCCACAGTACGAACATGTAATTTGATCGAGGTTTTGATTTATTAACAAGGAAATACCTGTTATTTACTTTACCTACTCATCCTTGTTGTCCGTTATTAATAGAATAGAAACATGAATTACAAAGTAGGTCGGGTCGCCAACAGTGGCTCGGATTTTTTCGAACGCTCAAATTGTGAAAAAAAAGTCGTGGTAGCGGGCTGAAATTCACACTCAACGTGCTTTGGTTATTAAACTTTTTCCCAGAATTATCAGTTTTTCAATCAAGGCATCAATAAAGTAGTCAGACAATGTTTTTAAAAAAATGGGAAATGAGCCACTGTGTACGGGTACTGGGCTATTGTGACTCGCCCCTGTAGTACACAGAGACTCTAACAGTATACAGTGGCTCAAGTATATAATATTTAACTAAAACTATAATTTACATTCAGTTTCATTTATTTGTTTGAGTAGAAATATACTCTAAGCCTCATATCTATCAATATCAGACACATAAAAATTATAAAATCAAATCTCTTAGGATATTTGAGATCAACCTCTTTTCTGACTTTGTTTCTTTGTCGTTAGAGATCTAAAAATTAAAAACGAGTTTAATTTTTATTCTTAGTCCAAGCAAATAACATAACAGTTATCAAGATACATTAAAAGGATAAAAAATCCAGAAAAATAACAAAAAAAAAGTTGGTTCTACACTAGGATACGCTACACTCGAGTGCAAAAGTGTTTCATGCATATAGGTTTATTCTTATAAAAAAAAATACAGTTTTGTTTTTATGTTTTTTTATTTTTATTTTATTAATTAGTTGGCATTGAACAGTAGCATAACATAACATTATCCAATAGAAATAATATAAGTAGGTACACAGTGGCTCAAGAAAGTACATAGTGACTCACGAGTCACTGTGTACTTCTTAAATTTGAGCCACTGACCACGCCGCAGCCATTTTGAATTCACCGGCGCATAACTATCACGTGGCTTGCCGATAGGACATGCAAATATATGTCATTGCCTAGCATAATAACGTCACTTTGCATCAAAACAACAATACTTGTCTTAATGCTCAAATTTCTCTACATAAAAACAAGTGTAACTTACCTTAAAATGTAATTTTGCACCCTCGGCCACACGAAACACTTTCCTACACATGTAAACTGCGCGGGAGCGGGCGAATAATTGGTTTGTACGTGTTTGGGTGTCGAACGCTCTCGGCTAATGAAGGAGACAGATAGATATTGTTGCTCTATCTAGGAAATATAGCCGCGAGTCAGTGTACCCGACCGAGCCACTGTTGGCAACCCGACCTACACTTTTGAACGGGTCATACAACCGTGCTATCAGAAATTAGGTAAGTATGTCAGATGCAGGATTTTGGGATGTCAGAGTTAGTGTCAAAAATAGTACCATGTGGTATTGGACGATGGTCTTTACTGCACGACTATAATATGCATGCGTAACCAAAGTATAGAGATAATATTTTACTTAAAAGATCACTAGTAACGCCTGTCTATAAGAGTGGAAAAAAACAGATCCAAATAATTATCGGCCTATCTCAGTTCTAACAGCTATTTCAAAAATAATAGAAAAACTAATCAGCATAAGACTAATTTCTTTTTTAAACAAATTTAACCTCCTATCTAAGTCTCAATTTGGGTTTAGACAAGGCAAATCTACGGAAGATGCTATTGTAAATCTTACATCACTAATCTCTAAAGAAGTGGACAGTGGAAATAAATGCCTAGCAGTATTCTTAGATCTAAAAAAAGCATTCGATACGGTTTCTATTCCTATTCTTGTAGACAAGCTTGAACGTATGGGAATCAGGGGCAAACCTTTAGATTTGTTAGATGACTACCTGAGAAATCGTAATCAAAGGGTTAAGATAGGCAACTATGTCAGCATGGACTCTGAGGTCTCATTTGGTGTGCCCCAAGGAAGTGTCCTTGGGCCAACTCTCTTTCTAGTCTATATTAACGATCTCACTAATATGGACATTCGAGATGGTCATGTTATTTCATATGCCAATGATACAGTGGTTGTTTTCTCCGGAACAAGTTGGAAATCGATACAATGCTGCTGAACTGGGCTTAAAAAGGATACATTTATGGTTAACTTCTAATTTATTAACACTAAATGCAGACAAAACCAATTATATATATTTTACTAAAAACAACAGTGCACAACCCTCAAGTCACCATAATCTTAAAATTCACCTCTGTAATCATCCGATGGACATACACAGTAACTGTAAAGAATTGAAAAAAGTAGAGTCAACAAAATACTTAGGAGTATTCATCGATCAAAGACTGTCATGGCACCAACACATACAACATATTAATAATAGAATACGTAAACTCACTTGGATATTTAAACAACTTAGACACATTACCAACACAGACTTATTAAAACAAATTTACACAGCTTTAGCACAATCTATTATGACTGTATTTCAGTCTGGGGTGGGGCAGCTAAATCAAAATTCCTAGAAGTCGAAAGAGGACAGCGATGTTTATTAAAAACTATGTTTAACAAACCATTTAGATTCCCAACAACAGATCTATACAATGAATGTCAGCTACTGAGCATGCGTAAACTATACATAGCATCTGTGGTACTCAGGGTTCATAGAGAAATATCCTTTGACCCTTCAATTGTCAACAGAAGAAGGGTTTGTTCAGTAGTCCCGATCCCCTCCAGCAAATCTGTTTTTTTAGACAGGCAGTTAGAAAGACAATCGGCGCATTTATATCCATACTAATATTATAAATGCGAAAGTGTGTCTGTCTGTCTGTCTGTCTGTCTGTCTGTTACCTCTTCACGCTTAAACCGCTGAATCGTTTTTGATGAAATTTGGCATGGAGATAGTATAAGATCCGAGGAAGGACATAGGATAGTTTTCATCCTGGAAATTATCCCTAAAAAGATTGAAAAGTGAGTATGTAAGTAATTCATGATGACTGTGATGACCCTGCAGAAAATGTAATTATTAGACCAAAAGCACAATTGCTCTTACATTTGCTTAGGCGCTTTTAATAATCCTTTCTATTAATTAAGGTGATTGCTGTCTTGAAGTGCTGTCAAACTGACACTTTACGAGTATACACGTAGTTATTGCATCTCCTAACTATTAATTGAGAATAAATGTTTAAACAACTCAGTGGCTTACAATAAGTGACAATTTACCTTGGTGCTGCACTGAAAACTATTATGAAGATCATGAATACACCCGGGTGAGCCACTTAAACACATTTTTCACCGAAAATAATAAGTGATTGCTACGTACATCACACACACATATAAACATTTTCAAAATAACAGTAAGATTTGGCTAATTAAAGCAGAAGATCCGCGGTATAATTACCAGCTGATTGATGTGACAATGACAACTGACAGTCAACACAAATAACAAAACATCACGTCAGGTTGGAAAACGTCAAATCGGGTGCGTTCAGAAATAATACAAACAGAGAGTTTAAGTAGACGGTTTTTAAGCCGCACTAAGTTGAAGATTTTTTTCGCCTCGCTTATGCACATTTCTGTTGGACGCTTTGCATTGCTGCTGATATAACAGCGTGCTGAACTTTGCTTTGCTTTACATTGCTGCATGTATTCTACATCAATATTATATACAGAAGTGTTTTTACGTGAGAAACATAATGGCATCAAAACCGATATGCGCACACTGCAAAAATATAATACAAGTAAAACACTTTCTTACCTGCGTGAATTGCAAAAAATCCTATGATCTATCATGTTCTAATACAGAAAAACTATTTAATTTAATGGATCGAGAGAGAAAGGCTTCCTGGACTTGCAAAAAATGTAAGCAAGATAAAATGCAAATAAAAAAGACTAGCACTCCAAACAGTACTACGATAAAAACAATCAAGACGTCCTTAATAGAAAATCCTGCGACGACGTCAAAGCAAATTGTCCCGAAGCAAGCATCAAAACCAATAGTGTCGTCTATAACGGGTTCAGTTGGAACAAGTTTATCTAAAACAAAATGTTCGTCTGCTCTAGAAGACTCTGTGGATAGGGTCACAGTCAGAAAGTACAATATACCCGTGCACAACTCGTTTTCTTCCTTGTCCGATGAAAGTACTATTGATAACTCAGTCTTATGTAAGGATAACACAATAAATAGGAGCTGCCCTGATTTAACTAGTACGCCTGAAATCGAGTTACTACTAAAGTTTAAAAAGAGCAATAGGCTGTCGGAAGAAAGGGGGAACCCACAAAATTCGAATGATTTAATTTCTAATGTTAGTGCTCACAGCTTGCCTAATCTTGACTCGCAATTAGATAATTTTGTTGTGGAGGAATTAAAAGACCAAGTCGAGAAACTAAAAGATAAACTCTTAGGTGCGGAAAACGAAATACAGAAGCTCCTAGGTGAAAATTTTGAACTACAGGATGCTTTATCCGAAGCACGTAGAAAAAATAATTTCTATAAGAATATTCTACAAACGTCAACCGCTGCATCACCATCCAGAACACCTGTATCTGGTTACAAGAAACAGAGGAACGAAAAGAAAACTACCTCGCAACTTTCTCCACCTGGATCATCTGTAAAGCAAACAACATGTGTTGAAGCGTCACTGAATACAAAACAGACTAAATCTACACCTACGCCTTCTAATGAAGACGAACGTATTGATAATACCCTGGAATTAAATAACTCCTCTAGTGACAGTGATCTCCGAAAAACTCACAAGGATAAGCTACTTTTAATAAGCAGCAATAATAAAAACAAAATAATAAAAAATATAAGAGATAACGACTTATTTGGAGGATTTAGTTACTGTCACTACATCACACCTGGTGTAGGTGCAAAAGAGCTTCTTAAAGGATTAGCAAGTCGACTACACAACATGACTAGTAAGGATTACTGTGTCATTATTATCGGGGAAGAAGATTTTCAAAATTTAATTGATTTAAACGATTTAGTGCATCATATCCGAGAAACAGTTAAATTCTTCTCTTTTACCAATATTATAATTGCTTGTCCGACATATATCTGTGGGAGAACACTGTATAATTCTAGAGTAGAAAGATTCAATCATTTGATTTTCAACGATTTATGTAACCACAATAAGCGTTTCTTTGTATATGATTGCAACTCAAACTTATCGTTAGATATGTTTTTAGAAAAAAGTGGAAGGATCAAGAACTCTGGCATGAAGAACATCCTACAAAATCTCAATTATAATATCAGTTGGATCTCAAAGACATTTTCTGTTGAATCTCCGGATGTACAAAGTACACCGTCAGAATTTTTTCGTGGCTAAAGTTAAAATACCCAAGGGAAAATTTACGATCCTTCACCAAAATATAGCTGGTGTTCTTAACAAGTTAGAAAATATAGAAATTGTACTCACCGATTTAAAAATAAAAAATAAATTAGACATAAATGTCATGTGCCTTACAGAAACATTTGTTCAAGCAGGTCACGAGGGAAATATACGATTGTCGAACTTTATAGTTGCTAACAACTTCTCTCGAGAAGCAAAAAGAGGTGGAGTCTGTATTTTAATAAGGCCTTGGGTTGAGTTTGAGACCATAGACTTAAATAAGTTTACTCAAGAAAATGAGTTCGAATGTTGCGGAATTGAAGTGAGTGCAATAAATTGTATAATTGTTTGTATGTACAGAGTCCCACAGGGTAATCAAATTGCATTTATAAATAAATTAGAAAATTTTCTTCATTTTATAACAAAAAAATACAAAAATAAAGATATTATTATCTGCGGGGACTTAAATATAGATACATTTAGACAGACCCCATCAACTAAATTGTATAATCAGCTACTAATCAGATACAAACTTACTAATATCATTTCAACCGCAACCCGTATCACTAGTACATCTCAAACTTCTATAGATCATGTATTGACAAATATTAGTGGAATTAAAAGTGTGGTTCATAATCTTGGTCTATCTGATCATACTGCTCAATCAATACATATCACAGGCAATAAAACTATGAATGCTAAACAGTATTATCACTATAGAAGAGATTACAATGAAGAAAATGTCTCAAAATTTGTTATTTATATGAAACAACTAAGTTATGCAGATGTCTTTAACAAGTCAAGCACTAATAGTGCATTTGATGAGTTTCATGACCTTTTCTCTTTATTGTATAAGATGTGTTTCCCTTTAGTAAGGGTAACTACATCTGATAGGCCAAATACAGTTAAATGGATTTCTAAGAGTCTAAGACTATGTTGTAAGCGTAAACGCAACCTATACTTAGAGTCCTGTAAAAATTCGAGTACAGAATTTAAAATAAAATACAAAATTTATTCAAAAGTGTTGCGACGTTGTATTAACAGGGCTCAGAAAAAGAATAATTATCGTTACATCTATACATCGAAAAATAAATGTCGTGCAACGTGGAATGTTATTAATAAAAAAGTAGGTCATAAAAGGCAACCATTTCAAATCAACAGTATTATTAATGACGGTCAAGCTATATGTAAACCTAAAGAGATTGCTGAAGTTATTAATAACTACTTCGTTGACGTATCAAACAAATATAGTCAAAACTATAGACCAACATTGAAAAATTTTAATCGAGTGCCTGATAGTATGTTTTGTAACCCCACTACTCCAGATGAAGTAACTAAAATTATTGCGAACCTGAAAAATTCCTCTTCAACTGGCTATGACGAAATTAACACTAAAATACTTAAAGCCTGTGGTACATCCATATCTGAACCTCTAGCCTATATTTTTAATATCTCTATAGAGGAGGGTGTATTTCCAGACAGACTTAAAAAATCTGTCATTAAACCACTGCATAAAAAGGGCCCAAAAACTAATGTAAACAACTATAGACCCATAGCTCTTATACCAGTTCTTGCAAAGATTTTTGAGAAGCTAATGCACTTAAGACTAGCCCAGTTTGCTGATAAATATAACCTTCTTTCAGGTAGACAACACGGGTTTAGGACAAACAGGTCAACTACAACCGCAACCTTTGTACTGTTAAAAGATGTTATACTTTGTGTTGATAAAGGTCAACCTGTTCTGGTCCTATTTCTCGACATGTCAAAGGCGTTTGACTTGGTAGCCCATGAAAGACTTTTAAACAAATTAGAGTATTGTGGAGTCCGAGGCAATATACACCGCTGGATGGAATCCTATCTAAGTCAAAGGACACAATGTACAGAGATTGTTAGAAGGGAGGGAAAATCCATAGTGAATTATAAATCAGACTACAGAATTAACAATTTCGGTGTCCCACAAGGCAGTGTCTTGGGACCATTACTTTTCACTTTCTATATTAATGATCTCCCTAACGCTTTGGATTTTCCTTCAATATTATTTGCAGATGACACTTCAATAGTTATTCCATGTACCAGTCAGCAGACGTTTGAAAACGATGTAAATAAGACTCTACAGAAATTAGTTGCTTGGCTGGAGGAAAATAACTTGTCAATAAATGTTAGCAAAACCCAATATGTACAGTTTAGAACACGCAAAAGACCAAACCTCCCATTAAATATAGTTTCTAAAGGGAATTGTGTTCACGAGGCGCGAAATACGAAATTTTTGGGAATAAACCTAGACGAATTTTTAAATTTTAATATGCACGTCGATAGCGTTTGCAATAAAGTAAATAGGTTCCTATTCCCACTAAGAAAACTAAGGCAAACTGTATCACAAGATGCGGCATTACTAGCATACCATAGCTATATTATGTCGACACTCAGATATGGCCTCGTCATATGGGGAAATTCCGTAGACGCAAAAAAGGCCTTCGTAATGCAAAAAAAATGCATCAGGGCCATCTTTTCGATGCAGCCAACGGACTCATGTAGACCAGTCATGAGAAGTCGGAAACTATTATCTCTTCCTTCTTTGTACATTTATGAAGTTGCTGTATTTGTACGTTTACATGAGAACTACTTTAAGAGAAATAGTGAGGTAATTACATACAATGACCGTCTTTCTAGACAACGGAACCTTCTCCACACGCCTAAAACCCGTCTTAAACAAACAGCTCGAAGTTCATTCTTCATGTGCGTTAAGGTATTTAACAAATTACCTCCAACTATCAAAGAACTCCCTTTAAAACAGTTTAAAAATGAATTATTTGTGTGGCTTTGTGACATGTGCTTTTACTCTATAAATGAATACTTAAATTATAATTCTGCACAATAAATACCCATGCACCTATTGACATTTTGTAATTCTAATTTAGTTGTTTTAATTTTAAGAACTTCATGACAATATAGTTCCAATTATTAATTATTGTATAACGATGTAAAATATGTATTGCTTTGACATTGCCTTAATTTGTTTTATTCCAATTTATTTGCAGTATGTAATGATAATGACGACGATAGATTTGCAATGTACCTATTTATATATGTTTAATTCGTGATTATGTGACATCATGATTCCCACATCTAATTTCTTGGCATGTTCTCGAAAGTGATGTGATATTTGCATGCTTAGTTAAGCAGGTTATGGTTGACCTATTTTTTGTATACCACCTATGTACTTATACCCATAATCAGCAAATAAATTCATTTCATTTCATTTCATTTCATTTCATTTCATTTCATTTCATTTCATTTCATTTCATTTCATTAGGTGGATAGTTCTCGTGTTGTACGAGGTTGCTTCCATACTTCCAAGTTCCACGCGGACGTAGTCGCGGGCAAAAGCTAGTAATAAAATAAACAAAGTAAAACACATTTTTGCATTAACATATCATAAATGTAAAGAAGAACTGACTATGTGGTTATTAAAACTAGATTATAATGAAACAGAAGAACTATTGATGCAATAAGTGCGATTTGTTTTTATTATAAGGTACGTACTTATTAAAATTTGTTTCACTGTGAAAGTTAAGCACACACACACACACACACACACACACACACACACACACACACACACACACACACACACACACGCGCGCACGCACGCACGCACGCACACGCACACGCACACGCACACGCACACGCACACGCACACGCACACAGACACACACACATACACTAATTAGTTTAAATTAAGTTTAAAGTAATTATAAAATAAGTTTATCTTACTAATAGAGGCTATAGATTAAGATGATGTACCATTTCTGGAAGAGCGAGTCCTCCTGACACAGGTGTATAACACCTACTAGGAGTCCTCAACCCTTGTATACATTATTTGTATTCTTTTGAACCAATAAAAACTTATTTTATTTTATTTAATATCTAAAACAATCAGCATTTTTGAAGAGCCGAAGCATAGAGGCAAATATGGTCATGACATTTTCTGTCCCATGATCGAACTTGTGAGTACCTTCTAGTCGTGTAATATCCTATTATTATGCTGGTGACAGTTGTGGCTCTCCCGGCAAATGCTGGTGAATATCTCGAGTGGCCTGCTTGAGAATGCAGATTAAGATCTTTAGTTTCAGCTAGATATTTCCTTTCTTTTTAAAGTTACTTAACTTCGAGTAACTCAATATCCGGAGTAGTATAAGGCGATCCGCCAGTTGGCATAAATGACACAATAAGACAGACACGACCCACTTCACCAACTACGTTACATGGACTAAAATACTAAGCACTTTTGCTAGAGGATAGAAGAGCGCTCTTTCGATTTCGGTTTGATGCCTCAATACAAGAAGACGCTGTCATAAAACGTACATGAACGTCACACAGTCTAAGATACCTAGATTGGAATCCACTCGACTGTTTGCGAAAAAAAATGAGGGAGCGAAGAAGGCATTTACCTTACTAAGTTGAAAGAAGTTGGGTCACGGCTTTTATGTACTTACCTCTAAAAATCGTCTTCAATCATAATGCATTCAACGGAATCAGATTTCTGTAAAGTATAGTTGTTGTATTCGTTATCATGTATTATATCATAAAATTACTTAGAAAGCCTTGCAAACTAAGTAACTAAAATAAGTGGTAGCAAAAGTGGATTCATTCGTATGTATTATTAACTGTAACAAGTTATTGCGATAAAAAGTGTTATGAAATAGACCCCCATCGACCTATATTCACGCTGTCAACCTTGAAGACGAATTGGGTACCATAAAATAATAAAACGGAAACCCCAAAGCGGGATCATCCTCTGGGTAAATAGAATCGGGTAATGGATAAGATATTCGAATAGCAAATTAGCTTTAAGTAGCACTTTTGATAATGCGGCCGCCGTGACGCGGTAGGGAGTATTAAGTCTTTTATATTGGAAACTATCCAAAGAAAGTGTAGCTCAAGTGCATTTAGCATTTGAGCCTTGTATGTATGCTTTTGCTGACCGGTTTGTTCGGGTTCCGGCTGTTCTTGCTTAGAGGGGCATTCTTCAACCGATTCTTGTGGAATTTTGTGAGTAGGTTCGTTATTTATAGTAGATATACGTATTTTCGAATCAAATTCGATATATTTGCAGCTCACAGAGCCATTATAGTATTATTTATCTATGTGTCTTATAGTAATCAAGTTAAAAGATGTTTCAAAAGCTTCGTCCACGTAACTCCACTTTTTTTATTATCGTTTTTGGATATCCAGATATCACTAATATCTCTGCGTGATGAACGCACAAATAATTTTCTACCAACAGATGCCGTTGTAATGGTGCCGCGGGCCCATACAAAATATAGGTATGTCAACCTATATCGCGCTATGAAGAAATTTCCTAAAATAATGACCCCTCGCCATATAGGTCCGATTTTCTATATAATTTTGGAATTTTATTACAGTATAGATACATAGATATGTTTACATAAGTAATGCATAGTAAGTTAAAAAAAAACATCTCTACTAGTCATTATACATAGGTTTCAATTCAGGTAGTTACTACAGAACTTTCCATCGGAACCTACTTTCGAAAACTTACGAGGTAAGTAACACAGTAACACGTGTTTCCAACCTTCGTAAATAAGTCCTTTAAGTTCCGATCCCTTATGAACAAATCGATACCCCGAAAAAATCTCAAACAAAGTTCCTACAAAAAGTTAAGGGCGGTGATTGAAAGTGGTATTTTATCTCGACAATTTATAGGGGGTGGCTTGCCCAATTGATAGGGTGCTAACCGCTGCCCAAGGGCCTTAGATAAGGATTATGGTCTTAGCGGAATGCGAGCTTTTTCTAGTAAAAGTTTCCGAAGGTAGATAAGCGGATGCAATTGAGGTTTACCGAAAGCTAAACTTGCGTTTGAAGAAAACGTAATTTGGATTGGGAATAGTTTATTTTAAATGATGTAACGTAATTAAAAGGAGTCAGATAAAATAGCACAAAGTGATTGAACGTCTTAAGAGTCTAACAAATAAGAATTATCATTGTTCTTTAACTTTTTCGACTATTATTTTAGTTTTTTATGTATGTTGTAAATGCCTCATCGTCGTATTAGGATATTTATAAAAACTTAATTCCAAATGCGCTGCAGCTTATAAAATTGCAAACTTTAGTTGAACGCAGAATACACTATTTTTGAATATAGACATTTAAAAATAGTATGGTTCTGCGTTAGATTAATGTTGGCCATTAACTTATGTTGGCACTAGGGTGCCAAGGGTTAAAAAAATGGCACTGGCAATCAAGTGGTGACAGCGTAACTTTGACTCTGATACCTATTGAAAGCCATGATGACATTTTTTTAAGATGTCAATCGTTCACTATTTTTACTGGGAATATTACACAATCATATAATTTTTTATCAAATATCGGGTGTACGGGGTGGGGTTACTTAAGTTTAGTGTGCCCTAACAGACAGAAACTACTGATTTAGTTTGTCATTCCTACGGAGTGCTTGAAGCGCTCCATACGAATTGCTACGATACCGTGCGTGACGTCATCGGAAAGTAAAGGTAGGTAATAAAGTTATTGTTTTCTGTTTCCTGACATATTAAGCTATTTTTATTCAACATCGGTCATTATCCTATTCCGCTACTGCCGAATAATCAATTGTGAATTAATAAATGAATCTAAAAGTGCGCAAAGTTTTACCACCGTATTTGCCGTGAGTGGGATTTTACCACGCTACGCGGGAAGAAAGTCTCACTTCCTGGCCAAGGCAAGACGTAAAACTTCTGACAAACCACGGGCGGCAATTCGTAAAGCCCTGCGCAAACACCTGCGCTCTGGGAAATTCAAGAATTCACCGCCCTAGGTATGTAATGTATTTTTCATCTCTCCTGTTCGGAAAGTGTCATTTTCATGAGTAGACAGCCGGGTGGAAAATAGCTTTTCCATCCCTAGGGTGGAAAGTAATTTTTTTTTAATTGCCACGGAGTCAAAGGTAATAGATGCACGTCGTGACCAACTAAATTAGGTACAATCTAGTCGGCCGTGGTAAGTGGCATTGAAAAAAGGTATCCAAAGTTTAGATATAGGCAAGCTTCATTTATTTCTATCTAATTATTAATTACATATAATTCCGTCCCACATTTTTTTTTTTATAAAATTGAAACCATTGGATTTTTTTTTTACTTTTTAAATGTTGTATATCTTAACTTTTTTTTATCTACTCATTTTTTTATTTATTAATAATAATTATTATGTTTAATGTATGTATGACTGTTACTATCCTTAATTTGTTTTTTGTTTCTTACTAACAATCTATGGATCACTGATCCGAAATAAATAATAATTTGAATTTGAATTTAAAAGTAAGAAGAATGAAAGTTTGCAGTAGAAAAAGCGGGAACACGAGATTAAATATAAATACCGTGTCTTTAATTGATTATTTGTTAAAAATGACATGGACATTAATATAAGTAAATCACTTTTGACATTTATGTGCGTGTAGTATTTTATTTTCCTCGCAGTCGAAATGAAAAGTAGAGTGTTTAACTCGGGTGAAATTGCCCATTTCACCCTCGAACTATTGGCGCTCTCACTTCGTTCGAGCGCCAGAAATATCTCGGGTGCAATGGGTCACTTTCTACCCTTGGTTAACAATCTACTAATTACGCACTACCGAATTAGCTCATCATAGAGTGCCTTTAACCTACTCGCACCCTGTTTTCCAATTGACTAATCTAAATATATAAAAGAAGAAACTGACTGACTGACTGACTGACTGACTGACTGACATATCAACGCACAGCCCAAACCGCTGGTTCTAGAGAGTCCAAATTTGGCACGTAGGTTCCTTATAAGGTGTAGGGGTGCACTAAGAAAGGATTTTTCAAAATTCACCCCCTAAAGGGGTGAAATAGGGGTCCAAAGTTTGTATGGGGAAACAAGATTAGTTAGACTATTTTATTTGAAACTTCACAGGAGTATTTCTAACGATAAATGAGTAAACACGTGTTTCAGGTTTTTTGAAAATTCAACCCCTAAAAGGGAGAAATGTGGTGACAAAGTCTGAAAATCAACATGGGTATTGTTTTTATGGTTTATCGGGTCGCTGATTACGAAAACCGCAACGATTTTAAAATCCAACGTGGCGGACGTGAATTACCATCTCCCCTGTAGGGGTGAAATGGGGTTGAAATGTGTAAATACTAAACCGCTGGTTCTAGAGAGTCCAAATTTGGCACGTAGGTTTCTTATAAGGTGTAAAGGTGCACTAAGAAAGGATTTTTCAAAATTAACCCCCTAAAGGGGTAAAATGGGGGTCCAAAATTTGTATGGGGAAACAAGATTAGTTAGACTATTTTATTCGAAATTTCACAGGAGTATTTCTAACGATAAATGAGTAAACACGTGTTTCAGGTTTTTTGAAAATTCAACCCCTAAAAGGGAGAAATGTGGTGACAAAGTCTGAAAATCAACATGGGTATTGTTTTTATGGTTTATCGGGTCGCTGATTACGAAAACCGCAACGATTTTAAAATCCAACGTGGCGGACGTGAATTACCATCTCCCCTGTAGGGGTGAAATGGGGTTGAAATGTCTAAATACTAAACCGCTGGTTCTAGAGAGTCCAAATTTGGCACATAGGTTCCTTATAAAGTGTAGGGGTGCATTAAGAGAGAATTTTTCAAAATGCACCCCTTATAGGGGAGAAATGTGGGTACAAAATTTGTAAGGGGAAACAAGATTAGTTAGACTATTTTATTCAAAACTTCACAGGAGTATTTCTTACAATAAATGAGAAAACACGTGTTTCCGGTTTTTTGAGAATTCAACTCCTAAAAGGGAGAAATGTGGTGATAAAGTGTGAAAATCAACATGGGTATTGTTATTATGGTTTATCGGGTCGCTGTATCCCGGAAGGAAGAGGGAAGAGGGAAGAGGGAAGAGCGAATAGTTGGTTTCTATGGATTATCGGGTCGCTGATTACTAAAAAAATAATGATTTTAAAATTCAACGTGGCTGACATGTAATACCATCTCTCATGTTAGGGCGCGATGGGGTAGAAATGTCTAAATAATGTATAAAAATCTGGGTGTCGTTTTTAAACGCACAGCCCAAAACCGCTGATTCTAAAGAGTCCAAATTTGGAACGTAGGTTCCTTATAAGGTCTAGGGGCGCACTAATAAACGATTTTTCTAAAGGGGGTGAAATAGAGACATCCAAAGTTTGTATGGGAAAACAAGATTAGACTATTTATATTCGAAACTTCACAGGAGTTTATTGCACACCTCATAAAATATACAGGAGAAATACAATGCAAGACATTACAATTAGAGGTAAACAACAGGCGGTCTTATCGCTAACGAACGATCTCTTCCAGACAACCTTTGGGTAGTGGAGAACTTGAAAAAATAAGATTTTGTTATTAGGCGCTGCCAAAATCGGATAGTAATAATAATAATATATACATAAAAAACAAATAAATACATAAATATAATAAAAATTAAATACATAAATACATACATACATTCAGCCAACAGATAATAGGACCATTTGAATAAAATACGAATTATGAAAGGGATAGATAGTGTTCTTTCAGTTGAGCTTTGAAAGATACAAGAGATTTAGCGCGCCTTAAGCTAACAGGCAAGGAGTTCCATAAACAGACAGCTTTAAAAGTAAACGAATTATTATAAAATTTTGAGACGGAAGAAGGTACGGCAAGGAGCAAATTTTGGGCAGATCGAGCAGAAATGAGATAAGTGAAACGCTCTTTGAGATAGCGGGGAGTTGCAGGATGAAAAAGTATACTATAAAGAAGAGCAAGAATATGAGAGTTACGACCTAAACTTAAACCTAATAGATGTTTAAATTTGTATTTGGTGCCATCTCGATTGTCGTCAAGGCCAGTGCGGGCGGCGCGGCGGGACTGGAGGAGTAGTCATCAGGAAACTTCCTGCAGCCGTAATAACTGCATTCAAGTTTTTCAACAATAAAACGGCTAGACGGATATGCATGAGGGATAAGCAGATAATACCCTAACATTAACAAATAGCCTAATTTTTAACCTGAAAAAAAGAGCATCGTTCCCGTTGGATAATGTATATTGTATAGGAACGCGGGCGAAGCCGCGGGTTAATGCTAGTAGGTAATAAATCAACTATTAATACCTGCCTACGGGATTTTCCGCACATGTCCCCAACCAACTGATCAGGGATATAATAATATTTTAGGTGTTATAATCGTTTAATTAATGTGCAAAAAGTTATAACTCAAACTTGTTAACCAAAACTAAATGAGCGGCTATTTATAAGCAGCGTCCAATTTGAATCGCGCGGATCATCGCAGCCGATTTTCAGTTTCATTATTTCGAAGATTTTCGTTTTCAGGCAAACACTGAAAATTGGCTGAGATACCAATGTGTGGAAAACAATTTACGAAAATAAGTATTGAAGTAATACTAATTTTAAATAGTTATTTTCAAATAAATTATGGAAATGAGGCAGAAACTAAGGCTAAAATGTGATTGTTAAACAAAACATTAAAACATCGTTATTTAAGGACAAGGCCGTAGTTGTTTCACTTCTAAAATAAAACTACGATCGCGTCCTTTGTGTAAGGAAAGTTTGTCATACAAAAGATATGGGTAACTTTCATTACACAAGGAAATCAGTTTTGCAAAACTAATTAGTAATTATAGTCCTTAACCACATGTTTTTTGGAAACGACTCATATACTTAATTATAAGTTCTTTATTTCTATGATCAAGTACTAAACAAACATCAAGGATAGGTTATGGCACACTATATTTACAAAGATCAAATAAATTGTGAGGGACTGGTACAGTGTTGGAATGTTCAATTTGAATTAAATTATATTGTTATTCCTTTTTAAGTTGCAGGTATCTATTTTCTAATTAATAATATCATTGAAAGCAACAAAGACAATATGTAAGCATACCTTACTACACTTGAATGGTTGAAAGAATAAGTATAGGTAGGTACAAAAAATCTAATACGTTCTCGCTAATTAGGAAGGTATGCGTGCTTCTAAGTTACTTTAACTTTTCTATCGCGTTACGAGTGTGTACACGGGAACAAAGATTTTTGCATGTTGTGCCTGAATACCTCATTACACTCAAGATTCTAACTTAGGGCCTTATCACACTTGCGATTTGCGAGCGTATTTTCTATACAAATAAGCGACGCGGCATAGACGCTGCGCGATCGCCTTCATACAAAATACGCTCGCAAATCGCAAGTGTGATAAGGCTCTTAGAATCACTTGCTACGCTCGTGATTTAAAAATACAATCCTTTGCTTACTCGGGACTCAAAATCAGCACGAAAAAAAACTTTGCTCTCTTGTTGCACAAATGACTATTTTCTCTGAAATGACACTTCATTGGCAAAGTCTTTGGCTTTAATTGATCAACAGCTGTTTGAAGTTTTTTATCGTTTCAGCAATTAATATGGTAGGATGTGTTCATCGCCGGCCGGCTTAAGTGCAATAGTGCGTATTATTAAAAAAAACCGAACATATAGCTATTATCGTAGGATAATTTTGGAACAGTTAAGCTGAAAATGCTATCCCATAAAACGTTACCCGTAAACGTACGTAAAACGTTTGTCATATAAAATATTAACTAACTGACAGCGCGATATCAAAGCTAAAATTTTCATCTGGAAGTTACGGAAAAAACGTAAAGTATTTTCACTCTGAAAAATATACACAGAATACTCTGATGCCCTACACGTAAAACCTTTTTCGGGGAAAAAACATGAAGTTCGTCGGATTTTTTCAACACACTCAAACATTACGGTGGCAAATTGTTACGATGACATAAAATATTTGCCATGCAAATCAGAGATTCCCCTCATAACTGAAGATAAGGAGAAATCGTAAAAAGGTAATAAAAGCGCCTCGGTGCGTGCATTAGAGGAGACGTTTGACGCTGGTGCTCTCATTTTTGTAATTTTTATTTGTGGGACAACATGTATTGTGTGTAATCAGTGAGTTCCAGCGGAACTTTGCGCTCTGCTCTATACTTTCTCGTATAAAAAAATTACGACAGGAGGTCAGCTGCCACAAAACTTTAAGGAACGTAGTACCAAATTTTAGGATTGTTACAGGCAATACTGCATCGGAGTTTATTATCTTTGCATTTTGTAAATACTAGGTACCTACCATTATCTCAGGGATTTCATTTGGCGTTTATAATGACATTTGTTCGAAATTACACATCTATAATTTATCTACTCTGGCGATCCTACACAACAAAAAACCAGCCAAGAACATGTCGGGCCACGCTCATTGTAGGGTTCCGTAGTTGCTCATCCCTCACAATAAACTGCTGTTTTAAGTCCGAGGTTTAAGTTAAGAAAAGTTTAAAGCTCTATAAAAAGGTCGTAAACGCACTAGAAACTGTAATCACTTATTACCTTCTGGAAGTCAACTTACGTCCTTTTAAAGAAAAAGTATGAAATTTGGCGATAACTCAAAAACGGCTCGACCGATTTTGTTCAATATAGTTTTCATAAGGCCTCATTTACATGAATTTTCCTGATTTTTTTGACCCGTGGTTGAAAAGTTAGAGGGGGAGGACACTATTTTTTTTTGTTTTCGGAGCGAATATTTACGAAACTGCTGAGTTTATCAAAAAATAATGTAACGAGACCCCTATTAGTTTTACAAGACCTATTCAACGACACCCCACATACCAGTGTAGAAAAGAAAAAAAATCACCCACACTTTAGGTGTTCGAGAGGTACCCGAAAAAAAAACATTTTTTTAATTTTTATTTCACCGTTCTGTCCGCGTTATGCATACCTACACATACTCATACCAAATTTCAGCTTTCTAGAACTAATGATCACGGAGCTAAGCCACGGACGGACAGACGGACATGGCGAAACTATAAGGGTTCCTAGTTGACTACGGAACCCTAAAAAGATTGTGACTCAAAAAGGACAATTCAATTTAAATATTTCTACGATTAAGGCGACAAAGGAGCGAGCGTTTATCCAACATAATCACGGCGTACCTATGTCCTACGTCAGAATTTGAGATAAATTTGAACGTATGTCCATTTTTGTAGCGGTTACATGATCGACCGCGCCCCCATCAATCAAATTGGGTTTAGTCCGGACAAATGAGGAGCGCTCCCGGGCGATTCATCTTGTATTTATCATTTTTAGAAAGGTGGATAAAAAGATTTATGTGGTGAGCAATGTTGATAAATAAATTGCATTGATCGACTCCGGAGTAGAAGCATACAAAGTATGGCCTTCGTCAATCATGTGTGAAGAGAAAACCAACCTTTATTAGGTTAGTGAAGCTCGTGTTTGCAAGTACTTTAGGTATAAAAATTGTAACAGACCCATGTTATTCATGACGATATAAAAAGTCATAAGGAGCTAAGTATTGAAAGGGTTAGTTACTTGAAGTACATCTGCGAGATCCATACCACCAAGTCTATGACTTCCGGTAAACTATTGGTACCAAGGGTAAACAATTACTTTGGGGATAGAACCCTAAAAAAACGCATCCCGTACCTAATCAATAGTTTACCGGTGGAAATACGACGAGAGCCAAACAAAAACAAGTTCAAAAGAATGAAAAAATACACTTTTTCACACTGCTACCGTAAAGCTACCGTAATACATACCTAGTACTTAAACTAGAGATTCCACAAAGATCCCACAGTCAAACCAGCTACTGGTTTTGTGGGACAATGTATCTAGATTTAAGGAAATTGTAGTTCCTAATAAATAAATAAATAAAATAAATAAAAAGCAACTGTTATAGTTCAAATGCTCACTGTTCAATACATCAACGTGTTCAGGGTGTTGTTGAGTCTACCTTCTGTAGTGAGTTAGTAACACTATTAGCTTACCGGAAGCCTATGTTCAGCAGCTCCGCTTATCGGTTGAATTGAAATTGTGTAATGTGCGGAAACCAGCGCAAACGTATTTACGCCTAAATCGTTTCTGCTTGCAATCTCCATATTTATTCACGGAGGGAAGATTTGTTCGTAATCACCCACAGTAACATTTATATAAAATATCTACATACATTTTGTGTTGAAAGAAAGAAAGAAAAGAAATACATTTATTCCTGGCGTGACCATAATACATAATTAACACAATAGATAACAATAAAAACAAAAACATTTTGGCCGTGCCACGAAAAGGTCCCACCTCAGCAAGATGCTAGCTCTGTTGAGATATTGCGACACAATTTTACATATGCTGAAGTATACCGATCGTATAATAAAGGCTCATGTCGAATCACCGTGTTGCACCTTGCCCGATTGTGGTTGGGAACTCTGCCCTCGAAGTTGTCGACGAGTATGTGTACCTGGGACAAATTGTTCCAAAAAGTCCAACTTCGAGAAGGAGGTTAATCGACGAATTCAACCCGGCTGGACAACGTTCGCGAAGCTGTGTCATATCTTCTCGCCATAAATTCCCCAGTGCCTGAAGACGAAAGTCTTAGAACAGTGCGTGTTGCCAGTGATGACTTACGGGACTGAAACATGTTCGTTCACAATGGGACTCAGGAGTCACGCAAAGTGCAATGGAAAGGACTCGGAGTTTCTCGCGATAGAATCAGAAATGAGGATATCCGCAGAAGAACCAAGGTAACTGACATAGCTCACAGGATTACACGGTTGAAGTGGCAATAGGCAGGCCATGTAGCCCAGAGAATGAACGGTCGTTGGGGCAGCAAAGTCCTGGAATGGCACCACGTATAGGAGAGCGAAGCGTGGATCGGCCCCCCTCGTGAGGATAGCAGGGAATCAATGGATGCGGTCTTCAGGATCACACTTCGTGGCGAGTCATGGGGGAGCTAGAGGGAGAGCTGTATCTCAAGCCTTTTTTTTTTCTTGCTTGAAATTGAAATCATTGATTGTAATTTAATATATTTTTGATAACAAAATCCCGAAGCGCACATTAATCCCATGTTAATCATTCCGATTTTGTGCGCAAATGCGCGCCTTATTCAACCTCAAAAACATCTCTATCTCGCATAAATCATTTGAAAAATTTCTTCTACAGCTGCAGAGTGGCCAAAAATAAGGGCTGAGGTACCTAGTCATTTAAGTCGATTTAATAAGTTAATAACACTCCGCCAAATTATTTTTCTCAAACATGCAATGAAATATTGTCTTTACGTTCCTTATAATAGGCTCGGAAGTATCGCTTTTTTGGGCGCAACAACTCGAGAGGACTGTAAAGGGATTTCATACTGCTTTTCAGGCCTAGGCCTGCAAAGTAACTTTTTTTTTGGATTCAACAACAAGGTCATTCACACAGCTGGCTGGTTTGACAAAAAACAGGTTTTGTTTTTAAAGGTTGGTTGTTAGACTAAAATGTCCTATTTGTCAATTAATAAAATGTTGTTCTTTGAAGTATATTTTTTTATTTCATTGTATGTCTGAGAAAAGCACTATCCCATCAAAAACATAAATGTTAAATTAGAGCCAAGTTCTCGCATGCAACGTTGTCGACTTCGCCGACAAAAGAATTGAGATCTATATGGGCGCCAAGTTCTTTGCCCTAAATTTTTTAAATACATGGACATGCGACATACTCAATGCATTTATTTTACTTGGGGTGTAATTCAATATCAAGACTGGACTTGGCTAGTTTTTACATATAAATTTATATTATATTTGTCTAATCATTAACCTATTTTCGTAAAGGTATGTACGCAAGTTAGTGTACGTCCCTGTTACTTATACTGTTAGCTTGATAATAATACTATGTTACTTTGATAAAATTAAGTCAGTTTGTGAAAACTAGCCAAGTCAAATCTTGATATTGAATTACACCCCAAGTAAAATAAATGCATTGAGTATGTCGCATGTCCATGTATTTAAAAAATTTAGGGCAAAGAACTTGGCGCCCATATAGATCTCAATTCTTTTGTCGGCGAAGTCGACAACGTTGCATGCGAGAACTTGGCTCTAATTTAACATTTATGTTTTTGATGGGATCTCATTACTTTTTGTACAGAAATTATTATGATGTGTAAATTATTTAATAATTAATTGTTAATTACTTGTGTGTGTGCTATTCTAGTACATCTTTTAAACAAACAAAGAATTTTCCAAATCGGTTAGTACGTGTTGGATTCTTGTGTGTGTGTGTGTGTGTAAGAGAGAGAGAGAGAAAGAGTGTGAGCTATGCTAATACATCTTTAAAACAAAGAAAGAATTTTCCAAATCGGTTAATAAATGACGGAGTTCTGAGGCAAGAAGCATAAATAATAATAATAATTAAAAAAGTAAAAAAATCACTGTTTTCGATTTTTTTATGTGTACACACACAATTACCAAGCTGAATGCCAAATTTCACCTTTCTAGGTCACCTGGAAGTGGGTTAGGTTTTTGATTACTAGTCAGTCAGTCAGTCAGTCAGTCAGTCAGTGATAAAAATACCGTTTTTTGGACTTTAATATCTCAATACCTATTTCACCTATATTTATGAAATTTGGGGTTCTAGTTGTTCTAAAGGATCTTAATACATAAGCCAAATTTCATGTTTTTATGTTAAATAGATTTGGAGTTATTGAGGGGTCAAAAGTGGCTCCAAACGGTTCGTGTAATATAACACACGGCTGCTGCTCGCCAGTTCTTGGGGTGAACTTGGCTGGACACGCTGCCGCGTGTCTAGATACATGCCTCGTCGTGAAAACGGATTCCCGGCCTCTGATGTAATGTACTATTTCTCAAACGTGCAATGAAATGTCGTCGTAACGTTTCGGGCGGAACAGCTCGAGAGAACTGTAAAGGAATTTCATACAATTGAAGGCCTAGGCCATAAGGTATTTTTTAAAACATGCCGTCTGTGTTCACGAACAGGCTAAACAGCTGAATTATATTGTTTTGAGTGGTGTATTTTTTTATTTCATTGCATATGTTTGAGAAAAGCACAATACATGCCTTAGCCGTGAAAAGGGCTTGCCGGTTTCGTATCACTATCCTACTCGCCCGGCAAGCCCTTCTTTCCCGCCGTCTGCGGTAATGTACTATTAACTTATGTCAAACTGTTTCCAGCGGGTAAAAATAAATACAAAACTGCTCCGGCGCGGCGTGACATAGAATGATGCCTGTTTATACTCGTAGTATTAGAGCACCCCATCCTAAAGCAGTATCGTTACTGTAATATTTTCGATTGTAAATATCTCGCTGCGTAACATTAATCCCGTGTTGATCATTCCGATTTCACGCGCAAATGCGATCCTCATTCAACCTCAAAAATCGGGTCTGACTCATATAAATTATTTGAAATGCTTTCTCTATACATTTGTTAACGTTTGGCGTATAGCGGACTCCAGCGATCTTCGCCAATTTGTCTGATCACTTTTTTGGCTACCCATGATTCTCCCAGTGCGTGGCCGCCATTCAAGATCTCGTCTAAAATGTTTTTTTTTTTATTATATTTGTAATAACAGGTACAGAACCCTAAACCTGAAACCAGCAGTAAACAACAGCCAGTCTCATGGTTAAAAAGTGTATTCTTACAAACAACTTTTGGTTACTGAAATCACAAATTCTTTCTTATCAATCTTGATCTTGATCTCTTAACGTTTGTGTGTATTAGGTAGGTACTCTCTAACTTATTATACTTAATCAATGTACCTAATTTTACTAATCATTCATTATAATATCTATATTATTGTGTTCGATTTTATTAATACCTCATACTATGGCAGTGATTGTGATCATAATATTTTTTCCATAGCAAATATCCCGCAGCGTAAACATTAATCCCGTGTTCATCATTCCGATTTCGCGCGCAAATGCCCGCCTCATCCGACCTCAAAAATCGTGTCTGTCTCGGATAAATCATTTTGAAAAGCTTTCCTCTATATATTTGTCAACGTTTGGGCAAGTTGTTGAGCGATCGCCACTCATTAGCGGGGTTCCATCTTGCCCATTGAGGGCAGGCTTATTTGTCCGATGGGCCTTGATAAATGGAAATGTCTCGGGCACTCCATCATAATGTAGTACAAGCTAATGTAAGTGGACGGTCTTTGGTATGTGACGATGTATGGGAGGGTAGTAAGGGCCGCGCGGCACGGTTTCCGGATAATGTACCATGAGTGCGTATTCATCATTTCAAGATATAGCTACGAGTTTTTGTGATGAGTTGATGAACATACTTCAGCTTTATATAGGTACTTTCTCACAGAAAATGTCTAACAACCTGTGCAATTAACCACTGAAATGACGTAGGTACACTCATGGTGGCGTATTTTTTCAAGCTTTTTTTTATTTGTAACTTGCATTGTATGTAATACCTATGTTTAAAGTATGTTTGTTCGGGTGGAATCTTGCAGCTCAATTTTGAAGCAGATATCGTCAACCGATTGAGCTGAAATTTTGCATACTTACTTAACTTTGATGACAATACAATAATATGGTACCATGGGGCTGATCTGATGATGGAGCCGGAAGGTGGCCATAGGAACTCTATAAATTCTATAATAGAAAAAGCAATCCTACCGAGCTTGGGCTCTTTAGAATCGTCTCAGTGAGCATTTGATGGATATCCAAAGAAAAGTACAGTCGGTTATAAAAGCTTGCCACTAAAATGACATTTTTGACAGAAACTTATTACCTATCTTTGCATTCCCTGTTTTGATACTTACCAACGTTTGCAATATTTAGTTATCAACAAAATTTCAAGCGCGTACCTAAGCCTCACTTTATCAGTTTTTATCCCTAACTTATTTGCTTCGAAAATAACAAACAATGTTCTCTATGATTCAAAGAGTGGTATGAAATTCAAGGTTATAAATATGAACTTCGGTTACTGAAAATACTGAATGTTAGTATCCATAACGTAGGTACCTAAATTGATTTAAACGAGACAAGGATAAGTAGGTACTTAAATGTTTACAGTTATAGCTGAAAAACCTTAATTTGATAGGATGACCTAAACATAAGATGAACAGCCTCTCTGCTGAAAAGAGTGCGCAACAGCCTCCTTAGGGCACTGGAAAGGAGTCTCGACTGTCCCATAACATAGATAGAAGTAGTTATTGGCAGGGCCAAAAGAAAAAGGTCTGTTTGCTCCTGATAGCTACTTGACCGGTACGCAATCGTGTACTTTGCTCTGTAAAATTTATAGGTATTTTTTATTTTATTTAAGCAAATCGTGTAGGTACTTACCTACTAACATAACGATTAGTTTTTTTCTTTAACTGATGTGACTTTTTTTGTCTTACTGAGAAAGATCAGTATTTCTTGGGGATAGTTGTGAAATATGTACGTAACATCATGACTTTGCAACTAATTCCCGTATGTTTACATCAACGAATTACTTCAGAAATCAATTTCCTTGTCATTCCATACCTAATTACGCATTCTAATGAGTCTATAGGGCCCGGCGATCGAATTTGTTACCCACAGAGAGCTTTCTAAGAGTTTGGTATTCACCGTTTTTAAGTACAGATGTGATTTAAAAAAGGTACATTAATCTATTTGTGCATTTGACAGTCTTGCTGTGCTTCAAAGACTCGCTCGTACTTTACATATTTCAGTATAGTATTAAATAAAAAAAATCCATATGAAAACCTTTCGCCATTTTATTTGGTCCAGAACTAACCACAGCACTATTCATACAAAAACATAAATAGTATTTTTTATAGGTACCTAATAATAATAATGCGATTGTGAAACCTTATTTTCTTTGTTGTACGCACAGACCACCCCCACTAGACGGAGCATGTAAGGCACATGTAAGGCGACCCGCGCGCACCAACGATATGGTACGGCAGAACATTAAAGTATGAACACGGCGGCCACCGTTTAGTTGCGTCCATGTTTATGAGGTCTCTCTACACCACTTAACACTACAATTTACCATGTTATTTATTTAATTTCTTTTTTAGTTGACGTACGCATGGATCATAAACATGGACGCAACTAAACGGTGGCCACCGTGTTCATACTTTAATGTTCTGCCGTACCATATCGTTGGTGCGTGCGGGTCGCCTTACATGCTCCGTCTAGTGGGGGTTGTCTGTGGTTGTACGATTCCGAGCAGCTGGCAGAACTAACGAACATTATATGTAGGCTATGTATAGGTATCTAGAACTTAACGAAGAAAAAAGTTTGTTTAGTCCTTTGGTGATTAAAAGAAAGGGGATTTAATCTGATTACTTATTTCTTTGTTAAATTTCAATCTTAAAGTAATATTGTATCGAATTTATTTGCAAGTGTGTCGCACTTATGCTACAGAAGCCACGCGAATAGTCCCAATAGTTCGAATAGGCCCAATTAGTGAAAATGTGATCATTAGGTTTTTCAGAGGTATTCATATAATATTTTTTCGTTATAGTATGCGTTATATGGATTAAGAATCTATGAATAGTTTACTTTTATATCGTACAGTTTTTTAGATATTTTTTCAAAACCTCGGTGTGACATTTGGTCACATCCCGAATGTATACAATATTACCTTGATCTACAAGGAATTACTAAGTACAATTTTAAAGTAGTCGTGATAGTAGAGTTGCTAAGCCGCGAAATTGTTCGCGGGTTACAAGCATGAAATTTCTACTACACATATTATAGCGTTCCACGGTGATTATTTTCAGATGTGGAGAGAAGTCAGATTCGTCCCCTGCGTGGCGGGAGAGCAGGGTGAATAGAACCAAGTACTGCTCTTTTTCTTTTTTTTATTACTGATCAGTTAAGGCTATTAGGGCTTGTGCGGCATCGTTTTCGTGTAAAACACATATGAGCAATTATTTTTTTATGTTATTCAAGTCCTTGTAGACTTAACTGGCCAGCAATAAAGAGAGAAAAGAGCTAAACTTGGTCCTCTTCACTCCGCTCCGCCTCACAAGGGACGAATCTGATTTCCCTCCACATCTGGATATAATCACCGGAAAACACTCTATGTGTGGTAGAAATTTCATGCTTGTAACCCGATGCGCACAATTATTTTAGAAAACAGCGGACTAACAACTCTACTATGAGTCGTGACATTGACAGTTAATGTGCGTGTAATATGAATACCTTTGTAAAGCTTAATGTTTCCAATTAAAATACTTAATTGTAGACAGTACTTTAATTTACAGTGTAACTTTGATCGTACATTTTACGATTTTTGCACGCGTTCAGAAACACGCATTTTTTTAGGTTTTGATTTTTTCCGAAGAACTGAACCGTACAATCATAAGAACTTATTCCTTATTTCTTAATACAACAATATATTTATATTACATGAGGGACTTATATCACAAAGCGAGCGGTCGTTCTTTCGCAGTCCAAAGATTTACTTACAGGTGTAGTTGTGATTCGCGTAATTTACACTGCAATAGAATTATACAAAAGTCCTGATTGTGATCAACGACGATACAAAATAGTTGCCACTTCTGTATGCAGCAGAAATTAAGCGAGTAATGTCCCCTAAATCACAACCTGAAAATTGCATTCGTTGGACCTCCCCAGTGCGTGAAAAAGTAGGTATGGGTGAAACCAAAAGTTTGCTGCCTTTAACTCATTTAATTAAAATTTGTATCATTTTTTCCATTGTACGACGACAAGTTAAGTTAACGATCGAGTAATGTACCTTAAGGTACTGTTTTGCGGTTCATTATTGTGTCGTTAATTTTTGTAGCACAAAGGAACTTTTTCCGATCACTATTTATTAATTGAAAATTTGAAACTCGTTTAAAATGGTGTTATATAAAAATGCAGCCGATATGCATATTTCTAAACGAATTCTACACGCATAAGTAGAATACAAATTAGTAAGAAGAAATAAAACAAGAAGTAAAAAATTACCACAATTATAATATAAACGATAGAGGCGAATTAATTTTTTCTAAGGAATCGGTATCGTCTCTATACTTAATGAAAAAACTCCATATCCTCTTATAATTACATTATAATGAACCCATTACTTTAAATAAAAAATCTTGTGGGAATCTGTGTTTTGACTCAATTCGTACCTACTTATAAACAAAATTCATTATTATTAGAATAAAACAAAGAAATACCTATTAATATTATTTAGCATTTGCTGTACATGCCTCTATATCACACATATAGCGATGAATACAAAATTCCTCCTCAGGGACTAATTATAATATTTCCCACTTGCCGCGTTTAGAATACGCATGCATAATAATTATATTTGTACGTATACTAAGTATTTGCTATAATATCGTTACTTTCATTTCAGGTCATCGAGTTATTAGTGTTTTAACTGTAGAGAGAAACAAATAAAAAGAATAGCGGCCATTCACTAATTACGTACGGATCCCTATAGGTAGGTATGCATGCATTGTATGTAAATACTTTATTGCACATAAAAACAATATTGACATGGTCGAACTTATACATATAAGGGGTAAGGCGGTTCGCTAAATAATATCTGCTTGCCTTAAATGTCAAACTGAAAAGGGGAAAGAGGTGTTAAAATGGCTACATTGCCCTGACGTAATTAATTAATGCGCGCTCCAATGTGATTATGTAATTTTAAAATTAAGGTGACAGACGTAGATAATAAATATTTATTAAAGACGCAACATAATAATTAAAATAAAAACTTCATTATAACATCGGTTTTTCTCTACATCAAAATATCTAATATCACAGGGCTGAATTCAGTGAACTAAATGTAGTGTTGTAGACATTAGCGTGGGAAAATGATACCATTTTTAAATAAAAATACATGTTTATCGTAATATTTCTTAAGACTGCACCGAGCGAAATGTGAAAAAATAGGCAGTTGCCGTTAAGTGGATAACGTCAACACTAGTTGTTTAATCCATTTCTAAACTATATATTTAGCATTTCGAAGAATGTGTTAACAACTTCTCCGTGGAAAAATTATAAGATTATTAATATTTTACCCTAGAGAACTAAGTAAAGTTGGACGAAAATTGAAAAATGGTAAGCAGGCGTTAAGAGTTTTTTTATACTTTAACAATGGAAATCTATTCTGATTTTCAGTTCAAAAAAAAGACGAATGTTTACATTACAATTTGTTCGCATCAAATATTCCAATTATTGTTTGGTATTAAAGATCCAGATTTATCAAAAAGTGCTTTTAATTCTCCATACATTTTTACTATGGCGGCCGCGCGCCGATTTAAATACGCATTCCCCACGCTCTACGGTTAAGTCGCAAACGCTCGGCGCCCTCTTAACAGGCGTTAACCCCTTAACCACAACAGATTTCACATCGCGTCAACCATACAGCAAAGGCAAAAAATCCTTCATATATATTTATATGAAAGATATTTTGTATGAAAGATGCCACACTTTTATCAAGGTATTGCCATTTCACTTTTAGCAAATAAAACTTCATTTTTTTTATGCAAATACTTGTTTTTTTAAATCAACACTTAAGTACTTGTCAAAAAGTGACATAAATGCTTTGTCATTTATTTATCACGTGAAAAATACAGCCATCATAGGTCACGGTGTATAAGTCGTAGGTGTGGTCAAAGGGTTAAAGAAATTTGCACCTCATTTCATTGGAATGAGAATACATTAGATTAAAAAATAATATTCCATTCTATTATTAGATTGTGAACACACGTAAAATCATGAAAATGTATTTCATTGTATTAGCACTTATCACATCACACAGATAATGCAATTACAGTAAAGCTGTTAGATGGTACAAGTGTAGTCGTAGCAGGAGGACTCCTGTTGCCGCTGAGCTTCGCTACCCACGCGAATGTTCGATGACGAGGGCGTGGTCTCCCAGAGGCCTGGAGTCTCTATTATCTACGGATAAATTTAGCGTTGAATTATCAGCTGACCTCGTAAAATGTCGGACAAAAACAAATCGTGAGGGATAGTGCAATACCGCGTAAGAAACAAGTGTGTAGGTAGATTAGAATCAATATTCAAACAAATGGTAAGTATTTTATTGAAATGAGAACTTTATCGACAGCTGTTATTTACGCGGTATTGCACTATCCCCGACGAAATGTGACGTTTTCAACCAAAAGGGACTTTGTCGCTTACCATAAGAATGAAATTTGTTTGCATCTTTATACCAACCTGTCGACGCAACGCGTCTTTATGGTAGGCGACGTGGTACTTTTGCATGAAAACGTCACACGTTTTCAATTGTTTTCTTTTTACTAATCATACTAATTTTAAATGTGAGGTCTGGGTTTTTACATGTTTTGTTATTCAATAACGCGTTAACTGTTGAAAAGATCCGATAAACCTTGGCACACAAATAGACGGTCACTGATAAAATATAACATAGTGATGCAGGAAAAACTGCAGATTAATGATATTACTATAATAATCAAGAATACATTTTCTTGATTATACATTTTGAAACATGTAATTATGTAATGTCTCATTCATTTTTAATGTGGGTACACACCACAATTTTTATATTAAACACGTTTTGTATTCTTGACTGCTTAAAATATCCAAGATAAATATTTATCTATGAATATTTTGATGTTATTATTTAGGTAATCTTATCAGAATGAAGAAAACAAAATGTAGGTAAGTGACAAGTTGACAACAAATGGTTATAAACTTACAAATTACCTATAATAAATGTTTTTTTTTAAGGTTATGGAGTGATATCATCTATATGAATACAATATTTGCCATTAGATTCTGTCCCAACATTTATGTGGTCTATTGAGAATCATATTTTAAAAAAAATTTGAAATTATGAACAGCATAGTTTTTAAAAAGATCTAAGTATTCTTAATTTAAACTTACCTTTTGTACCAGCTCCTCAAAAGCCAAATTTATGCCTTCTTGGGTCTTAGCACTACTTTCTATAAAGAGCATTCTATGTTTTTGTGCGAATTCCTGCCCTGCTTCCCTGGTCACTTGACGAGCCTATGTCAAATAGAAAATACTTGATAAGAAGGATAAGTTACTTTTGGTATATGGAAAAGTTTCAAAAGTAGTAACTTTCAATTTGTTATACCTACTATTATTTCAAACACACATATAAGTGTAATCACTTAAATGTTTTGTTTTTTGTTTTATAGTAATAATAGTTCTTTATTGACAGGTTATGTACCCAGATAAACGTCAAGATGACACAGTGTAAAAAATTGGGCAAGTGCGAGTCCGACTCGCGCATGAAGGGTTCCGTACCATAATCTATAACAAGTTTGTTGTATGGGAGCCCCCCTTAAATATTTATTTTATTTTATTTTTAGTATATGTTGTTAAAGCGGCAATAGAAATACATCATCTGCGAAAATTTCAATTGTCTCTCTATTATAGTGACAGAAGGACGGACGGACGGACAGCGAAGTCTCAGTAATAGGGTCCCGTTTTTACCCTTTGGGTACGGAACCCTAAAAACAAAATGTACAACTAATAAATATGTATAAAGAAAATCAAAACATTTACAAGTAAAAAAATGTTTGAAATAATTACATTGTCTAATTATCGAAAACATAAGTAGTAGGTTCAGTTTGAATTTTTTATTTAATGCAATCAATTAATTAATCTGCAAATAGTTGAGTTGTTTAAAAAAATATAAATAAATAAGCATAATGATCTGGATTTAACTAACAAAGTTAACATACCTTGTCAATCTTGTTGCCAACTACTAAACACACAATGTTCTTCTTAGTAGAGTAGACTTGTAATTCTTCAACCCATTCTTTTAGTTTAGCTAAAGTCCTTGGCTCTGATACATCATATACTAGAATAGCACCATGGGCTTCTCTGCAACAATAATTAATGGTTAAACAGGTGCCTACGTCAGATACTGAAAATCTTTTGGCATATGACAATTTTACCAACATGGAGTTATGGACAATCACCAAGCTAACAAAGGAAGCTCAATATCCACCCATCCAATATCAATCCTTTTCCAAAAAGGAAAAGACGCCGTCTCAGAATAATTTGGCATTTCTCAGTGGATCAGGAGATGAGGGTTTTGGGGATGTCGAGGGAGGAGGTAGAGCATATTGCCCATGACTAACGCAAATGAAAGAATTTGATTCAAGCCCTACACCCCAGCAGGGGGGAATAGGAACAAGAAGAAGAATAATTATGTTACACCTGCAAGAATAAAACCACTCTTAAAAAATTATAAACAAGTAAATAGATGACCTAAGCAGTGAAGGATGCATGCCAGTAAAATATTTGGTTTGCAAAGAATTGCCTAGAAGGCCTTTGTATCTAAAATATCAGCACAGTCACAATCTTCAGCTATAAGCTTATGATAAGATATTTATTGAATACTAACTTATTTTACAGTAATAATAACTATAGACTAAGACATTTTACTTGACAAAATATGATGCGCACCCTGAACTAGGATTTCCTCTTTTAGGCATAAAGAGGACTAACTTTACTTATTATTAACATTTACTTAAATAAATAATGACAAACACATTATACAATAATTTATGATCATACCCTGGGGCTTTCTGTGCTGCATCAAAATCCTCAAGGTTATGGTAAAATGAAGATATAACTCTAGTAGAAATACCATATAGTACCTGTAAAAGCTTGAAGTAAGTGTCCTATACCGCTCCTGTCCCGCTGTATCCCAAATGCCCAGTTTCACCTTAACTCCGTTAACTTCCATGATCTTGCATTTGTAGTCAACTCCAATGGTGGCTGGGAATGATGCATTGTAGTCACCGGTAGTGAACGCTAAGATTATACTGTTGACAAAAATCATTGCATTAACCCCTCGTATGCTTAGACACATATCCGTGCCAGTTCATGAACTGCCTAAGCACGGATACATTCTAAAATTTGAAGTGGGCTGCATACAATGACGTAAATCAGCCACACCCGAGTGTCAAATTCTGAATTGGTTGCCGCATACGAGGGGTTAACACTATAAAGTATCTACAATGTAAGCTACCTAAGTATAATACTTATAACACAAGCCTACTAGAACATACAATGGGACTGTTTTAGTTTGTAACATTTACATTTTTAATATTTGCTTTTCCTCTTTTGGTAATTAATATTCATTCTCATGTTGGTCATATTTATGATATGATTTGTAATTAAACTATAATGCCATCTTTTTATACGTATTAGGTTATTACACAATTCTTTATTCAAGACAAAGACACATCCAAAATGATATTTTTAATTTCAAACAGAATTATGTAGTGATGAAATAATTGCTTTAAAACACAAACCTTGCGATTCAATCATGAGTCATGACTAAATTGCTGCACTAGTAGGTTGCTTTGTTCAACAACATTTACAAAACCTTAATAGAACTCACCTAGACTTCCCAACACCACTTTCTCCGATCACTAATATCTTTAAAGCAGTAACGTAATCCATTTTCACAAACTCACAATAGATCTATTATAACGAAAGATTTTGATTCCAAAAAAAGATTTACACTTGTGACGCGGAAGTGTTGGAAAATACAGACTTTTATTCTTGTGGTTGATTAATATACATAAACCACTAAACTTTAAATACAGTTGTCCCGGAATTTTGTTAAAAATATTATCACTGGTGAAAAACGAACAAAGATTCAACGAACATCGCAATAAAAATATTGAATGAAACTTCTGACTTTGACGTTTTTGTTGACGTAATTGTTTGACGTATGGAAAATGGTAGAGAAACGTTTCGTTATTGCATTGGGCACAATGTGATGTCTAAGCCATCGGGTGATAATTATGAAAATTAGTGCACTTGGGATCCGCTACCCAAAGGTTGTCTGGAGGAGATCGCTTTTTAGCGATAAGATCGCCTATTGTTTGCCTTTATTGTAATGTTAAGTGTCATCTGTATTTGTATTTCTTTCTTCTTGAGGTGTGCAATAAAGAGTATTCTATTCTATTCTATTCTATTGTGACTCCTGTAAAGCCTAGGTGATTATTAGAGCCTCCAGCCTGTAAAGCTTAGATAATTATTACAAACTGACTGGACAAGATACTAGTTGTTTCAGGTAGGTTCTGTTCCGAGCGCACGCGCGCGACAGCACCCCCACACCTCGTGGTGCCGAGGTTTATGCTGCGGCTGGGCTAGCCTACCACCACATCACTGCGACTGAAGATTACAGCGCAAGGGCTAATCGATTCAGCAACCAAAAACTTCGGGATTGTCAATGTCTTACTTATACGAAAATCAAAACAGTAAATAAGGTTTTATTAAGTAATAATAATGGAATATGGATAAGTGGAAAGTAAATATCTAGCCTATAAGTAGGTAAATAAATAGGAATCTAGATTTCATTATCATTATTGTAGGTATTTCCTCTTTCTTAAATTATCTACGATGAGGTCTATGAGACTAGAGAACTTTGTCATTGTCACTCTCCAACATCGCTCAACTCAAAACGACATTCCTATGCCGCTAGTGAATACTTTATTCCAGCAAGTCACGACCGAACGTTCGAGGTCTCACTCCCATCATCCCATGCATTTCGCATATCGCTTAGACCTCGCGTTTAGCTCGCTTAGAACACTAATGTCATCAATGGATCTAACTTTAGAAGCTTTCTTTGATGAAACTAGTGTTTATGGGTATTATCAGTCGTCTTGAGTTATATTATATTGGTTTATGATTATATCCGTCACATATTTGTGCGTGGACTCCTATTACTCCTATTACTACATACCGTATGTAGATAATATAAAGTGGAAAGTTTAAATAGGTCAGTAAGAGCAAAAGAACTTTTAATATTCGAAATTGACTGTACTGTAGGTAAAAGTTATTCCAATAGGCATCTTTCTAAAGTGTTGTAAAATAACTCGTTTATACTTAGGTACCTACCTATAAACAAAGCCTGAGGAAAAATGTCGGTAGTTATCCGTTTTATTTTATTTTATCGTATTGTTTATTTTTGTCACATTTTATTTAGCCGTTGTTGGCATACGGCACACGGAGGTCCCGTGTGAGAATAGAGAAATATAGTGTAATAAACTAATAAACCATTGATACAATGATCAAAGCTCGAAGAAAAATTTAAATGCGTCACCAGGTGGAAGAGGTCGGGGTCAAAACCGGTACCTCTGGATTGCCGGTCCAGCGCGTTAACCTTTCCGCCACCCTAACGCCCAAGCAACCTTTTGAATTTTTACTTATGCTTTGCGTGTCGATCTTTGCATTGTTTGTTTGAAAGGCTTTACACCTTAGCGACCTCTATGTGAATGCATATTCATATCTTACCGCACTACTTTACAGCAGTGAACGAGCAAGCGAGAGAGGGCGCTGTTATTTATAAATCTATGAAACATGTAATGGCTCATAAAGTAAAAAAAATAGAATGCGTAACCTGGTGGAAGACACGGCGCCCCCTGCCTGCTATACGGCCACATCTCAAAAAAACATTTTTTCGAGAAATCGCTTGTTAAAGTTTTGGCAGCGTAGTGCCTAGTAGTAAAACGGGGCTTACTCCAAGAGTTTTCGGTCAATTCATTTTAAATTTACCTTTTTTTATTCTACATGATATAACGCTTCTCATGAATACGTCTTTTTTATAAAACGTGTATATTTTCTAAGATACGAGGCCTTTAAGACAGGTACTTGGAGTTGTGGCCGTATTGCAGAAACATTTTGTTGAAATTTTGAGATGCGTCCCAAAACCGATCAAGTATTATTGGAAAATAGTAACATAAAAATTATTATGCAAACATTAAAATGATTAAAATACCTTTATTAATCAACTTTTGTTACAGTAACAACATCACTGTAAGCGATAATCAGTGCATGCAGCTTTAATACCAACTTTCTAGATGCAGATATCATCATCATTTTGCATATAATTAATGACTATCTGGTGCCTTCTCTTAAAGGCACTTGTATCTTTAATTATCGTGTTAACATGTACCATATATAACATGTACCATGTACAAGGAGGCCCCGTAGTTTTAGGTTTTAGCGTGGACTAGGTTCCCGTTGATATAAGTGTAGGTACTGTTTCCCAGAATTCTTCAACTTCTTTACAATATTACCTTTTCATAGTGCAGGATAAGCTTTTCGTTTTCTACTTTTAGGTTTAGCAATACTGGATGAAGACTGGTTCGAATCAAAGTCCCAATTTATGTGAGTCATAGACATAGTCTCGAATAATATAATTCCACCTAAGTTCAACTGCATACACTGAATTCGGGTAATTTGGGGAATTCGGGTTCTACAAACTTTTGGACAAGCCAATCTACAATCAAATCAAACCTATAGTTGACAAAATAATTCCTGTGGAGCAGGCTGGATTCCGTAGTGGTCCGAACTGCGTGGATCAGGTTTTGTCGCTCACAACACATATAAAGACAGGCTGGGTTTCAAAGGTAAGAGAAAACCGTGGCAGTCTTTATCGACCTTTCAGCTGCATTCGATACCGTATGGACACAGGGGCTTATCTATAAGCTCATGACCGTAGTGCAGATGGTGGGACTAATCAACTCTATGCTCAGCAATAGGAAATTTATCGTCCACCTAGGAAACACCTCAGGCAAAGTCAGGAAGCTGAACAATGGACTACCGCAAGGATTGGTCCTGGTCCCGCTCCTGTTTAACCTAATAATTATATCGTGTGTGTATAGGTTGAACAGAAGTGGGGTCAGGACCGATTCCGAAAACAGAGAGTCGGAAATTTATGTATGCTGATGGATGACATCGCCTTCACAAACCAGGATGCCAAATTTAAACCCTCGAAGAAAGCCCTTCCTTGCGATCTGGAATGTTTTGAGTAATACTTAAAAAAATGGATACTGCAGCCCAATGCTAGTAAAACAGAAGTTGCGACATTCCATTTCTGTAAGAAAGAAGCAAATTATGAGCCAAATATCTGCTTCAGAGAGACGGCGCTTAAATTAAATCCTACACCGAAGTACTTGGGTGTCACTGTAGACCGCAATCTTACCTTTGCGCCACACATTAGTAAGTTAGGGAAGAAGCTACAGACGCGGAATAACATACTCCACAGATTAAGGGGAACTACTTGGGGAGCACCAGCTGACGTGCTACGCATTACCGGTCCTAGCCTAGTTTACTCCAGGGCAGAGAACTGCTTGCCAGTTTGGCTCAACAGCGCACATGTGCATCGGATAGACGTGTTAGACCAAACCATGCGATGCATATTGGGAACCATCAAATGTACTCCTCTGGTTTGTCTGCCTGTGTTGAGTCATACAGCTCCCGCCCAGCTAAGAAGACAACAGGCACTGGTCCACGAAGCACAAAAATTCGTGAATTGTCCCAATTTGCCCATCCATGTAGAGTTCGCAAACCTGCCGCCCTCATCGGTTGAAGTCGAGGCACCCACCGTACAATAGAAGAACTTATAATTGTATAATATGAATGACTGTACCTACATAATATGCCATACGAATAAATAAAATAAATAATAAGTAGGCACTATCGGTGCCCACTGTTGTGAAACAATCAAAATGACGTTTATTTCGCTTATATTAAAGGGATTCATCGTAATAACACTAGAATTTACGTTATTCTTATAGGACGCAACTCAAAAAAAATATTATAAATGTATGCTATACAGCCACAACTGGCAAGTCTTGCAGGGAGTCAACTGACAATTTTTGGTCAGATCCATAAGGCCACTTGGGGAAAAAAGGCTTTTAAGGACACTTTTTCTTATGGCTCTCGAAATAAGGTCATAAATTAAACTATCCTGACTACGAATCTGCAAAAATCCAAAAAAAATTTTTTTTTGAGATGTGGCCGTATAGCAGGCAGGGGGCGACGGGTTCGAACCTGGACCGGCAATTCAGACTACCGTTCCGTTGGATAAAGATCTTACCTGGGCTGCCCAACAGGAATCACGAAGTTTGATACGAAGATTTTGATCTCTGCTATTTGTGAATTCGGGTCGTTATAAATTGTAAGCAATTCCTATTCTGATATCTAAACTGCATAAGTAAAAGAAAAGTATTTAATTATTCAAAGTACCTATTAAATTGTGTCATGAGTGTGAGAATTTGAAAAACTTTCATTGTTTTTCTTGCACTCGTTGTCGCTTTAATGATATGTAGGTATATTATTCCTTGTATCACACTGTTACAACTTTTTTGTGGTGTCTCGTAAAAGCCTCGGGAAAGCCTCGTTACGCTCATTAATACATTTTTTCACCAGATGTTTCATTTTACATTCATTGAGTTAAGATAGACAAAAGTCTAATGAATTCAAGCACGCAAGCCAAATACCAGCCTCGCATAAAAAACATAATATTGTGTTGTCGTGTACCTACTAACATATCTAGGTAGGTACAGTTGAATGTATACATATCTACATTTTGGCTTTTAGTTACAGCAGCAGCAGCTGACTTTAATCTAGATCCAGAATTTCTCACAAAAGGATGAGAATATCGAAGTAAAAATTCATTTCTCAGATATTTTACAAAGTTTTCAAGCAGGTCGTTTCGAGTGGTGGAAGAAAATAAAGTTTCTATTGCTTTTGAATAAATAAAACGTTTCAACCACAGATACAGTATACGGCAGACGGTTATAAATTTATCAATGAAAATAGTTATTGTGAAGTTCAAAGAATAAGTCTTGGTCGTGGTCCGTTGGGAACTTTAAAGTTGTTTATTTTGTTCTGCGATTCCTTTTGTTTGTAGTTATAAGAAAAACGGAATAGAATTGAGAGGGTTTTACAGATTTACGGTACGAGATAATAATAATCTTTGGCTTATGTTCACGTCAAATGATGTAGTTCAGTACATACCATAGATAATTCATCGTTGCTATTTGAAATGATAAGGGGAAAAACTGGCTAGAGTCAGACCACGTGGCGTGACGTGGCGTGGTCTGACTATAAGACCATTTTTTTAGTCTATGGCCACACAATTCCTCAGTTCATCATACAACTATCTTAAAATAGGGGTTAAACTCGCCGGGTCCCGGTTTTTATTAATGTTACTTAAGCCATTCATTCATAAAGGGATTTGACAACTTCAATCTTATGTAAAGTAGGTACTGTAAAATTCTGCAAATGTTGACTTAGTTCGCGCTCTATAGCCCTTCATTTATACATAGTATATACCTACATAGTAATATACATAGTAAGAAACTAAATTATTATTTTATTACTGGTTGTAACTTGTATCTACTTCACTGCCTAGCTGAATAACATTATTTATTAAATTTTCGACTCATTCCTAAAACTCATATTTAATTTATTTAGAAAACTTGGCTCTTACTTATTTCGACATTACAACATTTATATTGCCATTCCTTGTCACAAAACGAATTTCTGAATAAAAATAGTTATTCTACCGGCGCGACGCAGAAAGACTAAAGAAATTGTCCTTGTGACGCTCGAATATATCTACCTACTCGTATGTTATGAAATGGAACATATTATTATTTAGTCATATACTAGTGTTTTCCCGCAGCTCCTACTGTATCCAGATGTACACACTGATAATGTACATTGTTCATAGATCAAAGTAGGTACCTAATGTACAGATCCGAATACGAAATAAAACATCTAAACCAGTATGCGTTAATTAAATTATTTACTTTGTCTGCACCCGTATTGTTACATTACTATAACAAGTTCAGATACTATAGGTAAAACATTACTATGTGGCGACGGCAATAGGGCAAGTAGGAAAAAGAGATGTTATTTTATCATTACGATACTATACATAAATTATGATGATGTTATGGCGACCGACCCCATCCGCGCCATCGCCACCGCCTCATTCATACCCTTCGGATTTTAATTACTGGCGCTGGCGCTGAGTGCGTCATATCTACATAAGAAAGGCGGCGGCGACCACTGCGACAACACACGCATTGCCTCCCAAAAACATGTAAAGCCTACCTAGACATTTATTTCAAACTGACAGGTCAAGAGACCAGTTGCTTCAGCTAAGTACCTACTTATCCGCTGTCCCGAGCGCCCGCGCGGCATCACCACTCCAGCACCCGTGGTGCCGGGATGAATGCTGCGGCAAGACTACCACCACAACACAGTGACGTACGATAACAGCCCAAGGGCTATTCGCTTCAACAACAAAATACTTACATACTTAAAAAAATTATGAGAATGATGATAAATATATAAATATCTGTAGAAATAAAGCAGGTAGTGTCATGCAACTGTAAGTATATAATTATACCTTAAAAATCACGTGTGATCCTATGATGACAACCATTCTCGTGTTTTAAGACCTCTCATTATGTAACAGTAACAGTTGCATAAACTACTATTACCTCTGACGTTTTATGCAAATATTTATATATACATAAGTATGCTTAACAACTTACAGAACAAGAAGTGATGCAAGTACTTAGGAGAGAAATTCAAAATGTTTTCTCCGTTCAATATGAAGCAAAAATATTTGTTTATCTCAAGAGGACGAAAAAGTATTATTTTTCAAAATGGCGATACCAGGCGATACTACACCTTCACAATAGACTGCCAGTGAATGCATTCTAATGAAATAAAGAAACGTTTTGTCCCGTTCATCTATTCAGTCGAGAGTCGAGACCTATATATGTGTAGCACATAGAATGAGAACAGTAGTCTAATTCAACGAATGAATTATTTATGCTAGTTTGCAAGTCGATATATGGTCGCATTTAATGAGGGCCACGGACTTTCGCAACATGTAAAATACCTACTTAGTTAATGTTATCTAGTATTCGATGACTTCGCTAAGCCATCCAGTCCAGACACTAACATTAATAATGACATACTCATCAATAACTATTAATAGTGTAGTGATAGGAATGAACATATTTCATTTGTTGAATGTTGAACGGAGGAATGACAATATTATCTACTATATGAAGTGTCATTATAACTTACTAATAGTGTCTGAGCTGAACCGCACTGAAGTTTAGTAAATTAAAAATATCGTCTACCGTATCTCATTATCATCTCAGCGGAATTATGTTCACCTACTGCAGGACGACTTTTCTCATTAATTTACATGGCTTGTGGAGATCTATTTATTCTTGTCTATGGTTGTTCATCATATAAACACGGCTGGTGGATGCCGTTGGTGTTGCTGCCCGCATCCAGCGTCTTCCCTTTTAATATAATCGCCGGTCAACCCTGAAAAGTTCTTGTCTGTGGCTTTTGTTATGTGTAACTTTAGCTATCGTGGATGGAACGCTGGGAGTTTTTGAGTGTGAGTTGTACTAAAACAACAGTTAGAGAATTAATTTGACTGTAAAGTTTTATATAGTGTACAGAAAACCCAGTCTTTAAATGGACTTACTGATTTTTGACTGGCCACTACATCACAGGCCTGAATAGACACGAAGTCTATTGCACACTGTTATCGCAATCTGCCGCTTCCCTTTCGAAAGTTCATGCATGGAATATATCGGCCGCTATCTGAAAGTTTTTGCGCGAAACTAGTAGATTTTTTAATTAATCGGCTGTAGATAATTTGTCATAATTCACTAAAATATGCATGTCAAATGAATGGCATGGAGGCTAAATGTTTATGCATATTGCATCAGATAACTATAAAGTTTTAGAACTGGCCACTTCAATGAAAATAAAGGTATTTGAATTTTAAATCATATGTAATGTCTATGGTTTGAGGACCTTACGAGGGAATCATTACTTTTCCCAGTGGCGGTAATTAGAAAATAGTTGTTTACTACGTCGTCATGAAAATGTATGATATTGTACCACTGTAGTGATATGCTTTAATGGGCATTTCATGATGAACCTCCGTCTTGTGCGACCGTTTTCACCAAGTATAAGATAAATGAAAACACGGTCGAACTTCCCTATGAATTGATATCGAAAAGACGCCATCCACACATAAAATATATACACACATACACATACAACTATTGCATATCTACCTTATAACCCGACCTGGTAAAACAAAATAACCCGACCTGGTAAAACAAAGTGGCTTTATATCTTACTACAAGGTGCCCGCAACTTCGTCCGCGTATTTTTTTTTCTTTACCGTAGACGGATAAAAGTATCGCAACCATTTTTGGATGTCCAGCTATCCCTGTACCGAAATTGGTAAAAATTTGCCCAGTTGCGGCGTGATGTGAGGACAAAGGAAATTATGAAAACAGATGGCGTCAGGCTGGCGCGCAGGCTGCCCATACAAAACAAATGACGATCCTGCATCACGCTATCAAGATTTTTCCTGAAATCATTGATCCTGAAAATTGCGATTATTTTATTATGCTATACTTATGCACCGCAAATCCTGTCCGTTGCAACAATTCTGGCTCTGTTTATTCTATTGATGGATACTTCACTTCCCCATGAAAAGTGAGACTTATTTCTAAATGAATAATGAATCGCTTTCAAAGATGAGAGCCAAATTCGATGGCTGAATTTGAATAAAGGTCTCCGGTTAATATGACCTACTCCTTTATTAGGGTTGACTCGACGGCATTGTTTGGCTTTGTCAATTAATTTTAGTTAAATAAAGGAAAGTAAATGTTTGAAGAATGGCTCAGTAGGTAACTGTTTTATTTTAAACTAAAATTAGTTAAAGGGAAATGTCTAATGATTTTTGTGACTTCACTTACCTTCCCACTAAGTTTGGCCTGCTTCATAGAACGGATTATACCTATAATATTTGCAAACTCGAAAACAATAGGTATATTATAATGCAATATACGTAAAAACTTAAACTTCTAGAGTACCGTACTTTTACAGGCTGTCTACTTCAGCTAGTCTTAAGTACAGTTAAATGTTATTGCAGCACGTCTAAAAATGCAAACTTGGTGTGTAATATATTTTCGAATTAATTAACGAAACGACGTAGTATCGAATCGCGGAATGAACAAGCGGCAACCGATTGAATGAAGACAAACACTGGTGACTCAGCAACGTCGAACCAATGAGCCAAATGAACGAAAGACCGTGAACGAATGACCGGTTGGACGGACTGAACGAATCGCAGCTAGCGCGGCGATTTGGATTCGCTGGTTCGGACAAACTAAACAAAAGGCGGTACGTGTATTCGCAAGTTTAATGTATTTATGCTCCTTCAAATTGTAACGGGATTTTGTGCAAGATCTCTTAACCGAGTTATTTGATTCTTTGTTCTTTGCTTTGTTGACAGACGCTGAAGTCAGTTACGCAAGTTTTTGAGGAAAATACTTCACATTTTGTTGTGTTTAACTGTGTTCATCACAAACATATTTGCGGGTCGAACCTTGGATCGCTGGCTCATTGATAAATCGCAGAAATGGCTATAATATCGACGTCAATCAAACTGAGCCATATGAACAAAAGATGCCCTTATTGGTGTATTTTATTCGACAGTGACTTGCCAAGTTGCCACATACATGCATTATTACGAATTGTTTTCAAACTCTTGATTCTGATATTTATATAGTGCCATGCAACGAAACGGGTACAAATTCTATTAAAACCAAACACATTTTTCATTTAGATTATCCCTACTGGTGTTAGTTTCAACTTTTACTCGGGATGATTTTACTTTAAAATATTATTTGCTAGAATGGAACCGAAGATGAGTGCTTTTTACTTTACAAACTTAGAATATAGAAACCCAGCTAATCCAACCGTATCCTGTGAGTCTTATTCGTTTTCAAGAGTTTCAACTGAACAGAGCAAAACACCTACATTTAAAACATTAGATAGTGTGGGCACTAGATGCGTTAATTTTAATTAAATACAAAGTTTCTTAATCTTTAAATTACATTATTTATTTATATTTAAAGGCAGGCAATTATAATTTCAGTGTGTTGTTTGCTTTACAATATGTTATAAATAAGTCTCATAGCATGACCGGTTTTCAAAACGTATTAGATTGGCAGTTGTGAGACGTTTCTTGGTCTCAATTTCAAATTATCAAATACGCAGACATGGTAATGGTACCAACATGTAACATAGCCTCAAGGAATAGCAGACAATATCCGCAAAACAAGATATTTTACTACATGCTTTGTCTTTCGCTTACCTATATTAGTTTATTCGTCGGTCGATATACCTACAATGGACGATGCAGTCAACCTTGGCGTAGGTGATGCCTAAAAATTTAATAGGTAGTCTGTGTTCAAATCCCGGTAAAGGCAAACACCTATTTAATGAGTATCATGTTTGGCGAAGGCAGCGCATATGCGGTGGAGATCTTTGGGAAGGCCTTTATCCAGCAACGGACCTTTATTAGCTGCCATTGGATGCAGTATGTTTAGGACTAGGTGGATTTGAACGTTCATACAGTCAAATTTATAAATTATGCACCTGTACGAGTCAATGTAAGTCATTTTCAAAAAACATGTACATAGTTAAGGGCTTTAATTAAAAAAAACCTTAATTGATTCCTTTCTGTAACGATAGTTACCCGTATCTTTTGTGAATGAATGAATGAATGTTTATTTGCAAGAACATAGTAGGTACATTAGATGATGTAGTAAACAGTATGTGCTTATGTTCTACCGTAGAGGCATGCAAACATTTAATGTCTGAGTAACTTTCGTAACACAAAAGGCGCGATCGTAATTAAGTTTTTAACTTTTTATTAAGCCTTTAACTATGTAAGTACATATAAATTTATGAAACATGTTATGTCTCATTTTTTAATGTGGGTAGGTACACCATAATTATTTCTTTCTTTTTTTTCTTATTTCTTTGTATTTAAGGCTTATGTAAGTACATGTGTATTGAAAATGACTCGTAACCCAAAAATTAAATGTTATAGATAATCCGAAAAGTTATTGTTAACCATACAAAATAATATACGCATTAAGCTTTAGCAGAACTGGAACGTTATCGTTCTTGAATAAAAAAAGCCTTGCCTTATCTAGCATACGCTCCATCTAATCAACACTGCTAGCTAAACGCACGTGTGCGGAGTCAACACTACATTCGGCGCGATGTACCCAGTTTATACGTGTACTGTACCGGAGCTGCGGAAGTGGGACCATAAAGCGGTCTCTTTATGGTAACGCTGCAGTAAGAGTCGGGTTAAGGTGTAAGCGGCACCGTTTGCGTGGACCATAGACTTTAACTGAAAAAGAACCGCCAATAGAAACACAGTTCGCAAACCATACAATTACACTGACGGGAACCCGCTCCACGGGCGCTGTACTCGAAGGAGCTTTCTTTGTTTCTTCTCTAAATCGTTGCCAATTAATGACACCACAGGAGAGCCGTGTAGCGACGAGTGCAACAAAAATCGCTAAAAAGAGTAAAGCTTGGAGAAAGCTGACCCACACTTCTAGGAGTAGTAGTTAGTAGGCCCTAAGCAATATGGTTGAGTACATTTTTAAATATGACTATAAAAGTAAGTCGCCAATAATCAGATGCTTGGCTTAGTTATTCTGAAATAAGTACCGCATATTTTTATGAGATAAATAAATGAAATCTAGGGATTCCCGCGGCATCTGGATAACCACTTGGCTTGGAGTGCTTTGTTGGCTGTGCACGATTTTGGCTACCAGCACCTCTTAAACACAGGTGCCACGCCATTGGCATGACGTCAGCAAATATCCCTGGGAGAACCAGCGCAGATTTGTTTTTTTCTATTTCACGACCACTAGAGAGAAGAAGGCGCTAAAACTCTTAAAAAAAGACAAGTCAATAGGCATCGGGTTCTATGAAGACTACGCCACTACTACATCATATCCAGCCGCCGAACATAATTGGAATGTTTTATATAATAGTGTGTTATGTGAATATTATAAAATGATACAGAATTTAGGGAACGCGAAATGCGAGTTCGTCTCTCGTTTAACCTAGTCAAACTTCTGTATTTTGTACCAAACACGAAAACTCTCCGTCGCAACTGTAACATGTTGTGGAAATTGACCACTTCCGAGGACGGCATTAAAATAAACATTGTAAATGATTGAAGCGTTATCGGAATTGGTTTTATATGGGTTAGGTTACGTCATCAAACGCTAGGAGTCCATCTATGTCTCCTAGTTTATACTTAGTTGCTGAACGGCGGGAAATGAAGTAGGTATTCCAACGTGTCTTCAACATTATCTTATGTAGGAACCTATTAGCAAGTTTAAACTCGTATTAACAATAATTATGTAGTGTATGAACGTCTTCCGCCGGTTGTACCACCGTCAAGGTACCACATTGAGAGGCGAGCTCAATATATGTAACGATAGCCTTTTGTATTGACAGACAGAAAACTAGAGGACCTAAAGGATCACCCTGTTGAGCTCCAACTTGCGATGATATTAGGTTCTCTTTGAGGTATAAATTGGTGCTACCAGAATAACATTGATACAAAAAGGGGTAGAGAGACGACACGTTATCTAAAACCTCGTTTTGCAAGATATCTCTTTCAACGCTGTTAAAAGCATTTTTTAAATCTAGCTTTAAAACGACTGAATTTGAATTATGATGCGTCATAACAAATGAACGGGTGGCGTGTATTGCCGCCTCGCAGCCCCTTGTTGTGCTAAAGCCAATCTGTTGCGGTTGAAGGTGCTCTGACATTGAATGCCTGACTGCGTGACAACCTAGCTTTCCAACCAGGCGGCGAATGGTATTGCCCACGGCTATAGGCCTTACGCCGCCGTCCTTCTTTGAAAAGGCACATAGGGATGCGCCGTATAAGAAAGGTCGTACTTCCAAATTAAGCATACCCTTTAGTAAAAAATTGCATAAATTTGCAAGGGATTCTAAGAGGCGGGGACCATTAGTTCCTGTAGAAGGGGAGATCAGCTCTTTCAGGTGTTGCGGGCGTAAATAAAGACTATTCTGTTCGAGACTTCGATAACCTAGCTCACAGACCTCTGTGCGAGGAACAGTTGTGCTTCGTTGTATAAGGAATAAATCAAGTTAATTGTATCTGAAGTGTTTCATCTCGCTCGAACTACCTCCTCGTCCACAACTATGTCGGATAGTTCATCTAATGCAGAACGCAACGGGTAGATATCAATGGGACTCAATCGGCTGGGTCAGCTGTTGCTATGGGGGTACCTCAGGGTTCAATTCTGGGTCCCTTTCTTTTTCTAGTGTATATTAACGATTTACCAAACCTTGTGCGAGATAAACATGATATAGGTACTATTTGCAGATGACACATCTCTTCTTTTTAAAGTAAAAAGGCAAGAAAACAACTTTGATGTGATTAATGATGCACTGTCCTCTATTGTGGATTGGTTTACTGCAAATAATTTACTTTTAAATGCCAAAAAAACTAAGTGCATTAAATTTACATTACCAAATGTGAAACAAGTAAATTGTGCCAAGGTAAAACTGAAAGGCGAAGTACTGGAATTTGAAGAAAAAACAGTATTCCTGGGTGTTACTTTAGACTCTAAACTGCAATGCAGTGCGCATATAGCCACTCTTGCAGGTAAGCTTAGCTCTGCGGCCTATGCAGTTAGGCGAATCAGGCAGCTGACAAACGTCGAGACGGCAAAGATTGTATATTTCAGTTATTTCCATAGTGTTATGTCGTATGGAATTTTATTATGGGGAAGAGCGGCGGACATCCACATACAAAAACGCTGTACGCGCAATTTATGCACTAGGAGGTCGTACGTCACTAAGAGAGAAATTCAAGGAAACAAACATTCTCACCGTAGCATCTCAATACATTCTTGAGAATATCATGTATGTGCGGAAAAATCTCCATGAATTCAAGCTCAACAGTGACATTCACCACTACAATACGAGAAGTAAGGACAAGCTCGCAATACCTGCCCACCGTCTTCGTAAGCTCGTCGTTCGTGGGGAACTGTGTACGCTTCTACAATAATAGTAGTTTTTGATACAAGTGTGGAAAGTACGTCATTTTGAACGAGTCCCGAGGAGTCTTGGCCTGAGCCGCAAGGCGAGGGTCAAGACTCGGGACGAGTTAAAATGAAACTTCCACACGTGTACCAAACAACATTTTTTAATACATTTGCGAAAAATTGCAATAATACAAATTTAAAACAGTAATTGAAAGGGGCAATTATATTTATTTCTGTCTGATAAAATTAAGAGTACCTACATACAATTTTTAGGGCAATTGTGAAGGGTCGCATTTAAGGCCTTTGCTGGTAAGTTTAAAGTTTTATTCAATATAGTGTATGTTTAGTCCGTGTTTCTTAATAGCACTGGCTCGACAATGTCACGTATTTAAGTAAGTATCTCAGTTTACTTCACTGCACTTGGGTTTGCCTCCACCATTCGTACATAGACAGTGACAGTACTTTTCACCAGCCTTTGCCGCCAATACGTGACACACGAGACAGCGTATGTATGCTATTTGAGCTACTCACATACTCGCATACACTACATCCCTTCCTTGAAGTAAAATTAGATTGAGAAGAAAGAAGAAATGACAAGAGATTAATTATCAAATCAATATATTTCTATAATACTGTAATCAGTCTTACCAGGTTAATCATTAACACAGCCAACTATGTTATACCCTATGTAGTTAGTTATAATTAGAACATATGTACTAACAATGAGAAATAAATGAATTATGGCACAATATATCGCAGTTCCATTTACTCGCTTTCAATATCGTTGTCCTCTTCATTTGTCCCTTCTTGCTGATCCTGCCTCTGAACGGCTTTCCACTGTCCTTCTACTCTTTTTAGGTGGACTACATTCCTTCTTAGCACTAGCCCAGTTAAATCATTCTTTACAGTGACATCTCCTTTGTTAGAACTCTGTACAGTATGAGGTGTTGGATTGAAGTTTGAGCTGAGCTTATTGACTTTATCCATATTCTTAACATAGACCTTATCTCCTTCAGACAGACTAGACTCCATGGCACCTCTTCTTTTATCTGCATATTCTTTCCCCTTTTCTTTCTGAATCTTGTCTCGCTCACTCACATCCGGGTCAAGATGAGTGCTTTCAAATCTATCAATTGACGGAATTTTGTCCCTGTTCTGTCGTCTAAAAAACAGCTCTGATGGCGACTTTCCTGTGGATGAGTGAGGCGTACTGTTATACATTAAAAGGTATTCTAACAGACCATCCTTAATGTCTTTTTTTTCGAGATTACAGATTTTTAGGCGTTTCACTATATCTCGATTCTGTCTCTCAACCTCGCCATTCATTTGCGGCCAGTACGGCACTGTATTGTGTACGATGATATTACATTCATTACAAAATGAACAAAACTCTTCGCTCACAAACTGTCGGCCGTTGTCAACCGTAATTGAGACCGGGTAGCCTAGTCTGCTGAAAATTTCTTTCAGTATTTTTATGATCTGACAACTGGTTATAGAGTTGATTATCTTGACTTCCTTGTATCGACTATAATAGTCGACTATCACAAGCAGGTGCTGGTTGTTAGGCAATGGGCCTAGTAGATCCATTGCCACATCCACCCACGGAGCTATAGGGAGCTCGCGTCGCTTCATGGGCGTTGGAGGATTTGGCAATCCTACTAGGGTGCAGCTTTTGCAGGACTTAACGAGGCTTTCTGTATCTTTGTCCATTCTTGGCCACCACACTTTTGACCTGAGCCTTCCCTTCATCGCAACAATTCCCGGGTGGCCTTCGTGGGCAGCATCAAGTACTCCTTTCCGTAATACCTGAGGTATCACAATTCGATTTCCTCGAAGTAAAATGTCACCGTAAAAACAAAGTTCATTGTCGAAAATTTTATAGCTCTTGACGGCTTCGTTCCACTCTTTTTCATAAACTCCTTTCTTAACTCCTCTTATCTCTTCATCTTTCAGTGAGGCTTCAATAATAGCAGACATTGAGATCGCACGTGGTCTTGCTTGCTCTACAATTTGATGTATGTGTTCGTCTCCTTCCTTAGTTTGTGAATCTATTAATTTGCATAAACGAGATAATGGATCAGCGATATTCGCCTTTCCCGGCCTGTAGATCACGTTGTAATCATATGATTGGAGCCTGAGCACCCATCGTTCAATGCGCGCACAAGGTTTTGATTTCTGTCTAAACAATATTTCCAACGGTTTGTGATCGGTAACAAGATCAAATTTCTTACCAAAGAGGAAAATGTTGAAATGCTCGACAGACCAAACTAGGGCAAGGGCCTCTTTCTCGGTTTGGCTGTATTTTCTCTCGCAGTATGTCAGTGTCCGGTTCCCATAGGCGATTATGCGTGGACCATTTGAGTCACTCTGTAGTAAAATTGCTCCGAGGCCTACAGGGCTAGCATCTGCAATAACTTGAGTTTTGTCCTTAACGTCGTAATATCCCAGTGATTGTATTTTAGTTAGTGCTGCTTTCAGCTCTGTGAAAGCCTTGTCTTGCTCTCTAGTCCAAAATGGCTTGAGGTCTGCCTTTTTCCCCAGTTTTTTCCTTAACAATTCTTTCAAAGGTTCTGTTCTGGTGGCTAAATTGGGTATCCACTTGTTTACATAATTTACAAGGCCTAAAAAGCTCTGTAGTTCCTCTATGGTTGCCGGGACTCTGAAATTAGCAATGCTCTCCATATACTTTGGCAACGGCTTTACCCCTTTGGCTGATAGTTCGTGTCCCAAAAAGTTAACTTGTTCTACCTTGTGTATGCACTTCTGTTCATTCAGTTTCACACCATTGCTCTTCAAAGTTTCCAATACCTCTGCTAGTCGCATGTCATGTTGTTCTTCATTGTTTGCGAAAACCAGTATGTCGTCAATGAAGTTCACAACTCCATCACATTTAACTAGAAGTTTTTCCAGTACTTTTTGGAATATTTCTGGAGCGCAGCTGATTCCAAACATTAGTCTTCTATACCGATAGAGCCCTTTAGCTGTTATAAAAGTGGTTATGTACCTACAGTCTGGGTGTAATTCCAATTGGTGGAAGGCATCCTTGATATCTAGTTTGCTGAAATATTTCGCTTTGCCAATTTCCGGTAGTAGTTTATCCATACATGGTAAAGGATGATTTTCTCTTAAAATAGCGGTGTTAGCGCGACGCATATCTACACATAAGCGCAAGTCTCTGTTTCCTTTCAAAATAGGTACCATTGGGGAAACCCATCTTGAAGGTCCATTTACTTCTTCGATGATTTCTCGCGCAAGTAGATCTTGGATCTTTTCCTCAACTTTTTGTTCTACAGGCAATGGTATCCTCCGGTATGGCTGTGAGACTGGGTGTATATTGCTGTCAATGGGGATTTCTACCAGTACATTCTTGAACTTGGGAAACGGTTCCGAATGTGGTGTAACAGCTTCATCAATTTTATTGATATCCAACCCAATTTTCAAAACGCCCAAACGTATAGCTGTTTCTTTTCCCAACAAATCTCGTGTACCTCCCACGATAACGTAGACAGTTGCATGTTCTTCTCGTCCATTTATTCCAATTGTAGTTTCAAATGATCCCTTAACGTTGAGTGGAGTGTGACTGCCATATGCTAGAAGTGTTTTGTCTGGCTTGGGTATCTGGTTAACCGTTGTGGCACCTAGGCTTTTCAAGGTTTCCCACGTTTCTTCTGTAATTAAATTTACAATGCAGCCTGAATCAACCAGCATTCTAGTCTTGATCCCGCCTAGTGTGCATTCAACAGTGGCGTCGCTATCAATATTGAAAACATAATCAACCTCGACTCGAGCTTTCTTGCTTCTATTTGTATTAGTATTGGGTTGATTGTTGAATTTCCTTTTCTTATCATTTGTTCTGCAGTACTGACGGAAATGTCCCTGCTTGCCACAAGTAAAACATGTTTTTCCTAAAGCGGGACAGTCTTTATAATCTGTTTGATGATTTTTATTGCCACAACGGCCACAGGGTGTTATATTTCTATTGTATGTTGAATCCTTTCTGGTTTTATAAGTTCCATCCTTTTTGTTTCTATTATATACAGTATTTATTTCTTGGTTTACATGTTTACTATCCTGGTTTACTTGTTTCTTGTCCTCATATATTTCTAATTGGTCGGTAACGACTTCCAATGTATTGGCCTCTGTGACTATTTTTTCCAAAGTAATGTTGTCTCCTACTGTAAGAATCTTCTTGCGTAGTTCAGCTGAATTACATTTTTCAGTGATTTGATCAATCAAGTGGTCTTCTTTTTTGTCAAAGTTGCATTTTTCAGCTTGTTTCCGAAGGCGTACTAAGAAACTTTCAAATTTTTCTTTATCCTCTTGCTTGATCAGTCGGAACATGTGACGCTCAAAAACTCTGTTGGTCTGCGGCACAAAGTATTCATCAAGTTTTTTTATAGCCACGTCAAAAACATTGACTCCTTCTGCCGCTTCAACATTTGCACCGGGTAAATTGTAGAATATATCTTGCAGGCTAGCTCCTCCGAAGTGCAGTAATGTTGCTCTTTTCTTTAGGTTGGATGTGACTTCAGCCGCATCAAGATATATAAGCAATGATCTTTTCCATCTCTCCCATTTACTGCCGATGGAGCTCCGGTCACCATCCAAGTCTAACCCCTCCAATGTCAGCGATGGTGGTTGGGTCATGGTTCTTTAGGGCCACCTGAAATATTTATTTAATTAACCTGGAATAATAACCACCAGACTTTTTTTGAATTTAATGAAGGTTGTCAACCAATTCCAATTTAATGGAGGCATTCATTTGAAATACCAGACTATTATCAATTTAATGAAGGTTGTCACCCAATTCCAATTTAATGGACACATTCTTTTAAAATACCAGACTATTGTCAATTTAATGAAGGTTGTCAACCAATTCCAATTTAATGGAGGCATTCATTTGAAATACCAGACTATTCTCAATTTAATGAAGGTTGTCAACCAATTCCAATTTAATGGAGGCATTCTTTTGAAATACCAGACTATTCTCAATTTAATGAAGGTTGTCAACCAATTTCAATTTAAAAGAGGCTTTATAAAACCATTAATTCAAATAACCAAACAGTTTCCAATTAAATGGAGGACATGTCAATCAGGTTTAATTTAAAATAGGTTCCTATAAATTGAAAGTAATTAAGTAACAAAAATAAGATATTTAAAATAATCTAAGAAAACTTTATATGATTATAACTCGTTTCATAGTAAGTTCCATTACCAATAAATAGCGGTATAATGAAGATAAAAATCTACAGATGTGGGTTTATTTTACTATTTTACTATTGAAGTTATTTGACAGAATATTAAGAAAATGATAAGAATTCAGCTATATGCAAGGTGATGATGCAGTTACTAACGTAACTTAACCCTAGTTTTAGTAAAAGAAATGAAAACAAGCGGCTTAATGGTCTATCAAATCCTTGTTTTGTTTACGTTTATGTAGAGTAAACACACACTATGATTTTGCACCAAACATGATTACATCATTATATATCAGTTATAAGTTAAAACCGTGTTGTAACATAGTGTTTTTGTATAGTTTAAATGAACAAATTGAGGTGGTAATACAAAAATGTTTAAATTCAAAATGAAATTATAACCTCAATTTGTATCCAAGACGATCGGTCCCGTACTTAAAGTTTTAATACTATATCTTACCTTTTTTCTCGTCGCCACTTATAGTGTATGTTTAGTCCGTGTTTCTATAATAGCACTGGCTCGACAATGTCACGTATTTAAGTAAGTATCTCAGTTTACTTCACTGCACTTGGGTTTGCCTCCACCATTCGTACATAGACAGTGACAGTACTTTTCACCAGCCTTTGCCGCCAATACGTGACACACGAGACAGCGTATGTATGCTATTTGAGCTACTCACATACTCGCATACACTACATTCAAGTTGTTAATAATTCTCTTTTTCAGGTTTCCAGCCAATAAAATGTTCATAAACGGCAATGTAATTTTTCTTTCGATTTTGCGGGTAAAATACTCTCACTTGCAATTTTTGCCTTGGCTCGTATATAGGGCGGTGTTAAATCTATTCTGGTAACATCAGAATTTATAAATTTCTATCAAAAACTCTTATTTTATAAATCTTACGTGTCATTTACACATAATTAAAACAATCTTGAATGAAAAAGAAAGTTTTACTTTTAATTGTAATATTTTTTTACAATTATGGCGTCGGCTGTCATCATTCAGCCAAATCAAAAGAAATTGTTTTAATGTTAGTCAGTAATTTAATTGATAACAAACAATAAACATCGTGAATCTGTTTTTAGTTCTTTACATTTCATATAATTGTAAAAAATATATTATTTAATACACGAAAATAGCGATTATTCATAATCATAACTATTATGAATTTATAAAGCCGCGTGTGGGTCACGCTTAATACTGTTTTTTCTAATCTGTGATAATAGTTTTCTTTTTAATTTTTTTAGGTCACGCATAATACTCATTTGCTCATTAAATAATAGTCACTCAGACAACTTATTAAAGCCGTTTTTGAATATTTTTTATAGATAACCCTTTGATTGATCCAATATGCAATTTAAATATTTTAAGCATAATTATAAGATATACACTTGCAATGCTGTATGACGTAATAAATAATGTCGGGAAGTGATTGACCTTTGTTTGGATGTATGAGACATGACGTGTTAGTACAAAAGAAAATTAAAAAAAATTGAAAAGTAAAAAGCACTAGTTCGAAATATCCAACTTTTCGCACGATTTGCAGCTACGAAAAGTACCACTTTTTGAGCAACTGTATTAAAAAATACCTATCGATGTAGTAAAATTGCCCTGTAGCAAATTTAAAGCGCAGATAAAACGTCACTTATTGAATAAAGCTTATTATACGGTTAATGACTTTTTAAACGACAGTGATGCCTTTAAGTCAGTAGTTTAGTATTGTGTGTCAATAGTAAATTATTAAATAAGCATTATTTTGGTGGGTAATTTTTAATGTAACATGAGAGCACAATTTGTTGTTTCTCACCGGGCAAACAGTATTAGTCAAGTATGCCCGGCAGCTTGAGCATGTCATGCTCGCTTAAAGGTCTTTGCTTACGGTGGCGTCGTTGATCGGGTCGCAGCCTTCCCTATAATATGGTTGAGGGAGGCGATGGCTGAGATATGCGTCATACTCGTGAACGGGTGCCGTTTGTGGGGTCCGGTCTGTTCATGCTAGCAAGGGCCAAATTAAATATGTAGCAACCGCATACTAGTGTTAAATTAAGTAAACGTGAGAAACTTCATCCTGTACTCGATTGAAGTTATTATATGTTGATTTTTACTTTTTGAACTCTTAGAGACTGTATACATCTCTAAGAAACAGATTAGTGTAGTATGACACTCAGAGACTTTATACATCTCTGAGGATATTTAATAATTTAAATTTTTTTTATTGCATGTTATGACGCCGAGAGACCATATACATCTCTAAGAAATTCAGGTTTAATAATTATTTTCTATTGTAAATTATTCACGTTGACGCCTAGAGACCTTATACATCTCTGTGGAATTAAATTAATTAAGTTATTTTATTTTATTGCGTGTTGTGACACCCAGAGACTTTATACATCTCTGGGTATATTTAATATTTTAATTTTATCGTTAAAATTTTATTTTAATGTTCCCACTTAACATTGATTTGGAGTATCTTACATCTCCTTTACGTGTACCAGTGTAATTAGTTATAACACTACAAATGTATCATGTAATTGTTTTAAGTATTATTTACGAAAAAATGACTTACTGTTGAGTTTCTTTCGGCTTTCTTCTCAACAGCGGTCTCCTCTTGCGAAATGCCGGTAGATTTACAATTTGACTTGTAAAAGTGCCCCTGTGGCCTACTTACTGAATAAATTATTTCATTTCATTTCATTTCATTTAATTTCTAATGTGCCATACACTACACCGGGCATCCTACACTGTATCCCGACATACGTATTTTTAGTTTTAATTTGTTTTTTTTTTTATCATCTCGTATTCCTATTCTACGTTAATCTTTTTAGTATTATTACTTACTGTACAATTTAATTATATTCTTATGAAAAGAATGATAAATACATTAAAAAACAATGATTCATTTCAAACAGTTATTAAGTCTAAATTTTGTTAGTACCTAATCGATACACCATGATATTTTGAATATTTTTAGCTTTATTATGAAAATATTTTTGATGTGCTGTTACTCCATGGATAACGTACTTTAGAAATTAGTGATATAGTTACAGAATTATCACCTGGTCACACTTAACGATTACACCCTGTATTGGACCCCCTTTATTGGAGAACTTATGACCAAGGCAGGTCTCGCGAACTAAGCGAGGGTCGCCAAGGAGTAGGACTCGAGTTTCTTTTCTGTGTTTGAATCCTTTGGTGTAAGAAGTCGTACTCGAACCGTATTATTTATTGTCATTCTACTCATAAATAAAATAAATTAAAGCTACTATGTCGGCAAAAATGTAGTAAGGATGAGCACCTGTGTCTTTGTTTCTAAACATTTGGTTACACCGCAGAGCGAGACAAATTGTGTTCTTGGTGCCTAACTCACTCGGTCCCTTGTTTCGTGGCAATGCACATTCCAGGGGCACATAGTACTTGCTAGTTCCATGGAAAAGGTCAATAACTGACATGATATTTTCTTTATTGTGTCTGCAAACACCTGTAGACCAAAACAGAGATAACTTAAAATAAATACGCATAGGTTTACACCTAACATTTAACTCGCACTAACATTTCGCTACCGAAAATAGGGCATTTTCTTG